>LR990045.1:5694128-8541192 GCA_905147135.1 Blastobasis lacticolella | reverse complement strand
TGTTGCGTTTCTGCAAGAGACCAGGTGGATAGTGAGCAGGTCCCATAACATCCAGAACGGCTATGAGCTAATATACGCTGGCTCTCCGAAAGGGGATAACGGGGTGGGGGTGGTGCTCTCTGAGGTGTTTCGGGACTGCGTCTTGGACGTGAAGCGTGTAAGCGAGCGCATTATGGTTGTTGGGGTGCGTGTCGAAGTGGTCGTGACCAATTTGATAAGCGCCCACGCTTCTCAGGTCGGTTGCAACGACGCGGACAAGACGTTGTTTTGGAAGCAAATCGGGGAAATACTACATAACGTTCCGTTATCGCAGGTTATTGTTGTGGGTGACGATCTGAACATGTTGGTGAGAGGTATGGCCGTTTTTGTTCTGGAAGCCGTAACGCCGAAGGGGAAGACCTATCCAAAGGGGAGCTGCGATGAATTTAGCAGATAAAACTGACAAGAATGTTACCAACTTGGTCGTCACAATTTTATTGCTGTTGATGAACACATGGCTGTATGAGCTTAGCCTGTTTATCAAGTTCGCAGTCACTGTAATTAAAAAGTTAACGTCAGGCAGAAACGGCTGTTTATGACATGTGGTGAGCAGCGTTGCCAGATCGTAACTTTTGGTACGATTTACGTACTATTTGGCCGACTGTCGTACCTTTGGCGTACTTTGCTCCACATCGTACTATTTAGTACGTTTTTACAAATTGCTAAATATTGCTGACGGGGTGATCACTTTGCCTTTCTTGTCCGCAAAATACCGTAAAATAATGGAAGGAAGGGATGATTGTCAATATAACGCCGTCTTATTGTGTCTATAACTTACGACTGATCTAGACCCCCCCCCCCCCCCCCCCCCCGCCCGATAAAATAGAAGAGGTAAACCGTACCTTTCTAGCCATTTTCGTACTATTTTAGGAGCCCGGACGTACTTTTTTGGAAACTAATGCTGGTAACACTGGTGGTGAGTGAAGTGAACTCAGTTCAAGTCAGTTCTACAAATTCTTATCTCTAACGATTTCTAAAGGCCCTTGAATTGAATTGGCTGCATGTTCAGTCAGAAGCTGTGCCCTGTGCGAGTGCGACAACTGTTGTTGCCTTACCCGGACAACATTCGAATTGAAGTTTACAAAGTTACAGCAGTTAATAAAATGGGCAATGATTCTACTCCCCGAGTGCTTTCAGTACAAAGTCATGTTGTACACGGCTATGTCGGCAACAAAAGCGCTGTTTTTCCTCTGCAGGTACCTATTTATAATACTTAAAACATCGCTTGCTTGTTCCGAGACCTTGACCTAAATTATAGCAGTTATCATACTTGTTTATTCGACGTGAACCGTATCAATATTTAGGTACTAAAAAATAACATCTATAAAAGTTTAAATAGACTGCTGTAGATATTATTGACGTGATTTTTGTACAATTCTACTAAAGATTTGTACATCTTGTTTTAGTTACTATAAAAGTACATAATAAATGTAAGAATGTTGTAATAAGTCCTCCTAATCCTACTATGGTACCATAACCAGTAGTCTAAATATTTTCTGTATTACACTGATTTCTACTGCATTAACAATTGGATTTATGCACATCAATTGGTTTAATATAAAACATTTAATAAAAGAATAAAGTGTATATTTGAGTGTGTTTAAACTATCCAGGAATCCAGCTATACTTGTGTCCTTCAAATTGTTCATATTTTCAGGTTTTAGGATTTGAAGTGGACTCAATAAACACTGTTCAGTTTTCAACTCATACAGCATATAAATATATAAAAGGCAATGTTTTGAAGAATGAAGAATTGGAAGAATTGATCCAAGGCTTGGTGCTCAATGAAGTTGATCATTACACACATTTTTTAACTGGTTATTCACGGTCTCCTGATTCACTGAAAAAAATTGCTGGCATTATTAAGAATTTGAGGGAAAAGAATCCCAATTTAATATACGGTAGGAATAATTTATTTTATTTTATTTTATGTGCATATATAAATTTTCGCAATTTATATTCAACATATTAAAGGGATCTTAATATTGGTGACCAACACCATTTTTTCTTATAAGTGCCATTGTAAGTTTCATTCTGAGTAAAAAATCTCCAAAGTTGGAAACCACAACAAAACTAATCTTTTTATTTTTTAAGTAGTCTCAATCCTGACTTAATAACTTAAACTTACTTGTTGTGTTTCAGTTTGAAGTCTATGGTAGCCAGTGTAATTTCCATCCATCTTATCCATCAAAACTAACCATACCATCAGGTGGGCTGTTAGTCAGTAGAGGAGTATAAAAAAATTACAAAAACAAGCTTATTTATTTATTTTTTTAACAGTTTATTGTACACAATAACATTTATACAATAGAATATGAGTCGTGAAACTTGAAATAAATGATATTTAATTTAATTTAATTTAATATTTAGCACAACACAACAGGTACAGCTTATTTTATAAGAAATATCTCACAGCAGACCTACGGAAGAGACAGGGCATAATCAGAAAGGCAGACGGCGTGCACCTTAAATACCTAACCTACATAATACTAAAAAAAAATACGACATACATACTTACATACAAAGTTACATACAACATACATACTTAAATACATACATATATACTATGGATAACAAATGGAAAGATAATACTCTTTAACTCGCTTTTTAAAGGTTTCAAGTGAAGGACTGATACATACATTAAATGGATACAATGAACTCCACAATCTAGCCGCATGAACAGAGAAGGAATTAGAATAACACTCAGATTGATGAGGGGGAATGAAGAGGAGTGCCTTGACGCTAGAGCGGGAAGGCATGTAGGCTTAGTGACTTCATTTATTACTATACAATAGTAATCTAAAACTTCTTATCTCTGCTATCTTGTTACTAACACTTATAACAACTTCTTGCTGATAAATGTAACTAAGTGCCCACTATACAAAAGTATAAAATAAATTTTTAAATATTATACATGCGAAAGTAACTCTGTCTGCCTGTCTGTTATACTTTCATGGCTAAACCACTGCACCAATGAAGATAGTTTAGCCCGGCCGCGGGCAGAAAGCTAGCAATGAACACATATAATAGTGATTTCTTCATTCTTGTTTTAGTCTGTGACCCTGTTATGGGCGACAATGGCGAAATGTATGTCCCGAAAGAAATCCTGCCAGTCTTCAGAGATGAAGTAATACCACTTGCTGACATCCTCACACCAAATCAGTTTGAGGCTGAACTGATCACAGGGCTCAAAGTCACAGATTTAAAGAGTGCACTGAAATGCATTGAAGCCCTACACGAAAAGGGAGTTAAAACTGTTGTGTTGTCTAGCACAGACTTAGGAGATGATAAGAACATGATAGGACTGGCCAGTAATAAAGGTAAGACTGGTATTTTGAATTTCTTGGAAGTGTAAAGAAACAACAATTTCATGTTTAATACTTAATTCCTTCTTTAAAAGTTGATTCATTTAAAATGTAAACTATCCTCAAAATCAGTACAGTAATTCTTGTTATGCAATTTTAACCAGGCACAAAAACAATAAACAAGTTACTGACTTGTATATTTATATTGTAGGCAAATTATATTTTCCTGTCTATCTTTATAAACAGGTAAAGTGATATATTGTACACATTGTCCTCTTCATAAAAATCAAGAACATCCTTCTTCTCATAATATAAAATCAATCCTCTCTATAATAATGTGGTACCCCTATGGTAAAAAGATGTGACTTAACCTAATTCTCTCTTCTACAGAGTCTTGTTACCAGATCCAAATCCCGAAGTTTGATGCCACATACACGGGTACTGGAGATCTGTTTGCTGCTCTATTCCTTGCATGGAGCCACAAGACAAACAATGACCTAAAATTGACTATGGAAAAGACAATTGCAACTTTGCATGCCATTGTAAAAGACACCTACCTGAAGGCCAGAGGTGAGTTATTATTGTCTGAAGTTAATCTGAAATGTGGCATTGTGACTTGTTTTCTACATTTCTTATCAACAATAAAAGTATTGTGGGACTGGATACCTAGTCAATATTTACAATTTTATACATTGTTATTTGATAATGTCTAGACATGTTACTAAAATAAGTACCTAGTCAATGTTTACAATTTTTATACATTGTTATTTGATAATGTCTAGACATGTTACTAAAATAGGTACGATTGCGCTCATAAAATTAATATTCTTGTGCAGCTGTTACAAAGTTTTATAGCATGTAGCAATACTGGTAACTAGTATACTGTTTATAAGGAAATAATAAAAAGAAATACTTAAAAAACAATTAAAGAATGTCAAAATCTTTAGTAAGTATTTAACTATTTTTTAATTACAATTCAAAATCACTTTCGTCAGTTTTCCTATTAAATGTCACAATACAATGGCTTTTTGAATTACTTCAAAAATTAGTTAACATTATCTGCAAATATTTTTTTAATTTACTGTAACCATACATTAATACTTAATAAATTAAAAATAAAATTTTGAGGCTGTATTATCAATATGGCCGTATGGTGTCCGGCAGAGTAGAATAGCACCAACCCCTTACGCTTGTGGGTGTCGTATAAGGCGACTAATGTTTCCGAGGTAAAAGATGTAGAGTCTCTGTAGGCTGGAAAATAGGCAGCAGCGTTTTCCATTGTTATATTTACAACAATGCGATCTCCAACCCGCCTGCCAAGTGAGGAGATTATGGCAATAACCTTCCCTTTCGTGGGAGAGGCCTTAAGTTCTGCAGTGGACTGTTATGGGCTGAGATGATGATTATCAACAACTATTTTAATTATAATTTATAAGACAAAGCATGGAAATTAATTAAAGCAATTATCATTTATTTATAAAAACCTGCAGTTTAAGAATTAGTTATTGACGCCTAAGGAACAGCCAATATGGGCTTCTTTTAGCCAATACCCTTTGTTTAACAATGCACCTAATATCCAGTATGTGGCAGTAGCGACAAAAGATTTTTAAAAAAGTGGTAATGCACTTATCAGCGCGACTGTAAATAATTACAATTTGCAAATTGGTTACAGTGCGGCATGCTGGTCAGTCTATACTTTAGTTTCATGCCATACGAATGAATATACTTTGGATGCTGTTGTCGCACGAATGTCACTTGTGACATTCTTTTTCGCACCTAGTATCATTGCGAGAGTCCATGCAGCACGAAGGAATTGGAATCGATCGTACAAATCGGAAACAATTCCTATTCCAATACTAGGTTGTTAAAACAGCTAACGGCGAGGGGCGAGAGCGTTTGCGTCTTACGTCCTAGGTTCGAATCCCATTCGGCAACCTGTATCAAAGGGTTTCTTTCATCACCATGTGGTTAGTATAGTTGATAGCTGTCAAATGTAAGCCACATCAGCCTGGCAGCAGCTGAGCTCGAAACGCTAGTAGCAAGAGGAATTGGTTTGAAAATATTTAACTGAATACCTAATAGCGGCCTTTACATGTACAGTTCGGACTGCGGGAAACGCTTCACGTCATTCCTACTCTCGTTTCGAAGCGTATGCGTATGAAAGTTTGATCCGCGGTTAGAAAACCGCCGGTTCCGATGCTCGGTTCGGAACGGAGTCCCAGATGCGCAGTCCGAACTTCACGTGTAACGGCCGCTAAAAACGATTGTAATTGATTGCGTTACACGTTTTCATAACAACAAACCGTGGCCACCTTCGTAATTTAGCGCATGACAGTTTAATCCGCGGTTGGACGGATGGACGGACGGTGTTATCCTCGGTTCGGAAGTCCTGATGCACAGTCTGGCCGCTAATGTAACTAAGTGAATTCCTAATGTAAACGTTCCATTAGGGAATAGATATTTTATTCATCCATATCAAACTTTATTGAAAAGTCCCAAGGAGATGTATAATAGAATACGTATGTAGGTTGTAGATGCATATACTAGGTACCTAAGGTTTTTGCACAAATTCCAAATACCTACTAAAAAAACCGCACTACTGCATCCGGCAAATTTATCCGGCTGATAAAACCAAACTTTATCACATTCTCTGTTAGTAACAAAACAAATAAAATGATCATCATGATTGCAATTTAATTCAAGTATTATTTTATCACACATCATTAGATAATTATTGATTGGGTAAATAACAATTTAACGTTTTTCCTGTTTATACTTTACTAAAAACGTAATCGAAGAATGGTACGGAGCTCTAAGTAAAAGACCTCAGAACAACCTAACCGACAGAAAAAGTCGGATAACCCCCGACTAAGACGACTAAGTTAATTAAAACTCAATGCCATGCAAGCTACAATGCCACAGATGAATTCACAAGCCACGAATTTTTTTCGTCGGGGCTTAAAAGCACGTTGTCAACATAATTTTGGTTTCAGCTATACAAGGCAGCGGCAGGATCCCGCCGGCTCTGATAGAACTCCGATTAATTCAGAACAAAGCCGTAATTGAGAATCCTAATGTCACCATCAGCGCGTCATCGGTGAAGTGATTCCTCATACATTGACCAAACACAATATAGCTAAGATAGTTTTAGATGTACTAACTAGTATATTACCAAAACAAGGTATTTATCTATACAGGGTGTAAAAAGACCGTTAGCATTAATTTAAACCTCATATTCTACCCATGAAACTGAACAACTTTCCCTAAGAAACATACCCGCGGAAACTCATACTTTAGGCAGAAATCGAGATTCTTTAAAAAAAAAAAAGTTGTGTTTTTGTACTAAAAAATATCAAGTATCGATAACTAAATCGTTCACAATTAATTTAGACACTCAAAGATCAAATTTAAGTTGAAATAAATGCACTTTAAGTAAAAGCACGCAATGGATAACGTGCAGGCTGGCCGGCCGTACACGTGCGCCTAACTACCTACCTACTAGCTGCCGCGCGCTAACTTTCCACCTACTCGGTGCCGCGCGCTAGGTACTACCTACAGCGGACGTGTCTGCGCCAATCCGCCACCGGCCGCCCGTGGCCCATGCCCATGGGGCAGCAGCACTGCCATGCTACCACTCAGTAAAGATCAACACGACAGGGGTACGCACCTTAATACATTACCTAGACGTTTGCTTACGGTCATTGACATTATACCAGCACCTACCTACCGTCGATATCAGCAGTAAAGTTTACGATCGAAAGTCCTACCTACCTAGGTACATGATTTTATGACGACCATTCACATTACATGAGAATTTAACGTAGTAGGTATCTCCCGTGGCGCGCACTTGCATGATCAGGCACAGGATCAGCTGTCTACCTACCTAACTTACGTACACGTTTGCTTACGGACATTCACATCATACGAGAATCGAGCCCAGTACCTACCACCTACCTACTGTCGATATCTGCAGTAAAGTTCACGATCGATAGTCCAATACCTACTAGGAACATGAGAATTGAACGTAGTACCTACCTACCACTTGTCATCAGCTGACAGGATGACCGGATACCAAACCAACATGTTTGTATTACGAACATTCCCAATTCCTATCACACCACCGAACCGTGGAGACTAAGGCAAAAAAAATAACTAGGAAGGAATTCACTTGTCAGACACGCACGACACGAGAATAGATACACACTTTAAGAAGAAATAAGTATTAAACCCAGGTCATTGATCGATGACTTAATACCTACCTTAATTGTAATTGCTCAATCAGATAACAAGAGGTTTACCTACTTCACTTCAGTTCAGAACGTAGGTACTTGAACGAACGAATTGAAGTTCGCCCCGAATGGCGGCGTCGCCTTTGTGTTAGGCTGGGTCTACATTGTAACATTTTGATGTAGCGCATTTCCGTCAAATGGCGTGGCACCAATACCGACGTGTGCACGTCACGATCATGACATTTTATTATCAGTCTGGTCGATTTTTGACACGATACGGCAGACGGCTAAATGAATGTCCGTAATTAAAATTTCCGATAAATTTCCAATTTGGGTGAACAACCGTTAGTTGCAGTTGAAACTGACGTAGTATAAAATAAAGTTGACGTAGTCTCACGGCCGATCAAAGTCGGCTCGCCCGATTATCCGAAAGAAACTTAATTTATAGCGAATTAGTATCCATTGCAACTGACGGTTGATCGGCTCCAGCCAAATCGAAGCGATGTTGACACTATTAGGAAATACCTGATATGATACGCCCGTAAATCGGAGTCGCACATGAAGGGTTCCGTAGAAGGCAGGTACTTATGATAAATCACATTGCTTGTAGATACACCTTTAATTTGTACTTTCATCATCATCATCATCATCATATCAGCCGGAAGACGTCCACTGATGGGCAAAGGCCTCCCCCAGAGATCTTTAGCTTGGCAATCCTTCGGGGTATGTCGGTGACCTTAGTTCGCTTGTGGATCTCCTCATTCCTGATTCGATCGCACAATGAGACTCCGAGCATTGGCCTTTCCATTGCCCTTTGGGAGACAATAAGTTTTATTATAAGGTCTACAGTGAGCGGACACGTCTCTGTTCCCTAGATTTAACTTTACTTTATTTTTATTATTTGTCGGTATAGGCTACAGTAATACTCAAGGAATTTGTCAAGTACCCATAACGTTTCAAAAGAGACAGCCCTAAACACGAAAAATGATACTTGCTGATCATGATGATATGATGTCAATGATTTTACACCGTGAAAATTTCGATAATTCCCGTTGTCCCCCATTTCATCCTAAAAATGATACAAATTTGGACGCGGTGATAAAGCCACTACCTTGTCGTGTAGTGTCGTGATGCGTCAAAAGTATGTCGGTTTCATACATTTACTATGGGAAAGCGATAGAGAGAGAGAAAGAGATAGAGACACGCTACGATACGACACTTCACATTAATGTGTTATTTAACCAAAGTAAATGTATGACACCGGTATGCTTCTGCCGCGTCACGTCACGACACGATAGTGTGTACCAGCCTTAGGATGCGCGCGCGCGGGTTTTTACCGAATCTAGGATCAAAAGAAATTGCCGACAGGCGGCGCGACTGTTCTTCCTTCTTTCTTTCTTCAGTTCGGTTGCAAACGCGATACCAATACGACATTGTTACGGCGAAAGTGATTTGTGTTCTCACAAGTTTAAAAAGTATTTTCAAGTGTGTTTTGTGATGCCTCGTGCAAATGAAAGACATCGTTACGATGCTCAGGAATATTTTAACATGCTAATGTGTTATGGTGCCAATTTGAGCCGCATCTAATTCGGCGCTCGCGAAACGTGGAGTAGGTAAGTATCTAGGTACATTGCTTTGCTTTGTTATCTTCGGTTTGTACGTGTGTGCATAGTGATGCTAGCTCATGTTATACTGGCGGTAAATAGGTTGATGTGCTGCCAGCTGTACCTCCTTAATTTTGTAATGTAATTTAAACAAAAAGCATGTGGTACTACAATTCTGAACAGCTGAAGACAGAAGGTTGAAATTTTGACACCGTCTGCGCCATCAAAAGTTAGGTTAGGTTAGATAGGCAGTTATTTAAGTTTAAATAAGGGAATTTTGAGCCTTATTTGCTTTGATTAACAGGTGTTAGGTACCAGGTGGCACTAACGGGGAAAAACCATCGTGCAGTAGGTTTTTCCCCGTACTAGTTAGGTAGAATACGTCAAAGCGGCCGCCGCGCGGGGTCAGTGACCACTGGTCACGTGGGCCAGCGAGAGGCGTGCGCCAGAAGTTGTACATTGCGCGTCGCAATTAATTATTTATTTTAGGTAGCGAAATTATGAAGTCATTTCCGCGGGTATGTTTCTTTGGGAAAGTTGTTCAGTTTCATGGGTAGAATATGGGGTTTCAATTAATGCTAGCGGTCTTTTTACACCCTGTATACATACGCAATTTCTACACATTTATAGATAGTGTATAATTGTATGGACAAAGCTTTGCTGTGCATGCTGAAAAGTTGCAGATATTTTGCTTTTAAAATACAGAACACTGCTTTTCTAACACAGAGGCAACGAATTGAAGAGTTCTTTAATACTCATTTTTAACATACAGATGGGTATCTAATTATGTTTTGTGCCGTAGATTAATACTCTACAAATTATTTAATTAAATTACGTTAGAACCAATAGTTAATATATATGAGCAAAATCATCCTAGATTTACTAATGTTATTAAATTAATTATTTTATAATCCAGTGATTTTATAGAACAAATATTTGTGAATGTATATATATATTTCAAAAGATACATTGGTTAAATAAAATATTTATACCTTTAACTGAAGAAGAATTTAGTACAAGTGTGTGTACCTATGTCTAATGTAAGCGGTAACGTGTCATATTTTAGCCTTTTTTTGGTTCTACAATAATATTTCAATACAAATGTTTTAAAAGACAATACTTGTGACTTGTATAAATGGGTATTGTGATACAAAATGTGACACTAGAATGGTCACATATAATTTATGAATATTAAATTAGATATAACCAATAATACAACCAATATCAAAACCAAATTGTGACCAAAGCATGTCTTCCATTGGTTCTTGGCTTGTCTGTGATAATCTAAGAATAATTTTAAATGGCAATAATATAATTAATATTGTGTACCTATTTATAACGCACTATCAATATTTTACAGAACTTAGATGTATCAACACATTTTAAGGGTATGTTCCGGGTTTCCTACCGCGTACCTTTGTTTACGAGTAGGTAACCCGGAACATACGTTTAAAATGTGTGACAATAACTGCCATAGTTTGAAACATTATGTTAGATGTATCAATTTTTATTACGTTTTTATTTAATGTTCATTTTATGACAATGGTTGTTATTGAATAAATAAGTAATGTTATTAAATCTTTGTTTGTTTTTTGACTTCCTCTAGCTATGTCGGTACCTTTTTAAAATCTTGTAAACACTGCGTTTTATTCACATGAACACCTTACGTCAGTTATAAATCAGATACAATAAGATATGATACAAGTATGTAGGATCTTTTGAAAATCGCTTGAAAATGAACGGAGATGAGAGGATGAGAAGGAACGAAACTCACGGTGGTATTACTAAATCCCCGATAAAAATAAATAACCCGTGGGTGCCAATCGGCTCCCAAGGCTATTCAACTCCCAGATTAGTTCTGAAGGCCAGTCCCAAGGTTACCAGAGATGAGATTCGTCAAAATCGCGTCATATTAAACACATCTAGCAAATAAAGAGCGTGAAATAAATTGTTTCGAACGATATAGCAGCGTGACAAACCAGAAAAAGAAAATCGTGTGTTGTACGTAACCTACATACAGCATGGCGTAGTTTTACGTGCGTCAATATGTTGTTCGCAGGATTCTGACTTTATTTCTAATTTGGTCTGAGGTGTTGCAATGGTGTGATAACTATTCTGTAAAGATCATCACCATGGACCAGCCTATAAAGTAGAGAGAACGAAAAGCTGGTCTCCGCACCGGTCAGCCGGTTCATCAGCTAGGCTGAGCTAGGACGCCGCGCGGCACGAGCGCGAGCGGTGCTAGAGCATCGGCAGCACGGTTTTGGACTTGTAGTACTTCAGCATAAGCGTGGCCTGCGTAGCTTGACGGGCTTTGTTGCGAGAGCGCGTGATACCTCTACCTTGCTTTTTCGATTTATTTTAAAGTAAGCGAGACACCATAATATCTTGCGCGACTAAGTCCGACCGTCACGGCAGAAGTTTATCAGACTAGGTGGGGTCGCCACAGCTTGTCTCTCCCTTGCATTTAACTCATCTCGGTATTAGAAAATAACACAGTCGGTTGATCTGCTGGATTCTACTGGTATATCCATCCACCACATTTATTCTTCATCTTCCTCGTACCACTACTATTTATAATCGCGCATCGATGGCGCTATTTCTAAACTCCCTTAGGTAGGCATTATTTCTCTTACACTCGGTGTAGCGTGAGTCATGCTTTAACCCGTCAATGTCTTAGCAAAACGATCGAAGGTCTGTCATCATCATATCAGCCAGAAGACGCCCACTGCTGGGCATAGTCCTCCCCCAGAAATCTCCACAAAAGCCGGTCTTGAGTCTTCCGCATCCAGCTGGTACCTGAGGCCTACCCACGCTGCGTCTTCCGGTATGTGGGCGCCCCTCGAGAAATTTCCTGCCCCATTTCATTACCCTGCCCACTGCCACTTAAGCTTGGCAATACTTCGGGCTATGTCGGTGACCTTAGTTCGCTAGCGTATCTCATCATCATGAGCAACCGTATAAAAATAATGAAACGCCATCGGTATCGATCATCCGGTTTATTAGATATCGGCCAACCGGCGCAGCGCCAGCGAGAGCAGCGCCAGCGCCGCCAGCACGAGGTGGAACGCCCAGTAGATGGAGTTATAGAACCGCAGCAGGGTTCCCACGTCGCGCAGAACCAGGCACGGCGCTATGTACACCAGGTACAGGTACCGCATTATGCAGTAGCCGATGTTCCACGCTTGGCTCATCTGGAAACGGCGGATGTTCGATGGAATCATAATCTATTCAATTCTTTTTTTTAGAGATTTAAAAACCAATTAATTACTTAACAATAACCTAACGGCTTTCGATTTCGATGTGGTGTGTGGTGCCGCCACCTCAAAGAACAGCACCACCCCATCTCTTCCCGTGGGTGTCGTAAGAGGCGACTAAGGGACAAATCCGAAAGATGGGCAGCAGCATCGTTCTGGGTAAATTTACATCAACTGCACTGCGATCTCCAACCCGCCTGTCAGGCGTGGAGATTATGGCAATGACCTCCCCTTTCGTGGGAGAGGCCCGAGGTCCTGCAGTGGATTGTTATGGGCTGTGATGATGAACCTAACGGCTTTCGATATCAGTTATCAAATAATAATATGGATAGCCAAAAATTCTGTCTTTTAACTTACGGACACACATACGTATGCCACCTAATCACCGTTAGCAACCTTTTCGAGATTGATAAGAAAGATAACTAAAGTTCCAGTGATAATGCTTTGGGCACTTCTCCTATGCTTTGGTAGTGAGAGCATGGATTGGGTTGCCTAAGCATACCTACAAGTTGATTTTTAAATAAGAAAAGAACCCAAAGTGGACTCGACCCTTACCGAGCTCATCTTAGTATCATATATTTGCGCGTATACATCCTCCAACTGTATGTATATCCAGGTGGTGATGGCTATCATAAACTCCTGGAACGATGAGCCGCACCAGATCGCCCACATCATGAAGGTAAACAGGCTTCTGCGAAAGCACTGGATTTTATTTTAAGGATTAGGATTCAGATAGATAGGAGAAGGACCCCGGGCCCTTGCGCGCCGCGTGATAACGAACTTGTCGCCAAGATGAGAATTCAGACAACTCAGGATCTTCCAGCTATCCGCACGAGCCGCTTTGGTTCGACTTTTATAGTGCGTACGGCTAAGGAATGGAACATTTTGGCTGCGAGTGTGTTCCCTGGTCAGTATATTCCGGACGCCGTCTAGGCTAGAGTGTAGACTGTACCTCGACAGGCATGCCTTATCTTCAGCCGCATCGTCACTTACCAACAGGTGAGACCTGTCTGGGCAAATACATAAAACTACTTACATACTACACTACCTACATAACTTGATACAGGATGTTGGTTTAATGGGAAATCGTTTTAGGTAGGTACGTACTTTAGGATGCTAAGACAAAATATGGATATTATTTTGTTAGCTCTCTGAACGTAGGTATAAGGGCTCAATGGATTTGAATCTCAAAATCAAATGTTTTAAGACGCTTTACTTACCAACGAGGACACTGCAATGGGGACATCTGGAATACGCTAATGCCCATGTCTCAGAGTGGGAATAGGCAAAGACGACCGCTCCTTTTCTCTACTCAGACAACTAACACCTTGAAAGATAATAAATAAAATTATACATATTTACCTGATTCGCTTGGTGCCTCTCAATGTGTGTTTGTAGGTGTACGACCAGAACCAGTATTTGGTGGGCATCTCGAAAGCGCGCATCATGTTCTTCAGGCGGGGGTTTAGAAGCAACACCCGGTTCTCAAAACATTTAAGCATCGAAAAGTTGTATTCTTGTTCAAGCGCAACTTCGGTTTTTAATGCGCTATAAGCAAGTAAGGTATTTATAAGATTTTTTTAATTATCGGTTCTATTATGACTAAGTATTATTCTATTGGCGTAGGTTCCTATATATCTTTTCATTGTCGCTCATAGCCACCGCCAGTACGCAATACCCAGGGAGGCAATATATAGGTGAATACGTCGGATACACCATGACTACGATCACAACCAGGTATGTTACAGATTCACTCAATGCGCAAGTGCTTAGGTAGCAATGTTGTAAACTTTAAGTTGTAACCTGGTAGTTTCCGGTATCCGATGTCTTTACGAGACAGAAGTAGCACATTTTGTCGCAGTTCCCGCCAGTTTATACCGGCAGACACACTCAGTGGTAGATACCCGTCGGGGACTTAATAAAGGCAACACCTACCTATTAATATTTTATTTCGGTATCTTACACAACAAGGCGGAAATCGTCAAATTCCACACGGTACCTACATGAAGCCAGCAAACACTCACGCATTCCTCAGCAACGCGAAGTCTGTAGACGGCCCATGACCAGGCAGGGGGTTACATTTGGCCGGGTAGACGCCAAAACCAGCTTCGGTACAAACGCTGGTGCACAGCATCATCATGATCTGTGCTTTGAGGAAGTACATAACCAAATGCGGCAGTCCGAACATAAAGCGAGAGTCGGATCCGAACTCTGAGTAAAATATATTGGAGGAATACATCTGGAAGGAAGTTTTCGCAGTTTAAGTGACAAAAGACTTTGTATTAATATAAAGCGTAGCTATTTGTATCTCATGCCTGTACCTACACAGGCTTTTCGTATCCTTCGAACTTCCATATCGCATCAGTGGAGGGTTTGCCACAATCTCCATCTTTGGCAGGAGGGTTGGAGACTACAGTGTTTAAAATACCTACACATCAGAAAACGCTGCTGCTCATTTTCTGTTCTAAGACATTAGGATATTGGAATTGGTGCAATTCTACTCTGCTGTACACCAGATGACCACACAGAGGGAATTTACATCCTGCAACGGTATTACCATTATAAATATCGTGGAAAGCTTAGAAGTAATTATTATCATCCGGTAAATCACGGCTTCTGCCAGTATCCGCTACTGCTCTTCTCCACTTCGCCCGGTCTTCGGCATCCTCACCGTAATGCGTTGGCTCACGCATCCGACTCGGCGATGGCAACCCATCGCTTCTTTTCTTTGTTCTCCCGCGGGACCTCTAAACCGATACCGGCAGCACTTGAATAAACCAGTAGTTACTCAGGTGCACGACGCACCTTATCAGTAGGTGCTTAATTAAATAATACTAAATAGTACTGTGATTGTCACTTATCATATCGCGAGATCAAGAGTCAATTAATAGATGTGAGATATCACGACACGAGGCGAATAGACGTTTAGTCAATAAGGAAAATTTAGTACCTACCTCAGTTGGGAAACCTAACCGTAGCAATATAAAGGAAAATGCACATATGAGCGCCTTTTTTACTTTATGCAAAGTAATTATCCTGCAATCGCCCAGCCCCCCAAAAGGGCTTTCAAAATGATCTTGGAATACCCTCCACCTATAATATGGACCTGAAAATTATTTATTTCATTATAATTCACTCACGATGAGGCGGAGTCGCGTTCATACTTTAATACAAATACTATTTCTTAGAATAATCTAAGTATAAATAGGAATAAGATTGTTAAATTCACCTTTATGTATCCCAATAAAGAAAAATGCGTAAGTAATTATATCAACAGCGGTGGGTTCAGTTTGCGTCGTTAAATCTTCGATACTGCCTGTCGGATTACTTTCGCTAATAGAGTCTGAAGGAGTCCTGAATGTTCGCTCCTTTCTTTTCGTTATTTCGTAAGCCACCCCCACCATTCGTAGGGCCAGGTTCTGGTGAATCCACGTCACGTAGACGGAGGAACGCATATTGTAGTGCAGGAAAAATAGATATGTCCACGTGTAAGCCAAGCTGAGTAGATGGATGTACCTGCGAGAATGTTATCATTATAATGGTGAAATGAAATAGGTAATCGACTCGTGGTTAATAGCAACGCTACCGTTTCTCGCAGCACTTGATGATAACGACGTTTCCCCACACAATAGCTATCGTGTGGCTCAGGTTGTGACCGCAAACCAGACACAGCACCAATAGACCTAATCCGGCACCATAGTTTTTCTTTATATTCTTATCTTCTATTTTCTTGTAGTAACTGCCCAGCGATATGCATATACACAGCGAACCGAAATACATACAATCATCCCAAATACTATGTTCAACAATCATATTAAGTATTGCAGTTTCTGCTTCAACATAACGTTGGAGTTCCTGTTTCTAAAATTTCCATTCTTTCTAAAATAAATCTTGAAATTATGCCTGATTAAAGTTTGCGTGCGTTGTTGTGACTTATGATTTTTCTTTGACAAAATTGACTGTTTTGAAGGGTAATCAAAGCATAATTACATACAGATACAAAATAAGAATAGATAACTAAAATCATCATCTTCCTTTGAGGCCAAAATAAAGTATGAGGCTGACCTCGTGGTGGTAAAATAGTACGCGACACTAAAACCAGACGTAGAGTTGAAAAATAAATTTTTTATTCATCGTCCTGAGAAGTATATAAAGTAATAAGTAGAATAAAGTCAACTGTACAGGGTGATTTGCAGGATTTATTGTGAAGCCAGACTCTTGAAGTCGGTTGTCAGGATCCACATAGCAAAACAATATCGATAGCTTCTCCAACTATGGAGAAGCTATCTTCTCTAACTATCTTATGCGTAGGGGGTAAAATGTTTTACCCCCTACGCATAAGATAGGTGTTATATCTTTGTCGTTTGTATATGTGTGTCTGTCTGTGGCATCGTAGTTCCCGAGCGGATGGACCGAATTCGATGTGGTCCTTTTTTTTTTTTAATCCACTAAGGTGGCAAACAAGCTTGCGGCCTGCCTGATGGTAAGGAGTCACCTAAGCCTATGGACGTTTGCAATACCAGAGGCATCACCCACGTGTTGCCGACCCTGTAAAAACCTTTTAGCCCCTTTCTTGAAGAACACCATGTTGTACTCTCCAGGGAAAACCTCTCCAGGTAGTTCATTCCACAACCTTAATGTGCGTGGGAGAAAGTTCCTTTGAAACTGCACAGTTCGCGACCAATTTGGCTCCAAGGTGTGAGGATGAACTCTATGTCGATGGCGAGCGGTGCGATGAAAGAATGTAGCTGTAGGCATCATGTCAAACAGTTCTTCAGAACAAACACCGTTGTACAAGCGGTAGAACACACAAAGGGAGGCGAAATCTCTCCGCTGACTCAGCGGCTCAATACCACTTGTGAGCATAGTATCATCGACAATTCTCACAGCGCGCTTTTGGATCGAGTCACAAGGACCACGCTGATATGCCGGTGCTCCCGCCCATAGATGAGAGCAATACTCCAGATGGGGTCTGACTTGAGCCTTGTAAAGGAGAAGCCGTTGCCCCGGCGTGAAGTATTGCTTTGATCTGTTAAGCACACCCAGCTTTTTAGATGCGAGCTTGACCTTTTCTTCCAAATGACTGCGAAACTAGACGTCGCTGGAGATGTCGACACCTAGGATATGTATGCTCTTAGAGTTGGTAAGCGGTGTACTAAAGCGGTAACGCGCATACTTGTGTCTTAGTGGGGTTGAATTGGACTAGATTCAGTCGTCCCCAATCGGAGATTCTATATAAAGTACTCTCGATTTTAGACACAAGTACTTCGCGACTTTCCTCCATTATGGCACGAGGGATATTGGCACGACCCGTAAAAAAGGCGTCTCCAGTACCGTCATCCGCATAGCAATGAATGCCGTCAATGGACAGCATATTATTGATATGAAGGAGGAACAGAGTTGGAGACAGCACCGAGCCTTGCGGGACACCAGCATTAATGTCCAAGCTATCGGAGCAACAGCCGTCAACTACGGATTTGATGCATCTGCTGGACAAAAAGCTAGTTATCCACTTGCACAATCCCTCGGGAAGCCCGTATGATGGTAACTTCGATAGAAGACCCCTATGCCAGACCCGATCGAACGCTTTCGCCATATCGAGGCCAACAGCCAGTGCCTCACCTTGACTCTCAACAGCTAAAGCCCAACGGTGTGTTAGATACACTAGAAGATCACCCGTTGAGCGACAATGTCGGAAACCACATTGACGGTCGCTCAAGAGATCGTGCTTCTCTAGGTAACCAAGGAGCTGTGCGTTTATTACTCGCTCCATCACCTTAGAGAGAAGGGAGGTTATAGCGATAGGCCTGTAATTCGATGGGTCCGATCTGTCGCCTTTTTTGGGCACAGGGTGCACGTGGGCAGTCTTCCATGAAGACGGGACTATTCCAGTAGAGTATGAAAGCGCAAAGAGGCGCGTTAGTACCGGACACAATTCGGGAGCACACACTTTAAGCACCACTGCCGGAATACCATCAGGCCCACTCGACTTTCGAACGTCTAGAGAGAGCAGAGCCCGCCGTACAAGGAAGAGATTCAAGGAAATGAGATTGTAGATGCTTTAAGGTCAGCTAATGTGTAATGGATAGATCTGTACATCCCATTTCCAAACCCTTAGATAGCGAACTCATCCCGAGAATTATAAAGAAAGCTCTATAAATATGGGAGTACAGTTTTGGAATCTATCACAAAAGGTATTAGGATCTTGTATAGAACCATTCAAAGTCATCCCAGCTGGTCACCATGATTTGGTTCTGCCAGCCTCTCTAGGCAGGTGATGACCTCAGCTTTCAGGCTATGCTCCAGTCACATTCCAGGCAATCATTTACCACATGGTAGGCATTAGACCCTTGTGACGATTGTAATATGGCTGAGGACTTCACTACATAGTATAAAACAAAGTCGCTTTCTCTGTCCCTATGTCCCTTTGTATGCTTAAATCTTTGAAACTACGCAACGGATTTTGATGCGGGTTTCAACAGCAGATAGAGTGATTCAAGAGGAAGGTTTATAAGCAAGTAGAAAGAGGGTAGGTAGGAGTAAAGTAGGTGTACGCGAACGAAGTCGCGCCGGGTCCACTAGTAGTCACATATTGCTGGAATGTGGCTGGAGCTCAGGTTTGTGAGTGAGGCTATTTGGTAGTCCGAACGTGTGCAATGGACAGGTCAATTGTTAGATGTCTCTCAGACAATGCTTTTAAACTGTATTATAGGTTCATAGTTTTCTCTAAGTAGCACATTTACGTATGTATGTACCATGAGGCTGACAACATCATCTAGGATGGTTAAAGCCTCGTTATAAACTTAGAATGAAAAAAAAAGCTCTTGGAGTGGAGAAATCTTGGAGTAAAATAAAACATCTTATTGATTAAATAAACAATTTACTACACATAATGTAGGTTCACAATAAAAATGTTTTCTAACAGAGGTATGTAACATTGTCTGATGCAGATCTAGCCTAATGGAACCTATGTTGTAACATATTTTACTGAAACACTTAAAATCCTATCAGAAGTGGCTCAGGCGTAAAGCAAGTATAGTATATGACAATTCGTGTTTAAATGCATTGTTATTTACCCACAACTAGTCTAGTTTGGCATACCGGAATGTTACGAATTCCCTACTACGTTTGGCCTTTGAAATTTCCTATTTAACGTTCTACAGAGTTACCCGACAATAATTTATGTTTGTAACCAATGGGGATGACATTTTTACTTTCCTATATTGGTATGTATGATTTGTATCGAATGCTATGATAATAAAGTGAAAGGAAAAAGCAAATCGCAAATAAAACGAAATTGTATAAAAATAAATAGAAGACTATAAAACTGTTGAAACATATCACAATAGACAGAATTATTTTATCAAGAAATAACAACTAACCTATAATAATACTGCTCAACCTGTTACAGCTATACATACAATATATTAATTTTCCTAATTTCATTAAAATCATTTTTTTTTTCATAAAATTCAATTGACTAGCATCTATATATTTTTATTGATGATATATTACAAACGATTATTTATAGAAACCATATCAATAAGAGATGAGGCAACATTGTAATAAGTATATAATTATTGTTACACCTATATTACGTCTATGCAAATTCATAAGTAAAAATAACAAAATTAAGCATTAGGTAGAATAGAACACGATTTCACGCAGCCGAACTATCCAATAACCTACAAAATAGATTTTTACATAACATGCTATTTACAATAAAAGACTCATAGAAATATAATATTATCATAAAGCAATAAAATTAAAGAAGTAACAGAATATAGAACAATATTATGTTTTAATGAAGTACCTGTTATTTTTACCATATTCTCATAAGAATGCACAAGTAGGAGTTTATTATATAAATGTGTTCTTTCTATAACAAATTCCTGCTTCTCCGAACCGAGCCTACACGGTGGGTTGGCACAAAGTAATATACTTTGTTATAGTTTTGATATGATTGTGATATAGACCATAGTAATAAAATACACCACGACAGTACCTGGAGATAACTAAATCTGCACCAGACGCGAAGACATTAAAAAAATTGCATTGTTATAAAACATACACAACATACAAACATCATTCCGGCCAGGCCTTAATAAAAAATATCTATGGAAATACACTAATCCAAAATAAATTCCCACATAAATTCATGGACATGAAACATGCTTTACTTTATCTAAATATTGCCTTTTACAGCTATTGTTATTGATCACCACACCTAAATGTTGTTAGAAAAAGTATTGCCTCTAAATAGTTTATGAAAAGAGATTTTTATTAGATCTACTTACATTGTCACTATTATTTAATATAAATATACGTACAGAAACTTAAATTATTGGTTCCGAACACAAAAGTATGAATATGTAATGCTTAAGTACCATTTATTTGAATAAATAGTGAAGTTGTTCCTTGCACCCGGCAGTGTCATAGTTCGCCGGCCGCCGGGCGGCGGGCGGCGCGGGCGTGCAAGAGTCACGAGTGCAACCAAGTGCTAGATCCTCTAACTGTAATTACGATACAAATCGACATCTCGAAGCTTCTATTATTATACGTACGACGAATAATTTGCGTGAAAATTGTCAAGACACGCTAATTCCTTACCCGACCCAATCAATAGTTTTATCCTTATCGTTATTATTATTTTTGATCTATCGCACAAACACATATAGGTAGTCACTATGCTTATCTACTCAATTTATAGGTTATTAAATTTTTACAATACCTACTACAAAGTTAAATACAACATCCAGAGGGTTATATTAATAATTACAAAATTCAATCGGTGCAAATGATTACAAAACCTTTTTAATAATTATTACTCACGATCGTGAAACGCCGTGGTCTTGCGAACGTAATATTACGTACGTACGAACGTAATATAACGTTTAATTTATACGTTTCATTGAGTTTTGATCGGTCCTATCACATAATTCGTACGAAGATAAAATACGAACAGCATTCATTTTTAGTAGTAATTGGCAGTCCTAACGTCACTAGTCACTATGGTAGTCTGCGCGGGGCGCGTCGCTACGGGAACACGAGACAGCTAACACTAGACACGCGCGGCACTGCACTCACTGCGCTCGTTGCGCTCGTGCGCTCACTTGATGAGCTGCACGGCGCTCTTGGAGCGTCGGAACATCTTAGCGCCCTTATTGGGCGCAAACTCGTGCTAGTTGGCCCCATTGGGCGCCCGCGTGAGTGCCGGAGAGGCGGCGGGCGCGGGCCGGACCAGCCCCAACTCCTTGGCACCGTCGGTGCCGTATATCTTGCCAGCCTTCTTGGCCATCGACGCGAGCAGCTCTTGGGAACACTTGTGCGCGGACCGCAGCGATATCGCCCACTCCTTCAGACCGATCTCGTCCTGGAATATAATGTAAAATGTTGCAGGTGAGGGTGTGCTGGTGATGGGTTTTCGGGTGTGTCGAGATTTGGGAGAGAAACAACTAGAAATATAATTGTAACCATTCTTTCAGACAGTTATCACATCCTGAGCGCTGTACCAAGTGTTTGGTATTTTAGCATTTACTAGCTGCTCGGTGCGACATCGTTCGCGTACCATACTATACCAAACTCTTACTTAAAAAAACAATAAAATATTCAATTCGGTCCTCACGTAAATAAAGTGTCAAGACTGTCAGGGGTGTATCAATCCGCTCCCCTTATGTTCCAGATATCCTAGACACCACTAGACTAGACTCCAGACGTCCTAGACTAGACCAGGTGGCCGCTTACCATCAGATGGACCGTCTGACCGCGTGCCTCCCTACCCAAAAAAAAATCAAAATTACCGTATTGGTGAGCACGATTTTCGTGTCGTTCCTGGTGCGGAGTACGATGCACTGCTCGCCCTTGACTGACACCAAATCCGAGGAGACCTCCTCCACGGTATCCAGCAGTATCATCTCTGGCTTGGCGCTGTTTTCCAGGTGCAGTTCCAATCGATTCGGGTACAGCTTGGCGTAGCGCGTCTGCCACGCGCTAGCAAAAGGCCCGCCTAGCTTCTTTATGTACCCGTGCAGGATGCAGTCGGATTCTGGCGAAATAAAATACCATAATGTAAAGTTTCACGGTTATAAAGTGCGCAGTTGGAGTTAAGGACGCAAGGCAGTGGACATCCTACCTGTTTCAAGTCATAGCCTTGTATTTCGTTGTTACGGTAGCTATGAAGTATTTGTGCCATAGGAACTTTTGCGGAAAGGAAAAGCTTGGTCGTCTTAACATCAGAAAATTCGACGGCGACTCCCGAGCAGATAGTTTATCATTCTATTTTTTCAAACAAACAATTGAACAGTATCGAGACTTGTGTAATATGAGACTTTTGGATATTATGTGCATTTTGTGCTACGTTTTTCATACAATTCCCTGAGAAACGGGTGTTATCGGGATATCTGCCGATACAATCGAGAGTGTGATCTTCGTAAACGGTTGAGAATTTGAAAAGTGTGTAAACAACGTCCGTACGACGCACTGTTTGCCAAACAGGTGAAATACATTGATTACATTTTCCCATACGTTCGATTACATAGAATGACTGAACTAAAAGTTCGGTCTTCCCAGGTACTGTGTCTTTATCTTAGTATGTATCGCGCCACTGTCGCAAGGAATCCTAGAACTAAAGGTAGAAAAAAGAAGCTAATGCATAAAAAACGGGAGAACTCTTCGTACCTTTCTCATCGGCGTCGAACTTCTGTTTCTGCTTGGACTTCTTCTTATGTTCCGTCTTGTCCGCTTCCTGATTGATAGTCTCGAAGACCGTCTCCGCTACTTCCGCCTGCCAGCGCTCCGATATCACCAGCGGGAAGTCCTTGTACTGGGCCTGGTCGGCTTCGGTTAGCTGGTGGAAGGAAATAATGTGAACATGTGTAGGTAGGTAAGGAACCTAGGGTAGGTCATTTGGGATGAGTGACCGTGATGCGACCTTCCACAAGCGTGGAGGATCAGGGGCTCTATTTTTGTAATCGCTCGCATCTACGCGAGCGCTCGCCTGTGCTATCTATCTCTTTCACACTCGTGGTAAGTTTCTAGGGATAGAATAGAGAAGCATTAGAAGGCGAGTGCTCGTGGGGATGCGAGCAGTTTCAAAAATAGGGCCCCAGTTCAGCAGTGAACTGATACAGGTTATTGATGTGATGATGGTGACATACACTGAGAATCTAAAGTCCCTCTTGTTACTTGAGTAAACATTAGGGAACTTATTTGTCGGGTATAGCGCTTTAGTGACGTACTTGCGCCCGGCGAACAAACGATAGTACATCGTGTGCGTTGATACTATGGTAAGACGGACACTTAAAGGATTTTTTGTCTGCATAGGCCTTTAGTTGCCAGTTTCGTGTCTAAACCGTCAGTCCAAACCGAAGTGGCTCCAACTTGTCTTTCAGCGACAACAGTGTGGACTGTAACAGCGCGTCTCGTGCTCTCCCTAAGACGGGAAATCCACCATAAACACGTGTTTGGCAACTCCCAAGTGAGTGATACCCTGGAGGCTTATCGCGCTAAGTTTAAACGTATTTACAAGAACCAAGAGCACCGGAAAACAAGGCGCGGGTAGGCCTCCCACAAGGTAGACCGACGACCTGGTAAAGATCGCAAGGACCAGCTGGATGTGGAAGGCACAGGAGCGGCCTTTGTTGAGATCTCTGGGATAGGCCTCCCTATGCCCAGCAGTAGGCAGCAGTCTTTCGGTTGATATTATGACGATGATGACAAAAGCCAAACCGCAGCCGTTGTCATATGCCGTCTGTTTCTCATAATATAGTGAAAAAGAAAGATACGGCATATGACAACGGCTGTAATCAGGCAAACCGTAAGCTTGCCTTACACCTTATTGGCCACGCGTACCTTAATCCCCTTAGTATCCTCCTCATCGAAGCTGCCGATATCGAAGGCGTCGGCAGCGTTCACCTCGCCGCGCGGCGGGATCAGCGGCGGCGTGTACTTCTGATGGTACACCTGTTGCCAGTCGATGCCGGCGAAGAACACGTGCTCCTTCACTTCGTCGGCGCTGCGGGGAATTCATTCATTCATTCATTCATTTATTTATTTATTCATTTACAGTTACACTGTGTGCGAATATTCATTAATGTCCTATACACAATAATATTAAAATAAAATAAAAAGTTACATTTCATATTACAATGTCAAGATAACAAACACAAGTCAAGATCAACAATAATTACTACCTACAATAATACTTAATTCTAAATGAGAAGTGGTACAACATTTGTTCCGACTACATATCATCTCAGAAACTCGTCAATCGAGTAGCAGTTTTTGTCAAGTAGTAGCCCTTTCAGTTTTCTTTTAAATTTGTTTAAACTAGTCTCAGTCTTTAGTTCGATGGGTAATTAATAATAAAAATAAATGTGCTTTGACGAATTCACAGCGCCATCTAGTCCCGAAGTAAGCAAAACTTGTTTTTTTAGGTGATAGATAACGGATATATTACTTTTGTACTTTTTTTAAATACATACTCTTTATACATACTACATTATAGGTAGCTGATGAGCTACTAGGTGGTGGTAGGACGGTGTTTGGTTTAGATTGAACTAATTTGATCCTTCACGCCCTGGCGATATGAGATTGGGTCGCGAGAACTTTATATGGCAATAGATTCGCGCGGCGGAAAACTGTTTATCAAAAAATGGGCTAAATGATCACCAAAATCTAGTCTGGATGTGTTCTTTTCGTGGACTATTAAATGCTTATGCTATAAGGTGGCCGTGCGGTGTCCGGCAGAGTACAATAGCACCAACCCCTTACACTCGTGGGTGTCGTACAAGGGGACTTATGCGTTCAAGGCAAAAGATCTAGTAGGCCAGAAAATGGGCAGTAGCGTTTTCCATTGTTATATTTATAACACTGCGATCTCCAACCCACCTACCAAGTATGGAGATTATGGCAATAACCTTCCTTTTCGTAGTCGAGGCCCTAAGTCCTGCGTTGAACTGTTTTGGGCTGTAATGATGACGGTGATGACTATCATAATTGGAAACGGCTCCTGCCTCCCTACAAAATAAAAAAAGAAGTCAAATAGCTCACCCTCGTCCCTTGCACCCCAGTCGCTTGTTGATATCACGCTGCAGCAATCCCTCCAAAAGGCTCTTGAGGCTCGGCGAGAACGACTCAGGCAGCTCCACGTTCTGGTAAACATTGTAATTCTATTGCAGACGTGATTCCATCTTCGGCACGTGCATATGGAGCGGCAAATTGCGCGGGGACGACAACTGAGCGGTGTGCGACGAGCAATGGAACGCGTGCGTTGCAAGAGTTTCGCAGAAGGAATTTCGTGATTGAGGTAATAGAATAAATAAGAAAAGTAAATGTGTCTCGATCGGCCAATTCGTGTCGGACGCTAAGTGTACGTCAGTTGACATCCCCATTGGCAAATATGTTATTCGGTGTTGGCATTACATTATGGATTAGTTTTAACAATCACAACTGTTATATTTTTCTAGGCTACAAATGAAGGTCAATCTACTGTCTCGATAGTTAGATATATTTTTAATAAGCTGTAATTCGCATATGGTTAGGTGACTAAAAATACATGATTATAATAATACTAAGTGTAACAGAAATGGTGGATTGATGGAGTACCGATGGATTGACATCGCTGAGTCAGATGCGAGAGCTAACGGCTTATGATGCGAGTATGCCCAAGACCGGGCGAAGTGGAGTTTAAAGAGCAAGAAAATGGACCTTGGCAAGAGCTGGGATTGACCTCTCGGGTGATGATGAGAGATGACTAATGGAAATGGTAGCTAGTCCGATAACTTTTAAGCCAAAAATATTCTTACCACAAACGTTACGTTATAGAATGTGGTTAGCATATGTTTGTAATAATACATTGTGATTTCTTCCTCACAAACACAATTTTATTAAAATCGGCAAATATAAATTCGTCAATAATTGCGGACACATATTGTGGCGACGGTCGGCAGCTGACCCTACCTAGTGGGGTAAGGGTAGGTAGGTGATAATGAATGGCAGAAGGGAGAATTTCTCTCCTTGCCACAATGATAACACGTACAAAAAAATTCCACTCTGTAGCGATAGGAGACACACGTTGGTCTATGCATAATGTGGAATAAAAAAAGTTTGTTTTTTAGTTTCCACCCAAACTTCGACTTTTAGTAGCGATAGTACTTACATATCCTCTTGTGGTCTATAAAAAAAGTCTGCCTCACATCATCATGGCAGTTTTGCTTTTCATAGCCACATTATAGTCGCCGATAAGAAAAGTAATATGGGTGCCAGGTTGAGCATGTATAACCTGGCACAAAATAGTAGTTTATCGATACTCATGGCGTAATGTTCCAATTAAATATTCTAAAACAGTCGTTTAAGGATAAAAGTTAGTTAGTTAGATTGTCAGTTATATCTATGTTATATCTCTGTATTTCTTTATTGTGTGCAATAAACAGTTAAATAAATAAATAATATTTTATGATACAGCTTTTTCCATACTATTTTTATTACATCATAAAATAACTTTTTAATCATTAAGTTCCACTTTTATTTTTATTTTTTTTTCGGCGCCCGGGCGCGGCGAAATGTAGGCTGTTTACTTAAATTCAAACTTTCCTGTTTATGTTTGGAATTATTTTCCCGCTGAACAGAACATTTTTTTCCTTAAATGGCTGTTCCAAATATGTAATTGGAACTTGGATTACGCTATGAGTGTAGATAAGAAAAAAATATTGATGTTAATAAACATTTATTACCCAAACTTCTCGTATAATTTTTTTTTGTTCCAGGTTGTGCATGGGTAAACCAACGTTTTGTGTGTCTCCTTAACGTCTACAATCGCTATAAAGTGGAATTTCTCTAGTACTCGATGACGTAGGTCATAACCTATGTCACCCTCACAGTCTTACTGATATTAAAAAGCTTTCTCTGTTTAGCAAGCAAAGTATTAAATAGGTTAATTATAAAATTAGAGTCATTTCATCCCAAAACCATTAATAAGCAAGAATCATATCTACAACCCCCAGCTTCTTTTTAATTTGAATTAACAAACCATTCCATTCATATACTCATGTTTAGGGAATGCAATACCGGGATACCGGGATCCCGAAATACCGGGATCCGGTATGAAGATTTTCCGGGATCCCGCTGGACTGGCGGGTTTACAGAGAAGCATGGTTTATACGTGATACTGTGCGCGGGGCGGCTAGTGGGCCGTGGTTTGCTTGACTGGGCGCTGGCTAAGCGATACGATGAACACTAATTGATGAGAAGCTGTACTTGCGAGCTTAACTATTGATCCACCCCATATTTTTCACTTTAAATTTATACATTTCTGTCATTACAAATCAGTTTTCGGTTTTCGCATTTTGATAGCCAATAAGACAATGATTACCTCTGTATTTGATTAATATAAATACATATTAGTTGTAATCAAATACATAGGTATTCATTGTCTTATTGGCTATCATCACGCGAAAATCTAATTAAAATTGATAAAGAATTTATGAAGTCAAAGGCCGATTTGTAACGCCAGAAATGTATGAGCGTATATGGAAAAATATGGAGCGGTTTGATAGTCATGGTTGCAACTTGCAAGTTTATTTCCAAAATAATGTTTAATTTGCTTACGATGTTGTTTGTGGTGTTTACGATGTTGTTTGTACCTCTGTATTTGATTAATATATATACCTATAAGTTGTAATCAAATACATAGGTATTCATTGTCTTATTGGCTAACATCACGCGAAAATCTAATTAAAATTGATTAAGTATTTACGAAGTCAAAGACCGATTTGTAACGCCAGAAATGTATGAGCGTATATGGAAAAATATGGAGCGGTTTGATAGTTATGCTTGCAACTTGCAAGTTTATTTCTAAAATAATGTTTAATTTGCTTACGATGTTGTTTGTGGTGTAAGTAATTATTTTAATTTATGTTGATGTTGACTAGAACAACCATTTTAAATGTATCAAAAACCTTGTGTAATTTGGGTTAAAACTAAAACCATGAAAACGAGGCCTATAAAGTCTTTATTACGATTGATTTCTGGGGTCTAAGTCCACCCTGCGGGATCCCGCAGATACCTGGATTGAAATTATCTTGCGGGATTGCATTCCCTACTCATGTTAGATTGGTGACATAATGGACAACCATTTACATTACACGCTGCATTAAATGCACTGAGTCTAGCACAACTTCTGTTTACTGCCCAGACCCAGACACATCAACCCAACCCACGTAGCCAGCACTGGAATAATTTAAAATGAACACATAAACTCGGTGTAACTACTGCATTGAACACGTAGAACGACAGCTCATTGATATTCACCCGATATCGAATCGCCTGTACTTCGCTCGTTACATTAAGTTGCAACAGAAATAAAGTAATAAAAATTTTATCTACCTGTGGGAATTTGTGTCGTGTTTGGTGGCCATTTTATAAAATTATTTTTAACGAATCCCAAAAGAAAAGAAAACATATCTTTGATATTCCGTAGTACCTCTAAATATACATGATACCGTTGGCGAAGCGAGATTGGCCAAGACCTTCCGCTGGTAATCCTGTGACTTGAACAGTCTCGGGAACCGATAGGCACCCCGTGATGGTCACCTCGTAATGGTATATTATTATTATCTCTAGATATAGAATATACTATATCATGAGTCAGAATAACTATCTTTCATGTCATAGCTCAGGACCTGTATGTGGTCGCCGCTGTAGATCCTGGCTACACAGGAGTTGCAGCGGTGGGAATGAGTGTAGGGGCAAAGCCTGTTATATCATACCATAGGCAACGTTATGCTTTCGTGTTGCCGACGGAACCGATAATCTCAATTCATAACCCTTCCTATGCATAATTATAACTTTCGCATTAACTACGCATGAATTATGGGGGAACCTCAAATCAATAGTGAATTATTACAGGCTCTTTTTAGGGTTTTGAACCTTTAGAGGCAAGAAAGAAACCCTTATAGGATCACTTTGTTGTCCTGTCCTATCTGTCTGTATGTTAATTAGAAAAATTCAATGCATCACAATACACTAAGTTCACGCGTCCATAACGACAACAAGCGACATTTACCATGGTGAGCGTCATGCGGTCGATCTCGTGCTTGTCCTTCGTCTTGTGTTGGCGGAACGGCGAGTGGCCTTTGAGGAGCTTGTACAGCATGCAGCCAAAGCTGAACCAGTCGGCCGACGAGTCGTAGCCTGTGCCCTTGGAGAGTACTTCAGGTGCCATGTACCCGTGGGTGCCGCTGTACGGGAGAGAACGAAACGTATTAAGGTCTACAGGTCAAGTTGGTGGCATCGCTTTTTAGACAAAAGTCTACGTAATCCTTTGGCAGGATGATTCGTGAAATATCCGTATATCAGGTGGATTGTCGTTTCCATTGACATTTGCCATTGCCAAATGACATTTGAATTGTTTAAATTCGATACAAATGGGATAATACGGCACAAATAACAAAGTATTACCCGCTGCTGGTGGTCGGGTAAAAATTATTTCATTGCGTTTCTTCGCGCCGCAGCAAGGAAAAAATGTACAGCTGTAGCTGTAGGTAATTAAAGAAATAATGTCAAGTGCGCTTCGAATAAAGTCCCATGCAATGCTCGGGTCAAACCAAACGTGGCACGTCATGCATGACTCATGAAACAATAGTGTAATTTCGAAGATAGAAGTCACGCGTCACCGTCGGCGCCATTTTCAACGAGTGCTAGATTTTGTTATACTCTTTCGGTGAGGGAAAACATCGTGAATTCGTGAGGAAGCCTGCACATTGTGTAAACATAATCCAAGCTGGTTTCCCTGTTAACAGGCTCACGGAGGTCAGATGGTAGTCGCTCTACTGTAATAGCATGATCTGCTAAATCCGGGATAATGGTCAAGGTAGACCTCGATCCTTTCCGAGAGAGATATCACAACCGGGATATTGAGGCCAAGATAATGATGACTAGATTTCCTTATGATTTTACTCGGAACAGGTGAATCACATCACCAGAGTAATAATGAATCACATCACCAGATTATTAAAGCCGAAGAAACATTAATTATCCCACTCCACACTGAATTATTGAATTGAAAGTATTCCAAAATAAACCACGTACATCCGTCCAGGCTTACTGGTCAATGAATTCCAAACATTATGGTTACCATGAAGATATTTTTGGACGGCAAGTTTATTTACCAAAACCAGAATGTTTGAACACAGCGGTGAAATACGTTCATTTCAAATAAATAGCAACCGAGACAAATAAACGAACTAACGCAATGTTTCTCCCTCATATGGGTAGTTAGTGTAATCCAACTAAGGATACGGATAAGCTTTCTAAATTTAAAAAGTAAATTTACACCTAACTTGCCAGTGTGGCTATTCGATGCTACAGATACACAACTTCAAACTTAGCGCTACGCTCTTCGCCTCAGGTTTTAAAAACAAGTATACTTACACGCTGGCATGCGGCTTCTTCTTGGAGAAGTCGCAGGCGAGCCCCAGGTCGGATATCCTGACGTGGCCGTGCTCGTCCAGCAGAATGTTCGCCGGCTTCAGGTCCCGGTAGACTATGTGACGCTTGTGCATGTGCTCCAAACCTGGAACGTTCATGTATTGTGTAAAGAGGAGTCCTAGGTGATTATTGACGGCACTAAATAATGACGCGGTAAATACTGCACATCGGCTAGTTTCGGCTTCGTATTTACTCACACGTATGCGACAGACAACTCTCTGCGATGTTGAACTACGGACTGAGAATGCATTTTTAGACAAGGATTGAGAATGGAAACTTTCACTAAAATGGGGAAACTTACTTTATTTAGTAGGTATCGGAAACATTAAAAAATTGCTACCTATATATTATTTGGTATCAGATTCATAGATATATTCATAGCTAGATAGATATACATGCGATATTGCGTCGTAAGCAGTGTTCAATATTAATTATTTATGTAAAACTACTGACTTCGTTCGCGTGGATTACAGGATGTTTGGTATGTTTCATATTAAGCAACACTGTGGCCTGTGATTATTCACTCTTATCAAAAAGGAGCTTCTTACTTTGTATTTGAAAACTCCTAGGTTGTATTGATCAAAAGACAGTAAGTCACTAGTAAGTAAGTAAGTAACAATAGCTTATGTGCATTATATTACCGCCGACATCTGTATGTGTAAGTTACAGGGTCTCAAGTATAAGTTGGCGTTCCAAATGTGCCAATGGCGGTGCCTCCTACGCTTTTGTGTCGACACGCGCTATCGAAAACTTGTACCTACACCTCCTTGCGGCAATCTTGATGGCGGCTGGGAAGTTAGCGGAGTGGTTTTCAGGAATAGTCTAATAGTGATGTTCTAGGACAAGCTTTGTGGAGATCTCTGGGGGAGGCCTACGCCCAACAGAGAACGTCTTCTGGCTGATATGATGATGATGACGTTTTATGATAGTTAATAATGAATTCACAAAAATATTAAAATATTAATTTAAAGTGCGTAGAATACAAAATTATGCATGTTTATTTCGCAAATAATGTTTTTGGAAAGTACTTGTAAGACAATTTTTTCTTGGGCGAACGTAGAGACAAAATATGATTTTCAAAAATAGCTGTACAATGCCTTTGTCTTCGGCGGGCGACGTCTTTCTCAAATTACCCTCTAACCCTTGACTTAAGTATTCATACACTTTGCTACCTTCTTATGGAATATTTTTGGTCCTTTCGGGTGCGAACACAGCAATATCGCTTCGAAGTGCGATGCGTATGCAGTACTCATGGCGGAAAAAGTATTATCAGCGGTTTCCGCGCACAATCTGATTACCTAAATTTTATAAAAAACAATATTTATAAAAATAAAAGATTTCGGTTCCGTTCTTGTAGAAAAGACTGTATATCATCATCATCATCATCAATTCGCCTATATTGAAGGAACCCTATATTGTGTAAAGCCTGGGTGTCGTATAAGGCATTGACGTCACTAAAGCTTATATGGAAAGAAGGTAGCGCGGCTTCCCATAAAACGTTTATTATTGTAAAAGTGATGGCTTTTAAAATGTATTTGTGGAGTTGACGCTGACTTTCTATGCAGTTGCACCGCTGTTTGTATTTAAGTAAATCTCATCAGTCGTCATCATCTACTGTTGAATCTACCGTTTCTCGTATGCCGTTACGTTTTTAGATCGGCATTATTGTTAACAGTGAAAATGGTACATTTTAAAACATGCAACATACACGTTCTATAGAAGGCTATAGGACGTGTGTTGAAATATCTAGGTAAGTCTTTTTGTTCATCCTTGCAGGGCGCCTACTAATGACGATTGCAGGAATTCTAAAAACTAAAAGTAATTCTAAATGTATCGTATGTCGAGATAAGATTGATAAAAGATAAAATTTGTTTGTGGGAGTAATCTCTGGAACCATTGAAGTGGTTTCAAAATTCATTCAGGACTAGGAAGCTACACCATATCTGAGTGGGTTACGAGTAGGTTTCTGTAATTTCCGGAAAGGTTTTTAAAGTTCACGAGGGTAAATGAAAATTAATTTACTCCAATTTCGCCCACGGATCGCTAAATGTATTTTTATGAATAATAATCGTATTTTACGTCGACGTAACGGAAACAGTCAGAAATAACGATTCGGATGACAAAGCAAGACATTATGCGGCGGAAAAAACGCGATAAATTTATCAAATATCGACGGCGATAACGGCGCGAACACCCCGACCCCTGTATTCTAGTGTACTTTGCACGGGGTGAGGATCATATCGATAACCCATTTTCATATAAATCCAAGTCAATAGCCCTTGCGCCTTAAGGTCGGCTCCCAGAAATTGCGGCGCGGGCCCGTCTAAACGCCCTGTAATCTTAACAAGTTATCTTTATTGCTCCCATGCAGTGTGCGTGCTAGGCGTCGCTCCCGATTCGGCGCTAACCTGTGCGTATTGGACTTTATCGTCCGGCTAACACGGCATTCTACTATAAAGTGTATAACAATAACATTGTTCGCGTAGCTACATGAACAATGGCGCGGAGTAATGTTGGCTTCGAATCCAGTGTGTTCGATTCAGGCACAGTTCATCGGTTCGGTTATTTATAACAGCCGACTCGATTCCGACTGGGGCTGTCGACGAGGCTGTCAATTACCGTTAATTCGGCATCAAAAGGGCATTGGAACAGCACACGGATGTGGCGAGTCGCTCTGTCGATGTTACGACCTCTCCATTATCGACCTTATTACAGTTCTGTGCAAACATTCGGAGCGATAGATCCGGATCAATGTCAACACAACAGATGCGGATATTCGAATTCAGATCACACAGTACAGAGTTGGACTGGCACTAGATAAAAGCGTAGATTCTAACCCAGCGACGTTATAGAACGATTGCTTTTCGGCGAGATCTTTTTGTCTTTCTTACTTTTCGTTCGCGATAATGATAAGTTATCAGTAGGCAATGACGTGTTCGACAAAAGATATTGTCAACTGTTATAAATATAGTGAGTGACTAGAGTTTCTATAAACACAATTTAAGTAGCATAAAAATAGTGAATACTAAAATTATCCTCCACACCTCTACATTCAGTCTCAAGTACCTAAGTCAAAGTACACTTTAGTAGTAGGGTCAAAGTTACTAAGCAGCCAAACACAACTGCATTCGTATATATTTGACCGCTAAACAGGCGTGAAGCGGTTAATTCCCGCCAGCAGAGCTTCTCAGCTGTACTACCGATCTATGCTAGAGTCCGATTTACGTGCAGCCCTCGTACAAGTTGTAACTAAGCATTTAAAAGCTGAAAAACATCTATTTATATTACATAACGTCACGCCTTTTCCTGTAGGGGTAGGCCGAGACCACATTGTTCCACTTGTTACCGTCCAGACAAATCTCTCTCGCTTCTTCTACATTCATAACCTTTTGACACATGCTCGTCGGTTTAGGGATCTCTTGACCTGACCTTTCATTAAAAGGTTACATATTAGACAATCAAAACTTCATTAAGCAAATTTTGAAAGGAGTACGAATGAAATCACAAATTTTAAAATACAATGGTCATTTGATCAAAAAGTTCAACTGACCAAAATTAACGTTTAATTTATCTATTACAAACCCTCTGTGACTTAACGACGTTTTTGATAAATTCTGTTGTGACAAATAAAATAATAATTACTGATGTGTTTACGCAGTCTTTATATTAAGTAGTTTAGTATTAAAATACAATTATTTGAGTACTAAGTTAGTATTACGAAATATGCTTTATTAACAAAAATGAGGCAAGTTACTTATGTATAAATTAATTTAAAAATAATATATAATAACCCGCGAACTGTGGATCAAGAATGAATCTCTCTAACCATGACTGACGAAGGGAAACAAAATACTGAGGAGGAAATCATCTGCGATTATAAAATTTTATAAGCGATCATTTTGTACATTAAAACATCTGGCAAATTTTGGTCAGTCGTCCATTTGATGACCCATACTGGATACCTATATGGATTATAAAATTTGCTAAATAAAACATTTGATCTTTTGAATTTGATTTTTAATTACTATACCTTTCGAAATTTGCTCAATGAAGTTTTGATTTTCTAATATAACGTTTCCGTTCACTCCTGCCACATAATATATTTACTTCATTAAGTGCAGATGGCAATGGCAATATCACTTACCGAGTATAACTTCGGCGGCATAGAACTTCATCTCAGCCTCGTTGAACACCCCGTGCTGCGACAGGTGGTAGTGGAGGTCCCCTCCATTCATCAGGTCCAGGATGAAACAGAGCTTGTCTGGCGTATGGAACGCGTACGTCATGCACACGATGAACGGACAGTCCACCTGTGAACCAAGGTTCTTTTTTATAACAGATGAAGGAAAACGAGCAAGCGGGTCACCTGATGGTAAGTCATCACTATTATCATCACATCAGTTGGAAGACGCCGACTGCTGCCCAGTAGTGAGCGTCTTTCGGCCTCCTCCAGATGACCAGATGGCAGATGGGATGATGGTAAGTAGTAGATAATTATTAATAGTATTTAATAGTTTTCAGTTAAGTGTCTACCTACCAGTATAATTATGTACTCGATTTGTATGCTTTGCCTGTCTCGTACTACAATTTGCTTCACACCATTTACGGTTAGTTGATAAAAATATCTTATAGAGATAATTCGCCATTGTGCTCATTTTCCTTAGATGTATCTAATTAAGTATGTATACAAAAAATAATATAATAATAAGTGACGACTCGGGGAGCTGACGTTGTAGGAAACACGGTTAAGTCATGCATGAGTCGAGTCATGGTGACGAGAGCCCTAGTTGCATGTACCGCGTCCCATACAAACGGAGTTCGATCATAATTTCAATATTGCGCCATCAAAGCCCAAAATAATACCCATATCTGTAGTTTATCAGATTTTCGTTAAGATATATCGTTTCAAAGTTACACGGAATTAAAGATTTGTATAGAAATATTAAATCCCGTGCAACTTTGTAACGATATATCTTAACGAAAATCTGACAAACCACATACATCGATATTGGTTTCTAAATCGCGTCTACAAAAATTAATTGAATTCGATTTGTTAATATTGAAATTTTGATCAAACTTCGTTTGTATGGAGCGCGCACGGGGAACGCTCCTCTTAATAGAAAAGCAACCTGAATACTACCACTATGGTGGCATGTGCATGCCACCATAGTGGTAGACACCCCTGCCTTATTGCGCTCAACTTTCCATCAGTTTTACTCAGACGATTATTTAAATAAATTGCCTCTCTGGCACCAACCTTTACTGGGTTAAGAAGAAACACGTAAGAATGTTTGCTGCATTAAAAAGGTTACAAAAACGAAAAAGGAACTTATTTCTTTTTCAATAGGCTTGCATTTGACCTCAACTGACCTAATGAGAAGCGACAATGAGGTCATAGACTCACGGTGTGTTTTATCGGTGGTAAAACTGTGCAAGCTCAGAAGAAACCATTTGGATGGTTACCGCAGCTTTAGTTGTCGCCAAGCAAAAACGTTAGGGTGTTGGTTTATTATGAAGGATGGAGGTGGAGTACTATAATGTTATTTTTGGTAAAATTTTAAAGGCATTGCACGTGGATGTAATGGATGAGGATGGCACATGACCGGCCTCTGAGGGAGGCCCATGCGCAGCAGTGGGGGTTTTTCGGCTGATTTGACGATGATGACGTGTGCTAAAATATCTACTGACATATTTACTGTATGTATCTATTGATAGTAAGCCAGTAATTACACTACTGGACAAATATGAACTCAGCTCGTAAGTAACCACAAACTGCCTAAGCCAAATTGTTTACAGACAGGCGACTTAATTTACTTTAAAAAATACTCTATCCTGTTTGTTGTATTAGTTCATACACTTACGTAAGCGTAACTTAACACATTAATATCGTTCGGACTGCGTGCCTCCTGTGTGGAATATTACTTGCATTCTCCAAGATTAATGAAGTAAGTAGTAAAGAAAAGTCAGGGCTGACAACTGTTGACGGTAATGAAATACGCCTAGTCCCACCCGTCTGTAATGGATTAGCTTTTGTCCATCAGAAAATAAGTACGTGCCTAATAAACCTAGCAAAATGTGTGTATGAATCCAATTCCAAAGGTAAAATAGATTTCATTGGCAATATAAATGGGTTGTCTATTATCGTGTACAGTAAATACGCGATGATTGAGTAGTGTAAAACAATTACTTTTACAAAAAAATATTGCATGATGGATCACTACAGCCTCGTGGTCGAAGAGGAATTGGCTTCTTACTCGTAAAATGGTCTTCAATGTTGCCAATAAACACTGCGATTGGACCATTATAGATTTCTTTTCAAATCCATTCAAATTTATGTCCCAAACACATACGAGGAAGTCATTTTGTGTCTATTTACAAAAGCCGATCCGAATTCCCTGGCGGTTTGGTCCAAACGGGGGGCACGGCTGCATAGCAAAATGACAAATATAGCTCGCGCGTTGGTCAGACGGAATGCATAATAGCATTAAAAGCAATAAACCAGCGTCGCAATAACGACGCATTATGGCCAGCGGAAATATATAACTGCGCATTGCAATGAATGTGTTCCCTTTGTTTACACGGCGGCGTGTCGTGGACGCTGGCCGCGGAACCGTCCTATCTGTTACTCTAACACTACGCCTCTAATCGTTTTAGAGTGTACTATAATAGTACGGCGCATTGAGCGTGAATACGGCCCGTTTTACGACGCGACGGCCGATCTGAAGGGAGTACAAAAAGTCGTCTGGCAAGGACTTCGAGTCAATGTAAATTTCTACACCGATAAACAAGTTCACGTATCGGTCTGGCTGAACGTGGGACATTGCGGTTTCCAATGGTGACAGGAGGCGTGGCCGCGAACACTGTATTTCAGTATATGGCCTCTTCCGCAGACTGTGTGGCGCCGGCCGGCCCCCAAGTGGAATCTGGATACGGACAACTCCAGTCTTGTACAAGTTAAAGAGTGATCTGCTCTCGTAATTATCTACGTGAACGCTCAACAAAGCATTCAATACGTCGAAATTTCCACTCCAGCGCGGATCCGTTCAGGAACGTTAGCCTCGCACTGCGCGAATTGTGAACACAAAGCTGATATTAATAGAACATTATTAGCTTTCATTGGAAGTTCGACTAACGTCGGTACGAAACTGTAGGTAGCAACATGGCAACTAACCGGCGTACCAGTTGACTGTTCCTACAATGTAGACGTGCGCGCGCAGCAATCAGTATCATCAACGTAACATGATCGTTCGCCATCGATACGCAGTAATCATAAAAATTTACATCAACTCGGGGTCGTCCATATAAATTCGAGTTTGCTTACCCGTAAACATAAAATAAGTTTATTGGGTAGGTACCACGTAGCATAAACTTTTCGAGCCGAGGTCAGAGAAAATGGTTCCTCTATGACAAAAGTTGACTCAACATGCGAATCGTAACCAAGTATGGACAGTTTTCTAGTTCTTGGAACGTTCGGTAAGCCGTGGCTGCGTCCTTGTTAAAGTTGGGGACCTTTTTTGGGGCAAGGATAATAAAATTATATGAGTTACAATACGATGCGGTCGCGGCGGCCTGGGCCCGAAACAATTGCGCTCTGTAAAATGAGAACTTTCAATCGAATGGTGAAACAAAATGCAGCGGAAGCAGATTGGACGACACGACAAATTGAGGGCGAGCCAATTCGTTTCAGTCCAATTGGCTGGATATCGTTCATGTCCCCGGTGGCATATCGCTCGCTGCTTATACAGATATCGGAGGGCTCGTAGGTGTATTCAATTGAATCAAAGCGCAGCTTGAAATAGATAAGCAATCTGAGAGCCGTTTCATTATAATGCTATCTATTTTGTATGAAGAGATAATCATGATTTTTTGCAACAAAACGGCAGAATGGCAATTGATATTGATACCTACTAATACGATAAACCTTCTTTCGCATATGTATCGATGTTGAGCTCCGGTGCCGGGGGACATAACACCTAAATTACTATTGCTACTCACGGCACGCTGCCATGAATAAATGGTACTGTATATGTAAATTATGCAGAGGATTAATAAGCATGTGCTTATCTATGTCTAAGATTTCTCAAAATAGACTGTAATCACTTTATCTATAAATATTAATTATCGTTAAACCATCGTAAGCCAAAACGGTACCTATACTTGAAGTTGTTTGCATGCTAAAGAGAGATAAATCATGATAAGTATGCAATAAGTTTAATTATGTATCATCTTATATAAATTACATGATAGAGAAAAATAAAGTTGACAGTTACAACGAAGAATAAATAAACAAACACAGTGAACAACAACCATCCAGTCTAGTCTATGTAATATTTTTTCTTATGACCATGTTTGTGCAACATAAACATGAGGGTTATGAACCGTGGCGTTACGCCGGCCGCCGAATAAATTCGTGTCGAACTTATCCCATTTCTGCATGAATTCATTACAATGAGCGCGGGAGCGCCGCCCCAGCCGTCCGTCGTCGCGGCGAGTGAAGTAAAAATAAAGTAAGCCCGCAATCGGCGAGGGCGGGTGCCGAGCCTTACAAAATACATTCAAAGTAACTCATCATAAGCATAGATATACTATACGACAGGTTACACCTCGGCCCGGAGTTTGCGCACTCGCTTCCTTACCCTGCTTTGTTCCACACTTCGGGACTGCTCCTCTTCGAGGCCGAAATTTCGCTCGCGTATTGACTGTACAGATGAGTAATATATATTTATTGCAACCCGTCGCGCGTTGTTCTCGCGGCTGGTTCTCGTCGAAAAAAATCATTTGCGTCAGTGTAACCTCGTCCCGTACACGCATTCAATTACTGTTTATACTCGCACGCCACGGTCGGCTTACGGCAACGGGAGGCCAGCCCGAGTCCCTCCAATAAAAGAAATAAGTCTAGACCTCCGTACGTACACAAGCCATAATATACATACGAGGGAAAGATCACAGTGTACCCTTCATCGGCGGCTTTGTTGCCGAATTAAATGAATGTGGTCGGGCCTTTAAAAGGACTCGTCCTGATTTGAGGCACTTTGAGGGACGGCTTATTATTTGTTCTTGTTTCGGATAGCTGTAGGTTAATCGCTTGTTTAGATGTAAGACGTTCCGCACGTTGTCGGCCCAATGATTCAGAAAATTTTGTACCTACGCTGAGCGACTCGTGAGTACTTTAAGCGGGTTTTAATTGCGGGTGTCAAAGTCGGAAGCGGTATGGATCCGCGCGGTGTACGATTACAATGGATCGGGCCCGAGTGTGACGCAACCGGCGTAGCGGCAGGTGTTTCCGATGGAGTATGGTAAACAACAGGCGGTGCGGTGCCCCATTTGACCCGGGTCACGAACTATTTTTAAATTCTCCCGCTATATGAGTTACATCGAAACATTTCATTTACTCTCTAGTTAGCGTTCAGTAGCACCGCGGCCGCGTTTCATATTGATCGAGTCGTTGCAGCTTCTTACGTACAATGCGGCATTTAAAAGATTAAAAATAAAATTTCTACGAAATCGCTATTTACGAGCACCTAATCAAAAAGTGTAAAGATAAATAGTTATTCTTTTCATGTTACGTTAATGCCTCCGCCGCGATATTATATCGACAACGTGGAAACCGCACATTTCTATCGGCGATACCTACAAAGTAACATCAGCCGATGCCTAGTTCATTACCACGTATTTCCTAGAAGGACAATCCATTTTACGTCCGCCAAGAGAATGATGACGACACACAAACTGGCACTACGTTGGACAGTCGATTTAATGGCGTGCGTATAAAAAGTAACAGATCCACTGTTTCTGTTCCACTGATCCTGATATTATGAACTCGATTAGTGGTGGGTAGGTGGAATCTATTTTTCATGGCAGATGGCCGATATTATATGAGTTATCTTCGGCTGTTAATGTGTATATAAGCGTTTATAGCCGAGCGGATATAGAGATTCAAACAATCAAGTAGGTTGAGCAACTCGGGCGGAGTCACTTCTCGAATACGAGACCGGTAGTGGTACTTAACTTCGAACGCTTTGATGCATCGGACAGCACCTTAAATTGCCAGTCAAATTGGAGACTTAAAGTCAGCTTGAAAGCCCTGGTAGGTACCTGTGTTGGCAACTAGCCGAATGTCCTGTCTCGTAATAATAAAATCCGTTCTCTGAACTTAGTGGATGCTTTGACAAAAAGTAATTTAAGCAAAATATGTGACAGTATATCAAACGATGTCAACGAAGTTATTATGCAATGACGAATGTATTGTTGTATACTGTCTACTGACAACCTTATCCTTCAGTACGGAACACAACAATGCAGGCATTGTTGCTTGCTCGGTGCGGTGACAGAAATAGATAAGGCGGGGGTGTGATGCCTATCCAGACAGGACTGCTCAGACATCACGTAATGTATTACTACAGGCTAGTTACAACGTAGGTAGTATTAAAGGTCATTGATCCCACCCAAAAGCCTGTAGCTACTTCTAATCTATAGGTGAACCAATTTGGCAGGTTGGACTTATAATGAGGCTCTTCTAATATTTATAGTACGTGTTGTATGACAAACGCTGTCGAAGATCGGGCAACGTGGAGAAAATAAAGTAGGAAAGCGGACCCTGGCAGAATCCGGTGTTGACCGCTCGAATGTTGATGATATTGAGCATACTTACGCACAGCTTAGAAGTAGAAGTAACTTTCACAGGTCAGTGAAGGCCTGGACCCTCTTTTCCACCCTGTGAGGACAGTAGGACAGTTAGGATAGTTAAATGGTGACGCAAACTCACCCCGGTACTGACGAGGGACAGCATGATCCGTTCGTTGAGCGCCAGTGTCTCGCCTTGCTTCATTTTGATCCGTTTCTTGTCGAGACACTTCATCGCGTACATCTTGCCGGTGTCCGCCTTCCGACACCCGTACACCTGACAAAGATGTACTAAATTAGTATTAAATAACGTACATGTAGGCAGTATTGCCTAGTAGGTATTTAGTATTTTGAAATACTGCGATGGCTTTAGTGGGCTACTTTACAACTTTTTACCACTAAAACAAGCAGACATTCTACCTCGGTACCCAGACCACGAATAAGCCGAAAATGCGTGATATCCTGCTCATTCTACCGTGAAATGGAATATAGTACGACATGCAATAGTACAGCATAACTCGGAACAGGCCAACATTTGGAACTAAACCTAGGTATAAAGTCAGTTCTAAGATAATTATGAGGTTATAGTGAAGATGAGGTTTATGTTCTTTACTGGCGGTGCTAAAATGCAAGACACTAAATTCTAGGCTATGAGACAATACATAAATTGTAGTAGATCGTCTCAGCAGATGCCTATTTTAGGAGATCAGTTAGAATATCGATAAATCGAGGATCGTAATGAACATGTGAGATTAATTTAGGGAGGTAGACCTTCTAACGGATGACCCCAGGGATACGTGGGGAGGTGCCTGACCCTGCCGGTATCAGGAAAGAGGCCGCGTGGGCGGCTCAAGAAGCGATAGAACGACATCGCTTAGTCGCATGTGAAGGCCAACGGCACACGACGCGAGGAAACCGAAGACCAGGCGAGGTAGAGTGAGTAGGAAAGCGGACTTTGGCAGTAGCCGGGACAAGCGCTAACTCTTATTCTAAGTGGTGGTAGTATAAAAATAAGGTGAAATTTGTGCTAAAGGTACAGAGTATCGTGTGGCTAGGTGATCGGCAGAGGCCGGCCGAGGAGGCCATACACTGATCAAATAAACGACCTCCTCTGTTGTTTGTATATTTTCGCACCCGCCTATAAATCATTCCAGTAATGTGGGAAGGAGTTTCATGTCGAGAAGTGGTCTGTTAACGGTCGACAGCGAGATATGTGAGTCTGGTCATACAATAAAATAGTACAGTTCATATCGTCGATTTACCTCGCCGAAGCCGCCTCGTCCAATGATGCGGTGGACGCTGAAGTCGTTCATCGTCAGCTGAATGTTAAGTTCTAAGTTTTTCCATTGGCAAAACCTCGTGTATTTGTCGCTGCAACAAACAATCACATAAGGGACATCCTAGAAGAATAAAGATATCGATTCGGCGAAACTGGGGCACATATTAACGTGCGCTGATTAATTATTTATATTATGGATCAATGCCCATAAAATACTAGATGGAATATGCCTAAATATTTATTTCGATACTGGTTTTTTCGAATGTTCTGCGGTTATGCAAAATAACCGCAAGTGTAGATTTTAAGTTCAAATTTCTATTTGTATATATTAGTTTATAACGTATAATTATTTTGTATGAGTGTATATATAAATATGGGCCTCAGTTGCCTGAAATAAATGAGTAAATAAATAATTAATGTATTATAAACGCATTATACATGAAAACCATTGCATCTAGCAGTGATAAATTGTAGCATTATTTATTATATTATTACATGTTTCATATAGTATAGTCGTTTCTTATTCGAATAAAAATATAATAATAATAGAGAAAATCAAATTACCAACCTTTCTAGGAAATTTTTGAATGGCTCTCCTCTTAGATGCTGGAAAATTTCTTCGATGTAGGGCTACAACAATGAAATTAATATTAGACTTATATTCTCGTCATGAATTAAGAAATTCAGTCATTGTTGTAATATGAATGGCCGAGTAAAGTACTGTACCTCGAATAGATTTGGTGGCACTTCATGCTTCATTAAATATTTTTGTACATGGGTTACGCATTCTTTTGAGTAGTCCTGGAACAATGGAAACAACATTAAACCATAATACAGCGAATTAATAATTAAAGAAAGAAAGGTTTCAATGAATCTTTCAATAGTTTTTTCCGAGTGAAATAAGACTATTTTCAATCTAAAACAAAAGTAAGGATTCTGCGGAATAATATAGGTAGGTAAAATGTAAGTCACATCACGAAACTTCTGGGATACAATTTCTAGTGACATTATTATATATTTTAATTTATTGACAATTTCCGATTTATTTATAATTTTTAAATTAGAATTTTGATTCAATTTTGTCATTTTTTGTGACTTGATTTAATTATTCTCAAGTCCTTTATAACATTATTTTAAAATATTCAATAAACATTCTTATGATATCTTGACATATTAGAGAATATGTATGTAGATAAATTATGGATATACGCCTGAAAAGGTAAGAATTTGCTGAAAAAGAAAAACTACTGCATCTCGAACCGCAAAATCACGTAACCCAAACTCCATAGTCAATAAAATTTTATATCCTTTCATTTCATTAGTTTTAAATTCTGAGTTGAACTGTGACAAGTAAACTAATTCAGTGTGATCTGATGCGTATAGGTACTCTTAGGATGTCCTTAATTACACTGCACTGGTACAAAATGTAAATCGGACAATTTGAAAATACATATCTGTTTGGATCTGCAGAATTACTCGCTCAATTCACTCAAGCGAAGTGCGCGTAACGAATGTGTAACAAGCTCACACATTCTCATCTAACCTACGTACGAGCCGAACATTCCTCAGTGACGTTCAACAACTTCCATACACTTCTCTAGTGAAAAATTTTCCTAGCCTATTTTCCTGTAATATGCAACAAACAAGGTTCGCAACTTCGTCAGCATTGCACTCAGTTCCAATTCAGAAACGGGAGAGGAGTTCTGGGCACGTTTTACTTTTAAAAGTCAGATAACAAAATAACAGGAATAACTCCTACGGAATGTAGGCCACAGGGGTTGACATAAACGAATTAGGAATTCGTTGTGCAAAAATTTCAGCGATCTCAAGTTATCCGCTACAAATGGTGGAATTCATTTTTGTGTATAGACGAGGAATGATAAACAAAATAATTGCGGTATGGAGCGAAACAAGCTCAACTTTCACCACGTTAACTACCAAAGATATATATTTGTGCCACAACAAAACGTACCTAGAATATGGCCGTCTATAATTACAATTAGATGTACTAAAACATTCATACACCACCAAGACAATACAAACACGTAACTCGATATGGGAAGTGAAAAACTTTTGTCAATAGGTAGTCATTTAACAGCGTAGTAGCGGCTCCATTATTCCGAGATGCGGCGGGTCCACACTGCGGTGACACGTTCTGTCACTCGACGAATGACGCGTCACAAAGAATAGTGCGTCACTTGCACACCTCGATTCCAGTAACAAAACAAGCAAAATTAAAGGAATCGAATAAAGTGTTTCGCCGAATCCATCAGTGTGCAGCACCGATCGTACAACACAAAAATACTGCAGCGCTGTTAATGTTTACTTGAATTGGAGGACGTAATTTAGATGTGGACAAACGGACGGAGCGGAGTGGAGGGCTCAATAAGAGCCGGGCGCCGCGCCAAGAGCGTCCACTAACGAGCTCTCATTACACAAACCAGTCACTCAAAGTTGATGCACTGCCTCCGTGGCCATTTCATTTGCCGATACCAACAGTAAATTGCAACCCGCTTAACGGCCAGAACACACAAATACCTACACAGAACATCGGAACGTACGCAGACGTAGTTATATGGAGTAGAGATCAATATAATCTTCGGCAGCGAACCATAACATGTTTTATTCCAGTATCTGATACACTAGGGGTTTCACTGTGACGGAAAACGCGGTGATATAATGGACGCGGCTATGGAGTGAGCTAGCAAGGGTTTAAAATGTGGATACGCCAGTCACGTCTCACGTACGTACAATGTACATGGATCGTCGACAGAATATGGATTGGCGAAAATTGATCAGATTCAGTGAATGCTATAAATAAAGAAACGGAAACAAATGTTGTTAGTGTTTTTAAAAACGTACTCGCGACAATTTTATTATTAATTAATATAATCATATCAGCCGAAACACGCCCACGGCTAGGCATAGGCCTACCCCAGAGATTTCCACAAAGGCCGGTCCTGTCCCTTCCGCATCCTGGTACCTGCGATATTTCCTAGGTCGTCAGTCCACCTTGTGGGAAGTCTACCCACACTGCGTCTTAATATTGTCGTATTAATTAATATACCAAACCGAATATGTTAACGGCTGGATATACCCCAGCTTAGATGGAAGCCTGCAGCGACAGAAACAGAACTGAACGACTTAAGTAATTGAAACATATGACAAAAGCAGCTTCAGGTGGGAGCAATTTACACAATTTAATTCCATACACAGGCCGAGGTTGGCTCACAGAAACAAGGTTTTCGCATTAACAAGCCGAGTGGAGTCGTCAACTAACAAAGCTGCACTAGTAACGAAGATAATCCAGAATTAAGTCCATCCGTATAGAGAAGATACCTTTGGTGACTGTTAGTTTCGGCAGACTTACGAAACTGACTGACGTCAATATGTACGATTATCTATCTAGGCATAGACATAATGTTTACTTGGAAATTTTTACAATATAAGTAAATAAAATATTTCTTACTAACTTAACTTTGGTTAAATATTGTAGTGTCATGCCAAACTAGAGCTCAGCTCAGCATATGCTGTAGACAGTGAGACCACAGCGATGATTTTTAGCTAATCCCTACAGTTAAATACATCTTATAGATATATACAACTGTAGGGCTTTGTCTATTGTTAATTTCACGTCAATCGGTGTATTGTATATGTTAACCGACAAACCGGAAAGCCCGAAACGAAATACGAGATGCTGAGTAGGCACGGGTAGAAAACGGGAAAAGATTCAGAATAAAATATTACCAGTGAGCGCAGTAAACCGTGAGACGTATACCGTCACCGGCAGAGCAAGACCGAACGCTCACGGATAAAAATGTCAAGCACCAACTCGGTCGTAGTGGAAGGTAATCTACGTACGAGAGCGCGCTCGTAATAAAATTTAAGGAGACTGCATGCATCTGGGATGCAGTGGAACCCGAGATTACCCTAACAGCTTAGAAAGTCGCCGTCGTCATAGCTGAAATGCACAACACGTTATTTCTATTTCTGAGAGATACATTATGCGGAATATGAGCGACAGAATCGGAAGATTCGTGAAGAATTTATGTGCTGCGAAAAAGCATCATGCGTTTGAAATTATCGGTTACTTAACAAGTACTTGATAAGTTAAATACATATAATTCCTTAACACAACAACGATAAATGTCCCAAAATGTAAATTAAGGCCGTCTCACACACGATCTTCTAGCAATGACGGTGACGCTACGGACGTTTAAAGGACCATTATAAAATTAAACAGCACTCGGGCCAATTTATCCGATTTAACGGTATATTATCTTATCGGTATTGTGGCGATAAGTTCGAATAAATAGTAAGTATGCATAATACGGTAAATCGGTCCCGATAAGTGATAACGCGCATATCTACGGCTAGTTCAAGCAGCAAAACCGTCGTTGTTTTTCACATACCAACACGTGTGTAATAGGACATTTATAAACGATTCATACCGCGTACTGTTAAAGCTAAAGGAGAAACCTGACAATAATATCTGATACTAGATAGTGACGAAGTTTTGTGATAGTAGCTGTGTACGCGACAACAGTACAGTCACATTTTATAATTAGAATTACCATTTCATCTTTCCTGCACGCACATTAATAGAGAACAAAAATAATAAAAATTACAATACAACCGCAACGCAAGTGTCATTGTATGGCGATTAGAAATACATAAGGCGGTGGTTGCCATCAAGGAGCACTCAGGCTTATTAAATTCCTGGGACCGCCTTCTTGGAACCAGATTAGAAGTTCTACGAGCTTAAGCTATTTACAATCAACCATCTCTCATTAATAATAAACAGTTTAGAACCAAAGAAACCACAAGGTAGGAGGGGTTGGGTCGCAGATGTCCTGGTCGACGGTGGCCGCTTTCCGGCCCGTTAGCCTCCCTTGGCAATGTGTCTCCCAAGGCAATTATAATAATAAAAAAACAATTGGCCACTTACATGTGAATGTGCTAATAGTTCCTTCATAATAAAATTGTCGTATATGTCTCTCGCGATCCGCTGCCGCTCGTCTAGACATTCCTGTTTTTCAAATAACTTTATCTGTTGAGAAGAAGACACATATTAAAATAAATTCAATGCAGACAGATCAGTCTTGAATTATGTGTAATAGCATACGTAAGAATAATCGAATAAGTAAGATATGACTAAATAATAAAGAAAGAATAATTCCGGTGGCTCTGCTGATGATTTTCCTACTAGTGGAGTCAACGGAAAATAATTCAATGAAGTACTTAATTTTTGAGTAAGGCGAACGTGAATTCATTTAGACTAGTGCCGAATACCCCTACTAAATATTTTAAATACAATTGAGATGAGGAGGATTGCAATGAGTAACATCTGATTATGATTCCTAGCGGTCAAGCAACCCTTTCTATCAGGGTCCGCTTTGTTGCTCCACTATACCCTATCAGACTTTTTTATACAAAAATGTGGTGTTTTGACTCTCATAAATAAAGCAAAAGCCGGCTTGGCAGTCTCGTCTGTTTGCTAGCAATCTATGATAGGGCCAATAATTAAACAAATAACTATACGATCGTTCGCTCTCCTACAAGTAAGTTCTTTTTTATAAAGGTATATAAAAGAGCATGTAGGGAACAGAAATAAAATGTAAAGCATTCACATTGCGCTGGCGTGCAGCCACAAGTAACATAAATTTCTCTTCTGATTCTGAACGAGAAGGACAATGTCTTTTATTGTATCGATATGTATTGTCGTATCTGACGCAAAGGGTTAAAAAGGCATCATTTTATCGTGTAGGTATCGTGTGATACTTATCATCAAACTTATTGAACCATGCATGGCAAACTCTAATTACGTACTTGACTTCAATGTATAGACTGTGCAAATTGCATGTGTATGCAGTAGCTATGAAATATCTATTTACCTATAACTTAAATTGGTCGATTTGTCAATCCTCAGATAATCAGTTTCATAAATTATTATCCAACTAAAATAAAATCGAATGCTTTAATTTGTTTGTGTATTACCTTTTCAGACAGAATTAACAGTTAAAATGGTGCAAGTTCACTGTAGTTTTAATAAATTATTAATATGTAGATACATAAACAAATTTAAAAAATATATAATTAATTTGTAATATAGCTTCACATTGTTCAGTTGTATTACAAAATTAATTATAATTTCATAAATATCATATAAACAATACAAATAGAAATACAATTCTCAGTGTAAAATACAAAAGCTGTGCAAAACCACCTTAAGAGTTTCTTTCGTACTATTCAGTTGTTCAAAAAACGGGGTTAATGATAAGTTCTCGGAGGCCTACAGACAATTAATGGACCTTGTTTCAAAAAATTTAACTGCATTGACTACAGTTGCAAAGGGTTAATTAATTATTCTTAGTGTGGTAATGCACCTATGCTCTTGAGTTGTTCCATCATTTTATAATATTAAAAATGGATTACCTCTTCATAAAATTTTAATTGTGGCACTGGCTCTTCTGACGTTTGTTCACAGAATTCCTTAAATAATAAATAACCTGAAACAAACAAGATTACATTGAATTATAAACGTCGTTAAATACATTTAAAAATCCTTATTTTCGTCATTTTATTAATCCACACACGGTTGACAAATAAACAATGATTAAAAATGATCGGTGTAACCATGATCCAATCTGGTCAGGTTTCCCCGTTCGTTTAGTCTCAAAATGTCCGGTGGTAAAAAAATGTAACAGGGTCACGGAGGTCAGATGGCAGTCGCTCCACTGTAATGACCTTAGCAGGGTGTTCCTCCTAATACCGTTGGCGAAGCGAGATTGACCAAGGTCTTCCGCTGGGGAACCTGAGACTGGTTTTATTTTATTTTATGGCACTAAAGAGCAAACCAGCGTATATGCAGACCTGAGTATTTCAGATGGTTAACATATCTGCTACGCAGGCCGGGCGAATGATGAATTTTAATTTCTGTTACGGGTCTGGGTGTTGTTTGTATAATAAGTATGTATTTAAAAATATACATAACTAGTTTATCAGTTTTCTGGCACCCATAATACAAGCTTCGCTTACTTTGGGGCTGGATGGCGTTGTGTGAATTGTCCAAGCATATTTTTTTATGTACTAGTGGACCCGGCGCGACCTCGTTCGCGTGCACCTACTTTACCCCTACCCACCCTTTTTTCTTGTTTATAACTTAAAACACTATGAATTGTTGAAACCGCATTAAAATCTGTTGCAAGTTTAAAACATCTAAGCGTATGTGTGTATGTATGTAATATCTTTATTGCATCAATTTACAACATTACAGGAAATAAAAATACAGTGCGTACATAGTTACATAGGGACAGACGGCGAAAAGCGACTTTGTTTAATACTATGTATAGATTTATTACATCCCACCTGACCATAAGCAGTCAATGAAGCCTACGGGCATTTGGAATAATGGTACGTATCCCTCGAACCTACCACATTGTAAAACATAATTCTATAACTGTTCTCATAACAGCCGACTCCTTGTCAAGGAGATAAACATCAGAGCAGTATGAATTTCCATTGCAAAGCATTTCATTTTGCAGTTTAATAATATCATTCAAATCAAATGTAAGTATACTAGAAATACGTAAACATTTTTATTATGTTGACGCGTCTACAGACAATATATTCTCATGCGCGTACCTTTTTGAAAATATTTATGTTCCTGTTTATTTAAGGCCGATGTGTTATTAAAAAGCGTTCGAGAACAAGTAGGTAGGACAAAAACTAAAAACCCTGACAACTGTTAAAAACCGAAAAGCAAAAATTTTTTCTGATAGAAAATATTTATGAAATCGCCTTTTGTAGACCTTTATTTCGATACCGCGGTCGATAGGTTTTAGAGATTAAAGCCCATTAAGGGCTGTAACCCTTGCCAAAGAAATAGACATATACTAACACACTATAGAAAATCATAGCCCTCCTTGACGCAGTCAGTTAAAAAGCTACTTCCACCTGGGAAGGTGCCACCCAGGCTAATACTCCTCTACTTAATCATAATGCAGATATATCCAATATCGACCGTTATGTCATATGTATGAACTAGCACAACACTTTGTCGCTCGACTGATCGTACAAAATAAACAGGTAATAATCGACGTACCTACCAAATAAGTGAAGGCGCGTGCCATGACATATTAGCAGAAGACGTCTAACAATATTATTTAGCAGTTCTGTAACATTTAAATCACTGGCGACCATGTGTATGACCATTTTACCTACGTCAAAAAGTGTTATGATAATTTGTTATTATGTCTATGTCGAATTTGCTCTAATGGAATATTTAGGAGGAATACGCAATTTTTTTTCACATTAGACTACATTTGACCGCCATCTCACCTGGATGGAGCACGCCCGTCTTGGAACAGCCTATTCAGTATAGCCCTGAAGGCGTCCAGATTATATTGATCAGGGAACCGCTTCACCAAATACCGATGCCATGTTACGTACTACGAATGAATAATTTTAACAACCTGCTGACATGTTTGGCATCGACTGGACTCTGCAGGCTATTTTCTGGAGTCGGTGTTTAACTATTCCCGTGGCCACTTTCTATAATTAGTACAGTCGCGAATAAGCTCTTCCTTGAAAAGAATTTCTTTGCCTTCCATTATAGATAATAATTTTTTAGGAAAACTATTATGCTCGACTGTACCAAGTCCACTATGAGAGTCGACTCCCAACTCCTCTATGAGCCCATGTCCCATCTGAACAAGGTCCAAACGCACTTACGCTACAATGCGCAGCACGGGAAGTTTAGTTTGTATGAGTTTGTAAGGAGCTAGACGCTATTGAGCGACGCTGCAAAACACGGTTGGCCGCGTAGGCAACTCTTACGGTGTAGGAAAAATCGAAATATAAATATTCTGGGTGATATTTATTATTTCCATATATCGACACATCGATTTAAAATATATCAAACCTGATATCCTGAAGTATTCTTTGAACAACAGACACATATTTTTGACCTTTGTGATTTGAACTAAACTCGGAGATGAAATTCAAATTCAAAAGAACCCAAGGGGTGGATCTTGATCAACAGCTGAAATAGTCTGGTTGTTAATATCTGATAATCATCTTGGCATCATATTATCGCGGTTGTGCTCTGGGGCGCCTTCACCATGATTCGGGATTAGACAGATCAGGTAATTACAGTAGAGCTGTATCCTAAGATTCTTTATCCTATTAGGTACTTAGAAATGCATTAACACATACGTAATAGACTATATTTATCCCGAAATTCAATCAGGTTCGATTAAAACCACCCGAAAGCGCCAAGATCGTCATAGGATTACGTAATCGCTCTGTTGCAAGGCTTGCTCGGATTTATTCCAATAAGTTCGTGTATTTACTTATTATTTGTAAGTTAATAATAAATTGTGGTCAATCGTGTGCGCGTACGCATCCTCAACGTAAGCATTCGAGACGATTCGAGACCGGCCATGTTTTTATTACAATTCACGCACGCATTATTATTGTGACGTCACACTATTATGTAACAACGACGTTATTATGTAAACATTGTTGGACCATTTCTGTATAATTAGGGCCAGTGCTATAATAATGTATGTCCTTATTAGTAGTTTGATTAATGTGAGACATTAAATACCCTAACGACCCTATAATCGGCTGTACAATGGGAATGTGTTCCGAGGAACTTTTCGATCTGGTGCCCACAGCACAATTCCGCCATCGCACCACCCGCCGTGGGCTTGGTACTCATCCCCACTACGTAGACCCTCTGTTGGTCACCACGCCAAGGTTCGAAAGAACGTTTCTCGCTCGTACGATTCGGATGTGGAATGAGCTCCCAGCCACAGTGTTTCCTTTGGACTATGACATGGGATCGTTCAAGAGGTATATTAGAGGTCTCTTTAGAGGCGGGCAACGCATTGGTGACTCTCCTGGTGTAGCTGATGTCCATAGGCGGCGGTGACCACTTTTCATCAGGTAGCCCACTTGTCTGTATGTCTACCGTGTACCATAAAAAACAGACGTAAGTGGTACAAAAAGCTAAAGTGATTATAAGTAATTGCAAATGTGAAAATAATAATATTATTTTACCTAATATTAAAAACTTTATCAATCCTGACACATGTGTAGGCGATCGGCGTTTGGCAGAATAAAATAGCGTCAACCTCTGCCACGATTGTCATACAAGATGACTAGACAGTCTTATGAGACAAACCGGCTACGACCCCGTAGACTAAAAAATTCGTTGCTGATTTTTTTTTAGGTTAAATACAACAACGAAATAAAATAAAGTTCGCTGGGGTAGGTACAGTTCGCACTAAGTGCGAAAGGGAAGTAACTACATTTTCAATCCTTAGCCTTCCTCCCCTTCTCCTCCTTTCTCAACCTCGCCTTTATGGATTATGCATATCACACAGTTAGTCTTTCCTTGATAAAGTTTCAAAACAATGAAGATGTATACATATAAAAATAGAAAAGTTTAGTGTGAACTGACACTTAACGCTGTGAGAATTAGATTCACTGCGATCCTTTAAGGTATAATGTAAAGTATGTAATTGACTGTTATGTGCTGTTCATGACGATGAAAATGACAAGGTTAAATTGGTTTAATCAGGGTTACTGACTGACTGCAAATTGTCATACCTCATATTCACACGACAGAATACAAAATACTGGTAAGTTTCCTGAAATGGCTTTAATCAAGTGATCTAGTGGTTTAACAACATCCGGATCAATATATATTGCAGAATCAACAAGTAATAAGTTTTCAAATAAATAAATAAATTTCATAACAAGCTTCTATTGCGCAGTATCCAGTATCGCAGTACCCACCTACTCATCAAGACTATACCACGGAGCCCATACACTATTGGGTTACCTTATTGCATTCATTAGTTCCTATGGCCACCTTCCGACTTCATCATCAGACCAGCTCTTTCAATACAGGTATACCAAATTTAAGCTCAATCGGATGGTAGAAAAATTGTTTGCAAATTTTGACGGACAACTGTATACATACGAACAGTGCAAGTTAGATAAAAGCTTTTAAAAATACCAATTTGTAACTCGTGTTTTTTGCTTTGAATGTTCTAACTGTGACTGTGGCTTTCGTAATGCGGCAGTTTGCAATTTGGATGAAATACATTATGGAATAATAGTTCTAGGAACATTTGCAAAAACATTACAACTATAGTAGAGTATCACACCGAATGCATAGTTTGCAAAAACTCCGCAGGTCCGGCAGCGTTTGCTATTTAGTGGACAGCTGGGGCGCTTATCAGACCAGTTTTAGATAAGCCGGATTAAGAGTTCTCTCAGGGTTATTTACTTGCCACCGCCTCGCTCCAGAATCATTCGGCCAAATAGATTGCGTAATGGTCGCGTCACTCTAGCCCAGGCAGAGATTCCGTGGCTTCCGAATCTGATAGCCTTTAGTGGGGCTAGATATTCTGCGGATTAAGACGCAGACATTACGCTCAGCGTAATGGTTGATTGAACCTTCAGAAAGTCGCTGTAACAGCGAGACGTATAAAAAGCCAATTATCTTGTTGTTGAGAGCTAAAGGATAACGCGTATACTGCTATAAAAATGGAACTGTTTATTTTTCTGATTGTCAGATCAATAGCGTTTCGAGTACGAGGCGAGCTGGCTTGCTGCCGACCGCGCGCATTCCGGTCGTGTCTTTTTGATCACCTCTGCGGCGGGTTCACGGTGCACAACCTATTACACGCAACCAGCATACAGGTGCAATTATTTCGCGAATGACGCACAACGAAACATTTAAGCAGCTACATGTATTCGATCAGGCTCGGAGATTACATCCCGAGGCACTTTAACATCGTTATTATGTTTTGTTTTTCGAATTTTAAAGCTCTAGATCAAGAGTGCTAGATATCGAGTTATGTAATGGTTTTGTCGGCGTTCACTATAAAATTATGTTCTCATGAACCGTATCATTATCTAGCTGGAAGATAGGAACCATAACAATGAGCCGTACAAAGATAATTGAGTCTGTAATCTCGTTTCTTGACGTCATTACGTGGCATACGTAAGTGGTGGCAAGAGCGTGACCCTATTGCCCTATATATCTGTAGCCACGTCCAGTGCAACCGACGAAGTTATTTACTGCAAGGCGAAGTGGGGCCGGAGCGCGCGTGGACCGTCCACGCCGTAAATTGCGTTTCCAACTCGCCCGGCGATCTCTTACAAATAGGACGCCGTAGATATTGATATCATCGGTCGTCGAATCGAATATAGCTGGCGGTACCGGTATTAGGTTCCTTTTACGTTTCCGAATGAAGACCGCAGTACAGAAAAGCCGGAATTACAAGCTACACAGCCCGAAGCGAACACTCTGGATAGTTAATGAATGGACGTGGCTCCACTAAATTCGAGCCCGTAATAGAGTGACTAAACACAGGCGCGGGGCGTAGCGACATTCATAACATTAATTCCGGTCATGAGCCAGCCAGGATCATAAATCAAAGCGGTCCGGGAGCGCCTTCATTGACGGCGCCAGGGAAAAAATGTGATCGACCTGACTAAAATATCTCCACCCCTTATCGAACCATTAATTATTGACGCTTAGCACGGCGCACATCCGACCATTCGGGGCGTCAACATAAATAACCCGACAGACTGACGAGCGCCTAGCCTAGACGTTTCGGTGCCAGCCACTGACGACTTATTGTCTTTGCGAGCGCATAAATTGACGCTGCATTGAGCCGCTACTGTTTTATGGTGTTTGTTTTCTTGGGGGAACCGTTTTTACGTTTTTATGTACTGGCTGATCTGTTCAGACTACTATTATAAATGCGAAAGTAACTAGGTATGTCTGTAACGTATTCACGCCTGAAACGCTGAAAAGATTATGAAAAAAAATGTCAATCGGGGAAGAATATACCTAGGCAAAAATAAACGAATATCAATACAAAATAGGTCTGTGTGATCGAAATTAGACGTATTTACTTGTCTGAATATAGATCGAAAGATAAATAAATACTCATGGGATCCTTCAAGAGTTAGGTATGTTATGGGTGGGCATCGCACTAGTAACGCTCATGGTGTTGTTGATGTTTATAGGCGGCGGTGACCGGCCTAAAGTATTACAAAAAAAACTACTACTTAAGTTCAACAAGATAAAATTGGTTTGTTTATACGTGCAGATAAGAAATAATCTGGCCGAAGTAGGTTTTCAATTCGAATTCCAAATGAACACATTACTAAAATCGAAGGCAAGACACCGCTTGCCCTCTCCAAGTCAGCGGGCACCAACACGCGGGCATTTGCCACTCGCAAAATATATTACAATGTTATGTCAGCCCACTCCACAGCGGCCCGTCTCGCGGATTGATGACGCGAGATAAGGTGATTCCCGTATTTCTCTCGTGCGCTATCGCGATGGACGTGCCGCCTTCGTTACCAAAATTTCGTTAAAGACGCCGATCCCTCTCGAATATAGATTCGCTTACAGTGTATTAAGAACAATGAACTCGATCGATAAAAGCTAACGAATCAATTTCGGACCAATTTAAAACATGTTTACGTTAATCGGTTATTGCTATGACGCACACAAATATATAATTGGAAATTGATGAGAGGTCACAGGGTTCGCTGCATGATACAAAGTGCTGTACTTTAAAAACAAAATCATCTTGGCGTTAATGTCCCGGTTGTGCTCTCGCGCATGAGGGCCCGGGGTCCGCCTTGACCGTGATCTAAGATTTGGCAGATCAGATAATTACAGTGGAGCGACTGCCTCCGTGACCCTGCTACCATGGGAACCTGATCATATTGGATCATTATTACACATTCAGTCGCTCAATTAGCAGGTTTCACCAAGATGTTTCCCCTTACCGTAGGAGCATCGTTTATCATTCAACTAATGAACGTAACTCAGAAAAGAGTCATTGGTATATGGCCGCAATGGGATTCGATCCCGGTACCTCTCGTTCACAAGTCGGATACCTTAACCACCGATGCTTCTAAGTAAATTGCTGTACTATATTACAACTTTATATACAACGGTACAGAACAATTACACAGCGCCCAACATGTTGCACAAACGTCCCTAAGTGCAAGCTGCCAAACAGGGTAAACAAGCACATTCGAATTCGCAAACTGCTAGTGCCTAGCAATCGACCGATGCAAGTGAATGTCTCCACAAAGGCGAAGTGGGGTCTCTAGAGAAATCTACGAGTCCCGAGTGTTCCTATCACCCTTTGGGATGCTAATAATATTGCCTTCCCACATCTAAGGCTGTTGATCGGCCACGGTCTTGTTTTGCTAGCTAGACGCCTCATAACATAACTCTTTGTTGCTAGCTAGACGATTCTGTATGGGGGTTTTGCCACTAGTGTGTAAAGAGTAACAAACATCAATATATTCCTTCAAATTCTCGCACTAGTAGCATTTAATGCAAATGTGAAAATATTTAAGAAAAATGTGAATTTGTTACAGGAAATGAATCGAAATGGCCGGAAATGTGTGTGAAATAAATTAACAATTAATAATAACAGGAATCGGAACTCTGTTAATTTGACTTGTTTATTTGAAAATTTGTCAAGAAACTAAATCTGTCGAAAACGTCGTTCTGTCACAGGAACGAGGAACGAAGCGACGAGCATTTTATATACCACCGCGGAACCAAGGATTTTACATACACCAGAACCAAATCTACAATTATTTGAGCGGCATTTTAAAATCTGGCGAGCGTATGAAAAATGACTTGCAGCTACGACTTGAGCGCCGGAACAGTGGCATTTTCCCGTTGTCAAAATAACTTTAAAACACATTTCCTGCTACTATTTAGGAATTGCATATAATGCCTAGGAAGTAGACTCTTGACAAATTATTTTACACATTTCCTAAATTGGCTCGCCATTGAATACATATCCTAGGTTTCACATATTTCCGGTATCAAATACATTACATACAACTGAAAATTAGGTAGGTTTTGACTAAATCTGCAACCAGCTAAAGGCTTGCGTCTAGAAATCGCTCGGTTAAACAGCTGTCTTCAGTTAGCGTCGCAATGCCAACGATCGCACCAGAAGAGGTTTAATTTCAATTTCCCTCAATTTCCCGCTAGTAATCTCAACTGGCATTGAGCCCAAAAGCAGGGGTGGAGGGGGAAAATTATCCTTAGCGACATGAGCTAACTTCATTAAGAACGGAGCAATTGTTGGCAGGACGGGGCGGGCGCGTAATCAGACGCCTAGCGCCGTAGCTCATCGTACGGAATTCGTTGCGAGAACCTTCCTCGTTTCATTCATACGTAGATATAGCCAAGACACCATGGGGCGAGTTCTGGCGCTATGACATCTCGAATTCGAAATTTTTTCTAGCCACATATCTCTCCATTAACAATGACATTGTAATGTCCATTGCAGCCAAAAATATTTTGTCAACTATCTTCGACTGTCATAATATTGTCGAAGATCAATTTCAGTGACGTTTTAATAGGGTAAAAGCCGGATACTTGCCCCACTTTTCAAAAAGCTCTATTATGAAGAAATATGCACTTATTATGAAATATGCAACAGGTTCTACAATAGACTATTTTAGTAAACGTAATTATTATTGGTTTTCCGTAAAACGCGTTTTAGTTGACCTTTCGAAAGGGGGATGGTTGCCTACTGTGGCGGATAGTTGCCCCACGGTAAAAATGCTTCGAGGGATAGTTGCCTCGTGCAGGGATAGACGCCTCACTATGATTTTGTTGGATAGAATCTTTATTATTCACTTAGATAATTTATTAAGCACTAATCAAAATTTTAATAATTATTGCAAATACATAGTATTAAGTTTTAATTATTGAAACTATAAAATCATCACCATCCCGGTCTGTCAGGCAGGATCCGCTTTTTCTTTTCCATTTCATCCGGTCTTGGGTCTTATCTGGACCATGTGGGCATTGAGATCCACACCAACCACGATCTGTTCAGAGGATAGCATACATAGCGTTGCAGCGTTTCTTCGAGACTATACCAGAAGGCAGTATATTCGGTGCCAGACTGTGGACACTGAGGAGGTTGATATTTAGTCCCCATTTATCACCATAAGGATCCAACTATATTCTGTCTTGCTAATGTGGCGCGGTACCACGTTCGATTGAAAAAAAAAAATACCAAAGGAAAAAAGAAAGTCTGTTTGATAAATCATTTTATGCTGGCGGATAGTTGCCCCTAAGGGCAAAAGTAAATGGGGCAACTATATTTTTTGATACAGATACTTGCCCTTTTTAATTGTGAAATAATTAATAACAAAAAAGCAATAAAACATATTAAACAATGTAATTTAAACCCTAATGCATACATAGAAACAAAAAGTAGACTGATGCCACAATCAGTAATAAAAATATTCAATATAAATTACTTACCAAAATAATTTTGACGCTCGTCAAAGCTTCAGTGCGGAAGATTTTTACTCACAAGGATAAAACGTGTGCGCCTACGCTGATGGATTACATGGCATTGAGGCCTTCGGGAGAGGCACTTTCAATAGTGGTAAATCGCTAACGCCACCAACATCCCTAACATAGTGTATTCAAAACTGGGGCAACTATCCCACTGGGGCAAGTATCCGGCTTTTACCCTACAGGTTTTTGGCAAGAGAAAATGTCGAATTTGAGATGACACAGCGTGAGAATCGTCCCCCATGCGTGACATCACAAGGGAAGGTTGCAAATGCCTTGGCGTTAATATTTTTGTTAGGTTGTTTCACTATCAATGGTACAAAGAGAAACTGCATAGATTTGCATGAAATTTTGCCAGCGGATTCATCCTCACATCTTAGAACCGGTTGGATACTGTGGGGTTCAAAAGATTTTTTCTCCCACGCACAGTTAAGTTGGTTATGGAATGAGCTCTCTGAAGAGGTGGTCTCTAGAGAGGAATTTATATCAGCGAGTAACATCTAATAGGCTATATTTTATTTTCAAAATATTCGAGATCCCTAGGAAAACTACAATAATAATTATAACCCAAAGGATAGTATGTAAAAAAAGGTAGGTAGGGGTAAAGTAGGGTAGGGTAGGTGTAGCGTGGGGCAGGATCGGTACCGCCGATTTCCAATCGCATGATACCACCCATCCCATGGTATCATGCGATTGGAGATCGGTGGTGCCGCTGTTAGGGTAGGCTATAAAGTAGGGTAGGGTTGGTGTATTTTAGGGTAGGTTAGTGGTAGGACAACACGCGAACTAGTCCCCTAGTAATACTATAAAAGTAAATATGAAGCACAGAAATTGAACCAGACAGCGATTAAAACAACAAGCCAAAATATTAACGTGGGTGTACCTGTGCACGTCCTACTGTGACAATGGGCGGATCTCACTCCGACAATGTTATTTCAAATATATTATAGGTACCATTGTCAAAAAAAGTGATACAAAAACTAAAAACTGAAAAGTAATAAACAAGAAGATTAATGTAAATAGATAGGTAAGTATATAATGCAAACGTTAGTTTAATAAAAACTTGACCCATTTTGATGACCCAGGCCTAACTATATGGATACATCATATTTATAAAAATAGATTGGATATGGAATGACAACTTGGTATATTACAGAAATATGGAATATGAATCGTCATTTGGCGCATATTTCACAAAAAACTATTCGAGTCGTGTCCTACCTGAGGAATCTCAAACATGGTATGTTTTGAAAATACTTTTTGGATTTCTAGAAAATACCCACATAATAAGGGTAACGAAAAAAATATTTATGCCGTACAAAAAATATGTCATCATAACTTTTCTCTACAAAGACGAAAATTAGGTTCATGCTATTCAAATTGATCTAAAAGGTCTACAGAACAAATTAATAAAGTAGGACAATGCTATTAAGAAGTGCCGAATGGATGGGTTATTGTACTTATGTTTGTGAAGAATAAATTTAAAAACTACTGGACCAATTTATATTTACATTATCACCGAGTAACAGATACATTTTATTTCGAGAAAATAATAGGGTTTCACAGGAACGTTGAATGTTTACAGATCCGATCTGCGCGCGGGTGAAAGCCGCTGAGAATTGGTAGTCTTAAATAATTTTCCAGTTTCCTGTATCATCATGTTACATTATTATCACGTGCTCCGTGCTTTGGATGGCACGTTTAAGTTGTAGATCCCAAATGCTAACGGTTAACTTACATTTTACATGAAACGCCCCAGAGCCAGCTTTTACTCAGGCAAACAAACCAGTATGTTTAAATTATTTGTTATGTCTATCCTATTCTAAATCAGCAGGAAGATGTCTCATTATGGTGATGACGTGAGGTTGCAGAGCGCTTTTACTCTAGCTAGTATGATCGAGAGGTCGATATAACAATGGGTTGGTGGCGGATTTAGTCCGTCTTCACATTATACTAGGCCCACATAGCGCTTACGTTTGTCTCAGTGTTAATCGCTCCACTGCATACTATCGAGCTTACAATGAGGGTCAGGCCCAGTCATGGCCGCAGACTGTAAACCGGCAGTAATCCAGGACGTGCGTGCGCGCGCCGACTCGCAACGAGCCTCGCTCCCAGGGTTGCCAACTTAGCGCTTTCGGCGCTAGATCTAGTGGATTTTTGACATTGTTTGGTGCGCAATCGGTTTTCATATGATTTAGCGCTTCTTTTTTGCACATTTAGCGCCTATTTATGAACGGTTTTCATACAAGATCTAAAACACTAGCGCTTTATTAAGATATCGCAGCGCGTTTTCGCTAGAAGCGTTGGTGACACGCTAATCCTAATCTTGTTTACGACACAAATCCCGTCAAGAAAGTTACGAAAGTGATCCCAAATATACTTATCTTCGCCAATCTCGTAATCCTAATGTTTACTATTGTAAAGCGAGTCAGACGGGTGGCTTAGGTTAGCCATGGCGTGTATCGACTGCTCTCGGCTCGGCTCTCGGGCCTGCGATTGTATTATTTGATAAAAATATGCGGTTTGCGAACACAATGGAATGATGTTTCAGATGGATGCATTTCACCGTCGTAATGTATAGCCAGTGTCTGTCTACATATTAAGTAGACTAGCACCTACAATAATTAAATAAACACAGAATATATGAGTACAGACATGAGGGAATATCCGTTAAAATGTGCTTTAACAAGACTTGAAACGACAAAGGATGTCTGGTTTACAGTTCCGTAGTAAGCTTACAGTGTCGCCACGGGGGTGTCGCTATTTTCATGTGTAGGTGCGGGCAGACATTTAATGTCATTTCCTTGCAGTTGAACAAAGAAGCGCAGAAAGCCAAAATGTGAATGATTATTTTGCCAATAATATTATAATGTAATGAAAGTTTTTTCTGCAACTCATGCAAAAAATAAGATACTGTAAGTACATTGGCGTGTGGCACCCGCTATAGTAGCATACAGCACAAAAGCTCTTCCACATTCCTTCTAAAGCCCAGCATTCCTTCTAAAGCCCTTCATTCCTTCTACCTTTCGGGTGTCGTTCGAGGCGTCTAATGCCCACCAGACCAAGCCACGAGACCAGACCAGCAGACCAGGGGCCCGAACTATTCCCTCGAATGCTATCGCTTATGACTTGCCATGTAGCTCGCTCGCGAAAGGTGTCGCAAATGGAGCATGCCAGATGGAGTCATAAAGCTATCGCAACTGCTATCCTAAAGAGTTAGACGGTAGCTAGTACCAACCATAGTAAACCTGTCCAGAATTTATTTTTGTTTTGTGTTTCGCAACACTGCGATTTCCAATACCCGCTTGCCAAGCATATGGAGGAGTAAGAGTTAGGGACCTATTCGATCAAATTATTTTAGATTTACTTTTATTTACACATGTGTCTGGCTATCCGCATCGGCTACGCATTGGTAAAAACGATATCTAACTATATCGTAACTGAAAAGCAATGAGCACACTAATAGAAAGATACGACAGTGGGTCACTACATAGCCAGACAATGCAGTTCACGCTATGCTTCCTTTATAGAGGGGTGAGCAATGCATCAGGTTATATATCCTGCAACAGGAAGGCGCTCTATACGATTGCCAACCCCACCTACGCGAAGTACTGTACGTATAACAACGAGGTATCGAGGGGAAGAATAGCGGGTCAGTTGTAGCTGTCTCGCTTATACGCAAGCATTCCTTCCACCGCACTACAACTAGGTGTGAAACTTGATTGCGAAAGCGGCCGATGAGGCTTTGTAACTGTTTGTCCTATTTCCTACTAAATACTTCCTATTCTACCTACTAGAAGCAAAAATAAACAGTCAGAAATCACCTATGTATTAAAATGCGAAAGTTTGTAAGGATGGATGGATGGATGTTACACATTCACGTGAAAACTACTGAAAGGATTTTGATGAATCTGGCAGGAACAAAAGTAGCTTTAAGCTCAAAATAGCACATATGATATAATTTATTCCGAAATTCAATGCGGTTCCCGCGGGAGCGGCTCCGGAACGTTAAACCGAGACGAAGTCGTGGGCAAAAACTTGTATTGATATACATTTTCCCCTATAGAGCCAGTAACAAAAGTAAACCATAGCATAGTTACACAGTGAACATATTTTATGGCTGAAATTGCTTCTTTAAAATTAACTATCACTCCATTATCTCATTATCAAGAGATTGGGTAGATCGATGTCGATTTGCAATCTTCTGTAAAAATATTGTCTGGCGTAAAGCGATCGTGTTGAAGAAATTAACTAAATATAGAGGTAATCGTTGTCTCATTATCTATCAAACCGCGAAAACAGAATTAAAATCGATTAGGTATTTATGAACTTATATACTGATTTATGACGCCAGAAATGTATGAGCGTATATATGGAAAAATATGGGTTGAATCGATTCGCTTGCTCGCAAATGTAGTAGACATAATCTAATATTGCTCTTATTCATAAAAGTTATTTGACGTTTATTAAGTCTATTTTAGCTAAAATATGTATTGTTACTTCTTTAAACATTTAAATGATAACACCATTCTGATTGAGTATGTCAGATTCCCCTGTTAACACGGTCACGGAGCTCAGATGGTAGTCGCTCACTGTAATTATCGGATCTGCCAAATCCTGGATCATGGTCAGGGCGGACCCCGGGCCCTCGTGCGCGAGAGCACAACTGGGACATTAACGCCAAGATGATTGACCGATGTATTGTTACGTCTTTCAAATTCAATAATTTCAGTGACATATAATGTCAACTGCTTGTTTGTTTTGTATTTTAATTATTTCATCAGTTCCTGTTGCAGCATTGTCAAAGAAAATTATTCGACTCGCTGCCGAGTTCTCATTTAAAGTGAATAGCGCCGACGCTGTCTTGACGCCTCGGCCATTAGGGCCATTACTCACCCTATTTGCTACTTTCTCACCAAATTACGATTTTCCTTGACTACCACTTTCAACGACATATTTTGTCGACCTAAAATTCATTTTTTACCTTAAAACGTCACAAAGTGTGGGTTGAAAACAGCGTTGATACATACATTTAAAAGGTATAATCCGGGTTTCCTATTGCGTACCTTTGTTGACGAGTAGCCCTATATTTCGACGCAGTTGCATGCATCACGATTGAGGTACGCGGTAGGAAACCCGGAACATACGTTTAAAATGTGTGATAGTTTATTTTTTTATTTAAGTAAGGTACACCTGCAGAACACATATTGTTACATCATAAACAGTTTACATTAAAGTTATTCTAATACGAGTTCCATATTGGTGACACAACATTCTCATTCAGTGTCATTTAAAACAAAATAAAATAAAGAAAAAGGAATTTAGTATAAACTAAACATTAAAAATTAAATAATGTTAAACAAAGCAACTTAAACTATAAAAAATCATAAACAAACTTTTGGTAACTGCCAAGAGAATTGGAAAAGAGGTCAATTTGTGACGATTTTTGTTGGAATCCATTATAGGATTGGCATATGCGGAAGGCAGGAGAGTAGGATCCAATATTCGTCCTAGCTATTGAACTACTTGTTAAGATTAATTAATTAGTTTAAAACATTGTGTTGAAAGAACTAAGAACCCTAAGTGAATATTTTCTGGTTTATAAAGGTCGTATGTACGTTTTCCATTTTTTCTATTATGGAATATAACATCGTTGCTAATGTTGTAGATCATTTCAAGATGATTATAGTTCAATTTGATAACTTCTTTAAATAGTATAAAACAAAGTCGTTTCCCGCCATCTGTCCTTACGTATCTTATCTTAGTTAGTTGATTTCGATGTGTGAGTGCAAATATTGATAACGACACTTCATCTGTGTGGTAGCCAATGAACGACGCGTGCTCCTACGTTTGTATCTCACCGGCAACTGAATGACCAATTACAACGGCATTTGTATATGTATTGCGTCCATATTTTAAACTTGCTTGTGTGCGTTAATGCGATAGTGGCGCGCGTCATTTTAGATTAGACGAGCTCTACATGTATGTACGCTTTATAACGCCACGCGAACGAAGTCGCGTCGGGTCCACTAGTATATAAATAAACGTAAAATCGGTGAACTTTTTATAATCACGTCAGTTAAAAAAGAAGCGTAACCGAAATACATAATTCACTTAAGTAAATGCCAATGCCTGATATTGGCGCCATTTTTTTATTTCCCTGTTACACTGACCAAACCAATTTATTTTTGTTTAAAATTATTTACCAAACAATACCTATTACGACAATGATACCTCTAAACTCAATCTGAACTGAGATAAAACTGAAAAATTAAAGTATCGATCTAAATCTTTAACTCAGTTTAGCCAGCCTGAGTTTAGAAGTTTCGTTGTTATAATAAGTATTGTTTCGTTCACAATTTTAAACAAAAAGAAAAAGGCTCGGTCAGCGTAATAGCAAAATAAAAAAAGGTGCCACTCCGGCATTATCATCAAATCCGGCATAGCCATTTTTATCATCGACTCTATCTATACCTACGTGATAATATATTATCATACTTTCTCGTAAATTCTGAGACTTTGTTATGAACAAATACTATTACTTACCTAAGACTTGATTAAATATTTTGTCGAAGTTAACTTCCAGCTTTTTCTCCAGATATCTGTGCATTACACTCCGTACACTGAAACAAACGAAAAATGAACAGTCAGAAACAGGGATAAAACAATAAATTGATATTCTTATACATTCTTAGCCGGAGAAATGGGATCATCATCATCATCATCATCACAGGCCGTAACAGTCCACTGCAAGACTTACGGCCTCTCCCACGATAGGGGAGGTTATTGCCATAATCTCCACGCTTGGCAGACCGGTTGGAGACCGCAGTGTTTAAATATAATAATGGAAAATGCTGCTGCCCATTTTCCAGACTATAGAGACACTTGATCTTTTGCCTCGAAAACATTAGTCGCCTTGTACGACACCCATGAGTGTAAGGGGTTAGTGCTATTCGACTCTGCCGGACGGCACACGGCCAATGGGATCATCACTAGCTCATAAATATCCACTAGAAAAAAAATCGAGTGTTCAGGCGTTAGCGCCCTGTTTGGTTTTGGCTCGCGGGGCGGAACGCCTGATTAATAAAAATTATAATTTCTCCTCAGGTGTTTGGGCAGTTAAAAATTATATTAAAAATGTTTTTTCCCCAACTGTCCTAAACCATTTTTAACGGCGGACCCAAACGCCTGAACACTCCAAAAATCTAAGTTTAAAATTAATATCTCTGTTCGGCTGGGAATAGAACCCCTTTACTCGTGAAAGGTTCACTCATGGGAGACGGTGGAGTCTTATTAGTTATTTTTTTGATGATATGATAATATATCTGTGACAGAACAGGGCGCGTGAACAAATCGAACTCTGAATTTAAAAATAATTCCAAAATCATAAAATATGTTTTATGAATTTGGGTGGCATTCGAAACTTTTATAGTTTCGCCCACTAACACATGCGCCAAAAATTAATAGCAAGCACTCAATACAATATAATGCAGACAGTCGTAACGAAGTTACCGAATCGTAAGTTAAACGTTGTTTTATCGTTTTGTTTACTGTCTGACAACCACCAAGAGATTTTTTTATGTGCGATATATAATACAGCTTTGGACTTTTTACGAGCTTTGCAGGGTTTTGCTACCTAGGCGATGAGAATAGAGTTTGTTTGGCCAATTTCAGGGTGTCTACTAACTTTGATTTTAGCCGTTTGATAAACAACGTTAGCGTATAATATTTACAACGAAATCTGTATAATAAATAAAGCAAGTAAAAAGTAAACACGGTATTGAACTTTAAGCAAAAAAACATAAACTTGAAACTGCTGTGTGGCATCACAGCATTACGGAAAAAATATTTTTGGTAGCGGACTCACAACGCAAGCATTACTGCTTGTATAGAAATTGATAAAGCGGTGATATTAAGACGGACTCATCAGGCTTCCTACTCTTAATAATTACCGGTGAAGTGTGATACAATGGATGGAAGATACAAAGATCTTTGTACCGCTGAACTTAATAATAGCATGTTGTGTTACGGGCTGAAGTGGTGGATATGTCGCAGCCGGATGGTTAAATTAGCCGGTTAATAAAATGGCTAGCTTCTTAAGCAATGATTTAATTGAATATTTGCCAAATTCATGAACTTTGAAAGTTACGTCTAACGAACGATTTTGCCCCGAGTTTACGGAGCTCCTCCATTGTCACAACACTAACCTAACCCACCCGAATTAAAACGTAATGCAAACTATTATTATTGTTTGAGATTATTGTGATTAAGTTAGCATTGTGACAATATTTTGAGGAGACTCGGGTCAATTTCGTTCTTTAAACATTAAATTAAAAATTCTTGAAATTGGCAAATTTTCTATTAAATAACAGCATAAGAAGCTAGCCGTTTAATGAACTGGCTAATTTAATCATCCGGCTGCGACAGATTTACTACTATGCTAACACTGAAGCCATGATCAAAACCACTGAGGCCATCCCTTCCCTACTGTAGGTGTTCACCAGAGTTCTGTCCCTTCAAGCCCTTATTTTTTACTAACCCTATATCAAATTCTGGAAACGCCTCCGTGGCTCATAATATACGTTGATGACATTGCATTTGTGAGCAGGTTTAGACAAGATCTTAATGGAAACAACTCTTTGTACAAATGGAAGGAAGGTGGCTTGCAGCAAAACGTCGCCAAAACCGAGTACATGGCTAAATGCAATCTTGAAATATTTTACGTAGGGAACGAAGCTGTCAATAGAACAGATAAATTTATATGCTGCACGAGACTGGCGATACCGGCTCCAATATCAAGTCCCGTATCTCTGCAGCTTGCCGTCCGTGAACTTCACACCAAGGAAATGATAATGCTACGATGCTACAGCGGATGTGCGGTGCGGATTGCTTGCGCTCATTTCAACGAAACTGTCACGTGCTGCTTAAGCCCCACGGATATTTCACCGTTCGCTATCAGGAAAGTGGTATCGCGGGGGACCCAAGCAGCGATGGATTGACATCGCCGAATCGGATGCGAGAGCCCCAACTGCTTACGACGTGAGGACGCCGAAGACCTGATAAAGTGGAGAAGGAAGAGCAAGAAAGCGGACCCAGGCAGAAGCCGGGATGATAATGATATATCTAGGGATTATATCTCACGGAACGACACGACCGACGTAGGTGGGTATTACGATAGGTACCTACCTCAGTTTAGTTATCTTGCTGAAACTTCAATAGGTATAAAACGTATCGGTCGTACGGTATCGACGATAAGTTGTTACTTATCATCAGGCGGGCTGTCTGCTCCTTGGTCACATAGGTCATCATCACCTCCTGTCAATAATGGTTGTGCTCCCAATCGCGCGGCGCGCGCGCAAACCGTTGGCCATAATAGGTACCTAGTTGAATATACATAAGTCAAGTTCTTCTTTAATGTAACTAAAATAGATTTGTTACCCGTTTGTCTGATACGCAGTCTGTCTAAACAACATTCAAGTCTGAGGCCGGTCGCATATTCGTTTACCTGATCTGATTTCCGAATTTAAATTTCGAATTCGAAAACCTGGTCAGCAAATGAAACAAGTGTGGCCGGCTTTAATTCAGAATCTATCTAATAAGCTATACAACTACCCACCTACGATATACCTAGCCATGATAAAGCCAATGATAATATTGAGCTCATAGTTATCATTTGGGTTTAACCAAATAAACATAAGCGCTATACGCCCATTAAATTTGATATTATTTTTGCAATGTTTATTGATTTCCGTATCTGCCAATGTATCAAATAACATTTAGGTATCCGGTCAGTTTATCTAGGTGTAACATTAAACAACAACTATGTCTGAAATGACAGGTTGCCGGGTAGAACAGATCCTCAGAGCAGCTCAGATAATTAACCTAACCGACAGATGGAAAACCAACGACAAAATCGAAATATAGCTGTACTTAAATATTTTTCAAACTACTGAACGATTTTAATGTAGCAAAGCTAAGAATCATCTCGATTTAACTAGTTTTCAAATAAAGAAAACAGGATCGAAATAGGTCCTTCCACTTGGGAGACATTGTCACTGACAGACACACAGATGTACGAGGGGTGTTATCAGTTTGACACGTGTTTCTGCGTAGGGGATAAAAAGTATACATGTACCTTTATCTCTATAGGATTAGAAAGTACTAATATTCGTATTATTAGTATTTACTTAGATTAAGAGGGTCGGTAGCCGTATCCAACTCTAAAGCAAGAGGTACCGGATTCGAATCCCGCTGCAGCCATGCACCAATGACTCTTTTCTGAGTTATGTACATTAGTTGAATACTAACCGATGCTCTTACGGTGAGGAAAAACACCGTGAGCAAACCTGCAAATTCAGGCAACTGAATTTGTAACCATGATCCAATCTGGTCAGGTTCCCCTGGCAGCAGGGTCACGAAGGTCAGATGGCAGTCGCTCCACTGTACCTGATCGCCAAAATCCTGGATCATGGTTAAGGCGGACCCCGGGCCCTCGTTCTCGAGGGCACAACCGGGACATTAACGCCAAGATGATGATGAGTGTTTACTTAGATTAGTAAAATAAATTTTATAGTATGATAGACGTAGGGTATGGTAAGGGTAGGGGTAGGACAACACGCGAACGAAGTCGCGTCGGGCCAACTAGTTATTATAGGTACATTCGTTTTACAGTCTATGACAGACTTACAGTCTCACCCGTAAACGGTTGATGTTGGTGCTGCACTCTTATCTAGCGGCCACCACAAGGCCAGTTGCGGTAACTAGTGCGTTTTTTTTAAATATTTACTTTTAACTTTTCGCGCCGCTTGCGTCGACTATTGTGCCTTGTATTGACCTATATCTTGCGAGTTTGCGACGAATGAAGGGTAATAAAATGTAGCCTATGTCCATCCTCATGTGCTAAAATATCACTGACTGTACTACTGAATTTCATCCTAGGTGTACCGAATGCGATACCCAGTGCCGCCACGTACTAATGACTTTTTCAGAGTTATGTACAATTCAATTCAAATACTTTTACTGTTACACTTTTTTGTTGTTTTTACTGTAACAGTATTGATATTTTTTACAGTAGACCACTGTCACTTTTGATGGTGTAGGACACCGGCAAGTGTAGCTGTACGAAGACGCTAGGCGAAGATAGGCGATACTCCGCTGCATAACATAAGGCAAAATATATGCCATAATAACTAAAGGAACAACGACACGAACGACCGAAAGTGAAGTTCATGGTAAAGACAAGAATACCTTTGACACAGTTATAATTTAGGACAGGAATGCAATACTCTGTAATGAACGATTTTTAGTAAAGAGAAGGTAATATTGTATCATCATCATGTTGGCGTTATGTCCCGGGGCCCGAGGGCCTAGGGTCTTCGGCATCCTTGGTTTTTTGGCACGCATATCATTCTTAACAACCTCTAACCGTCGCTTCTTGGGCCGGCTTCTCCTTCCCGTGCCTGGCGGAGGGGTATGGCCTGACATTTGTTCGCAGGAGGCACTCTTGCAGCTTATCTGCGATGTCACGGACGCGTCGAATGTGGGCGTGACGAACGCAATCCTTCCGTGAAATTCCACACATCTATTGAAGCATTTTCATTTCCGTGATGCGCAGCTCCTGCTTGTGTCGCTCTAATAGGGACCAATTCTTGCTGCCGTATAGAAGAGCAGGCCTAATGGTGGTCTTATTGACCTGTCCCTTCAGCTTTATCGGCCTTTTGGGGTCATCTCTCGCCATTCGGCCCAAGTCGCGGATATTTAGGCTTTGACGTCGATATCGATGTCCCCGGTTGCGCTACGTACAGATCCTAGGTATCTGACCTGATCCGTGACTTCTTCGCCTATGCGCACGGGTAGGGGATCTGCACTTTTGCAGGCCATGTACTCTGTCTTCGCCACATTAATCTTTAAACCGCCGTTTTTAAGTGATTCCTTCCACTTTTATACACGTTGGCACTAGTCGCCCCTTTTCAGCATACATGAGCAACCACTGAGGGACCTCATGGCTGTGAAAGCGTTTCGATGCGGCCGAAGATGGTGCATGTTTAGGAACAGCCTATTCACTCTAGCCTTGAAGGCGTCCAGATTATAGCGAAAATTGAAAATATGATCAAACTACATTTGTATGGAACTCGCTCGGTGGACACTAGCCTTAATGGCGTGGTAGTAGTGTAACGTAGTGAGCCATTGACAGGTGAGACTAAGCTTTATATTATAAGAACGCGTTTACATAATTAGGGCGTTTGCCCAAATTCGGTGACCGATTTCAGTTCAATCGAATTCGGTCGCCGAATCCGGTGTTTGTTTTTGTTTACGCTACGGTTAGATCAACCAACCTAATGTAACCGCCCTTAGTTAAATTAAGAATGTTTGCGGTTCGGTTTATTAATTACAGAGGATTTCACACGTACCACAAAACTATATAACATTAATTTCAGAAAATTCTATGTTAAGGACTCACCCATAATACTTACCTATGTATTAAACGAAAAGATATGTAGCTAGAAGTAACACGAAATTATATTGAAACGGTTTAGGTAGTGTAGTTACTTAGTCATTTGTTTATTACTTTCAGCGCACGAAAGAAAACTTTTTCTATGAGCTAAACGGCAATGAATCACACACAGCCGTAAACGCCGCCGGGCTCGCGTGAGGGAAAGTTTTAATAATAACTTAACATGCTAGTGATGACATGTTTCATATAGTTTAAATTTTTAAAGTGATGCGTAGTGTGGGACTATGGGTCGCCCAGTGGTACAACGGACCGATGACCTTAAAAAGGTGGCGGGCAGTAGATGGATGCGGATTGCCTGTAACAAGGAAGAATGACGCTCTTTGGGGGAGGCCTACTGTTGCGATGTTGGTGCTCTATTTTTTATGATCACGTGGCCCCAAAAAATTGTTTTGAAAAAATTTTTGTGTCCTCAGGCTAGGTACATACAAGCAATTGTTTTCAACAATGATGTGGCACTTTAGTCTATCCCTTTCAGTGTAAAGCTGTCTTCATTAGTTGCCTAAAATTGATTATGTGTATGATAAATTTATCCATAAATGCAGCCTCTTCAGGCTTCTCTTATTGTAGGTGATTTTTCAATTTAATGAGGTTTAATTCTTTCCAAATAACTCCTTGTTAGACAAATTATATCTTTGTTATACTGTGGGTACACCTAAGTACTCATGTGTCTTCTATTCTGGTAAGCTATGGGACATCCATGTCTCTTATACGAAACAACAGTACATATCTTGGATTGGAAGAAACCATTAATCTTCTTTCTCCCAAATCTTTTAGAAACTTAAGCCAAATAAATTCCCCAGTAAAGTTGCATTAGGTTCTTATTTAATGATATCTTCTTCTTCTTCATTCTTATATAGCACTATTGATTGCATATTCCAATTGTGAGTCATAAATGAATCTACAGCTCATTAGCTCATATTGAATGCTCCCTCTCAAAGGGCACTTTATATATAAAATAAAAAAATGAAAATTTATTAAAGTATGGTAAACTCACCAAAGTTATTTTGTTTTGTTAAGGAAATGGGTTTACTGGTAGTAGGAAGGGTTGTATCAAGTTGAGGAGTCATAATTAATATGTGGATTCAATTTAATAAAGTGGTATGTCACCATGTCTGTATTACCAGTGATAATTATGAAGTCATAATTGTGACTTATCATATTACTTTAGGTGGGTTGTCAGTCTGTTTGTCACCAAGAATGTGTATATAAAACCAAAAACAAATAACAGACATAAATAATGACTTAGTTTATGGTGACATGTTGACTAATTTTTTTTTAATTTTTGATAAATTGTAAAGAACGTCCGATTATGGTGCCCTACATTATTCTTACCCTTTCCTGCTACGAATTTTGGTGTGAGTGTGGCATGTGACTCATTTTTGTTTTAATTCTCAGTGACGAGTTGAGAATTAGCAATAAAAATCTGTAGAAACGAGATTATTTAATCGGGTTAATATGTTTTAAAACTGAAGAGGCATAGAAATTAATAAAGGAAAATATTGATTAACAGTCATGTCAGAGTAGATTTCTTTGTCTTTTATTTAATAAAATAGATGTAAGTACACAATTAGTAGTTTATTTTCTAGGTCCCAAAAATGTTGTCGGGTGGGATCTTTCAGCCATCTTTTGGTTAGGTTATTACATAGGTATTATCTATTACATTTTAAAAAAGATGTCATAATACAAATACACACCTTGATTTTTTTAAATAAAGTATTTTCACTCTCCAATGGCATATCTTCCAATTTGTCCTACATTTATTTCATTACAAACTATCCATCAAAATTTCCTTGCTTGAGGGTGTATGTTGAATCTCATTGGATGTCACCACAGCCAAGGTAATGCACAACAAAAACTAAAAAAGCATGCAGTTATTCCCAAGGTAAAGTATGGGTCATAAAGGCCTTGGCCTTCGATGATTTTTCAATATGTTTCCTGTCCTCAATATTTACTGCATGTTGATTTAAAAACATTAATGTCATTGCCATCTTTTATTTCAAGGATAGCAAGGGCAACTAAAAGGTACAAAAAAAAAACAAATAAACAAAGAAATTGACCTACTTCAATCTTTAATTTAAAAATAATAATGATTTTAGATTCAAAATTTTAACAGAAATAGTTTAGATGGCCATTTATTTGTAAGATACTAAAAATTGCAGTTGCAAAAATAATTGTTCATTTTATTTCATAATATTTATAATATTATGAAATGAAATATCTAGCTATCGCCAGGGGGAGGTAAATGAGCAAGCAGGCCACCTGATGGTAAGTGATCATCACAACTTTGAATTAGAATGTAACTAGAAATAACTGAATGATGAGGTGAATGACCTTTTGAGGTGCACTCACATGGTTTTGTTTTGTAGGTACCTACCTCACTAAGTTAAAAAAGTGGATAAGAGAAACATGTTATGAGGAGAACAAAAGTGTAATTTGTGTAAAATGCCAAAGAATACCAGAAGATACCAACAGTGTAATTTCTGAGAAAAATTAGGTCTTTAAATCTGTATGGTGCTAGATATATTTAAATTTAAATAAAAGCTACAAATACTAGTCTTTTTAAAAGTACACATGAAGTTATGAGTGAGCAATACTAGGAATCCCAATAGAAAGGATAATTTCGCATTCTACCGCATGAATAGACTTTGTACATTACCCGAAAATCCCTGAGTAAGTACGATACGATTTACTCGTACTTTTTATTACTATTCCACTACCAGTACCCACTGGGCGGCTCTCAGCTGAAGATGTTTTTAAGTATCTACAGATCAATTTTGTAAACAACGAGTCGAAAAAAGATTTTGACAATGTAAACAGCCGACATGGATGGCCTACTGTTTACGGCAAGGTATGTATCAGTTACCTTGGGTCTGGTAGAACAATTTTTTTGCTAGCTCGTGCTGCTGGAGTGCACTTCGACTTCTCCATAGCCATCAAGTAGCTGACATCTGCCAGCACAGCCTCTAGGTCCGCCATTTTGGTACTGTCTCTATCACCTTCACCACACCAAAACTAAACACTGGTCCACAACACAAACACTTTGAACTGAACTAATTTCCAGCTGATAGTCATAACCTTCTGCACATGACTGCTCACTGCACCACTGTACCATTTGTTGATGAGTGGTGACACATGCTGGATCATTTACATTCTCCTAATAATTTTCTATGTATACAAGCACGCGTGATTACATATTTAAAGCACATTGAAGGAAACGACTTAGTTTGCGCGGATTAAGTGCTTATGCTCGCGGTTTTATCAAGATATCACGATTATCGAAATACACAAAATCCACCATCACCCTTCACAATCGTTCGTACAAAAACCAGACAGACAGAAACGCACACATACACAAAAGTCATAATAGCAAACCGCTCATTCATCTTTCGATCAATTCATTCATTCTATTTGTTCAAAACATTCAATAAAGGCCACATTACATATTCAATCAATTCAGAACATACTTGATCAATTGTCTATGATCTTTATTTGAAGTCTTTAACAAGCTGTCAATCGCATTCGATTGACAGTAAACATGTCATGACAATTGGCTGTCAAAAGTCAAAACGAGCGAAACTGAAAATTTGTTTTGCCGTCTACTATTGCGTATATTTTTGCATTTAAAATGCAAATTGCGGTAGTGACTACAAGGCTTTTAAAAGAGACTTATTAAATAATACAGGCTAGTTTGATTAGTCATAATTACAGTACTTCTACGTGTAATATCGGCGCCTTGTAAGTAGCTAAACCAATACTGTTTGATCTGCGCCGTTGTATATCTATTTGACAAATTACACAGCAATTTGATTAGAATGATAAATGATAATTACTTTTCTACTTAGGTCCACATGTTTTCTTATTGTCATAAAAATAATTTTACCTACATTTATTTGAATAAATAGGTACCCGTATGTTTGTTTCTCTACTTTTCTAGAATATCTTTAGAGTAGTGTTAAATTTACAATAAAACAAAATACATATGTATATTTATATTTAACTAACCCAATTAATCCATAATTTCAATTTTAGCCAAAAATGGAGTACTGCCCTCCTAATGTGACCCTAGCTGAAATCTGGGTGGACCATGGAATTTCACAATGTTTCATGGAGACAGTGTCAGCAGTTTTCATAGGTGGATTTCTAATAACATTTGGTATAATGCAAGTGATAATGTATAAAAGGTTAGTAAAGAGTCCCTATTTTCCATTTGAATTATCTAGTTGGAGAAACATGAAAAATTGTTATGTTCTAACAGCTTAATTAAATTGGGTGTACAAAAAAATATGTCATAATTAGAATAAGTAAGAAGAGAATATAAGTTTCTATTTTTATCATACCAAACATTTCAAGGTAGGGCATAGTGGTGTAGTAGCTATATTAATCTAAGGAAAATGATGATGATAAGGGCATAGTAGGGTATCTATCCCGTTTGAGATGGAGCCTACTTTATAGAATACTGCAGCCAAACAATACTAATTTAAAAAGTTATGTGTTCCTGCCGTTGAGTAAAGCTTCCAGTGTTCCATGGGTTTCTTTGGTAGTGGAGGGACATTTTTCTTTTTGCTGCTAGACATGTTGTCCTGGTGTTTTAGAGGTAGACAACACATTTCTAATACCCCTGCTGTTGCTAGTATTCTAATTAGAATCTTATAGTTTGGTATGGCTGATATTTTTTAATAAGTAACTCAAACTTTTATCAAGTTGTTGGTTTTCAATGTAAATACCTATAATATTGACAATGCTCGAAAAGAAATAAATATTAACCAATGGATCAAATAATAACTGCATTAAGTACATGTTACGACATGTGTATAATGTGCAATGTTAGTCATTACCAATGACACATTAAAGAGTGGAAATGTGGATGATACTTATCTCATTGATAATGATTATTATAACTTAACTCATAATATATATTACACAAAATTGTATGTATTTATGCATGTATGCATTTATTTATCTATACAAAATATAAAACAAAGTCATTTCTTTCCATCAGTATCTAACTACACAACGGGTTATATTATGGTTTTCAACAATAGATAGAAGTAAGGTTTATAGGGTGGGACAAAGTCGCAGTGGGCCAGCTAGTGTATTATAATTACATTGTTAGTATGGACTACTTTTTAAGTGCAAGCGGTACCTCATATGTTCTTTTCCTTAATGACAATATTGAATATTGTGCACAGTAAACTGTTAAATAAATAAAATTGTATGTTTGTAAAAGGTAATCTCTCAACAGATGTAGTTAGACAATTAAATTGGTTAGAAATAAGAGAGAATCCCTTGATAAATAATACCTTATAAATGATTATATTATTATATCTTTTGGGAGTGTCCGTGGTCTAGTGGTTAAGGGGTGTGACTCGTAAATGAGAGGGTTTGAATCCCACTGCTGCCATGTACCAATGACTCTTTTTTTAATTATGTATCATGATGAAACCTCCATATTCAGGCAACTGAATGTGTAACCATTCTTCAGTGTGGTCAGGTTTCGCAGTGAACAGGGTCACAGAGGTCAGATGATATTAATATCACGATTACTTCTTTTTAATTATTATTACATAACCTTATACTTTATACAATAAAGTGTAATGTAATAATGATATTCAATATCTAGAATAACGTATAATGAAGCTATTTATTATTAGGAACTGTTTCTGGTCACGTAGAGGAGATAAGCCTGCTCTTGCTTGCTCTTCGAGCTACCTATCTGCAAATATTTCGTAATTATGTACCATATAATACATCATTTCAATATTGACGTATATACGTATTGCAATTTATGACATCACTGTGGGTTTTTAGCGAATATTATCTCCCTTGTATAATATTAACTTGTTTAATCTATATCTAATCAGGTCTGGCCGCATTTTGGTCAGTCGCCGCCCGACTGACCGTATGATACGGGTGGCGGCTTGCCGTTAACGGGGCCGATCTAGGAATCAACTAGACAGTTGATACTAATACTCATGTACTATAAAATAACGTCGCTTTTCGAATGCGCTGGCGAGCCCACCTTGGTCGGACGTCCTACCAGGCCCCCGTGCCCGAAAAGCTACTTTTTTATGTAATACGGCAGACAAACAGGCATGCGGGCCACCTGGTATTGCGTAAGGTTTAGTATCAACTGACTAGCTGCTTCCTAGATCGATTGAGTGCTTAACGGCAAACCGCCACCCGTAACCGGAAAACTTTAGAAACTGTTTACAGTTGAAAATTAAAACGAGATTATGACATTCATATAGATCGAATGACCTAGCACTATCCGCGTAGTGCGTAGCGTAAGCAACCGGAGTAGTTGATCTTTAGCCGCATCTGTGTGCGAATAAGAATCATTTTTTTGTACATATTGTGATCAAGTGGTTGATCGCATTTCAGTTTACCGCAAAGTGCATATCCCTTAGATGGGATGCTATAGTAAATATAATAGGGCTGTACATAGCAGTACGTTTGAGCAGGCTGTTAAGGCGTCCGCTGCGGGCGTATGTGTACCGTCAACGAGTCAGCTCTGCTAATGTATGCTGTATTGATCCGATTTATCTGGAGTCGACCTTGCTATATAACTAAAACTTGACTGAAACCTATGTATTAACCGAGACCCATCTTAAAGCTTTGCGCGCCCCTATTGCGCACACGAACAAAGCCTTGTGAAAACAAGGAAAGTGACACCATACGTTGTGTTCACGAGCCAAGCTCGGCGTGAAGTCGGCGTGAACATGACGTGTTCACTTAACAGTTGTTTGATAAGGTCATTATATGGTCATGGTCATCTTGGTGTTAATGTCCCGGCTGTGCTATAGCGCGCGAGGGGCCTTGGTAATCTTTAAAAATGATCCAGGATTTGGCAGATCAGGTCATTACAGTGCGACTGCCATCTGACATCCGTAACCCGGTTAACAGGGAAACCTGACCAGATTGGGTCATGGTTACACATTCAGTCGCCTGAGTGATAAGGCCATAATGGTAACAACAATAATTGTAAGAATACTTATAGAATGAATTATATTTTTTATTTTAGATATGCCACAGAAGTTGTGGATATCAGGTCATCTGGATTATTTGGAGTGCAACTGTTTTTTACACTGTTTGTGCCGGTACTTGCCGTTACAAGGTTCCTATTACAGGCCTTTTTATTTAAGGCTGGACATATTTATGGCTACATGGTAAGAAAGTTTCACAATTTTATTTTAATTTTTTTACCAATTAAGACAACTATTAATTTTTGAAGCGATGTTAGTCCTATTTTGTATTGGTATAGAAGTTTTGATAATTCGTATTTTGTGGTAAGAAGAGCGAAAAGAGTGGCGAAAAAACATAATAGGCTTAGGTACATCATGTTTGCACATGCCGTGTGGTGTCCGGCAAGGTGTTGTCCAAGGCACTAATGTTTTCGAGACAAAAGATCTAGAGTCTCCGTAGGCGGAAAATGGGCAGCAGCTTTTTCTACCCCGGCTGCCTTAGTTAGGTAGGAGAGCTCACTCTACTTCATATACTCGTAGATGAAATTCAAGATCAAATGTGTAAACAAATTGCCACTATAATAAATAGTCGCAAGGGGTTGGATTATTTAAAGTCATTCAAATATTTATAAAGAAAGAAGCCCCGTGGGCGACCCAAGAAGCGATGGGTTGACATCGCTGAGTCGAATGGGAGAGCCAACGGCTTACGACGAGAGGATGCCGAAGACCGGGCGAAGTGGAGAAGAATGAGTAAGAAAGCGGACCCTGGCAGAGGCCGGGATGAGCGCTAGGACGATGATGATTGAAATATTGATAAATATTATCACATTGAAAATGAAATAAAATCGTATGAATAATTTAAAAAACACTGTTTCTCATCCCTTGGATTTATTTTTTCAATTTGTTTACACTTTTAATCTTGAATTTCTTATCCGAGTATATGAGTATGAGCATTTCTGTCATTTTGCTACGGTAAATATCCTATTACGAATGTAATATACTCATGTCACACGTATAATTCGCAAGTTTAACCGCCCCACTATACTTTTAATTATACTTTTGTTTCAGATTGTAGCCTTAGTGGTAAATCTCATAATATTCCCGTTCTCGGCGTACATTGCCGTATCGGAGAGGAGATACTTACTCCCATCAGTCCCACCTAGGGGCCATGGGTTCGTGTTACTCGTCTTCTGGGCAATGATCTTCGTGTCTGAGAATCTGTCGTTCTTGAACATCAACAAGGAAGGATGGTGGTGGCATTTGAAGAAGTGAGTATCGTATTGCTTATCTATACATAGTATAAAACAAAGTCGCTTCCTCTCGTCTGTGTCTATGTACGATTAGGTATTTTAATATACGCAACGCTAATGTGTAGATGTAGAGTAGTAATGTAGAGTGATTCAAGAGAAAAGTATCTAAGCAAGAAAATTAGGGTAGGTAGGGGTAAAGTAGGTGTACGACAAGAATTGTTTCATATTATTCCAAATTGCGCAAATGTTTTTACCGTTTTAAACTCATGATAAAAGTATTAGAATCCGTTGTTAGTAAAACATTGTCCATTGCCAGCGACTACTGCATAACTGAATTGCTAGTGTATGAATGTATTGCCTAGTTGTTATATATTGCCCTGTGGAACTGTATGGAGGAACATTGCCGTTTCAAGTGGTCATGACGTCATAAATGACTACTACCCAGATTTATGCCATTTAAATTGCCCGTGTAGTGGAAGCACTGCGTGACATAAAGTTGCCTTTGATGTCGCCCAAAACAGCAAGGGTACCGCCGATCTCCGATGATACGCTGCATCTTGAGCAAGGCAGCTCTGGCTCTTCCTTGCTGCGATTGGTCCTTACTCAATGAGGAGTTTTCCAGTAGGTATCGTCAGATGGTTTCAAAAGCATCAATAGATGGACACCCCATGGATCCCACAATTTTGGTACTTCTTTTTTAAATCTGTATGATTGTGGCAGTGATGTCATGCAGCTAACTAATATTAAATTAAAAAATAACAGTTTATTAATATAAACATAACTTTTAAAGGTTGAAAGAAATGTAAAAATAAATATTTATTCAAGTAGACACTATGTGCCTTTTTTATAACATTTCATATTTAAATTACGTTTATTCTTGATTCTAGCGTCCATGAAACGAACTGACTCGGTCAAATTAATCATTGTTTTGTTTGCAATAATTTATTAAAACCTCTAAAATTGTTGAAACCTTTTGATAAATGCTATATTATCCAGTACAATGTACTCAGAGCTTATATAAGTACATATTTAAAGCGATCTTTCATTATCAAAATTGTTGGCCATCTATCGAGTGATTAGTAATGCTTTAGATACCTATTGGAAAACTGCTCATTGGATTAAGACGGTGGCGTAGGCGTTAGGCGGTACCACCCCAGGCCACAGAATTGCATCGCTGTAAATCTGTGGCGCGTTGCAAATGCGACCGTGTCGATAAAAAATTCGACGTGCCAATTTGTTGGATACGTATAATACGTAATAATCATAATAATATAACGGTTATTGTCTTTAACTTCATACAATTACATGAGGTAATGCGAGGTGAGCTACGTGTTATAGTGGTGGGCAACGCATTAGCGATACTCTTAGTTTTGCTAATATCTATAGGCAGTGGTGACCACTTTCCATCAGGTGGCCCGCTTGCTTGTTTGCCTACCGTATGACATAAAAAAAAAAAATATATATATATATATATATATATACAGGGTGTTTCATAATACATGTATAAAGCCGAAAGGGTGTTAAAGTAGAGCTTTCAAAGAGTGCACTGGCGACTTCATTTTATCCGGACATTGAATTTTAATTTTAATAAAAAATATTAATTTTTAAAGATAAATAACCATATCGACTACGTTGAAGCGCAGCTCTATTTCAAGTTGATGATCATATAAAAAACAGGTTAACAACCTCGTGCGACCCCTATCGAAACAAAGCAACCTCCTCAAGCCTACTACCAGGAGCCTAATGCTGCGTACACACCGGGCGATGTGTGACGCGCACCCGTTTCGGCCAACGATTGTCCGTTGGCGTGTGCCGGCCGGCAATCCGCAGTGCAGCGTGGCGGTAACATCAAACGGATAGAAGTAATCATCCAATCGCAGTTTGGGCGGATACCGAAGGCCAACAAACAAACGTGCAAATACGAGCCCGAATTGGTTCCCAAAACTCCCAAAGATCGTTTGCTTGACCACGAAATGCAAGTATTAGACCTTAGAAGTCCAAATAATTCGGCCGACAGCCCTTCGTTGGCGTACGTTGAGTGTGTACACACCATAAGGACGAGTAATAACCTCGTGCCATTCATATCAAAACAAACCAACCTCCTACATCTTACTACCAGGCGTCGAACTAAATGTTACCTACTTATCTACATGAATAGGCTCTACCAAATTAACTAGGAACTTGCCTACACTAATTATTTTCAATAGGTAGGTATGCTTAAATAGTCGGAGCGTCGGTGGCCTAAGGTTGCGGTATCCGACTCGTACACGAGAGGTACCGGGTTCGAATCCCACTGCCGCCATGTACCAATAACTCTTTTTTAAGTTATGCACATTAGCTGAATACTAACCGATGCTTTTACGGTAAGGGAAATTATCGTGATGAAACTTACACATTCAGTTCAGACGACTGAATGTGTAAGTAACCATGATTAAATCTGGTCAGGTTCCCTTGGTAGCAGGGTTAGGAGCCAGGAATGTCAGATGGCAGTCGCTCCACTGCAATTAATTACCTAATCTGCCAAATCCTAGATCATGGACCATAGTCAAAGCGGACCACAGGCACGGAAAATAATTTTTTGGAGAGAAAATAATTTGTTACAGTGGACAGACTATCATCTGACCTCCATGACCCTGCTACCAGGGGAACCTGACTAGATTGGATCATGGTTACAATTTCAGTTGCCAGAATTTGCAGATTTCATCATGATGTTTCCCTCACCATAGGAGCATCGGTTAATTTCAACTAATGTACATAACTCAGAAAATAGTCATTGGTACATTGCCACAGCGGGATTCGAACCCGGCACCTCTCTCGCTTACGAGTCGGATACTCAACCGCCCAGCCACCAACGTTCTTGAAAAACATACTTAAAATAGCTACATAACTAAAACAGAATTCGTTCAATTGATAAATCGTTCTACACAGATAAGTAGGTACTATGTCCTACTAAAATGGTTCACTCATCTAGGGACCTACGTAGCGTAGGGAACCACTGATGAGACTAGTTTTGTTGAAACAGATTACAGACAGGTTTTACTAAATACCTACATGTTTTCATGAACAGATAAAAGCGTTGTCTTTTCTACCTATTTCCCGTCGGAAAAGAACCTCCTAACGTTACGATTAGGTTCTAGCTAGGTAGCATATCTTAAAGTCTAGCTAGAACCTAGACCTTTAAACCATGTAGGTACGTACCTTTTTAAAGTTATTTCATGAAAACAAACAACGTCAGGTGCCATACTTTCTTGCTTTCTTGTGGCTCGGATGACTGATAGGTATTAACTATCAAGTAAGCTTGCACTCGTATCGTAGCGTAGCTAGGTAGGTACACTCCATACACACAGATACACAACACTACGCAGGCTCTGGTTGCTATGCAATACGTAAGTAGGTAGGTACCATGGTGTTTGGCCTACTGCTAGCTTGCATTCATGCACAGAATAATGATTATCACAATACTTATACGTTGAACGCTGAACACAGACAAGACCACGTTAATACCTGAAGCTATAAATCATTCTTTCACATCGTTAACACTCTTATCACAGTTATCTTCACAATAGGTACTTAGGTATCCTACAACTACAACGCAACAATCATTTCGGTCACGCGAAAAGCTAAAAACTGAATGAGAACCGTGGGTCAAACAACAAAATAAAGAACGGCCCGCCAAAGTATTCTATTTTTAGATTTTTTAGTTTTCAGTTTCTATTTTGATGTCAAAGGCGCCGCCACAGCTCCGGCGCCGGCCTTGACCTTGATGGCACGTGCAAAAGTAGGGATCCGTGTTTTAGGGGTCTTACTTATTTCGCCTTTTATGTTCTCTCGTTTTATGTTCTCCTGGTAGATGCACCATAATGTTAATTTTTTATTTATTTGATAAAGTGAGTCCAACTGTGGGCTTAATAATAATCCTTATGATGACGGTGATGGCCTACATTTGCTTATCACTATTTTATCGGGTAGTTTGGTACAATGACAGTAACCTAGACAGTAATTTCTAAAATTGTGTTTGGGTCCGTGCTCCACCTAGGTGACCTAGATTCTCCAATTGGGTGAAGCATGGGATATTTACAGGTATAGCTCCATCAACTAAGAATCATTTAGTTAATTTTAGTTGATGAGAAATGTTCGTGAAAACGATAGGTACGATTACCTACGCGACACTGAAACATGACTGACAGACATGACATGAGAAAGCAAACTCGTAAAAAGACAAAGATGTTACATTAATTAGAGTTTACTACATTAATATGCTACAGTAATTAGAAAAAGACTACTTTGCTATTAGTTAGGTGGTGGTGCACTTTCGTAAAAACTATGAGTGAACCTTTTGAATTAAAATCATAATTGATTACAATATTTTTTTGTACAGAACCCTCAAACCAAAAAATACAAAACGGATAATTTAGACCTCCTTAATATTGCGCCTAGTACGTGGGGTGTCCATAAAATAAGCCAGTGCAAATACAGACATGACGCATTTCATCTTAGTCCTCACAGTGACAACGCATCTGCTGTTCTGCATTTTTGTTGCCTGCAACCTAAATGCTTAAATCGTAGATATAATGGGCGACGGTTACCGCTTGCCTTCAGGTGGACTATCACTGCGTAGCATAAAACAAGTAATTGTACTGCCACTAGGCCACTAGGTACATATTTGTTTCTTAAGCGTTGTTGACACTAAAAACTAGTAACAGACGTTCCCCTTTTTCTGGAGCTAACCAACCGTTAGTTGCAGTTGATACTAATCCTTACGCAGGATAAAATAGTCGCATTTGAGTGCGGAATACGTGGTCGGACGTCCGACCAAGGACGGCATTCCCGCGCATCCGTATTAACCCAAAAGCTGCTTTATTTTGTATTTTGTAAGGATTAGTATCGATTGCAACTGATGATTGTTCGGCTCAAGGCAAATAGTAGCGTCTGTTACTAGTAAATTGACGAAATGGTAAAACCGGGTCTCCTGACCGTACCTAGTACGTAAATAGTGTTGCTAGGTATTTTTTCAGCTTTTCAAATTAAATATTCACCTTCTTGGATTCATACATGAGTAGAATTTAATTATTACTATTAGATATGTACTGAAATGACGTCTTTCCTTATTTCGGAGCTGGCGGAAAAGTTCAACGAGAAATGCATAAACTTGTGCCAAGGCTCACCACATGCATTCAACAGGATGTAGACTGAGTGAAAAAATAGACAATAAAGTATAACAACAATATCGTGTAGTTTTGCTGCACTTTCCAAAAATATTAAAATCTAGTGAATGTACTTTATGGACACCCTGTGATATCAGTATCCCGTGCATAGTCCACCTGCTTCAGTCATGACTGCCTAGTACAATAGAAGATATGGCGCAGACGCGAAATCAAGCTGTAACTTTTTTGCCTATTAATGTTTATTGTGTTTTCGCAATTAGTTTGAAGACTATGTACCTAGGTACATCATTGTGTTGAAGGCAAAAAAAAACAAGTAAATTAAAGTAGAAACAAACATCGAAATGTCTTGTTTTTGTGCCGGACTGCTCACGAGCTGCTTGTAATAATTATTTTATTAACCAGCCACTTGAGGTATTGATCATAGTGATCTTTAGATTGAATTTTAAAACTCATATGAAACGGTAGGTAGAAAAGACTTAAAGGGACAAAACCTATATCCTATCTGTAACTAGTAAAATTGTATTATTCAGTTGATTGACCTGATTATGAACTTGAGTGATCTATTACAACTGATTTCTAGAGATGCGGTCTTTCGTTTTCAAAATGTGATTATCGACATTGAAAAAGAAAAAGTTCGATAGTCATTTTCTCGGTAACTATTTCACGCACGAAAAAAAGAATTGTACCTATCGTTTTAATACGTTTAGCACTCCATCCAGTTCACGGCTTTATACATGTATTATGAAACACCCTGTATATATATATATATATATATATATATATATATTTATATATAATAGGTAGGTACTACACACAGTAAAGATGAAGCAATGTAGATACCTAACCAAACTGAGCACTGTTCCTTGCACTAGGTTAACCTTAACATAACAATCATACTACTTAGATATTTTACACAACTTTTAAACGCTAGGATTATCGAACGGTTATTATATACCGCTTATCTATTTCTCCCACCATGCAACAATTTATTGCACTGTTGTGTTCCCGTTTGAAGGATAAGATAGCCTGCTCTTAGTTCTCACAGTGACCTGCGGCTCTGCATTTTTGTTTTTCTTTTTGTTGTCTGCGTGCGTTGCCTAACTTTGGTTATTGGTCTCGCAATGGCAACCACGCTGCCACTGCTTCTATACCAGAACTATAGTTTATTGAAGGCGTATATCAAAAAGCAATTCGGATGTGGAATGAGATCCCAGCCACAGTGTTGCCTTTGGACTGACATGGGTTCGACAAGAGCTATATTATAGGTCTTCATAGAGGTGGGCGGCGCCACTGTAAGTGCCACTGATGTAACTGATATCCATAGGCGGCGGTGACCACTCTCCATCAGGTGGCCCACTTGCCTGTTTGTCTACCGCAAGACAAAAAAAAACCCTAATCGTCAAATCTTCCTCTCTAGCTTACAAGACCGCCTGGAGATGTCGCTGTTCGTTGGCCGGTACGTGTCGTGCATGATAATGTTCGTACTCGGCATGAAGGCGCCGGGTATCGCTCATCAGTTCGAGTATTTGGACAACGAAGATGAGAACCGACGACGTATTCCGCCTAGGGTGAGTCCTATACGATCTTACTGAGAAACTATGTGTCGTCATCGTCATAACTAGCTCCTGGCTTCTGCCAGGGTCCGCTTTCCTACTCCACTTCGCCTGCTCGGAGAGTTTCTGCGAATACAATATGTCATCATCATAAGGCCGTTTCTCCACCACCACCGTCACCGAGAACGGGATTATAACAGCCAATTAAATTAATTATTTTCTGTCGGGTGACGGGCGTGCATGGATAAGCGGCCATAGTAAATGTATACATCGCTACTTCGGCGCCGTGACGTCGTTCTCGGTGACGATGGCGGTGGACAAACGGTGTAACAGTTAATCCCGGCTCTGTCAGGGCCTGTGTTCTTACTCTTTCTCCTCTATTTAGGCTTCAACTACCCGTGTCGGAAGCTCCAGACTCGGCGATGTTAATCCAATGTCTACTCTAGAGTCTCCTGTGAACCTGTGTGTTCCTGATACCGGCTGGTGTAGGCATCTATCACCCTGACTCCACTCCTGGCGGAAAGTCGCCGTCACATCTCACCGTTAGCATGTATAGTTGTTGTAGTAGTGTTCATGCGTTTCGGCCCGATCTGGTCTTGGCCCGCGGGCCGAAATGACTGATGCATTAAAATTAAATGCATTAATTTTTCCGCGTTTGAGCCCGCGGTTAAAAATGTCCTTAAAATGGTTTTAGGACAGTCGGTGTATGTGTGTCCGTCTGTGGCATCGTAGCTCCCGAGCAGATTGACAGATTTCGATGCGATTTGAAAGCCAGTTTCATCGAGATGGTCCTTACCTTTGTTTCATTGAAATCGGTTCAGTAGTTGGTGAAATATTTGAGCATAATATACTTGGTCGGCTGTTTCTGACGTTCCACGATCTGTTAGATTACTCAGGTAATAAATAGTCATGAATTATAGCACTTTATATCCGACGCGCATCGTCATCAAATGTATGCTGAGGTATTGTGAGTTATGAATGAATGAGCTGTGAGTTATGAATGAATGAGCGTCTTTAATCAATTTAATTTAGTAGTAATCGTAAATTGTGTTCAGTATTGTTTCAGCCTTGTTGGGTTTTAATTGTTTGTTACCATGTATTGCTGAACCGATTTGTATGTTTGCCACGGACAATGATTACATACGTTTTAAGGAAAAACATTTTCGCTGGAAGGAAATAGTAAAATCTAGTAAAATATTGTTCACTAGTCTTTGCCGCGTTTCGTTTACTTTTTATACGTCAATTTTTTTTGGTAAAAAGTAATTACGTCGTTCCCTAGCCCCCGTAGCATGAAGACATTTGTTCCGCAAGAGAGAGTGAGATAACTCTAGCCAGCCAGCTCTTTCGATTTGCGTTGGAGTAAGCTAGAAACATATGTGTCCCGCGACACAGCCCGTCATGCTACGCTATCTACTCGGATCTCCCGTTTACGCGCAAAATGTCCCATTTAGTCGCGAGTCCTACCTACTTGTACTGATAGTATGTTGCACTGTGACTTTATCAATAACTAATTAACATTATCGTTGCTGTTGTATTAATTATTCAAACGCAATAAAAGAAATACACGTATTATAATACATCCAGTTCCATTAAGTGGAAGTTGTATTTGAACTGGTGTAAAACCAGTTCAAATACACATGAATTAAATATAAAATTAACCTTACCATTGGTAAATGCGATTGGTTATATTATAGAGCTGTTCATACATGAGCAAAACATAAAAAAAAATACAATAACTGCACTTTATTTCGGCTACACAGAAAATAATCCTGGCGTTAATGTTCCGGTTGTGCTCTCGCGCACGAGGGCCCGGGGTCCGCCATGACCTTGACCCAGGATTAGTCAGATCAGGTAATTACAGTGGAGCGACTGCTATCTGACCTCCGTGACCCTGCTACCAGAGGAACCCGACCAGATTTGATCCTGGTTTCATCATGATGTTTTCCCTCACCGTAAGATTACTATGAATCGGTTAGTATTCAACTAATGTACATTACTTAGAAAAGAGTCTGTACATGGCGGCAGTGGTATTCGAACCCGGGAAAGTGGGTTGCTTGCGAGTTATTACTCGACCACCGACGCTCTACACAGAAAATGCGCTATCTTAATAATTCCAAGCATCTATTAGGGTTGTGCCATTTATTTATTACTATTATCTAACAGTAATAATGTTAGATACGTACCTTCCCTTTTAACTTTTGCCGTCCATGTGGGTCTGGCAAAGTAGAATCAAACACTAAAAACACCACCTACCACCTACCACCACATAACATGATTATTTACAAAGATAAGAAAAACAAAAACCATAAAATAACAAGTTTTTTACTTGTTATATGAAAGTGTAAAACGAACAGTCCGTACTAAGCGTGTGGTATATGTTGGCGGCGGTGTTGGTGGAGTGATGGTAGATGGAGGTTTATTTTTATTAGGAATTTGTGAATTTAATTTACGTGAAACGTGAGTCAGAGTTGAGTCGTTATCAATAAACGCGGGCTTAACACGATCTGCACTCACCACCATCTGGTTGTTTGCAACTACTATGGTGAGTGTTTTATCCGTGCAGCTCACCACTGGATGAGGACCGGAATAGGGAGTGAGTGTCCAAGGGTGGCTTGACATAGTTCAGACGTAAAAAAAATGAGACGAATTTGGTAGTTCCTTCGAGATAAATACCTTAACCTGACTATGACGAGACACACGTTTTGGTTTCAATTCCGCCATTACAAGTTTAAGACGGTCTTTAAAATCAGTGGGATTAGTTGTGACATTCGAAGGCGACACAATCATCTTTCCGGGCAGACGGAGCGGCTCTTCGTTTAAGTCTTCCTTCAGTGCGGATCGGGTGCCAAGAAGGACTAGAGTTAAAGCTTTAGTCCATGATTCTTGGTGACACATAAGTGAAGCTTTTAGCTGCCTGTGAAACCTTTCGACCATACCGTTGGCGCTCAAATGATTACTCGTGGTACGAACTTTCTTAGTACCTAATACGGAAGAGATTAGACTCAAACTGCCTCCCTTGATCTGTTGTAACCTAGGTAGGTACACCAAATCGAGAAATCCAACCGGATAATAAGGCAATAACCTCCCCTTTCGTGGGAGAGGCCCTAAATCCTGCAGTGGACTGTTACGGGCTGCGATGATGAATAAGGTTTCAACGTGTAAACCGGCCAGCGTGTAAACCGGTCAACCGCTGTTAGCAGATAGCGATAGCCATCTTACACAAAAAGGGGACCGACGATGTCAACATGAATGAGACTGAAACGTCCTAAGGGGCATTGACAATCACCTAGAGGCGTTACGGTATGCCTTGTCACTTTACTACGCTGGCACAACAAACATGATCGACTCCATTCGCGGACAATCTTCCGCATAGATGGACGAAGAAATCTTTCCGACACTAAACGGTAACTAGCGCGTACACCAGGGTGACTCAACCGATAAAGTTTATTAAAAATGCTATTCGAAACGGTTGGGTGCGATACGGACGAGGTTTTCCCGTCGATATATCATACATTAAGGTCACGTTTGTTTAGGGATCTGTGTTTTTTTTTTCAAAACAAGCGTCTTCCTCCTGCAGGCCACAAAGTTCCGTATCAGCGTCATGTGACTGAGCAAATGCTGTATAGTCGTTTTCTAAAGATATGGCTTCCACACGAGACATGCGTACTCGAAGCGTCAGTAAACAAGCCCAACGAGGCGGGGTAAAGGATGAGCAAGTTTTGCTACTTGAGCTAGACTTTTCACATCGGAAGTTGAGATAGTACGGCGACTGCTGTCAGAAGAGAAACTCGAAGATAAAATACCTACTCAGTTTCTCCGACATATTCGTTCACTAGCGGGCGATGCTTTCGATATTTAGATAGAAACATGTTACGTCAGTTATTTATGAGGGGCTTACCTTAGCACCTTCAAGCGATATTAGGCGCTAGTGCCGATCCTCTTCATGTTGTCGCTGAATGAGCGGATAATATTCTGGAAGTGGCTCCCAGCATCGCAGCATCTGCTTCGCACACGTATGTGCACGCCGCGGCTTGTTCTGCGTCTCCAGCTAGTGATGATTTCGTGCGATTTACAGCCCATTTTCAAGATCTTTCAGCGAACATTGCTGCACTTACCTTGAATTCGCATTCTGATAGGAACAGGAGCCGTAGTAGATCTAGGGTCGGTTCCCGTTCATGTACCGGATGGCTACAGCCCCGAGCGCCGAGCGCTTCCTGCGACTTGGGAGCAGAATGGGTGGAGGTGCTCATCAAACATTTCCAAAGGCTAGCTTTCGACAAGTCTAATTGTTTAAAGTTGATTGAAAGACGAATTCCAGTCTAGTTTCATCCTATTGAACGCCAGCCATCGAATAAAAGACAAGCCCTATCAGACTACACTAACCAGCTTACTCTACGGCATGTAAACTTGTAAAGAGATCTCTGTAATAAGACTCTATTGTGGTCTTATTACTGTGACCTCTTTTGAATACAGATCGACTTTGAATTTTTTATCTTTAACACCATATTTTTTTTTATAATGGCGAATTGTCAATAAGTCAATGTTTGTAAAATAGGATTTTATTTTTGTGTTTATATTTAGTTTGTAGGTTAAGATGTCATGTCCATATCAAAATCATTTAAGTGTGTTAAATGCCGAAAAGAGTGCGAGGAAAAAGAATAAGGTGACTCATTCGTCTATGTATGAAATATTGTTTTGTTAACCGATCACCCAGCAGTAGAGGACCCCTTTTGTAATTGTGGTGGAACGCGGCAAAGCCTAAGAAACTTATGTACTACTACTATGAGCCAGTGAGACTTGTGTTCATTTATTTTTATTTATAAGTTTTATTTTGGTTAAAGTCGCCCTATACAAGCCTTACAACTGTGCTGTTTCTAAACTACACTTGAAACGCTTGATTATCTGCACCATTCAATAACTTAGCTTCTTTGTACCGTTAAACATAAAAAAACTGTGTGACTGAGTTATTGAGTTATAAATCCAGCCCATAGAAGTTAAAAGGTAATTTTTTGTATACTACTAAGGTAGCACACAAGCTTACGGCCTGCCTGATGGTAAGCAGTCACCGGGACGTTTGCAATACCGTGGGCATCACCCACGCGTTGCCGACCCCGTAAAAACCTTTTCACCCCTTTCTAGAAGAACTCCATGTTGTACTCTCCAGGTTGTTCATTCCACAACCTTTAAAAAATGTATAAGAGTTTTATCGTCTGCTCCCAACAGGATGAGAACCGGTCAACATTCCGCAACGTGTTTTCCAAGCTCCGCACTTTACTGCCGTTCCTGTGGCCCCGGAAGAGCGTCTGTCTGCAGGTCTACGTGTTCATTTGCGTACTGCTGCTGCTGGCTGGGCGTGTGGTGAACCTGTTCGTGCCGATTTTCAGCAAGAAGATCGGTGAGAGCGGATACTTTTACACAGATGCCTTCTACAGTGATGCTTAGGGTGAAGGAATTAAAGTCTCTAAAGTCGGAATCCATACTTCGTCCGGAGTGATATTCATCATCATCAACCTATACTAGTCCATTGCTGGCTATAGGACTCCCCCAATGAGCGCCAATCCTCATCCTCGTGGGAAAGACTAATGAGGGATGTTTGAGCTATTAGTATATCCTGGCTCGGCAGCTAGCGGTAAATCTGTTGCCACTCAAGAGTCTGCTGTGCTATCAGGAAAGCGCTTTCAGATTTACTGAAGCGGTTTCCCACCAGAATGCCTAATTAAAATTTTGTGGCATTTTGGATTTTTACGTGCGATAAAAGACCATTCGCCAGAGCCTCGTTCGCGTGTCAGCAGGAGGACCGCCAGCAGGTTAGCTCTAGGCCAGAGGAATCTCGTAACCCCCTCGATATCGAATAAAATCACGAATTCGCTAATTTCGATCGAAACATACTCAAATCAAAATTTATAACATAGATTAAAGGGGTTTAAACATTATTAACAAAGTTGCAATTAATAAACCCGTCCAGATATTTTCCAACTCTCTAAAATCGAACAGCATAGTCCAATTTTAACACAACCATGACAATTTCCAGTGGACAGTATATCACCTGGCATGCAATATTTCGCCTGGGGCCTGGTGTTGCAATACGTGTTTCTGAAGTTCCTGCAAGGCGGCGGCACTGGCGGCATGGGTTTCTTGAATAACGCCCGCTCTTTCCTGTGGATCAGGGTACAACAATACACCACTAGGGAATTACAAGTAAGTGTAGTATCAGAGCTTTAAACTGTCGTGGTCAATAAATATATTGCAGTATTCTGGCACCTGATGGAAAGTGGTAAGTGTCGCCCAAAACATCTACAATCCATATATTTAGGGTGAAAGTAACAAAAATGCAGAACCGCGAGTGCGTTGTCACTGTCAGGACTAAGATTAAATGCCTCATGCCTTTGTTTCGCTGGCTACCTTATCCTTCAAACCGGAACACAGCAATGCAAGCATTGTTGCTTGGCGGCAGAAATAGATAAGGCGGTGGTACTCACCCAAGCGGACTCCTAAGTCCTACCACCTAATATGACAACTCTTTATGTATGTATACATGTATACTCTTTATATCTTAATTTTACGCTCCGCCAAGAGTCTATGTGTATCTACCTCCCGTCGTGTAGTCTGTGTGTGTTAGGCTTCCTTTACTTCAAAACCCCGCCTTTAAAACCCAAACCCTTGCAGCTGGAGCTGTTCAAACACCTGCACAATTTGCCTCTGCGGTGGCACTTAGCACGGAAGACTGGGGAAGTCCTCCGAGTCATGGACCGCGGCACAGACTCCATAGACAATCTGCTCTCGTATATACTGTTCTCGATCACGCCGACGCTGGTGGACATAGTCATTGCGGTGATTTACTTCGTCATGCAATTCAACGCCTGGTTCGGACTCATCGTGTTCTCCACTATGCTGCTGTATATCAGTAAGTTTTTTTTACACTTTATTACCACGGTTAGTATTGTTATGCGATGAAAGTGTAGTGAATAATCACGAAAGTCTTAAAAACTAAGTTTTTTTGTTACTTAAGTCCGTCAACTCACTTCAAATTCGTCATCTTATACAAGTACTGCAGCTCATCAACTCAAGCCCCCTTCAAGTTCATGTACTAATTCTCTCATCTCCGACAACTTACCACCACAGCAACCTTACCGATTCTGCTCCGTCAACACTTGCAACTTAACTACGTCACCTCACCGACTCAACTCCGCAAACTGAGCGACTCAGCTCCGCAAACTCACCGACTCAGCTCCGTCAACACATTGACTCAACTCCGTCACCTCACCGACTCCGCTCCGCCAACTCACTGACTCAGCTCCGCCAACGCACCGACTCAACTCTTTCAACTCACCGCCTCAACTCCGTCAACTCACCGACCCAACTCCGCCAACTCACCGACTCTAGTCCAACACCTCACTGCCACAATCGTTCCCCAGTCACAACAATAGTGGTGACCGAATGGCGCACGCAGTTCCAAAGGCGGATGAACCTCGCCGACAACGAACAGAAGGCCCGTTCAGTGGACTCACTGCTCAACTACGAGACTGTCAAATATTACGGCGCCGAAGGGTACGAGGTGTTGGCCTACAGGGATGCTATCGGGCATTATCAGGTAAGTCGAATATTTTTTTTACCGGTAAGGTGGCAAGGTTACGGCCTGCCTAATGGTAAGCAGTCACCGCAGATCATGGACGTTTGCAACACCAGGGGGTCCGTAAAAACCTTTTCACCCCTTTCATGAAGGACTCCCATGTTGTACTCTCCAGGGAAAACCTCTCGCGGTAGTTCATTCCATAAACGTAGTGTTCGCGATCAATTTGGCCCCAAGGTGTGAGGATGAACTCCCTAAAAAATCAATTACAAATGTATTTGCGTATCTCTTTAGAACGGTTGCAGCTATTCGGCAAACTTTTTTTTTCGTTATTGTGTTTGTAATTGTCATCGTCAATTGTCATACAAGGTCTGTAGGAAAAAATGTGCGTGAAAAAAATTGTAAATATTCTCCAAATAAAAAGTACACATTTGTTGTTTGACGCCGCGGGGGGCGCCTAGACTTTTTATAAATAAGTCAAGTTGTTAGTTTATTAATGAACCGATAATTATTTCCAGACAGAAGAATACAAGACCTTGATCACTCTCAACATCTTGAACACAATACAAAACATTCTTATATGTAGTGGTAAGTGGGGCTGTATATTTCTAACTTACTTGTCTATTTCCAGACTGAGGAATACAAGTCCATGATCACTATGAACTTGTTGAACACAATACAAAACATTCTCATTTGTAGTGGTAAGTGGAGTTTAGTTTTTGCATGGAAAAAGAATAAAACCGAAATATACAATGCAGTGCATCGGTTGGGATTTTATATGCATAGAGTGTCTTGAAATATATTTTACCGGGTTAGAAGGTATTAACGTGAGAAAACCAATCGTATCTTAGAGTTGGCCCATTGATATCTGCAGCATATTTACCTCTGTAGGCAGAGCTGGGCAAATAACATGCTTTGCTTTCATTAAAATACAATCTCGCATGTATTTAAAATACGTTGTCTATTTAAGTTGTGCATTTAAAATATAACATACAAAAAACAGTCAGGTGTTACGGTATGTAAATAGAATAGAACAATTTTGTACAGACAAATTGACGTGCAGTGCCTGTGCAGTATTACCAACTTTAAAGATCATATTTAGCGGTCACCATTTTGTTTAATAAAACTGTCGCGCGCTTTTTTCTGCAGAACGCACCTTACAAATACCTCAGCGTCAGGTATTTAAAATACCAATTACAAATATCAAATACGCATTTGTATTTCAATTACAAGTAATTCAAACACTGCACAATCCTGCCTGTAGGTAGATTGTTGAAATTTCCCTTCCCTTTGTAAATTCCTAGCAAATTAACAGGACTGCTGGCCGGCTCGATACTCGCCGTGTACATGGTGGTGAAAACTAATGAGCTGACTGTCGGTGACTACGTTTTGTTCGCTACCTACATAGTCCAACTGTACGTGCCGCTCAATTGGTTCGGCACTTATTATAGGTGAGTGAGTAGTACCCACTAAGTAGTGTGTATGTGTATACAAGTGGTTAGGGAAGAATTTTGATTGGAAAATTCTTCTGTAATCGATGCGGAATTTTCGAAGAGCTATTCTAGCTGAACCGTTTATCTCACGAACTCGAAAGTTTTACAAAGGTTGTGCTACAGGTTAATAGTTACACAACAAAAAAGTTCCGGAGCTTAGCGTGTACAAACAGACCGACGAAAATTTAATAACTTCTTATTCTATTACTACTTCGTCATCGCCCTAAATAATTTTTTCGTAAATATATTCAATGTACAGACACCAGTTTTTGCTGTTTTTTTATATGTATAAAGCGTTCGCCTACTCTGTTACCGCAGGTCCATATTCTCATGAATGCATCTTATACATTCAAAACACCACACTATTTTAACATCAGTTCTTCAATAGCATACTCAATTGCAGGGCTATCCAGAAGAACTTTGTCGACATGGAGAATATGTTCGACCTTATGCGTGAGGACTCTGACGTAAAAGACTTGGCGGGGGCCCCAGATCTGTTGGTGCAAAGAGGCGGAGTGGAATTCAAGCATGTGTCCTTCGGCTACGGGCCCGAGAGGCTTGTGCTGAATGATATCAGCTTCCGAGTCGCGCCAGGGGCCACCGTCGCTTTGGTATGTTGGTGCTTTTTTTCAGTGACGTAATTTTCACGGACAAAAATTAGAGCTGTCGCGATTTCAAATTCCATCAGGTGGCGCTACTGTGGTGTGAGGTCTAGTGTCAAAATGAAGACCTGTCATTGGCTGTATTGGATATGTCATTTTACAACAATCGTTTCTGTAAAATATTTAGTATTTTTCTGATGGATTTTGATCCGCGTAGGCCCTCGCCAGACTGTCTAATACTGGTAGTCTAATGCACGATTTACATTGGTAATTTATTTATTTATTTATTCCACAAACTTAACAGTCTTACAGTTTAAGAACTGATGTAATGTGTTTAGCAAAGTAGGTGAGTACAGTGGCGTAAACCGATCCGACAGCAGCAAGCTGGCTTGCAAGCAGCCTTGCAAGTAGATCCAAATTGAATCGCTTTCTATTGTTATAGTGCACAGCACTGCACACTGCAATCGAGTATGAGGGAATTTTGCACAAAATTACATGTACGTTTTTGTTGACGTTGCTCGTCCGTATCGACAAAGAAATGGTACTGGATTTGTGGTAGTGTAAAGTAACATTATCCATTGTACTTGCACTCGTCACTCGCCACTGTCCTTCATCATCATCATCTTGGCGCCATGTCCCGGTATAGCACGCGTCCCGCGGGGCACGCGGGGGCCCAGGGTCCGTCTCGCTACTGCCCTTGACTAATGTAAATCGGGGCATTACTCATCCCTATTGTTCCTCGTCCCGTTTTAGAACTAACCTGTCATATTTTATATCGTGTTTTGGCTGTTTACGTGCGACGACTACTACCGAACCCCTACAATCCGATAGGGAAACGTCGATTCGCCAGAGTCTCGCTCGTATGACTGTCAGTGTCACGGGGCATTACACATCCCTATTGGGCGCTTTTATAATTTGGAACGTGACGATATTATCGTGTACATCCACGATATAGGGGAGAAGTGGCATGAAGGGGACATTTTTGTTTTAGAGGGTCATCTAGTAAATTATATACAATAATTTTCTATCGTCTCGAGACGTTTTTTTATTTTACCGATTATTTAACTTATCTCTGTCAATACGCGTTCCTTTCACCTCTCCCCTATATCGTGGACGTCCACGATAATAGTGTCACGTTACAAATTGTAAAAGCGCCCAATAGGGATGTGTAATGCCCCGTGACACTGAGACAGGTGAATCGGCGTTTTCCTATCAGATTGCGCGGGCCCGGTGGTAGGTAGTCGTCGCACGTAAAAAGCCAAAATACCGTACAAAATGAGACAGGCCAGTTCTGCAACAGGATGAGAAACAATTTCACGTTACAAATTATAAAAGCGCCTATTGACATAAAATGACGTGCTATATCCCCTTCCAAGCAGTCTTCTCTAGTCTTCAAATCTTTCGCCTCTTGCAACCCCAGGTGGGCCCCAGCGGCGCGGGCAAGTCTACAATAATGCGTCTCCTGTTCCGGTTCTACGACGTGAACGAGGGCGCAGTGTTGGTCGACGGACAGGACGTCCGCACGGTGACGCAGTGTTCGCTGCGGAGCGCCATCGGGGTCGTGCCCCAGGATACTGTGCTGTTCAACAATAGTGTCAGGTAGGCAACCGCCGCCATTTTGTGACAACAGTATCCGGTAGGGCATCAGCAGCCGCCATTTTGTGACGTCACATGCTAAGTATTCTGTGGTGGCGATAATGAAACACCGTGTCATTCAACAACAGTGTCAGGTAGTGATGGGACTGTTCGAATCATGATTCGAATTGATTGATGATTCGAATCGGCATGATGATTCGAATCAATTCGGATCGATATGTCGATTTGAATCATCATGTCGATTCGAACCAATTCGAATAGATATAAATAAATAAAAATACGTTGTTGAAAGCTTAGATAGACCTGATTGTGAATTTAGTTTACCTTATTGAACTCAAGGTAAGAAACTCAGCGAAAGTCTTAAGAAACCGTTGTTTTCCAGGTACAATATCCAGTATGGCCGCCAAACTGCGACGACCGCGGAAGTCATATCCGCCGCAAAGAACGCAGACATTCACGATAGGATACTCAGCTTCCCTGATGCGTATGACACTCAGGTGAGTGCTTATTTAATTGCCAAATTCAAGAGGTATTTCCGTTCGACAGGTATATTAGAGGTCTCCTTAGAGGCGGGCAACGCATTGGTAGCGCCCCTGGTATTGCTGATGTCCATAGGCGGCAGTGACCACTTTCCATCAGGTGGCCCATATGCCTGTTTGTCTGCCGTATTACCAAAAAAAGTAAATTAAGGGTGTGCTCACCATACAGACCTGTAAATGCTTGAAGGCTTGTGCTTGGATCTGCCACGCGCGAATCTTTTGCTACTCCCTGTATCATACGTTCGACCTACCTTTAAAGTATAATATATTCGGGCCCCCCCGTTTAGGGCCCTTCATTTTGTTACCTCACACAATGGGTTTTAGCGAAATTGTATTTTTTTTTATTGTCGTGTGTTCGCCCTATTCTCTGTGAGTGAGGGTTTTCACGATTTCAGATGGCGCTAGTGAGGCGTAAGGTCTGTTGTCAAATAACTGTCGTCCTATTGGACAGAAACAACTGCTGTAAATAACGACTCTATTTTAGCTAATGACAGGGCTTTATTTTGCAAACAGACCTTACGTCACAGTAACGCCATCTCGTATATTTTGAATTACGAAAACCCTCATTACTCTCACTTTTGTCTTCCACGTAACCGTTAAATAGGAACCCCTAAAGAGCAAGAAACCCTACTGCTTCGTACAAGCCGATTCCGGTGCAGTGCACTCGCTGCTATAGAAAATGGTTTATCAGATTTTTTCAAAACTTCCCATGTAACCGCTATTAGCAACTTACAAATATACATTGGAAAATTAACCTTGATGCTTTACTACTCGCAAATTAACTTCAACCTTAAGGCGGGGGAGCAAAGCCGAGGTTACAATGCGGATTGGTCATTCGCAATTGGAGAGCGCGTGCTGCGGCCGAGCTGCCGCGAGAAGCAGAGGGCAAGCGAAAATCGTACTCATTGCTTCATGACGTGCAAACTAACTTCAACCTTAGCGCGAAGTAGTAAAGTCGAGTTCACAATGTCATTCGCTAGGTGGGAGAGCGGGGGCTGCGACTGAGCGGTGGCGAGAAGCAGCGGATAGCGATCGCGCGCACCATCCTCAAGGACCCGGCGATAGTACTCCTCGACGAGGCCACCTCAGCTCTGGATACCAACACCGAGAGGAATATACAGGTGAGGGGGATAGAAGAGATGCGTGGCTAAACAATTAGAATTGTCTCTATTGTTAAACTGTGTAAGTATACAGGTATGCAGATGTTATTACATTTGTATTTCCAACAGTTTGTCCATTAGATACATATTAGTCTCCAACATTTAAAATATTACATTTATAGTTAGAAATCCGGCCATAGTAATGGCTTGCCCCATTTGTTATTCAGAAAAATCTTGCATTATACGAGAGAATATGACTCAATTAAGAATAAAAAATATTAATCACCCTGGTCCAACTATCGGATTGCCATGATAATCTACCCTCAACGCCACATTTATAAAATAATTTTCATAAATTTATTTTATGAATGTTCACCAATATTTTCGTTCAGGTCAAGTTACTTCATTTGACATATTATATTATAACTCGATTAAATAACAGATCCCATCTCTTCCCGTGGGTGTCGTAAGAGGCGTCTAAGGGACAAATCCGAAAGGTGGGCAGCAGCATCTTTCTGGGTAGATTTACATCAACTGCACTGCGATCTCCAACCCGCCTGCCAAGCGTGGAGATTATGGCAATGACCTCCCCTTTCTTGGGAGAGGCCCGGAGTCCTGCAGTGGACTGTTGTGGGCTGTGATGATGAAATAACAGATATGGGAAGATATTACTGTTGCCGGATCTAAGAACATTACCATCGACCACTTATGTCAATAGAGGTTGGGATGTGGTATTCCCATGTCGCTGCGTTTTAATTGTTCTTTATTTGGAGTTCTTGGTTCTACTCAACCGACGTAAAATGTATGGGAAGATAAATTTGGAAAAGGTGAAAGAGGTGTGTCAGGATCGTAGTTTGTGCCACTCGATATGCTGTTGAACGGTTCCCGATATGTATTTAGATAAAAAAGCAATATTCGTTATCTTTGTAATGGTATGCTGAATTGTTGTACTTAAAACAACAGCTTTTAGTTTGTGCTAAATTCTTAAGGTCATCAAGTGAGATGGCGGCTTTGCTAGTAGTAAAAAATATTCCTTTTTTTATTCATTTCATATAGGTAATTGTTTTTTTTCGACATTGCCAGGCGGCGTTGGGGCGAGTGTGCGCCAACAGAACAACTCTGATAATAGCGCATCGACTCTCGACCATCATCCACGCGGATGAGATCCTAGTACTAAAAGATGGAGAAATCATCGAGAGGGGAAAGTGAGTATAGCATTTAACAATTTATACGATTATTGGGAGAATATTGCAGTTATCGAGAGGTACCGCCACTTAAAATTAGTTTAGCGGAACAATACTAGTCTCAACGCAAGAGTGGGTACCTACCATCCGACGCTAAGGCGTTGTCCTAATTGGCAACGGTCGTGCGACCATGGTCGTACGACGGATGTTTATTTATTTAATACTTTATGCACAAAGGTGGACCTAAATGTCGCCCGACCATGTCGTTCCCAAAGAGGCCTAACGTCACCTGTACGAGTCCGCTCTTCTACCGCCGTTTGATCTCCGCGAGACGGCGATTATTCAACCAGCCGGTCTAGCCAAGATGCAAATCGTTCCATAGCAATTTCACTGCCACTGACGATCGGAACCCCTCGGCTACGTTCGGCTGGCGCTCGTAGATCGGCGCAGTCAAAGGAATTGGACATAGAGGCACAGAAGGAGCCTGCTCACGGCTGAACTCACAATCGTGACGTGTCCAAAGGGGACGGTTATAAGTTGTCTAATCTCCTTGTATAACCACTTCTGCGACTGCCGACGTCGCAGTTCGAGCTGCTAAGTCGAAGTGCGAGCTGGCTATGAGACTGTCTGACTCGCGCGGGGTTTGGCGGTGGCTATAAGTAGTTGTTCGCAACAGCCACTCGCCGTATCGCCACAATAATGACACACTTATAGCGTTGTTTTACACTCAAGGAGCATACCATGACCTCTTATAGCAGGACCTAAACAGAACTGCCCTGCTTATAACGAGACAATATTATATGATACGTATAGCGCGGTCCTGCTATAAGAGCTCATGGTAAGGCCCCAGATGGCACGATGCTAGGTAATATCGTCGCAATACCCTCGCTCGTGGAATCACTGGGCCCTAACAATCAATTAAAGGGATCAAAGATCGTTACTTAATTGAGGGTTAATTGATGATTTTATTGTAATTTACTGTTTGATACGCAGCCAATGCCTGTTATCTTGTTAAAACGAAAGTAAATACGTGACGCATATAATTATTCGAGGTCAACTATTACTTTAATCTCTTTAATTAGTGTCACATAATCGAGTTCCAAGAACGTGTTATACATAAATTCTGTTCTGAGGGCCTATTGGCTATCTCAGTAGACAACTGAATTTGACATAAAAAAATCTGACACTACTCTAATTTGGTAGACGCTATTGCCAGTTTTCAACGTAGATGACGTGGTGTAGAATTATCTAGTGTCAAATACAGTTGTCAACTGAGTTAGCCAACAGCCCCGCTGATTAGGTTGTCACAATAAATAATGCGAGGATAGGGAAAAAAGCGAATCGGTTACCATTGTCTAGGGTGCAAAGAACCATAGAAGTTACGATTACAGATGACTTAAGATGACTGTAAATTTACTTTCAGCCATGAAGCGCTGTTGGCGCAGGGTGGTTTCTACGCGTCGATGTGGCAACAGCAACTCGAAAGTCGGAACAGTAATGGTAATTGATCTCTGTTATGTCTTAAGTCTTAGGGCCTATACAATAGCCGGGTTGCGTATGCAAGTGAGGGGTTCTACGAGAAATCTTGGAAATCGCATGCACGAGTTACGGGGACGCCAGATCATATCTATCATATTGCACTTCTCCGGCCTTTCACATTTTTGTAAGTATGGCCTGCGTCGAACTCTCCTGAAATTGTTAAAACAGTCCGTTAACTTGTCTCCTTCGGTCAAGTTATTTTACATCGACTCTCGTTTATTCATACGTTTTCGAATACCCTCATTGAAAGCTTTCCCAATGAGGGTATTCACGGTTTGAGATGGCGCTAGTGCTATTGGACAGAAATAACTGCTGTAAAATGACGGATCTATTCCTGCCAATGACAGAGCTTTATTTTGACAGCAGACCTTGGGTCACAGTAACGCCATCTCGTGTATTTTGGAATCGCGAAAACCCTCATTGCAAAGTCCGCTAGACAGCACTACTGAAAAGTAAGCTCTATTGTTAAAATACTGCCGTGCTATTGGACAGAAAAAACTGCTGCCACATACTACATCAGTTGTTATAACGAATCCATTTCGGCCAGTGACAGGGTTTTATTTTGACATCAGCGCTCACGTCTCATGGTCCCCGGAAATCCTGAAATCCCTAAACCCGGGGCGATTTAGTATTGCTCGCGGATGACAAAGGAACTAAATTTGTCAGACAGCCAACAAAAACAACTTATGGCATAAACAATGACAGGAACACTACAACCTGTCAGCAGACTCTAATTATAATAGCTTTATGATTTTTGTGCATCAGAAACTAATAGTATGCGATGATTATATATCAATCTTGACTAGCTGAGTGATTCAGTTGGTTAACATGTGGATCGCGACGCAGTGGTCCCTGGTTCGATTCCCGGCCGAGCAGAAATGTAAATAATGAATTTTAATTTCTGTTGGTCAGGGTGTAGTATGTGTAATAAGTATGTATATATGTTTAAAAAAAGCAGTATATAAGTAGTTTATCAGTTATCTAATACCCATAACATCAACTTTGCTTACTTTGTGGCTAGGTGGCGCTTCGTGAATTTGACCAAGAATATTTATTTATTTACTCTACGCTTCTAGGTAACGAGGAGAATGGCGAAGGCGAGGAGCCGCCGTCCCCGCGCTCGCAGAACGGTCCCGCCTTCGGACACGGCCATATGTAGGCCGGGAGAGCCTAGCGCTTCGGCAAAGCCTTAGCTAGCACACCAAACCTATCAGAAACACTAAGTAGGTTCGATTTTAATTATCCTCGTGTCTTGATGCACAATAAAACCTGATTTTAGATCTATATATCAACTAATAACGCTCAAAGAACTCAAGCTATGCGACGAATGTCAAAGAGAATGTCTCGTCATGTAAAATGCGGGCCGTTTTTTGTATATGTGTTTACGAATAAATTGAATTGATATAAAATGTATGGTATGGAGGGAACAGACATGTCCCTCTCCACTATCGCTCCAGTGTTCTTTTTACGTACCGGGAACTATAACGAAGCTTCCGTTCATTTCAACTTCAGTTGCTCCTTGAAGCAATGCCGCTGAGATGACGTTTCGAAACGTAATGTGCTTTTCTCAAAATGGCCGTGTCTTCAATTCAAATATGAACAATTTCAGATGTTATCACTCCTTTGTGATAACAAGTTAGAGAATATTATATGCGCTTGGTGTGCTAGCGATGGGACTTTAGTGCTGTGCTGTATGGGAGTGTTTGTTTCATACTTCATCACATCATAAAACATTATGAAGATGGTAGGAAGTATACGACGTAGCAAGAATCCCATGTTAATTATAAGAAGGGTGACTGTACCACCATAGTAAATGGTATTGTATATTGTAGTTAAGGTGCGTATTTGACTGACTGGACTCAAAGTATGTAAGAGGTTTGAGGTGATTTTTATATGAATGACTTGTCGATTGTGACCGAATCAATCGGGTGTAAATAGTCTTAACTCAGTGATGACGTAACGGCAGTGTAAATTTATACATTGCTAATGTAACTACAGTGTACCTTAGTAGTATTAATTGTTATGGGAAATCCTGTGTGCAGACAGTGTTAATAAAATGTTTTTAGTTGATTCTTGGTTTTTGTTTTTTTTAATACGTTTCCTGTGTATCCCAGTGGAGTAGATTAGTGTCGGGACTGAACGAGGAATGCTCTTTTTAATATAGAATGTTAGGGCCCCGTAGGCTACCTACCTCGTCGAGTAAAAGAAATCTCCACTTTGTAGGGATAGTTAGGAGCCAATCTTCGTATTTTCGTAGCGATAGCACTTATAGAGGATATATTAGTAAAAAACCGGTTGGCCTCGCATCCTCTCGGCAGTTAATTTTTATGTAAGGCAGACAAACAGGCAAGCGGGCCACCTCATGGAAAGTTGTCACCGCCGCCTATGGACTTCAGCATCACCAGGAGTGCTACCAATGCGTTGCCCGCCTCTCAGGAGACCTCTAAAATACCTCTCGAAAGATATCCTGTCATAGTCCAAAGGAAACACTGGGTGGGAGCTCATTCTACATCCGAATCGTACAAGCGAGAAACGTTCTTTCGAATCTTCGCGTGGACACCACTCGAGATTAATGATGTGGTGTTCATTGGAGAGAAATAAAACGTACAATTAAAAAACGTAAAATTTTACTAATTAAGGCTAATCTAATATAAACTAAAAACCACCCTCTTCAAGTAGTACATTCACGGCTAGTTTCTTAGACCCCTTTCCTAATAGGCAGGTTTGCTCTATCGTAGACTACCCGCTTAACACGATGTAATGACTATAAATTATTAGAAATCAAATGCTTAGACATTTAAAGAAAATTTAAAATAAGCCGAAATAACAGAAAAGGAAAAGAAAGCGAAAAACAAAGACAAAAGTTGTCCCTACACACTTATTGTGAATGCTATGTTTCATCGTTGAAATGTCTTATCGGGGTGTGTGAGTAGGTCGGTGCGTCGCCCGCTTGATGCTGTTGCACGCGGGACGTCTTTGGCCCCGGCGCTAAGTCTACAACAAGTAATTCATAGGTATTAATGACTGGTTGACGGTCAACAAGGTTAGCCATGACTTTATCTACGTATCTTGTGACGACCTGAGTGGTTCAATGGTCAACACAGCTGGTAGCTGGTCTGCCACGCAAGAGTTCGATTCGCCGGGTTCGATTCCCGACCGGGCAGAAATTGAATAGACGAATTTTAATTTCTGTTCGGGTCTTGGTGTTATGTAGTTTATAATTGGCGGAACAAAAGCTCATAGGCTTCGCTGGTTTGGACACGTAGAGAGGATGGGAGAGGATCAGGCAGTGAAGAAAGCATATTTTGGACGACCCAGTGGTCGGCGACAGACCGGACGTCCCAGGTATCGCTGGAGTGGACAGATGGCTCCGGGCTGACTGTTGGCAGGAGGTAGCACAGGACAGAGTGGAATGGAACATCTTAGGGCGGTATTCACAGTCGATTCTTAAATGTAAGTCGGTCTTAAGGCGATCTTAAGATCGCATTTCGATTCACAGACGCACCTTGAGACCGTCTTAAGGCAGAAGTCAAATCGTCACCTTACCTAAGGCAGAACTAATTCACAAACGATGCTTGAGCTCGGTCTCAAGACCATCTTACTGCGCATGATTCACAGTCGATTCTGGGAGATCTTAAATGCCAACATAACCTCACTATTTGAGCACAGCAGTCGAAATATTTCAAGTCGACGTTACACTCGACTTAAGATGATCTCAGAAACATTTTTTTATAAATAATACGGTTTCAGTTCTATCAATGGTATTAATTATTTCATGGGTGGAGTATTCGAAGTGACTCGTATACATTTCATTAAACGCTATTGTGTTTGCACGCGTTTGTAATGTATTGGTGAGCTTTTCGCAGTTTTTTGGAGAATATTTTCTCTATGTACAGAACTCTGAAATCTTTGGAGTCTCAGCGCAGACTCCGTACGTTTAATTTTCGCGCATCCAATCACGTCTCGTAGCTCTCCCCACCGAAGGGTCTGGCCTCTTGTGAGTAGGCCCGTTCGTGCTCGTGAGAGGGTTCGATCGCTGTTGTGCTCGACTCTAGTACGTTCGAATAAACAAAACTCGATATTTTTTCGATAAACATTACAAACTACTAAAACTTTATGGAGGAACCCATAAAATTACAAGTACCGTCAGAATATGTTATTGTTTAATGCTGACGTCTTATAGGTAACCACATCCCCTATTACATTCCTCTCATAACTCGTTAATAATCTAATTTTATAATGAATGCCTATTCCTTTCTGATAAAATATTAAAATAATTATATCGAATGTATTGCTCTTTGCAATTTCGCGGTCTTTTTGCGAAAGTTACTAGCGCACTCTGTCGACGAATTTCACATTCGTCACACATCTATATGAGCTTATTGATTGGCTGCTCTAACGGAATAATTTCGGAAAGACCCGAACCTCATGTGAGATCGTCTCAAGCATTGACTTCGCTAAGGTGATCTTAAACGAAATATGTAAATGGTTGTGACCAAATTCTTACGTAAGGTGATCTTACTTTCCGACTGTGAATACATAAGGTCTCAAGATCGTCTCAGTGTCTTAAGACGAACTTACGTGAGGCGATCCCAAGAACGGTCTTGAGACTCGACTGTGAATACGGCCCTTAGTATCGGAGGCCAACACTCATTTTAGGTCGTTGCGTCAACATAGTAAGTAAGTTTACCTAACAGTTGTCCAGCACCAATTGCTTACTTTCGGGCTAGATCGTGCTGTATGAAAGGAGGACCGGCGTATATGTATCGACCCCAGCCTATATGACGTTGAGCGATATGTCATTAGTAAGGATTTTCATTTTGTACAACTTTTACTACAGCGACAACTCTCGAATAATGTTATGGTCAATTTGAATGTTTTCATTTTGTACTGGCAAATTCGACCTATATGACCAATAACGTTGAGCGATATGTCATTGGAAAGGATTTTTCATTTTCTACAACTATTACTATAGCGATTACTTTCGAATCCTTGTGAGAAGAAAGTTTTTGTCATATATGCTGAATTTTCCAGTACAAATCAAAGTTTATTTTAAATGACCATTCCTTTTTTTCCACAGCGATTCGAGAGTTTTCGTCTTCCTTTCTAATGACATAGCTCTACGTAATAACGTTCGGTCATATAGGCTGGGTTGTCCGGACCTCCTTTGCCCACAATTATTTATTTAAAGTATTTAATCTTTATATTGTCTTAGGCCGCTCGTCGTCGTTTTGGCAAGGCTTTGTTGCTTCACCGCGGCTGTTAAATTTTTCATGGATACATGTGTTAGTATCGTCATCTCAGCCGCAGGACGTCCTCTGTTGAACCTAGACGCCTTTCACACTGATTGGCTCTACGCCCCCTGCATCCATCGACTCCCTGCGTCCGTCTATTTTGTGGGGGCTGTTCTACACTGCAATTTCCGGTCTTTTTCATCGAGTCAATTTCCAAAAACTGATCTGGCTTTCCTAGTAGTCAGCCATGACAACGGCATAATCAATCGCCAGGAAAAGTTCTCCCTAGTACAAGGTAGCAGGACAAGAGAGCAAAGGATTGGGACGGAGCTCCTCAGTCGCAACGTTGCTGTGCCTGGTCTCATCCTAGGCCCACCTTACCAGAGAGACTTTGAAGCGGCCAACCTGCGTTCGTAAACGGTTAAGTGACTTCCGGTACGTGGTCACTGTTAGAGAACATTTCCGTCCTATCGGCAATCGGTTCTGCGACCTACGTGGCCAGCCCGTTGCCACTTCAGTATTGCGATTCTGGTAACTATGTCGGTGACCTAAATTCTGCTACGAATATGTTCATTTCTGATCCTAGTACGCAGAGAAACTCCGAACCTAGAGGCCCTTCGTGACGCACCACGTCTCTGATCACTGCGGTATTTTGAACGAGAACTTGGTCGGCTGCACTTGCAATTGTCCCCTATAATTGGTCCTTCGTTTGTTTCACTTTGGAACGCTATCCACAATTGGTGTTTCGCTGCTCTTCGGAAACGCGAACATATTCTTTATCGTTCAAAACCGGTCGTATCTCGGAAACCGACTCGGAAAAAGTGGTTACACCCAAAGGGACTTTTAATAAGGAAACTTAACTCTATAACATATCATAATATGATCAAAGTTAACTGAAACCACATTTTCCTAAGATCTTTTGCGGGGTCCTTTAAAGTACAGATGCTCGCAAGACCACAGATCACATACACACGCTGCGGCAGGTTATACAGAAGACCGAGGAGTATAACCGGCCACATAGCCGCTTAGCGTTTGTGGCCGGCCATAGACCCATCGGCGCTTATATCCAGTTCCATAGATCCACTGGGTCAAGAACTACAGGGACTAAAAAGTCCCGGTTTTTCTATCATGGAACTAGGGACTGGAACTACTTAGCCAATTCGCCGATTAGCCTACGACGTAGATAGAGTGTAGGTAGGAGTAGTGTATTTTAAAATTCTGACAGGTATGGAGATCGTTCTTACCTAATCATTTGCAAAATAATACAGTAACATATAATAGAAGGCAAAACGAATTCATACATACTTTTGTGCGACATCTTGCTTACGTGCGACATCTTGCTTATGTGCGACACGTTGCTTTGGTGGCGCGTCAGGTGGTAAACATTTCGTTGCAATGGTATTTCCTTGAACATCTTGTTTCTCCGTTGGTATTCGTCAACAGACAGGCAGGGCCGGGTCCTCGCGTACTCCACTGTGCGAATCGACGTCTCACGTCTCGACTGCATCATCATGTTACCCATAGTCTTCACATAGTCAGTGCTTATCTTCCGCACGAGTTTCGTCCCATGCTGGAAAATCAACGCTTCTTCTATCTCCGCCCCTTTCATTTGTAAGGAATCGCGGTATTCTATTCGCTCATCGGCATCATCCATCTTGAGATTATCATGATTTGATCTCGTAAGTAGGATGTTCTGGTGTTGTTCCTTCATCTCAGCTAGTGGCCTGCAAAATATCATCACTTATAAGCTATGGATCAAAACAAATATAAGTACCTACCTAATAGTAGCTGCACCGCGCCCTGTATAAGGATGAAGAAACGAGGCCACTGCCCACAGCTTACGAGCAGTGAGCTTTAGTTTTGTTACAAAGAAGTCCAACCGTAAGTATATAATTCTTCAGCGACGATCCTGGTTCGTCGACATCTTCTTCACCTCTTCTGGCACGAGTGTTCGAAATGGTCAAACAATACACTGGTCAAAAACAAACGATCTACTCACTTATAATGGGGTTGAAAAGGTTTTCGGCACGGCAACGCATGGGTGATGCCTCTTATAGTGCAAATGTCCATAGGCTGCTGTGACTGCTTAGCCTACCATCAGGCAGGCCGAAAGCTTGTAACCATCTTAGTGGTATACAAACTTACTTATAATTCTTTAACGTCGGTCCTGGTTCGTCGTCGAACTCTTTGCAATCCTGGAAGAGGCGCGCGAGCATCGAGGGCCGTTTCTCCTGGTTCTCGTCCTCATCCTCTTCCACCGGCGGAATCTCGAACGGCTGCACGAAAGCCGTGGGGCGCCGCGACCGCGACAGCTCGGTGCCCGGCTCCGGCGTGTTCACCGATATCCGCACTTTGCTTCGGGACACAGAGAGATACATTTGTGAAAAACAAATTGAAAGTACAGGAAGTGGCTTTTGGAAGTAATTTTCGTAGAAATTTAATTATGAACGGGAAAATGGAGTTTTGTCGGTAATTAGAGCAGAAGAGGTCTCTAAATTAAAGGCAATTTCGGCGGCCGGTAATACGTTGTAGGACACAGATTTCGAAAGATTTGGACAATCAATTACATTGAGAGTGATGTTATGGCAGACAGTAAGGTAAGCCATGTCTCTGTGTTTTGGCGAGAGACAAGAGACGATGGTGCTTGCAGCTGTAATGATAGTCGGACTCTGTATTCACGTGTTTAAAGTTCACGTATCTTAGGAACTGCTTTTGCATTCTTTCAATTCTATTCACATATATTTCGTAAGGGTAACGACGCGGGTAAGCTGGCTTCTAACTAAGGAGCAGAAGAGAATTTTAATGGCTTTAACAATTTGAAAATCCTTCGTAATCCTAAATATATATCCTAGGGTTTTGATGGCGTTAGCAGTGACATTTAAAAAAAGTTTTATGATAACAAGCTTAGAATCTAGGGTGACGCCAAGGTCTATAACAGTTTCTGTTTGAGCAAGCGCCTAGTCATTAATTCTGTAAGCAAAGGAAACAGAAACTGGTGATCTAGTGAAGGAGATGCATAGGGTGCACTTGAGGACGTGAAATTTATTCATTACACAATAGTTGTGAAAAGAGTTCAGATCAAGTTGAAGGAGTTATAATACTTTTGAAAAATTTCATACTTCGCAAACAAAAGGAAATCAGAATTATTAAATCACATACTGATATCATTGATAAACAGGATGTATAATAGAGGCCCTAGAATAGAGCCCTGGGGAACTCCAGACGGAACTGCAGCCAAAAAACTTGGAATCCTCTCGAAGGTCGAGCGGTACTTCACTTCAAGGCAGTTACTTCAGTTATATCAAGCGCAAGTCCGATCTTGTATGGAGTACTGCTGCCACCTCTGGGATGGATCAGCCAAATACAAAAAATGTAATTAAAAATGTCCAAGGAAATTAATTTGTGATCCGCAGTTGACTGAAGCTAAGCTGCAGAGCCTCGAGCTTCGGCGTAGGGTTTCGCGTTTGTCGGTCTACTACAGGTTGCACTTCGGAGAGTGTGCGAAGCAGTTGCACTACCTCATTCCGCCGGCCCCTTTCCGCCATCGGGAGACGCGATCTATAATAGGCTGTTTCTAGACAGGCATGCTCTATCATCGGTTGCATCGTCACTTACCACCAGGTGAGGTGGCAGTCAAATACCTGGCTAGTCAAATTATAAAAAAAACCTACATGACTTTTAATAGGCTTCGTTGCGCTCTTTCCACAGCCGGTAATTTAGTTTTGCTTGAACCTCCCCAAGCTGAGATGCAGTATCCTAGTACTGATTGGACCAGAGATATATATTTTTTTAAATAATTGAGTGCGAGTGATATGGCACAGTGTTTTGAAGACCCATATTAATTTTCTGACTATGTCTGTAAGATTGTCGACATGTGAATGCCAGGAAAGGTGCTGGTCCAGTACTAACCCTAGATACTTCGTGGAGGTAACCCGTTGAAGGAGAGTAATTCATCTGCAGGATTTCGTGTTTGTTAAGTTACAAATATGAATTTTTAGTCCTATATTTTTTTCAGGCTGGGTCTTTTTATTAATTGTAAAGCACATATAATTAGTTTTACTCACATTTAATGTGAGTAAGTTTTGATTAAGCCATTGGGACACTATAGCAAGCCCAGATTCTGCCTTTTCGAATACCGTGTACCAGATTCCTCCCGTAAACACTATAGCCGTGTCATCTGCATAGGAGATGACTTTACCAGCGTCTATGTGGAGGTTAGTTTTATCATTTTAACCCCATATATACAATTGTCTGATTAAGGATTGTAGTCTGGATACAAGATGCGTGTTTTAGTTTGACTTCTTTAGTGTTTGCTCCGAGGTTATTTCTTACATGGGTAGATATTTTCACGCCTTGACGCTTCTACCTATACGTTTGTGCTAGTCCCAACCGCGAAAACGTATATATCCACGTCTTTCGACTGTACTTCGTCCACGTACTTCGAATCGACGCACTGTTTGATGATGTCAAAATTTTGTCAAATTCACCATCATAATCTGACCAATCATTTAACATACTAACTCGTTGGAGCAGTATTTTTGCAAATAGAATCCAATCCATTTAATACGCGAAGGAAACTTCTCTCGAGAACCTTGGGCTAATTGATTACTGGATATACCTATAGATAGGCTCATAGAATTGGCTAACTTGTAGAAGGGTTAAGTCTATAAGAAAAAAAAACCATAGTAATATACAATTGGGCAAGTTGGGCGAGATCAGCCGCGCGCTGAGCGTCGTCGTCGTCGTCGTCGTCGGCGGCGGCGGCGGCGGCGTCTGCGTCTGCTTTAGCGACGACACCGACGTCATCCTCTTCATCGTCTTCGTCATCGTCATCGGGGACGTATTGGCCAGGCCTGACGAATGCCGTTGGACGCCGCACTATGGTCTTATACTGTTCCTCGTCGTCCTCTTGAGCAGCGTCTATTCGCACTTTGCTGTAAATAAATATTATATACAGGGTGTTACATAATATATGTATGAAGCCATGAACTGGATTGAGTGCTAAACATATTAAAACGATAGGTACAATTATTTCTGTCGTATGTGGAATAGTTATACCCATCATTTTGATACGTTTAGCACTCCATCCAGTTCACGGCTTCATACGTATATTATGTAACACTCTGTATAGCCGCGTCCTGTCTGGTATAAAATACTACTATTCTCTACATTCTGTATATTCAATATAGTACCAAGTCCTTCCTATCACGGATGTCGTATTATATCCAGAAATTGGGCAGCAGCATTTGCTGTTGTTTGCCCAACTCGCCTGCCAAGCGCGGATAGTATGATAAGACTCTAAGACTGTGAGGAAGGCTCAAGAACAGCATTTTAAAAATGAAACTCTTCAAACAATCATAGATAATGCTACGTACGGATCATCATCGTCATCATCATCGTCACCATCATCGTCGTCGTCGATGGTGTACGTGCCGGGCCTCACGAAGCCTGTTGGCCGCCGGTTCCGAATAGCTGCGGCCACGGCTTCTTCGTCAAAGTCGTCATCCTCTTCTTCTACTGCTTCTATCCGCACCTTTCTAAAGAGGACAAGATTTGTTTTAGAGCCTGTTTCACGAACCGCTGATAAAGTCGCAAACATTTTTATTTCAAGGCCCTCTGATATCTATATCAGGCAGGCACTAATTGTTGAACTGGCCGTTAAATTACCAGACACTATTGTCTGATTTAGATAATCATATTCATATTCATTTATTTATAGTAAAATATTTTACATCGTCATACATCAAGTAATAATTATTAATGTTAAACGGTTATTAGATGATTTCTTCATAACAAAATAAACAATGTCAATATAAGATACAATATCTAGAAGTCGCAAAAATTATGTCAAATGAACCTATAATATTTACCAATCACTTTTACTTTATAGTCGAATTAACTTTATAGTCGAGCCGCCATTTTATTTTGTAACAATCAGGAAGCCGTGTATAACTACGTAATTGTATAATACAATTTATCATGTATTACATTAAAAGTATACCTCTATTTATCAATATTTACATTGAAATATTATTGTTGACATTGAGAAATTACATACAATACCAAACTTGAGTCAAAATACATAAATCGAAACAAATACACGCATTTTAAATTTTTTAAATTTAATTTTTTAAGTATTTTGAAAGCCCATCAGCATTTTCGAACAAACCTTTATGATACACGAAAAAAATTTCAGCGCACAAGATTTTAACGCAAGATTATATTCGAAATCAAAAATGTTCCAACTAATAATTTAAATAATGACTTAAGTACTCATGGCCGCCATAATTGTTAGCGTTTAAGTTATTTTAAGACAGACTTTTTTTTGTGAGCAAAAAAGAAAAATATATATTTCCTTCACACTCGCTTACAATTAATAGTAATAATATTTTACCTTAATAGGTAAATTAATAGCGAAAATTACGTCGTAATTACGTTGGATAGTGGTTAATATTACCAAATTGGTCGTTGGAACCTATTGGTTGTAATTACCAGATTTACGTCGAAAAATACTTCGCAGGCACGTGCCGTTTTTCCCTATTTTGGTTAATTCGACGTCGATTCGAGGTGCCCAATTTAGGTTTCCATGAAAATTGCGACCTAGAATAGGTAATTTTAGAATAATTTCAACCATAAATGTTTGCTGGGGTCATAATGTTTGCCAGATCCTACTGTGACATGCAAGCGAGATTTCTTGCCCTTCCTAGTTTTTACTTGGGCCCGATCTGAATCCGCGTCCATTGGTGTTGGCAGTGCTGCCGGTTTCGTGGCCTCAGAGTTGTAAACATCACTAGTTCGGGTTACGTCGATAGTTTTCGGTGGATTGGGCGCGGCCGCCGCCGGCGAATCACTCGTCGCAGCGCTTACCCCGTTAGCGTTGTTGCGCTTTGCAGCGGTCGCTGTTCGGCTAATGAGGAAGTTTACTAATATCGATATTGTCATATTTAACGACATAGTGATAAAATATAGATCAAAACTGCCAGTGGGAAAAATTTCGAAATCCGTCAATAAATGACTGAGTTATTAATTATTTAAGTTAACATATTTTTTCGCAAAATTATTGCTGCTGCGATATAGCTGTGACGTCACCAGGCCGGCAGCCAGACCGCCGCTATGGCGCTACCCATACACTCGTACTCGTTGTGACTGTATCTTGGAAACCACACTAGCTAGACACTTGAATTTTTTACAGAATATGTGTTGCTATGGTCGTTGTAACTTTGTTGTTCTATTCTATATTTTTAGGCGCAAGCACGTTGCTATTTGACCAGTGCTGCTTTCCTAAAGTTTGAATCTTGAAAGTTTTACCATTTTTTCGATAGAGAAAAATCTAAATACCTCTGAAAACGCCTTCAAGTCATCATGTTTCATGTATGGAGACCCCCCTTATTTTTATTACTACTTGTTGTTACAGCGGCCATAGTAACACATACTCTGTCAAAAGTTCAAGTGTCTTGAAATTGCGGTTCCAAAGATACAGTCACAAAGAGCACGAGTGTATAGCGGATACTACACACACGATATATATCGTGATTCACGCAGGATCACGATATTTATCGAGTGTGTAGCCTAGAGTATCGCGAATCGTGATACGGATCACAAGATTTCCGAAAATCCAGAAATCTACGATCCGTATCAACTATCGTGCGATATATATCGAGCGTCTAGTATCTAGTCGATATTTATCACGACATTTCCGTCAAACTGACAGATAAATAACGTAATTTCAAATTTATTTTCATAGTTTGTGTTTATGTTCAAGTCGCTGTGGCCACTATGGACCTGGACAGTTACTATAATGGTATAAAAAGTCAACAAGATCCTCATCCTCATAATTTTACTAATTTTTTTCTCTTCACGCGTCTTTTTAATCCTAATGCTAATACTATAGCAACGCTAGCTTTATCAGTCATTTTGGTAAAAATACGTAAAAATCGTAAATATACACCAGCGACTCGTTTTTTAGGCTAGGCATTGGCAACTTAGTCTATTCAGCCATCAAAAAGAATGAAAGAATGCACAGACTTATGAAAATATCGACGATTCTTATCGTGTGTGTAGGGTCGACTTGCGATCCAAAATATTACTCGATATGGATCACGATACGTATCACGATATATATCGTGTGTGTAGTATCCGCCTATGGGTAGCGCCATAGTGGCGGGCGGGCTGCCGGCCTGGTGACGTCCCGCACGAATTCACGATCCTAAGGAAATTATTCATGAAATCGAAACTTTAAAGTGTCATAACTTTTTTTGTTTTTTGAGATATTAAGAAAAAAAATTACAGTTTTGTTTCATTTTACTCATATTTTTAAACCCAGTTAAAAAAAATTTGGAAGCTTCCTCATTGCATCGATTGCTTTTAGACAAGCTTGGCGTTGGGGTCGCTGCAGCGCTTCTGGGGCTGGTGCTGGCGCTCCGATTTTCGAAATGTCGTGGGTAGATGGCGCACTAGTCCGGCCGAGTTTTAGAGTTGCTATTTGACTAGATTGCTCACTAATCGCAGACTCTAGAGCACTAATTCGCGTCACTAGGTGCGTTACGGTTTTTGACAGGTCGCGAACTAAACTTTCAAGAACTTTCGTAGCCCTATTCTACAGAATTGATTTAAAATATCAAGAACACTCTCTGACTGCTGTTGACCTTTCGGGGGGTGATATCAGAGAGTCGTAATGCGCTTATTACACATTTCTAAATTCAGTGACTGAATTCAGAAACAAACAGCGTGAGAGCAAATCAAAATGGAATGTATTGCTCATAAAATAAGGTCCATTTTTGTATCACTTATATTATGTCACACGTCGCTCCGCTTTTCCAAAATCCGAGATACACTTTTTGTTTCTGAATTCATTCACTGAATTTAGCAATGTGTAATAAGCGCAAAAGACGGGAAAAGACCGCGCTATGACATCTCGAATTCGGCATTTTTTCTATCGACATATCTCCTTTAATAATGATATTAAAATGTCTATTACAGAAAAACATATTTTCTCAACTATCTTCGACAGTCGTAAATTGTCGAAACTCAATTTCAGTGATGTTTTAAAACATGTGTTTTGGTTATAGGCCAGTCAAATCTTACAAAAAAATGGCCCTAAAACGCAAACGCTGCATTTTTGGTATGTTATTTGGAACCCTTAAGAGAGTGTGAAACTACATTTTGCAAGCAAAAAAAAATTGTGCTTCCTGCGTAATACGTGAAAAACTGCGAAATTTTGGGACTTCTTTCACTTTCTGGTCTTAAAATAAAAAACTATGCATTTTTCGACCAATGAAGCTTAATGGCTTTTAAAGTCCATTATATTTGCCACTATTTAAGCCCAAACGCAGCTCTACAAAATGTACAGTGACCAAGTTATGACTCTTCAAAGATGGTCAATTTTGCCGGAAAATTTACAATTTTAAGTTTTGCTCCCGTCCGGAGCAAATTATTGATAAAATCTCTAGTCCTATGATAAAAGTAACTAAAAGAAAGTTGTAGTACATTTAATTTACTTTCATTAAAGTAGAAAACGAGCTAAGTGAGACTAATAGTTTACTTACAATCTTGAATATGGTTTTTGAAGAATTCTGTGAATGGTACCAAAGAAAATGTTTTCAGCCAAATATAGGTATAACCACTTATGCTTACAGAAAATTTGTTAGAAATTACGTTTTAATAATAATAAAATACTATCACAAGGTGCCAATCAGCTCCCGAGACCGTTCTATCAGTCTCAGGGTCCAGTGGAAGATATTTGTCAACCTCGCTTTAAAATTGTATTAAGAGGCGCACCTAACAAGTGGCGAGCTCGTCAAGGTGCTGAAATTGGACTAGCCTCAATGTACGAAACGGTCCTCTATGTAGTTCTCGGATTCGGTGAACGTTGCTTAATCTTGGTTATCGTTCTCGCAAGCACGCTGCCAATTAGCTTAGTTTTTACCATGGGTTACTGAAATTCTACCGAGTTCTATGGAAATCGTAATTAATGTATTTTTTTGACATTCGCTTTAATGTTGTATCTACATTCATACGACGACGACATTAGACTTCAAGGAGCAAGCCTCTATAAACGAATTCTCGACACAACTGGCAGGCTCGGTAGAACAGTCTTTAGTAAGTACGCTTTATGGCACCTAAAACTAAAAAAAATGATGGTTTCATTCATCCTATTGCGGTAGGGACTACCTACCGACGCCGGTTTTCCACCCACCAGCAAATTACTTCCAGCATATCCAGCTCGACTTTGGATCTAAAGGTGACTGCGAAGCCGCCGTCCACGCCATGAGAACTTTCCTCCAAAGTAATAGTGTTGAAGTCGTAATAGGGTGACGTAAAAATGGATTCAACTCCGTCGAGAGAGGCGCTTTGCTTGGTCAAATACGATCTAAGCTGCCGGCCGCTTATAAGTTTATGCGGCAATGCTACAAAAAGCCGAGCAATCTTATATACAAAGGCTACCTCTTGCAATCAGTAGTCGGCTGCTAGCATTAGGCGACTCTCGAGAAGCTAAATTCTAAATTTAACGTGTGGTAGTACGACCTACTTAGAATACGGGATCCTACAAGGGGATGCGAACACGGTTTCATAGGATTTACAGCTCCTCATGCGCGAGTTCAGGGTGATTGGTGTGCTGTCCGAGGGCTGGTACCATTTCGGCAGCTTTTGACGCTATTGCTATTATAATGTCGTCGACAAGGCGTGGCTTCACCTTCTAGGAAGTTTTGATTAATCCCTCTCGGACTTCGTTAAAGAAAATATTCCAATTCTATTGTTGTGTTTTGCGGTGTTGTCAACAACACAGTGGAACATATTCTTATATTTTAATTCTTAACATAAATCTCGATCATTCATCTTGGAAACAGATGGATATGGAGGTCTAGGCGTTAGGAAAGTTTCAGATGTGTCCCTGTCAGCTTTTCTGTTCCGGTGCATAGTTCACAGTATCCAGTGCAGAAGTTATTATCTAAACTAGGGACTTTTATTATGGCGTATTCTATCGAGGCCAAATGCCTTTGGCACGAGGCTTTTCCGGAGGCCGAGCTCACGAAAAAATCCTGTTCTCAGCGGCTATGGGGCTAGCCTCGCTGTAGATTGGTGCGAAACAATATTTTAAGCGCACTAACCAACTCTGCAGAGTGTGCCCGTTTGCTGGCTGCTGGCGAGTGTAAATAGGGTCTCTAACTTCAGGCAATGTCTTCTAAAAATATTGGGACACTTCTCGACCGCGTTACGCACTATATCATCCGCCGGGCCTTTACCTCCGCTGGAGCACCCGCTATGCTTGAGCTAGGTGGTTTAGCCCGTGATGACGGTAAGAGGCCCGAAGGGATGACACTCCCGCCCTGGGAGCTGGGACTACGTTTGGTCAGGGACGCCACGTGTAGCGATACCCTTGCACAATTCCATCTTCCAGTAACGGCGTGTTATGCTGGGCCCGATGCCGTCTCAACTGAAAGTGTCAAACGGCGCGAGTGTTGGTGAAAGCCACATATTGACGCCGTTTTGTGTGGAAACCCTTGAATTCTAGTGTCCATGTGCACACTCCCTATTTCGGGAGCTAGCTAAGCGCTTGGTCGATATTACTAAAGACCCATAGGGCTGGCTTCCACTTCGGACGGGGGACAATGCGGCCAGCCTTCTGAGCAGCATTCAGACTTGGACAAAATTAGTGATTGTTTTATTAAATGGGCCTTTATTAACAACTATACTAATTCATTAAGTTAGTTGTTATTTGTAATTTGTATTATGTCCGATTAGTATTCATAAAATGTATAATTGTTATTCCTACCTTAATAAATATTTTATTCTTCAACAATGCATTTTTACGTTCTCCTCGTTTTTTTAAGATTGTGAATGAACCATTAGTCTCACATAGTTCGTTATGTACATCATTTAAAGCAAATTAAATGTACTACAACTTCCTTTTAATTTTTATGATCATAGAACTAGCAATTTTACCAATAATTTGCTCCGGACGGGAGCAAAACCTAAAATTGAAGTTTTTCGCGAAAAATAGACCATCTTTAAAGAGTCATAACTTAGTTGCTATACGCTTTATAGAGCTGTGTTTAAGCTTAAATCCTTGCAAATTTAATCAATTTTAAAAACTATTACGCTTTGTTGGTCGGAAAATGCATAGTTTTTGTTTTTTAGACCAGAAAGTGAAAAAAGTCCCAAAATTTCGCAGTTTTTCACGTATTACGCAAGAAGCACAATTTTTTTTTGCTTGCAAAATGTAGTTTTACACTCTCTTAAGGGGTCCAAATAACATACCAAAAATGCAGCGTTACATCGCGCTTTGCGTTTTAGATGTAAGATTTGACTGGCCTATTGTTGACTAGAAAATGTTGAATTTGAGATGTCAGGGCGCGAGCATTGCCTCCTTGTCCTTCTACGACACTTGACTTCTACTCATCCTCATCATCGCTTTCCTACTTTTCTTCCTTCACTCTACTTTCTTTCAGGCGTCTCCTAGACCGGAAAAAAATGGGAAGCAGTTTGATAATGGAGGTCATATACATGGCAGTATCATTGATCTACTAAACCGTAGATAAAGCACTTCATACAAAAATGTGCTTGAAATCTGTCGCCTAATTGACAATACATTTGTACGTAGCAATTTTATGCCAAATACGCACGCCCCAATCAAAATGCCATTACGTACAGTATCGTATTTACCAAATATCAACTTTTTTTCATACTCGCCATCGACAGGGAGTTCATCCTCACACCTTGGAGCCAAATTGGTCGCGAACTGTGCGGTTCCAAAGGAACTTTCTCCCACGCACACTAAGGTTGTGGAATGATCTACCTGGAGAGGTTTTCCCTGGAGAGTACAACATGGAGTTCTTCAAGAAAGGGGTTAAAAGGTTTTTACGGGGTCGGCAACGCGTGGGTGATGCCCCGGGTATTGCAAACGTCCATAGGCTGCGGTGACTGCTTACCATCAGGCAGACTGCAAGCTTGTTTGCCACCTTAGCGGTATAAAAAAAAAACTTATAAAGCTCAAAATTGCTTTTCGCGCTGTGGATAATGCTTTCTTTTTGTGTGCAATTTGTTTTCGCTTTAACGCATGCGCATGAATGAGACAACTGACGTGATGTCTGACACTGACAATATGTTTATGATTAAAATAATTATTTTTGATGGTTTTTTATGTGTAAATCGCTATATTTATGCATGATAAGATGTATAATGAGTTTATTCACGCAAAATATGAAATCCTATCCTTTTTTCGTCGTATAAGGCTATTGTTTCGACAATTTTTGAACGCGCACTTGGGCATGCTTACGTGCCAACGGCTAATGACAGACTACGGAAAAGGACTGCTTGACTAGCGATTAAGCAGTCCTTCCTCGGCCCACTTTTCAAGCGTTCATGCGCTATCTACGGTTAGTAATAAATCAATGGGCAGTATGGTCTATAACTAATATTAGTATGTACGTACAGTTCCTCATCTTCATCTTCATCGTCGTCCACGATCGTGCTGGCCCTCACGAAGCCAGTCGGTCGCCGCATCTTTATGGCTGGATCCGATTCTTCTTTCTTTTTATCTGTATCGTGTGGATCTATCCGCACCTTAGAGCTGCAACAAAAAATCTTTATGGTTTTTATCGCGTAGCATCCAGTTATTTTGTCTAGTTGCTTCATGTGCTAATTGATGAATATTTTCCGTGCCAACAGATGATTGGATTTGGTGTACGTTGTTGCGAAATACGGATATCTATAGTTTGCACCCCGGGACCTTTATGCACAAACTGGATTTTCAGTCATAAACAGTAGATGGCGTAGCCTTCACAGCGTCTTATCGTCAGAGGGAAACCGAATGTGATATTACTACAGCTTGCGAGTTTGACGAGTGCCCCTGCATCACACCGAGTGGGAAACCTGCCTTTTTTCCGAATGTTTATATTGTATTGACTTTTTGAATATATCTATAATATATTATTCCCAAAAATAACATTACAAACAATATATTGTGTACAGCAGTACGAGGGGGGGCCTGGTGACCTGAAATACAGGCTTCTTGCCTAGCTTAGGCATCAGTCTCCCAACAAAGTAGGTGTACGCGAACGAAGTCGCGCGAAGGTCTACTAGTTATCTATGTGTACTAATATTATAAAGAGGAAAAGTTGGTATGTTTGTGATTGTGTGAGTTTGATTGTTGGGGTAACTCCGAAACTACCGAACCGATTATGAAAATTCTCTCACCAATAGAAAACTACAGCATTTCCGAGTGTCATAGGCTATACCATTTATCCCGAAAAAATATTAGCGTTCTCTAGGATAGTTGAAAGGTTACAGATATCCGCATTGCGCGCGGGTGAAAACCGCGAGGGACTAGTCACAGATAAAATGGCATGTCACCTTGCTCTCAACACAGTGCATGGCCTTGTGAAAGGTGATCAAAAAGGTGAGCTAATCAGAAATACATTTCAGACATACCTAGCCTCTCTGTGGCTATCTTTCAGATCGGCTTCATCAGAATCGTCCTCATCATCGTCAACGTACTGGGCGCCCCTCACGAAACCCGTGGCCCGCCGATTCCGGATGGCAGCGTCCTCTTCAGCGCTGACCTCCTCATCTGCCGTTATCCGCACCTTTCTGACTCGAAGCACAAGATTTGTGGTTAATGGGAGATTTTCCGGTTTTTTTGAAGAAAAAAAAAATTGTTTTAATGTTATACGACAGAAACAGGCAACCAGGCATTTGATGGAAAGTGGTCACCGCCGCCTATAGACATCAGCAACACCAGGGGAGTCACCAATGCGTTGCCCGCCTCTGAAGAGACCTCTTATATACCTCTTGAATTGTTCAAGTAATTGCATAACAAGTAAAAAAAGATGTCGTTGATTGGACACGATTCTCAAAAATAAATCAAGACAAGACAGTTAGATATAACTAAGTATCTTTTTACGAAACACCTTTCAGAGTAACTTCAGTTACCAAATTAAATACTTGAGAATCCTATCTAAGCAACGCCATATAGTGAGGCTCACCAAAACTACACTTTACTTTTTAAAGTAGCTGTCCGAAAATCCTCTATTACAAATTGTACTGACACGTCGACGACACTGCATATTCAAACAGATGAAGTAAATAAAATAATGTCCGATAACGATGGCCATTTTCCATCCGTTGAACAGTCCGACCATGTCCCGCTACTCTAGGAAATAATTAAAAGAAGAAAGATGTCTTATTTGCTTTTACATTTTATTCTTTATGGTCACATGTTTTTAAAATAGTTAGAAGTAAGGTCGGGGTGCGTAACGTAGTAGTGGTCGGGCTACGTGAAAAAAAACGCAAATCGATGTACAGGATAGCCGTTTGGTACACGGGTACCTTAGGTTAAATAATCATTTTGACCGGTAGTTCTTAAAAATATTCCCATGGGAGGAGCAGTAGTGACGTCATCAATACCTGATATTGAATTAAAAATTTTTTTTTCGATACCTATCGTGTTTGGTATCAAATGAAAGGGCATCATGAGCCGGTTCCAAAAATATACTACACCGTCACCTTTGGACTATCTGTTTTATACAAATCCAAGAATTTTTTATAAAAATCATACCAGGTAGGAGACGGCTTAGTAAATTTTTGTAAAACATACATTTAAAAAAGTTTGAGTTTCGGGAATGTTTTAAAACTGTACTATTATTGTATTTTATGTTTTATCTATGTTAAATTGATACTTACACGCTTTCTACTCTCCCCCCCCCCATATAGCATAGTTCGATAAGTTTAAAAAAACCTGAATATTGAACTTTTTAAAAATATTATAAAAATGAGTAATTGTTTATATTTTTAAAATCGCCAAATTTGACGTTAAATATGAGTATATTAAAAGAGACATTTGGCGCATTCACAAAAATTTACTATGCCGTCTCCTACCTGGTAGAGCTCAAACTTGGTATGTTTTGAAAATATTTCTTGGATTTTTAGAAAACAGGTGGCCCAAAGGTCTATATTTTTAGAACCGGCTCATGATGCCCTTTCTAAAAAAAAAACTTTTTATTTCCATATAAAAAAAATTGATAACGTCACTACAGCTGGGAATATTTTTAAGAACTACCGGTCAAAATGATTGTTATAATATAAAGTACCCGTGTACCGAACGGCTAACCTGTACATCGATTTGCGGTTTTCTATCAATATTTGTTGCGCACACCGTCCACTATGGGTAACGTGCTCTCGACTATTAATACAATATGTTATTTGATGTATCTTTATATACTAGATATATAAAAAATGAACTTAGGTAAACAGCGCATTTTGATAACACATTACTCGCTCGTACGATTTCGGATGTGGAATGAGCTCCCAGCCACAGTGTTTCCTTTGGACTATGACATGGGGTCGTTCAAGGCGTTGGTAGCGTCCCTGGTGTTGCTGATGTCCATAAGCGGAGATGACCACTTTTCATCAGGTGGCTTGCTTACCTGTTTGTCTATCGTGTTACATAAAAAAAAACACATTATTAATCGGTATTCGTCAACTATCTATAGGACAGCCGCATATTTTAAGGCTGGAGATGTTATACAAACGAATTTATCAAGTTATTCAATAGCATTTCGTACGCATCTAGAACAACTACTGTCCTATTTTACTTAATTGATTTCTTACCACATTACCTACTACAGCTAGGTAGGTCATTTATTGCCCGTGGTCCGATCGCGGAGTTTTATTGGTCGATCCATGAGCAATTTTAGGTCAATGCACTTTTATTATTTACCTTTTGTATAACTTTGATTGAAATGTACTTTAAGTACGTACGGTTCATCATTATCTTCATCTTCATCATCTTCATCATCCACATCTTCTTCATCGAATGTGCCTCTCACGAACGCCGTAGGTCGTCTGTGGTCTTTTGACTCCTTTTTCTCTTGTTCTCTCTTGGATTCCCCGCCTTCTGCCACTGCTATCTTCACCCTTCTATCTCAGGGAACAACAGTTAAATTCAATTGAGTAGGTAACTACCTATGTTAAAATATCATCCCTACTATTATCTAGTCTACCTTGCAATCTATGTTGTATAGGTACATATAGAATTCGAATATATCACCCTTTTGCGTGGACATACTGTTATTGTAGCACCTACCTTCTTAAATAGAGATATATTAAATAAAATTAAATCAAACCCGACCATTCAGTCGGACACACAAAGAAATAGAACAATAAAAACGAAAGGGAAGATGAAGAATGACCAAGCAAGAGCAACTTCAATAACCAACTCCTATAGAGGACGAAGGAAGAGGTTAGGTAGAAAGTAGATATGAAATTACTAATTTTGGTAAATACTAAATAGATAGGCCGTGTATTTTCTTGAACGTGTTATCAAAATCAAAGCATCCCCATGGAGAAGCACAACGACACGATTTTGGGTCTATAAGAATTCTGTAGAAAAAAAATTGAACCCCATAGTTACAAAACTATTATCTAAATGTGTTTCTGTTTTGAGTTATAAGACTTTACCAGTTTCCATATACAACGACGTTTGCGAGGGCATCTTCACGCTCGTCTTCAACCACAGCTGATTTCATAATTTAGCTCCCCGCTCGAATAAACAAAATAAATAAATAATGCATTCCCAAATAGGAAGCTGAAAATGTTACAAAGGAGAATGAATACATTTGAAGAAGCTGGTCCAGATAAGCTTAGATCGCAGGCTGGAAGGTACGAAGAAGGTCGATAAACTATTAGGTTACAATCAGTCTTGTTGTTTTAGGTTTTACCAGGTGGAAAGTTTAGTACTAATTTAAATTTTTAAAGTAAACCGAAGTAGGTGCATCATAATGGTTGAGTCTTGCCTGTTACTACGCTGACTATATTATCTTTCGGACGGGGTTATAAGGTGTTTATCCCTACCTAGTTTACTGAGAAATAAACTTTTATGTAGTTTACCCACGCGGTCAAATCTTGGCAAAATACCTAACTATAAATCACGGGTTAGGTTGGTTGAGCTGAGTTGCGAGTATGTTTAGTCTTCTAAAAAATAGGACACATTGTTTCGAGTGTTTTCCAAAATTCTTTCTAGCATGCTTTTTCATCGACTGCATTGTCAATTGCATGCAATTCAAGGCGATTGCGAGCAAATGCCTGCACAGTAAAAATAAAGGTAAAAATTTTATACTGCAATAAAACATACTGACCGATTTTCGTCGTCATCACCCTCGTCATAATCTTCATCCTCATCGTCGTCTTCATCGTCAGAAAGAGTTGATTTTTGTTTCTGGAAAACGCGTATTTTCGCCAACTCTTCCGGTCCCACGAACCCGGTTTGTCTGCGCTTGATCTCGTGGAACTTTTTGTTCCATCTTTCGCCAATCAAGACTTTCCTGGAAATGATAATAGCAAATCAAATTAGCGTTGACTCTATATTTTCACGTCTGTACAATTTCCGCTGGCAATTTTACTGAAATTTCGCCCAGTAGTATAGTAGAGTAACTCTTACGATAAAATTTCATTCTGTAATATTTTTATTTCGGTAAGAATAGGGTTATGAAAAAGTTATACATGAAATAGGCTATTTAGTTTTTTGAGATATTTACTGTTACGTGAAGTAAACATCTATGTTCCTATGCCAAAGGTGTTTAGTGTGAGTTATTCCTTACCTTGACTCCCGACGACTCCCCATATCAACGGATTTTAACCTACAAATAAAAATTAATTTTATTATATGTATATCTATCCATGATAAAACTTTTTTTTTATTGTACGACGTACGTCGTCCTTACCTAATTCTTCTAAGTTCTTCATCTGTAGCTATTAACTCGGACCTAAACAGAAACACCAGTATATAGTAAAACACTGTAATATAACTAAAACTGGTTATGCTGTGGACTATACTTTACTGACTTCCTTTGTTTGTCGAACAAATTGAGTTGCCCTGTCTGTGCCTTTGCTATGCCTCTCACGACCATTCCGGCAAAACTCAGTCGGTCCACGTTCTCTCTGAAAATTCAAGACAATAGTAACGTCACGTGGCGGCGGAAGTGGAATCTCGCAACACCTTAATAAACTATAAAGCAGAATCGTTTGGTAACATTAGATAACAAAATATATAGTATTGGTCGAATAAAGCTCATTTCGTAACACCTTGGACCTGCAAATAATGTAGCAAAGATCAGATGTTAAATGTTAGGCTAACAGTGTTACCAAACGAAACTCCAGAGGGGATGATTATTATGGTGAGGTGTTACGAAACGCCACTGTTCCAATTTTAACAAAACGTATTTTTGTTACCAAATGAATCTACCTTGTAGGTTTCTTGATGGAGGACGTAGCAGGTACCTATAGGCGACAGTGAATATTCCAGCTAATGATAAACTGTAACTGGGTTTTTGTAAAATGTACATTGTAATATCAAAGCTAAAATTATTAAAAACGTCTAGTATAAGGTTAGATAAATCGATCTTATAAAATTCAAGTAAATTATCTGTTCATATTAAATTAGAGTAAATATAAATCCAAAATTTCTTCAAGTACACACTTAATATACTGTTTAATTTCTTTTTCCTCGTCACTATCCAAATCATTCTCTGAAATAAAAATAATAAATAAATAAATATCGTACACCGTAACACCTATACCTATTGGCTACAAAATATTACCAGCGTCTTGTTCAACATCTTCCCCGAAGAAGTTAAAGACTGATGAGTATGATGATTTCTTTTCTTTGGGAGCCAAATGCTGTCCCTTACTGGCATTAACTGTCAAATCGGCTTCCAAGCAGTAATCGCCTTTGAGGAACCTGAAACCAAAAAAAAATATCGTTTATGGCATTGCACATGCTGAAATTATTTACTTATTTTGTGAAGCGTATTATTATATGTTCTCTAAGCCGACGAGCATGTATAAAAAGGTTGGCTAGAGAGGAAGAAGAGAAGAGGTTTGTCAGGACAATGCGATCCCTGCCTACGCCTACGTTACGTACTGCGTTTATTATCGCACGCCACCGACAGGTGTGACGTGTATTATCCTCACACCTTAAAGCCAAATTGGTCTCGAACCGTGCGGTTCCAAAGGAACTTAGTCCCACGCACACTAAGGTTGTGGAGTGTTTTACCTGGAGAGTACAACATGCGAGTTTATCAAGAAAGGGGTGAAAAGGTTTTTACGGGGTCGGCAACGCATAGATGCTGCCTCCGTCTATAGGCTGGTATTGCAAACGTCTATAGGCTGACTACTTACCATCAGGCAGGTCGTAAGCTCGTTTGCCACCTTAGCGGTATAAGAAAAATATAAAAGCGAGAACTTACTTTTTCAGGTCAAATGTCGAATCACATTCGCCAGGATAGGGCACGTCTGTCAGCGCCAGGTAATACGGCTTGTGATCCATCGGCTCTATGCTTATACTGGGCGACACTTGTTTGTATGAGTATTCCTCATAGCGATAGCTGTCAGGGTCAGGCTCAGGCTCAGGCTTGTCGTCGTACATGCTGGGCGCGGTCGAAGCACGAGCACTGTCCATGATAGTTTTATCAAGAGTCTTCTGCATCTCGTCCTTGTTGCGCAAGAATCTGTTAAAGTACAAAATTTAGTTTAAAATGCAGGTTAAAACTACATCATGCAAAATTAACAGCCAATCGGGGGATATTTTTAATTAGTTTCAAAAATTCGTGTTGTCTACATTCATAGAGCTACAGCTCACAGATACATCGGGTAGTAAAAACATATATGATCCCCATAGATATACTGTCAACCGATGTGGTATGGATAACGATAAGCCAGGGCATACAGAGAAAATCCCATCTTATGATCTTTTGAAGCTGTAAAGAACTCACTGATGCTCCAACACCACCAGCTATAGCATCCACCTTCTCTTTATACCGTATACTACATCAATTTTAAATTAGGCCCCATGATATATATGTATATTGTGTAAAATAAGACTAAATGAAAATGACAAACAAGATATTAATAAATAACATCTAAATCTCCAACCTCTGAGTTGTACGGAGGTGTTTCAAATGATCTTCTTCGGTCGCGCCTTCACCAGGTCCATGGTCCATGCGTTGTAAACGTCGGAATTGTATTTCAAGGAACACCCTTTCCATGAGCATCTGAAATTTTACTTTTGGACTGACGCCAGAACGACGGCGTGACTTTCATAACATATTATCGGGTTTGTTATCACGGGTAGTATTGTTTTAACCTCGATATTTCGACGCAGTTGTATGCGTCGTGAACACGTCTATGACTAATACCTAGCCTTAAACAAAACCCGTCTATCGATGGGATTGGTGATATACATTGTACTCTACCAGGCACCACGGCCAACTCTAATGGTCATCTTGGAGTTAATGTCCCGCAATTAATAGCATCGTGTGCATTCGTGTGCAGGTTACAAAATGTGCATGTCGCAAATATGCAGTTGTGCTCTTGCGCGCGAGGGCCAGGGGTCCGCCTTGACCATGATCAAGGATTTGACAGACCAGGTTATTACAGCGGGGTGACTGCAATCCGACCTCCGTGACCCTTGACCCTGTTAACAAGGGAATCTGCCCAGACTAGATCATGGTTAGACATTCTGTCGCCTGAATATGCAAGTTTCATCACGATATTTTCCTTCACCGTTAGAGCATTGGTTAGTGTTCAACAAATGGACATAACTTAAAAAAGAGTCATTCGGCGGCACTTGGTTTCGAACCCGGTACCTCGGGAAACGAGTCGAACGCCTTAACCATTATGGGTTTAGAATATAGATAGACCTTCATATGGAAAAGGACAACATATTATCAAACACTCTTAACGTAAAACTACCTTGTAGATGAATAAAACCAATACCATTACCTCTATAAACGTGTTACCGATAGCGACGAGATCTTCAGTATGGTCACTGATGTAGGCGACTGCGCCACGGTTGATCATGATGTCCTGACACTCCATGTTCAAAAGGCCAGCGTGGTGGATGTTGATAATCTGAGTCGGCGACTCGTACCAGGTCGGAGAACTTTCGAGCTCTTCCAGGACCGATAGACCGTCAATAAGCTGGCCGAACGCCACATATTTGTAGGTCATCCATTGTGCCGGTTGCAGCAATATGAAGAACTGGGTCGAACAATCGATGTGTCTGGTAAAAAGATAAGTACATATTAATCCTAATCCTTACATAGTGTTAAATAAAGTCACTTTCCGCATCGGTCTTTATTACGTCCGCTAACTCCTCCTAAACCACGCAAAAGATTTTGATGCGGTTTTCACTACAACCGGCATAAAAATTCGCCCACCCAATTATATTCCATATACGCTCATACATTTCTAGCGTTACAAATCATTCTGTAACTGGATAAATATTTATGGGTTTTTGGGCCGGTGGGTGTATGAATATTATAATAGAGAACACCAGTGCGAAGCCGGGACGGGTCGCTAGTATTATACAAAACCTCTATTAAAAGTTGCTGTATTCAATTCTTTATTCAGTTATATAAAGATTTTATTTAGTCTAACCTGCCATCATTAGCCATAGCCAGTACGCCGCGACGGTCAAATGGTACGTAAAAGTTCTCGCAGCAGAGATGAGTGTTTTTCAGGCCATAGCCGCCGCATTGTATCCATCCATCTTTGACGATGCGATGCACCGGGGTCCCGCTGTAGCCGCCCTTCGACGTCTGACACAGTCGCAAGAAGTTCTCGCACGTTTTCGGGACCATGTCCGAGTACAACTAGAAGGGTGGATGTATTGAACAGTTGGTTGGTACTGACTACCTGCTTCTTATTTAAATTGTATAACATCTACAAGTATATGCCATACATAGTATGCCTATGGAAAAGACACGACTACGCTACGCCGGCGGCGGGCTACAACATATTACGCTACGCTACGGCGGGCAACGATGTGCTACGCCGCGACGCCAAGCCTTGACACGCTACGCCGTAATGCGGCACGCTGCGCCGTACCTACTGCATTTCGCTCGAAGCGCTGCTGTGCGGGATTGCACAATAGCGGCACACCGAACAGTATACATCTTTGTGCATTAGAAAAGTTATATGTTGCATTGCTTGTTTAAAAAAAGGGTACCGCGTAGCATCGCGTCGTGTCACGATGAGAATGACCCTATGGTTTTATGACCTGACTGACCTGAGTGTGTAGATTAAGTATAGGTTTTTTTTGTAAAAAAATGTAGAACACACATTGAAACAGACATTTAATTATTTTACTTTTGTAACTCAACGTTCAATCAAGCTAATTACCGCTTACCAAATTGTTATCGAATATTTTTGCTTACCTGAAAAAGCATTGTTCCTATGTGGCGTTCATCAATTGATATATGAAGGTATGCACAAGGTCTCTGAAATTTTAGCGAAATTAGGAGGCTATATTAGTTACGAGCAATTAACCTGTATCAGCGGCGATTTCAAGTGTGTAGTCTTGAGTTTACGCGAGGATAAGGTTACATTTTTCCAAAAAAAAGTACTCATTAACCAATTATTAAGTTTTTTGCCAAACGATCTCATCGAGAAAGGTTTCTGCAAAAGATTCCATAAAAAATTTCGTTGTTTACTACCCACTCATGCAAAAGTCGAAAACGTAAGCCAAATAATCCAACTTATGCAATACAATCACTATTTCAACGAGAACCTTGCATCATTCGAAGTGCCAACTAGCCGCGTAAAACGAGCGCGGTGTCGGCGGCAGTCGGCGCGCGTGGCGGGGACACTTGAAATAGAATTTGGTAGCGCCGGCCGCATACGCCAAACGCAAGTGAAGAAAACATGCACGTGTTGCGCCGGTAGCGGTAAATTGATATTGAATACACCTACGAGTTACTAAATAACTTACAATTAATTATGTTTGTTTGTTTAGCATGTAAACTATTTAATTTAGATACATAAAGTAATGTCATTAAGTACTGCCTTCATTTTTGGTTTGGGGGGCCAATATCGCCAACTTAGAGAAATCGCCACTGACCTGTAGATAAGTATATATTCTTCAGGTTAAGAGAAGTTTAAAAAAGTACTAACGCCAGAAGCTTTGATGAAACTAGAAAAATTTGCGAGTGCTTCCTTTGGATATTTCGGTGAAAGGTAATAAATGAATTTCGTCTCAATTAGATCGATCAGCTCTCTGTCTCCACCCAGAAATTTTCCATTGAACAAAACAGCCACTTGCGACATTAGACAGAAAGATAAGCCGCCATGTTCCACCTGAAGACTGTGCAGTACATCGGGCCATTCCACGCTCGTGCAGGCTGCAAAGTTATTGTCACGTTAAATAAGTAGTACCTAATTTCTCTCAACTTATTCGCCAATGTGTATGAAATGGTATTGTCAGACATGGTCCAGCACTCCCTAGCGGTGTCAGACGCGGTCCGACGCTATCATCTGTCCAGACTGATTTGTCTTATTTGGTGAACAAACAATACCCAAAATAACGACTTGGGGTATCAATCATGCTACGTATAATATGTATCTTGAATTAGATCGTTATAAGAAATACATAGAATGTTAAATTCAACGAATACTGATGCAAATTATCCATTTAAATACATAATTTCCTTAACCAGATTAGACAAGTAAGTGTGGACAGATTATAACTATCGATACGACTACGCTACGGTGGGCTACGATATAGTACCTACACTGTGCTACAGCGGGCTATGACATAATAAACTACGCTACGGCCGGCTACTACACGCTACGCTACGGCCGGCTACTACACGCTACGCCAAGCTTCGACGCGCTTCGCCGGTCGGTTAGGTTGTGCTACTGGAATTGGCGATTGTGTGGAGAGGATAGTAAATGTTTTGATAAGTAGATGATATACACACGTCTTATTTCAGGTGGTGCAAAATCTTGACATCTATACTTGTGCAACCCCTTCACCAAGTTACAACAGTATATAAATTCCCTCGTAACGCGGTTGCCAATAATCGTGAATTTTACTCGATCTGGATTTGGTTTTCTTTCTTTATCTTTGTCGGGAGGATATTGAGGATTATTCACGGAGTTATGTGCAGTTTTTATCAAGTGCGATAAATTTGGATTGATCGTTTTGTGCCAAGGATGATGATGGTGATGTTTATGCTTGTGTAAGACTGGTATATGGAATATCGACGACATTGTTTATTAAACAGCTATTTTATAATTTTCATTACTATTATGAGAAAATTAGTTTTATACATTTAGTAGATTTGACAGTGCCTATCACATCACAATGTTACAATGATTTATTTAAATACGGTTACCATCGTAACCCCTTAGTAATCAAATATTTTTTTAAAGTACTTAAAGAGATTTTTGTGTGTCGACCACAGAGTTCCAATATAATTTATAATTTCTTTTTATCTGTGTATTTTACTGTGTGCAATAAAATGTTAAATAATAATAATAATAATAGAATTATATTTTTTTCAGATAAAATTGTTTCTCTATGATTTTTAATACAATACGCCTATAAAAAACGGTAGTGTTTTTTTATAACACTTTACTAACACTTATTAGACTTGATATCTTATTTTAACCCTTAGCGCTAAAAGTGAGGTGTCATCTTAGAATCGTAATGTTATAGTCTAGGATTTGGCAGTTTCGTTCGTCGTACATGCTCGTACAGCTCACTAACGGATGGAGCAACTTCGATGTGGTTTTCTTTATTTATTGAAAACCAGTTTACTCAAAATGGTTTTTGGAATATGCTGGCTAACCAAAGTGCAAAATATTTACCGCTTGCGATCGAAAAATTCTTTTTTTTATTTTATTTTACAGAGAAACCTACTACTCTTTTCAAAATTCAAAATCAAGACTGTAGCAAGGTTCGGCCGTTAAGTGTACACGTGGTTTTAGTAGAATTCGTCATTCTCTGTGTATTTCAGGATTTGCTATACATATTAGGTAGTTATATAGGTAATTATAGTTTATTGTGTAGCAAATTTCTGTGCAGTTAAGTGTGCAGTAATTGAGGAATGGTACAAGAAGCACCTGTATGGACTTAGGGGCTGCCGTAAGAAAACCCACTGTACACGTTAACGGATAAAATTGCCATAGCTTTTGTTTTTGTCTTCATCCTTTAACGCACTTTTTTTCGCCAGTAATGCTAGAGCAGCCGCATTTCCGTGTCAAATTACCATAACACATTATACACGATCACAGGTTCACTAGTGTCCTATAAGATAGTTTTTCTTTAGGTCTTTGCCTACATATATCTTGCAAACTTGCGAGTGGAGAAGAATAAAAAATAGCCTATATCGTCAGGTTCTAAACGATCTCCATTCCGAATTTCATCAGAGTCAGTTCAGTGAGTTAGGTGTGCGAGCGTCACAGACAGACAGACAAGAGCTACGCACTTTTTTCGCTAGGAAAGTTAGAACAGCCGCGTTTTAGTGTTAAATTACCATACCATATTTTAAACGAGTAGATTCACAGGTGTTCTAGGTATAAGATGGTTTTTGCACACATACAAAAACAAACTCCTTCACTAATGGGCTTTATGGACAAGCGCAAGAATGCTATAGCAGCTGTCTCATATTAATCTGACACATTTAAAGGTGAATAAGGTATGCAAAGGACGACTATCATGAGGTACCTCCGTGGCTACTCATGTATGCTGACGATATCGTTGACAGACTCTGACAAGCGGCGTCTTGTCCAACGGGTGGAAAAGTGGAAGGAGTCGCTTGAGAATGGCGGTCTGAAGATAAATGTGGCGAAGACAGAGTACATGGCTTGCAACAGTACAGACCCCCTACCCATCCGCATAGGTGAAGAGGAGGTCAAACGAACGGATCAGGCCAGATACCTGGGGTCGGTACTAAGCGCAACTGGTGACATCGACAGCGACATCAAAGCCCGAATATCCGCGGCTTGGGCAAAGTGGCGGGAGGTGACGGCTGTCATTTGTGACCCCAAGATGCCGATGAAACTGAAGGGACAGGTCTACAAGTCCATTATTAGACTTGTTCTCTTATACGGCAGCGAGACTTGGCCTCTACTAGAGCGACACAAGCAGGAGTTGCGAGTCACGGAAATGAAGATGCTGCGGTGGATGTGTGGGGTTTCCCGCAAAGATCGCGTGCGGAGCGCCCACATCCGCGGTAGCCTTCGTGTCCGTGACATCGCAGATAAGCTACAGGAGTGTCGCCTTCGATGGTATGGCCACGTCTTGCGCAGACCGGCAAATTATGTGGGGAACAGATGTCTGGCCATGCCGCCCCCACCAGGCACGGGAAGGAGAGGCCGGCCCAAGAAGCGATGGCTGGACGTCGTTAAGAGTGACATGCGTGCCAACGGACTCACTATGAAGGATGCCGAAGACCGAGCAAAGTGGACTAGACATAGCAGGAAGGCGGACCCCGGGCACCCGCGTGTAGCGCGGGGTCGCAACCGGGATTTAACGCCGAGATGATGATGATGAAGGTATGCAATAGGTCAAACATGATATAGTCACAAATCTCCATACTAATATGTACTACATTTGACTGGAACGGTGTGGAGGTCTCCTATTGGTTGGGTGATGTCCGTCGTACGACCGTGCTCGCACGACCGTTGCGAATTAGTATGTAGGTACTCTAAGATTGGTCAACGGGTTTTCGCACTAAAATTGTATGGTATCATTAAAAGTTTATCAAAATCCCCAAAACGGACAAGTAAGTTGGACTGAAATGTTTTGATCCTTACTCTTATCCTTTTATATTAAACATGTTTTGTCAGATTTGTTTTATTTATTTTCAGTTTTATTCACTTTTAATTTAGTTGACACGTACAAAAGAAACGAGTATCAAAATCGTATAGATAATTATTTATCCATTGATATTCCATAAAATAAAAATATGTGGTCACCCTATTAGCATTGGCGTATCTAGAGCTATTTTCCAGGGGGGGCCTGGCCGTTGAGGTGGCCGATGAAGCCGAGTCACAGTCAGTAAGCACGAATCAGCACGATCAAAGCCACCATCCACAGGCGTTAATTTTATATAGACGAGCTCCATAATTATTTTTGATATATTTATTTTTATAATCTGAATTGATGGGTATGGGCGGTATGGGCGAGGTGAATATTTAAAAAATGAGCGAAAGTTGAGAGTTCGAAATTTTTCGAATCATGGCTCAAAAGAACTGAATGAACGAGCTCACAATGTGTGGAGAGAGAAGTAAATACGATGTAAATAAATTTGCAAAATCAAAATGAATGAATGAATGAAAAATTCTTTATTGCTTATACATAAAATAAAATTAAACAAAAACAGAGGAAACAAAAAAGAAAAGCAACCGGCGGCCTTATCGCTTAAAGCGATTTCTTCCAGGCAACCTTAGACATCTAGAAACAGAATATACACTAGGATAGGTGGTAAGTCTGTTCTACTGAACATTACTGTGGCATATTTCATTAATACTAATAAACCTATATCACTAAAATACAATACTATAAATAAATAATATCTACTTATTAAACATCACAAAACAATATAAAGATGATAAAATAAAAATAAAATACAAATTTTGATTTTTATCATGTATCCCCCTATAAGTAAAGTGAGACATTGATGATGATAGATCCCTATGTGACAGTTTTAAGAAAGTACGCTTGAATGATTTGGATTATATTCTCAAAAGACCTGGGCGAACATAATATAAGTAATAAACTAATGAAGGAGCGAGCGTAGCGAGCTCGGATATTTTGGTATACCTATTGTCTCTTATAATCAGGATTTATTATGCGGGCAGTATGAGCGAGCGAAGCGAACTCGAATTTTTTTTGTATTTTATCTCAACCGAGCTGTAATGAACATAATAAAATAACGAATGAATGAGCCAGCTCAGTGAGCTTGGGATTTTTGGTATTTTGGATCATAAAATCCAGGTGGAGGACTCGGCGGTTACATAATCGAAACCTAATTTAGCAAATTTTGAAGGGACAACAAATGAAATAAAAAAAATTTGATAGACGAAACGTTTTATTTAGCAAGGATTATGATCCAGTTATAAGTTTCATCAAATGGACGACTGACCAAAAGTTCTTAGATGTAAATTTAAAGTACCAAATCATCTCTTATCAAATTCTATGGAATTTTCTGCACAGTATTTTATTTCCTTTCCTCAGTCTAATCGTTAGAGAGTAGGAATGGTTAGATTCATTATCCAGAAGTCGCCGGTTATAAATCTAGATCAGTAATTATTAATTTATTGGTCGCAAATTAGAATCTATAGTTGTAATAAACGACCGCGCACGAGCCGAGCGAGCGAAGCGAAAGTGTCCGGCGAGTTCCAGCACCAATCACAGGCGTTATTCGCTTATTAAATGATTAAAATTCTTTTGAATTTTTTGAAATCTAACGATTTGGTCAATAGTGTAATAGATAAGTAATTTAAACGTTGATATTCCAAACTTTGGTCAGTAGAACTTTCGATCAAATGACCATTATTATTTTAAAATTTGATCATTCATTCATAGTCCTTTTTATCTAATATGTAACCGACGCAGCGCATGTAGTATAATTATTTCAAAAAAATTAGCCAGCGTGGCGAGCTCGCATTTTTTCTAATGTTGTCTCAAAGAGCTGATGCGAAATAATAAAAGTAACAAATTAGTGAAGGTGCACTGACAAATTAGGACAGCAAGCCCGGCTCCCGCGCCCCGCCCGCACCCCCGCTTTCGCCCGCGGCGCGCCCGTGCCCCGTCCTTTCTTAAGTCGTGTCTGCTACGCGTCCGCGCCCTGTCCGCGCCCTGTCTTTGCTGTATGTTTTGCGTCCCGACGTTTCTATACATTTTATATGAAAGAAAATTGAACGGGCGCCGCGTCTGCGACGTGTCTGCGTCTTACGTCTTTTCTGTGTGGCCGCTCGCTTAAAAGCTTGAGGTGATCATTGAATGAATAAGCGAGCGGAGTGAGTTTAAGAGCAGTGGATCCCTACTACAGTCATTTAAGGAAAATCAATGAATAACTGAACGTAACGAGCTAGGTTAATGATAAGGAAAGTATTTGAAACCTATGAATGAGCGAGTGAAGCGAGCTCGAAATTTTTGATATATTTCGTTTTAAAAGCTGTAGTTTTAAAAATTATGTGTGTGTGAAGTGTTTTATGTGTCCAGCCCAGAATTTCGTACCAGTACAACCTGGGGTTCCCATGAACTCATTTAGCAGGACCTAAACAGAACTGCCCTGCTTAGCTGCGCTATACGTGTCACATAAGCTTCTCTCGTTCTAAGCAGGCAGTTCTGTTTAGGTCCTGCTATAAGAGCTCATGGTAAGGCCCAAGGCCTTCTCCTTTTATGATTTTTATCACTCTGTGGGACAAGCTGTCAAGCACAGCTGGAAGCTGTCACTGTCAGTCAAGCCCTTGTTTGTCGTTGTTTGTGTACAAGCGAGGCGAGTTGAGTAAAACAGTTGTTTACTTTTAGTTTAATTGTATAGACTTAAATAAAATATTACATATTGTTTTTTATGCCTTATGAATTGTGCAGACTAAATAACATAATAAATTTAAATTACATGTAAATTTTCCGAAGAATAACTTGCAGAATGGAGAATACTCTATCATCGCAATTTTCAAACATTTCTGGTGATATTTGTAACTTACTGTATGCGAAGGATTATAATAAAAGCAAGGTGAACTTGTTAATTGATGAGCTGAACGCTAAACCCTACATAAGTGATGTTTTTGTCCGAAAACATGTAAGTGTCTTTGAGGTTATGTTGATTCAACACATACAAGCAAACTTGAACTTAAACCAATTACTGAATTAATTACTTGTGAATTAGAGATATATTGAAATATTTTGCAGGATGCATCTACTTTGGCCACAGCTTTATGCTTCAACATAAAACCGTCAGATGATCTACTAGCTGCAAAAACATCTCATTTACTAAATAACATTTTAACCAGGCAAAATTTACAATTTGAAAACGACTCACTTGTGAAAGTTGTATCGTGGCATCTGCAATGCCTTAGAAAATGTTCAGAAATAATTTTACCAGATATTCTACATAATCTGCAATGCATTTTACAAATCTGCCCTCAAGCAGGTCAAACGGTAAGTTGTCATTGTTAATTCTATCATTGGCTGCCTATAATGAGTATACAATTCAAAATTAAATGAATAAAAATGATTATTATGTACCTAATCAGAATGTATATTTCCAGTTTATTGATGAATTTATTGGCAGTGAAGGAATTCTTATAAATTTCATAGACTCAGCTAAGAATCAAAATTTAGGCACTCAGGATCCCCTGCAACGTTGCCTTATTGCTCTAAAATGCATCACATGCCTGGTATCAGTGGATGAATCAAAGTCGGACCAGATTGGTGTTTCAGTAGATTTAAAAGTACATGTGTCGCAAGTGATTATAAAATTCTTAATGAAAGACTTGTCAAAGATACAAGATGACTATTTAATTTGTAAGGTTAGTGAAATGAAAAAAAAAGTGTTCTAATAAAAGAATTTAAAAAATTACTAATTATTTTATTTATACCATACTTTTAAAATACTTAATATTCCAGGTAATAATATCAGCTCTTAGGGTACTTTCTCAGTTGTATTTTAATGATCCAAGTATTGCCACACAAATGCCGGACTTGATAGGTATTTGTCAGTATTTTATACTGTATGGCCTGGTGCACGTCGGGCCTAGGCCGGAGCGAGTGATGCCAGCCCAGCAAACTATAGCAGCAACACCTGTTTTACAAAATAACAAGGGAGGAAAGGTAATTATATGTTTTAAAATTGAAAATTGTTCATTTGTATGTAATGTAATTGAATATATCAAATGTTTTTCCTGACATACATAAATAAAGGAGAAGGCTTATGATGTTATATTAATATTTTAGTGTGACCTCACATAGATCAATCACTTTCGTTTTTAGGGTTCTATACCCCTATTACTAAGCCTCTGCTATGTCTGTCTGTCACAAATCTGTATCTTTGGAACCATGACAGCTAACTAGCTTAAGCAGCTTTCTAAGGCCACTATAACAGTGAATAATAGAAATGTTGAAAATTGAGCAGGGCCCCCAGAAACATGCTTTTTTCAGGGTTTCTTTATTATTTGTCTATCCACCAGAGACAATAAGTCTAAGAGTCTCGTAAATTCGACGAACTATATGCTGCTCTGGCATCAAAACTTTATTGTTGCCAATAGTAAGGAACTGGTTGTATGCGTGATCGACTCAAACATGGCCTTTTTTAACTTTTGTAAATTGTCAAATTACAGAAACAAAAATTTAGAAAACAACGCAACAATGCTATTGAAAGTTTGAAGAAGGACATCCCAGTATCAGATCGAAGCTTGATGAGAGATGTTGATAATTTTGAGAATAGTTCAGCGTATAAACCGGCCAGCAACAATTTTTTGGACTCCCAGAAGAGTAAGAATGGTTGGACACTGACTAGTGATTCAGATATGTCGGATGTTGAGAGTAGTAGGGAAGCTAAACTTGTTGCTCTTAAGTCCCGAGTTAGACAGAGTGCTTCAAATCTACTCTTGGTTTTAGTAAAGGTAATTATTTGGTTTTCATTAGCTTATTTTGTTTTTCATGTATCATTTTTTAATCTACAATCAGTACATATTTTGAAACAAAGTCCCAAGCCGCGTCTGTCTGTCTGTTCGCGATAAACTCAAAAATAACTAAACGGATTACCAACAGGACCAATAGACCATTCATGGGGAAGGTTTAGGTGTATTATTTGTTAAGGTTACTCATCATCATCATCATCGTCCTAGTGTTTATCGCTACCTCTGCCAGGGTCCGCTTTACTACTATTATTATTACTACTTGTTAAGGTTACTACCCATGCAAAGCCACTATTTTTTATATATTTTAAAGTAAGAGTTACTGCTTAATTTTCTGATCTATGTAAATATATATCCTTGCCACAAAGGGGAGGTTATTGCTTTAATCTCCATGCTTGGCACGCGGGTTGGAGATCACAGTGCTCTAAATATAACAATAGAAAAAGCTGCTGCCCGTTTTACAGCCTTCGAAGACGCTAGATCTTTTGCCTCGAAAACATTAGTCGCCTTGTACGACACCCAGGAGTGTACGGGTTGGTGCTAATCTGCTCTGCCGGACACCACACGTTTAATTACTAATGATGATGAAATAACCCTCAGTCACCATACTCAAATTAATCTTTACAGGTACGAGAACACAAAGAAATTTTCGGATACTGGTGGGCTTTGCTCCCAGATTCCCCTGACGTCAACAACTGGTCTGCAGATGCAGCAGCCAAAAAGACATTAGCCTACTGCGCTGTCACAGACCCTATAGCCACAAGCCGAGCTAGTGTGCTAAGTGTAGTGTTAGCGCTTATTTCTGGATCAAAGCCTTATTTATCACAAGCAGAATCTAGGTATGTGCACACATTGCTTTACTGAAATGAAAAACAAACTTTTCTTTGGTAACCAACCTTTGAATACTATCTTGTTGATGAATTCGGAACCGCGGGCGAGTCGACCTTGGTCGGACGACCGACCACGTCCCCCGCTAAATTGTAATATTAGTCCTGTATTAATTATTTCAGCAAGAAAGAGACGGCATCGTTTATCCCGTTCTCTGTTTCACTCGGCTACGTCATCACGTGTATGCACCGTGTCCTGACGGACATTCTAGACGCCGAAAGGAGTCACGCGGTGATATTGGTCACTCTGAAGTGTTCAGCAGCTCTCGTCCAAGCTACGCCGTACCATAAGATGAAAGAGGGGCTTATTAGTGACCTGGTCAGGTCTACCAGGAAGTTTTTAGTTCATAGAGGTACTTTTGTCATCTATCTTGTGTTTGTGACGTCACACGAATGTAATTTTGGTCGCGTAATTTGCGCTGCTGTTGGTTTTATATAAAATGACGGTTTCGTTCACAATTTAAATAGAACCGAACTTAAGTGACCGAAATTACGCTCGTTTGGCGTTAGCCTTATATTCATTTAGGAATTTCATTTATCTATTACTGTTTACTCCTAATTCTCCCAAAATCGTAATTGCCTCTGATTTTACGAATACATATGCAAACACACAAATACGCCAAACATTTTATTATAACAGACAAATAGAACCACTACACATCGTCATATTTGGGCAAATAAATCGTATACGCGAACAAGAATATCGATATGAAGAGGGGCCACACCCTCCAGCCACCACATCCAACCAGTACATTGTAAAGGAAATAACACAGTAGATGGGGTCTGGGCGTGCCCAATAGATGAATAGATTAATTTATGCTCTAATTTCAGATATTGTTTTACAAGTTGGTGCGCTAATAACAATGGGCTGCGTTCTTTCAATAGACCCCAAAGTAGACGAAGTACTCAAGTCGATTGAAAAAGATGTTGTGCCTTTAAAATTATCCAGCAATCAAAATCAAGAAAATAATGCAACAAATACTCCTGATGGTGACGAGTGTGATGATTTCGAAGAAGGTTACTCCGATGATGAGATGTTTACACAGCACAAAAGTGATAATGATAAGACTGTAAATGATGTTCACTATTTTAAGAGTTGGATATTAGATATATGCTTTAGGAATATGGGGTGGGCGTTCAGGGGAAATGAAATCACTGTAAGTATTTTATTTATTCAGCATGACCATAGTTAATTTTTACTTACTTTTATTATCAACTAGCTTCTGCTCTCGTGGAAATAGTTTTTATGCTGTTGCCGGCGTTACAATTTGAAATGACCTCCTTATTGTATGAATGCTAGTGCTACGGGGAGCTCAAGCTGCACCTCTGGTTGTACCTACCCTAATTACATGAAACATGGCTTAGATTGTGCCTTGGACTTCAAGCTACCAAATTTTTCAAAACCAAATCAAAATCCGTTCAATCGACTGCGTGATGCGCGAACACATAGACAAACAGAGGACAGACAAAAATTCCATAAATCATTTTTTGCCCATAGTTACATCCTGGAAACCTACAAACATGGCTTTTTAAAAGGTAAATAAATCTTTATTTTGTTATATTTCCAGCGCTGTAAGCCAGCTGTGATACCTCTAATCGAAGAATCTCTGCAAGTTCTGTCCGCGATTGCTTTCCACCATTTGCCGCAATTGTTGGCCCCGTATTTGTCGCTGTTGGCCGATGCGCTGGCCGAGTTATTGCAGCACGAACGTCAAGAAGTGGTGCTACAGGCGGCCAAAACCGTCAGCATATTGGGTGATGCAATGCAGAAGTTGGGTGAGTTAGTAGTCAAAGATTTGTCAACAAAACAGAATAATAATAATCGTTATAAAATCTTTATTGTTTTTACTGTGTGTTACCTAGTTTTAGTCAAGTCCACCAAGTATTAAAGTTCTTATTATTATGGGTATTTTGGGTTTTCATAATTACAAAATCCACGAGGCGACGGCGTTATTGCGACACAAGGTCTGCTGTTAGAATAAAGTCGTCTCTGTCAAATAGCACGACAATATTTTAGAAACGGACCTAACGCCTTAGCGCCATCTGAAATCCCTAAAAACCCTCATTGTTGAAATAAAATCAATATCAATAAACAGAAAACGTTAAAGAGGGAGGCGGCGGTTACTGAACTTAAGGCGGTACGCTTTTCATACAAATTTTATGTAACGTTTGATCGACATTCCTTCAAGGGTTTGATGTTTTTAATGTAACTTTGTGTAATTGGCCGTTAGTAAATGTGTCCAATTGTGCGCGAAATTGATTTATACATGTTAATAATATAAAACAAAGCAATGAAAAAGAAATAATGAAATCAAAACAACGTCATCCAGCGGCGACTTGTGCTCTTTCGATTTAACTGCTGTATTATAATTCATTAACCTATAGAAACCCATTTTGCGCACCATTAAATACATTTACTAAGAGTATAAAACATAATACAATCACTAAACACTCAAACGAATAAAAGAATGACGAGGGAAATTTAGTATGGGCGTCGAATCACCTTAAACAGACAATATTTATTAATTTACTAGTTCATTTCATTTCATATAAACAAGGCCCATGCCGTTGTAGGAAGTCTTTCCAAATTGATTCCTTATTCCTCTCCATCCCCCATATTGTCCCCCTAGCTTCTCTCAGTTAACATCCCTTGCCCCCAGAGCAATCGGGCTCCGCGCTGCCGCTGTCTGCGTGCGTGTCGTTCTGGCGCGCGGCGGTGCCGCCGCTGGCGGGCGCGCTGCAGGCCGCCGACAACGCGCCCGCCAAGGCCGCCGCCGCCGACTGCCTCGCCAACGTCGGCGAACGCGCTTTCAGGGAGCTGCCGGTGAGTCTCATTAGCTATAGAGGAATTTTAGGCAATTTTTAAGGTGAATTTCATGGACGGACGCGGACTAGCTCGCATCGACGCACTGTGGGAAGGGTGTCGTCCATGCGCAGACATGTTACAAACTTATCTGGACCGGTGACGGCGTCGCCGTTGTTGACGACAAAGTGACATTTCAAAATGGCGAAACTTAGTTCCATTTTTGGCCACCGGATCAGATACTCCGTAATTTAGCCCGAAATTCAATGTCGTTCCCACGGGACCGATTACGGAACGTAATATCCGAATTTTCGCAGACGAAGTCGCGAGCAAAAGCCTCTTTATTTATCGTTGAATCTGTGTTACACAGCGTCGCACGCAGGTGCTGTGCTGCGCGCTGCTGGTGGGCTCGTGCGGGGACGCGGAGGCGGCGGTGCGCGCGGCCGCCGTGCGAGCGCTCGCCATGGCCGTCATGTACCGCACGCTCAGGGAGGTGAGTATGGTGGGAGGTGGAGGAATTATGGGGGGGGGGGGTAATGGGTTTTGTTAAGGGCGAAGAAGTGAGATAAGTGGAAGATCCTTAGATTTATATGGAAGTAAGCGAGGCACAAAGTTATAAGTCCGTCATGCTACGTTGCTTAAAATTTATTTTAATATTAAAAGAGAACAGAGGCGTGAGCTTTATGTATGTATGAATGTAGTAAAAAACAAAACAATTGAGCGCGACAACGATAATATTGAATGCCCTACTTTGAGGGAAAACATCGTGATGAAACCTACACATGCAGGTGACTGAAAGTGTAACCATGATGAATCATTATGGCCAGATTGGAATCTGGCCAGGTTTCCCTGTGAATAGGGTCACGGACTCTTCCGTATCAGTTGGGTCGGCGCAGCGATTAAGCCTTTCAAAAGTAACAAAATAAAGACACGATATGTCAAAATACCAATTCTTTTCTAAAGTTCATTCACTTATTTATTTATTTATTGTGCTTCTATCATAACAATGATTTCCATATCCCTAGGACATTAGCTTTGTGAGTGACTGCGGGGAGTACATACTGCGCGCTTTGGCGGAGACCACGCTATTGGTGCGGGTGAAGGCTGCCTGGGCGCTTGGCAACCTCAGTGACGCGCTCGTGCTGAACTTGTAAGTTATTATCCTATAATTTCCCAGATACGTGAAGGTTCTATGTTCGGCACATGCACGGTCCAAGTTGAACGGTCCGGTTTGACGACATGAGTAGTTCAGTTGGTTAACATGTCGGTCGCCACGCAGAGGTCCCGGGTTCGATTCCCGGCCGAGCAAAAATTGAAATGATGAATTTTAATTCCTTTTACGGGTCTGGGTGTAGTATGTATAAGTATGTTTTTAGAAAAAAGTAGAAAAGTAGTTTATCTAACACCCATAACACAGCTTTGGTTACTTTAGAGCTAGATGGCGCTGTGTGAATTTGTCAAAAAAAGTTGTAAGCGACATCGACCTCTATAGCCTACACATAAGCGTCGACCTTTGCTTAACCCTTTTTAATGCCATGTGAAATACCAATACTACTTTACACCGTGCATCACCGTGGGTCATCGACCACCGAAAGATATCACCTTGATAGTTTACCCATACAGACAGAGTGTTGCCACAAAATATAACCAAACCATCGACCAATGTCATTTCTGTCGACGGTTGTCAACAGTGTGGTAGATGTTTCAAGCTAAGCTATGACGTGCAATCGAATTGCTTGACGTGTTTCCATCGGGGTATAAGACGCAGGCAGGCGTTCCACGGCATCGTAGATGAATGAAGTATTATTATAATACAGATCCTTTTCGATGTAGATACAAGTTTATTCGGTATAGTAATAAGACTGACGTATTCAATGTAGCAATAAATAAAACTCTTTGACGTCTTTATATTTATTCGTACGTACTATTTTCTTGAAAATTTTGATGACTAGTATTTGATAGGGCATCCAGTATGCACGAAGGGTATGTAACAAAGATCGTAAGATTTATATGTACCCGCTTGCCAAGGAAGGGTTACGTCTTTCGCGCGAATCTTGAGACTCATTTCGACGCGTAGACTGCTTTCAAATTTAAATCAAAGTAACAATCGAACCTCAGTGACACCTTGTACCAATGACTCTTTTCTGAGTTATGTACATAGTTGAGCACTAACCGATGCTCTTACGGTTAGGGAAAACATCGTAGTGAAACCTGCACATTCAAGCGACTGAATGCGTAACTATGATCCAATCTGGTCAGGTTCCCTGATCTGCCAAATCCTGGATCATGGGCAAGGTGCTGGGCCCGCGGGCGCGAGAGCACAACCGGGTCATTAATGCCAAGATGACCATTGATTTAAATTTTATCTATCACTTTACCATAGCGTGTCTTTTGATTACCTAATCGTGATCAATTCATGCCGTTTAGGCATAAATTATCATTTTGTACACGCACAGTAACAAACGGATATCACATAAAAATACAAAGTAAAATTTTAGTAATAAGTAAGATTGTGCAATGCGTAGAAAACTATGTTTACGCTATAACATTATCAGCCTATTTGTTGACCTATCCACTGAGAGCGAACAATAAAAATGCCAATGTATGGAATATTTGGTTTGAGGTGGTGCCGATAAGCCAGTGAACTGGTTTTCTCTGGTTTTTGTAGGGAGGATCCGGAGGCAGACGATATAGATGACGACCTCTTGGTGCGATTGCTCGAGGTCAGCATACAGTGCACCGCGGGCAACGATAAGGTAATTTGTGTACAGTGTCCACGCATCTGTACGGGAAAACTATATGGTAGAATATCTTGGTTATCTACTAATGTGTTAAGGAAATATATTCAAGTCAAATTTACAAGCTGTTACTAAAGTGGGACCTTTATTTGCCAGGGGAGCGATTCTCGCGCTTTCGACACTAGAATTCGACATTTCCTCTAAGCACAAATGTCTATTGCAAGAAAAAACTGATTCTTAACGATTTTCGCTAATCCTTTATTGTCGAAGATAGTTTGAAATTGCATTTTTAATAGAGATATTTAGCTAGAAAAATGTCGATTTCGAGATGTCACAGCACGAGAATTAGGTTTCGTATTTTTACTGGCGGCAGGACTCTGTCAAGCCCGAGGAGTACGCGTGGGTATCATCGCCTTGTCTAGTTCTGCCGCCAAGAAACAATGCTTGCTTTGTTGTTTTCCGGTTTGAAAGATAAGGTAGCAGCGCAATTACAGGCATGAGACATACCATTTTACTAACTCTTCGATGTGTACTTTATACTTAGTATAAAGAACGATATAGAAGTACGAAGAAATGGAGACCAATCTTCGATAATCTATTAAACGAAATACGATGCCAGTTTCTTTGGATCACTCACATTTTAACTATTTAACTACACGTGGTTATAACTCTATTACCGTATATCAATTTTAGTCAGTGAGGTTTGCACTGAAATGTCGAGTACAGGTTTCAGATATATGGGTAACACTTGTCCAAAACAGTTGGCACAATAATAGTAGAAAATAAACGCGAAACAACAACAGCCTAAAGAATTTATTAAGTAAATCCTGTTTCTACAATGGAACGGTTCTGACTGTTAAGCATTTCATCAATAACGTACCCCAATGTTTTAATATTATTTGATTTTGTATTGGTTTATGTTTGACCCTTTCAAAGTGAACTCAATAAAACTCAACATGGCTAGTCTGTATCCACCTACTTCGCTAAAAGAAATTAAATACTATATGTTATATGTACTGCTGGCGAGTTATCTCGTCATAAAAATTCGATCCAATAGACTGGTGACTACAGATTAACCATGTGTAAGATAATAAAGCATTATTTAGTTGAATTGTTAACACCTTCCATTCAATTACAGGTGAAAATGAGTACGCCCCGTGGTATTGGCAACCTTCTGCGTCTCATAAAAGATGAGCATTTAGCTCGGAAGCCGCAAATTAAGACCTTATGCGAGATGGCGATAGAGAAGCTTTTGGAGTGCGCGTGCAAAGCGACCAACATGAAAGTGCGGTGGAACGCTTGCTACGCTTTAGGCAACGCTATGAAGAATGAGGTTCTTTTTACAAGCTTCAGTGGATGGCAGGTAAGGTCAAAAGTAAAGTCTTACTATCCTCACAAATTGGTCGCGAACTGTGCGGTTCCAAAGGAACCTTTTCTCACGCACACTGAGGTTGTGGAATAGAGAGACAGAGGTTTTTCCTGGCGAATACAACATGGAGTAAGAAAGGGGTGAAAAGGTTTTTAACTTGATGATGCCCCTGGTATTGCAAACGTCCATAGACTTCGGCGACTGCTTACCATCAGGCAGTCCGTAAGCTTGTTTGCCAACTTAGTGGTATAAAAAAATCCTACTTATGTTATAAATGTCCAAGATGACGAAGTCGCGGGAAAAAGCTAGATTATATTGAAATCGACTTTCAAAACAAAAGGAATTACCCAGATAGCTCAAGTCTCAGCAATCATAATCATCGTACAGTGTATATTCTCTTTTAATGGGCGACTTCGCTGATTTGCTTATTTTATACTACTTAGTGACGAACGAGGTCACAAACTTATTCCCAGCGTTGCTGTTGACATTGATATGACAATTCAAAATATCGTCACTTAGTTCCAATTTTGGCCACATGGCACTCTAATATGAAACGCTACCGTGGCGTTTTTAGACCCCTACATGGAAAGCGGTAACTGTAGCCCTGAGATTTCCTGGAACAAAAATGCAGAATCGTAGGCATAATAGGATTAGTTATGTGCCTCATGTCGATTAAAAGAGTCGGTGGCCTATGGGGGTCGACTCGTAAGCGAGAGGTACCGAGTTCAAACACCAGTGTCGCCATGTAGGTGTCGTCTTGTGAGGTGTGTACATTAGTAATACACTAACCGATGCTCTTACGATGGGGAAAAACGTGATGAAATCTGCACATTCAGGCGAATGCATGTGTAACCATGATCCAAACTGGTCCGGTTCCCCTGCTAACATGGTTACGGTGGGCAGATGGCAGTCGCTCCACTGTAATTATAACTGTATTATGTAACACTTTCGAAAACATAAGTCGCCTTGTATGACACCTACGAGTCGAGTGTAAGGGGTTGGTGTTATTCTACTCTGCCAGTGACACCACATTGTTGCTTGACGGGAAAAAGAGACGAAAAGGGTGGTGTGGTTACCATCCAGGCGGACTCCCCGGGAGTCCTTCCACCGGTAGACTTGTTCTTTTACTGTAAACCGTCAACTTTTAGACGTAGAAATATAGTTTACACTAGGTAACCGCACACGTGGTTCTCTGTCAAAAAATCTGTTAAGGACAAACAGATTTTATCACTTGATAATTATATGGTTGAATATTTTTGTAGATAGTTTGTATAATGCATTCTTGATGGAACTCCATTGTATGATAGAATTAAAACTCTTTTTTTGCACAAGTTGCACTATAATTAAAATAAACTTAATATATTGCGACAGGCATTGCCTGATGATTGATTCAATCATTTTTGTAGATACTCGGAAGTGGTTCTTCAATAGGTTATTCGTATTGTGTCTTGGCAATAACTAGTACATTATGCTTATCCGACTCATTGTGTCACCTTTACGATTATCTATACAATAAGATCATTGACGTCATTAGCAGTTCAAAGATTAATTAAGTAATGACAATGGTCATTCGAAAGGAAATTTATTAGAGCGGTAAATTTCTAATTAGAGTTGAGATAACATAATTTCACCGAGTATTCAAAACAATCTATTTGTTGCATACTCTGCAATGTAGTTTGTGGAATTTGTATTTTTTCAGTTGTGAATACCATAACATATGTTACCACTAGAATATTATTTACCATTCGGTACGCCGTTGAAGGTTAAACAAATGAGCATCTGTAGCAGATCTGTTGTTTTTTTTATTTTTGTATGCACTAAAGGAAACGATGTGTGAGATTCTGGCTGCCAGTGTATTGAAGTTTAGTACATCAACTAGTAATACTGATCCATCGTGTTTTTTTACTAATTCGAACTTGCTGAGCACTTGCAACGTTTTGAATGTTATTTGAAATTATTTTTATTTTATTTAAAATAAAGGGCTGAAATGTTATGATGTGGCATACTCGTATTTTAAAAATCGTCTCAGACAGTGCATTCATGATAGCCCACACGTTGAGCTATAGAGCAAACAAAATTTTTCAAACTCACGTCCGCCATCTTAATTTCTAAGCTTCCAGTCCAAAAGTCGGTCCAACCTGGAAGTTTGAAACACGGATTACACTTCAATGTACCCTTTCCATTCCAGCGCCAGGTGTTCCCGAGCCTATGCACAGTCGCCCAGGAGTGCAAGAACCTGAAGGTCCGCATCACAGCAGCCGGAGCCCTCAGGGCGCCGGCATCAAGAGCGCTTTATGGTGACCAGTACGCTACTGTGTGGCGGGGAGCCCTGGCAGCTATGGAGGCCGCCGCGAATGTAGACGACTTCACCGAGTACCGGCATAAGGATAATCTCGTTGAACAGGTCAGTAGTAATTGGTTTTGTTTTATATTGGACTTTTATACAAACATTGTGTCGTCGAGTGCCAGGTGACACAGTATAAAAATACATTTAGACGAAATTCTCAGATATTAGGTACTACTTCTGTCTTACACTTGTCTTGTCTTCTGTGTACAAATTCCGTTACTATACAATCCTGTGGGAACTTGAACTCAATTGGTCAAAATCAAACGCTCAAAGTTGACAGTTGGATTTAAGCCAATAGAACGGCGTTATTTTGACAACAGACCTGCAGACCTAACGTCTCAGTAACGACATCTGGTGGACTTAAGTTAGGATCGTAAAACCCTCATTCAATCGGATCTGAATTTGGGACAATGTCGATACACATTTTATTGATGTCCACTAGGTGGCACATTGGAGTTGTAGACGAAAAATATTGATTGGGTATTGTAGTCTAGCAACCGAGGTCAAAGAATTCGCATAATATGGCGCCGTCTGTGTGTGATGCTTGCCGCCTCGTGCCTGGATTCAGCTTCTTTATTAAAGCTGTAGATGGCACAATAATATTAGTAAGGTGTGAGGTTGGTTGTTAAACGCAATTACCGAATTCAGGTTGCAGTTTCAACCCATTTTTTTTTGCAAAATAATTGATTTAATATTTCTATAATTTTTTTTTATTTGATACGTCATACAATCAGGCATGCGGGCCACCTGATGGAAAGTAGTCACCGCCGCCTATGGACATCAGCAACACCAGTGGCCCTAGCACAAGTGTGTCCGCGACAAAGCTCGCACCGCGAGAGAGCGTTTGTCTCTTTCTCTCAATACTAAGACGAAAGAGATAGCAATACCTATGTCGCGCATTTTCTCGCTTATCGCGCGCGAGAGCAACTTGTGCTAGGCCTGCAGGGGCAATACCATTGCGTTGCCCGCCTCTAAGGAGACCTCTAATATACCTCTTGAGTTGCGTCCTGTTTTATACTACATGACATAACAAACAACGCAGTTAAAATTTGCAATATAATATTTATCCACGTGTTATCGCAATGTGCTAAGTCGAAACGGATCTTATTTTAAGTTCGTTAGTCCACGGTCATGCGTTCTTGATAATGGAGTAAACGAAATATGGATAAATGTCAGGAAGTCTGATTTTCATATTGATAACGATACCTATCATACAAGTAGGTATATTCTTAAAACCAAACATAAAACCACGAGGTGATCCACAGTTACTAATGTGTATAGATTTTCCATTATTGCATAAAAAAATTCGGTGTGAGCACATAAATGAATTTTTATACCACTAAGTTGGCAAATAAGCCTACGCCCTACCTTGTAGTAAACACCGCAGCCTATGGACGTTTGCAATACCAGGGGAATCACCCACGCGTTGCTGTACTCCATATTGTACTCTCCAGAGAACATCTCCAGGTAGTCCATTCCACAACCTTGGCTTGCTATGAATATGATTTTACATCATCCATTTTGTTCCAGCTATGCGTGACACTCGCTCACATGTGCTGTCTGTTACGCCAGTCCGATCTGCCAGATATCTTGGACCCGTTGGTCTTCCACGGTGACTGTGCGAAGAGCCTCTTTCCACAAGCCTGCCACAGGCTACCTCCGGAAAACGAGTCCTGCCTAAAGATACTGCAGGCAGCCAAATATGTGACTATGGATTTAACGGCGGCGACTGATGCCCAGCAACAAGCGTTGGCGATACTGCAAGACATTTTCATATGGGATATGTAGGATACAATGTAGAATGTTAGGGATGCTACCTTGGAGCACTGAACGTTTGAATTTTATGTGCCTCTCTGGCGCAAGTACTGAAATTGGCGTTTTTTTCGCGAGTACTTAGTTGATCAAATATTTTGTACTACAAACAATTATATTCGATTTCGAAAATACAGTATATTTAGTTAGATGCCGATAAGTCTCTAAAATGAAATAAAAAATATTTTCTTTAGTTATTATAAGAGTTTGGAATTACCCCTTTTTCAGTTGCCGTCAATTTTGTCTCTTCCAGGTGTAATTTTATGAATGGGTAGTTATCAAAATAAAGTGGCATGCACCAGTTACCTTAATGATGTCTGATTATAACTACAATTGAAAAATTTGCTTGTATGAAAATTTGTTTTCGTTATTTGCGCCATACAAAACGCCAATTTTATAAGTAAGGACCTAATATAAGGGGCCGCACTTTGCGTATACAAGCACAATGTAAACTCAAGATGCTGTTTACTGGGAATTTTGTTATCAATTTCTCCACTCTCTAAAATAGTCAGGGAAAAATCCTAGTACGTAAGCACGTAAGCTGAGCATGATAGTGTGACAAACTGAACTCTGTACTGTAGGTAGGTAGATCTTGTTTTTGTGATACAGTGTTTCACAAGTTTATTTTGGAAATGCACGACGCTACGTTAGGCACTTGTCACAAGCTTAATTATTTGAATTATAATAACAATGCGTGCACGATGCTCTTCTAGATTAATTGGGCGATTTCTGAATATAAAGTAAATGTAATTTTCCGATTCTCGGATAGACAGACTTGTTCCCATTATATTTTATCGATTTAAGGAGACGACGCAAGTGAACCGACTCGGTTCGTCTTGATGCTTGACGTCGTCCCTATTCAATTTCACTCTGTAATTTGTCAATTTGACTTAAGTGTTTTTTAAGACAAAAAGAGCATAATTTACGTAGTAATTCATTATAAAGATACCTAACATAGTATATCCCGATCTGTGTACGTAACGCGTTAAATATGTTTACCTAAGCAAAGCTTTATTTTTAAGAACACCAATAATATTTATGTTGAAAACTGTTAATTATATTAATTTATTTATATGAATGCCCTAGGGGAGGCCATTATTGAGGCATTTACTAACTGTAAAAGAAGTGCACGACGTTCACTTTGAATTTAAAGAAATATATTAAAAAATATACTAACTGAAAACATATCGTTTTTATTTGTACGCCACAAATACGATTTAGTTATTTGGTAGTCTTGTCAGTCTCTATAACTTTTAGTCGCATGCAATTTCGTTGTATTCGATTTCAACTAGAATGAAGGTTAGAAACGACGTCGTAACATAAGTAGGACCCGCGATCGAAATTTTACGACTCGGCTAAAAATTGCGATTATGAGGCACCTATGACCCTTACTAGGCAAATTTTACCCGTGAGAATTTTTTTCTAATCTATGCTGTGAAGTGCTTTAAGTATGTTTATTCAGCGTATATATTCGTTCTCTGATGCTTCGCTTCAACGTGAAGGAAGAAATCAAGTCAAATCTCAAATAGCATTACGATAAGACGTAAGGTACAGGGTAAGTAGTATCATAGACGCAATTGGCTAATTACAGCGTAAGACCTTCCATAATAAAAATGTATCTGCATTTATCGCAATAATGCTGCCAGAGTTTGGGGCCGCGCTAACATATATGTATTCCTATTTGCGGAGACACTTAGCACTGTATGGCTTATCGTCGTTTTATCACCAGATTTATCTAAAACGCAGCTTTATTACCCACGCGCATGGTTTAATTTCCTTTAGCCATAAAACGCCCCCATAAATGTGAGAATCAATAAATGTTTGCAATCCGGTTCGCACTGGATTCGTATTTGAGAAGCACGCGCTACCAATATCTTAAGTGGCTCGTGATAATATCCAGTTATGGCTGCTCGAGTTTGCCAGTTGGATATTGACGTATAGACTGTTCTACTCTGTATGATAAAGTCTTGGGATATAGTTCACATACCTATAATTAGATTAATTACACATAATATGCAAAGTAGGTAATAAGATTGTACAAGTATTGGAATGTTTAACTTTACGAGAATACACTTGCTTGTGCGGTACTACTCCACAAAACATGCACCACCTTTTATGCTGCCCTTTGTGCCCTGAAGTCTGCGAAAAGACCACCACGTAATCACAAAAAATGCAGTGTGCGTGGGCAAATTTTAGGCGTCTAAAATTCCAGCCAGCAGAAAAAGACTAGCCAAACTCTCCGAATATTTTATCGGTAACTTAAAAGACACTGTACTAAACTTGGAGACTCATAAGTTCATGTATTTAGGAGTCACAAAGTCGGTGAAATATACTAAGTGACTTAGCGAGCTTAGATTTCAATGAAGGTTGGTATTGATGCAATATTTTTTCTTGCTGGAAATATCTTAAATCAACTTAAGCGTCGCCTAAAATTGTGCAATCGGTGTCCCAAGTACAATAAAAAAATGATAAGGAAGAGATTTGCTGATAAAAAGTTACATGTGATCAAATCACTGATAAACTTAAGAGGGAAAGGTTTTATAGGTATCCATGTGTGTATATATGTTTATGTATCTGACAATAGGCTATTTCTAGACAGGCATGCTCCATCTTCGACCGCATCGTCACTCATCACCAGGTGAGATGGATTGCGGTCAAATGTTTGCCTACTTACATAAAAAAAATATATAATCTCAAAATAATGCTGACCAATGCAGAAATTCTATCAAAAAGTTGCAGAAAAACCAAATTTGCAAAGTAAGTCCCACTATTTTCCAGACACTTTAAAATCGCAAGAAACTGGTAGATATATCTACCTAAAATTTCTTTACAGATTGGACTTTCTCAACTTAAGTAAGCTGTTTATTCTCGTGATTTCGGGGAAATCCGTAACGGGTAGCTGTTAAATACCGCATTGCAGCTAGATATCGTCATGTCTAATCGCACCTACGCAGCTTCACCCAACTACAACACTAGAGTGGCTATTTTCAGACTTACTCCCGGGGTTATCTCTGCAATGCTCTCCACAATACGCAAATACGGTTAATAAGGCGCCCACCGTTATTTTGGACACATTGACGTAAATAAACAATGGAAACTTACCAATAATTGCGCCTTATCTAATTAATGGATCTCCATTTCGACAATTTTTTTGATAGCTGACAAGTTTCTGATTCATGGAATGCATATTTATTTAACGTTAGGGCTTTTGACAATAAAGTTCTCTATTGGCGACCACATACCTAAAGACACAGCGTGGGTAGGCCTCCCACAAGGTGGACCGACGACCTGGTAAATATCGCAGGTACCAGCTGGATGCGGAAGGCACAGGACTTGCCTTTGTGGAGATCTCTGGGGGAGGCCTATGCCCAGCAGTGGATGTATTTCGGCTGATATGATGATGATAAGGGCTTTTGAGGTATTTTAATGTGAGGAATTCGTGTTTATTCTTTCTTTCGTGGATTCTCGTTTAACCTCACGTCAAATGGTTTGTTTATAGATGAATCGATTAACCATCACGTTCATTTGAATATTATTAAACAACGAAGACAAAAATCCAGTTAGGAATGTTATTAAACAGTTCACATCGGTAAGGCTCATGTTTTGCCATATCATAAAATTGTTCATTGTGATCCGAATATGAAGCTGCCGACGGGCGTTGATTCGTGGAAGTAGAAATGAGATGCCGCGGTCATGGCGACAAAGGTCAATATCATGACTACTTAGGAACGTAGATGTTGTTATGCTACTCAGTGACAAACGAGCAGACAGCCCACCCGATGGTAAGTGGTAACTGTCGCTCATAACATCTACAATTCATACATTTAGGTTACAGGTAACAAAAATGCAGATTCGTAGGTGCGTTGTCACTGTGAGGACTAAGATGAAATGCCTCATGCCTGTAATTTCGCTGGCTACCTTATCCTTCAAACCGGATCACAACAATGCAAGCATTGTTGCTTGGCGGCAGAAATAGATAAGGCGGTGGTACTCACCCAAGCGGACTCCTCAGGCTTGACAGAGTCCTACCATCTGATTACCCTAATCTCCATTTCGAAACTTTGCATATCATTTTTCAAACATTTACTGCGCAGTCTCTGGGCAGTTAGATAACAATAGTTATAACCGCAAGAGGCCGGAATCAAGATCACTATATTTACTCGTGCAATCCGTATCTCTTTACGCACGTGCTGTTAACACACGCTAATCACATTTATATTGCTTAGGTATTGACATAGTCAATTAATCATGTATGTAGACTAGACACAGTCGTATATTGTAATACTATGCTCACAGTATTTGCTTGGTTTAGAGCGAAGTGCTTATGTACTTAGCTGAGCTGTAATAAAAATAGAAAGATATGTACCTAGTTATAGGTATTAGTTTACGGGAGACTAATCTTCTTTTACACGCTCAATTTTTTTGTCAGAAACAGAATTGTCTTTATTGTTTAACTGTGTTGACAAACAAAAAAATACCTAATAATTAATATAACTATTTATCGTAAGAATTCTCCTTCCTTCCTTGTCACCGTTCTCTCTAACTAAAAAGTCAAAGAATGTACTAGCGACTATATTATGTAAATCAATGTAAAAAATGGTAAAATATTATTAAAACTACTTCAGTGGTTGAGCACGTTGTTACGTTTCATTCCTGTCAGCTGGGGGACCACGTGCAGGTGAGGTTTACTAGGGATATAGGATAGTGAAAGAGCCTCATTTAAAAAAAGTAAGAAAAATAAATAAATATGTTTGGACAATTCACACAGCGCCATGTGGCCCCAAAGTAAGCGAAGCTTGTGTTATGGGTGCCAGAAAACTGATAAACTATTTTTTTAAACCTCTGCATGGTAGACCAACTGAACCACTCAGGTCGACCATTGTTCCCTCATATTGCGAAATACTTACTATATTATTTTAAAATCTCATAATAGACTTCTCTACTTAATCGGACACAACAAAGTTGCTTGCTCTGCAACAGTTATCTAGTATAACCCTATGTCTTTATTGGGTCGGGGAAATGATTTTAATGAACCTCTCAGTTATTATATCTTGTTGCTTAGAGAATTAATGAGACTTACCTACCTACTTAAATAACAATTTGATAAAAAGAACTTGGGCCGCATTTATAATATACACGCTTTTTTATAGAAGTCTTTGTTGGGCCTACATTATTGTAGCAATGAAGCCCAAATTATTAGAAAGCTTAGCATGTTTAACACATGACTGATCCTCACTAGACTAACGCTCCTTTTCGTCAGTCAATTGCAGTACACTGCTGGACATAGGCCTTCCCAAGGCAGATTGTCGTCCCATAAAGGTATACGATTTTCTTCACCACATGTCCAATCGTGGTCTCCGGTCGAGATAATTTCGAACCCAACTACGGACAACGCATTGGTGTTACCCCTAGTGTTGCTAATGTCCATAAGCAGCAGTGACCACTTTCCATCAGGTGGACTGCGTGTGTGCTTGTCTATCATTTGACATTTAAAAACAAAAAATGTTTGACCTGTCCAAAGAAGAACCGTCCACCCAGGGTCCTATTGACCTCTCGCTCATACGAACCGCGTCTGACCTAATCACGGTCTTATTTGCTGGTGGCTCTTTGGGCGTGCGCTCTTCTTGACTTTCATAAATCCAGCTGTCTATAAGCACTCTCCCTTAACGGACTGACATCACAACACACTCTACTACCCTATTGGCGAGCTCCGATCCTCCTTCCTAGCCTCCTCTTCCGCTTATTCTGCTACTGTTCTTCCTCCATTCTCCTCACATGGTACCATGCGTACGCAAACTCTCTTGCCTTGCTAAGTTCATCTCCGAGGACTGAAGATCCGAGATCACTAAATCGTTGACAAACGGATTCCGCGGTCTTTTTGCGGTCACAAAAGCATACTAATCCGCAGAAAAACTATTCGTGGGCCACGTATGAAAGCAGGAAAAGAAAAAAGCATCTTTACTTTTCTGCAGACGATTAAACTTACTGCATACTATTGGTTTCGAATCGATAAGGTCGCTTCGATGTTAATTTTATGGTTTCATTTTGGCATTTAGGTACAGAGTGATTTTGTCGTGACATTTTTATAAAAGCTGAAGTGAATCAATCAATTTTACACATTTAACACGAATATGTCATATTTTGCGGTCATGGTTTATTCCTCTGGATCCCACGCTCTGGACACGTGAAAGACATCTTAGTGCTAAATGTACTAATAACGAAAGAAGTAATACTGGTTTAAACTCAGTACCTAACCACGTACTCTATTTTATTACTTGTGTAACTTGGATTTTATCATGCCAGCCCATAACAGTCCACTGTAGTATTGAGAGCCTCTCCCACGAAAGGGGAGGTTAATGCCATAATCTTTACGCTTTGCAGGCGGGTTGGAGATCGAATTTGGATTTAGCTACCCTGAATGAATAAATAAATAACTTATTTTATAAATATACCTACCTGTAGTACCTGAAATTAGAAGTTTGTAGAAAGATTGGCTCAACTGAGTTGACCACTTCCTTGGGTAGGTTCGAAAATATTGGATGTGCTTATGACAATGAAAACATACACATACACAGCTGGCAATGTATTGTAATAATAAAGGGTAATAAAACAAATATCTAATATTTAACATACACACAGTCGTATTTCAATAACAATTTGAAAAGAGAAGAAACAAACTTGATATTAGTAGAACAACGGTGCAAAATTCCCAGGGTGACTTCTGTCACAATTCTCAATAACAAGGTCTTTAATAATGTACCTACGCACTGTCGGAACAAACCAATAACTATTTGTTTAGTTCACGCAGGTAGGTAACTAATGTTTCCCCTGGTTACAGACGGACGAGACTGGCGAATCCGCTTTTCTGTATCGAGTTGTACGGGTCAAATTAGAGAAACCAAAATACTTCAATTTTTTATTGGAAGTCGGTTCTACGAAAAGGGCGTATCCTGGCAGAAGACGAGATTGACCGCTAGAAACTAGACTGCCGCTAGGCTCAGGAATACATGAGGCGCTGCCATATCGCTTAATTTGTTAGAACTTATTTCTTACACTGCAAGAGAAGAGCCTACCAGTGTGACGTATTGAAACCTCCATACGTCCGGCGCACCCTGGGCAACAATCTGCGGGAAGAGTTTAGTCGGTAATACTGATCCTCTCACAACGACTAAAGGCCTATGCAAAAGCCTTTTTCAAGGCTGCGACGTCCCGCGTGTCCTATTACCTGCATGCGCGAGGATTTGTGCGCAGCCACGGATATCGCTGTATCTGTGGCGGAGTACCGGGCAAATTTAACCCGCCACGAGTCGACACGCCAAGAAGATGACTGGAAACGCAACAGTAGTTCGCTTTTGGCACTCTTGAAAGACTGCATAATATTCCTGGTCAGGCTTTATAATAAATAGGTACCTATTGCTAGGCGACAGGCGTGAGGAATGTGTTGGTGATCTTCCATATAGTACGTATAGGTACGGGACGATTATGACGCCGTAAGAAATTCCTACAGGATAGTGTCATAACGGAATTTTTCGCGGGTTTATCCAACGTCAAAAGTTGTAGGTATCTAATATCTGTGAATGTATATTTATACTGTGTTACCAGGATCATCAATGTTGAAACAGCACTCGACGACACAATGTTTGGTTTGTCTGGTGTTTCGTGGGGGCTCGAATGTACCATGTTTATTAAACAGTGGCTTCTTAGAACCGTGTCGGTGACACTTCTTAATGCACACAGTGAACCTAATCCAATAAATCAGTACATGTAAGCATCATGTAAGTCAATTCTTTGGTAAACTGACACTCTTCCTGTCTCGTGATAGCTTCGCAGTATAGCAATAACATCCTCGATGTTTTGCTGTACTAGTGCAATAACTGTTAGCATACTGCGAGCCTACATTTAGCACTTATGGCCAACATTGAACCATATTGATGACTAATGTCTTAGTTAGAGGACTCTTACACAACTTATCGATTCAACTAGGATCTCCGCAGACTAGAAAATGTGCCAAAAAAGTATTAAACGGACAACCATCGATCACGTTTATTTAAACTAAAATATTTACTAATTACTAAAAATACTAAAAATTTAACTACGCAACTGATTTTAATTAAACAAAGCCAAGAACCATCTTGATTAACCTGACTTTCAAATAGATAAAATCGCATCCAAATCCGTCCATCAATTATGGAGCTACGATGCTACAGACAGACACAAAAAGCCAACAGATACACAAGTCAAACTTATAACACCCCTCATTTTTGCTTCTATGCCTTTTAAAGCCTTCCAAACACGGAGATTATAGCAAAACCCTCCTCTTATGTGGAGGAGCCTCACGTCCAGCAGGGGACGACTATGAACAGTTGATGATGACTTAGTACAACGTACGACATAAAGTACAGGATTTTAGAATCCCAGGAATAAGATCCTGAGTTTCGCGAGTCGCCTTGCGTCAAACCTCAAGTCGCTGCTTCAGCAATGATGGTGAAGGATCATCACCACGCTACACCATAGTGCCACGGTTTCACCATAGGGCCTTTATGGAGAGTGTAATCATCATGTAAATTATCGATAGATTCTTTGGACTTATTCTATTAAGTACTGTTTGTTTTTCCGAAGAATATAAAATAAAATATGTAAATAAATCACACTTTTGTCACGGGTTTTCTGCTGGTGCAAGTGGACTACACTTGTGACCAGAAGCATGCAACTGCGTCGAAATATCAAAGTAAAAAAATTATAATACTGACTATGGTAGTAAACCCGATGATATGTGTAATGCTGGATGCTGGTGTAGTGAATAACCAAGAAATACTTAAAACCTAAGATAGAGTGTAACCAGATCAGTTCTTCCAGCGTTGATTTACTGATGTTAGTCTGGTTAGAAAAATAACAACTACGCATCACAATATTTAGAGAATCTATCAGGTATTATGGTGCATTTAGTTCAAATAAACCGTTCAAGAGCGTACGATCGTGTTTTTTGGGATAGGAAATATTAATAAATTGTTTGGTGATTTTGTTGCAGTTCACAATTTTGCAATAGATTATAATTTTGCTAGATAGATTATAAGCTAACGGTGTATCGCCTGACTAAAAAAAGACCTGAAAACCGCCCTTCGCACGATCGTTGCCAATTAGGGCAGCGCCTTAGGATATTACAGAAACCTCTTCTTCTTTCCACACTCATATAACGAGCACTGGCACGCTTGGAATGCACCGGTAAAAATAGTTATCTCCACGAGTGGATTTGTTTACATTACACGTAAAATTCTACTATCTTTATAGTAAGATACAAGCGATAAAGTGGTAGACTAAAATTATCTAATCAAATTACAAGGGAGCCTTACATGAGGCATACAAGGAAGCCCGTTATCTTTCTAAGTACCAGAATAGGATTTCATTAATCATCAAAATACAGATATCTACTACCCAGTAATATTATGACGTAGTGATAATAACATTTTTCTCTGATATATGTAGGTAGTGGAAAGTCCGGGCGCGTTTACCAGGTAGGAGATATTAGCCACTGCCTATAAAATCTTTGTGACTAGTATGTATTGCGACATTGTACTTTTTAAATGTCACATCTACCCATCCTATTACGCGACATAATTGCAATCGGCAGATAGGTTTACAAATGCGAAGTATAAAACGTGTTAATCTATCCCCAAATATCCTTGAATGTTCTCATAGGTGATAGGTACGCCGGTTTTCTTCAATTAGTTGCCTGACAGTAGCCACATTTTGCTCAGTGATCGCAGTTGAGGGCCGAGTTTCACGAATTTCATCATGGGGAGAAACACGGCCACGATCAAATTCTGTGTACCAACGCCTTACGGTGCTCAAGTGAGGTGCTTCCCTACCAAAAGCATTTTGAAGACGAGCAGTGCAGTCTTGCGGAGATAGTGAACTTTTAAAATCATAAAAATCATCGCTCTGAAATCTTTTCGCGATAATTCCATTTTCGCATCGGATTACGAACTTCAACTTGTGATAAAAAGCAATTGACACGCGATTTCTCCGCACATTTTTTTAATCAATGATTAAGTTTCTTTTGTTTAAAAAATATAACATTCGTAATTCAAACATTTATGAGCGGCCAGGAGAGCAGAACTTTCAGTGAGCTCTATGTATAATATTTTTCAATTTTACAGACCTTTTTATTATTATTTTAGTAATTTTAAACCCGGGTATTGTCTTCCTACTTCTAAAAACTAAAATTATTATTATAAATATTCGTTAATAAATGACTGATTATGAAAGTGATGTAAAACGTTCTTACGTTCAGATGTAATTAGTAGAAAATAAAAATATGTAAGTAATAATAAAATATGAGTATTTTAGTCTCCCGGATTTCCCCCAACATTTGTCTTCTGTTCTATGTACCTATAGCTAACACAGTTATCTACACTTGTAAATATAATTAAAATGAAAGATAGAGGTAGGTAAAATACTCAAGAATTCTTAGTAACATGTTCTGACGTTGGTTTGCTAGTAGGATTTCACTAGCCCTGGATCAGAGAAATAAATATATGTGCATGAAAATGAGCACATTATGCTGTGGTTTGGTTTGTATAGCGTCTAGGTATTCTATGTTGTATGAATACAATTTTTACATGACAATGTAAGTAATGTGCTCATTTTGCCAATAATTTACCTACCTACATACCTAGGTACTAAAAGATAATGCTGATGCTTACTTGTTTTAATATAGAAAATCTTGAAAATTGTTTATCGGTTGCTCCTAGGAAAAAATATAAATACCGTTACGTTGTGCCAATCGACTCCAGAGATAGTTGAACCAAGGAAATATTTTAATAATAATAACTTCTGTACATCATGAAAGCTATAATGTCAGGACATCATGGTGTGATGTATATATGGAACCATGAGCCTATCTGGGCAGGTTCCCCTAGTAGCAGGGTCATGGAGGTCAGATGGCAGGACTCCACTGTAATTGCCTGAACTGCCGAATTATGGATAATGGCCCAGGCGGACCCCAGGCCCTCGTGCGCGAGAGCACACCCGAGATTAACGCCAAGATGTTTTTTTTTTATTATGGCAAGTTTAAGAACGGAGACAAGTAACAAAACTACGACTATGTAGACATCAGGCACTTAAGACTACGAGCTACATAGAAAAGACATCAACGGTATCCATCTTGACTAATACCTATTAATAACGCGTAAATAGTTCCGTCTGTCCGTTAGGTTTTCAATTTTCACCTCTAAAGCGCTGCGAAAAGATTTGGAATTTCGCAAGAATATAGATAACCTGGCAACCTGGGGAAGGGCACAGTCTACTTTTTATCTCCAAAAATAATTGAATTTAACGGTGCTAGTCTATCAAAGGTTGTGTGTTTGTGTATTGGGGGCAAAGATTTTGACTATATGTAATAGAGGATTGGGGTAATTTCTGAACCGAATTCGAAATTCGATTTCTTTCACTAAAGGGAAGCTACACTATTCTGAGCATCGGGTAAAATTATAGGATCATGTCTCGCCGTATAGTTGTTTACAGGGATTAGAATTGCGCGCGGGTTCAAAACCGCGATATTTTTATGAATATACGTTAATAAATATTTAACACTTTGTGTTGTCACTTCATGATGGAGGTGTACAAAAAGTGATTTAATTCATAATACGTTAATAAATTACTGATGATTAAAGTGATATCAAACGTTGTTTGGAGAAAATATTGCGAAATATTGCAGGTTCAGATGTAATTAATAGAATTAAATAGTAATAAAATAGTATTTATACAAACCGTCCGCGAATATTTAAATCATAAATACGTAAACGTAAATAAACTACTACATACCGATAACATATTCATATTTGAACTACACAACATAAGGTTTCATCTTTTTTACTCAAGTTGGGTTCACATCAGCAGCCTATTACAGTCCACAAGTGTGCGTGAGATCCTCTGTGGAGTAAGTATTGTGTTATTCTCCACGCTTGGCAAAAGGGTTGGAGAACTGATCAGAAGACGTCGATGTCTATTACGGTGGTATTTAGCTGGTCTGAGTGTATGATAAGTCAAGAAAATAGGAAAAAAAGTAGGATTGAGAGTTCGATAAGTATGATTGGAAATAGGAATAGCATTATCTGCCCATTTGCTGCGCGGAGGCGGAGCCGGAGCTGGTGTGCGTACGAATAGCCTATTATACGATATTAGTCGCATTCTACGACAGCCGGCAGTGGAAGGGATGGACGCTTCTTGGGATGGGAGGGATGGGAGGGATGCTACTTCTACTCTGCCAGAGCCAGCACGTTCTGCGGCCAATGAAGTTTACCTACTTATGTTACTTAACTTGTTTTTTTGTGAGCATTAAGTAATTTACTTAAAATATTGGCAGGTTATTTACTTGTTCTTCAATCAGCTGATCGCATTTAGTTAGGTACTTTAATAGATAGTATACCTACAGAAGATCAGTTTAATGCGGATAAAGAAGTTTAAATAAATAGATAAATGATATGAAAGGTATAAACACTACATATTATAAAACAAACTCCCACTGTTTGTTCGCGATAAACTCAAACACTGCTGAACGGATTTTCATGACAAGGTTTAGATGCACCTATAAGTGGTAAGTATAAATGGTAGTAATAGTGGTAAGTCGCAGGCAAAACCTATATACCTAAGCTATTAATAGTTTCAGGCGCCATAATATTGATTGAATCGTAGTAAATGACCTTCCATGAAGGCCGACTCAACGTTCCTTACTTACGAAGTCTTAGACATTTGAGTTAGTATTTTGTACATAAGTTTGGATGCTGTTAGTTACGCGGTTAAGTAATTATATTTAATGTGTTTTTTCTACTAACACATTAATTGTGAACACTATCATTGATCTAACTAGGTATGACATTATGAAATGTCTTTCTCGAGACGTCCGATGAAATGTAGATAAGTGAGTACCTACATCATTTCTATTCGTCGGTGCTTTTTCCAAATATTTGTGTTTTTGATTTTGCTCACGTGACTATTACATACAAGGATACATACATACATACATAAAGCTCACGCCTGTGTCCCACAGGTGGGGTAAGCAGAGACTATGGACAATGGATACATGATTTGATTTGTCTATAGGTATTGCTGACCAATATTACTGGTCAAACGCGTGTATTTTCGACTCGTCGGTACCCTTGGGCAAACTCGTACCTATAGCAAAATTGTACGGCGCCTAGCCGACTCCAGAAGATAACTGTGACCTCCCATGTGAATGGCCCCGTGTGCGAATGAGGAGTTTTCCAGTAGGTTTCAAAAAGCATCAATAGATGGCGCTTCTACAATTTTGGTAATCTTTTTATAATCTGTATGATGGTGGCAGTGATTTCATGCAGACAACTAATACTAAACTTAAAATAAAATGTTTATTAATATAAACATAACTGTTAAAGGTTGAACGAAGTTTAAAAAGAAATATTTATAGAAGTTGGCACTATGTTCCATTATTATTACAACCTCTAAAATGGTTGAAAACTATTGTCAAATACAATATTATCCAATAAACGTACCCAGTGTTTATATCCAGTTTGCTAAGAACCTATTTCAAGCGATTATCAATTACCAAAATTTTCGGGGCGCCATCTAGTGAGTGGTTAGGAATGCTTTAGATACCTATTGAAAAACTGCTCATTGCCTAATTTGTAGAAATTTCATTAGTAGTTGATTTCGCCGAGCCATTAGCAGTCCTGCTTTATGTTGACCTATTTATCTGAATTGTTGTAAACGCAAGGAAACACTTTAGTGCATTAATAAGTGCATTTAAGTTATACAATTTAGACTTTGACCTCGCTTATGTAGTACAATGATACATTATCTGTGGTCGAACGAATCAAGCGGCGTAAAGCTGGTCCACATGTATTATCTCCAAATTCAAAATTAGGAGTATACGTATCCTAAATAGGTTGTCTGAGAACTTGCATTTTCAAAATACAGGTACTTGATAACGCTCCGTGTTGTCGAACATGCGCCGCTAGGATTTGATACGAGGATCATAGGAAAATTTGAGCGTCCACAACACGACACGCGTTGGCGAGACGCTGACAAATATATAATGGACGTGGTTTCAGCACAAGACCTAATTTTGTTGGTGGTACAATGGCCGAAATGGGCGTCCATACTTAGGAAACGTTACGCCTAATTTTGGATTTGAAGATGATACAAGTGTAGACCCGGCTTAACGCGATGTGTCTCATCATGGAATTCTTGTTGTGACTGCGGTGACAGCTAACCGCACTTAAGTTGAATGAGCTCTATTAGCTGACGATAATAAATAGTTCTTTATTCACACAAGATTTGTACATTACTTAGTTTGGTACACTTGTACTATGTAGAATTAACTTTTGTATAAATTAATTGTTGAACCCAGATGTCCTAACTAGGCAAAAGCCAGTATGGTAGGTAGATATTGCTTTTAATTTTCCGGAATACCTAGTTCCAAAGTTTCCAAGCTCGGAGTTCGAATGGAAATTTTATGTAGTAGGTACCGTCCGTGAACTATGGGCCCGAAAGTAGGATAACTAACCATGACGTCTAGCCAAGAAGTTCAGACGTATCGACGGGTCGTGCGCATGCGTAACTTTTAGGTATGTGTGGGTGAGTGTCTGGTGGAGCACGCGGACGGTGCGTGCCCTCCTTCCGTCTCGCTCTCTCGACTATCGGCGTCCTCTTCCTCACGTCGGGGCTGGGGAGCACACCAGCACCGTTCTGACCAAGTTTATAATACCCGCGACACGCGATAAACCCCAGTCGAGTTCGAGCTGCGCTACTGACCGCTTCCCAAGCAAACCCCCACGTAACTAGTTCGCTGCGACTTTTTCCTTAGTGAATACTTGTTCGGTAGACCTGTGAAATCTACTGCACCGGAAAGCTGAAACTCTGTGCCAGACACAGCAACATTGTAATTCGTTAATTGTCGTCGAGGTGAGTTCATGAATACGTTTCTATAGTTACAAATAACGGGCTATAATTAAAAAGTTAAAATTAACTACTGGACGAAACGAGAAAGCCGAATACTACACTCAGAAAAACTCTAAAAACGGAAAAGTATACCATCAGTAATCTACAGTAAAAACTAATCAAGTTTCCTGAGATTTCTCTAGAGAATTCTCGTAACGTATGGTGGTTAGTTAGTCGCAGCGGTGCTGCAAATGGCCGACATTGACTGCAGCGGGTGCTTTCTCTTGCGACGGCGCTCGCTATTCGAGAATCCTAACATCTGGACATCACTTTCCATTAAAAACCCGTATACCTGACTTCAATACCGAAGTACACAGTTTGTCAAGACGTCTTTGCTTCCGGTATTTTCTGTTTCAAAGTTAAGTTGTTAAATCGTTGTTAAAGTTAACGTTAGTAGGTAGATAAGGTTAACAGTTATGTCGTTGACAAGGATATGAGTTATCTATGTATGTAGGTATATACTCCGGTAATTGCACAGAATACTGATATATTATACTTGCATAAAGTTCTTCGCAATTGTGTCCCAATTTCGTAAAGGTACCTAAATAAATATATGAACTCAATTTAATTTAATCATTCGAATTAATGACCTACGCAAACGGGAAAATTGTTTTTAATAATCTTAATTGCTAATTCAATATTCAATTCGTATGCCATGAAACGACAATTTAACAACATATTTAAATGTTTGAATTCTGCAACGCTTTTTGTCACATGTTTCGAAAGACTCAAAAGGCTCTTTACCTGTTAAAGCCACAAAAAATTCAACAATAGTATTTCGAAATAAGACGGACCTTTTTCCTCCTTACCTAGCACATTATTGTTATACCGGTTCAATCACTATATAAGTGTTGTGTATTTTAGTGTTGTACAAATACGTGATTGGAATTTGCCCTGTCAATCCGTGCGGATGTAACTACGGACCATCTCATATTCACAATTTGTGTCATACAATGAGAAGTATAGTCAATTGGTTTCAAAAAGCATCAATAGATGGCCCTCCTAAAATTTTGGTAATTTTATACCAAAAGGTTCAACGAAATGTATTTTAATACAAACCTTTCATATTTGTATTGCGTCCATTCTTGATCCTAGTGTCCATGAAACGAATTAACTTAGTCAAATTGATGTTTGTTCTGTTTGTAATAATTTATTACAACCTCTAAAATGGTTGAAAACTATTGATAAATACAATATCATCCAAAACAACGTATCCAGTGTTTATATCCTCTTTGCTAAGAACCTATTTCAAGCGATTATCAATTACCAATATTATCGGTGCGCCATCTAGGGAGTGGTTAGGAATGCTTTAGATACCTATTGGAAAACTGCTTAATTCTTACTTATGTTATACAACCTTTGCTAATGTGTCCTTCCAAGACTTATTTTGCGTAAATGAATCATAGCGAGAGCTGGGGTCCGTCTTGACCATGATCCAGGATTTTGCACATCAGGTATATCAGTGGAGCGACTGCCATCTGACCTCCGTCAACAGAACAGCGGAATTTGACCAGATAGGATTATGGTTACTCATTTAGTCGCCGGAATGGGCAGGTTTCATCACGATGAATTCCCTCACCGTAAGAGCATCGGTTAGTGTTCAACTAATTTACATAACTGAGAAAATAGTCATTAGTACCGGTGGCACGGGGGTTGTCTCGGTTACGAGTCGGACTCCATAACCTTTAGGCCACCGACGCTCCCTAAGACACGCGCTAAGACAGTTTGTGAAATATTACTCAATAATTGTTCATCAGGACCTTTATGCTTATTAGGGGTTGATTAAAATAATTGTAGCAGTAGGTAGGTAATGCCAAAGGCTCTATATAAGTGATAATTTACGCACGTAATGGAATTTTCCATGGTTCATCGGCAGATTGAACTTTGGACACAACACTTACTCCTCTGATTTTTCAGCTGTGTACATAATATATTAAGATAGCATTTATAACAAAAAGTATAATAACGAACAGAACAGTTGCCGATGGCTATCAAGAGAGACTATCTGGTCGATTAAATATAATAGTTAAATTAAATTTATTTTATAAAAATACCGGAAATAAATTCATCACTTGAATCGGTAGACAAAATATGGCCTTTCTTAAAACGTGTTATTTAATAAATGTTAGTAAATAATTGAGTAATATTGTGTAATCTGGCGTAAATGTTACAAAGTATTTCATTACTTTGATTGCTCTAATGACCTTTTCTGTGACGATGTGAAATGTATACCTATGTATCAAATCCTTGTGTGGCCTTAGGGTGGATTACTGTTTACCCATCGATTAGCAAGTCTAGAACCTCGTCACATTAAAGCACATTAGTTTAATAGCTTGGTGTGGCGTATATTGAATCTGGAAATTCCCTGGTGTGCCTGTCACAGATTATCGTACATTAGTCGATTGACTGCGTACAGGATGTCAGGACTACCAATGTCTTAATGGAAAACCTTCTTCCGTTGTGACTTCCATACACCAGAAAATAGGTAGCAGCGTACAGCAGGTGTCAAGCGTGGAAATTATCGTAAAACTAAACTAAGGAGGGTTATGTCCAGCACTGAATATGTCTACCATTGTCGCCATTGAGTAGGGGTACCATAGCGGCCAAGATTTTATTTAACCGCTTAATTCTTTGTCACCAGAGTAAAAGAAAGTTGTGATCAAGATGCTCGCCAGCCCTGCTAACATGCAGAATGAGGAGACTCCTTTGGCGCTGCAGCGTCTCTGGAACCTCACCAGGGCGCGTCTGGCCGGCACCTCAACCGCCTTGGATGAGGAGCCAGAACTCGTGGAGACCTTACCGATTGCCCAGGTAAATACCTACATTGAGTAAATCTCACTTGGTTTCAAGACCCAATTCGCCCTCGCACTCGTCTCATCTTGGCACCCAAAATAGGGCATAAATGTATGAATATGGAAGACGCAAAAGAGATGTTTCTGGAAATTTTGTCTAATTCCAGTCCAGTTATATGCAGTTTTTATTGGTGATCTTTTATATCGCCTAGTATGATAGTAGTTTTCTAGACAAGAAAAACCGCTAAATAAATATACCTTTTGCCAATCAGACACATCATCAGTCCTTAATTAAACTATATAGTTTAAAATTACTGCCTACACGCGATTATCTAGTAAAACGAGGAAGAATGAAATTGTTTATTTTACGTTTGTTGCAGAGTATTTTTTTATAAATAAATCATTCGTCCATTCTCAAGGTTTTATCTCTACCGCTATTTGGAACCTACTTACACAATAAGTATATAGATATTGCGTTTATCGTGTAGATTCGTATATTGAGTTTTTTACATTGTGTCATATTACTTGAGTGAGGTTTAATTTTATTTTCTTACGAGTATCTGTTTCTAAACTGTTATAAGTTAATGCGAATATATGTCTGATACGCTTGCGCGTCTAAACTGCTGAATGTATTTCGATAAAACTTGGCAAGGAGGTAGATGGCTACTTTTACGCGGACGAAATCGCGGAGAAAAATTACTACTTGTGCGATATTTTCTAGACCTATTTTACTTCTTTCTTGACGCTTTGACACTTCTTATTGATTAACGAGAAGGCTACATAGAAGTCGGAGAATAAGTATTACACGAATAAATAAACAGCAAATGACAATATGTCAAGGACTGGCTATTAATGCGCGTCCTGCTTTTATATCGCCGTTATCAGAAGTTCAAGAGTTACTACGTAGACGCAATGATACTCAGCCAAAATGATAATTCCAAGAATAATACGCAATCACATCTCCGCAACCTCTCATGCTTAATTTATGTGATCGATAAGTTATCTGCTCGCTGCATGGTGAAACGTGTCTACAAATACCTGTTTTGTTCACAAGGAAGTAGGAAGTGTCTAAACGTTTTAATTTTGTTGCAGGAACCGGAAAGAACTAAGAAATCTTACATTCCAGCACCAAGTGACTATGAAAGTGATGGAGAGGAAGCTTTCCCGGAATTGGAAGTGCATGTAAGTATTAGACCTAACTCTAAAAAATTTGCGACATCTCACTGTAATTATAGGAAGTATAATAACCCAGATAAACCTAACCTATACGATTACCTTGAAATTCCAAACTGGTTATTTCAAATTTCGCCAAACCAGTAGTTAGGCTAATCGTTTCGCAGCATATCGATTTTCACAAAGCATTACTTCTCCTTTTTCGCTCGGTTTATGGCTTGCAGCGCACGGTGTTGATAAGAATTAACGAGTTCCAATGAAATTTATCCTTGGTGTCAACGGCTTCGAAAAAACGTCTGCGGAAATATACCTGTACACGTATGGGTACAGAGCCTATTTTTGGTCATGAAGCCCAGTTTCGGTCACGAAGTGATTCGTAGGCATAACGACGTTTACGAAACAGTTACAGATGTTTCGACTTACTGTTTTGAAAATAGAATGCCTAATTCGGCGAAACACATTTCATCATCAGTTGTTGAACTCGACGACAATGGAATTGTTTGTTCATTAACGAAATTGTTTCCATTTTTCGTCATATAACCGGGCGCTCCCCCGCCGATGTTTACTAATTACCACGATAATTGAGTCACGCCTCCGATACTCGGCGCTTTATCAATATTGCGTGCGTCACTCGCGGTCCTCGCCTAGACGCTCGACATACAAACATTATCTTACAACTTCTCATAAGTCATAGCTTCCGATGAGCAGCCGCACAAACAGATCCACTGATTGTGCCAGATAAAGCATTTGATGTGCTTCACTGATTCGTTTCATTCAGCTACACTAAGGTCGACAACATTTCAATGCAATTCTATGGCTTCAGCTACACAAGGCACAGAAAAAAGTGTGAAATAACCTTCACTGAAGGTTTTATAAGGAAAATTTGGCATGGCGATATGTTTTGTAGATTTGAAGAAAAATCTGCAAAACTTCTTTAACGGTTCTTTAACATCATTTGTGCGAATTTTGTGTGGGTTCAAGAATTCGGGTAGTGACGTGCGGGCGCCACGTTTTGGTATGACTAAACTCGTGATGTGCGACTCCAGAAATAACCCTGAGGAAATGTATAAAAATAGTTTTAAATCGGCCGGACTTTGCACCGTTTCTCTCGTAACAAACAAATCAATCTGCACTGATTGGACTCTTCACAATAAGATTGTTATTCACTTTACCGCAATTGACTGACTTTGCTGCCTCGTAATTGACCAATCTAAAGTAATTCGCACGACGCACATGTCACCCCTTTATATCACTCTTCATGACTGAATTGGAAAATATATTTTAAGCCACTTTAAGCATTATCTGGCACGTGTAGATAAATAGGCGTGTCTCACATGTATCACGTTACTACTTTTCACCATTAGTGATATAACATTTTCTTGGCAGCAGCAATAACAACGTGCTTAGGTAACAACACATCGATTGCCAGCATTTGCTCACTTTACTGCACTAGGAATCTCCGAACAGTCTGGTTCCTGTTTTGAAAACGTGAAGATCACGTGTAGAAATTTTTATTTTCAAAAATGTCTAAAACCTTTTTGGCCGACATTGCCTGCGAGGAGTACGATGATTTCTGGCTGACGCCTATTAAGGAGGAAACTGTAACTAAGCGCCTCCGTCATAAGTGATTTGAGACTCTGACAGATAACTTACACGATCAACCCTTTCAGGAGCACCATGAGCCTGCTTTTAAAGTCTATTGGGCTGAGAGTGCGCACACCAACGAAGTGGTGTTGGACGCCGGGGCCTTGGGCGACGTGCCGGCGGTGTACCGCGTGCCGCAGCCTGCGCCGCACCAAATGCCAGTTATTGGGGTGTACATCGACCCCCGTGTCAGAACCGGCTTCCGATACAAAGTTAGACCGATGCAGGTGAGACCAGAAACGTGACATAAATTCTAACCGTTGTCGCAATCACGCCGCAGGGCTGTGGGGAATCGTCGAGCTGAACATATATAAGAAGTGTTGATGATTGCTACCAATGGAAAATATGTAAACGCAATCATCCACATTTCGGAGACTAATTGTTTGTCTTGATCAATGAATTCTGTAATCGACAATTCCTCTACAGATTATGTTGAATGTCGCTTAATCATCGACAAATAAAATAATGCTTTATGTTCATCATTGTGGTATTCTCTTAGAAAAACTACGAAGATCCATATAAGATTTAGGCAAAATTTTATGAACTGGATCGCGAAAGAAACGGCTGCGCTAAGTTATTCAAAAAGTGAATTGAGTTTGAGATTTTACACCAGACATCTATAAACATCTTGTGCTGATAACTTTAGCTACTGAATAGGTATTCCTGAATATGTCTTAAGCATTCTGGTATATTAGTCAATATATTATGCTAAGAAAATGGTTTAACTGAAAATTATGCTCTGGGAGAATCGTGGTTGTGATTGGTTACGGAACATTCCTGCAAGGATTTCAAATTTTCAGAATCGAGTGGATGGTGAGTCACTACAGTTGCCTTACAGAAATGTCAATGAACTTTGAAAAAGTTCTTCCAATAAAGTATTGTCTCTAATAGAAATCACAAGTAAAATGGTTCTCATTCATTCAAAAATCATATGCCAAGGTTATATGATTTTCTTGAATTCTGAACAAAAAGAACTTTCTCATAGTATCATGCCACATAACCACAACCGATTAGAATGGCTTATGATGACAGCTACATTCTAATTTATATATTTTCTAATATCTGGTCCTTTTAGTACGCACAAGTAAGGTTGTCATGTAGTTTGCTCAATTAATCTTGTAACTTTGCACTGAAGCTTTTTATAGGGTCATAAATCATACTGAAAACCAGTTTTATAAATCCAATGTAATACAAATTACTTTATGGCAAGCAATTGTGTGTATAATTGAAAAATATTTGATTTTGTACAACTATTGTAATGGCAACCTTACACGAAATGTTTAAAGATGCGGTGACTTCAACAAATCTGAAAGACTGCTTTATAAACACTATGTCGTCACTAGGAGTGCGATGAGCACATACAATCCAAATTCAATTCTCGAAGGCGCTAGCCGGTTTCAGCGATCCAGGTGATTCGATCGGTATACCCAGATTAGGCGGGGATAGTTCAGTGAGTGGCAGTGTCCGTTGCTGATATTTACAGAATGAAAATCTCATCAACGCCCAACACTGTTGTCTTGCGTATCTCTCGGAACTGGTTCTGTGCATTTGCCGATGTGCGCGATGGTATGTGGATCGTCCAGTTTTTCAGACCCTCGCCCAGAGCGGCGTTCACAATACAAACTTGAAGAGCTTCCAGCGCCCAACAAGTCTTATGACGTGACATACAAGCCAGCAGCATGTAATGTCCGCAATAGGTAAACCATAAGTATCATTCATAAACGGCCTTTGTGCCATGTTAATCATATCAATGTTCTCTTGCAAAAGATTAGTTCTTTTGTGATCTTGATATGTTTATTTTTTCATATTTTCATCTGCATACATGCAAAAACATTTGTATCATAATGGGTGGCATAATTCGTTCATTTGTTGTTTCATTATCCATAGAACTGTCATTTTAAATGTAATAAATTATATGAAGAAATAATCATAATATGATCACTGTGATTAAATTTATTTCTCGAACATCTTTGTAAATTAATTTTTGTTTTGTGATAAATCTTCTTGGAATCATTATTATTTATTCTTGAATATATAATTAAAATCTTTAAAATAAATTTTTGATCAATTTAATTAAAGTCGAATAAGAAAATATTTTACCCGTATACCTCGTTTTTTAAATTTCTCAGTTGCAAAACTTTTACTTAATCCATTGTAAAATATAAAAAATGTGAACGATATTTTTTCGCTTTTCTGAGTAGTTTGTTCATCATAGTTGAAATTTTCAGGCTCTTGATGCGCCCCCACTAGCGGTGAAGCCAAGATACTTGTTCGGTGGTAAAGCCCTGACGCTTCAGTCTATCGGACGCGGGTTCGCTCGCCGCCTCACTTTCGAAGCCCTTGACTCCAAGCTCAATGATAACACCAACTACTTCTGGACGGACTCTAGGCCCGAAGGATTTGTCTTTGAAATTGAAGCCGTGTCTGTTGGGGACAAATTCACCATCTACGATGCTAACCACCAACCCCAGGGAATATTGGAAGTTGTCCAGCAGCAGGTAAGATTAATACCCACACTCAAGTTTAAAATATGTTCATTCGAAGAAACTCTAAACAATATTAATACATGTGTACAAGGTGTATACTAAAAATGTGGCAATTTCCTTACAGAAAAACCAAATTGAGTTGGAGCAGAAAATATTCGATGACCTAAGCATTGAGAAAAAAGTTAAGATAAATACCCTCTGCAAAATTGAATGGTATGACAATGATAGTGCTACTAAACTGGTTCCTGTTACTGGAGTGGCTGTTTTGAAGAAAGGACGAGGAAATGCTGTAGTTACGAGAGTACTAAATGTGGCCATTGGTATTAAACAAAAGAAGAAGGGTTATGAGCTCAAGGCTGGTATTGAATCCTCATCCAGGAGGATCACCGTTAACGGAAGCGATATCAAGGATATTCCATGCCAGTACTGCGTTGTCGGTCTTGAGAAATACGAACTTCCCGTCATCGGTGTGTATTTTTATAAGTGACCTTGTTTTTGTAGTATTATTCGACACATTTTATCACCTTCTCACTAAATGACCCCTTCGGTTTTCAGGAACATACGTTGACCCTCGAGTTATTCCTGGCTTCCACTACCGCGTTCGCCCGGCCGGCAATCGCCGTCATCTATTTGGAGGCCGCAGCCTACTGCTTCAGTCAGTCGGTATGGGATACGGGAAACGCATCACTTTCAAGCCAGATACCCTCAATGCTCCCGAAAACTACTTTTGGTCTGACTCACACCCTGAAGGTCTTGGGATGGAGCCACGCGCCATTCACCCCGGAATGAAGTTCACTGTCTCAGGCAACGGGGTAAGTGGATTATTAGATTAATGAGTTAAACAGAAAACAGGCAAGACAACCAGGAATATGGTTGTCTTGCCTGTAATGTTAATGATAGTATTTTTGACCTATCATCTTTACTATTAATAAGTTGGTCAAATGCGAAAGTTCAAAAGACTTTTGGCAGAAGGGCAATTTCTAATAACATTTTACTGGCTAACTGCCAAAACTAAATACAGTATTACCTTGACGATTTCGGCACTAACATTAACCATGTACTGATTGCTTTTTATTTTCTTCAGGGTTTAATTGGTGAGGCGTCTGTCTTCCGTGCTGATTTGCCGCAAGTTGAGGAGAAGACCAAGTATGTAGACGTACCAGGAAAGCGAGGACAGGCCGTCGAGAAGTACATTCACGTAGACGTGACTTGCCACGTGAAGCTGGCGACGACTGGCGGCGGATCGGTTGACTCCGAGGTGCATCTGATGAAGGTGTCAGGAGTAGCCGTCGTGCGTAAAGAGCCGGGCCAGAGCGAAGCCAAGCTGCTTAAGGTCTTCAACGTGGGATTGGACTCCCAGCTGAACCTGCTGTTCGCATACTCCCAGACGGAACTCACCTTCCACCCGGTCCCCTAAAGCGCTCAAGGCAACCGAATGGTGTTGCAATATCCGTGGCACGCGCTCACATTAAGGTATTGCAATGCCAAAAGACCCACCTGGCGCGACATAGGTTCCGTCAAATGCCAATCGGTTTGGATACTATTGCAAGATCGGGGAAAGAAGAAAAATCTAAGCCCAGGCTTGGCTTATTGCTGTGGACTTCACTTTCCCGCACGCATAATCAATCATGGAATGCAACAACTTTAGAAGAAAGGTATTGATTGAGGCGTCCAAGAGTCTCTTTTTAGGTTTGCGTCATGACATCGACAATATTTTTATGTAGGACGCACAAAATGAATCAGGTCATTATTATGTTAGAAGTTATATTTTGTTTTATTTACAATTTGGTTCAATTGTCAGTATTTTTAGTTATGTTTATTTACAATTAATATGAGGCGGAGAGAGTAGTTAAAAGACTAGTTGACTTATTTCATGACTTAAATTTTGTTTACCGTGTAAAACTAAAATACTAAAATAATGAAAATTGTTTCTCTCCATACATAATTTCGTTTTATCCAGTAATTATTATTTTAATATTAACTCTGACATTGTATTTCCCATTTTTCTCTTGAATATTTTATAACATAAGGAAAATATATTTTTCAATAAATGAATTACACAAGTAATCTTATTTTTCAATGCCTTCATGCGTCAGATTCTACAGAATTGTTCTGTTAACAGAACTATTTCAGAAATTTTTTTTACATGCTGAGATCTTGGCATTAATGTCCAGGTTGTACCCTAGCGCACGAGCGGCCGGGGTCCCCCTTGACCATGATCCAGGATTTGGCAGATCAGGTAAATACAGGAGAGCGACTGCCATCTGACTTCCGTGCCCTTGCTACCAGAACCTGACCAGATTAGATCATGATTACACATTCAGTCGCCAGAATGTGCAGGTTTCATCACAAAGTTTTTTCTCACCGTAAGTACATCGGTTAGTGTTCAACTAATGTAAATACATATAATAGGACCACAAATTACAAAGTGTGGATATGGCAATAATCTGGAGATAATCTGTCCTTGTCAGTCCTTATAGTAAACATTCAGTTATTTAGTCACGATTAGCTTGAACTTTTGTCTAAATTATTAATAATGCTGAAAATTATCTACTGCACTTTCTTAATAATAGTTTTGCCAATTATTTAATAATATTTTTCTTAACTTACAATCAATTTGTTTGTTATGACTTTTATGAATGACGTTCTATGACGGATAAAAATCTTGGCATAAGTTACCATGCAGAGATTTTTTTTATATGCGATTCGGACTTAGCGTGGTCTTATTATAACTTAGAAAAGAGTCATTGGTACGAGTACATATCGGCAATTGGATTCGAACCTGGTACCTTTCGCTTGGGAGTCGGATACCTTTACCACTTAGCTACCGATGCTCCTGACGATCTGAGTAATACCAGTTTTTAATGGAACACCGACGTAGGATGATGTACGCAAGAAGTATTGAGATATGTCCTGCCTGGCCTGTAAGCGATTACTTCTAGAACTGCTTTTGCTATCACTAATGCATTTCAAGTATGCATAGTCGCAGGCTGCAGCACGTCATATTAGCTAGGCACTCCACCGATAATGGCGGATCACGAGTGTTGTCACCAAGCTCTGATTTTGCCAAGGCTTTAGACTTTACGTTTAACAAATTCATATCTGCTTTCTTTTGCTAATATGCACCATTAGGGATGGAATTCGAGTTCTTGCTCATTATTTCCTTAATGCACTATTCGGGAGAGAATATTTGAAATGGGAAACATTCATTATAGATGTGGGGTGCCACAGGGTTCATTCTTAGACCATTCAAGGTTCATCTATTCATTTTAAAGATCACCATTAGGTGATCCTTAAAATTAATAGGACTGCGTAGGTATCCGTGTATAATACATCCTCCGATCTTCCGAATTCCGCTTAACGCAGCGGGACGCCCTACAAAAAGACAAAATGACTGAGCTCGTCTGTTACGCCAAGTATAATGGACGGAGGATAAAAAATAATTAGGACTAACCCTTAACAAGAAAAAAAAATTCTTTCAATTAGGCAACACTTCGTTAACGGGCAAACTATAGGTATTTCTGCGTTAAATTGATACAGTAAAATGGCTTCGGAATAAATAGCCACTGGAATTTCGACGACGTAACCAAAATCTTCATAGAAAATGAAAAAAATAATACAATTTTCTGGCAGATAGAGAAAAATACACTTATTGAAAAAGAAAACAGACATTGACCCATAAAAATTGACACGTGAAAACAATGTATGTATGTATGTAATCTCTTTATTGCATCAATTTATAACATTACAGGAAATAAAAATACAGTTTATAATGCAAAGGCGAACAATCTGTTAAATAGGAAAAAGGAGTCCGCATTTATTTATTTGTTTGTTGGCATTGAAGCGATTTCGCTATCTCGTGGTCGCCCGCTGACAGGTGAACGAAGTTCTGGCGAATCGGCTTTTCTCTAAATCGGGTTGTGGACTTAGAGATTTTTTTATATATATATATATGTCTTATCTTATGTGGTTGTGGATAATAAGATGGTATAATAGTAGCTGTACATAAATAATTAAAACACCACAATATAAGAATGAAAGGGTAAGGTAGAAAATTAGGAATACATTCGCGGATCCGCGCAGAGGCCGCTGGAATGATAAATAAAATGAAATAAAGCAACTCAAGTAAGTAATAGTGGGAATGTCTCAATATCGGTAGGTACCTAAAAATATTAAAGTTTATTACAATATCGTTGAAGTTAGTAGTAATATGTATTGATCAGGAGCTATTTAGGTACATCTAGCGAAGATTAAAATTTTAATTTTAAATTGATAATAGCGCGATGCACGAGGACCTTTCTCCTTATGCACTTCACTTACATATCTACTCTTGGGTCTACTTTTTGAAAAATAAATAAAAAATATTTCAGTCCCGCGCGGACGGTAAACATTAACTGGACATCTAGAGGGTTGCACTCTAACCACATCGTGTAAGCTTTATCTACAGTTTCCTATCTCTACAGTTGGCTTCGAAGGATGAAAACAATACCAAGCGTCAATAGTAGATGGCGCAACCGTTCTACATAGTTTGTAGTAAGCGCCATCTACACCAACATCCGTTACCTGCACCTGCTGTTACATTCGCGTGTCACTGTTAGATGGCGCTGTGTCGGGCTGTCTCGTTAGTTTTATGAGTTCACTCGCCTCGATACTTGGTGCGAGGGCAGGTTATGTGGTAGAGTCGCGCGATACGAGAAAAGTTGTGCGAGGCGAGTGCGGGTACTCGGCCGGCGAACGGCAACCGAGCTGGGGGTCTGTTGCCGCGCGCGCCGCTCTGCGCACTCGAACCACGATACGATGTGCCAAATAATGCCGACACAGTGAATTAGTGCACCACGACTTGTCAAACTACGAAAATAACGATGGCATCTATGTGTAAAAGTGTTCCGATTCTGTGCTTTATAATACACAGTGCAACAAGTTTCAACCTGGAACCGAGGATTCCTGTGATAAAGTATGGACCTCCGAATTCTTATTTTGGATTTTCTGTCGCTGAACACCTGACCATCAACGCGAAAGAGAGAACTAGCTGGTAAGTTTAAGTTACAGATGTTTTAGTCGACTTGGCACAGCTGTAATTATGTCATGTGCGAAGGTCGACGGCTTCCATGTGCTCACTATCGCTTTGCTGATCTAAGTTTCTATGAATGAACAATATAAGAACAATGTATTTTAATGCGAGTATAAGTTATTTGAAGTAATAATAGCATTGCCCTTATCAAAAATTATCATACGCTATTGCTTGCGTAAATTCGTTTGATAACTCAGTAAGGCGCGCTATTTAAGTATACCTACAAGATAACATTTCGCCAATTTCATTACAATTTTAATTTTGATTTTCTTACTTAATAGAACCATTCAAATAACATTTTGAAAATAAAAAAAAATACGTAGGTAACGGCCCAAAGCATAACGTACCGCTAATAAGTTTAGAAGTTGTAAAACTATTTTGTATTTTTAATTATTTTATTGTACAATCAATTTCTTCATTTCCTTACTCTACACTTGACTTGCGTCGGTCACCTGCCTATAGGAGAACAATGCCCACTTTGCGCGAACTATTGTTGTTGCGGAGTAAACGATAAAAGTCAAACACTTACCAGAGATAATGCTTCGACAAAAAGGTGTCTCCGGATGTAAAGTTGTCCCCTTTTACCTGGTAGAGCTACGAGTCTGATGACACAGCAAACTCAAGTGTAGAGAAATACTTATTGGTAGAGTGAATGTAGAGCCATGACATATATTTTATGATATAGTTAACAACTAAATAGTTTACTGTATCATGCTTGTTTGAAATAAATAATTGAATAAAATTTCGCGATACGTAATTTAAACAAAGAAATATTGGTGAAACAGCGTAAACATAATTTTAAAGCACCGTCATTGTGGCTTCGCCCGCGCAGACTTATAAAAAAGGTGTGTACATTATGTCCTTGCGCAGAATCTAAAGCCACATAATACCAAGTCTGAATGATATCAGAGCAACGGTTTACCCGAGAAAACCATATATTCGTAGGTAACAGTAACATATTGTATAATTTTTTTATAATATAATTGCTATTTGTAAAGGATGCAAGTTCCCATCTACAGTTCTATAACAGCAGAAAAAGGCGGACAGCCCCCGACCAACTTTACTTAAACTCAAATATTTTCGAAACTACTGAACCGATGTTAATGAAACAAAGCTAAGAACTATCTTGATTAAACTGACTTTGAAATAAAGAAACCGAATCCAAATCGGTCCATCCGTTCGCGCGCTACGATGCCACAAACAGATACACGTCAACTTATAACACTGTCTTTTTTCGTTGGAGGTTAAAAGCAAACCCTTCGCATATGTTTAAATTAGGTATGATTTCATAAGACATATGCACATACATGACCCAATGTAAGCCAGCTAACCCGAGTATGCTTCGCTAAAGCCAGGAAGTGCATATGCTGAGTGCGCTAATCTGCTCAGCCGGGATAAGCAATGCAGGCTGGCGCCGGCGCCGGCGGTGACCTAGTGAGGCGCGACGGACGACGCCAGCTCATTATACCATGTATCACGATATCAGAAATGCATAAGCTTCATGGCGGTAAAGTTTCAAAAATCGAAAAAAGATGTAGGACAGACTCGGCGATGTAGGACAGATTTTCAGTTAATTGGTTTTTTTTAGTCAGATCCGGATTACATGCACTTTACAACTTTTATGCTCATTTCTTAGATTTTACTTGAAATGTTGTATCAAAACAAGGACAATTCATCGGATTTTATCGTTTCTACAGAAATATATATTTCTATGAACAATATAAGTCATGTTTTTACACTTGCCTCGCCTCTCATATCAGTAGGTATACTTTTTACTTTCTACAGTAATGCACTACTATCTATCTCAAGTAAACAGATGACTCAACATCAGCCCAGTAGGAGAAATGGGATGAGTCACATTCAGAAAAACTTCAGTTTCATAGTTGCAGATCCGACGAAACTATCACTATAGGTTAACTGTAGTTTGTGAAAGTTGGAGCGCATCCAAATACTCCTCCTTCCCCCTCCTTAAAATGGGGTGTAGTGTCCCCGACCCACTCTATCGCTTTTTATTTCTGTGTACAAATGTCGCCAATATCGGACCGCTGAAAATAGTGCATGCAGTATTTTCTCAGACCTAGATCCGGAGTGTAATAAATGAGCACGACAAATTCGCGCTTTTCTCATAGTAAATCGTTAAATACCTCCCGTATTTCATCGTCTATTCGAGAGTTGGTCTATTACACCCCTATGAAAATTTACCGCGCTATTTAGCATGTCTAGTCTTAATCAAAATTCACACATGCTCAGCAAATGGTCGGTAAGATCGAACCATGCAAGTTGTTTATCCCATTCTCAGCTCGTAGCGAATGCTACGCTGATTTTATGATCATGTTTCTGTATTATTCCCATAATATTACGTTTCGTATCGCGATGTCCTGATTTTTTATGAGTTTATTCCCCCGTCTTGCTGCATCTACGTAATCTTTGCAATTGTGTTATATTTTACGAGGTCATACGTATTTGTGCTAATTGAGCTTGTGAAGCTTATAATATTTATTTCGTTTATCGTAAGTGATTGCTGTTTTAAACTGATACAACTATCACTGTTATTGTTGGTTGTAAAATAAACAGTTTCCATATCGGTCTACAGTTACAAAATATATTATTATATCGTCTTATAGACCGTATCTGCTGTCGACCCCTATCGTACGGGCATATCAAGGAGTGTCAATATTATGCAGAAAATATTCTGATTAGGTCGCTATTTTTTTTCTTAATGCACACAAGGAGCAGGGCGCCTCGATACGATAAGACTCGATTGCTTCGATTAGCCGTGGTAGAGCCACTGGTAAATTGTAATCGTACCATAGTTGTGTTATAGATCAAAACTAGGACATTTAATCAATTATATTTTTTGCTTCTTCTTTATTTTAATCTGTGGATTACTTTTCATGTTTTGCAATATTTGAGTCACTATTATCTAAAAATGTAATGTTGTGCCATTAAAATAGTACACGATTTGAAACTTTGAAACGCAAAAGGTCTTTGTTATTTATGATATACACCAATCGTAACGTAACACAACAATATAAAACGACCATATATGACTGTTTCTCTAAAAGCGAAATAACGTTCTACTACACGTGGGCGTCGTGTCTCACATAACTTTTGAAGTCGGACCACAAATAAAGACGTTTCTCACACTTTGACACGGTTATGTAACGTTTCTCTGTTTGACGGTGATATTTTTGTACCGTTTTGGAAGCCATTACGGCTGTGTATAAAATTTTATTTGTGTTTGGACGAAAATGTACCTCTATATAGCGTTGAAACTCTATAAATAGAGCGTATACGATACATTTAAAAACCAGAATTTATAGTTTCACCAAAATGGTCACAGTAAAGTCGTAAACGTTATAGACACATGTTTCACAGGAATAAGTATAACAATTTGCATTTATGAGACCGAATTTGTGGAAAACTTGTGTTTAAGAGGGCAAATGTTCCATTTGTGACCACAAATGTAGAATAATCCTATTTGTAGCTATTATGGGGCTGTCCCCAAGCGAGCAAGCGGTGGTCAATTAGAATGTTCACACGTCACACGCAGCGGGGCACAGGCGTCTATAATAGGATACCATGCCGAGGGAGGATTCAATGAGCACTTTGTGGTTTGGATTCCGAAACACTTTAATGAATACACCATAGGGCCACGCTTCGGTAATCAGACTGGACTTTTAAGTTATGTTATGCGGACTAATTGGTAAAACATACCGTTAAAATATTTCATTGGTTCCTTTGTTAGTCCTTTTTTAAAGTAACTCATATTGAATAAGTAACCATTTAAACATATAAAACCCATGCGACAATATACCTATTATTAAAGTGAACATTTAGACCGAACCAATGATTTGAAAAATATGACTTGGAATTCAGGGACGAAATAAACTTTCACATGAAACACAATAAATGAAAGTGTAGATATGTATTGAAAACATCGCGATTCTCTTGGCGGACAGACAACAAATTGCGGTCTGTCAGTAAGTAATGGAAGATTCCCTAAGATGAATCTCGAAAGTGTGATAAATGTTAACAATAAATACCCTTGTCTTGTCCGTCTTGATTTATAAATCGATTGTGTGTAGGTATTATAATGTTTGTATATGGTGTCCGAGTAATCTCGGTGCGGATGGGTTGCCCGCGTGTAATGGTGGAAATAAGTCTCCCCTGACATGTGAAACTGTTCCAATTATACTACAGTAGCCGAGATAACTCGTTTATTTATTGGCTTTATTTATAAAACTGAGGAATTCCCTTCGGGCGGCCGACAGAAGGATTCGAACGAAGGCAGGATTCTCGGATGAATTGGTGAACGCACGTCTGTACGGCTCGGCTTGTTTTGATAATTAATAGGCACGCTCAACTATCATTAGGCGACTGATTTATACTTTGTTCATGAAGAACTAGACTGGTATTCTTATTCAATGAGTGAGTCATCGTCATCGCTCATACAAGAATTTAATCTTGTAAGGGTCTACGCCTCAACGCATCACCGAAGTTGTGTACGTCTATAGTCAAATTAAGTTATGAAAACATTTTGCTACGGAATAGAGGTAAGGATTAACCACTTATGAGTAGTTCACATCACAGCAAAATGAATGCATAGAATGGTCTCCGCCACAATCGGTACAATAAATTCTTTGTAACATTTCTATCGAGCAAGTTACCCGTTCGCTTTTGTGAATGCATTGCCGCGGCCGCGCGGGCGCAAATCGGATCGTTGTTTATTGCACATCTGGAGATTGTGATCCGAGATATAAGAATATTGCTGTCTTTAGTTCAAACAGTTTGACCTCCGCTTCGGTTCAAGGGAATGCACAAAAATAAATGTGCACTCATTATGTTGGAGTTTACATTAAAACGTAAACCTACCTAATGCCTACCGTTCGAAAAAGTGTTTTACAACAATAAAAACCGAAGTAGGTATCTATAAATAGAATCAAGGACGCGGTATATTGACAATATTGTTATTGATGGCCGATAATATTTTTCAATCCACATCTCGATACATAGTTGACTATAAATATGTTCTGCAATCCTGCATTGTCGAGTCTTTTGTTTTGTACGAATTCAATCCATTATCAACTTCCGTTAAACTTACGAAAAATTTCGTTCGTGCAGACTTCATCTAAATCCTTTATGTGTGATAACCTAGTGAAACAAACAAGTAATTTTCACGATCTTCCACATATACTGCTTCAACCTACATGAGTCAATAACAGCGTTGCCGTTGATGGTGTTGAATTTAGTATTGCCGCCAAATGATATTTCAATTGGCGACACTTAGTTCCAGTTTCTGGTCAGTTAAGTTTGTAGCAATATATAGACTTTATATTTTTAAACCACTAAAATATCTATACTAATTTACAAATAGATCCATTTGCCGTATGGGCTACGAAACACAATAGCTCGAGGTTCCAAATCGTAGTATTGTTGACAAGCTGCGTGCAGTTGCGCTAGCGGTGCCTGTCCACCCACGTGACACTGCGTAGGTTGTGCTTGCGTCGCGCTATAAAATAAGTAGTACACCAACACTATATGTTGGACGAATTAGAGAGACTATACGGAATTCTATCCGAGATATTAATGTGGTAACACTAACACCATAAATTCAAGCCAGTAGTATAATAATAGTGTGTACTAGGTTACTCTGAAACTTTGTCCATGTTGTGGCTGGCAATAGAGAATAGCACATAGACACCAACACTATACTACTCATCCGTGTCGTAAAGTTCCCTTTAGCGAGAAGGGATCCCTCACCGCTATTAAAGGCGTCGGTGGTAAATAATGCATATCGGCGCGTTCATCTTCGTGAAGCGTCGTCTCTGTCGTACGCTTGTGAGTAAGAGCCCATACAGGCGTATCTTCACGATATCTGCGCGAATTGTCCCAAATGTTTACTTATACAACTTTAGCTTCTATTTGTGAACAAAAGCGCAGCGCCCGCGTAGCCCGAGTAGCCACCGAACAGTAGGTAATCTTGTCGCACCCGCAAAGTCGTCGTGCTGCTTCCGCGTAGTTACCGCGTCGTTTGTATACGGGTATACTGCATGTTTTCTGTACGGTTGCCACGCGTTGACTATGCGCGCACGATGCGTATGCGGTTACTTTTCGGTTTGTAAGCGGCGCCGTATAAACGGGGCCCTACATACGAAGCCGAAAGTAACCGATGTAGGTACCTACATTATTTACCGGCTTCTACTGTCGTAATGTTACTTTCAGAAAAAAAAACTGAAAACGCCTTTAGAAAGGGCCGTTTACAAAGAATCAAAGTAAGATTCGTTTGCAAAACAGCATCAACACAATCAGCATTGATTACTTTGTACCTGTAGATTAGATTAAATGCAATCAACATTCTGTTGAAGAGCTCAGTGAAAAGTTTAAATAAATCACGACTTTCCTCGATCCCTTACATTGTGCTATGAAATCACTATGTTTGGTTCGTACACAAATGTGTTTATGAGATTGGCATAGCCGGCTGTCGATAAGCTATCAGCGTAACCTAATTCACATCACATCTGCCCTATTACAATAGATATCACGACACACTTCTATATTACAAATATCTAGTGAAGCGAACACTTACTCGGTATAAAATTTGATTTCAGTTTCGGAATAAATGCCAGTTCAAATTCAGCCCACTCGATATGAAAGGGTTCGAGGAACTTTATCGCTGAGATAACAATTCGAATTATTTACTTACTGACAGATAGTACCAGTTAAAAATATCACGTAAACTCATGACGGACCCACTCATAAATGAAGAAAATGATATCCTTTATAAATATTCGTCTCAATATTAAAGTAAGTAAGTAAAAATGATGCCCAATACATAAAAATTCCGGCTACTTCTAAACCAATTCCCGCCGTTATTAATACGGCTCTCAAACCACGCAGCGAAGAGAGAGGCCCGCCGAAATTCGTGGCTTGCCGCTCAGAGCATCGGCCCCATATTTAGTTTATTTTTTGTGGCAGGTCTTTACGCAGTGCTCTTTTTGTCCGACATCCCGCCGGCGAGTGCAGCCTTCGTGGGCAAGGTCACCGCCAACCCAACTGTACCATAGGTTTTTTTGTTAACCACCAAGCTAAAATACAGCCTTAACGAGTCGCGTTCCCGGTTAAACTGTCTACATAGGTTGATTTTGTGCTTTATTTGTATGAACATTTACTGGTTTATCTTTACGGTCATACAATGTGTAGTTTTCTTACTAAAATCATAGAATACTAGTAGATAATAAGTATATAGTTAGTAATAATTAAACTGGAAACAAATTTTGGTAAAATGTAATTTTCATTAGCTCGTTTCAGCTCAAATGACATGTGATATTGCCTATATCCAAATACTAAAACATGTGTTTTATCTAAGTTATTAGTCATTTGTAGGCAGTCTGTACGATTCTAAAATACATTTGATCTGATCTTTAATGCCTATTAGCACTATCAACTTTGAATCATTCACGGATTCATTCACGATCATTAATTTCTAAGAAACGAAATGACGTCTGCTTCTTTAACCGATAGTCTTGTAGCGTATTTTCCTGAACTTCTTATTATGTTCTCTATGATAATTAAATCGTACACTGATTTCTCTGATAGTGCGAATTGGTTCCTTTACAAATTCTGCTTTGAAATACTCTTTCACGTAAGTAGCTATTTACCAGTGTCGCTACAAATTTTTTCCAATAAAAATGATAATAAAAATATTACTCGATGCCCAGCATTAGTAGCACAGATATAGGGGGGGGGGGGGGGGAAGGTGTACAAGTTGATCCCCTTAAGGAAGAAACTCATTGTTTAAAATGTATTATAGTTATTGCAGGTTTAAAAGCGTTTATTAATGGCAAATTTATCCATCTACCTGTTTATATACTCGGAAAATTTTGTTTTACGATATTTTGTTCTTAGACGCATTTTTATAAAACCCTAGCAATGGATCGTCTTGGACACTGGTTTGTCCAAGATGATGCCTAGGGTATGGGTAAGATGATTCCCAGGATCATCTTACCCCAATTCTGGAAACAGTCTTTCAATTATCAGTCAATAACTCAAAATCAAATATAAATCAGTCTCAAAATATTTAGCATTATTAATTCCTTGCTTTAATTAAAGTTTTAACATAGATTAATACTGAATCTCAAATAATTACCACTGCAAGCATCTCCAACATATATGAAATCAAAAGACAAAACTTTTCAAAAATTACTGATTTTCGTAATAAAGAACGTTTTTTGCCAGGTGTGCGTGTGCATAAATCGCAAATAAAGTCATCGTCATCATCACTATCTCTTCCTGCACACGCATCATGACCTCATTTTTGGCATACAGAACATTTTATCCATCCTTCACCCATCCCATCCTTCGAAATAGCTTGTAAATAGAACAAGCATTCCGCATCGTGCTCAGGTGTATCAGTTTCATACGTTTTCTGTTTGATAATCCTTTACCTTTTCCTTTTCCTTCTACTTTCTTTTTGTAGTCTCCTATTTTCTTTTGATGTGTTTCTTCTTCCAGGCAATTTTTGTAGGGCGTACTGGTTAGAATGGACGTATCCGCCTTAAATACTTCGCCTCCTCTTTAAATTTCTTCACCTCCCTGCCATCTTTGGCAACTGTTGGATCTGGGCCGGTGTTACCAAAAAATTACCGAAATGGCTATCATTTAAAATTGATGGTGATCCACTTTGAGACCGCACTGGAGAGTTATTTTTTTGATTGCCAGCATTGCTGGTAGAGGGTATCGGTGATTTTCGTCCAGTTCCTGCAAACACCTTCCGTGTTTTAGTCGGTACTGTAGTTGTCTCATCAACGTTGAACATTCGATGTGGCGGAAAGTTTTTCGCTTCTTGTACGTTTTTCAATAGGGAATAAAACTTATCTACTACCGGCTTGTTAAAAGCACGTGCTCGCGCAGTGTAAGTGGACTCTGGAGCATGAAGATTTATATCAAGGAGCAATACAAAGCTAACACGGTACCATTTGCAATTGACTGCTAAAAACAAAAGCTACTTATGTTTAGAAACAACCTTACCTTAGATCAAAGTTTTCGATTTTGGTTTATTGTCAATAAAAATGTAAGTGTCACTTACTCCGCCATTAGCAATTGACTGATGGGAGGGGGTGTGCGGAGCTACGTATTACTAAAAAAACAACTAGATGGCGTTAGTAGTTCCGCTGCAATGAGGAGTTTTCCAATAGGTATTTAAGGCATTCCTAACCACTCACTAGATGGCACCCGACAATTTTGGTAATTGATAATCGCTTGAAATAGGTTCTTAGCAAACACGATATAAACACTGGGTACGTTGTATTGGATAATATTGTATTTGTCAATAGTTTTCAACCATTTTAAAGGTTGTAATAATAATGGAACATAGTGCCAACTTCTATAAATATTTATTTTTACATTTCGTTCAACCATTAACAGTTATGTTTATATTAATAAACATTTTATTTTTAAGTTACGTATTAATCGGCTGCATGAAATCACTGCCACCATCATAACGAATAAAAAAAGATTACCAAAATTGTAGGAGCGCCATCTATTGATGCTTTTTGAAACCAACTATCAATACCTACTGGAAAACTCCTCATTAAAAAGGATCATCTTACATCGATGGATAAACTCGTACACCTTTCCCTAAGTATCAGAGACGGCAAAGTTGGTTCCTATTCAAATTCTGCTGTGGAATACTCTTAAAGTTCCTTGTCCGTTTCGATACAAAAATATTCCAACAAAAATATAAAAAAAAAAAATCTCGATGCCCAGCATTAGTAACATAGATATAAATATCAGGACGGGCGCCTGCGTTAATATCTGCTATCAGTTAGATAAATAACGATAATCCCAGTGATATCACACGGCTCCGGGCCCCTGTTTGTTCAGTCCAAGGTGACGCACGTCACGCAACCACTTTACCGGTGACATTGTGACAGCGAAAGATTTGTGGAGATATGCAAGGGTGTTGGTATGAGCATTGACGTGTTTCTATGGTTATAAATAGTGGTAATAGTCGTTCAGGTATCAATAAATGGTTCTGCATTTTTGTTACCTGCAACCTAAATGTGTGAATTGTAGATGCATGGGCGATAGTTACCACTTACCATCAGGTGGATTGTCTGCTCGTTTGACACTGAATAGCAATAAAAAAAACGATAGTGTAAGGAGCGTTTGGTCAAGGCGTATACCTAATATTAGTTATTAACTATATTAACAACAATAACGATCACTAGAACTGGCCCCTAAATAAATCTTTTCTGACGAACAAATAGCATAATGTGCACAACTATTGATAAGCCATTGACAATAGACCTACATTCTGAAAATGGTACTTTTGAGGATATAAGGATAGGACAATCCATAATTTTGAATCAAGATGACATTTCTCCACAAACCGACATTCTCCTTAAGCACATTGTATTACCAGAAGCAATGTTAATTATGCACAAGCGCACCTCATCAGCACCTCAAGGTTCGCTGGACAGTTGGACACGTTCTCCGGTGCGTTTAAAAAGCGATTTAGCAAGCCTCGCGACAGCGCTCCGAGGTATTTCCCCCTCAAATGAGCTGAGTTCCCAGGCATTGTCGACGTCCCATAAATGGTCGCGGCCTGTTGTACAGGATCATCAAAACCTGAATCTACAGTGTGTATTTAAATTCCACGGCTCGGTGACACTGCTCTTTAAACATTGTGCTCCTAAATGGGCTTCATTACACATTATCTACGAGTTGGGTGCGATAGAACTATCTATCGGAAAGAAGTAGAAGAATACTGGTGTACCTGGTGTACAGCTGTATTAAAGTGGAGAGGACGTCCTATGAGAATTTAAGCAAAATAAACTGACTCGTTACCGGAAATTAAGTTCGCTACTCCCTAATATGATTATTTAGGCTTTAAATAACGGTTCAAAAGCTTAATAAGTTTGAAGAGTAGTCCATTTAGACACGTTCTTTTATGCTTATTTTCCATTGCCGCAGCTTTTGACATTAACCATTATTTGCAATTTAGTTTTGTAGTTAAACCGACATATTCGTAGTACAAGTATTTCAATGAAATCAGTTCAAAGGGTTAGTGGCAATTTGTATAAATACCTATGTAATACTTTACGTCTGAACATAATTTATCTGCAGCATTTAATGATATCACAAATATGAGCGTGATAAATTCGTTTGGACTGGTTTCAATGATTTTATACGATGCGTCTTGGTAAACACAGCAGTTAACACAATGACGAATGATACCTAAAAAGTATCACTATCATGATGCACACAAAGACTTCTTATCTTTTTCTGCAAGAGTAAGTAAAGTAAAAACTGCTAAGTAAATAACAGTGATAATTCTAGAACAAAATTATCGCGAAAGGGGGACGCCCCGCACACCCGCCCCACCCCCCGCTTAGTGCTGCACCTACCAGATGCCTGATCGATGTCGATATTTCTTTTTACCACATATCCGAATCTTCATCCTCATCTTGTGACATAGCACACATAGATAAGACAGCCCATGTTTACACACTTACATACTTTCAACACTATTGATACTATCCATTATTGTTATAAGTACAGAGACGGATTCATTCATGTTCATTAGTCAATCAATGTTGCAGAAATGCACGGAAAGGCTGGAAGTCAAGCTCCATATAATACTACCCCCAATCTACGAAATAAACGTTCTTAATCATCAAAATCAATGGTAGCGCTCATTTCGTCTAAAATATGGAATGAAAATAAACCGATTGCTATAGGTACCCATATTTTTAAATTCTGCTTTTAATATTGTCTGTACGTAATTTAAAAAAAAATCTCTATGATGTAGGTAAGTAGGGTAGGTATGAAATAGTGTTCAATCATACATTGAACACAATTGAATGGTACATACTACCATTTAATTTTGACCGTCACCTAATTATTATTATTATTATTATTATAATTCATTTATTCAAGTGACCAGACTCATTGTGTTAGTAATTTCTTACTCTATTTGTTAGTGCAGCTATAAATAATACAAATTAACAAATATAATTAATTAAACTTTACATTTCAATAATTTCTCACATGTCGCTGGCAGCAGTGAGACAAGTATGGGCAGTCGAGCCTGTCTGCGATCATTGCCAGGATGCTGTTGGGGCTGGCCCGCACTCTGCTGACCAGGGATGCTGCTCTTTTGCGCATTATGGCGTAGAAACATTCCACGCGCGCCTCCGCAAACATGCCTGAAGCACTGCAGTAGCGACCCAGCCTCAACAGCACCCTGAACGCATTATTGAACTGGACGCGAAGAGATCCATACGCTTTTCGAGTATAATTAGCCCACAGGCTACACGTGTAAAAGGATGTACAAAAGGCTCTAAATAGAGCTACCTTGACCTGATGTGAACAACGTGTAAACCTGCGAGCTATCATATTTGCTCTCACTGATAGAGCCCTTCGCTCCCGCTCAATATCCTCATTGTCCTTCAGGCTAGTCGTGACAATGTGTCCTAAATATTTAAATGTATCCACTCTCTCCAGGGGAGACCCGTTTAATACAATGGGTGGTACTTCAAGTATGCGCTTAGAACCGACTTCAAACACCATGTATTGGCTCTTTTTTACATTATATCGTAGCCCATGCGTTTCTGCGTAAGACTCACACTCCTTCAACAAGTTACGCAGGCCACAGACCGACGCGCTCAGCAGAACCATGTCGTCCGCGTAGCTCAAATTAAAAAGTAGTAAAAACAACAGTTAAGTCTGGTTGGGTAGAGCTAGATAATTATTTAATACAAGTAGGTACCGATATTCTTGCGCGGCAGGTTTTCTTTAAGTAAGTCTTATTTTTAACTAGAAATATTGCGTATAGCTTACTACGATGTCCTAAAACCAGATGCGCCATGTTTTACCAACATGCTAGTTAATGTTTTGGTTTTGACTTGCAATAAATGGTTAACCAAATATGTACATATAAATGTGATAGTTATTACACACACCTACCTACAATCATTAAAATTATTAGATACTTTTGAAAATTACCTATGACTTGAAAACAGTTCAACGCGAGTGACGCCCCCGTTGATGTCTTTTATATGAATCTTATTAAAATTTAAATACAATTAAAACTTAAAAGAAAATTAATTAGGATGATGTCTTCTTACTTGTACAAAAGTGGGCTGTTATGAACTGTTAATCATGACAAAAATTTCTAAGTGAACTGTGTGTGTTATTACATACCCAGATATCCACATCGCTAGTCACCACATTCCAACCAATAAGCCAATAAAGCGAAAAAATAAGCGAATAGTGCCAATAATCCCTATGTAACGAGAGTATTATGCCGTATTCAATAATCCCTCGCAAAATTAGTTGCGAATGGCATTGCCATCGCCCTGTGCAGTGCATTCCCTCTAATTGGCTGCTGCGCGCGCGCAGCTCGGGCGGCGTCCGGCCACCGTCCACCAACCACTTTCGCTTCTTTTGTCGTTTGACGTACCTACCGCGGGTATACTAAAATCAATTTATGTGAGTATCTTTGTAAAAAAAAATATTGTTAGTAGAATATGTGAATTTGATAAATGGGATTGTATGAGATTACGAATTTTTAAAGTGTCCGTTCTATCATTCAGTTCTAAGCCCGGCTTGCACCAAATTCATAAATGCGTTTATGAATAACGTTTTAGGTTTTTTGTATGTAGTTTTTGTTTTTTTTCGCCTTTGTCGAGATGGGACTTGTGGAATAAAATATTTTCGATCTGGGTCTGTTCCGCTAGTATACCTATTGGTATGCCCGTTTTATGTACTGTTTTATTTCTCTGCGCCTATACTAACTTTACGTACCGTCTCAACATAATAAAATTATGAAGCTTTTTATGTTAACAGTATAACTTAATTAATTACGTTGATTGAATATTTAGGAAGACGAAATTATTTTCGCTCAAAGCTGGTCGAAATGAAAACAGTACGTGGACTACAGACAAGAATGTCGGAAATAAAACCCACCGTATCTTAGGGGTTTGAAGGAGCTTGGCTTTTATCTTACTTTTATTGTTCATTAACTTCATATTAATGGATCTATAACTCAAAAACTTTAATAATAATAAATTATGCGTGTACGAGTATAACTTCTTTTTGGTTGAAAATGTGTTGTAAGAATTTTATAACCTAAGACACGGGCGCCGTAAAACTTGCATCGTTTCCAATAAAGCCTTTATTTCACTTCGCCTTTTTTGTCATTGGACGTGAGGCTGTAACCGCACGGATACTTAAAATTTATCAAAGGTTTCGTAAAATTCGTGGCGCACGAACTTTTTCTACCAATACAGAAAAAGCTTTGTGTAAAACGCTATTACATTTCGTAGTTCAAAGAGTTAATAAAAGTAACGTCCCATTTCTTCTTGCGAATCTTGCGCTATGACATATTAAATTTGACATTCCCTCTATCCAAAAAATTGAATTTAAACGACACTGAAATTGATCTATGACAATATATGACCGTCGCATATAGTTGAGAAAGTTTTTTTTGCTGCAATAAATGGAGATTCGTGACTAGAGAAACTGTCGAATTCGAGATAACACAACTAAAGTAACTAAGTACATACCGACATGTTTTTTGTGCTTAGTCTAAACTACGTACAGATTACTTCTACTTTAAATATGTCTATGCACCAGAAACTAAATTATGGCGGTATTTTCAGTGAACGGTTCCGCAAGTTGGCTTTCTAAAGAGCTAGAGATAATCCTGGAGATATCCAGCGCTAGTCACAAACGGCCAAAGCTCGTTTTACACCTAGTTAGGCGCGACTTCGAGCCCGCCCCGTGCCCATACTAGGGCCATTGTGTCTGTTAAGGAACATAGAAACCTGGAGATTATTCGGATTTAAGGCTTTGTCATAGGTAACGAGGGCAGTTATGTAGCAACCACGATCCGTTCAAATGAAGGTTTCTCGCTCTTGGTTAGATTTATTATCTCGAAAGTTCAGAAATAGGTAAGAAGTAGATTTTTTTTTATCTAGAGGGAGTTTTCAGGCCAAGTGTACCTACCCTATAAACGGACAAGATTGTATACAAGGTTGATTAATGTGAAAAAAGCAAGGGAGATTTGTCAAGGCCGTAGCAAGAAGAACAATGTGGTCTCTACCTACCCCTATGGTAAAAGGCGTGACGTATACGTAGCTATGTATGAATGTTCAATATTTTTGCAATTTTCTTGTCGCGTACTAAAACAATGCGAAACTGGTACTTCATACAACATAACTTTTACTGCGTACCTTGGTCCGTCTCATCATATCTTTTAATTTATTCAGCGAAAGCTCCGTCCCTTGTTATGGTAAATGGGTGCCCTGAAGCGATTGCTTCTCATATATGTTCAATTGCGAGCCACTCCGGAACGAGGGCCCTTGTTAGTGTTTTGAATAGTTATTGTTGAGGATTACGAGGCCGTGGCTCGGAGCTCGTTCGAGGTTGAGAATGCTTTTTAAATAATAAACTACGTTTGTTATGACTGAGGTTGCGGGCTCGCTTGGCTGTATTGTGTACTCGCCCATGAACGCACTCTTTGTGAGCGGACTTTACACCCGCTGGTTCAAAGTTGTTGCAAATTGAAGCGAGATTTTCGAAGCGCAAAAAGTTTTTACTCGATACGACTTGTCTTCTATAACTTTCTATAGTGGTAAAACACTATGGCAATGCAAAAGCAAAAGTAAACAATGTCGGAGCGAAAGCGGTGAAGTTACAACGCATTTAACAAGAACTCAAGGCAAGTTTGTTGTGTGCGGATTCTGGGAATTTGTAAGCCGTAGTCCAGACAGCGGCCACAACAAAAGTGCGCCAGGTAACTTGTAAGGGTCGATGCAACATGCAAAGGTGTACGAAGTCTTTACAAAGCGCAATGTCTTTGAATATATCATTTTCCTTGTAAGTGACTCGGGTAAATTTAGAGTTACCTAACGATAACATCAAAGATAATTTATGTACGAATATTGACAATCTCGAAAAAATCACGACCCTCAATATTTTGAAATTCGATATCACAATAATTATTGTAGAAAGTCAACGTTATTTTCGTTTTTAAAAAGAAATCCGAGTCCGCATCTCATCTTGGAATTAAATAACTATATTTACGATTTTATACTGTAAAGGGAAGGAACGCACAGAGTCGCATCTGCACGTAAGGGATAATTACGTCGCCACCTCATCATTAATTTAATGTGGTACTGACAAGAATCACGAAGTCGTCGCATAATTTCGTTAACGAGCGGGAGGTCGGTGCTGTCAGCATGACTGGACTCTCCCGATACGTGGAAAGGTCAGGAGGATGGACAGACGTCCAATTACACCTAATGACCTGTCTCTTTCGATGTGCTTCGAACAGAATTGATTTGAGTTCGATAAGGCGATTTGAGTTGTCCGAGAGTAGGTCGTTCGGTGCACTTGGAGAAATCTTGTAGTAGGTCCTGACTACCTCACTATTATTGTTCATTGGAATGCGTTTCGGTTTGTGGGTATCATGTAACAACAGATATACATATAGAAGTAAGTATATTTTTGATTAGATGAGATTTTCCGGATTGCTGGGCGGTTTGCATCTATTTTTTAAACACATTTAAGTTAAGCTTAAATAAAAATCTTCTTTAAACGTCATTCATAAACGTGTTTAAGAATTTGGTTCAAGTCGCCCTAAATCTTCATCATCATCATTGTCATCATCTTCAATCTACTTTACGAAAATAATAATAAAGACAGTAAATGACAAATTCTCTACTCCAACCTATTCACGTCGTTAAATCGTATGTCTTTGTACCAAAAATAAACATCGCCTCGCCTCCCCACAATATCGTCATGAGAGGAACCAAAATTAAGGCAATAAATGTTGATGTCAATGTCATAATGTTTCCTCGATGTTGGTAGACCTCCGAGGCGCGGGGCTCTGGACACCTGCCCGGAATAGAGAAATAAGGATGTGTTTATTAGCATGAGAAACATTTCGTTTTAGATTATAGTTGCTGTAGTATGTAGCATGGGAAAGAATTTCACGTTATTGTTTTGTAACGATGTAGACAATGTTATGGTTTCGGTCGAACTGTAGATCGTGTTCTCCAAATACTATGTAGGCCAACACAAGAAACAACCTCAGTAACCTAAGTTACTTTTGTTTCTCTACAAAATCGATTAACTGATTTCAAAAAAATTTGAAGTATTAGTTAAGTAGGTTTAGATACAATTCAAAACATAACTACTAATTTATTTCTTAATCATGATGTAGTTAATAAACACAAAATCCACAGTTTACGTCATATGGGCATAACCTTCGATTACAATAATCAGATGTAAGGAAGGCGCTGGCGTCATCTCGGCCATGGACAAACAAACCAACCAAACACCGGTATCAAGACTAACAAGACCCTTATCTTTGAGTAGATACAACCACAGATTCAGATTCTCGTAGTGATATCAACATGCTATTTTTATTCAGATAACATGCAGGAATAATTCATTTATGGTTCAGTGGTCTATTATAATTTAATATATTTTATTCTTGAATTCAGATTTATTTATAATAAATGTTATCAATAGTTTATGCCTCTCCAGGAGATAAAAATTTTGTTTAACCAATATGTATGTCGTTCACCAATTGGTGTTGGTGTTTCTATTTTTGTGAATTATTATACATAGTTGATTTTCATGGTTATACAGAGTTGAGTAAAATATTTTCTTACTCTATCATCTATTTAATTAAAACCTTTACAATTATACCAGCTATATAATTTAGGTCTAAAAGAGATATCGCGATATGCAAATGAGTGGGCTTAATTTCATAGAACGCGTGTAATGGCCCGGCGACCGCACGTCGTACTCGCCCGGTTGTCCTGTCAGTCCGTTACCATGTAAATACCCAGCCTACTAGTAAAACTGGTCAGGGCATTAGTTTAGAAGCTGCCACTGAGTTACGGCGGAGGCAAGTCGTTTACTTAACCATAATGCGTGTAATGCTACACTAATTACGGTGGCTTTACGTGTTCCGTGAAACAAGGCGATTGAAATCGGGGGAATAAAATAAAGAAGCACCTGACATGTATGGAGATCGTACAGACAATTAATTAATATTAAATTGGAGCTTTAATAGCCCGCGCGCGAGGAAGTCAATCGGTTTAAATAATTAGGCTACATCGATCATTGGATGCGGCAAGAAAATAATGTAGCACCGTATGTCTTGCTCTTCATTACTTCGAGTTGAGACTGCTTCGAAAGGCAATTAAGTCATTTCTTACAGTTATATCTGTTGGTTTAAATAAGGAATAAAAAACCACGCTCTGATCGGTGGTCAGGTGCGCAGGAGTGGCTGACAGCGCGGCTGTGCTCGAGATGTGGTACAGTTATATGGCGCTAACGGTCACAGATAAACGATTCACAAGAATCTTTGTTCACTCATTCTTTCCTGTTGGAATCGATTATTCTTCTGTTACTGTATTGATTATTGATCTTGATATCATTATATTTATTTGGACTAGAAATGATTGTCGATTTGGGATTAAATTGGTTAAGTCCATTTGGCTTAATTTAAGTAGTGGGTATCATTTTATTTCATCAACTATCTGCAAGAACTGATTTGGCTCAACTTTGGCTTACGTCGATCATCGATTTTGTGGTTTTAGTATTTGCACACCAAACAGATATCATATCTTCAACTTCCATCATCATACTTTAATCGCGCCACTATATTATCCCTTTCAGCTATCTTTATAAAGTGAAGATGTGACGAGTCGATCTAACTGTTTTGCCTGTGCGAGGAAAGGGCACGTACAATTAAAACAAATGGGACCATCACATCTGTCAAACGGTACTCTGCCATGTAATCAATGTCGCATGTCCAGTAACCGCCTCCATTAGGCGCGAGACGGGTTTTTCTAACCCATTCACTGGGTCTCTGCGGCCCGGGCCCGTTACATGCGCCTGCGACGTTTTCTTACACTTATTAGATAACAGGACCCAAGAGATGTTGACAGCGCTACGTCAGCATTTTTAATAGATAGGGTAACAGATAGATATAAACTACTCCGGTTTGTGGATTGTGTCCGTGGTAATTTTAGCAGTTTGGCGAAATTGTTTGAAACTAGATAAGTCTATTTATTGACGCCAGCGTTCTCTGATTATTTCTTCCGGTGATCTACAATTTTACAAAACAATTTTAACCAATTATCCCAGCTGTAAAAATTCAGTAATTTTCTTATGAGAAGTTTTGTTCCCTGTTTGTTAGTGCTCATTCTACTTGTCTAGAACTCTGTGAAAAATGGCAAGTTTCTAAAAAGTCGACTGTTGTATGACTTATAATTGAGTCAATAGCCTTCAGTCAGCTGAAATTGTCTTCAGCTTCAATCTACTGTGTTCAGTTATCTAAAAAACTATCTTGCTTGTTGTACCTAGCACACCGTTTAATTCCATTCTCGATACAGTCATTCCCGCAATGATCTAATCGATTGCATTTGTAGAATGGCGCATCGTGACCGGTTGCTTTTCTTTTTTCTCAGCGTTTACGTAACTGTGCATGTAATGGCTGAGAGTTTTTCTGCGCGCGCGCATCCTTGCTGCGCGGGAGCGTAGTATAATTGATCGCACGCTGCGCCGATCGATTGAGGATGTCTGCGCGGCCTACCGTGACCAGACCAGTGTCGCAACTTCGCGTAGCATGTGTAGACGGGTGTGGAGCTGCTTCTCTATGCTAATTCGCTATGGAAATTGGGAGCCTCGAGGCGTATTGGCTTGGAAGCTGCAATTAGGTAAATGAGGGGGCCTAGGTATAAAAATAACAGGATCTAAATTTTGCAGCGTCTTTGATGTATATTGGGAGAAATAGAATGCAACCGGAAGTCTAGCTGTCAAGCATGACCTCTGAATCCAAAGGAGACTGGGCAAAGAGACTATGTAAAGAGAGGAAAGGTGTAAGGCCAATTAGCAATATAGGTGTAGATTGTATTAGATTTGAAAAGAAGAAAAGAGTGACAGAATATTTTTGTATGGGAAGTGCAAATAGGTAGAGCACCCTCAACTATTATTTTTCAATTTGATGTCAAAACCGCACCGGGATTTTTCAAGAAAAAACAATCAATGGCATTAGTTTGCAAAGTGGTTTATTCTATGAACAGCCTTTCGGCCAGATAAAATATGTTAGGGCACATAGCTCGAAGAACAGATGGCCGATGGGGCAGTAAAGTTCTCGAGTGGCGACCACGTACCGGTAGACGCAGCGTGGGTAGGCCTCCTACAAGGTGGACCGACGACCTTGTAAGGATCGCAGGTACCAGCTGGATGCAGAAAGCACAGGACCGGTCTTTGTGGAGATCTCTGGGGGAGGCCTATGCCCAGCAGTGGGCGTCTTCTGGCTGATATGATGATGATAATGAGTTTGCAAAGTGGTATATTCTATGAACAGCCTTTCGCCCAGATAAAATATGTTAAATATTAACATCTTCTAACCCCCTTGAATAAGATTTCTCCAAATTTAAAATATATGTGTCTTATCTATACTGTATTCTAAACCTAATGAAATCAACATAATTCTAAAACTTTATACCAACAAGCAATTCTTAGAACACTTTAAATAAATTAAATTATACAGTAACCTCCTCACACAATCGTATAAGGGGATCATTATATTCATCGGATTATTATAATTATCAATCACATATGTCAGCCCCAAGGCCCTGTCTGATACGTACACATTACTATGCATTAGGCATCACGCACTTCATAATCATAATCACTATGATGCGCATACATTCTGCGGAGGCCGAATATAATGATGTGTCGTAAAGTCGGAGAGATATATCCCATAAGGATGGCGTATAATAATAAAGTTGGGGCTCGTTCTGGCCTCGACTGTAATCCACACCAATAATTGTAAAACTTTGTATGATATACACGTAGTAGTTTTTTATAGAATTTCTGGCGAACATCGCAAAAAACTTGTTCAACATCATCATACTTGTAACACATAAGTATGATGCTGCACTGACGTATAAACATGCTAATTCCGTATAAAATGATTTCATACGTGAGTCTATGAAATCATTTTATGTGGAATTAGCATGGGTATATTACTCAAATTAATTGTGTTTGTTTACTATTAATTCATTGCGCATAGTAACACGTTAATTGAATATTCGTAATTGTATCTTCAGCGATGATTAATATGTTTGACTCACCATGGAAGAAAACGAGGAAGTGATACATATTCAATAAATAAACAATATTTATAGCACAATTATATTTATATGATAAAGACAATTATATTGTACAATGTATAGGTGCATCCGTGCCACATTAGAATTAGCTTAAATAATAAAAACTATTAATTTGAAATTAAACGGCGAAAGTAGGTATGTAACTCCCAATCACTAGGTATTGATCGGATTTTGATAAAATTTTACAATGTCGCGTCTTAAAACCCAGAATAACACATTAGATAGATAGCTACAGAGATAATATTATAATATTTGACTCGAAATTCAAAGGCATAAACGATTTTTACGCGATGTCGTGGACAACTGGGGGTAGATTATATACAAGGACGAAGTCTCAGACAAATGCGGGTAGAACATTTAAGAGTAAAACTGAGAGGTCAACTACTCAGCATTACTGGACGGCTATGCAAAGTACATTCATGAACGGTGCACTTCGTCTTGCTGACTTGTGCATTCGTGCGAGCTGGTCAGTCTGAATGTATTATCTACATCGATGAGTTCTCTTACAAACTTTCACAACGTATCTCTTTAGAGCTTGACGTACGAGAAGAGTATAAAGTATAATTCCCTAATTGGTAGCTAGGTGTCACTGTGCTAGTCCAGTACTAGTACAGCGTCGCTGTTTTTGGTAACAAAATTACATTTCAAAATGGTCACACTTCGTTCATGTTTTGGCCATCGGGTTTAGTTTGGTTTTAATGAATTTTTCAGCTTTGACGTCACAGAACTTCTCGCCAAAACAACATTATTATTAGCTTATTTTATTGTGGTCATGGTACGAATTTAAAAAATAAAGTTAAAGTAATATTATTTTAGAGCTTGTGGTAAACCCCTTGACACTTTTAAGTTCACTACAAGGGACACCGTCCGTGACAATATTTCAACATTCTCCACCTAAGCAACACAATATCAGCATAATATTAAGCATTAGCAAGTAAAATACCACAAAGCCGTCTGTCGTGAGGTCGATATTTAAATGAACACGGCGACAACTTGACGCGCAAGTTAATTGACATGTATTATGCAAATGTATTTCACACAATACTTACATGGCACATAGTACTCGAAGATACACAAACATCCTGCAGAAAGCATCCAGGTCGTTAACCTCTCAGCTGATTCATCCACCGAAATCGAGATTAGGACATGCATCCGATTTGATACCTAAAATAGAACACGAGTTCAAACGCTCGGTAAACTCTCTCCCGATGTATGTTATCGATATGTAAGCTGCTGCGGATGAAAAGTGATTTATTATATGCCGCGGTGGTCACGCGGTCAGTACGTCTGACTTGTAAGCTGCTGTTGCTGGTTCCATTTCGATACACATGTTAAAACCATGGATGGGATTGGTCACCACACTGCCTGTGGATAGAATGATGATAATAATAGTCCCAAAAATGTGGTCAAGATTAAGATTGACTATCTCTTGCAATAGATATTATAGAGGTGATATTCTGTGCCCTAAGCAATATTGTAAGCTTTGTTATACAATAGCTTTGCTTGTCCACTTTTCTTGGCTGACCGTATCTATATACTTACATAGTATAAAACAAAGTCGCTGCCGTTATATACGCTCAGATATTTTAAACTACGCAACGGATATTAATGCGGTAGACAGTAGATAGGGCGATTCAAAAGAAAGGTTTATAAGTAAAAAAAGCGTAGGTAGGGCTAAAGTAGGTGTAGGGTGGGCGTAGAATAGATGTAGCGTAGGTGTAGGCTAGGGGTAGGGTAGGGGTAGACCACGCTAACGAAGTCGCACCGGATCCGCTAGTTAGTTATTTGTTTCGGATTAGGAAGCCATTAGGTATGTTGTTTTTAATCACCAACATCTCACTGTATGCAACCCGATAGTGAATTCAGTAAGTCGGACGCTCTAGTTGGCAAGGTGCAGTTGGCATGCTATGCAGTATTACTGCACTCGGCGCAGTGGTGCGGCGACTGCCCTGCTAGGAATTCGCGTGGGCGCCACTTGGTTGTGTCCCTCTGGGATTTTACATCTTTATTTCTTTTTATATCTTTGCATATACTCAGATCGATATGAGAAACTGAGGATTTGCCGCCTGAACTTTAACACACATACTTCTATCGCGAAAAAGCGATATCAGCTGTTGCAAAATATCTCATAGCGTTCGATAAAGCCTTCTTCTCACAGTATTTCGCATTGCGAACAAGTTTCTATAAACAATTAAAATATTAACTGCGTCCCTCGATTGAGAAATGTCTCCGTACACTTCACCTGTACGCCACAGGCTCTAAACTAGTAGTTATATTATCGTTTAAAGTCACTGCATTTGACGGTACGCAATTTATAACTTAATAACTGAATGTTTAGGCGTAGAGGCTATAAGATGCAGTACATGACGTGTATTGGCGTCGAATAACCTGGATTTACAACTTACCTGTACTTTTAGCTCGATTAGCATGCATATTTCTGCGATGATCGCACTGGTCCCACACTCCATAAGGCAATAACATGCGATGCGGTTGCGATCGGCACTCCGTTATTACGCGTCGTAAATCGTCGATATCGGCACCTTCTGCTCGAATGCGATCTGTGCCAATTAGAGTCATTACGGGCCTAACCGCGGGATGAGGCGAGCAATCTCTTTTATAGACTCAAAGTGGCTAGGGTAGGTGTAACCTAGACTTTACATGAAACGTCCATTCCCACACATTAAGGGCGGATTGAACCAAATTCTTAAACGCATTTAAGTTGATACTTAAATAAAATACTTCATACAGTAAAACGTTAAACGTCATTCTTAAAGAATTTGGTACACGCCGGGCATAATTCTTCAAATGTTTGTTTTCCGAAATCAATTTAATATTTAGAATTACTTTAACGGATGTTTTAATGGTTTAATATTAATGATCCTGTGTTTTAGTGTAAAAGTATTATGTTGTACATAAATCACGAGTTAAAAGGTGGCTCTTACAATGCTCAATTTTAAATTTTTTATGTCCATCGTTAATATTGTATTCAAGCACCTTTCGCAAAAAGCGTCTGAAGGTATCAGATGCATTCCCCATTAAGGCACTGTCGGTGCCGTGAACACTACTCAATTGTCGAAAGGTGCCATATCGAATAATTAATCAACACCGTATAAGGGCTGACGTACGAAAACTCCATAATAAAATAACAGACAGCAATTCACGGCGGACATAATTGTACCTATTGGTTGATACTCCACTTCAACTTAAGCAACTTGCTGTCCTCTGAACGCCAGTGAATAAATTGCAAAGATAAGGCATTACTGATTATTGATACTATTTCACTGCCTATCTATTCAAAATGTATAAAAATCTCGCTTTATTCTATTTTATTAAGCGTCTCGTAGAAACTACTAAAAAAACATACTCACTTACTTATCGTACCAATCGCGCGAGACAATCGTTATCCGAATCGGGAGGCGAATAACCTCGTGTTAAAAACTGAAGGTTTGTATCCGGTATGCAAATATTATAACAAGTGCCACAGAACGAGTATAACGAACCGTTGTCTGAAATTCTTCTGAGAAAGATTAAAGAACTTGTTTGCCCAGTAGTCGCCGCGACGTTGTTACTCCGTCTATTGTTTTCTTTTAAAACTGCTTTGGAGTAACCGAACGTCGTTTCGTGGTGTGTTTAAATATAAAAGTTAATTAACCACGATGCCGAGGCCGCTTTAAGCTTAAATTATCAACAGAAACGAGGTTCCACAGAAATAATTAGAGGGGAATATCTGTAGCAAAAAGCGGGTCCATTAAGCCGTGTTTATTCGAGTTATTTGCAGCCGGCAATTAACCGGCTCTTATTTACTTTAGTTCGGTTTTCTTAATAATTCGTGGGTAATTCGAATGGTAATTTAAAGGGTAATGGCGGCTTAATTTCAGTGTAAGTTTAAGCGAAGTATTAAGGAAAATGGATTGACATGTAAATTATTCAGAAATGGTAACGTAATTTTATTATTCGACGTTTTAATTCCTATGTACTTTATACAGTTCTTATGGATAGACCATTGTATCAGTTACAGGACCTCCAATGCCGAGCATAATCCTTCTCCGAACATTGAGGTCAAAATCACAAATTATATGACAAATATTGTTTATACTCCGAATTGCCTTCACCGCTCATTACAGGTCCCCTCGGCTTATCAAAGGTTAGCTGGAAGAAATCCCGTTGTGGGATAAGCACGCCTTTGGATTGTAAATTGTATGTTTATTTCCTGTAATGTTATAAATTGATGCAATAAAGAGATTACATACATACAAAAAAAATTGTTTTAAAGAAGATACCTTACCCCTGTATATACTAGCCACAAATCACATTCCGCCCGTTGAAACCATCTGGCCGTGGAGTATTCAATTCCTCGGTTGTCGAGGCAGCGCGCGCGCACTCGCCGACCACCTCAACGCCCCGCGCCCCCGCGCCCCGCCGGACACAGGGCATTTACTTCAAGAGCTTCAAAAGTATTTTCTTGGCCACATGTTGTGTTTAAACGTTTAACGCATTACGACTGTCTCGACGCGTGATTCCTTGCGGAATTTCATAAAATAGGTATACTGAGATGTCCGAGACTGGAAAAGGACTTATAGGATTAGTTTCTATATTTAACCTATTTAAGACGATCCGTTTAATATTTACCGCGAGAAAATGGATATGCTCGTTTGACTCTTTTCTTTTAATTTATTTTTATTTTTGTCATTTCTGTCGTTTGGCATGAGCCAAGCGAACGTATGAACACTATAAAACTGGTATTTATTAAATTAAGTAGGTTCCTAATTGAATGATCAATAAATAAGTTTTAATTTCGCAATAAATATTAACGATCGCATTAAATATTTACCTAAAGCTTTCGGTAATATTGAGTTGAGTGAAATATGATTAGGACTTTACCTACTTTAAGGTAAATATATACCTCGGTTAAATTGTAAGTAGATTTGTTCCGAAATAACACTGATGTATCTTCAGCAATACATGTTTGTGTTGGAACGTGTCTTCAGCCAAGAGCGCCAAGAAAAACCTAGTTCTTCGCATAATAAAGTTCGAATTAATCATTCTCTAGACAACAGCCTAACAATAACGTTTTACTAGGCGAATTTTACTGCATTCTTTATGGCGAATGTTTAGTTTTGACACTCTGGTGATCTTTTGTCGCAATCAGTGTTTCGCTCCATGCTATTCCTTTCGTTTTACAACTGCATTAAAGTTTGTCCTTAACCCGTCCGACCTTATGAAGTACAAAGCGTAAAAGGAACGATACGTGCTAATTTAGTGAGACCGTGTTCCTTCTAGGCAAATCTTCTTGATTATTTTACATATGGCATAATAGGCTGCAAAATTAAATGTTTAATCGCTAATCTTAGAAATTGGAACCATCACTTATGACTCATATTAAGTCAAATCAATGATTTTGAATGATACATTAGCGACCCGCCCCGGCTTCGCACGGGATTTCTCGGTTGTTCTTTACTATAATATGTATGTATGAAAGGTACCTACACATAAAATTCCTGGAAGAAATGCTCTAACTGTTGGTGAAAACCGCACCATAATCTGTTGAGTTGTGTAGGAGGAGTCAGCGGATATACAGACAGACACAAGCGGAAAGCGACGTTATTTTACAATGTAGAGATAAGTATTAACTTTAAAATGTTGAACCATAGCCGCGTTATACTGTGTGGACTAATTTGACATGCTTCATGTCTGTAACTAATTACACTGTCTATCTCATCCGTCAAAAAATCCATGCCAGGGCGGACCTGCTGAGTTCTTATGGAGATCCTTTTCAATTTTAATAGAGTGCTAAAGCTTAGCAGCAAAGTTATAACCAGATATTTGACGGTAAAATTACTAAAAAGCAATGCGACAACAATTACCATCAAATCGTAATCTTATAATTGCTAATGACACACTTTCAGTTTTAACTGCACTGTTTCATTGTACAGTATTTTGACGGAGGTCCCAAACGTTTTCTTTACCATGACTTTGCCTTAAAGTTGCCATAATATAAACGATAGCAATGCCAGATAAATCTGATGACTGTGTGACCATATTTATGTGTTTGACAGATGTCAGTTAGTAAAAAAAAATAAAAAATGTTTTGATATAAAACTGAACCTTATGTACGTCCACGCACACACACACACGCACCCGCGACAATCGTTGTCAGTTGGCCGAAGACACATTGTGCCCTCCCGCGAGCACAAAGCAGAACATTCAAGAGCGTTTATTTTAATTTCTCTTCGAAGCGGCGATGGCGTGATCCTTTTGAGGTAAAATCCGAACGCGTTCACAAAGCCCGTTGTTTTTTGGCCGTCTGTCTGTCTGTACACGTTATTTCTGATCCCCGAGCAGTGGTTAACGTGGTTTCGTTGTTCCTAACACGGCGCCGTGAATGCCTCTCTAATTTACGACCGTTTTTCATTTAACACTTGAAACGTGATGATAAAAGTAGGCACTTATTAAAGTTAATATCGAAGTACATAATAAGTATTTATTTTAGCTTCTATTTGGCTTACCATACGTAAATATTACCCTGATGTAAATAAAACAAAAGGTCTATCCCAGGATATAACATGCCGGACATGCCTCATAATCGCAAAATCACAAAATATGTAACAAAATTTTATTGCTTGTCTCTAAACTAAATAGACCGACTTGCCAAAAGGAACAATAATCAAAGTCGACAACGTCGTAAAACAATTTCTTAGAGCTTCATTAACATTATTGCTATATTATTTATATATTCCTCGATCTACTCTTCCTTTCTCTATACTATTATCTCTATTACGTTATCTGCAAGGTTGTATGTGGCCACTCACTTTTACCGTCGACCCTTTTCTGTCGAAACGACAGAGGAATCTTCGAACGCGTGTACGCGCCCAGAGATCGTTAATTATTCCGAAAGCTTTAATAAAGCAATTAAGACTTATCATGCGGTAGCACTTGTTACTCCCATTGTGATAAAACGATTCTTCTTATTAAAAACAAAGCCGATGATTTCGGTTCCTTTTTACAAGCTTTTATTTAACTTGCACTGTTCGTATGTGTGTTTGTAAGTTGTCCGTCATAATTTGCAAATCATTTTTCAACAATTTGTTGGTATCCAATTGAGATGAAATTTGATATACCTATATAACTTGGATGTCATTAATATGGTACCATGGAGGCGGTCTTATAAGGAAGGAACTAATTAGCGCATTAAGATAACCCCATCGTATTTGGGCTTTTTGGAGAGGTTTTAATGAGTTGGTACTATACTGCGCCATAAAAGATGGTTACAGAAAAAAAAAATTTTTCAATTGAGCACTTATTTGGTTATTGATAGTTTATGACTCTTTCCCTTTGTGTATTGCCATCGGAAATACGGGTCTTTACAACAAAAGCTTTAATGAAACCGAAATATAAAGTCATTGCTTTGTATCCCTCCATCTTGAGTGCCGGCGTGATGCGGCCATAAGCACAAGTCCGTCACAGTGACAGCCGTACTTTTAATTACTGGCTTTCAATCCACCCTCGATACAATAGTGGCTAGCGTTGGGGATATCGGCTATAATATTATTCCCCCGAAAGTATAGAAAGTGCTGAACAAAGGATTCATTAAATCAAAATGGACAATGATGGCTCCCCCGCCCTGGCTGGACAGCTGAGTGGCGTGGAGTGGGAACAGAAGACGTGATTGTTGAGGCAACTTCATGGCGTAGGGCTCGATGTTTCAAGTTACGTTTACGTATATGGGATAGTTGAATATTGGGTTGGTAGTCGGATCTATAGATTTAGATTAGTGCACATACATATAGAGGACATTCGTAGCATATTGCTAGGTAGGTATCTCAGAATAAATAATATACGACGTACAACGAAATGTATCGATTTAATTTAATTACGTAGGTACGTGTAAGCGAAATGTTAAACATTAGATTGCTAATTTTATCTGTAACTTACCTGCTATAAAAACTCCCGAAAAACAAGAAGTTTCGAACTAAGTCCTTTTTGTGGCATCGTAGCTTCGTTTTCTTTATTTGAATACTAGTTTTATTGAGTTGATTGTAAGCTTTGTTACATTAAAATCGGTTTACTAGTTTGCTAGATATTTGAATACCTATATGTTGACTTTGTCGGGGTCTTCCGGTGTCCATCGCTTAGGTTATAAAACAAGGAGATGATGCTGATGATGTTGACGTAATTAAATTATAAACTACACCTAGTAACACGGCTAATAAGTTTTAATACTAATAATACAAATTATTAATATACCTTCCTTTGTTTTAGGTAAGTCTGCCAAGGCCTCGAGCACGCCGTATCGACGGAATTATGTAGCAAGTAATATAACTATAAGTTATTAATAGTTAATGGTAATGCTAAACAATAATATTCCGACAAGTTAGCACCTCAATAATTAATAGTAAGTATGGTAGCTAAACTTAAGGAAGTATTGTGAACTAAGTTTGCGCCACAAAGTGTACGACACTGCAAGGTTCTTTAGTGGTGACCTGGAACTTTTACTAAGAACTAATTCAAACAACAAGAATAGTCACATAAACCATAAAAACCGTGATGCTCGCAAGGGAGACTGCCAAGTCGAAACTTACAGAGCTATAAAATCACAAGGGATGAATTTACTTAACGAACATAATGTATATGCCAAAATTTTAATGCGAAACTACATACAAACAGAATTCATATTATATAGCTTTTTAATAATGATGTATATTGGATATACTATACTATAGTATCATCAACACAGCCCCTAACAGTCCACTGCAGGACTTACGGCCTCTCCCACGAAAGGGGAGGTTATTGCCATAATCTCCACGCTTGGCAGGCGGGTTGGAGATCGCAGTGTTTAAATATAACAATGGAAAATGCTGCTGCCCATTTTCCAGACTACGGAGACTCTTGATCTTTTGTCTCGAAAACATTAGTCGCCTTGTACGACACCCATGAGTGTAAGGGGTTGGTGCTATTCTACTCTGCCGGACACTACACGGCCTTATTACTAGTTAAAAGTTACCTATACTATAGTATAGGTAACTTTTAATTTGATTTGTACCCAATAAAATTTAGATTATTAGATTATAAGATTTCATGTTTAAATAACTAAGCAATGATTTATTATTTACATTGTGTTTTTTATGTCAGAGTACAAGGACTTTTTAAATAATAATAAAAGCACAGTTACTCACAAATTGCGCGGTAATGTTTTTGTATATGTAGGTACTTATAGGGGAAATAAGCAAGCACGGGCCACCTGTTGGTAAATGGTCACCGCCGCCCATTGACACCCCCACACCGCTCTAGAGGCTTTATCCGCCAACAAACAAAGCCGCCTCTGTACGCTACACCTGGTTCTAGTTCCCGCCATCCTGCGCCTGCGGTACACAATGTGCAGAAGACTGTGATCTTTAAGCATGTGATTTTAATTTGCAATACTTAGGTACTTTACTGCCTCTTGGTCCACTATTAACCGGCGCTACTTCGTTCGCGTACATCTACTTTACCCGTACTTACTCTTTTTTTCTTGCCTCTAAACCTTCCTCTTGAACTACTCTATATATTGATAAAATCCGTTGCGTAGTTTAAAATATCTAAACGTACATATATACAGACGGCGAGAAGCGACTAAAACCAATAGGGTTTTTCTATTTTTCTTCACGCTTTCTGATTGATATTAAAGCACACTTTATTATAGTCGTAATTCCTTTGGGCAGATTAACAGTTCGACGAGAACATCCACACAATTTATGGTTTTAGATAAAACGGAAAATTCGTTGCTGGTTAGGTGGCAAAAATAGATTAAGTAAACCGACTCAAGTTTCAACACAAACATTCAGCTCTATTGTGTGCGCAAAATATCAAATTACCAATCTTATTTGTGCATTATACATACATATTAGATCGATGACGTGCGTAACACGATAGGTACTTCCTATTTCTCAGATCAACAATCAAATATAAAGGGGAGCACACAAAAGGATCGCCAAAATCAATGAAAAGGTGTTTTGTCAAAATGGTCCTTGGATCTTGTCAACTTCACTAAATCTTGTGGAACAAATACGCCATTTGGCCGTGAAGAGGCCACTTTAGATCACAAAAGTAATTATTATTAGCGGGGACCCCTATTTGTGGTCCTTTATTCTTACGATAAAAGAAACGGTAGTTTTAGTGCTTCCTCTGCTTGGGTTCCGGATGTTACACTATTCGTTTCAACCGTTGGGTCGCTTATTCTTTTGATAAAATATTAGAATTAAGTGAAATATTTTGTATTCCAAAAGAACGTTGGCTCTGTAAAAATTAATTGTCTCGATTCGGACGGTTTTTAATTTTGAATTTCAGTATGAAAAGTTCGATATTTTGATGCATTGATTTTCCCTATTTTCCCGTTTGGTGTTGCCAATGTGATTGAAAAAATATTGAATTTTTCCATTCGATTCGGGGTGAGCGATTTAAACATAGCGCTCAAAAATACCTTTCTACCTTACAAATTGAAGAATTTAAAAATAATTATTTATTTACGAGTATAAACCAATAGGTATGCTGAGCTATTATAAACTAGCGCTGAGTGATTGCAAGGCCAAATAAAAGTAAATTTCAAACTTTCTCCTGGCCCATTAGGAAAATCAGGCCAAGCAGCTAATAACTCATACTCAACTACAGCGTCACAACTCACAGCTAGTCCATGAGGCGTTTGTCACAATCTTCACGCTCGGCAGGCGGCCGGTTGGAGATTGCAGATCGCTGTGTTGGTACACAGTTGGTTTATAATAGAAAATAAATAGGATAAATAAATGAAAGAAACCCCAGGCTGGCCATATTTATTATGTTTAGGGTACTTTTTGTATATTTAAGTTTAGTAAGTTTGTAATATTTAGTTAAGATTTGATATTGGTATTGTTTTGTTCACGTGAAATAAATAGTTCTTAATAAAGAAAAAACATTAGAAATAAGATAAAAAATAAATAATAGAAATAGGTTTTATAATAGAAGACTGTTACAGTATAGTAGGTACAGTTATTCTAAGGGTTCTACATGGTCTTCCTCAGACTATTAATCGCCATAAACGACACTCGTAATGTCAACCTAGTAAAAAGAGAGCATATGTGCACAACTAGCGACATGCTCCTATTTTGCACGGGTTGTCTCAGCTTTTCTTCACTATTTATATATTTACTCGTATGGCAATTTAATATAAAAATAAAGACTATATAAGACTGTAATATGCATGATTATACATATGTATAAACCTTCCGGAAGAAATTATCTAATTTATGGAGAAAAGGTTGCGTGGTTTAGGGGGATTTAGCTCAAATACATCAGACACGCGGCAACCAACGAATATTCAATTATTCTTTTTATTTGCTCTGTCCTGACGTTTGTATTTTGTAAACGCAGCCTTTAGTCCGCGACAAAATAAATGAGATATTTAAGTACAATATTGCATTGACTGTCCATTTAAAATAAATAAGTATCATATGTAATATCCACAACTATACAAGCTCCTTGCCTGCCTAAACGAGATTTACTTCTGCACGAGCTCTCCCGGCGAACAGTGTCGCGTGGCTTTATTGTATGATTGACCCAGTTCATGCTACATTGAACATCGACAACTATTACTACTAATCCTTGTCAGAATAGGAGTGGAGATCGATATCGATTCTTCGTAGTTTTCGTAATGAGCTTGTATTGCGTTACTTTCGTTGCATCTAGATGATTACAAGGAAAGAACACCACAGCCAGGTAATATTTAATTAAGTCATAGATTTATGTGACTTTACGACGACATATACTTTTATATAAATATCACTTGTCTAATTAATCCGCAAATTAGCAATTATTATTTTATGTTCAACATACCTAGGTACTTATACCTCTTGGGGTCGGCAACGCGTGGGTGATGCCCCTGGTGTTGCAAACGTCCATAGACTGCGGGGACTGCTTACCATCAGGCGGGCCGTAAGATTGTTTGCCACCTTAGTGACCGTATAATAAAACCTCTTATATACAAGCAGATATACTAACACTTCAGTTTATTTTGGATTTACACTATATTTTTTTAATGTAACAAAATATTTTTTATCAGACGGGCAGCGGTTAATTGTCGTTGTTGATATTATGTGTGACGATAAAGATTTATTTTGTCCATACATCAGCTCGACATCAAGTACCCAAGTCAACCAACACACATTTGACATAGAATTTACAGCATCTATATTCACGGCTTAGCTCGTATCGTTATCATAGACTCTCTTTGACCTCACGCACTATAACTTTATAGCAGAGCGGTCAAAGTGGGCTAGTTTACGAGATCGCCGGCTCGCATTGCTACAATTTCCACGAACGCGTCGGCGTCTGTACGAGGAATGCCACCACTAATCGAACAGTTAGATAGCCGGCGTTACCTGAGCCACATTCATTTCGGTTTGATGGCGCAAATGCCCTAGCTATATCTGCCCTAGCTATGTGGCTATCGAAATTGATAGCGAAGCCAGTCTGAAGTAGGCAACGATGTGGCTTAAACGATTTTGAAATTGGAATTTGTGTACCAGAGATAAAGATTAAGAAACTCGGATTTGTAAAATATGTCTCGAATGCAGAGGCGCTGTCCTAATTGGAACGGTCGTGCGACCATGGACGTCGGGCGATTTTGAGGCCAGCTATTGATTGGACGACGTCCGTCGTACGATCATGGTCGCACGACCGTTGCCAATTAGGACAGCGCAAGAGAGTCACTTTTTTATAGTATGAGTCCAATTCCATACTCTCTACGTCGACTCGGTCCGGAATCGCAGTTTCAATACAAACCTTCCTCTTAGTCCCCTGAGGTATAAAAACTGTAGATGATGAAGTACAAAAAACCAAACAGACAGAAGTGATAATGAGAACATAGTTGAGACTATAATGTTTAGGTCGGATTAGTTAATCTCTTGGTCGGAGACCCTGTGAGACTGGTTGAACAGTCGCGGGTGACAATTTGCAATCCCCTGATGGTATGTGAACTATCTATCTATCTACCTATATCCTACATACACAATTATAAAATTGTAAGTAGCCGTGTCTGACAATGAAGTTATTCCAGAAAAAAACAGTCAGTATAAAGCACTGAGACGTGGGTAGTCTTAAAAATACAAGTCCATAATCGCAAATCAAGCTAATATCGATAGAACCGAATAGGTAGAAAATTGTGACACCATATGAGTATCCGAAGAGTTTATAAACATTTCGCAATCCGTCAGTTGCTGCGTTTCGTTTTTCCGTGAGTATTCACTAGTTGTTTACGCTGAGGCGGGCGTAAATTGACTTGTTGATGTGTTGCCCAAACCGCGGCTCGGTTCAAAAAGAATTTGTTTACCCACTTCACGTCATTGAGTAAGTTTTTCGTTAATAAGGCTCAGAAAAGAATATGCTGACAATGCGCTGACATCCCGTCAGTGAGAGTTTTCTTCTCATATCTGCTTACTGGCCGAACCTCTCTCCCGTGATGGAAAGTTTCGTACGTCAGCCCGTACGCCTTGTTAAACAACATCTTGGCATTATTGTCCCGGTTGTGCTACCGCGCACGAGGGCTAAGGATGCGCCTTGACCATAATCCAGGGTTTGGCTCAGATAATTACAGTGGAGTGCCTGCTATCTGACCTCCGTGACTCTGCTACCAGGGAAACCCGACTAGATTGGATCATGGCCATTGATGAATGCTTATCAGTTAATTTGTTTCGGTCTCTTATTTATCTAAATAAAATAACTTATGTTCCTGTATTCTATTCTTGTATTGTATAAAATGACATTTGATTCTTGTATACTATATTTCTATTAGCATGGCTTGCAATGTCATAAACATCAATTTATACCTATGTATAGATATTAAATTTGTGTCGGGAAACATCGTAAAGACGAAGCGTATTTCATTTTACATGAACAATAGGTGTTCAGCAGACTCCCTATTCCTGTCTCAACGACGCAATTTTCAATAAGTCAAGTGGTATTAATCTCTCCAGTGTTGTCGTGTACCGCACTTCCTATAAGTTCAAAGAGTAAACGTAAAACCCGGGTATTTTCTGGTAAGCTGGGGGTCCGAAGTGGCATGAATAAAAGGAGATGTATGAAAATAGTTGTGGATATATGCGAGGCTTGGAAGTTGTGTCCGGACAGAGCAACGTGACGGTTCGTAGTCTCTGCCTAAGCCTCCTATGGGGCACAGGCGTGAGCTTTATGTATGTGTGTATTTTCTAGTAAAAACTGTTGTATTGCATTGTCTAGGAATTTTTAAATAATAGGGGATATAACTGTGTTCTCGAAGCCACTTCCGCTGCTGTGGAAAAACTTTTCAACCGAGTTATTGATTTGCAAAATTGCTGTCTCGTTTACGATATTTATTGACAACCATGTACCTTACCTTGTAACCTTTGTACCTTTGTTATATTAGTTAGGTACCTGCCCCCTTTTATATGTGGGTGCCAATGGTCTATAATCAAAAAGTCGATTATTTTTAATTTAAATATATATCATTACTACAATTATGATTAAAAAGCCTGTCGCAGAAGTCAATGCAGTACCCCACAGGGTACCACTTTGGGCACATCGTGCGGCGTTCTAATTCATCTTCGGCCCGATGAAGTGATGCATTCCCTTCATCGTGTCGGGCCGTCGTGTTTAATTTCACTGGTCCGACTCTCTCGCGTTATGCGACCCGGATAAGAGGAAAGCGGGCCCTATTATCGACGAGGCCACGACAGTTTCCGAGACACTCAGGAAATTGTGGAACACTGACTCCCTGAGCGGAGTGGGTTTGGTAGAGTTTTATGATCGAAAGCGTTGGATTTTGGAACAGTCTGTGTCGGAGGATTAAGGTACCTTCATAAAATAGACGTTTAGAAAAGACTAGATTTTGACTAGCTGTTTTTAAAGTTTTGCGTTAATGATGTTTTAAGTAGAATTAGTAGTTTTTGTTAGATACCGAGATATGTAACAAAAGCTTCTATGTATTCACAACTTAAATATGTATTCACAAACTATTGACGGTTTGTACTAGGTGGGGATGACAATGAAACAAATGCAACGGTTTAACGCAACGCTAATCTCTAATAAATTTTCAAGGCATGTAAAATTCATTTATTAAAATCAATGTCATTTGCGTATTACTGAGTCACTGAATACAATGCCGATTAGCCTGTGTTGCCAGATGAGTTACCATATAGGAGGCATGTGTCCCAACGTGGTGTGCCCTAACCTTATCTAGCAACCAAAACGCGTATTTAAACGCGTTGACAATGACGTGCTGAACGACACACTAGACACAGTTGCCTTTGAATGTTTTAGTAGGTGATTGTTATTCAAATCAACGTCAATAACGATAAAGGTTGGAAGCTAATATTTAAAAAATTGTTTGTGATGAATGCCGCAAGAAAAAATCTCGCAAACGGTTATTTTCAAATCTACACTGCCAGTATGAGTTCGATAGCGGTAATATTTTTTTAATTCCCGTGCTCGTGAGATTTGTTTTGTAAATGGAACGGACATTGTTTATGAACCGTGGTGTTAAAACGCATTTGCCCGTACTGGCTGGCGACAAATATTGCCTCGAAAACAAAAGGCGATAGAGAAGTAAAATAATAAAAAAAGTAAACTACATCGTTGTTCCGGCGCGCTCGTAATTTGAATACAAGCGCTTGGGCGTGAACGCGGCCTAATTGTGCTCGCGTCATTTAGAATTTTGATTGCATGTCCCTTTATTGTTCTTGGCGCTTTTGTTTGGGTGCACGCCGGGCTGCAGGCGAATTGACTTCGTGCGGGGGGCGCCGAATGTCATGGTCTAACTAAATTGAAATATTGAACTTCATATAGGTGCAAAGCAATTCTATATTATTTATTTTCTTTCATTACGGACGGAATGGAACGGAGGCGGTATAGCAAGCAGCCTTTGAGGAGTTCTCTATCTAACTAATAAACTTATTTCGGTGAGGTTGTCTGCATTTAAAAGCAATCATTTCCGAGCCATTTTATGTTAACATTGCAATAGAAAAATAATAAAATAAAAATCTAAATTTAAAAATTTAAACAAACCCACGATACACGACGGCTAAAGTTGTTTGTACTTTTGGTAGTTCTACTTCATGACCATTAAACAATGCTTCCCACAGGACATTTTGTTACGTTGACGACTCAGTCCCGGAATGGTTACAGTAAAACGGGTTCTTTTACCTACAGTAAAACTGTATTCATCATCATCATTCGAGTAGTCAATCCCGGCTTCTACCACCGCTTTCCTACTTTGTTGTCTCCACTTAACCCGATCTCCGGCATCCTCACATCATAAACCATACACTAAAACTAGATTATGACATTTTTATTCTAGCACTACCTATTCGCACTTCCACTCAATTTACTCGCCCCCAGAATTGTTGCCCCATTCGTCACACCTCCCTAGAATCAATTAGCAGAGAAATTACTGCCCAGCAATTCCCGATACGATTCGCGGATACAGGCGAGGTGGTGCAACTTTACGAGGCCGGGCCTGTACTTCCCGGTCGATATTTAGGAGCGGTCGTAAAATAACAATGCAGCGGGTGGCACGCACTATTTGGGACAACGCCTGGTGCCACTGCGTTTCGGACGAGTCGAACCTGAGGTGTAAGAAGACTTATTTCAAACTAAACTCGCGATCTTTACACAAATTATATTAATAGTAAATACCTACTCATAGCGCGCTTCTAATACTTATTTGGTGCCGTTTCATAACATCGAAGTAAGCAATGAAAAGCCAACAATGAGTCGTATTTGACGGCACGCGCTATTTCAGACCGCCGGCGCCGCAGCTGCCGTGGCGCTCACTGCCAGCTATAGCGGTACATACATTCATACACACATACATACACTTCCCGATTTATTATTATGGAGACATAAAGCGCGTACTTTGTGGAGACTACGCTTAGCTGAACTCTTGAAGTGTAGGTAGAGGTATAAAAATAATATTGTAACTTATCTAGCTAGGTTATTGTATGTTCAGGTGTCTTGACTCTTTAATGGCGGCCAGGTATTTGTGTTCTCTCTCTTCTATAGCTGCTAACATACTATAGTTACTAAATAGTCACATGAGACCTTCCTGTACGAAAACATGTCTTACAATGTCATTAATTACAGTAGTGAGCAATCGAAATTTCGCATTCAAGACGATGTTCGGAGGTCATTATATTACCAAATCGACCGTGATTTACATGCGTGCGCGCCGACATCCGACGCCGTGTTGGGCCTGATTGATATTCGCGATTATCTGTCTCTATATTTTTATTTAAACGTGACCGGATGAAGTACGTGTCCGTGGCTTGAAAAAGGCTACAGAAAGTTAGTATAGATAGACCAGTAGACCGCCTAGGCTGGCGCCTCGTTCTAGTAATTGAATTTTGGATATCCGGTTTAGAAATGCAGCGGTTTCTAATTTTAATTGCAGGCTAATAATTAAATATTCAGGTGTTGCAGTGTCCCAAGATGAAAGTCTTTGGCACGTGCTTATTGTCAGTGATGATTTATGGACCGAGCATAAAAGCCTCGAAGGCTCAGGATTACTCAGTGTGCGATGGAGAGAACTACGAGTATGCTCGAAGATTCTTTACGTGATAGGATCAGAAGTGAATTGATATTTGTCGCGGAAATAAGGACACTGACATAGTCGTAGAAATCGCAACATTGGAGGATTGGGCAGGCCACGTAGCTCGCAGTACCTATGGCTGATGGGGAGAAAAGGATCCTCGTGTGGCGACCACTTATAGGCAATCGCAGCGTTGGTCGGCTCCCCTCGAGATAGATGGTTCGACAAGGTTTGTAAAGGTCATAAGGAAGTCGGTGAATGCAAGACGCACAGAGCTGATGTCGGTATGGAAGGAGAGAAGGGAGACTATGTTTGGTGGACGTCCTACGGCAGAGATAATTATGATATTGATGTTAAAAGACCAAGATTCTCTCTGCTCACGTTTCTCTGTGCATATTTTCTCCTGTAGCTCTAGACGTAAGACTTTTGAGTTGTTTTGTGAGTTATGCCGGTAGCGTCGTGAATAGGGTGTCGTATGAGAGTTTATGTCCATAATAAATCTTTTGACTTTGACTTTGAAGCCGTGAGAAGTGGGGTCGAGTCGCAAAAGAGTAATTAATTTTCTATACAATGTAAAATGTTGTTGCTATTGTGACCTACACTGACCGCGGATTGACTCATGCAATGACCCAGGTGTACTATCGCTAATATCAGGTACACAGTGGTCGACCTTCACTTAAACTAAATGAAATTTTGATGACTAACGACCTGAGTGGTTCAGTTGGGTAATATCAGGTCTGCCACGCAGAGGTTCTGGGTTCGATTCCCGGCCGAGCAAAAATTTTAATTATGAATTTTAATTTCAGTCACGGGTCTGGGCGTTGGACTCTTAATAATTAAATATTTAAAAATATATAGGTAGTTTATCAGTTTCTCGTACCCATAACACAAACTTTGCTTACTTCTGGGCTAGATGGCGTTGTGTGAATTGTCTAAGCAATTTTTAAAAATATTAATAACGTAGGAATCCTATCATTTCAAGAAGATCTAGGGTCCTATTATTGAAACCGCTCGCTTCTAAGCAAGCGCTCGCGTGCGCTACCTATCTCTTTCACGCACTCGTGGTAAGTTGCTAGACATAGAAATGACAGCATTAGAAGGCAAACGGTTTCAAAAATAGGGCTCCTAGTCGTGAAAACAAATAACACCAACTCCATACAACAATCCCATATCGTAGGTAGAGTAATATTAGTAATATTTATATAATCTAAGTCCTACCTACAGTACGTACGTACGTACGTAGCCTCTAATACAAAATACATAATTCCTGGTTGTACGTCAGAAACCAGGTGTAATTGCTAGTTTCTAAGTTTAGACTTTTCAGCTGTATGTATAGGTCATCATCATCATATCAGCCGAAAGACGCCCAGTGGTAGGCATAGGCCTCCTGCAGAAATTTCCGCAAAGGCCGGTCCTGAGTCTCCCGCATTCAGCTGGTACCTGCGATCTTTACCAGGTCGTCGGTCCACCTTGTGGGAGGCCTACCCACACTGCGCCTTCCGGTACTAATATATAGGTACTAATAAGCAATTAACTAATCAGCTTCATGTAGACAGATTACGTATATACGGCTTGTAAAAAGCCTATTGGTACATATTATGTATTCTAATAGGTGTCATACATTCCGGGCATTAAAGCCCATCCTGCCAAGGTCGTGTCGTGTGACTCGCCTGCAGCAGGTCATCGTATTAATTAGGGACTTATTTGGGTCACTACGTGATTACGACATAATGTTACACTCATATAATTTTGCTGTCATATTGTCCATTTGTCACCCACATATTTCACCCAGATATTTCTATAGTACCTACGATAAAATTTCTAGAGTCGGTTTTTGCAATTACCTAGCAAGATATACGGAGTTTAGCTATGCTAGCAATTTACTATAACTTCTTGATTGATCGCATATACCAATATGCAGGTGATCAAAGTGTTTCTTAATTGTTTTATACGGTTAGTAATATTACTTGATTGAGTTTTTTAAATAATAATAATAATAAATAATTAATATTCGTGGACAAATTCACGCAGCGCCATCTAGCTTCTACTATGGTTGCTAGATAACTCATATACTACTTAAATACTTTTTAAATGGTTATTGCCTTCATTTAACTTTGTTTAAAAACGATAAATGTTCAAGTAAGTAAGCATTAACTGATAAGTATTTAAGTAACTCCTTCAAGGCCAGCTGTTTTTAGACATGTTAGACGCATCATTGCTTATCATCTATGACATTGCGGTCAAATAATTATCTTGTTTGCCTTGTAAAAAAAGTAATATGAGTAAACCTCGGTATATTAGGTAGGTAAGAACTTTGTGTACGTGTGCAAAAAAGTAAAACACTAAAAACAAATGTGTAGGTACCAAGGTTTCGTTAGACGATGAAACGAAACGTCATCTTTTACAACTAGGTAATTAACTTCTTATTCAAAATTGCATTAAAATATTTACGTTGGTATTATAAAGATAGCAATAGCAATCCTTGTTCATGGAGAAAAATGAGCCCGCCAGCATGGCTAGCACAAGACTTGCTCCCTCGACGTAAGTCGCGCCGCGAGAGAGCCTATGTTTCCTTTTCTCAATACTAGGATGAAAGAGATAGCAAAATCGATGTCGCGCCTTTTGTAGCTGGTCATACTTGTGCTAATGGAAAAGGTTTACAACGCCATATGCGATTCACACATTAAATTTACTAGGGTGTAACAAAAATACAGAACCGGAGGTGCGTTGTCAGTGTGCTTAGGCACGTTCGATCCGAGTTTGTAGAAATACAGATCAATACTCTGTCAAGACTTACCTAGAATCTGACTACTTGATAGACATATCCAGCAGTATTCTGTTATGGACTGATAACGCGTTAGTCAAGTCTGCGTTTCAGTGGCGGCGACTATTATCTACACACGTCTGACTACGCTGTACACATGTCTGAACTTCCAAACAGCTCGATTGTCTATGTATTAAATAACACGGAAGACAAAATGCATAACTGACAAATCTACAGACCAACACTTCCGTCAGAATTGGAAATACAATCAAAATCAGTGCGTCTTCTTGCGACGCGACGACTTAAACTTGTCTACTTTTATTTACAAGGACAGAGTTTGCGATCTCTTGTGCGTAACCTATCATAGACCTCATAGATCATAAATCTTGTGGTAATATCGGACAGTCCTCTCACTATGTGAGGACATCATCATCATTGGCCTTAGACATTTATTATAGATGATTTAAACAGCGTCACTGTTAATCTTACGGCACTTTCTCTGATGGCTGTCGAGGCCAACACGGGAAAGACAGATTTGGTCACACAGTGAACCGACAAGATAATTCGCCCGGGATGGTAAGGGATTATCGTTCAAACAGGAACCAGCGTAAACTTAACAAAACAGATCACAGCTAAAAATCAAAACGATGTCCGAGATTAACAGTTGTTATAAAGTGAACATTGCATAAAGCAGAGGTTTTAAATTAACCCCCGAGTTTGCGTGTCGGGATGACAGTGAGACATTTTGCACGCAACACCTTGTGTAGGTACTATTTTAGGCTTATTGTTACAACCTACATAGAATTCCCTACCATAGAATTTCAGACGTGTAGGAATTTCTGAAAAAACATGTCGATAATTTGTATACAATCCGAATAAATAATAGAACTAGGATCGGATGCATTGAAAAGAAAATCGATTCATTATTATTGCCTAAGCGCTTTAGGTTTTGTTTGTACTTCTTCAGTCGGATGTAAGACGCAAAGTCACTTAAGAATAGGTGCAGTCACAGAGAAGTAGTGGGGTGGAAAGATTTGCTAAGATTGTGCTAAGATTATGAATTCGTTATGATCATAGAAGAATATGATGATCGAAACGTCGGAATTACATAATAAATATAAAACCATGATTAATCCGTTAACATTTATTTTATTTGGAATGACTAAAACTATTTTATATGTATTACTGTATATATTTTTGGTGTTTTAGATGTAGGTATTAGTGTATATTGTTATTATAACTGTAAATTATGTTTTTTTTTTTTTTATTATGTTATTCGGCAGACAAACAGGCATGCGGGCCACCTGATGGAAAGTGGTTACCGCCGCCTATGGACATCAGCAACACCAGGGGAGTCACCAATGCGTTGCCCGCCTCTGAAGAAATCTCTAATATACCTCTTGAACGATCCCATGTCATAGTCCAAAGGAAACACTGTGGCTGGGAGCTCATTCCACATCCGAATCGTACGAGCGAGAAACGCTCAATCAATAAAGTAATAAACTAAAAGGAGTAAAATGTTGATATTGGGCATACATACTTGCTCACTTGCTTTCAAAGTAAAGGAAACCAACCTGAAATTTCACAATCGAATTCCAATGACTATAGGTATAGAGGATTAAAGTAGGGGAGCTGGTTGTAAGGGAGGTATCGCAAATAGTTGTCCTAACAATGCTGCAACTGGGCGCGTCGGAAGGCTTGGCGGCAGCCGCGCACGCGATGCGAAACGAATGCCTAGGTGAGGAATGCCGGACTACTAATTATTATGGTGTTTTATTTAACTTTATTATCTTTTGGGGATATGGAGGGACGTTATACTGCTGTATTTTAATTTAAAAAAAAGTTTAGATAATGTCAATAAAGCCTAGCTTAATTTTAATTAAAAGTGCGGCATTGGTGTGGTGACAGTGCTTGCGAGACCGATAACGAAGGTTAAGCAATGTTTGCACTGTCCGGGAACTGGATGGGTGACCGTTTTGTACTTTGAGGCTAGTCGAACATCACTCGCAGTCGAATGTTAGTCGAACTCGTTAGGTGGGCCTCCTAATACCGTTGACGAAGTGAGGTTGACCAAGGTCTTCCGTGGGGGACCCGGTTGGGGAACAGTTTAGGGCCCCGTGACAGTATTTATTTATTTTAATACAAAAGTATGAGAGCAATAAAGTCGATTCATATAAGTAAGTAGGTATTGTTACAATTAAGTTCTTATAAATAATGTGATCATATTATTTATAAAGAACACAATACGATTCTCAGTACCGAGAGTACTATACCTGTACTAATATAAACATCCTGATCATCAAGAACCGGCACTGCATACCGTCGACATAGAATGGCGTGGCAACAATTACCCTGAAGGGGTCGTCATTACACGTGTATGTACTTAATATATTTAGTCACAGAGAAATTACTTTAAAGACAGGTATATCTCAAAGCGTCTGTGGTCCGTCCAGGCAGGTCCATGGCAGGATGCAGCCGTCGGCGCTCCGGTAGGCCTCCCGGCAATAAATAAACATTTTAATACTGTCGCAGCTCACGGCAGTGCCATTACACTTTTAAATTGCACTTATCTTCCGAGGGAAACCTGAAACGCGCCATTGAAGAAAGACGATGCACAGATTTTTATGAATGACTCGCAACCTTCCATTGTGCAATTTAAATTGTTTTGCGGGCGGCGCGTAATTGCAAGGCTATTGGAATTCGAGACGGAAGCCTTGCCAGAGCAATTTCTTCTTTATTTTTTAAATAAAATTTAACTTTTTGTATCAACTGTTTGTGTTTTTCTATGCTACAAAATGCGCAGCAGCGTTTTCCATTTATTTTATTTATAATACTGCGATCTCCAACCCGCCTTCCAAACGTGGAGATTACGGCAATTACCTCCCCTTTCGTGGGAGAGGCCCTTAGTCTTGCAGTGGACTGTCATGGGCTGTGATGATGATGTACCGACCCCGTGCGGTTAGCGAATTCTGCCCGTGTCAAGATCAGTCTTAATAGATTTGCAGAGGCCATTTAGTTTTGGCCCCTTGTTCGAGCTTTTGATACGCCTCTTGATTTAATAGGAATATAATAAATCAAATCAAATCAAATCAAATCAAATTATTTTATTCCACACAAACACATAATTTCAAAAATCAACAAAAATGTACTTAATTCTATAAACTTATCACTAATCAAAATATATACATAAGTGTGGAAGGGCACAATCTCAGTATACGCTGAGGGCTGAAGCCCTGCAGCACTGTTTTTCAGATTGCCCCTGATCATCTTAGCCTTGTCCATATTTTGCGTAGGGCATAAGTGCAGTTAAACAAGCAAACAAAAACATGCTATGTGTGTAACCAAAAAACAAAAAAATGCTGTTATTATAAAACGAGAAAAAAATATTACAATATTACAGGATTCCCTATCCATCATAATTAGGTTTACTCTATTAACTAAGAGATTGTATATATAAATATATATGTATAGGTACCTACCTATTAGCTATTTAATAAAGGTTTATACTTTTATTTTATTTATCAAATTAAAGTGTTACTTTTTATTTAACTGAAGTACTTTCTTTATGCCTAATTAATAAAGCTCTCTTTGTGTCTCTTTGTGTTTCAAGTTTAAAAATTTGTTGGGTTACACCGTGTCTAAGGGGTGGTGGAATATTGTTCCAAATTTTATATGCGGAATATTTAAAGCAGCCTTTATAGCCCGCTGTCCTATGTACTGGAATAGACAAATTTTCATGATCACAGCTACGTAGACCTTTTCCGTTTTTATTAAAATTTATTTTATCATGCAAATAACTAGGCCGTTTAGTATTTATGACTTTACGTATGAAACAGGTTAAGTGAACAAGCCTTCTTGTTTCCATATTTAAAATGTCTTTTTGATCGAGGATTGGTGAAATATGCGCTCGCTTAGGTATGTCATAACAAAACCGAGCGCATGCGTTTTGGACCCGCTGAATAGCATGTTTCGTTTTACTGTAAAGTCTTGGACCGTACACTGAATCGCAATAATTAAATTGCGATAGAATTAAAGCTTCGACAAGGGTTTTTCTAACGTCTTCTGATAAATATTTTCTAATCCCATACAATAACTTTAGACGGTAAAATGCATTTCTAATTTTAATGTTTATATGCTCAATATATCTCATATCATCGTCTAACAATAAGCCTAAGTTTTTTGCACTGCATACTTTTTCTATATTTTCGTTCCCAATTCTGATAACCGGATTTGTATTTGAAATTATTTGGCGTTGTAATTTGCTACCCATGATCATATAGTTTGTTTTTGTAGGGTTTAATAAAAGAGAGTTATTTTTGGCCCATTCGTTGATTATATGCAAATCTTCATTTAGCCGCTCTATGGCAATATCTGCCTCGTCTGGGTTGAAGACTTGGTAGAGTTGGGTATCATCTGCATATAGGTGACAGTTTGAATATTTTATTTTTTTTGGAAGGTCAGCTGTAAATAATATGAATAGGATGGGACTGAGAATGGAACCTTGAGGTGTTCCTTTATTAGTGGTTATTACTGAAGATGTTTGTATATGGTCTTTTTCAGTTTCTATTTCAACATACTGTTGTCGGTTTGTTAAAAAAGATCTGAACCATTCGCAACTTGAATTGGATATACCGTAATATCGTAATTTTTCAATTAATAGTTCCGGATCTATTCTATCAAATGCCCTGGAAAAATCAACGCCCCTTGAATTCATATTGAGCACTTCGAGTACCTGCAGGATAATCTCTTCGACACCGAGAACCATAGAATCAAACAGTACAACAGTATATATATATGCTACAGATCAATTACATGTGTATTGTCGAGTACAATGAACTGTAATAATTGGCTCCGAGATGAGCTATCTGAGCGAACAAGTTACATCTGCATGTCATCAACACATGCCAGATGAAGAATGACGCGCGTACTAATATGATCACGAGTGATCTGCCTGGAAATAGCAACGCCCCTCGCGGTTTGGTTAGTTCGTAGAATATAGTGCTGGTCGATTTAAATGGGTAATTGGTATTTTAAGAATATGATGGTAGGTAACGCTCTTATTTTTTTTTATGATGTGCATTGGTAGGTATTTGAATGCTATCTCACACGATGGGAAGCGTAGATGCGGCCGACCGAATGTGGAGGATTGCTGTCTAGAAACAAGGAAAATCAGTTAATTCGAAAAGACCTAGAGAATTAGAGACATGCCCTCTCTACGCCATATCACCCATATGCAGTTCGAATTTCTGTGAACATTCAACTATTAATCTAATCTTAATCTATGACTTTTTCGGGACAAAAATATTTATTCTGCATATTTTTTCCGTATCGTTACGTTACTAACCCAGAGTATTATAAAAAAATTTGTGGACGACATTACAATTAATGAACATATTTAATTAGGAGTAACCCACAGAATGGTCACAAATATTTTATAAATAAAATGAGTCAATCCAATTGCCTGCCAAAACTGTAGCCTGCATTACTAAAAGACAGACGGACAAGGTTAAATTACGTAGCAAACTTAACAGTATAGCCAATAAATACATAGTAAATATCGATAAATAAACACAGGTGTTCTATTGATAGTTGGACGGGATAGTTTAATATAATAATCTTACTTAACACGCCATTGTCTCTTGAGGAACAATAGTGGGTAATTAAATCTAACTGAAAATTCCCATACCGTATTAATAACCTCATGTATCTACTCGTAAAGTTGTTTTCAGAAGCAATAAGAGTTGTAAAGTAGGTATAATCGTATGCAGGTGTAATCGAATAGAATATCTGACTTACTTTAATTAGCCTAGAAATGTAACATATTTCTATGTTTTAGTTTTAAATCTGCAGTTTTATATCAAAGATTTTTGTATGGTAAGGATGAAACGTGACGTGTTTTATAGTGACGACGATTTGAGGACCTAAGTGGTTCAGTTGGTTAGTCTTCAACGCGGAGGTCCTGGGTTCGATTCCTGACCGGGCAGAAATTGAGATGATGAATTTTAGTTTCTGTGACGGGTTTGGGTGTTGTATGTATAATAAAATATATTAGTAGTTTATCAGTTTTCTGGTACCCATAACACTGTGTAAATTGCCCAAACATATAGTTACTTTGCGGCTCGCATATTAATAATTTGTAGTGAAAATAATGAAAATAAACGCCACAAAATTAGCGAGAACATACATTTTCGGCTGCTCTCGACTGAAACCAAAGAAAACCGACACCGAAGTAATTTGGCCACCATCCCAGCATTTTAAACTTGCGTCGGTTGAAGCTCCGAGTCCGGGTAAAGCCGTAATACGCCGTAATTCTTATCTCCAAAGTTTTGGTAATTAATACGCGTGGTTCGGACAACATTATCGGCGCGGGACTTTCTTGTATCGATACTTGTAATTACATCCGATTGGGGACCACACCAGCGTACAAGTACATGCTGATAACGATCATCTTAAAGGAAAGACTTGAGGCATGCTTGGGAATGTCTCAGGATAAAAAAGAAGTTTTATTTTATATTACTTAAAATTAATAGACGGCGATATCATCGGGATCGGCCGTGACTAATGGATATGTTGTAGAATTGGAAATTAAAATGTAAGAAGGTGTGTTCTGGTATTTTAGAAACCTACTTATACTTAATCCATTGCCTTGTTCATCGCTAGTTTATTCATAAGTTGCTCGCGACTCTCTTTGCAGTGTCCTTTTTAATTTATTTATTCAGAAACCTTCTCTACCATGCGTTTGCCGAAGTTTTATCCCAATCGTACGAATGGCTTAGGAGCGAGTGTCAAACCTACACACATTTGTTTGCTGGTTTGACCCGTATGTAGGTACCTCCCTATTTTTGATAACACACTTTCTACATAGTCCATTTTAACCAGTCAACCGCTCTATAATTCACATAGCTTCCACCTGAAAACAATTTATAACCGATCTCGTCCATCATCCTCATTGTGCAAACAAACACATCAATTGAGGCTTTTAACGATACAACGCCCCATTTTAAATAGCTATTGCCCAAATTGTGTGTTTGCTTTATCGATGCATGCAATCAACAGGTTATGGCAACTGGAGAGTAACCGTATAGGTGATACAGTAAGGCCCATGGCAATTATGGCAAGCAGTGAACCACGTAATGAACTGCACGGTTGACCACGTCGGGTCGCACCGTTTTGTTAGAGGCTGAAGCTTATGTGCCTAGGTAACGCGAAGTCTACGCACACTTGTCTTCTGGAATTGGTTTACGAGTGTTGCAGTATTCTTGGGCATTTCTTTATGTACCTTCAATTTTGCTCGCTGTTTTGTTTAGATGTTTTCTTCACCGTTCCTTCTGCCGTCATCTCTATCGAGGGATGGTTGTATTCTATAAACTTACGCTGCTGGCAGCAATAGCTTGTAAGGCGCTACGGTTTACATATTAAATTGTTAAAAGAAGTTTATGAAGTTTATGTTGACAGAAGTAGGTACTAGATTGACTTGTTAAGCGATTTCTTTTTACTTATGCAATGAGCAAGTTTGTAGCGAATGGAAAAAGAAACAGGACGTCAGCCGCTATCGAGAACATCTTATCAACTGCGAACTGTTATTACTTCAACTGCGTGCACGATGCATTTAACTTATTCACGAACCAATCACGTAGGCACAAAAGGAAGAAGTGAAAGATAAAGGCTGCAGATTGTGCGCGGACGCAGCCGTCAACGCCTGCGCGTGCGAGCGGACACAAGGCGGTCGGAAAGCTGTTAAATGGGGAAAGTAGGCTTTACTACCGCTTGTCTGGTAGTATTTGACTGGCCGATGGCTCTCGCAATGGGCCGAGAAATTACTTTGTACAGTGATTCGTAAATTTCTAATCGGTTAAACATATTTGTGAACATACACGGTATTGGCAAACAGAAAATTGAAAAAGTACATGGGTTCATGAACATGAAATGGCAAAATTTGAAACAAAAAGTCTTGATTATTTTTTCAAGTTTAATTATAAAATGATGGCAGAATATTAATAAAAAATATGATGATGGTAAAATATCAGTAAAAATATGAAATAGGAAAATACCTTCTTGTACTTACAAATTCATTTAATTTTCGATAATCTTTGAATTGTGAAAACAATGAGGCTGTAAATCATCGCAGTTGACTAAAGCCCCAACTAAAAATACTACATTTATTCTGTGATAATAGCATAGAAACTATTAACTATTCAACATTAAGGTAAATTCAATTTAGTAAACGTAATTGGGAGTAAACGAAGCAAGATCAATTAAGCGATAAGCGTCGACTCGACTGGTTTAGCTCGCGCGTTTTAGTTGACTATTACAATCATTTGCGTATTAAATTTAATAGCTCTGCGTATTATTTTTTAATAAATCAATAGTAGGCTTTATTGTTTTAATAATCGGGCTCTGAGGTGGGCGCGGCTAGGCTCCCCGGGCTGTGTACGACTCCGCCCTGAGAAAATTACCGGCTTGTGTGGTCACCACGACGGCAATTACTGGCCATCGACCAGATATATGACGAATCTTACTCGTAGGGATAAAATAAATCGAATAGAGAAATAGAAAAGAGCACGTACGAATATGTAGGACTGCTATGAATTGTAGCCGGCAATTACGGAAAAAGTATATACCTACCTACGGAATGGTAAATTTTCAACTTTACACAAAGTCAAATTTAGTAGAGTACAATGAAGTAATTTTAGGTACTGCATGTGTTCGTCTACATCACAAAATCGCTTTAATGGTCCAGTACCTACCTACTTACTTATTTCCAGAACTAAGGAACCCTCAAAGTGATCTTTTACTACGGTTCCAAAGAACGCGGCTGCAAGCGTCTGTTGCTATCGGAACCCGGTGTTATGACGTAAACACATTGTCTTAAAACGGTTTAATAGATTAAACACGCCGAGAACAGAGATCGCGGGGAACAGTTCGATACTTATTTGGTACCTACTCTGCATTGTGAACACAATGCTCGTAAAATTTAAATGTTCCAATATGAAGACCATAAATCCGATATCGATCTCACGTTTCGTTCGAACATTTCAGAATAACAATTGTGAATGCATCGATATTCGGTTTGTATGCGCATCGACTTGATCTGATTAGCTGGAATCTGGGGATGAACTTCGTCGATATCGTGTATTTGTTACATTTATATGCATGTAACGTCAAAAGTACCTAAATTGCAGTAAGTTTTTGTTATTTTTGAGGTATGAGCTTAACAAAATATATAGTACGGTTTTCTACTTTTCTTATATATCTAAAACGCTACATCAATCTAGAATGTAGAAGTAAAAGTAGTTATTATTTCCAATTAATTATCGTCTCTCACATGGACGCTCCTTCCAGATCTCCGAACTTCGTTATTTAATTCCAAAACCTTGCGAAATTCCAACATTATCATGACGGCCATGATAAATGTACGTTACAATCAATTCAGGGGCAGTCACTACAGGAGGCATGACTGGCGATTGTATAGCGTCGTGGCGAATACATTTAATGGCCTGTGAACGATTTTGAATAGACGCGGAATGATACTAGGAAATGTGTTGTACCAAGTTTGCCTGTCTGTGTATAGTTTTAATTATAATATCTATTGAGATGCCGATTATCATCATCATCTTAGTGTTAATGTCCCGGTTGTGCTCTCGGGCACGAGGGTCCAGGGTCCGCCTTGACCATGATCCAGGATTTGGCAGAGCTGGCAATTACAATAACGCGACTGCCGTCTGACCTCCGTGACCCTGGAGATCCTGACCATATTGGATCATGGTTATACATTCAGTCGCCTGAATGTGCAGGTTTCATCACGATGTTTTGACTCACCGTTATTGAGTTGCCGATGAAGTTTCGAAATACCTACTTTAAGCATTCGTACTCAAATTCGTGTAAAGGGCATAAATAGGCTGCGGTGACTGCTTACCATCAGGCAGGCCGTAAGCATGTTTGCCACCTTAAAAAAGTTACTTTACAATCTACTTATTGAGGTGGTTATTGACACATACATTTTCTTTCAACTATAATAAAACGCGACTATACTGACTAAGATAATTGCAATGTCAAGACTAGGACTGATGCATTGGCGTTTGTACCAGACCAAAGTGATTTACTAACGCGCGTGGGCGACACAATTCTCAAGATAAATGAGACCATTATATTAAGTGCATCTCATAACACCAACATAGATAATAAATAGTCCCATAGCAAAAGAAACTTTTGAAACGAGTACCGAGGGGTCTTAACCGCGTAAAATAGGACGTTATTTTTAGCTTTCGTTATTACAAAAACTTTCTAATCCCTGTTATAATAAAGTGCATTTTTCTACTACGATGGTTATCTGTGGTTTGTTTTGACTGCGAATCGGCGATTGCGAATTCTCAAAGCAGAATAGGGTCGTTGTACGATGACGTCATGGTCTGAAACTTTTTATTCCTTCCCGGCTTGGATTGAGCTGCATTATGTAGATGTTATTCATGAAACTGGGCGCTTTCTCATATTATAGATATTCATAAATCTTTACCGTATATAATATTTACGACAGGAGATGTAAATCGTATAGTATCTTATGTAAAAAATATCTCAAATAAAAAAAAAAGCGATATAGTATCTACTTATCAACACCAAACGTCCCAGACACAATGGGGTTATCTTTTTGTGTTCATTAGTTCTTAAGACCACCTTCCGACTCCATCATCAGACCAGCTCCATGGTACAATATTTATTACATTGTCATCTACATTGTAAATTGTATACCAAATTTTAGCTCAATCGAATACAAACAAATGGTCCGAAAAATGGTTTGCAAATTTTGACGGATACTTACATACATACGAACAGTGCAATTTAAATAAAAGCTTGTAATAAATTTAGTAGAACCACAGAAATCTAAACAACAAAAGCAAATTTACTTAGATTTTTTGTGTATCTACCTAACATTTACCCATCAAGCAATTAGCCTAATCAAAGTTCTCACGGCGCCCTAATATTTGACGGATGCGAAGGCAAATATTTAAATTACAATTATTATAAACACACGGTTGAATCCCCTAACGTCTGGCGGTGATTTGTAACCCAACACTGCAGCTCGTAAAGGCGTCTTTCATCCCGCGTGGCTTATTACCCCACTCATAACACCATGGGCGTTGTCAACAAAAAACAGACATAATCCAACAGGATGCAAGAGGAAACTGGCCCCGGCATTAGAAGGACACTCTAATAGCTACTGAAACACGATCCAGCACTTTAAATCTGTTATAATCGTATGTACGCAGTATACCACAAGTTTGAATGTAACACAGAAGTGCGGTAATCCGATATTTTCCCAACAAAAGTTTTGGGAATAAAATTTGAATCTCATAAGCATATGCATATATCGCTTCTCCGTATCTCCAGGCAACACGCTGCTCACAGAGCAATCTCCCGTCGCGCTGACCTATTATGTCCGATAAATGTAACAAGAAAGGGACAGGACAGGAACAAAATAAAGCATGTCAAAGATAAACAACAGTGCTATGAAGTATGATAAAGGATCGATACTGTTGCTCGCTAGTACCAATCTCACACGGCGTTTTAGGAAGCGCGCCGCGGCCCGTGTCGTGTAAGCTGCAATTACGATGTTTACACAAGGCAGCGATACGATCTCTAGACAGACCCCGTCATTATTATATTTAAATCAATTACTATGATTGCATTTGGTGCTATCGCGTCCGTCCGTAGGCGTTCGTTCCGATTCAAGCCCGTAATGAATGGGCTTATGATAACCGGCAAAACACTTTAGATTAAATGGAAGGGCACTTGGGCTGTTTGAAATTGAGGTTTGATAGTTGCAGACAACCTGTAACCTTTAAATAGATTATAGTGTAGCTATTCCTTTGTTGCACCAATGGTTTGTTGTAAATGTTAATCTTTATACTCGACACTCGTACATTTGTATGAGTAGTAACGCATACTAAAGTTAAAATTCATATTCCAGTTTAAAGGGGAATAAAGTAGAAAACACTTTAACATAAAAATAGTATGAAATTAGCTAGTAGTTATTTTTTTTTACCATTCAAAATCACTTTATCAGTTCCTTTAAAAAGTTATTGGTTTTCCTTCAAAAAGTTAAGGGACTTTGCCTTAAAAAAAGGTAATATTACATGCAAATGTTTTTTAATTTATTTTATCTACACTCATAGCATAATGTTCCAATTACATATTCGAAAACAGTCGTTTAAGGGTACACTTTTTTCACGCGAGACTATAAAATTTTAAAAAATTACTTTTCGATACAGCATTCCCCATACCATTTTCATTACAGCTGTATCGTAAAATAACTTTTTAATCATTATGCAACACTTTTATTTTTTTATTTTTTTGTCGGGCGCCGGGACACGGCGTAATGTAGGCTGAATACCTAGATGTCTTTAACAAATTCAAATTCAAAATTTAAATTTTCCTGTTTATATTCTGTGTAATTATTTTCCCGCTAAACAAAATATTTTTTGGAATTGTTGTAATTTGTGTTTGTGAATGTTTTTTCTTATTTTAAGCAAATAAATAGATAAATGTGAAAGTAGTAAAGTGAATTTCCTCGACGCGTAGATACAACAGAACTGACTCGCAGCTTACTACCAGAGTTGAGAAAATTATAGGTACGATATTTTAACATAAAAATACGAGTGTAGATAAAGTAGTGTATGCAACTGCATATAATTAGGTATTAAAACACTCGTGTCAACCTATTATCATACTCGGCTACGCCTCGTATGATAAACAGACACTCATGTTTTAATACCCCCTTTTACATGACAGTTGCATAAACTACTAGTAACTATACATAATACTTACTATATTGACCCTCTACGTAGATCCTCCGTTGATCACCACGCGAATATTTGAAATAACGTTTTTCGCCAGCCACAGTGTTTCGTGATCGTTGAAGAGGTATATTAGAGGTCTCTTCAGAGGCGGGCAACGCATTGGTGACTCCGCTGGTGTTGCTGATGTCCATAGGCGGCGGTGACCACTTTCCATCAGGTGGCCCGCATGCCTGTAGGTATATCTGCCGGATAACATAAAAAAATAAATAAAAAAAATTGAAAATAAAATTTTGAGGCTGTGTTATTAAAAAACAATTTAAATTTGATTAAGGAAATTTATTAATGCAATTTTCATTTACTGGTGCCTAGGGACAGCTAATAGGCTCTTCTTGTAGCCAATTCCATTTGTTTAACAATGCATCTAATATCATGTACTTTTTTCTAAAAGTGCTCCTACACTTATAAACACGACCTACATAAGGTTCTCGTAAAATGACCTAATAAAGAATCAACTAGGACATTATTGCTCCATTCCGCTAAACATGTCGGCCGTTTTTCCCAATTACCGCATTTAATAGAACCAGGCAAAGTGTATTTGATTAGAGCCCAATCAATCGCACCTACATTCGTTATAAGTTTACTAAGTAATGCGTGTGAAACGAAAGCGTTTTCTAAACTTTATTGCCTGCAACGGTCTATCTAACGAGTAATTGGTAATAGGCACGTCATTATTGACACTAGAAATAATACCCATTCCAATATAATATGTATTAGGTTTGTTTGCGAAAATCTTTAGAAATAATACTCAGCCGATTCTTGTTTCTCAAAAACCGCGACATAGGTTTTTGCCATAATATTAGTGCTCCCGCACGAGTAAGAGACAAAAGGCGCGACACAGATACTGCTATCTCTTATATTTGTTAACTTGAGTGGTCCAGTTGGTTTACATGTCGGTATGCCACACAGAGATCTTGGGTTCGATTCTCGGCCGGCAGAAATTGAAATGATGAATTTTAATTTTTATTACGGGTCTGGGTCTATATGTATTTTTTTAAATATAAGTACTTTCAGAGAGGATAGTCACTGTAATTATCGCCAAATCCTGGATCATGGTCAAGGCGGACCCCGGGCCCTCGTTCTCGAGAGCACAACCGGGACATTAACACTAAGATTATTTTTATTACTTTAACAGTTTTCTGGCACCCATAACACAAGCTTTACTTACTTTGAGGCTAGATGGTGCTGTGTGAATTGTCGAAGCATATTGATTAATTATTCTTAATATTGATAGAAGGAACAGAACGCACTTGTACTAGCCGTACATATTTAGACTAGTTGCTGGCCGCTAATTAAACATTTTATTGTTCCTAAACTTTTTATTTTTTCACGAACGAACTCATTTACAAACAATTAGACAGCCCACCTGATGGAAAGGAATAAATTTGCATTATTGTTTTAATATTGCAACTGCGTAGTTGCCCGACATGTTCGTTATGCATATCAATCATAACATTCAAAACAAGACCTACGATAACCAAATTCATTCAAAACCATTTTCTGTTTCAGGTAAGACATAAACAAAACAAGACCTGCCATTTTACGTCGAAATCTACGCATCGCAAGGTTTGTGGCTAGGCCTTTTGTATTCCTCATAAAATAGATTGCGCCAGCTTTCGAGAAGGCATCGAATTGGAATGTGCGTAGGCGCACGCGAACAGAACACGTTGTAGGCGCAGGGATCAAGATCACGGCTCGCGACACTGGCTGGACTCTGCTGAGAGAGCGAGGGATATTTGCGGCCAACTGGCTATTAGTTGGGTACTTGACTTTGTTGTAAATGTAGTTAGATGTGTAGGGAAAGTCGGCAATTGTAGGTACAATGAACGGTTTAAGCTTTAACTAAACTTGCTTTTTATTTGATATAAACTGAATACAGTCGTTGTCTTGTTGTCAATAATAGTCCGTTTTTTTTTTATTTTTTTTTTGTTATACGGCAGACAAACAGGCAAGCGGGCCACCTGATGGAAAGTGGTCACCGCCGCCTATGGACATCAGCAACACCAGGGGAGTCACTGATGCGTTGCCCGCCTCTGAAGAGACCTCTAATATACCTCTTGAACGATCCCATGTCATAGTCCAAAGGAAACACTGTGGCTGGGAGCTCATTCCACATCCGAATCGTACGAGCGAGAAACGTTCTTTCGAACCTTCGCGTCGTGACCAACAGAGGGCCCGTTTTATTAGTCCATTTGTATCTGTCAAAACGGCGCACTCCATTGGACTGATTTTTGTATCAAGAGATGCAGCAAAGATATTGGGTTCTTCACACCAGCGTTCATGATGTATTAGTAACAATTCATCGTTTACTCATAATCGTCTTCTGAATGGTTAGTCCCGGCTCCTGCTAGGGTCCGTTTTCTCACTCTTTCTTCTTGTAAGATTTTATCCGCGATATCGCTCATACCAAGGCTGCCACGGATCTCATTACGTACTCGGTAAAGTCGCGTAACTCCGCTCGTCCCCTGCAGCATTTTCATATCGTCGGTGTGGAGTTCACGGACGTGCTTCGTTAGCGTCGGCCAGGTATCGCAGCCATAGAACATCACAGGCCTAAATATGCTAAAATAAATTGTTATGTTCAAAAAGCTTGTTTTGACAAAGGCAAAATCACTCAGTGGAACCATCAAGTACCATATAATGAACATTCTTGAAACTAAATTTATATTTAGCAGCGATATAAACTAAGCATAAGCACCTATAATAATATTCTTAGCGAAATGACTGCAAGTGTTCATGAGCGTCTCGCCATTACTATGGGTTAACGAATCATGGCAAAATATTACTTAAAACGAGAAAATATACATTGTATTAATAAGCTAACTTACTCATTTCACATTCAGTACTTTATTTTATATTGCTTCTATAGAAATAACAGAAAAATGTATGTGTCGAAGCATATGCTGCTACAAAAAAAACTGAAATATTCATGAAAACTCGACCAAATGAAACCATCAACAACCTATAATCTAGGTCCCCTAACCGCAGGCAATCATTTTCCATCACCGTATTCGCGCTAAAATAGGTAGCTCACTCGTAAAAGCATAGTAGGACCCACTGTGAGAACGAACTCGTAAACTGTCTCGGCTTACTCTTTACGACTTCTTGTTATTCCACCCCGGCAGCCACCGGCCGCCGCATTCCTGGCGCTTGCGCTGAAAATTCTCAATTAGCGACTATGGCCTTTTGAAAACCTCTAAAAGGAGCGAAATTTAAATGAGCATCGAGAATGACACTGCACACTCCAGTGAGTGGCGGTGTTTAAGTTCCCGTGTAATAGGTGTATCAGTTTAGTTTTCCAGTACCATAGTATTCTGCTTTTTGGTCTGCGTCCTCGTGTGGTTTTGGCGACCGTTACATGTTTTGATCAGGTGAATTGTGTTTGCTGGTGAGGTATAAAGAGCAAATTGCAAGAACTTGTCTGTTGCCGTGTAACCACCGAACATGGAATTGGAAACTTCAAGAAACGATCCCTCAAAGGCCATTCTCATAGTGATGGTCATGAATAGTGAAGAAGTATCCATGAATAGTAAAGGTCAGTTAACCATGTAGGTGACCATCTTGCTCGTTTGTCTTCCTGTGACGTAAGAAGACTTTAAAATACATTGATAAAAGGTACACCAAAATTTAATATGGATTAGATATAGCTACTTATATCTTAAGGTTAACAAACCTCTCTAGTCGCCATGGCAACACTTTAAAGCTGAACCCTAGCAATATTAACTTTTTAATTACTCCCTAAAAGCGGTCTAAAAATACGCAGGCATTCATAATTAATACATCTCTGAACAGTCATATCGGTTTAACATACGGTAATACCCTACCCTCGATAACCGTAGTAAAAGTCCTTTTCAAGTGGTGTTCATGAAGCCAGATCAAATGCGGGCGAGAGTAGGTGCAATCTCGAGTGGGCCGCGTGCCGTGCGCGGGAGTCGACGCCCGTGTTCAAGAGCTTCCGGTCAAGAGTGTGCCTATGAAAATTTTGTATTTCTATACTTACATGTCTTTTTTATATTTGGAGTAGCCAGGCAAATGCCTGGCTACCATGTCGATTGCCCAGGACGATGCGGGCGATGATGGAGCATACCTGTCTAGGAACATCTGGTGTCTAAAATTAGTTAATACATTATATATTGTTCCATTTTCAAATGCGACTAATAAGACATTCCTTAAAAATGTCATTGAAAAAAAAAATCTTAGTCAACGAAGCGTACTTTTAAATGTTCCGGAATATAGAAATCTCACTGCACAGGTCCACTGTTGTAGTCTAGATTACTAATCCGGCGATAACACGAAGCGCTAAGTTCGACCACCCACTCTCAGGTCACAGTTTCCGTGGTGCCCGATGAAATAAACAAATGCATTGTGTGCTGTTGTGATTAGCTCCGTCTGTTTGTATGTCCGCCGCTATTCATATCCGTACCTCACGAGCTGACAACTGACGCTTTCTATTCCTATCTACTGGCTTTACTGCAGCTCCGTGGGCACAATTACCTTGTAAGAGAGCACTTTGTTGGCCATTATTATGTAGGTACAGAGTTCTCTGAAGCGGTAACTGCAAGTATTCAAAAGATGACAGACGTAGTGATTTTCATCACATCACAGCCCATAACAGTCCACTACTGCAGGACTAAGGGCCTCTCCTACGAAAGGGGAGGTTATTGTCATAATCTCCATAGTTGGAGATCGGGGTGTTATAAATATGACAATGTAAAATGCTGCTGCCCATTTTTCAGATCTTTTGCCTCGAAAACACTAGTCGCCTTGTACGACACCCACGAACGTAAGGGGTTGGTGCTATTCTACTCTGCCGGACACCAAAACGGTAATTTTCGTGAATATCTCAAAATCATACAACGATATAAAATAAGGAGCCCAACTTACAAGTTCGTGTGCCCAACATGTTGTATGCGAAACATGTGTCCTCGGATTTAAATTTAAACACTGCGTCATACCCGAAACTCCTTGAGAATACCAACTAATGGAGTCCCATGTGCGCATCCTTTCAGCTCTCATGACTCATTTCGCCCCATGTGGGGTAATAATTACTGTAATTGCCTCGCGCATCGTGATTCACTTGTTAAAGACAAAACGAAAGCAAAGCCTGCGCTTGCGTCAGTGCTTTCATTTATAATTTTATCCCAGTACAGATGTTATAATTCAATCCGATAGGCTATCGTAAGTATTCCTCTTTTGTGATCTCTTAATATAAAGATCTCTTTGTAAATACTGCAAAATTTTAACTCAATCCCCACCAGTAAGTAAAGTAAGAATACACAAGTAAGCAATAAAACACAGCTTTGCATTTGTAGATTGATTGCCTTTTAGACTGTTGCCCTCAACACCTACCTATGATTGCATTGGGCTTCGTGCTTTTTACTCTGTGTGTGAGTAGATTTAAGTAGGTAGTACTGTTAGGTATCTATATCATCATCATTTGCCTGCCCTACTCCCATTCACTTGGGGTCGGCATAGTATGTATTCTTTCTGTTAGGTATCTGTATCTTCAATTTGATGATGCCAGTTCCCAGATCATTCTGCCTCCGTCAGTTAATTAAGTATGTTAGTCAAATAACTGTGTTTCATGCTGTCATTCATCTTGTTCGTCAGCGGTATAGTGTCGTGCGCGGGAGCATTTGTTTGCGGCGCTCTCTTTAATTGAAGCGTGAGTCAACAGTCCCGGGATCGGCCGCCATGATTGATTAATTGCACCGCCTCTGTTATCTGGATCGGACGCGTTTTGGACGAGCGGAGAAATGATCGAGTGCGTTTTTTTGGGATTCCAATCTTTTGGCCGTGTCTGAAGCTTGGGTAGGTCTTGGCCCATTTAGTAAATGGTCTTAATTCAAAATTTTCTATTTCAAAAAAACGGGCACAAATCAGTTTGTGAATTTACTTCTCTTTCATTCTTTCTCAGATGAATTTGATTATTCATTCAAGGGTTTCTCTAGTAGTAGTAGCCCCTAGTTAGGGGCTAGTATAGTAAATAGATACGATAGAGAATTCAGATCAAAATATTTTTTCAGAATTTTAGCGTAGTACATACTATTTTTATCAATATACATAGCTCCATTTACCAGTAAATGCCATAACAGAACGGAAACCATAAAGTTCTCACCCGACTCGCCTTGGAGCAGGCTGATGTACAAAACTGGAGCGGACAGCGAACATAACACCTGTTTTTATTGGACACCCGTATGCGGAACTGACACGATATTCGTAACTTTCATAATTTCCTCCGTTCAGAAATAGCCGGTTCCCCCGTACTTACTCAGGGTTACCACCCCATACAATATATTATCCTACTGTTTTTGGTGTCAGGCGGACCCCGGCCCCTCCTGCGGGAGAGTACAATCGGGACATTAACGCCAAGATTATTATTATGACTGTTTTTGATGTCCGCCTACTATTATTTTGAAATTTAAATATAGTAGGCGAAACTAAAATTTTTTATCAGCAGAGTCGCTTATCAGTATCACTTACCGTAAAACGGAATGCGTCCTGAATTTTAATGTTAAGAATTCAGAAATAACTCAATTAAACACCAATCCTGAACCAGCTAACTACTTACAGTGAAATATATTTTATTAAAAATAACATATATTTTTTTATGAATTATTTTTATTGCTGCTGAATCCGAATACACTATATTTAGTCTTAAAAAAGTTGGCAACCCTACTCTGAAGCGAGCTCAAGGGATGGCATAATGCGCTATTTATGCAACATCAAAACAAAGCGCCAGTATTAATACGACCATAAAGAGTGGAAGGTCTGTGATTAACATCTGTAAAGCAGATGCACGTACATGTAATCTGCCGTGTGATGCGCGAGGTCGGGGGTCGAGCGGTGCGCACGCGGCGGTGCGACCACTATGTTGCCGTACCCGTTAGAATGGAAGCGCATCATTGACTTCATTATGTCATTTTATGTTTCTGATTTTTAAATCAGAAACATAAACCTTTAGGTTATAGGGAGAATTGCGGTTTGTTGGAGGCCAATCGCTTTAGAAACGGATAGACAGTGAAATAGGGAACTAGAAAAATATTCATTTTTAGAAATGTTTGAGTAGGTACCTAAAAAGTTACTGGTTATCTGGTATCTGGTTTTCATCGCCAACTACATAACATATCAATTCACTGCTGGACTTGAACCTCCTCCACATAAGTGGAGCGTTTGCCATAAACTGCAGGCGCAGGACGTAGGTACAACAGAAAACAAAAACACTGCTGCTCATTTTCTGATCTACGGACTTGCTAAACCCCCAACTATAGATATTTGTCGCCTCTTACGACGCCCATAAGTTGAAGGTGCAATATTCTAATCTTCCTATACCACACGGCTTATTTATCACGACCACTCAGCAGAGCAGACTAAAATATGCACGTAAAGCTTGTATATCTGCATGCTATTTTCTGGATTCGCATTTCGTAGATACAAACAGGAACTCTCTGGCGCCAGCGACAAGATTTATTCCACGGTTTGCCGAACGAGTTGCCATTATCGTACCGCAAAGCAAATTGCCGCTAGCGACGAGCCTTCGTCACTTTACTGTTATTATTTGTTCCGTATTTGTGAAGTTAAACGATTGAGCACGTTTTTATCAAGTCATGAGCAACACGAGACTCAAATGGTTACTCGGAAGCTGCGTCTGCGTCACGCCTTGAATCATTTACAGGAACTAAAACGGCATATTATATTACTAGTGACTAAAAGTAGGTATATTATATTACCAGTGACTAAGACACTAACTAATAGTAAGTTATTTTGTATTTTATGAATAATCTTGTCATTGACATTAATATTGTATGGCCTCATTCAAGTTTGTGGCTTCTTGTTTACATTTACCCCATGGAGACTCGACATTTGACTGTTCCCGAAATAGCACGCCATTTAAAGGTTACCAGGAATAGACGGAATGCATGCATTGTGGGCTTATGTATTCATTGCGATTATTTATTATGCTATTGTAGCACTAATATAAAAGAAAACATATGTAAGAAATTTTGTACTGAATTTAGAAGAACTTTTATATGAATACTTTACCATGTCGATTATTTTATTTTTCTGTTACTTTTACTGCAATATGTGTTTTGAGTGGTTATATTTTTAGTATGTTGTTATTATCTATAACTAGCCTGACTGGGTCTTCTCATAGTATCTCGGAGTTTATTTTTGGTTCCAACAATTAATTAAAGCCTACTTAATTGTCTTGACAAATGCCTTTCATTTGTAAATAAAATTTGATAAGACATTTTAGGCACAATAATCATTAGGTTATATTGACGCACATCAACTATGGTTCTACCAATAGCATGTCATTTCTCGAGATTTGCATTGTAAAATTTCGTTTCGCAACACGATTCATATCTGTAATCATTCTAATTTGACACATTGACACATACGGATTCGTGAGCTAAAGTAAATCAACAGTATCTGAATAATTCTTCGACGTCATTTTGCTCGTTATACACTGTATGTGAAATATTTACGGCAGCCAAATGACAAATGGTCCTCCCGTATACGTTACCGGTAACAATTTGTACCGCCGTCACCGGAAGATTGATGGGCTCACATCCTTTTCGTAATTAATTATAGTTAAATACGAACCCTCATGTTCAACTTTAATGAATATTTGAGAATAAATTTCCTGTTGTTGAAATTTATTGGTTACTTATTATTATTGTTTATTATCAAGCCTGCGACTCCGTTTACCTTGTTCTTGGAATTGATTTATTGAATTACTAAAATGTTGAGCAATTAGAAAATCTTAGGTTAAATTCTTACTAATGGTCTGCGTCTGTGTTCGTCAGTTTGTTTAATTAGTTTTCAAGACAAAGTAACCCCACTGAACTAAATAAGACTATACAAGACTATCTATAATGGTCTGCGTGGTCGAAGTCTACTAATAATTTATCTGATCGCTACGCACGTGTCATTTTATGACTGACGTGATCTTGATGGGGACTTACCAAGAACTATGCTATCATTCAATCAGAGTGACATGCGTGTCTTTAGCCCTTTTCATATACAGACTTGTAGCTAATTGTTTGTACCTATCTATACATCCTATATAGATAGGTTCAAACAATTGCCTACCGTGCTAAGTGGCCGTGTGGTGTCCGGCAGAGTAGAATTGCACCAACCCCTTACACTCATGGGTGTCGTACAAGGCGACTAATGTTTTCGAGGCAAAAGATCAAGAGTCTCCGTAGTCTGGAAAATGGGCAGCAGCATTTTCCATTGTTATATTTAAACACTGCGATCTCCAACCCGCCTGCCAAGCGTGGAGATTATGGCAATAACCTCCCCTTTCGTGGGAGAGGCCCTAAGTCCTGCAGTGGACTGTTACGGGCTGTGATAATGATCTATACATCGCACAATAGGCATGGGTCGTGTATATTTATGAGCCATTGGCAATGATTTCGCTTGCACAGTCGTCGAATATTATAGTAGCTACTTAAATATATTTAAATGTTATCAGTGACATGCAACTTTATTTGATAAGTAGCAATATAGTATATCTTAAAATGTAACTTATAACTAAAATAATATTAAAAACCTAATTAACAATTGTAGACTTGCTGGAAATTATTTATTTCTAGAAATAAATAGGTAGTACTTGTTACGGTGTATATTTTTGCAATATATTGTGTTTACGATAAACAGTTAACTAAAAAATATCATAAATTAAAATAATTAAAAATGAGTAATTTAAATTAGGAAAATGAATTGGAAAATGGATCTAAAGAGTATAATTAATTTAATTAATTTAAATAAAATAAAATTAAACTAATAAGAATCACTCAACCAACGTTCTGTTGATGATTGAATCAAAACAAAATGTGTCGAGAAAATACTTTATTGTTTTGTAACATTCTGTTTGTTTTCTCCGATTTCTCATGGTTATAGCCAAATCGTTCCTATTTTACCACACCACGAATTACGTATCTACGAAACGCGTTCGCCTACGTACGAATTTCGAAGCGAGTTCGCTATCGAAAAATAGAAAGTCACAGATTAATAGCGTCTCATAGGGCAGAGGGCCTGCTTTCCCGCGATCTAGGTTAAAGCGCAGTTTTGATGTTTTAGAGAAAATCACTGAGGTACATTTGATTCATGTGTCGCAAGTATACCTGTCAAATGTACCTTAGTGATACCTTATGAAACTCGGACACACAAGAAAACCTGACAACAATGTTTTAATGTAAGAAATGTAGCGCCCCATAGAAACTACTTAATAATCTATGTTATCATAGTACAAAACAAAGTCACTTCTCGCAGTCTGTATCTATGTACACTTAGATATTTTAAACTACGCAACAGATTATAATGCGGTTTTCAACAACAGATAGGTGGAGAAAAAAGGGTAGTTGAAGGGTAGGTGTAGGGTAAGTGTTGGGTAAGGTTGTAGGGTAGGGTAGAGGTAAGACGCCACGCAAATGAAGTCGCGCCGAGTCTACTAGTAAATAATAACTATCATTACGTACTTTTATACATTAACTCCGAAATTGTAACAGTAAACACCGAAGAGCTTTACTCGTAAGTGGAATAAAAACCTTTTGATGTCGGTGTTGCAATGCGATTCTAAAACAACTGCCGAACGATCGATCGATAAAACGTTTTCGGCAAACAAAAACTGTTTGAATAACGCTTGTGAAATCGATAGTTACGCAAAAAATTGGAGCACAATTGGGATTGTTTTGTTCAAGGTTTTATTATTTTTCCTGCCTCTACATGACTATACCTAAGCTCTACATACAGAAGCTCTTTTATTTATCACATATTGGTAGAAAATATCGAATCCAAATTCTCTATGGCCATTAAATGGATATATAATAGAGATAGCCACCATCAAATCTACCATTTAAGAGTTCGTCGCGTCACAGGTGCGCGTGCGCATAGAATATATCGTGCCCAATTAGCGGGCGGGACAAAGCCGAGGCGCGGGCGCTAACTAACACGACCGACCCGGTATGGAAATGCGCTGATACGCGACGGATAACTCCCTGATTAAATTCGAGATAGAATTGAGATTCCGATAGCCCTCGGACGTTCGTGGTATCAAGAAGTTTGTAGTAATCCCAATAAAAAATACAAAGATGTTATGGTGGGACTCAATACATATTTATAGCGTTTTTAGTGCAACCGTAATAATAAATAAAACATCATGAATTAAAAAGATATAAAAATCTAGATCGACGTGTAAAAACATCACTTTCGATCAACATTCCTTTCAATGAAATGAATGTCACCATAAAACGCGATCACACTTTTCCGGTCACATTTAAAAATCGTAAACGCCATATTGGAGCCTTATAACTCCAAGCATCCGAACGCGAGGCCCACCGGTGGGTCAGGGGATGATATTTACGATTACGGACTCAAGAACACAATGGGCAAACAATGGGGAACACCGACCCATCTACTTAATTTCGAGTAGACACCTTTGTCATGTGTTTTTGTTCGCGGTCATTTCCATAAATTATAGAGGATGCCACGGCACCGCTGGATAGCGTAGCGGGTCGCACTTGTACCTGCCATTGTTATGGTAAAGAAGTGACGTGAAGAACACGCCTCATGGGGATACGGCAACCGCCGACAAATGTTACACCCAACGCCTTGATGTATTGGCGCGGGATTATTGAATTCCGGGGAAATATAAGTGGCCATGATAAACGATGAGAAAGATTCTCTCCTCATAATACCTGTGAGATGCTACGAGGCACGTACTTCCAAATGCCTTATTGTTATAAATACTGTTCACGGTTACAAATAAAATACTTTAGCGCTTATTAGTGTGGCTGGCTGTGTTTATCGGGGATGGCGGCTCCTATTGTGCCCGATAAACATTTTGAAAGAAATATTTCTCCCGTTCTAACCCAGCCAACGTCCAAGTAAGGTCCCAATTAGAGGCAGAAATCTCGAAAGGGTTAATTTCTGACCGCCATCAGGGATTTCTACATTGTTCAAGGCAGCCAATCAGTTTAAATTTATCCCGATATGGAGATACCTTATAAGGTGTAGGTTTATATTGTCGGACTCCAACGGGCAGAAAGCATCTGCTAATTGGCAGAAATGTCATATTAAATTGTAAATGATTGATGATAGCGCCGGATAACTCAAAGATGCTGCCGACAAAAAATACTGTGTGAAATCAATACTATGGTTTTACTTGTTTGCTTTCGTTAGAAGCTACATACTTTTTGTCATACTAACACTACTAAGACTTATGAATGCGAAAGTTTGAAAGGATGTTTGGACGGATGTTTCTTACTCCTTCAAGCAAAAACTACTGAACGGATTTTGATACAATTTAGCAGTAATGTAGCTTACCTTCCAGAACAGAAGATAGGCTATAATTTATACCGAAATTCAATTCAATGTGGCTCCTGCGGGAACGGAACGTTATAACCGAATTTTAATCAGACGAAGGCGCGGGCATGTTAGTCATTCTATTTTATATAGAATTATATAAAAAAAATCGGCGAAATATGATCGGGGTAAGGATTTGGTTCCAACATTTAATTACAACATTGATTGCGAGACCACCCGTTCCAATAAGAACGATCGCTGTATTTCTCGTTTAACGAGCTCAATCATATCAATCTATATCCTTGTGATTATCGACTCTTCTGAATGGGTTCGTTGCCCTGTCACAGTGACCCGGTTCACACGATCGGCTGCCATTGAGCGATTGAGATCCGCGCTCGCGCACTCGTCCAGTCAATTGCCTCTTCCTGGCGTCACTATGTAGCTAGCTCAAGGTCGCCGGTTCCTAGCCGGAGGTGCGAATATGTTGCATAGATGTTAATGTGCCTAAACTCCGAAACAAAGATTTAGATGAAACGCAAACGGAAATCCTACTTAGGATTGTTATAAATTAGTTTGAGCTTATAGCTGAGTTCTGAGATTTGTTTCAGAATCTATTATAATGAATCATCTGCGATAACACTATATGCAAATCTTTGTTTTCTGCATTCGATTTGAAAGGCTTTACTAAAACAATGATTTATGTCTTTAATTTCGTTTACAGTACGCACTCTTCTTAACCCGAGAGTGTTTATTTTCGTACCACGCCTTATGAGTGTTAGATGCGCAAGAGTTACTCGCTGACCCGAATCGCGAGTTCAGTTTCCAAGACTGCTGTTCTAATTTTAAAGTTGACGTGCAAGGGTGACGTTACGCCGCGTCGCCGGAAAGTATTTCTGTCATTTAACTGTTTCAACACCTTGTACTTGGCTTCGTGAGAAACAGGGGGCTTTCGTGTCGTCATCACGTACTTAAGTAAAATTGTTACAATAAACATTCGTGTATTGACTCTTACTGATCGCAGTCGGAGAGCTCGTGAGAAAGGCTTGCCGTACGTAAATATTGGATCTCAGCCGCTGGACGGACAGGTATGCCGGCCGGCTCCCACTGTTGTATATGAGTTTGTCGTCCCCGACCGACACGATCAAAGTCTGTTATGAGTTTGAAGACATTAAACACGAGTTTGTCGTGTACTCGTAACATTTTGTCGTCTTCTACAGGTAATGGTGCGATTACATCGGTTTGTTTCCTGGAATTTGGGGAGTTGGTATTCGGGCTAACAATTCGAGTAAATAAGCAGTTTATTATTCTATATTACTCTAACTGTACCGTAGCTTACACTACGTTCACTTTTTGCCAATACAGATGCGTCCCAAATTTGCCCGAATTTGGGAAAATCACGAAGGACAGATGATATTCGGGGATGCCACTGAAATAACAGTCGAGTGCTTTAACGTTCAGGTTCCCGAATACGTTGTTACTACGCGTGGAAACGAGAAATAAAACTATAGAAATAGATTATAGAAGCCATGTTACGAGGACGTATAAAACTTTCGTGGGACCGCCTTTCAACACTTTATAGCTCATATACCCTAGCGATATCTAACTGCGGTGAAGTATCGCTAAATTGCATGGTGCTCTGCATTAGTTATGCACTTAATGTGTTCCATTTAAACCGAAGTGGTGTCGTTAGCAATCAGAGCTGATGTTTCTCTTGCGGTGGCGTCCCACACAATACCGTAGGCCGCAGCGTGACTGTCTGCCACACCCACAGCATCTAACAGTGCGACTAACTACGTCCAAGGCTACCACCCTCCCCTCTTCCCTGACAATGAAAGGCCCCCGCGGGGTTCCCTCTCGAGACCAAGGGGTCAGGTAAAGCTGGCGCAATAATACATACTAATTAGTTTTATTATTCAGCAAGGGCCATAACACGGCCTCATGGACCAAGGCTTTAAACAACGTCGAATTAAATAGCAACTGTAAACAATATTTGAAATTCAATTTTGTCTAGTACCTACCTACACACAGGGACCAGACATCGACTCTTAAATAAGTATTTTATTGATACTATGGGAAGATTTGTAATTAAACAATATTTACATGTACAATTGCCTAGACAACGAGAAAACTGAAAGTCACATAGAATCGCCAATAACACCACCTATCTTGTTTCGGTATCCGAGCAAGCCATCGCTGTCGCAATCGGGCCATTCCTAAGCAGACCGCGATAACCGTATGCATATTCATAGGTTCAAAGTGAGCTAATCAGAGCACTTAGAGGTATCTGAACCGGCTGGTTCCGGTTTGCCTCGGGTTTGCCGCGAGTTTGCCGCGATTATTTACGGAGCCAGACCGCCCACGCACGGGGTCGCCACCACTCTAAGTATCTGAGTAATGCACACCACCGTCTATTATTTACACGGCCACTGACAGAACAGGTTTGCGATTTCTGGCTACAGAAAGTTGGAGATTTCATACTAGGTTGTTGCGTATTTCGCTGTGCGAATGGGTGGCCTATCGATTGAGGATCGATTTTCTTTACTCACCTTATACTATCAATGAACAAAAAGTCTCTATATTTCGCGTTGTATCTGTACGTCAGAAAGGCAGGTTACAGCTTTTACGTATCAAATCCGAATCCGAGAAAACTCCGGCCGGCGAGGTAGCCGCTGTACCTACCTATTATTTCAAGCTTACGCACTAGATCTGCTATAAGATCTGAGTTCAGTCCGAGCTTACTATACTTAGCCTGTCAAGTTTTGTTGCGTGGCAAAAAATGAAATAAAGACAATGTCTCCCCGCAAACCAAAGTAACCCTAACTCGGGGCTTCTACAATACCTACTCGTAGAATCATAACGTATAAGTGTTATTAGAACACCAAAAAATTGTACTTGAAAATAATGTCATCATCATCATCATCACAGCCCATAACAGTCCACTGCAGGACTTCGGGCCTCTCCCACGAAAGGGGAGGTCATTGCCATAATCTCCACGCTTGGCAGGCGGGTTGGAGATCGCAGTGCAGTTGATGTAAATCTACCCAGAAAGATGCTGCTGCCCACCTTTCGGATTTGTCCCTTAGTCGCCTCTCACGACACCCACGGGAAGAGATGGGGTGGTGCTATTCTTTGAGGTGGCGGCACAACACACCACATGATAATTCCACTTAAACACACGGCACACCATACAAAAAATTTCATAGAAAATTAGTAAAACAGCGACATAAATCGACGGGAAAAGGTACTCTAATCTCGTTACCCGTTAGACATAGCTTACTTAATAATATCCATAGAATACCTACCAATATCCTGTATTACAAGCTGGTATCAAGTGGCATCGCGTTGGTTCAGTAACCATTGGCCGCAGGATACCACGCGATGCCTTGCGCCGGACTTGCTTTATAGCGACTGCTTTTGATTTACGATTGCAACTCTAGACCGAGCTTTGAGCCTGTTTAGGACTTAGCTCCGCAGCTACAGGAATTTGATATCGTTAAGTTCAACTTCATTGCTAGTACGTGCCGGGGTGACAATCGAGTAATTGTTACACGTCCAGCTAGGATTTCGAGGAAATACATTACTATAGATTATTTGCGAGAAATATATGAGTTTCCTCTGCTAACGTAGGAAACCGCTAGTCATAAAAACTGCCTACATAATATCTTAAAACAGTGGTTTAATCATGCATATTTCATGAGCAATCAATCGTAACTGCACATGTATGGGAATATGATTCTTATTTTATAGTTGACATTTTAATGTTGTCTCCAAGTAAATACTTGCGTGAAAGTCTACAATGGGCGTGAGTGTGACCAATCGCCACCGCAGTCTAAGTTTGTCTTCCATGGCATGTTTGGTTTGTCTTGCATTTTATTACACTCTTTTAAAAATTCTTGGCTATTTGTAAAACTTAAACCATGTGCAGAATTTTTTATAGTATTTAATTAAGCTATGCTCAATCGCTTAAAAGTAGGTGCCTAATGTTTGGCATTTAACTTACAATCAGACAGGATCAAAAAAAAGCTCACTAGTTACGTCCAGTATATAATTTACACATTTGGCAGAGGCATTTTGGATATGGCTGATTTGAAAATACATAGTTGAAAAAGTTGCTGCCTTTTTATTTTTTGCTCTACGGAGCAAAAAACGCCTAGCAAGGCGTTAATCACCTGGGGTGGCCAACATGTCACTGTATGTTTACTTCCTACTATCATAACCCTTCCTTTTTGACGATTGAAAGAGATAATATCCTTCTCAATAAAGAAATTTTGAGTTTGAGTTGAGTTTGGTACAACCGCATCCGTAGATGTACAAGGGCAGTGCTCTGCCGAAACCCATACGGCAAAGCTTTCATCCGTCTCTTATTTTAATGAAAACATTTTGATAAAGATGTAAGACCACGTGAGTAAAAGATAAGTTGTGTAGATGTATAAGGCATCGCTCGCGAGAGATAGCCCGATACGGACCGGCGCTACTTCATTACTTGGTAAAGGTTTATTAAGGCCGCTGAGAGGAAAAAAGGATGATCAAAAAATATCTATAAAATCACTTACCCTAAAAGCATAGTAAAGTTCCAGATTGAAATACCAGATATAAATTCATCATCATCGTTCATCACGGTTCTACTCTCGCGCACGAGGGTCCGGGGTTCGCCTTGACCATGGTCAAGAATTTTGAAGATCAGGTAATTACAATGGATCTGACCTCCGCGATCCTGCTACTAGACGAAAAATGATTACACATTCAGTCGCCTGAATGTGCAGGTTTAATCACGATGTTTTCCCTCACCGTAAGAGCATCGGTTATAATGTACATAACTCAGAAAAGGGTCATCGGTACATGGCCGCAGTGGGATACCTAGATCACTCAGCCACCAACGCTTCTAAAAACCAGATGTGCTTTCTTTCTTATTTAAATACGGGTTATTTATAAATTATCTATATTTAAAAGAGAAAGAAAGCACAATTGGCACAGAAACAAAGTAATTTGCGCTGCAATATGCGTTGTTACATGAAACCAAATGAATGGTAATCTTCAACACTTACCATTCTCAATCAGATGTACCAAGTAAAGCTAGGGTTTGTCACGCCTGTACAAATAAACATTTAGCCCGCTGGCTAGCACGATGTTGGCGAATTTAATTAAAACATCACAGTGGTATCTGTCGGCAAGTTTCAGCTGCGCCCGCGCCGGTCACGACGGTCCGCGCCTGCGCCGTCCGCTAATGAGAGATCGCGCCACTTGATACGCAAGACGCGGTGTACGACGCGGCCTCTGACAACCGCGTCTTTAAAAATCCTTGATCGAATTTTTAAGGCAACTTTGTAAGGTAAATACGGTAGCTGATTTCTCTTCTGCAGTTCGAGGTAATTAGTTTCCGAAATGGGAAAATGAGTAACCAGTATTTTTTAAATATTTTTTATAATTTGGTACACAATCAACTTTTTCACATAATCAACAGCCTTTCGGCTATCGCCTGTCACTTACCTGATCTGTCTAATCCTGGATCATGGTCAAGGCAGACTCCGGGACCTCATGCGCGAGAGCATAACCAGGACATCAACGCCAAGATGATTATTAGAATTTTTTCCGCAATCAACTTTTTCGCCTGTCGGCTGTCGCCTACCATTTTACACCCATGTTTTTGATAACGTCTATTATCTTAGGTAAAAGTAGACTATCTCACGACAAAGTCGATGAGGTAAGTCGCCTGTTATTACTTTCTAACGTGCACTTTCCTACAGATTTCATCACAGTTCTGCTCATGTTACTACACCTACTCCATCATTCCGACACAGGTAATAAATTCTAAATGTCACAGAAGATGATGCATAATGGATTCGTTGCCTCGAGGTGTCATCTTGGCGTGTATAGAATACTACGCTTTATAGAATTTCATAAGAGAGGTCATATTCGTTTGAAGGGTTTGGTTGTAGGGTCTTTTAGGTGTGTTCTGTACGACAAAGCTGGCTACAACATGGCCACAACCGCAACTGACAATAAGCTGATCGCAAAAGAGCCGATCCAGATAAAATACATGAGTACTAATAATCCTTCCGTTGATTGACCACTGTATCCAATACAGTGTAAGACGACATCTTTATCAAAGGTTGATAAAGATGTCGTCTAAGATATCATTAAATATGCAAATAAATTCAACGAGTTGTAACGTGATAATTTTTGTAAATAGGGCAAAAATTAATATATAAAGGTATTTGTTTGTCCCGTATGCACTACTAAACCATATAACTCAATAAAATTGCCGAGCAAAAATTTAAATGGTCAGTTTTGATGGGAGTAGTATGTATAATAAGTATATATTTAAAAAAAGTAAATACGTTGTTTACCAGTTATCTGGCACCCATAACACAAGCTTTGCTTACTTTGGGGCTAGATGACGCCCGAATTAGCCCAAGCGTTTTTTATTTATTTTGCATTGCGCTGCGTTCCCTTTATGAACGAAAATAAATAATAAATAAATAAATATGCTTGCAAAGTTTTTAACAAACAGCATACCAACTCAGATTCTCGATCTCTCCAAACAAAACAAGACACAGTTTGAGTTGTGGTCCGCATCTCATTGCGGTACATATTCCTTATGAGCATACATCGCGGACAAATTCGCGTGCGCCCCGGTCGTCTTATTTCCATACAATTTGAGCCACACACGACGCGACGGCACGTGGCTTCCGAGAACCCGCCCGTACCAGATTGCAACTTGATTTCTGTGACATCTTCATTTAATTTTTGAGTTTTTTATTGACCCCCTTGGGTATTTCAATGTGAAATTTCAACGAGTCAATTTGATACGGTCAGGAGTAATGTATTTTAAATTAATGTGTCCGAAGAGGATTGAGGCCAGCAGGGGACTGCTACGGGCTTTTGATGTGATGTGAAAGTATGTACCAACCTTCTTCTTGTCTTTGCTCTAGCATTTAAATATTTTTTATTTTTTAATCAGTCATTGTGGTACCTATGTTTATTTTATTATTATTTGCAGTTGCCACGTTTTTAAACGTGCAATAGAACATTTTCTGCTAAGTTTTAGTATTTTTTAAATATATATACGGCAGACAAACAAAACTGATGGAAAGCGTATTCCTTATTTAATAAAAAACAATATTTATCTGAAAGGTAATTGTAATGGATTTAATATTATTTAATATCGCATTTAAAGTTTAAAGCTTTCTCCTCTATTACTACTGCAGTGCTAAGTTGGCTATACAGGGTGCTCGTGACTACAAAGTCCGAAAGACGCCACGCTCCGGGACCACCGGCGGTGACGACGACGCAGGCGCAGCGCCACCGCGGTCCTTGTGACTGACCAAACATAACTTTTGCCTTACCGGCCCAGACCTTACCGAAGATGGGCACTCACTCGGTTAAAAAAATACAGCTATTACCCACAGATAATTTATGAGAGATGTTTAACGCTGCTACAAGGAACAGTCGTTAACAAAGTATTGAGATTCGTAGTAATAAAATTTTGGAGTAAATATCCGATAAAAAATGTGTGCTTGGACAAATTCACACAGCACCATCTAGCCCCAAAGTAAGGAAAGCTTGTGTTATGGGTAGGTAGATAACTGATAAACTAATTATAAATACATTTTAATACATATTGATTATACAATGTCTTCAGAAGAAGCTATATATTATCCCAAGATACATATAAGGTACTTAGGAGTTTACTCGGGTAGATATCAATATTAATGCTGCACACCAACCCTTACAGGCTTTGTGACGTCCTGTTATGCATAATTCAATAAACGTATTGCATTACATAGCACACCACAAAACCACATCCACACTTTTAATGTTTCCCTGTCTGCTGAGCTGCTGGTACAACACACAGTATAGATGACACATGATGATGATGATGATGATGATGATGATTATGATGATGACATATTGTCACCTTTCACAATACTTTTAATGACACCATTGTCTTACAACGGAACTAATGGGTGCCCGCCAATTTTGACAATTCAAAATATTTCGTAAAAATACTCGTCTTGTTCCCACATACGCTAATGAATAATTTTACTTTCGTCTGCTTTGTATACCTACGCTGCATTCAGTCCATTATCCTAGTGCGTACAGGCACGTAACCTTACGCACGTCTCCACGTGCGTGTGCGCATCCCATTCATGGCTATCGAGGCATCGTGGCCCGCCGGCCGCTCTTTGATCTCCTCAATTGACTTAATCGAATAGCCCTTACGTATATCACTGTTTTAATATTACTACTGTCTCACTGTGAGGAGACAGTATGAAGACATTCTGAATGAGTGTAGTTGAAAGTTAACCGATTCTATTGGTTGTGATGGACGTGTTGGTGCAGGGACTTGGACATTGGATTTACTTAGGTATACTTTATCATTTCGTAATTCCTTTTTTATTTGTTACTAGTGGATCTGGCGCATCTTCGTTCGCGTACACGTATTTTACCCCTACCTATCCTATTTTTCTTGATTATAAACTTTCCTCTTAAATTACTCTATCTATTGTTGTAGTTGCGTAGTTCAAAAGATATATGCGACATAGATACACACATAGATACATAGGGACAGACGGCAACAAGCGATTACGTTTCATACAGTATAGATATTGTTTTTCAATTTATGAGTGTCGAGCTTATTTATTTATTTTTGAAATATAGTGAGTACAAAAATAAATAAATAACAGAATTGTGTCAAGAAAGTTGTCTAACATAAAAATCAACAATTCGACGCAGCCAAGCAAAAACAACGTCCAGGAATCCAGCCATTACGGCCACCAGTAGATAAACAGTTAACCAACAAAACGCCAAGATACTTGACGGAATGCAAGATTGATGGCCACCCACGAAATGCATTTTTATTGTAATGCCTATCTAAATGGTTGCGCTATGCAATAGGAAAGGCGTTATCGGTCTGCTACCTCGCAGGATAGATATACGGAATTGATGGAAATTTATCGGTTCGGGGCGCGGCCAAGGATACGACACACGAGACGCTCGCTAGGAGCGGTCTTTGATAGACGATGTTTGCCTTTTACTAGTTAATGGTGGGATCGAGTTTTGTCGGCAAATGTTTTGGCTTCCACGCAATGTTTGCTGCGGCCGCTTGGGGGCTATGGCCGCTTTATTTTTATTATTTGTGGTTAACTGCGTTTAAAATGTATCTAATGTCTCACAACAGTTAAATTAGTCGTTAAATCCTACAAACAACAACTCATTTGACCTTTAATCCTCTGTTATATTATTGTAATAATCGTAAACCAGCTACAATCTCACACTTCCTTCGCGGTAAGCGGGCTCGTAGGCCCGTACCCAATATCTTAATGTTTCGTAACGTAATTACCTCGCCCGTGAGTTGCGATATTAGTTTGACAGATGCGTGGGCGCATCTCGGCAGATGAGGGCGCGATCGATCCGCACTGCGGGTCGCTATGTGGGCGCTGCGTGCTGAGTAAACGAACCCTTTGTGCTTGTAATTGCCTATGAGGGCCCGGCCGATTGCCTTTCGCAGTTATAAAAGTTAAACGCCTGCTTTGCCCACGCGGCAGTGTTCAATTTGAGGGGCTCCATATCGAGAAAGTTGATTTGTTTAACGAAATGCGGGTGAATGGGATTTGTAGAGCATTTTAATCTATGTTTATATCGCGTGGTGAAGTATGTTTAAGTACTTTAAAAGTAATTCGATCAGTTATTTGAGATATGTTTTTAAAACTAACTGGTAAGCTACTTAGAACTCTGTTAGTTGTAGTATTATTCGAGTAAAGTGACTTAGCTCGTACTTTCCCGTTTCAACCCATCTAAAACATCACACATCTTAACGCAAACTTACGCAAATCCTCTCAGAGGGAAGTATACTTACTTTTAAACCACGCTCGAGCGATAACAGCTCAAAAACTTTTATCCAACTTCCTTTATAACGACCACGATAGAGTGTTGTATTTGTTTAAGTAAGTAACACAAATAGGGCGCGCTTTCTCTGCGCTTGCGGCTTACAAAATGTTTAGATAAGGTTAGTAATGTCGAAACACCGGGCAAAACAATGAAGTCTTAATTGTAACTTGGGCTTTCTTATAGCACAAGGGCCGTTATTTATTTTGTGCTTATAGTTATTGTGGGGGTCGTTGCCCGCGTGTGGGTGTAAACAGAACTGCGCATTCAGCGCTCACGGATCAAGAACAATACCTACCCAACGATGGTGATAAGCGAGAAATGGGAGACAACAGTTCGTTCTGCGATGATACATTTGGGTTAACGATTGATTACTGTTGAGGTGGCGTTTGTATCATGTTCATTCTGATATCTCGTACTGTAGCCATTGTAGGGGATAGTTGCATCTTTATTCAAAACTAGCTGTTGCACGTGACTTGGACAACTGAACATAAACAAAATACTTAAATATACTTTCAAAAACCATATGATTTAGTTTTGTTTTGATTCAGCACTCAGCACTCGAATCTTTAAAATGTAGAACGGCACATGATAATGGATCATACATCTGGGATACTTGATTTATAAATTTTGTACTTGTGTATTATACTGAACTAGCTTTTGTGTCCATGACTTCGTTCGTGTAAAATTCGGTTACTAAGTACGTTCCGGAGCTGTTCACATCGGAACCACATTGAAAAACTGTAACCAATGTTACTTGCTGATGATAATGCAGCCATAATTTTGTTACCTACAGGCGGAGACTTGTAATTGGCTTCCTGTTAACTGTATAGAATATCAATTGCAATGTTAAAGCTGTAAGTCTTCCGAAAAAAAAAAAAAAATTTCAATCTCTGAAATATTTTTTTAAATATGTGAAGTAGTTTTTGTGTTTATCCATTACTCCATTATCGCCGATTTCGGCGGCCTTCACCCGCGCGTAACGGATCTCTGTAAACAATCAACTTTCCCGCGGGAGCCTATTGTTATCCGGGATAACAAGTAGCCTTTGTTACTTAGTGATAATGTAGCATTGTATCAGGGAAAGAATTTTTTGAATTTATTCAATTGTTTTTGATCTTATTCATTACAAACAAAACATAAAATAAAAAATGCCGTAAAATAAACGATAAACGGTCTCCAGCCTCGGAATAAATTGAAATAGAAAAAAACAATTTGCCCTAGTCATCTACTACACAGTACAGTAAGGACATTAAAGATGATTTATGTTAATTTAAACGCATAAGAGCACCCGATAGACGGCAGTGCAATCACAGGGCTACAGCCCGTGACCAATGTTAAATTGAATACGCACGGCCTGACCGATCCTCAGATCGATATAAGAGACGAGCGATCGGACAAACCGTAATCGATTCGTCCCGATATGATCGATGTATACGTACTATAGGGGTCAGATTGGGCCAAACAATTTGACTATTAATTGTTATTGTAATTGGTTCTTTATTACTCGCAATCGGAGAAACAATATCTATAAACGCCTACGTTTCATTGTTTGAGACGGTGAAGGAAACGGTCTTCCGTGTAGGTTGCGAAACAGTAATATTGTTTTTCTTTTAGTACAAACGCGTCGGTTGCGATATTAGTGCGATATTTAACAGTAATTTTCTTTTCTACTAAAGTGGCAAACAAGCTTACAGCCTGCCTGATGGTAAGCAGTTACCGCAGCCTATGGACACCGTATAACCTTTTTTCCTATTTCTTGAAGAACTCGTTATACTTTCCAGGGAAATTCTCTCCACATACTATTGACCAACCACGATAAATGATAAACCACGTTCTTCGCCTTACTTACACTTACTTACACTTACATTTACAGGCGTACTTACATAAATACCCGTGAATTTAACTATGCGTAGTGAAAAGTTAGGAAAATTCATCGACCAAAAACAAACACAAAAAACAATTTATAAGTAGAGTTTTTTTATTATCCAAGTACTGAAGTTACTATTAAGCGTATATTAACTAAGATAGTAGTTACAGTGGTCGTTTGCAATACTGAAGGTGTCAGTCTTGTGGCCTACCCCGTAAAAACGACCTTCTTGAAACTCGCTATTCTATTCTCTCACGGTACATATTCACATAAAGAAAATAAACATTTCTCGGTACCCGCAAAGTAACCCGTCAAAGAGCAAGTGCCAACACAGTATAATGATCGGAAGTTAACCTATTGTAGCTCTACTCACGTACCTTATAGGGAAAACAATGAGCCCTTAGCGCGAATGCAAATGTACCCTCTCTAATTAAGCTATGACGGCCGCGGCGGGGCGCCAACCCATAATCATTTACCCTCATTTAACGCCTAGCCTATTAGATACGTCACGTGTCCAATAATTGACAGAATTGTATCCCTAATAAGGAAATATGTAGTGAAATGTTGACTACTTGATCCGTTGACTTTATATTTTTTTAATATTTGATAGTTAACTTTCTGAATTTTTGTTACGTTTTCATTGCTTTTGGAGGTATTTTGATTTGAACCTTGGGGAGAGAAAATATTACCTATTTGTTTCTGTTCCGATGGCGGAAAAACTGGGATCGTAATCACCGAAATACAGCTAAAATGCTTTAAGTACCTAGCACATATATTTTTTATTTAAGGAGCGTCGGTGGCAGATTGGTTATGGTATCCGACACGTAAACGTGAAGTACCGAGTTTGAGTCCCACTGCCGCCATGTACCAATGACTCTTTTCTGAGTTATGTACATTAATTGAATGCCAACCGATGCTCTTACGGTGAGGGCACATTCAGGCGACTGAATGTGTAACCATGATCCAATCAGGTCAGGTTCCCCTGGTAGGAGGGTCACGCAGATGGCAGTCGCTCGATTGTATATATCTGATCTGCCAAATCCTGGATCATAGTCAAGGCGGACTCCGGGCTGATGAAAATGATGATGATGACATAGTAGAAAGTGTGAAGATAAATATACATATAGAGAGGAATAATAACAGTAAAATATAGAGTTCTACATGAACATACAGGTACATTCAGTAGTATTCAGCATATATCTAGTACTAAACGAACAAAACATGTGAAGTACACTGACCTCGGTCACCGTTGCGCTGACGTTATCGGTGATCTCCGTAAATAATTACGTGTTACGCAATGCCCACGGGCGCGTCAAATTACGTCACGCACCCTCCCTTGCTACCGTAGCCGTAATCATGATCATAGGTGCCGTCCATTTTTCTGCTATGATCATATACTTACGCACCAAGGATGGTATGATACCCCATTATTCAAGCACTCGTTATGTTAACCACACTTCTGCGTATTCGTGGAACGCATACGCGTTGTTAGTGCAGCAATTTTGTGTTATTTTCGGTCCACTTCTGTTCGTCTAATAAGTATTTTTATTCCACTTTCTTTTAAGTAGCTTAGAAGTAATGTGAGACACAATTATTTTGTTTATTATCGTATTATTTGTAGATTACCTGTGGACTTAACTGATATGAAAATGGGCCCGATTGCATTCAAGTTTAAATTAAACTAATATTTGCACTAAATCCCTATTTACATTCGGCCTGTTTTTAATTATTCAGTTTCTTAATAGCAGTCGGGGTTTTTAGTTTCGGTACTTCTTTTTTTATTAATCTCACTCCTTCGTTCAGGTACTCTGTTCTTTATCTTCTCTGTTATCTCCCACTTTTATAGAGATTAGCTAAATTCTCTAATAACCATCCCCTTGCTTGTCCACAGGTTGTTGGTGGGAGCTCCACTGGGCCAGAATTTGCAGCCAAACACGACGCAGTCTGGCGCCCTATGGAAGTGCGGTCTCACTCCAGCCGTGAGGGACTGCGAACAAGTCACCACAGACGGCAGAAGAAGTGAGTAGACCTTCCTCGATATATATTTACACATGCAGTTTTTATTCAAATTGGCAGAACTTATTTTATTCAGGTTATGTAATAGCTACTGCTATCCTATCTACTGCGATCATTCTGAATGATACATACCATTTTATATACAAAAATCCACTGTTCACTCATAAAATGTTCTTGCATTGGTATTTGCAATTCTAAACATTTTGAATTTTCTATTTTCAGTCCTATTTATATCTTTCTATTCACATATCTATATTTTCCTTTAGGTATTCCAAAGAAGACCGGAATATATTTATCGTGCTGTATTCAGTAGTTTCTAATTAATGTTATACATGTAAATTTGTAACAAATTAAATCGTAGATCGAATTGTAGATGGATGCCAAGATACACACGAAGAAATAGAAAACACTCCGTAGACATAGAACGAACACAGTAGTCTACCGTTCACAAGTAGTCAATATTTACGATTTTCAACTAGATAAAAGTATGTAGAACCATTGAACGCAATATTCACGAGTGCTGCCACTGATGATGCATCTTTTACACTTCCGTAATATTGTCAAGGAATCGCTGGAACGTGTATTAGTAAATGGAGTCGCGGATTCGTAGACGCCCTATTACTGTAATAACTAAACTGTTATCTTTTGTCGGTGGTGCCACAAACAGCGATGTACGGCAAGCTAGACAAGAGTAAGTGAGCTGTGGTCTCGACCTATTCTTAATCATTCGCTCCTCGACTAATACATACTAATCGCTGTAATACATTTTGATACTAAACGTTGTCTGCTCAGGTTCCAGCTGGGTGGCCATACCGCACCGCATGCGTACTAACTGTATTTGGAGAATTTTATTTTGCATAATTAAACAAAATATATCCACCTTACTGTTACCCTGTATGTGAGATTCGATTTCTGAACGAACTGTTGGTTTTAAGAAAGAAACAATAAAAATTACTTGTCACTTATTTTACTGTGCAATCAGAAAACAAATCTCATATACGGGAATGTATATAATACAGCACTAATTGCTTGCCCACACATATTATTCTCACACACGCTTTAAATAGTGAGCACTTTGTAAACTATAATGTAAATACTTATAGTACAATCTACAACTGTTATCATAGATAGACAAAGTAGTCTTTAATTCTTGGTATTAATGGAGTATTATAGATAATTGTAAACATACTTTTAGTAAGTAGACGTAGTTCTTTTATCCGAACACTTTAATAATGAAGTATTTCTGAAATGTCAGTTTACTGTATCTAAATATCAGCTAAGTACCTAAACAAAAATTGACGCAAAGAGTACCTAACTTCAATTTAACATGGTCCATTTTAATTTCAATCTTTCCAAACCTGTTATTAAGTTTTCAACATGAACCACCCACGCAATCGAGCTAACACTTAATAGAAAATCTGAGGTGACTGGTTATTAATATCTATTACCTACATGAAATAAAACACACTGTTAACCTACTTAGATAATTGCCGACGATGAAAAGCGTCGAGATAAACCTTCACTGCACTTAACGTATTTAACGTCGTAAACGTCAAAACCAAGGTATGTCTGGTTTTGCATAATTTATTATACTATCGTCTAACAAGAACCTTACCCTAGTAACGCTGGGCCGATTAACAAATATAACGTAACAAACTAGTCACTCACTACAAAATAAAACGTAATTGGTGTAATTATGGTGAATTAACGAATCGGCCATTAATGTCCCTCGGTATCAGCTCGAAATTAACATAAAGTAGACTTCGATAACGTCTATTAACACGAGACCACACACGTTCATTGCAGTCTTTCAGGAAACTGTAACATTAATCCAATCACGCAGGTCACCGAACTAAGATTTGGCTCGAAGACATTTGGCTACAGTACCTAGACGAGAAGTTTGAAGTTTGCATGTGTTATCGATAAAGATCTTCAGTATGATAATTGCTCCTTCCAGTCATTCGCACGCTGTTTCTGCAACATGATCCGGATTTATTTTTGCAAGATTTTTCTTTGTTTATGCTGTTTAAATATTATTTTTAGCATACCCACGCCTGGTTGCAATGCTTTGCATATACCGATATCGTACACTATTCGGTTTGCAATGAATAAGCTGCGTCGATACGAACGAAATTAATATGTTTTGGAAGAATTTAATTTGGTTTGTATCGCAGTTGTTATTAATAAGAAAATAACTGTTATTTTGCTAAGTTTTTGATCCACGATGTTCATTCCTAATTGGGTGAAGCTAATAATTGAATTAAAAAAGAATCAAAGCTGTGTTTCTAATTGTGATCGCTTCATTTTGAGCTTTTTGGATAATAAAACGAATAATTTGTAAATCATGATATCACGTTATATGTAAATCATTCAATTGCCTATAAATACAGCTGTTCGAGGTAAGATATTGATGCAGGAGTCCGATTGCACAAATGTTGTTGATGACTAATTAACACGTGTTTATGTAGATGCCTCGGCGACGCTGTACGCACCGCAGTCCGATGAAATCAAAGAAGGTCAGTGGCTGGGAGTCTCCGTCACGAGCCAGGGCCCGGGGAAGAAGGCAGTGGTCTGCGCTCACAGGTAATTGTAATAAACATATGGATTGTCATTCCAATGATAAGCACATGAGATGAATTTACTTATAAAAAAAACAAATGTCCTTATCTTGGTCGTGCGTCCAGATCTTGCGAATATACCGCGAACGGCGCAGATATGGACGCACCGTTGAACATATTTGAAGACTTTTGAATCTCAAGTTAGGAACAAAAAGCCTACCGATGGACTCTAATAGGAAACCTCCGCTATTTGCCCGTCTTGTCTGTCTAGCTGTTGCCGTTTGAAATTACAATCGACACTTGAATCTTCCACGATAAAATAAAAAAGCAAATAGTATTTTTAATTTTCTATATTGCACTTAGCCGGTTCTTAACTTTAAAAGTGTCAGTTATTTAATGAGTCACTATTTTATATTTTCAGATACATCCATAAAATTGGAGAGTCACAGTTTGGACAAGGTTTCTGCTACACGCTGACCAATGATCTTCAACTTTTGGACCTGTGGGAACCATGTCGGGGGCGCCCAGTCACAAGGTAACCATTAATACTAATGGTTTAGAAATAGCAGAGTAATAAATTCCTTTTTTAAGAAGGGAAATCTTCGAAAGATATCACGTCACGCGGGGGTTGACCTGGATATGTGGGATCACCCGAAAATGGACTCTTCCTACTAAAATTCCTCTGTGTATCTACAGCCACTTTTTATCGGAACACCACAGGACCTCATATATAATTAACGCTGTGGTGTTCTAGCGGATACCCAAGCCATGCTGGCTCAGTCAGTAGGTATGGGAGACATCCTGACACATGGTATCCCATTAAATCAAGAACTACTTTATCATTCGCGCTCAATCAGAATGGGATAGAACCTTGTAGATGTAAATCGAATTGAAGATTGATTGAAGGTTCCATGCCGTTGTGAAAAGCTGTCATTTATCCCAGATATGATTTGTACGTTAGTTACTCTTCTTCCTAGCGTTTTTTCCGAATCGGGTTCGGGGTATGCCAGATCACGGTTCCACATTCAGTCATCTGAATGCGGCGTTTTCTCACGCTCTTTTCAAAAGGGTTGTCTTTATCTAATGCACCTACGTAACTCAGAAAAGAGACATTGGTATATGGCGGCATTGGGATACGAAGCAGGTACTTATCCCTTACCAACCCTTTAACCATTAGGTCATCGACGCTCTCATTACAAAATCTAAGTTACACTTACAAAAAGTATTTCTAGCTCAAAATTAGTAAAGTTAGACGTTATTTATACTGCGATAGTAATGTAGAATGGAGAAGGAATGTCTGTTCCTCTTACTTAGGCAATATGACCGATTGTAGAGGTACGAGTAGCTACATTACCTACAATTTAAGCCGTAATCCACGGGTGGTTCTCAATCCCGTTATCTTTTTCAGAGAACACGAAGAATTCGGCTTCTGTCAGGTCGGCACGAGCAGCACGATACTGGAAGACGAGACCCTGGTGTTTGGCAGCCCAGGACCTTACACGTGGCGTGGCACTATCTTCACTCAGGACGTCAAAGATGACGTTCTTTCTAGAGATCACTACACGTACATGGCGCCTGTTGTGGATGGAGCCAGTCCTGTCGAGAAATACAGTTATTTGGGTAAGAAATTATGTAACACCTGTAGCTTTGATCATTCACAGTAAAAAATACTCATCTTGACGTTACTGTCCCGGTTGTGCTCTCGTGCACGGGATCCTGGGCTTCTTGACCATGATTTAGGATTTGACAAATCAGATAATTACAGTAGAGCGATTGCCATGTGACCTCCATGACTCTACTACCAGTGAAACCTGATCTGATTGGATCATGGTTACACATTCAGTTGCCTGAGTGTGCAAGTTTTATCACGACGTTTTCCCTTACCGTAAGAGCATTGGTTAGCATTCAACTTATGATGTACATTCTCTGACTCAGTAGAAAATATTGCTGACCATTTTCTGGTCTACAGTGACCCTTGCTCGTCTGCCTCTCCATGTGCGATACCCGGGAAGAGTTTGATGCTATCCTATTACTGCGCCGGATCCCTACCACACAACCATATTCCAATATACCCATAAGCAAAGCTTAAATGCTTACAACAATTAATAAAGTCTAATTAAATAATTCCAGGCATGTCGGTGACTGGTGCAAAACTATTCAGCAAACGTAACTCGTACGTGGCTGGTGCGCCCCGGGCCCGCGGCACCGGACAGGTGGTCATCTTCAGCCGGCGCGAGGTGGAAGACTGGAATAATCCAGATATACTGGGACTTCTCGAGTTTAACATGATCATCAGCGGGGAGCAGTTTGGCTCCAGCTTCGGATACGAAGTTGCTACGGCTGACGTTAATGGAGACGGGTACGTTGATGATTTACGTAGTTTCAGTTCAAGCATGAGGTACATCTTTTAGACCTGAATGTATGACATTTTTATGATTTGTGTTAATGCGTGCCATGTGTCTGAGTGGAATAAACGTGTTGTACTTTACTTTACTAGTATGACCTCAGGCTAGTATAGGTATACATTGGAGAGAGGTCACTTATGCCAATGTAGATCATCACATCCCCTCCGGTTGCTATAGATAAACGTGACCTCTTGCCTGGAAATATAGTCATTATTTTTTTTGTTATTATTAAACTTTTATACGAGTAACAATGTTAAATTCTATTCTGTTGTTGTGTTTGTTTGCAAGTGTTGTAACATCATACCTTATAATTTTCAGGCAACCCGATCTACTGGTTGGCGCACCATTCTTCTTTTCTCGAGACTCAGGAGGCGCAGTTTACTTATACCTCAACGAAATGCTGTCAGCGTACCGCAAGAACAGAACCACAGAGTTAAAATACAGCGTCAGAGTAACGGGAAAGCCCGAATCTCACTTTGGCATATCAATAGCTAATGCGGGAGATCTGAACAAAGACGGTTGTGAAGACATTGCTGTCGGAAGCCCGTATGAAGGCAATGGAGTGGTATACTTGTACCTTGGCGACAGAAAAGACGGCATTCTGACAAAACCTAGCCAGGTGATCACTGCAGAGTCTTTGCCGAGAGTGATGAAGACCTTTGGTTACTCATTATCAGGTGGACTGGATATGGATGCTAATGGGTATCCTGATTTGCTTGTCGGAGCATACGAAGACGTGAGTCTTTTCATTGATATTTTAATTCTTAATGTAATTATTTATTCTTGTATCTATTAATTAATACACTAATGTCTTCTACAGAACGCTGTGGCTCTCCTACGTACAAGACCCATCATCGACATCAAGACCTCGATCCGACCTTCGAACACAATTATCAACATCGACCCCACGACTCACGGCTGTGAGAAAGACCCACTATCGAACCACACCTGCTTCCACTTTCAAACTTGCTGCATCATCAAGTCCCTAGTTAAATCTACACAGACCAACAAACACACTCTCAACTACATCGTAGAAGCCGAGACCTTCCCCGGGGGAAAGAAATACTCTAGAGTATACTTCGACGTAGACAAAACTGCTATTATCAATAGGACCATCCGACTGGGAAAGGATCAAGAGGATTGCAGAGAGCATATAGTTTATCTGAAAAATAACACTCGGGATATCCGGACTCCAATCAAAGTTAGTACTTTATTCAATAACTTTCATTTCTTCTCTCCGTTAAGTTATTGGACTTTGCCAAAAAAAGAAATAGTAAATACGCTACAAAGGACGTTTCCGCCAATTTTCTGATCTACAGAAGTACTAACTACCTCTTACACCTTGTATGACTACTATCAGTGGTTGGCGCTTAGAGTTGCTTTCTACTAGTTCTGACTCCGAGAAGTGATTTCTTTAATTCATCTGCTATTCACGATTTCAGATAGCGCTAGTGAGGCGTAAGGTCTGTTGTCAAAATACTGTCGTGGACAGACTGCAAAATGAAGAATCAATTCCAGCCAATAACAGGCCTTTATTTTGACAGCAGACCTTACGTCACAGTAACGCCATCTCGTGGAATGGCGAAAACCCTCACACGTTTGTTATTTACTCATTTCCAGTTCCAAGTGACATATAAGCTAGTGCATGCAGATCCTCAGTTCTCAACGGTAGGCAACTTGCCCAATATCGACGAGTATCCCGTCCTGAACGCAACAGCCAGCACCTCCTTCAGTGCCAACTTCCTCAACGATTGTGGCCCGGATGGTGTCTGCGTCAGCGATTTGGTTGTAACGCCTGAACTCATCTTGCCAAAAGGTATGTTGTTCATGCAAATCTTTATCTTGGCGTTAATGTCCCGGTTGTACTGGGCCCGCCTTGACCATGATCCAGGATTTGGCAGTTCAAGTAATTATAGTGGAGCGACGGCCATCTGAGTTCCGTGACCCTGTTAACAGGGAAAAAAGACCAGATTGGATCATGGTTTTAATAAAAATAATGACTCAATTTAAGCAGACTCTATTTTATTTTTTACTAGCAACCCGACGTCGCACGCACCTTAACAAATTATACATCTAAAGCTTCCCCAAAAACTACTCTGTCTATTGGTGAAAACCGCATGAAAATCCGTTCAGTAGTTTTTGAGTTTATCGCGCACACAGGCGGACAGACAGACGCGGCGTGTGACTTTGTTTGTGATGTTGTGATAGTCATATGTAGTGATGTTGTGATAGTGATAGTCGTTTATATGTATCCAGATACTGACGGTGCTTACTCCCTGACACTTGGCCAAGAAGATGAAATCAAGCTCGCAATTAAGGTCGACAACTACGGCGAATCCGCGTACGAGAGCCAGTTGCTGGTGCAGCATCACACAAGCTTGCACTACATCGCCGCTAACATTACAGTAAGCGTATTTGTATACTTAAATGAAGTACAGATAAGAATGCACGAGTTTTTGTACTTTTGTACTATGTTCCACTCAAAGTACCAATTACTGTTCTCGACCTACGATTTTAAGATAATAAGAAATGTAGATATACTTCGAAAATCGTAACGTAAGCTAGTAGAGCTATAAGCGGACATTTTTTTTTTCTTTTTTATTTAAGTTGTAGTCACAAGTTTTCTCTGATATTAACAATTTCATTATTAAAATCACAGGACAAACAAGTAATCTGCAGCAGCATCAACAAGACATTCGTCTCCTGCATGCTGGAGAATCCCCTGAAGAAGCAGGCAGAAGATCTGTCACCCATCACAATGCGGTTTGACGCTCGCACTCTAGAAGATAATGAACCATCTATAATATTCAGCATTTCGGCTAACACCACATCGAAGGAGCTGTATCCAGGGAAGATTCCAGTGAAACTTGAAGCTAAAGTTGTCAAGAATGCAGAGTTGATGATTAAGGGGTAAGGCCGAAAGAGTGATGTCAAGCGTATCGTCATTCACTGTACAATACAAGAGCATAAGTGCCTGACCACCTTTAGGATCATATTCTTGTGCAATTGATAAAACGTTTTTACAGCATTCATGAAATAACGTTTTTTTTATTAATTATTTTAAAAATACCCTGGGGTCAAAGACGCATTCTTTGAGCCTAAGGGACAGCTAATGCCTCCTTTTGTTATCATACTCATTTTAACTAAAAATGCACTAAATAGCCTGGTATGTTGCTGTAGCTGCAAAGTAAATTTTCTTAAAGTGGTAATGCTCTTTGCTCTTGTACTGTACATGAATTTTGGACATATTCCGTTGCTAAAGTATAACTTAATATTTCCAGCGTTGCACGGCCAGAGCAAGTGTTCTACGGTGGTGAAGTGAAGGGTGAATCAGCTATGCGGTACTTTGATGATATCGGTACAAGAGTGGTGCACACTTATCAGGTACATGAAGTTGATAGTTTGTCCCTAGATTAAAATATAATGTAGTTGAGATGGTTTAAAGCAAAACGGAATGGAAACTGATCGGCAGTTGACTGAGCAGTTGGTGATAATGATATATGGTAATGGTACCCATATACTAAAACTGTCAACGTTTTCCAGATATTCAACGAAGGACCGTGGCGCGTTAATAGAGTTCAAGTAGTGATCCAATGGCCTCACCAAGTGGCAGCAGAAGGGACGCAGGGCAAGTGGCTGTTGTACCCTGAGGAGGCCCCTACTGTTGATGGCGATGGCGAAGCGGGTAAGCTAACATCTAACTGCTTAACGAATGGTGGCCACAAAGGCCTACAATATTTTCCGTTTACCCTTAAGAACCGCTAGCTAACCAGATCTTAAAAATAAAAACAATGGGAGATGTTGGGTGGCTGATAATCCTTAAAATCTTGGTGTCTATTTAATTATATTTATTCCTTTTTATATTTGCATTGCAGGTCAAATAAACGGCGAGTGTATCATCAATCCGAAAGATGTCAATCCATTGCACGTAATAAAAAGACCCGGTATGCCCGAACCTCAGAATTTGGAAATGAATCCATTCAGGAGCGCAGGAAAACTGAGCATCAGCTCTGAGGAGAAAAGCCACAACTCTTCAAAAGTAATTACAAAATCATATAGCAGTTCAGCAGAGAATAAAATCAGGAGGAAAAGGGAAAATGAAATTGTCAAAGCTGAAGCGTATACTGACAAAGACGGACAAAGGAAGCACGTTGTGAATATGGTAAGAGCCTCATTTCATTTTACTTAGGTGATATGAAAACGTCGTAGTGTTGCTATACTTAAATATCTTTACATACATTTTCATTGCAGAACTGCCTGAAGAAAACTGCCAAATGTATAGTGATCAACTGCGTGATATACCGTCTAAACCGCATGCAGGCATCTACGATTTCCATTAGGGCTCGACTATGGAACGCAACCCTGGTCGAGGACTATCCACGTGTCAGCCACGTCAACATCGCCTCTACAGCCTACATTCACATCAACGAACACAACAACATCCATCAAAGCAATAATTATGATGATACTGCGACGGTGAGGCATAACAACTATCATAAATTATTGTAAAGATCAATGGGCGAAATCTTGCTCGAATTTATTATACTGCATAGGGAGGTACGTGGTTAGACGGTCCAGACCTGATGGAAAGCAGCCTCCGAAAAACAGATAAAATCGTACAGTGTGAACAAACACTAAATTGGTTCTAAATTGATTTTTCTAACCGTGGAAATAAAATATAGGTACACCGGGCCATTTAAAATTATTCAATTTAGATTGTGTTATTTTGTATGAATAACAAATTTTCAAATACAGTACCTACTCGTATTTTTGTACTCCGAGGGGCCCGTGGATAAAGATTTCAAACTACTTGCCAATTTATCTTTTACAATGTGTTTGGAAACTTTCTTTCGTAATCGTAATTTCAATAATTAATTAATTTCCTTGAAATACCAGTCTATTAGCGTAACAGGCAATTTAAAAACGAGCATCTCTTCAAATCCATTGGTGGTAGCAAAACGGTTCGGAGGGGGGTACAATATTAAGTAGATTCTTCAGTACGCCAGTACCACTCCTATACCAACAGAGCATATATTGTCACTACTACTTCGTTCGCTGACTACAAACGGTTTTTCTCTTTTTTGTCGATCAAAAATTTTATAATGTCTCAATATCCCTTCGGCCAGGTGGAGACGATAGCGTACCCCGACTTGAAGATTACCGAGCCAACGGAGGTGCCTCTGTGGGTGATCATAGTGTCAGTGATAGTGGGTCTGATAGTGCTGATCCTGCTCATCCTCGGGCTGTGGAAGCTGGGCTTCTTCAAGCGCAGTCGGCCGGACCCGACACTGTCCGGCAACCTGGAGAAACACAACAACGAGTCTAGCCCGTTCATAGGACGGGACAGGAACAGCCTTCGATAGCTGAAGTCTTACAGTTCTACAGTGAATAGAACTTTACAACATGGAACTGGAGTTTAGTGAACAATCCCGACGCCCGACGCGCAACGCAAACGATGACGTTTGTGATAATAGTAGTAATTTAATAAAAATACTGTTGCTTGGTTCGCGCACTGACGGTTCCTTAGTAAGTAAATTTAAAATATCTTTTGACTGTGATGTTTTCATAGAGGAAATTTGTGTGAAAGTAGGTATGTGATGTTAAACAGTACATGGTGTTTATGTTTTGTTGATGTTTGCACGAGTCCTTTGATGTAAATTGAAAATTTAATTATTGTACTTGTTTTTTATGCATTTCTCTAGACGTTAAGGGACATGGAAACGATAGAGTGTTTTATTGTTTATATATTCTTAAGAAATGTGTTTCTGTAAATAAGTCCTTGCCTTAATTTTTTATTTATGGAGTATTTAAGTGTCTACTTAATTCGACTAGATTTTTTCCTAGTCAAAGTAATAATAATGATGTATTTTAATGTAATTTGATGTGCATTGCAATGTGTAAAAAATGATCGATCCCTGTTTGATTATTTAAAAAAGTGTATTATAGAAATCAGAACCAATGAAATAAGTACTTAATAATGCGATTACTTTTATTAAAAACAGAATTCAATTGGGGTAGATATTCCACATTGAAAAATATTATGTACACTTATTTCTCGAGTTTTGTAAATATGTATTGGGCTTGTATTGAAAATAATGTTCGCATTATTGTTATTATGCGAATTACTTCTGATGGTATCTACCTTCTGTCTGTGTATTGTATGGGGGTATGGGGCCCAATCACCATATCATGGGCCCAAGTCAACCTCACCTGCCAGCGGTCCCCCTGCTGATAGACGGACGAGGCTCTGGCGAACCGGCTTTTCCCTAAAGGGTTATGCAGGCCGGATGGTAGTCGACGCACGTAAAAATCAAATCACTGCATTCAAAATGGAAAGGTCAGGTCGATACCCTTATGAAGTACGCTGACGACATTGTACTGGCGAGCAAGCTTAGACAGGATCTCGAGACCAGAGTAAACACGTGGAAGTATGTGCTAGAAAACGGTGGTTTGAAGTTTAATGTTGCCAAAACTGAGTATATGGCCAGCTGCAGCCTTCCTTGTAGGTAACGATGCTCTCAATACAACAGATAAATCTAAATACCTCGGATCCGTGATGCACGAGTCCGGCGATATCGGCCCCGATGTCAAGTCCCGAATCTCTGCAGTTTGGACCAAATGGCGGGAACTCACGGCAGTCACATGTGACCCTAAAATCCCTGTAAAGCTCAATGATGATGCTCTATGGCTGTGAGACATGGCCAGCGCTGACGAAACACGTTCGCGAACTTTACGCCAACGAAATGAAAATACTGCGGTGGATGTGCGGAGTTACGCGACTCGATCTGGCAGCCTTGACGTGAGGAATATCGAGTAGGCTCGTCTGCGCTGGTTTGGTCACATGTTGCGTAAGCCTCAGGGATACGTGGGAAATATGTACCTGAATCTGCCGGTATCAGGAAAACGAACCGTGGGCGACCCAAAAAGCAATGGATTGACATCGCTGAGTCGAATGCGAGAGCTAATGACTTACGACTAGAGGGTGCCGAAGACCGGGCGAAGTGGAGAAGATTGAGTAGGAAAGCGGACCCTAGCAGAGGCCAGGATAAGCGCTAGGACGATGATGATGATGAGTCCTTCTGTCTGTGTATTGTATGAAAAATTAAATTAGATTTTTTACTAAATTTTTGCATACAATGAAGTTAGTTTTAGCTGGAATTAGCTACATAGTCTATTTTTTATAAAAATCCTCACCACCACGTTTTATCTCCTTCCATATTGTAAAGATTACCACCTTAATAACACTGGTTGTGATTATGTCCGTTCGTTTTCAACACGTTCATTTCCTTATATTTCACTAATTAATACAATATTTTTAAAATAAAATGGTGCCATTTTAATGTCTGTATTTTTATTGCCTTTATTTTTACCGCCAATAGAAAGAATAAGTGGCTGTGTGGAGTCTAGCAGAGTAGAATAGTTTCAACCCCTTACACTTGTGGGTGTCGTACAAGACGACTAATATTTCCGAGGCAAAAGATCTCCGTAGGCTGGAAAATGGGTAGCAGCGTTTTACATTGTTATATTTATAACACTGCGATCTCCAACCCGCCTGCCAAGCGTGGAGATTATGGCAATAACCTTCCCTTACGTGGGAGAGGCCTTAAGCCCTGCAGTGGACTGTTATGGACTGTGATGAAAAAGAATAAAAAACCCACGCCAAAAAATGGTGGACGTGCGGTGTTACGTGACTTGACCGAGTATAACGAGTATATGATATATCCATAGTAGCCATGGCGTGAGCGTTATCGTAGATAAAATTGAGGAGATGTGTTGCGTAAGCCCCAGGGCTACTTACGTGGGAAATTTTGCCTACACCTGCCGGTATCAGGAAAGAGGTCCTGGGGCGGCCTAAGCAGCGATGGATTGACATTGCTGAGTCGGACACGAGAACCAATGGCTAAGAAATACGACACGAGAGAGAAGCGAGGGAAAAGGGGAGACAAAGCAGACCTTGGCAGGATTGACCGCTAGGATTATGATTATGTTCAATTGCCCAGAAAGAACAAAAAGCCATAGGATGTTTATCTGAGAAATTCATACCGGATTGCATTAAACTTAGAAGACACCTTAGTTAGCGTCTTCAGATATTCCTAAGCATTCAGGGGTCACAAAATCGGTGTCATAAAGTTAAGAGCGACTGAGCGAGTTTAGTTTTCACTTCGCCTAAGGTTTAGTGCAATCAGATATACCTAATTGATGAATTCTTAACAATCAGTGTCCTTTATTTAGCAGATAGATTGATGTATCGGGGTTATTTTTGCAATTCGACGAACTTGTGCCTATTCTGTATCATCATCATATTAGCTTTAATATCCCGGTTGTGCGGCCCAGGGCCCGCTTTGACCATGATCCAGGAAGTAGCAGATCACGTAATAACAGTAGAGCGACTGCCATCTGACCTTCATGACCCTGCTTCCAGGGGAACCTGACCAGATTTGATTATGGTTACACATCCAATCGCCTGAATGAAATCACGATGTTTTCTCTCACCGTAAGTGCATAGGTTATTATTCAACTAATTAACATAACTCAGAAAAGAGTCATTGGTACATGGCCGGAGCGGGATTCGAACCCGGCACCTCGCGCTTACGAGTCAGATACCCTAACCGCTCGGCCACCGTCGCTTTCATTGTGCCTATTGCGCCTATTCTGTGTGAGTGTAAATATTCTGAGGTATTCTACTGTTTCTGCCATTGTAACTCCTCAAGGAAAGGCAGTAATCCTTTTAGGTTTACAAACATCTCCGGAAGGGCTTGTGGGTCCGAGATGGTTAAGCCTGTACTATGCTATGCTACCTTTCCTACAGTCCTTTATTTAGCGTTGTTAATTTAATGCTTCCTTAGAAACCGGGCAACCAAGAAGGACTAGGACTCGTACCATAAGGGTTCCGAACTTGAAGTCTTGAAATTGGTAGCGCCTGTAATAAAATTGAGAGCAAAACAGTGCGTAAATTAGATTAGTATTGTAAAAATAATAGGCGCTATATTTTAATTGTTTTATTATCATATTACAAAAATAGTAAGTATGTATATAATAACTAATTTGTTTAGGCAGACTAGTATGATATATTAGGTGTTTCTTTTTTATCCAGTCAAGTTCTGTTATGACCTATAGGCAAAAGTAAGTACATAAAAAGAAGAAGGTAAAAGGTTAAGTTGAGTTAATATGTTGTTTTGAAATAACTGTTCAATGCATTCGATGAGTTCTGGAACAAAAAAAAACGTAGCAATTACATTATTATATAAGTACCTACTGAATCATTTTTATAGTTTATCATGTGTAGTTTATTTTAAACCCACGGACCTGATTATTTTTCAGGACCCTGATAGTGGTATAAAAACTATTCACTAATATTTTTACTGTAAAAGCTAAATACTGAAACACTCTTTGATAAGATTTTAAAAATCTGCAAGCAGTTGTGCCCACGGGTTACTACACCACGCAGTAAAACACCTATAGTAAATTAGACTTCTATCTAGCGGCGCTCAACGCTACCAAAACACATACGTGTTTGTTTTCCGCTAAACGGAGTCCATTCCATCTAACTCCGGTTTTCCGGGATGTAGCTGTGGAAATTACCGATAATTTAAAGCTCCTTAGTGTTGAGCTATCAACCAATACAATCTTAACTTTGGACAGTAAATCGAATCCAAAGCTAAGACTGCAGCCAAGAAACTTGGTATCCTCTCGAAGGTCAGGCGGTACTTCACTTCAAAGCAGTTGCTTCAATTATATCAAGCACAAGTCTGATCATGCATGGAGTACTGCTGCCATCTCTGAGATGGATCAGCCAAATACCAACTGGCCGCTTTGGATTCGGTGGAAAAACGTGCAAAGAAGATAATTTGTGACCCGCAACTAATTGAGGGTAAGCTGCAGAGCATCGAGCATCGGCGAAGGATTGCGTGTCTGTCTGTCTGCTACAGGATGCATTTCGGAGAGTGTGCGAAACAGTTGCACGACCTCATTCCGCCGGCCCCTTTCCGCCATCGGGAAACGCGATCCGGGCGAGCGCTTCCTCCTTATGTCGTGGATCTTCCAGCTACCCGCACGAGCCGCTTTGGTTCAACCTTTATAATGCGAACGGCTAAGGAATGGAACGCGTTGCCTGCGAGTGTGTTCCCTGATCACTATAATCTAGACGCCTTCAAGGCTAGAGTGAATAGGCTATTCCTAGACAGGCATGCTCCATCTTCGACCGCATCGTCACTTACCACCAGGTGAGATGGCGTCAAATGACTGGATAGTCTAAAATAAAAAAAAATAAAAAAAAGACTTACATCTTTTTTTACTGATGACCAGCAAAATGTACACAAAGAGGTATTCTTCCCATCGTTATCATGTTTCTGAAGACACGGTTGTTCCATTTCTCCTGAAACAAGTAGGAAGAAGTGACTTAGGTTGCTTAATAACTTTGTACAAGAAACAGTGTAACTTGCAATGCCCTATTAGTCCAACATACAACTGGCTGTCGAGGAAGCAGAAGGTCGATCTTGCTTAGTGTGGTGACCAGCGGAGTAGTATAACACAGTACAGAGGCCGCTGACAGAAGCAAAAACTGGGCAGGAGAATTTCCCGTTGAGTTCCTATCTATATCACTGAGTTGCAAACTTTACTCGCCTGGCAGAAATGGTAATGCCCTTCATTCATGTTAAAAAGACTCGAGTTCAACAAATGACGGACAGTTATAGGCTTATGATGTGATTAAGTACCAACTGACCGGTATACAGCTGGTTGTCAGGATGCGTCATGTAATTCACCTGCCCTATTCTTCAATCTGGAACACCCCATCGCAGGTGACAATTCCTACGGGGGTTAGTCATCTTAGCGTTAATATCTCGGTTATGTTCTCGCGCACGAGGGCCCGGGATCCGCCTTCACCATGATCCAAAATTTGGCAGATCAGATAATTACAGCGGAGCGACTGCTATCTGACCTCCGTGACCCTGTTAACAAGGGATCCTGACCTGACGAATTTGTGCCTATTCTGTGTCATCATCATATTGGCGTTAATGTCCTGGTTGTGCTCTTGCGCACGAGGGCCCAGGGTCCGCTTTGATCATGATCCAGGATGTGGCAGATCAGGTAATTACAGTAGAGCGACTGCCACCTGACCTCCATGACCCTGCTACCAGATGACCCTGACCAGATTGGATCACGGTTACACATTCAGTCGCTTGAATGTGTAGGTTTCATCGCGATGTTTTCCTTCACCGTAAAGGTGTGTCCAAACATAGAGCGGCAAGTGTGCACGGCTGCCGCGCGCGGCGTGCCGCGCTTTGTTTGGACAACAGCCGCGCGCGAACGTTGCGTTGAGCGGCAAGTGTGCGCGGATGCCGCGCGCGGCGTGCCGCGCTGTGTTTGCACAGGCAGTTATCGTTCGTCCGTAATCCTGTCTGGACGTGTTTGCGCTTCTCAAAAATGGACAATGAAACATCAATTAGATTGATTGAAATATATGGCTCATATAATGAGTTGTGGGATCCTCAACAGAAATGATAAGCAAATTCGAATTATTAAGCAGAGCTAAAACACTGACCGCCTTCATTGTAGTTTTGGTTCAGACTGAATTCAAATGCGCGGCGTGTCTCGCAAGTGCCGCGCAATATTGCCGCGCAAACATTCGTCAATTAGTCCTAACTAGAGCGCGGCAGAATTGTTTCCTGGACATGCCGCGCACGTGCCGCTCTATGTCTGGACACGCCTTAAGAGCATCGGTTAGTATTCAACTAATGTACATAACTCAGAAAACAGTCATTGGTACATGGCCGGAGCGGGATTCGAACCCGGGACACCTGGCTTACGAGTCGCATACCCGCATAACCGCTCGCATAACCGCTCGGCCACCGAGGCTCGTCTCGGAAATATGTTAAACATTGAAAATAGTACATACTTGTGAATTTATAGAAGAATAAACTTGACTGTTATCGACGACACTGCCAAATTTCCCTCACCGTAAGAGCTTCGGTTAGTATTCAACTATTCCTACAGGGGTTATTATAACGAATGCCCAACGGACCAGTATCCAACTAAAGTTGTTGCGGTGCGCACTGTGGCTGCTGGGGGCTCAGTGACGATTTGCCAATAATTCAATAATTATTATGTTATATTTAAGAGATCTCGGCTTATAAAGAACCGGAGAAATATGGCACGGGCCTAAGCCAAGTACCGAATAAAGGGTTAATTTTCTGTTTGGAGGAACTTACTTACAATTCTGCAAGTATTCAGTATTACTGCCTTTTGCAGTTGTTTGTAGGTGAGCCTTGGTAAATCTATATTTAAAATAGAGTGATGCAGTTGGGTGGGTATGATATTAATAATTATTATTCTCCTTATTTATTTAAATTCTTAAGTCTAAATTTTTTACAATATATATGAAAAATAAATATTATAAAAAACCTAAACCTAGAGTACCACCAGCACCGGGGCGAGGCCCAAGCTACCGGCGGTTAGGGCTGCAGAGACAGGAACCTCCTGACAATACGCGCCGTCTCCAAGAGAACCGCTTTCTGAATCTGGCCCTTGACCCAACCATCTAGCGAGAGACTCTTGAGATGTTGGTCGAGGCTCTTCGCTATGAGGCCGTTCACTGAAACGACTATCGGAACAATGATCGTCGAATCAACATCCCACATGGCGGTCACCTCGTGAGCCAAGTCAAGGTACTTACACTGTTTGTCCTTCTCGGCCTTCACAAGGTTTCCGTCATGCGGGATGGTGACATCGACGAGCACTGCTCGGCGCTTCGATCGATCTGTGAGCACGATATCAGGTCTATTAGCTACAATAGTCCTGTCCGTGATCACAGATCGATCCCAATAGAGCGTGGCAAGACCATTTTCAAGAACTGGCGCTGGCACGTATTTATAATATGGCACCTCAGACTCCACAAGACCATATTGAAGAGCAAGTTGCTGGTGAATAATCCTGGCTACCAGATTATGTCTGTGCAAGTACTCACCATTAGCAAGACGACCACAACCGGATGTAATATGCCTGAGTGACTCTCCAGGACAGCGACATGCACGACAGATGTCAACCGTACCATCCTTCAGGATATACCTCCGGTAGTTGTTCGTCATGATAACTTCGTCAGCAATTGCACAAACAAAACCCTCTATTATTATTATTATTATAAATTTGAAATAATAATGATGAATTTTAATTTCTGTTACGCGTCTGGGTAGTAGTAGTAGTAGTATGTATAATAAGAATGTATTAAAAAAAGCTACATAAGTAGTTTATCAGTTATCTAACACCTATAACACAATCTTTGTTACTTTGGGGCTAGATGGCGCTATGTGAATATGTCCAAGCATATTTATTTATTTATAAATAAATAAATGAACGAATATCTATAGGAATTTGTAACAAAGCGGACCCTGGCAGAGGCCGGATTAAGCGCTAGGACGATGATGAGGATGATGATAATGAATAGAGATACTGACCGGTATACAACTGGTTGTCTAGGTGCGTGATGTAGCTGCCGGCGAGTCTCAGGATCTCGATCTTGCTGAGCTTCCGGTCCGGCGGCTCGGTGGGGATCAGCAGCCGCAGCGTGCTGAACGCCGCGTTCACGCTGCTTGGGAACCAAACATATTTTGATAATAGCTTTTTATGCGGAATAAACGAGTGTTTACAAAAGAATTAACTTTGTTCGGTTTTATAGAGGTCTCACTATCACTACACTTTCTTTATTATATTATTTTTATCGCTTTTGCGACTTCGTCTGCGTAAAATTCGGGTTCCCGGGGAACGAAATTGAATTTCGGTTTAAATTATTGTTATTTAAATAGCATTGATTATCTGGGCGCATCAAAATGATCCGTAGTTTTTGCGTGGAGGAGTAACAAACATATATTTGCCGGATTTTTAATATTATAGTACCTAGCATTTTGTCACGACGTTATAATCAGATTGCAGTGATCATGGTCAGGGGTCGGCCGAGATGGCCTTCCGTTAAAAGTTGTTCCATTTGGAATGTCTGGCGCGTAGACAGGAAGAGAATAATAACTTTTTAAGGACTGAAGCAAATGGTAGGGTCTGCTACTTGCGTGTGTGGCTTGATTTTGTTCAATTGAGTTGAATTATTATAATTGTCTTTAATTATTATGCCTTGTAACTTCTGACTTATAATAATAAAAACTTCAGTTAAAATTATATATCTTTGTTAATATGATAAATTCCGCAAGTTCCTAAGGTACCTATTCCTTTACTCCTATCCTATAGTATCTATTAATATTTAATCAAACTGAAATTTTTAAAGATCAGACTAACTGAACTGAAAACTTAGTTAAATGCATTATCATTTTGCTAGTTTTTTTGTGTCAATAGCTAATAATAATAATTTTAATTGTTCAATTGTATTTTTATTGTTGAAATTAACTGTTAATTTTATACCATTTATTATTATGACGATGTAATGTATGAAACTAGCAAAATGTAAAATCGCTCCCATCTAGAGTCCGCTTTCCTAGGCTGCTCTTCCTCTACTTCGCTCGGTCTTCAGCTTTGCGTCATAAGCCTATATTATCACCAATAATAGATTCTCAACTAGATAAGTGGTGTTTCAGCAACAATACTAACTTTTGCGTGCGGTCGCGCTCGCGAGCGTTGGCCTGGCAGCGCTGCTTGGTCGCGGGCACCTCCGGAGCACTCTGGTATGACATCAACGAATAACTGTGCTGTTGCCAGTTGTCTTCAGTATAGTCGTAGCTTACAAACTGTTCCATATCTTGCTACGAGCGTGTATATTACACTTACAAATAAGTTAGATTTAAAGCTTTATTAATTTGTGGATAGATTTGTTTTGCACATCAATATCGCGATTCTCGCTGTATTCTTGGCAGTTTCAGCCAATCACTCAAAGTCACACGAAATTATTGTAAGTTGGTAAACGTCGATGTTTCTTGTTTTCTATGAAATTGTATTGAATATTGTTTTAAACACTGATGACTGATTTCTGTGGCACATCTGCGACTCACACTGTATGCTTGCGACTTACAGCCACTCCAGACTATGCGTTGCTACAATTTTTTTTATATACATGTATGAAATAAATGTTATATAAAAAATCTTCCGTATGGTAAGTACAATTAAAGCGGAGGTCAAACTAAATGTACTTCATCGAAATTCGCTCCATTTTACATTTCAATTTTAAGCTTCATTCACTGGTAATAGAATTTAATATTGCACATCCGCACGAGTCGTGGGATTCTTCGTTACTGGAGCCAGCAACAACTTTTTTAAAACAAAATTTACGGAATATTCTGTTCCATCCAACTCTTATAAGTTTATTTATGAAAATGTATGGAATATGCTACTGTATCCCGATGCAAGTCGTACAGTGTCCCGGCGCGAACTAATCTGGGGCCATTAGCTTCGAGGCTAATAAGCCGCGGGCATCGCCACGAAGGACCATTTAGTAGGGACAGCGCGCGCCACACACCCGATAATTGTATAAACAGATGGCTTCCGAGCTGACAGACGCGGATTTGGAACGGATTACGGCTGTGGAACGGCCGTTGAATATGCGAGTGCCAGAACTGACGCTTGCTATGTTATTGGTGAGTTAGGGGTTACTGTAGTCTATTAATAGGGAGAGGCTAAAGAATAATCATCATTATCATTAAAAACGTCAAACTTAATCTCGAAAATTATTTATTGATAATACTTAGGAATTATTAATCACAAATATACCTAGTAACGTTAGAGCGTATACAGCTAGTGGGTCCGACTCGTAAGCGAGTGATATGTATCGAGTTCGATCACAAGGTTCCGCTATGTACTTTAGCCATGACTTTAATTACCTGATCTGCCAAATCCTAATCATAGTCAAGGCGGACTCCGGGCCCTCGCGCGCAAGAGCACAACCGGGATATTGTCGCTAAGATGATTATTATTGCAAAATTGTAGCACAACATCTACAACATAGTAAAAAACTGAACTATTTGATACTAGTTCTCAAAAGTGGTTAACTGAACCCGCGGACTGAATTAACTGCAAAAAAAAATGTAAACATATATGTGGGCAGAACTGACCAAAGCTTGTGAAATATTTACCATTACTAAAATAATAGTTGCATTTATACATCTCTATCCTCCAACTTAAACATATTCCGTCCCAAAAAAAAAAAAAAATACATACTTGCCCACTAAATTACCAACCGAAGATTAACCTAGGTCCACCCCTGTAGCGGCGAATGGCTCACTTGTCATCAGAATGTAAAATCCGCCTCCCTCTGCTTTGTCTGTTACACCGAGCTAACTACCGCAATAAATATCTTTAATGACCCGACGACAAAGCACACAGGCCGATTCGTTCTTTTATATTTTTATAGATGCCTTAACAGTAACACCCTTGGATTCATCCAGCATGTTCCTTCCTACCCCTAGAGATGAGTAACGGATGAGCTAACTCACTTCCTCGAAATGCACTAATGCAAATGCAATGGCTCATAGCCGAGCTTAGAACTCACTGTTTCCCAGTTGGTAGCTGCGACTACCGAAGGTGACATATCTTTCCCATTCTTTTTTTCGATTTATTTAGACTATGCCATGTGATCGTTCAAGAGGTATATCAGAGGTCTCTTCAGAGGCGGGCAACGCATTGGTGACTCCCCTGGTGTTGCTGATGTCCATAGGCGGCGGTGATCACTTTACATCAGGTGGCCCGCTTGCCTGTATGTGTGCCGTATAACAAAAAAAAATTACAGTGTCATACTTTTTCTAGCAAATGTATTATAAAAAATTAACTGCATTAATCATTCAGGAAATTAGTACTTTGAAATTGAATTTAGTTGAAATAGCAAATGTGATGTATAAAAGTACAAACGCTTTGTAACTCTTTTTTGCTTCACCACGACGAAATTTTGAGCTGCGCCTGACTCACTGTGTTCAAGGAGCTACCCATCCCTACAACCCTTGTGAAATCTCAATTCGCGTCTCAAGGGACGCTCGTGGGAACACGCGTTAATTGGTTAAACCGCCGGAATGGTGGCCGCCGACGCGGAGTAGTTTGTATTCATTAAATCATCAATTTGGTTAACGAGGTTCACATCACGGGCTTGTTTCGTGTAAGCATTCATTTATTCATGGTAGCAGAAATATTATTCAGTGATTACGGGCTTACTCGTTTATTTGGAACACACTCAGTGGCCATGTATTATAATCGTACCTACCGTAAAAAGTAAAACATGAGGGTAAATATGAACCAAATCTTATAAACTGCAGCACCACAATCCAATGCCACTTCAATTTGGACATTAGCAGCATTAGAACTGCAGTGATCCAATCCCCGATCCCTGCAGGTGAAGCAAGCGATGCTCAGCACCGGCGCAGACGCAGACGACGCCGACGTCACGTCCCCTCCTCGCCTCACGGGCCTCACGGCCGCGACTTTCTCCCGCGCTCGACCGGCGACCCACTCCGGAGTCCGCAGTCGCACGCAGCCGCGAAGCAGACGACAAGTCTTGCACGATTACCGCCAAAACTTCCGCGTAAAACTTTCGCCTCGTAAACAATTGTGGCATCTCGTATCCCAATTTTATAAAAGTGCTTGTGAACGGAGCGGTAAAACATGCGCTGGAAGAATAGCAGCAATTAAGAGGTCTCGACTTTCTAGTTTTGGTGAGTTTAGACGATCACATTGGGTGATAAGACACGCTGTCGGGATTCTGGGCGGCAAGTAGCCAGTGGCTAGCGCGGTGAACGCAAGGACGCGACCACATATCACACATTCGCCTCCTTGGTCAACTAACCCGACAATTGGAACATCGACGACTTCGTTCTGTAGTTAAAATTAACTTTTTCATGCGTTAAAAAAATATATTGTAAATTGTGGCTTTAAAGTTTAAAATTTTACGAAGATAGGACGTAAAAATATTTTCGTTGAATGTGATAATAAATATTATTGTTGGAACCCGAATACTAAGCAAATATTTGTTTCTATTCGCTTAGACACTCGTAGGTTTTACCTGTGACAGACAGGTTTAACCATTGTTGCCTATTATTATGGTAAATATTACACAATGCTCACTGTAATAAACTTGCCGACATCCTAACCTAACCGAAAAGCTCTAGTATATATACGCGCATGTTTCGCAGCAACTATAGAATCCTAATGTCTTTATCTAACATAGCTACAATACACCGCTTTGAACTAAGTTCGGCAACCGTTAGATAGTTACAGTTAGGACAGCCGACGGCCGCCGCATGACCTGGCTAACCTCTGGAGATCAGCTGATCTGATTAGGTAACTGTCAGATTTGGCTTTTGATATGTAATGTGTATCGCTGTAATGAAGATAGCAAGTTTCTTCTTGTGTTACAGCTAATTGATTATTCGGGCGCGCTCGCTTATTGCTTTTGGAAGTGGTTTAGCTATATGTACCTACTAGAATAGACTAAAGAAATAGAACAATCTACACCTATGATGAATAAATGAAATTGAAATTGAAATGTTTGAAGTGTGTGAAATGTCTACACCTATGTTTCCTACATATTCTAGTAGGAAACATAGGTGTAGACGCGAACATGCTGGCGCTGGACCAGTGCAGCGTCATTCAAGTTGGTTGAGATGCTTTAAGAGTGTGTTGAACGGATCAATTTGAGCTGGACCTTTTGACAATTGAACTCGATACAGCCCCCTGCTCGAATTAAGCCTTTTCATTATAATTATTATACGGGTATACCGGGTATACGGTTGTCGTAGGTGGTCTATCCAGCTGCAAAAATTATTTATTGAAAATAGTTGGAATCTATCAGCAAACTGGGAATTTTCTTTGAAGATTTCCTCGTAGTACAAAAGGCAGCATCTCAACGTACCTGTTAAGACTTTAGTTTAGTCATTCGCGCATTCATAGTGAGCTCATTTAATACTGATGGTGTTTAGGTTTATGTACTGCCGTTCCCGCTGTTTTCACCTGCGTTCAGTTCGAAACCCTGCTAACATTCTACTATCTCGTGAGATCCTATTACATTTCAGGATATGAACTACCTTTCTAACTAATTAATACTCGGGAAGAATGTATCGAAATATGTTCGGTAGTTTCATAGTTTATCGCGATCAGACAGAAAGACAGACAGGGAAAACGGTGTTTTATAATATTGTAGTGACGAAACCAAACCATGTCGTGAACCGGAACCATTGACATCAGATCGCCATTAAGTTGAATGAAGTCCGCGTAATTTACGTTTGCTTCCTATGAGGTAAGACTATCATTACTCAATAGTACGTACACTATGAGAACTTACCGATGAAGACAACCATAAAATAAGGCTTGGTTTTTCCACTGATAAAACTTTAAACTTCCAAAAATAAAACTTAGCTTCTAAGGTCTAAGCATCGCGTCAACAAAAGCAAACATTATGTCGTTATTGTCGTTGTTCCTTCTCGAGGGAGAATATTTAATAACAAATATGGGGTTCTATTTTTGAACCGCTCGCCTCACCGTTCAGACGAACGGTTCTTAATTTTGATTATCGGTATGAAACATCCGAATGCGAACGGTTCAAAAACGGGGAACATCAGCGTCATGCACAAAAAACATAAAAATTTCATGCTGAAAATCAAATTTGAAAATCTTTGACTTCAAGCAAGCGGTTCAAATTAGAGCCCTTGGACTGGTAGTCTACGGTCGGGAAGCAGTGCAATAATGAAATTACATAATAAATGGTCCACATTAGTAGCCAAAGTCTGTGTCATAATGAATACTTTCCAATAATGCGTTGAAAAAAAACCCAACACCTATTAAACAAAACAATTACGATTTACAGTCATAGACATCCACGAATCAATTGAACGTAAGTACGTGCTTTTGAGTCTCATCATTGTTATCCGCGGTCTTCAAACAATCATACGTGGAAATGCCCTGTCAAAAGTCACGTATCTCACTTGGAAATTCGTGTGAGTCACCGGCCAGGATCCGCTGATATCCTGTCATTGACCCAGTACAATGCTTGCAGCGAGTGCTTGCGCGCATAAGAAATATGCACCGTTATGTCACAGTACGCCATTGGAACAATTACATATAAACAATGTTAATAAATAATACAAAATGTGCCCACTAATATACTACTTCCTGTGTGAACCACTGGACTGACTTTAATGGAAGATATAATATGACTTCACGATGACATAAACCAGCTTTTCATTGCGTTGCGCGAAATAAAATGGTAGTCCATCCATACCATATCGAGTCGGGGACAAATATTAGTTTAGAGTAGGTGGGTGTATAAATAAAGGTAATGAGAATACTTCCATTTCTATAGAGTATGAATCTGTTATTAGCTTTGTGGTATTTACGAATATCTGATGCTATAGTTTTATGAGCTGTTTAATCTATGTTAATAATATATATAATAAGACCACGCTAAGTCCGAATCGTTTATTAGAAAAAAGAATCTGTATGGCAACTTATGACAAGTTTTTTAAAAGTAATAGAACGTCATTCATAAAAATTGGATTTCTGTAGGATTGTTTATTTTCGTGAGTTATGAAAAATATTATTAAATAATGGGCAAAACAATTCAAAAGGAAGTGAGAGAGATAATTTTCAGCAAGATTAATAATTTAGACAAAAGTTTAAGATAATCGTGACCAAATAACTGAATGTTTACAAGAAGGACTGACAAGGGCAGATTATCCCCAGATTATTGCCATATCCACATTTTATAATTTTTACTGCAGTCAGTCGATACGGACTTATCGTGGTCCTATTATGGTACTGAGCAGTTGGCATCCATTTTTTAATCGCTGGTCGTCGGGGCGAACGGGTTTCCTTTAAAAATTCAATATTTTGATGAGTGACGCTGATTTTCCCTATTTTTGAACCGTTAGCTTTCGTTATTGCAAATTTAATTTTTAATATATAGAGTTTTTCATGTTGAAAATCAGGCGAGCAGTTCAAAGATAAAGCTCCAGAGCGTTTAAAGTAGTTGGTTATTTCAATTGATTATTACAAGTAAAAGTACCGCCCCATGAATGCCACTGTGGTTACAATCTCAAATCACTAAAATTAGGAGGTAACCACCCAACTTTTTAGGTTTCAATTGAATTGTCTTTTTGTAGTCTTCGTTGCTTTGCGTTCGCATTAGTCACTGGTTTCGTGGCTAAGTACAGTAATTTCGAGGCGAAGATCCGTGAACACGCTCGATTGCAGCCGCGCGAAGGCCACAGCACGGCTGGCTTAGTGTTTGACTCTCAGCGTACTGCACACTAGGATTTTCATTGGAAATTGAGTTTTTGAGTACTAAATGTTTACTTTATCAATCTTATTTTAAATTAAAAAGTTACACGGCGTAAATAAAATTGTAGCTGTGATAATTTAATCGCATCAAAAATGCTATAATTATCTTTTTATAGCATTTTTGATGGATTGGATTGGAAACAATTCCAATCTCAACCAAATTAAACTTCGCAATATTTACTTTCTATCTTTCGTAAAATAGTTATTCAATAACCAACAATACTTAACGTTCACACCGCGGAGCCCGGGTCGTCGCATACATAGCGCCATGATGATGATGATGACTTAACGTTTAAACCAAGAACCACAAAGAGCCACGTGGACATATTCTCAATTTAGTTTTATTAGTACAGACTTAGCTTTTAGTATTAGGCTTTGGTACAGCGATTAAAATCTGGAGGTATACAAGTTAGGAGTTAGAACCTTTGCAAATCAGAAATTGGCAGCACCCTCCTCTGTTTTATTAACTGCGAAGACTGCGACTGTATAATAGTTTAACCATACAAACTAAACGAGGAACTGAGGAACCGAGAAAAACACCTACGTGTGTCTTTCTTAGAACAATGCAGTGATATAAGACCGACCTAGAGTAAAGACTCCAACCTAATAACAAAAACAAAGAACGATCCCTTACTTATCCTTAAAAGAAATAAGAACAGACAATTTCGAATTTAGGTACGTAGATTACGGAAACAAAATAATCTTGACCCAATTACAACCAATCAACAACGCGTCACCAAAACTGTATCAGGGCAACAGCATTCCTGACACTGGGCACGACTCTGGTCTTTGACGCAACCCCAGGTTTCGTTTCATCATTGCTTTACCAATGTGTTTGCTAGTTCGGCAGTGACGGTGGGCGCAGAGATATCAAGGCGAGGCGAGGACACTAGTCAGCGTCGCGAGATGCTCGCTTGGCCCACATACCATTGCGAAATACTGCCCGCGACGTCTAAACGTGCCCGGTGCACCGTTGCAGTGCATTGTACACGCGGTATTACGCCAAAAGACACGTTTTCTGATGTATTTAGAGGAAGCGGTGTCTCTGTTTTTGCTAAATGGGAGTATTTTGTGCGCATAAGTTGGATTGGAAAGTTGTGTTATCAATTTTTTTTCATTAATAGGATTCGAAAGGATCGTAATGTAATAGTTTAAATTACATTACTGAGAAAAGAGATAATCAAAGATATTAAATAATAGTAAAATAATATTAAACATTTGGAAAACTAATATTTCCTGGATTCACGTTTCCAAAAAGACTTAGTGTAAAGACAAGAGAATAACGACCTATAACTTGAATAGTACATACATATAGAATCAAATCCGTATCTCACTGCATAAAAGAGCGGCTATTAATGTTGAATCAGAATATCTTTAAAACAGGTGTGTCATACACCTGCAATTCAACTACTAAACATTATATAATCATCATCAAATAAATTCATCACAAAATTAATTACAAACCAGACTTTGAAAGATCCTCGAACTTGTTTAAAAAAGCTAATATAATATAAACTGTCATTATCTCCGACTTCTCATGATGTGTGGATAAGCGTTTGGATTATTCAAATGGAATAATGGGCAAGCTTGAATAATTATGATTGGGCAATGGCCACGAGGTTTCGGCCCGGAGTCAGCAAGGCCGGGTTACTTCACCAGAGGCCGCCACTATCTGCGCCGTATCGGGCGGGAACACCACGCAAATTGCTCTATCTCCATCTTCAAATAGCAATTAGTAAACCACAATCTGACGCTGTGATCTGGCAACATCAGATTTAACCTCGTTGTAAATACTAACATTTTTGTCTTTTTACAAGGTTTAATTTAACTTGCATTTTTCTTACGTATTTGCAGTTTTCCTTCAAAATTTGCGAACCATTTTTCGACCATTTGTTGGTATCCGATTGAGCTTAAATTTGGTATATCATATAACTAGGCATGACAATATATGGTACCACGGAGCTGGTCTAATGATGGAGTCGGAAGGTGGTCATAAGAACTAATGAACGCAATAAGATAACCCCATCGTGTTTTGTGCTTTTTAAAATAGTCTTGATGAGTACGTACTACACCGGGCGATAAAAGCTTGTTATGAAAAGTTTTTTTTTTCATAACAATTTAAGTTAATAAGGCTGTGATTAACTTAATCCTACTATTATTATAATCAATCAAAAATATTTACGCAGCAATAGAGCAACGAATCAACTAGGTACATCTTTGAATGGAGAAAGTTTATGGATGCTTTTATTAAGGTATATGGACGAATTCGTGAACAAAAGCAGAAGTAAATGTAAAAAAGTAAGTAACAAACTTCCTAAAGTCATTTCTTTAATTTGTATCCAGTGGTCAGTTCGACTCACTTACATTGATTGCTCTTGCTATTGTTTAAGTTTAAAATGAAAGGTAATGGAACTTCGCCGGAGAAAGTTGTTGATTTCTTTTAATATTTTAAATGAAATTAGAACAACCATCAGAATTAAACATATTTAATTGTTTTCAGATATCCTTTCGCAAATTCCATATTATTAAGTATTAATATTAACGTATGACCATAATTATTCTGTATCTAATGTGTCAATAATTACTTAATGCATGCAGTAATAGTAAGCCCATTGTAATACAGGGTCGACAACTCTAAATGCCTTCTTAGAGAAGGAACATCATCATGTAATGGAGGATCTGTCCAGATGCTTCATAAAGGAATTTTACCAAATTCGCAATAATTTCATAGTCAAAGTTAGTTTAAAGTAGTTTTAACTTATTTGTTAAATTAACCTTTGATCATACATCATCATCATCATATCAGCCAGAAGACGCCTACTGCTGGGCATAGGCCTCCCCCAGAGATCTCCACAAAGGCCGGTCCTTTCCACATCCAGCTGGTACCTGCAATCCTTCGACCTTGTGGGAGGCCTACCCACGTTGCGTCTTTGGGTACGTGGTCGCCACTCAAGAACTTTACGGCCATCGGTTCTTCGAGCTTTGTGCCCTGCCCACTGCCACTTCAGTCTGGCAAGCATTAGAGCTATGTCGGTGACCTAGGTTCGCTTGCGGATATCCTCATTTCTGATCCGATCGCGCAAAGAGACTCCGAGCATAGCTCTTTCCATTGCCCTTTGGGTAACAGTGAGCTTTCTTATAAGGCCCACTGATCATACAACCAGGCCTAATTGTTGTAGTTTCTCTTAAATTTTGGATTTTTACCTTTATTTCAAGACCGCAACCACGTCCTGAGTGGTACCTACTCCCAATCCGAAAGCTCAGTTCCATTATTTTTATTAACGTAGGTGTTAAACGTAATAGGAGGTACCTTAGGAATCTTACAGCCACCCAAAGCAATGATGAGCCCGGCGCGGCGGCTGTATCTCACGAGCACACCTTTTATTGTCTGTGGCCAATCGATTTACAAATTTAACACGGTTTTCAATCATTTCCGTATCGAATGCTACGTCAAATATTACCGATGAAGTAATCAAACTATAAACTTAAATATATGTCTAAAAATACAGACAATAAATGAAAATAATTTACTTCGACACGATCCCATCTCATTCTGGTTGCACGCGGATTTTACTTGAATCTTGAATAAATCATCCTAGGCTGTTTAAGTTATGGTATACTAGCTGACCCGGCGCGACTTCGTTCACGTTCACTTAATTTACCCCCACCCACCATTTTAACTTACCTCTTGAATCACACTTATCTATTGTTGAAAACTGCATTACAATTCGTTGCGTAGTTTAAAAGATCTAAGCGTACATAGATACATAGGGACAGACGGCGGGAAGCAACTTTGTTTTATACTATGTAAATATTGGTGTTTATTATTGCGACTAAAATTTAAATATTTTGTTTCAGATCCTGTAATAGAAAGATGGGGAAAGGAAGCAGATATATTTTTTACTTGGTGTTAACCGTTGCTGCGGTCGCCACTCCAGCTTTCTGTGACCCTGGTAAGCTTCCTCTTATTTTCTTATAAAATTAGTTCTGGTTATTATTTACAAGTTTTCATTTAGTTTCACATGTCCCCATGTCTGTTCGTAATAAACTCGTGCAAGCTAAATTTGACCCATTTCCCAGTTTCCGATTGAGCTGAAATTTTGCACACTCATGTAAATTCGATGACAATGCAATGTTGTGGTAACATCCAGTTTATCTGATGATAGAGACCGAATGGAAAATGAAAAAATATTTTGAATCTAAATAAAAGCTTGTAATAACTGCTCCCAGGTCGTTAAATATAAGAGGCCTTTTGAAGCTATGAAATATATTAATAGTACATAACACACCTGTTGTGAAACATCTATGAAGCACAATGTTTATAATGTAACAAAATATGATATCTACATTTTATATACAATATTATATTTAATATTAACCGTACCTACGAATATCAATACAAACAGTCCATTTATCAATCCCGAAGGCGGATGTATCGACAAATCGAGCAGATATGTGGGATGTACTTCACTAGTACAAGGATGTGGACTGGTTATAAAAATATTACTGTACCTACCCTTAAGTCAAAGTTTCTCAATCTGTTAATAATTGCATAAAGTAATATTTAACCATCATTACACCTACCACGTTCGCTGACAGTATGTGCACAGGCGGGAAATTTAAACGATGCTTTATAACAGTACGTCGAAGGGTACTTTTTTTACGAGTTTGGACACTATGTCGACCGATGTTACATTTGCTTATAGCTATATGGGAGAACAATATCCACTGTCATCTTGTGAGCGCTCTCGTATTTCTTACTGTCGTGTTAAGAGTTTTATGGATTGTTTTACATAGCATTGGATGTCTCTGGACGTAGTGTAACATTCGGTTGGTAATTAGTACAAAATGTGAAGTTAATTTTGACGTCCTAGGGCGTAGTGTCGTACGACAGAATTTAAATACAAAAATGTGTACGTACGTCAGTGGACGGGTATAAGTTAGTATGGAAAATTGTACTGCCGAATTATAGTAACAGATCAAGTGCTTAATGTCACCGAACGTGTTAAGCATCTATGTACCAGGATATGTGCACTATTAAATAAAATTGCGGTTATGAAACTACAGTGCATAAATAGTAAATCCTAAGGGTGATAGTTACCAGTGGCCATCAGGCTCGTTTGGCACTGGGTAGGTAATATAAAAAACATTCCTTTTTATTAATAGTACATATTACCGAGAAAATAAGCATTTAAAATACAGGTATTTTGCCTATTTCAGTATACATAGTTTCATTAATTAATTAATGTTAAACATTCGATATTCATAGCTAGGATCCTTTAGCCTTGACTGTAATAAACAAGTACTAACCCCCAGGTACAGTTCTACGCTCATATCGGAAATCTTTGCTTGTTAAACTATGACTACATAGCAACACAGGTCGTCTATTAATACCTAAAAAACCAAGGTTATCAATGTAAACAGACTGGTCCTAGTTAATTAGCTAATTTGGTGACCCTACTGTGAAGGTTGTCGCGTCGATCCTCACACTAGGCTGATAGAATTTTAAAATTTATTTTAAAATTTATTGAACTATCTGTAGAAAGTGACGATTGACTGGAGATAGGTGACGATGTTCGTCTTAGTGACAATGACATGATACTCGCAGTTCTTCTATACATAGTATAAAACAAAGTCGCTTTCTGCCGTTTGTCCTTACAGTTACATCTTTTAAATCACGCAACGGATTTTAATGCGGTTTTCAACCTTCTATAAATAGAGTGATTCAAGAGGAAGGTTTATAAGGGTCGGTAGGGATAAAGTAGGAGTACGCGAGCGAAGTCGCGCCGGGTACACTAGTCATTTTATATTTATCACACTTTTTTTATAACAGAGAGAAGCAAACAAGCGAGCGGCCACGGGCGGCCATTTAATAGTTTACATGAAAAAAAAAACCATCGAGCATATTGAGAACCATAGCACTTTAAAGTTTTGTACTGTTGTCAACTGACAACGCATGGCGATCAGTCACGAATCGTGCTAACAATTATCGTGTTTTAAATAATCATGTGATTTTAATACTGGGACCATACATCTCACAGATTGATTACGATAGCCGGATACAACAGGCTGCTTTGAAAATATTCCTATTACTTACAGGAACTTTTTATGAATTTTGCAAAATCCAACTACAAATCTATATCCACGACCGTTCTAGTTTCAAAAACTGTGTTAGGCGCTGTCCTATTTGATAACTGTCGTGCGACCATGGTCGTACAACGGACGCCGCCCGACCAATAAGAAACCTCAAAACCTCTCGTCGCACGACCATGAATAGAATAGAATAACTTTATTGTTGAACTGTGTAGGTACATTTAGGTGCTACAGATTATATTTGTGAGTCTTAACAGTTTGCTCATTTCGGACATACAATATTTAAAGTAGCAATAATAAATAGCATTGTCGTACGACCGTTGCCAATTAGGACAGCGCCTTATGGTTGCCAGCGTTTTCATTGTTTTTGTTTAATTTAGTTAACAATTTCATGCAAATCAACGAGAAAAATTATAATAAGTACGTGAGCATACAAGTTATGTGAGTGTAGGTTACAAAATTTGATAGATAAATAAAATAATTGCCGTCACGGGTTGTTAATCGGCCATTTCATGATATTTTACTTGTAAACGCAGCTTCCAGTTTTAGTAGGTTCTCTTTTGCAACACGCGTCCAACTCAAACTAATGTAATACAGTTGAGTATAATTGATCGAAGAGCATGATCAATTAATCACGATTTAGAGTTAATGTAGATTACTATCAAACGTATGAATTAATTAAAATATTCCATTATGTGTACTCGACTTAATGAACTTCATAATTTAAATTATTCTACAGATAAAAAAAATACGAGTACAATATTAAATCTGCTCACGTTGAACTCTATTGTATGGGTGCCATATTTGAATGAATGAAAAATTATAGTAAATTTAATGAAAACCAGTTGATTTGGCTCTGATTATTGACCTTTGGCCCATTTTGGAAGCGTGAACTATTGTTGTGTCGTCATTGTCTTGACATTTAAGGCTGCGCACGCGGCGCTGTCTAGCACGAGGGGGGATTTCCCCTCGAAATGTTGACCTCACTTCCTCTTCCGGTCATAGGTCAAGGATTGTTTCGCAATAAGGAAAACGTATATGAAGCATTTGAGAAGTAACTATTAGAAATGAGGCTAATCATTACAGAGGCCGTGTGGTGTCCGGCAGAGTAGAACAGCACCTACCCCTTACACTCGTGGATGTCGTACAAGGCGACTAATGTTTTCGAAAACAAAACTTCTAGAGTCTCTGTAGACTAGAAAATGAGCAGCAGCATTTTCCATTCTTATATTTATAACACTGCGATCTCCAACCAGCCTGCCAAGCGTGGAGATTGCAATAACCTCCACTTTCGTGAGAGAGGCTCTAAGTTTAAACAAAAATATCAGAGCGATACAAGTCGAGAAAGAACTTAGGGGTATTCAGTAAACCAGCCATTCTCTCGCTTACTTTTAATCAAATTATTCTCTTGAAAAGACAGTATTAATTTGTAATATATTCAAATTTACGAGTACGCTATTAGATAATTAAATTTTAGTTCTTCTGCAGTATACGAATAGCGAAACATTCTTAATTTTCGTCACGACTCACGTATGCCAGTAACGTCTTAAGTTATTCGATCTTCCTATGTCTTGGGTCATCGAAGAATTAGCAGGTCCCCAATCAACGCGCACGATTACACACGTGATGTTATTACACATATATCATTACATTGTAATTGAGGCCCTTGACCCGTGGTGGCTTGTAAAATAAATACTGGCTATAGCTGTCCATACGCCCTTGAGATGTCGAGGAAGGAGGCGCTCCAGTGAAAGTAAGCAGGCTACCTGTGAGTACAGCCCTGCCTAGATATTTTTATGATAATGGTTTACAATGGCCATTAATCGACGTAAAGTAATTGACACAGGCTCTGTGTTTTAAATAATTATTATTATAGCTGGAAGATGCAGTTGGGTCGTTGATATGAACGTGAGATGTGATCACACAATTGATTAGATACCTATACCCGGCATTCTCCGCAACCCGACGAATCTACGCCTCTTGTACAATAGGTACAGGAGCATAAGACTAATGCATGACCACCTTAAGAATTATATTACTGTGCAATTGTGAAAATTAAAAAGTTTTTATAGTATTCAAAAAAGAAATTTATTAAACATAAGGTTATTTATATTAAAAAAGATATTTACAATATTTACATAATACAAAAATACATAAGTATACATAAAAAAATACAAAAAAGCAAAATAAGTTAAGATTAAAGATAGAAAATTTGCCCGAGATCCCCAGTAATTGGCCGCAAAGAAATTTTCATTTATTAAATAAAAAATCCTGGGTATCAATGATGAGTTCCGGTGCCCTAAGAAACAGCTAATGGCGGCATTTTCACAAATTTTGTTTGTCGATACACCAAATACCCAGGGGTAGCGGTTTTCGCGTTCCACATTTTCTGTACCCAAAAAACTGTATTAAAATGTCACTGAAATTGTAATTCGACAATATAGACTGTCGAAGATAGTAGAAAAAATATTTTTTGGCTGCAACAGACATTTTAAAGTCTAGAAAGAGATTTGTGGCTAGAAAAAAATTTCGAATTCGTGATGTCACAGCACGAGAATTAGACCCCTGATATGTTGCATTAGCTGCGAAGCAACAATTTCTCATCTGATCTGCCAGATTCTGGATCATGGTCAAGGTGGACCCGAGGGCCCTCGTGCGCGAGAGGTCATTAACAGAATTAACAGAATTAACGCCAAAATTATTATTGATTGTACTTTAAATAAATATTTCTGGTTATTAATTAATTTATTCATTCAATTGAAAACAACTGTAATTTCCCTAGCATCTCTTTAAATCAAGTTTATACATATTTAATTTAATTATGATGATTTATAGAGTTCAAACCCACTAAGCGTTAAGTATTAACTAGAATTGCCTTATTAATATTCAACCATAGCATTATGGGTGCGATCTAGTTCCTGAATCAAACTAGTATTTCGGCTGTAATTATTTAACCACATCCGGAGGCTATAATTTAAATGTTTTGCGATCAATTGATAAAGCTCAGCCAATTCGCATACATTAGAGTGTATTTAAATAATAATTATGTACTTATAATGACTATACATTCGGATATTTCTTATTATAACCTAACCGATAGATGAAGTTAGGAGAACCGCGACCAACTTTACATAAACTCTAGTATTATCTAAACTACTTAACCGATTTTAATGAAACAAAGCTAGGAACAATTTCGATTAAACTGGCTATCAAATAGAGAAAACCGCATCCAAATCAGTTCATACGTTTGGGAGCAATGATGCAACAGACAAACACCCAAAGCCACAGAGACACAGATACACACGTCAAACTTATAACATCCCTCTTTTTAAAATTATGATATAGTCACAATGGCTACTTTGTTTAACATTATGAAACATTTACAATGAAATCCGCTATGAGTGAGCCGAGTGATATTAATACCACTTCCTACTTCTTCGTGGGATTGAGAGGCAAATGTGAGATACATTTCGACATTTAAATGTCGTTTGTTTCAAGGATGCCATTTCACTCTACTTCCTAGGCGTTGAAATTGATATCCATATCCTGCCTCGGCAAAATCAAAATTAAATTCCAATAGAGGCAAATAATACATACCTACATTCATAACGAGACACTCTTTTTCCGCAAGGGTAGGCATAGACTACATCGTTCCGGTCTGCTACGGTCTTTGAAAATTTCTCTTCCACATTCAAGGTCTACAAGGCAATAGAAATAATCGTCGGCGGTAAGGTTCCGGTTGTGCTTACGCGCATGAGGGCCCGGGGTCCGCCTTGACCATGATCTAGGGTTTGGTAGTGACAAGGGAGCGACTGCAATCTGACCTCCGTGACCCAGTACAGACCCAGGGCGTGAGCCAGGACAACCTGACCAGATTGGATCATGGTTACACATTCAATCTCCAAACATGATAAATAAATATTAAGCGAGTATCAGTTAGTATTCAACTAATTTAAGTAACTCATAAGAGCATAAGACCTCTCGCTTACGAGCCTCGGCCATCGACGCACCATAGTAGGATAAGATAGAGGTATTTCTGATTTTTTCAATCAGTTTTGTATTTATTTATAAGAGTTAAAAAGGATTTGTTATACCCCTACGGTGCCAAACAAGTTTGCGGCCTGCCTGATGGTAAGCAACTGCTTAATTTAAGTTACCGCAGCATATGGACGTTTGAAATAGCAGGGATATCACTCCCGTGCTGCCGATGATGATATCAGCAAGAGAAACTATATGAATTACCATAAATATAAAATGGCATTTGGTATAGCCTATTGCTGTTAGGGCCGAACGATCCTCAAATGGCAACCAAGGATCGAAATGTCTTGCGTGGGCAGGTAATCATAGATTCCTTAGATGGTAGCGTACCGATGTCATGTGAGTAGGGTAGCCAATTGTCGCGACATTGCCAATGTAGGTACTTCTACCATTAAATCCATTATGATGAAAATTGTAAATACAAATTTGTCTTCTAATTCATAAGGGGAGGGTTATTTCCAGCAGTGGCAGTCCTTCTGCTGAGATGGTGATAGTGATTTGACCATTCCCGTAAAACGGTTATCAAAATTTAATCACTGTAAGTAAAACTTGCAGTATTTCTAATAAAGGATGTTTCATAAGATTGTTTAATTTAAAAAAAAAACAAAGAGTACCCTTATTGCGAATAGTACTGCGAAATTTTGTCAAATTTGGCCATGAAAGCAACGGTGCTTTATCCAAAATGTTGTGTTATGATTAAATGTTAATTCTTCCAAGAACAGAATGTAAATAAAACATTAAAGTAATACCATTCCTGTTATTTTTAAAGTGAAATTAACTTTTGAGTCACCTGTACATAGGTAATTAAATTACAATATTGTAAAGTTCTTTTTTCTTTTTTTATGCTATTCAGTGAACGAAACGAGCAGACAGCCCACCTGATGGTAAGTGGTTACTGTCGCCCATAACATCTACAATTCATACATTTGCCTAACCGCAGGTGCGTTGTCACAGTAAGGACTAAGATGAAATGCCTCGTGCCTGTAATTGCGCTGGGTACCTTATCCTTCAAACCGGAACACAACAATGCAAGCATTTCAAGTACACGTTTATTGTACAAAATTACACCTAACATTTTTATACACACTTCCTTATATTTTCTAAATAATTAGCACTCTTCAAGGTGATGTTTAATTACTGCTACAGCATCTTCTGTTTGTAGACAGGTTAATTAATCTCATCATTACCATGCCTTATTAAATATACAAAAACTTTGTATTACTCAATATAAATCTTCCATACCTAACTTAGTATTGAGAAATTTAAAGAGTAGTTACAATATCATGTTTTAAACTATCACGGTTATTATTACACCTTTTAAAGGTATGTTCCGGGTTTCCTACCGCGTACCTTTGTTGACGAGTAGCCCGATATTTCGGCGCAGTTGCAAGCATTATGGTCACGGGACGACATATGTCGTACCCTTAAAAAGTAGGTTAAATGCTTCATCATTGATATTTTTTCGAAAGTTTTAATATAGAAATGTCAAAAATTTTTGGTTTTAGTTTGTCTTCCTCATCTATTTGCTCCGCCAAGCAACAAATCTTACTTTTATTTGTTCTGGTTTGTTGGATAAGGTAGCCAGGGTCAACCTCATGCAAACCTATAGTTACAGGTTTGTGGCCATTTCCTTACAGGCCTAATCACGACATTCCTTTGCTAATCTAGATGTTAAGGGCGACAGTTATCGCATTCCATCAGGTGGACTGTCGGCTTCATTGTCCCCTATTGTGTTTTATGAAACTATATATTATCGGTAGGTATCTTGGTGTGCAGTTTTCCTAGAAGGCTCCGATCTCGCGAACAACCAGCGTCGTTGCTGCAAGTTTGCACGATCTCGTTAAACCCTGTAGGTATGAAACTCCACGATGAAACGAGAGAGACGGCACGGCTCAATTTCAAGAAGCTGCTTCATAAAATTGAGTCGCGCCGTCTCTGCCAATGAGCACATTTGGCTATATTCAGAAGCAAAAAGCATAAGAGAAATCAAAATCGAGTGTACTGCTCATTGAATAAGGTTCATATTTGTATTAGGCCAATTGAACCGCGGAGCGACGCGTAACATAATATTAAGTGTTACGAAAATGTACCTTATTTTATATGCTATATATTCCACTTTGATATGCTCTAACGCTTCTTGCTTCTGAATTTAGACGACTGAATTTAGCCAAATGTAATAAGCGCATGCCTAACAGGCTAACATACACTATAATCAGGCGCACAAGCCGAGCGGTCGCGTCTGCGCCTGCACATGTCGCGATAGTGAAAGTGTAGGGCGCCCCGACATACTACGTAACCATGTTACCATGCATGCGTAGTTTAGATAATCACCACCGCTCGTCTTTGTTAACGTTTCGCCTTTTGACTCATAGAGTGAAGAACTGTCGCTAGGTTATTATTAGGTTTATTCGTTAATGATTACCTATGCCTATCGCCAATCAATAGTTTTGACATCATCAGCAGTCCACACCTAGGCGCTCCATTCACAATTCAAAGCTTGATTATGAGGAATTTAAGTCATAATCCGACATCAGCTCGGGCAGAAGTGTTCTTCAGTAGGGACCATGGCTCAGCTGATGTAGTCTAGACCAAATGGCGTCTTTTGACGATTTGTGAAAAACTACAGGTCGCTGGTTGCGGCAAGCCGAGGGTGGACAGGATGCCTATATCCAGCAGCAGTGGACTAATATAGGGTAATGGTGATTGATGAGTCAGTCCACCACAGTAACTTAGTACTGGCGCCCTTGAAATTTTTCTAAAATACATGAAGGTTTCAGCACGAAGTTTCTTTCGCCAAAGTAGCTAGTAGCAAACTTTAAATTTGAACAAGGTGCTGCAGAGTGAACTTACTCATCCAGTAAATACTGTATCTTGATCAGACAAAATTATTTGTGCAAATCTCTCGTTATCTGTAAATACTTACCAACCAGGTATAACATATGTCCAGAAACAAGGTGTCCAGACTAAACTATTCGAGGAACACACTCGCAAATGCCCAGCTTACATTTTCTACAACAAGTAAATAGAACTAAACAGTCGCTATTTTCATAAACCGTCTATTGACAATCGTACGCAAAAAAGTCGAAAACAAAACAGTGCGTGGGCGCACGGAACCATTTAGAGGACATCTTCACAAACAGGCCTTTGCAAATGATACACATACTCAATGCATGCGAACTTCCTGCTTGACAACATAACATCAATACAGCACGCCCATTGATCGCAACTTGTGTTAGTGGCATAATACAGTGTATTAACCACACGTCGATGTTAAGATTGGGTACTTGGTAAACGGCCCGATGATTACTTCCCGTTTCGATGCTTGCGATTTGAATTTAAGTACCTACCTCTAACGTGGAAGAGGTTTAGGAGATGACTCACGTGTATATTGTAATTATTTTGTCGTGCCGACAATTTAATCAGGCTTTTTTATATAATATGTCAATATATGTATATATAATATGTGTATATAATATAATTATCAACATACCGCCCACACATAAAGAATGAGCCCACAGGGAGTTTGATTATAGAGATATTGTACAGCAAAAACGAGTTCACTCTATGAAGATTAGGGGCATTTATCTAAATTAGATAATAAATGCCAATAAAAACCAAAATGTTAGATTTTAGTTTGGGGCGGGCCGTTTTTTACTTTATCCTTTTAGGTACAAATTAAAACAAAAAAGTTTGAGTCAACAAAAACAATGGCATAATTTACGACAGTGGTGTGATCTCATTCGGTAGTAAAAAGCTTTATTACGGCAAAAAACGTGCAAGTGTTATAATAAAATTAAATGAAGCAACGCGGTGTCGGTACCGGATCTAGCTTTTTATTCACAACCGGATCTAAACTGATCCTCGGCCTCGCAACATGCTGGTTTACTAGTATATCGGAAGAGTTAAATAAACTGACGTGTGATTGTGAATATCTCGATAGACAGTGTGATTGTGAATATTTGACGATAGACCCGTCCTGTAGAATTTTCAAGTACCCCTTGGCAATGTGTAGTCGAGTGAATGTCGCACAAAGCAAGCGTGCTCTTAATTATATTTTACTTGTCTACTAGCTTTTGCTTGGACTTTTACAAATAGGAAGCCACATTCTCCTTCATATAAGGCACCTTATGCCTAGTAATATATTAGGATTCCGTGGGTTAATCGAATGGTAGCAGAGTTTCGAAATGCGAACGGGTGACAACCGCTGCGCCCAATACTCAAAAACTACGAGGAGTAGATTGCAGTATAATCTAGTACTTGTACTTGCAGCAGAGACGGACCGTGTGAAATTTATAGGCTTTTACTGTAATGCAACAATATTGGGAAGATAATTCTGATTGCTCTAAAAATATTAATGACTCCGAACAAACTGCATTTTTCTGTGGGAAAATGTTGGCGGTCCTTGTCGGCACCCATAAAAGAGAAAGGAAGATATCTGTTAAGCGCTTCACACTAATAATGGCGTATAAGTAATTTTGCACGCTTTGCGATACTTAAAAGATTAAATCGGGTCTAATAAAAAATAAGTAACAGGACAGAGTTAACTTTCCTCTGTGGCTACCAACTCTGCTTTCGCCTTTGACGACATATCCATCTGTTGACGATTGCAGCATTTCGAATTCAAATTTCGAAACCGGAGCAGCTGCAAGATCGCACGCGCCGCACTAAAGATTCATGTCAACTGTCGCTGTCACACCCACCCAGTTGTCAATGGTGACCGTCAACAAGCTACTGTCAACGTCAACATGTAGATACAGCGTTCACCTTCCCTTTCTATGTCAGCATCAACTTTTCTACGTCGATTATATCTTGATCCGATCAACAGCTGTGATATTATAATTATTAGACTGTGATCGAATCAAAGAGGTATTCTACCTATCTGTTCAAAATTTGGAGGCCGTGATAGCTGAGTGGTGAGATCTACCGCCTTGCAAGAGGGCGGTCCAGGTTGGAATCGCGCTCTAGAACCAGTACCAATGGGATTTTTCTAACGCCTATCTCGTTTTAGGCAATATGAAGATGTGTGTACATCTTTGGCCACCCCGTTTATCGGTAGTGCCATGGTGGTACACCTATCACCTATACCACATAAATCTAAATTCTAGGCATATATGCCATGTTTACTTACTTCGCTGGCTCGTGTCACTTTCCTCTGAATCGAAATACAAAATAAAAGATTATGTGCAATCTGTTTAAATGGTGCAATTCAAAATTTACCGGTTTATCGAACACTTGAGATTCAATTACTGTTTTCTGCCCATTGATTGGCGGCCTACCTTGATCTTATACCAAGATAAACATTACATTTCAAATTCCTTATTACAAAGTCAAATTACGATGTGTGTGCGTTTGGAAAGTCAGGCCCGGTCTGCATGTCAACAGATCCTAGACACTTCAACAGATGTGATGTTATTGAATGTTTTCTGAGGTCGTTCACTGGTTTTGATAGTGGACCAGCTGTACGCTATAATTATGACATGTACCATGACGTATTTTATTTTCAAACTTCAAGTTTGAGTAGCTTTTAAAAGTCAGCTTATTAAACTTAATTAAACAGGAGCCTATTAACTAATAGGCTCCTGTTACAATAGTAAGGAATTCCAGAGATTACGGTAAACAAACTTTGAATCAACGCTTAGAATATTTAATTACCGACTTCAACAATATTCCAAAAAGCCCCGCTATCACCAAATTATTAAACACGTTTAAGAATTACGTTTAACGCTAAATGCTTAAATGCGTTTAAGAATTTCGTGAAAGCCGTCCGAAGAAAAGACCACGTATAAAATTACCTGGTACCTATATTTTATCTAGAGACACAGAAATCAACATAAGATATTGACTCATTTATTTATACTTTTGTGTCTAGAGGTCATAATTCTTAGCAAATCGCCGGATTTGACCTATCCCAATAAATATTCTTTCACAATGTTTGATTAATACCCAGTACTCTGTAGTATAATGATCATCACGGCGTGTCGATGTACTACTATGGTAATTGCTTAGAAGACAATCGGCGTGCATACATTAGCATTAATAAAGCTATTGCCAATGTTATAATTTAGATAACTGCTGTTGAAATGATTGGGTGAGACATGACAAGCATTTAAGTACCTGCCTATTCTGCAACATTCAACAAAAAGGTTCTTTTTTTGCATTAAACAAATTTATGCCCAAATACGCTAGGCAAAAGATAGTTGTAATTAAAAATAGGCATTTGACTGCATCAGGCAAATTAATTTCTTATTCGTATGATAGCAATTTGATAAATTCCAAGTAGTCAATTTTCCTTGAATGAAATACTTATTTTGTAAGAATTTTCCTGTTAGCTCTTCTTTGCGTTTGGATAGAATGTGGTATGAAATTGTAGTGTAAAACATTTAGTAACCAGGTACATTTCCTTATATTTAGTTATCTCGATGCCCGTAAGATTTTCGTACAATAAGACGTTTTTAACCGCTGCCTCCAACGTGAAAAGAGCGGTGTTTTAAGTTTCGCTTTTCGTGGTATTTTCTTTATTTGAAAATCTGATTTATTGAGGTAGTTTTAAGCTTTGTTTCATGTGTTGTGTTGACATTGTCGGCGTTTTTCGACGTCCGTTAGGTTATGAAACATGAAGCTGGAAAACTGGCTATAAAATCGATTTTTACTTCGTCTATTGGCATTAAATGATATATTTTCCGAAATCGTTCAATTGCCTACACCCCAAATTACAGAAAAACTAGAGCTCATATCGAATCCGAAACATTACTTTGATTATAAAATATTAATAAAACATCTATAACATAGATATCAAACATATTCCCACGATCGCAATGTAGCTTACATTATGGACAACTATGTCACAACAATTATAAAATAAACTTTATAAAAAATGTGTCATAACAGTCTACTAATGGGAACATTAAATGCTGTACGTGCGATAAATATTTTACGATTATTTCATGTGCAACACTCATGAAACATGTATGTGATCGCTAACTAGCGCAGGTGTCGAGCCTATACTCTATATCCGTTTACGCGACATTTATTTTATCGATTCGTAAAATATGGACATGTGAACCTCGATATAAAACGCACGTTGAAATATTTATGAATGCAGAATCTTGACTGTGATTCTGCATTCATTTATGTAACTAGTTGCCTTCAGCGAATTCGTTTACAGTTCATTGCAGGTCAGGGTCATCAATCATCATCATCATCGTCGTGTACTATTTCTTATAGCCACCAAAAGGAGTACTATAGTGTTTTGTGTAAGTTTTTTATTTATTCATTGCAGGCTAGTTCGGTAAAAATTGTCTAAAGAGCAACCTTATTCCGTAAACGTCTATGAACAAGCTTCATTACAATTCCATTAGGCTGATCTAGGGCGTAGATAACCGCGAACATAGAAATTACCATACAAAATCTGTCCAATACAAGTTATAGCAAGTTGTGCAGATAAGCAAGAGCTATTCCAGGGATTCAATATAAGCTATAGTCTGTGCGGTATGTGAACCCTCATTGAATACGTGAGGGCGTTAACTTACCAGTAACATGATCAAATCAGAAACAGAATGTACGAGTATTTCCCATACACGCTACGCCACTTCTCTGTTCGCACAAACCCTACTTACCTGCTTAATTTTACCATGTTCGGTTGTACCTACATGCAAAAGCTGTGGTTTAGCATTTGTTCTTAGTATAAAGTTACCTATAGGCACTTTCTTATTGAAAGATACAGTGGTACAAATAAAAACACAACTCCTTCAATAATGTGAATGACACACAGTACTGACAGCAATATCCAATTTTCATTCGTCGGTGTTTATTGTAAAGATAATAAATCATCTTTAATGTTTACTAATTTATACCTATGATCTATTACAGCTCTGTGTATAGTGAAGGGTCCGTCGATTGATACTACCTACATACACACATGCACCTATGCTGAATGTAGGTTACGGTTGCCACGTCTGATTTCATTAAGAATTGCATAAAACACATGCCCTTTATACTAAGTTATTATTGCGACGTGACTTATCTAAATAAAAAAATAATTAAGTACGCAATTTATTGTGTTCATTTCAGTTGTTATGTTTTCCATTTTATTAAACAACAGAGATTTTATTAGTCATATTTTTAGTGTAATACCGGTGATTGGCCCAAATGCGACGAAGTGTGTATTTCTTTAAGATTTCTATATTGCAATGCAAGTTGATTTAAACGTTGAGTTGCTACTTGTAGGAGGGAAAGTAAAAAAGGACCTAGTTTGGAATACAATATACTTGATACGTACGTGTTTATTTACTACAATATGAAACTAAATCATATGGATAACACCCTAATAAGAATTAAAATCAATTTCAATGAAGTTCCAGTTCATGAACCAAATTGCTAATATCTACCATGTGACATAATAGGCAATGAATGGCACAACGAGCCAGATTAACCTTCAGGGAATCGATAAGCTCTTACATGGGGTATGATGGATTGTATAAGTAATGAGGTGCTCATTAGAGATGCATCTCGGCTAGATACCGGGCAAGGCCAATCGAGCAGCCGCCTTCTGTCAGCAGGATAAGGCAGTAGCTGTTTCATCGCGTGGTGCGTGGGCAGGGCAGTAGGTACCATACCATACGTGTGAATATTATCTCTAAATAGTATAAAGCAGTCGCTGTTTTCGTCTGTCCTGTGTTTCTCTGCATTTTTTCTGCAAACCATGCAACGGATTTTGATACGATTTTCACGGCTGAATAGTCTCGGGAGCCGAGTGGCACTCCGTGACGCTATATTATTATTGTTCAGGGTATATAGTTTTTTACGGAAGGTTTATGTGTATCAGTAGATGCATATTATAGTACAGTACTATAGTAATTCTAATAAAACGATGGAGAGAACTGTGTCTAGTGAACTCCGGTGGTTTTCTACAAAGAATGAAACGAAAGAAATTCAAAGAACGAGAGTGGTCAAGAATTTGCAGGCTGAATCTGTCGTAGAACAGATACTTTCCAGTGTAAGTGAAACAGTAGTGGACTGAGAGGCGACCTCAGTCCAGTACTGGATTACTTACACTGTTCATCAAGTTCATCAAGTTCACAATCATACAAGGTCATCAACGATTTTAGAATATGATCGAAAAATCGTTAAAGGTTAGTTTAACATTAATTTAGTAAGGTACCGAATTAAATTAATCAGCTAATTGGATAAGTTGTCGACGAAGATTAATGCTTTTATAACGTTATAATAACAATAAATCACATATAAATTTATATTTGTAAAATTTAATTGTTATTTATATATTAATTAATTTATCTCCTTACAAGTCTATCTGAAATGATCACCCGAAGTGGGTTATAGTGACAGGGTGTCAGCGAAACTGCTTGCCAAGCCGCATGCGTACCCGCACACTATCTGGAACACGATCAGCAAAAACACGACTGAATATCGTATGCTAACACAGCTAATTAGTGTCGCACAGGCAGACTGGCAGACACGCAGTTACGATGATGGCTGATTTGTTAGGATAATTTAGCTACAAGTAATAAGTTGTCTAGTTCAGGTTGTAGGCAATTTGTTTAATTAGAATTACCCTCTTGATATTTGCACTTGTCATAAAATACTCACTTAGAGCAATGACTTCATCTAGTTAGTAATTCTAATTAAATAAATTGCCTACAATCTAAACTAGACAAGTTATTACTTCAACTAAACTAGTAGTAACATAAGGCAAGTTAGCGTAAAATTCAGTTACCTAATACATCGAATTTCGGCCTGTTCTTTATTCTAGTGGTCAGCTACAATACTGCAAAATTTCATTAACATACGCTTTGTAGTCCCGCATCTACGTTATTCTGTCTTATTGTGACTTCGAAATTGTTTTTATGGTTCCGAACCTCTAAGTACTAAAGTAACGGTATATTTTAGGATCATTTTGTAATCCATCTTTGTGTCTGGCTGTCTTTGTACAAGCAAAGCAAAAGTCCTAAAATCATAAGTAGGTATGTCAAAATGTCATGTACAAAACTTAAAAAAAAGTGGACAGATTCGGATTACATGGTTATTGTACTTCGGAACGAATTAGCTGGCCACTTCGTCCATACTGTCTTTGTGGCACTACATAGAAACATCCAAAGTTAGTCCTCTTTGGACTTGTTAGACCTTGGTTCTGCCAGAGACCTTTGTTCTGTCATTTGAGTTTCTTTGATTTTCATCAATTTTATTTTATTTTCAGAGGTTTATTACGAGAAACAACGTTACGATGGCTGGTTCAACAACCGGGCGTATCCGGACTGGGGATCAGTTGGTGAGTCAAAAATTAGATATATTTTTTCTTAAAACACATTACTTCGCCACAGCTTCAACAGAACGACAGCTCACTACACATTTTTGAATTTTTTATTATTACTTTAGTGGCTATAATACACAGTTAATACCCATAATATCAAAATGGTCGCGTAATGAGTACGTCTGGTGTGTGAAGTCTTCATCAAACAGTCAGTGAAAACAATAAAGAATGATGCTTGTTTTATAGATGTTGTTGACGTCCTACCATATATTCAAAAAGCAATTACATTGTAATCAGAGTCGGCCCAAATGTGAAAACAACTGTTGTTAACGACAGAAATTGAAGCTCTGGTTTTGAAAAGTTTTGCTTATTTCTTATAAATTTGGTCACTGCCTGGCGTCCCGTATTGTCCTTTACAGGATTAAACACCTATAATATTATGTTGGCAGTACAGCGCCACAAACTGGAACTAAGAATCACCGTATTTAAATGTCATTTTGTTATAAACAACAGCGCCGCCGTCATCGGGTCTGCCAACATAATATGATAGGTATTTAATCTGCAAAAGTTATTGTTGAAGTATAGAAATGAAAGACATACACCTGAATAAGAGATTATTAAGATAAGCGCATCTCCGGAGTAATCGTCAGGACTCTCATAGTGAAATAAAAACAATACAAATACGCATTACTTATTAAATAACCTTTCAGCTGTTCCGTGAAGACAATCAATGCCGTCTTCAGTAAATACACTCACTTGTACTCGCTACAATTGACCTTTTTGCGCAAGTTAAGAGGGAAGCAGTAAAAAATTAGGCTGCCAACGCCGTAACTCACGAGATATTATCAGATTTCTTGGTAGAAATAATGCTTCTTGTTCTCAATTCGCAACAAAGATTCGCGATACCAGTGTTCGACCGGAACCTTTAATGACTAGCCGTCATAACGTCTGCTTTATGCCTTCGTGGAATCAGTTCCAGATATGCGAAACCCATTAACTACTACCTGCCAACCTCATAGCATTTGCATTATAAATATAAATGCCTAATAATAATTTCAATTTGTTTATTCATGCCAAATTATTATAGTTATTTTAAACACAAATAACTTGGTTATAACTAGTCGTTTTACAAAACTAGAATCATTCAACTGCTGAGCTGATCTTTCAAGTAAAACAAATTTTACGGGTAAATCACTGTTTTTTTTATACTAGTTACAGTTGCCATGGTCACGGGTAGACCAAGGTCTACTAAAGTCTTTAAATGTCAACAGGGGTAGCGCGCAAACACGATCTTATAAATTTCTACCAGTTACATTTTGCGGTGACGGCATCACACTTTGCAATGAAACGCAAACATATACCTACCTAGTTTATTTTCGCAACTTCTTTAAAATCCATTGTACCGCTACTACTTGAATAGTCCACTAACTGCATTAGCTATGGCTTAATCGACAATCTTAATCGACCCAAAATTATTGCCAAGAAAGATAATCAGACATAAAGTTGCGCCAGCTTTGAAGGCTTTTAGTACTGTTGTTGGTTTTAATACGATGCCTTTCGAAGATTTGAACTAAATTGTAAATTAAAAAATAAAGTAAACATGGTGTCCGAGAAGTATGAAATAAAAAAATACTCTTTAATAAAAGATTCGGATATTTACAGGATAGCCGTAGTCGCATGCCCATGAATGACTAGGTATGAGCGTCTACAACATCTAGAGCAAGTGGGCTTACATGTTTTTTTATGCTACTCAGTGACAAACGAGCAGATAGCCGACCCAATTATAAGTGGTAACTGTCGCCCATAACATCTACAATTCCTACATTTAGGTTGCAGGCAACAAAAAAATCAACCAGCAGGTGCGTTGTCACTGTGAGGTTGTGTTAAACTGGAATACTACAATGCAAGCATGTATCTATATGTAGATGAAAGTATAATTTTTTAAATCCACAATTAAAATGACCGCAATATTCTGACATCGCCTCTACAATGCTGTCACAACTCGTTATTGTTCAGCACATTTGTTAATTTGATAATCCGCATGCACAGTTCATAGAACACGATTATTGTCAAAACAGACAGCCAGACAGCCGGACAGCCGGACATAGCTACTGGACACTGCTTCGCAACATTGCCTCATATCTTGTTACACCGTAACTCGAAGTATTAAAATTGACGTTCATTGTCTTATACGCTAATCAAGTTCAAATGCGGTTTGATTTATCACCACAACCTTGCTTTGATCTGTTTGCTTTTTAGAACAAGAACAAACAAGGCTTAATGACCGATTGAGTTATTATAGCACGCGGTTTTTTAAATTGTTTTAGTACATTTTGTTGCATTGATTGCGTTACGGTGAAATTTATTTATTGATGCTTGATAAATTACGCGGTTAGTGGGTTATGAATGGGTTGTGAATAATTAATAATGCATTTAATGAATAGGAGTATGTTTATTTGAAGTCGATTTATTAAACAACAACTAGCTAGAAGGCCGGCTTGCACCAAATTCTTAAACGCGGTTATGAATGTCGTTTTACGTTTTTTTGTATGAAGTTGTATCAACTTAAATGCATTTCAGAATTTGGTGCAAGCCGCCCTGAGTTACGTAAATTTAGCCCAGCTTGCACCAAATTCTTAGACGCATTTAAGCTGATACTTAAACATAACACTCAAAATTAAACTAACAAAAAAAAGTAGATGAGAAGATATCATTACGATTTACGAAATAAGTTCTCAAGAGCTTTGCCTGTTTCCTGCTATACAATTTGTTTCACTTATAAAAATAATTTCGCTATTGCATTTCTTCTTAAACGTGTTCAAGAATTTGGTGCAAGCCGCGCTAAATTTATGTAACTCATGGCGGCTTGCACCAAATTCTGAAATGTAAGTTAAAGTAAGTAATATAAAAATTAAGTGAAGTTACGTTAATTATCATATCCAACTATTTTGTGCTTCTGAAGACCTTTATGTCAATTTGATGTTCTTTATGGTTGTAAGTACTGCATAGTAGCGTAGTTGTAAATAAATACATACTCGTAGTAGGCATTCCTCTTGCATAGACCTCACCCTCCGCCTTTAGCCAGTCTTGGCTAGCGATACTGGGAGATAAGTGCTTTTAGTTCAACGTAAGTATTATGTACTACCGTTCATTCGATATTCTGTACTACCGGTGTGGGAAATTTAGTACTTGACTGTCCACTTTTAAACTGGAGCAACGCCTTGAAAAGTAACTTTAGCCGAGCATAATTACGTGTGCGACATATGAACGAGTAATTTATTGCTTTACGAGTACTTTCATACAATGTAGGTATGGCTGGTGAGTTGATCAGGTTGAAATAAAAATACCTTAAAGCACTGTGGTCGTGTTACAAATCGTTGAACTAATAAAATAATAATATATAATCAGTCGTTTGGTCTCATCTGTCGAGGGGTATCTTCCCTTAAATGAAAAGAAAAACACTTCAGTTTCTCTATGTATACATGTACATAATTGACAAATTTTGTATAGAGCTATTCAATTTTTTATATTATTATTGAATGACATTAAAATATTTACAGTTATAATAAAAATACCTACGTTTAAAATAGCAAAAATATACACTAATATATAAAAAAATTGTCCTTAGTACATAAAAACTTCTTCAGACATGTAATATGAGAGATATCCCAACATTGTTTAATTTTAGCGTCACTTTGAATACAGGTTTTAATATTTATATTTATATATCACGCCTTATAATATTCGGCTTTTTAATGCAAAAATAACGACGAATTATTAATGGCACCCACCGGTGTTGAATTAATTTCGTGGCATCGTGCTCTGCGATGGATAATTGGATTTTTAAGAGTCTCAAGACAATTTCTCTCCATTCGATACTTGCGGGTCATTTCAGCCATTTCAGGTAAGGAATCTTTTAATTAAAATCCAATAAGACCAATAAATTGTCATTGGTCTTATTGGTCGCAGTCAATAACAGTCGTACGACATTAAACATCGTTTCTGTTTTAGTAATTACTGTAGCGAGCGACCCGTCCCGGCTTCTTATGAATATAAATTTTTGTAAACCTAACTCGTGATCAATTTATTCAGTGAAATATGTAGCGAAGGTAAAGTTACATTCTACGGTGCGTTTATGTATGTTTCGTTGGCATTTATCACTTCAATTTACAAGTTGTCATGTAGGTAGGTAACGAAAACGCAATGTAAATTGCAGAGATGTCCAGTTATTTGCACCACTGGTTTGCATTGGAAACTAAAATTTAAACAGATTTTGTATTTTTTGTATAAAATCTTCTAATGTTCTTTGTTGTGTACTTTCCCTTCCCCTTTCCCTTTCCCTTAGGATAGAGAAACCAAGTAAATCATATATTTAACGTTGTCGGAAGATAATCACACAGACATCAGGTTAGGTAGTTTAGCTTTCCTTCAGCAAACTCATGTATCAATTGCAATTTAGATTACATGCTGTGATAAGCCCTATTAATTTGTCATTGGCTGCCATTTCGAAACACAGTAGATACAATCGACGTTTGCTAATTAACTGTGATAAATAGCCGTTAGCCGTGCTATGGCATTTATATCTCTATCGCTAATACTTATTATATTTACCTACCTACATTTCTTTAGTTATGCATTAAGTAGATGAAGGATTTTTTTCATCTACCTGAATTGTACAGGTCTTTAAGTAGGTACAGTGCAGTATATGCGAACCGTCGCATAAGAATTATTACAAAGATGAGGCAGCGAAGCTGCGGTCCATCCACCTGTATTGGACTGGACTGGACGGAGGCGTGAGCTTTATGTAGTATGTTATGTATGTATGACAGTCAGCCAATCAGTTTACCCACGTTTCGCAGAAGCCTCATATTCACCTCGTTATTTTTTGCATTTAATCTAAACTTATACATATTAAACTTATATTTTAAAGAGAAAAGATTTCTATTTTTGTTTGTAATCAATAAACTCAAAAACTATTATACCGATTTTAAAAATTGCCGCGAGAAGAAGCTAGTTATCTTTGTATTACTCGAATACCCTTTCGCGTTGCTTTATTTAACGATCGCCTTAACCATTACAAAATGAACGGCAAATAGTTTTAATAACGAACGTCTACCATGATTGATAGTCGGCATTAAACGCGACCGTTGCCGCGTTGTCTGTGAAACGATAGCCGCGCGTGATACGCGTGTCGCAAGCACTCCTGCGCAGGTCCGCATGAACGGCGAATTAGGAGCGAGGAGATTAAACCTCAAATAGTTTATTTAGGAGCGTCGGTAGCCGAGCTGTTAGCGTATCCAACTCGTAAGCGAGAGCGGGTTCGAATCCCGCTCCGGCAATGACTCTTTTCTGAGTTATGTACATTAGTTGAATACTAACCGATGCTCTTACGGCGAGGGAAAAACATGTATGTATGTATGTATGTAAACTCTTTATTGCATTAAATACCTTAGATCAACATCATTCAACATCGTGATGAAACCTGCACATTCAGGCGACTGGATGTGTAACCATGATCCAATCTAGTCAGGTTACCCTGGTAGCAGGGTCACGGAGGTCAGAGGGCAGTCGCTTCATTGTAATGACCTGATCTGCCAAATCCTGGATCGTGGTCAAGACGGACCCCGGGCCCTTGTGCGCGAGGGCACAACCGGGACATTAACACCAAGATGATTATTAATAAACGCTACCGTTGTCTGTGAAATGATAGCCGCGCGTGATACGGATGTCGCAAGCACTCCTGCGCAGGTCCGCATGAACAGCGAATTAGGAGCGAGGAGATTCAACCTCAAGTAGTTTATTTACCTTCACGAACCATCACTACTAATGCAATTGATTTATCGATTCTCAATAGTATAAATTGTTCACGATTCAATGTAATTACGGTTCAGGAGGTTAGTTTTCACACCGCTTTAATAATGATAATGCTGAACCGTGCGAACGCTCGGCCAGCCTCAGGCTTTGTTTATCGTGTTTCGAAAGTACGAATAATGAGACTCCGAATCGCTTTTATGATAAAATTCATACGTAACAGTACGACAATATAATCTCATTAGGTGAATATTTACGACGATTTTACGTCTGCATCGTCTTTTCTACTTTTTATTAAACTTCCATAAAATTTTAGTGCAGCCAAGTATGGCGTGAAGTAATGTTTTGGGCAATCACAACTGCGTTGTTAACTAGAAATGATGCAACTGCCCTTCGATGGTCATCAGAGTTGTCGGAGCCTTCGAGGCTGTAGGTGTAGCTGACAAAATAAATTATAATGCCAAAGGAACAGCACCTTATGACAATGGGTATAAGAGTCATGTAATAGATATTTATGTTACTCGTGACCTTTGTATCCTCAGAGAGCTTAGTTTACATTTTGACATTGATTTATTGAATAATAATTTTACAAGCAATTAATTTAATCAATGATAACACAAAATTCGGATTCCGTAAATAACTTTGGCGCTACTCAGTGTAGGACTAAACATGTTTTATTAATTTCTTTGACCTACACATTTGGCGGCTGAAGGACTTCTAACGCGCGTTTGTATAATAACAGTACTAAGTCATGTGTTCACAATACAAAAAGTCGCAGTGTGAGTGTGTTCACTGTAATGCGCTTATTACATTTGAATAAATTCAGTCGACTAAATTCAGAAGCAAAATGCGCGAGAGCAAGTCTAAAGTGGAATGTATTGCTCATAGAAGAAGGTCCATTTTTGTATCACTTATATAATGTTTCGCGTTGTTCCTCTTTTCAAAAGGCGTCGCCCAATGTAATAAGCGTATAAGACTGAAAATCGAACTGCATGTGGGTAACTTTATGCACCCACTTCTTTGTATCTTTTTAGTCACTTAAATAGCAGTCATTTTTCTTACCATCGAGCCAATTTATTCCACGAAAGGGGCTTATTTTAATTAATTGTTATTCAATTATTTTCAATAATGCTCAGCGGGCGCATCCTCAGTGACTGGGAAGGTTGTAAATCACCGACTCGAAATCCAAACTCGACAAGTATCAGTCACAGGTTTCACTCATCAATCAGCCGAAACGTGGTGACTAACGAAGTATCGACATCCAATTTGAATTGCAAATGTTCTTTTAAACTTTCCGACTTCTACAATTGGCTTAAAGTAACGATATTTCTTCTATTATTTTTACGAAAATCTGACAAACCACAAGCATAGATATTGCGTAATATTGAAAATGACAAACTACGTTTGTATGGAGCGCGCTCGGGAAACGCTCCTCTTAATCAATATAGCATATTTTTTGTATCTACTGTCATTTAAGTACTTACTTTGCCTATCTATTTGTATTCACTTTGGGCAATAAATTAATCTAATCCAATATATACCTAGAGTTCGTTTCTATACGTAACCTATAGGACGGATTAAATTTTAGAAAATGTCGAAATTCGCCGATGCGAATCATATGTGTCGGAGGGGCTCACTTCCAGCAGCTATCACGGGCTGCTGATGACGATATAGGTATACAAACTCCCTCCAGCCTAATCTATTCTCCCATACACAGGTAGCCGTCTCACGCGCAAGTCCCCGGCGGCGTATGCGGACGGCGTATACATGATGGCGGGCGCGGACCGGCCCGGCGCACGGAAACTCTCCAAGCTGTTCATGAAGGGACAGGACGGACTGCCTTCCCTGGCCAATAGGACGGCGCTTCTTGCTTTCTTTGGTAAGCTTATTGTTTATAATATTATGGTTAGATTGTTTGGTAGCTGGAAATTTATCGACTTTTCTTAGTTACTTTTAAAGAGGGAAAGTCTTCGACTAAATCGAACTAACCCCGGTCTAAAACGATCCAGATTTTAGAGTATTTAATGACTCATTATATAGGCAGCATAAAATGAGTAATTACGTCATAGTACATAATTACATATAGCTAGCAACACTGTACCATGTCTCTGTATTTTGGTGCATGGAATAATTGTACACTCTTGGAAATTTCGATAATACCTCTAAAGTGCCAATCGACTCCAGAGACAATTCTACCAGTCTCAGGGCGTGCTATCCAACTCTACTTAAAGTGGTTATACCTCTCAATAATGAGAATAATATAATCCTCCAAATAATACCACCTCAATAATGCTCATTCTCTGAAGTCGACTCCCTAACTATACGAGTACAACCCGGTGTTTAAACACTAAGCTAAGCCTACATGAACACGTACTACGACGTAAATAAACCAATATGTAAACCCTATACGTAGGTATATAATAATAATAACATACTCCTTATTTTTCCTCTCAGGCCAAGTAGTAACCGGCGAGATAGTGATGGCTTCCGAATCGGGGTGTCCCATCGAGCACCACCGCATCCCAGTGGAACAGTGCGACCATATGTACGACCCCGACTGCGAAGGTGTCAAGCACATGCCGTTCCTACGAGCTGCATACGACCGGCATACAGGCCAGAGCCCCAACAGTCCCAGAGAACAGGTATGAATTAATTACTCCTTTTAGAGGCAATAATAGTGATTTGATCCTAAAGCGTGGTGTGATTGACATTGATTGGTCGTAATCGGACCGTTGTGATGGATAATATGGTGCTATTATTTATTTAGTATCATAAAAATTACATTTTTCATTTTTCTTAAACGACTAATATTAGTTTCGAATTTTCCGATTAAACAAAAATCTGTTTAAGTAGGTATGATATAGGTTATAAGATTCAGTTGACGAACTCGTAAGCATGACGCTGCAACTGCGTCGGAATATCGGGGTTAAAACTATACTAACCGCGGTAACAAACCCGATAATTTGTGTAGTGAAAGTATAGGTATGTACTTGAAACTTAATGATAATACAACAAAAATGACACACATTTTATCAAACGTGTTCGAAGGTAAAGATTCACGCAGAATCACAGATTATTAAAAAAAAATTGCCAAATAAAATGCGACTTTCATACTTCGAAACAAAACCAGGATGGCCCTGAAAGCTGCGCAGGAGTCGTTTTAGTGGCGGCGGTTACCGCGCCAACTCGCCACGTAATCGGTGTATCGACGAGCGCGTGCTCGGCTGCTTAAACTTGGTTAAATGACCGGATAATGCCCTACAATCGTCAGAAATTTATAGGTCGCCTTCATTAGTCGCTGTCCTAATTGGCAACGGTCGTATGACCATGGTCGTGCGATGGACGGTTTTGAGGTCTCCTATTGGTCGGGCGAACCCGTCGTACGACCATGGTCGCACGAACGCTGCCAATAAGGACAGCCCCTTAAGGTTAAGGTTTTAATTTAAAACGAGCGTGTACTACAAATCAAGTTCTTTGTCGAAAAAAATGTGTCTGAATAGTGTATATTCGTGTATGCGTCCATAAACTTAGAACTTAGGGTAACCGAAGGAATCAACAGCATGCTATTTTATGTTAATAAATTGCGAAACGATTTTATATCATAGAACAGTATACAGCGTAATCCTATTTATCTAGCAAATTATGTGTAATTAGACGGCACACACTTAGCAAAGCAAACAGTCGGCCCGATTGACGACTACCTACCGTCGAAGGCCGAATTCCGAGCAATAAACCCCGATTCGGTCTTTGCACAAACCCACGCCAGTTATGGTCAAAATGTTGGATTATTATCGCTACATTTTGTTAATTGAACATTTAATGGCGGGATCTATGATGGTCTTGTTTAGTTTGAATTGCTTAATGTGCAGTAAGAATTTTAAACGTTTTACATTAAACAACAAATTTCAATTTTCTAGTCTCAAGCTGACTAGAAAATTGAAATTTGTGTACCAGGGATAGGGATTAGGAGCCTCGGTGGCCGAGCGGTTAGGACATCTGACTCGTAAGCGGTACGCTTCGAATCCCACAGCGGCCATGTACCATTGACTCTTTTCTGAGTTATGTACATTAGTTGAATACTAAAATATGCTCCTATGGTGAGGGAAAACATTATGATGAAACCTGCACATTCACGCGACTGAATGTGTAACCATGATCCAATCTGGTCAGGTTTCACTAGTAGTAGGGTCATGGAGGTCAGATGGCAATCTCTCACTGTCAGTACCTGATCTGCTAAATCCTGCATCATGGTCAAGGCGGACCCCAGGCCCTCATGCGCGAGAGCACAACCGTGACATTAACGCCAAAAAGAAAAAAATTACGTCCAACGAATAGTGAGCCTAGCAAATACTGAGCACTGAGTCAAAAACACCTTCTGTTGACTTATGAGTCATAACCACATATTTTTGACGTATGTTCCAGATCAACCAGATGACATCGTGGATCGACGGCAGCTTCGTGTACAGCACCAGCGAGGCGTGGGTGAATGCAATGAGGTCATTTCAGGTGCCACCCAGCAGCCAAGCCTGCCTCTTTACGTACATTATCATCACTTATACCATATTTTATTTATTTATTTATTTATTTAATACTTTATGCACAAAATAGTACAAAGGTGGACTTAAAGCTTTGTAGCTTTATCTACCAGTCTACCCCGAAATCTGGTAATAAAAATGGCAGGCGGTGCATAAAAATTTACAACAACATTACACTTAAACTACTAATTAAAAATACGATTCTACCCACCAGTATTCACATACCGAAACTTTTATTATAAGCCTCTTCCAATAAGCTTCTTAGTTTTTGTTGGTCTTTGCTGTTGCGATACTAATACGGATTTCCAGGGCTTCTATCTGTTGTAACATATTTTATGCACGATGAAGATTACTTATTTATTTATTATATTTAGTACAATTATTTTTTTTCTATTCTAGTACTATTTACTGCTTTTACAAACTGAAGATTATTTTAAACTTACGACGTCTACGACAAATCGATTCACTTTTTCCCATAATAAGTAATTAAAACAAGCCATATGCTTTTTCTCATGGATTTTTTTTATTTCTGCTCCTGGCCTATTTTTGAATGTCGAACAGTTTTCAATTTTGATTTTGGTCATGAAAGAATAAATATTTTGGTACATAACGCTGATTTTCACTATTGTTGAATAGTTACTACTTACTATCGGCCATGTAATTAAAAAAAAATTGAATTTTTCATGCCGAAAATCAAAATTGGAAACAGTTCGACTCGAGGCAAGCGGTTCAAAAATAAGGCCCCTGAGTGGGTTATAATCGCCACACGAGCACTGAATTGTGAACAGCAAAACAATTTGGATTACAGAATGGCAGTTTGGCGAGCGAGGGCGGGCTACCACTGCGGAACACGAAGCGAGTGCCGCTTTTCAACAACCCCGTGCCACACTACATGAGGATGCTGAGCCCCGAGAGACTGTTCTGTGAGTGTACATGCGAGTAAACGGCCTGTTCAATCGGGTAGTTACCTTCCCTACGTATAAAGGACCAAGTTTGAGTTCAAGTGCGGAAAATATAGCCCATTAACCTAAACCTCCTTCATCCGTGCTCTAAATATGCATAATCGGATTGCTCCCAGAAAGTTTCCAAAGATGTAAGGTCTCCAAATTGTTTCGATTGTTTGAAGAAGCCCGCGTGCCCGTGTTTTGTTTTTTGCTAAAACAATAGTTGTGATTGGGTAAAACTCGCAAGCGACAGCGGCACGTGTCATTAACTTCGCCCACCTCCGGTCATGTCGCGACTTGAACATCAGCATCAAAGATCAACGCAAATGCTGATGCGCATGCGGATGTTGAAATTGTTGTTCCGCTGATGCTGATATTCACAACGACCCTGTGGAGTGCTTTCTAATTCCGAAATTGCAGTTCGAATTCGGTTATTTATTATTTGTACATTTAACGTAACTACATAGAATCTGCTAATTAGCTGCATATCTTACCATCGAAATAGCGCCCTTTGACTCCTCCCTAAAAACTAGACCAATACTGAAATCAGATCAAAATATTTAAAACTTGATAATTTTCACAATATCATCATCAAATATAATAAAGCATTTTCCACTGTCACATTTCAGTATTAGGAGATCCTCGTACCAACCAGAATCCAGCGATGGTGACCTTCGGCATTCTGCTGCTGCGCTGGCACAACGTGGTAGCGGCCAGAGTGCACCGACAGCACCCGGACTGGAGTGACGAACAGCTGTTCCAGCAGGCACGAAGAATTGTTATGGCCAGTTTACAGGTTTGTATCTGCTCGCCCTCCCTGCCTGCTCCTCGTACGGCATAGGTGTCAGGTGACAATATGTCATCATCATCAATCTCATGTGTCACCTGTACCATATGCTGTGCCAGCTAAGACAAAAATCCTAACTTATACAGTCAATATTTGGTTTTATGCCACGTAATGCAAGCTTAATGCCTTCCTCAAACAACAAAAGAAACCGAATATACACAAGAGTCGTCATCAAAAAATAATTTACATACAAAGCGTTATGCTAAATGCATTGCTCGTTTATGATAAAGCGAGGAAACGTACGGTTATGATTTTATAAGCTTAGTGATTCTTTTTTAATTTAGAATTTAAAAGTGGTCATTTATTTATTTTATCACACTAGTGGTCCTCGGCGCCTACTCTACACCTACTTTACCCCTACCTACACTTTTTTTCTTGCGAATAAACTTTCCTCAAGAGGAAATCCTCAGGATTCAAGAATCACTCCATATATTGTTGAAAACCTTATTAAAATCGGTTGCGTAGTTTAAAAAATGTAAGCATGTATGTATGCTACAGAGGCACAGACGGCGGGAAGCGACTTTGTTTCATGCTAGGTATAGATGGATAACCACAACAAAAATATATAAGAAAAACAAAACACTTTATCATTTAATATATTTTATTTCAGAATATAATCCTATACGAGTACGTGCCAGCTTTCCTCGGAGTACCGATCCCGTCTTACCAAGGCTACAAAGCAGAAATTGCTCCAGGGGTAACTCACGCGTTTGCAGTGGCCGCCTTTCGCTTTGGCCATACCCTGGTGCCACCAGCTATACTACTTAGAGACAGGAACTGCAGATTCGGAAGAGCACCTGGTGGGCACGATGCAATCAGGCTTTGTCAGACTTGGTGGGATGGCAATGTAAGTCTACTAGCATATACTGTCAATTTTTAAGATCTTGCGTAATGGTGGTGGTATGAAGCTGGCTGAATGAGTTTTAATCTTCTCATCATTTGAAGACTAAAATGCATTCCGATTCTACCATAATGTACAGGAGTCTTAAGTTTACTTTCGTCATTTCATGGTTTAGGGTCTCTGCCTACCCTGTGGGATACGGGCTTGTGTGTGTATGTATGTAATTCAGGCTTAGCACCACAGTTAAATTCATCATTTATCCCATTGAGTACCTCCGGTGGGTGTAACCTTGCATACTAAAACCTATAAACTTCTTCAGGATGTGATGTCTCAAGTACCCATAGAAGAAGTCCTCATGGGAATGGCTTCACAGCTCTCAGAGAGAGAAGATGCACTGCTTTGTTCCGATGTACGGGATAATCTATTTGGACCAATGGAATTCTCTCGTCGAGATCTTGGAGCTCTCAATATTATGAGAGGGCGTGATAACGGACTTCCAGATTACAATACAGCCAGGTAAGTCATAAAAGCCTCATTTAGGTATTCATGGACACTAAACTTTTATTTTAATCTTATTTTACATAAAAACTGTCTATTTATTATCAGGGAATACTACGGTTTACCTAAACTCAAGACGTTCAATGAAATAAACCCAGACTTATTTGAGCAGAATCCTGATTTACTCCAGAAATTGATTCAAGCCTACGAGGGAAGACTGGATAATATTGATGTTTATATTGGTAAGAGAGAAGGCAGTTCAAAGTTAAACTTGACAATTCTACGATTTTATTAATATCAATTGATTCTACTATTGATTTTTATAGGTGGAATGCTGGAGTCTACGGGACACCCCGGTGAACTATTTCGGGCCATAATTATAGATCAGTTTACAAGAATAAGAGACGGTGATCGGTTTTGGTTTGAAAATGATAAGAACGGGTGTGTACTTACACTTTCTATTATACCTTGTCTAGGATAAGTAAAATATTTTTATGTAATTCATATAAATTGGTTACAGAATATTTACAAAAGCAGAGATTGAAGACCTTCGTCGAGTCACCTTGTGGGATATCATAGTTAACAGTACAGCCGTAGGTCCCAACGACATCCAGAGGGATGTGTTTCATTGGAACGTCGACGACGCATGTCCTCAGCCATATCAGTTAAATGCTTCGAAATTGCCACCTTGCAAGTATTTGAAGGGATACGATTACTTCGAGGTATGTGTTCATCAACATCTTTGATCACTAGATCAGTAATTTGTTTATATTGTTAAACTAAATTTTACTATTTGTTATAGGGAAATGAGTTTGCTTACATTTACACCTGTTTGGTTCTGGCATTTGTACCAATCCTATGTGCGGGAGCTGGATATGGAGTCGTTAAACTTCAAAACAGTCGAAGGCGTAAACTTAAAATTAAACAGGAACATCTTAAGAACTCCCAACATAAAGGTAATTAGTACAATAGGTACATATATTTCATAAAATTTATTTGTAGTGTCAAAACTGTTAACTTAATTTATATAATTGTGACTAACGCAATTTTCTTAGCCGTAGGTTCTGTGGATAAACTGGTGTGTCGAGAATGGGTCCACGCTTCATATAAGCGCCTGGTCAAGCTGCGACTGGGACCTGAACCAGCTCTTCACGTAACAGATCGGAAAGGAGATAAACTACGTACAGTACCTTTGGATCATACTGACCAGATTACAGTTTTAGAAAGCCAGGTAGATACAGAATACCCTCTTATTTAAATTAAGTAATTAGGTATGCTTAGGATATTTATACAACATAAATATTTTTCAGGAAAGTCGTAGTAATAAACGTCCGCTGGTTTTGATTCGAGCTCCACGAGAACACGATCTGGTGTTAGAAATGGATTCCGCCGCGTCTAGGAGAAAATTCCTAGTTAAATTAGACACTTTCCTAGCCCAACACAAAAAGGGCCTTAATCTCACTCAGGTACATGCAACAGAACTCTTCTACGTATGACAACCAAAACAATAATAATTTATTAAAATGTTAGCGGCTCTAAATTACAGGGTCGTCGAGAACAAATTCTAGCAACAGCTGAGACAAGAGAACGAAGACAAAGAAAATTAGAACATTTCTTTAGAGAGGCATATGCTATTACATTTGGGTTGGCTCCAGGGGAAAAACGTAGAAGGAATGAAGATGCTGATCCAGAGGTTAACAAAATAATTAACATAAAGTAAATTACCTTTAATGTTAAAGTTAAAGTCTTATTTATTTATTTAACAGTTTATTGTTCACAAGATAGAGCATACAGTTATGTTACAGAAGATCTTATCAGTCTTAACCTCTTTTTACAGTCAATCGTGATGAGAACTTCTCTATCCAAAAGTGAATTTGCAAGTGCATTAGGAATGAAAGCGGACGCGGTATTTGTTAAGAAAATGTTCAATATCGTGGACAAGGACAGCGATGGCAGAATTTCTTTTCAGGTCAGTTTCTGACTAAAGGGTAAAATTTGTTTCCTTAAACAGACTTTAGCTAATTTTCACTTTCCTACTTTCTAGGAATTCTTGGATACTGTAGTATTATTTTCTCGTGGTGATACCGAAGATAAGTTACGTATAATATTTGATATGTGCGATAATGATCGTAATGGAGTAATTGACAAAGAAGAACTCAGTGAAATGTTGCGATCTTTAGTCGAAATCGCTAGAACTACCAGTTTGAGAGATGAACATGTTACGGAGCTTATTGATGGCATGTTTATGGTAAGCAGCCGTTTATAATCAGCATTAAACATTTATGTACCTACTACTAATAAACTAGTAATCATCTTGATTGATGGTTACTTAATAAAGCTTTCCATTTATTTTTAGAATGCTGGTCTACAACACAAAGACCATCTAACCTATTCAGATTTCAAGTTAATGATGAAGGAATACAAAGGGGAATTTGTAGCGATCGGACTGGATTGTAAAGGAGCCAAACAAAATTTCTTAGATACCTCGACCAATGTTGCTAGAATGACCAGCTTCCACATTGAACCTTCAATGGAACAATCAAGGTGATATTACCTAAATTAACACTAACTACCTAAACAACATCAATGTATAATTAAGAGGAAAAAATCCATAACAATTATATGCTCTTCACAGACACTGGTTTCTTCTGAAATGGGACTACATGACCACTTTCTTAGAAGAAAATAGACAAAATATCTTCTACCTGTTCATTTTTTACGTGGTCACAATTGGGCTATTCGTGGAAAGATTTGCTCACTATTCCTTCATGTCCGAACATTTGGACTTGAGACATATTATGGGAGTGGGGATAGCTATAACAAGAGGATCCGCAGCAGCTTTATCGTTCTGCTACAGTCTGCTGTTGTTAACAATGTCAAGGAATTTGTTGACCAAGCTAAAGGTAGCTATAAATTTGTTTAATGTAGATACCTACACTATTTTTCATCAAAATTATTGGAGGTTTAATGTCAAAGTCAACTTCTTAATTTGCAGGAATTCAGCATTCAACAGTACATCCCACTAGACTCCAGCATCCAATTCCACAAAATCGTTGCTTGTACTGCGCTATTTTTTTCACTTTTACACACTGCAGGGCATATGGTTAATTTCTACCACGTATCGACCCAACCAGTTGAGAATCTGCGATGTCTTACCAAAGAAGTTCACTTCACGTCCGATTTTCGACCTGGGATCACTTATTGGGTGTTTCAAACGGTAACAGGTAAAAAGCTACTTATATCTATAAATTAATAATATGGCCGTGGAGTCAATTTTTTTTATGGCCCTACATACTGGCTATGAAACTGTTGTCTGCTCGATGATGCTATGGTGCCTAGCGTTCATTCTTATTACATGTATATTGTATGACGTTCATAAGTGTTTGTGAAAACCTAAACTGAATAAACGTATTTGATTTTGATTTTTAAATTTCTGAATCAACTTTTGAGCAAAGTGGTTTAACGTTTCGTAATGTTACAGGCGTAAGCGGCGTGCTGTTGTTCGTGATAATGTGCATAATTTTCATCTTCGCACATCCCGTGATCCGTAAGCGCGCATACCCCTGGTTCTGGCGGGCACACTCGCTCCACGTTGCTCTGTACGCCCTTTGTCTCGTGCATGGGCTGGCGAGGCTTACAGGAGCGCCACGATTCTGGATCTTCTTCCTTGGTCCTGCCATCATTTACATTCTAGATAAGGTAACAATTCACACCATAACCTAGCTTTTGTTGTAAAGGTTACAATGATTTTCATTGTTTGGAAAAGTCTCTGGAGCCTATTATTAACCCAACACGTGCAACTAATCTAGAAAATAAATTTTTACTCCTTCTATCTTGGGAAGATAGAAGGAGAGGAGACCAAACGGGCGATTACTAATTATATAGTATACTTTAAAGCTAGTTGGAGATGGAGTATTTTGGTTGCCTGGTTATGTCCAGTGCAAATATTCGGTATTAGCTAGTATTATTAAAATTAATCATTTTTTCACAGGTCGTATCTCTTCGTACAAAATACTTGGCACTAGACGTTCTGGAAACTGAAATGTTGCCATCAGATGTCATCAAAATTAAGTTTTACAGACCTCCCAACCTAAAGTATTTATCGGGTAAGTATGTAGCTATATCTTAGCTATTCAATTGTCTTTATATGCGATTAAAAAATTAAATTCGTAATGAACTCTATATATATTTTAGGGCAATGGGTTCGGTTGGCATGCACTGCGTTCAAAAAGGAAGAATTCCATTCCTTTACGTTAACATCAGCTCCTCATGAAAACTTTTTATCCTGCCACATCAAAGCGCAAGGACCTTGGACGTGGAAACTCAGGAACTACTTCGATCCTTGCAATTTCAATACTGAAGACCATCCAAGAATCAGGTAATATCTCATTCTACAATATTTCATTCAGAGCATAATTATGTAAGCTAAGCTGTTTACTTTGAAATTAGTTATACATACAAATAAAGACTGTTGTCTCATCAAATAATCTTCCATTATTACGTTTACTAGTGTAAATATAACTTACAATAGAAAGCCCTGAGAGGTCAACCAGCAAGGACTTTTGCTGAGGTCTAAGTAATAGTAAATGTTACTCAACACCTATTGAGAAACTGCGTAGTTACAGCGACAAAGAAGTTGCATCATTTGATATTTTATTACCAATAAAAGATTATGTTCATTCGATCCTTTATTACAAGGCGCCTAATGACATAGTCCAGAAAGTGAATAGCGGCATAATCTGTTGAGTATTTTCAACACTATCTCATGGGGGAGGAGGTGACATCTCTCACATGAGGTGAGAGCATGTCCAGCAGTGGACTGGGATATTAAGGTGATGATGTAAAGGCTATTGGTTGTTATTCCCAGGATTCAAGGGCCATTCGGAGGTGGCAACCAAGATTGGTACAAGTTCGAGGTGGCTGTGATGGTTGGAGGCGGTATCGGGGTGACACCCTATGCGTCCATACTCAACGACCTCGTCTTCGGCACCTCAACTAACAGATATTCTGGCGTCGCTTGCAAAAAGGTTTGTTTTTTAGCCAGCTGTCAATATAAAATTATTTGAATTTTTTTTCCAGTAGAGGGTACTTTTTTGTATTTAAGGTATGAGATCGAATTAAAGATAAAAAATGGGTTACCACTATAATAAAAATTACCCACATGGTGGATTACTTAAAATCATTGATTAAAATTATTACATTCAAAATGAAATAAAATCATATGAATATTTAAAAATAATTTACTGATTTTTAGAGAACAATGTTTTTTTTTGTTTTGTATTTGTGCTGCTTCAATAAAATATGTGTAATTGGTAAATAAGTACAATCGATAAAAAGGTTTTATACCCCTGGATAGTCTCTTCGACACTCACAGTTGTGTGTTTACATTTTTGATCTTTAGTTTCATCTCCAAGTTTATCTCTCCTATCATGAATCAGTACCTATGGTTCCTTTCCGGATTTAGGGATTTACACATTCCAATGAGACGTGTTTTACATTTATGTTTTGGTATAAGTATTTTGATATTCATATACACGAAAATAATAAGTACAGGCGCAATTTCGCAAGCTTTCAGATAGCCTATTGATTACGTGAAAGCTTGACCACGTCTTGGCCAATATAATAAAGATATTTCCAAAAATATCTGCGCCATCGGAGGACCATAGATTTAGATTTAGATTTTATTTATTGCTATTACACAAGACAATACATTTTTATGAAAAAAAATCGTCAAATATAAAACAATATAAATATACAAATTATTAGAAAGAACAGAAAAAACATCTGGTCTTATGGAATTAACAAAGTTTTCTGTCCCAGGTCTACTTCCTATGGATATGTCCGTCCCACAAACACTTCGAGTGGTTCATCGACGTCCTCCGCGACGTGGAGCGAAAGGACGTCACCAACGTGCTCGAGATACACATCTTCATCACGCAGTTCTTCCACAAGTTCGACCTCAGGACCACTATGCTGGTAATTCTTAATTTCAATATTTCGCCCTGACCCTCAGCCGTTTGGCTTCTCTTCCTTAAACGGGAAGAGTATCTACTCATTAAGAGAAAACAATATGCATGTGCCCAAAGTAGAATCATCTGTGGTTTGGGTAACCAAGTCTAGATCTCTACACACATTTTTATGCATAATTTAAAATCTTTCGAAATATTTAACGTAGTAACTACTACATACTTTTCATACTTTGTTTTATTTTTATTGTTTATAGTTTCGCCAGTAGACTTACCATGAACATATTATTTGACAACTCACAGAAGAAGACCAATGTAGCAATGTTGCAGAAAATAGAATCGTTCTAATTGCCAAGCCAAACAAGGAGGCTCATGCAAAAATCAGCCAATCTAACAGTTTACTACCGAAGTGATTTTAGAAATTCTTTTACCTATCAGAGGCTATATTTTTTCCCAAAATTCAATGTAGTTCCCACGGGAACCAGTCCGAATATTACGCGGACGAAGTCGCGGGCAAAAAACATAGTAATAAAATATATTTAATAATATATTTGTACTAAATATGAAACATAAGTAGCTATTGTCAAATTTCTCCGAAACCGTTTCTTGTCGGCTACGAACTCGCACAGCTACATAGCAATAACGAATTCGCGCGAAATCTGGAACTGATGCAACGTTTCTATCAACGTTTCCAGTACATCTGCGAGAACCACTTCCAGCGTTTGTCTAGAACGTCGATGTTCACCGGGCTGAAGGCAGTAAACCACTTCGGGCGGCCCGACATGTCGTCATTCCTCAAGTTCGTGCAAAAGAAGCACAGTTATGTAAGTAAATATGAGTAAAAGTGTTCATTAGCAACTTATTAGGTTCAATGAAAGGTTTTGACATGTGGGTACAACATTTTTTTCTATCCATGACACACATTTTGCTAATGTGAAATGACAACGTATGAAGTAAGTAGGCATTCCTCTGCATTTTCCGTTGTTTAATTTTATATTGTTGTTCTTATGTAATAAAATACTTGTACGTAGTTTTTTGCTCTCTATGATAACAATAAGCACTTAATACTTAATGCCGAAAACTAAATCGTCGAACGCCTATAGGTAAATGTCGATTTATCGAATTATCCCTATGGATAATTCCAACTCGTATATAATAAGGGGGGGGGCGTAATACGGCGATATTCCAATCAGTCGAAAAGCCGTTTACAATACTTTAGTTAGCCCACCAAGTTATCAAAACTATATTGTTTCCTTAAAATATTAAGTACCGGCAAACGTAGCGTAGGATGGTGCCCTGTGAGATAGACAAACAAATCGAAGAGACTTTCGGCTCTGTACTGCAGAGCTGATAGTAAGGCCTTTGTCGAGTTTTACTCGTATCGTCATCACAGCCCGTAACAGTCTACTGCAGGACTTAGGGCCTCTCCCACGAAAGGGGAGGTTATTGCCATAATCTCCACGCTTGACAGGCGGGTTGGAGATCGCAGAATTTAAATATAACAATGGAAAATGCTGCTGCCCATTTTCCAGACTACGGAGACTCTTGATCTTTTGCCTCGAAAACATTAGTCGCCTTATACGACACCCATGAATGTAAGGGGTTGGTGCTATTCTACTCTGCCGGAAATTACTCGTATATTTAAGCTAAAATGATAATGGTAGTTTACCCACCCATTTCACTCTTAACTTGATTACTGTCTGTGCAGGTATCAAAAATCGGCGTGTTCTCCTGTGGCCCACGGCCGCTGACCAAGTCCGTAATGTCTGCGTGCGAGCAGGTCAACCGTACACGCCGCTTGCCCTACTTCATACATCACTTCGAGAACTTCGGATAGCTACCTACCAACTTCGTTCAAATAAACATTAAGTACTTAGTAAAATTGGAATTGTGAAGTGTAAGTTGGTCGTGGTTAGACCCAATAATGCGAGTGCAGTCGGCAACAAAAGTCATGTAGACAGTTCAACTATTTATTTTGCTGACTGCGAATTAGTTCAAAAACCATTATCGTACACAATTATAGCTAGTGATAGCCTAAAAGGTTAGTTCAGTGCTTTTAGAATTATGTGGTAGTTTTTAAGTAGAATTTTTAGTTTTATTATAAATAATGGATTTTAGTCAAAGAATTTGATTTTTTACAATGCTGCAACGAATAGGTTTGTATCTAGAACGATGGTAGAGCCTAAGCTGAAATGACGCGCCCCACTATCGCATTAACGCACAGAAGCAAATTTAAAATATGGACCCAACACATATACAAATGCCGTTGTAATTGGTCATTCAGTTGCCGGTGAGACTCAACGTAGGAGCACGCGTCGTTTGATTGGAGCAGTCGACGCTCCAACACAGATGAAGTGTCGTTATTAATATTTGCACTCACACATCGAAATCAACTAATTAGGACTACCTACCCGCCCACTAGGGGCGAGGGGGGGGGGCGTAATTTCAGCTTAGACAAGCTCTATCGTCCTAGGTGGATGTATTATTAGTTTATTTCCGCGTATTGTGAAATATTTATTCGAATTTTTATTTTTTTATTGGTTGTGTGGTTGTAACAACGAATACTGAAACCCGATAGTACCTATATATTTTTCATTAGCTGTTAATTTATACAAGTAACGAAATACTCAACGTTCAATCCATTATATAAATGTCTATTTTTATATTGTTTTGTTTATTTTTGTTAAGGGTCCCGTGACGGTATTTTATTTATATATTATTCAATAAATCTTTATAGGCTCAAAAATGTAAATAATGTAAAAATAATTAGAAAAAATTGGCTAACTCCAGGTAGAAGTAATTATTATTACTTATAATCTAGTTATGTCCTTAATAAATATACTTAAGTATTTAAATAAACTTCTGTTTTATAAAATAATATGTATTTTGCTTTTCTAAACGGCTGGTCTTTTAGTACCTGACTGACCTCTAGATTGTGTGTTGACTTAACATTTTTATTCTTGACCAGCCGACCCGCCACGACTTCGTTCGCGTGTTGTCCTACCCTATAAACCTTTCTTGAATCACTATATATTGTTGAAAACCGCATTAAAATCCGTGGCGTAATTTTTATGATCTAAGCGTATATTAATCTATACTACTACAAAACTGTAAAAAGCTGTGTTTGTACATCTGAAGATCACATTATCATCATCAACATCTTGGCTTTAATGTCCCGGTTGTGCCCTCGCGCGTGAGAGCCCGGTGTCCGCCTTGAAAATGATCTAGAATTTGACAGTTCATGGAAATTAACTGACCTCCGTGATCCTGCTACCAGGGGAACCTGACCAGACTCAATCATGGATGCACATTCAGTCGCCTGAATGTGCAGGTTTCAGTACATTTTCCCTCGCCGTAAGAGCATCGGTTAGTATTTAACTCAGAGAATTACAATTCAGAGAAAGTCGATGGTACGACGAAGCGGCGTTCGAACGCGGTACCTCTCGCTTATGGGTTACCTTAACCACTCGGCCACCGACGCTCCAAAATATTTTAATACAAAATATTAAATATCGATCAAATCACAGGCTGAACAGATTTCTATTACCTATTTAGAATTCGCACAGAATCTCCACCATCATTATGGGGTCAATTCTGGATTCTAACAGGATCCGCTTTCCTGGTTTCCTCTGCCGCCTCGCCCTGTAAATATAAATAAATATGCTTGGACAAATTCACACAGCGCCATTTAGCCCCAAAGTAAGGAAAGCTTGTGTTATGGGTGCTAGATAACTGCTAAACTACTTATATAATTTTTTTTTAATACATTCTTATTATACATACTTTACCCAGACCCGTAACTGAAATTAAAATTCATCATTTCAATTTCTGCTCGGCGGGGAATCGCATCCGGGACCTCTGCGTGGCGACCGGCACGTTAACCAACACTGAACAACTGAACCACTCAGGCCCTGTATTCAGCATCCACGCGTCCGTCGTAAGCCGTTGGCTCTCGCATCCGACTCGGCCATGTTCGTGACGTCAGGCCTGTCGGGAATGTCAGCTGAGAGCACCAATCATGTACATCGAAAAAGTTCTCATTAACGTTTCATAAGTGATTCATAATTTGTACCAACTTATCCGCAGCGTCGCTGTTGTTGACATTGACATGACAATTCAAAATGGCATCACTTAGTTCCAGTATTAGCCACCGGACAGATAAGTTTGTGACACTCTAATACGGAATCATAATATGAAACGCTAATGTGGCCTTTTTGGGCCCCCAGTTCAACAAACTAATCTGTGAACTGACATTTGTTGCCACAGTCGCACTCGATAGAAAGACCCTAACTGACAACCGAATGACATCTCAACCTGGCAGTAGACCCGGGGCCAGATTAGACTGCTCGCGGATGACAAAGGAAATAAATTTGACAGACAGTCAACAATATTAAGTCACAATATAAACAATGACAAGGACGCCATAACCTCAAGGCAATCTGGCCGCAAGTCTAAGTATATCGCCATTTCGGCATAAACAATTTTTTTCCTAAAATCATTTGTCACTTGGATGAGGGCGTAGGTGTCAAAAATCAACTGCAACTGTCTGTTAAAAGTGGTGCTTTACAAGATGGCGGCGTTAGTTCCGATTTCGGCCACGTGCCAAATGATCCTCTGTAATCGTCCAATTGCGGTCGCGCTTATTCAAACCATAGCATTGCATAGCCATGCTCAAAGAGATTAAAAATTTAGCTCCCTACATGTGCAAATTTTTTTCCGATCTCTGTGGCCATGCCGGAGATTTGGTGTTTTTGTTGTTGTATGGAATTTAGTGACTTGTGATAATTACACTGCCTGTGCAGCTTGTTGGAGCCCGTTGCGTGGATATCTCCGTACGATATCACAGTTCGTACGCACATCAGACTACATCGAAACATAATACTGATGGTAATTTAACATGTTTTACCGCAAAGGCAATGAGATGCGGTATTACAGCGTACTGTGAGACGACTTGGTGATGTAAAAGCTGATTCTACAATTTGACTGTGACCTGTGTACGAAACATATTGCAACTACACGCCTGATAGGTTCAGTGGGCTATGGTATGTTGACACGAACATGTAAGTAGCCGCAAAGGTGAAAGATCTTGAGAGCTAAGATTTCAAAGGCATGTCAAAATTTTAAGCACTGACCAAATGGGAAAATGCGGTTTATAATAATCAATTTTAATTAAACCGTAACAGAAATCACAGTTATTTTATTATTCACATTCCATCAAAAATTAACTTCTCTTATTTTATTTTGTACTAATTGGTCCGGCGCGTCTTCGTACGCGTGGTATCCTACTCCTACCCTAATCTACCCCTACTCTATTCTACCCCCCTACCCTCCCACTACCCTACTCTACCCCTATCCTACACCGACTCTGCACATACTCTACACGTACTCTACACTTACCGTACACTACACCCACCCTATATCTCCCCTACACCTACCCTAAACTTACCCTACGCCCATCCTACACCTCAAGCTCACAACTGATATCGAGTCGTTGAGCCAGCGAAGGGAATTTGCTTTGCTTGCTTGCTTTGAGTGTTCTACCGCTAATATACTTAAAGATGTTTGTTCCGATATTTTTTCTTTGGTTCCGAGGAAATATTTGATATGATGCCCCCGGCCACGTTCTAATGTCACATCGCTCACCATCAACAAGGAAGTTCATCACCAGTTAACAGCTAAAATTGTCCCGTACTCTCTGAATTCAGAGAAACATTCTTCCACGCACTCAAAGAATGTGAAAGGGTTTACAGGGTCGGCAACACGCTGGTGATACCCCTGATGCCTACGGTAACTGCTTACTAACAGCCGGGCCGTATGCTTGTTTACCACTTTAAGTTAATTATCATCATTATCACAGCCCATAACAGTTTACTGCAGGACTTAAGGCCTCTCCCACGAGAGGAGAGGTTATTGCCATAATCTCTACGATTAGCAGGCGGGTTGGAGATTGTGGTGTTGTAAATATAAACATGGAAAACGCTGCTGCCCATTTTCCAGTCTACGGAGACTCTAGAACTTTTGCCTCTAAAACATTGTACGACCTTGTACGACACCCACGAGTGTAAGGGGTTAGCGCTAATCTACTCTGCTGGACACCACACGGCTAACCTAATTAACCTTAGGTTATTAAATGGTTTAATTTAACGAAAAACTGTTCTAATATTTCATAATATTATTTCAGGGTCACCTATTCATAATCAAATCAAATTCAAATCAAATCAAATTATTTATTTTCCGCACACAACTTAATTTAAAAAAATACAAAGTGTTCCTTATAAATAACTTAAACTCTAGATACATTAGACATTAAGAAAACTACAAAAACAATTGGCGTGTGGAGGGTACCAATCTCAGTATAAGCTGAGCAGACACTAAGGACTACTCACCACTGATTTTCAGATGGCATAATATGCCCCATTCGAATCGCACAGGGTTTTTTCATCTCTGCACAGGTATATCGTATTCCTTACGGTGCGTAACACACTTTAAACAGTCTAAGCGGTCCCAATTAGTGGTAGACGACCGCAGGCGCGTGCGGGTCGACGAACGAGAACTGTCAGAGAACTGTTGCAACAGCGCTAGGCCGGTGACAATACCCGTATAGCAGGCCGAACCTTGCCGAACACCACATATTTGACCTGTCGAAAATACCAGAGGGCTCTCTGTTGAGCCTAAAATTCTTATATAGTATGGAGTCGCGCTCGGTGTAATTTTGTCGGCCGTTGTGTCTAGTATCTAAAATTCTGAAGGTACCTATTTGAAACAAAATGTCATTTCGTTTGTTGTCTTTTACACGAGGAACGATTCGACAGGTACTGCGTATAAAACGGTTCAAGCCTGGAATTCAAGAACAAAACTAACTTTATGTACTTACCTATGTTATACTATGCTCAATAAGCATCAAACACATTTATCTACCTACAGTGTTTATTAGCAAATCCCACTAACAACAGCAAGTTTAATTATTAATCATAGCCATCAAGATGCATATCAGCTATAATCTGACAGAGATAAATAACTTCTGCATATACTTACCTATGTTTTATAACAATCATAAATCGAATAAATACAACAAAGGTGTCGTAATTCCTAAATTCTTCTCTTAATAAAAATTTATGGTTAAATTGGGAAAAAATACTGACTGGAAGAGAACCAAATAAATCGTACAAAGACGTAGATCATTTTTTCTCTGTATAATTAGAGACTCAATATAATTTTTGAGAAACTCTAATATCTACTAACAACTACAGTATTTCTGTAGAAAAGTAGGTACCATAGAAATAAGAGTATTTTGATTTCTGTGAAGAATACGAAATGTTATTGTAGTAAATAAACAAACCAAGCCCGTGAACCCTGAATTCTAATTATATCATTCTAACTCATTTACATACGTGCTGATTAACATACGCAACTTTGGAGGCCGTATTGACTTTGGCTAATATACACGAAAAAAGAGATTGATGAAGGTATTTATTTTCAACTAATTTAAACGTAACGCGGCTATATGTTATGTAAGAGTGTGTATTTCGAAGATTTAGAAGACTACAACAGATCTTAACTAGACTTGTTTTTGTAAAAGATTTTGACTCTCTGGAAGTAGGTACGGATAATACAACGCCTGTATGGTTAATAGTATAGATACCAATTTTTTTTTTGCCGCTATGATGGCAAACAAGCTTGCGGCCTGCCTGATGGTAAGCAGTCACCGCAGCCTATGGACGTTTGCAATACCAGGGGCATCACCCACACGTTGCCGACCCCGTAAAAACCTTTTAAGCCCTTTCTTGAAGAACTCCATGTTGTATCTCTGACTCTGTAAATAAAGAAAAACAAATAAATAGGTAGATGACCGCACTAGGACTGCTTGCGTCGTTGATGTCATGCCTTTAAACCTAAGTCTACATTCCGTTACATGTGTGTACTGAAGAAAAATGAGCCACTCATGTCATGCATAATGTCAAGTCATTGGTGGTACAGATGGAAAAGAACTTGCCGCCAATGTTGGGAATCGAAGAGATAGTGAAGGAATCAAGGAAAAAAGTGATTACAACTAGTGTCAAGTAAGAAGACACTTGGCGGGTCACGTGGTTCGACTTGCTTAGTAGGCGACTACCTGCGAAATCCCCTCTACTGCCATTTGTCAAGGCTCTTCTTTCATGACGTGGATTATACCTGCCTGGCCAAGTTTCTGCGACCGAGATCCGAAATCCTGTGGACGATTCTTAGATCTTGTATGTGTCAAGCTGGTGTATTACCGAATTGGCAGTTTGGAGTTTAATTCGTACGAGTTCCTTGGTTCGCTACATCGTCCGTTGAAGTAGCTGCAATCATTCCCTAAAGACTGGAGATCTTGACCAACCCAGAAGCGCAGTGGAACTACTAAGTGTTGAGTTCTGTAACTGCTTGTTGGCTTGAGATGACGTTGTGCCAGTGCTCCATGTTGCAGAAGGTTACTTGAAGTTATGTTTATGCTTCTCCTCCGTGATGTTGCTACCAAAAATCCCAAGCTTTTCGTTGAGATCACGTCCTGAATGAGTTGCATGGAACTCGAGTCCAATGGACGATTTAAAGATCTTGTGAACATGCGTTATAGATGAAACAATTCATTACTCAAGACGTATATCAAACTATGTTTTGCCAACTCGTAGTTCTTGATAGCTTCTTGGTGTAAAGGCGGTTGAAGTTGAGCCCTGAGGATTTGTCGCTACAAATCCTCAGTGCTCAACTCCATAGTTTTACAACGCATTCGTCTGCTACAGCGAAACGAAATCCTGTGTCTCAGCGTTTGCATAGTAATTGAATCTTTATCAGTACTTTCCGCACATCGCATTCGCACAAGCTGCTTTAGCAAATCTGTTACATCAACACAATTTACTTAATGTACGTGCAGTTTAATACTATGTCCTCGTAAACGATTCCATCGCATCGTAAATTACACAGAGCTGCGAGGAAGTAGAGTCGGCGGAAAGTGTCCGCAGTCCGCAGGGCGGGCGTTCCGCGCGGCCAACCGCCGCTCTTCCTGACACGCGCCCAGGAAAACTCAAGCATGCAATCACACGGTTTACTGGCGCGTTCAGCCGAATAACGTCTAGACTCTAGACTACATATATAATGAAAGTAAGCTTATGTAATAGGTCAAAGTTCCATAGAAACAGTTAAAATGTTGTTACTTATAGGTAATATCGATTTGCTACTATGATCTACACCGCATAAAAAATCATTTCGGCGTTAATGTCCCAGTTATGCTGTCTTGCACGAAGTCTCGGGATCCGCCTTAACCATGATCCAAGATTTGGCAGAGCAGATAATTACAGTGGAGCGCCATCTGACCTCGGTGTCCATGCTACCAGGAGAATCTGACCAGTTTGGATCATTGTCACACATTCAGTCGCCTGAATGTGCAAGTTTCATCACGATGTTTTCTCTCACCCGGTTGGCATTCAACTAATGTACATAACTCAAAAAAGAGGCAACATCTACATCGCATGGCGGGGAGCAATTACGCCAAACGCATTGCAAATCCAACACACGTCGCGCGATCAAACAACGAATTCGCCTCGCCTATTGAACTGCGGCGTTCGATAAGAAAGCCTGTTTTCGCGCTGCGAGTGAAAGAAAGAAACGTACGGTCGTCCCTTTCGTTCGCGCTTTCGTTCCGAGGCCGAGCGCGGTGCTGCGCGAGAGTCGTTTTAGTTTTCAGTGGTCGCGCGTCGGCGGCGCTCTGCGCGAACTTCGCCCTGTCCTCGCCCGCCGGGTCCCAGTGCGTTGTGCAGTGTGTGTCCCCTGCCCCCGTGAGGAACCAGCCGCGGGTCGGCGACGGAGCCACCGCGCCCGCGCCGCCGCCGCCGCTGCGCCGGTCGCAGGTGAGCCGCGCGCCGCCGGCCCGCCATCCTTGCCCTCAATTAAAACAATTTACTGCACTGCACCTCTTATTTGAATTATACATTTATTGTCCAGATACGAAGTCGTTCTCGAAATTAGTATGTAATTTATGCATTCGGTCGTACTTGAAACTCGATTGCCGTGCCGTACCTTTTAACAATTCGCGCCGCGTTGAACTCTTCTCTATGGAGACAATTGGTGGATTCGTACCTCCGGATTAGTAAGCGTGCCAAAAAGTGCTCGTGAAGGTCTTAATGGCCTAACAATAGAGATTAAATTCCTCATTTCTTAATATCGTGAGAATATCATACATTCAAATAATTCGATATGGTTTCACTTTAAAAGTTTGTAATTGTTGCTAGCCGCTTAAGTTCAGTATCTATACATCTCTACTTATTTTTCTAACATTCACTCGCAAAAGTGCTCAAAACTTATTGACAACTTGTAATAAACCGGGCGTGAAGTGGCAATATGGTAATAGCCACCATGAATAAAATGAGACACTTTACAACAGTTGCTCGTAGCAACTGAAACGGAGTTCTGGTGAATCGAATTTAGCAGCCACTGCAAGGCGGGTGTTTCGAGACCGCGCTGCAACCGTCGCTAATATGATTTAATCTAATCAAATGTTGTAACATTACAAAACAAATACATTTTTTATTGCAAAGCACGTGTTTGACAGTCCAATGGGTTTTGTAAGAAAATGATGGATTTGATTCTGGCGCAAGAGCGACCACAAGACATTCTGACAATTAATTCATCAACAATGAAATGACTTAATAATTATAAATATTCCGAAATACTCCGCGCTTAATGTTGCTCGTCATCAAACGGCGGAAAATAATCTCTCATGCGCTGAGACAGCTCAATCTTTGTTTACTATTCTGAGTTCTACTAGCTTGCTTTCTATTCCCAGTGTTATGTAAAGTCGTGATATATACAGATAAAGTAATGAGAGGGAAATCTGTCAACCATGAAAGTAAACTATGACGAATTTACATTATAAGAATATTATACAAAAATATAGGAACCTTTACAATTGCCCCGCGGGAGTGTTCGTTTTTGTCACCATGATTGGAACTAACAATTTCTGTAGACAATAATCAATCACCATACGAAGTACACTTCGCAGTCGTGTAATTAACCTACTTACTTAAGTCTAAGTACCTACACTGCGGGCCCACTTTAATTGTTTAAGCTTCAAGTGTTTATTTACGCGGGTTAGGTTAAAGTAATTTGAAAGCCTCTGGGCCATAAAGGTGTACCCTACAGCAGTTATTGACTAAGAGTCGGAGTGAATTGATTATTTCGGCAGAGCGTGCATTGTGCTGCGCCGGCGCAGCTTTGTCCGTCGCCGGCGCCGGCGTTGCTAAACCCATGAAACAATTCGTTTTCTTACTAAATTCACGCTACCTCTAATGATCCCCCTGCCCTCAATACTGACTTTATTCTGCATTGGATAAACTTGAGTTATAATGGTACTGATTCTCTCCACTTTTATGGCAATATTAAAGTTATTGTTTTAGGTTTGTTTAGAAGTAAATAGGTACCTACCATCAGGTCCACTTACCATCAGGTGGGCTGTCTACTCGCTAGTCACTGAGTAGCATAAAAAAGACCTACCTACTCACGAAAATCTGAGTTTATTAAGCTCTATTGCTAGCATCACCTACTGACCTGTTTGTACATAGTATGCGGTGTCGTATACCGCCATTGTGTAGAACGAGGAAGCGAATACAATGTCATCCCCATGTCCATAACGACATGATTTATCACCATAATCTAGCAGCTTCTACTTGGTGCCTCATAACGTTGTATTGTAACCGATGTGCCTGTATCGATAGGTGCTTACTTCACAGTGTTGGCATCAAGAGGTTTCCGTGAGAAAATATATGTAGCTATGTGTATATGTATACGTTAATTGTTAACACAATTAGTGTACGTAATATTTTATTGTAATTGCGCCTTTTAAGAATTTTACAGAAGAATAAAAATGAAAAAAAAAAACAATTTTATTCTTGCATAGTCTTATATGCTTTAAATTGTACTTAGTAGTTAATAAAAGTGGCTAATAAAAATTGGTCCTTTTCAAAGAGTACTCGTAAACTCATATGGCTCAAGTACCTAAAGAATATTATCCTTATTACGTATAAAATTTAATTGTTTACCACAATTGTATGTTTAATCAATAAACAAACAAAGTGGAATTTGAATTTGTGCAGAGTTCGTTTACGAAATTAATTAATAGTGCTATGTATTCCTTGTATTATGTTATTCTATGTATTATGTATAAATGTGCTATCCCTCATGTGAGAATCTACAATTACTACAAACTTCTTAAAGAACACTAGTAGACCCGGCGCGACTTTGTTCGCGCGGCGACCTATACCTACCCTACCCTACCTACCTCTAGATACAGAGAGACAGACGGCGGGAAGCGATTATATTTTATAATGTCTAGATAAGCAATTTAAGCTAAGAACTTTGAGTAAAAGTTTGTGTAACATCAACCTCATCATCCGAGCGGTCAATCCCAGCCCTGACAGAGGCCTTTTTCCTGCTCTTTGTTCCCACTTCGCCCGATCTTCGGCATCGGCACGTCGTAAGCCGTTAGCTTGGCTTAAGCATCCATCGCTTCTTGCTTCTCCCGCGGAACCACTTTCTTGATACCAACAAGTGTAGGATCCCTAGGTCTTACGCAGCACGTGACCGAACCAACGCAGGCGAGCCTCTTCGATCTTATCTCTGACTCCAAGGCTGCCAATTTGTGTAACATTTATCCTGATTAAGAAAACTTGTTGGTATTTTATGGATATTGGAAATTATTGGCATCCGTTTACGAGTATATCTCAAACTACTTAGCCACAATGTATCCGTGTCCCGTGTAAATGTCGCGACAAATCAAACACCCATTAAAATTAAAGTAGGTATACCCAATGGTTGATTTTAACCTTTATCATAAGAAAATCGTTTTTCTATGTAAATTGTTTTATAAATAATTATAAAATGCTTAAATAACTTAAAGTACCTATTAGAATATAATATTTTTATGAATGCAATCAGAATGAAAATGTTCGTGAAGGAGATACGTTGAAATTTAAATACTTTTATACAAGAGACATAAATTGCATATCTAAACACCACTTACAAAGCCAGATAATAATCTGCAATTAACATTTAGGTACTGCCTTCTGTTAGTTAAATAATTTGTATAAATATTCACTGACGCAATAATGTGTTTAGGCTGATTATAGTTAATGAAACAACTACTTTAATATTAAAAACTCTAAAAATCTTAATCATCTCTCACTTAATAAATAATTTATTCCTCGCTGCTATCTCCATCTAATATGTAAAATAATAATGTAAGGCAAAACAATTACTTTATGGGCCAATTTATATGTCTACACTTAGAAACGCCGTATACACCGTATACGTGCATGTACATCGACCGAATCAGAAAACGCGCAGCCATCGGATAGCTTTGCAAATGCAAAGCTATCACAATCGCAATGTGAAGAGACCCCAGTAGGACGGAAACTACGCGGCTACTACGCGGACGCTAGGCGGTGACTACGCGGACGCTCCGTGGTGACAGCGCGGACGCTACGCAGTGACTAGTGCGGTCACTGTTCAGATGCTACGCGGTGACTATGTGGAAGCTGCTTGTATACAGTTTTGTAACAAGGAAGAGAATCCAAAATTGGGACCCAAATTAGGGACATCGCGCACAGAAAATGGGTAGGCACGATGTCTGCACGGCCTCTAGATTATTTGAATTGAGCCCGTCCCATCAGGGAAAATATTATAATAACAAATTTTCTAAAATTTAAATTTCCTACACATATACGATCAAAAAAAAGAATCATACAATCTATTACGTACACCCCTTTACCGAGGAGTGCTTATCAATGACAGAAAATGGTTGCATCTTCCCTCTAAAAACAATACTGAATAGGCAACCTCGACGGCGCTGTGATTGTTAATTGTTAATTGGTGTTTATTTTCTTTGTGGGCCGCTAGTGCCGCCCATTGTCTGCGCCCGCGCCGCTCCCACCGCACCTGCCCACAATGCGTTACCATTTCTCACGTGCCACCACCTAGCACGCACTCCGACGAACTCACAAGAATTTGACTATCATTATGTAACTTCCATTGTTTCTGCCCACGTGTCATGATTGCACGCCAACTCGACTGTCAACTTACCACTCGGTGTATCAATTTCAAAAACCACCATTCTGCTAAAAGAAAAAGCCATGGGCTGCGTTGCGGCGGTGCAGCGGTGTTACAACTAGAACCGTGACGCACGGAAAGTTACGATAGGCGTTTCTTTGCTGTTTGTAAATGTTTGCATGCGTGCCTTGCCAATGTCTCTCATTGTTTACGATCATAAAAAACAATAAAATAGGTAGGTACATCAAATAAATATTCATGTTACTTAATTTCATAATCCGACGGACAATTGTTTAAACAATTGTCAGTAGGTCAATTCAATTACACAAAGCACATAAATTTTACTGTACTCCGCAATTATTCTGATTTTATTGTAAGGCCACTGGACTTACTGATGAATGCCTAAGCGAAATTAATGATCAACAATTATAGTACAAACCACAAAAGTATAATTGAAGAGGGTGACGAAGAAGAATTTCGGGCAAGGCCGCCTGTGATCGATGTTTGCGCGGCCACTCTTGCGCAACCGCGCCCGGCGCGCCGTCGCCATGTTTACATTTTCGTTTCTTTTTTTACATATTTACCTTTAAACGTGTTAATGTCAATGTCCTTCCACGTTCCATAAGGCTTAACCCACTTGGGATTATATTCGTAGTACAACAAGTTTGTCTTTGCAATCGAATTTTGAAACGATGTGCGTATTGGCACTACGCCTTACACAAAAAATCCATCAGCAGACTTGTCACGTTCTAACAGTTACATGTCCGCTCTAACGACAACCATTGCGGTACGCAGCGTGCAGCGAGACTAGCTAAACTCGCTAGAACTTCAATAGTTATCGTCAATTTTGTTTGTGTTGTTGTTTTGTAAGAAACTCAATCTTTTTAGACAAATTTAAGTTCACTTTCAAAGATACTCTTTTTTTTTGCACCCACAGCAAAAAAATAGGCAAGCGGGTCACCTGGTGGACAGAACTCTAAAAAAACTTAAACCGTTTCTTCTAAACAAACAAAATAAAGCTTTAGCCGATGTTTGTCTGTTTGTTAACTCAAATCGGAAAAATACCTTTAAGTTTTAAAGACCTTCCACCGTAATTTATCCCGCTGACGTCTTAGAAAGGATTCGCAGAACCTTGTATGTCGAGCTCGGTTATTATACGCAGCTGACCACTCAGTAGTCTGATGCCGATGTAATTCCACGTTATATGGGCGCAATTCAGCCTAGAGCTATTAGCGGCCCGTCTCCGAGCCATCCTTGATCTGAGGACAATGCAGTCGCCGATCGTGACAAAGTGCAGCCGGCGATCGATCCGAGATCCATTAGCTTAATGAGCAATTACCGAGACTTTGTGTGAAGCTTGCAAAGATGTTCGATAAGGTTAGATGGTTGCAAGCGTACGTGTCGTGTCCCCCACTTCTAGGAATGTTAAAATCAGGGTCAGCGTATTACATTACAAGTCGAGTTGTCGTTTAGTTGTCCAGATTCTCCCGCATTAGCGGTTACTCGATTAAATCGATGCAAATGCGCTGTATTCATGCAATATACGCGAGGTTTAAATATGGACATGTTTCGACTACTTTGTAATAAAATGTGCCTGCACTTAAGTCGTTTGAATTTACTTCAATTTGAAGGTCTACAACAAAATGTAGGCCAACGGAAGATACGTTTTTGGCCCATTTAGATTGGAATATTACATGATCCAACTCTGCATTAACGTGTGCATGCGCCACTGCTCCCGGCCACTCCGAGACTCGAAGGCCGCTCGCAATTGGATGCATGAAAGCTCACGCCACCAACATTAACACTAAACCTAGTATCATGTCATAATCAAATACAAATTAGCACAAAAACCGTGCACTCGCATTTCAATGTTATTATTAGCTGCGTAATCATACGTTAAAGGGAACGCTCGTAATGCAATGATTGTTTCAATATGCACATACATAGCTTAAGTTATTTTAGATTAAATCAGTAGGATATAATCTAAAATAATCTATTTGATTTAGAAAAATCCAGATAAAGCCGCTTTGCTCGCACACAAAATTGTTTATTCCTATCGGTAAATATTTTAGTAGTGTTCATTCAAGGCTCAAGTTACTAAAACTGCTGAGTAGATATTAGTACTAACTTAGTAGTAGTTAGTTAGGTATCAAAACTCTGTGTCTCTCGTTGAAGATCTAGGAGATGGCACGGTGAGCGTTGTAAAAGGCACAAGTGTATTTGCTATAGTTACCTTTACTAATAATCGCTAGCACTTGTAAGAAGGTGACTTCCTTTACGAGTCGAGTTTTCTTTGTGGCACTATTACCTCCAATTGCTTACTCTTGGCAAGCGTCGCTCGGTGGCGACACATGCATATTCTCACGATCCACTCTCGCGCGATGTTTTGCCTTTGCCTGCACTGTCTATAGAACATTCTATCATCGATTAAATATTACCCGATGAATTTTAATACCGTGAAGTTTTTTGGCTCTTCGTAGTTTACTCTTTCTGCTTACATCAGCATCAGTGAGTGCTAACTTTCGAAAGAGGTAATTCAACTCATATTTTCGTTGTTTCGGGTCGTTAGAATCAGTATCAGAATTGTCTTTATTGTTAAACTGTGTAAATAATATATACAGGTATGCAGATGTTATTACATTGGTAGTTCCAACAGCTTGTCCAGAACGAACAATACTTTTAAAATTATATAAAATTTAATGTAAATGTCAACATTCCAATCTAATGTCAATATACACATTAATCTCCATCATTTAAAACATTACAATACATACAGTTTTTATTTTATTTATCTGTACACATCTGAATGTGTCTCATAGTGTTATAGTGTTAGAAAACAATAAACGCGTGCACGCCTGACCTAAGAAGGTACACAGACAGGTAGCAGCCAAAAAACCGGAACTAGCTGAGGTTGAGGCTTCATCATCACGTCCCATAACAGTCCACTGCAGGGCCTCTCTCACGAAAAGGGAGGTTATTGCCATAATCTCCACGCTTGGCAGGCGGGTTGGAGATCGCAGTGTAATAATAAATATAACAATGGAAAACGCTGCTGCCGTAGACTGGAACATTTTGCAGTCTACAGAGACTCTACGGAGTCATTTGCCTCGAATACATTAGTCGCCTTGTACGACAGCCTCGAGTGTAAGGGGTTGAGCCTGAGGCATGATATAGTTTAATAACTAACACTAAACATTGCTACATAACCTATAAAACGAATTTAGTTATCTAGAGTACATTTACATCTGTCGTGCATATTCAACCCACTCATTATGCTAACTAGTTATCTTATGATAGGACCAATTTACTCGGCTGTCAATCAACCCTTCGTTCACCAGAAGACTCGTTGTTACGAAAATTGTATTCGACCATTCTATCTCTGCACCTCGCTGTCCTGTTCAAGCAATTGTATTTAATGTCATTTACGAACGAAATTATACCTTATTTTCATATCAAGAAGATCTCATATGCCCGTGAATGTGTCATCGTATCATGTGCACAGATATAATGTGACTGGGTAGTACGGATTGCATCAACTACATCAGCAACAATAGCTCAATATGGCCGATAATAGTATTAATAATATCACATCAATGTATTCAAGTAAACGATCAAGCAACGACGAGGATAAAGGCCATTGTTGTAACAAAGTTAAGACGTTATGTTACTGCGACTAACAAACATTCTCACGGATAATGACGGATATATCGCATTACACTTCGCTGATATACCTACTTTGGCATAATATGTGATGCCATTAATTTTGTAACATAGATAACACGATAGGACAAGAACAACAAGCCAAATTGAAATACAAGCCAGTGGTTTTACTTCTCTAGACTGTTTTTGTTAGACTAGCCAGGCATTTAACCGACATCTGACCTGGTGGTAAATGACGATGCGGCCGAAGATGGAGCATGCCTGTCTGCTTGTCTGTAAAAATAACAAAATTTTATCGCCCAGTGTGAAAGGTATGAGGCGCTTTATCCTAATGGTGGTATTCAAATGTAGCCTATTTGGATCGTGGCTGTTTCAGCCACTCAGAAATCGTAACCTCCTAGCAGTTGTCCCTGCATTATTCTTAACGCCTTTTGTTCGATATAAGTCAAATGGCATAATGACGACCTGAGTGGTTCAATGGTCAACATGCCGGTCTGCCACGCAAGAGGTCCCGGGTTCGATTCCCGGCCGGGCAGAAATTGAAAATGATGAATTTTAATTTCTGTTACGGGTCTGGGTGTTCTATGTATACTAAGTATGTATTTAAAAGTATTTAAGTAGTATATCAGTTATCTAGCACCCATAGCACAATCTTTGCTTAGTTTGGGGCTAGATGGCGCTGTGTGAATTTGTCCACGAATATTTATTAATTTATTTATTTATTCTATATAAACTCATATTCATAAATTATGGTGTTTTCCTGAGTATATAACACTAATAATGAAAGACGAAAAAGTTTGATTTGATACTTATGATTTTATTAGCTTCAACTTCACAGGTCAAAGTTAAGTCAGTCGCAAGTTAAATCAATCATAACTTAAAGAAATTACTAATCCACAGAAACTGACGTGGGTAAGTTACAAAATCCATAAACACTGCACGTGTGAACCTATTTGCATAGCAATACGATAAAGTATGTTACGAATGGCATTATTAATAACAAAAACTGCGAAATTGCGATGGTTATACGTAATATTTAAATTGTTCCCATATACAGAGTGTAACAGAAAGATACCTGAGGGTTTACCAATTGAGTTTGGGTCGAATTGTGAAAGACAGTGTTTTAGTGACACCGCCAGTGTTCCCTTTTCTTAGTGAAATTTTATCGATTTATCCATTTTTTATTACCCGACTGCCAAGGAAGAGATAGATAGATAGCTAGATTAACTCTTTATTGCACACAAAATTACAGGAAAGAACATTTAACAGGTCTATTTAAACATTGTGGGCAAAGGCGGCCTTATCGCTACAAGCGATCTCTTCCAGGCAACCCTTGTCTAGAAAGAGAAGAGTTATGTTTAACGCGCGTATCTTGTATGTGTGTATCGTTGTAAATTTCTTTATCTTCCAAACGGCCCAATACGGCGTAACTCCCATTTAAAATTTCTATAAATATTAAGTATCCGTGAATACTTGCTCCGACTGCTTTCAAGTTTAAATTAGACAAGCATTTACACTACGTTATTGAATCGCAGTCAATGTTTTGGTTTTTGAACTACTATTTGTTTTGGCCTAGTACTTAGAACCCATAATGGCGCAACCTGTATACAATCTGTATAACTATTTATGATAGCTCGATAAACGGTACGGCCCGTTCAGAACTTCGAATGCATAAAATTACAATCCGACTTCCCTTTACGATTGCGCTTTCCATAACTTAACGCGAACCAATATCACTTTCGCTTCATTATAGCTATCATTAAGTTTCGGTGCGTCGGTGGCCGGGAGGTTGAGTGTCCGACTCGTAAGCGAGAGGTACGAGGTTCGAATCCCGATGCTCTTACGGTGAGGGAAAACAAAGTTGCAAATCTGGTCAGGTTCCCCTGGTAGTAGGGTCACGGAGGTCAGATGGTAGTCGCTCCACTGTAATTACCTGATCGCCAAATCCTGGATCATGGTCAAAGCGGACCTCGGCCCTCGTTCTCGAGAGCACAACCGGGACATTAACGCCAATATGATTTTTTTTATAGCTATCATTATGTTTGTTGCAGGTCTAGGAGACACCGTCAGTGATAGTGTTACTTAGTGTTACTGGGTTCTCATGTGGGCTCTCAGTTATTGTGTGTGCTAACCATACGTTGTGAAACTGTCAGTGCGCGCCTCTGAACTCTCCGCAAACAAGTGGAAATGAAAAGAGAAAAGTACAAGCACACCTCCGCATACCGGTAAGTTATGCTTTCCTATTTTATGTGGACGACGTATTCGTTTTATTAACTGCTTTTTTTTCTTAGCGCCGTGAGTTGGCAAATTTCTATTTGGTTTGACGTAACTTGGCTTCTCCGAGTTTGGTCAAGTACGTTTCAACAGAAAAAGACTTTTGTCTTTACTAAAGTTACAATTGAGCTCGATAACGACTGTGAGTTATTTTTTAGGAGCGTCGGTGGCCGCGTGGATAAGGTATCTGACGCGTAAGCGAGGGGTACCGGGTTCAAAAACCTGATCTGCTAAAACCTGAATCATGTTCAAGGCGGATTATGAAGATGATGCTCTGTATTATCCATTACGTACTACGTATTATCGCTGTAATGCTTCGAAAGAACGTTTCTCGCTCGTACGATTCGGATGTGGAATGAGCTCCCAGCCACAGTGTTTCCTTTCGTTCAATAGGTATATTAGAGGACTCTTCAGAGGCGGGCAACGCATTGGTGACTCCCCTGGTGTTGCTGATGTCCATTGGCGGCGGTGACTACTTTCCATCAGGTGGTCCGCTTGCCTGTTTGTCTGCCGAATAACATAAAATAGATATATATTTCCGCGACTTCAAACGGCACGCGAAAGTCCTTGAGCCCTGATTTTGAACCGCTCGTCTCGAAACGAACGGTTTTCAATTTTGATTTTCGAAATGAAAATCATGTCTAAAATTAAATTTGAAAACCGTTCGATTCGAGACGAGCGGTTCAAAAGTAGTGCCCTTGGTATGTAAGATTTCACCCACGCCCGTACCGCTACCACATCATAGGAAGCAGTGGCGTGCCTAGGGGTTCAGAGTAAGGCAAGCCGAGAGATGAAGTTTGTGTGGTTTTTACGGTTATTAAAAATAAATCCATCCCCTTGCCACATATTATCAATCCTCACTTATCACTCTTCAGTTTTATACCAGCAATATAACTTGTGAGAGAGACAACCAACAATTCAATGAGTTTGGACACCGGTCTATGAAATTATCTTATAAGCGATTTACTAATCTGAGACATAGGTATAATAGGAATACATATAAGGAAATAATTTGTTATTTTCTGAGAAATGATTAAAAACTTTACCTTTTCCATGCAAATCAAAACTTGTGCACATTTTAAACCATCACAAGGGACTTTACTTCGTCTATTGTTGATCAATCTAATTAAATCACTTTTACTACAAAACACAACACAAACACAACAAAAAGCTAATTACTTATCCGCCCAAACGGCTCAAACAAAACAATAGTGAAGTTGGTACGTACTACAGCATTCAACAAACGTACCTACTGCGCATGCGCGAAGTTGCCATTTTCAAAGATCCGTGTGCAACTTCATACGCATGCAGGGCTTACAGTCTCGTACAATTTACTATATAAACAAACGTATAGTTATATCTCATTATAGGACAGTTTTCATATGTAAGAAAGAGACATACCGGCCGGAATCAAAGCCCGCTTACAAGCCAGCGCGTGCGAGCGAGATGACTGACCGAGTCTCAATTTCCTCAACTTGCGTGTGCGTTCGGATCGTGTTTCGTAACCTAGGCGCACGATGGCGCTGCTTTGCGGCGCGGCAGTTTGAAAAGCATTAGGAGCGCGAACTTTAAATAGTTCGCGCTCGCATTATCTTTGATTTTTTATCGATAATTATTTTTATAAGGCAAGCCCGGCTTTTGGGCTTGTATGACAGTAACGCCACTGATAGGAAGGAACCTACTCAGTTAATTGCATAGTGATTACATTTTGTAACATCATAGTTACGATGTTTCTTCTAAAAGTAAACTTGACCTACTTTCAATATTTTGTAAAGAAATCATTAGTGCATTTCTCAAAGTGCCTGCTAAATTATAATGTTTTACATATTTCATTTCAACATTAAAAATGTAAATTGTACCTAACTACCCATATCGCATTTTAAATATGAAATGAATAAAATGACTATAATATCGAAATAAATGAATCATTCATTAATTGCGGAAATAGAGTATGTATCTACTAAACATAATACTATGTATTTCATATACTTTATACACTTTTGAATTTTCATCTATAAATACCAAACGGTCAGTTTTAAACTAATGGTATTTTCTATGGAATTACCTAATTATCTTAATACCTTACCTTGTAATTTTAATTACCTTTCGTGTTCAATTATCATTAGAAAAAAAATTAAAGCGATTCGATTATTTTTATGTGAAGTGTATTCATATTTTTACCTTTGATAACTTTTGAGTTAGCCGACGTAAGCTTACGAAGTCGGATCTTATACCTAGTATAAAACAAAGTCGCTTCCCGCCGTCTGTATTTATGTGTGATTAGATATTTTAAACTACGCAATGGATTTTAACGGTCTTCAACAATAGATAGAGTGATTCAAGAGGAAGGGTTAAAAGCAAGAAAAAAGGGTAGGTAAGGGTAAGTAAGGTCTAAGGTAGGCGTAGAGTAGATGAAGTCTATACCTACCCTAGTGGTAGAGGTACGGGTAAGACGCCACGCGAACGAACTCGAGCCAGGTCCATTCGTATTAATTAAACCAGAGTCAGACTCATATCGCAGATTAACCAACTTGACCTTTTCCATAACTTACTTTCCAACTCTTACATCCTTAAACTTACAATTTTACTGCGATACGGCTCACCTTGCCTTTTAGGGACAACGTTTTATTTTATGCCATAATAACGTTTGTAATATGTGACAGGTTATTAAGTTAGCCGTTGTAAAATCAATTCTGTTATTTTAAGAATCTATACATATACTTAGTATTATAAAACTGTAAAAATGCAGTGTCTGTACATTGAAGATATTTTAGAAAAAATAGTCGTGATAGGATTCTGGGACGTAACTATGCCCAAAAATTGTTTGTTTAATTTATGTCTTTCTGTCCGTTTGACTATGCGAATATGACGCGTACACATTTGCTGTTCCAACGGGCCCTTAGGATTAGCTAGCCAAGAATTTTTATTTCGTTGATGAATGTTGGTATTATTTTTTTTATTTTTTTTTATTAAAAAGTGGGCTCTCCAAGGCTTTCTCAGTCCTAGTATCACTGCGACCATTCCTGATCTATTGTGATCGCCTCTTTCTTAAAGTTCAGTACTAATCCCTATAGCTTCTATGAACTGTAATAGTTTCTTAATACTGATATCGTGCACCTCATCGGGTATTAGTTGGTGTTTCCCCAGATGGGTGCTTCGTTTGCGCATCAGGGCCTCACATTTGCAGATCAGGTGGAGAGGCGTTTCATCCTCCTCCTTGCAGAATCTACAGTCTTTTGTTCTGCTGATCTTCAAGTTATACATGTGCTTGTTCAGCCCACTGTGACCAGTCAGTGCCCTTGTTAGGATACGCAATTTATTCCTACTAAGTAGTAACAGATCTTTGGCATGCCGCCTATTATAGGCGTTGACTAATGCCCTAGAATGGGTTAGGCCCGGCTGATTATTCCAGTGCTCTAATGATTGCTCTTTGCAGTTTATATGAAGAGTCAGTTTTACAAGGCTTTTTGGTATGCCACAGAACGGTTCTGGACCATAAGTTGTAGTTGTGCTACCAGCCTTCGCGAGTTCGTCCGCGATCTCATTGCCTTCGATCCCTTCATGCCCCGGGACCCAGCGCAGAATCACTTGGTTTTTCTCACCCAAGGAATTGAGGACATTCACGCAGTTTAGCACCAATCTTGAACTCACAGAGTCTGATGGAAGAGCCAATAATGCTGCTTGACTGTCTGAGTGTATATAAATACAATGATTCTTGTAGTTCTTTTTGAGGTTTATGTCCGCACATTCTAAGATTGCGTACACCTCGGCCTGGAATATGGAGGTGTATTTGCCCAGGTTTAGAGATTTCTTGACCTTAGGCCGCTCTCCGTATATTCCACACCCTACATGATCACCTGATTTGGACCCATCGGTGTACCATATCAGGCTTCCATTTTTCCAGTACACTTGGCTTTTAAGCCAGTCATCTCTAGATAAAAGTTCCACAGAGTATCGTTTCTGGAATCTACTCTGTGTTGTCATTGAGTCAGTGTACATACTCAGTATGTTGCTGCCCATAACAGTCTCCTTGAACGATCTCAGTGACTTTGAGAGCCAGTTTCCTTCTCTCTGGGTGGTTAGCCTGTGCATGCTGTTCGTTGCCACCATCTGTACATGCAGGTGTAGGGGCGGGATATCCAGCATTGCATTCAGGGCCTCACCAGGTGAGGTTGACATAGCTCCTGTAACCAAGAGACACGCAATTCACTGCATGCCACTTAGCGTAATTATAGCAGTTTCCTGGTTGGCTTTCATGTGCCATACTACTGAGGCATATGTTATTATGGGCCTTACGACCGCTTTGTAAAGCCAGAGGGTATTTTTTGGAGTTAAACCCCACTTTTGTCCTGCCAGTCTGCTGCATATTCCCAAGGCCATTTTGACCTTGCTCATGATTCCGATTATATGGCTGTTCCAAGTAAGTTTTTGGTCTATTATTACACCGAGGTGTTTGACCTCTTTGGAGAACTCAATAGTTTGGCCATTCAATCCTGGTTTGACTAAATTGTCAAGTTGCCTTTTGTTGGTAAATGGTACAACCACAGTTTTCTCCGCATTAATGGCCAGCTCATTGTCTTTGCACCACTTATCAACAACATTCAACGCTCGTTGCATAACGTATGAGAGCATACTTTGACAGAAGCCTCGGACGATTACCACTAGGTCATCAGCAAAACCCTGCGTATCTATCCTAAGCTCCGCCATCTTATACAAGAGCTGATCCACTGCCAGGGTCCAAAGTAGTGGAGATAAGACTCCTCCTTGCGGACAACCCCTGGTAGTAAATACTTCAAGTGAGGTTTCATGCAGGGTTACCTTCACTTTTCGGTTTGAGAGCATCGCTTTGACCCACTTCACCGTCGCTTGGTCAATCTTTTTCTCAGTAAGACCTCGAACTAGTGTCCTTATAGGGGTGTTGTCAAATGCGCCCTCAATATCTAAGAATGCACAAAGTGCAATTTGTTTATCCTCTAATGCCTTATCTATTTTGTCCACCAGACTCAAAAGAGCGGTTTCAGTAGATTTTCCTTTGCTGTAGGCATGTTGAGAATAGTGAATAGGATAGTCGATTTTAATCGTCTCCCTAATGTAGATGTCCAGAACTTTTTCCATAGTCTTCAGCATAAAGGAGCTTAGACTAATAGGCCTGAGCGATCTCGGTTGAAAGTAGTCTCTTTTTCCGGCCTTTGGAATGAATAGAACCTTGACTTCGGTCCATTGTTCTGGAATATGCCCCCAGGCGTAGCTCGCTCTGAAGATTTTTATCATGTGAGGGATTAAAATATCTATTCCTTTGGCCCATTTTATTTGGGATGGCCTTATTATAAGCGAGGCCTTTCTCCATTCTTCATTACCTGGGCGAAAAGATTGCGTAGAGGATGTACCTACTGCGCGAGCACCAGGGAAATGGGTCGATACCAATAAATTTAGAGTTTCTTTTTCGTTGGCCGTGTAAGTCCCATTAGGGTATTTCAGCAAGCCAATTTGGTTAGGTTTGTCTTTTGCGAGGAATTTGTGAACTCTTGCGCACTGAGACGTGCTGTCGACTTCTTCGCAGAATCTTCTCCAAGTTCCCCGCTTAGCCTTCCTAATTTCCTTATTATAAGTTGTTAAGGCTTCCCGATAGGATTCCCAATCTTGGGTCCTTTTGGCCTTATTGAATAATTTCCGAGTTTTACTTCTGAGCTTTTCTAGCTTAGAGCTCCACCACGGTACTGCCCTTTTAGTTGACATTGTTTTTACAGGACAGCTATCCTCATAAGCCTTTTGTATGCCGTTTGAGACTATAGTCACTGCAGTATCCAGACTTTCTACTGTCTTTATTGTTTTAGGTACTTCTTCTAGGTTCTGTTTAAGGTTGTCCTTATAGGCCGCCCAATCAGTGACTCTAGGGTTCCTAAAGCTAACTTCCTGACTTGATAATGATCCTAATAAGTCAAAACAAATGTGGTTATGGTCAGACATTGACGGTTCATCACTAACGTGCCAGTCACTAATGTGCCTCGCCAGATCATTTGTTGCAATGGTAATGTCCAACACCTCTTGTCTTACACGGGTTACAAAGGTCGGTTTACATCCCTTATTCACCACATGCAGCCCCTTGGTTAGTAAATAGTCATATAACGTGTTACCTCTCCTATTTACGTTGGTACTTCCCCATGTAGTGTGGTGGGCGTTTGCGTCACACCCCACCAACAGCTGCAGTCTGTGACGCCGGGCGTACTCGACCGCAGGCTCCAGATCCTCAGCAGGGTTTTCCTTTTCCCCCGGAAGATAGGCTGAACACACTAACGCTCTAGCCGCGTCTCCCTTGGGGATCAAAATGGCTGCTACAACTTCGTCGGAGCACAACTCTGTAACAGTCAATAGATTAATGCTATCCTTATAAACAATACAGGCTCTGGGCCTTGTTCCGCCTTTGTTATATATCATCTTACCGGCAGCGTTGAGTCCCAGAATAGTCGAGCTGGATACCCAGGGCTCTTGAATGAGGGCGAGGTCAGCCCTACCATCGCAAAGCCATTTTTCCACCACGGCACTTGCTGCCGCAGCATGATAGAGGTTGGCTTGCAAACACCTCACCGGCCCCTGGCTCGCCATTACTTGCCCCTTTGTGAGAAGGAGTGTGAGGGCTTGGTTTTTCCCCTTCCCTTCTGCGGATTGAAAAATCCACGTCCGGATTGGGTTCCGCCTTGAGCCCTCCCCCTTGTGTTTCCTCTACCTCTGTTTGTTCCCCCTCCCCTAGCAGAAAGGTTTAAAGAAGGTCGCGTTCCCTGGGGGATCGATCCTCTTTACTGCCCGATGTTTGAGGCCATGGTGTTCGTCTCAGGAGCCTGCTTTGTCTGTACCTTTCCCTTAGCAGCCAAATTAAGAGGGGGTCGTGTTCCCTTAGGGATCGAACCTCCTTGCTGCTTGGGTTTAGCGGCGTTGACAGTTGCAGGAGCCTGAGTGGCCTCAGAGGTAGAGGTACTTGGCTGTACAGGGGCCTCTTTGGCTTGGTCGCCCTTGATTTTGAAGACGATGCTCCTGAAACCAATTGCGGCTTTGCCTTGACTCCCTTTCAGGATCTCCACAGAGGGATCATCCACCGCGAAGGTTGCAATAATGCCTCCTTCCTCCCCTCTACTATGGAGAACCTTCCAGAGCTGCGTGTTTAGGCCCCTGTTCTGCGTGCCCAGCAATTTTATCGCCTCGTCTATTGACGTGGTGTCTATGCTGGGTATGAAGGCGGTAACTACCGCTGGCTTTGGCAGTTCGCTCTCTGAGAGAACAGACAGCTTCGCCTTTGGCCAGGCTTTGACGCTGGGTACCGCCCTCATAAGCCAGTGCTTACTGGCTTCATTTTCACAAACAACCAGGATCCATCCTGGTTTTTGTGAAAATTAGACGAACCTGGGCCCCTCCCCCCTGCCTTCCTTAGAAATAAGGTCAACAAGGGCGCGGCGCACAAGTCCCGTCTGCTCCTCGGTTAGTGGGTTTTCCCCACGAATCCCGACCCTGACTGAACCAGCCACTTCGCTGAAGGTAGGCTTTGCTCTTCCCTCCAGCGTGGTTTTTGGGTTTTTCTTCAGTCGGTCTTTCGGGGATTCCTCCTCTGATCGAGTGCGTTTTAACGACTTCGCCTCAGGGAGTAACCGAGGAATCTCTTTCCAAGGCTGTCGGCAGAGGACTAGAGCCTCTTTGAGACCCACATCCATCTCCCTCAGCCTTCGGAAACGCTTCCGCGCTGCCCCAGAAAGCCTGTGATGGCTCCCCGGTATGATGCTGTCGGAGGCCGACGTCCCTTCCGTATCTGTGACATTACTGCCTCCATCTACGTCAGGCTGCGCCTTCTCAGCTGCATCATCTAATCTGGGCGTTGGGGAGGCCAAAAGCTCTCCTTCGGCACCAGAGTCAATCTCCACCACTTCCATGGTGGAGCTTTCTGGACTTTTTTGGTTTTTTATATTTAGGGTACTCATGCAAGTCCCACGATTAGCTAGGGAATTAAAGGTCACCTCCGGCAGAGCCCCGCTTGCCGGAGTAAGGGCACAAATTTCCTCCGAGGAGCCCAGGTATCGAAGGAGCACCGTTAAAGGCCGGACATCCCTCCGGCCACGCAGCCCTCGGCACGGTTCGCTTTACACCTTGGCTTGGGACCAGTCTCCTCGCGCTCGACTAGCAAGAACCCCACAGCACAGTACACTAATACTGTAGCATTAGTGCACCGTGCCACCGGATAGTTACTAGTCGACCCCCAGGGCGCACCGGCGCGCCGCTTGCGTTCCAGCAGGAATTTCCGGGGAATTTCCCAACTGGACTGCAAACGGCTGCGCACACGTGGAGGTGGACTGATAGGCGCGCCCCTGAATGAATGTTGGTAACTGGAAAATGGTTGTACTACGTTTTATTTTCCGCACCATCATTTATTGTGTTACTAGCGACCCCCTGCATTTTCACCCGCGTACAATCCAAAAGTCCCCTAAAATTCGACTATCACGCGGGATGCTGTTAGTTTTCTGGTCCTCTGTGATATGCTGTGACACTCGGAAAGAATGTAGCTTCCCTAAAGGTGAAAAACTTTTCGAATTCAGTTATGGGTTTCGGAGAACACCCACAACATCCAAACTTACAAACTTTTCCTCTTTATAATCTGCTGGGGGTCCCAAGACAGTATATTTAGCTTGTCCTCGGGCAAGACCTCAGTGTCTTCTGGTTGCCGTTAAAACGCTGTATATCCTAGCTAAACAGTTGTAGATGTGGGGCTTTCGCTTGTGTAAAAAAAAAGACTGACAAACGACGAAAACTAACAATCGACAATGCCGAAATCACCGGGATTTAGCCAGCACCAGTTGCTATGCAGTTGCAGTGTAGTGTTGTAAGTATGGTGCGGCATTGACAGATAGGAGAAAGCATTATGGAGGCAGAGGAAGCCAAATGTCAGAGAAAGAAGCGAGAGAGAAACTAATTATTATTATAAAATTGAATAGTTTGTATCAAAAACACTTTATCAATCATATTTGTCATTTACAGCAAGAAATAATTAAAAATTACATCAGCCGACCTCGCAGGTACGGGTGTTGTACCTAACTACAATATAAATATTGCACACTCATGTTACTACACAAGACGGCGCTCAGTTGCGTCTGCTTTGGCTCATAGCGAGAAGCTTCACGTTACACAATAGTTATAGCACCATAAATACAACACAGCACGCCATGACAAATCGCGAATAGCGTATGAACAAACTAAACCGCGAAAACAATGCCCGATGTCGACTACGCGGTGTGCGAGTCGAGTCGTAACCCCAAAGTAAACTGTTCCGCATGACGGAATATATTTTTTATGTTACCTTAACATGGTGTTTTGGCGGGCAGGCCACAGAGACTCTCCAGCCGTGTGGTGTCCGGCAGAGTATAATAGCACCAACCCCTTGCACTCGTGAGTGCCGTACGAGGCGACTAAAATGTTTTCGAGGCAAAAGATCTCCGCAGCAGCGTTTTCCATTTTTATATTTATGACATTGCGATCTCCAACCCGCCTACCAAGCGTGGCAATAACCTCGTGGGAGAGGCCCTTATTCTTGTAGTGGACTGTTATGGGCTGTGGTGATGTGTAACGACAGAGACTAGCTAATCACATAGCTAGCCAAGGGTGAATAAAAAACCGGAACTTACATACTATATATAGTACGTATGCATGACACTAAAGGTGATATAATAAGACTATATCGAGCCTAAACAGGTAGGTACACCTTTATTCCTATCATCAGAGAATGTCCTCACTTGAAGGTCATCCATTAATCGGGATAGATGGGGCCCAACTAAAAGACATGAGTGAGGTAATTTCATTGTGCCAAGCCAACGCAACGAGTAATGGACGATTAGTTTCTATTTCCCAGTATGTGGACAATATGCTTATTTGTCACTACATATGATTGTAAAAATATTTATCGGAATCCACAAGTAGGTAAGTATTATCATATAACAGGTACGTTATCGCGAAATCGTCGAAAGTTTATGCGTATAGCCGCAACGTGCACCAACATCCCAAACGATCTCCGCCGTGTCGTTGCAATGACAGTATGCAACGTTTGAAATCTCTATAACAATTTGATAATAGCTTGATTTCCTTATTACGAAACACGACGATTAGCCGCTTGATTTATGACTATGAAATCATCAATGCGAAGCACAAAGAAGTGGTGCAAATCGGCGAGAGAAGTCACCGGCAGTTGGCAATGCGGCACTTATCCAGCAGCTGATTTCGTGATGATATAATTGCGCCGGCGCGGGCGGCGCGGCTGTGACGTAAATTCTGGTAAGGCCCGCCGCAGTGAAAGTGTCAACAAGGCGGCGGAACCCTGACACCGGCCCCGGCTCGCCGCGGCATGCGGTCCCACCGCTTTGTGGAAAGCCTCAGGCACTCGGGGAACCATGCTTTGCCGCATGTTTAACATTTCGATAGTGTGGACGCACTTACACACGCAAGGCTGTACCGCACGTTGCGATTTAGAACAACAATCGCATCTTAATTTGGATTGGAATATGTACAAGTATTTTAATTGAGATGCCCTTTAATTTCCACAACAACGCTTTAACTGAAATGCCCTTTAGTTAATTTAAAAAGCAAAATAAACGCAACGAGACGCGGAAATTAAATGTCACGAGGAACGAGCCGGACCAGTGACATTATGAAACGTTACAAGGGACTTAAGGCTGTTTCGTCAATTAAGTAGAGATTTTATTAGCATGAGGGTGTGAAGAAAGTCTGCTTTCTACCAGCGGCGCTGGCCGTTGCCCAACGGCCGGGCGGGGCAAGGTCGGCATTGTCGTCGCGCCTTTGTTTTATTTTACTGCAAATTGTGGGCGCCGCCACCGCGGTCGTGACCGTAAATGTTAATGGAAGTTTTAATCATGACTATGGAAATTTAATGAATGTTTTATTTTGTATAAAAAGCCCCACCGGCAATGGGAGGCACTCACGCGCTCGATCAGTAGTCACATGACCCCCAAGGTGGTGATCTAGCCCCGCTGTAAGTCATCGCGAGGTAAGAGAGGGGCGTGAGATCTCACAAGTTTATCCTGTGTAAAATTATGATCATCCTCTGAAATTGCGCAAATGTCGAATCGAGCGTAATTGCGATTCATATCGAGTGCGAATATGACTATGACCGTTATGCGCGCGCGCCGGAACGCACGGACTCAATGCCACCCGACACCAGCTGATTCCACCTTTACTTTGCCTGAGGCGTCGGTATAGTAACTAAGTGATTTTAGTATAAAGTTTACGAAGTTCTTAACTTGCGTAGGTATAAAATCGTTTACTTCATTTACGATGTGAACTAACATAGGTACCCGTGATTAAACCCACTGCGCAGACATTCCTCTGCTCTAGTACTACCATAAATCAATCAGACCACCAGCCGCAGTGACGTATGTGCGTCCCTACACTCCGTCGCCTTGAGTTCACCTCGCCGCCGCGTGCGCTCGCGCAGGAAGTAATCGACGGCATATCACGGGGCCGGACTAATTTATTTAAACTTGTTTTGAATTAAACTCAAGTTTTATACACATATTAATATATTTATCGGACTCAGACGCGATGTGCCTTTGAGATTTGTTTGACTCTACGTTTCGGTAGAGTTACACTCACCGTGATTACGATAATACACCCAAACACAAGAACGTCGAGACAAACAAATCGCAAAAGTCGGTACGTCCCGTATGAGTCCCTATAAATGTTATAATAATAGATATATGTCATTTAAACTTATTTACGTGAACTGAATTGTACAACAATAATTATATATTTATAGAATCATTTAACGCATTGAAAAACATTTATGAAAATACATCACCGAAGCCCAGCCACATAAAGTATAGTTGTGTCAGCTAAACTTTTGTTCCTTTAAAACAAAATAGTGCTTGACGTGTTATTTTCTATACTTTAACAAAAGACAAATGTCTTTGAAAAGCGACAACTGCTGGCAAGATTCATTTATTGAAGGCAGAAAGACGACTACGGTTCAAATGCCAGTCTACTAGGAAATGAAAATGAAATTACAATAATCCCTAGACAGACTTTCTTAAAGGAAGCAATCATAACCGTAAGACTAACCGAGCGTTTCAATTGAAGAAGATTGATTTGTCTGAATAGAAGAAAAAGAACTATCGTTTAATAGTTATATATTTAATATTTTTAAAGACCTTAGTCCACCCCATACATTATCTCACCTAGAGCTCGTAATTAGTATCGTGCGCACGAATGCACGCCCATAAAACAACCTAACATCCCATGTCCTCTACCACTACCACATATACCTACTCTACACACTGCGGGTAGGTACTAAAAATATTTGACCATGGCCATGCCTATATAATAATACTACTATAATTTGTAAATTAGTTTTATTGGATTGTTTTTTCCGGTATCACAGAAGGACGCAATGTTGCAATATGTATACGATATGACATAATATTAAAATAGCAAATTTGACATCAACATATTCAAGATCACGGTTAGCAATAAGTAGCAAAAAGTTGTTGGCCTCATTTGAAACACTTTTACTAAAATAGAATTCGTCATTTCTCTACGTAAAGCTATGTGTGGATAATCTACACATTTTGCAAAGTCAAAAATCAAAATGGCCGCCCAGAGGAACTTTCTTGTACCTATACTTATAAGTTGGAGATGAAATTAAAGATAAAAAATGTAAACACACAAAAGTCAATGTCAAAGAGACTATCCAGGGTTATAAAAACTTTGGTTTGCATAACCAAATGGTTATGCATCATGCACTTTTATCAGTATGCTTTACAATGGCTGGTAAACTTTCAAGAACGAAACAAATCGATTTACCCCCATTTATATTAAAAACGTAATAAGTAACTCGGAAACTATTAGTCCATGAACACTAGTTAGAAAACTCAAATATTTAGAAAGAAGTGGCCGGCATTCTGAATCCTATATTATTTTATGTATATTATTTAAGAAATTAATTAAATATGTCTTGGCGTAAATTAATTCCTTACTTTCCAAGCCATTGCAATAATGTATAACCCGCGTCACGAAAGAAGAGACTTGTCAAATGGCAGTGAAGGGGAATTTGAGCAGGTAATCGTATGCAGCGCAAGTCGAACCACGTGACCCGCCAAGTCTCTTCTTATTTGACACTTGTTATATTGACAATGAAATACTGTATCAATGAAAAAAAAAATTAGAATTTCTCACCATTACCTTATTTGGTACCATTATAGTGGTATAAATGAAAACAACACATATTTTATTAAAACCGCACAAACATGTAACAATAAAAACATTGTTCCCTGTTTAATTTTTTTAAATATTCATATGATTTTGTTTCATTTCCAATCTTATAATTTTACTCAATATTTCAATGATTTAAAATATAGTTCACCATTTGGGTTATTTTTTATAGTGGCAACCCATTTGTTTACATTTTTTATCTTTAGGTTGAAGAATGAGCTTTCTGGATACCTTTTTCTCTGGTTATACTCGTAGATTGGCCAGACTAACTCACTATCTTTGCTACTCCTACTTGTCACTTCTTAATTAATAACCCTATTGCCTGCGAGTGTGTTCAATGATTATTATAATCTGGACACCTAAGGCCAGAATAAATAGGCCGTTCCTAGACAGGCACGCTCCATCTTCGGTCGCTTCGTCACTTACCACCAGGTGAGATGGCGGTCAAATGCCTGGATAGTCTAAATAAAATTAAAAAGATATAGTGAGTTCCAAGACAGTATTAGCTTGTCCTTGGGCGAGCCTGAGTGACAAAACTCAGGTCCTGTGTGTGGTCGCCGCTGTAGATCCTGGCTACACAGGATTTGCAGGCGGAAATGAGTACTGGGGCAATGTCCGTTAAAAACCGGCCAAGACGTGTCGGGCCACACGCAGTGTAGGGTTCCGTAGTTTTAAAACATATTTGCAACGTGTTATAGAGGTGGGCAACGCATTAGCGATACTCTTGGTGTTGCTAATGTCTATAGGCAGTGGTGACCACTTTCCATCAGGTGGCCCGCTTGCCTGTTTGCCTACCGTATGACATAAAAAAAAAAAAAAAAATTCAAAGTTACAAATGCACCTAGCTCCTTTACGACTTGTATGAAGTATCTGCTAATGCAACTACACTTTATAAGTTGATTTACTATTTTTTGTGATATAGTTACAAATTTAGAGTTTCCGGTTTTTACCGTTATTTATGCTACATGGCATTGCTTCCTATACGTTTAAGTACCCTATAGGTTTTGATTCCCTTGTGATCGTCAAAATATCCGGCATAAACGGAACACAACTTTTGAAAACGTTGACTTAGAAGTTTTATTTTTATCACTGCTCCAAGGAATTGCAGACATGAGTATTTGATATTAATTTCGACAGAAGCCTAAACACTTTGTCTTGACAGACAGACGGACGGGTGGACAATAAAGTGACAGTGTAAGGGTTTCGTTTTTTTTTCTGTTGGGGTACGGAACCCTTCAAAAGGACAGACTGAGACAGGAATTCAACGAGAAGGGAGTGAAAAGTTTTCGTTACACCTGCCCTCGGCCAGTGCCAACCTATAATACAACATTGATATAGTGGGACCACGCTAAGTCCGAATCGGCTGACAGTGGTAGAAATTATAAAGTGTGGATATGGCAATATCGATTGGATAATCTGTCCTTGTCAGTCATTGCCCATTATTATTTGCGTGGTTCGTGCACTGGAGCGCGGCACCGTGTGGTTGTGCGTGACGTGCGTTAGTGCGTGACATAAAGTTATTTGAGCTGTCATCGGTTTCTATGGAAATCACGCATAGTCGAAAAAACTGAAAACGCATCCGCGCGCGTTCGTGCAGATCCGTCGTTATTTTTCTTTGACACATTTGACACGCGTGCTCTGTGGTCAATGTTGCCATGTGGGGCTGCTGTGGTATGTGCTGAGTTAAGTGCTGGATCCAAGGAGATGGTATATATTGGCTGGACCCACGGGCTGTCCCTGGTGAAATGTACAAAGTATCTAATGCTTTGTGGGGAAATTTTCTGAGAGTTCATTGCAATATGCAGACGACCTGAGTGTTTCAATGGTCAACATGCCGGTCTGCCACGCAAGAGGTCCCGGGTTCGATTTCCGGCCGAGCAGAAATTGAATTGATGAATTTGAATTTCTGTTACGGGGCTGGGTGTTCTATGTATGATAAGTATTTAAGTAGTATATCAGTTATCTAGCACCCATAGCACAAGCTTTGCTTAGTTTGGGGCTAGAGGGCGCTGTGTGAATTTGTCCACGAATATATATTTATTTATTTATATATAAAGGCCGCGGCCAGGAGTGTCGTGTACCAGGGCTTTGGTATCTACAAACCGACAGGGATCAGGAATACATCATAAACGTGGCGTAGAAGGTATCTAGTATTCCGCTTATTTGAAAAGTCCATTTTCAGTGTGTCGGCATGCACATGGGCGTAGCCCCCGCCCCACCTAGCAGAGTGTATGGGTTGAAGAGCAAATTGAGAGTAGAAAGGGTTGCATTTCGGGTGGAGGCCATCAATAGTGCCACGGACTAATTCGACAAACTAACAAGTGAATTGAAGTCGATCACAATCATGATCGAAATGCATCGCCTTCTGTCTATAATCTGGAGTAGTAGTACATCTGAGTACTTGCCCATCATATATGCTTGCTCTAGACTGATAATGGTGTTGTAAATATATTCTATTGCTAGAAGAGCGCGACGTTCAGTTCGAATATTAGGCGGTCGGGCTGCGGGTCAGATAAGTTTTTGGCGCTGTACTTCCTACAAAGGAGGTCTCCAGGATTGTCGGATGGGTGTTCCGTTACTCAGTTCTCAAATTATTTTTCGCCTAAATAATATACTTTTATGAAAAGATTATAACAATTTGGACAATTCCTAAATTTTTGATTGTATATAAAACAATATAAAAATTACACATATTTCCAAATATCGCCAGAATGACGAATGAGGGGCCCAATCATGTATCGCTGGAGTGGTCTATGGAAATGCAGCTCTGGACTTGCCTGTGGAAACGTACGGTAATGCGTATCTGCAGCCACGCGCGTGGATGCGTTTTCCGCAGCACCGTGGGGTGCTGCGTGCCGGTGTGCCAATCGCCTTGATAATATTTTTCAAGTCAGTCAAATTCATTGTTATGACTTTTGTGAATGACGTTTTATGACGGATAAAAGACATGGCATAGGTTGCCTTACAGATATGTATTTTTTTTAAGCAATTCGGACTTTGCGTGGTCTTATTATATCGTCTAAATCAGATAGGTACTTTCTTTTTTAATAAAGTAGTTTTAGTCAAGGCACCTATATTGTCGTATTGTACATATTGTCACTAAAATAAATATTTAAATAGGTACTTCAGAGCATATTTTAAAAACAACGATATAAAATTAAACAAACCAATATACTAGGTACCTGTCACGTACGCGCATGACACCGCAAGTGCTTGCGCGTGCGCCACATAGCAGCTAATACCCATGCAGGCGCATTCCAGCGTACCATCATTACCTACACCGTTATGCAACGAGGACATTTCACCAAGAAAGCCGTCGGTAATCAGCCGCAAGCGTAAAACAGTCATGCGGGATCCGGCGGTGTGACAAACGCTTTTACATTTCGACAATAGGAATTACAAAACATTCTTTCAAACATACCTACCTATCTACTCGGTTGGCAATGATTTTGCCACGCCTACTGTCCATCAATCGTTATACAATACCGCCATACAAACAGCACAAAAGGTGATTTCTCCTTATTGTCCATATGTGTTTTCCATAAAATTTTGAAATAAGTACGCTAATAGTATTAGAGGCATATAGAACTTTATCAAAGGATGATATAACGTTATTTCAATATAGTAGGCACCTAAAAGATTTATTTAACGCAATTAGTATTGTGATCAAAGAGTTTTGTATCTAGGTAAGTATGTGACTCATACTGCTGGCTATAGTGTCATAAAATACATAAATATCGACGTGTACGTACAGAGTTTATTTAAAGGATAAGCAACAGAAGTTACCTGAATGACCCAAAGCTACTCTGGCTAACCTTACACCTTATTACGCGACTATGGCTCCTCGCGTAGATTATGTTTCTCTTTCAAAACAAGAATATGAGGAACACGTTTCAATTGTTTTACTAGAAATTAATATAAGTTGTTCCCCATTCTTTCTATGTCTCTTATATAAAGTACTAGTGGACCCGGTGCGACGACGTTCGCGTGGCGTCCTATCCCCACATACACGCAGTTTACTCCAAACTACACTGTGTTTCTTGCTTAGAAACCTTCCTTTTGAATCACTTTATCTATTGTTAAGAACCGCATTAAAATCCGTTAAGTAGTTTAAAAGATCTAGGCGTGTATAGATACAGGAAAGACGGCGGGAAGCGACGTTGATTTTATGCTATGTATATATAGGTGAATGTAGTTGTAAGAAGGCCTATTACACCACAACACGCACATAATTATTTTTAAACTTAATCAATACATTTATAAACTGATTACCTTACACAACTTAGTAATCAGATATGTACGACCCACGATTTTAATTAACTTATCAGGGCTCTACTTTTAAATCGCTCGCCTCGATTTGAACGGTTTTCAATTTTGTTTATCGGCATAAAAATTCAATATTTTAAAATCACATTGGCAACAGCGTGACAGTACGGTTCAAAAATAGGGAAAATCAGCTTCATTGTTCAAATTTCGAATTTTTCATGCCGAAAAGCAAAATTGAAAAGAAAGTTTAAGAAATAGAGCCTCAGTTACTATTTAAGTAGCTCCAACGACGGAAAGTATGGACATGGTATGGGGGAGAAAACTCCTATGAGTAGAGGTTGTTGTTGTTGTTGTGTAGGAGGTTATTTGTATGTTTTTGTTTATAGAAGGAGAAATAAACAAAAACATACAAAGCAAAATACAATACATACTTATAGCAAAGGTCATGTCAAAAGGAAGGTGATGAATATGAATGTGGCCGGGTAGGTACACAAGAATAAACAGGCTACAAAGGCCGGATCGTCATGTGGTTGGCAATGGCAAACGTGTTAGTGAATAAAACTATTAGTAAAATGCCCTAAATTGTATTGTTAAATTGCAAAAGTGTAAAAGAAGTGTAAAAGGAAGCTTTAGTTTCACAATTTTAAGAGATATTGAATGTCTAATGAGCAAAACTACATAAATAAACTATAGAAAATAAAACGATTAAAACTCAAAGAATTTAAAATAAAATTCTTGATATAACAACACTAGTAGTCCACCGCGGTTTTCATCTGCGCGGAGTAAGGTTCTCTGTAAACATTCAACTATTCCGCGATATTCAAAATCGGTTTAATACTTTCGGATATTTTCCTAACATACAAACTCACAAACATTACACACGAAACAAAATTCTCCACCCAAAAAATACAAAACGGTCACCAATCCAGTTCCCGGACATTGCGAGCATTGCTTAGCCATGGTTATCGGTCTCGCAAGCACGCTGCTACTAGACCAGTGCTACTCCGCCAAAGTATGCGACGTCATATCTATTATATCCGATTAATCGCTTCCGCCCACATACAAATAAGGTGACAATAAAGCAGTAAACTTTGTGTAGGAAGCTATGTACGCACACCATCTGATTACCTTTGACAGTAATTAACTGCTAAATAATAAGAAATAGAATCACTATTTGTATTTATTGCAAACTTTAATAGGGTCATTATTACCCTAAGGCCTTCTCTAAGCAACACCGGGACTAATAGTCCTTCAGTGGCCATGTTCTTCGCTTATATTTTTAAAACGCTTCCTGTCCATGTTTTTTGAAATTACGGTACTCCACAAAGGAAGCCGACAGTAAGACTATCCGGAAGGTATAAACCGTATAGATTATTATCATAATCATACACAACTACAATTATTAATATTTAATCATGAAGAACGATAAATCATCCAAATGTCAATAGGTCAATAACACGTACCTACGATTCTACCCAATGCGAAACACATTTTTCCGTCTGTTGCATAAATTGCTAGTTCTCGAATTCTCAAAAAATGTTAGGAAATGTTCTGTTCCTGTCGCAAGTTAAAAAGCTGACGTTTACTCAGTTACACAATATAATAAATGAGAGGGGGTGAGCACACAATTTTTTACTAAATATAGTTATAGTCGTTGTAAAAAATATACTAAACTATGAGTAAAGTTTATAATTTCTAACTAAGTACCTACTAAGAATATCTCATCAAATCAAATTAAATTACATAATAACCTCATAATCGACACCGCAATATATGCACATTATGGAAACATGATTAAATAATATCTCACGAAGCATGCAATTATTGAGAGATTTGTGTTTGAAATCTTATAATTTCTCATAGCTAATTGCACCATAAATCAGTGATGTATGGGGATCGTCGTCGGCAAGTTGGCATGTGACGTCATTATTCGTGACCATCGAGTCGTGTTGATGGGGCTGGTCACGCCAGCCCGAAACATCGTCGATGGCACCAAGTATCCGATTTGCAATTACGGATCTAGTTATACGAGTTAGCACTCACGCCTCTTGTCATTCTTATAGGACAGCCCAGAAAACGACGAGAATACATTGTATAGACATTTCAAGAGATTTTCATTTTGCTGATATAAAACTTAAGAAATCTTAAAAGTGAATGGTGCAGCGACGTGAATTTGTACCCACTTACTTTTATTTAGACGATAACTAATAAGGAAACTTACCCAAATGCCATTTTCAAGACCACTTAAATCTATTTATCTGAAGCCGATCTTTGTAAGATATTACCTTCACATTATCTGCCTGCTGTTTAAATGTCATTACCTGCAAAAAGCCTCTCAACATAGTATCCGGGTATAAACACAAACAGTGATGTCGCGGGTCCGCTGGGATTCCCAATACGGTACCCTCCCACGACTTTGCGCAACGTGAAACCCCATACTTTATGTTACACTATATTTCAAGATGGTTATGTCGTCGGTAGCGTCGACAAAACTCAAACGAGACACATGTAGGTATGCAGGAAGCCGCTTTCTCATAACTCGCCCCTCGTTAGCGCGACTCGTTTTTGTGGCGACCCTCGTCTCAGGTGACAAATAATATGCTTGTTTCACATAATAATGAACTGAAAATCATGCCCAGGTGCACGGAAGCGGTAGTTTTCCTGTCCATTGTGGCTAGATGAGGCCGTTGAGAGGTCGTCCGCGCTTCAAGGCGAGTCTAGGAGCTCATTACTGCGCATGCACGGTTGATCGTCCCACTCATGCGGACGTAGCTTCAATTGGTGGCTTACATTGAACATTATAATATTATATTCAATGTAAGTCACCTATCAATATGTAAGTATATTTATTATGCCGCTCTGGAATGAAAATCTCTGTTTTGGTTCTTATATGCTCCCAAAGCTTGAAGTTGTGGTAATTAGTTTGTTGCTACACATCATATGCAAAGTATTGCCTAATCCATGACAACAGTGGTGGCATAATAGTTTTTGTCAATAATACTCGTCTACTTAAGCTAGTTTGCTTAGCATTTAAATAGTTTAGTGTCTAGTTCTTTGACTAACTTACTCGTTTCTACCTACATGGATTTATATGAGAAACAAAGTTAAGTTTTTACTTTTATAATGGTATAAATATTTTGTTTAAATGCTGATAATATGAAAAAGGGACAGAGATTCAGTTTACTTTTTTAGTTTACAATAATCTGCCATACCATTAAAATAACCTAACCTAAAGATAGAAAAAAGTTAACTCACCGTTTTATTTTAACTTTTAAACATATTTATGTTACAAAAAAGTTGGCTACCATGTACACCATTGAAGAATTCCTTTAACTGCGGTAGAATGATAACTCAGTCAAGACTGAAGAGACCGCCGTGATGGCTACCACCGCATTATCTTTTCTATAGTCAGGCAATAATGCTTGCATGGTTGTGTTCCGGTTAAATAAGGTTTTGATTTTCAGTAGTCAGCGTAATAATCACAACCATGAGACATACCAGCTCAGTCCTCACAATGGCATAGCAATTGTAGTTCTGTATTTTTGTTATATGAAACATAAGTGCATTACGTTCTCAAAAATTTAAATATTAAATAGTGCAGCCATCTTAGTACTTACTACTTTTCTTTTGTAACCTAGTTGTATAAAAAACATGAAATGTGAATTATGTACGCTCGTGTCGTGGTATAGAAACGAAATAGTACAAACCTAACTTCCATATAGGTAAGTCAGAATGAGAAGAGTTGCAATTTACATAAGCGTTGTGAAATCGTACGCCATTTAGGAGCTGCCGCTAGCGTGCTGGCGTTAGATGTTCTATGGCTGCACTACACATTTGAAATTCAAATTTTTCACGATTCACTTATGGATTACACGAGTTATTTACTAATATTAGACTGGGAGGGCGCCGTAGGTTATCGTAGGTCATCTAGTACAAGAAAAAAACACTTTGTGGGGATAGTACAAGTTTAGGAGACCCACAAAACGTTGGTCTACCCCTGAATTATTATAGCTACATTCGACGGTTGCAAAAGAAACCAAAAATTGTTTGAATAATTAATTACTTACATTTTATATTAAACTAAATTCTACTACTTTTTATATTAAACTAAACTAACTTAACTAAGGTCGATATGAGATCCAAAAGAGACGTGCTTATTCTAGGCGGCTGGGTCGCTGTAGTCCGGCACATTGTGTTGTCCATACATCTCGTACTGGTCAAACTCCATAGCGGATAAAAACTTATGCAATGCCCTAGTTTAAGGAGATCGCCGCAGTAACGCCGATGGGCGGTTATATTGTTATGTGGGATCGTAGCACCTCCCCCCGTAGATCAGCGAATATTAGAGAGGCTTGCTCGTGAGAGTTGCTGAGACGGGCAAATAAATAAAATAAATAAATAATAAATATTTGTGGACTGATTCACACAGCGCCATCTAGTCCCAAACTAAGCAAAGCTTGTACTATGGGTGCTAGATAACTGATATACTACTTACATACTTTTTTGAATACATACTTAATATACATAGAACACCCAGACCCGTAACAGAAATTAAAATTCATCATTTCAATTTCTGCCCAGCCGGGAATCGAACCCGGGACCTCTTGCGTGGCAGACCAGTATGTTGACCATTGAACCACTCAGGTTGTCAAAATGATGATGAAAATGATGTCGCTGAGATTATAGGCGCTTCTTGGAGCTGAGATGGTGCAATTAACTTCTCATCAATGCGTTTTATGATCTAATAAGTACAGTCGTACACCATTGCATTCGTACATGTGGATCATGTGTATGCAAACTAGGTTATCTATAAAGAACAACTACATAATCTCCTGTATATAAAAATGTTTTCTCTATGTACATAATGGATTTTAGTATGGGTTCGTGAGATTATTCTGAGGTATTTCCATGGTTTTGACGTCTTGTAATGGTGTCTAGGGGTCTAAAACGGCCAAATTAACGTTTCATATTCTGGCCGTGTGGTGTCCGGCAGAGTAGAATAGCAACAACCCCTTACACTCATGGGTGTCGTACAAGGCGACTAATGTTTTCGAGGCAAAAGATAGCCTCCGTAGTCTGGAAAATGGGCAGCAGCATTTTCCATTGTTATATTTAAGCACTGCGATCTCCAACCCGCCTGCCAAGCGTGGAGATTATGGCAATAACCTCCCCTTCCGCGGTAGAGGCCCTAAGTCCTGGACTGTTACGGGCTGTGATGATGATTGTGAGTCATATTAATTTATCACAAACTTATCTACAGCGTCGCTGTTGTTGACATTGACATGACAATTCAAAATGGCGTTACTTAGTTCCAGTTTTGGCCACCGGATTAGGTAAGTTTGTGGCACTCTAATATGAATAATTATATGAAACGCTAATTTCGCCTTTTTAGACCTCCTGGTCATGCATGTTGGCTACAATTAACTCTTGGGTAAGCTCAAAATGTAGTTTCATCGTCAGTCTTATCAGAATAGCTGGAATTAATTAACATAATGGCGTAGCTGTTACTGGGCGAGAATCAGAGTCATCTTGAATTATGAATCAAACTTTTGATAGTAAAGAAATCATGAATATATCTTCGGACATTTAGTCTCCAGGTCTATTTCCCGATATTGTTAGAATTGCTAGATTGCCGGGACGGTAGGTAAGTGTTAAGAATTCATAACTTTTGTAGGGATATAAATTTTAATGGCAAGGAAGATAATCAGCACTTTTATTACAAATAACTATCTACTCTACTTCCCTAGAATTGAATAACCTAATTTTATCATATCGTAGTAATCTCCGGAATCTACTTAAGTTCCATCTTTACGATAAATTATTTTTAATTAATTTAACTTATTCCTAAATTAATTTACGCTAGCTATCGGAAAAGGGATGCTTAATGCATCTCCTCCGACAGATTTACTATGCTATTACCTAAATTAATATGTAGATGCTTATCAAGTGGACGCAATATCACTTAATGTAATACCTAGCTTTAAATTGTTACTGGTTTTGTGACTGAGTTTGACATTTGAATATTGTGGCATAACTTTTATTTCAACTGCTTAATTTAAATATTTGACTGTTACTAAAGTCTGTTCATTTACCTATGCTGTAACTAATGTTTGTGAACAAATTCTATAGGCAATTCTATATTTTCAACAGCTTCTGTATAACTCATTTTTAAGAATTTTAATAAGTTTGATGGGAAAGGCCCCGGGCAAGATGCCTCAGCTGCATATTTGTACAAGAGGGCATAAAAATCGATCCCGCCAGTTTCGAGAAAAATGTATGTCTTTTGCACTATAAGATCATAGTTGAAGGTGCTCAACCTATACTCCGTAACCATGTCGCTGCTGATTCAAAGAATACGGCACTTGTCATACAAATGTGACACATGAATGAATTTTTCTCGAAAATGCCGGGTCCGATTTTGATGTCATGCAGCATAAAAATATAGTTGAAGATGCTCAACCCATATACTGTAAGCATACCGCCATTGGTTCATAGTATAGGACACTTCCCATACAAAATGTGCTGTAAATATCTGATTTTGTTTTCTCTACAAATATGTATTGAGGGTGATAAACGTAAATACTATACCGTTGTTGTTATTTGACCATAGTCCACTTCCCATACATACATGACTGTAGTCTCCTGTCTACCTGAGTCTAACTAAACCGTCTTTTCTAAAACTCCACGTTTTTTCTAATTAATCTAGAAGAGCGAGATTGCTTTGATTGGAAAATCTTGGATTAAGAAGAAATTTTGAAAAACAATGGGAGCTAGAGGTGATTTTTAAGTTCTCTGCGTGTATCCATTTCTGGATACGTCTTTAAACTGTAACGCTGACTGACTCTATTTTCTGAGCGATCCTACCGACTGCGCCAATTACGAAAGCCACAGCTGAAGGATGCAAAAGAAACCAAAAATGGTCTTAATAATTAATAACGTTTTAAAAAGTACATTTTATCTTGAAATAAGTTCCTACTAACATTACTAGGTCGATGTGAGATCTAAAAGTGACTTGCTTATTCTAGGCGGTTGGGCCGCTGCAGTCCGACACATCGTGCTGTCCTTGCATCTCGTGCTGGTCAAACTTCATAGCAAATCCATCCAAAATTCGACTTTTCATAGCGATAGTATTTGCATATCCTCTTAAGTTAGTTCTAGAAGAAAATAAACTGGGTACCTTACATCCCCTTTACCAAAAAGAAAAGTAACTTTAATATGGCTGAAAAGCGAAACTGCCATGAGGATGTGAGGCAGCCCGTTTTTTTCCACACAAGAGCTTGTCTAAGCTGAAATGACGCGCCCCACTACTTAATTAGTTGATTTCGATGTGTGAGTGCGAATATTAATAACGACACTTCATCTGTGTGGGAGCGTCGACTGCTCCAATCGAACGAGTCTCACCGGCAACTGAATGATCAATTACAACGGCATTTGTATATGTATTGCGTTCATATTTAAAATTTGCTTGTGTGCGTTAATGCGATAGTGGGGCGCATCATTTCAGCTTAGACGAGCTCTACTAAAGATACGAAAATTTTCACAAAAAAAAATAGTTTTTTTTTTATATTTTATACGGACAAACCAACGTTTTGAGAGTCTCCTAAACCTCTAATACCGCTACAAAGTGTAATTTTTCTTATACTTGAGGACGTAGAATAACCTACGGCGCCCTCACAGTCTATGTTTACCTTTATATCGCATAAACTAAATAATCATACGATTTATGTATTTCGTATTGATAGCTAGCTAGATCACAAACATTCATGTTTATGCTGTAATAAGTTTAAACGTCTTTATTGATCTCTAGCGCATGGCATTTCATTGCTTCATATTCTGTATTGGCATATAATGAAATTACAAACGAACGATAAATACCAAAATATATACATACGGTTATTGTTGCAATGTCTACAGTTCATGTTCAGGCTCACTGACAATGCAATACAAATACTCGAACACAATGTCGGCTGCTCTGTAGTTATTGAATCTTATCTGTGCAAAGGTTAAAATGTAATCAAAATAGAAAATGTTTCACAATATCAAATGTTGTTGAGCGTCGGTGGCCAAGTGGTTAAGGTATCTGACTCGTAAGCGAGAGGTACAGGGGTCGAATCCCACTGCGGCCATGTACCAATGACTCTTTTCAGAGTTATGTACATTAGTTGAATACTAACCGATGCTCTTACGGTGAAGGAAAAACATCATGATGAAAGCTGCACATTCAGGCGATATGATCCAATATGGCGATATGGTCAGGTTTTCCTGCCTGTCTGGTAGCACGGAGTTCATAAGACAGTCGCTCCACTGTAATTATCTGATTTGCCAAATCCTGGATCAAGATCAAGGGGAACCCCGGGCCCTCGTGCGCGAGAACACAGCGCCAAGATTATTAAATGATTTTAAGTGTTTTAATGATTTTTTTTTATTTTTATATACGGTTTTTGTTGAAATGTCCACAGTTCATGTTCAGTCTCACTGACAATGCAACACAAATACTCGCAACACAATGTCGGCTGCTCTGTACTTATTAAATCCTAAATCTTATCTGTGCAAAGGTTAAAATGTAATCAAAATAGCAGATGTTTCACAATATCAACCTCGAAGTGCGAAAGAGCATGACTAAGCGAGCGGCCCCAGTGCCCAGTAGTTAGCTTCACACATTTATAACAGAAGTAATGGTCTACCTCATAACATCATAAGAGTTATCCTTCAATTGGTAACACCACTCGAGAATTGTGTGGCCTCTAATGATTATTACGGAGTGGTGTCAATAAATATATTTATATGGCGTTGTTAAACAGTATACAACCGGATTTCTATACATTTGTTAGATTATTCTTTTGATTACCAATACATGCCATACGTATATACTATTGAATACTATTAAATTATCTTATATTAAAAAATTAAACAGTGCAGCCTTCAAGACAAATGCTACCACGGGTTTGAATACGAGATGTTTTGTTTTATAAATTATAGCTATAAAGAAATGTGTGTACCTATTCTTCAATTCAATAACTTATTTACAAACCCGTACTAATCTGTCTGTATGATTTTTGTGTCAACCTGAGTTCTTCAGTTGGTTTGTCTGCCACGCAGAGGTCGCGAATTCATTTCCCGGCCGGGCAGGCATTGAAACGATGAATTTAAATTTCTGTTACGAGTCTGAGTGTTATGTATAATAAGTATGTTTTCTGGCACCTATAACATAGGCTTTACTTACTTTGGGGCTAGATGGCGCTGTGTGGATTGTACAAGCATATTTATTATTATTAATTTTCACATTTGGCAACGCATCAAACGTCGCATCTTAAAAGAATATTAAAATGCCATAGCTCTTCATGCATTGTTGTAGTGCCATCATAAAGTGAGGTCACCTCCGACTCCAAAGGCGCTGAGAGAACTTCATTTGAATCTGTTAATGTTAACATCGGCCTTCCATGTTTTTAGTCGGACCATGGAGCCATACGTAATTTGAAGTGTAACATCATCTGTGCTTTACTGTTCTGAGGTATGGTGAGTGTTTTAAAGCTGTTGCCGTTAAAAACACAATGAAAATAAATGTGAATGGATATGGTAAAATTGTATGTCATGGGGAACCTACCCATTAAATGTGAACTGATACGACTTTATAAAGCCGACTGACAAGTCTGCACATACTTACAAAAATGTGTTACACCTAGAACACAATAGATACTCTGGCTTTATGCTCGACTTAGTTTGACGTTAGCAGGTATAAAATAAACCATAAATCTTTATAGAGAACCAAATAAAATGTTTATGAACCTAAAATTATTCATAACTGCCATATTCCCTATAAAACGGAAAATTATAGACTCTGTGGGTAGACACTACCCAATTCGTGAACGATATCTCTGTTATTTTGTACAGCGTTCTGCGAACTAAATTCTAGACCAATATCAACTTAGATGTTGTAATAGCTAACTTACCTTGTCTCTTGTTACGTAGAACAAAGACTTGTTCAACTATGTCTCACAGAAAAGTAATTTACAGTGCATATAATGCTTTAGAGTGGTTTTAGAATGAAAACTGGTGGGGACTGGTTTTAATATACACAATTTAGTTCTTTCGACATTATTATAAAATTATGGTAATAGAGTAATTTTAATGTGTCAATAGCGTCGAAAGCTAACCGTTAGTAGATTTTTTTATCCTGTTCTTTTATCTATACTAAGATTATAAAGAGGTATGATTGTTTGTTTGTTTAGAATAGATAAACACAAAATTTACTTAATCCATATAAAAAGTGCTTTCGCCTAGAGAAAGCTCCATTTTTCCCAAATGTTAATGTGGTTCCCACGGGAACAGATCCAGAACGTAAAAACCAAATTCTACGCGGACAAAGTCGCGGGCAAAAAAGTTTGACATATCTCAAAACAATTGCCACTATGCCTCCGGGACGCAGCCGATTATTCTAGCTTTAAACCTTAAGATTGTTTGCTGTGCTACATTCATTTTATGGATACAGTAGGTTTTGCTGGCCTCTATAACCCGTAAAATGGTAGGTTCGTAATAAAATTGAACAAGTATAATGGTCTGTATGCATTTTGCAAGAGCCAATTTAGTATTTATAATAGAACTAAAATCGCTAACACCGGATAACTAATCGATTTCTATTCAGGTTCCTTCAAGAACTAATTTTAGTTTGTTAGACCCAACAACGCAAGTTATTGCGGTAATTATTCGTAGGCAGTTAGACTTGGGTAGGTCAGTACTATTTCGTCTATTGCTTTCTTAAACGAATAGGTTTATTTAGTAGATTTCACACCACGAGGACTTGCTGCCATAGAATGAAACTGGGATAACAAATTGCATTGGTCGTGGTTTGGCAAGGAAGGTGCAAATTGTAACTCATGACAGTTTATATAAGTACTTTCTAGTAGATTCATATAATATGGCTTGTTCTACTATATGGAACTATGGAGATTAATTGAGCGTGAGCTGTGTATCACATATTGATTGACAAAATGTCCCGTAAAATTTAAAAAAAATCACATGGTCGTCAGGAACACCGTAGTATTCCTTTGCTAGGATTTTGTGTATGCATTTATTTTAAAGTATCTAAGCAACGCAATATAAACGCCCAAGAAAAACATTATTTATTAAAATAGAGTTCCTGGACCACATCCGCCCCGTGGATTCGCAGAAAATAAATCATAATCACGTACAAATAAACGTGACTTTGTTGTTACATTGAGTCATTTGCTTGTTTATTGCTTTTTATAATACCTAATAGGATCTAAACCTCCTAGTTATTTATATACACAATCAAAATATATGATGAGATCACGTACTTGAACACTCTTTGATTTGGATTCAACGTTGATATAAATTCTGAATCAAACTGGGCTTAATTTTAATAGTAGTTTATGCAACTGTCATATAAAAGGGGGTATTAAAACATGAGTGTCTGTTTATCGTATCGTTTATATGAGTGTATGTTTATGATAATAGTTTGACACGAGTGTTTTAATACCTAATTATATGCAGTTGCATACACTACTTTATCTACACTCATATTTTTATGTTAAAATATCGTACCTATAATTTTCTCAACTTTGCTGGAAGTAAGCTGCGAGTCAGTTCTGTTGTATCTACGCGTCGAGGATATCAAGCGGCGGGAAATTCACTTTAGTACATTCACATTTATCTATTTATTTGCTTAAAATAAGACAAAACATTCACAAACACAAATTACAACAATTACAAAAAATATTCTGTTTAGCGGGAAAATAATTACACAGAATATAAACAAGAAAATTTAAATTTTGAATTTGAATTTTGAGTTTGTTAAAGACATCTAGGTATTCAGCCTACATTTCGCCGTGTCCCGGCGCCCGACAAAAAATTAAAAAATAAAAGTGTTGCATAATGATTAAAAAGTTATTTTACGATACAGCTGTAATGAAAATAGTATGGGAAATGCTGTATCATAAAGTAATTTTTTTAAATTTTATAGACGCGTGAAAAACTGGTATCCTTAAACGACTGTTTTCGAATATGTAATTGGAACATTACGATATGAGTGTAGATAAAATAGTTTTATGTGATTCCGAGTACTCAGAGATGAATACAGAGATCCATCATGCACCAAAATTAACACAGAGAAATGGCAGTGGGCAGCAATAAGCAGCTCGGGTAAACGAGTTACTGAGTGGGGACTACAATTCGACAAGCGTAGTTCAGGATACCCTTCGGAGAGGTGATGACGATGCAAAAGGCAGCAGCGTGGAGGCGTGTATACGTCAAGCTAAAGACAATCTCTACATGGCGCTCATTGGGGGAGGTTAATATCCAAGAGTGGACTAGTTTAGGCTGATAATTATAACCGCACATAAACTTTTTGATGGAATGTTTTTTATTTGTTAGTTCGGAACCCTCATTTCGCAATTTCAACCACGTTCGCACACTCATGCTGCGAGTCTTATTAGTACTTCGAAGATTTTTTCATTCATAGGCCTGTTGCGGCATGCACTCAACAACTCAATAAAGGTTTATAAACTTTAATGTTACAAACATTCGTTTTTAGGATTCCGTACCTCAAAAGAAAAAATGAGACAATAATAGGATCACTTTGTTGTCCGTCCGTCTGTCCGTCTGTCAAGACCGTTTTTGTCAGGAACGCGTAGAAATATCAAACTGAAACTAATATTAAATACTCAGGCCTGCAATCCCTGGGAGCAGCGAAAATATCAAATTTCTAAGTCAAAGCAATCAAAAGATACGACCGTTTACGCTCCGTTTATGCCGCATATTTTGACGGTCGCTAGGGAATCAAAACCTATAGGGTACTTCCTGTTGACCTAGAATCATGAAATTTGGCAAGGAGCAATGCCAAGTAGTACAAGTAAAGGAAAACATCCGAAAACCGTAAAGTAAAAAATAGTCAACCAACTTATAGTGTTAGCAATATTTCATTCAAGTTATATAGTAACGGTGCATTTCTAATTTTATAATGTGTTTATAGTATCAAAAAGCCCTCTTTTAAGCATGAATATTGCCAGACAACTACGGACCAGGCCGTTTTCTTTTTTCTATTATTCATCAAAGTTTGTAACCAAACAAAGTACACAAAAGTTTTATGGTACACAATAAAACTTTATGTTCACCATATGATATCAAATTATCAACACAAATGACAGTTGAAACACAATAATTGGTGCTTGTATAATCGATATATGTCTGAACGATCTGAATCGATCTTATCTGTAATAAATTCTTCATTGCGGAAATGGTATTGGATCGATAATAAAGTTGGCCTTGTCCGACAGGAAGTTAGTACCTGTAACTTATTTATACACGAGTCTCGTCCGATATTTCAAGTTCGAATTGTTATTTACAAATTATATTTCATTTTAAAAATCACACTCTTTTGTGGTTTTGACTGGGGTTTGCAATTTTAATACTCACTGACTCTTTCTTTTTGTTTTGATTGGGATTTGTTTGCAAAGATTTCGGTATTAAACTGACTGAGTCTTTCTTTTTACTTTGGACTAGGGTTTCTCTGCAAAGATTTCGGTTTTACAACTCACTGACTCTTTCTTTTTGCTTTTGATTGGAGTTTTTCTGCAAAAATTGCGGTTTTAAACTTACTGATTCTTTCTTTTTACTTTTGACTAGGGTTTCTCTACAAAGATTTCGGTTTTACAACACACTGACTCTTTTTTTTTTGCTGTTAACTGGGGTTTATCTGCAAAGATTTCGGTTTTAAACTCACTGCCTTTGTCTTTTTGCTGTTGACTGGGGTTTGTCTGCAAAGATTTTGGTTTGAAAACTCACAGCGTCTTTCTGTTTTCTTTTGACTGGACTTTGTCTGTAAGACCCCACCTATGTCATTCGCTTGAATAAATAATCATCTTGGCGTTAATGTCCCGGTTGTGCTCTGGAGAACAAGGGCCCGGGGTCCGCCTTGACCATGATCCAGGATTAGCGAACAGGTAATTACCGTTCGCTGGAATATACTGATTTTACTTGAACAAAGACATAATAGGACTGTTTTCGAATATTGAAAACATTTCTTATGTTTCCAACCTTGATTTGATTTGGCTGCCATCGATCTCTATTATTAATTTATACGCTTCGAAAATCGAAATTTATCTGACGTCGACATCGGGTAGGAAAGGTCAGGCGCTGTTATTCCACTTCCGACACGTACTGACAGCCGTTCCCCTCGTCATAATTAACAATTGTCTCGTTAGATGCAACTTGAAATGTCACAATTAATAATTCATTTGTTTCTATTAAATCAGTTCCGGTACCGCGAAGGTCGGACACCTACGGCTTTAGCTGCGATTGTAATCAATGCAGTTGACTTTCAATAGTTTGGTTAATTAAATGGTTGTCTATCGGTAGGTTAGATTTTAAATTAAAGAAATTCATATTCACATACAAATGTGAATTTTTTTTTTGGTTTTTAACGCGTTGATGTCTATTCCTAGCAAGAAAATCATGGTAATTTTTTCCATTGAATGACCAACTCGCTTATTTATGGTTTCAGTTACGTGGAAGGGAAATAATAAGTCGTGTATGTTCATCTCTGTCCTATCAAGAACATCGAGAAATAAAATTATGTCAACGGGATTCTTCTTTAAAAAGAATGGACAAATAATACAAACCGTCACATTTATAGTGTTTCCTATCATACTTACCGAGTATATTGTCCAAAGCATGAGTCAACCTGTGAAGTGAAAATACAGCGTGCCAAATGTCACGTACCGCATTGTATGCGTGGCCGCATGCACGTGGACCATCTTCGATGGACCAATTAGACATAGACATACACATAGACATCTTTATCACGTCATATAAAAAATTCAAAATATTATTCCTCTGCCGCTTCGAAAATTTCAAACGGCGCAAACACGGCCTCAGCGGAGATCGTGTATTTGTGCCGTTTGGAGTAGAAACGCTTGGGCCGGGGAGTCCAAGCGTCTTCAAAGAGTTCTCTAAGCGCCTGGTTAACATTTCGCACGACCAAAAGCCTGGCCAATACCTTGGACAAAAGATTAGCCTCGCGATACAGCGAGGCAATGCGACCAGCCTTTTGGGAACAATTCCTTTAACAAGGGACTAGGGGCAAGTATTTTATTTGTAAATATTATTTTATAAAACAAACTGGACCAGCATAATGCTATGAATGGCTGCAACCAATCACAGCACAATTGAAATGACCCTTCAACATACGTGTATAATCTGTCCAAACTGACTTGTCTTATTTGGATCAGGAAATTATGTATTTAAATGGATAATTTGCAACAGTATTCGTTGAAATTCACATTCTATGTGTTTCTTGTATAATTCAAGACATTTTTACACAATATACGTAGCGTGATTGATACGGCAAGTAGTGATTTTACGCATTGTTTGTTCACCAAATAAGACAAGTCAGAATAAACAAATCATAGGTTCATGCTTTAGGAGCGGCAGCTCGAGCTACTGCTACCGGCTCAGGTCGATTTGAGCCTGAAGCTTCGACTTCCCATCAGGTTAGAATAAGGTAAAATACAAACCTATTGCCCATAAAAAGGCACAGAAGGGAGAGCGGTAACTTCAGAGAATTGCAAGCAAAAGTGTGTTACGTCAGACTTTAGAAACATGGAGATAACAAAGAGACAGCAACGCTAGTAAATGTCCCATTATATAGTACACGGAATTAGTACCATTTATTCCACTAACTAAAGGATATCAGGAAATTATATAAATTACCTTTAATAGAAAATAGCCTGTTCTTGTTATTGTTTACTTTCATACCTGAGTGGTTCAGTTAGTTAACATGCCGGTCGCCAAGCAGAGGTTCTGTGTTCGATTCTCTGCCGAGCAGAAATTGAAATTGTGAATTTCAATTTCTGTTACAGGTCTAGGTGTAGTATGTAAAATAAGTATGTATTTAAAAAAATATATCAGTTATCTAACACCTATAACACAAGCTTTGCTTACTTTGGGGCTAAATGGCGCTGTCTGAATTTGTCCAAGCATATTAATTTATTTTACAAAGTTTTTTAAAAAACCGTTAAGTATATCGGACACAATTCGATCACATTGAGATATCGTAATGTTTTTGTAACTACCACATATAATGCACTTATTACACATTCCTAAATTCAGTGACTGAATTCAGAAACAAAAAGCGTGAGAGCAAATCAAAGTGGAATGTATTGCTCATAGAATAAGGTCCATTTTTGTATCACTTATATTAGGTCACGCGTCGCTCCGCTTTTCAAAATTCCGAGATATAAAAATGGACCTTATTCTACGAGCAATACATTCCACTTTGATTTACTCACACGCTTTTTGTTTCTGAATTTAGGAATGTGTAATAAGCGCATAAGTACTAGGTAAAAGATATTACCCATTTTGTGATACTATATGAATAATATCTATAACAGTTGTACGTGGACAAGTTCACGTGCACTTAATCCGCTTACGTGTTCACCTTGGCTTGGAGGATCAGGATAATCTTTGACCGCCAACAATGTTGGGGCATTACAAATTATTTAGCCACTAACTAAACACTTGATAATATTTAGTGGACACTGAACACACCAAATCCAAGACATCGACAATAACATTATTAAACTGATAGTTTATAAATAGCTCGTGTGTAACAAACTATCAGCAGGGAGAACGTGACACAAAGACTATGTTATGAGAATAGGTTAATACTTACGTTGGTATGAAAGAACAAAGTAGTCACATGGCGAAATATCATTGAGTGGCTATAAAAATTTTAATCTTCTGTTTAAACCATTGTAGCTTGCATCAAATTCCTAAACGCATTTAAGTTGATACTTAAACAATAAACTTCATACAAAAAAACGTTAAACATCATTCTTAAACGTGTTTAAGAATTTGGTGCAAAGCGAGCTAAGTATTGGTTTCACTTATTACTTACGTTACTTTACTCTTGTGATGGCAGACCTACAATTCGCGTTATGTAAATAAATGAATGATATTTATTCCGTTCTTTATATCTATCCTTATGATATAATTGATTATCAAAAACCACAAGTCACACACCACACCACTAAAATTGCCAAACACCGCTGCCGTAGGAAACATGAATGGTGTTTGTTTGCAATACAATAGAATATGCATCAACGCAAACCTTGTTCTCCCAAGTAATGCGTGTAAGCATTGCAGCGGGTCGCAAAGTTGCAAGAGGAGCGCCGGTGGCAGCGACTGCGGCGGCTGCGGCGGCTGCGGCGAGCGACAAAGGCGAGACAGATAAACGGCGGTTGGAGCGACCGAGGCGAGGCGACCGCGGCCGCGGCAACCTTGAATGCGCCAGCGCACCGTCTCGTGGCACAATAATAAACGTTCAGTCCGGCGCGAGCCTCTACCGATTCCACACGACCCCACGACCGACATTCGCGTATGACGGAACCTTCCCGAGATCGCACGCGACCCCAGTGAAGTGCACGCCCCAGTGATGAAGTGAAACGACAGCTATATACGGATGGTGTATATATTGTGATGTTTTGTGCCAACCCTTGTGCCATATTAGGGGATACTTGTTACTATCCAGAGTGTAAAAAGGTGGGTGTTGTTACGACGGTATACTTCAGATTTTAGTTAAGGTTAATGAAGGATTCCAAATCCTTTTGTTCTTCGTTTGGACGTGTTAAATGGTACTCGAATTAACATAGTTTTATGTATAAGACGATGGTTAGGTACTACCCAACATATACGGTATACAGTCACGCGGGTAGAATACGAGTGTATGGGGAAAACATTAACCGTTCTATAAATCAACATTTGCCTGAATGAAAACAGGATATAGACGTGACCTTTTAGACAATCGTACTAAGCCTGTGGCTAGCTGCGCGCGCATTCACAATCAGGCCACATTGTTGCGCGTGTCCACAAAGAAATCGCAGATTCACTCCTCTGAATAGGCAAAAATGTCCTTAGAAAACCCTATAGTATGAAGTAGTATTACAATTCGCCCAGTAAACGATAAGGACAAACTGAACTGTTTTACATATTTTACCGTCTTTTCTTACTGTAGCATATAATATGTTCTGACCGTGGTTTTATAATCTGTTCATGCTGACTTATGTTATTCGTAGACTTAATAATGTATTATAGCTCATGGGAGAATTAGCAGGTATCGATATTATCCTCATGGATTTGATTTATGCGACTTTGGTAACTTTATTTTGTTCGTTGTAAATATATTCAGCTCTTTTTGGTCTCTAGTTTATAAAGAAATTTCAAAATACAAAATTACCCCATCCTTAGTTAAAGATTTACAGCAACTAGGTGCCTAATTACTTTAATAAGTACCTACTCTACTTAACAAGTATTCAAGTTTCAAAACATTGCAATATTTTGAAAACATAATTTTAAGATTTCAAGTCACATTACAAACATACTAACATTACTGGCACACTAAGCTAATGACTTAAATTTTTATTTACCATTTTCATTTTTTACATTCATTAGAAATTTGCATTACATGTAGCATGCTGAGTATATATCATAAAATAATAGAACCATAATTGCATTAGACATGATTCATATACGCCATCATAACTAATTTGCTTTTATCTCAACAAAATATGTATAAAAATCAAAATCATTTTCAATTAATAAACATTTCCATAATAAAGAGTAATAAAGCTTATTTGAATAAACGAACAGCACTTAAAACCTCATACGACGATATTAAAATTCCATAATCATTGTATTCTACAGAACGCCAAAGTACCACCTATTACCCGTGCGTGTATTAACTCATTATAAACAGGTGAAAGAAAGAACCAGAAGGAAACGAGAGCAGTAGTCCCCACAATTAAGCTGGTAGGAATTACCAAGTCCGTTTTGTAACAGATCTGTTATTATTAGGTACGTAAGCGCGTTGGACCACTTATTGCGGGTTGTGGTTTCCCCGGCCGTTGATCGAAAACAGTTTTCGAGTTTGGAAGCGGTTAAAGGCATTTATCAATAGTTGGCTGTAAAACGTTATTGATACTCTATTATTTACATTAACAATAATCACACAAAATGATATTTTGTGAATAGGATATTCGGCACGTCCGATCCCTAACTAGCAGTGCGTAATTAGGATCTTTGAAATACTCGCTGATTGTGGTGATGTGTGATGTTTATGTATGCAATACGTCATGCGGATGTAGATTTGTATTTTCAAAATCGGAGGAAAAACAAATACTCAACAAATAGTTGTACCACACAAAAAAACAATTGAAGACCACGAAAGTTCGCGAATTATTATTGTATACCCTTTTAAGTTAAACTCTTTTAAAGGCCGCCTAACAACAATATTTCGTTTTGAAATCTTAAACCTTAAGTGGCAATTGGAAATAGTTAGAAGTGATCGATAGCCTATGGAGCGGAAAGGTTCTCGAGTGGCGACTGCGTACCGACAATCGCAGCGTGGGACGGCCCCCCACTGGATACAGAGGTGACCTTATAAAGAAAGGTCGTAGGGGTCAGGTGGATACAAGAGAAACTACTAGGGTTTCAGAAATCTCGACAGGATTAAGTGCCGTACAATGGCGATCGATATGGAAGACATGGGGTGAGGCCTATCTTCAGCAGCGGACGACGGCTGAGATTATTTATTTATTTAATTTTACTACCAGTACTCAATATGGCCTAGTAAATATTAGATCTTTACGCCCGTATCCCATAGAAGTAGGCAAAGACTATCGAGAGCATCAAGATACGATCCTGATACACTTCTGTTACCTCTTTCACATTTATACATATTTTCATACATTAACGCCGTTTGAGGATGCTCCTGACTTGCCCTTTTTGAGAAGGTAATTTATTTAATCTGTACATGTCCTTCTCGGGCGCTCTCTGCCGACCCTTCCATTCACATCGCATGATAAATACCTTTCGTAAGCCGTCTTTCATCCATCCTCTCCACATGTCCGAACCATCTCAGCATACCTCTTTCAACTCTAGTCACCACACTACCCTTCAGCTTACAACGAACTCTTATCACACTATTCCTCATTCTATCTCCTCTGGCGATCCAACACATACTCCGTTGGAAGCACATTTTCATCTTATTTATTCGACGTTCATCTTTCATTCTGCCAACATTCACATCCACATATAAACCCTGGCACCAGGACGCCATTGTGAATTGCCATTCGTGACTTTTGTGACCGCTTGGCTACTCCTGTTGATTTATTCCCAGCTGACACTCTCCTTTCAATATTCCAGTCGCACTTCCCATCCCTCGTTATGATACTTCCCAAATACACAAAATCTTTCGCTTGCTCCTCTCTCCTGTCATCTATGTATCATTATACTGCACTGAGTAAAATCCTCCTAAAAGTCTTTCACTTGCTTGACTCTCACACCATCTATCATTATACTGCACTAAGTAACATCCTCCTCTCTTTCCATCACCATAAAAAAACTTACATGTAGAAAAAATGAAATTCTGTAATGGTATATGTACAATGAGATAAGACACTTATTTGCTTAACTATTGATGCCAACTGGAGAAAAAGTGGGTAACGAGAGTAGGGTGTCGTCACTCCACGCTTCACGTCACATGCTGATTTCGGCCAACAATAACGTGATAAAGCCCCGATTGTGCTATTATATAATCTGTTTTAAAGTCATTTCTTCTCCTTAATTTGTCGATGGTTGATTTTTATCCGTTTACGATAAAAAATTTTAACATCGCCATTATTCAGGTGCCATCCCTAATATGGCAATAACTCTAGGCATTTTCCTTTTTACTACCTGTAAACAAATGAGTACAGAGTAGGTATTGAAGAAAACAATTGAAATTTTATCCACAAATAAATTCACAAGCGAAGATAATGTATTAAAGGACATCCAAGAAGGAATTTAACTTCATGTCAATTTGAACAACTTTACAAAATTCTATGATGGAATTGTTCAAGAGAATCGGCTGATCCGTAATAAATTTAATTCTTACTCGTGACTAATTAACATTCTAAAATGTATGACACCGTACTTCCAGGTAGGAGTGAAACATTAATAACTTGCTGAATGAATCCATTTAGACATAACAAAAGAACATTAATGACTTGGCGAACAGACGGGCAATCTAAGATATGTTCCAGCCGTATATGATATGACACTAAGTTTCATCTCGCTATGATTTTAATGACTCACCTTTCTTGCCGGCTTGAAATTAAACTTTCGCTCACTTAATCGTCTATTCACGATTATAAATGGTGATTATCAATTTTCTCTCGAGTCCGGTGGTATGTCGTACAGATTCCCATCTAGTTAAGCGGTGCGGACTCCCATCTATTGTATGTAGTTGCAACCATTTGTCTATTATATACCGTCAACATCCCTTTGGTTGTGTCACAAAGACTATGCAAATGTCATTCATGAGTCCTTTTGATTGCTGATTTACCTTATTTAGATTAGGGACTTAAAATACAGACTAATTAAGACATACTTTTAAGTGTACATTTCATAGCCGTGCACTGTGATTTTATGTGTGGCTTTTGTATTGCCATTTCCTCTAATTCTAAATAAGGATTTAGATGTATTAATCAAGCAATGGTATACTCTATTTGTAAAAATTGTTATGAGAAATTCCTTGATGGATGATGAGATCAAATCTTACAAGCTTTGGTTTTCGGCACTGGTATTTGCATATCAAATATAATGAAAATAATTTTTACCTATTCTTCTGCATTCTCCCTTACCCAAACAACATAACTTTCAATAGTCACATAAATATTATCTAAAAACATTAACAATTAAGTGAAGTATATGGGCTGGTCCTCAGGGTTAATCCGAAAGTTCTTTTTAATTTTCTTCATCATCATTATCAACAGGCCTTAAGGCACTGTATAGGCCTTTATTGGCAACGGTCGTGCCACTATAGTCGTACGTGGACCATGGTCGTCAATCAGGATAGCGCCTTACAGTCTACTGCTGAACTTGAGCCTCACCCTCCACGCTTGGCAGGCCTGTTAGAGGTCGCAGTGCCAAATTACAATGCGGCCAACTTATCTGTTCAGTAGACAGCGTCGCTAGTGGTTAACAAGTGGGCGTTTCAATCCGTCATTTTAGCACAATAATGACTTAGTTCCCATATTGTCTACCGAACAGTTAGATTGATGGTACTATACATATGACGGCAACCTCGACAATCTCACCACTGTATCAGAGACATGTTTTCTTAAACAATCTAAAAAAATAACAGCTTAGTGATTGTCAGTTAGGGATAATAGAATATTATTAAAACAATATGGTGCATAACATACCGTTGGCTAAAAACTTTCAGACCAACATTGTATAAAATGTTACACATTTGATAGGGCATGGTACTGTTCGGTTGGGGGCTAAATAATACCACGTCCATCCAGTACAATGTTTATTGCCGAACAACAAGTTATGAAATAACCCGCATCCAAGCTCCAATTTATCAGTAAAAAATTGACACAGACGTACGGAACCCTAAAAACCTATTAATCTCGTACAGAATACAAAATAATACGTTATTATAATGTAACTTCCGTATGAAGTATCATTTAAATGTTATGTCATTCATCGTTAGTAGACCCATCACATATAATTCACTCGCATCTATGACATCAATTTCGACTTTACGGCATATGATTAAGGTCGTTAAACCAATAGCAGATTGGCAGTACTGGCATACGGATGCTCTGTTGATGGATGGAACAGATTAATCTTTGTTAATTGCTTCTTGCCGAGATTATTAAGGTTATTTTTTATTATTCATATATGTATGAAGTATGTACATACTGGAATATTGAATTATTTATCGTAAAAAAAGCTAAGTAAATATGCATAAAAATAAAAATTACTACGATTTGAATCACACTGAACACATTCAATTACATAATAATAAATAAATATAATAATAGTATAAAACAAAGTCTCTATGTATGAAGCTACGCAACGAATTTTAATGCGGTTTTCAACAATAGATTGAGTGATAGAAGGGGAAGGGTTATAAGCCAACAATAGTGATAGTGATTCAAGAGGATGGTTTCAACACAACCCACAACATTCCACTGCAGGACTTAGGGCCTCTCCAACGAAAGGGGAGGTTATTGCCATAATCTCCTCACTTGGCAGGCGGGTTGGAGATCGCAGTGTTGTATATATAACAATGGAAAACGCTGCTGCCCATTTTCCAGCCTACGGAGACTCTTGATCTTTTGCCTTGAAAACATTAGTCGCCTGTACGACACGACACTCACGAGTGTAAGGGGTTGGTGCTATTCTACTCTGCCGGACACCACGCGTAAAATATGTATACCTAAACAAAGTCGCACCAGGTCCACTAGTAAATAAAACCTTAACAGTAACAGTTACAATGAGTGGAGAGACCTGCAGTGGGACACCAATGGCTCCTAAAAAACACCGGTCCAAAACTACCGTAGGTGTCTTCACAAAGCTGAAGCACTTCTAACACCCAGTCACATAACGTCTTTGTACACCCGCAAAGAGTACAATACAAATGACGTATAAATACAAAGTACAATACGAAGGACATCTAAATTTTGGGGTACTAGTAATCGCAATTAACAGTACCCCAAATTTTATAAGTTATAACTGTAATAAATCTATACTTACATAGTATAAAACAAAGAAGCTTCCCGCCGTCGAGTTTAAATGCGGTTTTCAACAATACATGCAGTGATTCAAGTGGAAGCTTTGTAAGCAAGCAAAAGGGTAGCTAGGGGTAAAGTAGGTGTACGCAAACGAATTCGCGCTGGGTTTTTTATGTCATACGGTAGGCAAACAGGCAAATGGGCCACCTGATGGAAAGTGGTCACCACTGCCTATAGACATAAGCAACACCAATAGTATCGCCAATGCGTTGCCCACCTCTGTCACACGTTGCTCTGCCAGCAAAAAGGCAAAGGCCCCAGCACTGCCAAAACCACGGTTTCTCAAACCCCCCCACCCATAGAGCACTGGAGACCTTACTAACCGGCAGACACAATACTATTTAAAAGAGTATTGTTTAGCTGCGGTATTCTGTAAGGTGGAGGTACTTCCCCAGTCGGTTGGGTCCACTAGTAACTAATAACTTAAACCATTACAAAACCGCCGTAGGTGTCTTCACAAATAATTCTGAAGCACTTCTAACACCCAGTCACATAACGTCTTTGTACACCCGCAAAGAGTACAATACAAAGGACGTAATTTTACGGTCGAGTAAGATTGATACACGTTTTTCCTCTCGAGATTAACTACCATTGTGCAATTTGCCCGTGGCCACAATTAAACTATTGCAATTAGTTTTATTAAATTACACGGCGAGGATATCCTGCACAACAGTAAGATTAATGTATCAATCAAATAAATTTAGTTACAGAAAATACATTTACAATTAGAAATAAAAATTAAACACTAATACCAAAATATTATATATCAAAAAAATCATCCATAACGTTGCCTCCTTGGATTGCAATACTTATCCTCTGTCCGAGGAACGAGCCAGCTCTCCGGTTACCTGTTCCATTAAATACTTTGGAACTATATTATAACAAAAGTAATATAAAATAGATTGCAAAGGCGGGCTTATCCCACAATAGGATTTCTTACAGCTAACCTACGATAAGCCGAGGGGAGCTTTAACAAGCGGTGGAGGCAATATTGAGTACTTATACTATAGATACCAAGTGAATTTACTTAATCTTTGAACTAATTAGGTAATAGATAAATATATTCTATTGAACATATACCTAAATAAATATATTTACACCTATTATTCTTAGGTGAAGCTAAAGAAATATAATCGTCTATACGTATAAGTTCTGCACAATGTACTATTATCAATCCAAAAAGAGGCCAACTCATTTTCATACAAAAGAGTTCAACGCGCTCGCGCACAATTAATTCGAATTAAAATTCAAATTAATTCTTAATTGTCGTTACGTTTGTCAGCACCAATTACTTCAACAAACAGAATCTGCGTAAAATATGATTAAAAAACCGAATATTTACATACACTATTTCCATGAGCATTAACCCAAATCCTCTTGGTATTAAAATACGTAATTTGCTTGCGTACTTGGTGCTAAATGCAAATTAGGTGAGCTAGTTGGTTCGGAGCCGGTGGCCTTTGGTTGTGGCCTCGTGCGTGCGTCACACCATCTAAAAACAAGGGCTAGCCACTCGAGAGGAAGCGGAACAATTCTATGCAGTTACAGATGTTTTGCTTTTATGTGGCCGATAGAATTATATCAGTAGTGTTCTCAGTATTGCACTGAGAGGGATATAATTAATTAGAGGTTATTACATTTCGTAAATTCAAATTCAGTCGTCTAAATTCACAAGCAAAGAGTGTAACAGCAAATCAAATTGGAATGTATGGCTCATAAAATAAGGTCTATTTTGTATCACGCCTTTGAAAAACGGGGCGACGCGAAACGAAACTAACAACACTAACATAGTGATAAAAATTGACCTTATTCTATAATACAGTCCACTTTGAATTGCTCTCTCGCAATTTGCTTCTCAATTTAGTCGACTGAATTTAGCCAGGTGTAATGCTTGCTTGACACTTGACTAAATTTAGTCGACTAAATTCACACCTTGCGCTTGCATTAACTCATAAAATACAATCGTAAACAACATACAAAATTATAAAACTACCGCACTTTTGACAGTAAAAATAAACACAATTTATAACATACTATTCATTTAATTCATGGCTAAAACATTTATGTACGATCGTGAGCCCCGAGAGGACGAAGTATAAAACACACACAAACACAAAGGTCGCGAACTTTACTCCTATGTAGGTATTTTATTCGTTTTGCTTAACAAACAGATACTAATACGGACAGTACACACAGACCGGTAAAAAATACAGACGGATACTCTCAAAAATCATGAGTGAAGCATAAAAATGGCCGTCCATTTATGTATGCGTTGTGTGATACTGTCACTACCGTGACAGCGCGGTACAAAATCAAACAAAATGGCGGCAGATTACCAGACCTATGTGTCAATATGTAGGTCTTATCCAACATAATAAATTGTCAAGAAATTGCCATACCTTACATGCTTCACTTCTCTTTAGTATACTCGTATATCTGTATTATTTTGAAGTCCGTGAGTACATGAGTAGTTTTTCTTAGCTGAATGCATCGTTTAATTTGTTATTCTTTACAAGTTGTTATGGCGAAATTATGAAAATTTGCGAACCTCGACCCCTCGAACTCGAGACCTATTCAATATTAAATTGAATTCATAGTCGACTTTATGACAAACCAGCCAAGTGCATGTTGAACTGGCATACGAAGAGATACTTTTAAGTGATAAAAGATTGTAAGGTTAGGTTACTTGTATTTTTACTTTACAAATATTTAGAATTTGAATACAGTTTAGTTTATGAAAAGAATACAATAAAAAAATAAAACCAACTTCATAACACAAAAAGTTAAAATAAGCTTTTTATCATACAAAACGAGTAAGTTAGGTCTCATTATGTTTTTAGTAAGCAGAGTAATTTTCGTCGAGGGGAGGGGTAATACCTTTGAGGGAGGGGGAGGGCTGGAGTGTGTACTTACAATAATCTGCTCCTTTATTACTTTTCAATTTTTAATAGCAATCGGGGTTTTAAGATTTTGTACTACTTTTATTTATTTCATTTTAATTTTACACCTTCGGCTCTATCCATATCGGAGTGCAAGCTTCTCTGTCACACAATTTTAAGCTTCTTCTCCATTAGAATATGCATGGTATCTGAAAGACTTTGCTGGCCGCTGGCAGCCGCTTGTAGACACACGAATGAAGATTACACTGGCTCTTGCCCCTGCCCAGCGGTGCCGGCTGGAAGCCTATTTTACCAAACTAGACGCTGCCGGCTGCTGCCGACCGCTGCTATTTAGTTCACAGAATACAGTTACTGTTCAAAAAAACTGTAAAAGACATTATTTCCATGATTTTAGAAACACGTGTATCACCAACTATAGACGTAATTATGAATCTCCTCTCACGGATGCACGCAATACACACAATTTGTTTTCTTTTTTCACTTATACGTAAATGTATACGCCGAATTGGACGCCTGTGCATCAAGACAGAGTAGAATCAAAATTAATGGGTTCTAGCCATGATGCAATTTAAGGTATGGTATTCTTAGCTTCACTGATCCCATTTGTAAATTGCAGTTTTGTAATTGGCAGTACCACTTTTATTTTCTATTATTATAACCAAATGTACATTGCTGTAAAACTGTGAAATAAATAAAATAAAATAAACCACTGGCTTACATGGCTCAAGGTTTCGATAATTCGGTAATATTTTTTTACAAAACCTTCCACATTGTCGTATGCCACGTAGTTGCCAAATAATAACTAGAAGAAATTAAGTTACACCTTGTAGCCAGTCAGTTTAAAACTCCTCTAGTCTATTCACTGGAAATTTGTATTCAAGTCTCCTACGGACACTCGTGCTGGCTTTTGTTAGTCACTGCATTCTTGTTGTCGCACTAAACATCCTTTTGGGTAATTTGCCACCATATTAGAATGTAGGTGTGAACGAAGTCCAAGGCAGTCCGACACAAACTTAACTTCCTCAACGCATAATGATGAAGTTGACTTGGACTGTGGTTTCTGTACAACTTTGTAGAATTGACTTTAAATTCGTAGAATTTTCGTATGATATCACTTAGGCTTCATTCTACTTTTAGTATAAGTAGTTATTTTATAAATTACATATCGTGTGTCTAGGTAACTAGTATTTGTGTAATATAAAATTAGAGACTAATATTGTTAATTTGCATAATGTTACATTTTCTATTCAACAACGAAAATATTACCTCCGATTCTTTAAAATAGTGCTTAGTTTTTTCATACATGCATAGCTCTCTTTTTTTAAGTGGAAAAACCGTTGATTGGTTTGTTTTAGATTAGGTATGTTGACCATATACTGACGTGGATTCAAAGTGAGTAGGTTCTATGTGCAGAAAAATGACGCGATGACTACCAGTTTGTAGCTGGAGGCCGCGAAGGAAAATGAGCTATTGGTATTTGGAGGGTATTTGGTCGTGTTCCGGTATTGGGCAAGAGCCTTGCGATCCGCACAATCGATAGACATCTAATCGGCACTCCAAATCGTGCGTAAATTCGTGCAACAAATTGTTATTGACTATGGATACTTTCTAGTAAAGCCTGACCAGGGCTGTAATAAAGTTTAAAAACCAGGGCTTTAGTAAAACCTGGGCTATTTTTGAATCGCTTGTATTGATTCGAACTCTTTTCAATTTTTATTTTCCGCGTGAAATTTCTATATGTTGATGCATGATGTTGATTTTCTTATTTTTAAACCGTACTCTTTCGGTGTTGTTAATGTAAATTAAAAAATATTGAATTTTTCATGCCAAAACATTCAAATTTGTAAACTGTTCGAATCGAGGCGAGCGATTCAATTAGATTCAATAGAGCCCCAGGAATATATGAGGTCTCTCTAGAGTATCAAGATTGTTTCTGTTACTTGCTTATGCAAATTTCAAAATTCCGCAATATAGCGGCGTCTCATATATTCCTAATTAGGCTTCTCTTTGTGAGCTTAATAATTATTTAGGTACCACGCTAATATCTACTATCTACCTGCTACCTTCACTTAAAATTTTGAGTTATCGATTCAAAATTAGGGGTGTAATGAGATTTACTTCAATTTGTGTTTATATGACTTTTTATGATTAGTTGATTAGATTGCCTTTTTATAGATGTTCATCAAATTTGGAAAGATTAGTACCCAGTTTGGAAAATAGATTAATGTACAAAGTTCATTGATGGTGTATTTTGGGAATCTGTCTTTAACAATTAACTTTAGGTACTCTTAGTTTACAACAATAATATTAAAAATTATGACTGCAATAAAATAATATTCGACATTGATGCCGTAGTCACCTCACATTGTACTGATATTTCCCAAAGGAAATTATGTAAAGTGACGGAGACAAGAGACGAGCTCGTCTCGTATCTGATGCTCACAGGCGCGATGTTGGCGCGAAAATAATTACCGACACGAATCAGTCACACACGAACCATTCATACGTACTGCAGACAGCTTGGCCGCTAAAGTTCCACGCAAAGAAGCCAGGGTACCCAGATCACAGAGACAGATAAAACATAACTTCCCACGTTCATTTCGGTGCAATCCCATTGAGTGTAGCAATGGTTATTGTTAAACATCAACACACAAACAAGAGTAACCTAATGTTGTCTCCATTGGAATCTAACCTCTGAGCCACTCGCAACCCAATCATTAAAAACTATTGTTAGCGAATTGTTTGATTCAGTCCTTGCGTATCCAATGAACTCAACGTTCACTATTGTTTACAGCTACAGGTAAATATCAATTTAGACGGGCAGTGCTATATTAATAATCTCTAATTACACATCGTTTACACAGTGGCGATCATAAAAGATACAAAGGAACTCATTAGCAGAAATAACCTATGTTTGTGCAAGACTTAACATTCAACAAAACCATAAAGCAATAACTCACTCGCTAAGTTCCTTTTGAACCCACACAAAACGATGCCTACGCCCCAGTAAGCATCTGAGGTAACCGTGTAAAATTAATTGTAAGCGCCATGACGTTATCTGGTCAAACAGAGAGGAATTCTTTTAATTCTCTCAGTGCAGCTATCTAACTAACATATCTCATTACAGGACCTTGGCTCGAATACCGACTGTCCGTTGTTTTTATGCCAGGCTGTCATTTGAGAAGGTTGTGCGTAGCGCTACTCAATGCAAACTTGTTGCCGCCAGCTCGCTCAATCACCGGTAACTGTCGCTCGGGGTACGACTTTATGACGATAGATAGCTGCCACTGATGCTCCGCGTATGTCTGATTGTATGTGCCAACGTTACAGACAAGAAATGTATTGTAAATTGATGGTCTCAATTGAAAACATCCATCTTTATCTGGATGCGAATATGCTAGTGCTCGGGTCTGGGCAGTCGCTGTAACTCGAGGCGTTTGATAGATCGCCTCCGTTTCTCACCTAGCAGGGTCAATCGAATGTTAATGAGCCGTACGCTAATATCGTCCATAAACTGATACGTAATATATCCAATACATAATTTTGTAATATATCTTCATACTCAAATTCCGTTCGGCTAAATATAGAAACAAAGTTATGTCAATCGTATAAAATGTTAAGGTAGATTTCCCTTGTAGCGCTAAATCATTTCCGAATGTTAATAACACGGTAATCAAATAATGATTAGATCCGCATCACAGGCTAATTTGTCGTCTAAAAATGGAACCTTTCTCTACCATCGCCATTGTTGCAAACTTAGGCCCATAGCAATTACGTAACTTGTTTAATTGTGGGAAAACTTCACCTCCGCGGAAAATGTGTGTCTCTGAGGTAACAGTTATTATCAACTATTTCGTTGTAAAGATAAATTTAAGTGTTTGCTACTCGTAAAATTATTTGATCTTTGATTATATGGCCGTTAAAACATATAAGAAACCCAAATACGATAATTATAATTTTGTTTCATAGATTACTAGTGGATCCGGCGCGACTTTGTTCGCGTAGACCTACTTTACCCCAACCTACCCTTTTTTTCTTGCTTATAAATCTTCCTATTGAATCACTATAGCTATTGTTGAAAACCGCTTTAAAATCCGTTGCGTAGTTTGAACGATCTAAGCGTACATAGATACATAGGGACAGACGGCGGGAAGCGACTTTGTTTTATACTGTGTATAGATCATCCTACTACATTACTATGGAGTTTCACTACACAAAGAACAATACACAAGTATACGTTACACAAAGTATTAAACTCCTTATTATGCACTTGATAATTTCTTTCGCCAATCTGTACTCAATACTCTTCAGCAAAGAAACCGGAGTAGACGCTAAATTTCTTACGAAGTCACCGACTGCGCCCGCGCACCGCGTTGCGCGAGTCGCCGGCCGCAAGGTCAAGTTCTGACCAACAGTTCCGAACACACACGGATTACATAACCCGACAATCGCTAACCAACAACTCGATCTAGTTTCGATCATAAACGCGTAACACGGCATAACCGAACTCATAACTTACAACTGTCTGCACTACACGGTAACTTATCGTAATTATGTGAAAGTAACTTGCGTATTGATACAAAAGTGGCTACGAAGGATTTATGATGAGAAAAATGTTCTTTGTAACCGTTATGTGACAAAAGTGTTATGAAAATAGTATTAAGTTTTGTTTTTGCGATGAAAACATTATGTATGTTGTATGTCTCTTACTCGCGGCGGCTCGAGTACCGTAAAAGGTACCCCATTCGTCTGGATGTCACGTTTTACCTATTAACGGAACTTTTTGGTAATATTACGTATACATAAATGTTTGTTAACTGTTTAGGGTACCGTATTTTCCTCCTACATTGTTTTTGTTTGCAAAAAGCAGTGGGTCCGAAGTGGCAAAAAAGGAGATGTATGAAAAGTGTTGTGGATATATGCGAGGCTAGGGGCTTGTGTCAGGATAGAGCAAAGTGGCGGTTCATAGTCTTTGCCTACCCCACCTGTGGGACACAGGCGTGAGCTTTATGTATGTAAGTGGATATAATTTATACGGTTAAACAAAATATAAGGCTACACAGGGAAGTATATTTGTTCGACTCTACATACCATTATTATTTTTTGTTGCTTAACGTAATTAGTGCACAAATTACACGTTCAAAAAATTACTGCAAACTCATTCCACATCCAACTGCTAATTATTTGAAATGCTAACATTATAATGCAATTAACGTCATGATCTATACCCGAAGATAAATAGTGGTATGCGATGATATGACGTGGGTAGATTGGTTTGTTTTACAAAGATATTCTAATGGACTAGTCACATACATGCAATTTTGGTGACGAGAGAGCTGGACAAATCTATACATAGTATAAAACAAAGTCGCTTCCCGCCGTCTGTCACTATGTATCTATGTTTTGTATGTATTTATCTAAGTACGCTTATTTATTTCAAACTATGCAACGGATTTTAACGCAGTTCTACTGAACTGTGTACTGAATACGATGTCCTGCCGGCGCTGTCCGAATTGGTCGTGTGACGGGCGGTTTTGGGGTCTTCTGTCAGTCGGGGTTAAGTCCGTCGTACGATCATGACCGTTGCAAATTAGGACAGCGCCTAAGACTGCACTTGCTCAAGCGTTGCGTAATAAACAACATTTTCCTTGGAAATGATAAGATAGCGTAACGCAGTCACCTAATTTGGTCGCATCGTGCCCTCGAGCAGAGTTCAGAGGCTAACCACAATGAATTTAACCGCAGCGCATTTTGTTGGCAAAACATAGTTCTCTGACAAGGACGACATGCCTAAGTCTACGGAAACTTAAACACGAGTGAGGTGATCATAGTAATTAGCTTTGCAGCGATTCGTGCCTGCACGTATCTATTAAAAACCATTTAAGCCGGCGACCTTACAAACGCGGGCTTATCAACACAATTTACAATATCACGTTCGTAATAAGAAGCATTGTTTCACAAAGCGGAGGTTATGAAATGGTCGTAAAATGTCGTGCGCGACGGTAGAGCGCCCCGAAAACCGGGCAGGAAAAACGTTTCGTCCAGGGTTCTGTTTGGTTAGGTATTTCTGACGTTATTGTCGTCAGATGTTATACGTCTACATCTGATGTTACTTTTTGTTGTGCTATTTTTGTATGCCAATGCATAGAGACAAGACTGCTATAAATAAGAGTGACTGAACAACAAGTTTGCTTCCTTTTGGCTTCGCTCGTGCTTCTGTTTTTAAGGTTCCGTAGTAAACCAAGGAACTCTTTAGTTTCGCGTGTATGCCATTGTGTGACGTGTAGTTGGATAGGTTTTTGAAATCATGTAGGGCTAGGTTTAAAGTGGTGCGTTTTCTTAGAACCGCGTTATATGTGGAAGAGTTGCAGATTTGCAATTCGTAATGATTGCAAATACTCATACATAATATTAAATGTTTGCTGTGGAAATAGTTGCTACGTAAACAGTAAACGAATACCTATTTCTATTCAACCTCTTATTTACCGAGATAAACAGTATCAGACGAAATCTGATACTAAGAATCGCGATTAAATGATAATGCTAATTTGCGATTTTCTAGAACAGGTTTCTTAGGTTGGTAGAATATATAATACATTAGGTAAACCAAAACAATGGGTAAGCCAATTGCCTTCTTCAAATATCGGATTTCTTTTTAACGCCTACTTTAAGCTGTCTAGAAACAATCTATTCACCGTGCCCTTGAAGGTTTCCAGATTATATGGAGACTCAACGCATTCCATTCCTTTACCGTACGCATTAGTAAGGTAGAACCAAAGCTGTTCGTATTAAAATAGCTAGTATATCTAACGCATTTAAACTGTTGTTATATAAAATTTTGCCATTTACATCATTTGCAACTGGGGTCGGTAGCCGAGTGGAAAAGCCGGGTTCGAATCCCACTGCGACAATGTACCAATGGCTCTTTTCGGAGTTATGTACATTATTTGAATGCTAACCGATGACCTTACGGTGAGGAAAAACATCGTGATGAAACCTGTATATTCAGGCGATTGAATGTGTAATTATGATCCAATCTGGTCAGGATCCCCTGGGCTCACGGAGGTCAGATGGCAGTCGCTCCACTGTAATAAGCTGATCTGCCAAATCCGTGATCATAGTTAAGGTGGACCCCGGGTCCTCGTGCCTGAACGTACAACCGGGACATTAACGCCAAGATGATTATTACTATTATTTTTATTATTTGCAACTGGCATTATAAAAACAACCTAGCGGATGTGCGACTAGACTGAGCATTTACATCCGTGGCAGCCTTGTCGTAAAAAACGCTAATTTGGTCACTTGCTGCGCAAGCCACAGGGTTGCATGGGAAGTACGAGTATGTGCCTAAACTAACCGGTGTTAGGAAAGAGGCCGAAGTAACTCTTAGAACTTAAATATTCTGTTAAACACCACACGGCTCACGACCAATATTGGAAATAATCAAGATACCATGTGTCTTTATTATCCTCCGTGTATATTATGTATTGCAGCTAATCGTCGCCCACATAAGGCTTATAGATTGCATTACCAGTTATAAGTGCATATGTAATGAGTTTGTCGGGCATGCGGGTCCACGAAGGTCGATTAAACCAGTTTATTGAATTGAATGCAACTGCGCTCAACTGACATCCCATATTAGTCTAATCTGCCTTGTGAATGCCTACGTTGTGTCTATTATTGTGAGGGCGCCGTATGTTATCCTACGTCATCGAATACAAGAAAAAGAAAACTGGTAGTGATAGTAGACGTTTAGGAGAGCCACAAAACGTCGGTTAGCCACATTAAAGTAACTTTTCTGTTTTGTTTGTTTCTATTTTTTTTTGAGCAATTACAAAAAAATAGAAATTCAAAGTGCAATTTTTCTTGTACTCGTTGACGTAGGACCTACGGCGCCCTCACAGTCTAAGACTTTGTAAAACGTATGGTTAAAAATCTCACTTGTACAAACTCTTCTTCCTCCTCTTGTCGACTATGCTGATGCCTGCTACTTGAATGCCACGGAGGAACTCTTAAATAAATTGGAGCGCTTACAAAACCTGTGTATCCGGTTCATGTTTGGCTTGCGCAAATATGACCACATTTCAAACTATCGTTCCTAACTCAATTGGCTCATAATTCGCTTTCGCAGGAATGCTCATATCGTATTCACCCTCTATATTTTCGTTCATAATCCTTCCGCTCCCTCATACCTCCGTGACCGATTCCCCTTCTCCCGTCCACAAGACAAACCTTGTCGTTTCAGGTAAGATCGTCGCTGGATATCCCCATCCACCATTCCAACTTCTACTCCTACTCCTTCACTGTTATATTCATGCCGCAAGACTGTGAAACTCTCTTCTGCACGAAGTGCGCGATTGTCAGTCGATTACAATCTTTAAGAAGCGGGTAAAAGAACATTAGCTTTTTTTATGTGCCTGATAGTACTACAATGCCTGTATGTATTTATATTTTAGTATGTATATAATATCTTAGACTTGTGTAATATTACACGAACCATTTGGATCCATTTTTATAGTGTATATTTAGTATCTTATTTAGTAAAGGAGTTTATTAAAGTAATTCTTTGTATAACTATTGCTCACGTCTCATCCCCTATACTCTACTATGTATCTCTTCTATAGGCCTGCTGGAAGAAATTTTGTCTGTAATCTATTTATTATGTTCAATAAACTATTAAACAAATAAATACCCTGCTGGACTTAGCCTCTTTGGCTGGGGTTTTGCAAGCTTGGCAGACGCGAGGAGACCGCGAAAACGCTGTGGCGCTCATTTGTAGTCTACAGTTTCTAGATAACGAAAAAATATGTCTCAATTATCTCATTTATTGGAGGATCCATTGTTTTAAGTAACCAGGACCAATACCTACTGAAATTCGTGATAATTATCTGTATTTAACCATTATATGCCTACAAAAAATCCACCACACGACGATGACTATATCGCAAAAAGCTAAGCATAAATATTTGCTTAAGTTGAAGACACATAGCTACCCTAACTGAAGGCACATTACACTCACCACCTGACAGTAAAAAAGTTGATGAATCACCTTTTGAGTTCCGCCTTTACTTACGAGTCACCCAAGCCGCTTCAAGGTGTCCTCCTGCCCTCTAAAGATGCCCTCTCGTGTCCTAGAGCTCGAACGGCCATGACAGTTGTCTGTACTTCCTTTTATGACTGCTGAGTGCACCCTAATATGTATGTAGTGTAGCAGGTAGGTGCTCTTTATTATCCTCCTCGCTACGTGCCGGCATGTGACTGAGTTATAAACAAATGTATTGACGATGAATACCGATAATGAAAACGTCGTAAATCGTTAACGACAACAGCAATACTACATAAAATAAAGGAATAAACAATTACAGAACAACGGATTATATATTGCAATAGCTATGGAATGCAGGTTCTTTGCTAAACGATGCCCTCATTTACTGCAGACAGAAGCAGATAAATTGCAAGGAATTCTAGTCCTAATAATAGCGTCTTTGAATTTTATTACTAAAAGCCTAAAAAAAATTGTAATAAAGCAACAAAACGGCTGCAAAGCTCCGCTTCTATCTACATTAATAGATAAAATAAAAATCTATACAAAGTATAAAACAGAGTCGCTTCCGGCCATCTGTCTCTATGCATCTATGTACGCTTAGATCTTTTAAACTACGCAACGGATTTTAATGCGGCTTTTATCTATACAGTTATTCAAGACGAAGGTTTATAAGTACGAAAAAAAGGGTAGATAGGGGTAAAGTAGGTGCACGCGAACGAAGTCGCGCCGGGAAATATATAAACTTGGAAACTGGTAGTTAAACAGTGAATCCGCGTTACGTCAAATCCGCTTTTTTTACTACAAGTTTACTAGCGCAGACCTTTGATTGTACAGTCACATATTAGTAGGTTTTACAGGCAATACAACCTATTACTTTAAAAACAATAACGCGCCGACCATATTAGGACTGGCAGTAATAAAGATTGACAGAAATCTGCATGTTGCAATAAATGCATGTTATATTATGAAACCACGGACATCCTCACTTATAAAATTAGGCACGTTTTTATCTAGATATCTCATTGACTGGAGAGGTCATGGTGTAATTGCTATAGCCGCCCTTGCCCAGAAGTGGACAAGGCCAGCCACGTAATGGCCACCATACTGTGACCTTGCGCCGGCGCAATGACCGCAGCCGACTTCCGGGACCGCCTCACAGAAAATTAACTTGATTGGTTACAATAAATATATCGACGAAATTAAAGCAATTAATGATACACGCCCACACACGCAGATTGCGTATTAATATTTTTGTTTTACTAGCTTTTTGTCATCGATTAAATGTAATTTACTTCAATTTTGTTAAAAGTTAATCAGACCAACATAGGATGCTATATCGGCAGGAAGGTAAGAAAGGCAGGTTTGAAAAGAAACAAACAGGCTTAAATTTTCATCAGTATTAACAATACAATAAAATAAATATCGTCACGTGCGCGTTAGCACGAGCGGGACATTAACGCCTCTAGATAATTGTTTTTTTATCTATCATACTTTTTGACTTTACAGTACTTTTTATAACAAAAACAATATAAGTAGGCGAATTATTAAACCATTGAAAAAACTACTTACTTTAATTTCATGGGTCATAAAAATGTGCGATTTAAAATTGCAGGGAGTGGATTAGTGGCATCACTAGATCACAAGCTGTTTGTTTTTTGCATATACTATTATGTCATACCGCGCCTTGAAATTTAAAGCCATGTATAAAGTTCAGTTCCACTTCCACATTATTTTTTTTTCTTTCAGACTCGCCCGCGTGAACTATGATGATGAGAAAAGAACATTCTTCTCCTAAGTCTAAAAAGTAGATCTGTTTCTAAGTGATGAAATATTTTTTGTCTGATATAATTTAAGGACACGATTGTAAAAGTGTCATACTTTATTATATTATTGTGACTAAAACTTCATCTTAATTATTAGATATTAATTACCATTAACATGAGACCTTTGACCATTTGACCATTTATAATTACTATTGACATTTGACTAATAATAATATTAATAGCTATAGACATCCATCATTAATTGAACCAGCATCAAATTAATTGTTTGCCATTTTTAAGGTAAACTTTTAATTGAGATATTTAACCTATTCGATAACCTTAAACCACGACACGCGACCAGCACGTACTATTAATCAATCTCTTAATGCATATTAATGATTAAATATACCAAACGGTCAATGCATCATTTTTTAATCATAATCTTGTACAATCTCCTTGTATTTTTCTCGGCTATACGACTGGCAAAAGGGCTTAAATATGACCGGTTTACCTCGACTAAGGTCGTCTTAAAATATTGTTTTATGTTTACAAAGTAATGTATATGTTAACCTCGATTACAAGTCCAGTCTCGAATCGTTCTTCCGTAAATCGCAGAGTACGAAGTGTAGGCCGACCGCGGCATTCTTGGCGGTGGTTGCGCCGACTTCCGACATGCCTCTTGACGGATTCATGTCAAGATCTCTCGCCGTTGAAGCGGTAAAGGTCAATTTATTATTTTATAAGTAATTTACAAACAAATGTCCGTAATCAAGTTTTGTTTCTAAACGCTATGACTCTTCAAATATTGAAAAGTTAATTTAGTGTCTAACATATTCATTACGCCATTGAAACTACAAAGGTTGGTTGAGGGAGGAATTGTTATTAGAAGCTAATGTTTGGTGATGATGAGATTCTTCAATAGCTATGAAAATAAATTATGATCAACGTCTTACAACAACATGAATAACTAAACAGGAACTACTTAGGTACCATTAGATTGGACTATAGATTTAACAAAATATAACCCTAGCATATTTTAAGACAAATAATTTGCAACTATAAACGTTCCATTAGTTTAATTGCTAGGTGCAGAACACGCTGCGGCGGCGTGTCTGTCTGCATAAGCGATAAGGTTGCGAGCTGTAAGTAATTTTCAACGAAGGATGTTTATTAGCTTATTTGGTCCCTGAAGTAAATGGACTATGTTCATTCATAATTATTGGTTAGTTAGATGGCAGATAACAGCTGGAAGATGTTTATTGCCGTCATCATACGGTTTCGCACAACCCTCACTTTACGATGTGGGGATGAGAATGTACACTTTGTATGGGGGAAATAGTGATTCCTGGAAAATACAATATATACTTTTCGAGTACGTTAGGTTAGGTTAGAACCTTCAAATGATAGATCATTTGAATCATAAATGCGCTTTACATTTCTCGCCGGCTATTGGTCCAGGTTCACAATAAGTCATGTTTCGCACCAGAGCGGCCGCGCCGGCGCAACATCCGTTTCCCGAAGGCGAGGCGGCTGCGCGGTTTCGCAACTCTTGCGCATTCCGCGTCACGATATCGCAGATACCGGCCCACGAGCTTTCTGCAGCGTACCTACCAATGAAATCCGGGTTTTTAATCCTTACTATATTCGAAAGAAACCGCGACCTACTTGTAATAAAACTTGTGTACTTGGCTTTAAATTTCGCACGTAGGCGTATTTAATTGCAAATCTCGCGGCGAGTATCGCAGGACAGATCAAAGGCTCCCCGCTCACCGTAAAGAGCCACTAGCGCGTTGATTACAGCATCCTAAATCCATTACGGCGAAGATCGCAATCCGTGTCAAGTACGACACATGTCTAATTAGCATTTTAGAACAGTTAACGACGCATGCGCTGTATAATTTGCACTTACCGCGTCTTCTGGTCGTGGCGTGACTGTCCCATAATCTGTAGTTTGTTTTGCCTTCGGACGCATCTCGGACGAGTAGCCACGCGTAAAATACACACTGCAAATCAACAACACGCAATGCACTCGTTATATGCAGTTACACACGACTGACAGAAATTCAAATTTCATTTCAATTGGCTATAATACATAAGCGCTTACGCTCATTTACTTCCAAGGTTTTAAGCTAAGATTAGCTAGTTGCTAGCGAACTTCCGACAAAATTATAGGTAGCTGGGGCAGTCGAGCCGAGACATTCCTGGCCACACCTTATTTGAATTTATGTATAATTCCAAGTTCAAGCTGGTTTTTTACGTATCACGGCCCGTGAGGTCGGCGGTGTGACGTCAGCTTCAGAAAAGATGACTCGATTAAAGAAAAATGATGTAAGAGAGTCACTGTGACGCGAAATACGCACCCAACACGTTAAATTTAATGTAAACATTGACTTAATCTGACCTTCGTTCGTGAATTCTGGTAGCATTGTGTAGTGAGAAATCGGCATCACGTCAAATGTGACCTGAATATTGGTCAGGTCGGAATTTCCTCGATAGTCACGCCTCTTTCCATCGAAACACTGAAAATTGAACTTGACATTAAGATAAACATGCTATGAGTAATAATGAATCATTTATTAATCACTGCACAATATGTAGCGTTAAAATTAGTTCCTGGTAATTAAATATTCACTCGTATATCACATACACAATCATTGAATACAATATTTATAAGGACTACGCATTGACTTGGGAGTGAAACTAAACTCCATCCAGGAATAAGTAAACTAATAGTATATTAAATGTATAGTATAGTAAATAGTAACTACTGCAACTTCTGTTTTCCATGATCTACAGTGATGACCTAAACAGACACTGAATTTGGACACTCAGGAATGCCTGTGACCGACTCTATGTAGGGATGCACAACAAAAGTAAGCAAGCAAGCGGACCACCTAATGGAAAGTGGTCACGGCTGCCTATGGACATTAGTAACACCAGGGGTATCACTAATGCGTTGTCCACCTATAAACCCCGAGACACGTTGTTCAAGCACCAAATAGGCAATGCTAGCTTCCACTGCTAAAACCACAGTTCCGGCAGCAACATATGCTGTCCGGTTACAGAAATCTAACCCGTACACTCCATAATTTCACTCCCAAAGTCAAACTCCCAAGAGGACTTTCCTTAGATAGCGTGTACGGAAACAAGGTTTCTGTGATGGAGGTTCCTAGTCGGGCAGCTCCAATGCGAGACATCCCGCTACGCTCTACCTCTTTTATATCATCCAAATCCATTGTTCCAGGCTGGGTGAGCGATGAAGGGGTGGTTCGACGCGTTCCGCGAGGAAGGCGGGCCGACCCTCTACGCGTACCACAACCGCACGGCGGTGGCGGCGGACGTGCCGGCGCTCGCGCTGCTCATCGCCGCCCTCACCATATACATCGCCTTCCTTGCCATCTTCCCCGGGATCAGGAAAGAGGTGAGTTCACTTATTACTAATACAATACCTATGAAACGAAAATACCAAACGGACAAACGATAATAGAGAGGCAACAAGCAATGGTCATCTGACAGAAGGTGGTTTGTGGTTATGTTACGTAGCCGTAGAAGGTTACATCTCATCATCATCATCATCACAGCCCATAACAGTCCACTGCAGGACTTCGGGCCTCTCCCACGAAAGGGGAGGTCATTGCCATAATCTCCACGCTTGGCAGGCGGGTTGGAGATCGCAGTGCAGTTGATGTAAATCTACCCAGAAAGATGCTGCTGCCCACCTTTCGGATTTGTCCCTTAGTCGCCTCTTACGACACCCACGGGAAGAGATGGGGTGGTGCTATTCTTTGAGGTTACATCTACTCCCTGTCTATTTATCACGTCATCAACAGTTCATAACATTCCACTGCTAGACTTGAGCCTGCTCCATATTTGTGGAGGGCTTTGCAAATCTCTACGATTGGCAGGCGGGTAGGAGATCGCAGTGTGTGAAACATTCAATTTCCAATTTTCTAGTCTACAACACCCAACACCCTGTCGAAGGGGTCGGTGCAATTCTGCTTTTGCCGAAGACTACATGGACTCGTGTGACTGAGAAGTGGATTTACTTACCAGCACCAAACTGCTTTGCTAATAGCCGTAGGTGGATGGTTATATAGTATTTACTTCTTGTCCATTTTTCAATGGAACAGCGTACCGTTAACTGTATGGTCTGTTCAATTTTCATTATGGTTACATAGATTTTCTTTACATTTTTCTCGGTATTAAATACTGAGTAATCACTGCTATTTTAACCTAGTAGGCACGGTCTCATGGACTTCTTTCCCGTATTACCATTTGTCTTTTCTTTCATAAACTGTCTGATCTTTTTTTATTTTATCCTGTAAATGTCAGTTCACTTATTTTCGTTCGCTTTCAGTGACAACTATCGCGGAATAGGAAATGAGTTAGTGGAAGTGTAAGCCATGCGGTGTCGGTATAGAACAATATGAATAACTGCTTGCAAAAAGTTCGTACGAGGCGATTGTCTTAGAGGCAGGTCAGCTAAGACCTACATAGGTCAAAAAGAGTGCAACAGCGTTTATTTATAACACTGCAATCTCTATCAAACACCCGTGAAGATCGTGGAAACTAGAATTCCTGTAAAATAGACTCCTGTAAAATGGAAGAGGCTGAAGTCGTTTGACCTGTAACGGGTGTTACCAGCCGATTATGGGAAAAAGTGTGTTCCCTTGGTACGACATTTATCTGGTAAAGTCCCTAGCTTTAATACAGCGACGGTATCATCGGCTTCCCGATGGCTTCCCATTGAGGTGTAGATGACCTTGTGACTGTCTTGTCTCTCGACATTGTATTAAGTTCTATACAATATTTACTAAATATATGAATATGAATACATGGACTTAAGGTCCTAATTGGCAGTGGTCGTGCGACGGACGTCGCCCAACTAATAGGAGACCTTAAAACCGCCCGTTCACGGCCACAGTCGTACGACCGTTGCCAATTTGGAGAGCGCCTTAGAGTTTTGTAAGACGATGGCCCATATTCTCTACGAAGCCTGCCTAAATTTCTAGTTACACACTTAATATGCGCCTAAAAGAAAGACCGTCCTTTCTTCATTGTTCTTAAACCAGTCTAGACGAGCCCAATTTCTTTGTGTCTACGTGATGAATTATGACAACTAAATTGATGCCAACTTAAGAATAAATTCGGTTAAGCTTGGTTGACTTTGGCACTTGGTGTCCTAGAAAGAAAATGTACATTTACTTGTATCATTACTTATTACAAACGTTTCCTGCCTGTTTGTTTTCACCTATGCCGATTAATCTCTCTTCTCTGATATCTGTAATTTCTCGCCCGAAACACAGGGTATTCTATTATCCTCGCAAAAACATTTAATATTTTTACCTTTTACGTATTTAAAATTGAAATGTATTTCACAAGATTTCATAAAAAAATATTATATTGATATTTATTATCTCGCTATAATAGTTATTATATTGATATTTATTATCTCGCTATAATAGTTATTATAGCGAGATAATAAATATCAATATAATATGGTTCGGGAAATTCTGGGAAATAATATGGTTCGGCTGCTTTTGCTCTAGCAGGTATGGATGTGAATCTAAGCTTCTGGGTAAATCACTGTCTGGTCACACCGTTTTGGAATAGAGCCGTGACGGTATACATAAATACCACAAATACCATAGCCTCCTTCATCGTACTTAAGAGAGGTTTCCACGATACGAGTACACTCGGACCGAGTGAGCTCGTACGGGTAGCTCGTATACTATCCCACTCGTAATTCGGTTTCAAACATCCAATAGCACATTTATCTCGACATGGCGCGACTGATGATCTGCTACAAAGTGTAGAAATTGTTGCAGATTTGTCTAATGGCTAAAGTATAACAACAACAAACAACATTCTAATATTCCAACGTACTTCTTCCGCCTTGTATAATTTTACAACTTGCATTGTTTCACGCTCACTCCGCTTATTTTTCACTCGAGGTGTTATGAAATTGGCATTAGAAGCCATTTTGATTTTTAAATTACATACGAATGTGCTCGTCGAAGTAGAACACGGTCCGAATATACTTTGATCGGAGATTTCATTCGAATGCACTACCTGTTTCCACGCCCCGAGTGACGTCCGAGTAGTCATCCGAGCGCATTCGGTCCGAGTGTACACGTATCGTGAATACCCCGCTTAACTTGATACGAAACTACTCTAAGAAACATGTAACATTAATCAAGATCCCTTTCCCATCCACAGAGGTTTTCAACGTTCACGATAGTCACGCTGAGCCTGTTCGTGGGCACCGTGATCCTTGGTGAGTTTCGACATACTATGATATACCTATTAACTAACAATGAGTCGATAATAATATATCATCGTTTACCAGCTGTCCGCGCCCTGCAACAGCGTCTACTGATTGATGTATATTTGACCGAGACTGTCCATCAATCTAGGCATGGCTCGAAGGCGACCGACCTTGTTAGTGTTGACGCGGTAATCGTTGAACAGAACCGCCCAACGTGTTAATTACTTCAGCTCACCGTGAATCGAAGTCAGTTGAAGCAAGGGGATTTAATTGATACGTGATGGTTATGTAACTGGTCAATTAGACACGTACGGCTATGAAATAACCAATAGTGTGATGTCATAAGTCAACCATCAAATAATGGTCTACCATTCTCGTCGTCAGCGGAGCGCGGGCCGTTTTGAACAGCGTATTGGAAATTAAAATTATTATTGTCATTAATATTTTCCCTGATAACTGCATTATATTGCATTTCGCTTGTAACCTTGTGACAGTTGTGAGTATTTACAGTTATACACGTTAGGTATAATAAAAATATTATGCTCAAGGTAAGTACGAATGATTAACAATTTTACGACATTTATTTACAAAACACTTCTCGGTAATGCTTCCATATTTGTTACCGCGACTCGACTGTCTTACCGAAACCAATTAAAATTAATTCCTGTCTACTGGAAGTGGCTGTAAATTTAATTTTCCGTTGATAATTAAATGAAATGGACAGTTAGGACAGCCATTAGAGTTTTGTAAAAAAAACTTAACTTTTTTCGTAATGGGCATTAGCCATTGTTTTCGGGTGACCGCCCAAGTGGAGAAATCAACAACTGCATTCTGCCATTGACCGCAATATTTCGTGTGTCAAACGCAATCTAGTTTTGTATAAGAGTCCATTACAAGTCTGTAATCGCCCTAATGTGCACAAAAACGCCTTCAGAAGATATCAATCTCTGAGCAACCTATGGCCTTAGGCCGTTTGTAATTGGTCCAGTGAACACGCGTTAGTCTCGCAAACCCCTAATTCTAAACTTAACGGCCCGGAGCGAAAATGTAACCTTTTCCTTATCTATTACATTAGACGATTAAGGAACAATATGTATAATAATACCACTTGCGAACAAAGAAATATTACGAGGCCCTTACGTTACGTTATGTAATGAAGAATAAACTATTTTGTGTTATTTGATAGAAAAAGAGGGAAGCGGGCCCCCTAATAGAAAGGTCACAATCACCTATGGCTAATGGAAAGGTCAGCGTCACCTATGGACATCAGCAACGACGTCACCAATGCGCTACCTCTAATGAGATGGATTTTATTGGCCACTCTCGTTATTGTGTTATAGCTACGGTGCTTAATTTTACCACTTACATATCTGTATAAAATTGTGTGGCCTTGTACAGTCGAGTTCATGAATATGAGAGCATTGCCAATGCTTCAAATATAAATGCACATGGAAGGGTACTTATATATCTGAGCAGATTCATTAATCAAACATATGTACATCTGCTCAGATATATAAGTACCCTTTCATGTACATTTATATTTGAAACCTTGGTAATGCTCACATATTAATGAATTCGACTATACCATTGGGTAACAGTGTGACACATCGGGAATTTTTTTCCTTGAATAACAGTGTTGCACAAAGAGGTGTGACTCAAGCGAACAAATCCAAAAACTGCCTAATTGCAGCAGTGCCTATTGTTTCCGTCGCCTTTGCGAACATTTTGGCTGTTCAAAGTTCAATATCCTGCAGCATTCCTGACCTCAATTTTGATTTGCAGTGTGCAAGCATGGGTCATCGTGGCACGTGGCCGGGTCGCGGGTGGCGCGCGCCGCCTACCGCGCCTTCTCCACCGAGCGGCTGGACTGCTGGCTGGCCGTGCACGTCGGCCTGGGACACGTCAACGTCACGCTCACTGGTAGCTATTGCTCATTATACGGCGGCTTCATATCATGCATCACTGAGCGTATCGGCGCTCACAACAAATAGAAAGACTTTCAAAATAAATATAATCATAACAATCATAACTTCTTATAACTTAACAAAAAATAGCTGATGAATTTTTAGACCAGAGGACTGAGTGTTTTGCTTCGATTTTACTTTACTATCGCGTTTGCGTTTACGTGGGAATTTGTATGAAAAAATGTATAGTGCCATTTAGTGCCGCGATAGTAAAGTAAAATTGAAGTAGTAAACTGTCTGCTCATTAAAAATGCTAACATCCCAAGAAACACAGGCAAACTACTGATAATGAATCTCACAAAATCTTCTCACTCTTTTATAAGATTGACACCCCGGAACCAGAATACCTGGCTCCTAATAACCAACTTCAAATTCAGCTCACGAAATAACAACGCTTAATATTATGCCGAAGTACTTAATTCTCCTCCCAATACTGATTTCCAGCGGTGACGTGGGGCAACGCGTCGCTGGGCGACCCCGGCGTCGACTATAACGAGCAGTTCCGCTGGGAGGAGGCTGGGGCTATCCAGGAGTGGTACCGCGCGGGGCTCGAGCGCGGCCTACCCTACCCAGTGCTTTCCGTGGCCGAGCACTTCGCGGTCCAACACGAGGGCTTCGAATGGGGCGCCAAGTACAGAGCGGCCGGCTACACCACATCCACGTTGCTCTGGTGAGACCGTAATTATCTTGTCTTGCCACTCAGTGTTATATTGAGGTAACTCAACAGTTAAGTATCCAATACATTTTTTACCATCTACAGTTCTAATTTCAAAAAGTTTGGTCATGTTCCTTCTACTTTCTTACTATTACATACTTCCTTAACAGTAACCACGAATCGTGTCGATCTACTTACCTTTCCTTATCTTTGATATGCTTACTGGTGAGTTTGTTGCCATGCATAATAATAAAGACTTCAATCCATCGTTTCTTAGGCCGGCTTCTTTTTCCTGTATCGGACGGAATGGGCATATTTTTATATAGTTATGTACTACTAAAGTGGCAAACAAGCTAGCGACCTGTCTGATGGTAAGCAGATTACCGCAGTCTGGGGTATCACTCCCGTGTTGCCGACCCGACGTCGTTCCTCACATTATAAACATGAATATAAACTTATCTTCCAGGACGGCTCTAGCCTTATGGCTGCTAATGAACTTGCTGCTAGTCGTGGTGCCTCGCTACGGCGCGTACGCGATGGCCGTGCTCGGCGTGACGCTGTGCGCCGCCGCTGCCGGATACTGGGCCGAATTGCCCCAGTCGCCCCTGGTGGTTAGGATAGATGGAGCAATGCTGTTCTTCTCTCTGGGATGGTGCTTCTGGCTTGTCCTTGTTGCTGGTAAGTCGAAATGCCCCACGCCGTACAGGGAAACAATCTGCATGGACACTATAATTCGATAGCAGATTTGGTGTCATGAGCGGTGATTTTTAACAAGCAGTGCTGTCAAATCTGAGTAGTTCTTATGAGTGGCCTAGCAACAATAACTCGTGCATTATTTAGTTCCTTTTTTAAGTTCTCTTAAATGTTTGAGTTCGATTCGAGTTCGATAGGTATTTACTTACCGTTTTCCTGATGGTGAACTCGTTTATAGGAGCAATTAAACAATTATAATACTGCTAGTTTAGTAGCTATTTGTTTAAATGATTAAAAATTCCGAATAAACCATCCACCAAACACCCAAAACTGACACCACCATCTATCCAAATTCCAGGTTGCAGCTGCGTGTTCGTGGGCCTTGTGATCGCCGGTCTCGACCTGGTGTGGCCTCATCGTTTCTCCACCGTGCTGGAAGTAGACTACGACACGCCGTACGACCGGCACGTGCTCATAGTGGACAGCAGACAGCGAGCAAGGCCGCAGCACCAGCCCTCGCTGCCAACGAGAATACTTAGGTACAGGAAATTTTTAAGCAGCCCTCGATACCTCGGTCCACCTACAAAGATGACCTTGGTATACTGGGGCTGTTTCATCACGAGATCCATCTAACTAAAGGGTTAGATGTATGAGAAACTGATTGGCAATTTTTTTTTGTCCGAATTTACTGTAAATGTTTTATGTTCTTTATAGTCATCTAATTTAGATGAACGCCTGATTCTGATTTTAAGAACCTATTCGAAATAGACGAAACACTAGATAAAAAGGGTAGTGCCAAAGGAATAGCTTTTCCCCATGGCACTACTTGTAGTGTCACGCAGTTGTGCCATGGGGCAGAAAGGTTCAAAATTGCATCCGATTACAAACGTTTAAACCTATTAGGCTCTTTCCTTTGCACTATAACATGGGGTTCTTAAATAGGCCGGCACCGCATCCCTTCCCCTTAGGTTACATATGTCTTGGACGAACACTGACCACTTTCCATCAGGGTGGGTCGTCTGACCGTGACCTCTCTAGGCAACATAAAAACGCTTTGCACGTCATACGCCAGCGATCAAATAAGTAACATAAATTATTGCAGGCGGCTCTCGTCGAAGACCCGTGAAGAGGGCCAGGTGTCGATGACGGTGGTGTCCGAGGGCCGCGACAACCCCGCCTACCAGCACGAGCAGCGGAAGCCCAACTCGCCGTGGCGGTACCCGCTCTTCAGGAGACAGATCGACAGGTGAGACAACACTCTACTGTCCACTCCCGTTGAAATTTCCTTAAAGAAATGTTTGACCTTGAACGGCTTTCTCTACTCTTGCATTTCGACAAGTCATGAATGTTTTACATAGATATTACTATTACGCAATTCGTAAAGAGGGTCATCAGTAAGTTGGATATCTTGAGTTTGTAGTCATTATTATACCACAAGAATTTGATCTAAATATAATAACCCATGGCATCTTGTTCGTCACTATTGGCAGCCTCCTCTGCATCCTTGTTGCTAAAGTTGAAGACACCCGTTCTCTATTCGAGCAAAGCGCTACAGCTCCTGTTCATCCAAAACCTACAGCGACGACCCAAAACGGCACTGAAACAACCATTCTCACCAATCTATATTCCAGGGCGGACTCCGCGTCGAGCCTGGGTTCCAGTATAAACGGGAGCAGTCCCGCGATCAAAATGTCGCCGCTGGCCGCCGCGCACCCCAGTCCCCCGGCGCAAATCCCACCGCACAGGTGATACTCATAACGATCACCATCATCGCCAGGTAGACAGCGAAATAACAGGCATGAGGCATTTCATCTTAGTCCTCACAGTGACAACGCAACTGTGGTTCTGCATTTTTGTCATCAGGTGGGCTGAACAGCATTAAAATAATCATCACCACCGTCCGTCCGTACAATACCTCCAGTTGATTCGGCCTATCTAACGTCAACTCCATCAATCAACCATTTCGACGCCAGCTCCCCCCGATGAATGAATAAGGAAATAGTTTAATGTGTCCGAAGGCATTTAATTTTCCCCACGTCCACAGATTCCTTTTTTTACTTCACACTGCCTAACGGCCCTCTGCTGAACTGGAGACTGCCGCCTCCATACTAGTCACCTATTGTCATAATCATTATGCTTGGTAGGCTACTTGGAAAATGCATATCCCGCTGTTGGCCATGAGCCTCCTCCACATTGGAGATGAAAATACTAAGTAAAACGATGCTGCCCGTGGCTAATTTTAGGAACTATCAATTTTAAATTAAAAACAATGTATCTTGGCGTTAATGTCCCGGTTATGCTCTCGTGCACGAGGTCCCGGGATCCGTCTTGACCAGAATCCAGGATTTGGCAGATCAGGTAATTACAGTGGAGCGACTGCCGTCTGACCTCCGTGACCCTGCTACCAGGGGAACATGACCAGATTGGATCATGGTTATACATTCAGTGGCCTGAATGTGCAGGTTTCATCACGATGTTTTCTCTCACCGTAAGAGCATCAGCTAGTATTTTATTCAACTAATGTACATAACTCAGAAAAGAGTCATTCGTACATTACGGCAGTGGGATTCGAAGCCTGTACCTTTCGCTTGCGAGTCGGATACCGTTACCACTCGGACACCGACGCTCCTTAACAAATGCACTACCTAACATCACTAGTATGACTAAGACGGCATGACTAGGATGACTAGATTAAAGCAATTGTGATTTAAGAATTTCAAATTATTATTATTATTATTAAGCAGGCAAGCAGTTGTCAAACAACTGATAGATGCATGTATCTATGCGTTTTATTTTCAGGTATCGTCCACAAATACCGGCGGCTGAGCGAGTGAAAGACATGTGGTGATCTGAACTATCCGTAGCATAATTGTAACAAATTGTTGGAGTGGAACTAAAGTATTATTTCATTTATTTTAGAAGGGATCTATTGCATTCGGGAGCACGAGATTGCTTGGAAGTGAGTGTCGAGTTGGGTCCTGAGGCCGTATTCAGTGCTCGACCGACGCGGACGGGTCGAAGCTATATTTGACGTAGCTATACAGCGAGTGTAACGAAGATGCCAATCGCTTCGTAGCCATTCTATTACGATTGACGATCGGAACTTATGTGTTAGTAGTACTGTGCCGATCTACGAGCGCTGCCTGAACGTAGCCAACAAGTTCTGAACAATTGCAAATAGCAATAGAATCGCTACGAAGTGATTTGTATCTGGCTAGACCCGCAGGTGTAGAGCATTTCAGCGCTAAACTGGGGCTTGTTCACTTACATGCTCTTGAAGAATTTTATACCCCTATGATATTGGAGCATAAGCTACGCGATAAAAGCCTTTTATGAATATTTTCTTTAACTTGAGAACTTATCATTGCTATCTCTTCACTACGACCGACCAACATATTATTATACTCCAGGCTTTGCGCGAGTACTGAACACGGCCTTGGGCTCAAATGGATTATCAAATTAGTACATAAGGGAAGTCCAGGTATTATGTATAATTACTACGTTCCTTGAATTTAAAATATAGGTACGTAAATATTCTTAAGCTCCCGATTGAGCCCTGTGAATCTCAAATTTCTAAGTTGTAAATATGTAAATTATTAGCTAGTTAGGTATCTAAATTATATAATAACCAATATGTCCAGTGTCATAAATTATAATGTTTATCATAATTTTGAGAATCAATATAGTATACCTCGTTTAATTTAATAAATAGTTTCGTATTGTAGAAACTGCGACACGACACACAAGTGAATACTTTGTGCCATGTAAATAATAGACGAAATGTTAAATGTAATTTACCGAAATGACTAAGCCCTTGTTTCATGTTAAAGCTTAACTTGCACTACATGGTAATAATTCAATCTAACTTGAAGCAAAGGGCCCTTATTATATTGACTACTCATTAAACTTAGAAAAACATTTCTGCAATTATTTTTAAGCTAAATGCAAACCAAAATTCCTATAAGTAACAATGAAACTTGATTGCCGATGTTACCTATACATTTCTCCTTATGAAAGTAAACACTAGAACCAAGTCATAGAATTTACCAGTTAGTTATTAAGTTATTTATTTTGTAATTAAAATATCGATGTGACGCGAAAGTGTATTAGTGAGATTTGCCTGTCGGGAACCAGGGGGCCTACTCTCGCGGTGCGACATCCCGAATTCGACATTTTTCTAGCTAAATATCTCTATTTTAAATGTTATTGAAAACTATCTTCAACAATAAATAGACTGTGAGGGCGCCGAATGTTATCCTACGTACTTGAGTACAAGAAAAATTCCACTTTATAGCAATAGTAAAGGTTTAGGAGGAGGAGGAGATAAAACGTTGGTCTGGCCGTGCACAACTGCCGTGTACTTGACACAAACAAAATATTTTTGTGCCAGGTTGTGCACAGGCAGACCAAGGTTTTGTGGGTCTCCTAAACCTCTGCTAAAAAGATGAATAGTAGAATTTTTCTTATACTCGAAGACGTAGGATACGGCGCCCTCACAGGATTAGCGAGTTTCGCTGAAAATAGTATTTCGTGACTTTTTAGTAGATATTTGAGGCTACAGAAAATGTCGAATTCGAATGTCGAAAGTGCGAAATTAGCCCCCTAGGCGGGGTAGGTTTGTCATATATGTAGTTAGTTTAGAACCTAATAAATAAAATAATGAGAAAACCACGTTCAATGTTGTGAAGATATGTTTGCAACAGTGAACGTGTTTGGATAGTGCTGTTCATTGCGCATAAGAGTGAAAGTATTACAGTAATAGGAATGAATGACATTGTATTTATTGTGATCGAAAAGAAATATACGAAATTAAAACTCTCTTCGTGTGTGTTATTGGCACCAAGGTCCATTTTACTCAGATAATAATTTAATTAAGTACCTACTTAAATACAATTTTTAAAAATTATATATTCGTTACTTTGTTCGAGCCGTCGTAGACAACAAGTTCAAGGCGTAGAGTAACGATTAAGGAATAAAATAACTTTTTGGCCCAAAATTTCTAATAACACATTAAATATCTGATTGAATTGCATAAATAGCTTAGAAATTGGGAACTGTATTATTAAGGGACTTGCGGAGGATCCTTGACGAGGTGGTCTAGGTTCAGCTGGCAGAGGAAAGCGTTCCAGTTGACATAGCCTTCCTGAATCACCATTTCCGCTTCTCGCCAAACGGTACACTGAAATAGAATTCGTTGTCAACACAAAGGCGACAATAAGAGGAAATAGATATAGGGCAAGGATAGATGAGTAGGTATGTTAGAGGAAACAGATTAGGCTGCGATGGCTGCGACAGTTTCCCTCCTTGATTAGATATATAAGGTCTACGCAAACAAGACTCAGCCTTCAGACAACCTTCAGCGTACATTTTGCTGTGAAAAAACGAATAACCTGAAAATCGACCCAGCGATCAATCGGTATTCAAGTTTTTCTCACAGGAATCCCACATGGGTTCATCATCATCACAGCCCATAATAGTCCACTGAAGGATTTAGGGCCTCTAACAAACTAACAATGGAAAACGCTGCTGCCCATTTTCCAGCCTGCGGAGACTCTAGATCTTTTGCCTCGATAACATCAGTCGCCTTATACCCACGAGTGTAAGGGGTTGGTGCTATTCTACTCTGCCAGACACCACCCACATGGGTTCAGTTGGGATTATTATCTACAGTTTTTTCTAATTACATTGGAGTCAGATGGAAAATATATCATGATACCATGAATAATCGTGATTGAAAGTACCTCAGTATCGTTGACGGGAGGCGCGTGCCGCACAACCTTGTGGTAGTCCGTGTCGGTGAGGTTGTACACTGGGCGCGTTTCGAAGTCCAGGAAATCCATTAGGTCATCGCATATGATGTTGCAGTCACTGTCTTTCTTCAGCCTGTGATCGAAAAATTTAGTTATTTTAAACCTACTCATAAGACATCTGGCATACACATGCCTGTTCATAAGACATCTGGCGAATAATGTGCTGTTCACATCTGCCCTAGCACCCAAAGCTACAACTGTCAATACATCGAATTTAGAGCGAAGACTGCAGTAAAGAAACTTTGTATCCTCTCCAAGGTCAGGCGGTACTTCACTTCGAAGCAGTTGCTTCAGTTATATCAAGTTTAAGTCCGATCCTGCCAGGAGTCTAGTCTAATAAAAAAAAACAACTGCCGCATTACGACACCCCTAAATTAAAAGTTCTACGCTTTTCTAAGATTAGTAGAATACGTTAAAGGTATCCACTCACACATCCAGCATGCATCGCATAAGGTCCTGGCTGTTAGGCATGCGCGCCAACGACATCACGCCCGAGAACGTGTCGTCGGCGTGCACCAGACTCTCGCGGAGCCGCGCGAGATCTCCACAAACGCGTGTTCCGTATCCAGCTGGTACCTGCGATCTTTACCAGGTCGTCGGTCCACCTTGCGTCTTCCGGTACGTGGTCGCCACTCGAGAATTTTACTGCTCCATCGGCCATCTATTCTTCAAGCGTGCCCTGCCCACTGCCACTTCAGCCTGGCAATCCTTAGGGCTATGTCGGTGACGTTGGCCGCCGCATTACGACACTAGATACGACATAAGTAGAACAGGATTTAGGTACTCACACATCCAGCATGCACCCCATGAGGTCCTGGCTGATGGGCAGCCGGTGGGCCCGCAGCAGCTGCCGCATGCGCGCCACCGACATCACGCCCGAGAACGTGTCGTCGGCGTGCACCAGACCCTCGCGGAGACGCGCGCGGTCGTCCCATAAGCCGCGCGTTAGAGAGGAGAACACTTGCGATCTGAGGATAATGGGGGGAAGTCGACCAACAAGGTATAAAATAAACCCAGCGATCAATCGGTATCCAGCATAGGCGTAGGAAGGGGGGGAGCCGGTTGGGCCGTGCCCACCCCAGAATGGTCTGGTGCCCACCCCAGGATGAGGTGCTCACTGGCTGTACATTGGCGATTGACTCGGCTTCATCGGCCACCTCAGGGGCCAGGCCCCCCCTGGAAAATAGCCCTAGATACGCTAATGGTATCCAGCTGAATTTATCACAGAAACCCTCAAGGCTCCAGTTGAGATTATGAGCTACATGTTTCAGATATGAAATATATCGTTATACCTCCACAAGGAGATCATCCTCACACCTTGGAGCCAAATTGGTAGTGGACTGCGCGGTTACAAAATGAACTTTCTCCCACGCACACTAAGGTTGTGGAATAAACTACCTGGAGAGGATTTCCCTGGAGAGTACAACATGGAGTTCTTCAAGAAAGGGTTGAAAAGGTTTTGACGCCGGCAACGCGTGGGTAATGCCCCTGGTATTGCAAACGTCCATAGGCTGCGGTGACTGCTAACCATCAGGCAGGCCGTAAGCTTGTTTGCCACCTTTGTGGTATATATATTCAATTCAATTCAATTCAATTCATTTATTTGTAAAAGTAGGTAATACATAAGTTGTTATAATTATTAAGTTGTCCTCTACTTTTGCCCCAAGAGAGCATACAAATATTAGATTAAAAAATAATAATTCATAATGTCAAAACAATTATTAACGACTGAAATATCACATTTAAAAATAAAAATAAAAAATTTAAAACCATGTCAAATTATAAACTTTTTGAAGATTAAATCAATTATATGAAAGTCAATAAAATCATTCTTAACTAATACAAATTAAATAATAAACAAAATGTCAAATTCAAATTAAAAACAATATCAAAAGTTAAAAAAATAAAATAAAAAATAAAAATAACAATAAATTCAATACTCAATATAAACAAAAGTCATTAAAATCATGTCCACAAAGTAATAACAAATTTAAAACAGTATAATAAGTCATAATTTCAGTATGAAGTATTAATTTCCAAAAAATCGTTTATATTATAATAGCACTTGCTGATTAAATACTCTTTTATTGACTTTTTAAATTGGTACATTTCTAGTTCCCTTATGCATCTAGGTAACTTATTATAAACTCTAGGGGCCATACACAGGACACTCTTAAACATTAGTGCAGTTTTTGCAGGTGGTACGTAAACCATGTCATTGTCACGCCTGTTTCTATACTTTAAATTTGTAATCCTTGGGAATAGTTGTGGGTTTGATTTTACAAAAATGACTAATTCCAGAATATACAATGATGGGCATGTCAAGATTTTATATTTTGTAAAAAATGGTTTACAGCTATCTCTCTGAGACAAGCCGAACATTGCACGAATACATTTTTTTTGCGCCTTCAAAATGAATTCCCTATCGGTAGAATTCCCCCAAAATATGATCCCGTATCTTATTCGCGACTCTACCATACCATAGTACGCCGTAACTATAGTTTGTGTGTTTACTGTTGTGGCCAATTTGTACAATGCGTAAGCATTTGTGCTAAGGCTTTTGCATAATTCTTCTACGTGTGCTTTCCAATTTAATCTCTGGTCAATTATCAATCCCAAGTATTTTGTACTATCTGCTACTTCTACAGTTTTTTGGCCATATTTGACATCTATGGACGCAGTTTGTTGACGTTGAGAGAAGTGTGTTATTTTTGTTTTGTCCAAATTAATTTTTAAATTGTTGTTATTTAGCCAATCTATCACGGAATTAACCGAATCGTTAACTTCCTTCTCATACAACTCTACGTTTTTACAATTTACAGTTATCGTGCTATCATCAGCAAATAGGGACATAAGTTGTTTTGTGCAGTTTGGTAAATCATTTATGTATGAAATAAATAGAAGCGGAGAGAGCACACCCCCCTGAGGAACACCGTATTTGACTATTCTCTCAGTGGATTTATATGTTTTTTCAGTTTTTGTGTGTCTCTCTATTCTTATTAGTTCTGTAACTTGTTTCCTATTTGTAAGATATGATTCTATTAATTTTAAGATATTGCCTCGAATTCCATAAATCTCTAATTTCTTCAGTAAGAGCTCATGCTCTACATAGTCAAATGCTTGAGTCATATCACAGTATATAGAACACACTGGTACTCTATTGTCAACATTTTTTATTACATTTTCTATGAAATCGTAAATACCCATATTAATGTTCTTGTTACGTCGAAACCCTTTCTGTTCCGTGACTAGTATATTGCATTTTTCAAAAAAATCCTGTATTTGTGAGCATATGTACTTTTCAAAGATTTTTGAATCTATACATGCTAAGGCGATTGGCCGATAACACTTCATTAATTTCCTATCCCCTTTTTTAAATAGAGGTTTCGTTATAGTGGTTTTTAGAGTTTTGGGATATATACCCTCCGTAATGCACTTATTAAGAATGAACGATAGGGGGCCACATATTTCATCCGCTACAATTTTTATTACTTTGGTGCTTATTCCATCATGTCCGGTACTTGATGTATTCTTTAATTTATATATAATATGTTTTATGTCATGCGGTGTACATGGTGACATAAACATTGAATTAGCATTGTGCTCTATGTATTTGGTGGCGTTTACTCGTAGCGTGTCATTGGGTATAATTTTTTCAATAAAGTAGGCATTGAATGCATTTGCTATTTGTTGTGGGTTTTTTATTATTACATTATCTAAATTAATTTCCGATATAGATTCTTTCGGGAGTACTTGTTTTGCATTATTGATTATCTCCCACGTAGCCTTAGATTTATTTGATGCATTATTTATTTTATACATGTTTTGCGACCGTTTTGTTTTTCTTATTATTATTTTGAATAATTTGGAATAGTTCTTATATGTCATCTTGTTTGTTTGGCTGGGCTTCATCCTATACTTCCACAGAAGTTCTCTTTTTTTATGACTACAAATTTTTATTCCTTTCGAAACCCATTTGTTTTGTTTACCAAGGCGAATTGTGAATTTTTTAAATGGAAAATACAAATCATAAAAGAGCTTGAATTGTGTGGAATAAATATTATATGCTGTTTCTGCATCATCGCTCTTGTATACTTCTGAAAACGATAACTTACTTAAGCAATCCTTAAATTTCGACATATTTTCCATACAGTAATCGCGTTTGTATGTATGCCAGTATTTCAGAACACATACTTTTTTTACAGGAAGTTTCAGTAATTGTGATGTATGATCAGATAAAGCAAAATCAATCACCTCAGAAGATTTTCCTCTTTTTCGCGTCAGTGCAAAATTATCTATACAAGTTTTGCTCTTGAGTCGTGTTGGTTGTCTGATTTCTAATCTCAAGTTAAAATTTAATAACAAACATTCAAATTCTACAGTAATATTATTCTTTTTTAAGATGTATATTCTATATGTCGCAGCCAAATGGTTAAATTAGCCGGTTAATTAAACGGCTAGCTATTTAAGCAGCTATTTAATTGAAAATTGGCCAAATTCATGAACTTTGAAAGTAAAGTCAAATGAACGATATTGCCTCGAGTTTACGGAGCTCTTCCATTCATTGTCATAATGCTAACCTAAACTAACCGAATAGGAACCTTATGCAAACTATTATTATACTTTGAAGTTATTGTGGGTAAGTTAGCATTGGAACAATGTGTGGAAGACTCGAGGCAATATCGTTCTTTCAACATCACTTTAAAATCTTATGAAACTGGAAAATTTTCAACTAAATAATTGCTCAAAAAGCTAGCCGTTTAGTTAACCTGCTAATTTAACCATATGGCTGCGACATATATATTTGGACAATGCGAACAGCGTTATCTAGCCCAAAAGTAAGCAAAGCTTGTGTTATTGGTGCTAGACAACTGATAAACAACTTATATACTTTTAAATACATACTTATTATACATATAACACCCAGACCCGAACAGGAATTAAATTTTATTATTTCAATTTCGGCTCGGCCGGGAATCGATTCCGGGACCTCTTGCGTAGAAGACCACTGAACCACTAATGTTGAAGTTCAGTTGCACATTATGTAAGAACAAGGTCGATTTTAACTTGTAGTCATATTCTGAGATAACAGTCTCAATATTAGTTCAGTCTCAGTTACACGGAAAGTTTTGTCAAATCACATAAAGCAAATTTTGATAACCAGTTATGTAGATGGACCAATAGCTCTTTAAATGGAATAATTTTCCTTGAAGATAACCAACGTTAATAACCAATTATGTAGAAATTGAGAAGGCCACCGTCTCCCAGATGATTCCCATCCAGTCGGTCCACACGAGCGACTTCAGAATGTACAATTCCCAAAACGGTAGAAAGAGTCGTACCTACATGTCACTTCGTTTATGTCACACTTTTGACGGTGGCTGTTCATGTTATAGGTATCTACCTACAAAAGTCTACAATTTCATGTTGGTACCCATATTACACTGACGAACCGTACCCAATAAAAACAAAACAAGGGTTCGTGCTAGGTAAGTTTGTGTGGAAGGAAGTATCCTCTATCAGATAGAGGATGCTAATGTGGAGGCAAATCCTCTATCAGATAAAGAATACTAGCCAGATAGAGTCTATCTATTACCTGATCATTTCTCTTCTCGGGCTCTTCTCGAAGCCAGGGTCGCCTCGGAAATAGCGAATAAGTGTCAAAAACTCGTGCTCTGTCATCCTTTCGCACATGATTTCTTTTAAAGCTTGTCTGAAACATAAACATTGGCAGATATGTAAGAAAGAGCTAAAGGACTTTTGGTGACACGAAAATATTTCGTATTTAGGTCTAACTCAAAATCTTACTTGAAACATCTGACAGACATGAGCTCCCTCCTTTCAGGCACGACCGCCTCCATGTATTTAGCAACAAAGTTCTTGTATCCGTTTTCTACAGACGCCAGTGTTCGCCGAATTTTGTCCATTATCAGCGCTATATTTGCCATGGGATACTGTTGAAGGCAACACAATTATAAATAACAAAGCTAGGTAATGTCAAAAAATTAAAACAATGTTTGTGCTGTCTATTTTTGGGGTAGACATTTGTCAAGGTGTTGATAGTCAGTGGCCGAGTATCCGACTCGTAAGCGATAGGTATCGGGTTCGAATCCCAATGCCGCATGTACCAATGACTCTTTTCTGAGTTATGTACATTAGTTGAATACTAACCGATGCTCTTACGGTGAGCAAAAACATCGTGATGAGACCAATCTGGTCATGTTCGCCTGGTAGCAGGGTCATGGAGGTTAGATAGCTGTCGCTCCACTGTAATTATTTATCTAATTTGCAAAAACCTGGATAAAGATCAATACGGACCCCGGGCCCTCGTGCGCGAGAGCACAACCGATATTTGTCCGCGTAAAGAAATTGTATTTTAAAGTCTAATCGACCTGGCTAATCTTCTATGTTTTAAAATAAACACAATATAACATAGTGACTGTTTTGAATATCTTCCACTTACCTCCGTAGCATGGAGCTCCAAGTAGCGCAGAGCGTATTCGTCGGCGGCTATCAACCGGAATCTGTGATTGTTGACCACCAGCTCGTTGCCGACCCACATATCCTTGTCGGTGTACGAAGGTGGCTCGTTTGGCACGAAGAAATCTACCCCAGGTAGGTACATTTTATCACGACGGAAGAACTTCCCACCCTACAATGGTAAATTAGGTCACGTACTGAAACTATTGTTTGATCGTAGAATTAACTTCTAAAGGAAGCATTTTATTTCAATTCCTCCACACAACGCTTACCTTAAATCCTGAATTTCTTTCACCCAATTCAAAGATACCGAGTGTGTCATCGCACAAGAAATATTTTACGATGAAGTATCTACGAGCGTCTTCCTCTCGGTCGTTGATCAATCTAGCCGCGAACCTGAGCACGTGTGAGTCGAAGCCGACCCTAAAAAACAAAATATAGAAAATCAGCTATTTTATAAAATCCAAACTGATCAGTTTCCCCTGTTATCAGAGTCACGGCAAGGTAGAGGTCAGACGGCAGTCACTCTACTGTAGTTAACTGTTCTGCCAAATCCTGACTCCAGTCGGACACTCGCGCACGAAATCAAAACCGGGATATTGAAGTCAAGATAATTATTTTTTTTATTATTTATTTTGTTACGGGCTACGGAATATATATCTATGGGTTCGTCCTCTACGACGAAGTGGCAAGGCTTTATCCATTAGATACAGATTTTAGTTTGAACCGCAGGATAGAAGTCTTTATCATGCGTACAGCCAAATAACGTAATTCTCTGTCCAAATCTGTATTTCCAAGTGGCCTTATCGTCGCCCCATCGCAGATAGGCTCGCGCGGCAAATCTTGCTAGACTCAGGGCCACGAAACATTGCTGACAGGTGATGGCGCGCATGTCGATTTTTGTTTTTTAATCATTGGCTTTACAGCTTCAGTCAAACTAAGTTCCATTTTCAGCCGGGCGCAGTCTCGTGGCCCTCACTCTACCGATATCTTCCCGCTAGTGTCCTTACAGTAGACCTAGACTTACTTATCTTTGTTAAGGAACTTCATGAAGTCCTTATGAGGAGGCTTCGGCTCAACCGTGCGGCAGTTTTCGGCGGAGTCCTCATAAGAGCCGTAGCCGTTCCACGGCGGCAGCTCCCGGTCTGCTGGTTCTACGCTTACGCACTCGGTCGAGGTGTCCTTGGGCGTCGCGACCGGAGTGAACGCGTCTGTAGACGTAGTGGACATACATACATGTCAATTTTTTCGTTTAGGTTTAGGTTTTATTATAGTGACAAACGCGCAGACAGCCAACCTCATAGAAAGCTGCAATCCGCTATGTTATATGTACAACATAGCGTCCTCGAAACCAGGACTCATCACGTACGCATTGTGGCTTAAAAGCAGACATAGATAACGCAATTGTATCCTAAACATGTAGATATCGCAGGTCCATTGTTCGTTGATAGCATGTCAGCGTGGACGGCCAAGCCCATGTCCTATCTGTGTGCGTGTCTACTATGTTAATTTGGCGCTATAAATGTCCTATAAGTTCCACATATTCTGTATTTTCATGAAATCTCCAGATTAGGTACCTATTCGATTTTCGTAGATTAGAAACAGAAGTAAATTCCAAAATTGTCTAAGTTTTTAAACATCGATAACAAATATATTCAAACGTTTATTCTATGCTCCCCGAATGAACTCACCTAAACCGTAATGAATCCGGTAATACTCCTTCGTATAAGGGTCACAGTCAGTTAGGACGACTTTCCTGCCATACACGTTAACCACAGCGCCGATGCTCAAATCCGCGGGGCAGTAGGTCGGTGGCCGAGGGCCCCCTGTCATCTCAACACATGGTGGTATTTTCTAGAAATTACACATGAGCATTTTACTTTATGTTCATCTAATGTTCACCAAACAATTTAAACGACTAGACCAACTCTTACTCTAGGCAGTCTCAGTCTCTTCATTAACATTGGGCCCGACTCAATCCCGGAGTTAGGCGGTAGAACTTCTTTAACTTCCATAGTGTCATCAGCCAGGTAATAGTGTATTTCCAGATAATGTAACACTCCAAATTCGGACTCGCGATCGTCCCAGTAACCATAGAACCTGGGGGCATCATGGGAAGGATAATGGTAGCCAACACAAAATACTAAGTAATAGATGTCATTAAATACTTTCAAACTCACCTCAAAACCTGTCTATCGAAATCAATGAATTGTTTAAGAGGTCTAGGTTTGGGTGGTTTATATTTTACCGGAGCTTTCTGAAATGATAATTACGAAAATAATTCACATTGAAATACATAATATGATGGGAAGTAAATAACTAAATTCATTTACTGTTTACTTACATTGACATGATCAGGCCAATTCAATGGATCCGGTACGTTGATTCCAAGACGATTTAGGAACACTCGAGTAAAGTTGTCACAGTTTACAATCTGAGGGAAACGATTAAAAAAATTATATAATATACCTACATATATATACGTAGCTTATAACCCACTAAAGTTCCTGCTGTAGAAATATGTGTAAAAGCGGGTGAAATATGTTTCATACCTAAAGCCCTATACATTGCTTGAAAATATATAAATCTGCCGTACACTCTTGGCTGAATATAAAATTATCGTGAAGTGACCACCCGTAGCAGTTTCTACTACAGGCCGTAAATTGTAAATTAGAATTAAAGAGGCAAAATGAATATTATATACCTGAAATACTTTGCCGTAGAAAGTGACCGTCGATCCGACATTGAAATCAAGTACATCATAGTACAAGTCGTAACTGTGCGGCAGACGGATCCGCTGGCGACTTATCAAAGTACCTGTTGTAAATTAGAATCAATCAGGACTACAGTACAGGCACGAAGTACAATGCACTTTTTTCGTTTAACTTTTCTGTAATTTTTATTGAAAGCAGGTTTTCAACAAACTATCCCTAAATTCAGAAAGATTTCACGCAAAAAGCGTGAGAACAAATCAAACTGGAATATATTGCTCAAATAGAATAATATCAATTTTGTATCACTTATATTATATTGCGCGCCTCCCGCTTTTCAAAACGCGCTATACAAAAAATGGACCTTATTTTACGAGCAACACATTCCAATTTGGTTTGCTGTCACGCTTTTTGCTTCTGAATTTAGACGACTAAATTTAGCCAAATGTCTTTAAAAAATCCTCACCCTGCGCCATTCCACTGTTATCTGTCTTCGGCTCCGATACTTTTATCGTCCCGTCTTCTAAATAGAAAAGAATATCTACTTTGCGTAAAAGACGTGTCCCTTCGCGCTTTTCGTGCAAGGCTTGCTGGAAAAACGCTTGGAACCGCAAAATCTGAAAATAAGTACGCAGATGTAAGTGTTGTTGAGTGTATGACGTTGTGAGCGATCGAGGTCACCATAAGAGAGGCGATCAAAAGGTTAAGATGAGTGTGCATGGAAGAAGCGACAACGATTTGTTCCACCTTGTCCCTTCAGTTGTTACGGGTGTCTATGGTGCTACGGTGATTTTACCATCACCCGTTTGCCTCTTTCGGTTATAAATGACAGAAAAAGTCGGATAACAAGCCAAGAAAACCACATCCAAATCGGTCCATCCGTTTGGGAGCTACGATCCGGCCAACTTATGTGTATGTGTAAAATGTTTTACATCCCGACTATAAAGTTGAATGGAAACCTATAAATCTCTATTTACATTGCATTTGACTCGATAGTCTCTTCTTCTTGGCGTGTCGACTAGTGGCGGGTTAAATTTGCAAGGACCAGTACTCCGCCTCTGATACAGCGTTATCCGTGGCCGCGTACTAATCCTCCCTAGATAGTCACTGTCTACCCCTATTTACCCCTATTGATTACGGATGTGAGGATATAATTACAATTGTATGTGACTCACTTGTTTGTCGTAGACAATCCAAGCGGGCTGGTCAGGCGCCTGCTTGCGACAGTACACGGACGGCACGCGGTTCCCCTCCTCCTTCTTGTCCACGAGCATGTTAATCTTGTCTATTGAGGTGAACTGCGGACGCACGCCGAATTTCGTGCGACCAAGCTGTAATCCAAGTTTAAACATTAAATATAAATATGCTTGGACAAATTCACGCAGCGCCATCCAGCCCCAAAGTAAGCAAAGCTTGTGTTATGGGTGTTAGATAACTGATAAACTGTTTATATATTATTATTTTTAATACATCCTTATTATACATACTACACCCAAACCCGTAACAGAAATTAAAATAAATTATTTCAATTTCTGCTCGCCCGGGAATCGAACCCTCCCGAGTTCGATTCCTCTGCGTGGCGGCTGGCATGTTAACCAACTGAACCACTCAGGTCGTCAAATAATAATAATCGTAAAAATACTTATGTTACATTCAGAGGATCTCGTACACCGATGTTCAATATTACGGATGTTCATTCTCGTTGATTTTAATTTTGTATCAATTTGTAAGATGCTTTAGTAGCGGCCTCAGAGATTCGCCCCTCTCGCCAGTAACCGTCCATCGATGCATAGGGTCATGTAGCTGCAAGAGGGGAAACGGTATTCCCCCTTGACAGGATGTCGCGGGAGTATCTGTTCTGCAGGAGTGGTAAGTAGATTCCAAAAAGTAGTCATACATTCCGTAGGTTTAATTAACTTATAGTTTTAATAATCAGTAAGTACACAAAAGCGTCATTACTTGTACTAAAACAATAATCATCTTATTGTTTTAACTATAGCGGTCATTATAAAATGTGTGATTTTAAAGGCATGTTCCGGGTTTCCTACCGCGTACCTTTGTTTACGAGTAACCCGAGTAACAGTTGCATGCATCATGGTCACGGGACGACTGGAAAGCTGCGAGCGCCGGGCGATGTTGACCGGGCTACTCGTAAAAAGATACGCGGCAGGAAACCCGGAACACGCCTTCAAAATTAATAATCATCTTGGCGTCGATATCCCGGTTATGCTCTCGGCGAGAGCACGGGTCCACCTTGACCATGATCCATTTGGCCGATGCGATAATGACAGTACAACTGCCAACTGACCTCAGTGACCCTGTTAAGAAGAGATCCTGGCCCGATTTGATCATGGTTTAGTCGCCTGAATGTGTAGGTTTCATCATGATGTTTTCCATCACCGTAAGAACATCTGGTTAGTATTGGAATAATGTAGCTACATAACGAGAGGGAGGATCGGACTCGGAACCTCTCGCTTACGAGCCGGCCATCCAATGATAATGTAAATGCTTATCGCATTACAAAGACTTAAGTGGGCAGTTTTTCACTTTTTATCACCGCCGTTTTTTACCAATAACAGCAATATAATATTTATTCTATCTTATCATGGACCGTACTTGTATAGAATTTTTTAATTCTGGTGTCTTCATACCTCATACCGTATAATAATCTACAGAAGGTAGGTACCACAAATGAAAGTATGAGATACTTATATTAAAAATTATAAAAGCGTTGTGTTATTATAGTTGGTACTGAGTTCTACACTTACCAATGGATTCGTACCATATCCAGGCAATACTGGTAGCCTTGGATTTCGTATCATGATTTCAGTCTTAAATATATTTTCTCTAAAAGTAAACGATTTATTGAAATAAAAATAAACAGTAGACACACAGACACAACCAAAATGTCCGGAAAAATAAGTACAATAAATTATTTGGTTGCCATGACTACCATGCATTGTAAGTATAAAAAACTCTTTGGAGGTCAAAAGGAGGCGTGGGGACGGGTAAAGTAGAGACATAACTTCCTTCATCTAAAGAGAGGTACAGTTAGGTCTGGGATATAGCCTACCGCCGTATCAGCTGTATCAAGGCTGTATCAATGATACAGGCCCCCGAACCACAGAGCCAAACGTGTGTAAGAATAAATTCGTTATCCATAATAACAGTTAAACTCTTTCCTACTTCCCGGGAAAAAAATGTTCATGGAGGCCACATTCGCCAAAATAGCAATTAAAAACAAGTGATACAATCCGTTTTTCATTGAAAAAACAAAACAACTTAGGGCCCTCCACGCACTTCATTGATTTTTGTGTAAAATACATATATTACAAAATTTTGATCTCATATTGAAAATCATATTTTCAGCACTATCGGTACGGTGCCGTGGTGCAAGGATGGACCTGGCTCTTAATAAAATCGTCTTGGCCCACACACCCTCAATCTTCGAATTTGAACACGCGAGCGAAATCGCGCCGGGCCAGCTCGTTTATCTATACCTATATTTCAAACAAATCTATTAAAAATCATTTGCTCTTTGTTAGCCTCGCTGAAACTCGTTCGAGCGTCGATGGCTTAGTGGTGAGGGAGTCAGACTCGTAAAAGAGAAGTCCCGGGTTAAAATCCCACTGCCGCCATGTAAGAATGACGAGTTATGTATATACATTAGTTTAACACTAACCAATGCTCTTACGGTGTGAATAAAGATAGACGGAGTATAGGGTTTGAGTAGAGTTGGTGAAGGATAGGTGTAGGGCAATTGTAGAGTAGGTAGATATAGGATAAGAGTTGAATAGGTGTAGGGTAGGATGTAGGATAGGTGTAGGGTAAATGTCGGGTAGGTATAGCTAGGGTAGGTATATAATAGGTGAGGGGCACTGTAGGGTATATGTAGGATAGGTGTATGGTAAGTGTAGGACTGATGTAGGGTATGTGATATGTGTAGAGAAGGGTAGGGGTAGGTAGTCCAATTTCTTTGGTGGTGCTTTGACTTAACAAAGTTGACGTGAACATCAGGATGACGGGTAAAAACGCCCGATTTAGTTATTCAATACCACATTAGTACTATTTAGTACCTATAAAGAAATAATTAATACCTACCTAAAGTTTCAATGTTATTGCGAAAATTTATGTTCGTTGTTGTTCTTGTCAACAAAGTATAATTGGCACCTACCTACCTAATGGAAATGTTATTCAGTACACGACGAAAATCAAAAATAGGTACGAAAAATACCAAATAAAAACTATTACTAAAATGAGGTATTAATTGTTAGACTCTATGAGGAGTTTTCCAATAGGTATTTAAGGCATTCCTAACCACTCACTAGATGGCGCCCCGACAATTTTGGTAATTGATAATCGCTTGAAATAAGTTCTTAGCAAACAGGATATAAACACTGGGTACGTTGTATTGGATAATATTATATTTGTCAATAGTTTTCAACCATTTAGAGGTTGTAATAATAATGGAACATAGTGCCAACTTCTATAAATATTTCTTTTTACACTTCGTTCAACCTTTAACAGTTATGTTTATATTAATAAACACTTTATTTTCAAGTTTAGTATTACTTGGCTGCATGAAATCACTGCCACCATCATACAGATTTAAAGAAGATTACCAAAATTGTAGGAGCGCCATCTATTGATGCTTTTTGAAACAAACTATCAATACCTACTGGAAAACTCCTCATTCCATCTGAATCAAGCGTTTTTACTTGCTATCCAAGTCAATATGTCATTTTGACAAAGTTTGTCATCCTCGTCATAGTTCATAGTCTGTGTTCCTCGTGTCTGTTGACTGTTGTTGTATTTCTAATTTCTGTTTTATTTTAATTAAACTACTTGCAATTTTATATTGTAGCGCAGTGTTCTATTTTTATTGTGTGGGGATAAAGCGCGAACCAGACTACATATAAGAAAACGGCGTCTTTATTACCAAATACTTAGTAATATATACTATTGAGTATTGGTCCCCGCCTTACTATAGTATCAAATTATAAACAATTCATAACAAATTACTTTTAAGCAACAATGATCTTTGTTGTAACAGAGTAGATAATTAAATTGAGTGATTGAATACTAGCCCAATAATCTTCCATGCAAAATGATTGATGTTAAAACGAAAATAAACTCCTTTTTCATATTCAATTCCAGCTTTGGACCTAAAGAAGGGGATGTAAGTAATCACATATTGAAACTTGCTTAAGTATTATAAGTCACACATGATTTAAGAATTGATTCTAAAATTCCCTTTCAGGAAGCTAAGAGAATACTGTTCTTCCATCCAAGCCAAGCTAATACCGATGCTCGTAAAATTCAAGTGGGTTTATGCGAAGCTGTAGTCAAATTTATGTCGTAAGTACCTCGTCAGTTCAAAATTTACTTTAGCTTAGATAGCTCAGCAAAAGATCCTTATTTACTGTAAGTATGTTGATACAGATTATAGATTAACATGTTTTTTAATATACATGTACTTTTGATTGTTTTTGTAACCTATGCAATAATTAAAATAATACTGGATTGTAACCATCTCTGTTACAGAACATTTTCATCCGAACCATGTGAAGCATTACAGACTCAGACAAAAAGGCATATCTTCTATCAACCAGAAAAAGGATTTTGGATGGTTATGGTAACCCATTTTCATAATTAACATTTCTGTTTTTGTTCACATTTTGTGATTTCTTCTGTACTGTACCAGAGGTCAGGAAGGTTAGGTCAGTAAATTTTAAAATAAACACATTGAACTTGATAAATAAATTGTTTCAGGTAGTGAGAATACCATACACTACAAAAGCTCTCTCTGCCATTGGTGAAACAAAAGGAGAAGTAGTATGTTCAACAAAATTATTTTATATTATCATTGTAAAGTACTGTATTGCATATTTTTAATATTTATTTTTTAGATTGAACCGTCTGTAATGTATGATCTGCTGACGTCAGCCTACAAAATGTTCAGAATGTTTATGGGGCCTTTTAAAAACATAGATCCCAATGAAATTTATACAAAATGTGATAACTTTTTCACACCTGTAAGTTTTTAAATCTGCTAAAATTCTGATTGTTTGTAAACTAAAATAATAATAAGTTATTGAATTTCTTTGCAGTATTTGCAGTCAAAGAACTTCACCAATGATATATTTGATGTTATCCAAGGTATTAGTTACTTGCCACTGGATAAGAACTCATTCTTCAAAGTAATGTGCTTTATAGATCTCCTAGAAGTAAATTTTCCTGATTTCAAGTGCATCTGTTTTGTGTACAATGAGCAGCTGATATGGTAAGTTATTTTTTTAAAGTAATGTAAATAAATGTGTTTTGGCAGATAATACTACATACTTGTCTCTGTCGGTTTTAAATCCATGGTTAAATCTCCTTACACCAGAAGTAGCCCCTGGGTGGAGCCTAATAAGTAGTTCTCTTCCAATGGGAGGCCTTGAGTGGGGCTGGTCAGGTGAATTTCGAATCAATATGAATTTCCAGGCTAAAATCTGGATAAGCCATCATGGGTTACAGCCTTATGGGTCTGGGCAGTTGCGCTAAATTCGTCATTATCGATCGGACCACCATTTCAACGCCTGTTCCAAGAATACTTAGAAGTAAACCAAGGGTTAAAATGGGTAGTTATGCTGCATCATAGACTTACGACTACCCTAAACATCAATTAGTGTGATGTGATGGCAGTCGATTGGCTGAATGCGGTCTGATAAATTACAAAAAAGGGCTAAAGTTGTGAGTGAGTATTCTTTAGAAATACAGATACTCCATTATTCCCCAGTGAATAATCCTTTATTGATTTAAAAAGAAGTAGAACTTTCATAATAAACCCTTAACAGTCCAATGCTAACTAAACGGTACCCCATCCACATGCAATTATTTTACAAACTCCGATGAATATAAATTGAATGTGATATTACGGACCTATAGCTGTTACAAACCTGAAGTATAATATTGCTTAAATAATTTTACAGGAATGGCCTGTCCACAAGTGATATGTTGACCCTATACAAATATTTAACATTAACACTACTTCCGACGCAAGTGGCGAGAGAAATACAGGGTGGTGCAGTGGCTGCTGCCCAGAAACATGGCCGCTTTATCAGCCCTCCAGAAGGCATTACAACCGAAGAAGATTTGAACAAACTAGCAAAAGTATATCTCATGAAAGAAGATGATAATGAATCTAAACAATATTATCTAGTAATATACAGAGCTATGAGTGCTACTGTTTGCTTTACTGTTGATGGTATGTTGATTTAACTATATGATAAATGCTTATGTTTACAAGCTTAAGTAAGTAGGTAGGTACTTAACTAATATAAATCTTGTTTTGTTGCAGCAAACTTAGATTTGAAATTAGAGACATTCAAATCCTTGGATGCATTTATGAGTCCACAACTATCGTCCATTGCATCAGCAATTAGTGAACAGTGCACCATTCATGCACTGCAAGCTGCACACCTTGCAACTTCCGACAACAAATTCATTTACTTCAATAGACTCAACCTGGCATATAAATCTTCGGTAAGATTTTTTCAACATCATTGTATATTGGCTGGCCTTTGCCCAGCAGTGGGATGATTCGGGCTAATATAGATATAGAATGTATATTATGTAAATACTATGTGAGTGAATGTACTTACTAATTCATTCCTTTTATTTTAGTCTCCAGTAAACAAATTGATACCGTCAACTGCTATAAAACCGGAAGTACTAAGTATAGTGGCTGGAATACATTCTGACAGAAAGAGGTAAGAGTTTATTTTGAGTAAAACTTTAAATAAATTATATTTATAAACACAGGCTTGAGATCCTTTAATTAAAGTACATATAGGGCCAGCTAGTAGGCACTTTCGAACACTCTGCCGCCACTCCACCCTGATGCTGGTGCTTTTTATTAAAAACTATTCTATATTGTATTCTATTTGATGGGGTAAACATAGACTACTAACAAACATGAATAATTAAGTAGGTATAAGATGGTTCGTTAGTTTATTTTTATGTTTCAAAAATCAAACAAATACTCAAGATGGGTCAATTACATATGCCTGGGATGACGATTCATACGTTCATTCATTCAGACAATATATGTATATACCTATCAATTGGAAATATATTTTAAAAATTGATTTCAGCTTAGGAGACTATGGAGAGATAATCATTAAAACTCCTGATGAATATTGGATTACTGGAAAATCATCCAATGAAAGAGAATTTTATGTCATAATTCAGGAAAAAAATGCAAATCTGAAAGATATATCAGGTAATTAATATTTATGTGCTTAATTCACTTCAAATATCAATAACAACACTGAAAAATTTCATCATTATCCACTCAGTAGTTTGTGCCGAAAAATTAACATTCAGCCTTACAAGGTAGAGATACTGAAGTCCAAGCTAGGATCAATTGCTATGTATGTGAGGGTACATACATCGCCACCGCGGCCACAGCCGGCACGAACGCAGGCTGGGTGGTGGTTTGATCAGACCTAGTATGTTGTAGACCTATCATCTAATTAGGCAGGTCGAAATCTGCATGGGCATATCGTTTTGCGTTGGCGGAGCACCTCGGCCGACATTTCGGCACAACATAAATGTAACCTAATGTAACGAAATATCAAAAAATAAAGGTTTGTATTGTACCAAAGCGTAGGCCGAGGGTCTCCGTCAACTCGGGGCAGTCTCGACGTGTCCAAACTCCGATCTGCCATATTTGACGATCGGCCTACGATATATACCTATTTATCGTGCTAAATTAAAATTAAAATATATATTTCAATATCACATTTTTATTAATAATATTATTAGGTAGGTTTTGACATAATAAACATAAAATTACATACATTACATATTTGCGATATCTACACAATAAACTTTTTTACTTTACAGATGAAGTAAAACGAATATGTGAAGCCCAAATGAAAGGCATATTCTTTTATCCTATGTGAAGTGATTTTTATTAAATTTACAAATTGTTGTATTATTAATGTAATATATAAAGATATGTGTTTACCTAATGTTATTAAAGGTACATAGAATTTTTAAATTAATGAAACATCTTAATATTTAATAAAATCTTTATGTCTATTAACTTATGTATTATTTTCAGAATATCCTATTATTTTCCTGTATTCCTACATTTTAACAATAACCCAATGCTAGTCAATTGAAGCTTTTTCTACTGGCTTATTAATTATCTTCTTATACAGTTTAATAACAAGTTCCTTATTCTCATATCCCCATGCTAGTAAAACAAGAACAAAACAAATGGCCCCAACAAATATATGCATAACAACTGAACTTTGCAATAATTTGTTTTCAGAAAGTTTACACAAACAGCCTGTTGCAAATAATGTTAGTAGGAATGTCTTGCCAACGTGTAATCCGTCTAAAGGTTTATAACCTGTGTTTTTGTACTTACTGTTAATAAAATGAATACTATGCATGATCCTAGCAAACATATTGACACAGTTGGATATGATGAAACCTACAGGGCCAAATATATAAGTCAAAACATACGACAAAACAAGAAAACTTATTGAGAAAAACACCATCAAATAATTATAACTGTTTAGTTGTGCACTGGTCATTGTAGCAAACGCAAAACATTCCGTTACTCCATTTACAGCCAACAACACTATGGCCAAGCAATGACTACGTAGCAGTTGTACAGGAAGTCCACTAGATACAAAAGCCTCCCCTCCATACAACATTAGTAAAGTGCGAGAATAACTTTGACCAAATACGAGCACTATAAGTCCAATAGAGCTAACAGTCTTACAGACCTGAGACAATACTGAACATGACTCTTGAATTTTATGTTGGTCTTGCTTGTAGAGAGGAAGCTCTCTGTTAACCATTTGTGTAAAATAGAAGTAACTACTATCTTCAATGGGTCTAAATACAAACCGAGCTGCTAAACTTCCCAAATTGTTTACAACATCATAAGTGGCTTGATCGGAAAAAGACATGACAGGACTAACGGACATCACATATTTTTCCCCTTCTGTCAACAACTGTTTTACCACACCCTGTTTAGCGAAGCTTATAGTAAGAGTACTAAGTTTCTTATTAAATGTTGCATTCATTGATCCTAAATATTTGGGTAACATTTCTTTGATAGATGTAAAATGAAAATCATCCATATTATCAAACAATTTTTTCAAAACTGAGGCAGGCACAATTTTACTTTTAAGTGCACCTTTAGCATAGAGTGGTTTATTTTTAATGTACCAATAGAAAAATATATAATAACTTAAAACTATAGCCCCTATACTTCCAACTTGTGCTACTGAAAATGCAATTAGAGCTAATGATCTATCATACAATATTATAGATAGGAACAAAATAGTTCTTACAAAAATATGCAAAGTATCAAGAGCAACTTTCAGTTTCACAAAACAGAAGAGTTGTGCGATAAGGGCCATATTGGCAGAACAAAGCTCCAGTACACAGGACAAGGCTATAGACCAGCATCCAACTGCATACTGAAATGCATATACCTCACTACCATGTGGTAACACATTCAACCAAATATAAACAAATATTAAAGATAAAACACAACTAATTGGTACCGAAAGCCAGATCTGATTAATTAGGTGATTCCATTTAAATTCGTCTTTTTGACCTAAACAAGCTCTATTGAATGGTTCACGACTCAGAAATAGTATAGTACTCTCAAGTAACAAAAGCCGCACATTCATAATCCCCAACACTTCATGACCAATGTTTCTAATTACCCAAGCATTTATGACGAAAGTTATACATCTGAATAAGATTTGGAATACAATGTTGAAGGAAGCATTTTCAAGGCTGCTCATGAGCAAATTACGACCCATATTGACTGAGCCTTATCTTCTCTCACACAGCAATGGTAATTCCTTCAGTGGCAAGCTGGATACTCCGCTTTACGATGTATATTTTTTTATTAGACTGACATATTACAAACCAATGATCGTCATACGTTATTGTTATCTTTTTAAACTGCTCGTTTGGGCCGAAAGCCAGAGGATCAACTCTGAAAATAAAACAAGCCATGAAACATTATATATTCAAGCAAATTTATATAACCTTGGGATATAGCAATTAGGCGTTAAAATAAGGTTACTCACTTGTTAGATAAGGTGATGAGATCAGTTATTATAGTAGCGACACGTTCGTCGTTTTCTAGTTCACCACCAGATTCAAGGACGGCACCGTCCTCCGTCAACACCAAGTAGCCAATTTGGTCTGGAATTTTGTCCATTATAGCTGCAATACCGATATAATTTATTTATCCGAATTAAAACAAAACATCTCGGCTTCAAATTCAAAATAATAAAAATTACCTTGGTCGCTTTGTGCTCGAAAAGAGTGAATAGGACTTGCAAGTAACGAAACCTACAGCTGTGTTTTGACAGTTCATGTCATAACCTGCCCTTTTTTTGGCGAGTCGTGCATAAAGTGCGCTCCACATGTTCGCCGAAACTTCCGGCGAAACTTTTGCCGGGACTTTGGTCGGCCTCTACATTCTCGCCTATTAGGGATGTGGTGGGTGTCAAAACGCGTCGACATTATATCGATTCATCGGTGTAATATCGCTAATCTGCTGTAAACAGGGTCACAGAGGTGATGGCAGCTGCTCTACTGTAATTACTTGACATACTAATATCCTGGATCATAGATGGCGGATACTACACACACGATATTTATCGTGATACACACAGGATCACGATATTTATCGAGAGTGTAGCCTAGAGTATCACGAATCGTGATACGGATCACAGGATTTCCGAAAATCCAGAAATCAACGATCCGTATCAACTATCGTGCGATATATATCGAGCGTCTAGTATCGAGTCGATATCTATCACGACATTTCTGTCAAACTGACAGATAAATAGCGTAACTTCAAATTTATTTTCATAGTTTGTGTTTATTTTCAAGCCGCTGTGGCCACTATGGACCTGAGGGCCTATCGGCTATCTCAGTGGACAACTGAATTTGACATAAAAAAATCTGACACTACTCTAGTTTGGTACTAATTTGGTAGACGCTATTGCCAGTTTTCAACGTAGATGACGTGGTGTAGAATTATCTAGTGTCAAATACAGTTGTCAACTGAGTTAGCCAATAGCCCCGCTGGACAGTTACTATAAACGTATAAAAAGTCAACAAGATCCTCATCCTCATAATTTTACCAATTTTTTTTTCTTGACGCATCTTTTCAATCCTAATGCTAATACTATAGCAACGCAAGCTTTATCAGTCATTTTGGTAAAAATACGTAAAAATCGTAAATATACACCAGCGACTCGTCAAAAATGCTTTTTTTTAGGTTAGGCATTGGCAACTTAGTCTATTCAGCCATCAAAATCAATAAAAGAATGCACACACTAATATGAAAATATCGACGATTCTTATCGTGTGTGTCGACTTGCGATCCAAAATATTACTCGATATTGATCACGATATATATCCGCTAAACATACACGGGACTACACGAATACTCCCTCTACATTCTCGTGTTCCCGCGGAACTGTCCACATGTGGAGTGCGCTTAACCCACAGATATAACAGACTAAACACAAATCACAAATATTCCCTTTTCGCTCACTCTACAATGATTATGAATCTTGTTATACCGTTTTTTCAATAAAATAAAAATTCTCGTCAGGGGGCTTACCATGAGCTCATAGCAGGACCTAAACAGAATGAGGAGTTTTCCAATAGGTATGTAAAGCATTCGTAACCACTCACTAGATGGCGCCCCGACAATTTTGGTAATTGATAATCGCTTGAAAAAGGTTCTTAGCAAAGGGGATATAAACACTGGGTACGTTGTATTGGATAATATTGTATTTATCAATAGTTTTCAACCATTTTAGAGATTGTAATAAAATGGAACATAGTGCCTATACTTAAAAATATGTCTTTGTACATTTCGTTCAACCTTTAAAAGTTATGTTTATATTAATAAACATTTTATTTTTAGGTTTAGTATTAGATGGCTGCATGATATCACTGCCAAAATCCTACAGATTTAAAAAAATTACCAGAATTGTAGCAGCGCCATCTATTGATGCTTTATGAAACCAACTGACAATACCTACTGGAAAACTCCTCATTGCTTTCGCTTTGAACGAGACAAGCTTATGTGACACGTATAGCGCTGTCTCATTCTAAGCAAGGCAGTTTTGTTTAGATCCTGCTATAAGAGTTCATGGTAAGGCCCCATACCGGCCGGCCGGCTAGTACTCTATGAGAGTTTACCACCTCCCTCCCAACCGCTACCGGAGAGTGCCCATTTCCTTTGGGATGGGCGGAAACAAAAAAAAAAGGTTGAACGGCGCCTTGCACCATATTTTGTGCAATGGGGTCGCAAAGCAATCTCTACCAATAAGGGAATGCTACCCACACGATATTTATCTCGGAACGTATCGTCGATATGAATCGTGGATATATGATTTTCTAGAAATTCTGTGATCCGTATCACGATCCGTGATATCGTAATTAGAGATGAAACGGATAGTTATTTGGCCGGATACCGGATATCCGGCCAGCCTACAAGCCGGATAGCCTGATATCCGGCGGCCGGATATTTAACAGGACATCGTGTCTGAACAAGTTTGTGGAAGCTGTGATAGCGGTCTAGAAAATTAGATGACTGCATGTGTTTAAGTGATGTCATTAGTCTTTGTTCAATGTGACCAATTTTAACGTTGAACTGAACAATTCTTCCCACCTAGGACAGATTCGTATTTTCGAAATACGGTATTATGCAGTATTATTTACCTGTATTGACTTTGGAAAAATGATTACACTACATTATTAACATAAACAACACTTTTACAAAACTATAGAAATGCGCATGTTACGCTGGTCAGCGGGTGTCACCCAGTAGAACAAAGTATGTAATGGTCCACATTCGTGGAAGTTACAAAGTCACACACATCCTCGAGAAAGTTATTAAAATCTGAATGCGATGGAATGGGCATGTGCTCCGTTGCCCCACAGACCACCATGGCGCAACTAGCCCTAGATTTGCCGATGAAGACGGCCATCGCAAAAGACCCGTCGCCACATGGCTTTGTGGTCCAACAGGACCTGAAGGAAGGACAACATTATTGACGCCGCTACTGCTCAAATAATAGAAATATAGAAAGCAGATAATTAGAGCTGTCCCCAGATAAAGAAGAGAAAAGGCGAAAGGCAAGAAAATTTTTAGAAAAAAAAAATTTTTATCCTTAACTACCAAATAAACGATAGCAGTACAGTAGGGACATAATCAACAGTGCTTTGATTAATATTTATGGGTTTTGGGACGACTTTTTTCGATAAGCAAAATCGCTTTTATGAACTGAACTTTTCATACATTTTTCACTATCTGGTATCCGGCCGGATATTACCACACTATCCGGTATCCGGCCGGATAGAAAATTAAGGCCGGATAGGCCGGATACCGGATAGTAACCGGATATACGTTTCATCTCTGATCGTAATCCACGTTTCACGATAAATATCGTGTATGTAGATCTCCCAATCACATCGTGGTCATAGGTGGTCGCACCCTTTTGTTAGTAGTCTGTGTCAAGTCGCGTCAATCAATAATAGTTTTTGTTTTTGGTCTATGTTTACTTTGCTTGATTTTGTGACATCACGGGAGAAATTCTTTGATAAAATATTTTATAATTTGTACAAATTAAAGGATATTCAAACTACATATGTATAAATTATACTAACTGCAAGTTGATGTAAGTATTCTGTGTTTAATCGAAAAAATGTTGTGACTATTGTAGCTATTCTATCTATACAAGGTTTGTTGTGAATCTCATCGCAGCTGCAGCCCAGCCAATGTTTCTGCGTAGGCAATTTTTATTTTATACTTGCATTATCACGTATTACCTAATGGGCAAAGTAACATACGCTTCCTACGCTTCGTCCTACGTGTTAAATAATCAATAATGTAACATACGCTTCATAAATCCCTGTAGCTTCTATGAGAATTACAATAACATACGCATTACATGACGCATTTACTTCAAGAATATTAAAAGTAGTATTAAAAGTAAAATAATTTAATATGAATTGCATAAAATAATATTTGCCAATACATGAAGTTAAATAAAATACAAATTATTTAATTATCCGTGTTTTTCATATCCAGCAGCTAAAATGTTGAGGTTTCGCCCCAAACTGGGCACTGAGCGGAGCAAAGAATGGCGCTGTTGTTTTTGTCTGCATGTGCGTACTGGCACTATTATGCTGGGCACATGGCATCTGGTGAGTTTGTGTTGTAATTCTTTATTGAGTTTATGTATGTAATATCACTACATATTATAAAACAAAGTCCCATGGCGCATATGTCCATCTCATCATCACAGCCCATAACTGCAGCATTTAGGGCCTCTCCCACGAAAGAGGAGGTTATTGCCACAATCTCCATGCTTGGCAGGCGGTTTGGAGATCAGTGTTATAAATATAACAATGGAAATCTCTCGGAGGGACCCGGTGAGAGATTTGCGAGCGTCCAAAGAGACTTCTGGAAGGAGCGGGGCTGGCTAAATTAGCATGCCTTAACTACATACAAGGGACCAAGTTTGAGTTCAAGTGCGGAAAAAGGAGCCCTTTTATCTTTAACCTTTTAAATATAACAATGGAAAACGCTGCTGCCCATTTTCCAGCCTATAGAGACTCTTCGATTTTTTGCCTTAAAAATATTAGTTGCGTTGTACGACACCCAAGTGGGTAAGGGGTTGGTGCTATTCTACACTGCTGGACACCACAAGGCCATCTGTTCGTGATAAACTCAAAAAGTACTGAACAGGTTTTTGTGCAGTTTTCACCAATCAACCCAAAACCCACTAGCTTCTTTTAAACACCAACTGGATAGAGTAATTCGCAAGAAAAGAATAGTTCCTGTATTTGTTTCTGTGTGAAGCTACGATGGACACTACAATTCTGTGTGCTAAGAAATATTTATCTTTTATTATAGAGCATGACGCTGCATGCTGCATGTCTTGTTTATTTAAAATTTTTGTTATGATGTATTCATATTATAAATTTGTGTAGGATGTATAATCCTTATAAGATTCATTCTTGGTATATTGTAAAAAAATTCTAATAAAAGTCAAAAAGGCTATAAAAAGGAGTGTTGTATTAAAATTTTTTTACTTTACCTTATATTTTTGTGACACAACTTCACATAATGGTTTATTTCAGATGATGCACCTGATTGCACTGGGTTTCCTAGCGGCCGTGGTACGTGATCCACATCTGTTGAAAGATCTGCAGAGCGATGGCGAATGGAATGAAAACCTGCCGACACCCCTCTCCAAGAATGGCGAGCAGCCTCCAAGCCCATACCCGCAACATGGAGGTGCACCAAGAGACCAGACCCTCATCTACCGTGAGCTCATTTTATATTTTTATTGTTTTAATGTACTTGCCTTGCCCATCTAACTGTATATTTTATTATTTTATTTATTTATTGAGGAAAACAAACAGTCTTACACAAGTATTACACATAATCAAAACATATCAACAGACTTACAGTTCCATAATTCACATACAATATTGTACTTTTATCCTTGAGCTTACAGTATACAGCGCAAGAAATATTGAATTTAATAAAATGATTACTAAAATACAGATTGAATATTTAGATGAAAATAGTCAAAATCCACTTAGGACTCGAAAACACATACAACATGGGAGTGGTTTTTGGGGTGACATTGTCCTTGATATACACCTATTTAGCCATATAATAATATAACTATGTTTGCAAAACAAAAATTAATTTATGGATAAACTCTGCATGGGTGATAACATAAGTAATTATAGTGCTCTCGTAATTTGCCATGCTTTATCTGCAACTGATATGGATAATTAATATGGCGAGTCATAAGTAACAGCAAATGTTTATGCAACATATAAAATTTTTTTGATAACAACATAACATCTTTACATTTTGTTCATACTATATTATGAGTATAATATATATATGAGTATAACATAATATTATGAGTGCGAATTTACTGGAGGAGTTCTATTGACAAAAAACAACAACAGATCTTCCTCTCCGCACAATTAGGAGAAATCACTTACCATTTATAATTAAACTAGTGGACCCGGCGCGACTTCGTTCGCGGACACCTGCTTTACCCCTACTTACCCTTTTTTCTTGCTTATAAACCTTCCTCGTGAATCGCTCTATGTATTGTTGAAAACCGCATCAAAATCCGTTGCGTAGTTTCAAAGATTTAAGCATACAAAGGGACATAAGGACAGAGAAAGCGACTTTGTTTTATACTATGTAGTGATTACTAGCACTTATTTATTTAACCATTTAATGTGCACAATGAAAGTTACAATAATATGAACTTAAAGATAACAATTACAAAAGGTACAGCTTATTAGATTAGCTCTTAGTAGATTTCTGCAGCAGAAGAGTGGTGCAGTGATTATTGGTTTGATATTGAATTAATGACGAGACACGTCAGTCAGCAAGTGTGTCAATAGTGCTGTTACATCATATTTTGCCCACTTGCACCACTCTACTGCAGCATGAACCTTCTAAATAAAGCACAATACCTAAAATAAGGGTAGTAAGAAATCTACGGTGGAGGAAAAGTCGACCAATAATGTTACTAATTCCACATGGTTCTGCACTAGATGATGTGGATGTGGGTGCACTGGTTACAGTGTGCACACTCGCCATCACGCTCATGCTGATCTACGGAGCGTCCCGCGGCAAGCCCGCGCACCTGTTGCCGTTCTTCTGTCTGCAAATCTTCGACTTCGCTATTACCATGTGAGTATACAAGGTTAAGTTTATCAAGGTTTTAAGTTGTAAGTTTATCAAGGTTATAAGTTGGTCAATGTTAAGTTATCTAAGGTTAGCTGGAAGAGATCCCGTTGTGGGATAAGTTCGCCTTTGCTTTGTAAGTGTTTCCTACTGAAATGTACTATGTTGTTGCAATAAAGAGTTTACATACATACATACAGTCTGCGTTGTAGTAATGTGACGCACGTCGATATTAAAGTCGGTATCAGCAGTTATATAGTTATTTAGTTATAAGTGCTCAATATTGCCTCCACCGCTCTTTAGATCTCCTTTCAAAGGGTCTAAGGTTGGCTGGAAGAAATCCCATTGTGGGATAAGCCCGCCTTTGCTTTGTAAAATGATATTTTTCTACCTACTGTATTTCTTTTTTATTGCAATAAAGAGTTTACATACATACATACATATAATATCAACACGCACGAAACTGTCTGAATTTGTCATAAAAGATTGTTACAAGTTGGCTAAGATGGCCATTCAATATATTGGCTTTGTAATTGATTGTTGCCACTAATTGTACTATGTTTGGGCTAATAAATGGCTACTTAGCGTAAATAGGCGGAGACATATACGCCCGAATTATATCTCTTTCTAACTGTACTCTATATAACACCACATACTTTCTCTCTTTAGCAATGTCGATTTTAACCACTGATAAAATAAGGTTTCATAAGTTATGTTTAGACATAGACTTTATGTGGCAATTACTACAATTATAGTAAAGTTGTAACAATATCAACAATTATAGGTATAACATGTTAAAACTAGGGTATGTTAGGTTTGACGTGTATATCTGGGGCTTTGTTACTTTGTGTATGGCATCATATCTCCCGAACGGAAGGACCGATTTTGATGCTGTTTCCTCAGTTCTAAAGTTTCATCGAGCTTTGTTCCATTAAAATCGGTACAGTACCTAGTTTATTTCCAGGTATCGGCTTATCAGTTGTTTTTTCTGTCGGTTAAGTTAAAATTATGTAGGCTGAAGAAGGCTGAGAAGTGTAGCAGTGGACGTTAAATGGACGGTTACTGGTAGTCGTATATCTCCTGTTGCCTCCGATCCACGGGCTGGATGGCTCTGTGCATATTTGTCTAAGCTTATTTATTCATTGAAGTCGGGACTTATCGGTAGTTTTTTTGTCTGTTATATAAAATAAATAAATAATCGTGGACAAATTCACACAGCGCCATCTAGCCCCAAAGTAAGCAAAGCTTGTGTTATGGGTGCTAGATAACTGATAAACTACTTATATACTTTTTTTTAAATACATACTTATTATACATAGAACACCCAGACCCATAACAGAAATTAAAATTCAACATTTCAATTTCTGCCCGGCCGGGAATCGAACCCGAGACCTCTTGCGTGGCAGACCGGATGTTGACCACTGAACCACTCAGGTCGTCAAAAATTTAAGAAGTATAGCAGTGGACTTTTAAATGTACGGTTACTGCAGCGGCCCCGCCGATCTCCAATCGCATGATACTACCCTCTGGAATGACGTCACAGAATATCTGAAATGCATGTTGTGACGTCATTCCAAAATGATTTTTTCATGCAATTGGAGATCGGCGGTTAAGTTCCTGGGGGCTTACTATAAACTCTTATAGCAGGACCTAATCAAAACTGCCCTGCTTAGAACGAGACTGTGCTATACGTGTCACATAAGCTCTCATTCTAAGCTGGGCAGGTCCTGTTATAAGAGGTCATAGTAAGGCCCCTGGTAGTCGTGTATCTCCTGCTGACTGTTGGTGGTTGTCCGCAGGCTGACGGCCACCGGGTACCTGTGCTACCTGCGTTCGATCCACCGATTGGTGGCTGAGGCGCGGCGCGTGCCGTGGCGCGACGAACTGCTGCGACTGCCCGAGCCTGCGCTCGCGTTGGTCGTGCTTGCCGTGTTCGCCGCCGCTGTCATGCTCAAGGTAATCAGCTGTTGCTTTTTTTTTTGGCTTTGGAAAGTTAGGCCATCACTCATAAACAAAACAAAATGACGTTCTTATATCTAAACTACCTGCCTAACATAACATAATGAAATTATTGCAGTTAAAAATCTAAAAGGAAGTTACGAAACATTTGCTGTTAGATTAGGAGCTATGATATGTATTTGTACTACTAGATTGGGGAATCATTAACGAAATGGTGACTGTAATGTTACAATTTCTGTAAATATAAAGAATTAAATCAATAATATTGTTCATCTTGGCGTTAATGTCCCGATTGTGTGCTCGCGAGGGCCCGGGGTCCGCCTTGACCATGGTCAAGAAACAATTCAGGCACTAAAAATTTATTAGCAACATATTGATTTCCTGCCTCCTAAACTAGGTTACCCTGTACTATTGGAGAAAGTGATCTCTCTTTTGAGCATTTCAAAGGTATGATTTGTATTGGCATTGTGAAATATTAGTTTTATTGGCGTTGACATCGAACTAGGCTAATGGGCAGACGAACTAAGATTTCCGCTTCTGTTATGTATATATTTGCAGCACTTTTAGTGATCTAACATACAGCTATAAAAATAGCAATGACGCATACAAGGTAGAGGAAGTAAAAGTGCATAAAAACTGCCTCATAACTCAATAATACAAAATTCGGGGAGTCCCCGAAAAAATAGAACCACGACGCCCACAGCGGATTTTGGATATTTAATGTTGAGCTCTTAACGCTGTCATGGGGGAATCCACTTATATTATCTTATCTTTTTATTTTTTCATTGTTTTGACCCAATTTATTTCTACACACAATCAGTTTTTCTTTATGTTGTTGTTGTTTTTGTAATAATATACTTCTTTCATTCTCTCATTCGGTGCGTTCCTTTGAAATAATAAAGGCCCGCAGCAAATAACAGTGTCATAAAAAGCTGACATGAGCTGCATATTACACAATCGCGTTTACTATAAATATAAAACTACACTGTGTCACGCGATTGTGTCAAACAAATGGTTACTTTATTACACTATCAAAAACTATAAATACACTGACCAACGGTGCGTCCCTAATTATAATTTCATGAGCACTTACTTTTACCAATAATCACTACTCAAAGAATACGAGTGTACACGAGTGACTATTGAATGTCCATCCAGTCCGTCATAGTGTTAGGGAGCCTTGACATCGTGCCCATCACACCCGTCCTAACCCGCCATCTCACTCCAGGGCTACTGCATCAGCATCGTGTGGCGCTGCTACAAGTACCTGACAATGCGAGCGCACGCCATGCAGAGCCTCACCCCATTCGTGATATCCAGCGAGGGAATGGTGGCTTCCACTGCCGCCCCGCCATACACCGCACCCGTGCCTGCCCCGGACTACTCTAGCTTGCTACCGGACTATGAGGAGGCTGTGAAGCAGACTCCGCCGCCTTCGTACCGCGCCGCCACGCTTATGGCAACCGCTGACCCCGTGGATGCCACTGTGAGTTGTTTTGTGCGTTTTGTTTCGATGTCCAACTTGCAAAGCAGGTCCGCCGATCTCCGAGAGGACGCCGCCATTTTGATGCAATTAAGTTTAAACCAATCGCAGCAAGCCAGAGCCAGAGCTGTCTTGCTGCGATTGGTTTGAACTTAATTGCATCAAAATGCGATGCATGCGGCTGCAGCTCGTAGATAGAGTAGGGCTGATATATTCTTGACTATGTGCTGGCAAGCACAGGGTGGTGGGTTCGTGCTTAAGTCGCGAGATGAAATGGGTGACCTTAACGCTAAGGAGCCGATTGATACTAGAGACTCCGGGGAGGTCTATATCCAGCAATATATTTAGATAGACCTTTAGTGGTATGGAAGATGATAATCGCCGTACGTAATATCTGTTTGGATGCATGAGGCATGAAGCTGACCTTTATGGAAGGCTTGGAGGATATCTATGTTCAATAGTGGACGTTGATGTGGATGGCGATGATTATTATCTAGCCTTCTTATAATTCTGGTAGTTTCGTTAAGCGACTATTAGAGGCTTATAGTGGATTATTAGATTGGAGATATTAGAGGCTGGTAGTGGAGGCTTATTCTCTATAATATGGTATCAAAAGTATACCTAAGCATAGATAGACAAACATCGATTTTAATTTGTTTACCGTCTTAGTGACTGAATAATAAGGAGAGAAAAATATTTTTTGTGGTATGGTTAACCGGACAGCCGAACAGGACCACGGGCAAGGAGTGAGTTAAGACACACATTCGATTTCTTTTCCAACTCAATTATTAGTCACCGCCTCGCGATTCAAATTAAAAAGTTGTGTAAACAAAGTCTGAGCTGTGCTGATTTTCCTCAATAGGTAAAGAGTGATTCATGCGCAAGGTATTAGTTTATACAGGTACGAAGCTGTGTCGGGCCCGTCACACACAACACATATATTATTGGTTAGTTCATAGTGTCCAACAATCCTCTGGTTGATGCGAAACAAAAGGCAAGTTTTACCAGTGGGAGCGCTCGGACAAGCCTGAGGAATCCGCATGGATAGGTGTTGCCTTATCTATTTCTGCCACGAAGCAACAATGCTTGCATGTTAAGCCACATTAACCATGCACAATGCACATGCGGTTCTGCATTTTTGTTACATAAAAAGTACGTGCATGGATCGTGGATGTTATGGTGACTGTATTTCTTTTCATGAGTAGGGCGGTCTCCTTTTTTGTCAATGAGCAACATAAAAAAAATTTTGGCTTATATCCTGGCTGGTACGGAACATCGTCTGTGATTTTATTTATACCACTAAGGTGGCAAACAAGGCCTGCCTGATGGTGGTAAGCCGTTACCGAGCCTATGGACGTTTGCAATACCAGGGGTATCGCTCACGTGCTGCCGACCCCGAAAAAACTTTTCACTCCATGTTGTACTTTAAGGGTTCCGGGTTTCCTACCGCGTACCTTTTTTGACGGGTAGTTTAAAACATTATGTCCATGTTGTATTGTTATGTAGCGTTGAACCCAGTTAACGTACACTGTTTTGCCGCTTCACCCAATCTGCTCAAAATTTTTTAAGCTTAAATAAATGTGAACTTCAATAGAAAACCAATGAAGTCTTTGGTATATTATACTGAAAAACAATTTATCCAAATAATATTATTTTTTATAAATCTTAAGTTTAAAAGAGCAAGTTCGTACTTGGCGAAGTGGCAAAATAGTGTACGTTAACTGAAAACGGAACTTACGGAAGACCAGCGCCGATGCCTCGCCCAGGCTCATGCTGACTGAGATCTTTTTGTTGATTGGAGGTGCCACAACACGGCAATGCCTAGTCCACAGTTTTATTGTGTATTTCTAATTATTTAGGTTGTGTTTGTTTAATTCATTGTATCTTATTCTTTATTTGCTATCTAATTTTATGTTTCGATTGTGTAATTTATTTTTGTATAGCTTATATGCTGTGTTGTGTTGTCCAGTCACGAATAAACTATGTCATCATCACAGCCCACAACAGTCCACTGCAGGACTTAGGGGCTATCCCACGAAAGGGATTATTGCCATAATCTCCACGCTTGGCAGGCGGGTTGGAGATCGCAGTATTATAAATGTAACAATGGAAAACGCTGCTGCCCATTTTCCAGATTACGGGGACTCTATATCTTTTGCCTCGAAAACATTAGTCGCCTTGTACGACACCCACGAGTGTAAAGGGTTGGTGCTATTCTACTCTGCCGGACACCACACGGCCTCTATAAACTATGTATTATTTTATTTATTTATTATAATGACTAAATTTCATATGTCTACCAGCCGGAAACCCCGCCGGGCGAGCCCCAACAGCAACAGCCCCAACCACCCGCGCACACCGTGGTGATGCTGCCACAGCAAGGGCACCAGGCCAGTGTGTGAATCTCAGCGACCCCGCGACCCCTCGCGAACCTTCGCGACCCTACGCGAACCTTCGCGACCCCTCGCGAACCTTCGCGGACCCTCGCCAACTTTCGCGGACGCTCGCGACTTTTACTGATAGCTTATGGGATTTCCACCAACCACCATATAAAGCAGAGTATACAGTAGAGCCATCTTGTTGACGTCTAGTATATGTAATATATGGTTCATGTTAGGCGTAAATTGGCTTCATATGTGTGTACTTATTATATGTAGGTACAATAATATAACTGCACGCGCACCTTTGTAATGTCTGAAATATACGGATTAGTATTATTATATAGGCGCAGGGCGCATTATGTATATTGCAGTAAATTGCACAGGGAAAACTTGTGTATTATTTAAAATTCGTCGTTTGCTAGCTAATTTATTGCTAGCAAATTATGTATATACATAATTACTTATACAAAGAGCACAAAGATTACTCCTGGAATACTGAACCTGCTTGCTAGAGCCACCAGAGAGTCACCAGAGCTGAAAACCTTCTGTAATATTATTAACATCTCATATCATACATTCACTTACAGTATTCCAACGTCATTTATAATATGTTAGATATGAAATACGATAATGCTTGAATGTACTGTAATCTTGGCTGTGAAGTTATGGCAAATGCTTGCTTAATACATGCTTAGCTCTGAAATCCCAATGCTCTCAGTAGAATTACATTTTCTTTGTACCTTAAATAGTTTCTGTGTATTTATTTGCTATTTATGAAGTGCACTTCGGGTGCACGTTTTGTTTTGATAAATAATTATACTAATATAAATAAAATTTAACATATACCCTGTTTATATTTAAACAGTGTGTAGAGAATAAACCGACGTCAGTGGCCCGCCCGCACCTCGCCAGCTCATGCCTAGTTTGGCGAATATTTTGATGTAAAATAATACAACTTTAGTGCCATTACGTTGTGTTTTGAAATTTTATTTTTGTACCTTATAAATCTAGCATTATATTCCTTCTCTTTAATATTCTAATGGAAGCCATGTCTCATTGCGTTTCGTAAATATTTGCTTTGATTGATAACAGAATATTTTAGAACACTTCAACATTCCTTGGAGGACTTTATTGTCATTTTGCGTCACGTTCACCGTCCATTTGGCATTGTAGATGTAGACATTACATCGTAATTTTTCAATTGAATCATAAAAACTAAATAGCTCTACTTATGTAGTTATATAATTTATCATTCTAATGGTCTTTTTAATTACGGATGGTGAAAAATCTACAAGACCATTAACATTGCATTACATTACATTAGAAACCATATGTATGTATAATATTGAAAAAAAAAAATAGAAAACTACCTAACTATATTAAAATGTCAAATTAAACAGTAAGCAGTAGTGTTAGGGCTTACTTGGCTTGTAAAATTATACTATACAGCACTATTTTAATGACATGTAAGTGGTTTCACAATGGCCTAAATTGTACAAAAATCGAATCGAACGTTACTGTATCTTACTGTTCTCAGTGTTTCATGTACTTATCAGTTGAAGTATCGGACGAATAAAATATAGTGTGTAACAATGTACCGACGATGTATAACTTAAATAGATTAATTACAGTATTAAAAAATAAATTGGAATTATATCCTATATTACAGGAAATTTATATTAATAAACGAACATTAACATCTATGTCTTAGGCGTCACCACCACGAGCGAGGGAATCGCGATATCGTCGTGCCATTTAATTCGAAACAACTCTTTGAGCGTGTCTCCACACGGCGGTGTTATCGCGGCGATACGTGTGGCAATTGCGAGCAAAATATCCACTCGCCAACACTCGTCGCGCATCCGCAGCGAAACGCGACTTACTCGTCAAGCGTTTTAGTAACATCTTGTCGTCGAATAAAGATTCTTTCTTTCTAAAGCGTCCGCAGCGAGACACGAATTACTCGTCAAGCGTCGCCGCGATTAGAAGCACGAGTGCGCGGCGATCCGCTACGATACGCTCGCGATATAATCGTCTCGTGGAGATTACTGGACTATAGTAAAACGGACTCGTCGCGATTCCCTCGCTCGTGGAGGTGACGCCTTATACTTCATGATTAACCAATGCAAATATAAAACCCGCAATTGATCCTATACATAACAAAATAACTGTTTATTTATTTGGGGTCTGTGTTTTTATTATTCATATAATAAATGTTTTATGTTTGTAAGTAGATATCTGCTGTAAAGGCGTATTTAAATCGGCGTGTTCTTTAAACTTTGTGTAAGTCGTCAGAATAAATCGTTCTATAGAAATATTATTGCGTTTCTTTTATTTAGTACTAGTTGGCCCGGCGCGACTTCGTTCGCGTGTTGTCTTACCTACCCTACCCTACACCTAGCCTACCCTACCCTACTTTACACCTACTAATCAAACCTGCACCTACTCTACACCTTACCCCTATACTCTTTTTTTTGCGCCCCTTTATTATAGCGAAAGAAGACACAAAAGAATTATTAAAAGGAACTGGGCAAAAATGGTCTATGAACCAGCAGAATTACGGTCATGACATGGGCTAGGGTGCCTTAGCTGCATATTTGTTCAAGGGGGCAAAATCGGTCCCGGCAGTTTCGAGAAAAAATCATTCATTTGTCACATTTGTATGGCAAGTGCCGTATTCTTTGAACCAGCAGCGATATGATTACGGAGTATAGATTGAGCACCTTCAATATGTCCTTATGTCGCACGACACCAAAATCGGTCCCCGCAGTTTCGAGAAAAATGCTGGTCTTGCATATGTGTATGATAAGTGCCGTATTCTTTGAACTAGCAGGGACATGGTTACGGAGTATAAGTAGAACACTTTCAACTATGTCCTTATGCCGCAGGACTCCAACATCGGTGCCGGCAATTTCTAGTAAAATGCGTGTCTTTTGCACATTGATGTACCTAAATCGAAGCCATCCAAATTCGAAGGTGTGGTAGGTTACCTACTCTGAACAGCTGTGGAGTCAATTTCAAAATACGGAATAACAACATCAGCTGTTCCATAAATTGTAGTAGCGCTGCGATTTTATATATACATGACAAAAAGACCATCCTGTGTATTAATTCGGGCATTCTTGTCAAATATCGTAAACATGTTGCAACAAAACATTGCAAGGTCAATCGCGCGTGCAATTTACAAACAATGGTCGGTCGTGCGGCGGGGCGTCCGGCGTCGGGGGTCCTCGCGCTCTCTATTTATATCGACAGCGGGGCGCGGCGCATGCGCGGTGCGTCGGTACGCCGAAAGTGAAAATTGCACATCATGGTGTATCGTAGGTCGGTGCAGCGCTGGCAGGACGATAGCTGCGAGTAGAGCGGTAATCTGGCGCTAATAGGGTTCGCGGGGCGCACGGTGCGCCGCCAGTATGGGCGCCGAGCGCGCGCCGGCCCGCGGCCGCGCCACTGCGGCAGTCCTGCGCCACGCGCCGCCAGCCGGCCCGGCGCGCGGCCGCTCGTGACGCCGCACGCACCGCTCGCCCGCTCCCGACGCGATGGCGTCCACCATGCAGCTAGAGTTCACGCAGGCGATGACCGACTTCAAGACTATGTTCCCCGACATGGACGACGACGTTATAGAGGCGGTCCTGCGCGCTAACCAGGGCGCAGTGGACGCCACCATCGATCAGCTGCTCGCCATGAGCACCGACAACCAGAACGAGAGGCTGAGGTTCGAGATGGAACGCGTGGAAGGCAGCTCTTTGTGCCTCGACCCCGGCTTCTTCACCGACACGATCGTGTGAGTCCGCGCTACATACCTATTTGTTTACACGCAGTTCTAACTAATTGCGTGGCTATCGGACGCAATAATTGATGAAAGTACGTGAATTAACAACGTAATTGGACATAAATATATAGGTACTAAAGTTGCAAGATTCGTTAACCCTAATGTTGGGTAAACATGAACCTCTTTGTTGTAGTTTAGTCTTTCTTATGTTAGGTTTCTTTTGTCTTTAGTTAGGTATTGGATCGTTCTTCCCTAATTCTTCCTGCGCATTATAAATATTACACAACTAGGTAGGTTAACACATTTTCTAAACAGGTTACAAGTGTGTTAGGTACCTACCGACCTTTAGCTATTTCCACTAGCACCACAGCGTGACTCTACTTACCGCATTAATTAAGACAACGTTGTGAAATTGACATGTTAGCATGCCTGGTTAATTGAAATTAAGGACATTTCATATTCCTTTGGACTGCGGCCTATATTTCCGAAAATCAGGTTTTCGTGGTGTCAGTTGTTCCATTCCAATATATTTAGTGCGATTTTTCGTTACTACAATTATACGTTTGTTTACCCATATGAAATCATCTTGACGTTAGTGTCCCGGTTGTGGTCTCGCGCACGAGGGCCCGGGGTCCGCCTTGACCACGATCCAAGATTTAGCAGATTAGATAATTACAGTAGAGCGACTGCCATCTGACCTCCGTGACCCTGCTACCAGGGAAACCTGACCAGATTGGATCATGGTTCCACATTCAGTCGCCTGAATGTGCAGGTTTTCATATCACGATTTCCCTCACCGTAAGAGCATCGGTTAGCATTCAACTAATATAATACATAACTCAAAAAAGAGTTATTGGTATATGACCGCAGTGGGATTGGAACCCGGTACCTCTCGCTTACGAGTCTAAAACGTTCGTTTATATAATTTGCATTTAATTCCCTAATAATTATTTAAAAGCATTCACTAAAACGCTACAAAAACTAAAACTTTAGAAATTCCCGTAAAAATAAGTAGGTACCCTTGCGAAAAGTATGCAAAAACATAATTTATTACTTACACTAGAATCGTTTCAATACAAGAATTTGTATACCTACTGCAAAAAAATTTCTCTTTTTACACATTTTTTTTATTTCATGTACGTTGCACAGAAATTACTATTTTTGTTATAGTTTACTGATCTCGTCGTCTAAAACGTTCTCGCGTTGCATATTGTAAATAATTTATTACCTCCAAGTTCCACGTTCGCTGTCTAACAGCGTGAACCTTCAATGTATTGCTACCAAGGACATGGACTCTCCTTTTTTACAGGTTCTTTGATGAAGCACCTATTATATTTGCCGACGAAGAAATCAATTTACAAAAAATATCTTAGTATTTTGCGATCAAGGGTTCGGGTATTTTTTCGTTTTGGAGTAGGTATTGAATTGAATCAAATACTTGAAGTTCTCGTGTTGAAAAAATTGTCATAGAACATGCGTAGATCGCTGGGGTATGTGTTATGGAGTGGAGGCCACGTTTGGGCAAACAGTATGTATGGGAAGTCTTGTGTCTAGATGGAGCAACGATCTGCGCAAAACACTTGGCAAGGAATGGACACGCAAAATTGAGTAATGGTCTAAGGGCGTGCGCTGCGTTGAGCATGACATGCGTGCGTGCTTACGCTCCGAGCATTGCTGGCTTTAAGACATTTCGGCGCGCGTAACGTACTAAACCCGCAATGGATACGCACGCGCCGGAGTCACGCTCAACGTAGCGGACGCCCCAACTGGCGCACCTTGAGGGAAGCCTATGTCCAGCAGAAGGACAGCGGTGGACTGATGGTGATGTTGATGAGTATTAGATAGGAACTAAGGCCTAAATATCGATTGTCCTAATATTTCATGTCCTCATATCGTTACCTAATGTTTATTAACCTAATTTTTTTCATCCTATTATGAGAAGTCCTAATGTCGTTAGTCCTAATATTTTATTATCCTACTCCTATATAAATCGAAGTGCCTTGCAAAAATAGGTTAGCAAATTATACAATAATCTTTTAGATCATTATTGGCGCTTCGAAGTTTGTAAAATGCCACTTCGAAATATTGTAAATTTGGTTCAACAGGCGCGGTGGTTCATAACAACTAACATGCTCATCGCTTCGCTCCTCACAACCTAACCCCTCTGTGACCTAACGACGTTTTTGATAGACTCGAGTTTGTAGCAATTTTCAATTAAAGTATATAACACGGGTTGGTTGTAATACACATCCAATATTTCCAAATACAGGCGACCGGTTTCTAAATTCAACCCATTATTTAACATACAGAGAATAATTTTAACTTTTGACTAGAGAAAATATAACTCAATGTCTAAAAATTGCAGTAATTTTTTTTTTCTTAATGGTTTTTCGGAGGATCGATATTAGAGATTCAAAGTTTAGGACTGAAAACATTAGGTCTTATAAATATTTGGACTAGAGAAAATTAGGACAATGAATGTATTAGAATAATTAATATTTAGGAAAATCATGTTAGGACAATCGACTTTAGGACTTTAAACATTAGAACAAACAAAATACTTCCGTACGTAGCTACTTTAGGATAATTAACTTTAGGATATTCTAAGTGAATGAAATCCTAAAGCCGCTTAGGTAATGTGAATAATTAATTTAACAGCCCGGGAATTTAACTTTGTACCGATTTGACATTAACTAAGTTATACGAGAAGAGAAGCTCGCTGTACGTATAGTTATAGAAAGTAGGTAGGCAGATATATCTGACTATGAGTAAATGGGTAAGAAATCAGCGAGACATTTACGGTATGAGCTAGCGGCAACAAAACGGAAAACAAAATGACACGTTTAATTTATTACCCAATTTAATTTTCAATTCTCGGCCTTTCTGTGGGTATAACGGGATAGAAAATTAAGAGACCTCACGCTAGGGGTCTAGTGACTTTGCAGAAATTTATTTAGGTACCAACCCATCCATCCCAGCGTACCCAAATGAATTGCAATTCTGTGCGTTTAACGATAGGTAATTTAACTTTACTAAAGCTGCGTTGAGACAGATGATAGTTACGTAGTTAGGCGATACCTATCGTTAGGTAAATTGATATTATCCATGACAAAAGTTATAGATATTAGGTATGGCAGAGAGTCGTATACTTGTCACCCCGTATTAAAGGATAGGTATCCAGGCCCAGCCTCATATTCTGATGATAAGTAGACCTACTCCAAATCACTAAATAAGGTGCCAACCCAATTTTGTTAGATTTATTGCTGTTCTTACTAAACTTAGTAGTCGGCTAAGTTCTTTCTTATCTCAATTTGCACGTTGCTGATTGGCTTAAAACTAGTTAAGACAGAACTTAGGCGATTTCAAAGTTTAATGAAAACGGCTTTTTTTTTTAACTGTGGTGTCTCTACTTAGAACTATATTTAGAAAATTTTTGCTGTTATCTATACCCTATATGCTTCATAATATGCCTTGCTTGTTCGCAGAGACCCGAATGACGATTCGATTCCCTTATTCATTCGAAGGAAGTGGGTGCCGCGACTGCTCGGCCCGTTGCCGCCAATGTTCCTGAGGATCCCTCCGAACTCTGACGCCAGGATAGACCTCAGCCTGGATATGGACGACGATCGCATCGCCACTTTCCTGCAGAACGAAGAGTTTATGGCGGAGCTGAGATGGAACCAGGAGTTTATGGCAGCATTAGACAGCGAACAGGAACAAAAAATCAAAGGTCACGATGATGAGGCTGATTTTAAAGAGAGACTGAAAAATATGGGCAAAAGTAAGTATAGGTACTAGTTATTACCTATACAGTTTTAAAGCGATATAACCGTGGTACATGGCAGAGTAAGTACAATAGCACCACCCCCTTTCCATTCGTATTTATCATCGTATCGTAAAAAGCAACAAACTATGTCTTAAACTAAAGGAAGGCCCCTGGGTGGGACTAGACCATTAAATTAGTATTAGTAGTAGGTACCCACCAGATGCTTACTTTAAACACTGCTAGCACCAAGCTTCGACACGTCTGCCATGCGTGACTGGGAGAAGTCTACTTTCTCGAAATATGGCTTCGTCGTAAACAATAACCATGAACTATAGAAAGTATAGTATCAAAGACAATCTAAATAATATCGTTGTTAGCTCACTATTACCAAGGTTCAAAACGTGGGCGTTCGCGCTAATCTCCCATTAATTAGTCGGCAGGCAGCGACTCTGGGCGCGGCCGCGGGCCAGGAATAACATCGTCTTAGTAATAGACTTGGAATGTATAATTATTAAAGTACTTAGGTAATTTACAGACTTGTCCGTAACACCTATTTCGGTTAATTTATCTCACTATTGATCTATTATATTTACGATTTGGTCGACAGTCAGTTCCGTGTAACTAACTAAACTCTGGGTATTATGTAGAAGTGTACTTGGTTTTGTTGCCCATTTTCTGATCTGGACCTCTAAGAAATTAGTTGTATGACACCCATATATGGAGAGGTTGATGCTGTATTCTGCTGCTGGATGTTGATGTAGTGTTGTAAAAGAATTGAATCTTTCAGTCTGAAATTCGAGATTTGAGTCATTTTTCATGACTCGAGAATATTAGTCTCGCGAGTCATGAATTCTTTGACTCTTTTGAGTCCTTTATATGTTCTTCGAACTAAACTGATTCATGAGCTCTATCGTTAGTGTTATATATATATATATGTTAACAAAGATTAAGTAATAAAATCACTTTCACTTTCGCGGCGCATTCGCTAGGACACGGAGGACTTAGTCCCGAGTTCTTTTGAAAAGACTCAGTCGCGAGTTCTTGTAGTTGTGACTCAAGTCTTCCTTTAAGACTCAACTGGACTCGGACTCAAATCTTTTAAAAGGACGAAGTCTTCAAAGAGAACTCAAGTCCTATCTTTTAAGACTTCATGATTGAAGACTCTTACAACTAATTCTAGCTCTGTCGGACACCACACTACTAGTAGGCCAGTCAAATCTTACATCTAAAACGCAAAGCGCGATGTAACGCTGCATTTTTGGTATGTTATTTGGACCCCTTAAGAGAGTGTCAAACAACATTTTGCAAGCAAAAAAAATTGTGCTTCCTGCGTAATACGTGAAACACTGCGAAATTTTGGGACTTTTTTCACTTTCAGGTCTAAAACTCAAAAACTATGCAGTTTTCGACCAACAAAGCTTAATAGGTTTTAAAATTGATTAAATTTGCAAGGATTTAAGCCTAAACACAGCTCTATAAAGCGTATAGCAACCAAGTGATGACTCTTTAAATATGGTATATTTTTCCCGAAAAACTTCAATTTTAGGTTTTGCTCCTATCCGGGGCAAATTTATTAGTAAAATTGCTAGTTCTATTATAAAAAAAAATTAAAAGGGAGTTGTAGTACATTTAATTTGCTTTAAATGATGTACAGAACGAACTATGTGAGATTAATGGTTCATTCACAATCTTAAAAATACGAGGAGAACGTAAAATTGTATTTTTGAAAAATAAAGTATTTATTAAGATAGGAATAACAATCTGACATAATACAAATTAAAAATAACAACTAACTTAATAAAACAATCACTAATTTTGTCCAAGGTCCACGGTATTAGAACTATTAGGAATGATGCTCAGAAGGCTGGCCGTATTGTCCCCCGTCTGAAGTGGAAGTCAGCCCTATGGGTCTTTAGTAATATCGACCAAGCGCTTAGCTAGCTCCCGAAATAGGGAGTGTGCGCATGGACACTAGAATTCAAGGGTTTCCACACCAAACGGCGTAAATATGTGGTTTCCACCCACACTTGCGCCGTTTGACACTTTCAGTTGAGACGGCACTGGACCGACGTTGAACGGGCCGTTACTGGAAGATAGAACTGCAAGGGTATCGCTACACGTGGTGTCCCTGACCAAACGTCGTCCCAGCTCCCAGGGCGGGAGTGTCATCCCTTCGGGCCTCTTACCGTCATCACGGGCCAAACCACCTGGCTCAAGCTTAGCGGGTGCTCCAGTGGAGGTGAAGGCCCGGCGGATAATATAGTGCGTAACGGGGTCGAGAAGTGTCCCAATATTTTTAAAAGACATTGCCTGAAGTTAGAGACCCGATTTACACTCGCCAGCAGCCAGCAAACGGGCACGCTCTGCAGAGTTGGTTGGTGCGCTTAAAATATTGTTTCGCACCAATCTGCAGCGAGGCTCGCCCCAGAGCCGCTGGGAACAGGAATTTTTCGGGAGCTCGACCTCCGGAAAAGCCTCGTGCCAAAGGCATTTATTTGGCCTCGATAGAATACGCCGTAATAAAAGTTCCTAGTTTAGATAATAACTTCTACACTGGATACTGTGAACTATGCACCGAGGACAGAAAAGCTGACAGGGACACATCTGAAACTTTCCTAACGCCTAGACCTCCATATCCATCTGTTTCCAAGATGAATTATCGAGATTTATGTTAGGAATTAAAATATAAGAATATGTTTCACTGTATTGTTGACAACACCGCAAAACACAACCATAAATTGGAATTTTTTCTTTAATGAAGTCCGAGAATGATTAATCAAAACTATCTAGAAGGTGAAGTCACGCCTTGTCGACGACATTGTAATAGCAATAGCGTCAAAAGCTGCAGAAATTGTACCAGCCCTCGGACAGCACACCAATCACCCTCAACTCGCGCTTGTAGAGAGGAGCTGTAAATCCAGTACAACCGTGTTCCCCGTGTTCTAAGTAGGTCGTACTACCACACGTTAAATTTAGAATTTAGCTTCTCGTGAATCGCCTATTGCTGGCAGCCGACTACTGATTGCAAGAGGTAGCCTTTGTATATAAGATTGCTCGGCTTTTTGTAGCATTGCCGCATCAACTTATAAGCGGCCGGCAGCTTAGATCGTATTTGACCAAGCAAAGCGCCTCTATGGACGGAGTTGAATCCATTTTTACGTCACCCTTCAGTACGACTTCAACACTATTACATTGGAGGAAAGTTCTCATGGCGTGGACGGCGGCTTCGCAGTCACCTTTAGATCCAAAGTCGAGCTGGATATGCTGGAAGTAATTTGCTGGGCTGGGGGGTGGAAAACCGGCGTCGGTTGTTAGTCCCTACCGCAATAGGACGAATGAAACCATCATTTTTTTTAGTTTTAGGCGCCATACTTGGCGCGTACTTACTAAGGACTGTTCTACCGAGCCTGCCAGTGGTGTCGAGAATTCGTTTATAGAGGCTTGTTTCTTGAAGGCCCTAATGTCGTCGTCGTATGAATGTAGATACAACATTAAAGCCAAGTAATGTGAAAAAAATACATAATTACGATTTCAATAGAAATCGGTAGAATGTCAGTAACCCATGGTAAAACTAAGCAACTTCAACTAACATACAAACGGCCCTGGGTTCAGTTATTGAATCCTCTATTCGAACGATTTACAATGTTGAATATCGACGTGAAAAATTCTTTATTTTTAAAATCACATTGGCAACACCGAAAGAGGGGGCCGAAGTATGGGCAAAAATAGGGAAAAATATGTCATTTTTCATTTCATTTTTCAGTAAGTAAACTATTAGTCTCACTTAGTTCGTTTTCTACTTTAATGAAAGTAAATTAAATGTACTACGACTTTCTTTTAGTTACTTTTATCATAGGACTAGCGATTTTATCAATAATTTGCTCCGGACGGGAGCAAAACTTAAAATTGTAAATTTTCCGGAAAAATGGACCATCTTTGAAGAGTCATAACTTGGTCACTGTACATTTTGTAGAGCTGCGTTTGAGCTTAAATAGTGGCAAATATAATGAACTTTAAAAGCCATTAAGCTTCATTGGTCGAAAAATGCATAGTTTTTTATTGTTAGACCAGAAAGTGAAAAAAGTCCGAAAATTTCGCAGTTTTTCACGTATTACGCAGGAAGCACAATTTTTTTTTTGCTTGCAAAATGTAGTTTCAGACTCTCTTAAGGGGTCCAAATAACATACCAAAAATGCAGCGTTACATCGCGCTTTGCGTTTTAGGGTCATTTTTTGTAAGATTTGACTGGCCTATAGTGGCGTATTTACCCAAGTAAAACTGTTAATTAATAAAGACCTCAACAACCTCCTCGAGATCCGATGGTGGCTGCTACCCATCAGGTGGACGGTCAGTATGTTCTTCCCTAGCCAATAAAAAAAAGTACACACCTTGTCCCCAGTGTCGCGCAAGAAGTTCGCGCAACTGTCGCGCATGTTCTCGCGCGGCGGCTCGCGGCGGGCGGGGACTGCGCGCGCGCCTGCTCGGGCTCCCGACAGCCTCCTGCTGCAAGAAGAACATAGCGACGACGAAGACCGCCCCCAAAAGCACGCTAAGGCCTAAGGAAACGTGACAGTGATAGGTGACGTTGGACACGATTGGAACTGATATGGAGTATGGACCATGGTTAGAAATTATTGCTGTGTGAAGTGGCTTTTGTTTTGCGTTCTTTTAGTTATTAGGTTTAAATTGAACTTGTGACCGGTGACTGTGTGTGAACTGTACTGAAAATATGTTGCATTTTTTGTCTAATTCTCGCATTTGTATTTGAGACAATTTTTGAGTATTATTTCAATTTATCACTCAAGGCGAAGATAACTAATTAATGAAATACATTTTTCTTCCATTTTGCCAATTAAGCTTCAAATAAGCTACACGAGCCTTAAACATAGGCCTTACAAATATGTCTCACAAGGTTTTGAATAAGACTGGGAATGTATGTAAATAGAATTGATAAGGATTGTTGTTGTTGGTGTAATGGATCAATAATAGTCAATATGCTGGTTGCCTATAATACTGATAATCTTAAGAGATCTAACAACATTTGGTTCAGCTACTTTAGGTCGGTAAGTATCATCAGAGCTACGGCGTCCTCTATATTTACCTCAGCGATTACCATCTAACCTGAATCATGCTTTGTAAAATCCCTTAAGATTATCTGAAATGTCTGTTAAAGTTTGTGTAATATATCCAAGTAATAGTTAGATCATGTAAATAACTGTTGTTTTTAGTTGTTTCGATTTTAAGTTGAAGCTTTGTCTCGACGTCTACGAATTTAGATACCGTTAGGGGTAACAATATTGTTAGATATCTCGCTGATCGGCTGTAACTACAAATTGCAACTTAGAACATGCACCTATTACCTCGTCCGCACGACTGCGGCGGCGAGCGGCCCCACTAAGACCATTCCGGCTGGATGAGTTGAGTGTCTGAAAGGAACCTACAGTTGCCTATTTGTATTTCTTCAATGACAATAGGTAGTCTTACTAATACCCTGATAGTTAGCTATCCAGTTTCACGCTTGTATTGTAAAAGTAGCGATAGCTGTTTTCGTGTCCATGATTCTTTTATTAGTCCTCTAATAAAAAAAATCTGATAAAGCAATCCTTTTTCGGATCAGCGCTTCAATCCAGTAATAGAATAAGTGATAGGTAGTGTGATAAACAAAGATAAGGCTTACATAGATATTTAAAACATTAATATTTTTAATTTTAGAATCTTTCAAATTGATCTAGTCTTTGCGTAGATTTGTTGAACTCTTGGTCTGAACGTATGAACTCTACGTCGTTTTAGTATTATTTGATACCTTCTTGCAGTTCTCTCTACGGGGGTTTACTCGCAAAATTCGGCGCATGCAGCCCTTTAGTAGTATACAACCAAATCCCATGTTAAGTTGTTTTAATATGTTGAAAAGTAAGTAAAAATTCGTAGAGTAGAGTAAAAATCAGTTGTTTTACCTTTAAGTAAAACACGACATGAGATTAGAGTTTTGTTGTATATTGTGGCCAAAAGATGCAAGGTTGATAGGCTATTTTAGCCCGAACTTTAAAGGGTAAAGATTACGTGATGAGAAGTACGAAAATTTAAATTGTTGATGTCTCAGCGAGGAAAAGCAATAAAGCTCAACACGTTATATTGATAATCTGTTTTCAGCCATTGATGTGCAATATTTTGACTATATTTTTCGTTAAAGAGGTTTATTAGAGATCTCTTGAGAGACGGCCAACGCATTGGTAACTCCCCTGGTGTTGCTGATGTCCAAAGGTGGCGGTCACCACTTTCCTTCAGGTGGCCCGCTTGCCTGTTTGTCTACCGTATAACATAATACAACAGTGCAATGTCTTAAATGTTTTAATTTTAGTAAACCATAATTTTCCCTTTTATTAAAGGTGAAAGTAACCCTGTAGTTTAGTTTCTAACATACAATTACGAAATACGTACAACCTAATTGATATAATACAAAGCACAATAATATATATTTAGTTGGAAAGTGTTTCTTTCGCGTGTATGTAATTATCTTGGATGAACAAAATTGCTACGCTGAGAAAATGGAAACCCAAGGTAGGGACAATATAACAATAAACCAAGTAGGTGAACGAGGTCACTTTCTTGTCTCTTCCCAAGAAAAGTAATCAAATAGTCAGCTGGTACTTACTTACGTTTTGTGGAGCCTAAATCGGTAATCCCTCGGTACATGTATAAGAAACTCCAGCTAGGCCGATAAGATTATAATCGAATGATCTTTTTGTGTATTCAAATTACAATCCTGAGTAAACTAGATTAAGATTCATTACTGGGTTCGGTTGGTGACACTGCAATCGGTCAGGGCAATGCATGCGCGAGCTAAAATCTGCCTAGACTAACTTATCTTATTTGGTTATGGAAGTTATGTATTTAAATGGATAATATTCAGCAGTATTCTTAGAAATTCACATTCTATGTGTTTCTTATATACCTAATTCAGGACATCTATACATAATGTACGTAGCGTGATTGATACGGCAAGTTGTGTTTTTGGGTATTGTTTGTTCACCAAGTAAGACAAGTCAGTCTGGACAGATCATAGATATAGACTATAAAAATATTTTTAGAGCACCTAAATCAATAGACACAGTATTTGATTATTTTTTTGCTCGTTACTACTTACTCGATACTTACCTATCAAATTACTTATTTACAATCTACGGCTATTTCATTGTTTTATTTTAACACTGTGTTTTATGTGGATTGATGTCGTGATTCTTTATATCCGTACCTAATTCAATAAAACATTATTTAAAAAATACGTATTTTATTTATGAGAGCGTCGGTGGTCTATATGTATAACACGTATCAATGCACTTAATGCATATAAAAAACGAATTTATTTATTTATTTATTATACACAGTAAAACATACAAGTAAAAACAGAAAAAAACAGGTATAAATGACACAACAGGCACAACTTATTTCTGAAAAGAAATTTCTTCCAGCATGTAGTTTAATTTAGTTACTAAATTTGTTGTTTACATGCATAATTTTCCTATAACATCAACGTTTTGTTCCTATAACATCTGGTGTCCCCCAAGGCTCCCATATTGGCCCGTTGCTCTTTAATGTTTTCATCAATGACGTTGTAAAGTGTTTTAGAAATTCCAAGAGCTTATTGTACGCTGATGATACAAAAATTTTTGCCTTAGTGAAGTCAACCAGCGACTGCATGCTGCTTCAAGATGATTTGTTGGAATTTGGTAATTACTGTCGCAATAATAAATTAATTTTAAATGTAGACAAATGCTATATCATAACATTTTCTCGTAAGAAACAGCCAATCAATTTCAATTATAAAATTTTAGGTAAAAATATAAAGAGGGTAACTGAGGTGCGAGATCTTGGGGTTCAGCTGGATGGTGAGCTTAATAACACATCGCATATTAATAAAATATCTGCAAAAGCATATAGGATGCTTGGGTTTATGTTTCGGCAGTGTAGTGATTTCAAAAACATGAGTACATACATACTATTATATAATTCGTTAGTGAGAAGTCACCTGGAATATGCATCCACTGTTTGGAATCCACTATATTCAAAGCATAAATACGAATTGGAGAAAATACAGAAAAAGTTCCTCCGAAGAGTACAGTATAGATTTAAAGGTCCTGAGCCCAGTCTCTTGTCTTTGGAACTGCGTCGCGAACATAGAGACCAAACATTTATATACAAAATAATTAATAATATGATAGACTCCCCGTACCTTCTTGGTAGTTTTCTGTTCAGGTGTCCTAGGTCACAGAGCCGCTGCAGTGATGTATTTTCGGTTCCCTATTGTAAAACGAACTATTCCAGAAACAGATTTTTGGTTAGAGCTTGTCATACGCACAATAATAAATACGCAGACATTGATTTGTTTCATGTGAAATATGGTGAATATAAATCTTCCGTAAAGGCTAAATGGTTAACGGATACTTAAGTTTGATAATAGAGACTAAAATAAGAAATCGTTATCGAGCAGAATGGATACTCATTGGTTTGATCATTTATAATGTTAATTTCATTAGTTTCTCTCTTCTTCCTCCTTGCACTATCCCATGTTATGTGGGGGTTGTGTTATTATAATTAGTTTAAAATAGTTGATTCACTTTCGTAAAATTATCCTGTGGAAACTTCACTGGCTAACGTGTGAAATATTCTCTTATATTGTATGTAATATTGTAAGCTGTTTGTTTTCCTTAATAAAGAAAAAATAAAATAAAATAAAAATAATATTAAGTTAATATTAAGTAAACTACTTGACAACTTGATACGTGTAAATCAGGCATAAGCGAGAGATCCCGCGAGTTCGATCCCCAGTGCTGCCATATACCTACCACACCAATGACTTTTCCTGTTTATCTGAGTTATATAGGACATGAGTTGAATACTAACCGTTGCTTTTGGTCATGGTCTGCTGTGGTGCTGCCTTCCGTACCTACAGTACCCACCTTTTATCTAAAGCTACGGGCATAGTCCCGAAGACAGTTTTATCAACCTCTATATTTTAAAATATCATTTGCAATATTTTTTTATTTTTAGGGTTCCGAACGTCTAAAGGTAAAACGGAACCCTTTTAGGATCACTTTATTGTGTATTTGTTCGTTAGACACTCGACGGGGACGCAGCTTCGCCGTATTTTCAACTTATAAAACCAATAGAAAACTTTAACTAAGTACGACCAGGATGTCTTTGATTCAAGATCTGTCATTTCGCCGAGGCTCTCTTCGTGTGGTGATGGAACGAAGATGGAGGTATTAGATTGGGCAGTTTCGAAATGTGTTCGGTAACAAAAAATAGACATACCTGTTTCCCACGTATCCCTGGAGCTTACTCAACACGTAACCAAAGCAGCGCAGGCGAGCCTCCTCGATCTTATCTGCGTTATCCCTCACGCCAAGGCCGCTACGGATGTACTCTGCATATCCACCGCAGCATTAACAATTCGTTGGCGTGGAGTTCCCGGACGTGTTTCGTCAGCGTTGGCCATGTCTAGCCATAAAGCATCGCAGGTCTAATTAATAATCATGCTTGGCGTTAAATATCCTGGTTATGCGCTCGCACAGGATATACAGGATTTGGCAGATCAGGTAATTTCAGTGGAGCGTCTGCCATCGGACCTCCACGACCGTGGTAACATTGTAAAGTGACCAGATCAGATCATGGTTACACATTCAGTTGTCTGAATATGCAGGTTTCCGCGATCTTTTCCCTCGCCGTTAAAAACATCGGTGGCCTAATGGATTAGGGGGTCCGACTCGTGGTATTGGTGAGCCAGTCGACACTGCCCCGAGTTGACAGAATCCCGCGATACTTTGTCACTAATCTAGAATAAATCTAGGTTTACTATTTATAATTTACCCATAACATATGTATAGGTGGATAAAATTTTTAAACTCCTCAACCGATTTTTTTTCCTTTCCTGATAGGAATCTAAAGTATTCTTGAGTACCTAGTAAAGAGTTCTTTACTAGGTACTTTTGCTATAGGTCCCGGAAAACTATAGAATCCGGCGAACTATGAGTGACGGTCGTCTCACCGCAAACGGCATTTGGTAATGTTTTGAGTAAGCTTAAGTATTCGTGGGAAATAGGTGCCTAAACATGTTAGTATCAGGAAAGAGGAAGGAATAAATTTATGTCACTGAGTCGGATGCGAGAGCCTACGGCTTACAACGCTAGTATGTTCACAAAACCAAGTGAAGTGAAGGAGGCAGTAGTCTGGATTCACCGCGAGGACAAATTCATCCAGAGCATCTAGCCCCAATGTAAGCAAAGCTTGTGTTATGGGTTTTAGACAACTAATAAACTACTTATATACTTCTTTTAAATACATACTTATTATAGGTACATACTACACCCAGACCCGTAACAGAAATTAAAATTCATCCTTTTAATTTCTGTTCGGCCGGGAATCGAACCCGCGACCTCTACGTGGCAGACCGGTGTTAACAAAATGAACCATTCAGGTCGTGACTACTCCTGGCCCACCTCGCTCGACCTTCGGAATCCTTGGTGGTGAGATTATTGGCACGCATATCATTCCTAACTACGTTAATCCATCGCTTCTTGTGTCGGCCTCTCCTTGCCGTGCCCGGCGGCGGTGGCATGGCTAGGCACTTATTCCCCACGTAACTTGCCGGTCTGCGCTAGACGTCACCGCGAGGACGATGATTATGTTATTGATAACTTGTGTACAGAAATATAGAGAAACAAGCTGAATTCCCCATCTCCTTGGGTGAATCGCTCCATACGGCTCTATTGGTCTCAGTGAGTAGTTCCAGTTATATCAAAGAAACGCGCTCGTCAACGCGACCGACGGCGCGGAACGGGAAAGTCGCACCACCTCGCCGCCCGCGACATGTGAGGCGATGCGCGCTGTAGAGACATTGTGGAACTAGTGGAAGTATTCGCTACTTTTACGGTAGTGTAAGTATTGTCTCAAATACTTCGGATACATTATTCGAAATCAGAACGCCATGGAAGACTAGAAGTGGTCCAGGGACAAGTGGAAGGCAAGCGGTCCCGAGGTCGATCGCCTACGCCTTCGACAGACTTAATAAAGGCTGCACACAAAGTACTATATTTCAATGTTCCCGTAACGCTGAAGGCCGCAACAAGTAGATGCGCATTGCGAGGGCTACGTTATCCAGAGACGCATCGTCGTGAAACCCCGACCACTCTGCCAAGAGTGAACGACTGAGGAGGAGGGAGTATTGTCTAGAGCACTTACGGAAGTGCTAAACCTAAAGGGATGTTGTCTGTGCGGCACAGACTTTGCCTCATCTCATTAAATCGGTACTATTTGTCACTGCTTACCAAAATCTTGAAATTCCATGATGATACTGCCACCTATACGGACACTGCGCCAGTATGTGGGGTGCCTCATCAGCCGGACAGATATCTCTTGATACCTTTTTAGTGCTAAATCCATGTGGTCCTAATGTATCAACCCCAAAGGGTGCAAAGGACCCTGACCTAGGGAGGTAATTAATAAGGTCCTCCGCCGCCGTAGATGATACTGACGTGACATGACAAGCAATGAGCAAGCCGTCGGACCTCATTTCATCACCCCGAGCCAGTACATTTAGTTCTAATGTAGCTAGCCCATCGATGGTTGCAAGTCGCTAAGATTCGCGTGGCCTGTCATACCATGAGATACCTGAGATACCATATATGGAGTTGAGTGTCATTCTAGTTATAGGTCATCATCATCACAGCCCATTAAAGTCTATTTATAGGTACCTATCCTACAGCTTTTATATGCAAATGGATCACGCATAGTTTTATCTTTACTGTTCAATTTTAGGTATATTTTCTTTCCTTGGTTATGGTCCATAATTTAAGGAAAGAAAATATTTAATTTGAAACAATTGAAAAAGAAAAAGTCAGATAAACAAAAATTGAAGAGTGAAGTTGAAAATATGCGGGACCCATTTGCATATAAAATATGTTCAATAGGTACCTAGAAATAGAATGAGACTCAACTCCACGTATTTCCAAGTTTTAAATCTATCTGCTTGTTTTTGTTTTTTAGATCTTTGTATCACATTAAGATGTGCTTTTTTTATTTTTGCGTATAATTTAGAACCAAACCAAACCAATCGAACCAAATAAGTGGTAGGTAATGAGTATCAGCCCCGTCATCCAATTTGCAGTTACTGTTTACTTCGACACTTTACTTACTGACTTACTTCGCTGGCTTAGCGACCCGACAGTTTACCCACATAAATTAGAATAGTAGAGGTTGGCTCTCAGAAAATAAGTTGAAAATGAGTATAGAAGTGTATGTACCTACGTTAAGATCGGTGAGAAACATGTGATTGTGAAATTCCCAGGATGACTTCAAATTCATGATACCAAGGGATACCGTAAAGATTATCAAACAACTTTTACTATGAAATCGCAAAATAGCTGTTTCATACGTTTTGACAGTGATCGTTTTCAATTATTTATGAAAAGCTGATATTTCTTCGCGATTTCAGAGTTTGTGTCATAGTGAAAGTTGTTCATTAACATGAGCATATGCATAAGGTACCCCTTGCTGTCATGAATTTGAAGTCACCTGTATCCGAAAAAGTACAGATATAGGTCAAATACACCTACAGATATTTGATTTTACACTATATCGACCAAACTTTTGATTCTTCAAATGTTAACTGGTACCTCAAAGGCCGGCACCGCATTTACTCACCTTAGGTTGCAGATGTCCTGGACGACGGTGGCCGCTTTCCATCAAGTGGACCGTCCGTCCGTGTACCTTCCTAGGCAATAAAAAAATATATCTAATGAAAAATATTAGGGCAGCCAACGATAATTGTACTGTGTACCGTTTTCCTGTATTGCCCCGTAGAAACAACGGAGAAAACGAAATTTACGCGCACCTCGTGTCCGAGCCATTGTCTCCGACACACATTTTCCATTCCACCAACAGCACAGGGTGATTGAGATTAATTGCGCCGTATTCGACAGATTTATTTCACGCAATATAAAACTTTCATGTTGACGTTCTTGTGGAAATTCATTGCGACCGACCCTGTTTTGTAAGCTTTAGTTTATTTTGTTATTACCTTCGCAAACTAGTTGAAGACCAGCGGGTTAATAAGGCAAGCGATATTACTCAGGGACTGCATAAGTAAAATGATATTGTGTTTATAAATAGCGCCATACGAGTGTAAGCTACGAATTTGTTAGACAAGTAGCACTGGTACATTATAGGGTCGGTATTTACAATATTATGAAGGAGAGGACACACACACACACACACACAAAGTTTCATATTTATTTATTGCCAATGATGACAGTAAATAAATAGTAGGTACCTACAATTATTTTATTCCTAGAGTACATTCTTGCAGTACCTGGTTAGAGTTCGACGCCTGAAGAATTCAAGGAAAGGAGTGGTAGTAGTTATGGTAACAGTAATGAGGATGGCATGATCTGACCCCTCACTCAACCGACAGAAATAGATTTATGAATGTAGACGAGGGAAAAGTGGCATGTCAGGATCGCAGCTTGCGGCACAGTCTGACTATGCGTGTGAAGACTCGGCGATGACTGTGTATGTTGGTATATAATTACGTACTATTAATTTTACTATTGTTATATACTCTTTACATTTTGCTACAGCCTCAAAGTGTCGTCGGCATATCTACAGTCATTGCGCTGATATGTAAACATAATTAATATTATAAAACAAGTAATGTCGATGAGAGAATAATAAAATTTATTAGGAAAAAACATAATTTCAGTTGGGGTGTTTGAATTGCCCCCTCGCGTATCCTCTGACCCTAATATTTATTTATTATTCTTGTTCGTATACAGAAATGTTACCGTGGGGTCTCACAGTGCGCGCGATCGCACAGGGTTCTAGAAACCTATTCACAGATGGTATTAGATCGACACCAATCGGCACTATGCGTCCGTCAGAATGAACGCATAGCTAAGGTAGCGAGCAAAATTGGACAATCATAGAGCGGTTGTTACATTTACCGCAGTGCGTTTAGTAAAGAGTCGCTACGCTAACGAGCACTGTGAAATTTTGTATAGTAATGCTACTTTACTTAGACAAGTATTGTTTGTGTTAATCTCATTTGGCCGCCAATATTTCGATTTCCCGATCCATGCAAAAATTCATCACAATCGGTTTACCATTGCTACCGTAACAAACACATTCTACAGATGACTATCAAGGACTAAAAGGTATATTCCAAAAACTTACATTTTCATGAAAAATATTTCACATACGTACGTACTATCAAACAGTCTTCTAATTCCCATAACGGAGTACAATACAATTATATACCCACTTAATCCATTGGATTACGAAAATTTCTCAAATGGAAAACGACATAACTAGTCCCATGCATTGCGGTAGAAGTGTATGAATGGACGTCCAAACAAGCCAAATTATTACAACAGATTCCCGGCGCAACAAAGAGCTTTGACAAATAATGGAATCTTACGTAAAACTGGTTTAGATACCTACATTTTAGATTCCAATTTCATAATTCATAGGCCTACGAACATCCGCACGCTTGAGCGTCTAATTGTTCTAAGCTGTACGTGAAGACGTAATGCATATTCAAGCAATTAAATTTGCATGTAGGTAATGTAAGTGTATTGTATCGAGAGGAAAGATTATCAGTGCATGCAGTTTTCTTTGCAAAAAATACCAAACTGTATACCAGGTGTTATATACAGTGTAGGTCACCGTGGGTATTATTTGTGATACACAGACGCGGTATGTATTACAGTAGATCGTTGCCTCATACGTGGCGTAAGTTTAGCTTATCGTCCGGACAAGTGTTTGAAATAGAAATTAGTGGTAAAGCGAGTAAGTTGTCCGCGGAGGCGTGCGAGCGGGTTGGCTCCTCGGCGTATGGATGTGCAGTAGGGATGCTGGGTTTATCTTGCGGAAAATGCCCATCATTAGATGATACAGAATTCTACAATATAAATTTCGTCGGAAAAACGCATTTTACAAATCAGTTAATATCTTTAAAAATTCAACGTTCCAAAAATTTGAAACGGTTCCATTTTAAACTTGTTACATAACCGTATTGTCGGGAACGGTTCTCGTACTGTGGTACAGGCCAGAGGATAGAACTATATGGTAGTGTTATAAATTAGCTAAAAATATACCATTGTCAAAGCCAATCACTCTAGCCCATACAAACGAGTTCAACGCTCGCGTTTGTAGGGATGCATGTGTGTATGTATAGTATGGCAAAAGACCCAAGAGCCAAGTTATACCCGACACTCAAAAATATTTCGGACTTATTATCAGCCTGTACGAGATTAGTATGGCTCTCAAACAGCTCTAAAACTTAGCATAGTAATATTGTTCTTAAAAAAAAGGGTGAGACACTCTTGAAGAACTTTAGACAAAAAATATAACTGCTGATCCATGTATTACGAATCGTCTCGCAAGCAGGTTTGATGACTTCCAGGCTGGAAGTCTTTAAACCTGCGTGGCGCCTCCCACAACTCATCAATTTGATGAATGAAAATGTCTCTAGGCGAAGGTGTTTGACCAATGTGTGATGCCAGTGATGCCCTATGGAATATAGACGTGGCCGCTCCCTGTGGTTAAGGACCGGCCTTTATGGAGATCTCTGAGGAAGGCCTATGCCCAGCAGTGAGCAGTGGTTTTTCGCCTGATGATGATGATGATGATGATGATTTGAATTTTTTTACCTTTTTCGTAACCATAACCATTTAGTGTATAGGTGGGATCTTTCTACTGTGACATAGGACAGAACTAAAATAGTCTTTAAATTTAACTTGGTGAATATAAAATACCATTGCCCAAGCACAAATTATTCGACCTCATACAAAAGAGTTCAACGCGCGCGTTATTTAAAAAGCAAATTCAACGGTCGTAAATTACAATTTTCACTTTCAACTCATATAATCAAGTGGCTGATGATTTCCACCATCGGTTGAGGACGACTAAATTTAGAATGAACGATATCGGTATCAAAAATTTACTAAATCATCTTTTACGAAGCGCAGCGAAATCAAAATGATACAAAAGAGTTCAACGGGCGCATTTTACAAGTACCTACCTACACAAATTGAACCTTCCGATAAATTCAAAATTTTTCCTCTGTTTCAGAACGACAAACCCCTACTGGCCGTACTGTACCACCGTGCCGCAGCGGTATCTGCCGGCGATGCGGCTGCGCAGCGCACGTGCACCGTCACGCACCGCGGACACCCAGAAATTCGCTCAGTCAGTGTTACACCGCCGCGCCGGCCGCACGCAGGGTCGCGCCCGCGGCTCTCCCGCGCTCAGTGTCATGACTACCCGTGCTATAACGGCCAAGCACTCCTAGTGCCCCTCACGGCGACTCTGAAATAATCGACTCGTGAGTATCCGAAGGGCTTTGACCGTCGCGACAGGGCGACGATTCGCCCCAGCCTCCCCCGGGCTAAAAGGAGAACCTAACCTGTTGTTCACCTTGCCTCTTTTGAGATCGGCCAACTTTTTTTCCTCGGCGAATATCTGCAGTTTTTGCACATCTTGAATTCATAGCAACCGAAACTTGTTTCAAGGGAAAATTCGCGTTTGTGATCTTTGTTTTTGTTTGTTACTTTTTTTGCTCGATTTCATTGGAGTTCGTTTTTGAAAATTATGATTGCCTACGAAAGTACAAATCGGTTCCAAAATTAAAATCAACAAAATAATTTCGAAGACCTAAATCAATATACTTTAAAATAGGCAAGGCAAGGCAGGTAGGCACAATACAAGAGCTTAGATGCATTACCACTTTAAGAATAATTTCTGAATAAATTTTAAAGGTTGCAGGATATTTGGTGCATCGTTAGATAAACAGAACTGTCTGATAGAAGGGCCCATCAGTTTAGGCCCCAAGACTCAGCCTTGCTCCCAGGATTTTTATGATTAGAAGTGAAAATTTATTTCGCTTTTGAAATCGCATGATGATACTCGTACAGCCTTCAATTTGTATTGCGATAAGTAGTAGGTATTGTGCATTGATTCAAACAATAGTTACAATAAACGTTAACTTTTTTTAAATTAATTCATAAAATCATTGCTCCTTCAGAAGGAAAACTGATGAGACAACTTTGCAATGCAATAAAAAATAACTAAAGCGATTGTGAGCTAAGTTAAATTTTATAAAGATCTCTACTTTACATATCCCGTTTTAACTATAGCTATGCTATTAACTGCACAAGTGGTAGTATGCTTATGCTCTTGTATTGTATTATACCTAAGTTTACAAATTAGTTGTATTATTTTACATGCCTAAGTTGTCATATTGTAAGCTACAATACAAAATCAACTCAATCGTTTTTTCGCGAAAAATACACATCTCATTTTACAAGCTTCCGTATTTTTAGGTATCTAATATTAAGTAGTATGAAGATGCGAAAAAATCACGATCACTCGCGCAAACGACATATGTGGTTCAGTTGGTTAACATCTGCCGGTCGTCTGCCACGCAGAGGTTCCAGGTTCGATATCCGGCCGAACAGAAATTGAAATCATTTTTAATGTCTTACGGGTCTGAGTGTTACATGTGTAATAAGTATGTATTTAAAAAGTATATAAGTAGTTTATCAGTTATTTAGCACCCACAACTACTACATGCGCTACATGGGGCTGCATGGCGCTGCGTGAATTAAAATTTATTTATTATTACAAGCTTTTATTTAACTTGCACTGTTCGTTTGTAAGTTGTCCGTCAAAAGCAAACCATTTTTTATTCGTATTTATCCCAACAGATCTCGATTCAAAAAGAACAGGAAAAAATATCAGGTGTTGTTTATTATTATTAAACATTCCGCCAATAGCACAGCGACCCATTCATAGAAAGTAATTAAGCTATATCGCGTTCTCTATATAAAGTTATCATTCAATATCTATCCCATCAAAAAAGGTGTACGGCCAATAAAATCCCACTAAATGGGCGATCAGAAGCGCGTAAACCGATAGGAGCTGCGGGGCCATTAGCGCTTGGAAATTATGGATGCAATAGTGATTATCCCGTCGGGCCGCCGCCGCGCCCGCGCAGCGCAGCGCCCGACAACTTTACTTTCATTTGCATAATGCTCCATTGGGGCCCTATTCTGCTAAGGGCGCGTCTTCGGAACGCGTGTCTCTCGCACGATTTGGACGCAACCTGAAATTTTTATCTAAACGTAAACGACTGCAGTCGATCCTAGTGCCGCCCTTCGTTTTCGCTATATCATGAAAAAGACGACGAGAGCGTCAGTGACCAAATAGGTATGGGGCCGACTCCCCAGTGTCGCCATGTACCAAATAATTTCTGAGTATATAACCATGTTCCAATATGGTCCGGTTCCCCTGTTAGGAGGTCAATAAGGTCAGATGGCAGTCGCTATTCTGGTTTTACCTTATCTGCCAAATCCTGGAAGGGGACCTTGGGCCCTCGCGCGCAGCACACCCGGGATATTGAAGCCAAGATGATCATGAGACGGCACGTGACTTTCAACTGCGGTGTACGTTTAGCTGAAAATCTTAGTAGAATAAGGCCCCTTGTCTATAATATCGTAATGCTCCTTAGCTCCTATTCAATTCGCCAGACAACCACCGAGGGAGGGGCGGCCTATAAATAAACTAGAATTATCTTATTGCCTTATGCAAACATTGTTCTGTACTAAACGAGTTTTTAGATGTGATCGGTGGAAGAAATGTATGAGTAACTTCGATGAAATCGTTTCGTCAATAATACAGTTTCGTGTACATACATAGATCCTACCTAATGATAAATAGGTCTCTGCTCGCTTAATTTTATTCTATTTATTTGTTTATTTGTATTTATTTCCGGGTTTCTTACCACGTGCCTGGGTTGGTTAATCCGTGAATGATGCATGCAGCGTGCGTCGAAATACCAGACTAGTTAAACTGATATGTGGTAAGAAACCGAATATGTGCCTACACAAAATGTCTAAAGTAAAGTTATTTTAAAAATTTAGATATAAGAGACCGAGCGGAAACCGGAAACAAATACAACATTTTAAAATAATAACATAAATTGTTGACGAAAATTATTCATCGAAGTTAGTTACTTACCCGGATAACAACCGCGATAGTTCAAAATTGTACGTTACCCTACTTCAGGTTTTAGTAACGCGCATATAAAACAGCAAGCACGCTCATACAGGTATGAATGCTATACTTAAGTATAGCAAAGTAATGAAACCCCACGATGCGGCCATGAAGCTCCGTTCATGAAAATTTACTTTTATCTCTAACGTCCGACAATAATATAAAACAATAAATTTTAAATGTAGCTCTTAAAGTCCCTTGAAAGTGTTTTCCTTATGCGGCGCGTCGCAGGCGCATTCCTGCGCCTTTGACCACGGAGTCTCATGTGCCGGCAATGGCCGGGCGGTCCGCGAATGGCCGGCCAGCCACGAAATGGCTCGCAAATAAATCATAGTGTTTACGACAGTGCTCTCCCGCGGGACGGAATCGCCAGAGTGCACGCTCCGCAGGAAAAATAATGCCTGACAATAAATCATTGTAATTTAGAGCACACTTATTGTATATCTCTTTCCTGCAGAATATACCTGAAGAATGCACTAGCCCGCGGCTAGGGTAATAAAAGTCTGTAGGGGGTAAAACAAAAGAGATCGACGTTGCCTGGCCGGGTTTATGGCCGCGGTTGTGGCTCTCTCAAATACTGCGCGGACAAGTTATGACTCCTAAAAGGAATAAAGGAATTATGTTCTGTCCATGTTCGCATGTGAAAAGTCCCACCTGTTTATGGACAAGGTTCAGAAATTAAAATAAAGACATGGAATGCGACTAACAAAATATTTGTACTTATGCATTAGGAAGGTAATTCTTAAGTTCGCCATTTCGAAGAACCTAGAGATTTTCTAATTTTTTCGAAGAAGATAAGTATAAATACGTGGGAGAGGCTCTAAGTCTTGCAATGGACTGTGATAGGTTGTGATGATGATGGTGATGAAGTATAAGTACCTACATTGTAATTATGAAGGTATATCGTTCGTATCGATTCCCACAATATGGCGATAAAAATCGAACTGACTGACTTCTACGCAAGAACAAAATTAGGTGATGCAATTCAAGATTGAGTAATAAAAATGTGAAAAAAGTCAATTAAATAAGCACGTAACTTTCCATACTGTATGATACCCATGTGTATCACAATTTAATTGCAAACGCAATATCGCATGACAGTTATGATCTACAATTGTTAATTTAATTACGCGTGCATTCCTCGAAACGTACGAACGAGTTCATTTAGGTACGTATCACATGAAGAAATTCTCCTGCATGATATTCGTAATTCGGTAAATCTATATTAATATTACAAAGATGTGAACTTTTTTTGTTTGTAATGAATAAATTTAAAAACTACTGGAACGATTTAAAAAATTCTTTATTTATTTAGAATGCTACATTATCACTGAGTAACATAGGCAATTTTTTAGTCTGAGTAAATAATAGGTTTCCGCGGGAAAGTTGATTGTTTATGTAGATCCAAAATGCGCGAAAACGGCTAGTATTAAATAAGTACGCTACTTAAAAGAAGTAGGGTAGAGGTCGGGTAAAATAGGGTAGGATAGACCCCTACAGTAGGATACGGTAGGGTAGGGTAGGGGTAGAATAGGGTAGGGTAGGGGTAGAGTTAGGTGAAATATCTGGGAAATAGCACGCAATCATGCCACGGTTAATTCATTAATTGTTAAAAGTAACCTAAATCCCTACAATACATAACAGTAGGGTAGGGCAGGACCAGCTAGTATAAAATAATTCAGCTCGCGATCATGTGATTACCACTAACAAGAAAAGATTAGAATTACTATTTGAATTTAAATAGTAAAGATTAGGACCAATTTAAAAAATTCTTTGACTAATGGAATTCTAATGTAGCATTCTAATAGTGAATGACTGAGTAACATAGGCTAGACCACTTTTTATCCCGGAAAAATAATAGGTTCCTGTTTAAAAGTTAATTGTTTAGACACTGACGGCAGGTGTATAAGACACCAGCAGTACCCACAGTCTGCTCAGGCAGATTTCATAAAAACAAGTTTAGACTAAATTGACACGGGCATGGCCGCACTACACTACAGCCACCAATGGAACCTTACTAAACTTCCTAAATTATTTTTACTCATAAATATTGACTAAAGCAGTAGTAGTGGAAATTTGATTTAAATTACTTATTTATATCGTCGTTTACGCGGCAGTAGGTTCAAAATTATACTATATATGAAATTAGTAACGATCGTAGCAATGTGATTAGTTAGATTGACATTTAATATTTATAAATATTAAACGTACCCTATACATATATTAAAATTGTAATAAATCTTTGAGTTATGGCGTAGAGTGCCCGCATCGCTCTGTTGAAGCCGCAACGAGGATGACCTGACAGATTTTATGACTGGTTATGTAGAACATGATCTTGCAACATTGAGAGTGCTAAAATATCAAGTAAACACAAAAGTGGAGTGCTACGCAGCGATCATATAGGCAGGTACCTACCAGAAAAAGCGGAGCTTACGGTGGGTAACTGTGCAGCCGTAAATAGTAAATACCATGTTGCTAAAATCGACAGACGAACTTGCACCGTGGTTCTTAAACTTTTTGCAGTCACGGACCACTGTCAGAGAATATTTTATCACAATTCCCTAATAAATATAAACCTTTACAGTTAAGTGTTAACTGAGCTACTGCAGAGTGCAGACCCCTGATCCATAAGTGTGGCATCGTATTCTGTTATCTATCTATATCTATACATAGTATACAAAAAAGTCGCATCCCGCCGTCTGTCCCTATGTACGCTTAAATCTTTTAAAGTACGCAAAGGATTTAAATTCGGTTTTCCATAATAGATAGATTGATTCAATAGGAAGGTTTATAAGCAAGAAAAAAGGATAGGTAGGGGTAAATAGGATAGGTACGCGAACGAAGTCGCGTCGGGTCTACCGGTACATAGTACATAACAAAGTTGCTTCCCGCCGTCTGTCCCTATGTAGGTACGCTTAGATCTTTTAAACTACGCAACGGATTTTAATGCAGCTTTCAACAATAGATAGTGATTCAAGATGGTTTATAAGCAAGAAAAATAAGTTAGGTAGGGGTAAAGTAGGTATACGCGAACGAAGTCGCGCCGGGTCCACTAGTGTATGCAACACAATCTCCACTCCGCCTGCCAAGAGAGGTTCTGTCACCGCCTCCATTAATATAGGTAAATCGTCCCACGGGCCGTTGATTACGGCGATGACAACAACGATCCAATGAAAGCACTTTCGCAATCATCGATTCACAATTGTCGATCGATCAGATGGGCGTCGCAAGTGAAATATGAGTTGAATAATTGCCGGTAACGCTGGAATGCGCAGCGGCGCGGGCGCAGCGTGCCGACCAAGTTTCACCCGGAGTATTCGCGTTGTTACTTTTACAACGCGCCGGCGCGCACGGACAACGCTCTGTTTCCCTAAGTCGCATTGTCTACGCACCGATGTGACACCAGCTAAAGTTCACGGAGAACATTGCGTGGAGTGGAACGTCGTGGGAGTGGTGATCAGTTTTCACGCAGAAATACAGAAATACTTACAAAATAGAAACACGTACAGCTAAAACTATGTTACTGAATGGTTGTTACATTTTCTCTGCTAAAAGCTGGTAGACGTATCATATTGATCACCACTAGCCCTTGTAAGTTCATTATACAGTAATATACAGGTTGGGCAGTTCCATTGCAAACTCCAAAAAGTATCCGGTAACAAAGAAATAGACATATATACATGCATACATCATCGCCCTAGAGCTTATCCCGGCCTCTGCCAGGGTCCGCTTTCCTATTCATTCTTCTCCACTTCGTACGTCTTCGGCATCCGTCGGCATCGCGTCGTAAGCCGTTGGCTATCGCATCCGACTCAGATATATCAATCCATCGCTTCTTGGGTCGCCCACGGGTCCTCCTTTCTGATACCGGCAGGTTCAGTTTCCCACAAATCCCTGAGGCTAACGCAATACGTGACCAAACCAGCGCAGGCGAGTGTCCTCGATCTTATCTGCGATATCCCATACGCCAAGGCTGCCACTGATGTACTCGTTACATACTCGATCGAGACCTCTAATTCCGCACATCCACCGCAGCATTTTGATTTCTTTGGCGTGGAGTTCGCGGACGTTTTTCGTCAGCGCTGGCCAGGGCTCGCAGCTATAGAGCATCACAGGTCTAATTAAAAATAATCTTGGCGTTATGTTCCGGTTGTGCTCTAGCGTACGAGGACCCGGGGTCCGCCTTGACCATGATCCAGGATTTGGCAGATCAGGTAATTACAGTTGCGCGACTGCCATTTGACCTCCGTGACCGTGGTATCAGGCGTTCCATATTTGTGGTCCAAACATAGTGGACCCCAGTGCCTGTCCATATTTGGAATTTAATGACCTCATAAATTATTGTCAATATTAAATAATTACAAAACTGAAACAAATAAATGGACTGGAAATAGAAGAGCTACCATGATGCACCCACATAAATATATTAGGAAAATGGTATCACTCTCTAAATAATAAGAAATACATAGTTTTTACGTGCCTAAAATGTTCTGGTCTGCGACTAAACAAAACCCTCAAGCCATGCCACCGGCCTTCGCTATACTGACAAGATTGAATGTACACACGTCTAATGTATATGAAACAGAATATGGCTCTGTATTGCGATTTCAAATATTATTTCCGAAGAAATCAAGGAAATCCATATTTGGACCCTATTCCATATTTGGTTACTTTCCTCTAGTTTCGAAGTGATGCGCGACCAAGATACAGACATACAAAAATAAAGAAAAATATGGCTTTGGCTTCAGCATCGTTTATATTTTTTAATATTCATTTATTTATTTATTTATTTAATTTGCCAACAGATTTACATTTTTTTTTACAATGCTCTTAAACTATAGTAACAATAACAATTAACATAAATGTAAAGCCAATAACAGGCAAACCTTACGTACCTCCGTACGTAATATCTTCAATGTACAGAATTTGACCTATTACAGTTTTATTAGGTATATGTATAGATAGATAGGTAGGTACTCATAATAAAAGAGGCATCTGTCTCCCTACAGTGAGTCTATTCAAGACAGATAGACCCTAAGGTGTAATTTTATGAAAGTATTTAATAGCAGTCGTAATTTATTTAATGTCCAGACTTCTCTTAATTGTACACGAGCCATTGTTATATATGTATTAGTCATTGTTATAATGTTGTTGTTTACCCAAATTCCCACGCCACTACTATTTTAGTTAAGCATTTAGATAAATAGTTTACGTTCGTTAAGAAGGAGAGAATGGGCTAACAAAAAGTGTAGAGGTATTGACCACTTTTCTTATATGAAAATAATTGGTTCAACTTTCCGTCGGTTTATACTTTTAGCGTGTCAAATGATCGTTAAGGCTGCGACGATGTTTATACATTTATGTGGTACGTATTTAGTGGTTATTAACTCAGTAAAATACACTACAATTTGAAACCACAATATGTCTTTGAAACTGCAAAAAATAGTTGGTAAAAGCTGGTTACGTAGTGTACAATTCAGAAAACGATTTAATATTTTGTTTCCTTCATTCACGACACGAATGCAGAATATTAATTTCTCTTTCTCCAGTTGTGATTGTCCGTCACGGTCATGCAAGTTATTGTAGGTACGATATTTATATCATGTGGTTCATTTATGAATGAACCACTTCCAAACTAGTATTAATTCGATGTAACTCTATCTGTCTGTGACGATTTTACGCCTTTAAACCCTGTGCTAAAAATGACTGAATTTTACTAAAGTTAATAGGTAATTATTGTAACCTCGATCTCCAATGCCACTGGTCAAAAGCTAGATTTGTTAGCTTAGAACGTTTTAGGTAGATAGGTAACTACTAGGAAAGTTGCTCTTTATTCTAAACTACCTGGCCCGGCGCAACATCGTTTGCGTAGCGTTCTACTCCTACCCTACCCCTACTCTACTTTAACCCTACCCTATCACTACCCTACTCTACCCTATCCTACCCCACTCTACACTTACTCTACCTACTCTTTTTTCATACATACAAACCTTGTCCTGACAATTACAAATCCAACTAAAAAACTGTAATTGTGTGATTGTTACTTATAGACAATGTTAATATACTTAAATGTAGAGTAACATCGAGTACCGCTCAAGTACCGCTGCAGTGATTAGACTGTAGACTTGTTACTTACTTTTGTACAGCACCGCTGCCTCCGATAATCGCATAACAAAGCTCAAGGCGCCCTGCAAGCGGAGATTTGGTAATGATCCGAGATAACACTACCATGTACCGTTGGCGAACCGCGCGGGTGCGGCGCCCCGAGTGACTCGACCCACCTCACCGTTAGCCCGCCGAATCTGGCCACAATGCCCTCTGATACGGATAAGTCAGAGTCACGATGCGGCTCCGTGAACTTGTCTAATCTCCCCGTTGAATTAAAGTCTTCCTTATACGGCACAGATGCATATTTTATTGGTACCATGGCTATCGCGCAGACAAATTGCGGCCGTGCCTGATTTATGATCCGGGCCCTATGATAACCGATAGTGCCAGAGGAGAATGCTCCGTCACAACACAATGCGTTTGCGCATGCATTTCCAAGCTTAACTGTAAGATGTTTTTCGCTAGATATGGACAGGCATTATTTCTGGAATTGTGCAGTTTGTTGGGTATTTGCTGGGATACGGATAGCAAAATTGCTAACTTATGTATCGCGTAGTATTACTTTTGATTAGGAGCGACGGTGGCCGACTGGTAAACGAGAGATACCGGGTTCGTATCCCAATGCGGCCATATATTCATGCATGACTCTTTTCTGAGTTCTATGAGCATTGAATGCTGACCGATGACTCTTACGATGAGGGAAAACAACGTTATGAAACCTGCATATTCAGGCAACTGGTCCAACGGTCAGCTTCCCCTGGCAGCAGGGTCACGGAGATCAGATAATCTGATCTGCCAAATCCTGGATTGTGATCAAGGCGGACCCGTGGCCTTCGTGCGCGAGAGTACAACCGGGACATTATGCCAAGATGATTATTTATTTCTTAGTAATCGTATTGATAGTATGCAGTATAGGTAATACCATACCACTCATTCCCTTTCAAGGTTTCGTAAACCAAAATATCGTCACCACGTCTCGTCTGGAGCAGTGCGAAATACTTAGGTTTTTCTTAGAACAAAGCCGGCGTTCCTTACGCAGGTAACTCACGTATCGGCGTCGGCCGGGGATGAGAATTAATACGTTCGTTGCCCCGAGCCCGCGCCCTGTCTGCGACGCGACGCGCCTGACGGCTCATAGCGCGTTTTCACAACTATTATGTTAAGGTGAACGACATATACGGCGCTTTGTACTATAGGTATTGCTTTGGATTTGTTGGTATTCCTTAATAGGCATTACGGAACGTATTAATTAATATGTATACTGACACGGGGTGCCAATCGGCTTCCGAAACTATAATTTTAAATACATACTTAAAATTATTAGACAAATAAGATATAACATTCATCGTTTCAATTTCTGCTCGGCCGGGGATCGAACCCAGGACCTCTGCGTGGCAGACCATTGAACAACTCAGGTCGCCAAATATTTAGGTAGGTAGTGCAGGAGGTATGTGGCGGATTAAGTCAGTGCGTAGACAGTGTGAAAATATGGATTTAAAAGAAATTCTAAATCCGTCTCAAGTCTCTTATCCGCTGAACGGCGGCACGTAACGATCAATAAAATGGCATCTATCACGCGCGACTACTTTGCGGCGCTCGCGCCGTCGCGGGCACTAGTTAACACGATCGCGATGTGGTTAATGCTATCAATTCTTAGTAATGTCTAGAGTCTAGAGAGAACAATGAAGAAATAAACGAGCTAATAATTGCGGGTGCTATTATTACGTATCTACTTAATTTAATAATCGAAATGAAAGTATTTTTCTTACTGTTCAAACAGTTTTGACAAAAACAAAATAAGACTCGATTTATCTTTCGTTAGTCTGAACTGAAATAAAACCAAGTCAGCGAAGGTAGGGCCCAAGGCGACCGCTAGGTACCCTCGGAACCGGTTTGAGACTCTTTGTTTGGCTATCGTCGCGTCGAGACGACCCGAACGGCTCGGCGGCGTGCATAATTGACGCGAACAATCTGTCCGTTGCAGAGATAACGAGGTCTATATGCGGCGCCGCTCGGGCCTCACGGGCAGGTGAGCGGCGCGGCATCGCGGCTGATGGCGACTGCTGCGCGCGCGCTCGCGCTGGCGGCCGCGCTGGCCGTGGCGGGCGCGGCGGTGGCGGCGGCCGCGCGCTTCGGCGACCGCCTGGCGCCGCGCGTGCCCGCCGCCTACGGGCCGCGGCAGGCGCCCGCGCACCCCCGCGCCGACGCCGACTACGAGGACGCCTACGACCAGGACTACGACTCCGCGCCGCAGACGGAGCCGCCGCCGCGCCGCCCCGCGCGCACCGAGGCGCACCGCCTCGAGATGAGCACCGAGTACTTCGTGGTTCCGGATCGACCGTCGTCCTCCACTCAGCCGCCGACCCTACCCAGAGCGTTCACCGCTCCCCCGGCTCTGAAAACGATACAGAACACGAGTTCCGTGTCCACGGTGCCAGTGATAGCCGTGTACGCGGGGGCGCTCCGGGCCGAATCCTGGGCGGTGCCGATCCTCGCCCTCGCGTGTGTGAGCATGGTGACACTCAGTGCGTTCGAGGCGTTCGTCATTTGGGGAGCCAGTCGAAAATCCCCGAGTCAGAGACATCTGCTTCTCGGTCAGACTTTGCTGTTCGGTCTGTTCTCGTGCGCGGCCACGGCGGCCCTGTACGCGGCCACCCCGACGGTGTTCACGTGCGGCGCGGTCCGGTTCGGGACCGGCGTGTCGTACGTGGTGGTGTTCGCGTCGCTGCTGGTGAAGTGCGTGTTCCTGCTGAGCCTGAACGGCGGCGTGTACCTGCCGGCGGCGTACCAGGGGCTGCTGCTGTTCTTCGCGGTGATGATCCAGGTGGCGATCGGCGCGCAGTGGCTGGGCGGCGCGCCGGCGCGCGTGGCGGGCGGCCGCTGCGAGACGGCGCTGTCGGACCTGCTGCTGTCGCTGTGCTACGCCGCGTTCCTGGTGGCGGTGGTGTGCGGCGTGGCGCTGCGCTCGCGCGGCATCCGCGACAACTACCGCGAGGCGACGCACATCGCGGGCGCGGGCGGCGCCACGGCCGCCGTGTGGGTGTGCTGGGTGGCGGCGGCGCTGGGCGCGCCCGAGCGGCACCGCGACGCCTGCGTGGCGGCCGGGCTGCTGGCCACCTGCGCGTGCGTGTTCGCGCTCATGTTCGCGCCCAAGGGCCGGCGGCTGGCGGCGCTGGGCCGCGAGGGCCGCTGGGACGCCGACCGCGACGAGGGGCTCAGCTCGCTGGGCGCGGCGGGGTCGGGCTACTCGCCGTCCTTCTTCCACTTCAAGCCCGTCAAGTACGGCATGGTGTCGGCCGCGGCGCCGCTGCCGCCGCCGCCCGCCCTCGACCGCAAGGACCCGCCCGCTCAGCCAGCCGGTTAGTTAAGTATCTAAAGTGCGCTAATAGTGAGAACTAGCGCTTCCACGCACGATTTGATCGGAATTGTTCGCGTTCTGTTCGCAGATCCATACGGGATGCTGTTCGCTGGCTCGCTGCACTCGCACGCACGCCCCTTGTGCCCCCCGCCGCACTACCCCATGCACCCTCTCATGCACTACCACTACAACTATCCGCCCTATCACTATCTGATGCCTCCAGGTAAATGTTGCACTGTTTTACACACATCGAAACTAGATCACAATCCTAGCACTCCATGCCTCTATTCAATTGTTCTATGTGCAAAATACTGACTACTGCTGGTGTATGCTGACAGTGGCTGTGTGTGGTTGCAGGCGTGTTGATGCGGCCGGAGGAGGGCAGCGTGTACACCAGCGTGGAGCCCACCTTCAGCAGCAACCCCAACGTGTACTTCCAGCGCTCCGAGCCGCTGCACGTCGGCATGATGTACTGAGCCGCTGACAAACCAGCGTTCCAGCGGAACAGTGGCCTTTGACAGTGCGACCGCGCCGCGGACCGGATGCCCCGCGACAGCCGCGGCGAACGTTACGCTGTGCCTTAGATTAGGACTCGAAATGGTACAGCACGATCCACGATTCACGAATGAAATGAATACGCGCCCATGAATATTCTGCGGATCGTCGGTACGCGATACATATCAATGGCATGTATGGCCGCTCGGGCCGAGCGTGCCGAATGTTGCGCCGGCGCCGAGCCGAATGCACCATTAACGAGGTGTGAACGACCCGCGGTCACGCCGGCCCGCCCGCCGACGCGCTCATCTTCCTTCACTGCTGCCGCATCGCACTCTTTACAATAGGGCTACGGGCAACAATGACCCTCCTCGACACACAAACTGGAATTTATTATTTTTAATCTCTAGTCACTACATTCTGCTACTTAAATAGTAGGTGCAATCTTAGAGAAAATAAATTAACTAAATCTACAAACAAGGCAGTAGTGACTATAATGAAGATGATGTAAATACTCATAGATAAATATAGGTATGTAAGTTTATCCAGTAAACTTTTAGGATAAAGCTGTTTGTGATTTTGCAATGAACTAAGTAAGCCCACCCCAAATCATTCAGACAGTTGTATTAGTAGTAATTCTAGACTATTATTAGATAAGTACCCATTTATTTTAAGTTTACATTTATATGAGTTTCAGAATGTAAATAAAAAATAAAGACTGTTTCAAAATTATTGTTCTATTTTTTTATTAAAATTGTAAATTTATTCTAACAACATATTTTAGCTTATTATTACGGAAACACTTCAATAGACACAATAATAAAGTCATGTTTACACTTCTGTGGAACATATACCACAGAATACCACACATCCATCACAATCACACATAAGAAGGTCCAGAGCTCACTTGGTGCCGGTGGAGAGCAACGCCAGCAACCCCGAGGCAACCGACAGGGACACGATGTAGTTACTGCATTGAAATATTCAGGAAAATATTGATTTATAGTGTCAAGCTGTAAAACAATAAAACATATAAATGCTAATAAATTTTCAATAATGACTCTTTCAACCATGTCACAACTGCTGAACGATTCTGATTTCATTTTGCAAACAGGTAGAGAGATTTCACTTAAAACTTACAATATGAGAAAGATCATACATGGAGAAAAAAGAGCAGGACAGCAGACACTGGCAGAAGCTGGGATTTACTGCTCAGATGATGATGATGAAAGATGATGCTAGCTTTAAATTCTTAATGGAATGTTAAATAACTGAAACATACCTCTTGAAACTGATAGAATGTTAACATTTATGTTTTCTGACTTTCTTTACAACTTCAAAGAAAGATAATTTAGGAACTCACTCAAAAAGTTGTGATGAGTCACAATAACATTAGTTAAGTGATTGATTCATAAAAAGGATACACAGTGGGTGTTAAGGACCGCAGAATGTAGAAGCTGCTCAGGATCACAATGGTCAGGAACAGAGCATTGTTGTAGAAGATTGAGAAAGTTGTGGCTTCATAGTCAGCTACTTCATTTTTCTTCCATAAGATCCTGTAAATAATCACAGAAGGTTATTCACAAATCACACCCTACCTCTCTAATATTTAGCATTAACAAAGTTATATTTATTTTTACTATTCACATTCCAATAATAAAGGCCAACAATATGATTAGCTGTTAATAATAATATGTGTAAAGAAAGCGAGTTTTATTTTAAAACCCAAAGATACAGCAAAAACAAAAGGTGTGGTAGGCTAGGGAGAAGGCCTGTGTCTCGCAGAAGGCATCCTATAGGTGGTGACAATGGTTTCAACAAGAGAGATTTAAAAATCTTAAATCTAACTTTACATTAATAGAATTCATAATGTAAGTACAGAATTAAGTGCCTGCTTTGAATTACCTCTCATCCTTCTCCTTTCTGCTCATTTTCTTGTCATCGGCAAGTCTCCTGGACATCTCACGAGCAACAGCATCCTCTCTACGCACAGCAACACGGTGCTTCAGCTGGAACTTGGTGTTACGGTACGCCAGAGCCAGCAGCCAGGTGCTAGCTGCGGTCACCACAGCAAACCAAGCCAGGGATGCGCTCACTTCCAAAGCATGCACCCTCCAGAATAACCCTGCAAATAATAGGGTGTTAATTGATTTTTAATCACTAGTAAGTTGTTATTTTTTAAGACATCGGACAAGTATCAGACAAGTAAGTTAAAGTAGGTATAGGGTAAATATTAATTAGAAAGTAATCAATATAGAAGGAAAATAGGTTAGTCCAAGTAAACTGTATCAGAATTAGTTTTTTACTATTTTCTGAATGAAACTACCTTAAATATTGGTTCAACACATCAGATAAATATAGTAATTACTTACATATCGGAATAGCAGATACAATAAAGGCATTCCCATAAAACAGAGCCGACGACTTGGTGGATACATTTCTGCTGAAGTCTTGAAGCAGCAGCTCCTCTTCTTTAGTGAATGCCTTGTTGCCCTTTCCAGACATTTTAATCAAAAGTGACGATTATTTTTGGAGCACTTACAGACCTCGGTCTACAAATATCTGCAACAAATACACTTCACAAATAATGACTTTCGCTGTAATCGCCGTGTTGGCTGGAAGAAGCAAAACGTCAAATGACATGTAACCAACGTGTCAAAAAAATTGCAAGTAAAGAAAAATATACACCAATATGACAGGTACGTATTGTCTATGTATTTTAACTATTTTTTTTCTTATGGTAACATTAACATGTCAAAATTTAGACCAATGGAAATGGTGCTTGAAAAGCTTGAATCGATTACCAACATAACGAGAATGTGAAGTTTTACGTTCAAAAATTATCAATAGTGCCACAAACTTATCTAATATAATGGCCAAAACTGGAACTAAGTTTTGTTATTTTGAAATATCACTTTGTTGTCTACAATAGCGACGCCATCACTGGAACAGATAAATTTGTGGAAATCTACCAAAACGACTACTGTCAAAGTTTTATTTGATAAATTCCTGAACGAAGTAATTTTGAAATAAAAATACGTTTGCTCGTTGCCTTTATAAGTTTTGTTTTGTGTTGTGTATTGAGCGGATGTAATGGAAATTGATTTTTATTAAACTACAATTAAAGTAAAATATATATTTTCAGAGGAATTTTACAAATTTTGTTTTATAGTATTATCTTATAGATATTATTGAAATACAAGATGAGCCACTTTGAATTTGCAATACCTTTACAAAAAGATGAATTATTGGAGTCTCATGTTGGAAAGTATCATGTGGAAGATGTGGTGCAACCAAGGCTACTCTTATCTCAAATTCAAGGTATTGAAATTATCTTTATTATGTTATCCGGCAGACAAACAGGCATGTGGGCCACCTGATGGAAAGTGGTCACCGCCGCCTATAAACATCAGCAACACCAGGGGTGCTAATAATGCGTTATCCGCCTCTAAGGAAACCTCTAATATTCCACTTGAACGATCCCATGTCATAGTCCAAAGGAAACACTGTGGCTGGGAGCTCATTCCACATCCGAATCCGACTAGAGGGTCTACATAATGGGCATAAGTACCCAGCCCACGACGGGTGGTGCGATCCCGGAATTGTGCTGTGGGCACCAGAGCAAATAATTCCTCATAACACTCATTACTTAAACAATAAACTTAAACTCAATACATTACTTTTTTAATTATGTAGTGTACTTTCAGATTATCTTACACCTTGTTATGGAAATTGTTCTAGATGCAGCAAGAGCCTATAATTCCGATGGTGTGGAGTACATCCTAGAACATTTTGATACCTATTTTTCAATCATTGTTCATGGAAGTAAATTGGAATGGAATGTCATCAATAAAGGTACCTTATTCTTTTTTAACAGGTATCAGCATGACTTTCTACTCATAGTACCCTACCCCTACCCAACTCCTACCCTACTCTAAACCTACTCTACTCCTACCATACACCTACTACTACTACTACCTAGTACCTACCCTATTGTTGCTTGAATACAAGACACCCCTGTATTTTAGCCAACAGAACAAAAAATAATTTATCAAATCAAATTTTTCAAGGTTTTAAGAGCGAGACTAACAAACAGCAATTAATTTTTAATATATATCGATAGAATAAACATACCCAATACAGTGTGAGGGCCTACCTAATAGCCATAGGTTATCCTACATCATTGCGTACAAGAAAAATTCCACTTTGTAGCAATAGTAGATGTTCAGCAGACCCACAAGTCATTACTAGCCCATGCACAAGGCAGAAAAATTTTTTTTTTAGTGACCTTTGCTTTGACTTTTGTAGCAATAATACTCACATATCCTCTTGTGTGGGTTCTATACATAAAAAAACTGGTCGGCCTCACATCCTTCTGGCAGTTGCGCACTTCAGACATGTTAAAACCCCTTCTCTTTTTCGTGACTATAATGTAGCTGTTAAGTTACACTGTCGAGCCTACTAGGGTTTTCTACCCGGGTACCCGGAGTCAGGTATACAAGGGTATTTAAGATATTTTATACTTGGGTAGAGCTTGTCTAATTTAAAATGACGCGCCCCACTATTGCATTAACGCACACATGCAAGTTTAAAATATGAACGCAATACATATACAAAACCCGTTGTAATTGGTCATTCAGTTGCCGGTGAGATTCAAACGTAGGATAACACTTTGTTCATTGGCTCCCACACAGATGAAGTGTCGTTATCAATATTTGCACTCACACACCGAAATCAACTAAGTAGTGGGGCGCGTCATTTTAGACTAGACGAGCTTTACCCAAGTACCTATATTATAAAATTTTGTTGATGAGCTAATATGTAATGCCATAAAGAATTTAAAGCAATTGTTTATAAACGCATATTTACCCTGATATGATGCCGATAAGTTAACTGAGAATAAACAAATTAAATGTTATGTTATGTAGTTTATTTTCTGATAATTATTTTCTTTTCTCTGTAGAGGCTGATTTTTTTTTATTGTTGACTAGCCAGGCATTTGACCGCCACCTCACCTAGTGGTAAGTGACGATGCGGCTGATGATGAAGCATGCCTGTCTAGGAATAGCCTATTCACTCTGGCCTTGAAGGCATCCAGGCTGGCTAGCACAAGTTGCTCTCCCGCGCGATAACCGATAAAAAGCGCGACATAGATATTGCTATCTCTTTCATCTTAGTATTGAGAGAAGGAAACAGACGCTCTCTCGCGGCGCGAGCGTTGTCGCGGTCACAGATGTGCTAGGGCCTCAGATTATATTGATCAGGGAACACACTTGCAGGCAACGCGTTCCACTCCTTAGCCGTACGCATTATTAAATTTGAGCTAAAACTGCTCGTGCGGATAGCTGGAAGATCCACGACATAAGGAAGAAGCGCTCGCCCGGATCTTGTCTCCCAATGGCGGAAAGGGGCCGGCGGAATGAGGTCGTGCAACTGCTTCGCACACTCTCCGAAGTGCAACCTGTAGAAGACCGACAAACGCACAACGCTACGCCGATGCTCGAGGCTCTGCAGCTTAGCTTCAATCAACTCCGGATCACAAATTAATTTCTTTGCACCTTTTTCCACCGAATACAAAGCAGCCAGTTGGTATTTGGCCGATCCATCCCAGAGGTGGCAGCAGTACTCCATGCAAGATCGGACTTGAGATTGATATAACTGAAGCAACTGCCTCGAAGTGAAGTACGGCTTGACTTCCGAGAGGATTCCTAGTTTTTTGGCTGCAGTCTTGGCTTTTGATTCGAAATACTGTCGAAAGTTGAGATTGGTTGGTAAAATATAAATATAATAAACTAGCTTTATTGGAGGGATAATGAAATGCCATTTATTATTGAAAATGATTTCGGCCATGCGGCCACCGCGAATGGCGCGTAGATGGCCCAATCTAGATGTCAAATTTTCACACATTTCGCAGCAAACGGCCGTATTTCGCTAATAACTCACCGAATGCTGTATTCTATTGGTCTCTGGTTATAATCTAATATAGTTAGATCGCATAATCTCGCTGGCGAACGTGAAATTTTTTTTAGTGATGAAGCTCACTTTTGATTGAATGGTTTTGACTTTTGGTTGAATAAACACGTTCAAACATAAATGGCATTTCATTAGCTATTCAATAGCTTTTCAATAAAGCTAGTTTCACTGAAAATAATAATACTTTTTTCTTTCGAAAAATATGTAAAGTTCATTTGTTAAAAGAAATATTTACATGATAGAAATAAATGAAATAATGCTAATACTAAATTATTAAATAATATTTACAAATAAAAATATTGCCGTAAGTCCCTTGTTAAAGGAATTGTTCCCAAAAGGCTGGCAGCATTGCCACGCTGTATCACGAGGCTGATCTTTTGGCCAATGTATTGGCCAGCCTTTTGGTCGTGCGAAGCGTTAACGTTAACTCTTTGAAGAGGGTATGAGCGTCTGGACCCCACGGCCCAAGCGTTTCTACGCCAAATGGCGTAAATAGATGATCTCCGCTGATTCCAATAAAACTTTTTGCCGAAGCGGCAGCGGAACCGGCATTGACACTCGTGGATGGAATATATGACGGTGCAAGGGTATCGACGCAGGTAGCGTCCCAAACCAAAGACCGACCCATCTTCCAAGGCACGAGTTTCATACCGTCGGGCCTTTTTCCGTCGTCTCTCGCCAGTCGATTTGGCTCCAGGATGGCGGGAGAACCAGCAGTGGTAAAGGCCTGACGGATGATGTCGTTTAGTTCTGTATGCCGCCAAAAGCGCCCGGCGCTCCTGCAACACGACAACCCGTGATGCCCAAGTTGCGACACTGCATGGCCACAACTGCACTCATGATGGGCCACGAAGGAAACATCAAAGCGAAGGGCCGTGGTAACTCTAAATGTAGAGCTATCCAGCCGGGTGCCAATGGTGGATGATGGAAGTGTCTGAAGCCATAGACCTGACTCCCATTCGCGGACAGCCAGGATCGGTTGACGTATTAACCAGATTATCCCGCACCAACCTGCAGAGCGGCTCGTCCCAAAGCTTCTGTGACGAAGCGGTAGATGGATATTCAGTGCTCGCGCAGGCTAAGGTCTATGAATTCCTGACCTCTGTTATGTATGCCACCTCACTCACGTTGGTAGACGTGCCCAAAATCATATTTACCAACATACACGTGCTGTGTACAGAGAACAGGACTTTTTTCTGTTATATTTCAATTTCAATACTTACATTTTCGTAACGAAATGTTTAAGAAAATGTGCTACCAGCGTTTACCCGGCTATTAAAAATAATAATACCTGATACCCCCTAACGTCTACTATCACTACAATGTGGAATTTTTCTCATAAGTACACGATGACATAATGAGAACTTACGTGTGCTAAGGCACACTCACAGTCTATAATGTGTTATTGCACTATTGCACACGCAGCTATGCCTGCCTAAACATGCAACTTTGAATTACGGAAATAGTTCCAACACTAAAGTTTCATCAAAATCTGTTCAGTTATTTTTGAGGAAAAGACTCCAAACTTTTGTGGTTTTATCATTAGTAGAATATTTTATATATGTATTTCAAAAAAGCATGGCTTTAAAGTCATGAAAAAAGATCATGCACTTTTTATGTAATTCAATCGTTGTGTATCACAGGGAAGTTAGAAAAATTCATGTATTTGACCTGAAAATAAGAGTATCAGAGCATGAGTGGAATTAGCAAAAAAACAAAGAACAATTTAAGGCTATATATACTTTGTAAACAAAATTTCAGGTTTCGACCACATACTGAGAGCAGTGAAAAATCTATGCAATCACCTAGACGTCATATTCCAGGATAAAGAAATAGATGCAGACGTGAGGATTAAAAATCTGAATATTGTCAAAATGGTCATGTACTTATTTACGCAGATCATGAAGACTAAAGACACAAAACTTGCAACTGATGTAAGACACACCATGTTTATTAAACATTTTTTATGTGGCTAATGAATATGAATAAAAGCTATAACAGGGCAATTATATTACGACAACATTATTACTTATGGTGAGGGAAAATATCGTAATGAATCCTGCACATTCAGGCGACTGAATGTGTAACCATGATCCAATCTGGTCAGGTTCCTCTTATAGCAGGGTCATGGAGGTCAGATGGCAGTCGCTCCGCTGTAATTACCTGATCTACCAAATCCTGGATCATGGAGATCACAACCGGGACATTAACGCCTAGATGATGATGATGACATGGCAATCATATTGTGTTTTTAGATTGATCTAAAAACACAATATGATTTTAAACCTTTAGGTTTAAAATTTGCACTCTTAACATTATTTGAAGTATGTAATAAAAATGTTTGTTTTTAAACAGAATTCCACCAAGTTAACCCTGGGCAAAAAAGGAAAAAAAGTTACTGATGATGAAGAATTCTGTGGCTGGACCGAAGCTGACAAGCAATCGGCTCTAGTTGTATTGTATCTGCTACTACAGCTGCCGCTATCACAACTCTGGGATCCACCACTAGCTGAAGATAATTTTGTTTCGTAAGTCTTTACTTTTAGATAGATTCACTCTTTATTGCACACAAAATTACAAAAAAAAAAAAAATTTATCTGGTCTTTTCAAACATTGTGGGCAAAGGCCACCAGATCGACGACGACGACGATCAGACGACCTGAGTGGTTCAGTGGTCAACATGCCAGTCGCCACGCAAGAGGTCCCGGGTTCGATTCTCGGCCGGACAGAAATTTTAATGATGAATTTTAGTTTCTGTTACGGGTCTGGGTGTTCCATGTATACTAAGTATGTATTTAAAAGTATGTAACTAGTATAGCAGTTAGCTAGCACCCATTGTACAAGCTTTGCTTAGTTTTGGGCTAGATGGCGCTGTGTGAATTTGTCCACGATTATTTATTTTATTTATCAAAAAAAAGCAAAATCGAGGCTAAGCGATCTCTTCCAGGCAACCCTTGTCTAGAAAGAGAAAAAGCTTTAATTTATGAAAGTGATTTGAACATTGATGCAGGTTGTATGGCTAACCTAACACTTGTTTGCTACTTTGTCAGTTATAAAATTCGAAACCATACTGAATTTCGAAATAAATTATAGCCTTTTTGTTATTCTGTGGATTATTAGCTACAACACTTAAAAGTTTCATCATAATCTGCTCAGAACTTTTTATTTGAAATAGTTAAAGGCTAGAACAGTAAGTGAGCCATTTAACTTAATTCACTCCTTTACAAGTATGTGTTTGTTTACAGTATGGTAGCAGAGCCATGTTACAAAGCGATAGAAGAGCAAATAATAAAAAACAAGACCACAAGAGAAACTGTTTTTCAAGTACTCGGGGTCCTTATCAAAAGGTACAATCATGGCACTTCTTGTGTAATAAAGTTGGTACAGGTGTGTATGAGCTCTGATGATACTAAAATAATACATACCTAAACTATTATAAATATTGAATAAATTAATAATTATTTATTGTTCCATTACAGATTCTGCAAATGATTGAGAATGCTGTGTCTCCAATTTGTGCTGGAGTTGTACAATTGACCAAAGATTTTGGATTAGGAACATTTGGGCCACTTATGGTAATGAATAACTTTTACGCGCCACGGACTCCTTGTTCTATTGTCATGCCTATTTAAAATAGGCCTCGTGTCCTGCATTCCATTGGAACAATAACTTTTAAATACAATTATATACTAAATGTTGTTAAAAAATTAGACATCAGGTTGGAACTTTTGATTTGAAGGTATTGTTACATGTTAGGAGTTCATTATTTGGAATGGAACACTGATGACAGGTTCCTAGGATGTCGCAGGTTGTCACTCATTCGCTCCGAAGTTACCTCTCCGGTAGTCTAAACTGAACTGTCTCGCGCTACGCCGGCTGCCGTTTGCTCCGATACCAGAATGTTCAAGTCCCGAGTAGTCCCAACGTTGTTCGCGAATAACCACGGCGACACATCCGGGTCTATTTCAGATGGCCGTGTGTCAAGCAAACTTAAGACCTTAAGTCTTAGTATATAAGGTACATTATGGCTCGTCGCACATTTATCATTATTATTACGACGCTAACGTTCTCGGTACGAACTCGTGACAATATTAAGTATGAAATATAAATAATTATTATCCTTTATGTACAAGGCGCGGGAAATCGCCGAAGCCCTAGCGTCGTCCGATGAAGAAACGGCGACAGTTGGTACGGAGCAAGGCGCAGCGAGGAACTGTGGCGCGTTCATGCTAGAACTGACGAAGGAACTGCCTAAGGAAATGTGTAATGCTATAACTACACTCCAGCCTTATTTGGAAAGTGATGAGGTAAGTACAAGCTCTGCTGGTGGAGAAGGGACCTCCCACTCACCTCACAATATCATATCAACTACTATAACTGACTAACACTGAAAACCAGCGCCATGGCGTCAGCCGTGGCTTATGCTGAGTGTGGCCCCGTTGCACGTCTCCTTATGGCACAGGTAACGAAGTAACGATAGCATTGTCCCTTTCTCATTATTTCTTGTAAGCTGTATTATGACCAAATGTACTGTGCCATGTGTGAGATAGATTTAATAAACGATTTTTATTTATTTGTAATAATAGTGCCAGCATCATTAAAATTAAAATCTTTTTCGTAAGATTAATACTTTTAAGTTACACAAATAAATTATAAATATCCCCAGACAATGTTGATGTGTGTATTTAAAAAGCAAAACAATTGTGAATACCTTGTATACCTATATCTTAATCCCATATTTGATCTGAATAAGTTCAGCAATTCCGCCCGAGTCACCACCTTTTATAACTTTTCAATTGTTACAATCTTCAAATAAAAACATACTCGACTGTTTTAAATCAATACATATTCAGGTCTATCAAAGGTGGTTATATTGTTATACTGTTTGCAAGCGACGCAAAATATATGAAAACATCTTGATCATATTGAGTGCTCCATATGCGCCATCTTGTTTTCAATAGTAAGCAACATACTAAGGCCCTGTCACTTCCACCGCTGCAACTCCTGTTTAGCCAGGAATCGACTAAAATTCAGCAGCACCCATGAGCTACTCAGTTTTAAAATGCTCATTAGCCCTTGTATCCTCCTTGGCAGTCTTATACGCTCCGCATCAGTGTGCTGGGCATGATGTGCGAAGTGTTGGCAGCCGAGCTTCGTGGCGAGGGCTTGTCGGACGAACAGCGATTGCGGCGCGACGACCTCCTCGATGACCTCTACGAGCATATACACGACCTCTCCGCCTACGTCAGGCACAAGGTGAGTCGTCGGAAATAGACGTCAGAAATGAGGTGGTTTTGTCGGCAGTGAATGTCAGTCAGAAGGTGGGGTGTGTCGGTAATAGACGTCAGACGTAAGGTGGGGTTTGTCAGCAAGAAACGTCAGGCGTTAGGTAGGATTTGTCGGCAATAGACGTCAGACGTAAGGTGGGGTTTGTCAGCAAGAAACGTCAGACGTTAGGTAGGGTTTGTCGGCAATAGACGTCAGACGTAAGGTGAGGTTTGTCGACAATAGACGTCAGACGCAAGATGGGGTTTGTCGGCAATAGATTCACTATGACACACAATAGATCTACCCGCCATTACTAAGTACAATGGGCACATTTATTGCGTAGTTTTTACGTAGTACTAGCGCCATCTGCATTCGGTTTTAAAATTCGAGAACCCCCACTTTAGTGTAAAAAGGTTTCACCATTTGTTGTTTAATCTAATACAAAATTGCACAATGGACTCCTTTTTCTAGCCCAGTTCAAATGTAGTATGCGTCGCTGAATACTGGGTAAATAAAGTGTAAATTCTAAGTTTAGTCAAAGAATACGAACATGAATCCGTGTATTGTATTTACTCAGGTGCTTCAATACTGGAGCCGTTTGCAGCGAGAGAACTGCGTGCCGGTGACGCGGCAGCGCGCCGTGCTGGCGCGGGCCATTGGCCGTCTCCAGGATAAGGCCGCCCTCGTACGGAAGGCCGCTATACAGCTGCTCAAGGTGAGATCGTTATTTTATTTATTTATTTTTTATTGAGATGTCTTAAAGCGTGCAACAAAGAAAATATACAATATCATAACATCGATTAGCCAATTAGGAGACACCACAATTAAATTTCACAACATTTGTTTCAAACTAAACTCGCGTCTTTACACATATTATTATATTAGAAGGGACTTGCACGCGACATACCTTTTCGATTTGTTTTGATTTCACAGGTTGCACAGAAAATGTTATATAAGCTGTTTTAATTTTCCGAGTAAATAGACTGTTAGAGCTTAGAGCGGCATGCTCCATCGTCGGCCGCATCGTCACTTGCCGCTAGGTAAGATGGCGGTCAAATGCCTGGCTAGTCAGATAAAAAAAGTACAATAACAGTCCAACTTTGTAGTCTACAACAACAAAATTGTAAACCAAACACGCGTACCATATAACAACACAGCTATCTTACCACAGGACTACTCAACGACTCAGTAAAGCACCAAAATGACGATGTTGAAAATATTTATATCTTTCAGGTCTTCCTTGAGTGCAATCCATTTTCTGCGAAACTGAAACTTGAACTGCTGGAAGAGCAACTGGAGACAGAACAAAAGAATCTTGACGAGCTACACAAAAAACTGAACCCAGGGCCGGATCCTGACCTCGTCAAGAAATGGAAGAAGATAGAGGATGACGTAATTAAGATGATAAAAGAGAAGATGGACATTCTAACTCAAGATGAGCCCCAGCTTTCGCAAGCTTCTCTGGAGAACTTGTATGATTCGATACGTAGTCATTTGAACGAGAAGAATTACTATAAGGCTTATTTGATAGTCAAACATACGGAAAGACAATACCCCGATGCGAAACTGTTGCGGTGCGATATGGAAAAAAGTGAACAGGTAGATATTTCGTTACATTTCATTACTCTTACTCTTGGGCATTACTAGACTATGATAAATAAAGAATACCTCTATTTTCAGGTGGAATACTTTGTAGCATTGTTGCGTAACATTTTCGTGATCCCAGACCGAAGACAATCTATTTCAGACAGTGAACAATGCGAGAACGAAATAGCTTTATTCAAACGATATGAGGAAAAGGAGAATATTGTGGCATTCCTTCAAGAGTCTGTCAACTTCAGCAGGATGGTATGCGAGGCTATTCCTCTGATAAACGCTTTGCTGATGTCCAAACAAGCTGGTGACGTCAGCGAGGCGATAGATTTCTTCACGACGGCGTATCATTTCAACATTGATTCGGCTAAGATTGGTGTAGCTAACATGCTTATGTTGGTGTGGTCACCAGACCAAGTGAGTTTTGTTTCATGTTATTATATTAAATAGTCAATTATTTTGAGTACCTGATTATTGATGTTGACCGATCACAGTGGCTAACCTTGTCCAGAATTGGATTACGTTTTATCTATCGGGCAATACGCAAGACGGGCAAGCGATTTGCTTAAGATGTAAAGTGGATCTCCTTGAAAGCGGCCTATGTCCAGAGGCTGTAGTGGACAACTGTCGAGAGCCTGGTCTTTTTTCTAATAACTATGTACAGATCACATGATCACCGCGAGCTTCAGATGGCACGTTAAGCCGTAGTTCCTGGTTAATATCGACAGACAGAAGTCAGGCCCCTTGTGCGGCTCAATAACTCCGAGGTGATACTTTACAGGCTTACACAATACACAACTATACCTAATAACACCACCTTGTAAAATGTAAATACCTGTAGTGCAAAATGTTGTAAATATTATATATAAATAAATGTTGTAAATATTGACGGTCAGTAATTTCTATTTAATAATAATTACTGTCTTTGAACTTGACAATGATAAGATGAGTCCAGTTTGTCAATCGGTAGACAAACAGGAAAGCGGGCCACCTGACGGAAAGTGATGCTGTCTGTCTATATTAGCAACACCAGGGGTATCAAAAATGCGTTGCCCACCTCTAAAACTCAGTGAATTGTCAAATGCTAGGCCCCTCCACTCATCATCATCATCGTCCTAGCGCTTATCCCGGCCTCTGCTAGGATCTGCTTTCCTGCACATTCTCATCCACTTCGCTAGCTCGGCATCCTCGTTTCTAAGGTCGTTGGCTCTTGCATGCGACTCAGCGATGTCAATCCATCGCTTCTTGGGTCGCCCACGGGGCACATCTTTCCTGATACTGGCAGGTTCCACCTATTTCCCACGTATCCCCGGGACCCTATCCTATGCCATCACTATCAAGCTAGCCAATATTCGCAGCACTGGAGACATTATTCACCAGTGAACGGTTATTTACAACCGCCCTGAGTTTGTCATACCATCAGCTCTCCGGTTGACTGGTAGATAAAGCTATGAAGCTTGTCCGCCGTTTAACGTAACAGTGCATTAAGTTTAAATGAATAAATAAACCAGGACAAACGCGAGGCAGTGGAGCGGGCCTACCGCGATATGTACCTGGAGTGTGACAAGTCCGGCGACCGCGCCCGGGCCTTCGCCATAGCGCGGAAGCTGGCCGAGTTGGCATCGCGCGTGGACCGCGGGAGTGCGCTAGCCCTGGAACACCTGGTCGAGAAGTGGGTGCAGAAGGGGGATATCTCCACTTCCATTATACAGGTACTGTACACCTTTTTTTTTTCACTAATATGACCTACCTATATGACAAGTAGGTAGAGCGTTGCAATTACAATCTAGCCTAGACTAATAAGTAATTTAAATTTAACATAATTCATCTATAATGTCTCTCTTCTATAGGCCTGCTGGAAGAGATTTATTCTTAGAAATAGGTAGTGCCTGTTGTGTCGTCTTTAGTTTTGTAATTTCTGTATACTGTATATTGTGATCAATATATTGCTAAAAAAATAATTACTAAGTTAGAATACTGTATACCTTGATCCCTATCCTCACTTCGTTGTATTATCATGCCGTGTATATGTCGCAGCCAAATGGTTAAATTAGCCGGTTAATTAAACGGCTAGCTATTTAAGCAGTTATTTAATTGAAAATTGGCCAAATTCATGAACTTTGAAAGTTACGTCTAACGAACGATATTGCCCCGAGTTTACGGAGCTCCTCCATGCATTGTCACAACATTAACCTAACCCAACCGAATTAAAACCTAATGCAAACTATTATTATTGTTTGAGATTATTGTGATTGAGTTAGCATTGTGACAATATTTGGAGGAGCTCCGTAAACTCAGGTCAATTTCTTTCTTTAAACATTACTTTAAAAATTCTTGAAATTGGCAAATTTTCAATTAAATAATAGCATAAGAAGCTAGCCGTTTCATTAACTGGCTAATTTAACCATCCGGCTGCGACATATACATGGATTATAATCTTGTTCAACACCTTGTTCATAACACTTTCACTACACATATTAACGGGTTTGTTACCACAGCTGGTATTGTTTTTACCTCGATATTTCGACGCAGTTGCATACGTCATGGTCACGAGTAGACGGGTCAGGTAAAAACAATACCAACTGTGGTAAAAAACCCGTTAATATGTGTAGTGAAAGTAGTGAATAACCACGGAAGTCTTAAAACCTTGTTCATAAACTAACAGTATTTGTGGATTATACCTGTTATGTATACCCAAATAAATCAATATCCTGACCTGACCCATGAATTAGCTGACCCCGTCACCGTTTGTACTGACCCTTGTAAACAATTTGTCCGCCAAACCACCATATCATATCACTATTTTGCCTTTTGTCATTTAGTAACCAGTGATAGTGATGTCCAGATTTAAATAGGTACAGAAGGCAGCACAATAACCTACCCACCACCAGTAAAATGAGCTAGCGTCACTAGAGGCTAGGTTGAGGTGCTGCCTTCTGTACCAGAAACAAGACGAAAGGTTCACTAATTTCCCATTCAACGAAATGCCGTCGATAACAAATATCTTGCCATCATTCAAGTAACAATACATTTTGGAAAATTACATAATTATCTTACTACTGCCTCAACAATTATTTATTCGATGTTTTTGAGATAAATGCTTAAATATTACCAATCTAAACAGCAGATACTTGAACTGTATACCTACAAACCCGAAAAATTTCAGGTGTTTTGGGAGATGTTTCTGAAGAAACTCGACGGCACAACCGACATGGACAGCTACGCCGCCCTTTCCGTCCTCGTGATGATCGCCAAAGCTAAGCCGTCCGTGGTCGTGGCCAACCTCGAAGTGATCCAAGCCCACGGACTTACAGGCGACTATAACTCCAGGAACCTTAGTGCGCAGTTACTACTCACACTGTCGAAGAAGGACCAAAGATACCCGCCCGACCATGCGATGTTTATCGCTCTGTACGACAGTCTTATGGAAACCGCATGGCACTTTAGCAAGTTCGCTGCGTTCGCCGCGAACTCTATAGACCTAATTTACGCCGTAAGCGACACGCCCGAGGTACTCTGTTCAAAGATCTTAGCGGAAATGCACAGACGTATAGCCGAATCCATGGTGAAGGATACGGAAAATGAAGAGGATATGTCTCTGCCGACGGAGTACTTGACTCGTTTTGTGTTCGTACTCGGGCACATTGCATTGCAGCAGCTCATTTACTTGGATGTCTGCGTTTATAGCGAACTGAGGAGGCGGAACCAGGTATGATGTTTTCAAATCGCAAACATATTCATTTGAAGTATAATTTTCTCTCTGTGAGTCCACCCATTGCGCCCACTACTTGTTGTAGTAAGATTGTGAAAACCGTCTACAACAAAAACAAAATCATCTACCTTAGATTACACACTAATGGTTTTCCCAATCTTACCAAAAAATATATAATATGGCCTAATTATGCATCTGCTGCGTAATTTGTCGATGTTGTACACATGAAACTTTTGCCCGCGAATAAAAGTATTTGTTCAACGTAAAGTCATGGGTTAAGCAGTTTCCTATAGCACCACCAAATTGCATACGACGGCAGGTGGCTCGAGCCAAATCTCCCTACGATCTTTAGGCGACATTAGCATTTCATATTATGATTCATATTAAAGTGCCACAAACTTATCTGATCCAGTGGCCAAAACTGGAACTAAGTGACGCCACTTTGAATTGTCTTGTCAAAAGTCTTCAACAGCGACGCTGTAGATAAGTTTGTAACAAATTAATATGAATCACAATATAAAACGCTAATGTGACCTTTTTAGACCCACGTGGGACAGACGCAGGTTGGAAAATAGCTGGGTATTATTATTTGATATTATAATTATCTAATAATTTAATATTTGACAATTTCGAACCATGTTGATTGATTATTATTTCAGATTTTGATTATTTCAACATTAACTATTAGTAATTAAATTCATGAAACTATTTTAAATGATGATGTATGATTATTACTATAAATAAATTAATATGAATATAACAGTACAATTAATCTAATGTTGCAAACGTGTCAGGTCCGCGAAGACCGCAAGCTAGAAGAGAAGCGCAAGAAGAAGGCGGGCATGTTCGCGACGCCGCTTAGACGCGGGCGCGCGGAAGACTTACGGCGGCAGACTCTGCTTAATGCCAGTAATGCCAGCGCTTCTTCGAGAGCCCAGCGTTCTGCCAGCGTCGCCTCGAATAAGGGGCCCTCGGTACGTATGCTAGTATTATATTGAGGTCTTCAGGTCATGAGTGAATGTTTTTTCTAGGCAAGAACCTCTTCACCCTCATCTTCGCTTCCCATCAGGTGAGATGGGGTCAAATGCATGCATAAAGTCCATAAATGCATAAAAAAATGTGCCCGTCACATAACTTTTCTTCATTGACTTCGAGTCCAAGGGGTCTTTGACCTGCCGTTTTGACGGTTGGTACAAACAGATTATAAATGTGACGAGACCTACGGCTCGAAGGCCTCCAGGGACGATAAATCATGACGAGCCTATATAAATCCACTGTAATATCTAACTAGCCATAGGCCTCCCCCAAACAAGAATGATTGTTATTACGATCGACTATTTGAGCCGCGTGATTCAAGCGGACTGCTTCCAATTTAGTTTACGCTTGATTGACGCCCTTGAAGGCCCAAATAGTAGCTATCTTCCTTTGTAGGCGACTTACTTATTTTTGCTTATGTCTTTGTTATAATGGTGTTTGACGACCTTAGTGGTTTAGTCAGTTAACATCAGTCTGCCACGCGGTTGTCTTGGGTTCGATTCCCGGCCGAGTAGAAATTAAAATAATAGATTTAATTTCTGTTACGAGTCTGGGTAACCTAGTATGTAATATAAAAAAAATTATAAGTAGTATCATTTATCTTACACAAGCTGCAATACTTTGGGGCTAGATGCCGCTGTGTGAATTTGTCCAAGCATATTTATTATTATTGTCTACATATGTATAGACGGAAGTTTCTTTCTCCATTTCCCCAGACAAACACGACAATGACAGAGGAGGACGGGCTAGAAGGCGCGGTCGCCGACGATGCTGACGCAGAGTACGTTCGCAGCGTGTGCTCGCGTGACATCGTCGGTGAAGGCACGGCGCTAGCTCGCTACCTGCCGCTGCTGAGATGGCTGCTTTCCAACCCAGCGAAGGTCTCTAAGGACCTACAGGCCGCCGCTGCACTGACCTTTACCAGGTACACTTCAACATTTTTTTGCTTAGGAAGGCACACCGACGATCCAATTTATGGAAAGTGGCCACCGTCGTCCTGGACAACAACAATCTAAAGACAGGGGAAGCGGTGCCGGATTTGCAAACCCGCTGGTGATGCCTTGTGTCCATGGGCAGCAATGATCGCTTACCATTAGATGATCCACATACTTATTTGCCACACTCGAGCCTGGCTTAAACCTTATTATATGTATGTAGGTGCATATTTCTATGTCATATCGACAAAAATTGTATCCGCTTTGTGTTGCCTTGGTGTCTGTCTATGTGTAAGAAATCGAGAGAAAGAGAAGAAGGGGTAAAATCTTGTTCGTCGATGTATCTCCACGTTACAGAACAACACTATTTAAAATAGTGTTGTGTTCCTGCCTACAATGTCAAATTAAATACAAAATGCAATGTCAATATATCAATATCAATTAAAATACCAAGATATCAATGTCAAATACAATACAAACTCACATGAAACGTGTTGAATACCCAGATACATGTTGGTATCGAGCTCCGTATGCGAGGACGGTCTCCAGCTGATGATGACGGTGCTGAAGCGCACGCAGAACTTGTCGCTGCGGACTAATCTCACCATCGCCTTCGCCGACCTCACGCTGCGATTCCCGAACCTCACGCAGCCTTGGACTATACACATCTATCATATGTAAGCGAGTGTTTTTTTCTTCATTTTAGTTGTAGGAAGCACTGCTGTATACTTACTTGTACTTATGACTTTTATGCTCAATGGTTTTCATTAGGAAAGTATTTGTATTTAATTTTCTTCATTGACGATCTCTATTATAGTTTAAGTATAATACAATATTTACATGTAAGTACCTAAATACTGTACCATAAAAAATTAAATAAATCTAAATTATAGATATTTAGATCAGCCTCGATCTCCGTATTCCAGAATGTCTGTCATTAGAAATCCAATCTGTTAAAGTGCGCTTTATTTTTTATACTACGAATATCACCAAAATGCGTCATCATCATAGCGTCTACCCCGGCTTCTGCTAAGATCCCCCAAATTTGAAGTTCTGAAAACTAGGGCCTTAGTCAAAGTAGTGACTGAAATCATATTTATTTTATATATTCATTAATTCACGTATCCATCCCCCGGCAGCCTAAGCGACGAGCAGCTAGAAGTGCGTCAATGCGCAGTGAAGATGCTTTCGTTCCTCGTTCTACATGAGATGGTTCGCGTGAAGGGCCAGATCGCGGACATGGCGCTCTGCTGCGCCGACCGCGATCCCACGGTGGGCGCCATGACACGGCAGTTCTTTAAGCAGCTGTCGCAGAAGGTAAGAGTATGGATGTCATTCTTCAAGCAGCTGTCGGAGAAGGTAAGAGTATGGAAGTCATTCTTCAAGCAGCTGTCGGAGAAGGTAAGAGTATGGATGCTTTCTTCGAGCAACTGTCGCAGAAGGTAAGAGTATGGATGTCATTCTTCAAGCAGCTGTCGCAGAAGGTAAGAGTATGGATGCTTTCTTCGAGCAACTGTCGCAGAAGGTAAGAGTATGAATGTCATTCTTCAAGCAGCTGTCGCAGAAGGTAAGAGTATGGATGTCATTCTTTAAGCAGCTGTCGCAGAAGGTAATAGTATGGATGTCATTATTTAAGCAGCTGTCGCAGAAGGTAAGAGTATGGATGTCATTCTTCAAGCAGCTGTCGCAGAAGGTAAGAGTATGGATGTCATTCTTTAAGCAGCTGTCGCAGAAGGTAAGAGTATGGATGACATTCTTCAAGCAGCTGTCGTAGAAGGTAAGACTATGGATGTCATTGTCGCCAGGGCACGTATGTTAGACCGCTCGCATCCAAGCGTGCGCTCGCGTTCGCTATCGGTCTCTTGCATACTCGTGGTTGCTAGAGACAGAGAAGACTAGGCTAGGAGGTATGCGAGCGGTTCGAAAATCGGGCGTCTTGTGGATATCATCATCAATCATCAATAGCCTATACTGCTGTGTTCGCAAATGGTGGATTGGATATAGTTCATTGCAAAGCCTTTACTAAAGCGCGCTGCGTAGACTGGTGTCACATAATCGTATTAAGCATATTCATATTAAAACTACTTGACATCAGTTCGGTATTTGGCCACCAAGTGGAATTTTGATTCGCGGTAGCCCCCCATTGAAATGCTACCGAAATTACGTGAATCACAACTCAAAAATAACACTCGTGTAGCACTGAACTACCTGTCCAGGAGAGTTTTTTATGCAACATCATCATCAGCTGATTGCAATCAACTGGTGGATCTCTAAATCTATGGTGCAATCTAAATATTCGGGTTTATGCAACAGTTTGTGTTTTTAGTTTTATATCGTCCTATACTACATTCGCCACAGGTAGGCGGCGATCATAGCTTACTGCCTGCCAATGTATTATATTCATTTCTTTTCTATTTAAGGGCAACGCACTCTACAACGTGATGCCAGACATCATATCGAGGCTCAGCGACCCGGAGTTGAATGTGCCAGAGGAGAAATACCGCCATATCATGAAGTGAGTCTTGTAAAATTCGCAATTTTGAAACCTACCTTTATTTTCTACTACAGTTATATATTATTGCCATTTTTGTATTTTAATTACGACCACTACTTCCAGGTATATAACAGCACTCATACAGAAGGATCGCCAAATGGAGGCCCTAGTGGAAAAGCTTTGTCAGCGCTTCAAGTTATCCACAGAGGAGCGGCAATGGCGAGATCTGGCGTACTGTCTTTCGCTATTTACCTACAACGAGCGCTCGTTACGGAAACTAATAGAGAACATGGACTGCTTTAAAGATAAGCTGCATTGCAACGGAGTCATGGAATGTTTCACTACACTCATGAATAACACGTCCAAAATGGCCAGGAATGAGATAAAGGTAACGTGTCAACTATTCACCACACTTTACATTGCCTTCTAATAATGACTTTACTTCCCTTTACGTTAAAGCATCACTTCGAAAGACCTTGGCCTTCGCAAATTAATGCTTGCATATCCTCAAGTTGGATTTAAACTGCCGTGGAAGCATCTAGAAGTACAATGTTTTTTTATTAATTAGTACAATGTGAATAATGAGGGTTATTCGATTTAAAACTCCACCAGACAGCCCTACTGATGTGAAAGGTTTTTTGTCAAAATAAAGCCCAGTGATTGGAAGGACTCGTTTTCCAACCGTGTTCAATACATAATAGTAGTATTTAGACAGAAGGCCTTACTCAGTAGCGTACGTCATCTGATATATTAGGTCCTTACCTATGAAATTGGAGAAAATGATGGAGAATGAAATTTTCAAACAAGCATATTTTACAATTTCTTGAAAATGCCAAATGAGATTTTAATGAAACTTTGTAGGTACAATTAGACAACATTAAGCTAACTAATGCATATCATATAATTGTGATGTGACTCCGCTCTTCATAAAATTACATCTGGTTAAAGACGCAAAACTGACGACAAATGAAAAGGGCTATTTTCAGACCCTTATAAATATTAAGAATATTTTTTTTAATGTAATGACTACAGAGTCTAGTGACGGAGCTAGGCGACAAGATCGAGGAGTGCTTCGCCGTGAGTAGCAACAAGGAGGGGGAAGATGGCGGCGGGAGTGGCTCGGGAGGGGGGGCTGAGGGCAACGCTGGGACCGCGGGGGGCGGCGGTGGGGCCACCCCTCGCGCCACCCCCCGGCGCCGCCCCTCCGCGCGCCGTATTAGGAGACGCTCCTCTTCTAGCGGAGACGAGGTACGATTCCTTAATGGCTTTAAGTCCGCCAATTGTATTATTGTGCAATAAAGTTTTTAAATAAATAAAATAAATAAATTCCCACCAATATTGTTAACCAATTGGATACCATGCCAGCTGACGGAAAGAGCTTAAAACGAGGTTAAAACGCAGGCCAGCGAGGCTATTGGCTATCTCAGTGGACAGCTGAATTTGACATAAAAATATCTTACACTACTCTAATTTGGTAGAAGCCAACGTGGATGACGTAGCGTAGAATTATCTAATATCAAATTCTATTGCCAACTGAGGGGCTATTGCGTTATGCAATAGCCCCTCTGATAGACACGCAAAATGCTTTAGGGAGTATAATATCTAAATAACAGACAGTTTGGGTCGGTTCGCAGTTTGGTACTGACTTTAATGTAGTTGGTGCAAAATGGATGGAAAGTGAACGGCGGTCGTCGAGTTTTTGTTAGGAACCAATTTTATTTGTAATTTCGGCAATAGTATACGAAGCGCTGGAAGGATTGGAAGTAGGTGTCAAAGTAAACGGCAGGGTCATAAATACTTTAAGATATGCTGGCTATGACACTGTACTTATGGCTTCCACCCTACAAGATTTGCAAAAACTAGTAAACCGAGTTCAAGAGTGCCGCTGAGGGCGGGGTTGATACATGCATAAAGCTCACGCCTGTGTAGCACAGGTGGGGTAGGCAGAGACTATGGACCGCCACTTTGCTCAATCCTGACACAACTCCCTAGCCTTTTTCATACATCATTTATTCTTACCACTTCGGAGCCCAGCTTTTTTGAGAATGTTACTGATCTGCCGGGCTATTGGCTAACTCAGTTGACAACTGTATTTGACACTAGATAATTCTACACCACGTCATCTACGTTGAAAACTGGCAATAGCGTCTACCAAATTAGAGTAGTGTCAGATTTTTTTATGTCAAATTCAGTTGTCCACTGAGATAGCCGATAGGCCCTCTGATCAGTGATAGTTTTTCTGGGTCGTCCTCTTAAGGGCCGGTTTTCCAAATTCGCGCTATATGCCTCTTTCGTCAATCTTCTTTCATCCATTCGCTCTACATGCCCGAACCATCTCAGCATCCCTCTTTATATTTTTTCCACTACAACATCTGTCACGCCACACCTTTCACGGATCACAATAATCCGCGGGCGCGGTTGACTATGAATATTTCTAAAACGAAGTTCATGGTTGCAGCAAAAGACCAGCTAACTCCTAGAATCACAGAGGCTGGACCAGTAGGCTAATAACTTGAAATTATTACTTTTGCGATAACGTGTGATCTAAACTAACTAAAGTAATATATTTTTATTTACAGAATGAACCACCAAATGTGGTAGGTACACCACAATCTATGAGGAAATCCAGCAGGAAGGCGGCATTGGCGCGCAATAAAAAGCCGTCAAATGATTCAGACGAATCAGGTTAGTATTCATAATTTTTTTTTGTTTACTTACACATTATCAGATTTTGTTTTAATTTAGTTATGCTATTTATTTGTTTAAAAACACATTTTTTTATTTTCAGATGAGGATTTCCAGAAAAAAGACGATGAAGTTGTTTTCAAAAAACCTACAACAACAAGGAAAACCACGCGCAGAAAGAAATAAGACTGTATAATGTATATTTTATGCTAGTGTATAAGATAAGATAACAACGTCATTTTAATAAGTAAGTTTTCAAATACAATGTATATTTGAAATAATACACTTCTTCCACTATTTATTTGTTGTTTAATATTTATTATCATCGTATCACTACCAATTATAGCACACTGATTATTTACCTAGAAACACTGAGGTCACATTAAAAATTAGCGATACGATACATACGAGTATTTGCGTGTATTACCAGTGTACTTACGAGAGATGAATCCCGAAACGGCTGGTCTGATTTTGATGAAACTTTGGTAAGGTGTTCTACATACGCCCGCTAAAGTTTATGGGGAGGGGTAGGACACCACGCTACCGGACAGCTATAAAATCAATTGCTGTCCAACAGTCTCGCAAAAAGTTTTAACTTGCGAATCGGTTAATCGTTATTCTTGCCCCGTAGTGAGATCGGGCTATTTAAATTTTTGGCGTTTGGGCTCATAAGCTGCGGTGACTGCTTACCATCAGGCAGGCCGTAAGCTTGTTTGCCACCTTAGTGGTTTAAAAAAGAAGGTGGGCGTTTGTGAGTCAGTCGGGGCATCACCCACCATGACCACTGCTGGGCAAAGGCCACCCCCCGATTCTTCCACACTTCAAGATCAAGAGCTATTGATACCCAGTCAATTTCGAAGGCCCACAACTCATCTCCTCATATTTTTTGAGACCTGCCTCGACGTCCTTTCCGTCGTTATACAGTGTGTGGCCTAGAACCGGGACTAATATTGAAAATAGAGACCCCCTAGCTAGAGTATTGGTGTTTTATCTGAAAAGATTCTAGATAACCAAAACCCATGCATTACATACAATAAGAGTTTAAAGTTATGATTCATTATCAGTGATTATTGCATTACGATAATATCGCTAACATTGTCAATGTCGTGGTACAGGGCATAAGATAATATCAACCGACACAACCATTGATTTACTACCAACCGTAGATAAAGCACTTCATACAAAAATGCGCTTGAAATCTGTCGCCTAATTGACTATACATTTGTACGTAGCAATTTTTTAGCCAAATACGCACGCCCCAATCAAAATGCTATTACGTACAGTATCGTATTTACCAAATATCAACTTTTTTTCATACTTATAAAGCTCAAAATTGCTTTTCGCGCTGTGGATAATGCTGCGACTTCATTTCTTTTTGTGTGCAATTTGTTTTCGCTTTAACGCATGCGCATGAATGAGACAACTGACGTGATGTCTGACACTGACAATATGTTTATGATTAAAAAAATTGTTTTGATGGTTTTTTATGTGTAAATCGCTATATTTATGCATGAAAGGATGTATAATGTGTTTATTCACGCAAAATATGAAATCCCATCCTTTTTTCGTCGTTTAAGGCTATTGTTTCGACAATTTTTGAACGCGCACTTGGGCATGCTTACGTGTCGTCGGCTAATGACGGACTACGGAAAAGGACTGCTTGACTAGCTAATAAGCAGTCTTTCCTCGGCCCACTTTTCAAGCGTTGATGCGCTATCTACGGTTAGTAATAAATCAATGATTTTATTCCGTACACTTATATCACATTGTAACATTTTATTTTTAAATCGGCACGGCCACGTGGTTTTAAATTCACACTGCCATTCATAAATACCCAAGATAACCAGGAGCCGCACCACGTCTGAAAATTCTAACTGCATCAACATCGGTTAGCATAGACGTTTCATAAAAAGACGATGAAATAGATAGTTGGTCGCCACTCGTCCAGGTGAAACTTTTTATAACGGTATCGTGTTGCAACTCGGCAACGGGTATTAACCCAAACAACTCCTCAGAATTCTCTTCATGATCGATACTTATTAAGAGAAGAATGAGCCGTTTTCAAGAACAGCTCCTCAAAAATGTACATAGATGGCGCGCTTTAAGGACTTAAACATAATTATAATCAAATCATAAAATGTATGACTGTCATCATTCATTACCTCAGAAAAACTTAAACCGCGTTAAAATATTAGTAATAATTTAATATTTGCTAAAGTGCGACCATGCTAACCTTAAGTTTATTTACTTAAATTTAATGTACGATGAGGTATAAAGACGGAGATAAAGTTACACAGTTTTATCTTACGATCAACCAGAAATCAATTAATAAAATTTATAAAGTTGAGTCCCGAATAGCACTGATATTCAAAAACTGTTACAGTATTCTATCTAACATGAATTGCATTGAAATAAAGATAAATGTCAATACCATGTAGGCTAGAGATTATTATAATGTCGTGAGTCGTTACAGCGCGCCATCTATTTGACGACCTGAGTGGTTCAATGGTCAACATGTCGGTCTGCCACGCAAGAGGTCCCTGGTTCGATTCCCGGCCGGGTAGAAATTGAAATGATGAATTTTAATTTCTGTTACGGGTACAGGTGGTCTATGTATAATAAGTATGTATTTAAAATGTATTTAAGTAGTATATCAGTTATCTAGCACTCATAGTACAAGCTTTGCTTAGTTTGGGGCTAGATAGCGCTGTGTGAATTTGTAACTCACAACCCATAAAATGTTAACGAGACGTTCCGAGTAACTCCGAATAAGTACGATGCAGAATGAACTCGAGTTCAGCGGAACTATTGTTTTGTTTGCATAGCATTGAATTTTGTCAGAAAAAAAGAAATTAAGTTTTGATTTTAATTATTACAATTACAATTACTGGTGACCTATAGAGCCTCCGTTTTTACTATTTGCCCCGGTTGTAGGCCACACACGGTATACCTACCCTAAGCCTTAAATTACTTCACAATAAAGTTTTTAAAACTGCACATGAGTTTGTAAATAAAAACATCTATTCCTTGTTACCACCACCTCGATAGCCACCACTGGTGCCAATAAGGATTTTTTTTACGTAGTAACCGTTGCTTGCTTTTTATATTAGCAAACGTTAAGTTTCTTGTTTCGCGAGATAAGGCGGGGCCACCCCCGTCTTATCTCGCGACCCCGTCATGTCGCCTATGTTGCAGCACAAGCCTGTGTCATCTGTGACGTGGCTGCATGCTTATATACCTTGTTATAGGAGGTAAAGTATTTATTCATGTGTTTTACTTCGATTTGGTTGGTTGGTTCGTTTTGCTAGATAATGCGCGCGATGTCAAATCATAATTTTAGTCATAGTAACTTGAGAATGTATTTATTGAAATTATTTTTAAGTTGTCTTATGATCAAAGGCGGTTTTGCAACGATTAACATTCACTTTAAATGCCGGGGAGGACTATATCCAAAATCGAATGTAGAGAGGTTTCCGGTTTCGGATAATAATGTGAGCTGGACTACAAGTTATGATGATTATCAGCCCCGAAATTATACATCGTCTTCTATAGAAGGACAACCTTGGGCAGATCCTGAAATAGGCAAGTCTTGACAACTTCTTTCTAAATTATTTGAGGTAGGTACCTTATCCTTCTAAACTGCTTTGTAGTTACTTCAATACTTGTTACCTAAGGAAAAACAAAAATGGGTCTATTACCTATCAATGTTTATCTATATCAATATATAAAAAAAGTGTAATTCTACCAAACTTAAGTTTTTTAAACTTGCTCAGCCTAAGTACTAAGCACCTGTAATTCAATTATTCTACTATGTCCGCCTATAATGTTTTTCCAATGGTGGAATTTTTTTTTAAATACGTTTTGTTCTTCGTACAATACGTTTCACATACTTATATATAGGTACATGGTGTAAAACAAAGTCGCTACGCTTAGATCTTTAAAACTACGCATTGGATTTCAATGCGGTTTTCAAATATATATAGAGTGATTCAAGAGGAAGGTTTATAAGCGAGAAAATAAGGGTTGGTAGACGTAAAGAAGGTGTATCCTTCTAGAGGCATGTTAAAGGTCGCATTCAAGGTGGGCAACACATTGGTGACGCACTTGGCGTTGCTGTCCGTAGGCTGTACATAGACTGAGCTGACCATTTTCTTTACATGGCTAACTTGCTTGTTTGCCAAATATATAACATAATAACCCTTCCTTATGGGCTTCGACACAGTCGGGATAAAAACAACCAAAGGCAATTTTTTTATTCTGTTCTGTAGCATAGCATGATTAAATTGTTTTGGATACATTTCATTATGATTCATTAACACTCTGTTTTTATATTATTAGGAGAACCAAATTTCAAGCCAAAATGGAATTCTTTGGATGGAAATATAAACAGGAAGAGCTACATGGGAAATTATGAGATCAGGAATGGTGTTTCTTTAAACCCAATAGGAAGGACAGGCATTGTAGGCAGAGGAGTGTGTGGTCGTTGGGGTCCAAATCATGCCGCTGACTCAGTTGTAACCCGCTGGAAGAAATTGAAAACTGGTGCAGTAGCAAAAGATGAAAATAACAAGTAAGTTTAATTAATTAATAATAGTACTAAGAAAAATAATTCCAAAACAAAAACTTAGCATACAGCGTAACCCTGCTTGGGCCCACCCTGCCCGATGTCCCCGATATGCTCGGATGGTAGTCGCCGCACTTAAAAATTCGAAATACTACAATGAAAACATGAAAAGGTCTAATATCAGGGTTAAGTCCTGAGCCCTTGTTCTGCGTTGTGCTCTATGTTGTCAACGGTGACGCCTTTAGCTGTTACTTGAAGAATTTATGCCTTGTAGGCGTAAAGGCACGTTTTCACAAACATTAAACTTTAAACTTAGGTATGCTGACCGTTTTAGCAGAAAATTAATTTTTTGCTCATAAAAGTCATTGTCGACAAAAGCATTGCCATTTAAAAATATTTCCACTTCTATTTAATTTTATAAATACACTTTTCTTACAATTCATTTAGCTATGACCATTTGCTTCCAGGCCAATACTACAATTTGTTTCTATCAAGCGAGATGATACAGGGGAGTGGGCCATCCCCGGAGGCATGGTGGATCCTGGCGAAAGAGTCGCGGCAGCTGCAGTCAGGGAGTTTCAAGAGGAAGCAACCAACTCCTTCGCAATGTCGGATGGTAAGCTATTGACAAAATTTGCTTACTAGTAATGTAAGTGTAGGATGGAAAAAGAAATCATTATCTTGGCGTTAATGTCCCGGTCATGCTTCATCAATAACAAATGCAGGTTGCAATAAGGAAATTTTTGAATTAACTATATCAAATAAATAATGTAGTCAATTCGCGGTAGTAAATAATAATATTTTATTATTTTATTTGTTAATTGACTTCATTTATTAATTTAAGTAAGTAAGCATAATTATTTTAATTTGAGTTGACATTTTAATTTAATTCATATGCTATTTGAGTTTGATTTAACGTGAAATTTAATTTAATAGAATAAGACATTCATTGTATTTTGATAATCTTGGATCATCAATAAGTATACTTACAATGCGAATTTCTAAAAAACTATGTATTTACAGAATTTTTTAATTTATTAAAAAAATTAATTTAATTGCTCTAATCACATAATAAATAAATAAATATTCGTGGACAAATTCACACAGCGCCATCTAGCCCCAAACTAAGCAAAGCTTGTACTATGGGTTCTAGATAACTGATATACTAATTAAATATTTTTTTTTTAATGACTTTATACTTACCATAATTTGAAATTGTACATTATGTAGTCACATTCTAATGACTATAGGTACTCATGGTAGCCATACCATACATGTAATTTGTAAGTTTGTGATGTGTATTTTAATTTCAATTAATTATTATTGATAATTTATGATATTGTTTATATCTGTAACTTTCAAAAAGTGTATTCTGAAAATATTTATATTGAATAAAAATTATTTGAACTTGAACTTCAGACCAATGTATTCGCAAGGAATACTAGGTATGTATCTGTATCTCTTCTTTGTATTCTCATTACACTCACCTCTGACCTAAGATTACTTACCTCTCATAACAGTAGCTATGTATTTGCCTAATAAATATCTTACCATGTAACAAAACTTTTTGTGGCCATAGACTAGATGCGCAAAACTACAGACCTATGTCCGACAGTGGACTGCAAGTGGCTGTTGATGAATATTCATAGAAATGAGGCCAACCTGACGCAGACGCGACAGTGTGAACAACTTTTGTACACTCAGTCATCGCCACCGTGCACCATACCGCGGACGCGGGCTTGACGCGTTAGTTTGGCCTTCCCTTGTGATAATACACAAACACCCGGTTTCTGAAACGCTTGTCAACGCAAAAATCACGTAACAGCATGTTAAACTCTGATTAAATGCAGTTTGGGTTTCTGAAAGGGCCAATTGACGGCTTGTTAACAGCTTGTCAACGGATTGTCAAATCTCCAATTAACGGCTGATTAATGTAATTTTGGGTTTCCGGAAAGCTTTTTCTCATGTTAACTGTATGTTATCGCCTTGTTATTTTAATTAGCGAAAATCGACCAATTAACCGATTGTCAAAAGAAATTATATCTGATTTTCTTGGTCTAGATCTTGGTCCTGGCCCTGGTCCAGGTCCTAGTTTTGGTCCAAGGCAAAGTCCAGGTCTAGGGTCCAGGTTCTGGTCCAGGATCATGACCAAAACTGCAACCTTGATCACAATTTGAGTTTTAACCAGAACCAGGACCTAGACCAGTGCCAGCAAATAGACCATAAATATTAGCTAGACCAGGACCTGAACCAGTACCTGGTCCGGGGCCAGTACCTAGACCTGAACCAGGACCTGGTCCGAAGCCGTGGGAGGCCTGTATTCAGCAGTGGACCGGGACTCACCTAACTGCCTAAAGATGATGATGATGGGATTACTGATCCACTGGAACCCGTGACCCTATAACATAAATATTGTTATAATTTCTCTTTTCTCGCTCCGTATATATTTTTTTTTTAAAATATTCTATTTTACACGAAAACTATATAATCGCTATCAGTTTCATCTAAAAGTTGAATATCCCGCCGCTATCAAAAGGCCGCTAGGGACAGAGACAAATCAATGCGTTAGACAGAAACAAAACATATATGAGTGAATGAATGTGACTGATTTTAGCAGGGGTAGCCAGACGAAAAAATTTATCTCTTGTTAATGGTCGATTAGCAAACAATAGATTGATTGGCCTTTCAGAAACCCACAGTAATTTAACAGCTTGTTAAATGTGACAGTCTGTTAGCTAATCAATGATTTGACAAGCGTTTCAGAAACCGGGTGTTATGCTCTAGTGTTGTACATAGTCATCACCGTGACATGACAACTCAATAATGCGAGAAATATGTTACGATTCCCTTTCCAGGCGAGAAAGAGGCGCTGCGGGCGAGGTTCACCGAGTTCTTCAGTCACGGCGAGGAAGTGTACAGGGGGTATGTGGACGACCCGCGCAACACTGACAACTCTTGGTTGGAGACCATCGCGTACAATTTCCACGACGAGGACAGCAGTGTAGTTGGCAGTCTGCCTCTGAAAGCCGGCGACGACGCGGTCGGTGTGAACTGGGTCGACATTACACCAGATATAAAGCTCTACGCCAACCATGAGGTTTATGTGCAGGAAGTACTGAAGCGGCGCATGGCGGCGCTTGCGTAATTGTTGAAGTGAAATTTAGTTTTATGTATATGCTAAGTTACAAGAACTTTCAATAATAATATCATTGTTTATCTCTAATAATAAAGTATATAACATGGGCTAATATAACATTAATAGTTTTATTTATTTATTGGAATAACAACAGCCAACTTAAATACAATTAAAAACTGGGCAAATAACAGTTATCCACAGATTACATGTTAATACAGTCAATGACACGTTAGCGTACGGTCTATAATTTGAAAATTAAGGATCTGGGTAAGGCAAGGGTGTTATTTTCGTAATCAGTGATAAAGATTCTATAGTGCATAGGGGTCAGGTGCATTTCCGAAAATTTCCACCTGTTTTGTATGCGCCGCCTTCAAAGTGATATTAATATGCGTCAAAGCAGCAGGTAACATGAATTGCTGGGGCCGCAGCATCAGCATCCAAGCTGGGGCCGAATGCCCAGAGACCTACAGCTCACGTTCTCACAGAACGACACCTAGAACGCCTAGAACAAACGTACTTCTTGTTGCATTATCTGCTTTGTTGACATGCAGCGGTCACCTGCATCAGCTCATAGGCCATACACCACTTTGCAACTTTTGCATAATGTGAGCATGACGTTGCACTGCAGCGCAGCATTCATAGCGGGCACTCACAAGAGCCACTGGTGCTATAATTGAAGTTCTTTATTCAACAGGAGTACTAAAGTAGGATGATGCCTATAAGCGCAACGTGTACCTAAATATTGGCTGACGTGGTCTTAGCATTGTTTCTTACACGAGTTAAACTACTTATCACAAAGTCACCCGATAACCAAACAGTTAAACCCAACCGATTTTGTTTATATCTTCTGTGTTATCAGTATTCGGTCAAGAGTCACATACTAGTTGTTCCACCCTACTAAAACTGCATCCGATCTGCATCATTGCCATTCTTAAGACGCGCTCTTATCGCGCACACAATGCCGTATGTGCTTAATAGGTATGTTTCACCTGTATACTAAAAGTACAAACTTTTGAACTGGTTTTCCCTATGAATGCCCGGCATTTCTATTATGGTGTTGCGAGCTAAGACAATGCATTGAGTACAGCAATTAAACGTTGTTATCGATATCCCAAATTGGTAGCGTAAATTTTATCGTAGGTATGATACGATCTATAGTGACTATGTGAACACGTGGGTGACTCCCGAGGCCCCAGTATGGGAGCGCAGGATGAATTGTAAATTGTCTATTTCCATAAGGATGGAAGTTTGACTGACGTGGTCCAAGAATATTTTAATATTCACTTGTTTATTTTAAGAATGATTCGATTACCGCGCCAAACGATATCCCGTGGGTGAGGCCGTGGGAATTCCAAATTGCTGTTATCCCTATATCGTTTTATTTATTCGGTACGATCGATGGCTGGAGTGGTATAAATTGCTATGGGCGCGCAGTCACTGGCTAGACACTACACGGTCAACATCCACGAAGGAACATCATATAGACGTAGAAGCCCCGTGACATCCAGACCTCAACATGCGGTCCCAAGATCAAGCCAGAACACTCACTTTCCCAGTGGACACCTTCACGAATCGCGGGCCTTCTATACCTGAAGCAGCCCCTTTCAACGGTATTGAAATTATGCAATTCAACACTGCATAAGGCGGAGCGAAACATGGACGACCTGACTTTCCTTAACGGGAAGGCATGCCCATACGCTAAAACTTCGATGCAACGAGGCCGAAAGAAGATCGTTTGCTGGTCAATTGGGACTGGCTCATGCCCTTATTCTGGGGCTCGATTCTGGAGTTCGTGGAGAAGAAGATTCGGTTCCGGAAGTGCAAGGCGGTCGCCGGGGACACCTGCTCCTGCGGCAAGAAGCCGAATGAAGTAGTACCACCTGGACGTGAGTGCAAGACCCCACAGCACTGGCATCATTTCTGCACGGCGCACGTCTCTGCCTGGTTGACCAAGTACATGGTCCTGGCGATTCTACTCAAAGAATCTGCAGAGATATCAGAGAGGTCATCGAGGAAGTGCATCAAGGTGATGCCAAAATAATGGAATATTATTCCACAGGCGAACGCACGGACACCGAAATGTTGCTTGAGTCGGCTCGCAACATCAGTGGTTCCAACTCTGGTGCAGTTAAACAGTGACAATAGTGCTAAATAGTGCAGCAGCATGTAAAGTTTCCTTAATCTAAAATAAACGTTTGTATTTAATATGTTTACTTTTCTTTTCTTGTACCCCTATGAGTGTAGGATGATGGAGTGTTGTGCAGGTAAGGTACTGAGATCATTACCTCTGACGTTGCTTCAAGTTGAAATGCAATAAAGTCAAGCTTGGACTGCGCCAGAGGTAATGGCTAGGTAACGTGCTACTAGCCGCTGCAGAGCACGTCACATCACTGACAGTTGAGTTGCAAGGCGTGATGATTAGCGTTATGTGCACATGGGATGCAAAGCTCCGTTATCACAAACTATGCTTAGGCATATGCTTATCATATGTCTTGAGCAAGGCCTGAGTGTGCATTCGCCTCCGAGTACGTGTGTCTGCAACGTTTAGTTACGGAGTAGACCATACTAGAATATGAGACGTCTAAATAAGGTTTATTTTCTTAACTTTATATCCATAAGAAACTGCAAATAAGCCGCAAACAGTATTACGACAAAGACTGGCAGCAATTGGCGTTATACCTGTAACTCCTTACAGACATAGATTGTCCGATAATACGTATCACCACATGGCACGCTTATTTCGTTTAAATATAGAACAAACTATGTGTCATTACTCAGAAGATAGGTAAATATGATAAGACGACGGGACAGTTATCAAAATATTATTACAGGCTACCGTCCGAACGTAAGTAGCTCTTAGCGTGTAACGACGACTCACACGCTTAGTTGGCATTCTCTTCAAATGTTTAGGGAAAACCCGTGCTGTATTCATTTTATGATCTGTATCCATGTCTGATACAATGTGCGTGTATAACGTGCACCGTACCTTCCTATCGCTGCATATAGCATGTTGCGGTGCCCCTATAATCGTGTTACAAAGTGTAGTGACCACGGTTACAAATAAATAAATGTACCTACTAATTATAAACTATTTTGTATTTACCTAACTGATTTCCGAAATAAATGTTTATTTAATTTAATTTAATTTAATAATACTGTCAACTCCATATTTTTTAATTTACAATAAAATGCCCTCACATGCAATGAATCTTTCTCTAAGCCACTAGTTTGATTCAGACGCATAGAAAGTTATTCTGTTAAGTGTAAACGAGGCAAAAACTTCTTTTATAAGGACTGGGTACCTACTACGAGTTGCAAAACTAACATATCTACTATTTAACACACTTAGTGAATGAAGCTAGCACATACTTATTTGATAAAAAAAAAGTAATAAATACAGACTTTAATAAAGGTTTATTTCAAAAATATTTTATTTTCAATATGTTCTTAAAATGTTGGCCCCTAACATAAATAGAAGCCCTCATTCTTCTTAGTAAAGAGCGCTTTATGTGACGAGCAAAATTTCGACGATTTATGTACTCCACACCCTCAGCAATTTTAAGACTAGGCCCTTTGAGCTACCGGAGAACTTGACTGGCGAGCATTATTTAAACTTTTTACGCCACCAATTACCAAATTTATTAGAAGACATTCCACTTAGCACTTATGGTAACAAACCTTTATTAAAGTCTGTATTTATTACTTTTTTTTTACCAATTAAGTGTGTGGTAGCTTCATTCACTAGTGTGTTAAATAGTAGGTATGTTAGTTTTGCAACTCGTAGTAGGTACCCAGTCCTTCTAAAAGAAGTTTTTGCCTCGTTTACACTTAACAGAATAACTTTCTATGCGTCTGAATCAAACTAGTGGCTTAGAGAAAGATTCATTGCATGTGAGGGCAATTTGTTGTAAATTAAAAATAATGGAGTTGAAAGTATTATTGATTTTTTAAAACATTGTTCGTTAATTTATGAATAAGTATCATACCATTTTGAAATCACAAAGAAATGCGCCATTTTTGTAAACTACTTGCCAATGAGGAGTTTTCCAATAGGTATCTAAGGCATTCCTAACCACTCACTAGATGGCGCCCCGACAATTTTGGTAATTGATTATCGCTTGAAATAGGTTCTTAGAAAACACGATATAAACACTGGGTACGTTATATTGGATAATATTGTATTTGTCAATAGTTTTCAACCATTTTAGAGGTTGTAATAATAATGGAGCATAGTGCCAACTTCTATAAATATTTCTTTTTACCTATCGTTCAACCTTTAACAGTTATGTTTATATTAATAAACATTTTATTTTTAAGTTACGTATTAATCGGCTGCATGAAATCACTGCCACCATCATTACGATTAAAAATAGATTACCAAAGTTGTAGGAGCGCCATCTATTGATGCTTTTTGAAACCAACTATCAATACCTACTGGAAAACTCCTCATTTAAACTGGTACATTTTTCTTTTCAGTGTACACCTGTCAAAGTAGCGTGATGTAAAAAAATTTTTCATCGCTCTTTTTTATTTTTATTTTTACTAATAAATGAAGATGTTAAGGCATTCATTTTAGACACTAATTAATAAAGTCATTAATCAGAAATCCTTAAAAAAAATAAAAAAAATCTGTTAATATTTGTGGTCACAGTGAGCAAAAGTACTACAACGGCTGTTAAATTTAAAAAAAAATTTAAATACCTACAACTTTGTAAGTACTTAGGATTGATTTTTTTATTTATTTATCCGATTACTGTCATCACTTGGCCTATTAAGCTTTAGTACCGTTATTCGAAGCCTACAATAATATATTTGAGAGAAGCGTTCTTGACTTCCTGTGACATTCGGACGGATATACGTCATACCAGCACTTCGGAAATACTCGGGCATTTCCGGTTCCCTTCCACTAGGCGAGGCGGCGCGTGATGTCGCTTGCCTTCGTCATTGGCGTCTTGCTTTTCGTAGCGTTCGGACTTGTTATTTGTGAGTAACAAATAACTTTTACTTATTATTATTTTCACTTTTAACGGTGTTACCGTTCGTTTAACATAAGTTATTTCCAGAGTAAAATGGAAGTGTCTTCCAGCACTAGCTCATCCTCAGATTCTGAGGGAGAAGTTCCAGCGAACCCAGTACCGTCGACGTCAAAGAGGAGTGCTCCAGCACAAGAGCGACCACCGAAACGTCGACGCTACAGTGATGCTATAAAGGTACTCACGGATCAGGTCAGTGAAATTAAAAACTATATGGGGGCAATGTTCCAACCTGTGCGGCAACCTAGTGATTGTGACGAAATTACTTCCTATATCAGTGGGGAACTGTATGATGAACGGGAGGCTGAGAATCGTTCGCTCGTTGAATCTTGTTCTAATAGCTTTAAATTGTCAATTAATACGGTTTTAAAAGAACCAACTGTGCCCAAATCTTCTCGGGATCATAAAGAATTAATTACAAGTTTACAACATTTTAATTCAGAGGAATGGTGTAACGTTAGATATTCCGAGGTCCAAAAGCATTATTGCTCTTATCCGGGTTTCGTAGATCTCGAAGTTAATGAAGAAATAAAACCCTACGATAAATTCACGAATCTCAGCCTCACGGAGCGTGGGTTTGCCGCTATAACCCAAGCAGTAATTAAGCAAAAAGAAGCCGCACAAAAAGCGTTTGACGCTTTAATCTCTTGGGCTAGCACTTCAGATGATTTGTCCCACACAACACTGCATAGTAAAATTAACGACCTCTTCGTAGAGGGTGATTTTCAGAAAATTACTAACGATCTTTTGCAATTGACATGCGGTCATCGTGCCGACCTTATTCAACAACGACGCGACAGTATATTGCGATCTGTTAAAGATAAATATTTCAAAGAATCTTTGCGTAAAATACCGCCAAGTTGCGACTTTTTATTTCAAAAAGAATTGCTGTCGGTAGCTATTGATAAGCACGGCGGAGTTTCAAAAACTTTTTGGCCGCTACGTGCGCCAACCTCAAATAAAACTGTTGCGCAAACAGTTCCAACCACCACAAATAAATTGCCTGCGCAAGGCCCTTATGATAGCTACTTTAATAGACCATTCTTTCAACCGCCTACTTCAAATATTCAATATGGCTACCCGCAGTTTGGGCGCGAATTCTTTCGCCCCCCGCTCAGACAATCAAACCCGGTACCACCAAGGTCCTCACGCCCACGTGCAAATAAAAACCAAGGTTCCTACCAATCGAGCAACCGAGCACCCAATAGGTCCTCAAATCGATCGGTCCCGCGCAGGGATAACCAACAAAGTAGAAAATACTGACTCGAACAGTTTTCAAGCAGGCCAACTAGCCCGTCACGTCGATCAGTGGAAAGAGATGGGGGCCCCCTCTTATCTAACCACATTAATTCAGGGGTTCAGAATCCCATTCTTTTTAAAACATCCACTGTTCTTACCAGATACGACAATATATCAAACCCCTGTCTCTCCAGAAATGGAAGACGCAATACAAAATTTAATTTCAATGGCTGTTTTGGAGCCTGCCAATCAAGGTGCAAGTTTCATTTCCCCTATGTTTTTGACCCCAAAAAGCGACGGCACGCTCCGTCCAATCTTCAACCTGAAAGGGTTGAACAAATTCGTCTACGTCGGCAAGTTCCGATTGATAAACATGCACCAAATACCAAATTTTCTACAGCCCTACGACTGGCTAACAAAGATCGATTTGTCAAACGCTTATTTCCATCTCCCAGTAGCGGAGGCTCACAGATGTTTCCTGCGTCTCATTTACAAGAACCAACTCCTCCAGATGACCTGCCTACCGTTCGGTTTAGCTTGTGCACCGAAAATATTCGCAACCCTTACCAACTGGGTTGCTCAGGTATTGCGGGAAAGAGGATTTCGCATTCTAGTCTATCTGGACGACTTCCTCTTAGTAAATCAAAACCCGGAACTACTAGAAGTACAGGCCCTAGAGACAGTACGCATACTTCAATATTTAGGTTGGCAGATCAACTTCAACAAATCAGTGTTAAAACCACAAAAGGCAATAGAATTTTTGGGCATTGTGTGGGACCCCCACAACAACAAAAAATTGTTACCGCAACTGAAATGCGAGAAAATTTGCAACAAGATAAACATGCAATCAAAACGAAGAACAGGGTCACTATCAGAAATTCAAAGTCTGGTAGGGTCTCTCAACTTTGCCAGTTACGTAGTACCGCGCGGACGTCTGCATCACCGTGCCCTCTTAAGACTATGTCAAAGCTTGTTGTGCCTAGACCCACGACACCGGTACCCTCTACCACAACCAGTTCTGGAGGAGTTAACATGGTGGTTGAAATACCATCAAAACAGCTCGATGTTACACCATCCTCCAGTGTCTCATTATTTAGTGACCGATGCGTCCGGCCTAGCGTGGGGGGCACAGCTCGACAACATTCCCCTGTCCGGGAAATGGGGTCCCGAAGAATTATTCCTACATTCCAATCAACGAGAAATGCTGGCAGTGTTGTATGCACTAAACGCTCACGCTCCCTCTCTAGCGAATTCTTCTGTGCTCATACAAAGCGACAACAAATCTGTGGTTGCATACCTCAGGAACGAAGGGGGCACCAGATCTTGTGCTCTAATGGACCTCACATACCGAATTTACCTCTTACTAGAACAATACAACATTCACGTCGAAGTTCACTACCTGCCGGGTCGCTTCAATTATGGAGCCGATCAGTTGTCCCGCCTAGCACCCAGGCTGCCGGAATGGCATTTGCTGCCACTTTTCACGGCGATAGTATTCGCAAAGTGGGGCGTCCCTGTTATGGACTTGTTTGCCTCGACAACTGCTCATGTAGTGCCAGCCTATGCTTCGCTGGACGTGACAGACCACGAAGCGGTTCTCCACGATGCGTTCAGTCAAACCTGGAATTACCCACTGGCGTGGGTGTTCCCTCCCCCGTTCTTAATGCCTCGTGTCCTATCTCACCTAAACACAGCGACAGGCGTGTTCTTGATAGTGGCGCCCCGATGGCCGAAAGTGTACTGGAGGCCAGATCTCAAGAACAGAGCAATGGCTCCCCCACTAACAATTTACAACCTCCATCAGGTTCTAATAGACACGGCTACAGGGATACCACCCACGAACACGCAGGATATAACCCTGGAGGTCTGGAGATGTGGGGGTGGGCAGAATGCTTAAATTCATGGTCTCAGGATCAACTAAATCTGCTTCGTTCTGCCTGGCGAACCTCTACCCTTAAAACTTATAAGCCTGCCTGGGAAAGATGGTCTGTCTGGTGTAGAAGTAATAATGTGAATGCATGTAGTCCATCTGCTTCAGATTTCGCAAAATTTATAATAGATCTGTATCAAATACATAAATTGTCATATACCACCATTCTAGTGTATAAATCAGCCATTGCTACACTCTGTAATCCTAATTTAGAAAACAATTTATGTAAACACACTCTAGTTAAACATGCATTAAAAGCCATTTCTTTAACGAATCCAAAGAAAGAAAAGCCGCAGATTTGGGACACAGATGCCCTAAGATCCTGGTTAGAGAGCAGCTGTAGCGATGAAAACCTAGATTTATTGAATCTTTACGAATGTTCTAAGAGAGCATCCACATTATTATTACTATGCTCAGGCCGCCGGGTACATGACCTCACCTTATTATCTCTAAATCCTGCTAACTGTATAATCATCGATAATTATATAGTTTTTTGGCCAAAGTTTGGCTCTAAGACTGATTCCAGTACATTTCGTCAGTCAGGATGGCGTTTATCAGTAAATGAGCAAAGCAGAATGCTTGATCCTGTCTTTTGGATTAAAAGAGTGATCACTTTGTCGCAAAGTAGACGTAATATGTGTAATATTGATAACCTGTTTATTACATGCACTGGACCTCCGAGACCTGCGTCTACGACTGTCATAAGTAATTGGATTAAAAAGTTACTTAAAGAGGCGGGCATCCAGGCTAGCCCGGGCAGTATACGTCCAGCGGTAGCCTCAAAGAATTGGATACAAGACTGTCCTCTGGACGACATTCTCGCTCGAGGTAATTGGCGCTCGGCCAATACCTTCGAAAAATACTACCGTCGGGAAATTAGGCCCGTAGCTGAACTATCAAGCACATCAAATTGTTTTGCCCCTATGAATTAATTAACAATTTAAGTGCACTAAAAATTCATTTAATCAACACATCTAATAATTATAGCTCGTACTTCTACAAATCGTTGTGCTTGATTATTTCAAATTAGATACTTATTTTAAGTACCTATTTACGTTTGATTCTAGATACTGTAAAGTAATGTAAACAAAATGAAACGATTGTTATATACTTATGTCACTACATTTAATAGTAATAAATACATTCGTGTAGAACATAAAATTTTGTGCATTTACCTATTTTACAATTATTTTTGTAAACTTTTTGTCTGATTTGTTTCCAACAATACTATATGTAATGTCAAATTACAAACTGTACTGTGATTACATAATACTATGTACTTACGCTAATTATTTAATGCCTAACAATAAATGTAATTTATTTAGTCTTAAAATGGACTCATTTTTATTTTGATAATAATCACAGTAAACCCTTATTATTTTCACTGCACTTCACTTTTTCTTGCTAATGCAAATCACATTGGCGTCTAACTTCCACCAGGCGATAACAGACAGGTCTCAAATATATTATTGTAGGCTTCGAATAACGGTACTAAAGCTTAATAGCAGCGTTTTACCATTCAATAAAACGCTTATTAAGCGTATACCTTATTCGAAGCCTACAATTTTAACTCTGCCTGGTTTTTCTAAAAATGATATGTGGGTATGCTTGTCAGAAATTAAAATAGTGACTTACCTAAATAATTTGCCTACCTTCATGAAACTAGGAAGGTAGATGCAACATATTTCTGACAGCTGACCACATATCCATGATTATGATTTCATAATTAAATAAAATTTGAGACACAATGACGAAGGCAAGCGACATCACGCGCCGCCTCGCCTAGTGGAAGGGAACCGGAAATGCCCGAGTATTTCCGAAGTGCTGGTATGACGTATATCCGTCCGAATGTCACAGGAAGTCAAGAACGCTTCTCTCAAATATATTATTGTAGGCTTCGAATAAGGTATACGCTTAATAAGCGTTTTATTGAATGGTAAAACGCTGCTATTAATGGTTATCGTTTGGACGTCGCTTTCTGGGACACCCTGTATATTGCACGATAGTTGATACGGATCGTAGATTTTTGGTTTTTGGAAATCCTGTGATCCGTATCACGATTCGTAATAACTCTAGGCTACACACTCGATAAATATCGTGATCCTGCGTGTATCACGATAAATATCGTGTGTGTAGTATCCGCCGATGTAGACGCTCGATTTTTATCGTGATACGTGGATTGTGATCCTGGATCACGATATTTGCCAAGTGTGTAGGACTCATGGATCGTGATATGGCTCACAGGATTTCTAGAAAATCAGAAATCCACGATACGTATCGAGATACATATTGAGCGTGTAGTGAAGTGACACGAATAACAACAGACAATCGAAAATCGGAATTCAAATAAAATAATCGAACATTTAAAATTAACATTTAGGTAATTATATTATTTTTTGTAACTAAACTCTTATTCCTTGTTTGGATTTTAGCCAAAGAGACCTTTCACAACAACGATTTTGAATCGCTCGTATTCTACAGAATAGGATGACTGACCGAATAAAAATACGCACGTGTCGTAATCGTCGTTATTAAAGGGTTTTTTGTGTCGTATTGATAAATTATTAATTCAGAAGAAAATAAAATAGTTTCTTTCGTTTAATACGTACAGCATAACCATGCAACTATCTATTCTAAGTTTTATGAGAATGATAATCGATAATCGAATAGATTCATTAACGATTTTACACTACCCTATCCCTACTGTGAGCTGTCAAAATTATCATTTATATTTGACAAAGTGTAGTGGATTCGTTAAAATAAAGTTGGCAACACTGCTTCGATATAGTTTGTTGTGATGGATAATGCGCGCGATGTCAAATCATAATCTTAGTCATAGCAACTTGAGATTGTATTTATTGGAATTATTTTTAAGTTATCTTATGATCAAAACCGGTTTAGCAATGATTACCACCCACTTTAAGTGCAGGGGAGGATTATATCCAAAATCTAGTGTGGAGAGGTTTCCTGTTTCTGATAATAAAGTGAGCTGGACTACCAGTTATGATGATTATCAGCCCCGAAACTATACATCGTCTTCTATAGAAGGTCAACCTTGGGCTGATCCTGAAATAGGTAAGTCGTCACAACTTCTACCTAAATTATTTGTCTTTTTATGCTTCAGAAGAGACTGCTTAGTTTCTTTAATACTTGTTACCTAAAGAAAAACAAAAATGGGTTAATTACCTATCAATGCTTATCTATGTCAAGAGAGGTAGGGCATAGCGGAGAATCCCGTTCGAATCGGAGCCGCCCGACGGGGGAAGTACCTCCACCTTATAGAATACTGCAGCCAAACTACTATTTTAAATAATATTGTGTTTCTGCCGTTGAGTAATGTCTCCAGTGCTCTGTGGGGTAGGGATTTGGGGAACCATGGCTTTGTCTGCGGAGGGGCATTTGCCTTTTTTCTGCCAGAGCAATGTGTTATAGAGGTGGGCAACGCATTGGCAATACCCCTGGTGTTGCTAATGACTATAGGCAGCGGTAACCACTTTCCATCAGGTGGCCTGCTTGCCTGTTTGCTTACTGTATAACAACAAAAAAATATCACCTGTAACACCTACACAGTATAAAAATAATTTGTGTAACTAAACTTTAGTTTTTGAAACTAGCTCAATCTAAGTAAGTGCCGATGTAGTAACAACTGCAAGTCAGTTAGTCTCTATGTCCACCTGGAATATTTCTGTCAATTGGTGGAATAATTTTTAAAATATGTGTTGTAGGTTCGAAGAATACGCTCCATATACTTATATAGGTACATGGTATGGTAAGTCACTTCCCGCCGTCTGGATCGATGTACTCTTGGATCTTTTAAACTATGCAACGTATTTTAATGCGGTTTTCATCAATAGATTGATTCAAGAGGAAGATTTATAAGCATGAAAAAAGGATAGGTAGGGGTAAAGTTGGTGTACGCGAACGAAATTGCGAAAAAATATAATAGTAGTATCCACTAGTATAATAATATTACTTTTAATACTTTGGGATAAAAATGAAGTGACATACCTATTATATTTTGTGATTTATTGATAGTATTGTAGTGGTTGTTATTTGGAGAAAAATCAATGTGAAGGATACAAGAGGTATGTTGAAGGTCGCATTCAAGGTGGGCAACACATTAGTGACGCACTTGGCGTTGCTGTCCGTAGGCTGTACATAGGTTGCGCTGAGAATTTTCTTTACATGGCTAACTTGCTTGTTTGCAAAAATGTAACATAATAACCCTTCCTTTTGGGCTTTGCCACAGTCGTGATAAAAACAACTAAACGCAATTTAAGTATGTCATGCTGACTTACTGTACTGGCTCAGCGACCCAAAGAGGATCTTGGCCTCCGACTCCAGAGACACCAGAGATTGCCGCCTCGCATTAAGTATGTCATACAAGTTGTAAACTCAATGCGCTTTGTTTCTTTTTGTCAATATGTAGCATATTATGGTTGAATTGTTTTGGATACATTTACATTATGATTTATTAACATTCTTTTTTTATTATTAGGGGATTCAAATTTCAAGCCAAAATGGAATTCTTTGGATGGAAATGTAAACAGGAAGAGCTACATGGGAAACTATGACATCAGGAATGGCGTTCCTCTAAACCCAATAGGAAGAACAGGCATTGTAGGCAGAGGAGTGTGTGGTCGTTGGGGTCCAAATCATGCCGCTGACCCAGTTGTAACCCGGTGGAAGAAATTGGAGAGTGGTGCAGTAGCAAAAGATGATAATAACAAGTAAGTTTAATTACTAAATGATTGTACTAAAAAAGAAATCCGAAATTATAATGTTGTATTGAAAATTCGAATACAACACTTACATATCTCAGTACTGATAAGGGTAAGAGAATAATACATATACATTTTCTATCGGTAATTCCTAAAACTAGCTATAGACTTTAGTTTTAGGGAGTTGCTGGATCCCTAAAACTATACCATGGACCCGAGCAAACCCACCCTGCCCGCTGTCCGGATGGTTATAGCCTAATTTCAAAAACCTAAATATGAAAGCATGAAAAGGTCTAGTATAGTATTGTAGGCCATTACTTAACCCTTCCCAATTACCCTAAGCATTTATTAGGGTTAAGTCCTGGGCCCTTGGTCTGCGTTGTCATCAATGTCTTCAATGGTGACGCCATTAGCTGTTACTTGGAGAATTTGTGCCTCGTAAATCTACGTTTTCACAAACATTATATACTTACCTAATAACTTATGCTGACCATTTTAGCAAAAAAAAATATTTTCTGATGAAAACATTTCTATTTAAAAATAGTTTAGTTACACTTTTCTTACAAGTTAATTTAACTATGACCGTTTGTTTCCAGGCCAGTACTACAATTTGTTTCTATCAAGCGAGGTGATTCAGGGGAGTGGGCCATTCCCGGAGGCATGGTGGATCCTGGCGAAAGAGTCGCGGCAGCTGCTGTCAGGGAGTTTGAAGAGGAAGCAACCAATTCCGTCGCAATGTCTGATGGTAAACTATTTACAACAATTGCTTTTTAGTAAAATCTACGAGTGTAGGATGGGAAAAGAAATAATTATCTTGCGTTAATGTCCCGGTTGTGAAATAGTTTATCATTAAACAAATGCTTTCGAATATGTAATTGGAACATTACGCTATGAGTGTAGATAAAATATGTTACGATTCTTTTTCCAGGCGAGAAAGAGGCGCTGCGGAAAAGGTTCGCCGAGTTCTTCAGTCATGGCGAGGAAGTGTACAGGGGGTATGTGGACGACCCGCGCAACACTGACAACTCTTGGTTGGAGACCATCGCGTACAATTTCCACGACGAGGACGGCAGTGTGGTTGGCAGTCTGCGGCTGCAAGCCGGCGATGACGCGGTCGGTGTACACTGGGTCGACATTACACAGGATATAAAGCTCTACGCCAGCCATGAAGCTATTGTAAAGGAAGTACTGAAGCGGCGATTGGCGGCGCTTGCGTAGTTGTTGAAGTGAAATTTTGTTTAATTGTATGATTGTTTTGTTTTTATAATTGTAAGTACTAAAGAGTATATTAATAATAATATAATTTTTTATCTATAACAAAGTATATGTATAACATGGGCTAATAAAACAATGACATTCATACATAAACAGTTCTTTATTGAAAAGATTTATATATCGACATGTATAAGTACATAACACATTCAGCGCGGTGAAAATAACTATTGCATTAAGTGTTAATTACATTCAAAATGCAGTATTCGAACGAAAATTTAAAATTGATTTGTGAATAGATTTTCAATATTGCACTGAAATAAATGCTAACAAAGAAACGGTATAGTTCTATTAATGGTAAAAAAACATTTGGTAGTGCTTAATCTAAGAAAGCAATTTATAATTCGTCAATCAAACTCAACAGTTACCACAAATCAGGCTAAGAACCCATACATTGAAAATAAACCTATATTAATGGAAATGTATATATCGGCAGTCAAAATAAGCACCAGCCGGTCCTTTCCAGAAAACTAGACTACTTACACCTAGTTAAATGTTTCACCATATCCTAATTGATTGGTCAGTCATAATTTTCATTCACTTCTGCTATTGTTGGGGTAAAATATTATCTGTACAATATTAAATACATATTTATTTCCCTATATCCAAAATCCTAACAAATGTTTAGTATTTTACATTAATAAAATCACACTAAAAATGGCAGCCAAAAATCGCAAAACATGGCTACAGGAGCTTTTAATTCTTAAGATTTGTAAATGCGATTCGCACAATGACTAGTAACATTTGTGTTTATTTTGATAACAACTTAATACGCTTATTCGTAATATAAAAATAATAGTTTACCCTAAAACTCATCTCTTATTATTGCAAAAACAAATCTACCCATCGACATTCGCCATATTAATAAGACCACAGCATGCAGTTGGATTATAAAATAGTAATTAATCGGTACCGTCACCGATTCATTAATGAATAAGTATATTATTCACAGCTACCTACTTTGAAGCAGTTGAATATTTAGTGCATTTCTGCTAAATGTACAATCCCGCTCCATCCCACAAAAAACCGTGTACAAAAGTACAACTTTCAAAATTCTTGTGCAGTCAGCATCAAAAGTAGCCAAGCGAACAAACAGCTTAGACTGATCCCGAATATGATACATTCATGCTCATTCTGAATCGACATTAATATGCTGAAAAACTTCTAACAGTTTTTCGCCCAGCTACTATCAACGCTGACTGTAAAACAAAATTCGAGAAGAAAATTAATGAATGAGATTTAAATTGAAGAATGACGCATTAGAACGAGATGCAGAATGGCTCGGAACATGATAGGTTGGTCTAAAAATACGCCATGATGGCGACTTATATTACCCATAATACCCCTATTTCGTTCCACTGTTACGTGCCCATAGAGGCCGGCGCGAGTGCGTTGTACGCGCGGTAGCAATTCACGTCGTTCATAAGTCTTTGGATGTTTTGGGTGAACGTCGGCAGGTCCTGAAAGAATATTTGGTAATTATGACATAGATTCACCCAAATGTGAATATAATTTTTATTATTTTAACTTAATTATGTATTACTTTTGGTAAAAAGGAGCGGAAAGCGCAAAGGTACGGAACGGCATGCCTGTAAAGTGAGGGATGTTCTTTAAAAAGAAACAAAAATATAAAAGTTGAGGTTCGAAGGCGAATATTAGAGTCTCCCGTCGTCGCTTTTTCGTGGTGGTGCTAATGTATTTGGATTTTTGAGAATGCCGGGAAGTACGGCCGGGCAAAGTAAAAGATTTTGTTTTGTCAGCTTTGAAAAAAGATCCCGTATTATCAAAAATGTTGCTTTGCTAGAATATTACGATGTATGTACAAAAGAAGGTCAATATTAGGGAAGTAGACCAAATAGCATTGAACATTTCGGTCCTCACCCACTTTCCGCCATTTTGAAAAAATAACGATTGACACGAAACTTATGAATATAAAGTAATCCTATCGATCAATTCGATTCGAGATATTTAAGTTTCCTATCGATTGGCAGGAAATGTATAGTGTCGGACTCACAGAGCTCGACAACGCCCAATACCACTCTCGGGAGCTGATTGGCACCCGACGTCAATCTGACTCACCGTATCCGGCGGGAAATCCGCCAGCGCCTCCACATGCTGCGGTGCCAGCCCCGGCAGCTCTGCCAGGAACGCTGGCAGGAAGGTTCGTCGGAAAGCTGTGAAGTCGACGGCGGCCATCGCATGCGCCGCCGCCACGGCTTCCTCGCGGAGGAGAGCTCGCGCCCCGCCCTCGGCTAGCCCACTGAGAAGCACGGACAGGAACGAGCCCAGGAACTCCGTGCGGAACATCACCTGGTGGGGTAAAGATTGTTCTGGCACTTGGGCGATTCTCGGGGTCGATGACCCGAGAGGTCGATAGGACCCTGGGTGGGAGGTGGGCAGGGGCGATTATCGCGCTTTCGGCATTTTCTCTAGCCACAAATATGTATGAAATACTGAATCTCAATTGCGAGCCAAATACTTATTCTCAACGATCTTCGCTAATCCTTTATTGTCGAAGATCGTTTTAGATTACATTTTTATTAGAGACATTTAGCTAGAAAAAATGTCAAATTCGAAATGTCACAGCGCGAGAATTTGGTCCCTGGTCGTTTCGACTAGTACACTTCTGGTGCATGACAGGTGTCGGCGGTAAATACTGCACATCGGCTAGTTCCGGCTTCGTATTTACTCACACGTGTGACAGACGGCGCGTGGCGGTATACGAAGCCGCGAGTCCGAGAGTTTCTTCTCAAAGACTTCCTTCTCAGTTTATATATATATATATATATATGTCTTTGTTGAAGGGCCGCTTTGTCGTCGGGTTTGTCTGACGGTTTGTTTGACACTTGTCATCCCTTTTCTTAAGAATGGGCAAGTTGAACTTTAATAAGAATTTAAGATTTGATAAAATCCTTTTTTTTTCACTCTGTACAGTTATATTATGTCCAGTTGTGATAACAATTAATTGTTAGTACATTATATGTTTACCTATAATTTGTTTTAAAACTAGATTAATTACGTTACAATATAACATTTTCATGTATGAAACCTAATAAATAAATAATATGAAAAAAGTCTGTGACCACATAATGCTGTAAGAAGCCCAGCCTGCCCCATCGCCGCTTCCCCAACGGGAATAACTACCTAACAACCCACCTTATGATAAAGCTTCCACTGCGTATTAAGATGGTCGAGAGCGTGCAGTGCCGTCCTCAACAGCTCAATATCGGGCTGCAGTAGTGCGCGCCCGAGCGCCGTGAGCGCCGCCCGAGCCTCCGCCGAGCGTCGAGCGCTCTCCGCGTCCATGGCGCGCTCCGCACCCGCCTCCGCCTCCGCGCCCGCGCCCACACCCGCCACGGAGGATGGGAAGAAGTACCGCCAGCGGTGGATCAGGAGACTGGATTGAGAATATATGAGAAATTTAATATTTCGATTCAATAGGAAAAGTGAAGACAATGGGTGGTTTGCTATTCCATATGGAGCCACTGAGACGTTAGGTCTGATGTCAAAATAAAGTCTTGTTATAGGTTAGACCATTGGAGCGTTGGTGGCCTAGTCATAGAGGGTCCGACTCATAAGCGAGAGGTCCCGGGTTCGAATCCCTTTGCATCATGCCATGTACCAATGACTCTTTTCTGAGTTATGTACATTAGTTGAACCTAACTGATGCACTTGCGGTGAAGGAAAACATCGTGATGAAACCTGCATATTCAGGCAACTGAATGTGCAACCATGATCCAATCTGGTCAGGTTCCCCTGTCAACAAGGTCACGAAGGTCAGACAGCAGTTTTCTTTCTTTTTCTTTTTTTATGTGAAATATGTTATGTGCAGATGCAGTCTACGATGGTGCATACCTGTCTATTAAGTACCTATTCACTCTTGTCTTAAAGATACCCAAGTTGTAGCGCTCAGGGAAAACATGTGCAGGCAGCGAGTTCCATTCCCTTGCCGTTCACAACATCCTTATCCTTATCTGCAAAATCCTGGATTACGGTCAAGGCGGACCCCGTACCCTCGTGCGCGAGAACATACCGGGACACTAACGCCAAGATGACCATTGGTACTATAGAATATATATCCATCATTTTACAGCAATTGTTTCAGTCTCATAGCACAGCAGTACTTCGACGGATCTTGCTCCTCACCACCGCCATCTTACATTCTGCTCTGCCATACACCGCACGGCCATTTCTCCTTACCTAGCGAGTAACCGGTGCGCGGCCCTAGCCAAGTCTGGGTGTTGTGCGCCCGCTGTGTGGTCGAGTAACGCTAGGACAACGCCGACGCGCACTCCCCCGCCGCCCGAGCCGCCGCCGCCGCGCTCGACTCCTAGGCGTACGCACTCGACTAGCCGCTCGAGACTCGAGTCGCCTCCGCCCCTGTTGGATGATACACATTATATTTAATAGAATAAAATAAACGCTGGGATCGTTCAAGAGGTATATAAGAGGTCTCCGTAGAGGCGGGCAACGCATTGGTAGCGTCCCTGCGGAATTAGCCAAGAGGTTTCGTTAATCTACAATCGTTTGTGGTAGAAAAAAATTATGGGATTTGACATAAGCTAACGTTATCTGACATAAGCGGTTTGTGGTAGAAATTCTTGGTCCATAGATTATTCACGTACTTTCGGTGTACAAAGGAGGCGGGTTGGCGGATGATCCTACACAATCAGAGTCAATGTAGATGTTGGTAGAAATAGTCGAACTTCGACCTGTCAATTTTCTACCATACACGCATCACGCAAGCGGAGCTGTCAAAGATGGCTAGACCGGCTGGTATTGCTGATGTCCATAGGCGGTGATTACCACTTTCTATCAGGTGGCCCGCTTGCCTGTTTGTCTGCCGTATTACATAAAAAACCGCTTCAGTAGTGGCAGAGACTGAAAACTCGCCATATTCCTTCCGCGTGGCAGTGTTAGTATGTTTGAGGTCAGTTGTATGAATGACCTGACAAGTAAAAGAGAAAAATAAGGTTTTCTAAGGCGCTCCATTGAAATTCAATGTCAACGTGATCTTTAAATAGCGGCAACCACTTAGATTTTCAGTAGATCCCTCTGACTTGGCCTCATTGCCCTCACTCGCGCATCACTCCACAACTACTGTCATTATAAAGGGTCATGTCCAAAAGGAAAAGGAACCCGTATAGGATCACCACCAGGTACCAGCTGGATGCGGTAAGTTCAGTACCGGCCTTTGTGGCGATCTCTGCGGGAAGCCCATGCCCAGCATTGGGTGTCTTTCGGCTGATATGATGATGATGATAGATCCCTCGTGTGACGTGTCTGTTCCTCTGTCACAGGCATTTTTTTTACAATAGAGTTAGTCAAATGAGCAACCCGGTCACCTGATAGTAAGCGCTGCCCACGGACAACGCCGGCCTTTTGAGAAGGGGTCTCCCGACTCAGACTCCTGACAGCTATTAAGTACTTACCTCTGCGCGACCTCGAGAAACACATCGATGGCGGTGTACGCGAACGGTCCCAGCTGGGGAAGCAACGCCGTGAAGAGTGCGAGGAAGAAGTCCGTGATGGCCTGTTCCTGCGGCGCGCGCACCAGGTTTTATAAGTCGCTACACTCCTGACTGGTCGTGGTCGTCGGTGAGGATTGGCAGCACGCTTCACTATTGGCCACTCTTCTCGAACTGCTGCTCTCCTAGTACACTCATAGAGAGTACCATTGACGGCAGCTTTCACTTGGTCGGTCCAGCGCATCGGTGATCTTGTGCCTTCCACCTTTCCCTGTACCTATAAGGACCTAGTACTTACCTCTGCGCGACTTCGACCTCCTTATCCAGCGCCACTCTTCTCGAACTGCTGTTTTCCTAGTACACTCATAGACAGTACCATTAACGGCAGCTTTCACTTGGTCGGTCCAACGCATCGGTGATCTTGTGCCTTTCACCTTTCCCTGTACCTATAAGGATCTAGTACTCACCTCTGCGCGACCTCGAGGAACACATCGATGGCGGTGTACGCAAACTGTCCCAGCTGGGGCAGCAATGCCGTGAAGAGTGCAAGGAAGAAGTCTGTGATGGCCTGCTCGTGCGGGGGGGCCGGCGGGGGCCCGCGCAGCAGACGTAAGGCCGCTTCCATCGCACCGCATAGACCTTCGGCCAGCACCTGGGTGGAAGTGGAGGAGTATTTCACGTCAAGCGAAAAAGTGCGAGTGAGTGAGTGAGTCAGAGGAAAAAGTGAGGCTCCGGAATGCGTTCATATTAGGATCAATTACACTTCTAGTAAGTATGAAACTGAAAACATGACCTGAGTGGTTCAGTGGTCAACATGGTGACCTCTTGCCACGCAAGAGGTCCCGGGTTCGATACCCGGCCGGGCAGTAATTGAAATGATGAATTTTAATTTCTGTTACGGGTCTGGGTATTCTATGTATAATAAGTATGTATTTAAAAGTATATAAGTAGTTTATCAGTTATCTAGCACCTATAACACAAGCTTTGCTTACTTTGGGGCTAGATGGCGCTGTGTGAATTTGTGCACGATTATTTATTTATTATTATTTATTATTGTATCATATTATTTGTCAAGTTATGGGCATCTAAGGAATAGCCTGAGAATTGAAATTGAGATTTTCTTGGAAATCTGAAAATGTTGCTATGGACATAATAGCACTATAGAAAAGGATAAGGAAGATCATCATTATGATCTTGGCGTTAATCCAGGTTGCGCTCTCGCGCAACACGCGGGGCTCGGGTTCCAACTTCCTGCTTTTCTAAGTCCACTTTACTCGGTCTTCGGCATTATTAGTGGTAAGTCCGTTGGCATGCATGTCACTCTTAACGACGTCCGGCCATCCTTCCCGTGCTTGACGGAGGTGGCATGGCCAGACACTTGTTCCCTACGTAATTTGCCGGTGTGCGCAAGTCGTGGCCATACCATCGAAAGCGGCACTCTTGCACCCTATCTGCGATGTCACAGACGTCAAGGAAAGTTCGATAAGGAAGATAAACCTGCAATAAAATAATAAACAATAGCCCAACAAATCGCTAATGTAAAAAACCATACCTTCTTAGCGGGTGTGGGTGCATGCTCGAATGCCTGTAGCAAATGCGTGAGCGGTGGTAACGCTACGGCCGGGCCCGCTGTGGGCAGCGCCGCTGACCACGCCGCCAGTAGGACCCGGGCCGCACTGCCGTCCGGGTTGACCCCACCGACCCCGGCGACCCCACTGGCAACCCCACCGGCCAGCCGGGGGAGAGACAGCCGCAGCAACGCCTCACGCACCACGCCTGCCGTCTAACATGAAACCGTCCACCGACGTTAATACTGACATCTAAAATGTATGTAAATAGGAAAGGACAAAATAATATAAGAGTGCGTCAAGGCGAATAATCAATGTGGCGTAAAAATAAACAGAACATCCCTAGTTTTTCTCCAGGAAACTAAATAGGAATAAGAACTAACATGCCGCCAATAGAAACACAACGGAATAAAGACATCGACCTCCTCGTTCATTATTATCCTTATCGTAGAGCTCGTCTAATCTAAAATGACGCGCCCCACTATCGCATTAACGCACACAAGCAAGTTTAAAATATGGACGCAATACATATACAAATGCCGTTGTAATTGGTCACTCAGTTGCCGGTGAGATTCAAACGTAGGAGCACGCGTCGTTTATTGGCTCCCACACAGATGAAGTGTCGTTATCAATATTTGCACTCACATATCGAAATCAACGAACTAAGTAGTGGGGCGCGTCATTTTAGACTAGACGAACTCTACCTCTCTGACCACGCGCTGCGGTTAAGGTCTTCTGCCAAAATACCGAAGTGCAATTGAGTTGATATTATGTTAAGTACGAGCTGAGCTGTCTCTATCTATTGAAATGAAGTATTGGACAACAGATAACACTTCTTCAGTAGCGTTATGTAATGGACTCTTGAAGCCAGATAGCCGCTATATCTTTTCACCTTTTAATCTTACAAAATTAGCATGCAACAATAAGGTCGTCTTTAAACATGGATAAATCCTCTTTTTGCAAGAATTAAAATACATTTAATAAAACTTTTTGAGGAGAGAAGTCTGAACCAATATTACTTTTTATACCACTTTTACTTCGAGTTAAAACGTAGTGTCTCTCAGAATTTCTTTGGGTTGCCAGTATAACCACGTAAAAAGAACGCTGGAAACATATTTCTCATAAGAAAGATCTAAAAGAAGCTAATGGTATGAAGGGAACAGACACATCTTTTTCCACTATCACTCGGCGTTCTTTTTACTTGGTGGACCTTACCAGGTGTTGCGCCAGTGAGTTTTTGAGTTTTGTTTTTGAAGTTTGAAAAAATTTGAGTGAAAATGCCGTGTTTCAAAGAAGAAATAACAATAGGTAATTCGCGCGCGTGCCAGCTCCACGCGCCCATGCACGCGAACAACTGCGCCTCGCTGAGACACGACATTCGAAATCAATATGCTTGGACAATCCAAACAGCGCCATCTAGCCCCAAAGTATACAGAAAACATGTAATTTTTTATACGAAATATATGCGTATTTTTACAAATTTTTCATCAGTCGTATGCCTACCTACCATTTTGGATCTAAAAGATGGCTTGCACTAACCTTCGGCTCGAGGTAATGCAGCGAGGGTGACCGCTGTGCGTGGTGGAACAGATCTGCGACCAACGGCGCGGGGTCGGACCCCCACTTGGCGTTCTTCGCCAGGCTTAGCAGCATATGGGCGGCTGCGTGGCGCACTAGCGCCGGCTCCTGTGGGACCCATTTTTTTTATGTTATACGGCAGACATTGGTGTAGGGCAGAGTAGAATAGCACCAACCCCTTACACTCGTGGGTGTAGTACAAGGCGACTAATGTTCTCGAGGCATAAGATCTAGTCTCCGTAGACTGAAAAATGGGCAGCAGCTTTTCCCATTGTTATATTTACAACACTGCGGTCTCCAACCCGCCTGCCCAGCGTGGAGATTATGGCAATAACCTTTCTATCGTGGGAGAGGCCCTAAGTCCTGCAGTGGACTGTTATGAGCTGTGATGATGATACGGTAGACAAATAGGCAAGCGGGCCACCTGATGGAAAGTGATCACCGCCGCCTATGGACATCAGCAACACCAGGGGAGTTACCAAAGCGTTGCCCGTCTAAATTAATAAGATTATCGTTGTTACGAGGTTACGGTGACAGTTTAGCGACATAGTCGCTTCAGTTGCCCATTTGCGTGACTCTCTTTCTATGTTTGGCTTTGTCAAAATATCGAAAACACACGGACATTTGAACGTCAAAAGCCTAAATCAAAAGCGAATAGTATATTTTCGGCAAGCTGTAAGTTATTTTTTCCTAAAACAAAATTTCCATTTTCTGATGTTTTGAGAGCCATCACGCGCACTGAACAAGCCTGTGCGGATGCTTGAGATTTTCATGTCGAAAATCAAAATTGAAAACCGTCCGACTCGAGGCGAGCGGTTAAAAAACAGAGCCCAGCCCTTACCGGCGGCTCGTGCGGCAGCAGCAGCGGCAGCGCGGCGCCCACGAGCGCGCTGAGCGTCCGCGGCGCCACGCCGCACTCGCGCGCGTGCCAGCTCCACGCGCCCATGCACGCGAACAACTCCGCCTCACTAAGGGGGGACGGCCATTTTGTCACTCGAAACATCAACTCACAACATATGAGCAGTTTTCCAATAGGTATCTAAAGCATTCCTAACCACTCACTAGACGGCGCCCCGACAATTTTGGAAATTGATAATCGCTTGAAAAAGGCTCTTAGCAAACAGGATATAAACACTGGGTACGTTGTATTGGATAATATTGTATTTGTCAATAGTTTTCAACCTTTTTAGAGGTTGTAATAATAATGGAACATAGTGCCAACTTATATAAATATTTCTTTTTACACTTCGTTAAATCTTTAACAGTTATGTTTATATTAATAAACATTTTATTTTTGCTTTTTGAAACCAACTATCAATACTTACTGGAAAACTCCTCATTATCGTAAACAAACAACATTAGTTAACATATAGGTAAGATCTCAGTGCTCTGCGGCAGTTTCTTTTTATATTGCATTCACCGCAGCCTATGGACGCTTGTATCACCCACGCATTGCCGACCCCGCAAAGCCCTTTTCACCCCTTTAGTGATGAAAACCATGTCATACTCTTTAGGGAAAACCTCTCCAGGTAGTTCTTTCCACAACCTTAGTGTGCGTAGGAAAGTTATTTTGGAACCACACAGTTCGCGACCAATTTGGCTGGCTGTTGAAGGCGAGCGGTGCGGCCTCTAGGCTATTTGCTATATTTGTCGCCAGATCGACACATTAGTGACTCCATTGGTGTTGCGGATGTCCATAATGGGCGGCAGCGATCACTTACCATCAGGTAAACCGCTTGCCACCTTCTATTGAAGGGGTAACGCATTGGTGACAACTTTCCATCAGCTATCCCGCTTTGCATCTTTGACATTTTAAAAAAATAAGAGGATATTAGTAAAATTGTAACTCAATGCCCAGGGGAATAGGTGTTAGGGATTGGACTACCATAGCATTTCTCACAGCCGCCGATTCCATCCGTTGTAGTGCAAATGTACACGACGCAGCTAGGGTCCGCAGTCTTCACGCGAAACAATATTTCTGTCTGATGTCCCCATTGTGTTTGCGACCGCGACCTCCGTAGGTGATACCCAAGATTCGTCGAGAAAAATATATAGGCGTAAGCGAAATCGTAATTGTTACCAAATTATACTGATGCCAAACTTAGTAGTACTTCAAACGAACTGAATAATAATAGATATGTATCTATTATACTGAGTCGGTTTTACCGCTAATGCGCTTATTACGTTTAACTAAATTCAGTAGCCTAAATTCAGAAGCAAACAGCATGAGAGCAAATCAAAGTGAATAAGGCCCATTTTTGTATCACAGCTTTTAAAAAGCGGTGCGACGCATATGGTAATATGTGTGATACAAAAATGGACCTTATTTTAGTAGCAATACATTACACCTTAATTTATTGCCTCACAGCAAGTAGCCGTAAAGGAGAGTGTGAGATAGAAAGGACTACAAATAATAATTTGTATGAAACGTGAAAAGAGGTCCTGGCGCACCTCACGTTTTCGGCCAGTCAGGATGGCCATGGGTGGTGGCAGGCCTTCAAGCGACCCAGGGTTTGGTAGTCCCACGTTACGTTTGCTACTGAAATTATCCTAAATTCATTGTTTGCTATTTTGATTGCAATATCGCTTTATTATCTCAAGACACTGTTAAACTGTTCGGTACATCTTTATTTCAATAACATGATCCCGAAAATCCCTTCTGATGGATCACTCCTCTGCTAGAGTCTGCCCTAATTTACGACATGTAAGAAAATGTATGTGTATATCTGTTTTATATGGAACTGTAGATCTGTTAACACATTGTAACTGCATGTAATATTTGTGAAAGACTGTTCGTTTCCTGAAAAATTAAATAAATAATAAACAAAAATAGCTTACACATTTTAAGGGTATGTTCCGGGTTTCCTACCGCGTACATGGTCACGGGATGATGCATGCAAGTGTGTCGAAATATAACCCGGAACGTTATAACGTTATAACCCGGAACATACCCTTAAAATGTGTAATAATAACCACGATAGTTTAAAACATCATGTTAAAAATAGCTTAGTCTGCAATGGTGCTTACACTTGCGCGGCGTGCGGCGAGTGCGGCTGAGGTTGGGCCGGCGCGGCGCGGGCGCGCGCGGCCACCAGCAGCGCCATCGTCGCGCGCTCCACGAGCGCCAGCCCCGCCGCGCGCGCCGCCTGCGAGCGGCCGCGGTCTTGCGAGCATTCTGGGTACGAGAGAACAACGCGTCATCATCATCGTATCAGCCGAAAGACGCCCACTGCTACGCGTAACGGGAGATTCGTTCGACATTAAAAGTGGGGTGGAACAACGGGTGGACTCCCGTCAAAATATATTTTCCAGGAGAGCAGTGAACAAATTTACAGCTTTTTAGATTGCGTTGTTTGGGTATAAATATTAATGGTAAATACTTAAACCATCTGCACTTTGCAGATTCATCATGTATATATGTATAAAAATTAAATACAGAAATGAGAATAATAAAATTTTACAAAGCAAAGGCGGGCTTATTCCACAATGGGATTTCTTCCAGCCAACGCTAGAAACTTTGAAAGGAGATCTAAAAAGCGGTGGAGGCAAAACAGAGCGCTTATAATTAAATTACATTTATTTCTACAGAATAATTAACGTTAACAGAAACTTATATTTGATACATAAATATAAATAGATATAATACATACTATGCCTATACTATATAAATAAATACAATACTATATAAAATAAAGCCATCATATCAGCCGAAAAACACCCAATGCTGGGCATAGACCTCCCCCAGAGATCTCCACAAAGGCCGGTCCTGTGCCTTCTGCATCCAGCTAGAACCTGCGATATATACCAGGCCTTTGGTGCACCTTGTGGGGCCTACCCACGCTGCGTCTTTCAGTACGTGATCGCCTGATGAACTTTACTGCCCCAGTGGCCATCTATTCTCCGAGCTATGTACCCTGCCCACTGGCACTTTAGCCTGGCAATCCTTAGTGCTATGTCTATGGAAATCGTGTGAAACAAAGTACGATTATCACACGACACTATAAAATCCCTCTTAAACCATAAACGCTGCGCTCTACTATTCCAAATTAGCAGTCCTAGAGGTGCGTTCACAAGACAACAATCGTAAAAATTTAATAAATGATTATACCTACAACTATAATAACAGCATCTTAGTCAACAGTGTCAATCTGAAAATGTTTCATCAGAAAACTGTCTTGAAATGTTAAAACGCAAAACAATTCTATGTTACGAAGCATACGCCTCAAATACATGCGTCTGTCTTACGTCCTAAATAAATCGCGTAACTAGAACGTCAGTGATGGTTTAGCAGCACAGCAAAATCTGCGGAGTACCCTGGAAATCACGCCCCGCGCCCGCGCCGGGGCACCTACCCGCGAGCAGCGTGGGCGCGAGCCGGCCCAGGATCCTCGTGAGCGTGGCGAGGTCCAGCTGCGCGGCCAGCAGCCGGTCCGCCTCCGCGCCGGGGCACCTACCCGCGAGCAGCGTGGGCGCGAGCCGGCCCAGGATCCTCGTGAGCGTGGCGAGGTCCAGCTGCGCGGCCAGCAGCCGGTCCGCCTCCGCGCCGGGGCACCTACCCGCGAGCAGCGTGGGCGCGAGCCGGCCCAGGATCCTCGTGAGCGTGGCGAGGTCCAGCTGCGCGGCCAGCAGCCGGTCCGCCTCCGCGCCGGGGCACCTACCCGCGAGCAGCGTGGGCGCGAGCCGGCCCAGGATCCTCGTGAGCGTGGCGAGGTCCAGCTGCGCGGCCAGCAGCCGGTCCGCCTCCGCGCCGGGGCACCTACCCGCGAGCAGCGTGGGCGCGAGCCGGCCCAGGATCCTCGTGAGCGTGGCGAGGTCCAGCTGCGCGGCCAGCAGCCGGTCCGCCTCCGCGCCGGGGCACCTACCCGCGAGCAGCGTGGGCGCGAGCCGGCCCAGGATCCTCGTGAGCGTGGCGAGGTCCAGCTGCGCGGCCAGCAGCCGGTCCGCCTCCGCGCCGGGGCACCTACCCGCGAGCAGCGTGGGCGCGAGCCGGCCCAGGATCCTCGTGAGCGTGGCGAGGTCCAGCTGCGCGGCCAGCAGCCGGTCCGCCTCCGCGCCGGGGCACCTACCCGCGAGCAGCGTGGGCGCGAGCCGGCCCAGGATCCTCGTGAGCGTGGCGAGGTCCAGCTGCGCGGCCAGCAGCCGGTCCGCCTCCGCGCCGGGGCACCTACCCGCGAGCAGCGTGGGCGCGAGCCGGCCCAGGATCCTCGTGAGCGTGGCGAGGTCCAGCTGCGCGGCCAGCAGCCGGTCCGCCTCCGCGCCGGGGCACCTACCCGCGAGCAGCGTGGGCGCGAGCCGGCCCAGGATCCTCGTGAGCGTGGCGAGGTCCAGCTGCGCGGCCAGCAGCCGGTCCGCCTCCGCGCCGGGGCACCTACCCGCGAGCAGCGTGGGCGCGAGCCGGCCCAGGATCCTCGTGAGCGTGGCGAGGTCCAGCTGCGCGGCCAGCAGCCGGTCCGCCTCCGCGCCGGGGCACCTACCCGCGAGCAGCGTGGGCGCGAGCCGGCCCAGGATCCTCGTGAGCGTGGCGAGGTCCAGCTGCGCGGCCAGCAGCCGGTCCGCCTCCGCGCCGGGGCACCTACCCGCGAGCAGCGTGGGCGCGAGCCGGCCCAGGATCCTCGTGAGCGTGGCGAGGTCCAGCTGCGCGGCCAGCAGCCGGTCCGCCTCCGCGCCGGGGCACCTACCCGCGAGCAGCGTGGGCGCGAGCCGGCCCAGGATCCTCGTGAGCGTGGCGAGGTCCAGCTGCGCGGCCAGCAGCCGGTCCGCCTCCGCGCCGGCCGCCGCGCCGCGCCCGCCCGCGCGCGCGTGCACGCCCGCCAGGCACTGCCAGCGCTCCACCTGATATCACACAACGTGAAACGTTGATCACAACAGGAAACGCCCAATTCGAAAGAATAGATTAGAGGTCTTTTGAAGGTGGGCAGAGCATTAGTCACCCCTGGTGTTGCTGATGTCCATAAGCGGTGGTGACTACTTCCTATCAGGTCTCACGAATTAACACCTAATGCGATCACGAACAATAAATTATATATTTTTCATTTTATATAGGGTTTCCTTTTATGATATAAAAATAATCTCTAATGAAATTAAAATCATAAGAAATCGCGCTACTTAAAAACATGAAATGCCAGTCGTATACACTCTTAAAAAGGTTTGAATATCTGGCGGTCGTTCAAGATATTCCGGGGGGCAGTTCAAAACATTAGCTTTGAATTGTGCGGTTGTTGTTCAAAAGCCGTGATACAAAAATGGACCTTATTTTATATGCAATACATTCCCCTTTGATTTGCTCTTACGCTTTCTGCTTCTGAATTTAGTCAAACTCTAAAACTCGAAACGGCTTGACCGATTTGAATTATTCTTTATTTGTTTTGTTCGCTATAATATAGGGGGGGAAAGGAATAAGGAAGGGTAGGGATAGGGTGAAGAACAACACGCGAATGAAGTGGCGCCGGGCCAACTAGTGATATAATAATATAATGTTTACCATAATAGGTATACGTTTACAATACAGAAGTTCGAAAACTTTAATGTAATGCCTGTTTACAGTACGTTTGACCTAAAATAGAATATACCATTCTAGCTGGGTAATTTAGAAGTTGATTCAAATAACGATAGATTACGGTTATGTTAGTGTTGTGACAAAGCACCGCACAGCAGAGCTGCGTCGACTTCGCCTTTTCCAAGCAACCTTTTTAAACGAATTTTAAACAACTCGGATCTCCACAAAACACTCATCCGGTACCAGATTAACGGCGCCCGGTTTGTGCGGGACTCCTCGGTCCGTGGTCACCGTTGAAACCTATCACAACCTACTTCACCGATTAAACTGAAATTTTGCATATTTACTTTTATGTAAGGCTGGCAATGCAATTATGAGTCGAGAAAGTCGAGTCGGATGCGAGAGGCAATGTCTTAAGACGCGAGGATGCTCAAAACATTCGAGTTCTTTATCGTGGTTTTCTTCATTCTTATGTGGTGGATCTTCCAGCTATACGCACAAACCGCTTTGGTTTAACCTTTATAATGCGTACGGCTAAGGAATGGAGCTCGATGCCCGCGAGTTGCTATATTACTATTGCGATAGGCTGTTCCTAAACAGACATCCTGCATCTTCGGACGACGCTTACCACCAGGTGAGATCACGATCAAATGCCTGGCTAGTTCTTATAAAAAAAGAAGTCCAAGAATAACTCCAAGACCCGCTTTGGGGCGCGGAGCCAACGCAGGAAGGAAGTAAGAATAACTAATACGGATGCAGCACGGGCATGCATCACGTTTGTTGCAAACTAAAAAATAAAACACCACAATAAGACAAATCGACACTTACCACCGCCGTGAACACGTGCTGTGGAGCCAAGTCAGCGACCCTTGCTATGCACTCAATGCAATGTTTCAGGAATGTTTGCCACTCAGTCTCACCCTGCAAAAAGAAACAATATATTTTTTCACACTCACAATTCATACCAAGGGGGCGATTCTCGCGCTGTGACATCTCAAATTTGACATTTACTCTAGCCAAATAACTGTATTAGAGAACGTCTCTGAAATTGATCTTCGACAATATACGACTATCGAAGATAGTTGATAAAATATTTTTTTCTGCAATAGTCATTCCAATGTCATTATTAATGGAGATATGTTGCTTGAAAAAATGTCGAATTCGCAATGTCACAGGTCGAGAATTAGGCCCCAAAGATATGGGAATGAAAATGGCATTTGACTTGTTTTTAAATAACGCAATAAAATGCAGAGGCGATAGAACGAGTGTTTCTTTGTATTACAGATATACCTATCCCCTCTGTATGCATTGAGCTAAACAGTCCACATTTCAAGCCAGGAACTCACATCATCGTCACAGATCTCGTTGTCAATGTGCTGCAACTGCGCCTTGTTATGCTGAAACTGGATCTTGTTCAATACGCCATTTACCAGAGCCTGCAAAGCCTCCCAGTATCTGACAATAAACATTTGTAATATTAGCTGTTGTGTTATTGTTGTATTTTTGTGACATTGTGCAATTTAAGTTGATATTTTCGATTAATAAATTGAACTGACATTGATTTCGTATTTAATCATGTACCTAATTCATTTTTTATGATACAAACCTAGTTAATAAGACCTTTAATACTAACACAATTAGGACAAAATGGACTGAAATTTTCTTGTATTTTATTGGTAACATAGGAGTTATTTATTGTTATGTATCTCTAGTTATCTATTTATTCATGAGTTTCTACTTACTTGGGCGTGTCTTCAGGCTTTAGTATATCAATAAACTGTATCCATATATCTAGGCAGCTAACAAAAAGAGCACACGTGGGCACCTAAAAATAAAACAATCTGTCATGGTCATATAGTTCAAGGTTTTTCAATACGTGTGAAAGGTCAAAAGGTACGAGCACTTGCCTGGAATGTATACTGGAATAGGTAAGACAAAAACTCGATTGCATCGAATTCCGGCTCTGCCTCCAACCTCTTGAAATGCAATGATACGAATAGTTTTAAAAACTCCGCTAATTTATTGAGATATCTGAAACAAATTCAATCTTGGTTAGGAGGAATTTGGAAAATATGTCTGAATCCCAATTTTTGTAGCGTGGCAGAATAATCTTCGCAGGAGGAATAACTCCATTGTCGAATTATTATTTTCTTAACGGACAATATACAGTGTGTTTAAAAACCTTGAACCTGTATGGTAGTGGATTTTTAGGTGTGACGTCTTTAACTACTGACGAGTGCAGTGTAATGCGTGAATTTTGAAAAATCAATAATATACCGCCGCGAAATGGTAAAAGTAATACCGTTCTTAAGAGACAACCACAATAAAGAATAGTAAAATCTTGCGGTTTTATAATTATTTAGTGTTACCTCGATGCTTCGAAGCGGTATTTGTAGATTCTGTTAAGTATTATGTCAAATTTTGGGTCAAGTTGTTTGAAACGCACTACACAGGTTATCGCAACACTTGATGTTCACATTTGACACCGGTGTAAACATAAAGAAAGAGACATGTGCCGACCCCATCTACTGGGGTGATATAAAAAAAACATCTCGACGTTAATATCCCGGTTATGCCTTCGCGAACGAGGGCCCGAGGTCCGCCTTGACCATGATCCTGGATTTGGCAGATTATAGTGGAGCGACTGCCATCTTGGATCATAGTTACTTTCAGTCGCCTGAATGTGCAGATTTCATCATGATGTTTTCCCTCGCCGTAAGAGCATCGGTAGGCATTCAACTAATGTATGTACATTACTCAGAAAAGAGTTATTGGTACACGGCCGCAGTGGGATTCGAACGTGGTACCTGTCGCTTACGAGTCGGTTACCTTACCCACTCGGCTACGGACACTTCTACACAGACATGGGATGACAATATTCTCAATCTACACGCTCCCCTCGTACTCACTCGTGGTGTGTCTGCAGTGCGTTGTGAGGAGCTTGCGTGAGGTGCCGCAGAAGCCTCAGCGCGCAGTGGTGGAGTCGCAGCGCGCTCGCGGCGGACGACGGCGGCGCGTACCGCCGATACAGTAGCTCGCACACCCCGCCCAGCCCCGCCAGCGCGGCATCCGCACTCTGCAACCACCATACTTACGATACACCACACAATAATTCACACTACTAGGTCGGGTAACTCGTCCCAACAAGCTACAACGCTGAAGAAATCATCATCAGCCTATACTAGTCCACTACTAGACATAGGCCTCCCAAAATGAGCGCCGCATCCAGCATCCACCCGCAGCCTTCCGCAAATCGTCACTTCATCTGGCCGGGGGGTTTCTTCCACTACGCTTACCGAGTCGCGGTCTTCACTCAAGAACTCGTTTACCCCAGCAGTTGTCGGTTCGTCGGCAGATATGGCCAGCCCACTTCCACTTGAGCGTACTAATACTTTGCGCTATCAATCACTTTGGTTCTCTGTCGGATTACTTCGATGCAGATTTCTGCTTATGCGGAAAAGATATACAGAAAATCTTAGCCGTACTCTGCAACACCTACTTACGACACACCGCACAATAATGCAGACCATTCGCTTAGGTAAGAAGTTCAAACGTGCTACGACTTTGTTGCTGAAGAAATGTTTGTGCGAAAAAGTCCTACGTCATTTTATAACAAACAAGCGATCCAACCCGGCTACGCACGGGGTTGCTTTTCTCTACCTTCGAAGAAATTCTTTAAAAACGTGAAAACCGTATCGAAATTCGGTAGGTGGTTTAGAAATAACCGGAGAAACAGACAGAAGATAACAGCGACTTTGCTTTATACTATTAAAGATAATATTCTGGCAGCTGATCGAGCACGGTGGTAAAAATTAGAAAGAGTTACTGCAGTGACGTTGCAGAGGATTGGGGGTTCAAACTTTTTCAGACAATTTGTATACAATTTGGATACAAAATACTTTTTTTTTGACATTATAATGCAATCAAATGGGATTCGACTGTTTCGTGTAAGGATTAATACATACCTACACTTAAAGTTACATGCAATTTTAAAAATTGGCAAAAAATTAACTTACCTGTGACTGTGTGGCTACACTACCCCAATGGAAAACGGTGGTGACGAGTGCCGGCGGCACATGGGACGACAGCGGTAGCCACGAAAATAGATGTTGAAGGGTTGTCAAACATTTTACCACTATTTCCATGTTAAGTGTCCTAAAACAAAATGGAGCTTTAAATTATTTCTGAAATATTCTTCACTTATTCAATAAAGCAAATAAGGTTTCAAAACACGTACTTATCCACAGATTGGACATCATGAGCATTAGCTAACAAGTCAGGGAGAGCAGATGTCTGTGGAATTCCACTCGTGGGAGAAGGTGGCGGGTTCGACTGTCCCTCTTTTTGTGCATGCTTCTCTAATATTGCTGAAAAATGAATTATCGCATAAGTTACATTTTCGAAGAATGATAAAATGTTCCAAAACTGAAATGACACTCATCACAGCCATAACAGTCCACTGCAGGACTCGGGCCTCTCCCACGAAAGGGGACGTTATTACCGTAATCTCTACGCTTAGCAGGTCGAAAACATTAGTCGCCTTGTACGACACCCACGAGTGTAAGGGGTTGGTGCCATTCTACTCTGCCGGACACCACACGGCCACTAATGACACTATAATAGTACAAACATTTAATATCGGTGTCACCTACATTTAATGGTGACAAATGTCAGCTTGCTTTTTTGCCACACGCCAAGATGCGAAGCTAAAATCTTTAAGAGCTAATGTCATTTCGGTCCAATAAACCTAAACTATAAATGTTGCACAGTGATGTAAAGCTAAAAGAAAGAGACCTGACAGAGCGGCCAGCATCTGCGGTGTGCCCTTAAGCATGAGCCGTTCGAGCTGCGTGCGTCGCGCCGACGGCAAAAGCACGCCCGCGTCGCGCGCCGCACCCAGCTCCTCGCTGGCCGCGCTCGCCAGCACCAGCCCCAGCACGCAGCGGCGGCCCTCGCACCGCAACAGCTATTTCGCAAAAAGCGAACAAGTTATAAACAAGTCAGTTACACGGCTATTATAGTATTATTACTACTTTGTTGATATATGATGTATAGAAGCATATAGACCTACCTAAAACCAGTATTATATGGTTCTTATGTTATTTTATTCGGGATGTTTACCGCTACATATACATTTTACAAGAAACTTATACTGGTTCTGTGTAGGTCGGTATGCTGATGACTGTAGGTACTAGCTTTTACTGTCAGCGTAAAATTCAGTTATAATGTTCCAGACACGTTTGCGCGGGAACCACATTGAATTTGGGGATAAATTATAGCCTATGTGTTATTCTAGGCTATAAGCTAGGTTTCTGCCAAATTTCATAACAATCCGTTCAGTAATTTTAGCGTGAAGAAGTAACAAACATACATCCTTACAAACTTTCGCATTTACAATTCATAGTATTAGTAGGGTAATAATATACATATACAGCAGGATCAGGAACAACCCCCTCAACTTACGAGGCTGCAGATGCCCTAGACGATGGTGCAGTTTCCCATCAGGTGGAACATCATCATCTGTGTGCCTCCTTAGGCAATAAAGAAAAACCAGCTAGATTTTCTTTCCATAGACCAGTGGCCTTAGCACAAGTGTGTCCGCGACAAAGCTCGCGCCGCGAGAGAGCATTTGTCTCTTTCTCTCAATGCTAATAAGAAAGAGATAAAAATACCTATGTCGTGCTTTTTCTCGCTTATCGCACGCGAGAGCAACTTGCTAGGCCTACAGAAAATGGGCATGGTTCTATGTTTTGAGTTTTACCTCCAACTCACCTATCAAGCAGGAAGATTATAGCCAGCTCCTCCACAATATGGAGAAGTCTCAATTCCAGCAGTGGATGTTGAAAAACTGCTAGTAAATTAACCCTTCTCAGTGACATGAATTCACAACTTTGTTTATGAGATACAGAATGCTTTCATGTATGATCATGTGCAGTCGCACTGTCAAATGTAACAGCATGGAATCACATTTTTTCTTGCTACATCCTTTTCTGTCTCTCAGGTTTGTCATTTGTTTGAGCTAAAAAGAACACTATCATTTGCTCCAGTACTCCATGAGCATGATGCTGATGTGCAAAATTTTTCTATCTTTCTCGCTCTAGATATTTCGAATCTGAGCAATAGAATGGGATAGAGCAAGCAAAAACCTGATTCCATGCTGATAGAAGAGCTATTAGAGTTGGCCCCTAATAAACATTTTAGCTTAGCATAAAGTTACACTTACCTCCACTATGTTATCAAAGAAATCAGGATAGAGATGTGGCCAATCATATCTAGCAATTGACACCATAAGACTTGCCAGTTTATTCCTGATGAAGTAAAGCATTACTTCATGTTTGGTAATCAACTCATTCCAAAGTGTTAACCTTATTTCAGTCTTTTCATTTTCAGACAAACTGATCCATTGCCTATTTATTATATTCTGAAATTAAATAAGTTAATACTATACTACTTATACTTACTACCATGTATTTAATGGTAATTGTTTTACTTTTAAACAATATTATATCCATCCTTAGGCCGCGGTAACTGCTTACCATCAGGCCTGCCAGATGGTCAGTCAGTTGATTTCCACGTTAGTAGTAAAAAGAGTCCACAATAATAAAGAACCCTACTGGAATATAATATCATAAATTGTTATTTTGTAGTACTTACTTCTAATGTTGTAAGTGTAAACATCAGAACATACTGGTTCTGGGATGTTTGAAGAAATATTAAACAGTGTTTCCATGAGTCCCGACGACTTGAGAAATTTTCTAACATTCCCTCAATTTCCCTCTTTCTGAAATTGTTTGTTGCTGGGGCAAAAAATTCCGACATAAGCATTTCTAATGAGGCCAGTGCCTCATTAGTTTGCATTTCACCCTGAAAATGATCAAATAATATTAAGTATGGGAGTGTGGCCAAATAGTCACTTCTTTGATTGACAATAATTTATTCATAGTATTCATTGGTATTAGCTTCATTTAATATAAAAACATAAAATAAATTTGTACCATTTTGGTTAGAAATGTAACCAATCATCACATATTCAAATATCCATAAATTGTTTATAATCACAAAATATTTAATTATTCAGGAACACATTCAAAACAATGAGCAAGGCGTGGGAGAATAGAAATAATTGTATGAAATTGGAAATTCTAATACAATTTTCTTCAGTATTTTAATACAGCCAAACTAAATCTCAAGATCTCAAGACAGTTGGTTGACAGCAGCTGGTATTGACATTTATCTTTTTTTTATTAATTGACGCAAGGGTAAAATCTATACAGCCATATATGAAAAGATAAAGGAGTGTCCTCCTTTATCTTTTCATCTTAAGCGCGCTCCACATGTTCGCCGACACTTCCGGCGAAACTTTTGGCAGGACTTTGGTCGACCCTCTACATTCTCGCCTATTAGGGATGTGGTTGTGTCAAAACGCGCGACATTTTATCGATTCATCGGTGTAATATCAGTAATCTACTGTAAACAGGGTCACAGAGGTGATAGCACCTGCTCTACTGTAATTACTTGATCTACTAATATCCTGGATCATGGTCAAGAGTACCCCGAACCTGTAACGGGAAAAAGCGCTAGGAATACAAATATAACATAGATCGAATCGAGACGACAACAAACTATCTCTACTTAGTCTATGAAATAGGCGAGACATGCCAAATATGCACGGGACTACACGAATACTACCTCTACATTCTCGTGTTCCCACGGAACTGTCCACATGTGGAGCGCGCTTTACTAAAGAGCTTGGAAAGTTAGCTACCTTCATGCATGAAGGTAGCTAACTTTCCAATCTCTTTGGGGCTTACCATCATAAAGAAAAAATGTTATCTACGGAAGCAGAAAGTACATACCAAGTTTCAAATGTCACACATCTCTATAACACACACACTAAGGCAAATGCAGGAACAAAACAAGGCAGTCCATCTGCAGATAAGTAATTTGTTACTACGAATTTCTTTTCCGTAACGAACACAAACAAATCTGACTTGTATATTTATATTGTCATTATAATAAAAGTGCAGTGAAGGTGCCAACCTAATCGTTATCACCGTCGTCGTCAGCCTATATACGTCTAAACTACTAGGGAATAGATCTGTAGCCGTATTCACAATGATTCGAAACCGTTTCCGAACGATTCGACACGAAATTCGTGAGCGGCGAATCCGTGTCGATCGATTCGAAAACTGTTATTCAGAATCCCGAAAGATTCCACGGAAACTCTACTCTCTATAACATATAAAAATTTCATCAAAATTAACTGAAACCACATTTTCCTAAGAACTTTTGCGGGGTCCTTTGTCGATTCCGTAACCGAATCCGATTTCCGAGCCATTGTGAATACGGCTACTGTCCTCTCATTGAGAGAGAACGGGCAATAGTTTACCACTCAGGCCCAATGCGGATTGGCAGACTTCATAATCCGAATTAGTCTCTAACATGCAAGTTTTCTTACGATATTTTAGTTCACTGAAAAACAAAATAAATTATTTGAATCCATAATATATGAATTAGGTATATAATACAAAAACCATTCTCAAAGGTAAGGTGTCTGGGGATCAAACCCACGCCTTGATACCTACCACCGTCTTTTTGATCTCTTGATCCCACATACTGTGAATACCGTGCCCTCTAGAAGACATCGTCATGAACAAAAAAATTAATGAAAAGGGTATGAACATAATAGGCTGCAGAACACATATTCTTACGTCATAGGTAAACAGTTTACATTAAAGTTATTCTAATACGAGTCCCATATTGGTGACACAACATTCTCGTTCAGTGTCATTTAAAACAAAATAAAATAAAGAAAAAGGAATTTAGTATAAACTAAACATAAAAAATTAAATAATGTTAAACAAAGCAACTTAAAACTATAAAAAATCAAAAACAAACTTTTTGAAACTGCCAAGAGAATTTGAAAAGAGATCAATTTGTGACGATTTTTGTTGGAATCCGTTATAGGTTTGACATATGCGGGAGGCAGGAGAGTGAGATCCGATATTCGTCCTAGCTATTGAACTACTTGTTAAGATTCGAGGCATCGGTTTTCTAGGTAACTTAAATGGTACGCTTAATGAGAAGTGTTCTAGAAGGTCACTGCAGCCAGTATGCCCACTGAGCACTTTAAACAGCAGTGACAGGTCATGCGCAGTGCGGCGTTTCCGCAACGATACCAGTCTAAAATGCAGACAGCGCTGCTCGTATGGACGTCGGTGTAAAATTTCTGACGATATGTAGGCACAAGCACTTCACAGCTTCACAACTACAGCACTTCCAATTTGCAACCCAGACTTCACCACGTCTGGTCTTCAGGAAACCTAGAAGAATAAATAAATTAAATCTATTCGATTATCGATTATCATTCTAATAGAAGTTGAAATTGATAGTTGCATGGTTATGCTGCCTGTATTTTACAAAATAAACTATCTATTTTCTTTTAAATTAATAATTTATTAATACGACATTAAAACCCGTCCACAATGACAATTTCGACACGTGCGTGTTTTTATTCGGTCAGTTAGCCTTTTCCGTACAATACGCGCGAGTCGAATTGTTGTGAAAGGCGAATACTACACACACGATATATATCGTGATACGTATCGTGATCAATATCGAGTAATATTTTGGATCGCAAGTCGACCACACACACGATAAGAATCGTTGATATTTTCATTAGTCTGTGCATGTTGCCAATGCCTAGCCTAAAAAAAGCATTTTTGACGCGTCGCTGGTGTATATTTACGATTTTTACGTATTTTTACCAAAATGACTGATAAAGCTTGCGTTGCTATAGTATTAGCATTAGGATTGAAAAGACGCGTGAAAATGGACGACGACCTGAGTGGTTCAATGGTCTGCCACGCAAGAGAAATTGCCGGCCGGGCAGAAATTGAAATGATGAATTTTAATTTCTGTCACGGGTCTGGGTGTTCTATGTATAATAAGTATATATTTAAAAGTATTTAAGTAGTATATCAGTTATCTAGCACCCATAGCACAAGCTTTGCTTAGTTTGGGGCTAGATGGCGCTGTGTGAATTTGTTCACGAATATTTATTTTAATGGGTAAAATTATGAGGATGAGGATCTTGTTTACTTTTTATACTTTTATAGTAACTATCCAGGTCCATAGTGGCCACAGCGGCTTGAAAATAAACACAAACTATGAAAATAAATTTGAAATTACGTTATTTATCTGTCAGTTTGACAGAAATGTCGTAATAAATATCGACTAGAAACTACACGCTCGATATATATCGCACGATAGTTGATACGGATCGTAGATTTCTGGATTTTCGGAAATCCTGTGATCCGTATCACGATTCGTGATACTCTAGGCTACACACTCGATAAATATCGTGATCCTGCGTGTATTACGATAAATATCGTGTGTGCAGTGGCGTTACTATCATACAAGCCCAAAAGCCGGGCTTGCCTTATAAAAATAATTATCGATAAAAAATCAAAGATAATGCGAGCGTGAACTATTTAAAGTTCGCGCTCCTAATGCTTTTCAAACTGCCGCGCCGCAAAGCAGCGCCATCGTGCGCCTAGGTTACGAAACACGATCCGAACGCACACGCAAGTTGAGGAAATTGAGACTCGGTCATCTCGCTCGCACGCGCTGGCTTGTAAGCGGGCTTTGATTCCGGCCGGTATGTCTCTTTCTTACATATGAAAACTGTCCTATAATGAGATATAACTATACGTTTGTTTATATAGTCAATTGTACGAGACTTTAAGCCCTGCATGCGTATGAAGTTGTATACGGATCTTTGAGAATGGCAACTTCGCGCATGCGCAGTAGGTACGTTTGTTGAATGCCGTAGTACGTACCAACTTCACTATTGTTTTGTTTGAGCCGTTTGGGCGGATAAGTAATAAGCTTTTTGTTGTTTGTGTTGTGTTTTGTAGTAAAAGTGATTTAATTAGATTGATCAACAATAGACGAAGTAAAGTCCCTTGTGATGGTTTAAAATGTGCACAAGTTTTGATTTGCATGGAAAAGGTAAAGTTTTTAATCATTTCTCAGAAAATAACAAATTATTTCCTTAAATGTATTCCTATTATACCTATTTCTCAGATTAGTAAATCGCTTATAAGACTATTTCATAGATCGGTGTCCAAACTCATTGAATTGTTGGTTGTCTCTCTCACAAGTTATATTGCTGGTATAAAACTAAAGAGTGATAAGTGAGGATTGATCAGTAATGTGGCAAGGGGATGGATTTATTTTTAATAACCGTAAAAACTACACAAACTTCATCTCTCGGCTTGCCTTACTCTGAACCCCTAGGCACGCCACTGCGTGTGTGTAGTGTCCGCCAATGCCTAGGGTCTATGCAGTGCCACAAGCTCACTGACCGGGCATCGTTGTTAATGGCATTGACATGACATTTCAAAATGGCGACACTTGGTTCCAGGCATGGAATTACTACCCAAAGGCGGATACTACACACACGATATATATCGTGATACGTATCGTGATCCATATCGAGTAATATTTTGGATCGCAAGTCGACCCTACACACACGATATGAATCGTCGATATTTTCATTAGTCTATGCATTCTTTCATTCATTTTGATGGCTGAATAGACTAAGTTGCCAATGCCTAGCCTAAAAAAAAAGCATTTTTGACGCGTCGCTGGTGTATATTTACGATAATTACGTATTTTTACCAAAATGACTAATAAAGCTAGCGTTGCTATAGTATTAGCATTAGGATTAAAAAGACGCGTGAAGAGAAAAAAATGAGTAACATTATGAGGATGAGGATCTTGTTGACTTATTATACCTTTATAGAAACTGTCCAGCTCCATAGTGGCCACAGCAGCTTGAAAATAAACACAAACAATGAAAATAAATTTAAAATTACGTTATTTATCTGTCAGTTTGACAGAAATGTCGTGATAAATATCGACTAGATACTAGACGCTCGATATATATCGCACGATAGTTTATACGGATCGTAGATTTCTGGATTTTCGGAAATCCTGTGATCCGTATCACGATTCGTGATACTCTAGGCTACACACTCGATAAATATCGTGATCCTGCGTGAATCACGATATATATCGTGTGTGTAGTATTCGCTAAAGGTTTCCAAACAAGGATGAGAGTTTAGTTACTAAAAATTATATTTAATTTTAAATGTTCGATTATTTTCTTTGAATACCGATTTTCGATTGTCTTTTGTTATTCGTTATTCGTGGCACTTCACTAAAGGGGCGGTACCTGTCCATGAAGTACGACATTATCCGTAGTACATTTTACCGAAAAAAACACAGGACTTCATAGGTGTGCGCCAAGGACCAAGAATAATTAGTTGTCAAAATGATCACCTATATTCATGGACTTACTACCCAAAGGGACTGCGCACTGCTTTGACTAAAACCGGGCAGAGCGAGAGTCACCATCGATAGTCCTGTGTCCCTTTCTAGTGTTGCCACCATTGTTGATGCAAATTCCGAATTACTTTTATTATTTGGCGCGGACACCGACCTCAGGGCCAGGCAGAGCCGGACCGGGTGCAATCTGAATGTCATGTTTTCACCAGGGTCCAGCCCAAGCTCACCCTGCTACTCGGAAACTATTGGCCCTAGAACACTAGTTCCTAGAGTGAAATGATAGCACTCCTCGAGATCATCATTTCGTATGACAGCTGTCAATGTTAAATCTTAATCTTTTATAAATCGGTACCCATTGGTCCTAAAACACTAGTTTCTAGAGAGAAATGATAGTACTGTTGAGATCTACATTTCGAATGACAGCTGTTAAACTTTGAACTGAAATAACTCCTAAACTATTGGTGCTATAACACTCGTCCCTAAAGAAAAATGATAGTGGTCGTCGAGATCTACATTTCGCATGACAGCTGTCAAACTTAGAACTGTTGTAACTCGGAAACGATTGGTCTTAGAACACAAGTTCCTTGAGCAATACGATAGTACTAATTGAGATCTACATTTTGGATGACAGTTTTAAGTTTGACAGCTGTCATACGAAATGTAGATCTCGACGAGTACTATCATATATCTTTAGAAACTAGTGTTCTAGAACCAATGGGTTCCGAGTTATAACACATTTAAGTTTGACAGCTGTCACCCAAAATGTAGATATCGACGAGTACTATCACTTCTCTTTAGAAACTAGTGTTGTAGGATAAATCGTTACCGAACTCTTTTATCTGTTTTGTGGAACAAAAAGTCGTAGGTTGATAATTATGTCGACTCGACGTTTGTCGGAGAAACGTTTAGTAGATCAAAAGGTATTTTGACAACTACTTTTCGGATTGTACGGATTACCTCATAATAATACCAAATTCACGGTAAATATATTGGCAACACCAAACATGACACTTGTCAATTTAGAATGACGGTGATTATGCCAATAACATTGTGTTTACACTGTTAGAAAGGGACAAAGGACTATCGATGGTGACTCTCGCTCTGCCCGGTTTTAGTCAAAGCAGTGCGCAGTCCCTTTGGGTAGTAAGTCCATGCCTATATTATACCTTGTCTAAAATAGGATGATAATTTTGACAGATCACAGTAGGGATGTGGTGGTGTAAAATCGTTAATGAATCTATTCGATTATCGATTTTAATTCTCATAGAACTTGGAATCGATAGTTGCATGGTTATGCTATACGTATTTATGCAAAATAAACTATTTATATTCTTCTGAATTAACTATTTATTAATACGACATTAAAAACCCTTCTACAACGACGATTATGACACGTGCGTATTTCTATTCGGTCAGTCATCCTATTACGTAGAATACGCGCGACTCGAAATTGTTGTTGTGAAAGGTCTCTTAAGGTGAAATCCAAACAAAGAATAAGAGTTTAGTTACAAAAAATAATAAGGTTACCTAAATGTTAATTTTAAATATTCGATTATATTATATCAATATGGATTTTCGATTGTTTGTTGTTATTCGTTATTCGTGGCACTTCACTAAAAGGGCGGGCCTGTCTATGAAGTACGACATTTTCCGTAGTTACATTTTATCGAAAAAAAAAAGAACTTCATAGGCGTGCGCCAAAGACCAACAATTAGTGAGCTGTCAAAATTATCATCCTATTTTAGACAAAGCATAATTTGAGGTCAATAGATGGAACCCACTTAGTCGTAAGATGGAGTGCATACGTGCGTGCGTAACTGCGTAGGTAGCCTAACTTGTGTTGTTGTTCTGTGGTTGATCTGTCAATCATAGTCAATCGCCCACTCTCCTGTCACAGACTGTCACTGTCATTGTCAATCAAATAAATTTGCGCGCGTATCTACGTATAGGCCGGCTATTTACTATTTATTTTCGTTTTCATTTTTAAAAGTTTTCGAATATAGCTGTTATTATATGAATCATCGGATACTAATACATACGTATTTTGTAGTTATTTATCTATAACTACCTTAGAGACAGAGCTTGCAAAGGCAAACGAAAAGGCAGGCATAGTACTATCAAGCGAAAAACGCGATTTTATTGGTATTGATCGCAGCAGATCGAAGCGATTATGACTGATTTAGACAATCAAAACTTCACAGATATGGACAACACTGAAGCTGCAGGTATTAAATGTTATAATGTGACTTCTACAAAAGCGGTTTTGACAATGACTCCCAAGTTTCTCCTAATAAATATTTAACTTTATGAACTTGATTGTAGATAACCGTTCCTGCTATGGGCGACAGTTAGGTACCATTTTCTAGCAGGATGTCAATGAGATGATTTTCTTCCATCCTTCTATGTGTACTTACCATACCTTGTGTTTAAATGAGTAATAATCATCTTATCTTGGCGTTAATGTCCCCGTTGCGCTGTCGCGCTTGAGGGCCCGGGGTCCGCCTTGACCATGATCCAGATAATTACAGTGGAGCGACTGAGATCTGAACTCCGTGACCCTGCCCACAGGGGAACCTGACCAAATTAGATCATGGTTACTTATTCAGTAGCCTGAATGTTTTCCCACACATTCAACTAATGTGCAGAACACAAAAAAGAGTCAATGGTATTTACTAATGATTCTTGGTAAATACCCATGACTGGCTAATGAGTTAGGCTCAAGTGGAATTTCAACCAGGTATCTCTCGCTTATGAGTTCACCTTAACTACTCGGTAACCGATGCTCCAATGCTAACTAATATAGTTTATTTTGATTCCTCTTTTGTAGCTGCCAAACCAGTAAGAGAGAAAACTAGGAGAGACTCGGGTGATAGCTGTGGTACTAGAAAAAAGTTAAAACTGAACACCAAGAATGAATCAGAAAGGTAAATAATTTAGATAGAAATTAACTTCTATGGGATGTATATTTTGCACCGTTTTATGACTTTATTGGTATTATTTTAGTAAACCACGAAAGCCTTTGGACTTGGAAACTGATCCTGCCATACTTCAAAGACGTCAAAAACAAATAGATTATGGAAAAAATACTGTTGGTTATCATCATTACCTGCAGCAGGTACCCATGTAAGTCAAGTTTATCCTACTAATATGTTAAGAAATATTTTAAAAGATAGACATATCCAGGTATTATATCCAGGACATATGCACCTATTGTGCGTGTAGTTGATATATTTCTAGGTACCCTTAGCACACCTACCTGTCGTGCGCTACGGAAGGCATCTCATAGAAACTGTTTTTTCAGCACATCCACATCGTCTGCTGCTGCCATATGCAGTCGACTACAAACTCGCACATTAAGATTGTTCATCACCCATACTAAATTTCTCTTGTCATTCTTTCAGTGTTTTTTTGTTTTTATTTTTACAATCTGACATTATCTTTATTTATATTACTAATAGTCATACCAGTTTTGTTTTTACACCACTTAGGTGGCAAACAAGCTTATGGCCTGCCTGATGGTAAACAGTCACTGCAACTTATGGACGTTTGCAATACCGGGGACATCACTCACGCGTTGCCGTTCCCGTAAAAATATTTTTACCCCGTTCTTGAAGAACTCCATGTTGTACTCTCCAGGGAAAACCTCTCCAGGTGGTTCATTCCACAAACTTAGTGTGCGTGGGAAAAAAGTCCTTTGGAACAGTACAGTTCGCGACCAATTTGGCTCCAAGGTGTGAGGATGAATATCGGTGGCGAGCGGTGCGATGATAGAATGTAGCTGTACATGTATCATGTCAAACGGTTCTTCAGAACAAACACCGTTGTACAAGCGGTAGAACACACAAAGGGGGGCGATCCAAAACTAAACATAACTATAAACTAAATATCCGTACAAATAGCACTTCGTCTAAACTTCAATGGTCCCGCTCCTGGTCACTCCCGATGCAAAGGTGCCCATAACACTAGCAGCGTTGCCACGCTGGATAGCAATGGACTGCCTCTGCAGCAAGAATGACCCAGAGCAAGGGTCGCCGCCTCGTCCTTACACCAGCAACCTATCGTTTCCGCGGCGAGTGGGATAAATAAGTACTATGGCCTCGCAACTCGGAATATTTGTATGTAATTGTTTAGCACCCTCTTGATCCCACAATCGTCCCACGATCGCTGAATCTCCAGACACTCAGAAATTAGCAAGGTCGGGTCAAGGGCCCCCCAGGCCGTTAGTACATCGTCAACATAGGGAATGCTCACCCTGCCACCATCTACTGTAATATTAGTGACAAGGCTCCCAATCCCATGCGACGAGGCAATAAAGGCCGGCAGGCTCACGTCCCGAGCACGCCGCACTCCTAAACCCCCGCACCGGATAGGCAAGGACGCCTGGCTCCACTGCAATGCGCTGAGACGTTCAAAATCCGCTCCACTGAATCCCTCAGCGCCTTATCAAAGTCAGCGATACTGTCCGGGAACAACCAAGCAGGACATGTACGTAGAAAATAGTTGATTTTAGGTGCTGCGAAGCACATCCGCAGTAAAATTAGGGCAACGTGAGCTGACAGATTTTCAAGTCGTCCGCGAGCGACGAGGAGAAGCTGCCTTCTAACTTCGAAAGCTTTAGTTTAGACGAAGTGCTATTTGTTACAGGTGTTTAGATTAGTGTATCTTTTAGTGTTTAGTAATTGTATACGAGCTAAAGAGTAGGATACGAGCTGCAGTGGCCAACCTGGAAGTCACTTAACCGTTTACGGAACAGGTTGGCCGCTGTAAAGGCTCTCTAGCTAAATGGGGCTTCATCGACCAGACACAGCAGCGATGCGACTATGGAGCTCCATCCCAAACCATGGAGCATCTGCTCTCTTGTCCTCTTTGTCCTGCTACCTGCACTAGGAAGGAACTGTTCCTGGCGACTGATAATGCCGTTGCCGTGGCCAACTACTGGCCAAGCCAGATCTAGGGTTTTCGAAAATTGAGTCGACGAAGAAGAAGTAATTGTATTATAGTTTATACTCTTATTAAATTTACCTTATAGGCGGGTTTGCACGTTATCTATTGCGGGGGAGTTCGTTGTGGGGTCTAAATTGACCTATAATGTTGACTAATAATGTATTTATAGACTGTATTAATTTTAATTTAAAAATGACATATGCAACTTTGAATTTTATGAAATAAAGAGTATTTGAGTATTGTGTGCGAAGGTGAAGGTGTCAAAGGTCAATCTAAATTTGTTGATCTATTTCTAGAGACCAACGGACCAAAGAACATCCAAAGACACCAGATAAGTATGCAAAATACAGTCGGCGATCTTGGGACCAACTTATCAAGTTATGGAGGAAACATTTGCATTCATATGATATTAATTCTAGTGACCAGGTAGAAACAGAATCTGATGATGATAGTGTTAAAATTTCGTCGTGATTTAAATAATTTAGCAATAACGAAACTAATTTGTGTTTACCTACATACGGACTGATTATGCTTAAGTGCAAATATCTCTAAATAGGTACTACTTAGATTGTATTATATTTACCAAATGTGTGTACTTATGCAGTGGGTTGATTATATAGCGCCATGATAATCGAAACTAAAACAAACCTATCTCGCCTATAAAAGAAACCGAAACATTGCGTTGCGATTGTCATTGAGTTAAATAATCACCTTATCCATTTATAACAGTAGGCTCTAGGCTCCTATTGAAGACCATGGGTCATTTAGTATGTATTCTCTACGATTAAAGTGCTTATAGTTTTAGTATTGTATCATATCCTAAGTAATAAATGCGAAAGTAGGTAACTCTTGTCTATAAATTACAGATTACAATAAAATTTGGCTAGGAAATAGAGGACATAGGCTACTTTTATTTAAAAATTAACACAATGTTACACGGACTCGACGCATAATGTCCCTTTCTCAAAATTTCTTTTTCCCACAGATGGTCATTTTCCTAACTGAAGCTGCATACTGACAGACAGACGACATTATTTTTACTTATTTGTTCCGAGCTCAGGGGGCGACGCGGGTAGGCCAGCTGGTGCGTGCGGGTGTGAGCGCCGGCGGCTGGCTGGGGCCGGGCGCGCGCCGCACATTATTCGCCTAGGCGGTTATGTGCGTGGCGCGTATCGGTGCCCGGTGTCTCGCCGGAGTAAGCCCTCGCGCGCGCTGATCGGTCTGCATGCGTAGCCACCTACCCGGATGAGCTCGCTTAACTTTACCTTTGTTTTCCGTTCGATTTTTGACTTTCAAAAGAGATTAATTAACGTAATCCTAATTCAATAAATACTTTTTCATTTTCATATATCAATAAAATCATATTTCAATAAAATTTACATGGAAGGTGTTGTAGCCAAAGCCGTCGTGCACCCGTCCGAACTCCTCGCTCCTTTGGTCCACATGGCCGTTAAGATCTGCACCAACTACAATCTGTTCCGAGGATGGTATACGTCGCAGGGTATTTTCTAAACTGTCAGTCTTTTCGGAGTGAGGAGCATAGGCGCTGATGAGTTCATTGTTATCCCCTCAATTTGCGCGTTGATTGCTATGAGTCGATCGCTCACACTGCTCACCTCCAAAATGCCGTCCCGGAACTCGTCGTCCACCCACTACTATAGCGACCCCATTCCTTCCTTCTGCCGATCCGGTGTACAAAAGCTTGTACCCCTGCCTGATTTCCCTAGACTTGGAGACTTGGTACCTAATCTTCTGCAGGAATGCCGCCTGAACGCGGCGCCTGTACAACAAGTTGGCCAGCTCTCAAGACCGACCAGCCAGAGAGCCAACTTTAAGAATGGCTACTGCTAGGCGCTAACTTCTTTAACCCTGCCCGCGTGTGACAGGGTAGCCTAGCCCACTTATCGCAGATGTAGGGTGATATGACTGCCCTTCTTTTAATGGCGACGCCCTAGCATGATGTTCATGACTAGTAGCGGTCATTTTTCGTGGCATACAATTTTTGCGACGTTTTGCCTTTTTACGTGCGGCGACTACCATCCGGCCCGCATATCCGTTAGGGAAAAGCCGGTTCGTCAGAGCCTCGTACGTCTGTCAGCAGGGGGACCGAGGTTGGCATGAGATGGTGGTTGGGCCCCATACCCACTACTTAGGCCTTCTTCTTCTTTGCGTGTCGACTAGTGGCGGGTCAAATTTGCGAGGACCAGTACTCCGCCACTGATACACTTACTACAACGAACTTAGGCCTTTTAAGTAAGTAAATATAAAATCATACATTCGTCGAATAATAGCTGTTTTTTTCTTTCCATGAATAATAGTTTGATATATGTTATGAATTTTAAAATTAGTAGACACCTATTTGAGTATTGATTAGAATTGGTTAAATTATTAATGGTACAAAAAAGTGCGACAGTAGGCATTTAAAAAAAGTATTGTAATAAAAATCAATCAGGGATATAAGAAATGGGTAAAATTTTATTAAAGGGACGTTTTGCGGAAAAAGCATTATGAGAAAGGGGGAGAGAGAATGGGTCGAATTTTACAATTTGACAAAAGTTAGTTTTAATACGTGAAAACCGCTTTTGTGCGTGACATCGTTTGCGTGGAAATAGAAATATAGAAAACATTTCATACCCCTAATAACTTGAAAAATTATAGTTCACCATATAAACTTTCATCCACTATTTCACCCTCGTCTTAATAAAAAGTAGCCTTTTTCCCCATTCCCAAATCAATTAGATATGATTGTGTTGTGGAACAATTAGAGTCTGAGATATTATTTTATTTTTCATATACAATACCTAACCGAAAATTTGTGCTAGAACTTTTAGAAGATTTTGCATAAATAATTATCAGTTACAATGTAATGTGCAAATATGCTTTAGTTAGCTAACTAAATTAGTTACTAATAGTTGATAAATGTGCTGTATCTAGATGTAGGTAACATTTACAATAAACAAATATTTCTAATACATCGTTTTATTGTGTCTTATTAATAACTAGTACATAAAAATCTAAGTATATAATCATCATCTTGGCGTTAATGTCCCGGCCGCCCGGGGTGCGGCTTGACCATGATCCAGGATTTGGCAGGTCAGGTAATTACAGTGGAGCGACTGCCATCTGACCTCCATGACCCTGCTACCAGGGGAACCTGACCAGATTGGATCATGGTTACACATCCAGTCGAATGCCTGAATGTGCAGGTTTCATCACGATGTTTTCCCTCACCGTAAGAGCATCGGTTAGTATTCAACTAATGTACATAACTCAGAAAACAGTCATTGGTACATGGCCGATGCGGGATTCGAACCCAGGACCTCTGGCTTACGAGTCGTATACTCTAACCGCTCGGTCACCGACGCTCTACTAAAAATCTAACTATATCTATATAGATAATACATGAAATATCTTAATTAAGAGGCAACTCAATTCTATTAAGTACGTCTCGAGCTTGCTTCACAATGCTAATCGATTTGTTTTCCGTTGCTAAAGTTTGCAATTTCTCCATGTATTCTTCAATATTGGATTCTGTTGCTCCTGTTGGTCCCCCTGCAAAGCAAATGAAAATGGAAAATGAGCATTTATTATAAATACACATACTGACACGCCTGTCAGCTGCATAGCATAGGAATCGGCTGATACGGTGCAGACGGAGTATCGGTAGTTACGAAATACTATATAAAAGAAATGCAAAAATCCGATTGCAGTGGACGCAGTTTCACAGTAATCGGTAACGTACGATCCGATCTCGATGCAATGTACCGCAGCAGCTTCAATAATCTATGTAAGAAGTACCTTGTAGGATACGGAGTTCGATTGTAGGAGGTTAATCTTCAAAAGTTGTCCCCATGATCCCAATTAAGGGCAAGAGCGATTGCAATAGAACTTAATTTGCTCCGCATAGGGTGGAAATTAGCATGGCAAAATTAAGTGCCAATATTGCCGTCAACGCTGATACGGATCATGGAAACAACGGAAATACACGATATACACAAAAGGAAGGACCACGGACTGATTATCCACCTGATGGAAAGTGGTCACCGTCATGGCGTCGTCCAGGACATCTGCAAGCTAAAGAAAGCGGGTGCGGCGCCAACCTTATGAAGTGCCTTCTGAAGAACCTCAAGTTATATGCAAAAGTAAGACCTGTACCTGGCAACGCAAGGGTCTGTAGGGCCTGCACCAGGGTAGCGACGAGTGTCCGCCGATGGGTGACGAGTGCGGCCGTCCGCTCGAAAGTGTTAAAATCGATAGTGGCTATAGTACCTGGCAACGCAAGGGTCTGTAGGGCCTGCACCAGGGTAGCGACGAGTGACCGCCGATGCGTAACGAGTGCGGCCGTCCGCTCGAAAGTGTTAAAATCTATAGTGGCTATAGTACCTGGCAATGCAAGGGTCTGTAGGGCCTGCACCAGGGTAGCGACGAGTGACCGCCGATGGGTGACGAGTGCGGCCGTCCGCTCGAAAGTGTTAAAATCTATAGTGGCTATAGTACCTGGCAACGCAAGGGTCTGTAGGGCCTGCACCAGGGTAGCGACGAGTGACCGCCGATGGGTGACGAGTGCGGCCGTCCGCTCGAAAGTGTTAAAATCTATAGTGGCTATAGTACCTGGCAACGCAAGGGTCTGTAGGGCCTGCACCAGGGTAGCGACGAGTGACCGCCGATGGGTGACGAGTGCGGCCGTCCGCTCGACCGCCGCCGCGGTTTCCGCGCGCAGCCGCACCGTGGCACCGCTCACCTCCTCAGCATGCCGCTGTAGTATGGCATTCTGAAATAAAAAAGATACACTTCACTAGTGGACCCGGCGCGACTTCGTTCGTGTACCTGCTTTACCTCGCTACCTATATTTTTCATGCTTATAAACCTTTCTCTTGAATCACTCTATTGTTGAAAACCGCATTAAAATCCGTTGCGTAGTTTATAAGCTTAACGCGTACATAGACACATAGGGACAGACGGCGAGAAGCGACTTTGTTTTATACTATGTATAAACTAGCTTAATGGTTAACGGACCAGACTCGTAAGCGAGAGGTTCTGGGTTCGAACCTTTTAGTTAAATACTAACCGATGTTCTTACTGTGAGGGAAATATCAAATCTGGTCAGGTTCCTCTGTTAACAGGGTCACTGAGGTCAGATGACAGTCGCTCCACTGTAATGAGCAGTTTTCCAATAGGTATCTAAAGCATTCCTAACCGCTCCCTAGATGGCGCCGCGACAATTTTGGTAATTGACAATCACTTAAAATAGGTTCTTAGCAAAATGGATATAAACACTGAGTACGTTGTATTGGATAATATTGTATTTGTCAATAGTTTTCAACCATTTTAGAGGTTCTAATATGTTATTACAAACAAAGCAAACATCAATTTGACTGAGTTAATTCGTTTCATGGACACTAGGATCAAGAATGGACGCAATACAAATATGAAAGGTTTGTATTAAATTACATTTCGCTGAACCTTTTAGTGCAAAATTACCAAAATTGTAGGTGCGCCATCTATTGATGCTTTTTGAAACCAATTGACAATACCTACTGGAAAACTCCTCATTACCTGATCTACCAAATCTTGGATCATAGTCAAGCCTGGGGTTCCCGGGCGCGCGAGAGCACAACCGAGCAAGACATACGAGTATATGCCGAAATGATTATTTTTTATTATGAAAAACAATATACAATCTTCATTACTCTCGGGAAGATGATACTCATTATCATTGTCACCATGGAGTGGGCTAAAAAGTCAGATCCAGCATTGGATGGTGGTTGCAGGCTGTCCATGTGTGTTATTATGATGTGCAATTACTTACCTGTTGTTCATAATCTGAATTAGCTTTCCTCAGCTGTTTCAGTTCTGCTTCTCTCAATTTATTGTGTTGCAAGAACTGCTCAGTAAAAATAGGTATATCTGTGTCACCAGATAATTCTTCACCCTGTAGAAAAATTTAATTTTGTTATCCTCAGATAATATTTCTATGTCAAAGCCATACGATAAATAAATAAATAAATATAAAAATTGTGAAGAATGTTCATAATGAACACTTACAGATGCTGGAGTGATACATGGCCTCGGTCTTGGTGGTGTTTGCGGCGGAGCAGGCACTACAGGTGTAGAGGGGGAACCATTCAAATTGCCTGTATTAGGTTCCATCAGCTGTGTGGCCACTAAAACAAAAACCAGAGAAATATGTTTGATATTTTTTTTTTCTAAGATGACGAAGCTCTTTCTAAGCCCAGACATTGCGAACCGACGAAAAGTTTATGGAACCGGAGGAGGTGGTCAGCAGATTACGTTGGGATGATCCTATGAGGGTTATCTGCAGTCCGAAGAAAGGGGAAGACTCGATAATCCCGAAGACCGGAAATCTGCTTTAATCTCGGGAGGACGACCTTGTCCCAGGGAGGTGTCGGGTTTTTCGTCCAGGATGGAGTGTGTCGTCTAGGATAGCATACCTTATACTCAGAATTATCAAGCGGTATTCGTTAAAGGTCATACAGGTCTAAGTGCCGACTTCGACTCACCTCGATGATGAGGCCACACATACCTCGAAGGCACACTACAGTCATGGGGGATTTCAACGCGACACTGGGCAAACGAAGTGGAGACGAGTTGAGAGTAAGGAAATTTGGAGTTGGAAGTCGGAACACTCGTTGCCAGATGTTGGCCGGTTTTAAGGAGAAGGAGAGATTAATGAACTCCTTCTACAGGTAGCCGGTATATCTCAGTTGGACGTGGGTTAGTCCCGATGGTGTCACAAAACATGAAATTGACCTCATCCTATCTACAAAACGGCATATATTCAATCAATGATGTCTCGGTGATCAATAGAGTGAAAAGGGCTTGGTAAGAGGCACATTCAATTTAAATCCAAAGATCGATATTGATGAAGTCTACGCGCGGACTGCACCCATCCAAAACTCCGAGAGCTTTCAACTTGTATTACAAAACCGCTTCGAATGCCTAGGAGAGTGCATCAACGTGGACGACCAAACAGGTTTGTGTAAACTGTCTATACTATTGGTTTAAAGTTCTTCAAAACCCACCCTACAAAAAGAACCAACAAAATATCTAACGATACCCTCAATGTAATGGAAAAAGGCGCAGAATGACTGCAATATCCTGATGACGTCTCTAAATTTAGACGGCTGAATAGACCGCCGCTTCAATACCACCAATATTCAATTGGTGATTGACATTGGTACAAAAAAATTTACCTGTTGGATGAACAGCAGCATCTGCTGTTACAGTGGAGGCTTGCTTTATCTTCTTTGATGCACCAGGACTGTCTTTTTGCTCCAATTGCTGTCGTCTGAACTCTTTGTATGAATCTGTTTTCTTGTACTCTGCCCATTCTTTTGTGTATCTGTGTTAATAATAAAAATTTATATTATTTAAAAATAATGTTGTTAATAATTAATTAATATAATCTTCAGGGATTATATTGATAATTTTCTTTTTCGCGACACTCGACTAGACTAGGTTGGCGGGCGAAACTAAAACTGAATGGCGAGTAGCGAGCAGAAGACTGGCTAATCACTTCACTTTACACCTACACACCTTGTATTATATATGTATATTAATTCAATTAGCATTATAAATACTACTTTATCTATTAAAATTTTCTGTATTTTAAAGTGCATGTAGTAATAGTAGCGGTCCGGACCTCACTCCGCGGGACCCGCGGAAGACCAACGCCGCGGCTTTGGCGACGGCTTATGCTGAGTGAGGTCCTTTTATCGACTGGGAGGGCCACTGCACGGCAATGCCAAATTGGTTATTTATAATAATTACATAGCTTTGATAGATTTTGTCTTTTTTGTTTGTTTGACGACCTGAGTGGTTCAGTGGTCAACATGCCACGCAAGAGGTCCCGGGTTCGATTCCTCGGCCGGGCAGGAATTGAAATGATGAATTTTTGTTACGGGTCTGGGTGTTCTATGTATAATAAGTATGTATTTAAAAGTATATAAGTAGTTTATCAGTTCTCTAGCACCCATAACACAAGCTTTGCTTACCTTGGGGCTAGATGGTGTTGTGTTATTTATTTTATTTTGTATAATTGTAAGTGTGTTGAAATATGAACCTATGTAATTTTTTATTTAAATGTTGTGTTGTGGCATCCTGTTGATAATAAATGATTTATTTATTTATTTATATTTTATTTATCTTCATCATTTATTCAACAAAACTATTACTTTGTAAGTAATAGAAAATGAATAATTTTTTTATTAAATCATGGAAATTAAGATTTATTTACTACATACCATACTACATACCCATACAAGATTTTATCTGACATTTTACTGCATTTATCAGGCTATGAATGAAGATTACCTCTCTTTATCATGGTCTGCTGCATTTAAATATTGTTGCTTCTCTTCTGGCGCCAAGTTGGTCCATTCGCTAGCCAAGTGGCGTGTTAACTCGGCGAAACTAAGCCCAGGATGCTCAGCTCGCAATTGATCCCTTCGCTCGTTTAAATATCTCACATAACCTTAAAAATGCAATATTTTAATGAAATCTTAAATATTTTAAATTTTCTCCTTATTGCTGCTTTTTTTTCTCTTTAGTCATTAGGTTATCATACTGCTAAATGGTTTGACATTCGAAATTTTAAACCATAGTTTTGTTATTAGCATTGCAACTTTGAATTGTACAGTTATAACTAAATTTAATTGCTGTAAAACTGTATGGAAATAAATAAAATAAAAAAATTATAAATAAATCCTGTTTACCTACCAGTTAGGGGTTGTCGAGGTGCAGTTTCATCACGAAGAACTTTTGCTTTTCTTTTTTTGGGCTTCTTGGGAGAAGGCTTTATATCTTTAGCGAAAGGTGTTTCAACATTAGCGGCAGGAGGAGGCAGAGGCGCTGTCACTGGTTCTTCAACCTTCGGCTGTGGAGCTTCTTCAGATTTAGCTACTTGCATTTCAGGTGCAGGTGCAATTGACTGCGCAGACTCTTTTTCCATGGCAAACTACAAATGATAGAGTTGGTAGATTCAAAATAAACATTTTTAGTAGTATAATACCTTGGGTAAATAAAAAATAATAACAGACCGGCAAACTTATAAGTTGCAATAAGTTTTTCGGTCTCTTTTATCACGCATAAACCAACCAGCTACAAAACTTAAAATACTGGTAACTTAAATAGGTACTTACAGTAATAAACTCTTATTTTGTAGAAAATAAAAGAAATAATGAGCAGCGCATCCATCCAAGAGATCGATCAATATTAAAACCATAGACTTTAAAGTAAACAAACTCCCTTTTAAAAGTAAATTGATGTTTGTCAATCACATGGATTATACTTTGTCAAAATATAGGATGATAATTTTGACAGATCACAGTAGGGATAGGATTGTGTAAAATCTTCAATGAATCTATTCGATTATCGATGATCATTCTCATAGAACTTGGAATCGATAGTTGCATGGTTATGCTAAACGTAAACTAAAACTATTTATTTTCTTCTGAATTAATCATTTATTAATACGACATTAAAAACCCTTCTACAACGACAATTATGACACGTGCGTATTTCTATTCGGTCAGTCATCCTATTACGTAGAATACGCGCAACTCGATATCGTTGTTGTGAAAGGTCTCTTAGGGTGAAACCCAAACAAGGAATAAGAGTATTGTTACAAAAAATAATAAGGTTACCTAAATGTTAATTTTAAATATTCGATTATATTATATCAATACCGATTTTCGATTGTCTGTTGTTATTCGTTATTCGTGGCACTTCACTAAAGGGGCGGGGCCTGTCTATGAAGTACGACATTTTCCTTAGTACATTTTACCGAAAAAAAACATGAAACTTCATAGGCGTGCGCCAAGGACCAACAATTAGTGAGCTGTCAAAATTATCATCCTATTTTAGACAAAGCATAATCAAGGCAACGTCAAAAATACTAGGACCAACCAAACAATCAATACTACTACCACAGAATATAATATGAATTACAAGTGATTGGCTTCGCACTTTATAAAATAAAATCTGGTTTTTCTTTTTCCATACATAAAATCTCTACTTAATATAAAACAAGCTCCCACGCTGCGTCTGTCTGTCTGTTCGCAATAAACACAAATACTACTGAACGGATTTTCATTTAAACTAAACTCGTAAGGTTCTAATAAAGGATTTTTTATCAATAATATTAGTTTCTTTGGGCTTTCGAATGTTGTCGAGAGAGACATGATAAGGCTGGGCTTGAGCACACAGTTGGATTCCGTCCCACTAGATATTGAGTCTGAAGGTGGTACTGGAGACATTGACCTAGGAAGCTTAGGGCTCTTTTTTAAGCCGGCTAATATATACATGTTGGCCGAGCGTCGATGGCGGTGGCTTAATGGTTCAGCAGTAGCCGTATTCACAATGGCTCGGAAATCGGATTCGGATACGGAATCGACAAAGGACCCACCCCCCAAAAGTTTTTAGGAAAATGTGGTTTCAGTTAATTTAAATGAAATTTTCATATGTTATAGAGATTAGAGTTTCCGTGGAATCCATCGGGATTCTGAATAACAGTTTTTGAATCCTTCGACACGGATTCGCCGCTCACGAATTTCATGTCGAATCGTTCGGAAACGGTTTCGAATCATTGTGAATACGGCTACAGGGGTCCGACTTGTAAGCGAGAGGTACCCGGGTTCGAACCCCAGTGCCGCCATATACCAATTATCACTAAAAACTAATCAAAATTAGACCTGTACATTCTACATTCAGGCGACTGAATGTGTACCTAATCATGATCCACTGTGGTCTGGTTTCGCTGTTAACAACACCACGCGCGTGATGGTACAACCGGGTCATTAACACCAAGATAATATTTCTTTGTGTCGAGCGAATACGAGTGACGGCAAGCGCCAAAGTGAGGAGGGCTGGTTTGTATAGCATCGCCTTCGCTCATCGACGCAATCCTTCAAGCCTAATGAAATCAAGCGCCAACGTAATAGGGATCATTTTAATACGGCTGCATCACCTACCATGATATAGTTTGATGAGGCTTAAGATAGTAGCATTCGCCTACCACAAATTTGTCTTTGCTCGCGATGGCTTAAGCTAGACAAACGTGTATAAACAAAAGAAATTATAGCAAGACCAATACCGTGTGTATTTTTATGTCGCCGTGTACCTATAGTTAAAGGATAAAGTTGGCAAAAAATAAAGTAGTATGAAATTATTTCAATTTGTTTTTAATATATTGTACTAGTTGATGTAGTCCTTCTTTGCCAGCGTTACCATCCAGAAATTCCATTTCCAGTGTAACATTATTATCTTTCTTGAACACTTTTAATATTGCTTGAAGTATAGGTTCTGATTCAGTGGATGTGTCAAATTCCTCACAACCAGATGACTTCGTATCATTTAGCTCAATTCCTGTGTCAAAAGTTTGTTGTTGCTCATCTCCAGCTCCATCAACAGTATTACAAGCCTGTGCAGTGTTTACTGGCACTTCAACAATTGTTTCATTAGATGGATTGCTTACATTAGGAAGATCAGAACTGACTTTTTGACTAGACAAGTTCTTATGATCACTTACAGCGGGTACTTCGTCAATGATACCATGTTCTTCGTTTATTTTAACCTTTTTTGTATTATCTTCTGCTTGTCTTTTTTCGAGTCTTCGTTTTCGTCGTTGATTCGTCCATGTATTAGTGAAGGCTTTTACATTTAACGTTATTATATTTTTCCTTTTACTAATAATTTTGTATTGAATATTTAATTCTTGTAACATCGTTAATATAATTTTGCCCATATCATCTACATTATAGTTTGTACCAGGAATTTCTGGTAATAGGTATGAGATAGGCAAACTTTTCTTCCTTGGTTTACTGCGCCCTGGAACTAAGCACATGATTTTATGTAAATTTTGTACAAATAGGATAGTAGGTATACTTCAGGAAATACGAATTGGCCGTCTATTACCTATATTGCTATCCTTTGTTCTGTGTAAACACTTACCGGTCAATGGGTTATCACACACAAATTTTTATATAACATTTATCTGATGAATGATATATTGTAATACCCAATGAATTTATATTTAAAAAAAGAAAATTTAACCAATATTAATATATGCCTGAAGCGGTGGTGAAGGCAGGGAACACGAAGCGAATTTAAAAATATATTAGACAAATTCTTAAGATCAGGCAGAATAACCTTGGTCAGAGAGAAGCCGGATGCAGGCAACCCAACAGTTGTTCACAACTGCCTGCCTGATAAGCAATAACAATAATAATCATTATCGGACATTTTTATTTTTACATTTCCTTTACATCATATCGACTGTGTGACGCAAGTATCAAAACCTTTCAACCCGCTGTGCAGTTTGAAGAACAAGAACAATCTTACGACTCGCTTTTATTTGATATTGACAAAAAGATCTTAGTGAAGATTACAGACGACCAATTCATCTTCCCTGAACTATAGATGAAGACTATCATTTTTTTTGCCATAATTTAAGGATTTTTTCTTAGCACTTTAGAATAGCAAGATGTTTGAAGTTTCATTTTTATATTGCTATATTTGATATGAGTTATTAGACTATTACTATGTAAAATTAGTATGGTCCCTTTTGTGAAAAGTGGCAGACGCTCACTGCTGGACGAAGGCCTTCCACACGAACGATCGACTATGCCTCATAAGCCGCGGATCTTTACGTCCTTCATTTAGGTCGTAGAGATGGACATCTCTTCTTTCTCAGTTTATTCAAGGCAAGAGTGAAAAGGCTGTTCCTAGACAGGCATGCTCCTCATCTTTGGCCGCATCGTGACTTACCACCACATGATATTGCGGTTAAATGTCTGATAGTATAATTTAAATGTCTGATAGTATAATTTAAAAAAATATATAAGTATTGTTAGATGATCAAAATATTTCTTTCAACTTACGTAATGTGGCAAGATCGTACACCTGAAAAGTCCAAGCCAAACCCCAACGTGTGACTCTGCCCTGGCAAAACTCTGTGGTAGTATAGTTAATGCCTTCTGATTTCAAATCTTCCTCCAAAAGTTTCATATTATATTTATGACCAACCATAGTCGTATATAATCTAAAAAAATGGAAATGCAGTATAAATTTACAGAGTGAAATGTCACAAACAAATTAATAATGACTAATGTGATAAGTGCCTGGGGATTTTGGGCCTTACCACCATCTCAGGGGCCCAAACCAACCTCATCTGTACGTGGTCCGGTCCGCCTGCTGGCAGACGAACGAGACTCTAACGAATCTCCCCAACGAATTGGGCGAGTGGGATGGGAGTCAAAGAACGCAAAAAGCCCGGTAAAAAAAAGTTATGGAAGGTCAGACACAGATACCGGACACGGATAGGGCGTCTTCGTAAAACGACGCGCAGTCGGTTAGGGTAAAAGTAGCTAGCCTACAGAATGGTCCGCTTCGCATCGTGAAACCTTGGCATGCTGACGACTTGCGCCAATGACGTCAATGCAGGAGACTCGGCGGAAAGACAACAAGTTCCGAAACATCGGTAACGGCTACAAGCTGTTATACACGGGCTACCCATGTGGGGACAAGGCGTTGGGGTAGTGTTCTCTGAGGAGTTCCGGGACAGTGACTTGATAGTAAAGCGTATAAGCGACCGCCGTATAGTCATGGGGGTGCTTATCAAAGGAGTGTGACCAATTTGATAAGCGCTTACGGTCGATTGCGGGCAAGGCGTTGTTCTGGGAGCAGATCGGGAAGCTACTGTGTAGCATTCCGTTGTCACAGGGTATTGTTGTGGGTGGCGATCTGAATGATCATGTGGGTTAGAAGTGTGAGGAGTTTGGCCGTGTTTACAGTGGTTTTGGTTTTGGGAGCAGTTACGCTGAAGGGAAAGAAACTCGAGTCGTGCCTTTCTGGACGACGTGACCACGTTTTCCCAAAAGAAAGCCGAGCATCTGATCACCTATGAGTAGGAGGAGCGTCACCTAGATCGAATACTTTCTCACTCGGAGAGACAATATCTGAAAAGTAACCACCAGTAAAGTCATACCCGTATAGAGTCTCACTGTCCAACACCTTGTGATGGATCAGCGCGTGGAGCCTCGAGGCAAATACCGGGATCAGTGCCAATGCCAAACCCGGTGGTGGTTGCTTGAAGGAACCAAGTCCCACGAGTACGCCGCTGCTATCAGCGACCGTAGTGAGACTAACATCTCTGGGACAGAACTCAGGCAGCTATCGCACGGGCGGCGAGGACGGTGCTGAGGGTATCTAGGGGCGGACACAGGTTTGAATTAAATCTGGTAGTGGAACTACACATTTCAGAGAGAGACTAGGGTGAAGAAAGCCCTGTTTAAAACGTGGAAAGCGTCCTGATCTCTCGAAGACCACTCTGCGTACAGGGATGCCAGATGTGCGGTGCCACCAACCGAGAGATAGCCTAGAGCCTATGTTGTCTTACAACATCGAACGTATTTTGGACTCTCGAATGCGACCGGAATGTACAATCTCGGAGTGTCAGATGTATGGGCTTAGCCCAGGTTGTGGGACATGGACCTCGTATTTGCCCCAAGAGCACTCATGGAGGGATATAGACCAAATTTTAGACATTGGAGTTGTTAGCTAATACTTACAAAACATTGTCAGGAGCCTCTTTACTTTCATTTATCATTTTTCTACAGAATGATAATTCTCCACCAGCAGTTATAAGTTCATGTGGAGATCCAGTGAATCCATTTTTTGGTGGGAGTCTAAAAATGCAGAAGTATTACCAATTAATTTCTTTCTAAGGCTTTAAGAGGTGTGAAAGTGATATCACTTTGGGAACTAATAGAATTATGTTCTCCTGTACTTTGTATAACAAGGAGTTTAGCATACATTTCATAATAATTGGTATTAATAAGATGGACATATTATCTATTTGAGAGTCTTGTTTTTAAATAAAAACAAAATAAGTAAAATGGTTGCTTAAAATACCTGGCTGGGCTGCGAGAATCACACAATTCTTGCATGTTGCTGTAAAATGGCGGATTACACATGCTAAAACAGAATTTAATATCTTTTCCAGATAGTATATTTTTCAAATTTATAACAGATTCCGTGGTGTTCCTATTAACTGCAAAGATAATAGAATTGAAATAAAGATAAAACAACACTAATAATAATAATAATAATAATAATAATCTTTATTTCAGGAATACCCCATAGTTTACAATATAAACTTATTAATCATGAAATACAATATAAAAAAATAATATAAAATAAAATGTTACACAAGGATAAAAAGAATTACAATATTTATTAGGTACGCCGCCTGTACCTACAGTCTTTCTATCATTTTTTGTTCGCATTCTGATGCACGCTAAGCCAATGTTTGTAAAACTGACTCCTACAGTCATCCGCGACAATTTGTAGTAGTTCGTTACGTGAGTCACGTACCCTTTGCCACATGGACGCTATCCTACTACGTATAATGGCGTAAAAATCAGGAACCCCTGCTTGGGCAAACATCTCCGACGCGCTGCAATACCTTGGTAGACGCATCATGATGCGAAATGCATCATTATACTGGACTCGAAGAATGCCAAAGGCCCTTCTAGTGTACTTGGTCCAGAGCTGGCAAGTATAGAAACATTGACAAAATGCTCTAAATAGAGTTACTTTGACATCCTTCGAGCACTTAGCAAATCTGCGCGCCAACATATTGCAGCGCACGGCGAGAGCTCTACGCTCCCTTTCGAGGTCTAGGTCGTCCGACAGACTCTCAGTGAGAACGTGTCCCAGGTATCGAAATTGTTTTACAGCCTGAATTGATGACCCATTCAAATATAATGGCGGTACAATCCCCGGACCTTTATCGTAACGAAATACCATAAGCTCCGTCTTTTTAGTGTTGTACTTCATTCCGTGTGTACGCGCAAAGTTCTCACAGACTGCGAGCAGGTAACGTAGGCCTCCTATCGAGGGGCTGAGGAGCACCATGTCGTCAGCATAACTTAGGTTATTAAAACATAGCCCTTGTACGTGACAACCTATACCGGTGCCTCTCAGCTCCTCGACCAGGCCATTAACGTAGATATTAAAAAGGTCCGGTGATGTGAGCCCCCCTTGGCGAACGCCACACTCTAATCTATATGCACTAGATTGTGCGTCACCCCATCTTACTACGTTGCTTTGATTTCCGTACCAATATCCCAACAGACCCACGATATCATTCGGTACATTGGCCGCGCGCAGTTTCGACCACAAGATTTCGTAGTTTACTAAATCAAAGGCTCGGCTCAAGTCAAGGAAACATGCATACACTGATGTTTCTCGCTGCAGATAATAGTTGACAGCGTACTTTAAAGTCAATATCGCGCTGTCTGTCGAGAGACCAGGACGGAAACCAAATTGACTTTCACTAATTCTAACATTTTTCATCAATTCAGGCTGTATAACCCGCTCTAATATTTTGCCAACAACTGTGCCAAGCGATATAGGTCGGTAGTTGCTCACCGATGATAGGTCGCCAGTTTTGTTCTTAGCTATAGGTACTACCACCGTTTTCATCAGTGCATCCGGTAAAAACCCATAACCAAGAAACATCTCAAAGAGCTTTGCCAAAACCTTAAAAATCGCATCGCTCGCAAACAAAATATGCTCTAGACACAACGAGTCATGCCCAGGTGACTTGCCACGCTGCATTCCACGTACCACCTTCTCAACCGCAGCGGCGGTAATAGTCGTGGCCGGCATATTCTGTGTCCTGTCTGACTGCAGACCTGGGAACTCACGAGCTCGATCCGACATATCCACCTCAAGAGGCTCAACTTTAAAATGTTGTGCAAATAATTCCGCGATAGACACAGTATCTCGGGCATTATTGACAGAACTTGGAAGAGCCTGTTTAGGATCTAAAGATTTGGCGGATCTCCAGAATTTACAAAAATTTTTTTTACGCTTGTGCATGGCAATTATATTCATTTTGATGGAATCTTGATTATCCTGGCAAAATTTCAGATTCCTCTTAAATGTCTTTCTACTTTCTCGCATTTTAATAAATAAATCACCGGATGTAGGTTTGCCACAGTCTATCCAGAACTTAAAATGTTGTCGCGCTATTATGTGACTAGATTGAACGTGATAGTTCCAGCCGGTAATCTGTTTACGCTTACTGCGTGCACCAGAATGTGAGGTCAGTATAGATGCATTTTGCAAAATATAAATAAAATCATTATAAAACTTATCAATTAACGCAATAGCGTTTGAGTTGACAACATTAATCAACATCATCAAAGTTAATATTGACAACGGTCTTGTCCATATTATTGTAATCCTGCGATGCTGAGACTGGGGCCTAATTCTCGCGCTATAACATCTGGAATTCGACATATTTTCTAGTCAATTCCATTAATAATGGAATTGAATTGTCTATTACAGGGAAAAAAAAATTCTCAACTCGTATATTGTCCAAAATCAATTTCAGTTCTGTTTTCATACAGTTTTTTTACTGGAGAAAATGTGTAATTAGATATGTCACAGCGTGAGAATAGTCCCCATGAACAGTATTGGCACCTTGATTATATATAATGACTAAAACAAAAGGATTTCCTAAATGAAAAGATTATAAAAGAAACTGTTCACTTACATTCAATTAGGTTTTGCAAATTGTTTTTTAAGACATTTTCTTGAGCTTTCAGTAGACTTTGCTCATCGTTTTCTGTGCCAATCATGTGCCATTTATTTTTTATGGCTGCTAATAAAGGATAAATAGCACAAGCTCCAGTACCTATAAATAAATTAAGAACTGTTTGGTACTTATACAGGTTGTCCCAGAACTCAACGTCAAACAGGGTGCCAGGATTGATTGTAACCATCATGAGAAAAATCAGAAAAAAATCTATCCATGAAGTTTGAAAATTATGACATTCAAGAAAAACCTAGAAATTTGGTCAAACTGTAACCCTTTTTCGGTTATTGTGGTTAATTTTTATTATTTTTGTTCATTTAAACTTTGGAACCGTAACTCTAAATAACATTTCTAGAACCACAGTCAAAAATAATGACACAATTGCCCCAAGTTTTCTAGAACTATTTGTTAAACTATCAATTTAAAATTTTCTAAATTTGTCGACTTTGAAAGGCCCTCCTTTAAAAAAAATGTACTAGAGTGCCTTGGCAAGTGCCATTAAAAGTTCGCGCATTTAATCAGGATTGTAAAATGGTACAATACTTGTCAGTTTCATACTAAAATAAATGAGTAAAAAAATAAAAACCTCAAGTAACCCGATTGTTGCTAACCCATTTTACTCAGTTCAAATGTTTTTTATTTGCACAAGCTCTTGGTAGGTTCTTAACTTTACGGCAATTGATGAGAGATGGATAGTGGACATGTTTGCCATGAGCGAGTTAGACAGATGGTGACGCCACGCAGTGAGACGGAGATGCGTCGTTTAAACGCGTGCGAATGAAACAGATACAGTCAGTACAGATGAACAGAAATAGTCGAACTTCGACCGATCAATTTTCTACCATACACGATCACGCAAGCGGAACTATCAAAGATGGCTAGACTTGCAGGAGCAATATATACCTTAAGCTTTAGAATTATCTAAAGCTTAAGGTATATTAATGAAAACAATATTTTTTATTATTTTCATATAATATTAATTGAACCAACAATGTACTGCAGACCATAACGTCCAGTTGTAATACTTGACATTTATATTACAAACATTACAATTGTCTACATCTCCCCAGTAGGCCATACATCATCATACTAGCACTTATCCCAGACTCTGCCAGGGTCCTCTTTCCTACCCACATTTACCCTGGTCTCAAGATCCTGCCTAAGTTTGCTCACCTGTACAATGTCATCAGCGTACTTCATAAGCCAAGGAGGCAAGTCAAGATGAGAGAGCATCGAGCACAATGCAAAACAAGTAAGGATTTAGCACTGAACCCTGATGAACACTTAGTGATCGGGAAGGGATTAGTATGGCCTGCTATGGTTTTGAGGACGGTTCCAGTATGAAGGAAGAACCAAGACATCTAAATCAAAACTAATAAGGGTAAAGTAGTTGTAGGGTAGGACACCAGGAAAGTTGTATCAAATAAAATACAAAAATTTAGCATATTACCTATATCCAGACCCCACACTTGCTCAGGTTTTCCAATAACATTTAACAAATCTTCAATCCATAAGATGTAGTTCAGCCTTAGAGGTAATGTTGGGACCAATCTGTCGACTGGAATGTCAACTTCTAAATTAAAGTCTGATTTTAATAGGCACTGTGTAAGAATTCGTAGTGAATGTGGATCTTTGAAATCAAGATTAATCTTTCCTGTTACATCCTAAAAATAAAAGGTAAGTAAGTTACTGTCACATGCAAACTCAACTTTTTTTAAAACTGAAACAAAAAGTCAAGTAATGTACATAACTCGGAAAAGAGCCGCAGTGGGATTGGAACCCGGTACCACTCGCTTACAAGTTGAATATCGCAACCACTCGGCCACCGACACTCCTAGATTAGAATATTATTTATTCCCAAGTATTGTTTGAGTTTGCTTAACTATATTATTAAAATTATATAAATATATAAAATTAAAATATGCTTGGACAATTCACACAGCCTGCTTGGAGAAAATTGTTACCTTTTTAACAATTTTAGCAAATTCTTCATAAGTATTTGCCAACTTTGTGAAATCCGGTGGAATTTTGTAAATATTGCGAGGATGTATAAATTTATTCAATGCCATCTCTGGGTTTAAGCAAGGAGTCACTATGAACAGATAATTATTAGTTTACTCCACACTACACAAATCTAGACCGGAATTATAATAAATCCCGCAAAAAAACATACCATAACAAAAACTAAAATCACGATTGATCAGCTGTCCATCGATCAATCAGTGTCTTTCAATCGAAGATTAACAATTTAATGAAACCCTACATGCGAATGCCAGTTGATCAAATACTTCTACTCGCTACTAGGTGGCGCTACCGCGCATCAACCGGATGTGAGAGTGAAGGTTTTAAGTTCAATAATTCATTCATTCAAACATCAAGGCAGCGAATCCGCCATTTTGATAGTGTACGTTAGCGAAAGAACTTGTTCTTACAATAAATATAGTCAATTTTGATTTTTATACAAATAAGTGTTCAAAATGGTTGACCGCATTGATATGGCTTTAGATGATATCATAAAAGCAAATAAAAAAACTGGTAGTGGTGGAGCTGGAAGAAAGTTTGCTACCAGAAAACCTGGCCGTGGAGGCGGCACTGGAGGAGGAGTTGGTGGTTTCCGTAATGGTCGTTCTGCCGGCGTAACGCGAGGCAGAAATCGTGGCGGTGTAACCAAACCGACCAATTATACAAGGGTAAATCCAATCACTTGACCATTATGAAATTGCAATATGGCGGATAAACGTGGTGAAATGACGCATAACAAAATGTTTGATATGTTCAACTCAACTTGTTGGTGATGCTGAAGTCAAATCTACCTATTATGTGCTTGGAAGCACATATATTGAAGATAATAGTAGTTTACAGGATGGATATCATCTTGTTACTTCTACTGTTCTATTTTTGTACTTCGTTCCTGCGAACGTACATGTTTTGTACTTACATGATTTTATAAAGTAATTCAATGCGCGTCATAAATGGTCTCAGATATTCAAATCCCACATACCTACCTATGTAAAGTGTGTGGAATTTCCATGTTATTGAAAAGTTGGAGCTTTGAGGTCATTCAGCAACTGGTGGGCGTTTGCTGCTTTGTCATCTAAGAGCCCAGGGTTTGAAGTGATGCGGCAAGATTCACACGAATAGTGTCCGTCTTGAGGAATCCATATCAAAAACAGTGGCTTAGTGGAATAGTGTTGTGCGTCAGTGTAACTAATTTCATGGACAGTTTGCAGATATTCCCTATTTTGAATGAAGTTTATTGAGCTTCTATTCATATTATTGTAAAATTTTTAGTATAATAGTTTTAAAATTTTGTAATTGTGAACTACCTACATTTGTAATGTACCTACAACCATTGTATGCCATGTATTGAGTGTACCTATACTCTATGAGGCAGCAGGTGGCTCAGCGGCATGCTCTATGTGGGACGACCTATTTCAGGGTGATGTTAACAGCACTTGGAAACATGACATGTTCAATGAATTTGGCGAAAAGAAGATATCGAGAAGTGGTGCCATTACAATGGGTGCTACAAAGCTCTTGGTTTCAAATTTGGACTTTGGTGTCTCAGATTCAGATATCCAAGAGCTTTTTTCAGAATTTGGCATTCTCCGGAGTGCTGCCGTACACTATGATAGATCTGGAAGATCCTTGGGTAAGCATTAATTATTACCAAAACACTAACCAAACAAACTCACAAAATACAAATGTTAGACCCCGAGAAAGATTTTAAAATCAAATTGCAGCATATTATCCAAACTTCTATTGCCCAATACAGTTAACATGGTATATTGTGATTCCTTTCAATCCAGTACAATACAATTATATTGCCATCAGGAACTGCGGATGTGGTGTTTGAAAGGAGAGCTGATGCATTAAAAGCAATGAAACAGTACAATGGAGTGCCACTTGATGGACGGGCAATGAACATTCAACTGGCTACATCAGAAATTGGCTCCTTCAGGAATGAAGACAGAGGTCGTGTAGGTGGAGGCGCAGGCCCAGGCCCAATAAGAAGAAATTCCAACAGTAAATATGTTTATTTATTAATAAAAATTTCAGATAGTTCAACTTTTAGCAGAATTGTAATGAAACTTGTGTCACTAGGAAATGCACCAGAGAGAAATCAACGTGGTGGCGGTGGCGGCCGTGGAGGCCCGCGTCGTGGTGGACGCGGCGCTCCCGGCGGCAGCGGCGGCCGCGGCAAGCGTCCAGTACCAACAGCCGAGCAACTTGATGCAGAACTTGATGCCTATGTGAAAGAAATTAAGTGAAAGAAGAGTGTTTTCAGACACTGAGTGCTGTGAAAGAGACACTTATTTCAGTTAGAAACAGTGGTCAAATAAGAGACAGATTTTTTTTTAAGTTTAATAATAAACTTCAATATTTTTGACACCATAAATGTGAACTTCAAAGCTTGTTCTACACGTAACAAGCCATTTTTATTATTAAAAATTGACAATTCCATTCTATTGTTTTTAAATTCTAATGAAATTGCTAAATATAGAGTGTGTGGTTATCCTTAGTCACACATTTTATCCTAAGTGTATTTAGGAAAGTATATCATAATAAGATTTGAATATTATTTAGGCTACTACCTATTTTTTTTCTGTTTAAGTAGTTTGTAGTTAGTAAAACAGATTGACCTTTAACCACTTGGTCTGAAGTATAAGACGCCATTTTCATTTTGCCTCATAAGCCTAATGGCAATTGTCTATAATCTGTTTCAACATTTAGTACCTTTCTAGAAAGGCACTGTTGACTTGTCTGTTGTCCCTTAGCTAATGTTTGTAGTTTAAAGATGAAATACTTACTAACTTAACTGACTCTTGTTATATATAGTTTTAATATGGTGTGATTAGGCGGAGGAAGTTGAAAGAAAAAGGTTTGGTCCTTAGGTTATTTTTTTTATTTCAGGCAGTAGCCCATGTTAATTATGTAAAAACAATAAACTGAAACAATAAAACCTACTTCAGAAAAATAATAATCACTAATACAAATATACGACTTAATGAGGGGCCGAATTTCGTTTCACATTCGGTTTAACCGAATTTCGACTGCTTAACTGCACTTCGGCATTCGTCGAAATTGCGGTACCAAACACCAAAACAACATTCGGTACAACAAATTTATTTCTAAAATAAGTAATTCAGCTATTTTGGCTAACTAAGTAAGTTAATAGTCATATGAGAGAACAAAAAAACAAATAAATGCCACACATAAAACAAGTACATACAAGGCTGAATACATAGAGACTACGAATATAGAGTTTTGTAGCATTCAGAATGAAAAACGGATTACTTACTTTCTCCTTCAATTAAATATAATATACCATCGTGGGGTGCCAATCGACTCCCAAGACTGTTGGACTATTACAATTTTTAGTTTTTGTGTACTAGGTACTTCAATATTACAAAAGGCAGATTATAATATGCAAAAATATCAAGCATTCTGCTTTTTTGGTACGAGTCTGCTACGTTTTTGTTTGTATGTAGTGATTAGATCACTTTTGTATGAATTTTGGATACCTATCCAAACTTTTTTCTTTTCTTTTTTGTTTTACTTTGCCGATCGACAGGACATCATTACAAACAAATACTTCACATGGCAAAATTTCATAGCGTGCTGTCTAAGCGAGGTATTCGACTTCTGAAATATCTACCAATAGTATGTTTCAAATGTTTGTAGTGGAATATTTCGGATAAACTGCCGCTTGCCTGCTTGCCTACTTCGGTTTCGGCTTACGTAAACAAACGACGGCGTGCCTACGTTTTTTTTATACCACTAAGATTGCAAACAAGCTTACGGCCTGCCTGTGGCGAGAATGCTCGTGATTCCTTGTTGTCCTATCACACCTTCGAGACATCTTCATCTTGTTGAAAGATGTGAACAATAGCAGCTTCACTTCAGAATTCAGGTATCTCCTGCACCGAGAAGCTGGACTTGCATATCTGCACGGCACTAACCTCGTCCATCACATCCAGTTCCTGCTATAGGGAACGCGTGGAGTTAATTTACTACGATGTTTGTGTTTGCACCGCCGCCGCCGCGTTAGTAATATTAAAGTAATCATTACTAAATAGGCAAAACACGACCTGCTTACATTAGCTGAGCTAAGCCTTCAGCTATGCGGTGCATGGCTAAGTAGAATATAGCATCAAATCTGTATTCACGGAAGCCGTCCACCTAAAAAGACACAGCAGATCAGAAAATGAGCAGCAGCAGTTTCTGCGTCAACACTAATCTCCAACCAACGGATACGCGGACGGCGGGTTGGATGCTATTTGCATTCAAGATTAGATATTATGGCAAAACGGAGGCAAACGTGAAGGAGGCTCAAGTCTAGCAGTGGACTTATAGGTTATTCTGTGATGATGAAAATAGTGGGTAATCACGAGCGGAATGGTAGAATAGAGAGATGATGGAAGCAGGGCTGATGGTGTGTGAAATCGATCCGGTGTAGTTTCGGTGCTGCAATTTAACGAACTGTTCAGCAAGGCCAAGAGGTATATTTTACCACCACAGCTTCCCGCATCCTGTGGTTGATATGATTGCAGTCATCGATAACCCCTGACGAAGTAGAGGTTTCTGGCCCGTATGAAAAACAGAGATGCAATCATTGAACGTCATTAGATCTAGGATCTTATGGACGAGGAACCTTACGCTACCAGAGCCGGGGACGTTTTACCACCCTCGTTCGTAAAAGTAAAGAATATGGCATGACTCTAGGTATGTATCCTCCTTTATTCAACTCTCTCTGGCTCCACTTGTAACTACACCTGCCTCAGTGACTTTCCATAGCCAGAGGATTCCTAACATTACCCTACCCATTCCGTGGACACGCTTATGACAAGCAAGGCGACCGGCAACGCTGGAAGCCGTTTTTGGTGTTTTGTGGGATTGATGTAGTCCAATGGGTATCTCCGCGTACTGGGTGGTGTGGGCTGGGTAGAAAAAGTAGTCGATTGAGTGGTAGAGAGTGGAGGGCTTTCTGGCTGATATGATGAGTGGTGGGCAGAGTTAAGCCACAAATTAGCCCATTATTGAAGGGAGAGTTGTTTATTTAACCATTTATTGCACACAATAAAAGTATACAGAAATTACAAAATTTAAGACGACACAACAGGCACTACTTATTTCTTAAAAGAAATCTCTTCCAGCAGGCCTATAGAAGAGAGACATTATAGATTATAGGGGATGAGACGTGCGCAATAGTTTAAAATATATATATTTCATAAACTACATAAATAATTATAAATGAGATACTAAATACACACAATAGTATATATATAAATACATAATAAAATATATACAGGTATTGTAGAACATTCAGGCACATTAGGAAAGATAATGTTCCTTCACACGCTTTTTAAAGATTGCTATAGATTGACAATCGCGCACTTCGTGCGGGAAAGAATTCCACAGTCTTGCGGCATGTACAGTGAAGGAGTAGGAGTAGAAGTCGTAATGGTGGATGGGTATGTCCAGCGACGATCTAACACTGGAACGACAAGGTTTGTCTTGTTTATTCTCATCTAATGTCGCCTACATATTTTTTTGTCTCACGATTTATTAATTACAATATATCCCCTTTTCACTAACAAAATGGGCGTGATGGAAGCGCACAGAATGAAATCGACTAGACTCGACACCTTTTTTTATACTACTAAGGTGGCAAACACGCTTACGACCTGATAGATGGAAAGCAGTCACCGCAGCCTATGGACGTTTGCAATACCAGAGGCATCACCGCCATACGCGTTCCCGACCCTGTTAAAAACCTTTCTTAAAGAACTCGCATGTTGTACTCTCCAGGGAAAACTTCTCCAGGTACCTAGTTCATTCCACAACCTTAGTATGCGTGGGAGAAAGTTCCTTTGTAACCGCACAGTTCGCGACCAATTTGGGTGTCCAAGGTGTGAGGAGGAACTCCCTGTCTGTGGCGAGCGGTGTGATGATAGAATGTAGCTGTAGGCATCATGTCATACAGTTCTTGAGAACAAACACCGTTGTACAAGCGGTAGAAAACACAGGCAGGCGAAAACCCTCCGCTGACTCAGCGACTCATTTCCACTTGTGAGCATGGTATCATCGACAATTCTCACAGCGCGCTTTTGGATCGAGTCACAAGGACAAAGCTGATATGCCGGTGCTCCCGCCCATAGATGGGAGCAATACTCCACATAGGATTTGACTTAAGCCTTATGTAGGAGAAATCGTTGTACCGGCGTAAAGAATCGCTTCGATCTGTTAAGCACACCCAGTTTTATAGATGCGAGCTTGACATTTTTTTCCAAATGACTGCGAAACTGAAGACGTCGACACCTAGCTCTTAGACATGGTAAGCGGTGTATCTTGGAACTGAGAAACTACAACGTATGGAGCTTTCTTGGCGGTGAACACGCATACTTGTGTCTTAATGGGGTTAAATTGGGCTAGATTTAGTTGTTAGAGTATTCTCGATTTTAGACACAAGTACTTCGCGACTTTCCTCCACTATGACACGCGGGATATTGGCACGACCCTTATAAAAGGCGTCGCCAGTAATGTCATTCGTATAGCAATGAATGTCGTGAATGGATAACATATCATTGATATGAAGGAGGAACAGAGTTGGAGACAGCACCGAGTCTTGCGGGACACCAGCCTTAATGTCCAAGCTATCGGAGCAACAGCCGTCAACTACGGCTTTGATGCATCTGCATGACAAAAAGCTAGTTACCCATTTGTACAATCTCTCGGGAACCCCTATGATGGTATCTTCGATAGAAGACCCCTATGCCAGCCCAGGCGCGGATCCAGGATTTAATAATAATAATAATCGTGGACAAATTCACACAGCGCCATCTAGCCACAAAGTAAGCAAAGCTTGTGTTATGGGTGCTAGATAACTGATAAACTACTTATATACTTTTAAATATATACATACTTATTATACATAGAACACCCAGACCCGTAACAGAAAGTAAAATTCATCATTTCAATTTCTGCCCGGCCGGGAATCGAACCCGGGACCTCTTGCGTGGCAGACCGCTGAACCACTCAGTAGCCGTATTCACAATGATTCGAAACCGTTTCCGAACGATTCGACACGAAATTCGTGAGCGGCGAATCCGTGTCGATCGATTTGAAAACTGTTATTCATAATCCCTATGGATTCCACGGAAACTCTACTCTCTATAACATATGAAAATTTCATCAAAATTAACTGAAACCACATTTTCCTAAGAACTTTTGCGGGGTCCTTTGTCGATTCCGTATCCGAATCCGATTTCCGAGCCATTGTGAATACGGCTACAGGTCGCCATATTTGGTTGAGGGGTGGGGCAAAAGTCAAAATTATAGGTATTCTCTACTCAATGAGCAGACGCCCTAAGTAAAAAAAAGCCATGTTTAGTAGGGTGAACAAGAAATGAATGAGCGAGCGGGGCGACCTCGGAAATTGTAGGTTTTAAAACCTGGTGGAGAACCACGTATGTGTGAGCGAGGTAGAAATTTTTAAAATGTTGGGTCTTACTATAATCAATGAATAAGTGACCGGAGCGAGCTCGATATTTTTTACGTTTGAGGTGGTTAAAAGCGCCCATCCCCCCCCCCCCCCCTCCCGGAATCCGCGCCTGTGCCAGCCCCGAGAACCGAGAAGATCACCCGTTGAGCAACAATGTCGGAAACCATATTGACGGTCGCTCAAGAGATCGTGTTCTTCTAACTAACCGTGGTGTGTTTATAACTCGCTCCATCACCTTAGAGAGAAGGGAGGTAATAGCGATAGGCCTATAATTCGATGGGTCTCATGATAAAGAAGGCTATAGAAATTTAAATTTAAAACAAATTTAAAGAAAATAATATACTCACTGTAACTGGTATTTATATCCTAGAAATAAGTCTATTTGTGAAGTCAAACCACAACACATTCCTAAAAAATAACAGCAGATTACTCAGACCGAATTATGAACATAATATAGTTATACCCCAAACTAATAATAATTTATTCCTTAAAAGCACATACGTGAGTGGTATTAAAATATTTAATCATTTACCTTATGAAATAAAAAAGTTGGATAGTAACAAATTTAAATTAACACTTAAAGATTGGCTGTTACAGAAGTCGTTCTACAGTCTATCTGAATTCTATAATTATAGAAATACTACCTACATAGTTAATTTCTAAAAATGTTTAGGCTTTGTTTTTAGATTTAGATTATTATTATGTTAAATTTTTTTACCTACTTTTAAAAGTGTTAAAATGACAGCTACTTGTCTGTTTTAGCTTATTTATAATATGTACTATACCTAGAATATTGTACGCCCGAAATGGGCAACACTTAATAAGAAATTATTGTAAGTGTCATACAATTAAAGATTTCTATTCTATTCTATTCTATTCTATGGTTTGATCGTATCTTTCGCTGAGAAATGGATATTTCCGGATTTGCCGCACCACGGGATGGTAAGCGGGTCGGCGCCTCCGTCATTCAGGGTCGAGTTTGAGGCAAAGAAAGCACCCAATAAATTGGATGTCTCTATTGCACTACCGTCAGGTTAACGCAGTGGTGGAAAGAGCGACTGACTAAAGTTTTCCTCGGCAGTTTCGGCAAGCGACCAGAAAGCCTGGCTACAATAGTAGTATTGATTTTGATAATACTCCGAAACCGAAACTCTCAGTGGACTACGGGCGTTTATAAATGCTTGTGCAATTTGCGACGGACGGAGTGCTGTTTCGACTCGAGTGAACTTATTTTCCATCTTTGATCTTCAAGCGATTTTTTTCTTTCATGTTTGCCCTGGTCGGTTCCATTCACAGATTACTAGTTCCATTTCGGTCGAGACTTTCTTGAGCAAGCACTGTCAGTGTGTTGCCGATTGATTCCTTAAGCCCGATCCACACGACGCCAACTTATGCTTGCACAGCGCGTTTGTACAAACAATGTTTGCCGAAACGGATCGTGTAGACGTCTAAATTAAATGTTTAAAATTTTACGCCACTTAAAATTTTACGTCTACACGATCGGTTAGCGCAAACTTTGTTTGTACAAACGCGCTGTGCAAGCATAAGTTGGTGTCGTGTGGATCGGGCTTAAGCTGTGGACTGTGGTCGTTGGTTGACTTCGCCGATTTGACATTTGTTTAGGTTTTTCCCTGTTTTCCCAACGTAGTGTTTCTATCCTCTTTGGTTTTCCCTCCCCAAGTAGATTGAAATCAAATCTTTATCACGGTACGATTTTATGCAATATATATTGATAAAAAGGAATAGTGTGCAAATTTATCTCAAGCATTGCAATGAATCTATCAGGTATAGTTATTGTGATTATCGACTTCTAACTCTTATAGGTAACCTATTCATGAAACTTGTGAATTCTGATGCCTACTTCTGATTATCAGATGACTCCAGCAGTGACGACAGTGAAGTGGCTGCAAAACGCCCTCGATCAGGTACATACAGTGACGACAGTCAAGTGGCTGCAAAACGCCCTCGGTCAGATACATATGGTGCTTCTTCTACCACCTCCCATGGTTCAGGTACATTATTTTTATTGAAACTTAAATCTCATGTAGGTACCTAGTTTACACGCTCCTTGATTTCGTTGTATGGTATGGTTCTGTCTGTCTAGAATAAAATTAAGTACATTTATCCAGTATTTTATTGATGGACATGTAAAGATACAGACAGATGTATTCTTACTGTTCCAGTTTTTACCTAACATTCATATTATCAAATCTAATAAAAAATTATTTGTTTCTTTTTTAAGCTTACTTATAGTATTCAATTAAATATTTGATACTACAACAAATAAACTTTACAACTTTGAAAATTTTAGTGTTGCAAGAATCGGATGATGAGCCACCAAACAATGATAATTTTAAATCTGAGAGACATCAGCATACAACCAGGTCTGAGCAAAGTCCTGGACACAATATCAGACTTAGTAGGAGCAGCTTAAGCGAGAACTGTTCTTCTCCTACTGATGATGATTTTAGACCTGGCTTTGATGACAATGATGAGGAGGATGGCAGTGGAAGGCCCAGTTTCCATGGTGCAAATGATAATACATTTTATAATAAAACCAATGATAATGACAATCCTGATCTGGACAGTACAATTACTGGCGAATATTCTGAAAAATCAAAACGTATGATGAGCAATATGGGTTACCAACCAGGGAAAGGGTTAGGTAAGTTTGGACATGGCCGAACAGAACCTGTTGAAGCTTCAACACAAAAAGGGAGAAGGGGTCTAGGCCTTCGACCTTCAGCTGTTGGGAGTATACCAGCAGATTTCAAATGGTCTCCTGATGACGCAAAACCAGAAGCACTAGTGGAAGTTGTAAGTTCATTTTATTGTTACAGTTCATGTTTAGTAATTTAATTAAGTTATGAAACAAATTAATTATGTATGTAATATTTTTTTAGTCATGGATGCAGCCACCTCCAGAAGAATCACTTTCGGGAGATCTGTTAGATGACTGGTTAACAAGAGGGCCTAAAAAAATGACAATTGATGATGAAACGGAGTTTGTAGAACCTCATGTATTGAAAGGTGTTTTGGATTCAAAGGCATGTATCCTGAATGTATTATAGAACAATTGTCCACAGTTGTCAATAATTTATTACCTGGTTCTATTTTAGTTATAAAAATACATGGCATTATGTATTTCAGACAATTTTTGACACATTAGATGATGAAGATTTAAGGCGTGCAAGATTTCGTAGTAATCCGTATGAAACCATTGGTTCTGTTATATTTTTAAATAGAGCTGCTGTGAAAATGGCAGATATTGATGCTTCGTGTGACTTTATGTTCACAAAGCCTAAGAAACAAGATGGCAGCAGTGCAATTGATAAAAAAGAAATATTATATTTTGCCGATGTTTGTGCTGGACCTGGGGGTTTCTCAGAATATGTTTTGTACAGAAAAGGATGGAAAGCTAAAGGTACAAAGAATCTGCTGGATACGAAGCTAAATACCCATCTACATAATGCTTCAGTATTTTTACCAATTAAAAATAATTCTTATATTTCAGGTTTTGGATTTACGTTGAAAGGTCCATGTGATTTTAAGTTATCTGACTTTTATGCTGGGACTTCTGAAACTTTCAATCCTTATTATGGTGTTAAGAATGATGGTAATATATTTGACCCAGAAAATTTGGAGTCTCTTAAACAACACGTTTTGAAATATACTGATGATAAAGGAGTACATTTTCTTATGGCAGATGGTGTAAGTTTTTGGAACATTTATGCAAAATATGATTAAACTGTTATCTACTGCTCATTTTTGCTAACTATTGTATTATTTCAGGGATTTTCTGTGGAAGGTCAAGAGAATCTACAAGAGATTCTTTCCAAACAATTGTACTTATGTCAATGTTTGGCAGCTTTGATGCTCGTTAGAACAGGGGGGCATTTTGTAGTCAAATTATTTGATGTATTTACGTTGTTTAGTGTTGGACTTATTTACATTATGTACAGGTGTTTCGAAAAAGGTGTGATTATTTTTGTAGCCAATTTTTTTCTTGTTCATTTAATTATGTTATATGAAAACAAACAAAAATTGTGGTACTTAACTTTTGCAGTAAGTCTCCACAAACCGGTTACTTCACGCCCCGCCAACTCTGAGAGGTATCTTATTTGCCTGTGGAAAAAACTAGGTACAGAGACAGCTGAACAACATCTGTTCCATGTGAATTGTTTGCTGAACGGTGAATTGAAAGAAGGGGAAGATATCACGGCGCTGGTCCCACTCAGTGTCATACAAGAGGATAGAGGTTTCTATGAATATATCTACAAGAGTAACAGTGTGTATGTACCGTTTTTGAAAGGTAAACGGGTATTTGCCTGTTTTTGATAGATGCTGTAACCAAATTCATATTTCTAATATTACATATTTCAAATTAATGGTTTTAATAAATAATTTTTCAGGCTTGGGGAACAACAAATTAAGAATTTACTGAAAATAGCTGCATTTAGCAAGGATAAAAGTTTAAAAGAAACAACTCAAGCAGAAATCAGAGAAAAATGTTTAGTAGCATGGCACGTAAGTAGAACTGTGTATTATTTAATATAGCAAACATCGTAACCTCCTCTGCTATTAGAAAACATTAACTGCAACTAAAAATGCTTTTAAATATAACTTCTAGTAACGTGCATAGAACAGTGTTCCGCAAACTATTTTTGTTCATTGTTCAAGGTACACTTACGAAATCAAATAACTTTAGAGGTAAACCATAATTAAAAATCTATTTTTCATTGTTTTTTTATTAATGTTGTAATATACAGTGTTATATTATACAGTAGGTACATTAAAAATGTTAAGTATTTAAACAAATAAAATAGCAATAAATTTAGAATATTTAAAGAAAAGATGGTTTAACGAGAAATATGAGTCCATTTCACTGAGCAAAGGCAGTCCAGTTACAAGTCTGCTCTCATTTTATCTTCGATTGCTATCTTGAATTCTGGATAACGCGGGCAGTATGTATTTAAATATATCAGCGAGAGTAACGAGCTTGGAAATTTTCGAATTCTGGCTCAAAATAGCTGGGATGAACCTAAGTAACTTAGGTGCTCCAACTTTTTCAGATTTTGACTCAAAAGATGAACATAATGATACAAACAAATGTAATAAAAACGAATTAGAGGTTTAGTAGGTATCTATTTAACAAAATATTAGCTGGCTCACTAACTAATGGCCACGGTACACCAGTGGAACATGGTTTGCAGAACAGTGACATAGTGTATGGCTAGCTGAGGAGGACCCTCAATTGTATTATTAGGGCACTTACAAGGCAAGACCATATAGCATAGTTGTCGTAACTTCGAGATGGAGGCGAATAGAAGAATACGCTTTCGATTTTTTATTTAAATTATAGTAACATTTTGTTATTCATTTGAAAGGCGAAAACGCCCATTGGAAATGGGAATAGCTTATTCGACTGGACGCATCACTTATTCACATCAACAGATTGTAACAGTACCCTAATTGAACCTTACTTTTATCAGCTGGTAGGACTCTGTCAAGCCTGTGGAGTCCGCCTGGGTGCTTAATGCTTGCATTGCTGTATTCCGGTTTGAAGGATAAGGTAGCTAGCGAAATTACAGGCATGAGGCATTTCATCTTAGTCCTTACGCACCTGCGGTTCTGTATTTTTGTTACCTGCAACCTAAATGTAGAAATTGTAGATGTTATGGGCGACAGTTCCCACTTACCATCAGGTGGGTTGTCTGCTCGTTTGTCACTGAGTAGCATAAAAAATAACACATTTTTGAAGTGTTTTGCCATTGAGATGTATTATTTTTTCAGCTACCTGATAAAGTTCGGACGCAACCAGACCGCATGAATGCAGATGATACCATGTCGAACATCGTATCGCTCTTGAAGAGCCCACCCCCGGAAGCGCACAACCTGCACAATTTCAAAACAAATATTTTGAACGGCCCTCCAGAATATCTTGAGCGACCGCCAGATATTCAAACCTTTTTTAAAAGTGTATATGACTGGCATTTCATGTTTTTAAGTAACGCAAAAAAGAACTCGGACCTTAAATTTTTCCTAAGTATGTGTTATTGTTTTAATGTTATTAAATATTATTTTTACGTTATAAAAGAACATAATAGGACATTTTTAGTTCTTGTTCATATTAGGCGTTAAATTCGCGAGACTCTTATTATATATTTTTATGTTATACTGCAGACAAACAGGCTAGCGGGCCACCTGATGGAAAGTGGTCACCGCCAATGGACATCAGCAACACCAGGTTCATATGATTCATTTCTAGTTAATAAATGAATATTTAGCTTTGCCTCAGCTGTCAATGGCTCGCCACACTACACCACTACCGCCACCACAACACCACCTCTAGTACAACAAAGTTTTGCTGTGATTATATCACTTGTAACGTAAGCTTCGTTTTACCTATTGGTGAAGATTTATTTATAATTTCCTCTGACCGTTTTATATTACTGCTCTTATGTAAATTATAAGCTGTTGATCTTCCAAATAAAAATAGAATAAAAAAATAAAAGAAAGTGAAATGGCGGTGACGGTATAGTGGTGGCACTTGTGTAGTTTGGTGACCCATTGACAGGTAAGCCAAAGCTAAATATCCATTAATTAATAACTATGAGCGAATATTACATTTATATTTTAGGTTGTGGCGGCAAACAGGTGTATCAGTTGGACGGCTCCCGGTGGAAACATGCCGTAGATCTCACTATAACGATGCCAGCTAAATCGTTGATATATGCGGAAGTAAGTAATTTACGATAGTTTTCGATAATGTTAATTGTTTGTATCTAGTGACATAGATCAGTCTAACTCCTCTATCTGTGAAGCTGTGGAACTTGAAAGTTACGGCACACACACTACACACTGTCGTTCTTTAACCCGGACACTAGACAAAGACATTATTTATTTTGACATCATAATACTAATAAGTTACGATTATAATCTATATTCTACTTATATCATTTAAAAACCTACTAAAATAAAGAGATTCGAATATAATAACAGTGATAGTTAAAATACTACCTTATTTGCAGGTGGTTAAAGAATACCGCGGAGAAGGCAATACACAAATGCACAGTAAGGCTTTACATGTGATTGACGCTGTTATGCTGGGAGGAATTGACATTTCACATTTGCCTCTGTCCGAAAGGTTTGTTCATTTTTGTAGTAATCTAATTTATTTCTAGTTTTTGCAATTAATTCACTAAGGAAGATTCGTCGAGAGCCGATTAAAAAGAAAAAAAATAGTTTAAATAATTGTAGTAAATGGCGTTGATATTTGAAATTATCAGTGGATAGAAGATAAACAGTCAAAAAGCACGCAAAAACTATATTGGACAAAACACATAACAAAATAAAGATTATTTACAATAAAACACCGTATTTTTCTAGAAGACAATTGACCGGAACAATCAACAAAACCATAACAACAGACTATGACATGTTGTCAAAGATTAATAACACAATAAGGTTCTGTTGATTAGATATAGAAAACTCTTTTCACTACATCTCTTCTCAACAGATACCTATTTGTTCTACAATATTCCTTAATCTCGGTCTTGCAAGAGGCTTAGTGAATACATCTGCTAACTGATCTTCACTGGTTACCTTCTCGACACTCAGCTCACCGCTGGTTTACCAACTCTCTCACAAAGAAGTGTCTAACCCTTATGTGCTTCTTCCGTCGATGGAACTCAGGATTCTCAGCCAGCCTTATAGCGGCTTCATTATCCACTCTCACACATGGAGTCTCCTTGAGAACGACAAGATCGCTCAGAAGTCGAGACAACCATATTGCTTCTCTCGCTGCTTCGCTAGCGGCCACGATTTCTGCCTCTGTGGTTGATATCGCTACGCTAGTCTGTCTGTCTTTGGCTAAGCCACGAGATCGCTCCTCCCGCATACATGCACAGCACTCCACTGGTGGACCTTCCAGTGCTGATATCTCCTGCATGGTCGGCATCGCTGTAGTATTCCAAAATACCTTCACACATGCTTCATACATGATCGCGTAATCTGATGTATATCTCAGGTACCACATTATTCGTTTCAATCTGACACAGTCTGGCTTTTCCAAATTTCTTGAAACTACACTCACAGCATATGCTATGTCAGGTCTAGTGCATACCTTTAAGTAGGCCAAGGCTCCAACGATCTGCCTATAGTTATCTTTCATATAACTCAAATCCACTTTTTCTTCATATGTACCATTATTTGCGATCGGCGTCGAGACCGGTTTGCAACTATCCATACCGAATCTCCGTAAGATGTTCTGTACATAAGACGATTGGAATATCTTAATTCCATCATCTCTACTCTCTATTTCTATCCCGAGAAATAAGAGGCGGGCTTTGTAGTAATCTTGAACTGACCCTTGAGCTCATCGATCAACTCATCTATCAGATCTTGATTAATTAATAAATAATAAAATAAAATAGTTATTTATTTCCATAATGGTTGCTTACATTTTATACCCTGTTTGCGAGAAACAGTTGCATCTTCCATTAAATAGCTATTACAATCAAAAAATTAAAAATTGGTAAACAGATATTAAAAATTAACCATATTAAGCATCTGCAATAAAATAATTAAATCGGTCCATCCAAATCCATTTGCAATAAAATAATCTTGATTCGATCCAGCAACCAGGGCGTCGTCCACATACAAAGCCACAATGACTTTTTTTGACTTGAATTGACCACTGGGTTTCTTTCTGATTATCAGACACGGGTCTGCGTCACTTGTCCTGGACCCAATATCTTTGAAGTAGTCTAAAATACACCGGTCCCAGCACCTTGGTGCTTGCTTCAACACATACATAGACTCTTTTTCAAAAGACAAACTCGACCAGAACCATCATCATGACCTTCTGGTTGTTTCATGAATTCCTCTAATGAGCTTATCTCGCTGTCCATGGCTTTCTCCCATAGCTGTTTCTCAGGTCTTTATACGTTGTTGGCTCGTTACATCCCATCGTATTCATAACAAATTCTTTGAATCGAGTTGGCGGACGCAATGAAGACCGGTCACGAAGTACCATCTGCTCAACTATCTGTTCAGGGAGCAAATCTTCTTAAACTAGACTTTCGTCTACAACCTCTTCGTTGTCCGCGTTGTCATGTGCGATGATATAGTAGGACCACGCTAAGTCCGAATCGACTGACATTGGTAGAAATTATAAAGTGCGGATATGGCAATATCGATTGGATAATCTGCCCTTGTCAGTCATTGCCCATTATTATTTAGGTGATTCGCACACTGGAACGTACGGTTGTGCGTGACGTGCGTTAGTCCCTAAAGAGAAATGGTAGTCTTTTTCCCATGAGTATGTTTACCAGTAGTCCCACGACTACCAGTGATTTGTTTATCACGATCTTTCTTTCCTTGATAATATTTCGTATAGCCGCTTATTTTTCGTTTCATTATCTCTTTTTCTCTCTTTCGTATGGAAGCCATCAACAATACCACGGACTAAATCGTTAAACTGACAAATAAATTGAAGTCGATCACAATCATGATCGGAATGCATCACCTTCTGACTATAATCTAAAGTATATAGTAGTATATCTGAATACTTGCCTATCATATATACTTGCTGTATATAATCTTGCTGATAATAATGTTGTAAATATATCCTATTTCTAGAAGAGGGCGACGTTCAATTCGAATATTAGGCGGTCGGGCATCGGGTCAGATAAGCTTTTGGCGCTGTACTTTCTAAAAAGGCGTCAAATAGGCCGCTGCTGTGAAATGAGGTCTCCAGGATTGTCAGATAGGTGTTCCGTTACTCAGTTTTCAAATTATTTCAAAATATTTAGTTCCACCACAAAATAACATTAACACAGACTTATCACTGTTTAATCAACTGAATGTATATATTTCTATAGCAAGATGTTTGTTTTAACCATTTTAAATTAATTTAATTTACGGACTCAGTATGTTCCGAGAGGGTGTCGCCCTCTACCCTGCTGCTGCGTTCCAATGTGCCAAACGCCTTAATAATATTTTTCAAGACAGTCAAATTCTTTGTTAAAACTTTTATGAATGACGTTCTATGACGGAAAAATGACATGGCATAAGTGGCCATAAAGAGATTTTTTTTAAAGCGTTTCGGTCTTATCGTGGTCTTATTATAACTTCATCTTCACCATAAGCGACATCATTCTCCTCCGATACAATAGACTGCTGTGACACTACAGCTACCGTTTCCATCATCGTTGAAAATATGCTGTGTTTCATCAACAACTTGATTTTGTTTTCCATTACCTACCAAAGGATTTCTCACAAGACTCTATCACATTTTCCTGATAACAACTCATGTCATTATTTGTGTGTTTACAATCCATCGAAGTCTCTAGCGCTTTCTCAAAAAAAGTAACATCCCTAAATCTGACCAATGAATTTATTTCTTTATGCCAAAGCCTGTACCCATCATCATTGCCATATCCGATCAAAATGCAACGTGTAGCCTTCTTATGAATTTTCTTTCTCCTCTGCTTTGGTACATGCGCATTGGTGAACCGATAATCCTCAAGTGCTTTATCTGAGGCTTCTTATTAAGCCAAAGTTCATATGGCGATTTGTGGTCCACTGGGGTAGGTCCTGTCCTATTTAATATATAAACAGCAGTGTTCACTATCTCAGCCTACAAATTTTGAGGCAACTCTTCATGTGCATGCATCATCACCCTCGCAGATTAGATTATCGTGCGATTATCTCTTTCAGTACATCCATTTTGTTCTGGAGTATAGGGCATTATCAATCTTTGCTTTACACCAGTCGCTTTCAGTAGATCTCGTACTATCTTGTTATAATATTTGCCACCGTTGTCGCTCAAAAGCTCCTTGATACTATGTCCAGCATTTTGAGCTTCAGATATCACCTATTTCAGTTTTTCATAAACATCGAAATTATTTTTAAGAAAGTAAACGTGCCTGTATTTCGTGAACTCATCCTTAAATAACACGAAGTACCGACAATCAGATATACTTGAAGGGAAGGGTCCACAGACATCAAAATGTATTCGTTCACCTGGTTTCGTAGCTTTTTCACGTACCCCGAACGGTTTTCTGTGCGCTTTTCCAAAGATACAGCCTTCGCATAATTCTCCTGTGTCTGTCTTGACTCCTAACTCCTCCTCAATCAACCTTTTAACGTGTTTCTTACTTTAGTGACCAAAACGCTCGTTATATAGTTGCAGCGTATTTTTCTCCTCCACCAAGTTAATCGGCTTTACGGCTTTACACGCTAACTTGTATAAACAACCGTACCTTAGCCGTTCTCCCGTCAGGCTTGTCCTGTCATTTACCTTAAGACAGCATTCCGTAACCCTTGATTCAAACACGCTTGTCGGCTGTTTATCCTTTGTATTCAGCACATAGAACAGGTTCTTGCTAATCTGGGGTACAAGCCAAACATTTCCCAACTTAAAAGTTTCATATCGTCCATCAACACAAAGCTTTCAGATGGATTGTACCTTGCCCAACAGCTTTAATTACATTTCCATCCGCTGTAGTTACTGTGTGAGTATCCCCAAAATGTTCAAAATCTTGGAACACATCTCCTCGCATCGTGACATAGTGTGTTGCACCATTATCTACAAATCAATCATCACGATCTGTGCAAGAATCCGTAGTATTCACTGCCAGTAACATCATGTTCTAACTATGAACCTTCTTTTCGCCAGCAGCCTTCGGACAGTCCTTTGTCACAAGACAGTCCAGTTTGCATATGAAGCACTTGTACTTTTGATTTGACCTTTTAGTAACCTTGATTCCTTTCAGATGAAATGCAGTCTCACTTGATTCAGCGTCAGCATTCTTAGCTTTCGACGCTTTTTCGTGTGCACATAACTGACTTGTAATATTGTCTACAGTTACATTAGTAGCCAACTCCACTTGAAAGAAAAAATATTTTCTGGCAATGTGTCCAGGATTTTACAGATGAGAAGAACCTCGGGTAATTCAACCTTTTCTTCTTTTAGTAGTTATTCCTTGAGACTATGCCACATATTCTTTAGTTTTGATACATGTGTTGACATGTCATCATAAGGATCTCTCTTGAGCCTAAAGAAGTCCAGGCAGGTATCGTAGAGGCGGCCCTCATCAGGTCTCTCGTACAATCTGTGCAACTCAAAAACCTTATTACCTTCTGCAGAACTTCATCTGTAATATTACCAGTCATATTACTATCAAGAGCAAAGCTGTGCTCTCTAACCTTGAAAAATCTTGGATCGCTTTGTTGTAAATACTTATTTCGGCGTCACCGCACCCTTCTGGAGGTCGCGTCGGCCTTTGTGTTTTACCCTCCACAACATCCATGAGCCCATCTGTACCTTGCAATAGTACGACTATCCGGTACTTCCATTCAACCCAGTTGTGGCCTTCTAGTTTTTGAATATGAATTTTATGAAACTCCATTTTTTCTTCAGTTAACTTCTTGGGCCTGGGCCCAAAACCAGTTGAAGTTATCAGTGGACAGAAGATGAAACAGTCAATAAACTCGCAAAAACTATATTGGAAAAACACATAACAAAATAAAGATTATGTACAATAAAACACCGTATTTTTCTAGAAGACAGTTGACCGGAACAATCAACAAAACCATAGCAACAGACTTTGACATGTTGTCATAGATTAATATCACAATAAGGTTCTGTTGATTAGATATAGAAAACTCTTTTCACAACATTGATTAGACACGATTCTCAAAAATGAATCAAAACGAGACCGTTAGATGTATAAACGCGTAGTAATTTTGCGCTTTATTCTCGGAAAAGTTACTAAAACTAAGTGTTATCACGAAACATCTTACCAAAATCAATACTTGAGGATCCTGTCTAAGCAGCGTCATCTAGTGATGCACGCCGAACTACACTTTTTACTTTTTTCAGTAGCTGTTTTAAAAATCCCCCATTATGTTATTAAATATGAGTTATATAAACGAATTACTTTGTAGGATAAACCAGTGTGCATTGTTTTGCACAGCATTGGAGAAACCATTTGACAATCTTACTACTCCAATAAGATGCAAGAGGATGTTCCCGATGGAGACATTTCATTCGGCTGTCAACCATTTGGAGTACAGAGCCATGAAAAGAGGAAAGCGCGCTGTCACAGTGAGAACGCCCAACAAGAACCGCGATGGGGCGTTCCACGTTGTAGGCTCAATTCTGTTCTTAAAAGAAATAAAAGGTTTGCTATTACTATAGTTAATTATGAATATCAATGTGAGGGTTTACGATTCCAAGATCCAGAGTGCAGTCCGGGTCGTATCCATATGTTAAAATCACATCACATCAACATCACATGACAGGCTATTGCTCGAATTCAGCCTCCTCGACGTAAGTGGACTGCCAATGTGTCCCATTGTCAAAATACTACCGTGTTTGTATTGAAAATGGCGGGGTTATTCTAGGTATGGTTTAACCACAACCTCCAGGAGGCTGCCTCCTTCATCTTTCTAACCAATTCCAGACTTCATGTCCCAGTAGTGACATCTAGTGGATTTTGGAATTCTAAAAACACTTATTTAACAAAATAACTAATAGAAAGCTCGAGCTCTCCTCCTCCTGCTCCCTAGACTCTAGACGGGTTCCCGGTTCATACTAACTCGTCCCATTCGCAGCTCGTCCCGGTTGTGCTAAAGCGCGCGAGGGCCCGGGGTCCGCCTTGACCATGATCCAGGAGTTGGCGATTTCGCTGCAAATGGGCTAGTTGCTAAAGGGACAAGCTGCTACGAATCCGTCTGTCTAGTCAAGACTTATAGAATCCTCATTCCTTAAACACCCTGTTTCTAAAGGCTAGGTTTCTGCTTACACACTCTCCCTATTTTTGAGCCTTTATTTACTGGAGTATAAATTTAAATTTTCAGAACCTTGGGTGGCGCAAATGTCAAAATCAAGTGGGCACAAGTACTATTTTTGTATAGTAAACAAGAAACCACGAAGCGAATACTTCATCCCGGAAGAAGCGCGACTGGATATGATCAGCGCCTTTACCGGTCGCGTGATGTGGTCATGGGACGAAGCCGCCAGCGCTATTTTTGAAGGAAACCACTCTGGCGGTGTGTCACGAAGGGACATGGAAGACTTTATTCAACAAAATATTAAGAGATAAAATAATTACTTAAGTTGATTTGTTATATTATCAAATATAAGAATATTTTTCCTATCCAGTCTTTTATTATAAGAAAGGAATGCTGCGATAGCACTGGCAAATTACGTAGCGAAGAAATGTCTGGCAAACCGCAATGACATTCCCGCCAGGCATGGAAGAAGATGCGCGCCGGTTTCTCGGCGGATCTTGGGCCGCTAAGAAGCGATGGCTGGATGTCGTTAGGGTTGACATTTTCGTCAACAACTTACCAACAAGGATGCCGAAGACCGGGCGAAATGGACAAGGAAGGCGGAGCATGGGCCTTCGCGCGCTGTGCGAGAGCTTTGATTGACCCGCCGCCGCTTTGAGGAAATATTATAATTATATCTGAGTTGTTTCATTTTTTATTAATCTATATATATAAAATAAAGTCATGTTAGTTACACTTTTATAACTCAAGAACGGCTGAACCGATTTGGCTGAAAATTGGTGGGGAGGTAGCTTAGAACCAGGAGAAGGACATAGGATACTTTTTATCCTTTTTTAAACAATTTAAGTAAGTAGTTATAGGGTACATGTTGAGCTTTCTTTTTAAGACACGATTGGCAAACAGGCAAGCGGGCCACCTGATGGGAAGTAGTCACCACTGCCTATAGACATTAGCAACACCAAGAGTATCGCCAATGCGTTTCCCACCTCTATTTAACAAGTTGCTCTGGCAGCAAAAAGGCAAAAGCCACTCCACTGCCAAAGCCAGGGTTCCCCAAATCCCCACCCCATGGAGCACAGGAAACCTTACTCACCGGCAGAAACACAATACTAATTAACAGAGTATTATTTAGCTGCGGTATTCTGTGAGTAGGTGTAAGGTAGTTGTAGGGTAAGTGTAAGGTAGGTGTAGGTGTAGGGTAGGGTACTTTCCATACATTAGGAAGGTCATTTAAAATGGTCGCTCGAGAAAAAGATGAACTGCCCTTTTAAATAATGATTTCCACGCGAACGAAGGCGCGGGCAAAAGCTAGTTTAATATACATATATATTACTAGTAGTAAGTAAATTAACGTAAAAACTTTATCTAAAAATCATCTTAGAGTGTTGGCGTTAATTGTGCTCGTGAGCGTGCTCTCGCGCGCTAGAGCCTGGGGTCCGCCTTGACCATGATCCAGGATTATTTTAGACTCTGTTAGAGGAATCTGAGATTGGATAAAGGTATATATTCAGTCGCTTGAATGAATGCTTAGCGTAGGTTTCCTCATGATGTTTTCCCACACCGTAAGAGCATTAATGTACCTAACCCAAAAAATATTTTACACGGCGGTACTAAGGATCGAACTCGATGCCTCTCGCTTACGAGTCGACCCGTTAACCATTATATAGACCACCGTCTCATTGGCCAACTGGGGCCTTACCATGAACTCTTATAGCAGGACCTAATCAGAACTACTAGAAGACTGTTTAGGTCCTGCTATGGTAAGCCCCGTGATGGCAGTGAGTGGCTCCACTATGATTACCTAGCTATGCCCCCTACCTGGATGAGCTCGCTTAACTTTCTCTTTGTTTTCCGTTAGATTTTTTACTTTTGGAAAGAGATTAATGAACGTAATCCTAATTCAATAAATACTTTTTTCATTTTAATTTTCATTGCCAAAATCCTGGATCATAGTCAAAGTGGACCCCGGGCCCTCGCGCTACCGCGCGCGGCGGCATAACATGAAAAATATACTTCAGTCGGAAGATTGCTTACGTATTGCGTAGCAGCTTAGTTAAACTTTAGAGGGAAGAATCCACGGTAGACAGAATGTCACGTTATTTTAGGATTAACGTATTTCTGCATTGGCAAAATTGATAAAATAATGTATTGTAGGCTGTATGTGTTTGGTCTCTTTGTCCAACGATTCGGGATTGATTAAAAAGTAATAACGTCAAAATTGTTAAAATTGCGCGCGAGAGGAAGGATTGTTTTTGTAGTAATTTTCATTGTGTTTTATATTGATAAATACAAAGTGAATAGCGATACTTGCATGAAAATCCTATTTCTCAGCTGTAGAAGTCAAACAAATCTGATTTTACAATGACAGTTGGAGAACAAAGCAAAAACTTGCCATGGTTTGTATTTAGCTCAATGCCTCACTTCATTACAGCTTTTTACATTTCCTTTAGCAATTAAAGCGTGTTTTGATTCTTAAATATATTTATTATTACCTTACCTACAGGGTGGAGAAGTACCGTCCATCAAAACTTGAAGATTTAGTTTCACATGACGACATTGTGAAGACAAGTAAGATGTTTTGTTTTCTACCAATATTACAACAATGTTTATTACAATTATTATCTTTTGTAAATATTCCTAGACTTTATACATTTGTACAATTAATTTGGATTCCCAATTAAATTAATTGCGCAAAAAGTAAATTCCATTCCATGTAGTATGTTCCATAGGGTTTGATTTTTTAAATTGTAATTTTTTTTAATTTGCAGTCAAACAGTTCATAAGTGAAAATCAATTACCACATCTTCTATTCTATGGGCCACCAGGTACAGGCAAAACATCAACAATTTTAGTGTGTGCTAAACAAATGTATACTCCACAACAATTTAATTCTATGGTATGTTTCGTTTATATTCCTAAGTTCATTGTTAACTTTTTCTACCTTTTGTTCTTCAAAGTGTGAGGTATATCAACTTTGTACTCAGTTTTAAGTTGTCGTAGGGCCTTGGACATGATTTACGATAACTTATAGCTCTATTCTATAAATACCAGGAACATTGTTATGTTCTCTGAAGCATGGACTCTATTCTTGAATTAAAAGTCAACTAAGTTAAATTTATTAATACACTAGATGTTCCCTGTGGTTCTGACCTGCGCATGGTTTGGATCTGTAATCATTCTACTATTACACGGGATCAAAAGTACCCTTTACTCACGGGCATAATGCAGCTTCCTATTTGTGACAGAACTTTTGAAATTTGGTTCAGTAGTTTTGGATATTGCCCCCACAATACAAATAAATCTACAAATACATATTACCCCCACAATACAAATAAATATACAGGATTTTTGTTGTTGACTTTGCAAAAAGCAATGCCCAATAACTTTTAACATAGATTGAGTAATATGATGTTTATGGCTTATTCTCACTCAGGTTTTAGAGCTCAATGCATCAGATGACAGAGGCATTGGAATTGTAAGAGGCCAAATCCTCAGCTTTGCATCTACGAGAACAATTTTCAAGGCTGGGCCAAAATTGATTATTTTAGATGAAGCAGATGCTATGACTAATGATGCGCAGAATGCATTGAGAAGAAGTAAGTATAAATTACAATTTAAAATGAGACTTATTAAAGTTCAATTTAATTGGCAATTTGTTTTCAATTTAAGTTGTATCTATCAAATTATAATATTCTGTATTGGACACAAGTGCGGTGACATACACGTATCAACACTAATATATCCTAATGTTTTTTGTCCTAAATTCGATTGTCCTAATATGATTTTATCCTAAATATTGATAATCCTAATGTATTCATTGACCTAATGTTTTTAAGTCCTAAAATTTGAATGTCTGTCTTAATATTGATCCTCCAAAAATTATGAATCCATTAGCCACAGTTAAAATTACAGTCGATCTGTAGTTTAAATAATAATAAAGAGAGTAGGTAAGTAATGATAAACTGATTTAATAATTATAATCAACCCAAGTTATTTATTTTATTTGAAAATTGCTACAAAACCGAATCCATCAAAAACGTCGTTAAGTCACAGAGGGGTTAGGTTGCGAGGATCGCAGCGACGAGCATGTTACTGGTTATAAACTACTGCACATGAGTGGCATTTTACAAACTGGCGCCAATAACGATCTAAAATATTCTTTTATAATATTCCCAAGAAGCGATGGATTGACATCGCTGAGTCGAATGCGAGAGCCAACGGCTTACGACGAGAGGATGCCGAAGACCGGGTAAAGTGGAGAAGATTGAGTAGGAAAGCGGACCCTGACAGAGGCCGAGATGATGATGATGATGAATTTGCTAACCTAGTCTAATGCTAAATTTGCCTTTTTACAAGACACTTTAATTTATATAGGAATGGGATGAGATAATATTAGGACTTCCGATAATTAGGATGAAAAAAATTAGGACAATAAACATTAGGAGTAACGAAATTAGGACAATCGATATTTATGGCATGCAATATTAGACCCGTAAATATCTTATCATAGCACTAGATCTAACACTAGTTCTATCCATTGACTAGTATCATAGAAGTGACAATCTGTAAACCGGCATTTTCTGTTGATTATTTATTGTACTATTGTGATATCCAAGACTCTAGCCTAACAACCAAGTTACGGCAATGCCCTCCACTAATGTAGAGTAAGCTCAAGTACAGCCATTAACTGTTATGGGCTGTGATAATCACCTTATGCTTAAAAGTTATTGATTGGTTCGTCACAGTGGTTTTATTTATTTTAAAGTCTTATTATTGTCATGTCCCATTTGGCGCTACAAATGACTCACAACTCAACGCATATAGAGTACCTACATACTACTCAGGTGGGCCCGCGCCTTACATACTTTGTGCTACTACTGACAAGGTGATGGCTACCGCCTAGGGAATCGGCCGCAAGACGCGACACTACATAAATATTCAATCAATTGGAATTTCTTCCACAACTATATTTGTTTCCATAGTGACAAAAATGTACACACAAAAAAACTTGAAGTAAAAGTCCTTCGCCATGTGCTTGACTATGATTTTAATAAAATATTACGTCAAACATGATTAATTAATTACATTAATATAAAATGAAAAATATATGGCCAGTTTGACTACTTTTGACTTTTAAATCATTATGCATATTTACATAAACTAACTTTAAATTCTAAGAGGATTTCAATGTTAAATTAAATTGTTTTAAATGAGTTTCATAAAATTGCGTAATAAACAATGTCGGATAGTGAAGATGAAGAGGTCCAGGGTAGAACAATTAAAATTACTGTGGTTGGCGAGCCTCGGACTGGAAAAGTGAGTACAATACAAATCATTACTGATATAAGTATTTAATTATAGTAGATGTTATTGTTTGAGCACGAAATTATGTTACATTTTGTAATACACATTTCTAAGATGTGTTTATTCATATCAGAAAGTGAAATAGGCTATGCTTACCATCCGGCGGGCTGTAGTATTGTTTGCCACTTAGTTATTATTATGTACTTACCTTTACAAATTATAAAACAAAGTCGCTTCCTGCCATCTGTTTTTATGTATGTATCTATGTACGCTTAGATCTTTTAAACGACGCAGTGGATTTTAATGCGGTTTTTAACAACATATAGAGTAATTCAAAGGGAAGGTTTATAATCGAGAAAAAAGGGCCTACCCCTTTAACCTTTTTACCTCTAGGTAAAGTAGGTGTATGCGAACGAAGTCGCGCCGGGTCCGCTAGGAAAGAATTTTAAAGTGTATTTTCACTTTTAGAGCAGTCTATGTGCCCGATATCTGTCCGGGGGCGGAGGGGGCGCGGGCCCGGCGGGCGGCACGCTGGGCGCCGAGGTGATGGCGGGCCAGTGCCTAGGCCTTCGCCCCTCCGTACCGGTGCAACTTTGCGACGTAGCCGGCAACTCGCTTGCCACTGAAATGCTCGAAAACTACTTATACGCCTCAGATGTAAGTAGTATTTGTGTTGTAACTATTTGAGCCTACTTATCAGTCAAATTCGAGATTTATGTACACATACTTCATGTACTTATTAATTTTTATGTATTTTTTTAATGCGTACTTACCTAAAACATATTTTCTACTCCAATTTAGCATAATTTTTTACTAAAACAATCATAATTTCAGGTAGTTATTTTTGTGTACGACATCACAAACCTGCAAAGCTTCGAGAAGTTACGACTATGGATTGACGCTGTGAGTGCTGTTTTCCAAGAGGAGGCTAAGAAGCCCGTGATGGCTTTGTTTGGCAACAAAACCGACCTGGAGCATCAGCGGGCAGTACGACTGTCGGTGGTGCAGAAGTTGGCCTCGGAGCATCTACTGGAAAACTTCAAAGGCTCAGCTAGAACTGGGGAAAGGGTAATATTTTTCAAAATTTTTTTTATTCTATTCAGTGACAAACGAGCAGACAGCAAACCTGATGGTAAGCGGTAAATGTCGCTCATAACATCTATCAATCATAAATTTAGGTTGCAGGTAACAAAAATGCAATTTACGTAGTAACATTAAATCCCGTGTGGTTTATTTTGGAGACAAGGAGGCGAAGCCAGGAGCAAGGGATTTTTTGGGGACATGTACGAAACTAACTTAAAAAAATATAGCAAACAATAAAGTCGATAGGTCATTGATGACGTTAGTACGGCATACACGGGTAGAAACACTTGTCAAGCCTGGTTTGACATTTCTACTTTATTCTAATTCATGTTACATTCTTACTCTTCCGGATAAAGTCCCTTGCCGTTGCGTCCTCACTGGGCGCCGGGTCTTAGAACTTTAATTGGAAGAGAATGTAGACGCATTAGAAATAACTAGCGACCAGCCCCATAACATAGTACCTGACTTGGCTGTCTCTTTTATTCGCGGGCAGTGATTATAAGATCATGATTTCTCTTTTCCGCGCTTCATTGTTCTTAAGTAGTTAAAACGATTCGATTCAATTCGATGGTACTGGATTGTATAGCATGGCAGGTAGGGGTTTTAGCCAGTAAGAGTCCGGCACTATCTGGGTCGTCACTTCCCAGCGGTGGTACCGCCTATCTCCGATTGTACGCCGCCATTATGATGTAATTGAGTTTAAACCAACATCAAAACTGCTCTGGCTCTGGGTTGCAGCGATTGGTCTACACTCAATTGCATCAAAATGGCGGCGTGCTATCAGATATTGGCGGTACAACTGCTGGTGTCTAAAAGGATTTCCATTATTGACCAAAAAAAAGTATTATAAACAATTTAGTCGGTCTATGTGATACACTGAGAAAGCGACTATATTTTACACTGTCTAAAGATGACATATATCCTTGCCCTCCAGGTTAGCAGTTTGTTCACTCGGCTGGTGGGTCGCGCGGCCGCCGCGGCTGGCATGTCTGGCCTGGCGGGGCGGGGGCCAGTACGGGGTATCGGTGGACTTGGTAGTGTTGGCAACGGTGGCCCTGGCACCCCGGATGGCAACGGCCATGGCCCACCCTCCCCGCCCCCGCCCCCGGCCCGTGTACTCCCCGCACACTCCCTCATCATGAACAGGAAGGCGCTACGGAAGGTTAAAGAGGAGAGACGGAAAGCGCATTCCTCTATTTGCTGTTTACAATAAATTTGGATCTCGTTCTCTTTTTGCGTTTGATTTCGATTTCCTTCTTATTTTTTGAGTCCATTTCGGTAGCAGATTGCGTTGTTGTGGTTATGGTAAATAAATGAGAATAGTCTTATTTACACGTAGACACGTATTTGTCAACATCGGTGGTAACGAATTCGAAAGGAAAGGCATGAAAGTAAATGAGGAAAAGACGAAAGTAATGGTGTTTGAATGGAATGAGGGCATGACAGTTACTTCGATTGAAATACAAAGGGAAGAGTGTTGAGCAAGTGAAAGAGTTCGTGTATCTGGGAAGTATGTTCACAAATGATGGGAAGTATGAGAAGGATATTGAAAGAAGAGTATACAAGGGTAACTCAGTGAATGGAGCCGTTAATCGGGTGATGGGAAGTAAAAGTTTGCCGCAAAAAGCACGTCTTGCTTTGCATAACGCAGTTTTGCTTCCCACACTAACATACGGTAGTGAATGTTGGGTATGGCAGAAGAGGAATAAAAGTAGAATAAATGCGGTGGAAATGAGGTCCCTAAGGAAAGTATGTGGAGTGAAATTGAGTGATAGAGTGAAAAATATAGTGATCCGTGAAAGGTGTGGCATGAAAGATGATGTAGTGACAAAAATAGAAAGAGGGATGTTGAGATTGTTCGGGCATGTAGAGCGAATGGATTAAAGAAGATTGACGAAAGAGGTATATAGCGCGAATCTGGAAAACCGGCCCTTAAAGAGGACGACCCAGAAAAACATTCGCTGATCAGAGCAGTAATGTTCTCAAATAGTTGGGGTCCTAAATGATAAGAATAAAAGGAGATGTATGAAAAGAGTTGTGGATATATGCGATGCTAGGGAATTGTGTCAGGACAGAGCAAAGTGGCGGTCCATAGTCTCTGCCTACCCCACCTGTGGGACACAGGCGTGAGCTTTATGTATGTATGTATGTAAGGTAGTAACGAGTAAGAGCTTATATTGTTAGTTGTTAATGTTACAGTTCTAAAACTCAGTTCCCAATGTAAAAAGAAGTCAATAATATTCGTTTGTTAACCTTAAATAACGCCATCTAGCGTTGAACTAAACTACATTGGTGATTCGTGCAGTTCCAAACGCCGTTGAGTACTCAATGAGTATCCATCGCTCGTTTGTTTGTAGTAATAGAGAGTACACGGACAGCGTGCGATTCTTGCATAATATGCAACTATCCCGGAAAGGCGCTACAGTCGCGCTTGGCGCTGTTTCGCAACTTTTATTAGCCTTAAATAACGCCATCTAGCGTTTCTAAACATCTGTACGTTGGTGATTCGTACCAATCGCCTATGAACGCTCAAAGAGCACCCAATCCATTCCAGTAATAGAGAAGTACACAGACAACGTACGGTTCTGCATAATATGCAACTACCTCGGCAAGATCATCCCGGCGCTGCAGTCGCGTTGCACGCGGTTCCGGTTCGCGCCGCTGCAGCACGCGCAGATCGTGCCCAGGCTACGGGAGATCGCCGACCAAGAGGGGTGCGTTGACATACATACATACGTACATGCACACACACGCACGGAAGCCGTAGGGGTAGGCGATCCTGACACACCTATTTTGCTTCTTTCAAATTCAAACTTCTCATGCATTTACGTCTTTTGAAGGTACTGCTACCTGTCGTATGTTGTAATGCTTTGTACTAATGTTATTTTAGTATATCTTACTAGAAGACGAACTATACTGTATACATGCTGTTATCTTTTTGGGTGTCTGGTACTTGGCGATCCCGTCACCTACCTGTCGGTGATTTACACTGACTCATGTCGTAAAGAATATTAAAGGATCTACCGTTTCATTCTTGAGTTATTCATAAATAACGCACACACACACATGCAAACTAATGATTGAAATGGCAACGCACCAACGCCATAAACTTTTCCTTTTCACCATGTCTCATGCATGTATTACCTCAACAGCGTGAAGTTGTCCGAGGATGGCGTGAAAGCGCTCCTGGCGCTCTCTGGTGGCGACATGCGCAAGGTTCTCAACACACTGCAAAGTACCTGGCTGGCGTACCGTGACGTCACAGAGGACAACGTGTACACCTGCGTGGGACACCCGCTAAGGTCCGACATCCAGGCGATACTCAATTGGCTGCTGAATGAGAACGACTTCGCGACGTGTTTCAAAAGTATCCTTTTGAAGTAGACCTTAAAATTTCGATCGTTACGGTCGTCAGTGCCCCATAAAAAAAATGTAAGAGGTCTATCATGCGCAGGTATTTCCCTCACCGAAAGTTAGTGTTCAACTAATGTTTACAACTCAGAAAAGTCATTGGCGGTACTGGAGGTCGCACTCTGTACCTCTTGCTTACGAGTCTGACCTAGCCATTAGGCCACCGACGCTGTCTTATGGAGGTACCTGGGGGCTAAAGCAAGTCCAATATTCTGCCCCTGGTGAGGAAGGTCTGTTGTAATAATAGGTCGTGCTTTTCTGTTAAGAATCAAGAGTTCAAAGCGGATTAAATGTCGTTATTATGCCAGTGGCAAGACCTTGCTCAACAATGGCGCCAACTAGGGAGCAAAAAATTCAACGCTCAAAATTATCCCTCGCCATTTTTTTTTGAAAATGAGACAACTATACAACACTGAGCTGAGGAGTGATTCACGATAATACTATACTATAATTTTTTTCCTAAACACAATCTTTAGATATACAAGACTTGAAAATTAATAAAGGATTGGCCCTTGGCGATATACTGACGGAAGTTCACACTATTATTCAGCGACGTGAGTTACCTTTTTGTATACATACTCATTTATTCAAAACTTCAACGAAATGGAAGTACCCCTTTGTTATAATGTTGTATTTTTACTTTCAGTGAAATTGCCACCCGAAGTGTTGATATCGTTGTTAATAAAAATGGCGGATTCCGAAGTTCGTTTATCGAACGGTTGCAGCGAACGGATCGAGCTCGCGGCGCTCATAGCAGCCTTCCAAGTGGCTCGGGATCAGGTCAAGATAGATGAAATCTCTTCCCAATCACAGTCGCAGTGAGTGGATGGCATGTTTAAAAGTATTGTTGGGTTTTACCAAATAAAACGACCTTTTTATTATTGGAATGACTGTTTTATTGATCTGTTATTAATCTCCTAGCGGTCCCCCGCGGTTTTCGCTCCAAGTCAGTCAGAAAATCTAACATTTGACTATCCCGGGGGCCCTGTTATTCCGGGACTTATGTCGGAAGAATGTAGATTCCTATTAACGACACGATTTTCGAAATCGGTTCTGTAATTAAATTTCGGAATATATCGCGTTCAGATATGTTCTGACATACGGGGCCTTATTTAATGCATGATGACAGGCGTTATGCTGCTATCTTATGAGAAGTAAGACTTTTATTTGTAGTTTGTAAAGTTATTTCGTTAATAGCGCTCAATGTTCACTGTGCACCAGTCCACGGAACCATAATGGCCACCGCTTATCGAAAACCAAAAGACGGCAGATTGTACATTAGAATTATTTTGGTGTTTATTACGTTTTTAAATTAGGTTTATGTTTAGGGAACGATTTTACTTTCCATCGACACACCAATTTCCTTGTCTTTGGCATACAGACCGTATATGTTGTACCAGAAATCGAGATATTCAGATATAGGGGTGTTGTAAAAGTTTCGAGGTTGGCTGTCTATTAGGCAGTAAGCGCTGTTGGTACCATATTCTGACCATTCGAAGCTGTCTTCATTAAACTTCGGTGTAGGATTCCTGAAAATGTTATACATTATTATAAGTTTTAAAATAAAATCGAAATGACGTAGTTTGTAGTACTTATAGAGTTTTTTTATACCACTAAGGTGGCAAACAAGCTTGCGGCCTGCCTGATGGAAAGCAAACCATATTACTTACCCATATTTTATAAAGTTAGTGAGAAGATTCAGCATTTTATCTAGCATGTTTTGGTCATTTAAATTTAAATTTTTAAGCTTTTCCTTAGTGATTTTTGTTTTGAAGATGTAGCCTAATTCGTCTGAATGACATGTTCCAGGATAAGAGATGTTATTACTCAATTTAGACCAGTTCAAGCCTCCATCGTAACTGAATATATAGTAAAATACGTTGTTGCTGTCTTTCCTCTCCTTGTGTAGTTTGATCCAGCTGTCTATTGAATAATAAAATTGCGTATCTCCGGTTAATTGAACATATTTATCTATGGTTTTATTGCAAATATTATCACCATTGAAATAAATGTCACGGATCAAAGTTGCCAACAACTCAGATTGTTTCGACCCATACGGATATTCAATATTCGATGGTATACATAGTTCAAAATTGTCATTCAATTTCTCAATTAATGACGGATCTTTGAATGCAGCGGGTAACATTTTAAGTCCCTCCTGAGCATTGGCTCCCACTAAAATAGGTATGTTTTGTGGTATTCCTTTTCTTAATATGTCGGACGGATGTTCAGATATAATAGCATCTTCGTTGTCTATTTCTATACTGGGGATAAATGGAGAAAATGGTCGATATCCTTTACGATTGTCACCCTTGCCCATATTTTCTTGAGCTTCAATTATGTCAAATGCATCGACTTGTTTTAGTTTGTCCAACAATTCATTGGTGTTGTTAGTCTTGAAGCCCAATTCCTGGGCTAATGCTAGGGCGTTTTCTCTCGGATGTAGGGCTAAAAATCTGTAACTCAAAGCGCTTCCACTAATCAAAATTGCTCTTTGAAAGAGTCCAGTCGATTTTCGTGATAATAACAAATAGTGTACCAACGCAGACCCAGCGCTGTTGCCGCCTAGTGTTATTTTGTTCGGGTCTCCTTTAAACCGATTCACATTTGATTTAACCCATTTAAGCGCCAACAATACGTCTTTAATTCCAGCATTTCCTGCCGCTTCCTTTGTGTTTAATGAGAGAAATCCCAAAGCTCCTAATCTGGAACGTAAAGACAATATTAGGTGAATAGATTAGTAAAATTGTATGCATACAGGAATTTTTGATGTTATCGCGATAATGCAGATGAGTCAGACGCGACTATTACGAAAACTGGTACTAAGAATTCTCGGTGCCTACGGCTCCCGAGTTTTGGTGGATTTAAATGTCACTTAGATAATAAACAAAACAACTGACCTGTAATTCATTGTTATGACGATGACATTTCGCTGCAGTAACATCTGAGGTCCGTATACATCCGAATGCGAGGAAAGCTGCTTGAAGGCCCCTCCCGGCACAAATACTAGCACTGGTATCGTTTCCATGTTGTTAGCGGGGACGTACACGTTCAAGAAGAGACAATCTTCACTCATTTGATCTCCTCTGTATTCTGACTGCGGACACATTTGCCGCTCTTCTTGTACGTCCAGAATAGATTTCCATGGTGTTTTTGGCACTGGGGGCTTAAAATATGTAGCTACTTATAAATCTTCGAACGAAACGAGGCAAATTTCAAGTAACTGAAGGCGCACTTATACAATAGAAATGGATAATAAATTTTCACTTACCAAAAATCGTAAACTTCCTTCCGGTGGTTCAGCGTACGGAATTCCTTGATAAGCGTAGTAGTGTAAATTACCTTCAGTAACTAGTTTTCCTCTTATCGGCCCAGTTGTTGTAGCAATAATATTACCATTCACAATTAATTTTAAAATACAATATATGTAAATCAGTAATTTTTCCATTATATCGGTTATTTGTTGCGGTACATAAAGCACTTGCTGCTTTGGCCAATGTCACTAAACAACTATTTGTTAATTTGTGCTAATAGATGGTAATTTTATGTTTGGGGATTTTTTACGGTTTTATAAATGTTCTTGGTACACTATGGACAGTCTGCAGTATAAAGCCACCATTCACTTCGCATATAACGTTTTGAATTGAAAGTAATAACCATGCTCAAATTTTGACATACCGTGTACAAGTACAAAACATATTTATAACAAGTTAGTAACATCAGTAACATTTACGCATATTAAATTTTGTTTAGGTATGGGTTTCTTCCGCGTAGGTACCATGGTTAACTAGTTCACCAACAAGTCCAACCACCAACCATGGTGTTAACCAAGGTTCGTGGTATAAACCCGTAAAAACTAAATTTTAAAATGTGTGATAATTATAATAATTACGATAATGAAAATAATCGTGATGGTTAACGAGCAGCCCGATATTTAATCCAACCCCCAACAAAGGTGTTAACCAAGGTACCAACGTGATATAAACCAGCATAAATTAAATATTAAAATGTATGATAATAATAATAATCGCGATAGTTTAAAACAGTACCTTACATGTAACATTTATAGTCTGCTAAATGCAATACTAGGGTACGATTTTCGCTTCTATCTCGCCTCCATTGTCGACATATCTGTTATATTGGTCATAGATGTCATACCAAAAACGTTGCTGTTGCGAAAGAGGTGGTCCAATTTCCGCGTGGGGAGCGTCACTGATTACGTAATGGTTGCGCTCAGGACCTGATTCCGGCCAATTGAAATCATTATCGACGGCATCAGTTAACGGCTTCCTGGAAAGTAGACAGCAATTGTGCACATTTTGGACGTAGATACTTATACTATGTAATAATCATCATCGGTCGTTAGCAAAACTTACTCATATTTCACGAAGTTGGTTATTAGTGTCAGCATTATATTTAACCTGTCTTGGTTTATGGAATCCAGGTTTTGAAGCAATGCTTCTGTTATTTTCGTTACGAATAAGTAACCCAATTCATCCGCATGTGCAGCTCCCGGAAAGTCTACATCAGTTTTTAGTTTAAAGAAATTTAATGATCCATCAAATGTAAAAACATAATAATATATTTTGTTACTGTATTTTCTAGATTTATGCAGCTTTATCCAAGAATCGGCGCCATGGGCGAACTGCGAGTCTCGTAACATATCCACATACCCATTCATTGTTTGGTTGGTGATATTCAAGCTTCCAAAGTAAAAATCCCGAATAGATTTAGCCAGGTTTCGCGACTCACAAGAACCCAATGGGTATTCTATATTTGAAGGAATAACTAACTCAAAATTTTCATTTATGCGATCAATGAGGTTCGGATTTTTCTTTATAACAGGTATCATCTTGATACCTTCCTGAGCATTAAAACCAGTTAAAATAGGAACATTTTGTGGTAAACCGGACTGAATGATTATTTTAGGATGTTTGTCAATAAGAGCGTCTTCGTATTCAATTTCGATGCACGGTACAAATGGAGCAAAAGGTCGAATTCCATTTCGCGAGTTGTTCTGTCCCATGGCATCTTGCGCCTGAACAATATCGAAAGGGTCTAGTCCTCGTAGCTTTTCGAGCATGTCGTTAGTGGTCGTTCCATGAACACCCAACTCGTTGCACAAAGCCAAAGCATTTGCAACAGGATGTAGGGCCAAAAACCTGTAGTTCAGAGCACTTCCGCTGATCATTATCACACGATGGAACAGTCCGTCGGATTTAGGCGTTAGAGTTACAAAGTGTACTAGACTAGCGCCTGCGCTGTTGCCTGCTAACGTAATATTGTGAGTATCTCCGCCGAAGTTCTGAATGTTCGCTTTGATCCACTTTAGCGCGAGCAATACGTCCTTGATACCCGCATTACCTGATGCTTCTTTTATGCCAAGTGACAGGGATCCTAGGGCCCCCAATCTGCAACAGCATTACCTATTTTAAATATATTAATCTATTAGGATTCCTATCTCGCATGGGAAACATGGACATGGAGGTTATAGCCAATCCCTTTGTGAAGGAGACACAATTCCAATCTGTTACCAGGGCGGACTGTTGATTTGATGTAGTGTGTGACATTTATATCTGATTAGTTTGTAAGATAATTTTATATGACTATACATTTAAGTGTAGTTATAGTGAAGTGTAGTGTAGTTTTACCTGTAGTTTACTGTAACAACGATCACATCACGAGCTAAAAGTAGCTGTGGGCCGTATATAACATCAGAGTTTCCAGATAGCTTGCTGAACTCTCCACCATGAACGAATACTAGAACTGGCAATGGTGTGGTCCTGTTGGCGGGAACGTATATGTTTAGAAACAAGCAGTCTTCACTCAAGAGTATAACCGGCCATTATGCTTGGCGTTTGTGGACTATGAGAAAGCCTTCGATTCGATCGAAACTTGGGCGGTGCTCCAGTCTCTACAGCGGTGCCAAATTGACTATCGATATATCGAAGCATTGAAGTGTTTGTACAAAAACGCCACTATGTCAGTTCGTCTCCAGGACAAGACCACAGAACCTATTCAGCTGCAGCGAGGTGTTAGACAAGGTGATGTCATATCTCCGAAGTTGTTTACCGCTGCACTGGAGGATATCTTTAGGCTTCTGGACTGGGACGGACTTGGCATCAATATTAACGGCGAGTACCTCACGCACCTCAGATTTGCTGACGATATCGTAGTCATGGCTGAAACCCTGGAAGACTTGGGCAAAATGCTCGATGACCTCTGTAGTGCCTCTCAACAAGTAGGTCTTAAAATGAACATGGACAAGACGAAAATTATGTCGAATGTCCATGTTGTGCCTACTCCAGTGACAGTTGGAGGCACTCCACTTGAAGTTGTTGACGACTATACATACCTAGGACAAATAGTCCGGCTAGGTAGGTCCAATTTCGAGAAAGAGGTCAATCGACGAATCCAACTCGGTTGGGCAGCGTTCGGGAAGCTACGCTACATATTTTCGTCCCAATTACCGCAGTGTCTTAAGACGAAGGTCTTTGACCAATGTGTGTTGCCAGTGATGACTTACGGAGCTGAAACGTGGCCACTCACTATGGGCCTTATAAGAAAGCTCACTGTTACCCAAAGGGCAATGGAAAGAGCTATGCTCGGAGTTTCTTTGCGCGATCGAGTCAGAAATGAGGAGATCCGCAAGCGAACCAAGGTCACCGACATAGCTCTAAGGATTGCCAGACTGAAGTGGCAGTGGGCAGGGCACATAGCTCGAAGAACAGATGGCCGATGGGGCAGTAAAGTTCTCGAGTGGCGACCACGTACCGGTAGACGTAGCGTGGGTAGGCCTCCTACAAGGTGGACCGACGACCTGGTAAGGATCGCAGGTACCAGCTGGATGCGGAAAGCACAGGACCGGTCTTTGTGGAGATCTCTGGGGGAGGCCTATGCCCAGCAGTGGGCGTCTTCTGGCTGATGATGATGATGATGATGAGTCTTCACTCATTTGGTTTCTGCTGTAGTCTCCCTCGGGCTGCGGGCACACTGCACCCTCTGCGGTGGCGTCTAGTACATCAGTCCACGGCCTTATTGGCACTGGAGGCTAAGACATTTATGTATTTTAGTTAATTAGTAACATTTTAAAGGTTTTAATGATGAATGAGAAGTTGAGAAAATAACAATGAGAGTTACTGTAGTTACTGTTTTGCAATTACAAACGAGACCCACTGAATATCATATATAAGAACAAATATTAAAATGGCTAAAACTATAACAACAACTAAAAACTAAACTAATATCGGTTAAAAACATAGGACTCTCATAGGAAGATCTTTAAGATCTTATAGATCTTAAAGATTATTGTGTATCGTGTATTTTAAATGGCGATACTCAACCGTGAGGTCACGGTTAGCGGGAACCAGGGGCGTAGCTAACGCCGTACCAGCCGTATCAATGATACGGGGACCCTGAGCTACACGGGCCCCCAAAACGTATGTAAAGTTCAATAGAGAATTCAGAAAAATTCAGAGCACGCCTCCCTCGCTTCGCGGACCCGGCTTATTTAGAGTATATTGGCACACAAATGTAGAGCGCGCTACGCACGCTAATTCAGTGATTAAAGTTATTTTTATTATTATCATTTATTGATTTAAGCTGAGACCAGGATTTAAGTTACTCATTAGTACCCCCCGTAGTTGGCGGTATCAACTAGGGGGGGCCCTAGACAACTATTAATACGGGGCCCCCGGAGGGCAAGCTTCGCCACTGGCGAGAACGCAAACGTAACCGTGACGCCACGGTTGAGTATAGTCCGCTCCGTCTAATTAGAAATTTCAAACGTTCATATCTTATTTCTGAAGGTATTGAAAAACGAATGTTACTACTCATTAGGTAAAATTAAACGATAAAAACGCAGTCATCATGTCTATTACAGTCACACAAAAAAGATGTGAAGTAGCTAGTAACAACCACCTAAACTACAGTAGTAGATATAAGATAGTGTTGTAATAAATACTTACCATAAATCTTAATTTTCCTACTGGTTTCTCGGCGTATGGTATCCTTTGATACGAATAATAGGACAAGCAGTCTGCTTGGTTCAATTTACCGTTTACATTTCCCGTTGTTGTTGATACCAAGGGTGCCAAAACTGCTTTGGTTTCTGGGGTGATGATCATAGCATTCGCTATGAACCAGATTATAGGACGTCCACGCATGTTATTTAAATGTTAACAGGAATACGCGCACACGAATGATTTTACATTGGCTTATACGTGTCACATTAAGCGAGTACACTGTTTTTATCTATACTTACAACAACGTGCTCACCATTTGGTGAAGGTGGCGATTGATAAGAATAAGGCCAGTTAAGAGCATTTGCATGAATACTCAAAGACATAGAGCAAAAAAATTAGCCAGTCTGCATCTAACAAATAGACTGTGAAACTGACGGGTAACATTTTACCATTCAGGGCCGGTCTACACTCACCATGAAGGCAGTTAACTTTCCAATCTCTTTGCTCAATAACTATAATATGCTCGTTTTTGCCCGCAACTTCGAAAAAAAGGTAATTACGAACCCGAAACAAACGAAAAGTTTCGATTCCGTGCTGAGAGGTGTATGTTACCCGACCCCTCTCAAATATTGATGATAACCCGAATGTCATTAACCGTGTGTACTACGTTCATGAATGATTCAAACAAAAAAACGTGATAGTGTAACATTGATGATATAAAATTTCCCAATTCATATCTTTATTCTTTATCTTACTAAACAAAACTATCTTACGTACTTCTTTTCTTTATCTTTTCATCAACAGTTTTAATGAAATGTGATAGTCGATTTTCGCTCTAGGAATACGAAACTTCGCTATAGGTTTCTCCGAGACTCGTGTCGCTATCATCATTTAAGTTAAATTAAAGCGCATAGTAGTTTATTTAGTTTCCGTGTTTGTTGACATTATTCCTTACTAGCGGCCTGCCCCGGCTTCACCCGGGGTTTGTCGGCCTTTCTTTACTATAATATTTTAGTAAATCTTTTTTTTATATTTCAGTATTTTTTTAAAGAATTGTGGATATATGCGAGGCTAGGGAACTGTGTCAGGACAGGAAAGTGGCGGTCCATAGTCTCTGCCTATCCCACCTGTGGGACACAGGCGTGAGCTTTATATATGTATGTATATTTACTGTAATATGCCTATAAACCTTCAGAAATTCTCTAACTGATTGTGAAAACTGCATTAAAATCCGTTGCAGTTTAAAAGATCTAAACGTACATATAGAGGGACAAACTGAGGGAAGCGACTTTGTTTGATACTAGGTAAAGAAGTCGCTGAGTGAATACGTGAAGGCATTTGAAGGCAAGCGCCACCATGTGGAGGGCTGATTTGTATTGCCTCGCCTTCGCTTGTCGACGTTCGCCTACAGGCAGAAAGGAGCCATGCGTCAACGCAGTAAGGTTCATCTTTAGACGGCAGCACTCGCCTACCTACTACTTGTCTTTGCTCGCGTTAGTACTAGGCTCGGCCAACATGTATAGGCTTAACATCATCTGTGATGGGGTCACATAGTGCTTATCCGAGAGGAGCCCACATGAGCTATGACTAGGGTTGCCAACTTTTTTTAGACCAAATATAGTTTATTCGGGTTTAGAAGCCATAAAAATATAGTAGGTGGGGAATTTATCAAAAAATATATAGTAGGTTTTTTAAATAAAATATTACTACTTAAATGTATATTTTCTGCTACTTTGAGCTTTTATTAAAATATTTTCATTTATTTTTAATATATCGTAGCTCTTTTGTTTTGTTTGACTTGAGTTTGACGTCACGCATAGCCTCCTTCATCTTAATATTTTTCTTTTGAGGATCTTATGGACGCGTTCTGTTTTGCGGTAGTGGTAATGTTTTGTTAATGAAATATAGTAGTTTCGCCTACTATATTTTAATTTTTAATTTATAGTAGGTTGACTCCTAATATTTTTTTTTTTTATATAACAAACAAGTCAGGCATTTGACCGCCATCTCACCTGTTGGTAAGTGACGATGCGGCCGAAGATGAAGCATGCCCGTCTTGGAACAGCCTATTCACTCTAGCCTTAAAGGCATCCAGATTATATTGATCAGGGAACACACTCGCAGGCATTCCTTAGCCGTACGCATTATAAAGGTCGAGCCAAAGCGGTTCGTGCGGATGGCTGGGAGATCCACGACATAAGGATGAAGCAAAAGCAGATATCACACAGCAGATATCTCTGACAGATATCTATCCGTTACCGTGCTGTCATCTGCATACCCAAAGGTACCTGGTACAAGCAGATTGTTAATATGCAGCAGGAATAAAGTCGCGGACAGTACAGATCCCTGAGGAACTCCCGCGTCGATAGCCTGGAGATTAGACGAGTAGCCATCGATAACTACACGGATTGAAAGTTTACTCAAAAAATCTGATATCCAGGTGCAAAAGTCAACAGGAATACCAAATGAAGGAAGCTTGCTTAAAAGGCAAGCATGCCAAACCCTGTCAAAGGCCTTAGAAATAACAAGAGACACAGCAAGGGCCGCGCCATGTCTCTCAATGGCCTCACTCCATAATTGTGTGGCATACACCAGAAGGTCCCCAGTAGACCGACCACGGCGGAATCCGTACTGGTGATCGCTGAGGAGATCGTTACCTTCAAGATGCGCAAGGAGTTTATTGTTCAGTGCACGTTCCATAATCTTACAGAGTATGGAAGTGACCGAAATAGGGCGGTAATTGGAAGGTTCGGCACGGCTGCCTTTTTTGGGCACGGGCTGCACATTGGCAAGCTTCCACGACTTAGGTACAATACCAGTCTTAAGTGAGAGGCGATACAGGCGCGTGAGAACAGGAGACAGCTCGGGGGCACATCTACGCAGGACTATTGCCGGTATACCATCTGGTCCACTAGCCTTGTTCACGTCCAGACTCCGCAGGATTTTCAATATCTCTTTCTGATGTATTCGCACCTCTGTCATAGCGCAGTCAGCACGGGGCGAGATAGGTGGTGTTTTTCCTGCAGTATCCAAACGCGAATTCGCCGCGAAAAGAGAAACAAGCAAATTTGCTTTCTCTTCAGCAGCATGGGCCAATGTTCCGTCTGGTTTTAGCAACGGAGGCAACGAAGACTAGCTGAAATTTGATTCGACCGCTTTTGCCAAAGACCAAAACGCCATGCTCCCAGGAGGGTAAGAGGCCAGTTTGGCGCCAATCCGGCTTATGTGATCGAATCGAGCCCTGCGTAGCGTCCTTTTGCAAGACTTGGCGGCGAGGTTAAAGGCTCTCTTCAGTTTGCGAGTATAGTAGGATACTATATTATATAGTAGGGTTGGCAACCCTAGCTATGACCCATGTTGTTTCTGGGGATGTGAACGACACACGGTGTCGTGACACCTACTCCTCGTACACCGCTAGCGGCGTTTACCGAGGCGTTAGGACTATTAGATATAATTATAGTAGAGTAGACTGTAGGTAAATCAGTGGCCGGTGCGTACTTCAACCTCGCTGGGACAAACCTTAGGCTGCTAATATCCTGGAGGACAGTGGCTGCTTTCCATCAGGTGGACCGTGTACCTACTTAGGCAATAAAAAACATTGGTGGACCGGATGCTGAGAAGCACTTCGGTGTCCTAGGGAACATAGGTTGTTAAAGACGACGATTGTTTCATCACGAATACAAGCTTTGTTGTCTCGGTGATCGTTCTTCGTAGGCCCTGAAGACGAATTGGATCACGGCGAGCATGAGACCGCGAGTTTGCACCTTCGCCGCAGTGGGATAAGAAGGGATTGAGGCTGAATTCGATAAAGTAATCGCAGATTGCCACCCCGTGAAGTTATAATATGAATCGCAGATTAGAAAAAGTTGCTTTCGTACGAGCCAAATCTTTCGATTGCAACAATACTCGACCATTGTGCTCTGAATTAATTCACGAGTGTAAAATTACCCGTATTGTGTGATTATGATAACAAAAATTGTTATGAATTACTTGTCTATTGCATTAGGTTAAGACTTGTAATGATAGATTTAAGAAGATTAAAAATATACAGTGTGGGGCCTGAAACAGGGGCTACTAATTAAAATACTAGACCCTTTATCTAATCCATAACTAAGTCCACGTGGTTTTAATTTTATCAAATGAAAAATAAATGTATTATTATTTATAAACATAATTTATCGAGTCAGCAATGTACTGCATAACGTCGTGTCCAGTTGGTATACTTGACATTGTCATTACGATCGTTTACGTGAAGGAAATGCCAGGTACCAAGACATCTAGCTACAATTTCGCGATGACGAAATTCATTGATTATGAATTGTAACTTTAAATTAATATTTATTCGAGTTTAAGCACTTTGGAGCATTAGGATCTGGTCAAGATAACTTCAGATACTCTGAGGAGTCTGTGTTTATATTTTTTGCCCGTTACAGGCCCCAACCTGTATATTTCAAGAACTTCGAACTTTTCCATTTCGTAAAGTTGTAACTAATACGACTATTTAAAGTGCCACAACTATCGGTTTGATCGCTTATATATTAGTTCTGATTACAAAGTCAATGTCCGCTATTGCCAATCCTTAACGCACGAACTATACGTAAGTAATTGAGTTTATCTACCTTTTTTTGAGGCACGTAATGAAATAAATAATAATATCAATTTTGTAAGAAATAGCCATTTTATTATAATACTTATTTCTAAATAAATTTATGTCATAAATTACCTATATACTTCTTAATAATTTACTTCTTACATAAATTGTATTTACACCACTAACCTAACATTGTTTCAAGATTCTTTGAATGTTGAATGTAGATATTTTAGTCTCGTTATAATTGCAATAATGAGAAACTATGCTTAAGCCTAAGGAATTAGGAAGAGATCTGATAATCATATTATACGCAAATCTTTGATACAGAATAAAATGTAAGTACCTAATTATGTAAGAAATATATAACACTATAGATAATTGATTCGATTTCAATCATCAGTACCCAAGTATGTACCTAGATACCTACTTTGTTCGTCTTTCAATATCGATGTCAGTATTATATAATTGGGTATCTAAAAAATAACGGACACAATAAATAGTAGTTAGGTACGAAACGTAGAAGTTGCTTAAAATTACTTGTACATTGTTTTTTTAATTCATGCTAGCTTTTGCCCGCGACTTCGCTTATATTCTGGTTATGGCCGCGGGAATTACAGTAGGTACAATGCAGGAGCATAATTGCATGATCACCTTAAGAATCATATTCCACCACTGCGCAGTTGTTAAACGGTTTTATAGCATTCATGAATATAAAATGTAATTCATGAATGCTACATGAATTAAATTTTTATTTAATACTAGCTGACCCGGCAAACGTTGTTTTGCCATATAAATAATTTCCTAAATGGCTATTAAAAAATAAGGGTTGATCGTAGAAGGGTGAAAATTGAGGATTGTATGTATTTTTGTATGTTGTATCATAAAAAAATAGAAATTAAAAATTTTGTCTAAAAAATAAAAAATAAAATTTAGGGGTGGACTACCCCTAACATTTAGGGGGATGAAAAATAGATGTTGGCCGATTCTCATAGATACCGGATAAGCACAAAAAATTTCATCAAAATCGGTCAAGCCGTTTCGGAGGAGTATGGCAACGAAAACTGTGACACGAGAATTTTATATATTAGATTTAAAAATACCCTGGGGGTAAAGGACGAGTCCTTTGGGCATAAGGGACAGCTAATGCTCCTTTGTTTTAGCAAACTGATTTTGGCTAAAGATGCACCAAATACCGTGAATGCTGTAGCGGCAAAGGAAAATTTTCTTGAAGTGGTAATGCACTTATGCTCTTATAAAAGTTAACCTATCATTCGCCAGGTTGCTATCACCTTGCCAAATCTTATCCAAATCCGTACAACGGTTCTGGCGTAAAAACGTAACAGAACAGACAGACAGTTACTTTCGCATTTCTATAATAATAATTAGGATAGTATCGTACGGGTTGTCATGTCTTGCCTCTCTGACATGCATGGGAGCCAGAATACAATACAGCCTATTCTTGCGTTGTGGGATTTCAAATTCGACATTTATTCTGGCTTAATATCTCTTTTAAAAATGTGCTTGAAAACGATATTTTTCAATAGATGATTAGCGAAGATCGTTGAGAATAAATTTGTTGCCTGCAATAAAGATTACAGTCACTTTTTAATAGAGATTTGTGGCTAGAGATGTCGAAAGCGCGACAATAGGCCCTTTGGAATGTGAGGTGGCTAGGTTCAGTCTATCCGAAGATGTTGGAGACCATGCTATTGAAGGAGTTGCTGAGGGACGCGAAGATGCCTGGTGAGGGCGCAGGCGCGGGCGGCGGCCGCGGCAGCCCTACCGGCCGGTAGTAGGGCCCACCGTCGATGCGCTGCCAACATAACACACATTTACTTTTATTATTCTTTTTTTTATCAGGCACATACAACAAATTACCGCTATACAAAAATATTGTGCATAATTTTTTAAGTGTAAGTATTTACATTTATACATAATTCTTTTACATTTTGTGCACAGCATTTCATATACTTTTCTAATAGTCTTAATGGTTTTGTGCATACGACGTTCGTATTGAATTATTTTGAAGTGAAACAATGGAAGCATTTTAGAAGACAGCACATCACCTACTCACGAACTGTATAGAATTAGCTAGAATCGCACTATGCATGGATGCACATATAAACATTAGGGTCCAAAGTCCCACAGGGTGAAATGAAATTAATGAAAAAGTATTTATTGAATTAGGGTTACGATAAGGATGAGTGCTGTCGTGCGTACCTACATTCTTCAGTATTTTATTTTATGGTTAAGTTAGTTAAACAGTATAAATTAGTGCGTTCCGAACGGATATGTAATGTATATAAAAACGTCATTGAGTGCATTGGTTAGCTTAATTTTTTTCCATATAACATTCAGCTTCGTTTACTCGAGTAGAAAGATATAGTTTTGGTATCTACGTATTTAGACATAAGTAGATCTACTTCTGCACATAAACAAATATGATTACAGCATTGAATACGATATAACGAAAGCATAAATATTTATACCAAAAAAATATGTTTAAGCTATTGCGGTTATTATCACACATTTTAAGGGTATGTTCCGGGTTTCCTACTGCGTACCGATATTTCAAAATATACCCCGGAACATACCCTTAAAAAGAAAATAAATTCTTAAAATTATAATACTTACGGGCGATAATGCGGTTAGTCGCTGTATTTACAGAAACACGTAGGTAATAACTTACGGCCGAAGTTAGGAAAGATTGTAACGACAAATGGAAATGTAGGCTTTTATTATATTCTAGCGGGTATTTGGTTAGGCTACTATAAGGCATCAATTTAAATAACAATTTAAATAAATAGATTCTATCTGCTAAAAATAATATTTGTACTCTAGGTGATTTTAACACATTATATACAAAGCGCCGCTCCAGTTCTCCTAACTTCTTCTAAGTTTCTAATTCTGCATTACTGGTCGACTAACTCTAAGAATTATTTGTCAAATAGGTACCACCTTTACACGCGGCGGCAAGCAAGTTCGGCTTGTTCTATCTACAGGCGATTTAGAGTGCGAAGCGACTTGAATCTAGTTACTGCATTGGGATATTTAGCGGACACGTTACAAGGGCTACGCGAGCTAATGCTGGGGAGTGGGGGCGCGGACTGCCGCCGCGGTGGTGCTCGGGGTGGCCAGCCTAATGCTCCTGAAGACTCCAGGCTTGCGGGTGCTGTACCGGTACACGAGCCCCTAGGGAAACCACAACCCATGCGTCATTGTACCAACACCATCATATTCTGCTCTGAAAACCACCGAAGTAGCTAGTTTTTATAAAGTTTAGTAGACTTGATATTTATGTACAGTGAGACTGTCGAGAAAGGGATGTTATAGGGATTCAAGAATGGTCTATTTTACTATGTACATTTTTGTTTTTGGACGATGTAAGTATACTAAAATGTTTTATGTCTTACCTTCGCGGAATGTAACGTAACATTCAGAAGCGTTGGGTGACTGTCTATAACTATAAATTCGACTTCCTGCGGCAAGTAACCTTCTGCTGAGACCTGTAAGGGAAAAACGCTCATTAAACTTCCCTCGTATTTAGTTTGGCATATATGTACAGCAATGAGGCTGCTCCGCTTATGCTGCACGAGCATAATTACCTACGGTCGCGTTATTTTCACTAGGTTTCGTTTGACTTTGTGGTTTCGTCCACACGCGACCTCAATTCAGTTTCGCATTTATATAAAGGTAAGAAAGGTAGATAGCGGTGGTCCATAGGCTACGGTGACGGCTGGCCATTAGACAAGCTGTAAGCCTGTTTGCCACCTTGGTGGTATTAAAATATTTTACTTCTTTTAAACCAAGCTACGGATTTTGATACGGTGCTGTCATTATAATTGAGTGAACTGAGTCGCTAGTAGATAATGTTAAAAAAAGTAATATAAAAGATACGTCACCTCAAGCCGATAAGTGCCGGGCAGCAGTATGCGCCAGAACTCCCCGTACTTGGTAGTGTGGTAGCCTACGTCGCGGCCCTTGACGCGAACCGCCGCGCGCTCCACCGGCTTCCCGCTGCCGTCCATCACGAATCCGTGCGCGCCGCGGTGCGCCTCCGCCAGGTACTTTATCATCGACTGTTTGGGGGCAACGATTAATAAATAAATATGGTTGGACAATTCGTACAGCGCCATCTAGCGCCCAAGTAAGCAAAGCTTGTGTTATGGGTGTTAGATAACTGATAGACTACATATATACTTTTAAATTTAAGACTTGTTATACATACTACACCCAGACCCGTAACAGAAATTAAAATTCATCATTTCAATTTCGTTCGGCCGAGAGTCGAACTCGGGACCTCGGCGTGGCAGACCGGTCTAAACCAACTGAACCACTCAGGTTGTCAAAGAGGTGTGAGAGAGAGTAAGAGTGTGCTGTAGTATCGTACTTTATCGTCGACTATTGGATGCAAAGAGGTGAGAGGGAGTAAGAGTGTGCTGAGTGTTAGCTTGGACTGGTCCAGATTTGTTGGGTGTCAAGAAGTGCGCGCGCAACATCCCTGATTAGGTCTGTCGCGGTCCGTATGACTGAGAGATAGGTAGGAAGGTGGGTATGTCGGGAGCAAACGTCGTGTTACGTTAGGCCACCCGCTAAAACCCATCGAGTCCTAAGAATTTATAACAACAGAAAATCTATTGTTAAGGTAGATCTGCTAAAGAATCAATGATATTGATTATCGGAATATCGGAAATTATAGAGTTCAATATGTGTAAACCACACGTAATAAGTTGGCAAATTAATAGTGCTAATGTGTAAATGATTGTAATAATGCATGGACACATACTCGTGTAAATAATATGTATCTAGTATATTTGTCGGGCACTTGGTGGGAATATCTGTTCGACGATTACACAATCTTTTCAATTTTATCTTTATCGCTCATCAGTCTACTGACTATGCAAAAGAGTTGATATATGATACACTACTGATAAAGGAATTTTAAGATACGGTCAATATAAAATCAAATTCTTGATGTCGTATTAATCAGTTCAACACTCGTAGTGTGCAAATATCGTGGATAAAGTATACAAAAATGCCGCGGCAATATATATTCTGCTTAGCATTATTGAGTGGTATAATTAGCATCAGCGCTGAACCCCGATCGGCTATAGCGCATCTTGTTTCCGGGAACATTGTCGGCTCCGTCCGTTTCACGGAGACCGATGACGGCCTCCATGTTACTGGCGCCATAGTGGGTATGCCGGCCGGCAGTTACGGGTTCCACATTCATGAGTTGGGTGACGTCACTACCTGCGACACGACTGGCGGGCACTTCAACCCCGGGGGTATGACTCACGGCGGGCAGCATCACGAAGTGCGGCACGTGGGAGACCTCGGGAACTTGGTGTTTGTGGAGAATGAGTCGGCGCCGGCGGTCGCTACTATCAACATCATGGATGGTATGATCGCATTGCGAGGGGATAATAACATAGTGGGGCGAGCGGTGGTGCTGCACGAGCTAGAAGATGACTACGGCCAGGGTGACAACGATGCGTCCTTGATCACTGGGAATGCGGGCCCGCGCGTCGCCTGCGCAGTCATCGGCGTGCTGTCGCCGAACGGCCCGTGGAATGCAGCGCATGTACTAAGCCCTTCCGCGGGCTTCATTGCCTTGCTTCTAGCGTTAGTGTATTACCGTAAGAATGCTGTATAGAGTCACCATGAAATCAAACTGAGATCCCTCAAGCAGTTAAATACCATCCCCTACACGATTAGGTATGGATTTTGTGCGGTTTGTTAGAAAGTATTGGGCGAGTGCACTTTTCTATGCCTATCTATACGTACTCACTTAAAAGCAAATCTTGTTAACTGTTTTGTCTGTTTTAATTAGACTTTAGACTATTGTATGTCAAGTGGTATTCTATATACCTACCTATGTAATATTATAATTAAGTATTGATAATGCCGATGTTTATCTTCGCAAATTGCGAAATCCCAGTCAACCGTGCAAATATAAAGTGCTACAAGGTTACATTATCGAGGACTGCGATGACGTACAAAATTAATCCTTTAAATCATCAGACAAAAGACTATAATTGGTGCCAAGTTTAGGTACCTACAGAAAATGTGACCTTGAAAGGTAGAACAAGTTCGTAACCTATACCTATAAAGTATACCTTTTGAATAAAGGGTTGATTTGTAGGTAATTTGCAGTAAGTAGGAGTTTTATTACCTGTCTGTTATCCGACCAGTACTTGGCTAATTCGTGAGCTGGAGGGAACTTGCAACACGATATTTCTAGGGTAATCTCCATGCATCCGTGCCATAAATAGTTGTAGTCCTGCATTCCTCCTGTGAAATAAGGTTTGGTATTTAAATAACTACCTACTTACTAAACAATTAAATTAGTTGTTGCAAACCCCGTAATAGGAACCTAGGGAAGTTTTGCCTGGAAAAATATATTCACTATCCATTTATACCCATACTAAATGTAGCGTAAATAAGACGCAAATACGCTTATACATTCGCATATTTCACTCTCCGGCCCATAAACTATCTAAAATTAGGTTCTGCATTGCGTTTTTGTGAAAGAAGAGCAAACCTACCAACACACTTTCGCATCTATTTATAAATAAAATGTAAATCGCAATCAAACACGTTATCGGCGGTAGTAAAGGAGTGCTCTGTGGGCTCTTTTGTCACTTTTATGTTGTACAGCTTTCTATCAGGTATACATATAAATTGGTTCTAAAATGTTGCTGTAAGATTTTAGGAACCGTTGGTTTGTATTCTAACGTAGTCAAATGCGTTGGATTAAAAACTGTCGAAATATCGTGAACTACAACCAAATTCACCAAATAGTTTAACAAATAAACGCATTATTTTACGATGAAACACGTAAACATTATTATTTAATTATATTATCTTTAAATTCGGGTAGGATAGGTTTGTGTTGTGACTACTTGATGAGGAGCCCCGCGAAGCATATAGCTACGTTAGTTTGTAAACTGACGCTTTTCGCTATTTTACGATGACAGATACCTACACCTCAAAGCTCACCTTCAGGACGATTTCGTCCACTTTCGTATCTCGTCCACTCAATTTGTGCATATCTGTTTTTGCTTACTTGAATACCAATCGACGTGGGGATTCACCATTAATACTTTGATTTATTATACGTTTTAATTTGTGACAGGGACGCTATCTACATCCTCTAATTTTAGGATTAGCATGTCATTCGTTATCACGAATGCATTCAATGTCATGCGTTAAATGCATATGAGGCTTAAATAAATAACGGTTTTAATTCATTCATAACATTCAAAACAAAGAACGTGGTCGTAAGCTTAGGCACAAAATATCTATACTAACGTAAGCATAGGTGAGAGAAAACCAACCTGTAAGCGGGTACCAGGCGGCGCCGTTGGTGATGCCATTCTCGAACCGTGGAGAGCCGCTCTTGCAGCTGACTCCGCGCGACATCTTAGCGTGGTTGTTGGAATAGACCAGCGACAGATGTCGGAACACGTCGTCGTCAGGCGCAATCGATGGCGAATGCGCGTAGCTTTGGAACACTGCGTTCAGGGGACATGTGGGGCAAAACGAGCCTTGTTAGGACAGAGTAGAGCCAGTGCTTTTGCTTTGCCATTCACAATGTTGGTAATTCTAGTAAGAGTAAATTGGCAGTTGATGGGTGGATTACATGGCAGTGTTGAAAATGCAGCTGTCTACTTAGTGGTCTATCTATGGAGGTCCAATATCTACCTATAAGTTGCAGTAGGTACAATAGAAATAACCTTTAGGTTTTGCCGCCTTTTTTACTCCAGGCGACCATTTAGCCGGGAATTATTTCGAGTACCTACCGAGTAAGTATTAAGTATAAATAAAATAAATAAGTACGTTCAATAGAATAAAAATATATACATCACCAGAGCACAATACCGAAGATCTGCATATTCCTTTGAGCAGCGTAGAGGACGTGAGATTAAAATGTGAGTACGAATCGAAAATATTGTTTACTTATTTCATGCTGTGAGTTTTACTTTGAATATTTATTACGGAAAACGCTGTTATATTGTTGAATTTGTGTCCTGTATAGCAACTTACTGGCACTAGGTGTGTTGTCGAAGGGGTAGGACGCGACGAGGGCGCCGCCGTGCAGCGAACCCGACAGCACGAACTGTATCTTGCTGATCCACTGTTTCACCGCTTCCGTTTCCGGTTGCGGCTGCTTCGTGTTCGCCTTGAAGTAATCCGGGAAGTTCCGGTTCAAGTCGTACTTTTGGGCGTTGTGTCTGTAAATAATTATGAAGTCAGGCACTCCTCTACTTAGGAACATTTTTATGCAATGTGCTTCAATAATACGAGATGTGAGAGGGCGCCACCTTCAAGTTTTTGCCCCCTTTCGGTTGCGAGGCTCAAATCCAGCATTGTACCACTATTATGGGCTGTTCATGATGATGAAACGAATTGGTAGGTACGACTTTCCCTTCGCATTTTGTGAAATATGATAATTGATGTACTGGATCAGTGAATAGTTAAATTATTCGGTGTTATATTGTGCTGTAACGCTGTCACTCTTTTCGTACAAATCCGTTACGGTGCATGCGTATGTAATTGTGTGGGAGGTACGTAGAACTATTATGTTCGTTCGCACCGCAGCAATTTGAATAATTACCTGCCGATAATGGTGTCGCATTGGCCTTCCCTGGACATGGCGAAACCGTCAGGGTTCATGGAGGGCATCAGGTGGATCCGTGTGTTGTCCAGCAACCATTTTATGTACGCGTCCGTCTCGTATGACGTCACCAAGTACTGGAATTACGACAGTTTGTTAGTACGATACACTTAGAAAGCAATAGCGAAGTGAGTCGACAATTGACCGGAAAGTTTTTGAAAATAATTTTCCGTGGAACATATTATCGATATAGTATATAGTGTCCCTTACCATCAAGTGAGATGGCCATAAATATATAGGTACCCAGAGTGGACATAGGGGTTGGGTGCTCATTACGATACAGTGGACATTTTCATAGAGTGAACTTTTCGGTAATGTGGACATTCCTGTAGAGTGGACATTTTGGTAAAGTTGACGTTTTAATACATTGGACAATTTCGTGCAAAGGACATTTTGACACAGTAGACCATGTGAACCTAACACACATATAGAAGTATTAGGACATGGCGGTCAAATACCGCGCTAGTTCGTATAAAGGTCACGACGCAGGTTTCATATACCTAAGAAAACACTCACTTGTATCAGATGCAGGAGTAGCTCCCGGCCCACGGCTTCATTGCCATGTATATTGGCGACGTACTTGACGTCGGGCTTGCCGATCATGTGTTCGTAAGGAGACGCAGACACCACCATTACCCACAAATCGCGACCTGCCGGCGAACGTAAACATCACAGCACAACTGTGGCACAACTGACAATATCCGGCTTCCCTTTGCACAACGAGTTCGTATTGTTCTAACGTTTGGTCTAACCGAGAGCTGTGCTATAAAAGAAAGAACTTTAAGATTCACTTTAGTTCTGTCTTGATTCGATTTAGTTCTTTGAATCACTTTTAATATGTATGCATGTATGTATGTAAGTAAAAACTCTTTAAGTACACAGATAAAATAATGCACACGAGAATCAGCTATAGCAGCAGCGACAGTGACCTACTTTGTTTGAATATTTATTTCAGCCTTTGTCTGTTAGACCATTATCTATGCTGTATGATGACTTAGGAGTGAATATCTAGTACCTTCTATCTTAATTTATATCTATGTAGAGTGCTCGAGCCCTGTTTAGTTAGTTATCCTAATAAAATAAAATAAACTAGGAAGGTATTTAACCTAGGTACCTAGAGACCCATTAGTAGAAATAAACAGTTAAGTACCTACTTTTTTGATTCTGTTAAACTAAACGGCCATGCCTACCCATATTGAAAATGTCAGTAGTGTTTGGCAACACAAAATGTGTAAAGCTGTTGCCAATTCTAAGGCGTTCAAGGATTACTATTATGCGAGATTTAACAACGGAATACTACTACGTCATTTGGCTCGGATCTCTACGTATGATTTGGTTTACATAAAGCGGGCAGTAATCTACTCGTAGGTTGAATAATGGTGTGTATAACTGTCATAACATTAATATGTATAAAGAAAGAATCAATGGGTCAGTCCAACTATGAATTAATACGTTCATTATTATAACATACCGTGTTGATAGTCGCAGACCGTTTGTCCACGTTGCCGTTACCGGGACGTAAACGAGTACGAGACGACGACGCCGAGGTAGCGACACAATCAGTATAATTATATAGAAAGTACTGTGTGGACACAATACTGTATGGCCGCCTGCCCACCGCCTGTGCTCGTCCACGGTGCTCGGGCCGGGCAGTGTAGTAGTAAATATATGTATCACTACTTCAGCGCAGTCAACTTGTTCTAGGTGACCTCCCGGTGACGGTGGACTTAGACCACTAATTTTAAATATCGAAGAAACAAGATAATTCTGCAATTTTCGCGTAAAACGGGAACGATGAGTAAACATGGGTTCTAATTGTACTCGATTAGGGACACTACACACTGCCACGGTACAGTCAACAGCAATAGTATCTAGTACGAGTATGTAAAAAGTCAAAAGTCACAATTTCTTTATTGAGTAGGACATTACATATCTCTATCTATATGTACTTACAGCAAACGACTAGTGGACCCAGTGGGACATCGTGGTGGGACTACGAGTCCGGAGTGGTATATAGTCCTGTCATATCATAGTATTATTTTTGTTAGAATGTCTTGTTGTGGCTTTAATTTGACAAAGAAGTAATTTAAGTACGATGGCAAAAGCCCAGCAGTGGTATACCGTAATGGCTATTAAAATACATTTTTTTAACTTCCCTGAATTCAAGCTTTTTTAAATGTAGGTAGTAAATACAAAGAATGACATAGACCAGTTGAGTTTTGGACGAAACATATACACGAACTGATTTTAAGACAATTTGGTGTTGTCCTATTGCTATTTCGACTAGTTGCGGCATATATCCTGTTTCGTTTTGGACGAAACGCAACTTTAGATAAATTTAAAACAGAATGATAGTAAGGACCAGTTGCTATTTGGTCAAATTGTAGATATATGTATAGCCTATGTAGATCAGACGAAATTATACTAACCAAAAAAAATTACTGTTGAATGTGTATGACACAGATTTAAAGAGAAATTTGTGTAATATCAGTGACATTTTTATATTACAACTCGACACCTTCAAGGAAAACGTGAGAATGAGCTAGTACGCAGCTTTAACTTCGGCTTCGACAATTATATAACTGCTAACTCACCTTACCATCAAACGAGAAGTTACATACCCTGAACAGATTTCCCAATAGAGTAGAGTGCGGTAAGAGAGGGGTAGCGAGCGGAGACGGCGCGAAGGTAGCGCGTCATCTGCTCATGGTCGTGGTAGCGGAACTCCAGATCCGGGCTACCGCCGTCGCGGGGTTCCACCTCATCGGACCTCGTGGAGAGCTCCTCCGCTGGACGGGATGAAAATTTTACATAGGTAAGACAAATACCTGAGATATAAAAACAGACTCCTGCGAACAACGTACTGACGCTAAAAACTACGCCATGCTGTGTGTACGTACTCGGTCACACACGCACACATTGACAACCGAACTACGCCATGGCACAGATGTTTACGAAATAGGCCTCATGTCACTGTTGACAGCGCGCCATCTTTATTTTGGCCTGAGTGTATGAGGATAATGTAGGTTATAACAATAAAGTCAGGGCCCAGGCCTACATCAACTGCTGGCAGGCAGACGAGGCTATCAGGTTGTGGAGGTCAAACGGTAGTTGCTGCACGTAAAAAGCCACAACACCACTTCTAGTCTAGAAGGAAGGCGCTATCAAGTAAATCTGAAAGGGCTTTCCTACTAGAACAGTGAACACTGGCAGAACCCAGGATTGGCCGCTACGATAATAATGTAGATACCAAAAATATGTCTCGTATAGCTTTAGTGGTTTACTGTATTCAAGTGTGAGTCTTTTATCCAACCATCGTAAGTAATACGTATCAGATCAGGGATCACATCAGCGATAGTTTACTCAATACGAGTAGGATAGAATCCCTAAAAAGTACACTACTGGTTTTCTCTTTTCAATTTTCCGGGATAGATTTCCAATTGTTGTTTTTCGTAATCTGTACATTTCATCGTAATTATTATGGTTTTAGGTTAACGGTAGGTACTTATAAAGAGGTTAGGCTATATGTTTCCTACAGTTAACTCTAGGTTAGGTACTCATGGAGTACCTCGCATTCATAATATTATTTCAATTATCTAACAACAATGACAACTTCATACTTACAAGGCACAAATGAAGGGTCGACTGAAGACTGTCCATAACCTGCTCCTATAAAAAATGTTAAAAGAAGTAACTGTCCTATCCTGCCTGCTGAGGTTCCGATCATCTGTGAAAGACAATTGAAATGTATTAATCACCTAGTATGTATTTTTTCCATATTAAACAGTCCCTAATTATTGTAAAATATTTGTTGTCTAAAGTCACGAATTTACATATGCCAGTATACTTCTTATACAGTTATTTATACAATGTTAAGGTATATGAATTCTGGGCGTCATTGTTTTCCGCTTTCACAATCTACATTCACTAAGTACTTGGTATGGTTGACGAATGCTGTATTGGAATGGCTTTCTTTTATACATAATTGACTACGCGACACGGATGCGTATGGTAGCTACCTACGCACACGTACGATGTATAGCCATCTCCGTCGACCCCTACGAACCATCGTACCCCATTACGGGTTAGCTCTGTACTTTGGAGATATCAATTAGGATAAAATTACAAAGAAAATACTAACGTTCCTGAGGCACTGTGGCTTTCACGCGAAAAGCTAACGCTACTATCTAGTTTGGGTATGGCCGAGGGCCGATCCAGTTGCGCGGTGGTCGGCGCGGGCGCGGGCAACCGGTCGCACGCGAAGGTCACTGGGGCAGTGGACCGCCGGCCGCGCTGCGCCGGCGCCGGCGACCGCCCGACTGCTTCCAAGCGCGGCTTCCCACATCATGTGGCCATTTGTTTACATTTGGTAACAATTAGCAGTAAACGTTTGACGATTACACGCTCATCGGTAGGTATTACATTGTCTATAGAGTAGTCAATAGAGTATTTTTCGGTATTGTTGTTTGCTTAGGTATTGGTAAGTACGTAGTAAGTTATCTCAATTGTTTCGGATTCAATTTCAATTTAATTATACAACAACAAACAACAACTTTACGTAGCAAAATAAATCGTACATGTTTTTTTATATACCACATAGCTGGTAAACAAGCTTACGTAAAGTAGAGGATATTTAGGTACGCCATTTAAGATGAGATTAAAAGTAGATTCGCTTTTCAATAAACTGTGACGGTATGCAAATGTCTAATTTATGTATATTTGTAATCCGATTATAATATTGGAAACATTAAGTAGGTATATTGTATGGTGGTTAGCTATGGTTAAAATATTACGTTATTGATTCGAGCAAAGCGTATCGGTGAAGGGTAAGGGTCTCTTATTTTACTACGGACGGAGCCATAAAATTAAGATGTTAATCTGAAGGTAATGATGTAACGAAGAAATTTTCAAAAAGGCACACAGACGGAGATCCACCTGATGGAAAGTCGCCATCGTCGTCCAGGACATCTGCAACTTTGAGGTAGGTACCTGACAGTAGGGTAGTGCAAAGGAGGGAGGAGCTCATTCCACATCATACACGTGCGCGGTAAAAGGCTCGCGATGCTCGCACGTTAGTTGGATACCAGGCATCTAGCTAGGTAGTGTGGATGAAATCTATCCCATCGTCGGAGGGTACAGTGGCACCAAGTTAAACAGTTCTCCGGAACATTCCCCGTAAATTAATGAATTCAAATGAAGTTTGGTATGATTTGAGTTCATACTACGAGGATAACGTAACATTGGATACTTTTTATCCCGAAATTCATCCCGATTCCCTTGGTAGAGGGGATGGAAGTTTATAATTTATAACACGTAGGCCGTTTTATGGAGTGGCCGATTGTCTAAATCAGACCACTCCAAAGAAGTCAGATACTGCCAAATGATACTTTTCCATGAAAATCTTATTCATTCTTTTCTAAACTTACTCGCCAACGGGACAGAAAAAGATCATGGCGTTAATGTCCTGGTTATGCACTTACGCACGAGGGCCCGAGGTCTGCCTTGAGCATGTTTCAGGATTAGCAGATCAGATAATTACAGTAGAGCAACTGCCATCTGACCTCCGTGAAGCTGCTACCAGGGAAACCTGACCAGATTAGATGATGGTTGGTGCAGGTGTCATCACGATGTTTCCACTCACTGTAAGAGCATCGGTTAGCATTCAACTAATGTACATAACTCAGAAAAGAGTCATTGGTACATTGCCGCAGTGGGATTCGAACCCGGTACCTCCTCGCTTACGAGTCGGATACCTTAACCACTCGGTCACCGTCTCAATATACGGACATATTAGTGAAATTGTATGCATTATAAGGGTTATCAGGAAATACAGTAGAAACAACTTTTATCATGAGGCCAACCGTGAAATTGCTCAAAAGCAAATCAGATTTGTTCCGCTTTTCAGACACATTAAAGTCACTTTTCTTTTTGGTAACTTTAATGTGGCTGAAAAGAGAAACTGCCGAGAGGATAAGTAAGTACTATCGCTAAGAAAAGTCGAAGTTAGGGTGACTAAAAAAGAAAAATAGTTTGTGCCCGGGCAGACCACCGTTTTGTGGGTTTCCAAAACCTCTACTATCGCTAAAAAGTAGATTTTTTCTTGTATTCGATGACGTACGTTAACCTACGGCGCCCATTAACTCTAGTACGAGCGAGAAACGTTCTTTGGAATCATCCTGTGGACTCCAACAGTTTGCATAGTGAGGATCAGTATTCAGCCCGTAGCGGCTAGTACGATGGCGGAATTGTGCTGTAGACACCAAATCAAAAAGTTTCTCTGAACACTACCCATTGCACAGCCGGTAGTACACACACCGGGAGCCAAAGCCACTTTGAACAGTTTGTGATTCTTAGTTGCTTGTTAGTATGGGATAGTTGACTATTCGTATGACGCACCTCTGCATGGAGTCAAGAGGAGAGGCAGATGGCAGTTTCGCCGACTCAAAGATGAGGACCACTCCATATTATGTGATGATGATATAAATGATGGACAGGGGTGTTCTTTGAACTGCGGGACAAAGCGCGGGGAAAATTTACAGACATGTGTCTTTTGGCCGTTGAATTCGACAAGGTGAATTAGCACACCGTGACGGTATATCACTGAACCTTGGGGTACTTCAGCATTGATCGTCTTGGTATCAGATCAGCTTTTATCGACAGCGACTTTGATGCTAGGCTTGGCTATATCAAGCTAGAGCCTACCCCTTTCTCTCGACAGCCACTGCGCCGGTGCATTATGTACCTCTACAAGAACGTCACTAGATGAGTAACCATGACGGTCACTGACCAGCTGGTGATCTTCGAGGTAACCAAGGAGCTGAGTATTGAGGACTCGGCCCATAACTTTACAGAGCAAATGAGGTGTCTGCTATGGGCCTTTAATTTTAATGGATCTGATTTACCTTTCTTGCGTTTAGGATGCACTTGAGCTAGTATCCACGAAAACGACATTGTACAAGAGATTATAAGCGCATTAACATGGGAGACAACTCGGGAGCTTATTTTTTATAACAATATCCGGTATGCTATCAGATACACTGGACTTCTCTCGTCTCATAATTTTTTGGGTGAAGCGAACTTCGGGCTGGTACCCTCACACCGCAAGATGGTAGGGCGCCCCAATTATTCATTTTATACTTAGTTTCATGACCGTTACCAACAATGACCGATAGGTACCAACACGCACATTATAACATATTACTTTTTTGCCCGCGACACCGTCCGCGTAAAATTCGTTTACTACGAACTGGTCCCATTACTGTGGGAACCACATTGAAATAAAAACTATAGCCTGTTACTCGCCGATAATGTAGCTTTTTGTAGGTGAAATCATTTTTTAAATCGGTTTAGTACATACATACATAAAGCTCACGCCTTTGTCCTAGATGGGGTGGGTTAGGCAACTTCGTAGCCTCGCATATATCCACAACTCTTTTCATACATATCTTTTTATTCCTGCCATTCGGACCCCAGCTGTTTTGAGAACATTACTAGTTAAGTAAGTTAAGTAGTTTTTTAGTTAATCCATTACAAACAAACTAACAAACAAACAAAATTTTCCTTTTATAATATTATTTTTACTATTACTATAACTTAATTGTTCCATAAGCAACAATGTTACTTTAAAACAGGTATTATTTTAAATAACTGGCCCCATCAGTTCAATGGATCGTGTGAATTCTGTGCACCGCCGCGGCGGCCGAGGCGCCTAGGCTGTCCAGCTTTCCTTCCGCTGCTTCATTGCGACGTTGACTCATTGACCTTATTATCACCGTCCCGCTAAACTCGCTGCCAACTTTCGTTTTTAACGACAGAAAGAGTTAGCATTGATCTCCGGACATTTTTGAGGATGAACATTTTACACGTGTTTCTTTGGTTTATTGGCGTAACCACCAGAGTTTATGGATTACTCGTACATGTAATTAATTGCGCCATAATATAATCTTACCGAAATACAGATATTGGTGCGTAAGAAAACAAGAGTGAAACCCATAATAATAATAGTAACGTTAACTACCTTTATGCTTATTTTAAATTCGAGTATCCCAGTTCTTTATGTATAGATACTTAACTTATTTCTTTAGTTTCCTCTTGAGTGCCTTTATATCTTTACTATAGGTACTATTTAGATATTTTAAGCCTTGCCTTGCCTTAGTTGCTTTGGATTTTGATGCAATGAAAAGATTAATTCAAGAGGAAGGTACGTATGGACCTAAGCGAGAAACGGTGGGACTTGGAAATCCTAATAATAAAAATGTTCCAAAAGTGTGCTAAAAGGTTTAAGCACCGAATAATAAATACTTATGTGTGTTTAAGTCACGAAAATACAAATTTGGACGGGTACTTAATGTGTAATAGACTACCTAATGCCAGATTGTACTAAACTTAGGCGACCAACGTAAGTTAGCGCCTTTAGATATTCCATAATATCTAGGAGTCACAAAATCGGTGTCAATAAGTTAAGAGTGAGTTAGCGAGTTTTGTTTTCACTTATGGTTGGTATTGGTGCAATTAGTAGTGTCATTAATTTTATTTTCTTTGATGATTTGATACTTATTTATTTTATTTAATAACAGTTTATTGTGCACAGAAATACACAAGTACAAGTATAACACTTTATTTCACTTGAGAAATAATTTTAGGGGGTTTGGACCATTGAAGTTTTAAAAAGTTACCTACATCGGTGGGTAAGATGTGAATTTAGAGAGTTATAAAGGAAGTAATAATGTAAACTTACAACATGTTACTACGGCATATCTGTAAGTACCTATAAAAAGCTATTCTTGAACCTAGCCGGTAGAGGTTATCTGTAGTAATAGCCAACTTAGTAGGTATATTCGAAATATTATATTACATACATAAAGCTCACGCCTGTGTCCCACAGGTGGCAGAGACTATGGAAATATTGTATTATATATATAATGGAAAATAAATACCCGTAAATGTTAATTTCAATGATAACTTCATAATAAATAAAAAATTATATTGAATTTTGTTATTTGTATCAATATTACGGTACATAAATGAGGTTTAATTCCAAAAATATGTAAGAGGAGGTACCTATCCACAAGGCTGTGTTTTCCACTGATGGTACCCAAGAGAAGAAACAATGCAACACACTTTTTTCTTTGTGTGAAAGTTGGGAGCAGCGGTATGACTTGTATAGCGGTGCAGTGGGAACATGCAAGTACTTGAAAAACAATAATTTAAAGTAATAACAGTGAGAAAGGAAACTTAGACACTATTAGCAAACGTTACAGGTTATAACCCAAACTTCAATTTATTTAAAGTCTCTAACACAAATCTAGATTCCATATTTTAAAATCATTACCTACCTATACCAACAAATTGTGAGCAATGTATTTCTACATTTTCAGTGCATATAAAGTCGTGTGTTAATAAACAATTAAGTTTGACATTCAAGCGAGAGAAAACAATAATGCAGCCTGAAAGTTTTGCCATAAAAACATAAGCAATCAACAATTGAACACTGACCTTGAATTAGGGCGAAGTCCTGCGCTAAATGTGTTTACAACTTTTTCCTTTCATTTATGATTACGAGTTTTGAATAGCCGTAACTGTAGCATGGGAGGGAAGCCGCGCCAAGGCACGAGTCCTTGCGAGAGCGAGCGGCGCGCGACTGGCGCGGCCCGCTCCGCGCCGCCTGCGTCATCCAGCCACCCGCACTCCGGAAAGTGCTTTCTCTCATCACCATCCCGCAAAAAACACCTCTACTCCTCGGCTTCAGGGCTCTATTTCTCAAATCCCTACCTCCGAATCACTGCTCACCAGGAGAAAATCTATTTTACACCCTCCCTTACAGAGCACAAGAATCAGTTTCCCAAAATCAGCCCGCCGGGACTCCTGGTGACGTAGGTCGGTCCCGCCTATATCATGATACTTTTCTCGCGGCTAGAGTTTCTTTCTCGAGGTATTTAATTTACTTACAATATCTACGGTATCGAGAATAAACGGAGAAAAGTCGGAGAAACTTAATAATGGGTAGTTGAACTCAGGGCCTGCGTTACTTGAGAAGGTAGCGTAACTGTAACTGGCGTCTATGTAATCAAGATTGTTTTTCCTTCTTTTGTTATATATCGTAATACACTTACGTAGTTCATCGTGTGAAGGAATCTATAACGGATATCACTTTATTAAGTATTGATTCCTCAATTCACATCCATTATTAACAATAAAGGTAGTAATAAAATTTTAAATAACCACATCAAAACAAAACACGGTTACGTTATAATGTGTGTAGGGTAGCCTTACCCTTTTACTTATTTAAATTCTTAAATACCTGTACATATATCTACTTATGTACATAATATGTAGGTACAAACATATACAATTTTTGGTTTTACGAAAGGATAAAGCTAGTTGAATTTTAAACAACTAAGCAGTCAAGTTTAATCAAGAATGTGCCGTCTCTCCCGCATAAAAGTTGCGGCAATTATACATTGGTGCATGTTTGATAACTGAAATATATAATGACATATTTCTGCGAGAACAACTAAACCGTTACATTCTACAGCATAATGACGAACTCCTTACTCTTACTTTTCTTAATACTTATGTAACTATGCATATTCATATAAGCGAGTATAAAAATACGTAGCGAGTTGAATATCGAAAAACTACCTAGTACCTACCGATTACCTAGTCAAGGAAGGTAAGCAAAAAGACAGGAAAGTTAACCGATTTTTTGCTCTATGGTAAGTATGGTTTAATCAAGAACATGCCTTCTCTCCCGCATAAAGATACACAAAGAATGGTGCATATTTGATGGTGTAGGTGTAGGGTAGGGGTAGGAGTAGGACAGCCAGGCCGCGCGAACGAAGTCGCGCCGGGCCCACTAGTTTGATATGTAATATAATAAACAATGAAATATTTTTGCCAGAACAAACTATAGATTCAACAGCATCATGACGAACTCTTCCACAATTTTTTATAAAGTATTAGTAAAAACGTATTACTTAAGCATGTAATGAGGTAGAGATCTAGATTCTGTTGCTCATAACATCTTCGATTCATGCACTTAGGTAGGTTTCATATAACAAGTTCTCACAGTGACAACATACTTGCCTTATGCCTGTAAAAAGTGCGCTGGCTATATTGAGATATTAACTCTTCAACCCGAAACACAGCAATGCATATAAAAAATAAAAATAATATACAAACCTAGCGCGTTGAGCTCTTTTACTACAATTATGATGTTTACTTGAAAAGACATCAACGCGCTCGCTTTTTTCCTGATTGATTGCTCATGGATAACAAAATTCTTACATATTTAGTATACATAAATGAGTGTGCTATATCTATGTGCAAACCTGACTCATAGAAGTGAACTCTATTTTATGAAAACTAGTTTTATAAAACGTAATTTTTCAGTGTCATCGTGAAGTCCTCAAATCTGCCGTAAGACGCCCTTTTCTGACCCTTTACCCTCCCTCAGAAATCTCCACAAAAGTCGGTCCTGTGCCGACTGCATCCAGCTGGTACCTGCTACCTTTATCAGGCCACCGGGACCGGGGAAGGTGGATACCTTGCGAGAGGGCTACCCAGGCTGCGTCTTCCGTTAGTCGCGTTTAACGACAACCGTCAGTGGATGGACTGGCGCTATATTATAGTTTGCCGGTCACCACACGGCCATCCAGGTCTACATAGAGTACACTGAAAGTTCGGCGCGTCTGGCCGCTTATAAACGTTTGAATTTCAATGTTTAATTTTTTTAAACATAATAAACTCAATCAATAATAAAAAGAAAATTAACGAGAAATCGCTTGTCATTTGTTTTTTATCACAAGCAGAGTTTCGTCGTCCGTAGCAAAGATGGAATTAACGCGAAAAAATTTTAGAGCCATGATTTTCTATGATTGTAGTAGTTCACTGTCTCTACAATATTGCACTGTTTGTCTTCAAAATTATTTTGGGAGGGAAGCACCTCACTTTAGCACCGTAAGGCGTTGGTAAGCAGAATTTGATCGTGGCCGTGTATCTCTCCTTGACGATTCATAAAATTCTTGAAGGTTGGCTATCAGGAAGGATGGCAAAAATACCATCACGGGGCCCTCAACAAATTATAAATAAAAATTAAATGAGAGAATCGTGAATAGTTATGCTAAGTAGATATATTAACTACACAGTCCAATACTATACATTAAAGAATATTTTTTTACAGCTTTGTAACAAACGTCCCCCCATCTTATGGAAGCGGTGAAGACGGTATACACAAAGGCGATAATAGAAACTCAAACCATTAACTCTAATTATTTTTGAGCATATTCGTTATTTTTATGTAGGCATACGCATGTAGGCATGTAGGCATATGTTGGTTCCAGTCCCAAGATAGATTCTGAAAGGTCACATAGTGAAACGAGTCTTCGATTAGTCTCGAATTCTGCTCCAGTTTAGTAGCAACATGGGACTGTAATAACAAGATTCTGCAGCAAATGGCTAAATTTAGAATTCACTACTTGACGTCACGATGTTACTGAAATATGACGGGTTTTATGAAAGCTGTATATATGTCGCAGCCAAATGGTTAAATTAGCCGTTTAATTAAACGGCTAGCTTTTTAAGCAATTATTTAATTGAAAATTGGCCAAATTCATGAACTTTGAAAGTAAAGTCTAATGAACGATATTGCCTCGAGTTTACGGAGCTCTTCCATTCATTGTCATAACGCTAACCTAAACTAACCGAATAAAAACCTAATGCAAACTTTTATTATACTTTGAAGTTATTGTGGGTAGGTTAGCATTGGAACAATGTGTGGAAGAGCTGCGTAAACTCGAGGCAATATCGTTCTTTAAACATCACTTTAAAATCTTATGAAACTGGCAAATAGCATAGTACATTTCGGTCACCACCCACTTTCCGCCATTTTAAAAAATATCGATTTTGCGGCTACTCATAAAACTTATGCCAATCGATAGGAAACTTTAATATATATCGATCACTATGTTCAAAAATGTCGAAAACGGTGTACCTTGCGAGATATCGCAAGTCAAAGATGTACATTATCTACCGACACATGGGGAACAAATACCTCTTACTAAGTCTACTCATAGTCAAATATCTTCTAAACTACTGAACCGATTTCGATTAAATAAATATAGGAATAATTAAGATTAAAAGACCTTTCAAATAAAGAAAACCGCATTAAAATTGGTTCGTCCGTTCGGGAGCTACAGATAGACGGATCATCATCGTCCTAGCACTTATCCCGGCCTCTGCTAGGGTCCGCTTTCCTACTCAATCTTCTCCACTTCGCCCGATTTTTGGCATCCCCTTGTCGTAAGCCGTTGGCTCTCGCATTCGACTCAGCGATGTCAATCCATCGCTTCTTATGCCGCTCACGGAGCCTCTTTCCTGATACCGGCAGATTCAGGCACCTATTTCCCACGTATCCCTGAGGCTTACGCAACACGTGACCAAATCAGCGCAGACGAGCCTTAGCCAGACGAGATCTTATCTGCGGTATCCCTCACACCAAGGCTGCCGCGGATGTACTCGTTACATACTCGATCGAGTCGCGTAACTCCGCTCATCCAGCGCAGTATTTTCATTTCGTTGGCGTGGAGGTCGCGAACGTGTTTCGTCAGCGCTGGCCATGTCTCGCAGCCATAGAGCATCACCGGTCTAATTATACTCTAGTATATAAGCCCTTTGAGCTTTACAGGGATTTTAGTTCCCGCCATTTGGCCCAAGCCGCAGAGATTCCGGATTTGACATCGGGGCCGATATCGTCAGACTCGTGCATCACGGATCCGAGGTATTTGAATTTATCTGTTCTATTGACAGCTTCGTTACCTATACGGATGGTGTCGGGATCCGCGCTGCAGCTGGCCATATACTCTGTTATGGCGATATTCATCTTCAAACCACCGTTTTCTAGTACATCCTTCCACGTGTTTACTCTGGTCTCAAGATCTTGCCTAAGCTTGCTCACCAGTACAATGTCGTCAGCGTACTTCATAAGCCAAGGAGGCATGTCCTGAATTTCCGCAGGGAGGGCATCGAGCACTATGCAAAACAAGTAAGAACTTAACACAGAACCCTGGTGGACACCTACAGTAATCGGGAAGGGTTAGTATGGCTTACGATGGTTTTGACAACAGCTCCAGTATTGGCATACATGTCCGGTATAATAGAAATGTACGCCTCGGGCGCAGACTTTGCTCTCAGAGCCCACCAGATTATCTCCCGAGGGACACTGTCGAAAGCCTTCTGCAGGTCGAGAAATGCGTAATGCAACGGTTTTGTACTGCAATGGGACTCCTGGAGGACCTTGAGAGCAAAAATGGATCTATGGTGCTGCAGCCCGGCCTGAAGCCGTATTGGCATTCCGACAAGGAGAGCATTCCTGGCGAAGTCTCTTGTCAACAATCCGTTCGAATAGCTTCATTGTGTGGCTCATAAGTTTGATACCTCGATAGTTGCCGCACTCTTGCACACTGCCTTTTCCTTTATAGACTGGTGTGATAATATTTACGCGCCACGCGTCAGTTATAAGCCCCGTAGCTACAATCCTGTTGAATAGCTCAATGGGCAAGAGTACGCCCCGGGTCCCCATTGTTTTCCAGGTTTCTATGGGTATTCCGTCATGTCCAATAGCTTTTCCGTTTATCATACGTACCAGAGACCTCTCCATCTCATCAGGGGTGATCGGGCTTATCATGCCAAGCTTTGCAGGAAGCTGTGGTGGTACGTAGTTGTTGGCATCGTTAGACAGTTCCTTGAAATGACAGCACCACCGGTCTTTAATAGAGTTTGCACTTGTAAGCAAAACGCCATCCGTACCTTTTATGGCAACACACTTTGTCACATCCAGACTGGCTCGACTCCACGGTTTTGCCAGCTTGTAGACGAGCTTGTGCCCCTCCACAGAAACCAAAGCATCGTAGAGCGGAGCCAGCTGGGCCGACCGCGCTTTTGCCACCGCCATTTTAGATTACCGCTTTGCTCCCAAGTACACTTCTTATCCGATAGTGAGTTACTGTGCTGCCATTTCTTGAATCATGCCTTTTTGTCCCTAACCGCTTCCTGCACCTCACCATTCCACCACCCCGTATCCTTGTCAATTCGTCGGACGTTTTCGACGTGCCGAGTACTGTTCGTCCGAGTTTGAGGATGGATTTCTGATAGTGACACCAGAGCTCATTGAAGGTTTCACCCTTTGCGCTACAATCGAGGCTTTCGGCTGCCTCCATAAATTCCTGGCTCGTGCTGCTCAGAGTCCGCCACTTAATAGACGGCACGCAGCGTTCTGCTGTAGGCCATCTACTACTCACGCGGACGACCATGACAAAGACTTGGTGCTGTGTAGTGAGGCATTCCCCCTGGATGATCTTGCACTGATACGTGACCGATGTCACGTCTTCGGATCAGCAGATAATCGATCTGTGATTGGTGCGGGCCACTTTTGTAGGTTATGAGGTGTTCTGGTCTTTTCTGGAAGAAGGTGTTGACCAGTGAGGTTCGGAGAATATCTTCTCCCTCACTGTTTCGCTAGCCATAACCAAATCCATCGTGCACCCGACCGAAGTCCTCGCTCCTCTGGCCCACATGACCGTTGAGGTCCGCACCAACCACAATCTGTGCGAAGGATAGTATACGTGACAGGGTATTTTCGAAACTGTTACAGAAGGCAGTTGTTTCGGTGTCGGCGCAGCCGGACTGGGGAGCATAGGCGCTAATGAGGTTGGTTGTTATACCCTCAATTTGCGCCTTGATCACCATGAGTCGATCGCTCACTCTGTTCACCTCCAGAATGCCGTCCCGGAACTCATCGCCCACCACAATAGCGACCCCATTCCTCCCTTCTGCTGATCCGGTGTACAACAGCTTGTATCCCTGCCCGATTTCCCTAGACTTGGAGCCACGCCACCTCGTCTCTTGCAGGCATGCAACCTGAACGCGGCGCCTGTGCAACAAGTCAGCCAGCTCTCGAGACCGGCCGGTCAGAGATCGACGTTTAGGGTGGCGAAGCGGAGCTTCCTACTGTTAGGCGCTATCTTCTTTAACCCTGCCCGCGCGTAACAGGGTAGCCCTAGCCCACTTATCGCAGGTGTAGGGCAATATGCCTGCGCGTCGTTTAGCGGCGACGCCCTAGCATGGGGTTTACTTCCAACAGAGGACCTTTTCATTCTATTTTTTGCGGTGTTTTGGCTTTTAACATGCGGCGACTACCATCCGCCCGTCATTGATACATGGCGGCAGTGAGATTTGGACCCGGTACTCTCGCATTGCAAGTCGGTAATTTACTTGGGTAAATATGTCCCAACCCAAGTGCTAGGCGATGTAGGTACAGCGCCAAGTGCTATGCGGAGAACATTTTCTTTTCACAGAAACATTTTTATTGCAGCGCCCTCTGGCGTGTTGACACCATAACCCCTGCCTAAGAATGTTAATGCCTATTAATGTCAAAAACACTAATAGAAAACCATATTTGAATTGGTCAAACCATTTTAGAAATAAATGGGAACACTCGCATGTACGGATAAATGTTTTTTGCAGTGCCCCTGGCGAGGTAACGGCATAACACCTATGTAAAAACCATCGCCGATAAATCATAAATCCATGATAGAAAATCGTATCTAAGTCGGTCAACCCGTATTGGAGATAACGTTTTGTTTGTTGGGGGGAAAAGGTGATTACGGCGCCCCCTGGTGAGTTAACACCATAACACATATATGAGAACCATAGCTGATGAATGAATCAATCATCCATTATCGAAAAACGTATCTATATCGTATCGTTTTGGAGATAGGTGGTGGCATGCAATGGGACACATAAACCCTAAATGCATACATAAACCATACCCATTCTGTCGTTGGTAGAAAAAGTACTAGACTTTTAGCCTCTAATACCCATACCGAGGCTGTATCAAATTTGAAATGCACTTCCCGAAGTTTTTGAAAGTATACATTTTGGATTTGTAGCCATAAATAACAAGAAAATTAAGAAATCTGCTACTATTAACCTGCAACCCCCATAAACCAGAATGCAATTTGTATATAAAATTCATTCCACACCGTATGTTTTTGCTTAGATTTGAGAGTATGATTTTTGCACTGCTCTATAGGGATTGCAGACCTGACGTAAAAATACCGTCACGGGGACCTAAACTGTTCAACCAGCCCATGGGTTCCCAGCGGGAGACCTTCGTTAGGTGTGCCTCCTATTTGGCGAAGCGAGGTTAACCAAGGTCTTCCGCTGGGGACCCGGAGACAGGGAGGCTAAATTAGTAAGCAAGCAAATAAGTACAAAAAGCTTAACGTTGTAGGACCATACACAAGGAGAATGCTATGCTATAAGATACTCCTGATCAGCATGATAGATATCCCACAAAACCTTGCACGTTGAACTCTTTTACTACAATTGAGGTGTTTACTTGCAAAAGATATCAACGCGCTCGCTTTTCAATACAATTATTTGCATCTGGAAAATAAAATTCGCACTTATGAGAGTGCTATATCTATATGCTTGTTGTGACGTGAAAGTGAACTCTATTTAAAAATATATATACGAGTATATATATAAAAGGAGGATCGGCGGAAAGGTATGGACCCCAGCCTATATGACCAATAACATTGAACGATATGTCATTGGAAAGGATTTTTCATTATCTACAACTTTTACTATGCCGATAATTCTCGAATCGTTGTGCGAAAAAAGATTATGGTCAATACAATTGTATTAACCAATTGGTTATAATAGTACAAAATGATGTTTACTTTAATTGCACATAACTTTTTAAAAGTTATAAGTAATGACTATATAATGACCAATAGGTACCTGCTCAACAGTATGAGCTCCTAGCCCCAATTTTACTTCGGATTTTACATTAGATCCTTCAAGAGGTAAGTTAGAGGGTCTCGGTCGAGGTGAGAAACGCTTTGATTACGGTTACGCCCAAGGTGTTACTGATGTCCATATTATATAGGCAATGGTGACCACATTCCATCAGGTGGCCAGTTGTCTGTTGTGTACCTAACAATATAATAAAAATTGGAAATAGCTTTTAGGGAAGAATTTCACCCTATGATTATCCTTCAGTACCTGGACACATACTGTCATCAACATGTAACATGACCCCAAACATCAGTCTATTGTTAGATTACCGAATACACCTTGAATTAATAATAAGAGTATAAGCGACCTTGGGTCCCGTTGCGCATTACAATGCATCTGGGGCAGCACTCCCGAGGTTAGGGGCGGGGGCCGCGGCGCGCACGCGCATCGCCCGCACCACTATCGACCGGCGCAGGCCGCGCGCGCCGCGCCCCGGCCCGCGTCATAGACACCCCACATGCGGTAACGCTACTTGGAACAGAAATATGTAGTAATTTAGGTTTTAGGGAGAGTACTTGAATTTCCTATTTTATAGCCTGTCGCTTACGAGTCAGACCCTTAAACCACTAAGGCTCCGACGCTCTTTAATAAGTAACTACGCTAAATCTATATAATAAAACTGTAAAAAGCCGTATCTACTATTACTGAAGATATTTCAGAAAAAAATGGTTGGGATAGGATTCTGAGACGTAAACAATAAATTTTTTTTTTTGAATTTGAACTGTTTGTCTGTCTGTTCGCGAATGACGCAAAAAATACGGAACGGATTTTGATTCGATTTTGATAGTTTGGTAGATTAAAGCCTGTACAAGTACAATGTGGTACAATCTAAACTATGTTTCATCTAATTCAGGTAGGTAGAATAGATACAACTTGACCTCTCCGTAGTACAATAGTACAATACAGAGATCATTTAAAATAGCTAAACTAGGGCAAAAGCTAAACTGTCATAATAACTAATCCTAAGCGGACGAAATCGAGGGCAGAAGCTAGTAACTTATAAAATAAAATAGTATAGATGGGTACCTAATTTAGTAGTAGTAGGTACAGGATAAAGTTTCCAGTATTTAAATCTGAGTTTTCCACCTAAATCTCTTTAAATCTCGTATTTTTAAACGAGTTAATTATTTCATCAGTCAGAAAAAAAGGCAGGATAGTCAATCAGCTTCTCTTCGTTTGTTTTATTCAATTGGACCTTTGTTTCGTGAATTCAATAGGCATTTCTCGTTGTATTAGTACAGTTTGCTAATCATATCAGTATTCCCAATTTTCTAAATCCCCTTTTGTTTTGTTTTCCTAAACAATACCGACCTAAATTATTGTTTGTAAAACATGTCAATATCTGTTAGCCTTTTAGGCGCAATTTGTTATTGTCTAAGGTTGATGACCTATTGATAGTGTGACGTCATCATTGTGATACTGTTTGGCCGCTGGCGTATGGCACGGCGGGGCGCGGGCAGTTTTCCCGCGCAAGCTATCGGGGGCGCGGGGGGCGCGGGCGGGGCGCCCGGGAGGGCTCTTGGCGGCCCGGGACCCTCTCAGTTACATAACCAACGAAAACGCACAGCTCTGCGCACAAAAAATGTGATTTTATTTTGCATTTTTTCTACTATTTTTGATTATACAATTTTTAGGATAAGCACCGTGATATTATGTTAAGTGTCGCGCGACTTATTATTTCGCTTTCTATTTAGACGTGTAGTATAAAAGTTAACGTTTTAAAGCTCCTTGATATTGTGGTGTACCTATGTTAAGTGTTTAGAAAAAAATTAGCTCACATCAAATTAAACTTAGAATACTAAAGCTAATACTTCGCTCAAAATGTATGTAGTTAAAGCTACTGAAAGTTAACGGTTTGTGTAGAAAATTAAATATCGCTTAATGGTTGTGGAGTGTGGATCCCACTTCATGTTATAGTGCTTTGAAAATGATAATTTTAAAATTAAACAATATTAATTACTCAAAAGAAACGAAAAGCAATACGAAAATTTAATTAAAATTTTCAATAAACAAAAAGCTTCGCGCCTGTATTTAGGTACAAGGAAAGCTTAACAGACCAAGGAAAAATGACTATGGGTGAGTATTATCTATTTAACTTAGCAACTTAACTTAATTTAAGATATTTAAGTAAAGTACTGTCCAGTATTTGTCTTAAAATTGTGTGTAGTGTGAAACTTACTTAAGTCAAATGTTGTAAGTACGTACATCGTCTAATGCTGTGCCAAAACTTATAAAAGGGTTCAAAACCGTAGTAATTGTTACCGTAGTAGTTGTTAATTGTTACTAGACATAGTTACCGAAAAGTATGCTTCCAAATTCTTCTTTTATTTCTTCAATAGATAGGTTCCACTTAAAAGCAATAACAGTGAGGGCCCTACCTTTACCTAATCCAACGATAAGATGCGTAGGTGTTTACTTGTTCTTAAAACGGTACCGTAGCATCCGATAGAGATTAGGGATGTGCAACACGTATTTTCTAGCTAGGTAATGGAATACAATGAGAAACGTTCAGGTATATATGATTATATAGTTAAGTATTCGATGTTTTTAGAATAGATCTAGATCGAATGGGTACATCAATAGCTCGACTAACGTTATTTGAGGTTTTCTTATACAAAAAGAAATGCTTTCAGCAGCCCATAACAGTCCACTGCTGGACTTGAGCCCGCTCGGTTAGTTGCCCTTGCTTCTCCACGCTTAGCATGTTGTTTTTGTTGTATAGGTTTTAAGACTTGCGTAGTTATTCACTACACTTTCGTCGCACATGTTATCGGATTTATTATCAATATTAACCGTGGTAATAAGCCCGATAACAGATGCGGTTAATGTGTTTTTCTTGTGTTGTTAAGCATACTCCAGATTATATCCTATGATTGGCCTTATTTTTGTCATCACCTCTGATATCACCGTTCGAAAATCTTTCTTTACTAAATCAAACTGAAACCTTTAAGATCCTCTGTGATGTTTTTGTAAACCTACTGTACGTGTATATGTAAACCTTTACTTTACATACAACTACAATAAATAATTGTAATTTTTTGCTTCCAATGTGACATTTAAACTTCAAAGTAAACCATTTGCTGATCCTATTCATGTCTGCTTGGAGTTCGCCATAGTCTACAAGTGGGTTAGCTGGGGTTAGCAAACAACTTAGTAGGTATCGGTCAGCAAAGAAACTTTACTGTCCTAGCAATGTGGAAGGTCGAATGCGTACAGTGGGTATGTATAGCACAGGCTCCAAAACCAAGCCCTGTGGTACACCATTTATGCACTGTCTCTCTTCCGACATCTCGACTTCCGAAACGTTTACACCTGAGGAAATACCTCGATCCACTTTAATAGTTTTCCTTTTGTTGACCTTCTGCACCAGCTTTGTGAGCCCTTGTGGTTGGAACTTTGCCCAAGGTTTTTCGTTGTCCAAGTAAATTACAACGAGTGATCCGACAATTAAGGGCAGCTTGCACCAAATTCTTAAACTGATACTTAAACAAAAAGCTCCATACAAAAAAACGTTAAACATTTATTTAACTATTTTATTGTACACAGTAAAACATACAGGTGCAAACACAATTATAAATGACACAACAGGCACAACTTATTTCTAAAAAGAAATTTCTTCCAGCAGGTCTACAGAAGTGAGATGTTACATAAGAAACGCAGATACGACGTGCACAGTACAGAATAAAAATAATTATGCTACTAGATACATACACATATACATACAAGCTTAAATATATAATGAATGCGTACATACATAATTATATAATAATTTATAAAATAATATACATACATAAATACATATCTATTTAGGACTAGACAAAGAAAGCTAATGCTCTCTGACGCGCTTTTTAAAAGTAGGTAGTGACGGACTGTCACGCACCTCATGAGGAAGAGAGTTCCACAGTCTCGCAGCATGCACAGTAAAAGAGTAGGAGAAGAAATCGGAATAATGGACGGGGATGGCTAGTGACGTTTTGACATTTGAGCGACAGGGTTTGTCCTGGTCTCGGGAAAAGTGAAAGAGGTTACGGAGATAAGAAGGAGCAGAAGGATTGTACAGGATATTAAAAAGGGTTGAAAGGATGTGAGCATTCTTGTTTAAGAATTTGGTGACGTTTAAGAATTTGGTGCAAGCTGGGCTTAATGTTGGTCCCGCGCTAACACGGTATAACCGAATTTTACGCAAAATCGCGGGAAAAGCCAATACGTATACGACATATTACAGTTTTACGCTAAAATCGTCGAAACTGGCAAGAATATGGGCACTTCTTAACTTTCATTAGATGTTTTTTGTTGTCGAGGCCACATAAAACATATCCTGTGTAAATTCCATTCATCCCACATTCGTTCATCATTATGTCCACATTCATTATGATGGTTTCAAAGATATGACAGATGGTCAGGAAACCCTAAAAAGACAATTCTTGTGTTTCACGTGCAAAATTGGTTTGATTGAAACCAGCCCAACGAGCCCAACAAGAAAGTTGACAAAGCTATTGATGGAAATCGTTTTCGGCTTTACGTAAATAAACCACACGACGACGTGGTGCTGCCGAGAAAGTGGTAATAACAGACCTATTGTAGTTAATTTTGCTTATATAACCTGGATAACTTTTTTAATTTTTATCCCGTCCTAGAAACTACGAAACATTGTTGGCTTTACCATAAACTGCAGTGTTGCAGCCCTGGACACTCAATCTGAAAAGCAATTCTAGTTGCGTCACCATCAAAACATAGATGTGTGTGTAGGTATAGGTACCTTTATGTTGCGTTGTTTGGTCATAACGCAGGTATATTATCCCGGAAAACGTCTAGAGAAAAACATAAGTAGTTGTAGCAACTAAATTGCATTAAATTTCCTTTTCTGTAACGCAATCGAACTTAGTTAGAAAGCAGGTACTTATATTTTGTCACGCGATATTTATTCCAGTTTTTCTATAGGTACCGATGAACTCCTATATCAGTGTTGTTATTATTTTTTATAGATACGAAATTTAGAATTAATGTACTTGTTTAAACTTCCTTACCTAGTAGGTTCCTATCTAAGTCAAAACAGATAGCAATACTGTTGTTTTTGGTGTCTTTGTATCTCTTGGGCAAGCGGCTCCACCTTCGGTCTCGTTAAATAGTTAAGGACAGGCATATTAAATGCTAACAGTGCCTTTATTCTCTACTGCTGTAATTTGTTATAGACCTGCTAATTCGTGTGTGTAATAAACTATAATGGTTAATGGGTTTAATAGGTGACGCAATGGCGTTACACATCCAGTGAGTTCAGTCGGTTGGCGCACGCGCGCAGTTCGAACGTGCGCGTCGCTTGTGCCGGAAGCGCCTGCGCATATAGCCGTCAATACGATCGCGCGCCCGCTCCTACGACACCTCACGTTCCTTGCCATACGGGGCATACGACTACTAAAACATTCCACTGTGCGTGATTACGACTCTCGAGTTTTAATCCCTCCCAATCATTCCACCTAGTTGGTAACCATTCACAAAAACTGTAACAATACTCCTGCGAATGTACGCGCCCTTATTTGAATGGAGTGTGAATCTTTCTTTATCGAGAATGGAGAAGAGTGAATTCGCGGTTGTCGACTTCAAGCTAGACGACAAGCATAAGAACTTTATAACGAGCACCGGAAATGGGAAATCCAATGAAGAAAACAGAAAGAAAAGTTCGAATTTTTCTACTGTGATTAAAATACGTAAGTTGTATAAAATATTGAATTATAAACTTCGTATCGAAAATCCTTCTTTAAATAAGAACTGTTAACTACCTAACGAATACTAAATGTACAAAATTTGTCCTATGTCCCTAGATTGCGTATCCTAATATCAAAATCCTATTTCTTAGTATTTCAAATTTGTCAAAATGAACTCGGTATTTCTTTAACCCTTCTAACCGTTTATTATAACTTACATACATAGGTACTCGTGCCTACCGTTTCGTACGTACGACCTATATTAGTAGTGATTTGCAAGTACCTAATATTAAGATAACAGGTTCTAATTCATGATCTGTTATATGTGTTTCGTTTGTTTTCAATTTGTTATTTTAGAATTTACTTTGAGTAGTTATAGGTAGTTAGTTTTTAGTTTGACCCATTTTTCAATGTTTTTATGTGTCGCCGGGAACTGAATTTAAATTAGCTTGCGGATGTTAGTTATAGGTACCTATTTATTTAGAGCAATTACAGATAACTTCTTTAACCTCTAAAGATTATAGGAATGTGCGCCATTCTCCCACAATTATCACGTGCCATTCACCTAAATTGGCAATCATCAAGTGAAAATATCGTGTGAACGTTTTCTTCTGAGTAGGAAAGAAACCCCTTACTTATTTATGTACAGTTCAAAAGAGAAAACTTTTACGAATGATTGCTGCAAAAACGGCAGCTGAAAATAATTTCCCGTGATTGTTCACTGTCGAACCCACTGCAATCACACTAGTGGCATAACAAAAATTTCCTAATGATTTCGTATCCCTCAAATCCTGCTCATAGCTATATAAGTAGGTATCTTAGGCAATAATCTAGCTTTATCGCATGTTGTCCTCTGCACCTGCCACAGAGTATTTTAGCTCCTACCCTGCCGAAGGAATTGGCAAGGGATGCGAGCGTCGATTTCCTACTGGTTAAGGAGTCCGTCTCGTAAGCGAGACGAGCGTAACGAGTTCAATCCATTAATTAAACACTAACCGATGTCTTACGGCGAGAGAAAACATCATTATAAAACCACCACATTCTGAATGTGTCACCATGATCCAAACAGGTTAGGTTTTCCTTGTTAACATTGAGGTCAGATGGCAGTTGCTCCTCTGTTAAATTACCTAATCTACCAAATCCTGGTCAAGAAGGAGCTCGGGCCTCCGTGCGCGAGAGTAGGTACAACCGGGATATTAACGCCAACATTGTCAATAATTTTATAGATCATTCATCGTATGTTGTCGTCGACATATACAAGAATAAAATAGATCATTACATCGGCTTTTAGCTACTCTGAAATTCGAAGTAGTTCGGGGTTCAGTTCGGATGGGTTCAATGGGTGTAACCGAATCAAAGTTACGAAAGTTTGTGTTTGTTAGCGCTTCCTAGCGCTTTGTTAGCGGCATGAACTGCCTCAAAGAGATTGGAAAGTTAGCTTCCTTCACGGCTGAGACCTAGACGGGCAAATGTTTTTTCTGCTCTGTGGGCTACCTGCTGGTTTGACACTAATAGTGAAGTTCATTTATGAAGTACACCTACAGTGTAGTACAGGTGTAAACACGCGGTAAATAATGCGCATCGGCTGGTTTCTTCGTATTTGTTTACTCACACGCGTAAAACAGAGCTTACACGACGCTCTCGAACCCGAACTACCTATTTTAGTATCTATTCTGTGCCGATGTTCATTATTTGCCGCCAATGTTTGCGTGAGCGTAATTTTTCTTTCTGAGTTGCCAATACATATGGCTAAGAAGAGAATTTTGCAGGTCAAGGAGGTGGACCCTTTTTAAGATGACAAAACCAAATCGAGATTTCTGTTTCGTTTTTGTTCCGCATAACTCGAGTGTAGTGAATAGTTTCTATATCTCCCGGAGATTATCCCCTGGGCCACACAATTTACTTCTACTTTTTTTTCATTCCCAATTTCCCACTGTTACTCCCTTCTTCCTTTTTACTTCTTAATTAGGCAGTTGAGTTCGTAACAATATACTAGTAACACAATAAACTATAGGTACAGCAGCGCCTGTAGTGTTTGTTTAGAAACCGTCACACGATCGGAATTTTCTTTGCAGTTGTCTTCTCTACACAACAATAGTGTTTAATTTTTGCTGTGTTATTATTGCATCAAATAATCGGGACAAAAATAAATTATTATGACGGGGCCTATTGTCGTGGCTCGTGGGAGTCACCTAGATCTCGGGCTCTCGGGTGCCTCGGATCTGTTACAGTGATATGTCGTAGATCTCGACTATTTCTTTGGCAGTTACGAATCCATCAACGACTAAAGGAAACACGTTCAAATACGCGTCGCGGTTAGGTAAACCACAACAGTCATCGTCATTTATGTTACCTAAGTCTTATCAATCTTGATGAGAGGAAATTAGGCCTAATCTTTGACCTAGTCCGGATGTTTTTCCTTCACTATAACGACACTGGAAGTTATACCACTGAATACCTATGTATTAGGTAACTAGGGTAGTTGTAATAATGTCTAATTGCTAATTGCCGAAGGCGTAAAATTCGCTAAGGCGTTAAGGTTGGCTGGAAGAAATCCATTGTGGGATAAGCCCACCTTTGCTTTGTAAAATTATTGTTGTGACTCCTGTATTTATTAAGCAATAGAGAGTTTACATACATACATACAAGGCGTATAATCGGCACAGGCTCCGACTGGGATTCGGTGCTGCCTCATGCGCACACAATGCGGATGCGTCTAATTATATGGATTATAATTTTACGACAAATTAATACTAGGCTGTTGCTCTCGTCAATTAGGTGTCAACCGGTTATGGTTTCATAATATTTCCGTCAATGGTCACTGGTTAATGAAAACGTCAGATGTGCATTCCTTATTTAATCAGCTGGTGCGTTGTCATCTGTCTTGTCTACATCGTAAACACGTCTGCAATATATAAGGCAAACTTGGTATAATCGACAAGTTACTTTATATAGGTATAGAAAGAGATATTCTGTCGCAGGGATATTTCTAAAGACGTGGTAATTTAAACTAATTAATATTACAATACCACACTATTGTTCAAAACCGAGTTATTGTAATTTCACGGGGACAAACGTATAGGTTTAAATTTGGTTAGATTAGGCATTGTTGTGACAATGTTCTGTCAACTGATTGTATGAAATTAAAATTAAGGCGGTTGATCAAAACATGCAATCGTAATATCACTAATGCGGCATATCTAAAGTATCTATCTATTAATCCAAAGTTTATAATTCAAATTAATATATTATCTATTATTATTTACCTGATATATAAGAAGAAGAGGTTCTAGTTCCTTTAGTGTCAATAAACTAAACTCTGAGTTACACTTGATCCACCTAATATTGATGCGGATTTGCTCACTTCTGACAAATCTTGAGCTAAATTTCTAATAGTAAAAAGGAAAGCTCTTTCCCGCCTACTTAGATAAGGTAAATGCGGTAACGAAATGGTGTTAGCAGTAGATGATCACGTCCGTGGCTTCCGCCGGTCGCTGTCCCCGATACTCGACTCGTAGCAAACCGAGTGCGGTGCGCACGCGTCCCTGGGCGCCCAACGCGCCTGCAGGGAACCTGTCGCGTCACACTCCGCCGCGCGCGCACTGAATGAGGACACCGCCTCGTATGCAAATACTTGACAAATTAACCTATGTTATCTCGCTTGATACTTGCTTACATGATGTTGTAAGAAGCCGGCGACCCGTCTACTCCTACACATGATTATGAATTTAACCTGAGGCAAACTTTCTTCGAAAACTGACTACGAGTTTACTGTTTGAGGTGACCGTATCAATTTCTATCCAGTTATTTAGTTAGATAGTTTTTAATCAATATAGAAACCAATAATATATTTTTATTATTTAGAAACTAAATACCTACGCCCACGATTTTAAGTCAGTTAGTCAGTAATTTTTCCAGGAAAAGCTTAGTTTCCTTTTGGCATAGGCACTTATAATGCATGGAAAAAACAAAAATTAGGTAGGATTCACCGTCATAATAAACTCCAATGTCAATTTGCACATATTATTTAGTCTACGAGAAGGAATTTTGTTTGTTTATACATTGGTATCAATTGTTTATCCCACACAGAATAACAAGATAGAATCTTCGCTGTGATAGAATAAGTACCTACCTAGAAGTTAAATGTGTAGAAAAATAAAACCGCCAAATAGGTACCCCGCTTCCTCGTTTCCAACAGGTGCATACCGGTTTACACCCGGTGTATTAACAAATAGATATCGTAATCGGTGTGAAGTGAAGCTCATCGCCGCAGGCGCACGATTGCTTGTCGGGTTGTCGGCCGTAGGATTGGATGGACAGCCCGTCGGAGCCGTCCAAGCGGACCGCTAGGTGGATACACAGGAAGCAGAGTTAATTCAATACCACTTACTTGTTCTTGCCGAGTGAGCCGGTAGCGGTTAGTACCGATGTGACGGTGATTGACGAATTGTTCTGTACCTTTGCGTTTTCGCAAGCTGGCGAGTACCTACCTAATATCGAAACATTACAGTTGTTGGTTTTGGTTAGGCTGACAACTACATATTTTCAAATAAATACTATACCTTATGGACACCTGCTGTCTAAAGGTATAGTATTTCTGTATTGATCGATATCGATAACGACAGATATCCGCAGCTTACGGGAGGCGACGGGTGTCACTTGTGACCATAAGTGCCGGTAAAGCTACGTAAGGTAACATCTATAAGACCTTCATTAAGACCTGCCCTCTAGCTACACAGTGTGAAGGTTAGCTTTATGCTGAGGCCTGACGATATCTACGAAGTAATGTATTAAAGGTGGAAGCTACCTATCTATAACACGCTACCAGTAAACATTGAATAGTAGGATATTTATACACATAGATACATAATGCCACGCCTTTTACCCGTAGGGGTAGAAATAGATAACCATTAGCATACGAATAGTATACTTCATTCCTTCAATTATTGATGACGACGGTGTTGTCACCAGAACGCGAGCGCGGGGAACGCGACTACATCGGGTTTGCGACGCTGCCGGAGCAGGTGCATCGGAAGTCCGTGAAGCGCGGCTTCGACTTCACACTCATGGTGGTCGGCGAGTCCGGCCTCGGGAAGTCCACGCTCATCAACAGCCTCTTCCTCGGCGACCTGTATCAGACCAGGAAAATACCCTATGTACAAGGTACGCGTTACCGTTAAGCTCTGATTCCGTTTTTTGTATAGCCTAGGGAGGCACACGGACGGTCCACCTGATGGACAGCGGCCACCGTCGTCCAGGACATCTGCAATCTAAGGGGAGCGGATGTGGTACCGGCCTTAGAGGTACCGCATCCGCTAGTGTTTGAATCAACAAGAGTTTTTAAAATGAAGTCTACGACCACCAATGTGCAGGGGACTCTTTATAAAACTCCAACAGTTGCTTTAAGAGTTTATAACCAATAACTAAATCCACAGTGACGACATACACCATTAATCGGTGCTATCTATTCTAGACTATGCTTTGAAACATATGCGAGAAACATCATCATCATCTTCAACACCCCGTTTAATAGCCCAGTATTGGACTTCAGGTTTCTCCAGATAGCGCCTCCGCTACTTTCAAGGTGTTGTCGTAATCTCCAAATTACACTTTCACTACACATATTATCGGGCTTAAACATCGACGTAAAAGTGTAGTGAATAACCACGAAAGTCCGCCTAAACCTGAATTAATTGTTACAGAAAGAGTGGAGAAAACCACATCGGTGGAGAAGAAGACCATGGAAATCGAGGAGAGGGGCGTGAAGCTGCGTCTGACTATAGTGGACACTCCGGGCTTCGGGGATGCCATTAACTGCGAGGACTCCTGGCGCGTCTGTTCAGCCTACATAGACGAGCAGTTCCGACAGTACTTCACGGACGAGAGTGGACTCAACCGCCGCCACATGCAGGACAACCGCGTGCACTGCTGCCTTTACTTTGTGCCGCCGTGGGCGCATAGGTTAGTAGGGGTTTTATGATTAGAGGCTCATGCTGGGCCTATATAGACAAGGAATTCCGACAGTATATACTTCACGGACGAGAGTGGACTCAACCGCCGCCACATGCAGGACAACCGCGTGCACTGCTGCCTTTACTTTGTGCCGCCGTGGGCGCATAGGTTAGTAGGGGTTTTATGATTAGAGGCTCATGCTGGGCCTATATAGACAAGGAATTCCGACAGTACTTCACGGACGAGAGTGGACTCAACCGCCGCCACATGCAGGACAACCGCGTGCACTGCTGCCTTTACTTTGTGCCGCCGTGGGCGCATAGGTTAGTAGGGGTTTTATGATTAGAGGCTCATGCTGGGCCTATATAGACAAGGAGTTCCGACAGTACTTCACGGACGAGAGTAGACTCAACCGCCGCCACATGCAGGACAACCGCTTGCATGGCTGCCTCTACTTCATGCCACCGTGGGCGCATAGGTTAGTAGGGGATTTTATGATTAGAGGCTCATGCTCGGTCTACCTAGACGAACAGTTCCGACCGTACTTCACGGGCGAGAGTGGGCTCAACCGCCGTGGCGCATAGGGTAGTAGGTTTTTTATGATGAGGTTTTTGCTTACAGTATCGTCTTGCCTCCCCTAGTACCTATTTAAGAAAACTAGGTTTCTTGTCCGCGACTTCGTCCGCGTAAAATTCGGTTTCTACGTTCCTGTTGGAACCACATGACTTTCGGGAATTTTCTATGTTACTCGCTGATAATATGGCTTTCTTTAACTAGTTGAACGAATTTTCAAATTAGGTAAAGTAGTTTTTGAGTTTATTCATTAAAAATCAATCAAATATTTTCTCTTTATAATATTAGGATTGAAATTATTCAAAACTGATCAGTGGATTAGCTGTAAATGTATAACAAACTAACTGTTAAAAGAGCTATTTTTATATCAGTTCAAACTAGCAGACAGCCCACTATGGCATAGGTTTCTTATTATGACGACGATGATGACCAAAATACGTGTAAAATGAGGATTAGAACTGAAGTCCCCTTGAAATTAGCGACAACGAGGTATCTTATCCGCTTTATCTTTATCTGCAAACAACCATACAAAGCAACCATAATATTGTAGAGCGACATAGATACTCGTACATAGCAGTATTGTATTTTTAGGCACAGGCATAGATACCTACTTAATGATTTGTGTGTCTTATCTTGTGTATGTGTTAAGGTACCAATGCAGGTACCACTTTTCTAAGAAGTCCGGGTTGAAATCAAGTAAATAAGGAGGTATTTACTTAAATTTCAACCCGGAATAGGAACCGAGAAAACATAAACCACTTACTTACCTATGGGAAAGCTTATTGTTTTGTATTCCATTGAATTGCAAAATAACATCATTTGTGAGTTGTGAACGCATGCATGATGCCATGGGAACTTCCAGTACAGAATACTTACATACTTATATCGTTCATTTATTTGGTGAAGGTACGGTATGATGATATGATGATGATAATGATGTCGTTCTTAGATTTATACACAAAACAAAATTAGCTCATCGCAGATTATTTTTTACAACCTACGAAAGAAGAGGTTAGTTATAAGTTTGACGTGTGTATCTGTCGATCTGTGTGTCTGTGGCGTAGATACCAAACGGAAGGACCGATTTGGATACTTTCTCCATCAAATTTTATCGTGATGGTTCTTAGCGTTGTTTCATTAAAATCGGTTCAGTCATTTAGAAAAATGTTTAGTGTTAACTTAGTCGGGGTTGTCCACTTTTTCTGTCGGTTATGTTATTATTTACAGCAGTTTGTACAGATAGTCAGCACGTGTCTTGCTGGCAATACGTTTGTAACATGGCAGCGATAGCGCATACAATAACGGCAGTAAGAATTACATTCGAGTTGGAACACGTGACTTGATAAAGTTTAATTAAAACAATTTCATAGGGTCAAATCTTTGTGGTTGCGGACTATCACACCAAAATATAGGCTCCCATATGTATATAGGTATCTAAGTATATAGGTACTTTGTAAGAAATTGCTAGGTATATTAATTACGTAAATATCGCTAAGGAGTCAACGACAGACAGAAACAAAAATAATATAAAATTCTAAGAATTTGTTGAAATTGCAAGGAATGAATAACGGTTTATTGCCCACGGTCACGTTTCGTCTTGTGGCCTAAATAATATCTTCTACAAGTGTTGATTGAACTATGATTATGTTCAATCATTGTTATTGCTAGTAATAAAAGCCTCTATAGAACTTATTACGAATGTGTGTACTTACTCATGAGGCACATTATCTAGTACTCAGAATGACAAGTCACCGCACCTGTGCGGTTCATTTTAATTAGGGATCAAACGAGAATGCATCAAAGGTTGATGATTTTTCATATTAGGTTGATGAGACAGTTACCGTTTTCCAGGATAGATGTCTATAAAATAAAAAAGTACACGATACCTGTTCAATAACTTAACATCTAACTAACGACTCCCTTACATACCAGAAGCCCTTAGGTACCTAGTGCTTTTTCATAACTAATAGGCCTACGATGTTATTTGTAATTGACAAACTCTAAAAATTCTGAACCGATTTTGTAAATGTCAATAGCACTACACTATAGCCTAGTCACATTAGATAGATACTACTCCCCAATGATCCGATGGAAAAGGGATGCAACTGGTGGATGAAAATATTACCATAGAAAATGTACACGAAAGACAAAAACTTCAATGACGAAGTCGTGAAGAAAAGCAAATTATTAAAGCAACTTCCTCAGCGCAAGCGCATCGAATAAAAACTTGCCCGTATCCGCTAATTGACGTAATTAGCAGCCATATACGATATTCCTTTCAAATGAAATCGCTCACGGGAATTTGTTAATTAATTGGCATACACACCCGTATTGTAGTGGGAATAAGCAACATTATATTTTAGACGTAACGCGAGTCCACGATATCGTCATGAGATGTGAGATTTATGCGTTTAATGCATCTCCTCACATGGTTTACTGTTTTATAAACACAGCGTTGGTCGGTTTGTGATCTGCGATTAATACGAGTTACCTAAAAACACTACTTTTGTGTATTGTTTAATTTTTTCGAGTGTTCTTTCACGTCGGACTATTCGAATTGTGACTGTGTTTTTTTTCTTATGTTATACGGCAGACAAGCAGGCAAGCGGGCCACCTGATGGAAAGTGGTCATCGTACATCAGCAAACGTACAACGCGTTTATTCTGTATTGATGGTTGTATTGTATATATATTTGGTGGTGGGACTGAACTCTGCCGTTACAGCACTGGCGTACACTACGTACTGTATGAGTAAATACAAAGCCGAAACTAGCGGATGTGCACCGCACCTATCCACATAATCCTACTATATCTACCACCAGTAGCTTAATATATAACGAATATAAACGCATCGCAGCCTGCGGCAAGTCGACCTGGAGATGATGCGGAGGCTGCACCGCAAGGTGAACATCGTGGTGGTGATCGCGAAGGCGGACTCGCTCACCACCTCGGAGATCAAGCAGCTGAAGGCCAGGATACTGCAGGATTTGGACGAGTACCAGATACAGGTTAGATTTTTATCTTCTACAAACATAGATGACAAACTAAAATCAGGCAGGAGCATCATTTACGTGTGTTAATGATACATATTTTAACTTCCTTCCTTATTGTCACCATGTCGATACGTCATCATCATCGATCGTGGCCTTTGCCAGGGTCTACTTTCCTGTTGTAGGCCGTATATTATATTGTAGGTATATCCTCCCATCGTAGGTAGCGGCAGCGATATGTGTGGGAGCGATGTCAATTCGTCACTACTTTTACCTTCCTAGGTATTCAAATATGCTTACAAGCAGCGCAAACGGGCGTTGTATGTATTGTAGCGTCCTCTCTAGGAGAAACCAAGAAATATGTTGTTATGTGACCTCGTGCAGAGCTTTTTTCCCCAGATTCCTATGGGAATTTCCGTTATCAAATCTTGCGAAATTAACTAACACTACTTTCGCTTGCGTCAAACTAAATATTCGCGGCACTCCGTTACCGCTTTCATTACCCAGTAACTGATGAATGTAAGAGTGAGGTCATAAGGATCTGATAAATGCAAGAGGCACAGAGTCGATCGTCGTGGAAACGTCGGGGGAGGTCAATATTCAGCCGTGGACGTCTTGCGTCTGAGATGATGACGATCATAATGAACCCAGGAACCTCCTGACTTAACCCACACAGCTTAACTGACCAGCTACCCTGACCGCAGGTGTACCAGTTCCCGGAGTGCGACAGCGACGAGGACGAGGAGTTCAAGCAGCAGGACCGCGAGCTGAAGGCGGCGGCGCCGTTCGCGGTGGTGGCCGCCGACACCGTGCTCGAGGTGGGCGGGAAGCGCGTGCGCGGCCGACAGTACCCCTGGGGGATCGTCGACGGTGAGACTTTGCCTCAATATTAGCCTCAGTTTCTCCAGAGTGACGGCAGTTGGCGGCGCAGGGGATGGCAGTTTCATTGTAATACACACGAGTAGTATCGCTGTGTGTGAAGTGGATGAAGAATTCAAGCAGCAGAACCGCGAGCAGGAGGCGACGGCTCAGTTCGCTGACAGTAGGTACTCCAGGAGGAACGTTGACAGTGAGACTCTGCCTCTAGGTATGGATTCATCATCATCATCATCATCACAGCACATAACAGTCCACTACAAACTTAGGGCCTTTCCCACGAAAGAGGAGGTTATTACCATAGTCTCCACGCCTGGCAGGCAGGTTGGAGATCGTAGTGTTATAATATAACAATAGAAAAAGCTGTTGCCCATATTCCAACCTACGGAGACTGTAGATCTTTTGTCTCGAAAAAATTAGTCACCTTGTACGACATCCACGAGCGTATTCGTTGGCGCTATTCTGCCGGACACCACACGGCCAATAGACTAGATTAGTATAGATTAGATTAGAGGACAGTTACAGATAAGTTTACTTAAACATGGGCATTCTCCGCAATTTGACGATCTAGCGCCATGTCAATCATTTTGGTCATTAATGATCCTAACAACCTAGTTCCTCAAGGAAATTCCAGAGACCTTTCAACCTCAAGAAGATCTCCGGAAGGGTGGTTGGTTGTTCGAAATCCCTTGACTACGCCATGGAGCTACGTCGCTGCATGTAAGCAGGGCTCTGCCTCTGTTAGACATAATTCACACTGAAGTGGCAGCGATCGGTAACGCTGCGGTCGACAGTTTCACTATAATATCATTTCAGGCTTTATCTAGATTAGGACACGAATGTTAAAATTGGCTTGAGACATACTTGAGTCCCAAGTAGAGTGTATGTAGGTCGTAAATTGTTGGAAATTTGGAAAAGTGTGTAAAGTAAACGGTGTAGACAATTTTATGGGCTTTATGTAAACTTCAGCATATAGCTATACACATCGTTTTCGAGACATAAAATAAAACAAATGCTACCTTTTAGTACTTTCACCCTAAGCACCACAAACGAGTTCCTGGTGGATTCGTTAGGTTCCTGCTCACGCATTTTAGAAACCGTTTATTGACCGGGCTAACTAAACAGTTCGCTATAGGACTGATGCTCCACCATAAGGTTATGCTATATATACGCCCTTGGTGATAGAGCCGTGTTAACTGCTGCCCACTTTCTTAGTTACGGAAGTCCGAGTTGTCAACTTCAAAATTGTATTATCGTGGGTGTATCCTTAGGCTACAAACCTAACCGTAACCATAAAAGGGCGCCGCTGAATCTTCAAAAAGTGTGTGCACTAATCCATTAACGAGCGATTTTACTAAACATTTACTACCTTACCTATATAAAACAAAGCAACTTTTTATGAAACTACACTCTGTATTGTGCTCGAAGCGGCGGAAAGCGCATGCGTGCCCGTCAGAGCCCCTGGGGGTTCATGGACAGTGAACTGACCTACCATATTAGCTTGACCTACTAATCTAAAAAAGGGGACCTTGAGCGACCTACTGACCTTAAAAGGGCATCTACTCAGTTGAAAAGGGTGAAAGTAGACACCTATGCATTTTTAAAAACAGCACCGAGCGAACCGAATGAGCGATGTTTATAAATAATAAATACCTACTTATATCTGACATTGCAGTACGTTGTACGTACCTTAACAGTTAGTATGTACGTTGTACAGTCGTTCAACGAATTAGCTGTATACATGTCCTTAAAGTCCCAAGAGGCTTTGTTCCAGTCAGTTATTGAGAAATTATATTACGCATTTCTACAAAAAAGTACCTCCGAACTTAGCTCACCTTATTTCACGATGAAACACGTCTATACCTATATGTATTGGGCCAATGAATGGCACTGCCTACTGATTTCTATCTGACAATTAATAATGAGCGATCACACAATATTCCCCCCGCAGTGGAGAACCCCCGGCACTCGGACTTCACGAAGCTGCGCACGATGCTGATCTCGACCCACATGCAGGACCTGAAAGACGTCACACAGGACGTGCACTACGAGAACTTCCGCGCGCAGTGCATCTCGCAGATATCACAGCACGCGATGCGCGAACGCGGGTGAGTTGCTCTATACTACATTTTGAAGGTATGTTCCGGGTTTCCTACCGCGTATAATCCGCGTCATGAAAGAAGAGACTTGTCAAATGGCAATAGAGGGGATTTCGCGCAACTAACCGCTTACTAAGCAAGTCAAACCACGTGACCCGCCAAGTCTCTTCTTATTTGACACTAGTTGTACCTTTATTGACTTCGGCTTCGGCCGCTTTATCGCCAACCGACACCGTCCGGCGGTCGAAGCTCTCCAGTCGTTCCGTGACCATGATGCAACTGCGTCGAAATATCGGGCTACTCGTCAACAAATGTACGCGGTAGGAAACCCGGAACATACCTTTAAAAGGTGTGATAATAACCGCGATAGTTGAAAACATGATGCTCTATACTACTAACTTACTTACTTACTATGTACTCAGTGACTAACGAGCAGACAGTCCACCTGATGGAAAGCGGTAACTGTCGCCCGTGTTACGTGTAACCACGGACCATACAAGCAGTAGCCTAATTGACTAACTTCCTATTTTCCTAGTTATTGATGGTTCCCATACTTACATAGATATTTTAATGACGGATACACAATGAAACTATAAGATATTAAAGAGAGGGACTCGTCTTCACGAAAGCCGTATTTATTAATCTTTTAAAATTGGGGCATAAATATCAATTTCAAACGTTAAATAAGGAAGGGATAGGAAAGTAGGAAACCGAGAAACCGGTGCTCACCCAACCCATGCCCATAACAGAAAGAGCCGGACAGCGCCCGAAGGAGCCGGGCAGAACAGGACTGCAACCGACAGCGCCAGGCAGAGCCGGACCGAGTCTGACAATGCCAGGCAGAGCCGGACCGAGTCTGACAATGCCAGGCAGAGCCGGACCGCGCCTGACAATGGCTACCGCACCGAATTAAGCAATCAAAACAAAAAAATGTATATACAAACATTTTCCTCAGCCCTCTATTGGCTATCACCTATCACCCTGTCGAACTCGAAAATTAAGCAACGTGAAAGCGTAGAAAGCTAACCCATTTACTTCATGGGATAATAGTCGAAAGTGTAAACGAGTTGTAGGCCCACGGTGGGCGCCAATGACAAAGATTATTGGTAGTTCAATATATAAACATACATATAAAATATAACATTGTACTTTTTTATAATTATCATCTCACATATCTGATTATCTATTTTTATCTTGTAATATGTTGTTATAAAGAATCATTCTATTGTTCAACAGAAAACTGAAAAGAGACTCCATGGGCAACAACAGCGAAGTGGTAATCACAGACACCGACCGGTTGCTCCTACAAAAGGATGAGGAGGTAACATAGCTTTCCATTAAAAACTATTCATAAAAATTCCGAAACGTCCCGTTAACTTTAAAATAAACATATTTTTTTCGACTTCACTAAAGTTATTTTTGTCTGTTCCAGATACGCCGCATGCAAGACATGTTGACACAAATGCAGGAGAAACTCAAAGCTTCCGACAAAAAACACGACAGTATTATAGACGTATAGTAATATAGATTGATAGTATAGCCCTAGAATATACTCACAACACACTAATGAAATAAAAACCTCTTTAGAAAATATTAATGAATTTAAATTTTTGATACATTTAGGTTTGTTAACTGACTGTATGAAGTGGTTCATTAGTTGGACAATGAACACGTATCTCGCATTAACTATTGGTAGTACGAATGAATGTTGAATTAATTCTCACCCTTACGTTTAGTACCTGTGCATTAATTTCTCACCTATCGCGGATTTTATTCGCCACTAAAGTATGAGAAAATTATTGTGGTGGGTTTCTTGTCAGTCCGTCAAAGTACCTGCCTGTTGAGGGCTTTAACCCCCTAATAATCTTGGTAAGATTGAAGTTTATAGAATGAGAAAATATACTATAGACTGTGAAGGCGCTGCAGATTATTCTACGCCATCGTGTACAAGTTAAATTCCAGTTTGTAGCCATAGTAGACTTTAGGAGACCCACAAAATGGCCTGCCCGTGCAAAACATGATACAAAAAATTTTTTTAATTGCTTAAACTACGACTTTTCGTAGCGATAGTACCTACATATCCTTTTGTGTGGGTTCTATAAGTAAAAAGAACTGGTCTGCCTTACATCCACTTGGCAGTTTCGCTTTTCAGCCACATTACAGTCACTAAAAAGAAAAGTAACTTTAATGTGGCCGAAAAGTGTCTCAACGTCTACTATCGATGCAAAGTGGAATTTTTATTGTACTCGATGACGTAGCCTACGTCACCCTCACAATCTACTACGGTACGGTAGATATTGCGGTACGGTAGCCGTGGCTTCGTCAATTGTAGCCTTTTATTGGAACGTCTAGCATACGCGGCAGACGAGGCACACAAGTGCAACTCAACAATACCGGAGAAAGTAATGTTTAATTTAATAGTATAAAAAGAAATGACCTATTTGTGTTATATAATTTATTTCGAATAATTAAATTTGTTTGTATTGTTACTAATATATATTTAATAGGCACAACACACAATTTGGTATGATCATCTAAACGAAACTATTGTGTTTGTCTGTCTATTGTGTTTAACTTTGATATGTATTTTATTTTTGAGCAATTATACCAAAGTAAGTTTTTGTATCGATATTATTGTAATTACAGTAAATTGATACTTTACATAATAATTGTTTTGTTTCATCCCTCTCCTTACGTACCCAGTTTATAATAAAGCCGCTTTCCGATATCTGTCGTCGTAGGTATATCCGTTAATTCCCCCTAAATCACGCAACAGACATTCATGTGGTTTTCACTATCATTTAGAGAATTTCTCCAGGAACGCTTGTATATGTATAGGTATAATACAATAGATATTATAGCAGAGAAAACCCGGTAACTCCCATGCGAAGCCGGGGCGGGCCGCTAGATAAATAAGTATAATCGCGGCTAGTTTTGTTGCCTATATACTTTGAAATTATTGTTAACTGGTGTGCCCGGTGCGACTTCCTTTTCTTGGCGTCCCACCCCTGCCCTACACATACTTTACCCCTACCTACCCTTTTTATCTTACGTATCTTTAAACCTTCCTATATATTGTTGAAAACCGCATTAAAATCCGTTGCGTAGTTTAAAAGATCTAAGTGAACATAGGTGTTACCGAAGGTAGCCTAGGTACCCGACGGGTGGAAAAGGAACCCTGTTACTAAGCTTGGCTTCTGTCCGTCTGTCTATCACGAGGCAATATCTTTAGAACCGCAACAGCTACACGTGTAATTTCAACGTCACGTCAAAGGAGGTCAGATGGTAGTTGCTCCATTGTAATTACCTGATCTGCCAAATCCTGAATCATGGTCAAAGTGGACCTCAAGCCATCGTGCGCAAGACCAGAACCAGGACATTAACGACAAGATACTTAATTGACTAGAGCTAGAGCACCCAGGATATGGCCAAGGACCTCCAAGGGACCCAGAAAACGGGCAGCAGTTCTCAGTTGTAGGTATGTTTTCAATGTTGCGATCTACAACCTGACTGCCAAATCCGTGTAGGACGATCAATTCTAGCAGTGGACTTATATAAGTACAAGCTGTCGATTTCTTACCAATAACATGTAGGTACCTAATGTGAATGTGAAATCTAGATGCAACCCACATTGCAGCGTAGACAGACCGGTCTAAAATCACTTAGACCCAGAAGAAAAGCAAAGTTCATCATCATCAATCCATCAGGCATTTGTGTGGGTTATTGGCCTAGCCAACCTCACCTTTTCGTTCCGGTAGGTAAACGAAAACCTTCGAGCGGTGCGCAAGGACTACATATCCTGTTATGGGCGAGTAGGGACGAAAACCTTATGAATAACGGAAAACTCCGCTTCCCCACGTTGATTGAACGTTCACTCCTTAAGTAGCCGCTTCCTTCTAACATTCACGGCTTCGAGTACCCATTTTCAGCACTCCGATCTCCATTCACCCAATTAGGCGTGAAGATTGTGGCAAACCCTCTCAAAAATATGCAGCAGGCTCAATTCCAGCAGTAAGCTGTTACTTTTTTCATTTATTTAAGTTAGGCATAACAATAAATATGACAAATCAATTAGTTCAGGCACTTAAATCTACTAAAGAAATTGTCCATATCAGCGTTTTGTGATGAGTTTTTTCAACACTGCGATCTTTTCAATCTGCCTATCAAGAGTAGAGACTGTGTCGAAACCCTCTTCTAATGGAGCAGGCTTTAATCGAGCAGTTGACTGTTACGGGCTGATATCATGAGCGTATATGAAACGATAGATATTCGGTATTTTATTCAATTTGATCTGTAAATCTTTCCTGCAAATTGTATTACGTTAAGCCGTACCTATATTCGGCCGCCGAATACTCAGCGCTATTCGATAAACAGCAAAATCAGAATTTTGTGGCATTTCTACTAGAAAGTAGAGAATCACAGAATAAAATATTTTGTGGACTCTGTGGACTATTATTCAATTTACTGTACTTACTATATATATAACTTATAAGTTACTGTACTGACGTGGTTATAGTAAGATCACAGTTACATTGCAACATAATAACAACTGCATTGCACACCAGAATCAGTACCCTGGCTACCTTATCCGTTAAACCGTAACGTAACAAAAGCATGGTTTGGCGAGTGAAATTGATAAGGCGGTAGTATTCATTTAGTAGGAACGTGTTATAGAGGTAGGCAACGCATTAGCGATACTCTTGGTGTTGCTGATGTCTATAGGCAGTGGTGACCACTTTCCATCAGGTGGCCCGCTTGCCCGTTTGCCTACCATATGACATAAAAAAAAAACATTAAAAATAATTCATTCAGACAGTGCTACAACCGGTATAATTAAGATCAAAGAATATATTTCACATACAGATATCATGCCTTTTTCTATAGGAGTAGGCAAGTACATCCGCTAGTTCGACTTCGTAGACATTTCGGGCTACGATACTGTACCATCCAGATAGAACGTACATACTTATTGATTAACAAGGTCATCTTAGCTGTAATTCATTTCGATACTAGTCTCATACATCAGTGTTTAACAAGCTCTCGACGGAGTCAGACTTTTCATTTTGCATCAGCATCTTCCATCCAACTTTAGCAACTTAGCATTATCATTTACAACCCTTAGCAACCCTTTTTTTTTTTTTTAATTCAGGAAATTCATTTACGAATACCCGCCAGCCGGGGAAGCGAGCGGATTATGTGGCACTCACTCGTCGCAATGAGGCAACGGTCCTACCCACTAAAACCTGATGGTGCCCTTCTAGCCGCATATTGACGAAGTCACGGTACGTGTGGGGAGTGATTCCCCATATTGCCCGATAACTCCGCCGGCGGGTCGCTCGCTCGACGCGAGCTAAACCTCAGGAAGTGGACTTTAGGCCCACTGCCAAAACAGCGCGCTATGGTAACGTGCCGGGACACATCGGCACGTCTAACCATCTCAGGAGCTTACAGTGAGCGACAGGTGGTCCCCACACTTGCCGCCCGAGCTCCCGTTAAGGAGGGAGGTGGCGCACATAGTCTCGCCTCCTCCGTCCGACCCTCCGACGACGGATCGGGTCCGAGAGGGCATCCTCTTCCCTTATCCGCTCCGCCGCCTCCTTCTGCGCAATGACTGTTTCGCAGAAGACGGTCATAGCCATCCAGCACCTTTTACTGCAGCGACCCAGAATTTCCGGTGACGCCGAAACGACACAGAGATTAAGTGAAAAGTGTTAGAATTTAGTTTTGAAAATTATTATATTATCTATTAGTCTATTGTTAATTTTATAGGTGGTATTGTTGTATAGGTTATATTATTTTGTTTGGCTATAATGTATTGTTTATTGTTTTTATAATTTTGTATGTTATATGTATTATATCTATGGGCCTCTGTAGCCTGATACAAATAAATAAATAAATAAATAAATTTACTGTCGACTATAGCCTTAACCACGGCCGGCAGTGAGAGGTCTGTTCCCACAGCATTGACAAGTGCCGCGCGCGGCTCCACCCATGCTGGGCAATCCGCCATAGTGTGCTGCGCCGAGTCTTCAGCAGCCCCACACTCATGACACTGTGGCGTCGGTTCCCTTCTCGCCACCTTGTGCAGATATTTGCCAAAGTAACCATGGTCCGACAGCACCTGCACTAGGCGGAAGGTTAACGACCCCCCCACGTCTCTCAACCCATTCTTTTAGAACCGGGCGAATGGCCTCAACCGTACGGTGCCCGGCACTTGGCTCCTCAAGCCGTCGTGCCCACTTAATAAGCATCTCATCCCGGGCGTGGAGCCGCCATCGCCTGACTTCCTCAGGGCTGGGGTCCCTATCTTCTGAGCGCACTTCAACCGTCCGTCTATATATTACTGTCAGCACCTCTGCCTCGAGGTCCCAAGGCGGCGTTCCCGCGAGAACACACGCCGCCTCGTAGGATATGGTGAGGTATCCGCGTATCACTCTGACCGCCATGACCCTTTGCGGCTTGCGCAGCAACGTCCTATTATGAGCGGCCAGAGCATCAACCCACACCGGTGCCCCATACAGCGCCATCGACTTGATTACCCCTGTATAGAGGCGCCGACACGATGTCTTAGGCCCTCCCAGATTAGGGAGCAAGCCGCTTAAGGCACCTGCAGTCCTGATCAGCTTAGGTGTCAATCGGCTGAAGTGGTCTCGGAAAGACCATCGACTATCCAACATCAGCCCAAGGTATCGCATTGACGGTTGAATGTCAATTCGAGCCCTTAGCAACCCTAGCATAACGTTAAATTTCTTTTGATCAGTTGGTTAACATTCCGATCGCCATGCAGAGGTGTCGGTTGCGATTCTCGGCCGAGCAGAAATTGAAATGATGAATTTCAATTTCTGTGTCGTGTCTGGGTGTAGTATGTATAATAGGTAGTGTAAGCGGGGAATGCAGGGCGACGCAGTACAAACAGCCAGATACAGGAAACTGTGTTTATTTTATAAAGTATCGGTGTCCGGGAATCCGTCCGCCCGACAGGGTTTTACACAAACTACTATGGTAGTAGAAAATTTGGGTGGTCTAAGTAAGAGTGGCGGGTATCCGACTGCTCTTAGTAGAAAGGTATACTAGTGTGGTGGATTGTATTGAATTGTCGTAGAACGTAGCCGTGAACTATATGTCGAAACGCGGGTGCCCATTCGATAGCGCGATGTAGAATTTGGGTCAGCGCCATCTAGTGACCGTCGGCGGTACTATGCGTACTACGTTGTTTGGGTGATGGTGTTACATCTTCTCCCCCTCTGTCCTCGAAGGCGTCCCGACGAGAGAGACAGCACATAGTAGAGTTATTTCTTAGGGCAGCTCCGGCCTCTACTGTTGTCCTGAACTTTACGTTGATTGGCTCTTCTCCTAATTGGTTGAATAGGATCAGGCGACCTGATGAGGTCACCGACGTAGGGGGTTAGTGCCGAGGTGCGGAACGTTCCTATTGAAGAGTCCGGTTCATCTGGTTTGGCCAATACATAGGATGTCGCTCCCTCCCCCTGCACTAAAACTCCCTTGATAAGATCGGATAGGGTTGCGATGCGTTTGCTTGCCTCGGTACTGGTATTGTGGTGAGATCAACTTTTGGGTCGTTATAAGCCTTATCTTAGGGCTCGTCCCATGGCCATTGAGCTTTCCTTCCATTGGATAAACAAGCTTAGGTCCTATGCCTACCTCTTCCAGGTCTAAAGTGCTAATTTCAATGTCATCACCCGTGTATCCAGGAAAAAGATTTACTGATTTGGGTGATAGTTGAGGCTTTTCCTCTTCAATTGCATGAACTGCGTCTCTGTATATAAATTCCACATGTTCGGGGTATCTTCCGTCAAAGACTTTATGGGGTCGTTTGGCGAGATAAGCCAATTCAACCGCTGCGCAATCTGCCGGTTCGACACGCTGCACCCTTGTAGGGTTAGTTTTAAAGCTTTTGCGCGATTGTGATTCATTTGACACTCCCGGTTGGTCCGTCGACGTCATGTAAACAGGTATAATACTATCCAGTTCCAGATCGCGTGTAATCGATGGTTGATCAACAAACTGCCAGGTAAGCTGTGGCATATTAATAATTATTCCAGCGTCTTGGATAAAACCGACGCCCAACAAGGTTTTATTATCCCTCGCTTCGGGAAGGACTATAAATGTAGTGGGCACTATGCGATCGCATATTTTAACGGGTACATTCGTGGATAGGATGTTTTGCCGTCGCTTAATACCGTCGGCCATGGTAACCATCACCGTTTGCTGTGAAAACGGATGACCCCGCCGCTTCAGTTGGGTGTACAGCTGGTAGGACGCAACGCTAGTCTTCGCACAGGTATCCACATGAGCTATTCCGGTAACGTCGTATATATTGATCCTGACGATGGGTCTACGTCGAATATCAGTTTTCACATTAATAGAGCAGAAGTCTACGTTATGCTCTACTTTTATTTGTTTTGTAGCGATACAAGTGGGGCATTTGCTGCGAATAACTCCGGGCGCGCCACAACCGTAACACGAAAAGGCGGGCCGCGAAAGTGTAGGTGCGTGCGTAGATGTGTCTGTAGCTCTAACATCTTCCCTAAAGGGTTTAGCTGGCTGTGATCCGTTGTCTCGTTGTCTTTTCCTACACTCTTCCGTAGTGTACAATATTCGCAACGTTGCTTCTTCGGTTTACTTGCATTGTAATTAACACCATTGTATGTTGGAACTTCCGTTAGGAGCTGCTCCACGGCCCTGGCCGAGTCCAACAATTCTTCGAAGGTTTTCACGGAGTTCCGATGCACCTTCTCCCGGATCTGAATACTCAGCTGACCAAACAGAACATCCAACTTTTGCACTTCATTCAATCCAGGTGCGGGTAATTGAGCTAAAAGGGCGCGACCTTTAAGCTATATAGGTTTCAGTCAACCCGCTAAAAGTTTGTTTATGCGCAAATATCTCTTGCCAAATCATATAGGCTAGTTTTTTAGGTGCATAGGCATGTCGAAATCGGGTTTCAAATTCGTTCCAGGTGGTGATACCAGCCTCCACATCCTGCCACCATGTCGAAGCATTTCCCTTGAGTACAAGCGGTAAACTCATTAACGCGTTCGCGTCTGTAATTTTGTAAATGGCTTTGTAGACACTCGCCGAGGACAGAAACTCTTCTACTTGCGTTATATCTCTTGTTCCGTCGTAGGAAAATGGTGCTGTGGCAAAGGAATTGGTGAGTGTTTGAGCTAACGCTGCCTGCAACGTCGCTGAGGTAAGTGAATTCACTAGCTGCTCCAGTTGTTCCGAAGACATCGCAACATTGGCCATGTTTACACCTTGCGTTTCCGGGAGTCTGTTGTTTAATCTGCGTGGCCTCGTCCGCAAAGTAGGTCCTTTAATAGGTGTATCCTCCGAACTCGCCACTTTGACTGCAATTCTTGATAAATTTTTGGCGTAAGACTCGGGCCCCAACACGTTGTGCGCCAGATGTAAGCGGGGAATGCAGGGCGACGCAGTACAAACAGCCAGATACAGGAAACTGTGTTTATTTTATAAAGTATCGGTGTCCGGGAATCCGTCCGCCCGACAGGGTTTTACACAAACTACTATGGTAGTAGAAAATTTGGGTGGTCTAAGTAAGAGTGGCGGGTATCCGACTGCTCTTAGTAGAAAGGTATACTAGTGTGGTGGATTGTATTGAATTGTCGTAGAACGTAGCCGTGAACTATATGTCGAAACGCGGGTGCCCATTCGATAGCGCGATGTAGAATTTGGGTCAGCGCCATCTAGTGACCGTCGGCGGTACTATGCGTACTACGTTGTTTGGGTGATGGTGTTACAGTAGGTATTTAAAAATAATGTACATGTCCATAGTCTCTACCTACCCCACCTATGGGACACAGGCGTGAGCTTTATGTGTGTATATGTATAAGTAAGAGAAAATAAATTATCTACAGAAGCAGAGAGTACATACCGAGTTTATATTCGAGACAAAATGTCACACATCTCTATAACACACACACACAGACACAGAGACGAAACAAGGCAGCCCATCTGCAGATAAGTTATATTTTACTACGAATTTCTATTCCAACAAATCTGACTTGATATTTTCATAGTCATCACGGGCGTAGGCAGGTTTTGGTTTTAGGGGGGGTTCAAGATCAAAACATATAAATATCTACCCTTACCCCCCGCCACCCCTTAAAATATGGGGTTATCGTAGTAAAAGTAACTGAACATGAAAATCAAACCCTTGCCTTGATACCTACCACCGTCTTTTCGATCTCTCGATCCTACATACCGTGAATACCGTGCCCTCAAGAGGACACAGACATGAACAAAAAAATTAATGAAAAGGGTATGTACATAAATATATCAAACAGGCAGCATATTCTTTATTTGCAGTAAAAATTCTGGTATAGCACCAGGACAGAAGGGACTTGCATATACTTATTATGTATTTTGTTCTTCAAAATGTTCACAACACAGCACTTCCAATTTGCAATCCTAACATCACCATGTCTGGTCTTCAGGAAACCTAGAAGAATAAATAAATGAAAATAAACGTATATTCGCGATTAATCCGTTAATGTTTTTTTTATGTCTGAACATTTAAAATATCCCTAATAAATATAAAATTGTGGAACGCTATGTACAATATTTAAGTATTAAAATTCTATACAACAAATACTAAATCCGACCATGTTTAAATCGAAATATTTCCACCATTTAGACACCGAAATATAACTCAATTTGCCAATAATTTTAAATCTGTCTTTAATGGCATGTTGTTTTAAGATAAAGATTTCAATTATTGCAAATTTACACTATTACTATGCATATTTTTATCACAATTTCTAAAATTGATTCCCGGTAGCCACGACCACGATTGTTTACTTACCGATGAAAGGATATAACCACGAGTATTTCCATACTTTTCGCTTTCACATAACTGTGCACTACATTACACCATATTTTAAATGGTTTGATTTAAATTTGATTGTAATTATTAAAGAGTAATTATTGGCCGTGCGGTGTCCGGCAGAGTAGAATAGCACCAACCCCTTGCACTCATGGGTGTCGTACAAGGCGACTAATGTTTTCGAGGCAAAAGATCAAGAGTCTCCGTAGTCTGGAAATGGGCAGCAGCATTTTCCATTGTTATATTTAAACACTGCGATCTCCAACCCGCCTGCCAAGCGTGGAAATTATGGCAATAACCTCCCCTTTCGTGGGAGAGGCCCTAAGTCCTGCAGTGGACTGTTACGGGCTGTGATGATGATGATGATTTTTACACCGATGTTTCAAAAGAAACGTCTGAGGGCTTACCATGAACTCTTATAGCAGGACCTAAACAGAATTGCTTTCGGTTTGAACGAGACAAGCTTATGTGACTCGTATAGCGCTGTCTCCTTCTAAGCAGGGCAGTTCTGTTCAGGTCCTGCTATAAGGCCTCAGAGGCCTTACCATGAACTCAGCAACGTGGTGAATGTTCAAAACATTGCGCTCTTCACTTTCTGACTCGTTCCTATGGGTGAAAAAACGGGATAGCAAGATTCATAATCATTGTAGAGTGAGCGAACAGGTAACATTTGTGAGTTGTGTTTAGCATGGACTTATCACCCAAAAGGGACTGCGCACGCACTGCTTTGACTAAATCCGAGCAGAATGAGAGTCACCATCGATAGTCCTTTGTCCCTTTCTAACGGTGTAAACACAATGAGGAGTTTTCCAATAGGTATCTAAAGCATTCCTAACCACTCACTAGATGGCGCCCCGACAATTTTGGTAATTGATAATCGCTTGAAATAGGTTCTTAGCAAACAGGATATAAACACTGGGTACGTTGTATTGGATAATAATGTATTTTTCAATTGTTTTCAACCATTTTAGAGGTTGTAATAATAATGGAACATAGTGCTAACTTCTATAAATATTTCTTTTTACACTTCGTTCAACCTTTAACAGTTATGTTTATATTAATAAACATTTTATTTATAGGTTTAGTATTAGTTGGCTGCATGAAATCACTGCCACCATCATACAGATTATAAAAAGATTACCAAAATTGTAGGAGCGCCATCTATTGATGCTTTATGAAACCAACTATCTATACCTACTGGAAAACTCCTCATTGTTATGAGCAGTTTTCCAATAGGTATCTAAAGCATTCCTAACCACTCACTAGATGGCGCCCCGACAATTTTGGTAATTGATAATCGCTTGAAATAGGTTCTTAGCAAACAGGATATAAACACTGGGTACGTTGTATTGGATAATAATGTATTTTTCAATTGTTTTCAACCATTTTAGAGGTTGTAATAATAATGGAACATAGTGCTAACTTCTATAAATATTTCTTTTTACACTTCGTTCAACCTTTAACAGTTATGTTTATATTAATAAACATTTTATTTATAGGTTTAGTATTAGTTGGCTGCATGAAATCACTGCCACCATCATACAGATTATAAAAAGATTACCAAAATTGTAGGAGCGCCATCTATTGATGCTTTATGAAACCAACTATCTATACCTACTGGAAAACTCCTCATTGTTATGAGCAGTTTTCCAATAGGTATCTAAAGCATTCCTAACCACTCACTAGATGGCGCCCCGACAATTTTGGTAATTGATAATCGCTTGAAATAGGTTCTTAGCAAACAGGATATAAACACTGGGAACGTGGTATTGGATAATAGTGAATTTGTCAATAGTTTTCAACCATTTTAGAGGTTGTAATAATAATGGAACATAGTTCCAGCTTCAATAAATATTTCTTTTTACACTTTGTTCAACCTTTAACAGTTATGTTTATATAAATAAACATTTTATTTTAAGTTTAGTATTAGTTAGCTGCATGAAATCAGTGCCACCATCATACAGATTATAAAAGGATTACCAAAATTGTAGGGGAATCTGTTGATGCTTTTTGAAACGAACTATAAATACTTACTGGATTACTCCTCATTGGCATAATCACCGTCATTCTAAATTGACAAGCGGCGTCACGCTTGACAAAGGGCTCACTTTCCGGCCCCACGTCGAAAGAGTGTGCCGCACCGCCCGTTTCTACCTGGGTCGCTTCAACTGTATGTTGGGTCGATTCAGTAAAATGTCCCTCAGGAACAAGCGAACCCTCTACAAGGTGTGCGTTCGACCGGTGTTGACATACGCCTCCCCCGTCTTCGCTCACGCGAGCTCCCACGTCATTAAGAAACTGCAAATTGTGCAGAACATCTTCTGCCGTAGGGCAACGGCGGCTCCATGGTACGTCCGCAATGCGGACCTACACCACGACATGGACCTGCCTAACCTGCAGCAGTTTCTTAGAACGCTCTCCGAGACCTTTTTCAAGGCCGCGGAGGAGCATCCCAATCCGCTCGTGCAAGAGGCAGCAGCCTACGCTCCCCGCCCGGTCTCCGGCCACGTGGTACGGAGACCGAGACACGTCCTCACGGATCCCCCCGACGAACTGTCGAGCGCCCTGAACCTCCTCCTGGAGGCTCAGGACGACTCGACAGAGCCCCTCCCTGCCGTTTCAGCGGTCCCCGTAGGCCCCCAATCCCAATCCACAGCAGCGGGACCCCCTTCTGGGGTCTCGCTATAAATTATCCAGCGTATGCTCCGTAAGGAGTGACGTTGAGCGCACCCCGTCCCTACGGGGTGTAGCATCCGATGAAACCTGAAAGGCCCTTATGGCTTCAGGTGCTTCCAGGGGGTATTTTGTACGTATGCGCCTAGGTTTTTTTTGGCGAGTCGTGCATAACCAGTCCGGCCGGCCGGCTGGGATTCTCATGAAAAAAAAAAAATTGACAAGTGTCATGTTTGGTGTTGCCATTATTGGAGAAATATATTTACCGTGAATTTGGTATTATTATGGGGTAATACGTACAATCCGAAAAGTTGTTGTCAAAATACCTTTTGACCTACTGAACGTTTCTAAGACAAACATCGAGTTGACATAATTATTAACCTACGACTTTTTGTTCCACAAAACAAATAAAAGAGTTCGGTAACGATTTATCCTACAACACTAGTTCCTAAAGAGAAGTGATAGTACTCGTCAATATCTACATTTCGGATGACAGCTGTCAAACTTAAATGTGTTATAACTTGGAACTCATTGGTTCTAGAACACTAGTTTCTAAAGAGATATGATAGTACTCGTCGAGATCTACATTTCATATGACAGCTGTCAAAGTTAAATCTTTTATAACTCAGAAACCATTTTACACTAGTTTCTAGAGAGAAATGATAGTACTTGTTGAGACCTACATTTCGTATGACAGCTGTCAAACTTAAAACTGTCATTCGAAATGTAGATCTCAACAAGTACTATAATTTCTCTCTAGAAACTAGTGTTTTAGGACCAATAGTGGTTCCGAGTTATAAAAGATTTAACTTTGACAGCTGTCATACGAAATGTAGATCTCGAGTAGTGCTATCATTTCATTCTAGGAACTAGTGTTCTAGGACCTATAGTTTTCGAGTAGCAGGGTAACCTTGAGCTGGACCCTGGTGAAAATATGTCCTTCAGATTGCACCAGGTCCGGCTCTGCCTGGCCCTGATCGGTAGGTCGGCCCTGAGATCGGTGTCCGCGCTAAGTAATAAAAGTAATTCGAAATTTGCATCAACAATGGTGGTAACACTAGAAAGGGAACAGGACTATTGATGGTGACTCTCGCTCTGCCCGGTTTTAGTCAAAGCAGTGCGCAGTCCCTTTTGGGTGGTAAGTTCATGGTGTTTAGTCTGGTCTGTGATTGTAAAACTCTATTTTTTATTTTAAGCGGATACTACACACACGATATATATCGTGATTCACGCAGGATCACGATATTTATCGAGTGTGTAGCCTAGAGTATCACGAATCGTGATACGGATCACAGGATTTCCGAAAATCCAGAAATCTACGATCCGTATCAACTATCGTGCGATATATATCGAGCGTCTAGTATCTAGTCGATATTTATCACGACATTTCTGTCAAACTGACAGATAAATAACGTAATATCAAATTTATTTTTATTGTTTGTGTTTATTTTCAAGCTGCTGTGGCCACTATGGACCTGGACAGTTACTATAAAAGTATAAAAAGTCAACAAGATCCTCATCCTCATAATTTTTCTCATTTTTTTCTCTTCACGCGTCTTTTTAATCCTAATGCTAATACTATAGCAACGCTAGCTTTATCAGTCATTTTGGTAAAAATACTTAAAAATCGTAAATATACACCAGCGACGCTTCAAAAATGCTTTTTTTTTAGGTTAGGCATTGGCAACTTAGTCTATTCAGCCATCAAAATGAATGAAAGAATGCATAAGCGAATACTACACACACGATATATATCGTGATTCACGCAGGATCACGATATTTATCGAGTGTGTAGCCTAGAGTATCACGAATCGTGATACGGATCACAGGATTTCCGAAAATCCAGAAATCTACGATCCGTATCAACTATCGTGCGATATATATCGAGCGTCTAGTATCTCGTCGATATTTATCACGACATTTCTGTCAAACTGACAGATAAATAACGTAATTTCAAATTTATTTTCATTGTTTGTATTTATTTTCAAGCTGCTGTGGCCACTATGGACCTGGACAGTTACTATAAAAGTATAAAAAGTCAACAAGATCCTCATCCTCATAATTTTTCTCATTTTTTTCTCTTCACGCGTCTTTTTAATTCTTATGCTAATACTATAGCAACGCTAGCTTTATCAGTCATTTTGGTAAAAATGCTTAAAAATCGTAAATATACACCAGCGACGCGTCAAACATGCTTTTTTTTAGGCTAGGCATTGGCAACTTAGTCTATTCAGCCATCAAAATGAATGAAAGAATGCATAGACTAATGAAAATATCGACGATTCTTATCGTGTGTGTAGGGTCGACTTGCGATCCAAAATATTACTCGATATGGATCACGATACGTATCACGATATATATCGTGTGTGTAGTATCCGCCTTACAAATACCGTTTACAGAATAGCGACATCTATTATCGAGTAGAATTTATATCTATCAACCACGCTGTAATCAGTATTTTTGTTCGCTTGTTTTTATGGTCGTCGTTTGTAGGCTTGACAGCTTATGTGATTGACAGCCTGACAGCTACTGTTTGTCCGTCTGTGACGATGATGGATTGTCAGCCTCAGCCTGTCGTCCAGCTAAAAAATCAAAATATCTAAAAATTCGTGAAACTAAAGTTACTAAGTTAAAATCTAGTACATTATTGTATTATTTATTATCATGGCAGACAGAGATCTTTCAATGGGTCCCCGTGAAGGAGTTACATATCCCAAAAAAGTGCAGTATTGCGGGAACTGTTCTATGCCGATAGAATATTGTGAATATTATCCAGAATACGACAAATGCAAACAGTGGCTAGAAAAAAACCTGCCTACTGAATTTGAAAAAGTGAAAATAGGTATAAGTAAACCAATTTTTAATATCTGCTGAAGTAAGGTTAGGTCATACCTACAACTAACCTTTATGTGCTGAACTGTGTAATATGCTAAAATAATGAACTTATATTTGTATAGCCTAAAGTAACAGTAAAATAATTATTACACTTTTTCAATTTAACATATTCTCATTTCATTCAGCAAGTGTTGCCATGTTTGCATGTATGAATGAAAGCCCTGTATCTGATTTCAGATGAAGAAGACAATGCAGGTGGTGAAGAAGAAAAAAAACGACAAAAACGTGGTGGGAAGGGCATGCTTAAGTCAAAGAAGAAAGAGGATGTCCCTAAACTTGTCCAAGTATCTAGAGCTCCACGAGGAAAGAAGAAGTCAGTCACAGTTGTGTCAGGGCTCAGCACTTTTGGTATGTGTAACTAACTAAGATAATGTCCAAACTACATACTGTACTGTAACTAAATTAATTATAAAATTCTGAATGTGTTAAATTCGATTCTCATGAAAAGAGTAATCAAATTATCTCTAAAATTTGATCTGTACTTATGTAAACAAATTTGTTCTGATTTTAGATATTGACCTCAAAGTAGCAGCAAAATTTTTTGGAACTAAGTTTGCTTGTGGGTCTTCAGTAACAGGAGATGATGAAATTGTTATTCAGGGTGACGTGAAGGATGACTTATTTGATATTATCCCAGAAAAGTGGCCTGAGGTTAGTAGTGCTCTTATGCTTTTACTATTATTAGATAATTTACTACACATATTCTTTAATTACTCAATAATACAATACAAAAAAAAAGAAAAAGGTGAAACTTAACGAAAATTTACCCTACAGAGTAGCATGAAGTACTTGAAGAAGGGTGTAAAAAGGTTTTTAGAGGTCTGCGAAACAATGGTATTACAAAGGCTTACACCATCATGTATGCCATGTGTTTCGGTGCCACCTTTCTTGTACAACAATCAAGCATCTTAGACATTAATCATATCATGCCTTTTCTACGTGGTGAAAAGCTAATCAAGAAATTACAACATATTTTAAACCTCCTTAATATTAGTGTTGTATTTCATGTTGTGAAGACGAAAGACAGCATGGGTAAGCAAGGTAGACCAATGGTCTGGTAAAGGTCTTATACCAGCTGTATGTGGACTGCATAAGACGGGTCTTTGTAGAGATCTCTGAGGAAGGCCTATGCTCAGCAGTCAAAGGCCAGCACTTATGTTGCATAATATGTCCAGGACGACAGTGGCTTTGCATCAGCTGTACCATATTCTGTCTGTGTGTGTTTCTAGGCAATCAAAATCGTAGTAGTATAAGTAGTTGGCATCTTCCAGCTGATTCAATGACTACAAATATAAATTGTATGTTACAGATTGATGAAGACAGCATTGAAGATCTGGGAGACCAGAAAAGATAGTCACAAGCTAATCATAATTTATATTAAATTTTTTATTTCTGTTCTATTCTGAACTATATTTATTAAATTCAGACTCGACTAAAATAGAAATAAAATGTTGTTTTTATCTTGAATAAATAAAACTACTTCATGCAATGTTCATTTTCTTCTTGCAAAGACATTGCATATTGACCCCAAAATCCATAATTTATACAACACGCCATCTGTCGATTTTCTATTACATCAGTGTGGCATGGACAAACGTAGCAAAATAAGAAACTAGTATACCAACATTGTAAAAATAGTACGTCTTGAAAGTTAGCGCCCTCGTTTGCGTTAATTATCATTCGTGTTGCACTTTACATGGAGCATACCGTATTCGTGCGAAGCAGACAGTTCCAATCTATATTTACAGAAAATAACTAAATTTTAGGCAAAGAATCATTTTTTATCCATGAATTACTAGAGAAAGTACTAAAACAATATACAAACCTCTCTTGAGAACACCTCCCGTGGAGACTTACTGAAGCTTTATATCTTTGATAATTCACAGATGTAACTCTAGATGTCAGTACAGTTGATTTACTGGTAACCCCAGATTTATTGTTTATTTTATAAACTTCACCATTATACAAAACAAATACCAAATACATGTAAAATGTTAAATTTTAAAATCTTCTGTTTCATATAAAATATCAAATATTAAGTATTTATAGTAGAATATGATAGACTTTAAATGGGTAACACTTTTATTAATTTTGTGTCTGGCTACACCAAATTTGTAACTTCGCAAAATCAACACAAAATAAAATCACTTTTGAACATTTTGCAATCATTGTGCGTTGTGTTTTGGTACTGAAAACATGATACGTTAGTGTTCAGTGTAACTAGAACTCCCAAGAATCTAAGGAAGTGATTAGGAGCCACAAGCCTGTGATCATGTAGCACTTAGTCAAGTTCCTATAATCGAATATTCCAAATTATAGTATTGATCTTTTGTTGTACAAGACTGTAAATAAATAGAAACTGTTAAAAATGTCTGTGGTTAAAGGTAAATTAGTGAAAATGGAAGTAGTTCAAGTTGGTGACTACGAATATACAAAACAAGACATTATAGGCCATGGAGCCTTCGCTATGGTGTACAAAGGAAGGAGGAGAAAGGTAGGTGGTAACCCAACCCAATCTCGCTTCTCTTTTGTTGTCAACAACAGACACAAACCCAAATATTGTGTTAGTTGCTCATTGTAATAGTTCATATAGGCATACATAGGTATTACACGAAACGAACTTATATTTTGGCTTGTGAACAATATCGATTTGTTGCGGCCGTGGGTGGTGCATCTCGTCAAAATAATTTGGCTAGTCCTAGTAGCTAGTCTGGGTCGTCGACTAGTAGTCGGCCCAAACAACTGTGGATAGCAAACCTCGTAAAGCAGTCAGAATTAAATTCAATACACCCACATTTTGTTGTTAAATCATAGATATCATTTCTTTATTTATCTTTGTTCATCAGCTGATAATACTGTAAATAAAAATAGTAAAAGTCATACCATAATATTGGCGTTATCATTGAAATACTGTCGTAGTTTATTTTCATTCCTGAATAGTTTATGAAAATGATGATGTAATTTTAGCCATGTTTACAAATCCATTGGACTTAAAATATAAATTTTAAAGCAATGATACAACTATGTAAAATTGGTAAATAGTACTCTTAATCCTCTATTACAAATATAAATATTAATATTAGGTAAAAGTCCATACGCAATACCTATTTCAGAAATATGAGTCACTGTTGTTAAGATAAAATTTTGCAAGTTTTTGTTTTGCTACATTTATCTTAGCAGCATTAGGTGCTATGAAAAACACCCAGAAAAACAGGAAGCCATATTTACAATTGATATCAGGTTAATGGATGTTTACTGATAAGGAAGAGGGGTAACAACCTTTTAAACAAAGACATTAACCAGTAAATGAAAGGGTCTTACCTATCTAAATGTTAACCTTTTATAGTTATTTTGTTTCATTTGCAAAATACCCACCTATTTATTTCCATCTTCTGTTTACAACATAGGCTGAGTTAGCTTTAGAGTTCCTTATGGAAAATTGTAACATAGACATAGATTTGTGAAATATATATTGGGAAACTATAGGTCTACTTAAATATTTTTTTTAATTCATATTAATTGGTAAAGACTGTTTGTTTCTAAATAAGGAAAGGAACCTTTATTTGATCCAAAAACACATTAAAAAATCTTAAAGCTAAGAATATTTATTTATTTTATTTATTTATTTATTTAGGAATAATGTTTACATTACAGCTTAAGCCTAAATTATGTAAACAATATTAAACATATAAAAATAAGATCAACAAAAATAAGAATAAGTACAAGCATAGCCTAATATTGTAGGTACATTAAGGTAATAAAATATACTTAATTTGTACAGGTTTCTGAGAAACTTAGAAACTTAATATACAATGATAACAAAATAGGATGTTATATTGTTGGACGAAATTAGACCATCTTCAGCATAATGTTATGAAAGGTAGCTGCCAGAAGGCAAACAGCACTGGTTTTCAAACTAACCCAGAGGTTGACATGGGATACTTATAACATCTAATATAATCTATATTTTTATATTAGACAATTAAGCCCTAAGTTACCTCATTTATAGGCTAGGCTACCATATAACAATGCAACTACAACAATTAATACTGGTATAAGTCACCCCAGGTTATGTTTGCTAATTCATATAATTTATTTATTTTGTATGCTTATTATTCAGAATTTATTCTAATTTGAAAATGGCAAATGGACTAGGTATTAAGCACTGCAGGAAACTATAATTTTTTTTTAATTCACTTAACAATGTGCATGCAATGGAAACTTGTTTTTTAAAGCAGCTCCTATTTATAAGTGCAGCCGGATTTTATAAGTGTTATACAAAGCGTGTCACATATTTTGAATGACATTTTTTATTTAGCTATTTTTTACTAGCAAGATAAAATTGTTATGTAGATATATGATGAATTAATGAGCATGAAGAAGTATGTGCTGTGAATGAAGATGTACCCATTGACCAGGCTAGAGAAAGGCATGCTTAGTTAATTCCATAATGTAGACAGTATGATGAAACAAGATAATATCCATTTGGCAGTAGAGATTGAAGAAGAGGGATCTAAATGTAGGTTTCACTATAAAATCCAGTTATTTAAAGAAATATCGAGTTAATGTACTCACCCTAATCCAATAAGCATGTATGAAAAGGACAAATGTGGAAGAAGCAAACATATAACAATAGCTAGTGGAGTAATGTGATATTTGCCTACTCCTATGGGTAAGAGGTGTGATGTATTACAGCCCATACATGACATTATCATAAGAAGTTAGTCCCGGCTTATGCAAAGGTCCACTTTCCGACTATTTCTTCTCCACTTCGCCCGGTCTTGGGCATCCTTGCGTCATAGGCTCTCGCATACGACTCGGTGATGTCAATCCATCGTTTCTTGGGCCTTCTGCGAGACCTCTTTCCTGATACCGACAGGTTTAGGAACGTATTTCTCACCAATGTCGATTAACCGATGCTCTAACGGTGAGGGAAAACATCGTGAAGAAACCTGCACACGACTGAATGTGTAACCATCAGGTTCCCTGTTAATACCTGGGTAGGTATTCAGTACTGTATTAATATCGGAGAAAAATCTTGATTACACCTGCCTGATATCTAAATCTGAAAACTATCCATGACGCATTAGTACATCATAATTCGGCTAGCTTGCAAGCTGGCTAGGTAGGTAGTTTCGGTTGGCATAATATTATATTTATATACGCCTATGGTTCTCCACACGAGCGTAAAGGTCATCGTCTGCTCAAGACGAAACGTAGATTTCATCGGATCAATTGAATGTTAAGCTGGTTTGTATTTTTTGTTTCGAATGGAGCTTGACGAAGATTTGACCAAAGATAACCTTGTACTCGGGTTCGAAAGGTATTACTGATACATGTTATAAAAATAAATTTTAAAAATACCAGTTTCGAAAAAGCTGCCACTAGGATGGCTGCTGCTATTAGAGACTCTGGAATTCCACGGGACTGGGCTGAAACAAATCTAAATAATAAAAAGGCACACACCGATTACGAAGTCCTGGTTACACGTTTTGGGTAACTAAATGTAAAAAAGAGGAACTTAGTCAATCTTCCGTTCATAGTCCGTCCCAAGACGGTTGTCTGTCCAGCTAGTTAGTGGGCGTTATTTACCGTCCGCTCATGGTTTAGGTTACATCCTATTATGCGGAGGCCTCAGGACAATGAGTACCACTGCAGGACCAGCAAACAGGTACTGCGGCCATACAATACGACACGCACTATGACGCTCAAGGGCACTTCACACGTGCCGCGCAGACGACCGCGCACCACTAGATTAGGTACGTCAAGTAGGAACCTCTAACTAAATATTCAAATTTGTTTTTTCGTCGTTTTATGACTTCCATTATTCTATGAATAAACCTTACTTAATTTTACTTGCTAATCAAGCTATTTAAAGTTTGCGTTTTAATACTATGTTAAGCAGATCTACCCTACTTACGGTTAAGATCAAGGTGCCTAACTACCCCAAACAATAAAATATTACATAAGCGATGTAATAACAAGAACAACATATTAACATTTTGGTATGGAATGGACCCTTTTTTCTAGTCTTAGTCTATCCAAAAAAAAGTCAACTTTGTGCGTGATTTTTTCCCAATGTTTTTGCAAAGGGATGGAAGTCGTTAGACCGGCTGTTTTTATTTGCTTCACCTTTTTTTGTAGAGGTCTGCCCAAAAAAATTATACAATCAGCTGTTGAGTGAGCAGGTAGAAAGTGACCACAATACGCTCCTTTTTGTCCTGTCCTCCGCTGGACGACCATTATTATTGCGTTACATTTATCATCTCTCTAAAAACATCTGCAACATCCAATGGATTTGGCTATGCTTTGGCGTTGCCTGGCTGGCACGCTCTACATCTGACCGTGACCGCGCTGCCTGCTCATAATTATTAGTACAAACCGCATATTGTCTCGCCAAACACTGTGCGACCGGTGGCTGAGCAGCTACGACAAATTGTTTGTACCTATCTGAACATTAACTAGTAGGTAAGGCAATCAATAGGGTTCCCGTTCCGTCATCGTGTCGAAACCGGGTCAATCTGTAATCTCTCCTCGAGCCTACGGAATGTAGGGCAGGCTAATGTTAGCGCGGCGAGCGGCGCGGGCGCACCGCCCCTCTGGATAAAAGGAAAGCCAACCATTGGGCCGTTCACGGCATTATAAATTACGGCTGCTAAATATTGCAACAAACCGCGCGTGCCGACTCGACGAACCCTGCGTAAATGTCAGATTTAACCCTCTGCAACAGATGTGGCGTAACTTGAACAAGTCTGCTGACGTTGTAGTATGCCAGCGACCAACCTAAACAGCTCACATGTTCAAAATTGTATTGTAATACCTACTAAATCAAATATATATATTGAAATGTTCGATGCTCTTTATTATATATAGCTATTGGACCCGGCACGACTTCGTTCGCGTACACCTAACCCCTACCTACTCTGTTTTATGGAAGGTTTATAAAACCTTCCTATTAAATCACTCTATCTATTGTTAAAAATCGCATTAAAATCCGTTGCGTAGTTTAAAAGATCTAAGCGTACATAAGATACATAGGGACTTTTGCTTTAAAAGGGTTTTCGCGTACCCTACTTTTTTAGATAAAATGAAAGGAATAAGAAAATGCATGCATTTACAAATATGGTGAAAGTAGCTTTGCATATTGGAAAGATAATGGAATGCCATTTTTGTTTGAATTAGATTTCGGCTCTGAGGCCGCTGCAATTTAAAAAACCGTCTCGGCATACGTTTTTCTATTTTGTTAGGTCACCCGCAGAGGATTAATACCAAAGGATACAGTTTCGTCGGTACCTATCTAGAAGTTTCTCAGTTGAATTTTGCAAGCGGCTCCTCCCTCTTATGCACTAATTACATTTAGCTAACTTCAGTCTTCTAAATTCCGAAGCAAAAAGCTGTAGAGCATATCAAAGTCTAAGGTATTGTTCAAAGAATGAGGTCCATTTTTGTATCACGTGTCGCTCCGCTTTTCGAGAGGGGTGATACAAATATGGACCTTATTTTATTAGCGATATATTCCACTTTAATATGCTTTCACTTTTTTGCTTCTACATTTACGCGACTGAATTTCGTCAAATGTAATAAACTCGTTACATTGATATTGGTTATTACAAGTTAATCTCACTAGTTTTGTCGCTGCAAACGTAGGTACTTGTATCAATTCACGGATGTCATTGGCACCACAAACGCAACGCAGCGGATGATTGAACTGATTAAAACTACTTCGATTATTGAGAGAGTGTATATTACAACTTTTCTATACCATAGTGCGTATTATTAATTATAAGTGCATAACTAGTATTAGTGGAGTAGAATTAACCGAAAATATAGCTTGAGGTGGAACTAATTGTAACAGAAATAAATTATTATTGCGGCAAATGGTAGATAATACGCTTCTAATTAAGATACTAAAAATATACACCTATACCTTTGGCACTTTTGGCCCGAATAGTTCCTTTTTTGGTTTTTCGTAAATATCTCTAAAACAGTGCGTCAGACGGGAATATAGTCCAATACAAAATTAAAGCCTATAAAATTCTCTACTAATTTTGCTTTACACAGTTTTGCGAATTCCAAACCGTTTACTAGCAACACACACTCGGTTGTGGCTGTAGGCAAAAGTCCCTTTTCTTAGGGAATTTTATGAAATAATAAATAGTTTAAAGGTGGCGGCCGCAAAAAGGTATTTTGCGCAGGGTGTAGATTTTTAGTATGTTGATTAGTAGCGTATTACCTATCATTTTCCACAAAAATCATTTCTGTTACTGTTAGTTCCACCTCTAACTAGATTAACTTCTGTTTTTCACAATAATCATGTCTGTTCCAATTACTTCCACCTGTAAAACTATTTCTACTGCACAAAATCAACAGTTATAATTATTATAAGGCCGCTGCAAAACAAGAGTTGAAGATCCTTGTTGCGGGCACGCTGGCTCGCCCACCTGCGACGACCTTACGCAACGCTCGATGCACTTGCATTATCATTTTACAAACGACTCTGAGCACGAATACATAGAATAAAGACCATGACAAGTAATACAAACACGCAAGGCGACATCAATCAGTTTATCATGTTTTTGTATGTATTACAAGTCCCTATCACACTATATACTACACTTGACCCAGCGCGACTTCGTCCGCGTACACCTACTAAAGTAGGGGAAACCCCTACCTACCCTTTTTTTTCTTGCTTATAAACCTTCCTCTTGAATCACGCTATTGCCGAAAACCGCGTTAACATCCGTTGCGTAGTTTAAAATATACATAGGGACCAGACGTCGACAAGCGACTTGGTTTTATACTATATATACTACATTTGAAAACTGCATGGTAGGTAAAACAAGCTTACTTGCGCCATCGCAAAATGCACCTGTTTCAGGTGAATACATCCGTCTGTGTCCATCTATAGCGGTGTGAATATTATACGCCGTTGTTTCACACCATTGTATGGTATTGTGCAACTGAATGTGCAATATAGGTAGTCATCCTGTGATAACAATTTGTTGTCGCTGCTTGCCCACTACCTACCTACCTACTCCTTTGTATTTATTGCGACACAAAGTAAATGTTAAATTAACAATGATAAACGATCGAAACACTAAGATGACAATTACGTTATTAGGTACTAAAAATTTTTATACAACTCAATAACAAACTAGCAGATAACCCTGATGAGAAGTGGTAACTCTGTTACTTGATTTTATTGTAGGTACATACTAGATATCTAATATATTCATTCAGGTCCACGCGATCATACACCAGTCATCTATTTCTTTTCTCAAAATACGTTTGTACCATTAACATTAATTAGGCTTAGAAAAGTTGCAGATGTATCGTAGAACTAGTCATTCTTGGCAGGTGCAGCCACTAAGTATATATAACTTTCAGTGGTATAGGCGTATACTTAGGTAGAGAAAGAAGAACAGTAAATTGCCCTTATTTCCCACGCACCGTATTGCATACCAGCAAAAGCCCGTTTTGGAGAAGTTTAAACACTGAAAATTTAATTATTTTAGAATCCGTTTTCTTTCTCCTTTTAGAGCTACAATGATCTAAATTCACACCAATGGGACAGCCAGATGATCGTGCTGGTAATCGCTACTTCTAGTTCTTACAAGTGGTTCATTGTCGACAGAATCCGTCGCAGTCGGTGGCCGTCAAGGTGGTGACCAAGAAGGGTATCCAGAAGGCGTCGGAGATCCTAGTGAAGGAGATCAAGATCCTTCGAGAGCTGACAGCCCTTCACCACACCAACCTGGTGGCGATGCACGATTGTATGGATAGTCCTGCTTACGTTTACGTCATCATGGAGGTGAGTTGCTATGTTTTTCTCACCTTATTACCCGTAATACCATTTATGGCAGGTACCTGAACAGTCTACCCAGCGCCCAAGAGGAATTTGGATGCTACGAAATAACGAAATACTGCTTGCTCATATAAGTTAAACAGTAAGGAAATAGTAATTCGTGCTTCCATAGCGCTTATATAGATACCTAGGTATTACACAAATAGGTTTATTCTTTGCGTTGTTAATTCTTGCATAATCAAAACTTCAAATTGTGTCATACCAGCAGGTTTCTCCATATGGAATTACACTGTTAGCGAGACATACATAGGTACTATAGATAGGTAATACTTGTAATACAAATATATACCTTTGATGAGTGGCCCTCGAGTGGTTTGTTAAGCCCAAGCCAGGATACGTTAAATCGTCATTCAGACGTTCGCCAGTACCTACATATCTTTGGAAATGTCGTTTTGACCTGAAAACATCAAGATATCCATGCGATGCGATAAAACCAATAGGTACCAATTATACAGCGGTCGTATAAGTTTGAATATGAGTCATTCGACTACTGCGTATAGGTATGCAAAGTTCAAAATAAACGTCTAGTAAATAAAGGTGACCGTGAAGCTTGTGAATATTTACAATTTCTCAACAAGTGAGCTATAGCTTCGCATTAAAGAATCCCATAACACTTGCCAGAAATAAACAACAACGAACCTCGAGGCGGCGAAGGTTTCCAAAACACTCGGTGGAATAACTTCCGCCGAAGAGAACGAACGCTCGCGAATATCAGTCTATTTACAGACCACATGAGTTTGTCTGCGCATCCTTAGCTGTGGGCTGCGACAGAGACACACGCTTCCACGAAATACGGCTGACTCCCTTTTACGGTACAAAAATAACTATTATTTGTATTTTATTATTCACTCGTAATCGTTTACAGATTCCTCACAAAATTATAAAGCATTTTTCATATCAGAAACCTACATATAGTTTTCACAATAGATATATCTTTAGACTTTGTACTATTGAATTATCTTGAGTCCAAAAGTCTTTCTCATTTTTAAGATGTCAGATTATATTATTATTTTTAACTTTATACCTCAATCTGTAGTAGTTTAGTGTACATGTTATACACACAATGAAGATGTGTTTAATAAAAAAAGCCTTTAGCTTGTACTTAATATCAGCAAGCATAATCTAAGTAATGTAATGATCCGATTGACGCGGTAAATACATAGGTCTCACACATCCAGTGGTGCAATCGTTAATACCTAGTCGGTAGTCCCTTCCAATACAATCTGCCGAGACTGGTACGAACTTTCCATGGACCTAAATATTTGAGTTGAGCAGCGCGGTATGTTTGTAACAGTTGAGATTTAGCAATACGCCGCCGGTTGAAATGTATCAATAGGTTGTATTACACACAAGTTGGGCGGACGCTGCCGTACATATGCTGTATTCAATACTCAGGTACACTATCCAAACCATAAATCACAGAAAGCGTTAGCTATGCTCTAATATCAATCCCTTTCCTATAATTTTAGTACCGCGAAGCACATAAACGTAATTATGCACCGAAATGAAGCATGTACCGTAACTTTTAAAATATTAATGTAAAATTGACGTTTCCGATTCTTGATGATACTTATTTAATGTCCGCTGGGGGTCAGTGCGGTCAGTTCACCGGCATGTGAACTCGCCACGGTCGAATAATGTCAACAATCAACATCAACTGTCATTACCATGCCTGTATTTACCTAGTATGCTATTTGGGCATTTCAAAGCTTTTTCTCACAATCTTTTTTCTCATGAACGACACATGTTACCCTCTCTGTCTCCCCCCTGGAGTTTGGCTGCACCCCACGCCATGTTCGCTTTATTTATTGTTTGTCGGACCCACGACCCCCGATAAGCTCGTTTTCAACTCGTGCCAAGCAAAATCAGGGCGGCGATTAGAAGTTCCCCTTTATCATTCATTCACTGAATGCGTGAATATATCAATCCTAGTTGCCCTAGTTCGCAATTACTTGCGCTCGGCCTGCCTTGACGGAATAAGAACATTATCATCGGCCCGTCTACTATTATGTGCTATGCATTAGTCACTCATACATAACTCGTACAAATCTACCTACCTAAAAGTATATTTGAAATTTGTTCCTTATTCTGCATTTCATGTTTAAGCTGCGTAATTTATTAGTCAGACTATTCGCGGCTGTTTAGTAAAGTTTGTTCAGTGCCAGGTACCAACCACAGCCAGCTAATGGTAGAAGTCAAAATTAGCATAAAACTTGAATTTTATTTCGTGCTCCGTTTGCACTCGGAGTAGGTACCCATCGATTCGAACAATAACGCGGAAATTGGATCGCCACGAGCATTAGGCGCCCGTAACCCGGTGGCCTTGCCCTTAATCCACCCGCGATAGCTTTATTTACATATTTTAATACAAGGAACTACCTAGGAACCAAGTTTTACTTCATTAATCTAGTAAAATAAGATTTAGTCACCGATAGCGTCACAGTCGGGCGGCTCTTTATATAGTGGCATGTGTCGATTCAATTTAAATTGGTCTTTAGTAAATTAATTCTCCGCTACGACCGTCTCAGCGTCTACGCAGCTCGTGCCTCGTGGTGCCGCCGCGGCCGCCGGGCCCCGGCGCTCGCGTCGCGGCGGATCCGAATCCGAGACAAGGTCAGCGCTGTACCTTCAACACGCAGCGGCCGCGTGCCACCCAACCGCGGCGTCCACTGTCGCCGATATTACCCTAATTTATTTCAATAAGATAACTTTATCGGTTCACGCTCCACAGCCGGCGGTTACTACGCAGTTACTCGAAATAGCTAACCAATGTAACAGGTCAAGCGGATATCAATAAGATTGCTCAGATAAAGAGACCACAAAAAAGATTTTATCTTCACCTTTATACTTCAAAAAAGTTACTATCTTTGCATGAACCCTGTGCTCCTGGAACTCTGGTAGAAAAGATCAACACACGAGTTGGCCTACTAACCCCTTTATCAGCCGATTGTCTGCCTACAAAATGGCACAGACATTGTTTCGTATTATCAGTTGCCGATAAGGCTGTCTACGCGACTAATGACATGGATACTGTGCGTGATTTTTCTCATTATTACATAAAACACTTTCTGAACATGTTCCGGGAAAGTCATGTGTCATTACTGGTACGGCAGTAGCAAAGTACAGATCAGAGAATCAAGGAAGCAGTCATACGGAAACATAAAACCAGCAGTTTCCTTAGAGCATGTTCCCTGATCATTATAATCTGAACCTAGCTTAGTTCTTATAATAAAAAGAAATTTTCGAAAAAAGAAAAGGCGAATATCTTTATAGACATGGCGAATAATTTGAAACAATTAAAATTACGTGTCAACATAACCCAATTCGAACACTAATTTACATTTTCACAACAGCAAATACGGACAGCCAATACATTCGTATTGAGTGGACACCTACATACATGTGTTCTCTTATATACATGTACGTATTTAGTTGTGTTTATGCCACCATCGGGCGTCAGTGCGTCTGGTGGAAACCATACACGTGCCACCCGTCTACCGCCTCGTGGACGGTGGACGCAAGCACCGGCTTATTGCGCATAATGACACCGTACATGCGCTGTCGCCTGCCATCATCGCAGCGGTACCTCGCAGGAAGAAAATAAACATTATAGCTAGCGAACTACGCACACCAATTGCGCAATTGTTAGATGTTGTTGTTAGTATTATAAGGTGGTAACAAACGGACACGTGTGAATAAGCGCGTCGTTTTAAAGTGGTTTTCATATCTAATACACGCGCGTCGAAAGCATTGAAGTTACGTACGAATGAGTAGTATTAGTTTAGGTACGCGGTTACGGCTTTGTAATCTGTGATTCATCTTGGCAGTAACCTCCTCTGTAACAGCTGATATTCGTTCCTGTGAGCCTTCATTCTTACTTCAGTTCTCATTTCCATGCATGTTACCTCCGCGCAAGCTCACCACGTGACTGATAAATACCCACTACTAAACACTCCGGTCTTTTAACCGTACAAATTGTGGTTTCGATGACGACTCCTACACAATTGAACCATATTGAGAGCGCGACAATTTGAATAGGTATAGACCGGCCCTGACCGTCACTATTGGCTCTACAGTTTAATTACTCATTTGTGTGTACTTGTTAATACATAAACGCATCATCATCGCATTTATGTGGGGTAGTAAAAAAGGAGTTAAAAATCGATTTAATTATCGCAAGTTATAAATGTAGCTACTTATTAGTTTCAAGGGCAGAATGGTCGCAGCGCAACATGACGTGCGCTAGACAAGTATAAAATTAAATCCACTGTTTTTGTTGCGTAAAAACTAATGCCGGCAGCTCAGCACAAGCCAGCAAAGTTCATTGGCACGATTTCCAGTTGGTCGAGCGAGCGCTCATGATGACTATTCGTCATGGCTTTTGCGAACCATGACTCCTAATTGTCATTGTCTTTTGTTTCTGTGCGAGCAGCATTGCCAGAAAATATTATGTTCGGTACAATTGCAAATATCGATAGGAACAAGGCAAAGCTTGAACGTGTCGGTATTATTTAATATATTAGTGTATCTGCAATCGATATACTCGTACATGTATGTGTATGTATGTAAGTATGTATAGACTCTAATTTTATTATGTCATCAACAACCTCTTGTTATCTCAAAGCAAGGAGTACGAATAAAAAAAATTATACCCGGAAGGACCGAGTTGGCTGCTGCCTGCGTTGAATCTGCGCAATAATAGAATAACGTACCGAACGAAATTATAGAGCTGTGTTTGTTGAGCAAGTCTTTTAATCTCTGGGTTCTATAATATCCATCCATCCAGCTCCTCTTTTCTTTTATACCGTTCAAATAGTACAGCGAAGTTTACCCGAGACACCTGTATATACTCTCGCTAAAACCACAAGCAAAATTGTGCCTATAACTTACTAATACCAATTTACCAATAAAATATAGGATACTTAAACCCTGACCAGTGAATGTGAGTTACTAATGGAAGTGCAGATTGTTAGGCGAGGTGGCTGAATTATGCAAGACCGACCGCCAGTCTCGCTCGGCACATGTGCGGCTAAACATAGCCATACAAATACGTACTACCTATATACTATACATATTAAGTCGCGTCATTTGTGACATTTAGCTGCTATACAAACTTATCTGAACCGGTGGCGAAAACTGGAACTGTGTAAAATGGCGGCACTTCATTTTGAAATGTATTCGAATTGACATGTCAATGCCGACAACAGCGACGCCGTCACCGGATCAGATGATTGGGGCTGTAATAGCTTTGGAAGCTTTAGAATATTCCATAAGCTTTAAACTCTAAACTGGGAACGAATTGGCAACCTTTACATTCTTTGTAAGAAATTGTTTGCGCAGAGTCGGCCAAATGAAGTACCTGCGTAAATGTTTAGTTATCTATTGGAATGATTCCAAAGAGTATAGAGAGGTATATTACGTGTTAAAGTGCCAGTGATAGAACAGCAATCGGAATTCTTGAATATTTACAATGCCGATATGGATTTGTGCGAAGGACACCCTCCACAGCTACGTCTTGGCCATACCTATCTGCTATACTTCCGTTGATAATAATTATTATCATTCACACACTGCTTATTCTAAATGTGTTGCCATTTAGAATAAGCAGTATGAAATTAGAATTAGAACACAAAAAAGTAGTATTACATTGCAAATAAGAAAATGCTCATTTTCTTTTTATGTTTAATTTTACCCAATGAACCATTGTTTGCGTAAACACAGCTAACAAATAAGCGATTATTTCTAAACGCCAACTCAATTGTATTTAAAGTTTTTATGGGTCCGTTAGTTGTTTTGTTAACCATTTGAAAAGGTTATTTCTAGGTGTTCTCTCTATATATGCAATAATCCAGATGTTTAAGAGTACAAAAACATGAAACAGTTTTATGTATAGGTACCCAGCAAAAGCGTTCATAATATGTAGCTATGCAAGACTGCAGGTGTCATTCTCATTTCTCCTCTATTTCTACTCATAATGTGTGTTGTGTTGCTAAAACGATCTGAGCTGAGACGCAAGCTAAATGTGTATCCACAAAATCGGACACAAGTTGCATCATAATGAATAACTATAGTCTACGTATTTTATATCTGTCGTTATATTGCATGGTAGGTACCTAACTGTTATGTAAATATGAATTCCCTAGATATTATATTATTACATGTAAGAATTACAGATTACGGCACTCATGAAAGTAATGCCTAAAAAAGCTTGCGCAACATGGTGTCACAGCCATACTGTCTAGTTTCTTGTAGTCTAGATTTTTTTGTTTCAGATGATTAGATAAGTCTTTAAGTAACCTAAAAAGTTTTTTTTCTATGAATGTCTCTAGAACTACCAGTCAGATTTCAAAAGTTATTTTTGCATCGGATTGCCCAATTCCTGGGAGGTGAGGATGAATATGAGAGCGGGAAAATAAAAATATTTATTTCATTGGTTTATCCATCCATTTAACCACCTGGCAGCACCATCTATGCTTTATGTACCTTAGTGCTATTAGGTAATTGGTCCATACCGAAGAAGTCCGGGCAAAAGTCATAATGGAAATACAATTCAATACTCTTACGCATTTGATTATTTCCTTTCCATTCTGTCAAAGGATATATCGATCACAAGTCAATTGAAATTTTGTCTTAAAACTATTTCAGGTCATTTTAAAGTGGTTATTCTTTATTTCACCATATTATTTGATTTCAAGTCAAATGCGATGACCTTTAACATTTTATGATATTTAAAGAACAAGATTATAAAACCAACTAGTTTCCTCTGGACTTTAGTATACAGTTATGGTATTATTTACTATTATTTATGTAATATTAATCATGAATAGCCTCCGTGTAACTTATTCATTAATTTCGTATATTTTAATTCACACCAATCTTAATATCCACTGGTTTCCATAAACCTTGTTGCCAGAACCTTGTGCTTCATCAAACACAATACGCTTTTAACCTCAGAACTATAGAGTCAGTGCCTGCACTTCACACATTATGGCCTTCGGTAGTATTTCATGGATCTTCAAAGCCTTTTGTCTGACTTTTATTTAGTTATAAGTAACAAATAATACTTCTTATTAGATCACAGGTGATTGTCGGCTGGCTGCCTTGTTGTTATATTCATAAGTAGATGTAAATAATACCTAACGTAACATAAAAAAATACATTCAATCATGCTACATTCAATCATGCTACACCTACGCGGGCAATCATTAGAACGGGCAATTACTGCGACCAGCCACGCAGGCTTACATTACTATGATAGATATCTCAATGATCTAAAGTGTACAACAGTCATAAGGTAGGGTAAGGAAACGCAACCAGGGCTCTAGCAAGCAAACTACGGTAGTTTTTGTAACTCTGTTCACCAATGGGTAACGGTGCATAGCGGTCTGTACTGCACCTACAGCTCGCACATTAATTAAATTTGCATATCAGTTATATCCCGACTTTTTCCCGTGCACCTAGCGAGACCGTTACCATGTGCAAACAGCTACAGCTACAACGCAACTAGGTTTTTACACAACCATGGTTCTTACTCACATTTTAGCTGGAACAAGTGAAATAATAAAAGCTGATACGCCTTCCTGTAAGTACTAATTACGCTACATTATCCTTCAAGTCGAAACAATAGCTTCGTCAATGCAAACATTGTTGTTAAGCGCCAGAAATATAGGCAGAGATAAGGGTGTCACGTGTGGATGGTGTCATCTTTGGCCCCGCGGTGGGCGGCAAGCTCAATCTGCGCACGGCGTTGCGTCAGGCCAGTTTCTCCCGGCAGCGTTTGCAGGTGGAAAGTGACGCGCCGGAAACCGCAGCGGCTTTCTAGCCGATCGCCCTAATGCTCCCGTCATTTGCCCCATCGTGCGTGAAGCTCGACCATTAAGCCTTCACGGCTGGTTATGGCCGTATTTTGTGTGTAGGTACGCGGAAAAGTTGAGTATCTCACGCACATTAAGGTTGGTTACAATCTTGGAGTCGGCTTTGCTTTTTATATACAGTTAAAATGAACAACAGTTTCTCATGTAGTACGTTTTAATATGATCAAAACAGCTGATTATTCTAAATTGTAATTTTTTGTTACTATTACTTCATACGAAAGCTATTACGCGTACAATATGTATTTACAATTAAAAAAGAAAGGTTATCGCGGTTGTTTTATCACACAAAGTTGATGGCCCCATTAGATCATTCACAGACGTGACAGCACATACAAGACCTTAACTGTCTGCGTGCATGTGGCGCACCTTACGGTAACTATGCGGCTGGCGGCGGCTCTTTGTCTCTAAACCAGGAAAAACTGCCGAGACAAAGAGACGCTAGGTAACTAGATGCACTCGCTAATAGTTTCACATCATCATGACTCTGACGTGACGTCACTGCATTGACCATCGCGGAACGATTTATTATACTCAGTTAGAGCATAAAAAGAAACTGTTGCAATATTATTGGTATCTCGCTTACGTACCTATTTGAGAAAAATTACGAGTAGCGGACTATTTTCTCTATTCTCACTGGTTCAATTGATTTTGATAATATGTTATTAAACAAATAACTGTATTCCTAATAGGTTTGTTCGTAACATGCTAATTAAAATTTTATTGCTTTTGACTGGACCACATAATAAACTAGTTCCAGTAATTGCTGTATCTATATGTATATATGTATTTCTTTCTATCGGCGAGGTTTAGGCAACAAAGGCAACAGTAAAACCATTTTAACTGTAACTTTTACATGTCTAAATAGCACGTTCAAAGTGAATGGCTGAAACGTAATGAGTTAGTCATAAACTCTCTCACTAACTTAAGTGGGCTTATTCTAATTACTTATGTCACCGTATAGAAACGTGACAACGAAATTTCGTAACAAACTATATGTTACAAATATCAGATTGATTATCTATTTTAATTGATATGTATTAGCATTGAGAAATATATCTAAGAGAAAGTTATTATTTTACACATACATAGTTCGTTACCTAAACTAAAATAAGGTTGATAAAGAATGTTTAAATAAATGAAATACGTAAACGAAGACAAAGATTGATATCGATAATTGTGAATGGTATTTTGAGACAGCTTCATTAAAATACGCACTTAGATCTATATACCAATTAAATTGGGAACGGGGCCAGTCAGTGCACTTGCCCGAATCACGTCACGCGTTTCGCTGCTCAGTCGGCGGGGGCCGGGGGATATGAGTTTGCGCCGACCGCTTAAGTACTAATAAACATTTCGCTGCCACTGCGCAATTTTGGTAGTCCATCGACCGTTCATTGGTCCCTGCCCGAGTCATCGACCCTGCGTCAGGAGAATCCTGTCCTAGCGTTATAGTAACCTATATTGCACAAACAGTAAGGCTGTCTTAGAAGAGTAGGACACCCGCAACCTGTTTAGACGCGACAACTAACGGAGCGGCTCGGGTACTCGGTCAGCCGCACATCCGCTACATCGCCTCACCGTGACCCGTTCTTTACGGCACGGCCTTTGTCACATAAACTTTCATCTCCACCATCTCCATTGTTACATTGTTTGCGCAGAGCCTGCGACTCCAATCCGACTTGAAAATCTACGTCTGATTAACTCTCTAAACACGGAATTTCTCTACGCAGTTATCGAACATTATCTTTGTTTTTGAATGATTTGTGGAAAGCAATATAGAAATATGTACGTCGTAGATAGGTAGGTACAGGTTTACCCATAAAATTGAGAGTGTAAATAACATGCGTAACTAAACTCACGGGCTTATCATTATCACAGCAAGCGTGTCGCCCGGTAGTAAACAAACACGGCGTAGGTATCTCATCTGGTTCTCTACTGGGTCAAGCGAGTCAACAACCTGATTTGCGCTTCTAGTTACTTATATATTAACTATATATATGTCGTGTATGTACTAAGCCGAGAAAGTATCCTTTAGTTTTCGAATCCACTCCACGCGATGAAAAATACCAACTGAAGCTTTGTGGTTTTTTATGGTGTAAGTTATAAATACTATTTGGAGGTAAACGGAAAAAGCGTATACTTTTTAATTTTTTGCCTTTTGTATATGACGTCGGCTAATCGTAGAACTGGGCCGATCGAGATCTGTCTGGAGATAGCATTTCGACACGAGTTGATGCATTGACGGGCCGCCTCCGCGCTTTGGCACAACGCTTACCTAATCGAATTGAAACCTAAATATTTAAAACCATTTACCTAACCAAATTGTGGTGAGTAAGGTCTCCTATGCTCTATGGGGTGGGCATTTGGGTAACAGTGGCTTTAGCAGTGGAGTGGCACATTTTTTATCCCAAAGCAACGTATTATAGAAGTGGACAAAGCATTGGCGATACCCCTGATGTTAATAATGTCTAGGCAGCGGTGGCCACGTTCCATCAGGTGGCCCGCTTGCCTGTTTGCTTACAGTATGTAATTGAATAAAAATTTAAAAAGACATGTTGAAATGACAGATAGATAGAACGCTATCGGAGCCCAGGATATTACGGCGGGGGAGACCAAAGGAGCGATGGATTGACATCGCAGACTCGGACGCGGAGAGCCAACGGCTTACAGGGGTTCTGTCGGGTAAAGTGAAGAAGAAAGTGTAGGAACCCAAGTGTAGAAGCCAGAATTGACCGCTCAGATGACGATGATATAAAAAAAAAATACTATTACAATTACAGTAAGAATATCGAGGCAGGTACTGGTTGCACTCTACTTATCCTTTGATTAAAATATTCACTTCACTTATTTTACTTACAGTATAAATTAATCAATACAGAGATATTAATATTTAAAGCAATTTCGTTGTGCATTCCTGCTTGTATAAGTGTGCAATACTGCTGTACAAGGTAACGACCATCAAAGTTTAATTGGTAATTAATCAAGAATAAGTATCGCGTTAACAAATTGTAACAAATAAAAAGAAATTATCTATTGTAAACTTTATTTCAACTTGTTTGATAATACGTTCCTTAGAATTATTAAGTATAAAACAAACATGCTCCTTTGGATTTAATAATTGTTAAATATTAATTTATTTACATTTATAAATACAAATCCTAAAACTTAAATAAACCATTTTCTCATATCTCAGAAACATTCTCATGACTACTATGTTAACCACAGCTGAACTTATATTCAGATCAGAGTACCTTATTAAGATTAACACTTAATAAATGAAGTCAACACTTACTGAAATTTGGAATTTTCATAATAAATAAAACTCTCTCTCTTTAACGGACATTCAGATCGAAACCATAAAAAAGACACACCTTACATGATACATAAAAAATAACGTTTACTTATACTGGAGACTTGTCCTGTTTGTCTTGGAGAGGTACTTCTTCAGGAGCGGCGGTTCCATTAGCATTTGCGCCTCCGCGTTCGTTTGGTGTTCTTGAGGACGAACTAAAGCGTTTCTTGATGGAGGTCCAGTTCTTCTTTATCGTAATACCGGCAACTATGACAATCATGCCGGCCACAACTAAACCTATGATACTCTTGTCCACTCCTCCGGTATTGGAGCTCGTTGTCGTAGCGCCGACCTTGACGTCTGAATCAGTTTTTTCTACTTCTTTAGGCGTATCTTCAACCAATCCGTTCTGGATGGCTATTATAGCTTCTTTATTGACCCCAGCGCGTGACGCTGCTTCTTTTGTTGAGGCACCGTTTTCTGATGCACCGGACGTTTCTTTGTTGATATTAGTCGCGCTAGGGTCTTCTGTACCAACTGAAGGTGCAGTTTCTGTAGCAGTATCATCTATTGTACTGGTTTTTATAACGGGATCGTAGGAGTCGTCTGGTAGGTCGCCCGTCAATGTACCTGGTAGCACGGCATCCATCATGCCGTCATCTATTTCGTCAGGTGCATTAGGGCAATCGAATTGCTGACTGTCGCATGTTTCAGTGCATATGTATTTCAAAGAGTCTTTCAATACTGTGCATACATTTTCTACTAAATCCGAGCTGGATTGGGCGAGTATTAATTTCTGTAATGATTTAAAGCTTGAGAAGGTCTCGGCTTTCAATTCCTGGAAAATAATTAATTGAATGTTAAAGTTTATCAAATGATACATGTCTTTCATAATGCAATAAACTAAACATTTAGCGAAGGCAGCAATACATTCCAACCCAAATGTATAATGTACGTCAAATTAAACCAAAACTGGCAAGGGGAATGGATGTGAAGGGGCAAGATAAGTAATACAGATAATAATCATCTTGGCGTCAATATCCCGGTTGTCGTCTCGAGCGCGAGGGCCCGGGGTCAGCCTTGACCATGATCCAAGATTTGAGATATCGGGTAATTACAGTATCACCACTGCCGTCTTATATCCGTGACCTTGTTAATAGAGGAACCTCACCAGATTGGATCATGGTTACACATTGTTTTCCTTTACCGTAAAAGCATCAGTTTTTGATATCCTAGACCAGATGCCCCGGAAAGTTCAACTAATTTACATAACTCAGAAAAAGTCATTTGTATGGCGACACTGGAGATCGAACTCGGTACCTCGCGCTAACGCCCGTTAGCCATTCGACTACCTACGACGCTCAAGGGCAAGGAGAAGTTAAGTAATATTTTAAGCAAATTCTGACAGAAAATGTACTGAAGATACTTACATCACGCATGTCGTTGCCTCCTAAATCAATTTCTTGTAGCTTCGTTAGTGTGAAAGCGTTCTTCAAATCTTGAGGAAACTCGATCAGCCTATTATTGGCCAATTTTAAAGTTGTTAATTCTGGCAGTTCACTGATAGACTGAAATTAATAAAAAAGTCGATGTTACCAGAAAGAATGTTCAATTCGACCTTTAACTATGCTATTTGTAAAACATACATAATCTACTTGCGATAACGTAATCATGATGACGAAATGGCAATAAAAGTATTTAGTTTGAGGAGAACACTTACGCCTGCAGCCAGCTCCATAATTTGATTATTCTCTGCGTTCAACACTTGCAAATTCTTCAAAGCAGAAACGTCTTTCGGAATTGAGGTTAATTTATTGTTCTTTAGAATTAATGTAGCTGTTCTTGAATCTAACGGGGCGGGAAAGTCTTGGAGCTCGTATCCGCCACAGTCGACAACATAATGTTCGTCTCCTCCTTCGAAGTGGCACACACATGGTTCAGGGCAAATTGACTGACTACCCTCTGTAGCATCCGTATTAACTACCTCCGACAGTATATTTGGCTGTACTTCTTCCAGTGGCGGGGCTGGTGTCGATTCGTCTATAATCGGTTGCTCTAATATGCCATCTCCACTGCCTTGAGGTTCATCTCCAAGACTTTTAGGATCTTCTGGATTTTCAGGAGGAAATTGGTTGTCATTTTCAACAGGAATATCGGCGCCTTGTCCGTGTACACCCACGGCCCTGTAATGTTAAGACAGGTAGTTTAATACACGTGACTCAGTACCTACTACTACATACTCCCTGTTTTTATCGTAATGCGCTGACGCAAAATCGGTTAGAGAGATAAAATTGCGATAACTACAAGGGCGGGCGTGAAACACAAATAATTTCTTTAACGTTTCATGTCTGGCTATACCTACTAATACTACTGATAATTGATTATTCTTAAATACCTAGCTTATACTTTAAATTAAGTAAATCAAACTCAAACATCGAATGGTCCTATAAATTGTAGTAAACCGTGTGTCATCGCAACAATCTACAAATTATTTTTTTTACTTACAAAAGCTAATCAGCATTTCGAAGTAAACACTTTCGGTTAAGTAAATATTGAAAAAGCTATCTTTAAAATATTTCGCCATTTTTAAAACAAAGGAAACAACACCGTTTTGAATACAAAATAGACGTTACCTACACAATATGTAAATAAAGAACGCCAATACTTACGCAACCAGCAGCAGTAACAATATGTAAAGTTGTTTAGACGTCATGGTCACTGAAACGCAAACACAACCGAGAGCCGTGCCAACTGAATTCAGGGATCGCTACCTGCCGCGGAACAAGCACCACCGAGGCGCAGGACGCATAGCTCACTGACACTTATAGCTGTTATCACTCAATGATAAGATTGCCGGCATGGTGCGGCTTATCGCGAATCAAGTCCCGATAACGCTCCGCATACGTGAAAATATATTGGGCGGGTGATTTTCAATATCACCTTGTAGAACATGTAGCGCCTGAATAACGCGCTGAGTTGCGCTCCACAGATGTCGCGGTGGAGCGGCCGGTCGGCGGCGGGCGCAGAGCTCACGCGTCGTTCTCACTCATTGTCTGCGAGATGCTAATTCTGAAATGTATAAACCGTCTATGTAAATTTCGGCTCCACAAGAAACTCGGAGCTCTGCCTTGTAATGCTCGTTTAAACCACCGCCTGTTTTATAATTAGACTCCCCACGCGTCCTGTGTGCGCTTTTGGAAGTCGCGATTTTTTATTTAATTTTTGCGGAGTTCGCTTGATGGATTCCAATCACCAGATCACCGGAACTGATATCAGTTCGACTTATTCACACTTTATTCTTCATAAACAGGACACGAAATATCTTTTTATCTTTCACTTTATTGACGCATTACGGACGCTGTGACCGTGCGAGCGTTATCTAAAATGACGACTTTACGAGCTACGAAAATATACCGCATCTGACTGTTGTCAGTATTAAACTAATTAAGTTGTTTGAAGTTAACGTTGGCGAGCCCCGATGTTGCCATTGTATTGCTGAGTTTACGATCAGCCGATATATGATCGCTAAAACGATCCACTGTGACGCAATGAGCCACAACTATGAACTATGCAAAACATTTCACGATACTGTAACAGGAGTAGGCTGCGCTGTAACCGTCTACTTCTGTGTATTCAGTCGAAGGAGTCTTAAATAATAAATATTAGATGCGTATTTAAAAATGCATGCACTTGTTCAGAAGGCAGCACATCGACCACCAGTATAAAATGAGCTTGCATCACTATGGATGCACGTATAAATATGAGACGGTTTAAAGTCTAAAACTGTGTAGGTTTATCTACTGCCTGCCCTACAAAATATTAAGTAGTTATTGAACATGATGTCACACAATCGTATCTGTTTGTTCTACTCATTTTCAATTCGTCAATCGTCGCTTTCCACGAAGTAATAAGACTCAAGTCGCATCAAATCTAATCCGGCCATCGTTTACCCCCAGTACTGCAACGGCGGCGACCTAGCCGACTATCTGCAGTCAAACAAGCTGCTGAGCGAGGGCACGATCCGCGAGTTCCTGCGGCAGCTCGCGGAGGCGATGCGCGCGATCCACGCCAAGGGGATCGTGCACCGCGACCTCAAGCCGCAGAACATACTACTCACGCACAGCGTCGCACCGCCGCGCACCCCGCACCCCACAGAGATCACGCTCAAGATAGGTAAGCGACCCAGTTTGGTTTTATACTACTCAGGGAGTCTCGGCGACAAACGAGCAGACAGCCGATCTGACGGCGAGCAGTAACTGTCACCTATAACATCTATGTTTCATGCATTTAGGGTCATTTACACCACTGCGACTCCTGTGTAACCATGATCTACAGCGGCGACCACAAACAGGACCTGAGTTTTACCTGAGCGGACAACCTAAACTGACTTGAAACCCGCAACAAATACTTACACTTAGGATTCATACATAAAACAAAAATGCAGAACCACAATTGTGTTGTCACTGTGACGACTAAGATTAAATGCCACATGCTGCCTTGTCCTTAAAACCGGAACACAACAACATTGTTGCTTGGTGGCAGAAATAGATAATTTAAAGTGGATTCTAGGTAGAGGGAGGCAAACGACCAATCGGGCCACTTGAGGGAAATTAATGAGCGACGCCCATAGACATCCGCATAACCCGTAGAGTCGCAGATACGTGTACCTATTATGTTTTAACGCATTTCAGTTGTTGTCCTCATGGATGGCTGTTTAAGTGCCTTTGGGGCAAGGAACTCTCTCTGGAGACTAGGTTAGGTAGGTTCACCAGTCTGTTGATTCTGGGTAGAGAGCTACGAGTATAGCTGTGGGAATGCGTGTCGCCTATATCCCTTTAAACCACTTATCCCTGGCCGTTTTACAACACCGCGCATATTCGCTTATATCTACCCTCAAAAAGTGATATTTGCACAATCAGTCTTCGGCTCTCCCGTTCAGTGCATATCAAAGCCGAATTGTGTACACAAAAAAGATATTTTGAACAAAAATTGTGTATTTTAGTAGCAAGAGTCCTTTCGTTTAACTATGTCTGGTATAAAGGTAGCTTTGATGAAACACTTATTTGTTGTATATATAATATTATACATATAGGTTTCCTACTAAGGAAGTGATACCTACTTTCTACGATTAGTTATTTATTATTAGCATCTATCAATAGATCTGAGCATATAATTACAATAAATAGAAACGCTTACACAAAATCTCAGCCCAGTCTTACAAAATTCGAGTACCCTCTTAAAATAGGCTATATTTGTTTATGTACAGATGAGTAAAATCCAGCTGCGCCAACGTGTTTGCTCGGCACAGCAATTTATTGTCAATTTTGATACGTTAACAAATGACTCTTGTGCGCATTATCTGAGCAAATATTTGTTATTCTGACTATTTCGTAAGAGGGGGTGCATGGGTGTCATTCATACACAATCGACACAATCACATGAAATAATTTCGTCATCATAATCATAAAAATACGTTAATACTTTCATAGCATTAATTTTTCCGATACTTATAAACTATTATAATAGACCATTAATTAAGTTGCGCGCCTTGTTCATTTTATTATTTTTATATCCGAGTGATATGAAAATAATAAAACGAATAATTATAATTAATTTAATTGCAATTTTACAATCGCATTGCATTGATACTCGGCTCGTATACTTAAAGCAGTTTCTTTCCGCAGCTGACTTCGGCTTCGCAAGGTTCCTTGAGGAAGGAAACATGGCCGTCACACTCTGCGGCTCGCCGATGTACATGGTAATCGATCGTCCATATTCACATGCTAATATTTCATCTTCATCCGCTTGATCATTGTCTTACTGGATACCACTACGAATATGCCTATAACCTACTACATCATCATCGAAAATAAAATACAAATATTGACATTACTAGCCGTGCCCATAAGCATATAGACAAACAAAAATAATCGCTTATTATGACCGCATGGTATGGCGATCCGGAAATATAGACCGGTAGTTATTGCTATGGAGATGTCGCCAGCTACCGACAGTATGTTATGTGGTGTCCACAGGCTCCCGAAGTGATAATGTCGTTGAAATACGACGCCAAGGCGGACCTCTGGAGTCTGGGCACGATCGTGTACCAGTGCCTCACGGGCAAGGCGCCCTTCCAAGCCACCACGCCGCATGAGCTGAAAGCCTTCTATGAGAACAGCGTCGATCTCCAGCCAAAGTGAGTGTCGGCTTTGATAGCCTAACCTAATTTATTTTTAATCTCCAACGCTAACAAAGAGTCTTTATTCTAATGTGGAGAAGGAGGGCACGTAATGGCGGAACAGTATAATTACCATCAATTATTGAAAAATTATTATGAAATTTAGCTTTCGAAACTATACCAGCAAATCTAACCCAGCGTAAATGTACTTATTCATACGCTAATGGGTTAGGTTGTCTTATTGGCGACCTTGATGTATGCATTAGTTGCAATATGTGTTTGTTATATAATTCATGTGGCATTGATAATAGCATTGTATTATGTTACATATATTTCCGCTACATTGTAATTTCTTTTGTAAAGTATGTTACTATGTTATATGAAACTCAGTTTCTAACTGGAGCTGAACAACTTTTTTCATTTTATATCTGCTGGTTATCGATGTTTGCAAAAAATCACGGCAGCTTTTTTGTTGTCTCGCCATTTTTTGTTGAGCGCCATATTGAGCGCGATTCTGAAGGTCCGCCTGGCCTGTATTTAATATATTGTGGCTCCTCTATTACGCATATCGCATAGTATAGTGTTTGATGTTTAACTAGAAGCTATAATCGTCCGGTTGTTATGCCGTTGCACATAGAATAGGCGTGGATAGAATCGTTGTATTGAAGCATGAACATCCGTTTCATTGTAACAGTAGTAAATCCACTGTACAACTTTACCTTCTGTTTTGAAAACTACTCAAATTTTGTCTCATAGTTACATAAAGTTATTTAGTCGGACAAAACAGGTGTTTAATTTATTCACAGTAACTGGAGGTCGCACGTGACTTAATCCGCGTGGAGTTCAACCGAGAAATTGAAATGAGCGTGCTCCATATTAAGTAGCTTTATCGTGTGCGTACATACGCAACAGCGTCTTGAGAAGGAACATAATATAAACAACAAACATTTGAACACAATTCGATACGATTGAGACAACACAAAGTTGCAATACTTATTCAATTTGATTACAATGTAATTAAATAAACGTATCCGTAAAATGTGAACGTTAAAAATTCTGTCTAAGTCGCAAATCACACACTGTTTGGTACAAGTTTTCCTCCACAAGCTCGACGCATACTTAAATCTGTAAATACACAATAATAAGACCCATCGATACAGACCCCGGGAGTAGAGCCTACGTCATCCGCCCACTACCCGAGCGCTGTCCATTTGGCTTCAGCGTCCTCTGACGCGTGGCAATTCTCTCAATATTTTAGTAAATAGTCTTTAAACAAACAACAAGGGCAAGTAACACACGTCGCTATTGTCGTACAATTGCAGAATGCCTGCCGGTACGAGTCCGGAGCTGTGTAACCTGCTGATTGGACTGTTGCGGCGAAATCCGCGGGAACGCATGCCCTTCGAAGTGTTCTTCAACCATCCCTTCCTTCAACGACCGAGAAATACCTCCATTACAAGTGAGTACGCATCGAGTCGTCGAATACACGCCCACAACGCTCTCATTACTAAACCTTTTAGGCCGGGAATACACACTCACTAATGAGGGAGGGAGCTAAATGTTCAACGCTTCTCATTTTATTTGTACAATAATCTTTAGTGGCGATCAGCGGTCATTTGACACTTAGCCCGGCTTGCACCAAATTCTTCGCGTCTATTAGTGATGTTTTTTTTTTGTAAGAAGTATTTATTAGTATTAACTTAAATACGTTTAAGAATTTGGTACAAGCCGCTTTTATACGTGTAGAGCGGTTGAATTTCTTTTTCGTTGCGACAACAATCTGCCAGTATTATTTTTAGAATGTTACTCATAAAAATGCAGTAAATGGTTGATGAGATATGTACCTGCAGGTGTCGTTATATCGAATCGATAACAAAAACAATACGTCAAACGACAATTGAAACCTCAATAAGTAATGAACTAGAGAACCTATTGGTTAATTAGGGTAGATTACAATGAATCATTTTAAAGTCGGCCGCAATACGACATTGGCCTAACTTCCACATTTATACACTACAACCACACTTATGCGCTACAATGACTAATCAGCTACAACTCGTTTCATTGTACAGGTATTAGTATAAAATCGTAATGGCAGCACATTTCAATTTAAATTAAGTACATGTGTATACACTCTGGCAAACATACCTAACTATATTACAAACTAGATGTGTCAATCTCTTGACATCATTTGCTGTATTATATTTACTTGTAATAAATTCGAATCACACTCTTTAATCTCTCTTTGTTATCGATGAGATGAGGATTTTTTGCAACATTATTATTGATGTATGGCCAAGGCAAAACATAAAAACTTAACAGGGATTGCAATAGAACTATGCCAAGCCAAGTTTAACTTTACGGACTAGGTAATACATTCTGCGTAACTGTAATTATGAATATACTGACGTTCGGAGGATAATTCTTATTATTCATACATCACGCTTTCTAAGTCCATGAATTTTTGAACAGAACAAATACAGACTCAAATTATTTTATGTTCTTTTAATTAAGTTATGTTTGATGAGACTATAGACATTGTGTATGAATATTGTTCAGGTTTGGACTTGGACCTGCCTGACATAATGGAGAGCATCCTAGAGGGTCCACATGATACTAACCGTTGCTCAGAAGAGTCGTGGGAGAGTCAGGGTATACTGTCATCTGTCTCACTAAGTAAATGTTGCTTTTGTTTTTGTGCATGGGTTGGGGCGACGACGCATTGTCGTTGGTTAACCTTGTGTCGTCATACATTATTATTATAATTATTTTTGCTAATTATATTAGTAATTGGCATGGCTTCATAAATTTTGACACATAATACATAAGTCCGATATATATTTTTTTCGGCGACTACCGTTTCGAGACTGCACGGTTCAAAATTTCAAGGACTGTTATATCATTAACAAATCAAGGCTTGATAATTCACATCCTCATTTTTGTTCGTATGTATTTACATAGCATTAAGTAAGACCATATATTAATTAGTTTAAATGCGCAATTCTTATCAGTATCATCAATTTGCGAAATATTTTCGAGTGGAGAGTGAGATATTGTATTTTATTATCGTTTTGTATTTACTTATACGCAATGGTGCCAACAGGCACTTGTTTTTCGTCTTGAGTTTGAATATCAGACTTCCCATCTTAAAGTCAATCAGCCTATTGCAGTTCACTGTGCAAAGTAGGCCTCTCTCAAAGAGCGCCATCCATCAGCTAGACAACACCTTTATAATGCGCATTGTTTTGAGTGAGAGTGTTTGAGGCTTGGGAGTCCGAAGTTCGTTGCTGAATTGGCGCTTTTATAATTAGTAAAGTGACGATATTATCGTTCACGTCCCGTATAGGGGAGAGGTGGCATGAAGGCGACATTATTTAATATGACAGTAGTATGACGTTTTAGGTGCAAATGGTTGTGCCGGAGTTGCCACAGACCAAAAACATTGTCGTCTCGAGACGTTTCTTATTTCATATATATTCATTGTTGTGCACAATAGAAATTACTGTGATGTTACAGTAGAAATAGCTGTACAAAGGTGGATTTTACCGATTATTCGACTTATCCCTTCCAAAACGTGTCGCTTTCATGCCACCTCTCCCCTACATCGTCGTCCTAATATCGTCACGTTACAAATAAAAGCGTCCAATCCCCAATACTAATGCTCGAGTAGGGCTGTCCCGTCCAGTGTCGGGGAGTAGTACCGGCGGGGCTATGGCCACGCGGGCGCCGCAGCCGCCGCAGCCTCAGCGGGTGTCCGCGCCCGCACCCGCCGCAGTGTCCGCACCTCTCGCCGCAGCCGCCGCACTTTCGCCGCACCCAACGGCCTTGCCCACCGCCCAAACGAGGAAACTGCAGCCTGTGTCTTCGGGTGAGTCTAGATTAGAAATCGCTGTTCACGTAGTCCTTAGTGGCGGGAAAGGCATTCGTAGCGCCCCTGGTGTTGTCCATAGACGACCACTTTCTATCAGGTGGCCCGTATGCCTATTTGTCTTACGTATTACATAAAAAAAAGTAGACAAGACAGCTGAGACAAGTCAGTCAGTTCGTCAGTTCCTTAGCTTTGAAGAAGTCCGTAAATTGAGTAAATGACGTATGACCCATGCGGTGGGCATGATATATGATGTCCGTAGATCAGTGTTGTCGCTAATAATATTCCTCAAGTAGGATATACTTTTTATCGCAAGCATTAATTAAAACCATCCTTGTCCGATTATCTTCTTACAAAGTCTACAAATAAATACTTTATATTTACGTATGCATTCGTTATGCGGCAAAATGATAACTTATCTGTAATTCTTCAAATTAATCATTAATTTATCAAAATGTCGTTGGGGAGTCACACGGTACAGTGCGGGTGTCGTGCGTTGAGCTGGCCGCGGCAAACACGCTGCAGATAACGCCCGGGCCCTAGACCGCTGTATCTAATTTATTACCACTATAACTCATTGTTTCCGCTGTTTTTATAAACCGAGCGCCCCGGTTAACGTATACCGAACCGATTTCGCTATTAATTTTGATAACCTGCCCCATCAATCATTACAAGAATAATAATATTTACTTGAATAAGTAATTGCTCAGTGATAGCGTAACAATTACCCTGTTGATTTTAATTTTAGTTTTGCATATACTTACTTTCAACCTTTAGTTCGTTTTAAATCTGTATCTAGTTGTGCCCAAGAGAATATTTGGCGTGGTTACGTTCTATAATTATTTTGTCCGGTCTTGAAGCGTCTAAATTAGCGTTTGAGCATTTTAGACATGTTGGCGCGGACGCAATGTCAGCTCGCGTCACCGTCGCAACATTATTTGACCTTCGCGGAAAGTGGCTTGGATTTTTACCAAGACATTTCTACCAATTTCTGCTACCTATGGTGTAACATGTTTCTTCGGAATAGTATTTCTTCGTCGTATACAATGTTACAGTACCTGTCGAGACGTGATTCTTAGTGCAGGGTTGGGTTTCGTAGGTGTAATAATTATTGATATGAAAAATTGTAAGTTTTCGAATTGGATTCTGTAAAATAAAAAAATGTTTGAATTCTATCAGATTATGTCATTTGTTTATGAATGCATTTCACGTGCATTGTCTTTAATATACCTTTCTTTAATACAAAGCATTGTGTAATACCAAGTTTAAATCAATCAATTCTAATCAAACCATTCATCACATTAGTTAATATAACAGATATTTTACATTGATTAGTAGAACATTTGGCTTACGTAATTATAGTATAGTACGATTGATCACTTATATCTTCGACATTATCGGATTTATTTAATTCCAAGACCAATAACGTTTACTCGCAGTTTACTCTAATGTAATTTCAATGAGGAAATTATAGATGAGCACGAGTGAAAAGTAAATCATAGAAACGTTCGTAATGGACCTTAGTGATATATCTAGTGCGCATTCATTTCAAATGTACGCTTGCCTCAGTCTCAAGATCAAAAACCGCGGAGGTGTGTCGCTCGGTGCGACCCATTTTATGTAACTAGTCAATTGTCACTGTCCTAATTATACCTACAAGACTAGACCGTAGTCGCGTGGAACATTCTCGACGTATTCGGTATAATGGGTGTGGTCGTTAGACGTTTACCAACAATGACGTTCAACTTGTTTACCAAGATACTTTTTCGCTGAGGTAGGGATAGTAGAAAAGGCGGTCTCTGGTCTCACCCATCTTCAAATAAAGGTAAAACGCTCCAGATTCTTGTTGGACAGGCTGTAAGTGATTATGATTTGTTATAATCACCAACATTACACTGGGGACACCCATACACAACCAAAATTTTCGTCAATAATAAATAACTCTTAATTGCAATTACATTCCTAATCAATGATATCACATCGTCGTATGGTATCATACGTCCTCTATACAAATTTATCATTATCACTGATGACGTGCATGACAAAACGCTCACACGACAGATCGCGCCAACGCGCATTACAAGACGCTTGTTATATGATATGATGAGAAGCTTTTTCCCACGTATCGTACGTATACTTGTTGTGTGTGGAACGATCCTCAGATAGATCCTCGCTAGAAAATACGGCTCTAGTACAATACGGGAAACTGCTTACCATCAGGCGAGCCGTGGGGCCATAATTATGATTGTTTATTCTATTAGGACAATAAAAGTATTTGAATTGAATTATGATTTTGATTTATTAAGTTGATGTACGAGTTGCGTAAGTGGCCCACAGGCACACTGTGCCCGGCACAGGCATTCTTGTACTAGAATACGCACTTTACTGTGCAAAATTCAAATATCGACGCAAGGTCTTATGTCAAAATGAAGCCATGTCATTGACAGTCATGGATTCGTTTTTACAATACTTGTTCTGTCCAATAGCACGGCAACATTTTGACAAGACCTGACTTCGTAACAGCGCCACCTGGTGGCGAAAATTTTAAATCGCGAACACCATAACTAGCCATCAAGTGTATTTTCAAATCGCGAACACCCTCACTGACTATCACCCTTGCGGCCCCCAGCGGAATCTTCCGACAACACATGGGCTGGCGAGGAGGACTTCGTACTAGTCGAGGCTACGGACAGCGGGTCTGCGGAGTGTTCCTCGGGCTCCGAGGCGGCGCCGCGCCCGCAGTCACTATCTATTAACAACAACCCACCCCGGGCCACACAGACTCCCGACCCAGCCCCTATGCTGTACCGGGTAAGTGAGAAATATACTAGTGCAGAACTGCAGACGCATCGTCGCTAATCGCCGCTCATTGGGCAGTGGACTGTTGTTGATAATGTAAATGGTATTTGTTTGAAATACTGCGTAGGATTTTTTAAAATACTGAGGACAAAAAGTAAAACCAATACACGATTGTTGTTGTTGCTTTATTTATGGTCGCTGATTTTGAAAACAATGAATGTATTTCAATAACAATAGAACAACAGAATAGAATATTTTAGTGATTTTCTGTGATTCATACCTGACGTATTTTACAGTAATGCTATACTTTTCGCGCCAGAATCTTAAACAAAGTGATATTTAAAGATAAAGAGATGCGAAATCTAACATCAGGTACTACTTACAGCATCCAATAGTCTACTGCCCTTCCAGTGCCATCAACCTGTTAATTTCACATAGCAGCACCGCTTATCTTTTCCAAATTCATCCTTTTCGATAATAGCAACACACATGAACGTTGGAGTAGACGCCTTCGTTGTGTTGTGTCACTGAATTGGCCGCTTTTCATGTTGTTTTGTTCGCTTCCAAATTCACCCGTTTCGTTTGACCGCCGCATCCCGTACTCGCCTCACGCGCCTCCCGCGCACGCCTCGCATCGCGTATTGTCGCAAATTAATGCAATCATCACCAATACCATGCTATCATAGTAGTGACTAAAGGCCGTTCGTATTACAGAACAGTCATGGCGTAGCACCTCCTAACAATAACATCCCGCGTTCACAACCGATCGACGTGCTGCGATCCAACAGTCGAAATATGATGAACATCGGCTCTCTGTCGCCGCCCTCAGTGAGTTACTACATATTACCTAAAGCTAGCTCGGTACTGCCGCGGCTGTACACTGCCGTGCTCACTAAATCGCTGTTAGCGTTTCCATTCGCCGATTATAGGCACCAATTCTATTGATACGTGCCGCCGCAGCCGGCAACTAGTAATTTTTGCTACAATTATGGAAGTGGCATTGAATTCAGAAGACTCAAGAGGAATCTGCCCCACATTATCAAAATCTGAAGATTATGCCCGTCGTTGTCTCTTTCCTTTTGAAAGATAAATCATCCTAGCCTAACGGGCTACCTCGTAATGTACAAACAACTGTTTATAGGCCTAATAATATGTATGTATCAAAAAAACTAATTTCTGCAACTTCTGCGAATCATCCATTTGTAGAAAACTTACTGAATGACAAAATAATAGCTTGTGTGTGTTTGAATGATCGTTTTTGGAATGTAGATGTTCTTTCTTTTAATAACAAAACACTTTCATTGCGGGATCGGCGTAATTTCGCAGTCTGACCGATCGACAATAAACAAAATACATCAACAATTTAAATCGATGTAGATTTCGACTTTGTTTATGCGTTGTTAATATGGTGATTATTACGAGTGGTAGCTATAAGTGCGCGTATGAGTCAGTGATGTCGACGAACTAAGCGTAATGACGGGTGTTTGTGCCGGGTTAAGTGGGGATCGAAAGAGATTTGTCAGGGCCGTACCAAGCAGAACTGCCTACCTCTTCGTGAAAGAGGCCTTATATTGAGGAGGTTATTGTATGTGGTCACTGATGTCGACGAACTTATCGTAGTGACAGTTGTGTGTGACGGGATAAGTGGGGATCGAAATAGATTTGTCAGGGCCGTACCGAGCAGAACTATCTGGCTACCCCTACGTAAAAGAGGCTTTGTATAGTCCTCAATACAGGGCCTCTTTCGCGTAGGAGTAGACAGGTTTTGTTATTTATTGTATGTATTAACGGGTGATGTGTGTCAGGTGCCGTTCGCGATGGGCTCGATGGCGACTCCCCCGCCGGTGCGCCGGCGGCCGTCCGGGAGTTCGCCGCCGCCGTCGCTGTGGCAGGTCTCGCCTACCAACCCTAGTCCGCTTAGGCGATCAGGTATGTACGCGATTGACAGGTGTTTCAGATTAAAGTGGATATTAGGGAAGCCGTGTGGTGTCTGGCAGAGTAGGATAGCATCAACCCTAGTACAAGGCGACTCATGTTTTCAAGGTTAGAAAATGGGCAGCCGGTTTTTCCATGCCCGCCTGCCAAGCGTGGAAATCGCTGTGTTGCGATGCGTGTATGGCAGTAACCGAGAGGGGTATCGTGGGAGAGGCCTTAAATCCTGCAGTGGACTTTTGTGGGTTGTGATGATGATTACGGAAGCAAAGGGTTCCAAGTGGCGTTTTATGGACCACAACTTGTAAGTTGTTGTGTCTCTTCAACTGATTGACTAGCCTAACTTAACGTTAATTATCTCTTTTTATCTAAGTACTTTTATCAGTGGAAGCCTATACTTTTTCATCATCATCAAGCATCACATAGCTAATTATAATTGGCTATGTGATGCTATTATTATGTTTTAAAGTAAATGTTGTTGGCACTCCTTGAGTAACTAAAATAAAATAAACTTGTTGTTATGGTAACATAAAATATCCGCGGTAAATTTAAAAGGAAATAACTGGTTTATGAGAAGTGACGCATGATGACAAACCGATCATACGATCGACCATAATAATGATGACTTTGAATTCCGCACTCGGCGGATAACTTGAAAAGTTTTTACTAGAGGAAACACTTGGAAAGTTTCTATAAGTAAGCCAACAATTTTAATATCGATGATGAAGGATACTTTTAGTATATAATTCACAAATTATGTTATTGTAGCCTACTCTAACCTGACTCTTTCATGCACTTAGTATCCCTAGGCGGCCAAAGCCGAAGAAGTACTTCTATTCGGTTACGGAATTTCTTTGTTGAGTTGAGTTGTTCCCTGTCATTGTTATTATGAATTTTAGCCATTGACATGAAAATATTGTGTAATTTAATAAATTTAATGATGATGAAACCTGCCACATTCAGGCGACTGAATGTGTAACCATGATCCAATGCGGTCAGGTTCCCCTAGTAGCAGGATCGCGGAGGTCAGATGGCAGTCACTCAACTGTAATTAATTACCTGAGCTCCAAATCCTGGATCATGGTCAAAGCGGATCCCGGGCTCTCGCGCTCGAGAGCACAACCGGGATATTAACGCCAAGATGATGAGAAATTATTTATTTATAATGTCAAAATCCGTCATCGCCCTCGCTCCTCGTACCATAACCAGCCTAAGCTGACCGTTCCCATTGCGCAGTGTCACTGGCTCTCCGCGCGAGCGGCGGCGAGGGCTCCCCGCGGCGCGCGGCCACGCTGCCCGACGCCCTACTAAGGTGCCTCAAGCCTCAGCTGGGAGCCGACCCGCCAGTGTACATACCCAATCTGCAGGAGGAGACCATACTCGCCGTGAGTTGATATACTGTTATTTTTAATCAGCCTTTTTAGCTTTTAAAGTGGCGTCGTAGATCCAGCGCCCCTGCGACGCCACCACGGATCTCTGTGTGCTGTTCTGGGGGTCTAAAGTCACATTAGCGTTTTATATCATGATTCATGTTAGAGTGCCACGAACTTGAATGAACCGGTGGCCAATACTGGAACGAAATGACGCCATTTTGAATTGTCGTGTCAAAAATAGTTTGTAGACAAATCAAGATGAAATCACTGAGGCCTTTTTAAACCCCCTTTTTAACCAACCTTTTTAGTTGTTTAACGATCCGCCTCCACGGATCCCTTGTATATGACTTGGATCAGAAAATGGGGAAAGTCAGAAAGCTATAAAATAAATTCTACTAATCCTTAGTTTTAAATTTTACTACTTTTCGGTGCTACTATCGTTGTCCTCGTATCGTTATTTATTTATTTCACACCAAGTTTGTAAATTTTGCACGTTTCATGTAATATGATAATAATACGTAAAATACAATGACATTACATACTATTGGCTATTTAAATAATAGCGAAAACATGAACTGCTGCCATCATTCGTGTTGTACTCTTCGTTTGCCACCTTAGTACGAACTAAAGGAATCTAACCATCCTTGTTACCAATCCCCAGGAGGAGCATAGCCAGGTGTTCTCGCAGATGAACTTTGTGCTGATGCTGGGCGAGCTACTAATCGACCTCGCCGTCACCTACGGCGCGCCCATCGCCGCACTTATGGACGCCGAACACGGTACGACCATACATACATTACTTACCTTATAGTAATAAGTGTTCCGGCACGGTGTGTCGCAAATAATATACCTTTTGATATTTGAGTCTTAAATGGAAAAAAGGAAATTAATATTTTTAATTTAATGTTGACCATGAGTGACCTATTTTAGTGATAGCTGATTATAGACTTTTATCCTGAAGAGGATAGGCAAAGGGAACGCATCCAAACAGCTATGACTTTTCACATTTCTCTTGGAACTCCGTTTTGATAGCAATTTTCAGCACATTAAGCTTTTATTTGAGACTTGCCTACAAACGATTTTACGTTTATGGCTACAATTTCATCCTCCATGCCAATCTGTATTTTATCAGACCTTAAGCTAATAGAGGTTTATGAATAAGGAATTTTAAAATACGTTGTAAAGTGTTTTAGCTAATGGACGTTTTAAAGCTACTGTAAGGTATTTTTATGAGAAAGACCTACGAATTTGTCATGACAAAACTGTAAACTAGCCCAATACGATGTACCATCTCCCCCTAACCCTTCACCTAGTAACTCCCCCTCCCGTTGCAGAGGTGATGGACGAGAGCGTCCGGCTGGGGCTGCTGATGCAGGCGCTGGAGACGCTGGCGGCGGGGCTGCGGCTGGCGGCCGCGCACTACCGCGCGCGCACGCTGCAGCCCACGCCGCAAGTCAGGAACGGTAGGAAGACATTTTTTTTTGTAACGTTTTCAGGTAGAGCTCGTCTAATTTAAAATGACGCGCCCCACTATCGCATTAACGCACACAAGCAAGTTTAAAATATGGACGCAATACATACACAAAACCCGTTGTAATTGGTCATTCAGTTGCCGGTGAGATTCAAACGTAGGAACACGCGTCGTTCATTGGCTCTCCCACACAGATAAAGTGTCGTTGTCAATATTTGCACTCACACATCGAAATCAACTAACTAAGTAGTGGGGCGCGTCAACTTAGACTAGACGAGCTCTAGTAAAGAGTCAATTTTTTTTGTTTCTTTTTCTTTAGGTATTATAACAGTCGTGTTACATTGCATGAATTTTCGAATTTTTTACTTGTAGACCTACAGCTACCCTAAATAACATTACTTGTAGCACGGAATAAACGAACATGATAGAATACAGTGACAATGTCACTTAAAAGTACTATATATAATGTTAGGATTTACAAAGTGCTACAACTACAACCTGTCAATTTCACAATTTAACCTAGTATGTTATGTAAATGTCTCTGAAAACTTGCAATATTGTTATGAAATATATCTATATCGCCAAAAAATAATTATATATGTTTGGAGAACGCAGGAAAAACCTATATTTTGCATAATTTGTTTAGCCAAAATTGATGTAAATTTTTAATATCTTACAACGTGAAGGGAAAACTTAATGTACTGTTACGTACAACGGCGGACTTTAAGCTTCATCGTTTTATCTACCAGTCAACCGGAGAGCTGATGGTATGACAAATTCAGGGCGGTGCAAAAACATAGGAACACATAAACACAAACTAAATTAAGTAGCAAATTCACAAAGGTTATTTACTACACATATTATCGGTATTATTATTATCATACACTAAACAATACATACCGGGACACGGGTATTTTCGACTCCGACGTTTGTTGTTCCCTTTCAATAAGAGGCATCTAGATAAAAGTGCTATAACATTGTTGTATACTTGCAGTGGTGCTGGCGATGAACAACAAATACAAGTGGGTGATGTTGGAGACGCGGCGGCTTCACGACGCCGGCATACTGCCCGCCGTGTGCGACAAAATGCTCTACGAGACCGCCATTGGCATGGTAAGTTATCATCTTGGCGTTAACCGGTTCTGCTCTAACGCACGAAGGCTCGGGGGCTGGACCATGATCCAGGATTTGGCAGATCAGATAATTACAGTGGAGCGACTGCCATCTGAACTCCGGGAACTGCTATCAGGGGAACCTGATCAGATTGGATCATGGTTTCACATTTTGTCGCCTGAAAGTGCAGGTTTCATCACGATGTTTTACCTTTCATCACCATGATAATAGGAATTGAGGATAATACGCATGAAATGAGGGTTTTCTGATTTCAACCGATATCATGGACATATTTTGACAACAGGCCTCGTGTCCTTATTAGCGCCATCATCATTTAATTTTGCACAACTGCATAATTTGCACCCTATTTAATAAGATTTATGGCTGAAGATGCACAAAACTGACGCTCCCTTATTCCCCACAGTGCCAACTGGCGGCCATAGACGAGCTGATGGGTGATTTCAAGGGCTGCGAACAGCGCTACCTCGCCGCGCAAGTACTACTGCACTCGCTGGCAGAACGGAACCCCATGCACCCCGCCCATAGAGACCAACTCTACAAGTGTAAGCAGTCACCCCTATACTGTATGTATGACTAAACCTACCTTCAATCAAAGTTACAAAAAAGATAAAATAAAAGTTTCAAGCTATGACGGTTATTATCACACAATTTAAGGGTATGTTCCGGGTCTCTTACCGCGTGTACCTTTGTTGACGAGCATGCACCATGGTCACGGGACGACTGATCGGTCCCGTGACCATAATGCATGCAACTGTGTCATAATATCGGGCTACTCATCAACAAAGGTACGCGGTAGGAAACCCTGAACATACCCTTAAAAAGTGCATTGATCTGTGTGCCGTAGTGGTACAGCCTATCACCGATTGTACGCCGCCATTTTGGTGCAATTGAGCTTAAACCAATCGCAGCAAGACAGCTCTGGCTCTGGTTTGCTGCGATTGGTCCCAACTCAATTGCATCAAGTTGGCGGAGTACGGCTGCTGGTCTTTGTAGTGAAGTGAAATCAATTAAAAGGGACCGTTATTGTTACAATTAATTGTTGATGCATATTCAGTGAGTTGTTTGTTTACCTTTTCTGTGACTTGGTTTGAAAGACTGATTGACATTAACCACTTGCGCTCAGCGCTTAGGGAGCGGCACGGGGCCTCAGCCGGTCAGTGATGCGCGAACCTATTAAAAGTATGTTTCAATAGAAAGAGCGACAACGATAATAGTGCATGTGACGTAAAAAGGAACTAACAGAACTAATAAAATAACCTAACCGACAAATGTCGGATAAAGTCTATTTCCGTCTGCATGCATATGCTGCTTTTAATGAATCGAGTATCTCTATTAAACTGGTTTACAAATAAAGAAAACCGCATCGAAATCAGTCCATCTGTGTCCACTCTGTGTATCTGTCTGTGGTAGGCATTGTAGCTACCGAACAAATAGACCGTTATCCTAGGTAAAGGTTTTAATGTGTTACTTAATCTTCATTTCTGAAGGGATCGGTCACATGCTCTGTTCGCTAATGTGTTTGGATGTTTTTTGAACAAGTGCAAGACGTTTCGTTTGTTTTTTCCAGATCGAGACGCAGTGCAAAAGCGACTCGACTATCTCAAGGACCCTCGCAAAATAATGGACGTCCGACTTGAGGCCGGGATCTCATAATGCAATAAACTATCAAACAAGTCCTTAGAAGTAAGCAAATTTGAAGAAGCAAGATGGAAAGTGATTTTATTTTGTTTTTTTATAAACAAACTCACAGTGAGAAAATCTACAATACTGATTTAATACATAATTATTGTATGAAAGAAATAAGTGAAAAATATAATCAAGTAAGAACATTAGCGATGATAAATAACAGATTACAATAGCGAAATGTCTATTTTTTATATTCAATAAGTACAGTTCGCTGATTGACGATTAGTAAAAGCAGTAGAAGGTAGATGATGTAGATTTTACTGCTTGACGAATTTTAGTAATCGCTTGGAGGTGATATAGATGTAGATGTATCTTTTGATTATTGAGATGAATGGATGGATCTTTGTAAGTTTAGTACAAGGCCCACTAGAGGTATTAATCTTTGCCCTTTGACAACAACAAAGAAGTGTTTATTCATTTTATGTAAATTATTTTTCAGCCTCAAATAAATGTATAAACATGAAAAATACTAAAAAAAATATTTAGTAAAGTAGTATTGTTTCCAAATAAGTCTCATAATGATTAACCTTTTAATACCAACTTAGTGTAAATGAAAATTATGAAGTAATTATCTCACTATAGTCATATAAAGCTATAGAGATCTCATTATCGACCAATAACATTATGGCATTTTTAGGTTAAGCTATGGAATATGTTTTGAAAGTATTTTCTCAAAAATAAATGATAATTTTATTATTTTACTAAGTTTATTTTATTATTATTTTTTACCAATAATTGATGTTGTGATCATAAATTTGTATTCCTCCTCCATAATGGTCAATGCTTTTTTACCGAAATAAGAAAAAAAATTAAGACTGTTGTATTATAAAATTATTTTGTTTTGTTAAATGTAATATAATAAATACTTATTTTAAATCATGAATCATTTACGTATATTTTTTTGGCTTAGTTTAATAAGGGTTCATCATCAACCTTCCTAGCCTTGAACCTCCAGGATTTCCAAAGGACAATTTGTAGAACAGAAACAAATAAAAACTTTATTTAATGTCAGGGTTAATCACGGTTTTTACAATATCCAGTAAAGAATAAATCAAACAGATTTAAATAAAAAAAACATTTCACATGCTATAGTCCTGACAAACTTCTCTCACTTCTACCAAATTCACATTCACAAATCTGGTCGTTCATGGTACTTTTAACGTGGCCTTTTTAAAATTTATTTCAATAAAAACCAATACACAATAAAATTATTACCTACCATCCAAACCAATGCGATGTCTTGAGAGCGGTTACGGTTACGCGCTGCATCCGATACGATTCCATAATGTAGGTAGGTATCTACAAGACAGGTCAAGATTCCAGACTCGCAGTCGAAGTCCAGGACTTGTCCTGACCGGAAGTCAGGTGAATATTGTGAGGAAAACGAATGTATCATTCGCGAATACAAATGCTAATGCAATCAATACTCGTAATGTGATTATTCCAAGTTTGGTTCGCATTCTGTCCACATTTTCTCTTGATACGTAATCATCATCATCAGCCCATACTAATCCTCTGCTGGACATAGGACTCCCCCAACGAGCGCCAATGCACCCTGGCCTCAGCTCGGCTAGCCGTATCCAGCATTTACCTGCAGCCGCCTACAAATCGCCACCTGGCCAGAGGGCGTCCTACACTCACCTCCCTACACTTGTGGAGTCGATCTGTAGTTTGACCGCCATCCTACCCGAAGGAAAAGCGACGATGCAGCCGAAGACGGAGCATGCCTGTCTAGCAGTAGCCTATTGATCTGGCCGTGAAAGAGTCCAGGTTGCACTGTTCGGGAATACATTAGCAGGCAAAGCGTTACTTTCCTTACGTTTCAGTATACTTATATAGAAAGTATCTATGTCCTAGAATGGTCAAGACAAATCGGATCGTGCGGATAGCTGATATGTTAGTATAAGTTACCGGCGACGGGATGGATTAGTCCGAAAAATTATTGCACACACCGAAATGAAACCTTACGTCGATGAGCAAGGCTTTGCAGCTTAACGTCGTCGGCCCTGAATCACGAATAATTCTTATATATAGTATTGGTACCTACTCTCGCATCCTATACTTCAAAATTCGTTCAGTAGCTTTCAGTTCTAGTCTCCATAGACTGGAAAATGGGCAGCAGTGTTTTCCATCGATATATTTATTACACTGCATCTGCAACTCGCTTGCCAAGCGTGGAGATTATGGCATTGTGGAGATTAACCTCCCCTTTCGTGGGAGGCCCTGAGTCCTGCAGTGGACTGTTATGGGCTGTGCTGATGGCTGATGATATTCGTTGAAAACATCATTTTAAACAGATTTTATGAATTTTTATGAAATTTTGTAGTATAGCATACTGTTCGCGAATCGTTCGGCGGAAAAACGTGGGTCGGAAAAATGTTTCAGGCTCTTTTGTCCCCGTCAGCTCCATGTAGGACTGCGCGCGTTCGCAAAGATTTAAACGCTATCTGTAATACTGTAAACTATATCGACGAATTTAATCAGTGTGCTTTTTATAGTCGGGCAGCCCCACCTGATGTAAAATGGTAACTGTCGCTTATAACATTAACGATTTAAGCACTTAGGTTTCATTTCATGTAATCAAAATGTGGAGCGCAAGTGCCTTGTCGCTGTATGGACTAAGAAAACTTCAATAAAACACCTTTAAAAATATTTAAACTCTTATTATTAGCAACAAGACCAAAAAAACCTCTGATTTAATATTGAATGAAAATACCAGTACCCAGCTTCGAAAATTTATAGGGTTTAGTTCTGTTTCTACCTCGAACAGGTCTCAACATTACTTTGTCAGGTGGAAATTCTGAGGATCCCATTGTTTCCAATAGAATATCCAAGCATGTAAGAAGTTTTGATATTTGTGCAGAAAGAGTATAGACCTTCTTGTTGTCTTCAGATCCCCAATCTGTATTTATAATCCTCTCGATGTATCTAATGTCATCGTTAATTCCTGAGTGATGTGTGCCATTCCAATGCAATGTTAATGAAAAAATAGGTGCTTTCTTGGGATAATCACTCTGCAGTGCCACTAATGCGACCAACTTAGCTGATTGCCTGGTAAAAATGGCCCGGTAAAGCATGTCATTAGCATTCACCAAACCCTCAGACACTAGAATGGCAGTAGAGGGTGATTGAGTGTATTCAGGCCAACCTACCGACTGCCATTGTATTAATGAACCTGAAACTCGGATTGGGTGAACTTCTTTTGGTAATATCTTTCCAGATTCTAGGTCTAGTAGCTCTTTCATAAGTTGTACTCTGGACTTGAGCCTTTTCTTGAGAGTTAAAATGAAATTCTCTACAGTTGTTACACTTAAAGCTTGACAAGGAGAAATAACCTTTGCTGGTTTTGGTACTTCAATATTACTGGCCATGAAGTCTAAACCACACATCCTTTGAGCCCATATATAAGGTCTACCAAGTTCAGGAATAAAATTGTTGAAGGGTTCTGTTATTCCAGCAGCCCTCAGTAAATATGCAGTCCCAGGATGTGGTGAATCATTTCCAGTGTCTCCAATGTATAGTTCATTTAAAATACAATGAGCATTTAGGACATCTGCAGCAGAAACACCACTGGCTGGTTTTGGTAGAGATACAGCAAATTTAACCACAACAATTTTCAAATGTATTAGGTAAGAAAATATTAATTTTAATCCAGTGTCATCTTCTACCTTAACAGTTACTTCAACATTCAGTGGATGTTTTTTAACTACTTCTTTAGTTTTGGCTTCAGCCTTTTCTTGTTTCGAAAGCTTTGCTACTCTATGGCGCCTCTTCTTTTTCTCTGTTGGTTCTTCATCATTGTTATCTTGATCGGAATCAGAATCATTTGATACTATTAATTCATTGTCAACATTGTTTACTTGATCAAGTCTTTTAGCTTCATCTTCATCTCCAGTTATGCCTAGAACACAATTTATATTAAGTATCAGCTAGAAAATAATTTTATATAAATTAATATAATTAAAGCTTATCCTCACCTACGGTTACTGTTTTAGTTCCCAGCACATCAGAATAAGCACTGGCATTTGTGTAAAGCAAAAACAGAGGAGATGGTAATAGAGCTGCAGCTCTTTGCTCATCTCTTTTCTCGTCTAGGCGTAATGCAAGGCATTCTTGTAAAGGTTTAGTGGCTTTAAGGACATCACGTAGATGTGGAGCCAGAGCATCCAGCCTAGACCGTGCAGCTGCAATGGCAGCAGCTACCCTCTCTTTTGATGCTACTAATTCACTGCATGCTCCAGCCAATTCTCTTCTTTGACGTAACTCCCATTCCAACCTGGCTAATTGTAGCTGATGCTCATCTGTTTTTGTGATTTCCTGTAACAATTTCAAAATATCTTGTAGTGAATTTTTTCAAAACCTTTGCAGACTGCTCAACAAATGTCAGTAACATCTACCATTTATCCTTTCACTCAAATTAACTGATAAATATTTCAAGAGTTTATTATACTTACTTGACGAGAAATTTCTGCTGGTGCATCTTTATAGAAATCATCAAGAGGAACTAATTCAATTTCTTCATCTTGAGACTTAAACTGTAAGCATTTGGTAACTTCTTTGTTGAGATGGTCAGCTTCATACAAAAGATTTTGGAGAAGCAAATGTGTAGAATCCACTCTTTGTTTTTCTTTGTTTAGTGCATCTCGCCCAGCTCTGGTACGAACTTTTTCCAAACGATTAAGCTTTTTCAATGCAACTAGATGCAATGATGCCTCAGTTCTTTTAGCATTAATTTTCTCTTTAGCCTGCAAATATAAGTAGGTAGTAAGATATTGGGATTTTTAATTCAGAATTATGATTACTTACATACAACTCCACTCACTTCCTTAGTGTTTTTTGCTTTCAACTCTGCTATTTCTGCGAAAAGTTGTCGAATATCATGACATATTTTCTTGAATAAGGCAGCATCTTTTTCAGCAGGACGCAGCTGTGCCTCTGCTTCCTCAAATTCTACTACTTTCTGGAAAAAGGCATCGATCGAATGCTTTAAACTATCACGGCTTTTCAATATCATTATGTCACTCAAACTTTATTATCTCAAGATGTTAGTGGTTATTCGTCTTGATGTCAAATTTAGTGTTGTACACGAACTTGAAGTAGTAATTTTAGGTTTTAGGTGTAGACCATGAAGTATTATTATGTAAATAGCTAGAATTGGTTGAAATAATCATACGGCGGTTAATTGTATAAAACTAAACTAACCTTATAAACATCGCCAGGAACTTGTTGTTTGGGTGTTTCACTTGAAGAACTTGTATTTATTTTACGTCTCTTTTTTGTGGAAACTTCGTCTTTTCCCATTTTATTATAGTTTTGTAGATATTATAATGAAAATAAATACAAGTAAGCACGCAACCGCAAGCAACAAGAAGCCACAGACTATAAATGCAAGAAGCAAACATCGAGTATCGACACTTCGACACAGAACATATACATCGATTGACAAGCCATAAACAAGACCACCAACAAACATACCACTAAGTAGAGCAAAAATTTTGGTGCTCTATGTCCAAAATCTTAAAGAAAACTATGCTCATACAGCCATAAAATAATCATTTTGGCGTTTAATGGCCCGCAGCGGCACTGCCAATCGCTAATCGCATGATACCATCCATCTGGAATGACGTCGCAACATGCATTTCAGATATTCTGTACAGTCGACGGTACCGTTCCCGGTTGTGTAGTCGCGTCCACCTGACCATGATCCCGGATTTGGCAGATCAGGTAATTACAGTGGAGCGACTGCCATCTTACCTCCGTGACCTTGCTACCAGAAGAACCTTTGATCGTGGTTGGTTACACATTCAGTCGCCAGAATGTGCAAGTTTCATTACGATGTTTTCGCTCAGCGTTAAGAGCATAGGTTAAATGGTTAGTAGTTATTCAACTCGGAGACCAAGACTCATTTTGGGTCGTAGCGTCTACATAGTAAATAATAAGTATTATTTAACTTATGTAGGTACATAACTCAGAAAAGAGTCATCGGTACCTACATGACGCAGTGGGATTCGAACCCGGTACCTCTCGCTTATGAGTCAGATACCTTAACCACTACATCACCGACGCTCCTCATGTTCATACAGCTATATTTTTACAATAATTCGGCTTCAAGTATAAAATTGTTTTATATAAAATAATAAACTAGAAACAAGTCCATATCTAATATCAAACATGATGAGGCAAGTAGTAAAATTTAACATCACTGATCATGCAACTTCGCTTTAGACCGCAATTTCGTCCATGTTGCCTATGTACGTTGCATAGTCCAAGTATTATCCAAGTCTGTTAAACGCTAAACAAGCGGTTTAGGCATTAAAAATATAAATTGGGTAGTATTAACGTTGTGACAATAGACGGACAGAGTTCCTTTTGTATTGAGGTAGTTACCAGTCAAACCAGCCTACCAGATATTCTGTCCGCGACTTTGTCTGCATATCTTGGTCAGCGAGAAAATAAATTCAGTATGTAAGTATAAAAAACAAAATATTCGCATTAAGTCATCATCATCATCACACCCCATAACAGTCCACTGCAGGATTTAGGGCTTCTCCCAGGAAAGGGGAGGTTGATGCCATAATCTCCACGCTTGGCAGGTGGGCTGGAGAGCGTAGTGTTATAAATATAACAATGAAAAAAGCTGCTGCCTATTTTCCAGCCTACTACATCGACAACGCGAATAGCGTTGTGGAATCAATGGAGTTAGATTGGACGGAACTTTGTACCTACTGCAAAAGGCGATGCCCCGGTGTGAATCACTTTTTGGCTTTATTAAGAACCCCAAGTATTTTTGAAAGCCAGTTTGCCTTTGGCTTGCCAGTTTGGTTTTATATTCCTGTAGTTGAGCCGGGATTCAAATCCTAGGCCGACATTGGCAGCACTGTAAACCAGTTTGTAGATGCCTATAAGTAGTAGGACCATTACCCTACACTAAGTACCTACACGGCGATCCTCGTAAACTTATTTACGTCATGATTCGAGTTTGTTACCTATTGTCTAGATCGGTGCGTTCGGACGTGTTCCAAATATAGCTTTCCTACTAGCTGGAATTTTAGTTACGTATAATTCAATTCTAAAACTAAATTCATCTACAAATATCGGTGAAATAATATATGTGATAGGTAGCTACACATCGTAATTATTTATATACTTAACAACAGCGACGTTATTAAAAAATTTACCTAGTTCTTCTTAGCGAGTCGTTGGCAAAAGACATTAAGACATTACCTAGTTAAAACTAACACGCAAGTTACTATTTACTGTAGTGCTAGCAGGTAGATTACTCAAACACGTTGCACTATTCACTGGCCGGCGGGCACGCTTTCACCACGTGCTGCCACTACGTCATCGACAGCTAGGTTTACATGAGCCGCGGCGATCGGCGCTCGTGGCTTCGGCGTGCGTTTATCAACAGACAGTCAACAACCGTAAATATTAGTCGTCCATTACTCATTTATAATCTAATTGTGTTCTTATTTATACAAACAACTCGTAAATGTTACTCGTTTCATAAACTAGAGTCTCGATTTCTATAATTTAGTATTCATCTTATAGTGACCGAGGATTAACGTGAAAATGTCTCAGAAACTAGAACTTCGAGTGGTAACCTACATGTGTCCTACACATCCGGTGAAGCTGTATGAACTCATCGTACAATTGCTAGAAGAGGCGCTGGACTGTTACTGTACCTTGCAATATGAAAGCCGCTCGTCTGGCCCATTTCCAGACCGGCCTGATCCATTTGCAACAAACAAAATTGATATAGGTGAGCACCAAAGAGATTAAAATACTATATTGACTGACGACCTGAGTGGTTCAGTTGGTTAACATGCCATGTAGAGGTCCCGGGTTCGATTCCCGGCCGAGCAGAAATTTAAATGATGCAATTTAATTTCAGTTACGGGTTTGGGTGTTATATATATAATCATTTAAATGTATATAAGTAGTTTATCAGTTATCTAGCACCCATAACAAAAGCTTTACAAAGTATTATTTATTTAAAATAATAAATAAATATACTTTGGGGTTAGATAGCGCTGTGTGAATTGTCAAAGCATATCTCTCATACCTATAACTATACATATTCACAGTATAAAACAAAGTCGCTTGCCACCGTCTGTCGCACAAACTACGCACCGGATTTTAATGCGGTTTTCAACAATATATAGAGTTCTTTAAAAGGCAAAAAGGTAGGAACGTAGTTGCGTTGGGTCCACTAGTATTATTATAAATAAGTTGATGTCTATATACATACTAACTACTGCATTCAATAACAGTAGCTACGTAAATTGAACACAAACCTAATAGGTTGCAAACTATTTTAGTAAATAGGTATACTTATCTTACTAGTAGTGGTATTACGCCATTTTAATTCGCAGTTAAAAAGTACCTAAGATACGGATACTTTCTGATTTCTGGTAGATAAGGCCTTTGGTGGTATGGTAGATAAGGTGTAAAACCAAGAATGTATTACATGGACTTAGTGCTCGAGTTTACGACATAAAATAAGCTGGTAAAAATGTTGTAAGTACCTAGGTCGTACGTAGGTATATCTATAGATAGGTACCATTAGATATTTACTTAACATACGGAACAGACGTAGAGCTCAGCGTATGAAGGAAAGAGATGCAAAGAGTTGCTCTAAAGTTGAGAGCAAAGAAGATATCGGTCACCGCACTTTGCCTGCGGTTTAAAATCGGGCAAAAGCAGGCCACATATAGCTCGCATTACCGATGGCCGATATGGCGGACAGGTGACCAACCACTTACCTGCACTGCAGCTGCAGCTGTGCCCACGCGATGGACAACCTTGTAAATTTAATCTTCACTTTTGGACAGCCCGTTTCACACCTTCTCGTGAAAAATTCCGAGTTTATTTCGCTCGGGAAAATGATGGCTTTAGACAACTATAGATGATTCAGCGCTTATATGGATTAAGTATAGGCAACCTCCCATCATCATCATCATCCGAGCGGTCAGTCCCGGCTTCTGCCAGGGTCCGACCTACCTACAATACACCTAATATAAATAACAGACAAATCATTTACTTTCCATTACTCGAACACTACCAATAGGTATTTACACCTAAAACAAAATACTCGTACAAGTAGGTACCTACCATCATTCACGGTAGTCACCTAACATCAAGGGTAATTTGCCAAATTAATTAATTACTTCCGTTTTTGTAATCTCCCTAACGACTAGCATTTGTGTGACTTGCTTGACTACCTAATTTAGTCTCAGCTCGGAATGAAGTTACTGCTTGTTAGAGCAATGCCAAATTTAAAAGTGATCGTCATTTACAATTTTCCACAGCTTTTATGACGGCTGCTGCTTATATGAAATTGCGTGAACGTAAGACCAGTGCGATGCTGCTTCCCATAACGCCGATATTCGCACATCAAATGAACGTAGAGAACAAGCCTGGATATTTCTCCGACGTCATTATACATAGTGATAAAAAGTATGTTAACCCCACCTATTACCGTAAGAACATATCTTATTTACCAAGATTTATCAACTGAAACTTAGATAGTACTTATTTACTTTCAAACATGGCAAGTATCATAAAGAAAAACGAAATTTATTTTACTTCGATATTATTATGCCCAATAAATAATATGACAAATGAAGGAGCTGATAAAAATGCTTAGCATTATCGCAACTGTCGCGCTCCCTGTTGATAACAAAATAGGTCCGCTTTACGTTTGGCTGTCGGGTCTAATAACTAGTACTGTCGTGGTGATTGCAGAGCCCACAACGTAAACACGTTGTTGGATCTCCGCGGATGCACGTTCGCGTACAGCGACGAACAGTCCCTCAGTGGCAGCAAGATCGTCCTCAAAACCCTCAAGGAGAAAGGAGAGAACGCGTCCTTTTTTGGATCTTTGTTAAGTATGTTACTCAGAACTATTTTGTTTGATTTACGTGCTACCTTATTTGCCTAATAATTAACAATAGGCAACGGAATATAAGATCATATTATGTGTAAACATAATTTAGTAAGGCGCTATCAGCATCTGTCGAATTATGTGTATCGGTCGTAAGATGTTTTAATTAGATAGATACTGTAGATTATGTATAATAATAGATACTTACGTTTATCTCTTATTTAATTGATTATGAATGTGGGAATGCTTATCAGCCTATGAGTGGAACGGGAGAGGCGGTGACAATTTATTGCTGCGAGCCTTGAATCACGCGAAACACCGTTATTATAGATTTTAGATTTATTATATCATACCTAATTACCAATTTATTCATGTAATTTGCACTATATTTTTCCTAGGCTGCTAGGGCCCTAAACCGTTCGCATCGCGTTGACTTATTTAATTTTTTTATTTTCAGCATGAAATATTCAATATTTTGATGAATGACGCTGTTTTTCCCTATTTTTGAACCGTTTGCTTTTGGTATTGCCAATGTAATTTAAAAAATATAGTTTTACATGCCGAAAATTAAAATTGAAAATCGTTCGACTCGCGGCGAGCATTTCAAAAAGAGCACCGGTCTGCCCTATAGTGGTCAAGGCTTATTTTTGCGGGGAAATAGACTTATACAACATTCCTCTGCCCATAACCTTTAACCCATTCCATTCCCCATTTCCGTTTAACTAGTCATCTCTGCATTGTTCCTTTCCAGCGAACCTCCTTTCAGATGCATCAGAGCAATAGAAACATGAGATTTTTAGCAAGTTGGGATTTGTTTCACTCATTGGCTGACCCACCCCCTCCGCATAATGTTGAGGCGTACCACAAGTCCACAACGATGATTTTTAGTGGAACCAATAGTTAGGAGTTAGTAGAAGCAGGCAGGGATGTCTGGAATTAATCCTACAATATTATAAAGTATTGACTATAAAAAATAACATTGCCTATATTTTATTATCTATTATAATTTATATCAAAGGCCTCCGAGACCAGATGTGGTACGTCATACGACAATGATGGTACATTGATGGTTGCATTGTCGTATGATTATCAATTATTTTTTTATAGTACGAATTTTACGAGGATTTATCTTTGCAGGATCGGGCTCTCACTGGGCATCCGCGCAGATGGTGGTGTCAAAGCAGGCAGAATGGGCTGCGGTTGACTCTACCACCCTTCTGTACTCCAAAAAGTACATGCCGGACGGTGGTAAAGACATCACCATTTTGGAAACACTCGGTCGTCTTCCACCTTATCCTATTGTAGTCAACTCTGGACTACCAGGTGATTAACTTTTATTTTTAAATAAATATGAATACGTGCTACGAATATTGTACAAAATAATCATTTTTTCTACTTACCCAATTCAATATTTTGTTTCATTTTACAGAGAAAGTTCAGTCTGCAATAAGTCAAGCTCTACTCACTTTACCACAAACTGCTGAGTGGAAACGAAAATTCGCACCATTCGGCATCATTAAGTTCGGGGCTAACACTGATGACGCATACGATGGGCAGGCTGCACAGATGCGGGCGATCCCGGAGAAAAATCTCAATATACGCTATTATTAGGGTGCTTCTTGTCATTTCATTGGTATATATCGTCTACATTTTATACGTTGATTACAAACCAAAACAGGTGGGTGATTGAGAAAGCAAGTACATGTCTTTGTGATAATTCATTGTACCTATACTTAAGTTTAACATAAGCACTTACTTAGTGTAAAAGATAAATCTCGTAATTTCTTTTCTAATTTCTTTTATACTTATGTGTATGTTCTAAGTAGATAATACTCGGTAGTACCTGTTATGTCGGTGTAAACGGTATCCGTGGTCAGTAGGTACCTACCTAGTAAATAGTGAATAACATTGTACCTACAGTTAATACACTACATTCCAAACAATATAATGTTGAGAAAAGTAACTGTGTTATATTTGACGACCTTCAGTTGGTTAACATGCAGGTCTGCCATGCAGACCCCCGGCTTCGATTCCTGTCCGAGCAGAAATTGAAAAGATGACTTTAAATTTCTGTTTCGGGTCTGAGTTACCCGGGTCTTACTTATAATAAGTATGAATTAAAAACCCATAACACAAGTTTTGCTTACTTTAGGGCTAGATGGCGCTGTGTGAATTTTGTCCAAGCATATTTATTTGTTTCGATTTCAGTACTTCATTTATATATGTTACTGAAAATGTGTGAAACCATTTCCTAGGAAATGTATACAATGGCGAGCCAATTAGGAAAATGTGTAAAATGATTTGTCAAAATGAATGTAATTCCTAGGCATTATATGTAATTCCCAAATAGTAGCAGGAAATGTATGTTTACAATAAAACGGGAAAATGCCACTGCTCCGGCGCTCAAAAAACACTCTCAGTGTTGTGAACAGAGTCGTAGCAGCTGTAAGAGGCATTTTACAAACGTGCGCCAAAGTTACCACATTTCCAATTGCTGTGTAGGAAATGTATGAAATTCCTGGGAAGTGTGCATACTATTCACACATTTCCGGCCAATATTAGACATTGTAAAATTTCCTAGAAATTCTATATAATGATGGATTACATGTATTTCCTGTAACATATATATCTAATTCTAATAAAAAAATGATTATAATACGTATGGTATTTAAAAGTCAATAAGCTACTAATTATAAATAGCCCGAGTGTGCATGTTTTTGTCATTTGAGCCAAAGAACTACAATGTTGGAGTACAAATAGATAATTACCAACTAGTGAAGCAAATTCAAAACTTATAAACTTAGGAACCTACATTATTCCTGTAGGTAAGTCCTAAGACACATTTTGTCCCCTATCTACATTATTCCTCTATGTCCCAAGGCACATTTTTACCAGGAAAATGGTGCACAGAAAGCTAGTTTTACTGTTAACACTTTTGCTGAACACCCAAATATCAGTGTCAGGTGTGGTGCTAACAAATGCAGCCAGATGATGATCACTATGTCATTAAACATGGCAATATCTACATTAAGAAGCTCCCTCATTTATTATTCTAAAAATAAAGTATAACCCTTTCAAACTATGATTTTGATGATCCAAATAACATAAAAGTTATTTATGACAATTTAAATAATACTGGCAATAATATTTGATACTGGTTATATTTGATAGATTGTGATGAAACTGAGAGAATGCCAGAGACAGTTAAGAGGGTGAGGATGTTATTTATTACACTCATAAGAATAGGTAGTTGAAATACAAAGTATTTCTAAAAATAATACACAGCTTCATTAGTCATATAATATTAATTATTCAACTAACTTCTTTCGTAATATATTATCTTGTAAATAAAGGTCTTAAATAAATATGTAGTAACTATAATTGGAGAATATACATTGACCAACAACATTGATAATGAGATTCTATGACATTGACTGCAGACTAACCGACAATATTGAAAATACAGGAGTGCAAAAGAAATACTGGCTGGGGAACAGCAAATACTGACTGGGCTACAAATATGGACTATCTTCAATAAGCAGTATTAGCAGCTTTTTGTTTAAATACCACCCATTATTATTTATAATGCTATCAAGTATATAAATAACCTCTTAAACTAAGAACTTCAAATAGACCATGAGTGAACTCAAGATTATCCAAGAGGAGAAGATGGTGAAACTGGATCCACATCAATGAAAATTTTTGTATGAACAGATGTAAATATAGATCAATGCTAAAATATTTTTTATTTCATTCAATACCTATACAAATTAGTTGGTGTGATTGATATAAATATATTATAACACATTGTTCTTCTCTGTATCTACAAAGGCACAAAATTTGTTCCTAGATGGTATATTATGGTATAGAAGCAGAGAAAATAGTGCCATGCAGCATTAGACAACACAAAATATATTGATATGGAACCAGCTTATAGTTTGTTCTTCTATGCCACACCACCTCCATTGATATGATCTATTTCTTCCTGGCTCAGAGGTCGTCTTTGGTATCGTAGTGGCAATTCTATATCAGAAATAGTAGGACCTGCATTCGAGGGGCCTTGCCTGGACTGGGCCTGCTAAAACAAAATAATACTATTTGAATTTATCTGTTATTCATTATCAGGTTATTTTAGGCATTAAACTTTAGGTTTATTTATTATGTTCAGTGACAAACAACAAGACAGCCAACCTGATAAAAATGGTAACTGTCGCCCATCATATCTACGATACATTACACATACACACATTTAGGTTTCATAAAACAAAAAACTAGGTGATCAGGCTCAACCAATTAACTGCACTAGTTACCTAATAGGCTACTCACCGCTGATCCTGTGGCAGCTTGAGTGGAATCCGCATGCGTATTGCTAGAGGTGGCATTTAATCCTTTGCGAAATTTTATCGCTGGCACTCGGGCAAGAATTCTCGAAACTTGAACCATGATGATTTATTAAATTTCCTAAACAACGCAACAATTTTGATTTTCCTACTAAAATTTACCACAATACACTACTTCGTACAACTACAGTGGATTGACTGACAGTGACAGCAGACAGCTGATCGGACCAAAGACCAGAGACGACAAAAATAGTCTACGATTTGATTGAAAATGGATTGATACTTTTTATGCGGTAAGTGACATCTATTGTCGAGTAGTAAAACTAATAAGTCTATTTCCGAAAGGTATCGTTTCTGTCGGTATTTACACAACACGATATTACACGGAACCTCTCTATTGTAACAAAAACATCATGAACACATCCTACGACAGCCCAGCGATACTCAACATGCGGCCCACATCCTATACGCTGCACAGTGACGCGTCCCTATAGAAGAGGTTGGACATAGGAATAACAAAAAATATAATGACAATATTTATTACTATTCAATAGGGGAATGCAATGCCATAATCAGAATTTTAAAATATAATATTTTACATTTCTTAGCGCCTATGTCCAACCTCTTCTATAGGGACGCGCCACTGTGCGCCGCTATACTCAACCTACGGCCCGGGCGCGCGCTTTTTAAGTGGCCAACCCGCCAAGGAGGCATGGATTAAACCAAATACGTTTTTTCTTTTTATTCACTTCATACAGGTCTCAAATGATCTTAACAAACTTTTTAAATACTTACGTAGGTAGGTATGACATTCGAACAGTGTACCGAAATAATATCGAAGTCTGTAAAGCGTTCATTGGCTAATTAAACTTGCACATACCATGTAAACAGCAAAAATGTGAAAAGTTCGTTTACGTTTTGTTATCTATTCAAAATCAAGGTCACCGTGCTCATTAATAACCTGCTCGTTTTTATTTTTGTTACAATTTATGTAACAATCTTCAATTTTTGAATTCACTTTTCAAATTTAGATAAAAGCTATATAGAATAATCAAAATGTTGAGATCGCTGCGCTTGCTTATTAATTTCAAGAAATTACAGTAATGCAATTATAAAATAATTATATGCAGTTATATAATAACCCAGATAGTATATCCAAAATTTCAAAAATTTATAGTTTAGTTCGCTCGCTCATTAAAATTTCATACTTTTTTAGTTTCGTAAACCCCATACATATCCAAATTAAGAAAGGATTTGAGCTCGCTCATCGTTTTCTATACGAAATGAAGCTCGCTTGGCTCACATGTTGATTGCTTTTATTTGTCATAATAATTGTAGACAGCTAGAATTGGATAAGAACGCATGGAATTTGTAGATAAACCTGACCATCACCAAATCTGAAGCTTTATATTAAATAAAAATTACGAAAATTTTGAGCTCGCTCCTCTCGCTCTTGGACTTGCTCCCAAAATTTTTATAGCGGCCCGCGGCACCAAAAATAAACCATTTTTGTGGTCGTCGTGAAAATAGTTTGAGTATGGCTGCAATAGCCTACCAACCGAACTAACCCATAGATTCGTCCAAAACCTTTTCGGTTTTGAACTTCTATGGCAATTCATAAATGTCAAATACCTAACCAGCAGACGACCAGCATCAGTGGCAAACCAAGAGAGGCAAAAAAAGAGACCGGTAGTAATACCTACTATCTTTTGCACGGCCGCGACTTACACCCGGTTTCTGAAACGCTTGTCAACGCAAAAATCACGTAACAGCTTGTTAAACTCTGATTAAATGCAGTTTGGGTTTCTGAAAGGGCCAATTGACGGCTTGTTAACAGCTTGTCAACGGATTGTCAAATCTCCAGTTAACGGCTGATTAATGTAATTTTGGGTTTCCGGAAAGCTTTTTCTCATGTTAACTGTATGTTATCGCCTTGTTATTTTAATTAGCGAAAATCGACCAATTAACCGATTGTCAAAAGAAATTATATCCGATTTTCTTGGTCTAGGTCTTGGTCCTGGCCCTGGTCCAGGTCCTAGTTTTGGTCCAAGGCACCGTTCAGGTCTAGGGTCCAGGTTCTGATCCAGGATCATGACCAAAACTGCAACCTTGATCACAATTTGAGCTTGAACCAGAACCAGGACCGAGACCAGTGCTGGCACATAGACCATAAACATTAGCTGGACCAGGACCTGGTTTGGGGCCAGGACATGGACCTGCACCAGGACCAGGACCTGAACCAGGACCAGGACCTGAACCACAGACATGTCAATGTCCAGGACCTGGACCTGAACTAGGAGCTGGTCCGGGGCCAGGGCCTGAACCTGATCCAGGACCTGGTGCGGGGCCAGGACCTGGTCCAAAGCCAGGACCTGGACCTGAACCATGAAGTGGTCCGGGTCCAGGACCTGGACCTGAACCAGTACCTGGTCCGGGGCCAGTACCTAGACCTGAACCAGAACTTGGCCCGAAGCCAGGACCTGGACCTGAACCACGAACTGGTCTGGGTCCAGGACCTGGACCTGAACCAGTACCTGGTCCGGGGCCAGTACCTGGACCTTAAGGTCCTAGGGAGCCGATGGATGCAAGATAACAGAGTCGACCAGAGTGTAAGCCGTGGGAGGCCTGTATTCAGCAGTGGACCGGGACCCACCTAACTGCCTAAAGATGATGATGATGGGATTACTGATCCACTAGAACCCGTGACCCTATAACATAAATATTTTTATAATTTCTCTTTTCTCGCTCTGTATATATTTTTTGGATAATATTCGATTTTACACGAAAACTACAATCGCTATCAGTTTCATCTAAAAGTTGAATATCCCGCCGCTATCAAAAGGCTGCTAGGGACAGAGACAAATCAATGCGTTAGACAGAAACAAAACATATATGAGTGAATGAGTGAGACTGATTTTAGCAGGGGTAGCCAGACGAAAAAATTGATCTCTTGTTAATGGTCGATTAGCTAACAATAGATTGATTGGCCTTTCAGAAACCCACGGTGATTTAACAGCTTGTTAAATGTGACAGTCTGTTAGCTAATCAATGATTTGACAAGCGTTTCAGAAACCGGGTGTAAGTCTGCGAACAAATGGTATTTGTGACAGTTTTAGCAATCCGCGGTTTAGTTTTAAACTGTGCGCTACAATTATAAATGACCTCTTTAGTGTATGCTAGCACTATGGCTCAAGCTATGTCTCTAGTTCTTCTACCTACCCGAATTAGATAGCTTATATTTTAAATTAGACGCCAAGCTACCAAACTGTGAAAACCCCATCAAAATCCTTTCCTAAGTTTTTGCGTGATGCGAGCAAAGTCAGATAGACAAACTCCAAATAATATTTTTTGTCTGTTTAGACGTAGAGAATACTTATCCCGATTGTTTTTTCTGAAATATCTTCAATGTATATAAAGAGTCGATTGAAGTATATACTTAATGGTAAAAAAAGAAATATAGAGTTAAATAGACATTTATTGAACATCATACAATTTTAGTTTAATTTTTACTTACGAGTAAAATAATTTCCACAATTTAAATAAATACAATTTCAAACATTCGACACATACAACACTACACAGCTTGAACATTGTTTTTCGATATCGCTTAATAATTACATTCAATGTAATAATTTCATCATATTGTTTTGCTTTGCGCGCTATCTGTTAAATGCGATAGTCACGTAATCACTATAACAAAAACATATTCCCCTAGTTTTATAATGATGCTGCTATTTATAATAGACTAGTGTGGAGAATATTCTTTGCGATAATAGTTTAGACAGGTTTGCGGAAGTTTTTGCCAGCATACTTGGCGTTGGCGCCAAGCTCTTCCTCAATGCGAAGGATTTGGTTGTATTTGGCGAGACGTTCCGAGCGGCACGGTGCACCGGTTTTGATCTGGCCAGTTGACAGGCCCACCACCAAGTCGGCGATAAATGTATCTTCTGTCTCACCAGACCTAAACAAAAATTTTGTATTATAAGTAATAATCGGCCATGGTTGGACTAAGTACCATATGAAGAAACCCCGAAAATTTGTTCGACAAACCGTGGTCAGAAAGACGTGCGCGCGAGATCGTACGGAACCGATAGATGCAAAAGGTACAAAGTCTATCGGCATGGAAGGCGGGAGCGAAGAAGTCTATTACCAGCAGTTGATGTCCAGAAATTGAGATGGCGATGACGAAATAATAGTTTTAATCGCACATTGTCATGCAAAGTTATTACAGTAATATTATTTTTAACAATCTGAAGGGTAAATCGTAATGGGTAATAACTTTACCTGTGGGAGACCATGGTACCCCAACCGTTTTGTTTAGCGAGAAGGTGCGCTTGGATAGATTCCGTCACGCTGCCGATCTGGTTCACTTTCAGCAGCAGGCAGTTACAGGCCTTCTTCTCCACTGCGGTGGCAATGCGCTTAGGATTTGTGACCTAAAACATAATAAAAAATCATAGCATACACAACAATCATTGTAGGCCATCAGGAAGATATATAGTTGTAATAATAAGTATTGCCTGTTCCGTCGTATATTTATGTGGTCAATCTGTTAAATAAAAATCACAGCAAGACACTATTAAATGGTTTAAATAATAAAATACTAACTGTGAGGTCATCTCCAACAATTTGGATTGGAGTGTTGGCAGTGAGGTTGGACCACGCCGCCCAATCATCCTGGTCAAAGGGATCCTCAATGGAGACCACCGGGAAGTCTTTGATATACTCCTGATAAAGACCGCACAGTTTGTCAGATGGCAAATAATCGGATGGGTTAGACTTGGCGTTCTTGAAGTCCAAGTCATAAGAACCATTCTTGAAGAACTCTGAGGCAGCTACGTCCATACCAATCTCAATCTGAAAACAAATTCGTCATATAAATAAAACTAGTAAAGTATGTAAAGAAACATTTAAGCGGCAATTATTTAAACTCAGATGTTTACCTTTCCAGTATACCCTGCCTGTTGGATGGCATCTTGAATGAGGTATAAGGCATCCTTGTTATTGAGAATGTTAGGCGCGAAGCCACCCTCATCACCGACAGCAGTGGAGTCCAAACCGAATTTCTCCTTGATAATTTTCTTTAAGTGATGGTAAACTTCAGTGCCCATACGCATCGCTTCAGTGAATGATGAAGCACCTAAAAATCATAATATAGGTTGCCATTGGCGTTATGTTTCTTTAAACATTCAAATAAAATATGAATCTTACTATAAAGTGGATATTATTACCAGTAGGTAAGATCATGAATTCTTGCATGGCAAGATTGTTTCCGGCGTGAGAGCCACCATTGATAACGTTAAAAGCTGGTGTTGGAAGAACGATGGTATTGTTGCCAGCCAAGTCCGCCAAATGTTTGTACAAAGGCACACCCTTCTTGGCAGCACCGGCTTTGGCCACTGCAAGAGACACGCCAAGGATAGCGTTTGCACCAAGTTTCGACTTGTTGTCCGTGCCATCGAGATTGATCATCAACTGGTCAATCTGTGAAACATAATATAATAAATAATGTATTAAACTGTTACCCACTGTCATTATATTACTACTGTTCTGTGCTTGTTAGTAGACCCCGATCTATTTAGATGAATTTACATTTAAAAATCAATTTCGATTGGTCCCGAAATCTACGAAATGGTAATGGCAAGAGCTTTGTTTTGAGTGACGTCGAGAATCGCGGCGCAAAAGATTTCGGTTGACTAATAACTCGAACAATTGCGAAACAAGCTTAGTAACGAGCGAATACGTAAACCAACGGCCTGGGAAGACATTGGACTTTATCCGGGAGTTTTATATTAATATGCGTTACCAATCAAATGTGTACCAAATTGAAAAATATTATTGAAAAAAGAGTGCAATAGTTTTGTTTTTTCATAATAATTCTATAATAATATACCGTCACGGGAAGCCAATCGGCTCTCGAGACTGTTAAACCAGTCTCAGGGTGTTTAAGGAGGCACACCTTATTAGTGGCGAGCTCGTTGTGGTGCAAAAGTTTGATTAGCCTCAAACTATATGAAACGTTCACCCATTCATCATCAACAAGCACACTGCCACTAGACCAAAGTGAGTAGCCGCTTTTTCATCATTCTAAGCTTTCGTCTTTAAAATATAACACCAAGAGTATGCTATATTTATTCTAGGTATGTAGAATAAGTTTATTTCATTAAAACTTACACGAAAATAGTATTGAAAACCTACCTCTTTCTGCTCAGTAACTTCAATGTTAGCCTTAAGAAGCTCAGGCACAATGAGGTCATTGATGTTGTTGATGGCAGTACGTACACCCTTGCCATGGTATTCAGTTTTCACATTGTCTCTCAGTTCTAGAGCCTCGTGGACTCCAGTGGAGGCACCGGACGGCACAGCGGCACGAAACAGTCCAAGTTCAGTTACCTGTAGGTGTATGGGAAAAGTATTGCTGTACTTCGTTTAGTTATGCCAAAATTCAATGAATAATAGTACAAGTATTCAAACGTGTTATTTATAATTAGGTAGAGCTCGTCTAGTCTAAGATGACGCACCCCACTACTTAGTTAGTTGATTTCCATGTGTGAGTGCAAATATTGATAACGACACTTCATCTGTGTCTGGGAGCCAATGAACGACGCGTGTTCCTACGTTTGAATCTCACCGGCAACTGAATGACCAATTACAACGGCATTTGTATATGTATTGCGTCCATATTTTAAACTTGCTTGTGTGCGGTAATGCGATAGTGGGACGCGTCATTTTAGATTAGACGAGCTATATAAAAAAAAAAAAATATGATACCATGTGTCTTGAATTTCACCCTTTAGGGTGATGAAATAGGGGGAGAAAGTTAGAATAAAACTTTTTATTATAACAATGGGTTTATTTGACACATTGTACAAATGTGCCTACTGAACCGAAATGTGCCGGACTACTTTCGTCATCCCCTACCTGTATAAGCTCCTTAAGCGACCCCTTTGTTTTTTCTCGTAGTTTTTTGACGTTTGACAAGAGATGAATTAAATATTTCAAAAAATAATTTTTGAGCTTGAGTTTGCGATGCAACATGTTTGGAAGGATATTTGTCAATAGGGTGATGAAATATATCCAATAGGACAGATCGAACAATGCGCGCAGATAGCTATTTCTTAATCGCCAGATTATAATAATTTTAAAAAAACCCTTCTGGAAGAGGATAAATCGAGGGTGGGAACATTGTAAAGCAAATCAAAGGGAAAACTTAAAAACTGAACTGACCACATGAACGAAGTTATGGGCAAAAGCTACGTAAAAATTAAACCAAGACTGAATTCCATTGTAAATAAAAACAAGTCAATCAATATTTTTAATGAAAACTCTTTATTTTTAATGCAAAAGAAGTTTTTAAGATGTATCTTCAAAATTGTTTTTACAGATTCTCTCCGCAATACTTTTATAGAAAAGAATATACTCACTATAGCCTGCTTATATATCTTAGAGATTTGCGTTTTTATAAAGACTAATGAACACCATTTCATAAAAAATTGAGCAGTAAAAAAAATATATGAAGCAAATACGAGCACAATCTTCAGATACCCCAAATTAACAAAACTACATTTTCAAAAAGTATTTATATCACAGGTATTAAGATCTATAATTATTTGCCCTATGAGTTAAAAAAGCTTGATCTTACAACTCTAATACAAATTTAAAAAACTGGCTATTAAAAAAGTTTAACACTTTGTGTTGTCACTTCATGATGGAACTCCATTATTATGAATTAAATCACTTTTTGTACACTAGTTCCACTTTATTATACAATTTTATTAAATTGCAACCGAATAAAAATAAAAATTAAAAAAATATAAAATAATTGCTTGAAGATGAGTAATTCGAAACCGGTTGCAATTTAATAAAATTGTATAATAAAGTGGAACTAGTGTACAAAAAGTGATTTAATTCATATTAAAAAAGTGTTGTTACGATGTCAAGGAATATTACAATGTAGATAGCATTTATATTAAATATTAAGAAGTTTTGTTTTTGAAGCTTTTTGTTATATAGTTATTTAAATAGATACAATAATACTAAAGTAAATTCGGTTATTAATAAGTTTATTTTGTTGTTTCATTTTTCTGTGTTGTGTAATAATAATTTGAATATTGTACACCCGAAATGGGTAAACTGCTATGGCATATATTTGTTAACCAGTTTTTTAACAATAAATATTTACTTTACTTTAATAAAATATTATATAAAATGCATTAATCCTTCAAATAAAGAATAAGCAAGCATTCAACAAAAAATTCCTATGTATACCTAAGAATGCATGTTTAAAATACCTATTTAAATTTTGATAGGTTTAAAATAAAAACAATTAGGTAGTAAAGTAGCGACAATTAGTATGCATAACATACCTACCTACTATTGTTTTTAATTTATTACTCCTATAAACAGATTTGGTATAGGAAAATCCATGAAAGTACCTACCAATAGTTTTATTTTATAGTAATGTAGGTATTTATTTGTCAGAAAATTAATGGTTCCATAAAAACCTTACATACTTTCTTACTTACTTACATGTTAGGAGAATATCTTAATTTTAATCTAATACTACTTTTAGTCGAAAAACACAAGGTCATAAGGTCATGCCAATCGTTTACACTTACCAAGTCGACCTCTACAGTTGGGTTGCCGCGGGAGTCGAAAATTTGGCGAGCCTTGATGGATTTGATCGGCATTTTGGATGAAAGATGTATAAATCTTCTGTAGGTACAAAATAAATATTTATCATTATTTATTTCATTAACTGCCGGCAAGGTCAAGTGAACTCCTTTAGTGTCGGTAAGTAGGTACTTAGGTAAAGTAGATCATAGATGTCCGAACAGTAAGAATTTTAAAAACATTACCTACAAATTCTGATACTAGAACGTTTATATAATTAAGAAAAATTAAAACAAATGACAATCAATCATCATTACATAAAATGTATAGATGTTGGCAACCAGAAAAGTAATAAATCAGTATATTGTAAGGTATTTATTGTAAAACATTTGTTTACCTGGGCAAAATTAAGGATATTTCCTTTAAAATCTGCTTTTTCACTGAAATTCACTTCACCGGGAAACGAAATGACCGGACGATATGTGTAGGCAAATCGAACAACTTTGACCTCAGCAAGGTGAAACTAGAGCGGTAGTGATATAGTTGTACGGTTTAATCAAGTATTTTATCGTTTTTACCGGTAATCATCTTGTTCACACTAAGCACGAGTAGCCACTAGCTTCTCCTTTTCGATGTTCGTAGCTTCAATGGTCTGTGGAATAATATGATGATTGACAAATGACAGTGGCAGTTTGAAACTTTTGAGGTCGGGGAATGGTTGTTTTGTAATGCGAATATTAAAACGTAGTTTTGTGGTTGTTTTTATCTCGGTAGAGTAAGTAATTAGTGCTCTGGCAAATATTCGCGAGTTCTAGGTTTGCATTAATTGCATTTGAAAACGGGAAAATGAGCGACAAAGAATTAAAAACAGAAGAAAAGAAACCTATTGTTATAAAGAATGCGACAGATTTACAAAGACTGAAGTTAGAAAAGCTTATGAAAAACCCGGTAAAGTTTGTTGTCGTAACTATGTTGTTCAAAACATTTTTGCATTCAGGGTCTCAGGGATTGTATTTGTCTTATTTTTATACCATTGTTTTGTTGTAGGATAAACCAGTCATAATACCTGATCCACCCAAATCGAAAAGCTTAGCACCTGCGCCAGATTTTGTACGTAATGTGATGGGATCGAGTGCTGGTGCGGGTTCGGGGGAGTTTCACGTCTATCGGCACCTAAGAAGGAAAGAATACGCCAGGCAAAAATTTATACAGGAAAAAAGCGAAAAGGTAAGCTTTTGCAATATAATCATAACATGCCATACTGACTATTTGTGTAGAGGGGGGTACTGAAAACAAAATACACTATTATTTTATGAAAGAATGAAAGTTTGCTTAAGGCTTCTTTTCTCAGCGCCCCCTTTGCTATACTCCAAACAAAAGTTTACACATCTCACAATTTATGATAGCAATCCTTTTTCTTTGCGGTTTTAATATTATTGCTACATATTATAAAATAAAGCTCCATGCCGTGTCAGTCTGTTTTGTTCACAATAAACTCAAAAACTGCTGAACAGATTTTCATGCGATTTTCACAAGTAGAGAGAATGATTCACAATGATGATGGTTTTGGTGTATAATTTGTTAAGGTTACTACCCTGCCTACCATTTGGCTTGCTAATAAATAATACTTATGCTCTGTTAAAACTTAACCTGTAATTCCCTACCTGGGTAGAGCTCGTCTAATCTAAAATGACGTGCCCCACTATCGCATTAACGCACACAAGTAAGTTTAAAATATGGACGCAATACATATACAAATGCCGTTGTAATTGGTCATTCAGTTGCTGGTGATATTCAAACGTAGGAGCACGCGTCGTTCATTGGCTCCCACACAGATAAAGTGTCGTTATCAATATTTACACTCACACATCGAAATCAACTAACTAAGTAGTGGGGCGCGTCATTTTAGACTAGACGAGCTCTAACATGTGTTTGTTTTTTATTCATGATCAAATCAAATCAATGATCAAATCTTGTCTAACCAAATACACCATCAGCAGTCAATAAGCATGTGCCATTTGTAAACAAGAGTAAAATGGGTAATTTGAGTCTTATTTTTGGTGGATTGACACTTTTAATTTTAAGAAAATATGGATCGAAGTAGACCTGGGCCAAGTTTGTAGATCATAAATGATGGTGATACTCATATAGTCTATCTAAATGAAGAAGTAGTAGTACCCATACTATGTGACCTGTTTTTTACAATATGTATATGTGATAATGATTGAAGCCCTCCCTTCATCCCGTGATGAAGCGTGGCATTAAGGTCATATCCCTAACATGATAAATACATAATTGTGCAGATGTATACTAGACTGCCACAAAACGGTGCTAGGCCAGTCCTTTTCTTATTTTAAAATATTACTTGTGAAGACCATTTACAAATATGGTATCATACAATAATTTGGTGTCACTATTGATAAAAAATTAAATTTTTATAATTCTTTAATTTAGGAAAAGCTCGATGATGAATACCATAGAAAAATAGAAGAAAATAAGAAGAAAGCTGAAGAAAAGACAGCCAAAAAGAGAGCCAAAAGATTGAAAAGAAAGCAAAAGGCAAAATTAAATGCTAAGAAGCCAAAACAAACAGACACACAAGCTACATCATCTCAGTCAGATACATCTAGTGAGGAAGATAACAGTAAAACTGAAGAAGAAGGAAATGCTTCATAATGTAGCTAAAGAAATTGTAAGTGATGAAAATAATTGTAATTACTAATAATTAGTATAAGACATAAATAAAACTTTAAAATTTGTCACATACTTTATTTATTTTAATACACCACAAAAATGATTACATTGTTTATTCAAATTATTAAGTCAAAAAATTATTATATAAAGTCAAAACATTACATTGTGTATCAAAATATGTATTCCTTAATTAATCAGTCTTAGTACTGCAACCAGAAGAGGTTGGCGGCGGTATTCTTCTGAAATAAACAAATAAAAAATTAATGCTTGTGGTTGTTTCTGGTTTTGTGTGTGATATTGCAATAAATATGCTATCACACAACAGTCCACTGCCGGACTTGAGCCTAGTTCACATCAGTGGAGGGCATTGCCGTAAGCTCATGGACCCTTGGCAGGTAGTTCGGAGATTGACAGGGTCACGTCAATTGGCACCTCTGAAGTTATCTGCGTGGGCTGTAACCACTTTTCAAAAACATTAATTACGTGGTAAATAAATATCATGTATATATTCATACCATGATGTACCACAATTTGCCTATTCCTGTAAACAATTGCATTCGAATTTTATACGAAGGTAGATTGCGCGACAGAATGTCTGCAGTTCACAAAAATATCTGCATGTCCGTCCCTGTGGTGCCGCCTACTTGGTGGCTGCATACGACACTACGGCAGGGCCGATCTAGGAGGCATGTTTCGGGATGTGCGGGCGAGCCGACATTGGTTGAGAGTCCGACCACGTCCCCCGCATCCGAAAGCCACTGAACTACTACGTAAGGACAAACTGTCTAGCTGCCTCCTATATCGGCCCTGCCGCAGTGTAGTATGTAGGCTTCATTATCGAAACAGCACCAAAGACTACTAGTACTGCTACTACCCAATTATCAATGAGAAAGTCGTGGCGCAGCCCGGGCCCTCGCGCGCGAGATCACAACCGGGACTGGCGGCAAGATGATGGATATGACTGAGAAAGTCAGGTACCTAGTACCTAAGTCAGCGCCTCAAAAGTAAATTAATGTGTATAACAAGATACAAAATAGGAATAGTGATACACCGAAGTTCATTTCACATACGATTTACTCAAACGGCAGGTGGCGACCTAGCATTGCAATTACAAGCTTATTTATTGCATTTCTACTTATTTCACCTTATTTATTGCATAAGTAGTTTTGGATAATTTGTAGACTGATAAAATGTGTCTTTCACAGACCAGAAAATGTGCAGCAGCGTTTAGAGTAGGTACTTTCTATTTTGCGATCGACAACCTCACTGCCCAGCGTGGAGATTATGGCATTACCCTTTACTGATGTGGAGAAGGCTGAAGTCCAGCAATGGGCTTATATATTACGAGTTAGGTAATTAGTTATGTTCCTACTTACTTACTTTTACGTTAGGTAGTTACTTTTTCGCAACAGACTTACAATTTGTGGCGAATACTAATTTGTAGTCGGTAGCCGGGCGGTTGAGTATCAAACTCGTAAGCGAGAGGTACAATACCGGGTTCGAATCCCGCTGCGGCCATGTACCAATGACTGTACATTAGTTGAACACTAACCGATGCTCTTACGGTGAGGGAAAACATCGTGATGAATCCTGCAAATTCAGGCAACTGAATTTGTAACCATGATCCAATCTGGTCTGGTTCCCCTGGTAGCAGGGTCAAGGAGGTCAGATGGCAGTCGCTCCACTGTAATTACCTGATCGCCAAATCCTGGATCATGGTCAAGGCGGACCCCGAGTCCTCGTTCTCGAGAGTACAACCGGGACAATAACGCCAAGATGATTATGTTACTAATTTGTACAGTAATTATGGGATTGTAGACTCCTCCTCGTAGTATATAGATAGATAATCGTGGGCAAATTCACACAGCGCCAACTAGCACCAAACTAAGCAAAGCTCGCACTAGGTGCTAGATAACTGATATACTACTTAAATACTATTAAATACATACTTATTATACATAGAACACCCAGACCAGTAACAGAAATTAAAATTCATCATTTAAATTTCTGCCCGGCCGGGAATCGAACCCGGGACCTCTTGGAAGACCGGCCATGTTGACCACTGAACCACTCAGGTCGTCATATAGTATATGTTTCAAACCTGTGGGTACCTACATACTTACCGCTATTTAAGTAGGTATGTACGCAATAGTGAGCCGATTTTTCTAGAGATAATGAATTAACTAACTTCACTACACTACCAAACCAACCAAGTAATGCGCTATGTGCCAATACACAAACAATCTGGTTACCAGCGCTTATCGGAACCAGGCGCAGGCAGTCTCTATACGAGTCCGATAACGCCGAACGTCGCCGACGCGCAGGTCGGAGCTGATATGGCACAAAGTCTAGAGACTGCCTGCGCGGGCCGGTTCCGATAAGCGCTGGTGGAAGTGCTGGTAACCAGCTTTCTACGTGTATCCGCCCGTAGTATGTACAACCAACCCACACCTACCTACTGTTAAAAATAACTTACCAGATGCATAATTATATCAGAAGTCTTCAAACCGCAGACTTCAACAATGCTGCAACAAACATACAAATTCAAGATAGGTTCGAGGATTGTCAGAAGACAGGTTATGGATAGTTACCCGGCGACGACAAGCCCGCAAGTCACGAGGGCGATGCCCAGGACTTTTGCGACTTGCATTAGCAAGACGAATAGTACTTCAATTACCGAAAAAAATTCGTCCCAATAAGTCTTAAAGGGATATTTGTTCGAAATCACAATCATGGTTTATATGGAAAATGCGGACGACACGAAGACGTTCACTCAAACCCGAGAGATAAGTAGTAGTGGTCGCGGTAGGCCGACAATAGTTTACGAGATAAGTAAATGTGAGAAAATCTTCTGACACCGTCATAAATAACATTCTTCGAAGTCTTCGAACACTTTCGCTGAGTACCTACTTGGTATTAATTTTTTGTGACGATTTGGCGCGCGGTCGTGACCTGTGATTCTATATTTATATTTATACCTGCTTTATTCGATGGCGCGTCTTATGGTCACATCCAAGTTTACGATAAGGTAACTTAGGTATATCACAAAGTACAAAAAGCGGGCGGCCCCAAGTTTTATCTAGGACTTGTATTACTTGAAGCTGTGATCTATTTGTAAAAATATTGCTTGTTCTATTAGCGTGCCCAGCGTTGACCAGGATGGTTGACTAAGGATGACCTTGGTCAACCTCACGGTTTTAGAAGTAGCTACACCTAACAAGTGGCGAGCTCGTTGCAGTGCTCAAGTTCGATCAACCTCAAAGTTTAAAACGGTCACCCATCCAGTTTCCGAACACTGCGAGCATTGGTTGACCTTGGTTATCGGTCTCAAGCACACTGCCACTAGACCAGAGGGCCTATCGGCTATCTCAGTGGACAACTGAATTTGACATAAAAAAATCTGACACTACTCTAATTTGGTAGACGCTATTGCCAGTTTTCAACGTAGATGACGTGGTGTAGAATTATCTAGTGTCAAATACAGTTGTCAACTGTGTTAGCCAATAGCCCCGCAGGGGCGCTTTGACAGTGTTCAGCTTCGCAGAGGACAAACGTTTAGTCATAGTTACCCATAAATCGGTAGCAAGTATAAAGCATATAACATGCTAATACGCATTCTGGTCAAGAGTATGTCGGTGGGCCCATGAGTGTTGAAGGACCCACCAGTGGGACTACGAGTCCGGAGACAGCGACAAGAACAAGGTAATACAGAAAAAGCCATTACAGAAATATTAATCATATTTTATTATATAAAGTGACATTTAATACGATCGAATTAAAACTAGCGGTATATAATAGATAGGTGCAATCACTGCACCGCCGCCATTACGCTGTCGTCGTTCTTCTTGAGTATGACGAAGCCTTCCATGACAGGGGAAAGGGGCACATACTCGTCCGTGGCGAGTTCGGCGCGCTCGCCCGACGAGAGAAGTACGGGCGTGGTGTGCGTGTGGGAACCAGCGATGGTCTTCGGAGTACCCGCTTTGCCGATCACGTCTACCGCCTGCGAAAAAATAAGATATAGATAAGAGTTAAGAGAAGATAAATAGAAAAGATATAAGATTTTATAATAATAAAAATGAGTGTAACAAGTAATGTAATGTGTGAGTTGAGAAGTGAAACCCTATTCCAGGGTGATGATGAAAGACTCTAACAAGGTAAGTTACAAACGAGCAGATAGTCCACCTAAGGAAAAGTGGTAACTGTCGCCTACATAACGTGGACATATGTGGTCACGTATGTGTCAAAATCTTTGGTGGTCACTGCGAGTTTCTCACTATCACCAGCGTGCCCTGACGTCATCAATTATGAAAAAAAATCAGGATAAGATAAATTGAAAATGTCAAGTGGTCCAACACTAATTGCACCCGACCGTACGAATATAGTGAAGCAGAATTAACCGAAAATGGAGCTTGAGGTGGAACTGTAAAATAAATAAATAAACTAATTGCATCAGAAATTATTATTGCGGCAAATGGTAGGTAAACGTCACGAAAGGTAAAAGAAACTATTTTAAAAGGTCAATACTGGCAAATAAAGTGTAACAGAAAATGGCTGACGGATATTTCCAAAAATAACTAGTACTAATTAGTAATATATTGCACAATATAACCGGATCGCCATGCTCAACAACCATCACCATAGAAATTGAACCACTATATCCTTTTTCTTTCGTCACGGTAAAGTTCTAGTAGTAATACATACCTGTCCGACTCGCACGCTGACGTTGAGAGGTTGCAGCGCCTCATCGAGAGTCACGAGCCAACGCGGCTGCATCGCCGTCGCCAGCACGTACAACAGATAGTGAGACTTGCCCAGGATTACTGCACGGGGAGAGAAAGTTACAACTGAGTTACTGCGATAAAACTAAAAGCAATGAAAATGAAAAAAGTATTTATTGAATTAGTATTACGTTAATTAATCTCTTTTCAAACGTCAAAAATCTAACGGAAAACAAAGGGAATGTTAAGCGAGCTTATCCAGGTAGGGGGCGACAAATGCAGACCGATCAGCGCACACGAGTGCTCACTCCGGCGAGACACCGGGCACCGATACACGCCACGCATATAACCGCAATGTGCATGTAAGTATCTAGAAGCCAGGTCCTCTTCACTGGAAGTGTTGAGTTCGTAAGTTAAGTTAGAAAAGCTAACGATAACGGTCGTGTGGTATCCGGCCGAGTAGAATAGTACAAACCCTTTACACTCTTGGGTGTCGTACAAGGCGACTTTCGAGACAAAAGATCGAGTCTCCGTAGGCTGGGTTATGGGCAGCAGCTTTTTCCATTGTTATATTTATGACACTGCGATCTCCAACCCGCCTGCTAAGCGTGGAGATTATGGCAATAACCTCCCCTTTAGTGGGAGAGGCCCTAGGTCTTGCAGTGGACTGTTATGGGCTGTGATGATGATGACAGAGATAAAAATAAAAGCAATGTACATCTAAGTATCTAAAAGCAAGGTCCTCTTCACTGGAATTGTTCAGTTCGTATGTACTGTCAAACAAGCTTAAGTTAATACAAGATAACAATTTCTTTTTACAAGCTTTTATTTAACTTGCACTGTTCGTATGTAAGTTGTCCGTCAAAATTTTGCAAACATTTTTTTGACAATTTGTTGGTATCCAATTGAGCTGAAATTTGGTATACCTGTGTAACTTCAACGACAATGCATTTTCAATAATTGAAATCAGAGAATTGTTGTCAACAGAGTTCTGTAATTAGCCTACAGAAGGCTTAAAATGTGGGCTTCCACCCTAACATTGAAATTCTGTTGTACGTCGTAAAACAAGATTGATTTTCTCGTGCTATAATACAATAGCTTGCTGTACATTAACAGTAACCAACTACTCACTGTTCTTGTAATCCAGAAAGGCAGTCATCATAACCAGCAGCCCAGCCAGCCTCACAGCGTGACCGTGCCCTTGCCCACATAAAACCAGTATAAGACGAACTAGTGTCTCTATAGACACGCTTAGCGTCGTTACCTCCTCTTATACTGGTTGTAGATAGGCCTCCTGTACAACGATAGCGACCAAATACTCACTGTTCTTGCAATCCAGGAAGGCAGTCAACACGACAAGCAGTCCAGCCAACGCCGGCTGGTTGATGAGTCGCCGGTCGGCGTGGGCCGGGCACAGCGTGATCGTGCCCTTGCCCGCGTGGCAGAGCCCCTGCGCTAGTCGCACCATGAACAGATGGACCGGGGACTTGCCGTGGTAGAGGGCTAGGGCGCGGAGCATTGTTGCTAGTCTGCGGGGGATAAATATGTAGGCATGAAGTCAGAGTTTTGACCGAAGGGCACCCCACAGGGTGTGGTGTATCGTCGATTACGCGGACATTCAACACGGAGTTTTTAACACTTCCCCTGCTAACTCAATTACTAGAGAGGTATAGCCACTGAGCAGTGCTGAGTATTGTAGCGCGCGTATTAAATGGTTCGGCCGTATTTAAATTTATTATCATTATAAATATAAGGTGACCTGAACAACTTTGGTAAATTTTTACTGTGAAATCAGCTGTTTCATGCAATGTTTAAAAAGAAGTTGTCCAAAATGTATTAAACAGCAGATTTTTTTTCGCGATTTCAGAGTTGGTGCCATAGTGAAAGTTGTTCATTATCACGAACACATGCATACGGTATCAATTTGTGGTCTCCTGTATTATATTTTGAAATTTTACAGTGGTTTAATGTAGCAAGTTCAAGTTTAAGATTTAAATATGTTGCTATTACGTTCTTTCGTAAGTAGTTTTGAGTAGTACCTCTGAAACTTAGAAATATTGTACTTATAAATGTCGGCGGTAGATATTCCACATCGGTCGCCTCTGTCTGAAAATAGCCCTTGAGCATTATTTACGGCCTTGTACTGTAATTTTCTTCTGTCAACCGCTACAATAAAAGCAAAAGTATCCATAACCAATATAAACAAACACCCAACAAACCTGGCATTATTGGTACCCGCGCCGACGAGACCCATAGCGAAGATCGCGTTGTACGCCACGTCGTTGTCGGAATCGTGCGAGTACTTGTTGAGTACGTCGATGACCGCCAGCTGCGGGTTCGAGATCGAGCAGAGTGCGATCGCGAGTGGGACCGCCCTACGGACTGCTGGCTCGCCGTATCGACCCTGAGGAAGGATGTTGTTAGACTTTTCTGTATTTGAGAATTTAGTCGTTTGTTTAGACTACTTAGTGGTGGTAAATAAGCCAGATGGCAGTCGCTCCACTCCACCTGGTCTGACCCTGGACCCTGGGCTATCGTGCGCGAGAGCATAACATTAACGCCAAGATGATGAAAGTGATGATAAGTGAGCAGACAGTCCACCATGGTTAATACCTTAAATATTTCATAAACTAAGATTTCATTTGAAACAGCAGAACCGCAGGTGTGTTGCCTTGTCACTGTGAGGACCAAGGCGAAATGCCTCATGCCTGTAATTGTGCTGGCTAAAACGTTTGCTCTTAGTCATTCATCGTGTGTTGCTGTTGAACTAAATTCAGTTAATTATTACTTTAATGTGGTTCAGAATGGTAACTAATAATACTAGGTTTTGTCCGCGTAAAATTCTAACGTTTCAGACTCGTGCCTGCGGGAACCATATTGAATTTCGGAATAAATAAATCCTATGCCTATAAATAAAGCCTGTGCTATTCTGCTGCAAAATTCAATCAAAATCTGTTCAGTAGTTTTTGCGTGAAGAAGCAACAAACATCCAAACATACATCCATCCTTACAAAATCCGCATTTATATTCAATAAAATATATTTGAATGACGATATATGATTATTACAAATAAATGAATATGAATATAATATCCACGGTATCCAAGCACACTCACCAGCTGTCCAAATATGCGCGTACACATCTCAGCACCAGTCTCCTCAGCCATCGCAATCACGGCCACCCCGAGCGTAGCGATCGCTTGCACCGACGCCAACTCCTTGTTAGCCTCCTTCTCTTTTTCCTTCTCCTTATTCTTGCTGTCCTTCGACGACTTGCCCTTGCCCTTGTCCTTGTCCTTATCCTTGTCGTCCTTGGTGGAGGTTGAAGAGCCGGCGCTGGTCGCCGAAGAGCTCTCCTTGGGCTCCTTCTTGTCCTGCTTCTTGAATGCTGTGTCTTCGGTCGAGGATTGCTCGTTCTGGAAACGGGCGGTGGATTGTGAGGACTATTTATTTATTAAAACTTCATGCACAAAATGGAGGACTTAAGGCTAAAATAGCCTTATTAACCAAGAGATAGAGTTAAGAAAAAGGATTATCGAGAGTTTTCTGTGGTGTTATGCTTACGAAAAATTTTATAGCATCGTAGTGTTTAGCCGTAATGCCTTCCTATGTAAGGCTTTGTCTCTCAAGTTAAATCAGATTTTTTTGTTAATATAAGGTAATTTTTAAAACGGAGAATTCGTCTATCGACGTCACCGACACAACTTAACCGCGATTTGAATCCGTCCTTGTAGTCCATAGTACACCAAGCAAGTTTAAGGACAAGTTAGGTGTCCACATCGGTGTTTGCAAATATTGCAAACAGGTTTGTATTGTAATGAAATACTGCTGCTACACCAGATGTTTCTAAATGTCTACAAACGTTTCTCAACACCGGTGCGGGAGCACCTAGGGCAGTTTTAGCTTGTACTCGGTCTGCCCGAGTATCAAATTCTGTCTCTTAAGGACACCACTGTACTTGGCTAAATCAGGTACCCCAACACAGATTTATATATTAGGTAAAGAATACAATTTTCAAGATCTATTGTTTACCAATTGTAGAAAAAGAAAAACTAGATAAATAAAATTCGGTATCAAAATAACGAATAACAAAAAATTAAAATTTATGACTTCATCTCGCTCGCTCCATTTGCGTCGCCTTTCACTCACTCGCATGCCAAGCCGTAAGCGAAGTATTTTTGTTAGGCCGCTTGTGCCTGGCTCGTTCCCTACAACTGCTCACGCCCCACCCACACTCACATAAGCATCATAATGCATGGAACAGGCACACCTGCCTTTACAAAGTCATAATCGATCTATTCCCCACAGCCGCTCACGCCCCATCCACACTCAACGCCGGGCCCACACTCACATCCGTATCGTAGTGCTTGGAGCAGGTGTGCAGCATCCGCTGCACGACGAGCACGTCCCCGGTGCCGGCGTACGCGCACATGGTGAGCGCGGCCGAGCACAGCGACTGCTGGGGCTCGGGGAGCACCTCTAGCGCCGCCATTGTTGCTTCCGTTTTTTCTTTGCAGCCTGGTGGGGAGATGGTGGAGTTATCATCATCATCATATCAGCCCGTAACAGTCCATGCAGGACTTAGGGCCTCTCCCACGAAAGGGGAGGTTATTGCCATAATCTCCACGCTTGGCAGGCGGGTTGGAGATTGCAGTATTTAAATATAACAATGGAAAATGCTGCTGCTCATTTTCCAGACTATGGAGAATCTTGATCTTTTGCCTCGGAAACATTAGTCGCCTTGTACGACACCCATTAGTGTAAGGAGTTGGTGCTATTCTACTCTGCCGGACACCACACGGCCAGAGTTATATTAAGTAATAATAAATATTTTTTATTTCATGAAATTTCATTCTTAATGGATACATTGCGTTGATCTCACCCAGTAGACATATCTGTCTGTGTTAGGAGAGATCGCTTCTCCATAGCAATAATGTTACGTTACTAGTACGTGATTTAGAAACAATGTGGGTGTGCTTGACTCCATTCAAAAACCACCCGCTACACGAAGCAAAGCGGAGTGGAAAACTACTTCGATTTTTCAAATGTTTGTTTAACTAAAAATTTTATGGGACTACACATTTATAAAGGTATGTTCCGGGTTTCCTAACTTCCTACTACATTTCTAGGTGACCCGGAACATACCTTAAAATTGTGTGATAAAACCGCGATAGTTTAAAACATAAAGTTTATGGGACAATTTAGATTTTTTTTAATAGATACACCTTTTAATAATGCTATGCGGAATCCCGGCATGCCCATATTTGTAAATCAATAGATAGAAAGTAAATATGACTTACCTAAGAAGCACAATCCAAGACCCAAGTGCAAAAATCTGGCGTATGTGGACGAATGTAGATCCTTATTGTCGTCGATGAGACGCTGGATGATAGCGCACGTCACCTGCAAAACAAATTGTTGTAGATTTAGAGTTTCAGTCGAATTAATAGACTCGACTTTCAGACTGGTTACCATGGGAGGGGTGTAAGTTATCACCTCAGTGTTACAACTTGTATGTAAACTACATGGCTGAACAAAAATCGTAACGACGTTTGTATTAAAATTGACGGTTTCTATATTTATAATAGCTGCAATACGATACCGCATAAACTAACTTTTATTCTATTTAGGGCCGATTTTTCAATCCTCAGATAAAATTTATCTGCCCGATAAAGTAAGATACTGCTAAATTAAAACAGCCCTACGTGGTTATTCTCAATCATGGTAGCAGAAAGTAGATTTGGGTTGGTAAAATATTCAGAATACAAATTGTTTTTTCAACGCATGCTACCAATGCCCCTGACGTTGCTGTAGTCCACAGGCGGCGGTGACCACTTTCCTCAGGTGGCCCACATGGCTGTTCGTCTGCCGTAACAAAAAAAAATAGCAATACAACAGTGTCGTCCTTATACGTCCCCGTTGCACGAGCCGACGGCGATAAGGCCGCAGCACCTGATATGTCCGATAAACTTGGCAGCAGTGTGGCAGGCTAAGCAATATCAATACAATAGTGTCATGTTAACATACGTCCCCATTGCGCACGACGGCGATAAGTCCGCAGCACCTGTAGCCGTATTCACAATGGCTCGGAAATCGGATTCGGATACGGAATCGACAAAGGACCCCGCAAATTTTTTAATTTCCTAGTAAAATGTGGTATCAGTTAATTTTGATGAAATTTTCATATGTTATAGAGAGTAGAGTTTCCGTGGAATCATATTCCATATTCATATTCAATATATCTATATAATATATAATAATGTATCGGGATTCTAAATAACAGTTTTCGAATCGATCGACACGGATTTGCCGCTCACGAATTTCGTGTCGAATCGTTCGGAAACGGTTTCGAATCATTGTGAATACGGCCACTGATATGTCCGATAAACTCGGCAACAACTCGCAAGGCGAGCAATATCAATACAACAGTGTCGTGTACATACGTCCCCGTTGCAGGAGCCGACGGCGATGAGTCCGCACGCGATGGCGGCGAGCGCGCAGATCTCGGGCGGCGCGGCCGCGTCCGCCAGCACCGGCAGCAGGTGCGACAGCACGTCCTCGCGCTGCGTGCCCGCGTACGCTATGCCCAGCCCTGTGACCAACAGACGTTATCAACACCATCATCATCATCAGAGTACGTAACAGTCCACCGCATCGTGCTGCGTGCCCGCTTACGCTATGCCAAGGCCTGGTGGGAACCGGTGACATTGTCATTATCATCAGAGTCTATAAATATCCACTGTAGGGCTTAGGGCCTCCTCCACGAAAGGGAAGGCAGCCTAGACATGGTTCGGCAAATCGACATCGTCATCACACAGTATTACAGTCCACTGCAGGGCTTAGGGTCTCTCCCACGAAAGGGGAGCCTGGACCGGCAACCTGAAATCAGCATCACACCTCATAACTGTCCACTGCAGAGCTTAGGGCCTCTCCCACGAAAGGGGAGGTATGCCTAGCCCTGGACCGGCAAACCGGCATCATCATCACACCCCATAACAGTTCACTACAGGACTTAGGGCCTCCCCCACGAAAGGGGCGTTATGCCCAGCCCTGGACCGGCAAACCGACATCATTATCAGTCAATAGACAGACAGAAGCGTCGGTGGCCTAGTGGTAACGTTATCCGACTCGTAAGCGAGATGTACCGTGTTCCAATCCCACTGCGACCATATACCAATGACTCTTTTCTGAGTTATGTACATTAGTTGAATACTAACCTATACTCTTACGGTGAGGGAAAACATCGTGATGAAACCTGCACGTTTAGGCGACTGAATGTGTAACCATGATCCAATCTGGTAGGTTCCCCCGGTAGCAGCGTCACGGAAGTCAGATGGCAGTCGCTCACTGTGATTACCTGATGTGCCAAACCCTGGATTATGGCCAAAGCGGACCCCGGTCACAACCAGGACATTAACGCCAAGTTGGTGATGATCTAACGAAATTATAACAGTAATGTGTGTGTTTGTATGTCTAGGCTAGGTCAGCATCTAGCCTAGACACACAAACACACACATACGAAACAGTGACTCACCAAGCACACTGCCGATCCTCAAATTGGAGCTGGAATGCAGCACGTAGTCGGAGAGCAGAGCCAGCGCCGGGTCGCACTCGTTCCTCACGCCGCAGTTCACCAGGCCCAGAGCCAGGAGCGCTCCTGCCTGGGAAGTTACAATTTATTTAGTTATTTGTTTTCGTAAATAGTAGTTTATAGTTTAGTTCAAGGCGGACCCCGGGCCCTCGTGCGCAAGAGCACAACCGGGACATTAACGCCAAGATGATTATTATTTTTATACTAGTTTAAAGTTTAGTATTATTTAGTATTGGGCGATTCTCGCGCTGTGACATCGCAAATTCGACATTTTCTCTAGCCAAAAATCTGTATTAACGTCACTGAAATTGATTTTCGACAATATACGTCTGTCGAAGTCAGTTGAGAAAATATTTTTTGGCTGCAATAGCCATTTCAATGGCATTATTAATGGAGATATGTGGCTAGAAAAAATGTCGAATTCGAGATGTCACAGCGCGAGAATTAAGCCCGAGGTGCTGTAACGTCATATTTCATCCCATACAGCTTCCAGCGTAAGAAGCTACTGATTTAAACAAGAAAACTCACTTGTATTAAGGTGTACACGAAATAGCTACATGGAATAAACAGGCAAATAAAGAAGGGCCCGAATATTAAAAAATATCGACGTCATTAAACTAACCTTTATGTGCTCATCCGCTGTGTACAAATATTTGTCGATAGGCGTCAACCCGCCGTCCACGTCCCACAGGTGAATCATGCCCAGAGAGGCCGCCGCCGACAGCATACCTGATAGGTAAAGAGCAAGGTTCACAGGACAAGCAAAGGAAAATACAAAAATAGTTAATTTGTTGGTGAATCAGATTTTCTTTGTTCGGTATTCTACAATCTTTGTGAGTATTACTAACACACAAACTTAGTCTAACTGTGACAATGCACCTGCGATTGCAACCCAAATGCATGAATCGTAGATGTTATCGGCGACAGTTACCGCTTATCTACAGGTGGGGTGTCTGCTTGTTTGTCACTGCATAGCATAAAAGCTTGTCTTTTTTCTATAGAATTCCTATTAGTACATAGTTTCACTACGACTTAATCTCAATATCGTCAGTAGCGCAATTACACAGAAAACATGTCTCCCATGAAAAATGCCACAGACTCCACTATCCGAAGAGGGTCTCACCATGATCCTTGTTCTTGTACATCCACTTGTTGCCATCCTCAGTGGTGACGAGCTTGTCGCGGCCAAAGCCGGCATTCACGAATGCGTTGACGAAAGTGGCCGACAGGTTCTGCCTAGCCGAGTCCACAGGGTGTTCTGCTAGCAGCGAGGGGCGGAGCGCCGAGCCGGCGGACTCCAGCCAGGTCTTGTATACCTCCTCGGGCGTTTTAGGCTCCATTATGTCCAGCTGGAATAGTTGGATTTATTTATAATCAGTTTTAACTTTCGCTGACTGAAATATGCAATTTACGTTTTCGGTGTTGACTAAAATATGCAATTCACGTCTTTAGTGTTAGCTTGAATGAGATTTAATGAGAGTGCATTGAAGTCCATGTATTTAAAGTATTATTTAATGCAATAATAAGCGAATTTCAGTTTAAAAATGTATCTTCTTCTTTCCCTGAATGCTTGCCATTGACTTCACTTCTTTACACTCTAAATTTATACTACCGACTTTTGTTTCTATTTCCGAGCATAGAAATTGAAGTAAACTGTGTTTTGCACAAATAAAGTCCAAATATATTTTAGCAATTGTGTGTATCTATTCAAATTAATAAAAAAAAAATTATTAGACCCACCTCCCTCCCAAGGCTGAGGAAATGATCGTTGATATGCGCGTTGAGTAGAATAGTGCGTAAATCCTCATCTTCCAGATCCAAGGGAACGTACTGCCGCGCCAGCATGTAGCACAGCTGCTTTTTAATCAACCTGTACAATAAGACAAGGTAGGCTTACTTACAATAAACTTATGAGTATGAGTTAAATTGTACAATAATTATGAAATGGCTGACTCATTGCATATAATATGGAGCCAACACATTTTTATATAAACCATTATGTTTATAGGCAATTTGCACCTAGTAATAAAGTAATACTACTACTAAACTTTAAAGTAATTAAAGGATTATTTAATTCATCTAATAGATAAAGTAATCGTAAAGATGGAAGAGCAATAAAAATTAAAGTAATTGCAGGTAAAATAGTTCAAATTAATTAGTTTGACATTCTGATAAAAATCTATTAATGTTTATTAAAAATTAAATTTATTAGTAGCCTACTAAAATAGTAATTATGATTAAAATAATATATCATGAAAGAAAATATGATCATGAAAGGAAATAATTTGTTCTATTAAAGGAGAATGATCCATTTTGAAGATTAAGATTAGATCATGTTGACATTTCTAAAAAAAGGATAACCCTTTGTAAATGGGGTTTAAATCCATTACATATAATCTGCCATATTAGATAATCTAATAATCTTCAGCTGTTTAATTTTCAGTCATGTCATGTCACTCAACCTATAAATTAATAGAACTTACGGGTCAGTACAGGAATTAAACACCTCTTCGGACTTTGCCTTATCTTGGAGCTGCATGGCAACTAGCAATGCCCGTGGGTATTCCCCAAATCTCTGGTATGTGTCCAGCACACCTTGCAAGATTTGAGTGGACTCTGGCTCAACCACATAGCTTGCACATCTAAAAAAAAAGAAAGTAAATAATGGAATATAAATAAGAAGCATTTCTCTGTTATTTCACTGAAGGAAGCAAGCAATTACATTAAAAGGTAAAATGACTGACCACCATACTAAACTTGGATTTGTTGTTTTGAAATCTGTATTAGTTTTCTTTGAGTTTACTTGGTCATAGTAAAGAACCATATAGTGAAAGCTTTTTAGTTTGTTATTAGAATTTCGAAAAGGCTTACCCAATCAAATAGAGGCAGACGCGGGGATAATTGCTCTGGTCCATATGCTGAGTGATGAGGTCCAGCCTGTCTATCTCCATCAGCAAGTCACATGCTTGAATCTCAGCAGAATGCTGCATGTCAAAGGTCACTACATCACGGACCAGAGACAGTAGTGTGTCCATATTACTCACATTCCACTCTTCAGCAATTTCACCCTCCAGTTGTCTAAAAATTTAAATAAAATGTAAATACCTAGTACATAATGCTATGCAATAGTTTTCGTAACAATACAAAAACAAGAATTAGTTCCCATGTTTGTCTGCAGTTTTATATAAGTTATAATGATAAAAAGAATGTTCCAGTTTATCCCGTGAAAGTTCCAACATCCAAACATAACTTCAGTTAGTGGGCTTCTAAACGGCAATATTGTTACTCCAATTTGTGACCGCAAGACAATGGCCGGTTGTTTAAGCCAAACTCTATTTCTGTGGCATAGTGCATCTTTTTCTTGAAAGTATTTTATCATGTCAGGAACATTCTTGCCAGTATTGAAGCCACACATTGCAGTAAAAATGTTGGCTGTTTAGGAATGTCTTAACAGGGCAAACAAACAGTCATAGTTTTGCATGTATTTATAAGATAATATAATATTAGTAAGATAATTTTGTGTTACCTGACATATTCATGACCCCAGTCTCCCACATTTGACATGGTTCCTAATAAGCAGTATTTTAGACATTCTCTTTTTTCTGTTGACTCCTAGAATGTTAATAAAAACATATTAGTATTTATTTATTTAGGAACAATATCACAATGAAGAAAAACTAATGTATCTATGTATGTTATGTATCTGTCATGTTTCTGGCTGTTTGGTAATGTTTAGATAAAAGCACAACACATTCTATTGTATCCCATGACTCAACACTACCTACTGTAAAATTTCTGTCTCAATTTCTGTAAAGGTTGCCGGGAAGAGTTGGCTTATGGCAATAATGCAGCCTTTGCTCATATATATCTTCTTTACTATTATAAATTAATGATACTCTCTGTGTTTTATGAGCAATAAAGTGTTTATCTATCTATGTAAATTGTATGAATGTGCGTGCCTCTTTGAATTATAGTCATACATACCGGTGATCCACTCACTCCCATAGCAAGAACTGAAACCACATCAGCACAGAACTTCTTTGTCTTCTCATCCTCAATTTTTTCATAAACTTGCTTCAGAGCTGGATAATGTTCTCTCAAAAATTTTAAAGGTTTAGGAACAGATGTCATAGATGTGGTAGAAGTACGAATCAGATTACTGAGCATTTGTAATGATGGGAGATATAATTCCGTCTCATTTCCCTAAGAAAAACACATAAAATTAGGTTAGTGCATACACAATAGATCATAAATAAAAGCATCATTTCTGTACAACACTTACCATCAATTTTTCAACCAGCATGTTCAACTCCTCTTGGAGTCTTTTATCTTCTTCAGACTGTAAGAATAATCGAATATTACAACAATTACAAGTAAAATTTAGTAGGTACTCATCTTAGATATTGGTATTTCCAGTCTGATACAAACCAAATCATCATTAGGTGCAACCACTGGTTCGGCCTTCTCCTTTTTAGACTCCTCAGCTTTCGTTTTTGCCGTCATTTTCTATAATTATTCTATTTCACAAAATTAAATTCAATTTTCAGACGAGAATGAGTTTGGGAATTTATTTTTGACAAGTCACGATCTACAGACGGATGGCATCGGGATACCGGTTAAAAAATTAAAAACTACCATTGGTTTCTAGCAACGACGTACGAAAAACTTACTAAATAGTAGATTTTTGCCAAGAAAAGAAAGTCTGGGAAAGAACTCGGAAATGAGGAAAAAATTATATATTTTAAGTATTAAGAAAGGTGTTTATTCAAATACATACACGTATACATACAAATTGATTATACAAAGTCACTCTTTTTACAAATAGGTACACTCACCGGCAGAAAAAGTGGCTTATTGCAAAGTAAACAAACCATTATAATTTTATAAGGTGTTATGAGTTGTTATGATGTGAATTGGTTTCCACCAAACCACGTGATTTGCTTAGTAGGGGGAGTCAGAAATCAAATGACCCGACGAAGATGTTTTTAATGTGATAACTGATTTGTACTGCGTAGAATAGCACCAACCCCTTACATTCGTGGATGTCGTACAAGGCGACTAATGTATTCGATGCAAAACTTCTAGGATTCCCATAAGCTGGAAAATGGGCAGCAGTGTTTTCCAGTTATACTTATAACACTGCGATCTCCAACCCGCCTCCCAAGCGTGATAATTATGGCAATTATCACCCCACTCGTGGGAAAGGCACTAAGCCCTGCAGTGATCTGTTATGGACTGTGACGATGATTGATCTGATTGATGCGTAAATTAATAATTAAAACAGTATACCACAGAAAATTAATCTCGTGTGTTATTTGTACTCCTACTCCCAAAAGCAACAAAATGCAGCACAAATGTCTTCTGATTAAACTAATTGGCGGTGGGGGAGGGGAGGGGTCATAGCAAATGCCACGGTAGGCTACGTCAGGGGACGGATGGTAGTTAAGAGGACAAATTGAAGCCACGTGGTTTATGGATGCTCCCTTTGGTGAAAAATTTAAAAATACCTATCTAAAATCATATCAAAGCTTAAGAAAATTCAATAAATAATGATTTCTAATATACGAATACAAATTTTTACGTCTCTGAATCACAGGTAGCTAACTCAAAATCAAAAACAATCAAAAATGGGGGGGGGGGGGACCCTAAAGTGCAAATCTTGGGGTGATAAGTGGTAATTAAGGGCATGTAGAGTTATTATTTTCCTTTTTTTTAATACTATGCAGTCACAAACAAGCAGAGAGTCCACCTGATCTGTCTGAACTGTCACCCATAACATCTATTACTCATGCATTAAGGTTGCAGACAACAAAAATTCAGAATCGCAGATGCCTCATGCGGAACACAACTTGACACGGCAGAAATAGATAATGCGGTGGTACTTACCGAGACGAACTCCTCAGGCTTGACAGAGTTCTACCACCTAAGTTCGACCTCAATTGGGTAATAAGTGGCATTATTTTGGTACCAAAATAGCAACAACTATAAAAGTCAATTTTTATTTACCCATGTTAAAAAATAATATTATCTTACCTCTAAATAACGTTAGAGTTGTAAACATAACACAAGTTAATATCAAACTAGCGACCCACCCCGGCTTCACACGGGTAGTACAAACCTTTATAAATATACACCTAAACCTTCCTCATTAATCACTATGTCTATTGGTGAAAACTACATGAAAATCCTTTCAATAGTTTTTGATTTTATCGTGAACAGACAGACAGCCGCGGCGTGGGACATGATTTATAATATGTAGTGATAGTGATTAACATAACCCATAACATAACCCAATACTTAATAGATAACTTGAAACCTATCCGTATCGATCAAAACGAACACTTTGCATGCAAAGCCGGGATATGGATGCTCTTGAGCCATTTTTTCTGCCGCTGAGTGTAAATCACGATTTTTTCTAATTTTGAGTATTTTGGAGGGTATGACTGAATGAATATATTTGGGTACCTATGCCACAATAACAATAAAACCCATGCATGACACAGTACATTTGGGCACAACACATAGCAAAATACAATACCTACCTAGGTACCCAAAAGTACTACTATATATTTTGAAACAAATTCGTTTGTTCATTTTATATTCATTGCGAATGTAATGCCATAAATTTGTACGATTTTTCTACCTGGCTCGTTCTTCTTAACATACCATTTGTCAAGAACAAAAAAACATTGAATTATCATATTTTGCGAACGCGATCGCTTTAATTCACTGAATTATTACAAACTGTTTATACGAGATTCCCGTCGGAGCAGAATAGCGGTTTAGTTTATGTTCGTTTATATCAGTAAGGGTCAGACGTTCGGCAGCTCAAGTTCCTTTATGAGCAATTCTGCAACTCGTTAATACGGCTGTGTAGTGGTGCAACAGAGAGCCAAACAAACAAAATATCGTAAGTACTCGTTCTTACTTTATTTTAAAAACCTTACTATATTAAAAAATATAAAAGTAACATGGCTTGTTGGTTTTCTTAACACTATCTTAATTTTTTATTAGATGCTGCGAAAAGTATTTAACTCGTGTATTAAAAGGAATATTGGGACATATTCGTTGGAGAAAATGCCGCATCCCATATCTTTACCGCTAGTTGGAACAAAATTAAACTTTATACTATTTGGCAGTGGTACAAAGTAAGTTAACTATATAATAATTATTTACATGAGCACCTACCTAGTTAATAAGTAGTACCTACTTTAGTAGTAGTCAGTAATAGCCGAAGACTTATTTAAAAAAATCACTATATCAGGCTACTAAAAATTATCAGTTGTTTTGTTTGTCATTTATCATTAATTAACATAATTGATATAAATTGGTAATATAATAATATTAATAACTAATAAGGCATTTGCGTGTTCGGTAAGTAAATGTTGGGTTAGAGGATACCAAAGGGTGCAATTCAAAAACTCCAACCAAATGTATATCTAATGCGACTTATGTGAAAATTTAGAATTATAGCATTTTATCAATAACTTTAATTACCAGAACAACCATCTAATATTTTAATAAAAATCAGTAATTTAATAGGTACTTACGTCTATTTCAGATTGCATGAATATGTTGATCATCGACATAAACAACTTGGACCAATATTTTACGAAAGTCTTGGCGGGAAAACAGAACTTGTATTCATTAGTGATCCTAATCTTATGAAGTCTTTGTTTTTAAACCTCGAAGGAAAATACCCAGCCCATATTTTACCAGAGCCGTGGGTGTTATATGAAAAATTATATGGATTTAAAAGAGGTCTTTTCTTTATGAACGGCGAGGAATGGCTGACCAATCGCAGAATAATGAATAAACATTTACTCCATTTCGATTCTGAAAAGTGGTTAGAAGAACCCATTAAAGACACAATTAAACAATTTGTATCGGAATGGAAAAATAGAGCAAATGAAGAAACATTTATCCCAGATTTAGAAACAGACCTTTATCGACTATCAGTGAATGGTTAGTGAACAATACTATTAAATTATTTTTTGTGTAATATTATATTTTTTTTTTGTTGATAATTGCAATTAGTCTGACGACTTTAAGCAAATTTGCTGTGGGTTCACATGTCTTGTAGAGTAGTCTCCCATCGAAGAACTCCTAATGTAACAACGCAAACTACTCGTTGTCAGTGTGCGTCACCAACCAATTCTTTTTTATTTCAGTAATTGTAAACATTTTGCTGGGCTCTGAATCTACATTTATTAAAAGCAAGCAATATGAGGATTTAATGCAAATGTTTTCGGAATCTGTAAAGAGGATATTTCAAACAACAACAAAACTATATGGCTATCCTTTGAATTTGTGCCACAAACTCGGGCTATCAGCATGGAGAGAATTCAAAGAAAGTGTAGATATATCACTTTTATTATGTTAGTATCGGTTTTACTGTTTAACTAAGTACCTAACCTGTCAGCATACAGTATTGTCAGTATGCCAGTCTGTTGCGTTTTCATAGCTAGACCATTAGTCTTGAGAAATTCTAGAAAAGGAACTAATGAACTGCACGCTATTCTTTTTTACAGCTCAAAAATTAGTAAATGAGATATTACAACAACGAAATAAAACGAATGGACTTATAAGAATGCTTTCGAATGAAAATATAAATGACGAGGTAATAACAAGGATAATAGCAGACTTCGTTATTGCAGCTGGTGACACGGTAACTCGATTATGTTGTTGACTTGTTATCCTCTGTTTACTATTATTGTTGACATGTTCCCTAAATATTAATGTGATTGCGCTTTGTTTTTAGACGGCATATACCTCACAATGGATTTTGTACCTATTATCGAAAAATCCTGAAATAAAAGCCGAGATAACAATGCGTGATGGCTCCTATGTTAAACAAGTTGTTAAAGAAGCAATGAGACTCTACCCCGTGGCTCCATTTCTAACACGCATTCTACTGAAAGATAGCCAGTTGGGACAATTCAAACTAAATGCATACGTAAGTTCAGTGCTAGATTTATGCGTTTCTCACGAGTGCCGGCCGGATTAATTCATTGATTTGGATTTCACTACATAGATAACCTACTATGGATCAGCAGTTAATTTAATCGTTTTTTGCCGCCGATCGAGCGACCGTGTTTATCGATAAGGCGATCATATGTACGTCCGATATTTCTTCCAGTCCTATAGTCTGATCCGACTATCGGAAGGCAAATTATGACGTATACGAGCGTCCTTAATCGCCGTTTTAATTTTCATCCGTCTATCACAGGTTTAGAACAAGATTCAGAACCTCCTTCATTATTCTGATCTATGAGGATCCAGAATTATCGTTTAGAAGGGCGTGTTTGAGTAGGCCTGAGACTGATTAAGTCCCCCCATTGTCCCCCGACGCATTAGCTTGCGGCAGTGAAACAGCGAAATGATGTCTCGCTCGAACTATAGCTAGATTTGTATAGCGTAATGAAATATCACGTGCAGGTATTTATTTTCTATTTGAAGCTCAAATTTCAAAACCGGAACTTTATTTATAATATATAATATAATAAATGATAATAAATAAATATTCGTGGACAAATTCACACAGCGCCATCTAGCCCCAAACTAAGCAAAGCTTGTACTGTGGGTGCTAGATAACTGATATACTACTTAAATACTTTTTTTTAAATACATACTTATTAAACACCCAGACCCGTAACAGAAATTAAAATTCATGATTTCAATTTTTGCCCGGCCGGGAATCGAACCCGGGACCTCTTGCGTAGCAGAGGTTCAATGTTGACCATTGAACCACAAAGGTCGTCTGCTTTATTATTTTGAGAAATTACATAAAATTTATGAATGCTTTCTAAACACCAATAATATTTATTATTTTATTTTATTACAATCACATAAGTCTATGAATACGAGTATTCCGAACGGCAAGTAACTACGCCACTTAACGCCACCAATTGCTAAATTTTCCAGAATTAAAGTAATAAAATAGTATTAAAATAGTACCTCCACCTTACAGAATACCGCAGCTAAACAATATCCTTTTAAATAGTATTGTGTTACTGCCGGTGAGTGAGGTTTCCAGTTCTCCATGGGGTGGAAATTTGGGGAACCGTGGCTTTGGCAGTGGAGGGACATTCGCCTTTTTGCTGCCAGAGTAACGTGTTATAGAGGTGGGCAACGATACTCTCGGTGTTACTAATGTCTATAGGCAGTGGTGACCACTTTCAATCAGGTGGCCCGCTTGCCTGTTTGCCTACCGTACGACATAAAAAAAAATTGATTAGTCTAAATTATACCTGCAGCTAGTGCGGCCAGTACTGGTACCCGCGCCGGGCCCCGACTTCGTTCGCGTGGTGTTCTACTCCTATCCTACCCCTACTGTACTCTACCCTAGCCCACCCCTACACCTACTCCACATCTACCCTACCCTACTCTACCCCTACCTTACACCTACCCTACACCGATCACACATGTACCCTACCCTAACCCTACCCTACCCTACCCTACGTTACCCCTACCCTACCTTACACCTACCCTACACGGTACACCTATCCTACATGTACCTTAACCTAACCTACCCTATAAAAACCCTACCCCTAAAGAATTCGTTAAATAGGTGCAGTGCAACTATTGTGAAATTATGTGCGAACATGTAACATTTTGATACTTTAGTTATATCATTGGGTTATACAATTTTTCTAGACACCTCTAATTTAAAAAAAAATTATATGTAGCCTATGTTACTCGCTGATAATGTGGCCTTCAATTCGTGATTTTTTTTTAAATATCAGTTTCATCGTTTTTAAGTTTATCTATTAGAAACACACAAATAAACAAACCAACCGACAAACTAACAAATATTTTCTTTATATAATATTAGTAAGTTTAAGTATTAACGACAGTTAAATTCAATTCCGTCCAAAAACTAAAAACACAACTTTGCAGACGGCGAAAAAAAAATTCATTTCAAAATTCATTTCAAATAAAAAGTAAAAAAAAACTTTGAGCCTAAAGGAATAAAAATCCCCCCCCCCACTTATGTTGTGGGATAACATTTGGGGGACAACGGGAATGAAAGGAAAAATCTAATATAGGTATACATTTTTTCTAGTAGCCACAGTAACATAGTGCCAGCTTCTCGCCCAAATTTTGATATTACTTAAATTATGCCACATAATATTAATACGATTGTAAAGTCTGCTAAAGTCTACTAGAATAAGACCACACTAAGTCCGAAACGCTTATTATATTATAAAAAAAGTATACGTCGGGTACCAAGAAAGTTTTGCGTAACTCATTAATAAAAATATTTTTTATCAATTTAATACATATTTTAACAGTAATATGTACTGCTTTTCGAAGTATTCTCTATTGCATTTTAAACACTCATTCGGTCAAACAATTTTAGAAAACATGAGGAGTATTTGATTGGTCTTGATGTAATAGGATGCGACTTCTTGGTCGCTTTTCTTCAACTTTGTCACAGACACTGGTCTAACAAATGGTGGTGTACCACTGAGCATTAACTGTCTTTTATTCTTCAAGTAGGATCATCCAAGATCAAAGACACGAGTTCATTTTTTGCCACGCTTCTCGCCTGCCTCTATTTTATTAGTTTGCTGTCGCCTTCGAACAATACAGAAGACTGTTGCTTTCTTTCCAGTATGTAACAATATTCATGTTTCATCTCCTGTCTTTTTTGAATGTCCGTGATAACTTTAACAAAAAATTTTTACACTGGGGACATAAGTTCACGAGGAATCCCGCGACAACAACGTTTTTAACTTTTAAATGTTGATGTAAGATTTTTTTTAATTAGACTCATACCAATCCCCAAATATCTTCGAATCTCTTCATATGTGATACGCCGGCTTCCTTCAATTAGTTGCCTGAGAGTAGCTACATTTTGCTCAGTGATCGCAGTTGAGGACCGACCCACACGAATTTCATCATGAAGAGAAATACGGCCACGATCAAAAATCTGCGTAGGTACCAACACAACACATAGAGCGCTCAAATGAAGTGCTTCCCTCCCAAAAGCATTTTGAAGACGAGCAATGCAGTCTTGGCGGAGACAGTTAACATTTAAAAGCATAAAAAATCATCGCCCTACAATCGAGAAACTTTAATTGTGATAAAAAGCAATCGACACGCTATTTTCCGCCAAGTTATTTTTAAATTCAATCACTTTGGAAACTCAAACATTCGCCAGAAGTTTCCGTGTGATCTATGTAATATAGAAAGTTAATTTAAATCATATCTAGAAGTTGATCTAGAGATGATACAATAAATTACCTTGATGATAAAAAAATAATAAAAGTAGGGTTTGACCAAAGGTAGTCAAAGCCAAATCCGAAGCTTCGGTCAGACACTAAATTTTTTAAACATTTCTAACGCAACTACACAATACAATGCTGTCAAACTGTGCTAAAATCATAGAATTCTTCTAAATTTGGTCACACTGGTCTCAAGCCATGACAATATTTTTATTGGTCCTAGGTTTTTTGATTGACAATTATACTTCTTGTTCTTTGTCTTACGTCGAATATCAGATGCGGTTCTTGAAATTTTTAGTCCTTGTTTGATTGTTTACGTTTTTTTCGTGACAATTTTAGAATTAATTTAGTTAGTACATAGTGTTTAGTTTACGATTACAGTGCATATGATCATAATGAACTTCTGCAAAATTGGAGGAACAATTTGTTCCAAACGTTTAAACTCACATACATTAAGTACTGTAGTTAATAGGACACTAAATAGAAATTATGCAGTTTCTACTTCTTATATAATAAACAAGCCTTATAATAACGCATTGTCTAATCCAGACATATTTAATAGAAGACATTTGTCGTTAGACAGTTTTGTCAAGTGGCAAGAACAAACATACACAAGTATATCAAATAGTTACTTGGTGAACTTGATGCAAGATGGATTGCTTTATTTTCATGACACAACTGGGTTACCATGGTGGGCAACAATAGTAACATCTACAGTCCTAGTCCGCGCAGGGATGACTCTACCTCTCACAGTTTATCAGTATTACATACTTGCCAAAGTTGAAAATATAAGTTTAGAGTTGAAGGAAATGGTGAATGAGATGAAAAAGGAAACTGCCATGGCAAAAAAGGCGTTCAACCTAACTGATAAGCAAGCTGTTAACTTATATAAACGGTCTATGAAAAAGCAATGGAATAATTTGATAATCCGAGACAACTGTCACCCTTTCAAAGCCAGCTTAGTTATGTGGCTGCAAATACCCATTTGGGTGTGTATGTCATTTGCTCTAAGGAACTTAGTGTATATGCAAGATCCTACAGCTTTAGTGACTTTTATGGAACTCTCAGTGGGTGGATTCAGTTGGATTCCTAATCTGACAGAGCCTGATCGATCTCTAATTCTGCCTATCGCATTTGGTTTGACAAATTTGTCTATAATTGAGCTACAAAGAATGTCAAAGTTAAGACAGCCATCTAAACTGTACAATGCATTTACAAATGTATTTAGAGTGTTCACCATAGTCATGATACCTGTAGCAGCCAGTGTGCCATCATGCATGTGCCTGTATTGGGTCACGTCTAGCAGCTTTGGCCTCATCCAGAACATAGTGCTTCTATCCCCATCAATAAGAAGAACATTCAGAATACCTGAAGCACCCAGTGAACTTGAAGATCCCTATAGCCATATAAGAAGTGAAATTAGTCATAAATTGCAAAATATATTACCCAGGAAGACGTAAATTATAATAAATATTTAAAAAATTATTATGTAATTTACTTTCCTTTCTATTCCACTGCATTCACACTTAACATTAGCCAGTAAAAATGAGTTAATGTTTTTAATTTCAGACTCCTATCATAGCTTCAATTTACACATCAGGTAGAGATGAGAACTACTTCAGTAATGCTGATAAGTTTTTACCATGTCGCTGGGACAGAAATAGCAGTCAAAGACAAAGTATACAGAATCATAATCCTTCAGCCTCATTACCGTTCGCTTTGGGTGCCAGATCTTGTATTGGGAAAAAGATTGCTATGGTACAACTCATAGAAACCACAAGCCAGGTAATTAATCCAGCAATACTCTTTTAAATAGCATTGTGTTCTGCCAGTGAGTAAGGTCTCCAGTGCTCAATGGGGTGGGGATTTGGGGAACCGTGGCTTTGGCAGTGGAGGGGCATTTGCCTTTTTGCTGCCAGAGCAACGTGATATAGAGGTGGGCAATGCATTGGCTATACTCTTGGTGTTGCTAATGTCTTTTGGCAGTGGTGACCACTTTCCAGCAAGTGGCAGCTTGCCTGTTTGCCTACCGCATTATACAAAAATAATAAAAAAAGAGTACAGTAATTTTGGTAGTCAGGCGTACACGGCGGATTGACCACAATCAAGTCTTGGGCCTAACAAGGCGTGAGCGACATTCACACTGCGTCACCGCTGGTCAAACTTACGTGGAACGCGCAAGCCAGACAAACCTTATGCATGAAATTAGTTTATTCCATACATATGATAAAATTACCATTTTCTTATTTTCAGATTGCAAGAAATTTTGATTTAAAATGTGTTAATAATACAGAAGTTAGGGCAGTGACTTCCCAAGTATTGGTGCCCAACCAGAGTATTAAGTTGATGGTGTCAAATAAAGAAGTGATATAACATAATATATCTAATAATATACTAATAAACAATATCTAATTTAATGAAACTTCTATTGAATTGTGAAAAATATCATTTTAATGTACTATCTCTTATATATAGGGAGAACAATTTTATTTGTAGCATTTGAACTAAGTAAAGTATTCATTTTAATTAAGTACATAAAATTACATTACTTAAATGCATGGTAAATAGGAGCAATATAATTTGTGTATTAATATTGCAATAATTGTAATTCCCACCCAAAGGCTGCAGCGAAAGTGTTATTAAACCTACATATTGTTTATATAATACAATATCATTCATATATGTTCATAAATTTACAAAGTTGTCGATGTATCCATAGAAATAAATATTTATAGTAACATTTGTTATACAAATTCAGAAAATATCAATATACTTACACTTATTTACACATAATACTAAATTACTGATAATTAAACACAAATAAATACTGCCTGTATGTCCAAAATCACTTCACCAGCTGCCTTAATATCATTGACTTAATGTCATCTAACCATTGTTCCCTGTATTTTAAGTCTAGGATATTACTAAATGCCCGAGTGCGATCACTTTCAGACATCTTCCCAGTAAGTAAGTAAGCCACTGCCTCCACACACAGGAATCCCATTCCTTCATTCAAAGACCACAAATATATTTTTTCGGCAGTCTCTGGCGTCATTTGAAATTGTAATATAGCACTACTCACCAACTCCTTTATCTTGTCAAACAGGAATCTATCAGCAAGTAACAAAACTTCGAGGTTGGTTTCCAATTTTTCAGCCATCGGAAACACCGATAAATCCATTTTAGCATTGTTCAAACCAAAATGTAAAAGAGTAAACATATATTCTAGGGCAGGTTTGGTCACGTTTTGGAGTCTCACACACTTTTCTGCAGATTCTTTGAAACAGCCCATTAGCATTGCACAGAAGAAGTCTGAGTTTTGACAGAGAAATGTTTTGTTCGCCGTAACAGTTGATGAGTCATCCAATTCAAAAGTGATGGTGCTATCTGCTGTCAGGTTATCAAGTATTGGATCATAGGTAACATATATATTTTCTGTGTATTTCTTTTCTAAAGTCTTAGGATCCTTTATTTGTACATTAATGGCTAGTTTGCTTATTGCTGTAATACAATCATTCATGTCTTCTTTGGATTCTGAAATTATGCTTATTAGTAGATTTAATGCACTACAGTCTATGAAGTACTTCTTTAGTGCCTTCTCAGTCCTGAAAATAAGAAAAATATTGCATTATACATTTACACCTGCCGGCTACAGGCTTGTCGTAACGTTATGAAAGAGCGCATCGTGCTTCAATCTCTTTAGAAGTGCCAAATGACTACCAACACCGTAAACGACTGCGCTACTATGTCGGTCCTTATTTATCCAGGAGCAGGGTACGTGCAAAAACATCGTGATGAAACCTGCACATTCAGGTGATCGAATGTGTAACCATGATCCAATCTGGTCACGGAGGTCAGAAGACAGTCGCTCCACTGTAATTACCTGATCTGCCAAATCCTGGATCACGGTCAACATAGTTTAAGGTCCATGGGCAAGCCACATATTATTGCACAGTTCTCGTGGTATAAGTAAGACGCAGAAATCCGAACAGGATGAAAGGCTCGGGAGAAAAGAAATAGATAAAACAAAGTTGCTTCCCGCTTTTTGTCCCTTTTATGTATGTATTACATGTCCCGCTTAGGTCTTTTAAAATACACAATGGATTATAATGCGATTTTCATCAATAGATAGAGTGACTCAAGAGGAACCTAGTCGCGCCGGGCCCACTAGCAGTAGTAAGCAATGACTTCATATTATAAAACAAAGTCCCACATCGTGTCTGTATGTCTGTTCGCGATAAACTCAGAAACTACTTAACGGACTTTTATGCGGTTTTCACCAATAGACATTGATTCACGAGGAAGGTGTAGGTATATAATTTTTAAGGTACTACTCGTGCGTAGCCTTGGCGGGCCGCTAGTATGGTATAAATAAGAGGCAGACATCCGAACAGGAGGAAAGGAAAGCAGCATAAATGAGACCTACAACTTTAAAAAATATTCAAAAAAGCAATATATTATAAAAGCAGCGAATGTATATCGCTAAATAAAGCTGTTCTTACCTGACAATATAAGGCAGTGTCAACGACAGCATTTCTTTAATGGAATCATTCCCTTTTAATAATTGATAACTTATTTCACCAATTCCATAGCTGGATTCAGCGAGTATAGTCAATTGAGTTAATAGTTTAGCGCTCAGTCTTATAATCTGAAAATTTTAAACAGTCATTAGTATCAGAAAATAACAAAATAATAAGAATATGTAGTATCCAGACCGTCATGATAACACTTACTTGTTTACATTGTTGGCATTTTGTGGGCGGATGTTTGGAGTTGACAGACATATAGTGCAATCGTAGTACCAGTTTATGTTTAAGTATATGCATCAGGCAAAGGGCATTGCTGAAAAGATAAAATAAATTACATTAATTGTATAGTGGTAAGTGTCGTACCTAAACGAAGCTCCACATGTTGGCCAATACCCAACGAGTCTTGACAAATATGAGAATGTGGAGTATAAAATATGAGGATTGGCCTATATTCGTGAAGTCTCGTTAATGATGGCCATGTCTCGTCATTTTGCCATACTCCATCACTAGCTATGAACAATCAAATCAATGTTCAAGCAAATCTTGTACAATGTTGAATAATAGTCCAAATATATTGGCCCTAAGGCAAAATGTACAATAGACAACTGTACTAGGGAATAGACTTGCAGAACAATATTGATGTATCGATCACATCGACACTTTTTGACCCCTACCACATCCCAAATAGACAATCTATCAAAGGCTCCTTGACCCAACCCTATTCGTCAATCTGCCAGAATTTGAGGCATAATTTAGTAAACGCAGATGAGATAGGCAGATAACAAGAAAGGGGGACCCCTCACTAAACTTGCAACTACTGTCGACGGTAGCAGGCGAAGCTCACCTGAGCACCCGGTAGAGTATCATGGCGGCGCGTCCCAGCGGTCGCCGGCAGCGTTGCACGTAGTCTAACAAAGCGTGGAGGCACTCCCTCCCTGCCAGCAGGTCCAAAGCGGTCTGCCTCGAAGCCGCTGCGGCGTCTTCGCCCACGGACGTGGTCGAGCCCACAGCGCCGTGCGATACTCGGAACAGGAGCACTAGCACGCACGCGATCCGCGATGTTGCCGTGTTGCTGAACAGCATGGTCGGTTCTTCTGTGGGGGAAGGAAGCGACGTTCAAAAGTGAATGGGTGGAGTGGAATCTTGGGAGAAGTGAGTAATTTTGAATGGTGCATGGTGCACACGGTTAGGTTAGCATTATATGGCTGGCTGACCCTCTACATTTGGGAGGGGTCAGTCAACATACTGCGAACATAAGCGCAGTGAGTTATTATCAGTACGTGTACAGTGTTTTAGAAAACACGATGTCCAATATTTACGTCGATATTAAAGTAATTTCTATGAAAAATATTTAAAAAGTAACTGTCACGGGGCCCTAAACTGAATGACATGCGAAATACACTTCGAACATGGGAACACAACACTACAGACGTCGGCGGTAAATAATGCATACACCTCAAGTGTATAGTGTACCCATCCTCCACTTCGAATCCGTCGTCGCCACTGTCGTCGTCAATCAAGTCAACCAGAAAGGCCGCGAGGTCGATGTCAATAGCGGCGTCGCCTCCCACGCCCCCCTCCCCACCCACTGGCTCGCTGCACACAGACGAGTAGCGCCCCAATATCTCTGAATTCTCTGACTTTTAGTTCTCTATATTATGCTATGGACTCAGTTCTGTATATTATGCTAAGTATATAGTAATCAGTACGCACCCTCCACTTTGAGTTCGTCGTCGCCGCTGTCGTCGACGGCGAGGTCGGCGAGGTCGATGTCGACGGCGGCGTCGCCCCCCGCGCCCGCGCCCTCCGAGCCCTCCGGCTCGCTGCACACGGGCGAGTAGCGCCCCGATATCTCCGAGTCGGAGCTCTCTGGGTCAACAGATGGGCAAGCGTGGGTTTAGTTACTGTCAAGTATGCTGGCTTTTTAAATTAAGAGTGAAAATATAATAAATAATGGAGTGCGCGCAAGATAACTTTGCTCGTGGTTGCAATGGAGCTAAAGAGAGACAGCCAACAAGAAAAACTCCCAATGAAAACAATGACATAACTAAGTGCTGACTTATCTTGCGCGCTTTCTATGAAGGGGACATACATGTTCCCTTATAGTGTCGCTCAGCGTTCTCTTAACGGGACGGGAGTTACACAATACATATTAACATTCATCAGCTGCTCAGCTGCTCGTTCACTATTCGACATAGATCTCTCTCCACGCCTTCTATACCGTTCGACTTTGTGCCTCTTGCACTTATCGACTCCCTGCGACATTCTATCTCGTGCGTCCTCGGCAACGATTGTTGGCATACGGTCGCCACTTAAGAATCTTTTCGCCCCATCGGCCATAGATTCTGTGAGCTATTTTATTTTTTTATTTTTATTTAAAAAAAAAAAAAAAAAAAAAAAAAAACCACGCCTTCTATACCGTTCGACTTTGTGCCTCTTGCACTTATCGACTCCCTGCGACATTCTATCTCGTGCGTCCTCGGCAACGATTGTTGGCATACGGTCGCCACTTAAGAATCTTTTCGCCCCATCGGCCATAGATTCTGTGAGCTATTTTATTTTTTTATTTTTATTTAAAAAAAAAAAAAAAAAAAAAAAAATGTGGCCTCCCCATTGCCATTTCAGTTTCGCGAAAATTGAATTTACTGAGATATAATTAATGTGTTAAAGCCTTTATTTCTGGGATTTCTGGGTTTAGGAGAAAGGTTAACATTGAAGGGGCCAAATAAAAGTTTTCTGTGCTATGGCTATTCATGATTTCATGATATTGGTCAGAAAATTAAAAAAGTTGACCGTTTCCTTCTAACCAACGAAACGACTTTATTTTGACACACAAACTAACTTACGGCCAAGTGGTGCCATCTAGGCAATCGGATCAACGAATTAAGACTCATTGCATCTAGGCGGGCACCGGGCCCTCGGGCGCGAGACCACAACCGGGACTGACGCCGAGATGATAACGATGACTCATTGCAACCATCCTAAATTAATGTATAATTTCATTTACCTTCTTGAACACTGAACGGCGACGTTGGACCAGAGCTGCTGGGACTCCACTGATATTCTGTCCAATAGGGCGAGGCTGAGCTACCTTCCCCCGAACTAATGCCAGATGATTCAGGACTCCAGTCCCATTTAGGTCTTTTGCTGGGAAACCCTCTATACTCTGGACTAAATCCGGATTGATTGCCGTCAGAGTAAGGCGACAGTGGACCGTGATCCGAACGATCTGGGCTCATGGCTTCCCGGGACCCACACAGTGGAGCATAGGGCTGAGTCTCTGGACTTTTCGGTTCCCAATAAACACCAGCCGACCAAGCTTTATTAGCCATTTTGATGAGATGTGATTTCTGAAAGCAAAATAAGATAAAAGAGATTGGTAATTGGTCAGGGGTGGAATATAGGAATCAACCATCGTATTTCATTTTATACAGAGCTTTGACCGAAAATTCTATGCTATGGTCATACTTCCTAACTAAAAACGGAACCAACTCTTAAGGATAGGAACAGAATATGTATTAAGAGTTTCAACCAACTAACCTTCATCATGGATACCGGACTCCTGGAACGAGACCGTTTCAGACATTTGCGACGCTTCGAATTTTCACCCTCGCTTTGGCTGTCATCTGACGCGTCACTGTCCATTGCGTCAATAAAACCGACTATCATGTTGTCCCTTTCTATGACTACTTTCAATTCATCTGTATTGTTAAAGAGCTGGCTCTTTCGCCTTGTAAATAAATGCGTTTTCGTGTCCTGAGGCGCAGAGCTAGATGACTGGGGTGTCGGCGAATCTAGATCGGATTTAGCTTGTGGTTTTTCTTTCGAGCTGCTGGCTTTTTCGCTCAAGGTATCAGCGTTTTCTATATGATTATGTTCATACTGCATAGTTGTGATGTATTTAGAGAGTTCGTCTGTCAGTAAATTGATTAAGCCTTCGTTGACAAGGATTTGAAATGCTGTAATGAAATATAAAACCGCTTAAGTCAGTAGGTAGATTTCTGCGGTAATGAAGCTGTACGGGAGGGTATGGTGACGGTAATTTTTTACCGCAAACCTCGCTTGCATAGTTGATCGCGCGAAGTGTAACGTCCCACCCTCTCCCGTACCGCTTCGCTACCGACATAAGGAATTTGACGATAAAAATACACCCCATTCCACCCACGAGAAATTTTGTGTAACAGCATCATTCAAAGAGTGGTTTTGATACCGATAAAGCGGATTTTTAGCTTTAGTTAAATGAAATAAAGGTTGATATTGCCTCTTTCAATCAAAGTTATAGAAAAGGTAATGCAAAGGTGCATTGACTTGTGTACCGTTGTGTGTGATGTAGATAAGAGAAATTATATTTTATTATACGTGCAAGAGTCCGTGTACACAGTGTGATTATCGAATAATTTGACAAATTGGGTGGAAACAAAAAGTCGGGTGTTATAAGTTTGGCGTGTGTATACAGGGTGTCCCGTAAGGTTACGATAAGTTGGGATAGGGTGATCGAGGAAGTTACTAGGGTCACCAGAAAAATATAAAAAAAAATCGCCCTTGCATATTTTTAAAATTATGCCAATTTTTGTTTTTTATAAAAAAATTTACACCTGTTGAGCCTATTTCATTAACTGTGACTACAAATATTGCTTTAGAAAAAAATAAAAAACTGTTATGTAAACGTAAATAACCTTTCTACAATCTGAAATAAAAAAAAAACAATACATATCTGACCAATATCATAAAGAAAATCATGTTTTTCCCTTGCCAAGGACTTAACAATTACGATTTCACTCAACTTTATCAGAGTGTCCTGAAAACAAAAAATGTACTATGCAACTCTGGCAAGTTTCTTAAAAGTTAGCTTATTTTATCACCATTCTAAAATGGTATAACACTTATTTGATTAATTCATAATACGACAGCTAAAATAAATTTTCAGGAACAGGTACCTAGGTACTTCCTCGATCATCCTATCCCAACTTATCGTAACCTTACGGGACACCCTGTATGTGGAGGTGTGTCTGTCTGTGGCATTGTAGCTCCCAAACGGATGATGGACCGATTTGGATGCGTTTTTCTTCTTTTTTTTTTCTTTTTTTTTATGTTATCCGGCAGACAAACAGGCATGCGGGCCACCTGATGGAAAGTGGTCACCGCCGCCTATGGACATCAGCAACACCAGGGGAGTCACCAATGCGTTGCCCGCCTCTGAAGAGATCTCTAATATACCTCTTGAACGATCCCATGTCATAGTCCAAAGGAAACACTGTGGCTGGGAGCTCATTCCACATCCGAATCGTACGAGCGAGAAACGTTCTTTCAAACCTTCGCGTGGTGACCAACAGAGGGTCTACGTAGTGGGGATGAGTACCCAGCCCACGGCGGGTGGTGCGATGGCGGAATTGTGCTGTTGGCACCAGATCGAAAAGTTCCTCGGAACACTCCCCATTGTAAAGCCGATAGAACACACACAGGGAGCCAAAGTCCCTTCGGTTAGCCAGTGGTTCTAATTTGCTTGTTTGTATGGGATCGTCGACAATTCGAACGGCACGTCTCTGTATGGAGTCCAGAGGATTAAGCAGGTCGGCAGTTTCGCCGGCCCAAAGATGGGAACAATACTCCATATGAGGCCGCACCTGCGCCTTGTACAGCAGCAGGCGCTGCCCTGGGGTGAAGTATCGCTTGGACCGGTTAAGCACTCCAAGCTTTTTCGAAGCCAGTTTGGCTTTACCTTCTAGGTGACTCCGGAATCGCACGCTATCCGATATGTCGACACCAAGGATCCCGATACTATTTGAGATGGAAAGGGGTGTTCCTTGGAACTGCGGCACCATGACAAAAGGATCCTTTTTGGCAGAAAATGCGCAGACCTGTGTCTTTGAGGGGTTGAATTCCACCAGGTTCAGTCTGCCCCAGTGAGCAACTTGCTCCAAGGAGTGTTCAATCTCTGACACAAGTCTTATTCGGCTTTCCGACACCACGGAACGAGGGGTATTCGCACGTCCAGTATAACGAGCATCTCCAGTACTGTCATCTGCATAGCAGTGAATACTGGGTATATTCAGCATATCATTGATATGCAGAAGAAACAGCGTGGGAGATAGCACTGAACCTTGAGGTACTCCAGCATTAATGGTCTTGGTATCGGAGCAGCATCCGTCGACAACGACTTGGATGCTCCGTCCAGACAGAAAGCTGGATACCCAATTGCAGAGCCCCTCGGGGATACCGTACTTCGGGAGTTTTGTTAGCAGTGCCCTGTGCCAGACCCGATCAAATGCCTTGGCTATATCAAGACTGACAGCCAGAGCCTCCCCCTTGCTCTCGACGGCCTCAGCCCACCGGTGTGTTAGGTACACGAGAAGGTCACCAGCTGAGCGACCATGGCGAAAGCCATATTGACGGTCACTGATCAGCTGGTGGTCCTCTAGGTATCCGAGGAGCTGGATATTGATAACCCGCTCCATCACCTTAGAGATCAAGGAGGTTACCGCTATAGGCCTGTAATTTGATGGGTCTGAATTATCACCCTTCTTGGGTATCGGATGCACAAGGGCTAGCTTCCACGAAGACGGCACCGTTCCAGAGGTGTAGGAAAGCTTGAATAGGCGCATTAGCACGGGAGACAACTCGGGAGCACACTTTTTGAGAACAATAGCCGGAATGCCATCAGGTCCACTGGACTTCCGGATGTCTAGGGAGAGAAGCACACGTCTTATGATTTTTTTAGTGAAACGAACCTCGGGCATGAAGCCCTCACACCGTGAGATGGTAGGCGGTGCAGCTCCCCCATCATCCAGAGTTGAGTTATGAGCAAAGAGATTTCCCAAGAGATCGGCTTTCTCCTTTGCTGTGTGGGCTAATTGGTCATCCGGCTTGCGCAAAGGTGGAAAGGTGGTCCGACAAAAGTTCCCCTTAACAGCTTTGGAGAGAGACCAAAAAGCACGACTCCCAGAGGGTTAGCTAATTAGTTTCTCTCCAATTCCGCCGATGAATTTAAATTTTGCTCTGGCCATCACCCTCTTTGTAGACCTCGATACAGCGTTGTACTTTTTCCTCAAAATGTGGGTGTTAGGGTCCTTCTGGGCCCGAGCCACTGTCCAGGCACGAAAAGCATTCTGCTTGAGGCGAGTTGCCTCAGCACTAGGCCTGTCATACCAGGGCTGACTCTTGCCGCCGAGCCGGACTACAGAGGACGGAATAAAACACTCCATTCCCTGCAGTATGACGTCAGCTACAGCAGCAGCACAGATGTTGGTGTCATTTGAGGAGAAGCAAAGCTGTATCCACGGGTACGACGCGAAGAATTCTCGCAATCCATCCCAGTCTGCTGAACCATAATGCCATACCTTGCGTGACCCATTGGGGCGAGCCCGTTCGGGTATAGCAAGAGGCTTCTCAGAACGGACCAGGCAGTGGTCTGATGTCCCAAGAGGGGCATCGACGGACACCTGATAACCGTCTGGGTGGGTCTTCATTTGAAAGGCAGTTTCATAGAGATGGTTCTTAGCTTTGTTTAATTAAAATCGGTTTATTAGTTTATATGTAAACTTGGTCGGTGGTTATACGACTTTTTCTGACAGTTTTGTTATATGTATCTTTATTTAAAAGCCAGTTTATACACCCTAATAAAAAACAATTACATACACGTCTCATCGAAGACGTACTGCAGCAGTGCATGCATCGCGTGATGGCTCTCCCTCGCCGCTGCGAGAAGCAAAGGCAGCCCGCCGCAGTGCCGCAGCCGCGCGCGGTTCACTGATTCGCCGCTGAGTTGCGAGAGTGCGCGCGCACACCCATCCGGCCACCACAGGATACCTGGAAGCAGTTAGTTGGTGTGAGACAGCTTTTTACTGACATCTGTGTAATTCTGTTCGCATAGTACCTACATACATCACAACTTAGACATAGAAATAGATGCCTAAACCTGCTGGTATCAGAATGGAGGTTTCGTGGGAGGGCCAAAGAGTGGTGGATACATTGACATTGCTGACACGGATGCAAGAGCCAACGGCTTGCGACGCATGGGGCGTTAGGATGAATTTATCCCATCGTCGGAGGGTGCGGTGCGGAAAAGTGACGGTGGTACCAAGTTAAACAGTTCTTTGGAACATTCCCCATTGTACAGACGGTAGAGAACACACAGAGAACCATAGTCTCTCCAGAGCCTTAAGGTATTTAGACCATCTGTGAAAAAGGGACCATCGATAATATGAATAGCCCGGCGTTGGGTGGAATCAAGTGGAAGGAGTTGGTAAAGGGGTGCATCAACCCATAAGTGGGAGCAGTACTCCATTTATAGACGAAACTGTGCTTTGTACATCAAAAGTCGATGCCTTGGTAGGAAGCACTGTTTGGCTTTATTAAGTATCCTAAGCTTTTTAAGTCAGTTTCTCTTTACTTTGCAAGTGATTCGTAAAATAGGTTTCGTTCCATATATCGTCACCGAGGATCTTAATACCCTTTGAGATGGTAAGGGAACTGTGGCATTACATCAAATGGGGCTTTATCCGCCGTGAACGCACAAACTTGTTTCTTCGTAGGGTTGAACTTGACGAGGTTTCGTCTGCCCCATTCGAAAACCTGCTCCGGTGAAATCTCAATTTCAGACACAAGTTTGATTCTGCTTTCAACCACATCTGCACGAGGCATAGTGGGTGGGCATACTGCACGAGGCATATTTGCGCGGCCTGTATAATAGGCGCCACCCGTGCTGTCATCCACATAGCAATGAATGCCGCTGATCTGCATGTAATTAATATGCAGAATGAACAACGTGGGCGATAGCGCAGAGCCCTGGGGAACTCCTGAGTACAGTTATAGGCACAGTATCCGAGCATGACCCGTCAGTGACGACTGGAATACTACGCTCGGACAGGAAGCTCGCAACCCACTTGCGTAACCCCTCGGGAAGCCCGTAAGATGGGAACTTCGACAGAAGTGCCTTATGCCAGACCCGATCAAATGCCTTTGCGATGTCCAGGCTGACTTCCCCTTTACTCATAATGGCAGCTGCCCATCGGTGAGTCAGATACACTAGAAGGTCACCAGCGCAGCGACTTTTACGGATACTGTATTGACGGTCGCTAATCAGCTGGTTTCCCTCTAGGTAACCGACAAGCTTTGCTTTGCTTTGCTCCATGACTTTGGAGAGTAAGGAGGTGATTGCAATAGGCCGGTAGTTAAACGGGTCTGTGGGGTCACCCTTTTTATTGACTGGGATGACAGAGGCTACCTTCCTTGAGGACGGTACTTCCCCAGCAGAGGAGGATAGCGAGAATAGGCGTTTCAAAACGGAGCCAATTCAGGAGCATATGTTTTAAGCACAATTCACTATTTATTAAAGTAATTTCAAAATGTCATCTCCTCTTTTCGAGAAAGAGACAGACAAAATCTCTGGAAAAAAGAGCTAATAACTTCTATATCTGCATTGGAATAGATTAATACATGCACATGGGTAGGAGGTTACCCAATATGAAGTGTATCTATTTAGACAGAAATATAATTTATACATAAAAAATATACTGCATTACTGTTACTTCACCATCACAGCCCATAACAGTCCACTACAGGACTTAGGGCCTCTCCCGCAAAAGGGGAGGTTATTGCCATAATCTCCACACTTGGCAGGCGGGTTGGAGATCGCAGTGTTGCAAACATAACAACGAAAAACGCTGCTGCCCATTTTCCAGTTTATGGAGACTAGATATTTTGCCTCTAAACGTTAGTCGCCTTGTACGACACCCACGAGTGTAAGGGGTTGGTGCTATTCTACTCTACCGGTCACCACACGGCTACTTACTGTTACTTATTTTAAAGAAAATACACATTTTTATTAAATAAAATATGATTTACCATCAAGCTTCTGTAGAATTCCAACAAGACATTCCACCAGTCCCGCTATGCCCAGCATTGGACGACATTGGGATAGGTAGCAAAGATTCATGAGACACTTGAGTGCCAAGGACTCTTGAACTTTTGTTAGAGCAACGAGGCACTGATATCCCCTGCCATCACCTTGAATCTGCAAATGATATGGTATATTTCAATTTATTAAACTAGTAAAATGTCATTCCAATAACAATGTATACAAACCTGTTCTGCACACTGTGACGTAGAGTAGTAAGTTGTAAAGTATCCCATGCATTTTAATATCCCTATAATTAATTCTTCTTGGCTTTTTCTCAAGCCATCACTTTCTTTTGCAAGACTGTTAGACTTGATGATTCCTGCAGATTCACACTCTGTGGTGAGTAATATTGCAATACAGCGCACTGTACTGAGGGATAACATTTCTTCTCTTTTATTTGTCACCATCCATAATTGCCTGTAAATGTGTATCAGTGTTCAGTGACAGTATTCAACCATATTCTGAAATTTTTCTTCGAATGTGCCCTCACTTAAGCAAATACAGAAAATCATATAATATAAAATCTATCAGACATTGGTATTATTTGTCAGACAGCTTTTATAATTTAGACCATTGATTTCCATGCGGTTAACACTATCATTTAAACAATTTATTCTGGAAGTCTTATGTTTAATAATCAATCATAATCATCCTGGCTTTAATGTCCGGTTGTGCATGAGAGCAGCACAAGGGCCCGGGGTCCGCCTTGACCATGATCCACGATTTGGCAGGTTAGGTAATTACAGTGGAGCGACTGCCATCTGACCTCTATGACCCTGCTACCAGGGGAACCTGACCAGATTGGATCATGGTTACACATCCAGTCTCCTGAATGTGCAGGTTTCATCACAATGTTTTCCCTCACCATAAGAGCATTGGTTATTCAACTAATGTACATAACTCAGAAAACAGTCATTGGTACATGGCCAGAGCGGGATTCGAACCCGGGACCTATGGCTTACGAGTCGTATACTCTTACCGCTCGGCCACCGACGCTCACGCTTATGTTTAATACATGTACATATATTATAATAGTCAAATCCCGAGAACACGGGCAGGTCGCTAGTTAAGGCTATAAATAAAAATATTACCTTATAGACCTCACAGCCATTGTTAAAGTAGGATAAGTAGTATTTTTGTCTCTGCTCTCAATGAGATCGACGAGGGCAGCAACAGCTCCATGGTTGTGCAAAGCCTCCGCATTAGTAGGCCTCTGTGCCAAGTTGCCAATCAGACGACATGCTCGGCCTACAATACTGTCACGGCACACTGTCTTGATTATAGTCACCAAAGGCCCAAAACTGTTCACTTTACCAACCTAAAATAATAGTTTTTATTATTTATACTTCACATTATTATTGAGAGGTGATCAATCACAGGTAGTTTGTCAAACTAGTCACTTACTAGCAGACTACATTCTTCCTCCAAACAACAATTGCCGAGAATACTCAGTGTTATATCGAGAATTCTTTCATTAGGTTTGCGTAAATGTGGAAGTAAACAATCCAATCCGCCACAAATTCTAAATAGCTTGATACCATTCTCATTTATGATTATTTTATTCTTGATTTTCAATAAACTTTCCTGCACACAACTTGAAGAAGAGGATTTCAACCCTTCTATAACCGATTTTACATAACTTTTATCCATATTTAATTGAGAAATTCATAAATCCCAGCAAATATCTATCAATTTACATTTTTCAACGAAATTCATTTCTAAATTTATTCTATTGCTGTCTTTTTCATGCATATTACTATTATAGTACAAAAGAAAGAGAAGCTATGGTATTAGCATGTATTAGCAATTAAGTATGCTATTCACTGTCAAACCTTCAAACAGCTGTTTTTGTCTATGCTTTATATAGAGATGTTCACATACATTCTTGATTGATAATTGTCAATCGTATTGGGTTGGTTTGTCTTTTCTGGTCTTTACAGTCCTTGTTTCTCATTTTCAAAGACAATTTTTTTTCTATGTTGAAATGAAAGATTGTTGGTTTACTATGACTGTGACAGGTTCTGTGATTGTGATACAAAAATAATTTTTACGGTGCAAAAGGATTTGTAACAGTATTATATTCAAGATTTTCACATAGAATTGTCATGAAATCGTTTTGTGAGAGATGAGTGTCTTCGGGGACTTTCAGCGTGTGTGGGTGCAACGTTTTCCAGAGAGTGCTTTGCCAGCCGCTTGGGAAGAAGATGTCAGGGCCAATCTAGCTAAACACAAACAGAAAGTGGCTATACTGAGAGAAGAATTGGAGAAGGAAGAATTTTATGTAGAATATTTAGAAACACTACTGTCAGATGTCGAAAAACATAGGACTGCTCAAGTGGGGCGCGCGGCACCGCCCTTGGGGCCTGACGTGAACGAGCCTGATGATAAGGCAACAGATAGTAAGGAGGTAATATGCAAATCATATACATTAAAAATTCTAAACCGCCTAAGCTGATTTCTAATACAGACTGAATAATCATGTTAGGTAACATCTGTTACACTCCTAATTACATGATATAATAATATGGCTGCATTTAGTAATCACTGAAACTCTTTGTGGAACCCAAAACACATTTAATGTAAATATAAGTATTTTTTTTAAATATTAGAACAAAGTAATTATTTACTTCAGGCTCATTTGTAATGTATAACTTAAGTTACCATTGAAGTGTTCATATGTATCTGGCTCTCAGTTAGGTACATTAGTAATCATCATGTGCCAATCCTTAAGATACATATGGATACCTCTTATCCGATTCATTCTAACATGGAGAGGTTATCATGGCAATAAAGCAAGTATACTGCTATCATTCAAGCAGTGAAACAGTTTTTTTAATTACATGTACTAGTAAGCACTAGAATTCTTATTAGGTCTTCTTTTTCCACCACATAAATTACCACTACCACTACTTAGTTACCACTGCATAAATTAGTTATAACTGAAATCATTAGTCAGTCATGTCTAGTTTTTTAGTGTTACCGTATTTTTAATCAATATTTATGAGGTCTTATTAGAGTTAATTGATTCATGAGACTTACCAATTCTATTGAATTAATCAATAGTATCTATCGGTAAACATCTCTGACTGATAATGTTACATGTTTTGTAGTTTCGTAATATTGTTGGATTTTGAGTGACTGTCTTTGACACTGTTAGAGAGGTATTGGGTTCAAACTCCAGTGCCGCCATGTACCAATGACTCTTTTCTGAGTTACCTACATTAGTTAAATACTAACCAATGTTCTTACGAAGTTATGATGAGGGGAAACATTGTGATGAAACCTGCACATTCAGGAAACTGATTAAATCCAATCTGATTGGGGTCATGGGTGTCAAATCCTGAATCATGGTCAAGGACTCCATGCTATAGTGAGCGAGAGCACAACCTGGACATTAACCAAAATTAATGATTTAATTAGGTAAACAATCTTTTATGCATATCACTCACACTTCTTTTATTAACAACATTGTTTAGTATCTTTTTCAATATTAGATAAAACATATTTTAAAATTCAAATTCAAATAAATATTACATGGACATTATGTGAACGGACTATAAGCCATCTACAACTTAAACAATAACAAAGACCTCAGAGGTCATACACTAAAGTTATCAGGATGACACAGGGAACCAGTAACCCTAGACCATTTTATCTATTTGTTTTAAGCTTTTTCTGAATAAATGTGAATATCCAATCTGTAGATCAAATGTTATCCATTAGAAAAGGGCAAGAAATAACTACAGATTATTTCAATACCTCAAATACTGAAGGTAATTCAGCTTTGTTAAAGCAGCTAAAGTAATCATGCATAACAATAACTTGTTTTAATATTTAATGTACCCCTACACTTCTATGCCTCAAGTGTAGATTACCTACGATTACAATTACCTTTATTGGACACTAAAAATGTAATCAAATAAAAATAACATGTATATTTTCGTCCTGTCAATCTTTATCCCTTTCAATTAATATTTAATATTTTGTTAGTTATCAATATACCTAACAAGTTACTCGACACACAAGACTGAGGAGGAATAGTGTTCCAACTCTAATCAACCGATTTCCAAAGGAGTACTCAGAGAGGCCACAATGGGCTTTTTCTCACTGAAAATATGACAGATGCATAAAACATTAAAATTAACAGTTAAATCATGAAAACAATTGAGTCAACACTGTGTGCTTGATTGGACTTGTTCTTGTGTCAGATTTCAATAAGGACATGTTAATGTCTTGAAATATTTAAATAAAATCAATAATTATTTATCTGATGTAAATAAATGTCTATTATTTATTTCATAATGCATGCAAATAAAACATACATTTTTGTTTTTTACATATTCTTACTCATAATCTAACCAACAGACAAAACATTGGATAATTCCAACCATGTATACATATACTTCAATATTTACTAAACTACTTAACTGATTTTAATCAAACAAAGTTAAGAACCATTTTGATTAAACTCACTTTTAAACAAAGAAAACCTTATCGAAATCGATCCATCCGTTCGGGAGCTGCAATGCCATAGACATCAAATTCTGTTGGCAGGAAAAAAATGTTTATCCAATGAGGAATGGTGTCCAAACAACAACATGGTCAAAATCTAATCTGCACATACAGTATATTCAAACAGGAATGGAGTAAATGAATTGAATCTTCAAATTGCAGACAGACACACACATACTTTCACATTTAGTAAGAATTTCTAAAATATTCCAGTAAATGAAAGAGGTATGTCATCAATTTGTACAATTTGTGCTAATTGAACATTCACATCAACATTGTGAGTAATTAAAATAATTGGCACACCTTTACAGTGGGGACATTGGTCCCTATCTACATTAAACATGTACTCTAAATTGTATTTAGAGTTTCCAAAGTAATATGTAACTCAACTGCCATAAATGGGCATGCATTTTTCCCAGCTATCTACTTTACGTAGCTTCCTAATCCATCTAAATATAAGGCACTTGAAGTGACTTTAGATCGTCAGTTTTACAAATAAAGGTGTCTGACCCCCATATAACAAACTAATTCTATGGCCTTTGTAAGTACTCTGTGTTTGCTCAACTCATTACGGAATCTATCTTTCAGTGATATACAAAGGTTCTTTAACATAACTTTGTATTTATGTTCCTGTTTATCTGTGGTCATCCAATCCATGTCTAATTCTTAGGTCATCATCATCAGTGGTATGGCGTAATTAAAGAGAATCTTATAAATAATAATACCTCAATTATAAAAATCACCACAATAACTAGATTTGAATTGTCTGAATTGTTTGGACCCTGAGATAAAAAAAACGTTTACCTATATTTTTACGATCATCTGTATCTAGGACAATCGAAACGTTTTCGTTTCGTTGTTTTTGTTTGATAGCCATGATTGTGTGATGAATGATAATGACGGCACGTGTGTCGAAGGTGACACGCATGTAAAATTCTAAACATGACGTACGAAATGGAAACGCAACACCAGTTTCACCACAAAGAATTTTTCTATTTAATGTTGTTGTCAAAACTATGCATGATACGTAGAACTTTCATATAAAGTTGCATACTTATGGGTTCAGCCTAGGCTCTAGGGGCAGATACTATAAAAGATTACAGACTCGGGCGTCTCCTTACGTAGTATAAAATAAAGTTGCTTGCGCGGGCAAGCCGACCACGTTCAACCAACGTTGGCTCGCCTGCGCATCCAAAAGCGACTTTGTTTTAGACTACGTAAGGAGACGTCCGAGTTTTATCTAGTTTATACCATAGACATACATTGAACATTTCAAAAAAATCTACTTGAAAAGTTTCACCATCCCTCTCTTATCTGCGGTATCTTAGTTGGGATCAGCCGCGACTTGTACCTTAAGAACATCTGTTTCTATTTTAATTTTGCATCTTAAACAATACAGCAGTAACTCCATGCAAGTGACTCCAATGTTTCGCATTCAGGGTTCGAACACTAACTCCCTGTCCAAGAAGAGCGAGTTGAGTGCAAGCATAAAGAGCGATGACTCCTCGGCGGACACCGCTGAAGTGGAGGAGGTGCAGTTGCGGGCGCGGCCGGCGCGTCCCGCCGAGCGTAGTTCCGTCAACCAGTGCATCAACGAGCTGTCTTCCAACCTAGCGGCGGAGGCAGCGCGCCGACGCTGCAACAGCGAAGTCGTGCAGCGGACTGACAAAAATGCCAACGGTAATGCTTTGTTGTTACACAGAAGTGGATAGCTTGACGCTATCGGATACTCTCTCAGGTGTCATCTAAAATGCAATATTTTTTACACAACCTTCTCTTAGGCAATGAGGAAGATCGTAATCGTAATGTGTGATTGTTACAAGTCCTCTAAAGATAATTATTATGTTAAATAAGTTATCTATTTAATTAAACGTGTTAAAATACATTTCCCTTGAATTACAATACAGACTGTTCTCATTGATAAATAATTACGTTACATACGTAAATACAAATCAATGTGTCATGAATATTGAATCTTTACTCTGTCATCATTCAATTTATATATGGGACGGAAAATTGCTGGTTACCACATATTTAAGAGACATTTTCCTCTTCAACAATCACTATGCCATTAATTCAAACAATTCTCATGAAAGAACAGGTTATGTGACTCACATTGTATTATCTTTCATAATCTTAAATGTTCTGTTTATGATACTTATAGGTATAGTCATTAAACAAATGTTATCACAGGCACTTGAATTACATTTTCTTGTAAAGAACTACATTCTAGTATTATGAATAAGGGTCTGTATAAATGCTTATACATTAGACACATTGACAGGCAGATTGCACATGTACGCGCAATGTAAACATTTCCTTAATCGCGATTATTTTTATTATCAGCAGCCGAACAAACAAGTCCATCTAAAGCCAAAAACCGTCCAGCGTCACAAGCGGGTGATTTCGTAACCGTCATCGAAGTGAATGGACTGAAAGGTGAAAATGCCGCCAAAAAGGCAGAAGACTCGTCCCCTCAATCGTCCGAAAGCAGCCCCGTCGATCCAGCCGTCGCTGCTAAGAAAAAAGTGCCACCCAAGTGAGTCATGTTTAAACTATGCAACATGAATCATTTGTATTTTATTGTCTTAATTTTCCGCTTTTAGTCGCTGAAACGAAATCATGTCCACCACGGCGCGTGAGCAACCTTGTCACAGTGAATGATTAGATGACGTGACTGATTATGATACGATAGACGAAATTTTATTTTGATAAAGCAGATTCCGCGTCCGTACTAGCTTTTACTATGACTTGATTTAGATAGTTGTTCTACTCGGTCGGCCAATATTGATACGATGACGTTAGTTACTCTAACTAATATCTGACGTGCAAGAGTCCTGTATCAGTCAGGATTAGTGCTGCCGAACTATCGATAGTTTTACTGTCGAATGTTGATAGTGGATTATCGATCAGTGGTCCTACTCTTAGACCATGCAATGGATTCTGATGCGGTGTAAACCATCAGTTAGAGAATTTCTCCCGGAAGGTAAAGAAAAGGCGAGACAACCCGTGCTTCGCGGGGCAGGAACTATTTTGTTCATTGATATGGTCGATTCGTACGGAAGACCGACGCTGCGTGGGTAGGCCTCCCACAAGGTAGACCGGCGAGCTGGTAAAGTTCGCAGGTACCATCTGGATGCGAAAGGCATATGGCCGGCCTTTGTAGAGATCTCTGGGGGAGGCTTATGCCCAGCAGTCTTTCCAGCAGGGTATCTTTCGGCTGATGTGACGATTTTTTATGCTACTCAGTGACAAACGAGCTGACTGCCCACCTGACGGATAGCGGCAACTATCGCCCATTATATCTACGATTCATACATTTAGGTTGCATGTGACAAAAATGCAGCACCGCAGGTGCGTTGTCACTGTGAGGACTAGATGAAATGCCTCATGCCTGTAATTTCGCTGGTTATCCTTCACCGGAACACAACAATGTAAATATTGTTGTTTGGCGGCAGAAATTATAAATAGACCGCCTCAGACTTAAGCTACAGTTTCCGCAACATGTTGGTTGGCGGTAAAAATAGATAAGGCGGTGATACTTATACTACTACTCCATACCTACCAAAATAACATTGGGTTCAATTTGTTTAGTGCCTACCCATACTCAAGACAATTACTATAATTCCACTAGAACTTTTTACCGCAATTTATTCTTAACTCATTTGATACACACTGGATAAAAATTGTATACCTCAAATATCTGAAGATATCCAAAATCTGGAACTATTTAAATCACACATCTGCACCCCGGAACAGGCCTCTTTGTACATTGAATCTGACGGGAATAGCTTGAACATTTTCCACGTTAACATTCGTAGCATTAATTGTAACTTCGATAATTTAACAGTCCTCTTATCGAGATTAAATATACAATGTAATATCCTAATTCTGTCGGAATGTTGGCTGAGTAGGGTCACGAATGTCCCAATAATTGACGGTTTCACATCACATCGTTCTGGTTTTAGCAACCAAAATGATGGAGTGGTGGTTTTTGTTCGGGCTGATCTATTGTGCTCTGTTGAATTTCCAGTTGTGGACGGAGCCAGTAGCGTATTAATTAAGTACAATAATGAAGCTGCTATTATTGGAGTATATAGATCCCCGTCAAGTATTATATTGGACAATTTTAATAACACATTGAGCAGTGTACTGGATTCTCTGTCTAAATTTAATACCGTAGCACTTATTGGTGATACAAACATAAATATAATACCTAGCAGTTGCAGTAGGCCCTGCCCAGACAATTATCTATTGGTATTGGCATCTCATGGGCTATGGCCTAGTCACTCTTTTCCTACTCATGATGGTAGTTGCATTGATCACGTCATGTTAAAAACAGAGAAAACTGCTACTACTTTGGTTCTTGACTCCCTTATTACTGATCACTTTCCAACTTTAACGTCTATCAAATTGAAAAAATATCTAAAACTGAATTGCAAAGTAAAGCCTCATATAGACATACCGTCCATTCTTAATGAACTGCAAAAACATGATTATCGTTCCATACTAGACGTAAAAGACGCAAATATTGCAACGTCTCTTTTAGTGGGTACTCTCTCAGATTTAGTTAAGAAGTATACTACTTTAATTAAAACTCCCGCTAGAAAAAGAACAGTAAAATCCTGGCTAACGCCGGGCCTTTTAAGATGCATCAGAAACAGGGATAGCTTACATCGTAAAGTAAAAATTAATCCCAATAACTTGATTTTGAGAGTAACTTACAACAGATATCGCAACTACTGTAACAACCTTATCAAACGTCTTAAATGTAACTATGAACAAGCCGAATTTGAAAAGGCCAAACTAAATCCTAAAGCGACATGGAATGTCATTAAAAGAGTCACTGACCTGAATGCTCCAGCCCCACGTGCCACTGAATTGCTAAAAATCTCAAATACTCCAATAGAATCTTTAAATATGGTCAATAAGTACTTTGTTGATGTTGGAAGGGACTTGGCAAATAAACTATTGGTGGCTCAAAACACCACCATCGAGGACACATTGACTTCAATGAAAGCACACAGCTCTGTGGCCGATTCAATGATGCTTGAGGAGGTTGATGAGCAGGAGCTAAACTTAATTATTTTGAATCTGCGGAGTTATAGCGCTGTAGGGTGGGATGGCATTCCACCTATGGTTATAAAGGAGGGTCGGAAACTACTCATACCTATTCTTAAATACGTATTTAACCTTTGTATTGCTTTGGGAGTTTTTCCGGATGTTTTCAAGAAAGCCTTGGTCCATCCAATTCATAAGAGTGGCAGTGGCCCTGGCGTCAGTAATTATAGGCCTATTTCCGTACTCAGCACTCTATCCAAGATTTTTGAAAAGGTTTTAAACAAGCGTCTTGTTGGCTACCTAAATAAATTTAATCTTATTTCTGGAAATCAGTACGGTTTTAGGAGTGGAAAGTCTACTGAGGATGCGGTTCTAGACGTTACTGATCATATAACTAAACATCTTGACAGTAAATCTAAAATCTTTGGAATATTTCTGGACCTCTCAAAAGCGTTCGACACTGTCACCATCCCCATCCTGCTGCGCAAGTTGGAGTTCATTGGCATTAGAGGTATGGTTTTGGATATGTTCAGGGGTTACCTAAGCGGGCGGCAGCAGTGTGTTACTGTAGACAATAGAATGAGCGCCTATGAAACAATTGCTTACGGCGTGCCACAGGGCAGTGTCCTGGGGCCTACGCTGTTTCTTATTTATATAGACGACATCTGCAGAATCGAATCCCCTAACTGTAAGATAGTCACCTACGCCGATGATACTGTTTTGCTCGTACATAATAAGTCGTGGGTGTCCGCACGAGTCACTGCAGAAAAAGCTCTCGCGAAGGTTATGTACAAGTTGTCCCTTAATCTATTGGCACTGAACGTTCAAAAGACTAAATGTGTAGCATTCGCTACCAGGATTCACCAGCAAGATAAAGAGCTTATCAATGTTAGGGTACATAGCTGTCCCTCCCTCGACGACTGTACCTGTCCCAGCTTGACTCAAACCTCTTGTATCAAGTATCTTGGGGTACTACTAGACAGCAAGCTCAATTGGCATGAACACCTTAAAATGATTATTCCACGCATTCGTAAACTCATGTTCATCTTTAAAAAACTTAGAGTCTCTGCTGATCACGAGGTCTTAAAAACTGTTTACTGTGCCCTGGTCCAGTCAATTCTGACATACTGTGTCACTGCCTGGGGTGGAACCGACCCCACATCTCTGCTTCCTCTCGAAAGGGCTCAAAGAGGTGTAATAAAGGTTATGATGAAGAAGCCCATTAGGTACCCAACTTACAAACTACACACTGAATGCAAAATCTTAACTGTCAGACAGCTGTACATAATGCAGATAGTACTAAGAAGGCACAAACTTATTTCCTTTGACCCTCTTCTTGCTGGAAATTCTCGTCGAAGCAATCGCATTTGCCAGCAGAAACAACACCGGACAACTACGGCTAGTAGACAACATCTTGTGCGGAGTCCATTTCTCTACAACAAAATAAATAATGCCCTAGGTATATACCATTTAAGTAAAATAAGGTGCAAAAATAAACTCCGGGAGTATCTCTTGGGGCTAAACTATATGGATACAGAAACTATATTAAAAACCTCAGCCTAGTTGTTTGGTTTTGGATTGTATCTGTATTGTTGTAAGAGTATCATGACTTGTACAGTGCGAGTACAAGACACACGCCCATACCCCCCCCATACACACACGCACACACTCCCCCCCCCCATACACAGACACACAAACACCCACACTCACAAAGTACACACACAACCTAAAAATATCAACATATTCTTTTCTTTAGATTAATAACCAAAAATTGTATTTTTTATCTTTTTTAAATTAACTTTGTAAAACAGATCCAGATGCGCTGGTGGAGGGCGCTGGCATACGTAACACAGTCTTTGACTAGCACGGTTGCCAACGTGTTCGCATAACCCTGTACAATTTGTCTGAAATAAAGATTTGTATTTGTTTGTATTTGTTGATACTCACCCGGGCGGACTCCTCAGGCTTGACAGAGTCCTACCACCTGATATGTCCGATAAACTTGGCAGCAGTCTCGCACGGAACGCAATGCTATGTTAACAGTGTGGTTGACAGTCCTACGTGATGATGACGATGATGATGGTTGGTTCCCCAGGCCGCCGCCGAAGGTGTTCAGTAAGCGCGTGGCGTCGCTGCCCGAGGGGGGCGTTAGCGGGGCGGGCGGGGCGGAGGAGTCTCCGCCGTCGTCGCTGGGGCGCGTGGGGCGGTTGCGAGGCGCCGAGTCACGAGAGTCCATCGCCAGCCGTGCCTCCACACCTTCTATCAGCGAGCGGGTAAGTGCCCAGAGAATGTTCTAGATCTAAATTTGCTACCCAACCGGCATGCCGCTCGTTTTTAAGTGACATCGTACGCGCACACGTTTCGTTCTTAAAATCCAATCGTCAGAAATATGAAATTGTTATTAAAATTATGCAAGCTTGTTGAATCAAGCAAGTGAATTCAAAATGATGATTCAAAGGTGTGCCATATGCATGTGCTCGTGCTAACAAACAACTTTTACTAAGGCACCAATTTAAAAAAAGTGAAATTAAAAATCAACTGTTTCATACAAAATTTAAAATGAATTCTGGCAAAATGTATGAAACAGCTGACTTCTTTCGCGATTTCAGAGTTTGTGTCATAGTAAAAGTTGTTTGTTTTCACGAGCACATGCATATGGTACCCCCCCTCCCCTCTTTGCGTCATCAATTTATACAGGACTAGCGGCCCGCCCCGGCTTCGCACGGGTAGTAAACCTTAACAAATTATACACCTGAACCTTCGTCATGAATCACGTTGTCTAAAACCGCACTATGTAGTCTGTGTGTGAATACCGCATGAAAATCCGTTTAGTAGTTCTTGAGTTTATCGCGTACAGACTGACAGTAAGACACGCCGTGGGACTTCGTGTTTATAATATGAAGTAATTATATTATACTTAAGTATGTACTGAGTAGTGTCCCGTTACAAACAGGACACCATATTACGATCACAAAAGTTCCAACCGTCTCCTCAACCATTTTAGAGGGAAGGGGGCGACCCGGCTCCTGACGGCCGTATTTCTTGACATTGACTCCCCTCCCGTACGTACCCCGTGCTGCCTAGATAGCCGAGCGGACTGAGCGGCGAACACGCGACTTTTTTCTAATATTCACATTTTTAAACTCGTGATATCTTTCGAATGGAATGTCTGAATTGAATAATTCAAAAAGTTATATAAAGGTATTGAAGTAGTCGTGAATATGAAGTAATTGATTTTGATAAGGATTAATACCAAGGTACAAATAAAGAGCGTTTTTTAGCGGCGGCATTTCAATTAAATTTTCAAAATAAAAGAACACTTATTGTGACATAACTATAATAGTTAGACATATACTGTCGCGACACTTTTTGTAGATAATGATGTGTTCTGCAAAGTCGTAGTACATTATTTTGTTCTATCATCAATAGTTTTCGCAGCGCACGCGATGTAAGGAATTTTTTGGGTATTTTTTTACACCTTCGGTTACATTGTTCAAATTTTACCAAGGATCCCTAATTTTTTTCAAAATGAAATGTAGCCTATGTCAAATTGGAAGAATGTAGCATTCTATTGGTGAAAGAATTTTTTAAATCGGCCCAGTACTTTTTGAGCCTATTCATTACAAACATACAAACATACAAAAATAGGTACAAATCTTTCCTCTTTATAATATTAGTGTAGATGTAGATAAATGTGAGGATGTTTGGCTTGTTATACCCATTGATTTGTATTTGTAGAACATTTAAATCAGTGACGCAGTTTCCAATGTATAATTTTTTTATACTACGCAGTAATTAAAGAGCAAATAGCCCACTAAGCGATAACTATCGCCCATAACATCTACGATTCATGCATTTAGGTTGCAGGTAACAGAAATGTGTCAGGTGTGAGGATTAAGTTGAAATGCCTCATGCCTGTAATTGCGCGGGCTACGTTATCCTTCGAACCGGAACACAATGCAAGCATCGTTTTGCTTGGCGGCAGAAATAGGCACCCAGACAGACTCCTCAGGCTTGACAGAGTCTTACCACCTGCTAAAATAACACCGACAAATTCTAAGAGATATAGCGCATAGCGGAATATGCCGCCCGGTGGGAGAAATACCTCCAATCTTATATAATACTTTGGGCAGTGGAGAGGCCTAACATTCGCATATTTGCTGCTAGAGCAACGTGTCCCACGGTTCTAGAGGTGGGCAATGCTTACTGTATTAATTTCGTAATAACTCACTACCCCAAACTCAGTGTCTCGTTGCTGAGATCCTGGCTAATTGGCGACACAGTAGTTGCTGCGGCTGGAATAAATGGTGAGACCCCACGGTACCCTGCCGGTTGCCTGAAATAAATTGGTAACGAGTTGCATTTTTCTAGTGTTGTTATTTTTATATTTATGTAATAACGCATATTCATTTACCAATTTATGACGTTTCCGCACGTTCTTTCAACAGGTGAAGAGCTACGAGTCCATAAACTCGCTGTCATCGGAGCGCAAGCGATCAGGGGGTGCAGGCACCCCTCGCTCCATAGACGAAGAATCCACCACCCCTGACCCTGCCGACCCCGTCGACCCTGCTGACCCCGCTGATGGGGACAAGTCCGCCCCAGAGTCCCTCGAGAGTATCCCGGCGACGGCAGCGCCCGACGACGAGCCTTATTACGACCAAGTGCCAGTGGACGCCAACGACGGCGAATATGTTTATATTCAAGCAGGTCAGTTCTATGGTTAACAAGTCTTGGTTAACTTCGATTACCAAAGTCCACCAGACGGCGCACCTCAGGTGTAAATTCCGCTGTCACAACAAAGCTGTGTTTTTGCAGCTGTTGGGTCTGACATGGCAAAGCAGTATTTTGACTAGCTAAGTAGCGATATCTGTTGGATTTTTTAAACACCAACGCGTTCATACTGAATGTGGCGCAAAATTTATGAACATGCCGATAATATCCCGATACTAGACTGAAAAAAGGCTACAGACGCCCTCCTCACGGTCATTATTATCATTGCCCCCTCAATAAGAATTTTTACGATTCCAGAGGGCACTACTGACGCGTGAGATCTGATTCAAACTAGAGCCCTGTCATTTTCGATCTAGAATCGATCCGTCATTTTACAGCTGAGCTTTCTGTCCAATAGCACGACAGTATTTTGACAATAGATCGTACGTCGCAGTAGTGTCAACTGGTGGATTCTGAAATCGCGAAAACCCTCATTGATCAATCTTTGTTTATTTATTTAAGGAAAACCAATAGCAGTGATTACAATATTAAATAATACTGACAGCACAGCCAATTATAGGTTTCAATAGCCAATTCACCCATAGAAACAGGATAAATTAATATATTTATTTACTTAACTAAAAGTTAAACACACCGAACAGTCTGTAAGACTTAACAATTTAAAATGAGAACTAAAATATACCTACAATACTAAATACATACAACGTGTCGAAGTAGTACTTAAGTAATATGACTATTTTCTACTATTGACTATTTTCTATGACTCTTTTCTGTGTTATGTAAATGTACATTAGTTGAATTCTAACCGTTGCTCTTACAGAGGAGGGAAAACATTGTGATGAAACCTGCAAATTCAGGGACATCTAACGGCAAGATGATTATTTAATGTGTCTGTAAAGCGAAACTGCTAAAAATATATGAGGCAGACACTTTCTTTTACTTAAAGAACCCACACAAGAGAATATGTAAATAGGTACTATCGCTACAAAAAGTCGAACATTGGCCACAAAAAAAATTTTTTTAATGCTATGTTGTGCAAAGGCAGACCAACGTTTTGTGGGTCTCTTAAACGTCTACTATCGCTACAAAACGCAATTTAGGTTCATCGCTTCGTTATCTCTCTCTCTTTCTGTATTTCTCTCTTTCTCGCTGTTACTCACTCTCTATCTATGGTAAGAGAGCCATCGATAAAACGAACATTCGCACCAGTGACACCCAACATCTCTCCCCCAGGCGGCACTGGGTCGAGTACGGAGGAGGGCTCCAGCGGTGCGAGCACACTGCCGATGGCCGCACCTTCCGCGCCGTCCGCACCGTCCGCACCGCACGCACCGGACTCGCCCCCCGGCGCCGTGCCCAACTACGTCAACATACACTACTTCATACAGTGAGTTTGGGTTGCTAACGATTAAAACACTGTCGTAGTTTGCTTTACAGGGGCCCAGTATCAATGGTTGCCTAGGGGGCCCCCTAGTTGATAGAAACTTTGGGGAGGGAGGGCTGCTGCTAGGAGTAGCTTAAGCCGGCACCGCAGGTTGCAGATGTTGTGGACAACGGTGGCCATTTTCCATCAGGTGGACCGTCCGTGTGCCTCCTCAGGCAATAAAAAACTTGGGGGGTTTGGCCCTGTTGCCCGCAGGCCCCGTATCATTGATACGGTTGTTACGTTGGTAGCTACGCCCCTGGATTATCAATTCATTCATCACAGGCCATAACAGTCCACTGCAGGACTTAGGGCCACGAAAGGGGAGGTTATTGCCATAATCTCGACGCTTGGCAGGCGGGTTGGAAATCGCAGTGCTATAAATATAACAATGGAAAACGCTGAAAACGCTGCTGTCCATTTTCCAGCCTACAGAGACTCTAGATCTATTGTCTCGAAAACATTAATCGCCTTGTGCGACACCCACTAGTTTAAGGGGTTGATGCTATTTTACTCTGCCGGACACCACACGGCCTATTACGAATATCAGTGCCCAACTAAAATCTGTATATCTGAGTCACCCCCAAATTATGGAATGTCACTTAATTTTGAGAACTCACGATTTGAAAGTGACAGCACGATCTTTAAGGAGCCCTTAAAGTTAAGAAGCATTCCATTATTCGGGCGTCAAGTCTGAATTGTCTTATTTGGTATACGAATAATACTCGGTAACAAAATCACGACTTGCTGTATAAATACTTATATGTCTATCAGTATTTAGTTATTTAACCGTGTGGTGTCCGGCAGAGTAGAATAGCACCAACCCCTTACACTCATGGGTGTCGTACAAGGCGACTAATGTTTTCGAGGCAAAAGATCATGAGTCTCCTTAGTCTGGAAAATGGGCAACAGCATTTTCCATTGTATTATTTAAACACTGCGATCTTCAACCCGCCTGCCAAGCGTGGAGATTATGGCAATAACCTCCCCTTTCGTGGGAGAGGCCCAAGTCCTGCAGTGGACTGTTACGGGCTGTGATGATGATGATGATTTATTTATTTTATTTGCCAACAGATTTACAATTTTTGTTACATTGAAATGTTACATGAAAGATCTTTAACACTTAAATGTAAATCCAATAATAGGCAAATTTAACGTTCACAATGGAATCGAACGCGCTTATTTTAAAAATATATATGAATCTACCACCACTCCAACTTAACCTCCCTTAAAGACACTAGACAGAGAGTATCCTTTAAAACACTTCGTCTAACCCCCACATTCATATGTACCAGGCAAGCCGCCGAGGGTCCCGATCCGAGCGACGCCGGTTCGGAAGCTGCCGACAGCAGCGACACGCCGCTGCTGCTGCGAACCATATCTTCCGACACCGAGGCCGCCACGCCGCCGGCGCTGCGGAAACTGCATCGACAGGTATGCCTGCCACCATCATCATCAACGTCCTAACGCTTATTCCGACCTCTGCCAGGGTCCACTTTCCTACTCATTCTTCTCCACTTCGCGCGATCTTCGGCATCCTCTCCTCGTAAGCTGTTGGCTCTCGCATCTGACTCAGCGATGTCAATTCATCGCTTCTTGGCTCGGCCCAGGGGCCTCTTTCTTGATACCTGCAGGTCCAGGCACCTATTTCCAACGTATCCCTGGGGCTCAAGCAACAATCTAACCAAGCCATCGCAGGCGAGTCTCCTCGATCTTATCCGCAATATCCCTCACGCCAACTCTGCCATGGATGTACTCGTTACGTCTCGCTCGAGTAGATATCGAGAGAGTATGCGTGCCACCATTATGGCGCCAATTCCGGCTCTAGCACTACGAGCGAGGGACTGAGATCCGCCTTCCAACTACCCCTTGTCCACTTCGCTCGGTCTGCGGCATCCTGGGTGGTGAGTTTGTTGGCACGCATGTCACCCTCGCTCTAGTGCAGCGAGCGAGGGCCCGGGATCCGCCTTCCTACTTCTCCTTGTCCACTTCGCTCGGTCATTTCCATCCTGGATACGCACGCATATAACCCGGGATCAGCTTGGCGGCCTTGCAGCTTATATGCGGTGTTAAGGTAGTGAAAACTACCGTGAATCCGATACGCCGCTGCTACTGCGAACCATCTCCTCCGATAACCATCTGCTTCGACATGGCTCGACAGTGAGCAATCTAAATGGGTCAGTAAGGTGAAATCCGAAACTATAAGAGAGAGCGTAGTTTCTTCCTAGATATGATATAAGCACGACGATCATTTGTGTATGTATTGGTAAGTATACGCATTGAAACTTTAAATTTGAATTTGGTAGGTATACGCACCATCAAGACGTTGCGAGTAGTTTGATGGTATTTTTTTTAATTAGTCGTGTCAGGCATTTGACCGCCTAAATTCAAATGAATGAGATGAGATGATGTGAAATGAGAGAATGATGGAGCATACCTGTCTAGGAACAGCGTATTCACTCTTGCCTTGAAGGCTTCTAGATTATAATGATCAGGGAACACACTCGCAGGCAACGTGTCTCACTCCGTAGCCGTACGTATTATAAAGGTTGAACTAAAGCGGCCCGTGCGGGTAGCTCGAAGATCCACGACATGAGGATGAAGCGTTCGGCTGGATCGCGTTTTCTGATGGCGAAAAGGAGCCGGAGGAATGAGATCGTGCAACTGCTTCGCACACTCTCCGAAATGCAACCTGTAGAAGACCGACAGACGCGCAACCAATGTTATGCCAATGCTCGAGACTCTGCAGCTTAGCTTCAATCAATTTCGGGTCACAAATTATCTTCGTTGCACGTTTTTCCAATGAATCCAAAGCGACCTATTGGTATTTGGCTGATCTATCCCAGAGGTCAACTCAACACCAAAGATCTGTAAGTTGTCGATAATTTCTACGTCAGGTATATTTCGGAAAATCGGAGCTAGATGGAGTAGAGTCCGTTTCGCGGAGACTGCCTCGTTCAAACGTCTAACCATGGCCTCTCGACAAGACTGAATGCCGTCCCTGTTGGTTTTTACCTCTGACAGATATCTATCCGTTACTGTGCTGTCGTCTGCGTAACCAAAGGTACCGGGCCACAGTACAAGCAGATCAATAATATGCAGCAGGAAAAGAGTCACGGACAGAAGCGACCCCTGAGGAACTCCCGTATCGATAGCCTGAAGATCAGACTAGTAACCATCGAGAACTACACGGATTGCTCGTCCACTCAGAAAATCCGATATCTAGGTGTAAAAGCCAACAAGAATACCAAATAAGGAAAGTTTGCTTAGAAAGCAAACTCTGTGAAATAGCTTTAATTTTAATTAAGCGTTCACCATTAATATCTACAATATCCCAATTCTATATTGTGAGTTACGTGTGTAAACAAATAACTAATAATTTTGAATATTGCCTAAACATAGCAAGCAACGGAACCAAGAGATTCAAGTTTTTAGGTGGTCATATAATTAAGATCGCTGAACATTGTTGTTTTTTATTTCAGTTAATATAGTAAAAAGTTGGTGGTAGACAATTTTTTAGGTAATTTACAATCCAGTTATTGGAGATCCCTGTTGGAGGCCTATGTCCAGCAGTGGGCGTCTTTCGACTGATATGATAATGATGATGAGGACGATACAGTTATTATGTAACTGTAAAGAATATTAAAACTTGTTTATTTTGATTGACAATAGAAAATTATGCATGTCTACAAGACACCTTAAGGTTCATGTTTTAGTGGAATTACCGTCACATCCGTCTATCAAAAGCTGGGTTAGTATAACACAGGCCCCACCCCAAAAATGCTAGTAAATCATGCCAATCAACTACTCTGACACGTAAATAATTAATAATAATTACGGGGCTACCTAAATTGAGAAATAATAATCAAGTATATCTCCAGAGGATATGCGCGTCGTCTATTTAACTAAAGCAATAAAGGTGTATGTACATGCTCCCACGAGGCAAAAAAACAACAAATATTTTGGGATAAACAACTGCTAAGCAATATATGTAATATGCACCATTAGAAATAAGAAATACAGAAGAAAAGCTATGGGAACGATAGTGAAAAAGATTACACGGGGTAATTACTGGGCGTACTGTACTTGCTACTATGTTCATGCAAAATGTGGCGCACGTTCTATGTTAGGATTTGTTTCATGGTTCCTAGCAAATTCAATTTCTAATTCAAAAGTTTTTATTTAGTAGGACATTAAATATCTCTTCTAATCGTCAAAGCTTTATGGTTATCGTTCAGAGAATCTCATCTTTACTTTATATTAGGGATTATTTAATATAACACATATAATATTTATCTTTTACGACCCTACAAACGTTTGTTGTTTACCAATTATCTCCATGATATTTTTGTTTTATTAGGGTTCCTATTATAACTATATTAGTTTGTTGTTTTTTGGGTAATTTAAATGTTCTGTTAGCTTTTTATAAATTTAGTTTTTTATAAGTTGATTTTTAGTAAGTAGGGTACAATTTTATATTTGTTTGTATGAAATAAACTCGTTTTATGTTTTTTATGGGAATCATCTAAACAACAAAAGTTCTAGTCTTCGGAGACTGGAAAATGGGCAGCAGCGTTTTCCATGGTTATATTTACGACACAGCTATCTCCAGCCCGCCTGCCAAGCGTGGAGATTATGGCATAACCTCCCCCTATCGTGGACTGTTATGGGTTGTGAAGATGAAGAAGATGACAAGAATTGTATTGATGCGATTGAATGTATCTACATTTCAAATTACCTGTTTACCTAATTCTAAGGATAAACTTGTGTTGACTCACTTTTTTCTTACACTGTATGCAAAAACTGTTACGTAGACCGAGTATTTCTTAGTACCTACGTTATCTCGAGAGGTAACGTAAATTCTTTTTTTGATAATGGGCTTACATAATGTTCAATGTTCTTTTATGATTTGCTAGTCGATTCAGGATGCTGGTCGAATGCCACTTACTGATGCTCAAGTTACTCAGGCAGTCTTGATTACCGATCAAGGACGAAGTCAGACGATCTCTCTATGCAGTCAGTATGCATTCTTGGTGTAACGCCCTGTACCCTTTTGCGCTTAAGAAGTTTCGTAAGACTAGATTGAAAACATGGTGACCAAACTTCAAGCGGCACGTGGTTAAAAAAAAGAATTTTAATTGCCTCTCGGATCTACTTTGAACAAAGACACCTACAATTCCCTAAGAAAAGCGTTTTACGGACCAACGCAAGAGCGTGTAGCTCGTAAACGGTTGGAAATTAAAAAAAGTTGTATAGTTTTGCAAGCTTTCATTAGATAAAATTTCCCTTTTCGAGATATAAGCGTAAAACAATGGAACCTTTTATACGCTCTGCCTCCTCCCGTGGGCCTCTAGATACCAGTTTAAGCACCTATTCTTTAACACTCTGATCGCTTAGGTTTCTCCTTACGCACTTCACAACTCTCTTTCGTCATCATTTACCGGGCCAATAGTCTTACGTGATCATTATCGCTTAACGATCATTTGGCATGTTGGTATGTATCCTGTGAATTCCTGAGGTAAGTCATTAAAGGTAGAGTGGTGTTGTAAATGAATATACATGTACCGTTTATTTATAATAGCTAACTACCTGAACTAAACGTTACATGGAATGTAGTTTAAAATTAAGTTTGGTAACTAATAAAGTTGTTTATCAATTAAAATATGAACTTAAAAATAAAGAATAATGACTAATTTAATATTTTTTCGATTATGTTAATTTCATTATCCTCATTGTTATAACTGGTTACTTTCAACCTTTCAGTGACTGTACGAATCTTATTTTCGTCGTCAACTATTAATGGTTCTTTATCGGAGCATTCTATTCTGTTTGTGATTAAATGGTACTTGCAATATTGCGCGATGCAGTTTTCATATTGACATAGAGTGTAGTGGCACAAACCCCTCACACAAACGGCGTCGATACTCAAATCATTTATCAACTTGTTAGTAAGGGACGTCGCATATCTTTCCAGCATAGAACGAAGGTAATCACTTAAAATTGCATCTATTTCCAGCAAATATGAGTAAGTTCTTGCTGTGATTTGATTGGATTTTATATCTGAAACAAGATACGTATCACATTAATATAAAACATAATCGCACTATATTCTTTCTGTTACGGTTAGGATGATATTGTTAGTAATTATATTTAACCATATAAACTAACCTTATTTTTGGGGCTTGATACTTTATCTCTCTTGTTCTCAGTGACGATTTTCTCATTGCTCACTTCAGTGACTGTGGCTGATAGGATAGCCTCTAATTCCAATGGTTGTTCTTCGACATTTTCATTGTGTTCCAATTTCGGGGTCGTTGTCGGCACAGTTGGTACGTCTGGGGCTTGTGTAGGGGCGGTGGGCTTATCGGGAGTGGCTGAGGTGTCTGGCTCGGGCTTATGCGGGGCTGGCTCGGGCTTGGGCGGGACCGGCTCGGGTTTGGGCGGAACCGGCTCGGGCTTGGGCGGGACCGGCTCGTCGGGCTTGCCGCCCGTGCCGTACTCCCGGCACTCGCCGCTCATGTTTGTATCGTATATGTTGCACGTGGCGTTGGTGCACCCGAAGCGGTCACAACGCATAGTGGTGCAGGTCTGGTCGTTGCACCACACGGTCACGTTGTGCCGCCCCACTTCGATGTCCTCGTACGGCCCGTACGTCGAAGGACCCACCAGGTGGTCCTGCACGGGACCCTGCTCCTCCCCTGAGCTCCACCACGAGAACGGATAACTAATCCATCCCCACAACGTGGAACCGATACCGCGACCCTCTGTTAAGTAATCTGCAAGCGACCGTGTTAGACAATGTTAAATGCTTGTGTTAACCCAAAGATAACATTGAATGTTTCAATAAATGATGCACTTACCGTCGGTCGGTTTACACAAAGACTCGTGCGCGAAACACAAAACAAAAATCGCCACGATGCACTTGTGAAGCAACATGGTGACAGAGTTCTGACACGGGAATAGTTGTTTGCTTTGTCTCACCTGCGCCTTATATAGCGCGCTCCTATCTGCCCGCGATAAGCTCTGAGCACCGGGAATATTTACATAATGAGCAACAAACGAACATACCAACAAAGCTTTTAATTCTTCCGGCGAGATTTTTAAACGGTCTTTACAAATAAGATAACTGCGCTTTTTGTACAGTTTATAAGGTGGATAACGTAATATTACAGTTATTCCTTATTTTATTTACACTGTTGACGCGTCATGGTGAGAAAGAATTGGCCTAGTGCGGGTGCAAACCCCTCTAGTGATTTGAAGGAGGCTAAGGCTGTTATTGGCTCTTCTGGAATTACATCACATAGTTTTCTAAAAGTACACAGTGTAGGTGCCTAAATAAAGGACAGACCAAAAAGACCCATTGGTGCTGTACTTGTTACTGAATGATATTCGTACTTGTGTTCGTTCGCATTCAAAGCGCGCGCACTTACCACTTGTCCACCACGACTAAACATTGTTATGTTCGCTAAACCTTTCGAGTCCTGGGAATTAGAAACATGACTATTTCTGTTTAACACGTTCATTAGCAAGCTTCTAGAAATATCGTTACATAAGATGGGCGACCCAAGAATAAAATATTATTGTTATAATATTTTGTTTTCAATTATTGATTGAAGTACTCAATTAATAATTGCACAAGGGTCACGAATGTGTATTGCATGAACTTATGATGAATATATGTCGTGTAGTGTCCGGTAGATTGAATATTGTACCAAATTGGCAATACTTTCCACCTCTTCCAATCTAGGACGTCGTATAAGGCGACTAAATATGACTTAGAGGCAGACCTGCTAGGATCTTCGAAGATCAGAAAATGGACAGCAGTGTTTTCTGTTGTATGTTATGACACTGCGATTTTCAACTCGCTTGCCAAGCTTTAATAACCATTACAAAACCCTTTACTATTGTGGAGAAGGCGCATGCATCTCCAGCAGTGGATTTGTACCTCGATTTCTGTATTTCAAATTTTAAAGCCGCTTTTCTATACACATTTCTAAATTCTCACGAACAATTTCTCTTGGCGGAAAGTGTTGCTTTTGTGTTTCTGCCGTTGAGTAATACGTTGGCTGGTCCAAAAGTTTTTAGCCAACAGCTTGTTATACATCTTATTGTTTTAATTTTTGTATCGTTTAAAGGCAAATTTTATTACAAAGTTCTTGGATACAAATCAATAGCTGGCGACCATTACTTATTTTTTTATCGAATATTAAAAAAACATGTCTGTCCATACAATTCCATACTATTTTGGTAATATGGCAAGCATTTCGTGGCAGATGTATTATGATTATATTATTAGGGTTAGTGAATGGTTTCTATCACATGCTATTGTCATTTATTCATTTTATAAGTTTAAACGTGGTCAGGGCGACCTCAAACATGAACCTAGACTAAGGCAACCGCTAACTGCTGTCACTTCAGAAATCATCATCAGGGTTAAGTCGTTATTAGATAAATGTCACACCATTAACAAGCATGAGATTCAGGATGAAATGATGATTAGATCCCAGGAAGTTTCCACCACTTTACATGAACTTCTTAAGGTTAGGAAGGTTGTATCTCGAATAATAGCCCACTTTCTCAGGGAAGAGCAGAAAGTTACTTGTGCCAATTCATCATGCATAATTTCTATGGTCCTTAAAATTAATGGAAACTACATGGGTTTGAAACTATATTTAATACTGAATCTCACAGCTAGTAATATTGTGACATTTTTTTATCAGCAACTATACCCTGATGACGTTTTCTGGAGTGACTGACTTTAGCGGCTGCCCCGGTCTAGGTTCATGTTTCAGGTCGATAACTTTACACGAGGTCAGAGCCTCGTGTAAAGTTCTAAAATCAACAAACAATAATAGCGTAGGCAAGGGACAATTCACCAAAGGGGCTCATAAAATTTTCATGTGCTTCTATAAACGTTAACCTATATTTATAATAATAATTCGGGAAGAATTTTCTTGCAACAAAATGCTTCCCGCGTTACCTCCGTCGTAGGGGTTGATAAATAGCAGACATGTTATTTTTAATAATCGATAAAAAAAATATCTAAAAAATTTCGGGTAGTGATTTTTGGTCTAGGAATTTGTGATAAAATTTCCCATTAAACGATACAAAAATTCAAACAATAGGGTGTATTACAAGCCGTTGGCTAAAACGTTTGGACCAGCCTAACAGACTGTGAGAGCGCCGTAGGTTACCCTACGTCATCGAGTACAAGAAAAAATCCACTTTGTAGCGATAGTAGAGGTTGAGACCCACAAAACGTTGGTCTGCCTGTGCACAACCTAGCACAAAACTATTTTTTATATAGTGATCCAAATTTCGACTTGTGGCATTGTATGGAGTATTGTTGGGCCGGCGATACTGCCGACCTGCTTAATACCACCCTGCGTATTGGTGCCCCTAGTGTTGCTGATGTTCATAGGCGGCGGTAACCACTTTCCATCAGGTGGGTCGCATGCCTGTTTGTCTGCCGTATAACTTTTTTTTTTAAATACTAGTTTTTATCGCCCGCGAGGAAATAGTTGTTATGACAGTTTAGCTTTTGCCTGCGACTATGTTTAGAAACATAATGTATGAATGATAACTAGTACCTTAGTGTCTAGTTTTACCGACCAGATTTATATGAAGCATGGCTTTGATTTTAAGTTGGACCCCAAGTCACCAAACTGAAAACCCCATAAACCCCATCATAATCAGACAGAAAGGGTAACGTCTCAGTACCGTATCCGGATGGCTTTTTCTGAAATATCCTCAATATACAGTCGAAGAAACTTAATGTTTAGCAAGATGACCTATGTCTGAAGGTGTTCTCTAATACGAACAAATTAAGAATATGGTTAAACTGCTAAACATTCAATTTCCTCGACTGTTCATTAGATAATTCTTTGATAAATTTTTTTAATTGCATGATTACACAGTGTTTTATATGTTTCTTTATTTGTTTTTACGAGTATGTTACTATAATGCAAATATTGGCTCTGCTTTCTCTATGCTAGTTATTGTATATAAATAGACGCTTTGTAGGAATAATATCGCAGTCGGGGATGTTTTGATCGCTCTTCAAATTCATCTCACACAAAATGCAGTTTTCCATAATATTAGGACACGACAAAAATCTACACATTTCACTATTACACACAGTAAACACTTTAATTTTCTTGTCTTTAGGTTTCGGGTAAGTATCTATTATAATTTTCTCCACTTCATCTGTGATGTTTTCTTTGGCAATATCTCGATCAAGGGTAGCCTCATTCATTTTATTTACTTTTAATAACGTATTCCGTTCAATTTCCTTCTGGACAAATAGTCCCTTCTCATCAAATTTTAATATGGTTGATGAAGGATTAAGTTTTTTCCAAGGATACATGTACAGTTCCTCCTACAATATTTTAGAATATTATTATTAGAGGAAACGAATAAAATTCAATTACAATTCAAAAATAATTTAAACTTGCCTTTTTGTTTGTGGCTGAGAGCCCCGTCAATGAAACTACAGCTACTAATATCGTCGCTTGTGCTATCATTGCGATGGCTCGTCTGTGACTAACCTTCGCATACTTTCAATTGTATCCGGCATTTCAATTTATAAACACGGTAACGATCTTAAACATTTATTTCATAAACATTAATGTATTATGCACAATTAATAAATTACATTATTTTGAAGTTTTTTACATTTGGACAGTGGCCTGTTTTGTTTAGTTCTTTATTCGTACATTTCGATTTTAAAAAGTTCTTCTTAGATGCTACAAAACTTATGCATTTGGAGCTTATACATAACGTGACTTTGCCAAACAGCTTTCCAAGCATTTTGTCTTGTAAGATTTCAACAATCTCGAATGCTATGTTGGAAGGTAAATCCATGATTGACTCCAGCGAAGCGAAGCTGTCTGTAAACAGATTCAATATTAGAAAACTGTAACTATTGGAAAACAATAGCAAATATGTTAAGTACTAATTAGTCCTTACCAGTAGAATTGGATCCGCTGCAATGCCCTCTCTGATTCCATCGTTGAGACGGATCGCAAACTCGATGCACACAAGTTTTCTCGCCGCACTTCATGGAATGGCATATATTTTGTGAACAGAATGTTAGAGCACCTCTAATATATTTACCAACAAATGACATAAATACAGGAGCTACAGTATCCACATCATCCCAGTTAACATCCCCAAATATAGCTCTTTCTAGAACTTTCGTCCGGTTATGGCGTATGGTGTCTTTAGTCATATTCAACTTGGCTTTTTTAGTTTCTCGTTCCAAAATTATTGTCGTTATGTTTTGGTTTATTTTGGATAAATTTTTACTAATTTTCACATTTGGCCAATATAATAATTCGGAATCAATAATCGAACCTTTATCCGGTATTTTATTTTCAGCTAATGTTGTGGGTTTACTTCCTGTAGAATTATTATTGAATGTTTCTGTGGTGCTAACCATGATTACTTTTAGCTCATTAAACTTGGTAGCAGACGTCCCTGGTATTGGTGACGTGGACATGTTTTCACTCTGGGTATCCACTTCCCGTTTTTCTCGTATACCCATTTGTTTTTGTGTTGCAATATTTGCATCTATCTTCGGATACTCGCCTTCTACGCTATTTTCTGTTCTTCGAGCATCGTCTGTTATATTGTCAAAAATGTTTACTGTCGTTAAAAAGTTTCCTGAAACATTTGCTGCCTCATTAATGGAGTCGTCAGTTTTTGTGATATTCGTTACAGGAATAACTTCCTCCACTTTGTATGGAGTTTCACTATTATTTAAGTTGAGGTCAGTTTTAGCAGTGACATTCATTCCCAATAAAGATATATGAACCGTTTTATTTAGATGGTCAAATATTTTCTGATAATCACTGGTAGATCTATTGCTCATTGTATCATTTTCTTGCATTTTAATTGTGTTTTGAGGTTCTATATTGAAATTGTGTAACGTAATCAACTTTTTTCTGTGTTTTTTATTACTGTTACTTTGCCTGGATCGGTTCTTCTTCTTGTGTATAGATATCCTATGCTTCTTTTTATATCCTACTAAATCGATTGGGACAGAAAAATTGAAATACGGAATCGGCAAGTTTCCTGTAGTCATAGGGAATTCTTTAGAGTTACTCTCGTCACCGTGATTTCTAAGCAATTTACCAGCTGTATCAATTAGCTTTTCTAACATTTTAGGCAGTTGGATATCAACTTTTACTTTAATGTTAAAATCGTTAGCTTCTCCAGCTTTATCTTCTGGATATTCTGAATTGATCATGAAAGGTTGCCTAAGACTGTTACTGTTACTTTCACCAACATAGTATTTTGGTTGTTGCAATGCGGAGTATGGTTCAAATGCAATGTAACATTGTTTGCATTTGCAGTCACATGGATATTGGCCATTCTTACAGTAGCACGAGGATTTTATTGCCTCATGTCGCAGCGGTGACAGAGCTGGAATGTCGACAATTCTTTTGTCAAATGCAGATAATTCATCGTGACTAGGTGAAGTCGTAGATCGATCTGCTTTATTATAAAATTTCAACTTTTGTGTGATAGGCATAAAGAAGTCAAGGGGGCTGTTGAATGATGTCTGCGGATTTTTGTTATAAAAGTTTGGAAAATAGTTGTTATCGTACTTCAAAGTCATTCCAGGCTTTGTTTTACTAAATTTTTCGTGGCGTGTAAGAGGCACTTTGTTTTTCGATTTAGATTTTTCTAAATAGTTCGATCTTTGTTTGTGAGCTTTTTCTAAATAGTGTTGGTATTCCGACAGTAGATCTTCCATATTTTCTTCACTCTCACTGCCGCTGTTAATCAGCGTCTCTAGGGGATTGTTCTGAAAATAATTAGTGAAAGAATTATTGACATAAATTTGATGAACTTTTTATGATGTGTTGGATTTATTTGTCCTGATTAGCTTATATTTTGAACGAAAACCACAAATGTGCATTGTATTTAGTTTATATTTCCTCTTTAGCTGCACCGCCTTGTAGTTTTTATTAATTGCTCTTTAGTTGACTGGAACATAAAGCATTTGTAGCTTATTAAGTAGGATTAACCGCTTTGCGGTTTCTTGCAATTATACCAGATATCCACTACCTGCATTGACTCCATATTAGTATAAATAAATAATTTAAATTCGACTGTGCTTAATTTATGGGCTGTGATGATGATGATGTGCTTAATCATTTTATTGTTACGTTCAAAATATTGACCAATCAACTTATTTCTGGGACTTCCATATGGTCGTTGTCCGTGCCTATGTTCTATGATTAGTTCATAGGTCTTGATCTGTCTGTTTGCGATATTTCTAACAAGTTGACTGACAAAATATGCAAATATACAAAAACAGTTTTTTTACTTTTTGACATTTACAACCATAATAATGTTACTAGAGGTTATTAGTTATTAGAAGCGGCGGACTGGGAGCGAATAAATAAAAAAAATCTACTTACCATATTGTCAAACTCATTTATAATGTCGGCTACATCACTGAAGATTATAGTGTCATATAGTGGCGAAACTTCTATTCGGTTAGCCTCGGAACCTGAGAAACAAGTAGTTTTAGTAATTCCTCATTCTCGTTCATTTATAACATTTGTGGTGCAATTTGTACTTACTGTCAGATTCATGATGACTGTAGACGGTGTTATAGAATAAGATGCCGAACAAAAAGACGCAGCGCGTCATGTCCCGTGTATGTACGGAAGCGAGCCAATCCTGAAGTGGTCAAAGAATCTGCTCTCCACATTTCTGCTTATATACAAATGTTTAATGTTTTCAGTGGTTGTTGCCCTAAACACTAGGGTTTTGAAAGCGATTGTTTACAGTTACATAGGTAGTTAGCGAAGCAGTTAGAGATTAGGTGGTTTTTGTTATGTAACTAGTGAGTAATAAATACATAATGATATTGTGTCCGTACTGTATCTTAATGGGAACAGTATGTAGAGTTGACTCAGTTGAATATTGGAAGGATGTGATTGAATAAATGTAATCCTTGAAAATGTTATTGTTTGAATCTTATCGTATAAATGTAATCTCCTCTGCTATCGGAATATTAAGAATCCTAGAGTTTTGCTCACTACATGCTTCCTTCTTCTCCATCTCTATCTACATTATAGTCGTTTTTAAAATACTCGATACGTCGATAAAAAAAGTCTCTCGTGTGCGAACGTAGCGATAGCTTAGTATTGCTACCAAGGTACAGAATATGTTGTTGGGCATCTTATGATCAAACTTGATAATCAAATGGAATATAACAATTACTAGCATTTGTCTTGGATCAACTTTTATAATGATCGATGATGATCGTCTTGGCGTTAATGTCCCGGTGTTATGGATCAAGTTAGCTTCGATGAATTTTTATTCGATGTTGCGTATCTGTCTCGAGGGCTCCGGTCCGCATTGGTCATGAAGCAGGATTTCGCAGATCAGGTAATCAGCCATCTGATATCCGTGACTCTGTTAAAAGGGCAAACTGACCAGATTTGATCTTGGTACACATTGAGTCGAATGTATAGCTTTCATCACGATGTTTCTAACTCGCCGTAAGAGCATCGGTTAGTGTTCAATTAACTTGGGAAAGAGTCATTGGTACATGGTGGCCTTCGGGGTGGGTGGGTACTCGGTCCCCCGTGATCAATGCTGTCCGCGTCCGTAGACGAAGTCCATTTTTGGGCTTAATTATCTAGATACCCTACACGTGATTTCCTTGTGATGCCAAATGAAGAGCATTCTTTCCGGTGGTAGGTTTCGGGCGTGGCTGGTCACCACCCTCCAGGCTAACATGGCGCCAAGCGAGCCAGCCGTGTTTTGCAAACTCGCAAACTGAAGAAAGGTTTTAACCTCGCCGCCAAGTCTTGCAAAAGGATGTTACGCAGGGCTCGATTCGACCACATAAGTCTGATTGGTGCCAAACTGGACTCTTGCCTTCCTGGTAGGAAGGCGTTTTGGTCCTTGGCAAAAGCGGTCAAATCGAATTTCAGTCAGTCTTCGTTACTACCATTGCTGAAGCAGGAGGAGACACATGATGCAATCGGTTTGCTTGCGTCTCATTTTGCGGCGAATTTGCGTTTGGATACTGCAGAAAAAGCTCCACCTATCTCACTCCTGCGCTGACTGCTAGTGCAGAGTCACTTAAGAAAGAGATTTTAAAATTCCTGCAGTGTCTGGACATACAGAAGGCTAGTGGACCTCATGGTATGACATGGAAGACATGGAAGCCTATGTCTGCCTATGTGTAGTCCATGCCCGAAAAAGGCACCGCGCAGACCCTGCCGACTACCACCCTATTTCGGTCACCCCCATACTCTGTAAGATTATAGAGCGCGCACTGAACAAGAAACTCCTTGCACATCTTGAAGGTAACGAACTTCTTAGTGACCACCAGTACGGATTCCGCCGTTGTCGGTCGACTGGGGACCTTCTGGCGTATGCCACTCAAATATGGAGTAAGGCCATTTTAAAGCATGGCGAGGCCCTTGCTGTGTCTCTTAATGTCTCCAAGGCCTTTGGCCTTTCTGAGCAACCTTCCCTCATACGGTATTCATGCAGGCTTTAGAACCTGGATATCGGATTTTCTGAGTGGACAATTAGTGTAGTTCTCGACGGTTACACGTCTGATGCTCATGCTATCGACGCTTGAGTTCCTCTGGGGTCGGTTCTGTCAACGACTCTTTTCCTGCTGTAACGGCGAACGCTTCATCCTTATGTTGCGGATGTTCCAGCTATCCGCACGAGCCCCTTTATATCAACCTTTAGAATGCTAAGGAATGGAACTCGTTGCCTGCGATTGTGTCCACCGACGCTCTCGTTGGATCTTGGATCAAGTTTAATATTGCTCCATTGTGCGGTATAAAAAATGTTTTTCCTGGCCGATTGACTAACATTTCCTTTGTTTAATGCTAACTGTATTCTGAGTAACTAAAAAGTATCTTAAGAAGTGCGAAAGTACGTGCGGAACTTTAGGAAAAGAAATAATTTCTTGCTAAGTAGAATAATTATCAAAAGTCCACTCAATAAAATGAAGTCTTTGAAGATCTAAATTTTCAGTTTTTGCCGCTTTAAGAAGCGGCAAAAAAATGCGCGTTTGTGAAGAAGTCGCTATTGAGAAACAGTTTATAGCAAGAAATGTTTTTTCTCTGAAAGTGGTAGTACTTTGGCACCACTCAAGGTATTAAATATTAGTGCTAGCAAATGTTATTCAAAGTTAACACTTATTTGTTTTCACATAATTCAACTTTATTGATATGTATCGCTTTGAAACCGAGAACAGAATATTCAACTTGATGTTTGTCACTAGGAGTCGACCACCAACAGCAACGCGGAGGCTGAGCGGCTGACGATGCACCGCTGCATCGTCACCAGCATCATCGAGAGCGAAAACGTCTACGTCGAGTGTCTCTATGTTATGGAAAAGGTATGTACTATGTCTATAAAGAATAGTCTGAGACCGCATTTTCGCGTTTGCTAAGATTCAGATAAACCTATTTCCCTTCTTCCACGTTCATCAAGCTTCCATTGACGGATATCGTGCACACGCAAACCAGTCAGGTCCTCCGTTGACTAGAACATTTGTAGTTTTATCCTTTTTTTTGGTCAAATGTATCTATTTGTACTCTCTTACTTTTTATTTGTCCCTTATACGAAGGCATTAGTAGTTTGCAGAACTTGTAATTAACAAGATTCAGATGTCGACTAAGTATACACTAATGAAAAAAAAAAATTATAGACAATCGTCGTGCAACTACGTTGCACATTGAAGTAAGATATTATATTTAACTTATTTTCAGTTTTCGTGAAGACTTTTTTTTTTAATTTGTTCGTGTTTTGTTTTCAGTATATGAATGCCATAAAAGCGACCCTGTCGACGTCCCAGCCTGTGATAACTGAAGACGAGTTCAACACGATATTCTACAAGATATCTGAACTTCACGAGCTTCACAAAAATTTCCTCGAGGGACTGAAGACGGCGGTCGCTAGTTGGGAAGAGCCTCTATCCGTAGGAATCCATTTCAAGAGAATGGTAAGTGCAATTTTGAATGTAGAAGAGGTCTAATGATCTCGGCGTTATTCTGATTTCTCCAATAGAAAGCTTTTCCCTTATATAGTACCTTATATACTGTACCATTTTATAGTTATAATGCTCGATGAAAAAAGCAGCAAGAAAACCCATAAAGCACTACGTATCGGTTGTAACACAATCAGTCAGCTTCCAGCCTTAGATTTTCGCAAAAGAGAATACAAAATATACAGCCTATCTGATAAAATGGAAAGTGACAATCTCGAGTACACTTGTGCTAGCCGTGCAGATGATGAGTAACAAAAATTCAGAACTGCATAGTTGCGTTGTCGCTAGTCACTAAGGATAACTCATCTCGCTAGGGCTTATGCTTATTACATTAGACAAATTTAGAAGCAAAAACGTGAGAGCAAATCAAAGTGAAATTGATTGCTCATTAAATAAGGTCCATTTTTGTATCACACCTTTTGGAAAGCGGAGCGACGCGTAAAAATACAGTCAACTTTGATTTGCTTTCACGCATTTTGCTTCTGCATTTAGACGACTGAATTTAGCCAAAGGTAATTTTTATAGTTACTTTTCTCTAGTGGAAATGTTGCTTTTTGTTGAACGGCCTTGCGTTACTTTTGAATATCGGCCACTGACAACACTGCCCGTAACAGTAACCCTGGCTGAGGTAGGATTCCTATGTAGGGGCAGTGGGGGTAGTCTAATCGTAACGTCCTAATCTGGGATCCTTATCTAGGTGCCAGAATAGGTGGTGTAATCGCAGCCAGCGCATTATTGATGCACGTACAGGAAGACGCAGCGTGGGTAGGCCTCCCTCAAGGTGGTCCGACGACCTGGTAAAGATCGCAGGTACCAGCTCGTACGTTTAGGATATGGAGTAAGCTCCCAGCCAGTGTTTCCTTTGGACTATAACATGGGATCGTTCAAGAGGTATATTAGAGGTTTCTTTGGAGGCGGGCAACGCATTGTTAGCACCCCTGGTGTTGCTGATGTTCATAGGCTGCGGTGACCACTTTCCATCAGGTGGCCCGCATGCCTGTTTGTCTGCCGTATTATTATTATTGCCGGAATGCATAGGACCGGGCTTTGTGGAGAACTCTGGGGCAGGCCTATGTCCAGCAGTGGGGGCGTTTCGTCTGATATGATGCTTTATTGATATCCCACAGGCGGAGAACATAAACGTGTACGGCGCGTTTCTGCACAACTACGGGCGTGCCACGGACGCGGTGCGGCGGCGGTGCGCCACCTCGCAGCGGTTCGCGAACCTCACGCGCGAGATCGCGTGTCGCGGACAGCCGGTGTCGCTCGATGACTTGCTACACAAACCGGTGGCGAGGGTGCAGAAGAATGCGCTCGTGTTGCATGTAAGGATTTGTTGTTTGATTAAACTATATGACGTCTTATGCCTATCTCGAAAGTCAGCAACGCATTCGCGACTCTGTTATAAATAAGTTATCATCATCTCATCTGATATGATATCATCACTATAATTTCCTGATCTGCCAAGTCTTGGATCATGGTCAAGGCGGACCCCGGGCCCTCGTGCGTGAGAGCACAACCAGGACATTAACGCCATTTTGTTCATAACAAGCTTTTATTGCGCGCTATACCTAGTATCTACCATTAAGACCATTTCAAAGAACGCAAATCATATTAAGTTCTTTAGTTCCAATGACCACCTTCCGACTCCATCATCAGACCAGGTCCATGGTATCATATTGATGCATTGTCATCCAAGTTACATAGGTTACCGAATTTCAACTCAATCGCATACCAAAAATTGACGAAAAATTGTTTAAAATGTTGACGGACAACTTACATACGAACAGTGCAAGTGAAAAGGACCGTATGCGTATCGAGTTACAGCAACAGTCCATAAAAAGTCACTGCTGGACTTGACCCCACACCCATATTACTGGAGAAGAATGCATATCTTGGCCAAGAACGTTGGTCGTTGAAAGTGATTCCAATACATCTACTGCAATTTAAATTTGGTTGGTGTGTAGCAACAAATTGAAAAGTGTCAAGATGGCCTATCAGATAAAAAGCGTGCTAACTGTAACAAATTTAATTACAGGACCTCATCAAATACACTCCGGCCAGCCACCCGGACCACGCGATGTTGACGGATGCGCTCAACATGACGCAGCATTTCCTTGACGAATTCAACATTATACAAACCAAATCTATGTTCCCTGTAAGTCATATTGTTCTTACTTAATGATATATTACGTCCTATGAAATTGGCGTTTTGTATGGCGAAAATAACAGAAACTGTAATTTTCATACAGGCAATTTTTTATATTTCTTGGAAATGACAAATCAGATTACAATGAAACGTTGTAGGTTTAATCAGACAACATTAAGCTAACTGGTGCATATTGTTGTGATAACTACCCAATTCATAAAATTACACCTGTTTAAAGAGGCAAAATTGACATTACAATAAAAATATTTGAACCGATTTATACTTGCCAAAAAAACGTCAATTTCATAGGTAAGGACCCAATATGACTTGGTTAAATCGTTATTTACGAGTATTGTTGTATTGCAGAATGCTGATCGCGCCCAGAGAAGGCTCGTGAAGAACTCCTTTATAGTAGAGCTATCGGACGGCCACAGAAAGCTGAGACATTTGTTTCTCTTCAACGATGTGATCGCTTGCGCTAAATATAAGGTAATGTATTCAAATATAAGTAATTCAATACACAAGTCTATGAATCAGCCAACGAATAACAACATTATTCATTGCTTTTGTTATGAAATCCTTCTGTTTATGCTACTAAACGATGTACTGGTGCTATTTTAACATGATAGCCAAGCCAGTCATTTACCGTATTGTAAACAAATAGGCATAGAGGAATGCGTAAAACATATTCGTGATTGTGTTTAAACTCATGCTGTAACATTTTACGTCAACGTACGTAACGTCATTTTACGGAATACCTAAATCAGTAAAATTTTATAACATGCGCATGTTATAAAATTTTACTGATTTAGGTATTCCGAGATAGTGTTTATCTCTGGGCGTTTCCTTGGTACTGAATTGAAGTGCGAGGAAAAGTGGTATATGTGTCGTATGCCGATCGTCGCTCGAGATCTGTCTGAGCACATCATATCGATATATCGACACCTTCCCGAATATTTTTTCTTTTTTTACCACTAAGGTGGCCAACAAGCTTGCGGCCTGCCTGATGGAAAGTAGTCACCGCAGCCTATGGACGTTTGCAGTATCAGACGCATCACCCACGCTTTGCCGACCCCGTAAAAACCATTGAGTTGACGTAGTCCCGCTTTTGCAGGGCCATGGGCTCCTAGTCACTACACAAATCAGACTTGTAACTAACAAAATTGTAACCTCCATACCAGACGATCTCTTAGACCACGATCGGCTGAATTTCCAGGATTGACCCATGAGCCCGTGACACACGATATATCATATAGGACGTCCAGTAGAACAAACAATACTACGGAGGCCCTAACAAAGCCCGTTGTTTTGCATACAGCCCCTGTGTAGTGTTATATTTTGTTCGATCGTGCATATGCGAAACGGGTGCGTAATACGGTAGACCTGATAATTTAAGTTAGATCGGCGGCCATGTACTAATGACTCTTTTCTGAGTTAAGTACATTAGTGAATTCTAACCGCTGCTCTTACGGTGAGGGAAAACATCGTGATGAATCCTGTAAATTCAGGCAACTGAATTTGTAACCATGATCAAATCTGGTGAGCTTCTCCTGGTAGTAGGGTCACGGAGGTCATATGGTGGTCGCTCCATTGTTATTACCTGATCTGCCAAATCTTGGATCACGGTCAAGGTGGACTCCGGGCCCTCGTTCTCGAGAGCACAACCGGGACATTAACGCCAAGATGATTTTTTTATTAACATTTCGCCAATAGCATAGCGATAGCGACCTATTCATAAAAAGTACATAAGCTATATCGCCTTCTCGACTTATTATTTATTACCATCCACCAGGCATCCGGCCGCGACAAATTCACCTTCGAGCTGAAGTGGTTCATCGCCCTCCCCGACATAGTGGTCGTAGAGGAGGACTCCGCGGGAGGGGACGCTCGCGAGACCTCTCCGGCCAACATCGTGGCTCTCAAGTCTCAGGCGTCCACCGTGCGAGACCAGATACTGGCAGAGGAGAGGGCTGCGCATGATGAGAAGGTTGGTGCCGTGGTTTTTTTTTGTTTATATCGCTAAAGTGGCAAGCTTACGGCTCCAATTTTTTTTTTACTTATTAACAAACGCTCAACCAGCCCACCTGATGGTATACGGTAACTGTTGCCCATCTACGATTCATCTAGGTTGCAGGCCACAAAAATGAAGAACCGCGGGTGTGTTGTCACTGTGAGGGTTAAGATGAAATGCTTCATGTCCGTAATTGCCTGATGGTAAGCAGTCACCGCACCCTATGGACGTTTGCAATATCAGCCAATGCATGGCTATGTCATATGTTACTGGACACACTCTTGCATATAACAGATACCGACCACAAACGATACATATCTACATTCTAACGGTTCATTATAGACTGAGAGCTTTCATAGAAAATTTCACGTCATTTTTAGCAAATAGATTACAGTATTGCGTTTTAGAACAGTGGCGGTTCAAATTTTCAGTTCAGTAGGTTCTTACTATATGGCAACGGTACTGAAGGGGGTGAAATATGACAACAACAAATTCGCACGACCCAAATGAAGGAGTTTCCTAATGTAGACATTGCCATATTTCATTGAAAAAAATTTTGATACCCGTCAATGTCACTAATGACTGTGTTATGGAATATTTAAGTTTACATACATCGCGAAATACTCGTATTCTTTGTGACTGTATCTTTAGAAGCGCAATAGTCTCTCTCCCGCCCGTCATAGCCGCTTTGTAAAAAGTTCAAGTGTCTATGTACTGCTGTTCCAAAAATGTTGTCACCAAGAGTTCAGTGTATGGGTAGCGCCATAGTGGCGGCCGGGCTGTCGGCCTGGTGATGTCACGCACGAATTCGCACTCAAAACGAGATTCTTGCAATCGCAACTTTAAAGTCTCACAACTTTTTTGTTACTTGAGATATTTAAAATATTTTTAACTGTTTTTGTTGTAATTTCACTCATATTTTTATGATCACTGAAAAAATATATTTTTTAAACTTCCTCATTGACGCCGCCGCACCCCATTCGGTTATCCTACGAGAGCCTACTGAGTCAACTCGACCTACAGTAACACACAACTGTTCCCCCCCAGAAACTGCGTCTCGGCAGCCGCGGCACAGGCGAGAAGCAGCGAAAAAAACTAGCCGAATTAGAAGGACAGCTGGTGCTGGCCTCGCCCAACCTGGTGTTCCGCGTGGGAGCACGCGCGCCCGGACAGGGCACCCTGCTAAGGCAACACATATTCTTCCTCAGCTCCGAGTATGAGAGGACGCAGTGGATTGATTCTATACATGCGTTGCAGGTGATGAGCCTTGATATAATAATAATAACATTTGTTCTTTGTAAACTCAAGAATATATTGTACTACATAAACACGTTATAATTGTTTGGCCAAAAGCCGACGATTACGATTTACCCTCAGAAATGAGAGAATATTTTCATAAACACAAAATAATAATAATAATGCCGGTTGTTTCATCCCGAAACAATTACACACATCTAAAAAAGTCACGTACGACAGAAATAATTGTACCTTTCGTTTTAATACGTTTATCACTCCATCCAGTTCACGTATCACCCTGTATAATACGACGGAAAATGGCTAAACATTTGAATTTCCCAACTATTTCTATCCGTTTGATAGGCCGCTAAAGGCCAATATTTTTATTTATTTATAGGATGGCGGCAATATTGTCACTTCGTCACTTACGGAAAACTTTCGTCGAAAAGACGTACTATGCTACAACGTTAGAACTCTAACGTTGACTGAAATATTTTTATTTAAAATGGTCTAGAATACGTAAAAATATTGCCTATTTAGCCGTTTACATAGACTAAATCAGCGGCCTGTCTCACTGATTTTCACTGTACCTACTGTATAATATTTTGCAAGAACAATAAAGCGTTTGTCCATCCTATATATCTAGAAGCCCCTCTAACCCCTCCATGTGTTATAGGCGTCATCAGCGCCACCGTCGGGCGCTAGCGCGGTGTCGATGCTAGAACTACAGGCGTGGGTGACGGCCTGCCGCAGCTACCTGCAGACCGACATGGGCTCGTACCTGCTGCGGAGCGGCCGAGACGACTCCCTGCTTCTGGGAGACCTGCATTTGCACGTGGGTGGCATGACCGCGCCATTAGACACCGCCGCAGGTACGCTGTTTTTTTATTTTTCTCTATCTTTTTCTAATTCTTCAGAAACAATGTCTTTTATAGAATAACATTTTAGAAGCATATAATAGATAAAGACCTATAGTTTCCTAAATTGATACATAGAAACGAAACGATCTACATTATACATAAAAATAAAATATAACAATTAGATGAGTATCAACAATTACTCGTACATGGGATGACTTCTTTAACATAATTTTTAAACTTGGGAAAAGTATTTAAAAATATATCCACGCCATTATGATATATACACACACGACGAATAAAACCGTTTTAGACTCTATTTCGTGAGGATTTGGTTCGTTATCAATGAGGGATAACGCGAGTTCGAAATTGCACTAGATGGTGTCGCTGGCGAGTAAAGTCCGTTGTCCAAATACCTCGCACTGTTGGCCAGAATCAAATCCTCTAAGTTGACAGTTGGATAGCAGCCAATAGAATGGCGTTATTTTGACAGTGACGAGACCTTGCTCGATGGTGGCGCCTACTGGTGACCACAAAAACGGTTTCCTTCATTGTAGGTATTTTATGAAAGCACACCGTTACTGTACTGTATCATTATGTCATGTTTGAGAACAATAAAGAACGTGCAGCATTGCGATTCTTGCGGTTTCTGCCCTTTTCATTTCGCTGGATGCGTCCATTGCTATGTCAATTTAGTTCTTAATTAATAACTAAACGTCTAAACTTTAATATACTAATAATAACTAAATAACTAATTAATAACTAACGTGAACGTCGACTCTAAATGCGTGTCTGCGGAATTAATAATAATAATTGAATGCCAAAACCATGCCATTGATGGATGGCAGTTATCAAAGCCTAATCGTAGTATGCTCATTCGCAATACCAGGCCTATTTTTGGCTTATTGCCGACGCCGTAAAACTCCGTGTCTTGACAATATTATCTAATGCTTACACCCTGCTTATTTATTTATTTAACCATTTATTGTACACAAGATTGTTACAAAAGTATATTACATAATATATTAGACACAACAGGCCAACTTATCTTACATTTAAACCCCAATCCAACGTGTTCCTATTTCTCTCAACTCGCTAACTTCACCATTATTTCGCACCCAGATTACTACGTAGTGGTAGAGGTCGATTCGTACGGCCACTACTTCCGCAAGGCGAAGTCGAAGCTGGTCTGCCGAAGTGCGCAGCCGCGATGGAACGAGAGCTTTACTCTGGACTTGGAAGGCTCGCAGAACCTTAGGCTGTTGCTGTATGAGGATGCCGCGAGGCCCGTGCTACGGGGAAAGTGCACTTTGAAGGTGAGCTTATAGTGGTGTATATCCGTTGTCTCGAAAAGATGTTACACATCAAAAATAGTACATACATTTGTTTTTATAAAAAAATTAACTTGACTGTTATCGAGGACACTGACAAATGCACGTGCTCTATGCGCGAAAATATCACGTGATTGTTTTTACACCCCCCTCCCCCCCATTGTGAAGCACGAGAAGTGCTTAGTGTATGGTTTATCATACGAAAAAGAGAGAGATAATAAAAAGATAGACCACCCATAAGAAAGGTAAAATTGATATTTTTTACTAGACAAACGAGCAGACCTGAGCGGTATCTGTCATCTTCGATTTAGGTTGCAAGCTAACAAAAATGCAGAACCACAGATGTGTTGTCACTGTCAGGATTAAGGAAACGTTACTACGGAAAGGAAAGGATACTACGTGTTTTTTACCATTTTAACGACCCCCCTGGCTACCGTATCCTTCCAACTTAACTTAAGCTTTGTCGCACGATGTCGCACGACTGTCTTATATTAGAATTTTATACATTGTAATATACGTATGTTGGTACTCCTACAAATAAATAGAAAATTTCGTCTCAAATGACAATAAGCGGCAAAACCAATCAACAGCTAACATTCTCCCGTCCCCCCACCAGCTATCCCGCGAGTGGGTATCCGAGAATGCGAGCGGGGGAGGCGTATCCCGCACCGTATGCCTCGGCGGTGGCTCGCTGCCTCTCCGACTGCGGCTCCTACCACCAGAAAGGTCGGCGCGCCGCGTACCCTCCGCCAAGCCTGGAGCACTCTTCGGCGCCAAGATCACGCACGTGGCCAAGTAAGTGACGCACACATATCTGTGCTCCACCTTGGCGTTGTAACACTTTCGCTGAGCAGTCACTGCATCGTATGGACATCAGGAGCCCAGACGCATCACCCACGCGTTGCCGACCCTTTAAAAACCTTTCACCCCTTGTAGAACTCCATGTTGTACTCTCCAGGTAGTGCTAAGGAGGTAGTATCTCTGTGCTGATTGTGAAGTTTTTTTGTATAAGACAAGACAGGCATTTGACCGCCATCTCACTTATCTCGTTCTACATCCCCAGACGCGAGAAACGGAACATTCCGTTCATAATCAGCGCGTGCGTGCGAGAGGTGGAGCGCCGCGGGCTGCACGAGGTGGGCGTCTACCGGATCTCGGGCAGCGCCTCGGACCTCAACCGACTCAAGAAGAGCTTCGAGACCAGTGAGTGACACATACGCACACACATATAAACACTCCGTCACACATATAGACACCCTTCATCGGAGTCCTCCTACGCAGCTTATAGACTGTTCAAATTCTACTTTGTAGTGATGACACTTGCTATCACTACAGACGTTTAGAAGACCCACAAAACGCTGCACAGCCTGAATACTGAATTTACCCAAACTTCGACTTTTCGTAGTCGCTTACATTGCCTCTTGTGTGGATTCTATAAGTAAAAAAACGGGGTGCCTCGCAGCCTCTTGGCAGTTACGCTTTTTAGCCACATTATAGTCACAAGAGAAAAGTGACTTTAATGTGGCTGGTGGCTGTGGCTATGACTACAAAGTGTGATTTTTCTAGTACTCGATGATGTAGGATAACCTACGGCGCCCTCACAGTCTATTAGATTTCTACGTCAACGCACGGCGGCAAATAGTCGCGCGTGAGCGTTTCACAATTTCAATCGTCAAAATACTGTCGTGTTATTAGACATAAAAAAACAGCTTTAAAATGACGAATCGATTCCAGCCAATGACGGCTTTATTTCGACATCAGACCTTACCGAAGCCACATATCAATCAGTTATGTTTGGAACAAGACACGTGCACATTTAAAAAAAAACGACAGGCAACTCACTCATGAAGAAGTCTCCCAACATACGGACTAATACTCTGAAACCTATATGCTAAATCCTGTGTCTTCTTTCGCGTATTTAAAATATATGTTTGTAAATTACGAATATAATTTCACAGATGCCTATGAAGCAGAGCAACTTTTGAAAGAGGTGGACATTCACTCAGTGACAGGTGTATTGAAACTGTACTTGAGAGAGCTTCCCGAGGCTTTGTTCACTGACGCGCTGTATCCAGAGCTGCTCAAAGCTTGGGGTGCCACTCAGGTATGAAATCGCTTCATTTATAATACATAAATAAATATTATACGGTACATTTACTATTGATTACTTACCAGATTCCAGATGTTAAAATCGAGAGACAATGTAGTCGATTTTATAGCTTTAGCAAAAAAATATGAAGTTTCAAAAAAAAATTATTTGAAAATCGTTGCTGTTAAAGAATAAATTCACGTCTTTAGTGCTTTTCTATTACCGATTTGTGAAAAATATTGCTGATATTGCGAAACTATTAACACAAGCGAGATAATAAACTCACTGAAGAACTAAAGAGATCAGAATAAACTCAAGAAAATGAATTACATGGCTATCAGAGTTGGAGTATCCCAAGTTAATACGTTAATAGCTTGCCTCAATACGTCAATGCAATAATCACAACGTTAGGAATTTTTGGCTGCCTTTTCGCGTTAATACCATTTTTGTTACGGACAACTTCAACTTGTGATAGATTTTATAGCTTTACAATTGTTAGTGCTGTGAATTACTTCTCTGTTTTATACAAAATCAGCTCTGATGTTAACATAACTACTTACTTTATGTTAGTGTTACTTCTGTTATATTTAGAATAACGCGAGAGCGTTTAATATTCGGGTTTCTAACCACGTACCTTGGGTTTATGAGTGGCCGATAATTCAACGCAATGGGTATGCATTATTTTCACTGGACAACTAGAGATCTGCGATACTAAAAAACTGAGTTAACGGTTATTGTAGTGTGGCGTGACTCTGTAGCATGTTCTAGTTCCAATAGTAGCTGACAACTTGTTAGAAAGAGGGTAGATCATTTAAGCCCGATCTATTGCTAGCCAACACTACCCGCAGACTTCTAGTCGACTCGTAACCACAAGCCCGGAAAATACTTATAATATATGCGTGAAGTGTAGTAAGGTCTGTATTGAAATACGAATGTTTTAAAAAACCTTTTTTATTTACTGTTTCCAGGGCGCCGGCACGTCCGTAGATTCCGGTCCAGCGCAAACCCGAAGGCACGCGCTACTCAAATGTTACGCCCAACTTCCGGATCTCAACAAGAATTGCATCGATTTTCTGCTCAACCACTTCGTCAAGTTAGTATTGCTTTTATATCTATCATCGGCCGGTGTCCGGTTACTTAATGTGGAACTAGATCGTCCGGTTGTAGTAGTAATAGTACTAAAGGGATGTTATCTACCTATCTATGCAGCTGACCGTATCAGCCGTATCATCACAGCTCGCGAGTACATTTTTGTGTGGGTCATTCCCGAGCTTTTCCAGACACAATTATAACCATACACAATACAAACCCTCCTCCTTACAGAGTGAACCAGCACGAGTCCGAGAACAAGATGTCTCTGCACAACCTGGCTACGGTGTTCGGGCCGACGCTGCTACGGCCGGGCAGTGCCGGCGCGGGCGCCAAGCAACGCACCGACCTCCTAGCCGCGGGAACCGTGGACGCCATGGCCCAGGCTGGCATACTATACTGCTTGTTACAGCAACGACAGCTCGCCGCACAGCTGTCTTCCCACCACCGGCCATTGCCACCCCTCGACTGACCCCGCCCCCTGCCGCCCACGCCCCGCACCAATACAGTATTCCACGAGCGACGCTAACTGAGTATGACGAATGGGAAAGGAAATAGCCCAAGTGGTGCCCGCCGAAAGCGGTGGCGAAATCCGCCGAGATATATTATATTGGCTATCGTGGAGATGCCAATGAGGAAAACTCGTTTTGAGACGAGATGGCATGTTGTCAAATAATGCGTGTATTTTGATATATTTGATGTGCCCAAAAAGAACTAGCATAACTAGAATTCCCTGGCAATATAGTACATAATATGGCGAATCGGCACGCTCGTGACCTGTCATCGCCATAGAAATTGAACCATAGGTCCCGTCCTCCTTACGGAGTGAGGAGTTTCTTTTGTCATTGGGTTGCCCACCCCATTGCTAAGGTAGAACGTATTTTTATGGACTTTTAGGGTAGCAGATATTGTCAACAATTTATATTTTTTATTGAAGCTTTTCGTTTAATGTTCATCTGCCGTAAATATTCGTAACAATGATTCACATTTACCTTCCGATATTTTGTAAACGTATTGGACTATAAAACAGCATCTGCTGACATAATCAAATACATTCCGCAAATTAAGAAAATTACAGACTGAATGTAGATTTATTAATTAGTGTTGTATTTTACAATTATTGGACGTTTACACTTATGAGAAATCGTTTTGATAAAACCGCGTTCCCAAGACTGCTCTCACACTGCCAGGTAGGACAAGATTTTATAATTAAATAATGATAGGTTTACATTGAGTAATCAATTTTTCTAAATCTTGGCCATGCACATTAAGTAGTCATTATTTTAATGTAGTGAGGGTAGTCACATTACATGAGTAAAACCATGGACCAATTTACTAGAGTCAAGATACTTTTATAAGCAAGAATAATAGAAATAATTTGATCAGGCTTAGCAGAAATGAAGAACCCCCCCACTACGTGTTTCGATTAATATTGGTACATACAAAAAAGAAATGCTCATTCAGGTAACACAATTTATTTATACATCATCATATAACAGACATCATACTGACGCGACCGAATTTCATTAAATGTATTAAATAATTTTTCCATCTTCACTAGTTAAGCAGTTATAAGAAACACGTAACAAGTAAATATAAACCGCCTGAGTCGCCCTGTTGTAGTAGAATAATTTTGTTGCTTGTTCTTCCGAATTAACTACAAGCTCAAGCTGCAGCGTAACTAAAAGCCTCTAGTTATTTTGGTCCAGGGATCGACAAAATTAAGAGTATTATTATAGTGGGACCGAAAGATAATATTGGTAATTAACTTAGCATTAAAAGTGGTGCAGACTGATATTATTAATGAAATATGTGCGAGCACTTGTGGATTTTTTGTTAGCAAGGTGGTCCCTTTTTCATACAAATTTAATGAAACTTTTGATGAAGTTTCTTTAAGGGTTTAGCGTTTTTAATGGACGTTTTTTCAATTGGCTGTTAGTAAATATATCCAATTGAGCGTGAATTTGTACATGTTAATAATATAAAATAAAGCAATGAACAAACAACGCCATCTAGCGGCGAATTGTGGTTTTTTAGTTTTAATTGCTTTATTTTATATAATTAAGCTATAGAAAGTCATTTGGTACACCATTGAATACATTTTCTACGAGTATAAACTATAAACTATGATACAATAACAAAGAGTGAAAGAATGGTAAGAGAAATTTTGTATGGGAGTCGGACCACGGGCCAAATATTTTAGTACCCTTTTATTCCAAATTTATAAAAAATACTTTCATAATACATTGATAATTTTATTAGCAGAATATGATCACAAGTTGACAACGTTAATTTAAACGAATTATAACGCGATTTTCGTCCTTAATGTAGCATTTTAAATGCTAGTCTTAGTATTCTTGTATTATGTTTATTATAATAAGTCACCAATTTTGTAGCACTATTTTAGTGACATTAATGCGTGAAATTGCTTACAAACTATATTGTAGTATTAGATTTTTAATTTCACAAGTAGTTTATTAGTACTTGGTGTTATATTAGTACTTAAAGATTTACCAAAAAGGAAATTATGAGAACAAAGTTATTTCCACTTTTATATTTTAGCAATTTGTTGAATTCCCTCATTTATGATGATTTATTTCGTTGAGTAACTTATTTAGAAGTAAGTAAAGCAATCCTATAAATGACATTTCACTATTTCTGATCACCAAAGACCATAATAACAAAATGTCTCAAAATGAAGTCAGTGCAATATTGTGTTCAGTTCTATGTGTTACATACCCGAAATTCGCAGTCTGGCAAAGAAAAAAATTTTAGATAAAAAAAAAATACGAACTAAATAACAATAGTATATTTACACTTGCTAACCTTAATCTAGTAGGCTTGCTACACCTATTTAAAAAAATATTGAAAAAAATTGTGCCTGCAGGAAATAATTCAATTTTTAAATGATCATAAAACACTACCTAGCCAGTGTAACACACACATACAATTAATTAGATGGTTGGGAATCCTATTTTCACAATTTAGTTGTAAATTTCATATCCTAGTTGCAAAAAGTATCATTCTATTTCTTAACTCTTAAAAACGTACGAGTTGGTATTTGCAATTGTGCATGAAATTGAAATGCAGCTATCAGTATTATTTATAGTCCATTTCCATAAACATTATGTAAAACAATGTTTTCTATAACACTTGTATTACATACCTGACTGGTATAGAGACATTCCAATGTATTGAATTGATGTTAGACTGAAAATGGTATGTACTATTATTATTATAGTACATACGTAAAGTTGCTGTTGCCAAACTAACTATTGCCAATTACTATGATTTAGTTACAGGTACCTTGTTCGAACCCCAGTAGTACCAATGACTCTTTACTAATTTATGTACAGTCGAGGAAACTGAATGTTTAGCAAGTTGATATTAGTCTGAATTTGGGCGTGTTAATATTTTTCGACGTGTGGTTTGTCATTTAATGTCATTATGCGATGTTTCTCTTACCCTGAGTTACGCGAAAAGGTGCAGTGAAGTTTTACGAAGGTAGACAGCTCAACGACTGACTTATGATGAGAGACATTTAGAATTTTCAACGGTCATTACGACATCTGGGTGTTTGAACATTTCTTCGTACCTAACAAAAACTTTCACTTACAAGGACCTTGAAACTGGATAGGTTCTCCAAGAACAACCCACACCAACACTTCCTGACAAATCGTGTTGTGAGAATGCAGAACGAGCTTCCCGAAGCTGTGGTGGCGGTAAAGTACACAAACGAATTTAGAAATAGATTAGACAAATTCTTAAGAAGAAATATAGGTTAGAAGAAAGTCAGATACAGGCAATCCAAGTTGTTGACAACTGCTTGCCTGATAAACAATAATAAATGTAGAAAACACCAAAACTGCTAAACATTCAGTTTCCTCAACTGTACATTAGTCAGATACTTAACATTACCCATATATTACCCAATGCCCTTACAGTGAGGGAAACATAGTGATAAAACCTGAACATTCTGACTGGATATGTAAGCATGGTCCAATCAGGTCAGGTTCCCTGTTTTCAGCATCACGGATGTCAGAGTCAAGCAGTCACTTTACTGTGATTACCTAATCTGTTAAATCCTGGATCACGGTCAAGGCGGATCCCAGGCCCTCGCGCGACATTAACGTCAAGATGATTATTATTTTACCGATTTATTTAGAAAAGAAGATTGTAAATAATGGTGGGTGCTGGGTTTGTTACAAAATTCAGAAGTGTCAATAATTACATTAATCAAAGAACAAAAAAATAAATATAAATGACAACCATTGACACATCAAGTAATTTTTTGTACAATTTCCACGAAAGTGACACTTTAACGAAAGCCATATCCAGTAAATAATTTAAAAATGATTATTTTTAAACTTTGCTAACCCAATGTCCATTTTTTTATTTTAATTAGTACTTATGTTTCACTACTGTATTGTTTTAATAAATATTTTTACATTAAACATAATGTGAGCTAGGGATATATGGGTCTTCCCATACAATCTGAAAATCATATTAGATTCAGTATGTGTTACAATTAACTTTTCACCCATAACCTTGTTGTTACCTTCTATTCCCTAAATAAGTTTTAAACTTAATCAGAAGACATACACTTATTGATTTAAATCCATTTATAATATTAGAGAGTGGTTTAATGTATTTATGTACCCAATTTAGTTATATCCCTTTGTATTAAATTTTTGTATATAAATGACACTAAAATGTAGTTATGTACCTTTCGCAATAAAATGTATTTTTATTACACTTTAACTTGATTTTTTGATTTGATTGATTCCACTTTCATGCTAAAATTAATATCAGTTATAAAATATTAATTGATATCAATAAATTATTAAATTAATAGGTAAGTCTTCAAATTCAATTATTTCTTAATTCTAACAATATTATTAGTATATAGGTGTGTGAACAAATCCATTAATTTTATTTCAGAAGATTTTTCATTAAAGTACACATAAACAGCAATAACTAATATTACAAATGATGCTAACAGTTTTGATTTTCTAAATACAAATATTGATATAATTATCATACCCGTGTACAATGCCAGTCTTCTGAGAGTCCATATTAACAAATCAAATTCTTCATTACCTACACACACACCTGCCCACAGGACTGAGTTGCTTTCACAAGAAGTGCAATTAGAAGGTCCCTCATTTTGACAAGTTATACATGACGAATGACAAGGTTTGCAAGAATATGATCCTTCTTTGTTAACACAGTATTCTTCCGACTTGCAAATAGATTGATTCAGGCATTCATCTATGTCAATACATGTACCAACATCAATTTTCCAACCCACCCTACATTCAATACAAGATGCAGCACCATGTCCTGAGCAACCTTTACATGATTTGTGGCATGGTCGACACCCTGTACCAGTGCTATAATAATCATTTGTACATCCATCGCAAAGTTTTCCAGTATAGCCCTTCTTACAAACACAGGATCCGTTACCAGTTCGAGTACCTTCACCAGCACATTGGCCATTGCCAGAACAAACAACATTGTTTTTGTCCATTAGACATGTAGTGCATGTTTCACCAAAATGTTTCTGTGGACAGCATAACTGTAAAATTTCTATGCAAAGCCATGAATATAAATCAGACTGCGGGTCTTCATGGAACCACCACTTTTCAAGAGCTTGTTCAGCGTCTTCAGCTAGAGAATAGCACTGATCTTGATATTTTTTTATTTCAGAACATAAACCTTCTTGGACTTCAACCAGGCGTATTTCACTCCTTGAGTACGACTTCAATTTACTTTCTTCCCAAGCCGCATCACCTCCCTCGAACTTCCCTCTAGAAGTTTTGTCCAACCAATGGTTGAAAGAATTTGTTAACAGTTTACAACGTTCACAATCATTAGGTTTGCCGGACTCAAGAATGTCCTCCGGCAAATTAAGTTTTTTACTAAAAATAAGTGGACACCCTATTATCATGCACAACATAAATAATGTCGATAATTGTGTATTCATATTTACCAAAATGTCAAGGTATTATTTGTTATTTTGTTATATTTTCCCCTATTTTCAATTCAAATTCCAATAACATTGAACTATCTATAACCAAAAAATCATTCGGATAATTTAGTTTAGGATAGGTTAGGTAGTTATTCGTTCAAAAATAGTCGCCTTTTCTAAGCGGTATACAAACGATACAATTTGGTCGGTGCATCAAAGAAAACTCGATTCCGACCGATTGACAATCCACGCGATGGTAAGTCCGCGGTGTGGTCTTTGGTCAACGTGGACTTAGTTTTTGGTCTGTTTTTACAAGAAAGAAAATCGCTCGGGCGTTTTGAACATGCGTTTTCTATAAAATAAAATATAACGTGGTAGTTGGAATCTGAAAGAAATAGACGATGGCTGATAAACTAAGGTAAGATTCTGAAATGTTGTTCAATATACAAAATGGTTCATATCGGATAAGTTGAGAAATTACCAAAAAAAAAAAGTGGTTTAGTTCCAAAAAAGCAAGCTTTTTTTTTGTAAACTAACCAAGATTTTCATCAAATACGGTTTTTGTTTCAGTATCCACTCAAAGTTTGATATGCGTGGTAATTACGAGCCGTCAGATTCTGAAGAAGATGGTCCTTCACCTACAGAACGACGATTACTTGATAAAGTGCGTAAAAGAAAACGTCAAGATAGTGATAGTGAAGATGAGGTCTACGGGTTCTCGGAATCCGATGATGATATAGAAAAAAAGAAGGATGATTTGGGTATAGCCGACAGTGATGTTGAAGGACAAGAGAAGTCAGATGATGACTTGCCAGATTCTAAAGCTTGGGGAAAGAACAAAAGATCGTATTATGCTACTGACTATGTTGATGAAGACTATGGGGGCTTTGGAGATGAAGAGGAAGCTGCTCTCATGGAAGAAAAAGAAGCAAAAAACATCCAGAAAAGACTTTTAGAACAGTTAGGCGATGAAGACTTCAATCTAGATTTTTTCGCTAAACCGACCTCCCATGTTGAAGGCAAAGAAACTGTTATCAAAAGTGATTTAAGCCAAATGTCAAAGCGCCAAAAAATGCAATTACTGGAGAAAGAAAGTCCAGAGTTTGCTGGCTTAGTTGAAGATTTCAAAACAAAGTTGACGGTTGCTAAAGACGATTTACATCCAGTTTTGAAACTTGTTAAAGATGGAAAGCTACCTAAATGTCCAGCTTCTAAATTTGTCAAGACCAACTATGATTTAATACTTAATTATTGTACTAATATCAGTTACTATCTATTACTTAAAAGTCAAAGAGTTAATATACAAAATCATCCTGTAGTGAAGCGATTATACCAATACAGACAAATGTTAAACAAAATGGAGCCAATATATTTAGAAGTTATAAAGCCACAAATTGATACAATTCTAGAAGCAGTCAGAAACAATTTAGAATTACATGTTACTGAGCTCACTAAGGAAGTCCTAAAACGTAAAAATGGCAAATCATCTCTTGAGTCGACACCCAAAAAACTCAAATTGGTCAGTGCTTTGGAAAAAGATGAAGGTGAAGATACAGGTGTTTCAGATAATGAAGAGGAATATGAAGGTAATGACTTCTTTAAAAATTATGATTCACAAAATATTCAAAGAAATAATGAAGAATCTGAAGAGAGTGGTTTCTCTGATAATGAAGTAGTATCATCAAATAATGAAGCTTTAGAAAATAAGGCTTCTACATCACAAGATGCAATTACTGAAGAAAAACGTGATATCACTTATCAAATAGCTAAAAATAAAGGCCTAACACCATATAGGAAGAAAGAACAAAGAAATCCAAGAGTAAAACATAAGCTTAAGTATAGAAAAGCCAAGATTAGGAGGAAGGGTGCAGTACGTGAAGTAAGAACTGAGGTCAATAAATATGGCGGTGAAGCCTCAGGTATTAAAGCAAATGTTAAAAAGTCTATTAAAATAAAATGAATTGTAATCATAATTACTTTATTATATAATAATGTATTACAAGTTATATTGTAACAGTCTAATATAACATATACAACAATAAACATGTTTTGATTAATTTTGCCACCTGTAACAAAAATATTAAAAATTAAAATTCATTGATTTCAGACGAAATAGTCCATATTACATTAGAATGTCAACGTTATGAGTACAAAGTCAAATAATTTATCTAATCCCATAACTAAATATTTAGGTACATTACATTCAATCACCTCTTTCCCGAAAGGGTAGACAAACTATAATGTAGTCATACATATAAATACTTGTGACCCCTGTACCAATGGGTTTTTCTAGAAACTATCACATGCCGATAATCTGTCAGTGGATGTAGTTGTCATAAGCGACATAGGGCAGCTTAAAACTTATCTTATTCAATAAACATAGCCATAACTTGTAGAAAAATGGTTTCAGTGGTAACTGTAAAAATTGTAACACTTACAATTTCAAAACTTTATCCTTTCCACCTGATGCAACAAATGCACCATCTGGGGACCAGTCCACTGCATAAACCTCATCAGCATGACCTGGTAAGTCTAGTTCAATTTTTTTCGTCTTCATGTTCCAAACTGAAATAATAATGAACAAAAATTACATTAATGTCCCGAAGCTAGATCAAATATTTTTAGACAGGTTAGACCAGCGGCACTCAACTTCGGCGGCATCATCGGAAAGTGATTAGGAATTTGTAGATAAATTTCCAAAGTGTATGTAAATATTAATTCCGCCATCGCACCACGCGCCGTGGGCTGGGTACTCATCCCTACTACGAAGACTCTCTGTTGGTCACCACGCGAAGGTTTGAAAGAACGTTTCTCGCTCGTTTGATTCGGATGTGGAATGAGCTCCCAGCCAGTGTTTCCTTTGGACTATGACATGGGATCGTTCAAGAGATATATTAGAGGTCTCTTCAGAGGCTGGCAACACATTGGTAAACTCCCCTACCAGGTGGTGGAATACCACCTGGTAGTCCACCACCTGCCTAGACCTTTTTAATGGATCCATCAGACAGAACGTCACGCGGTCGAGTGTTCTGCGTTCTTGTTCTGTTCGAATTAGTTAAGGTTGACCGACGCGGTCTGGGGCCCTATTTTTGAAACCGCTCGCATCCACGCGAACGCTACCTATCTCTTTTACACTCATAGTAAGTTGCTAGTGATAGAAAAAACCAAGCATTAGAAGACGAGCGCTCGCGTGGATGCAAGCGGTTTCAAAAATAGGTCCCATGATCGCCTGCTGTGTGAATACGTAGGTATGTCTATGTAACGTAATTCAAAACAACGACCACCAACGCGTAACCTCTGGTTGCCTCGTGACCGCTTTCTATCTGATGAAAGCCAACTTGACCTTATTCTCCAGATGACCACGAAATTTGACGTCGTTAGAAATATCAAAGGCAAGTATCCCGATATTAGGTTTGGCTATAAAGATATACGACGAAGTAAACGCACTAACTTGTTCCTTTTGGGGTTAAATTGAATGTATTTAGACTAGGGTCTAGGATTAGGATTGCAAACTAGGTCTAAAGTAATTTCAGATATAAGTTGACTATCGGCTTCTTTGACTCCACTCCAAGGTTTGCTGGTAGAAAACTCAATTGTAGAGCTTAGCTTGCCTATGTACTTCTGTTCAATTGTAAATATATTTTGTGTACAATAAAGATAAAAGAAGTTTATTCCGACACTCGTTGACGTGTCTGAGAAATGTTTGCTATCTGTCCAATTTCTTTGATACTACCGGTACATAACTGGTACTCTTTATTACTTTGGTACTGTTATCTGCTCAGTAATGAAATTTACTAGATTGTAACTACGTATACTACTAAACACTACTACTAAGACCTGTATATGTACAATATTATTTTATAAAGATGGCATGCTATCGGAGGTACCGATGCAGTTAATGATAAGCAGAAGATCGTTTGCTCATTTGCCTCCCACTATTATTAAAAAAGAACAGCGTTTGGGATAAATGCAGTTCTGCAGGACTCCAACATTCATGGACTTGGAGTAGGAATCGTCGACAACAACCTCAAGTACCTTAAGATCCGTAAGAAAGCTGAGAGACCCATCTGCATAATTTCTTAGGCAGCACATAGGAAGGAAGTTTAGATAGAAGAACGTTAGTTGCCTGTGGCTTGTAGTTGTGAGGATCGAAACGTCGCCTTTTTAGGGATCGGGTGTACTAATGCTGTATTTTACGGGGTCGGGACAATGAAGTGGAATAGAATGTCGGAAAAGACGCGCTAAACCGGATAAAATTCAGAAGCGCAAACTTTCACACGAGGGATGGATACCGTTGGGCCCACTGTATTTATAGTCGTGCTAAGAGAGAAGAGCTCCGTGCACAAATATTTAAGTATTCTAGACATCCTGCAACACGGTATAGCCGGTGGTTGTTTCGCACAGCGCTCCAGAGTCGAATTGAACGCAAGTAGTGCCCAGAAGATCGGCTTTTCCCTTTGTGTTATGGGCCAAAATGCGTACAAAGATTAACTTCGACAGCTTCGACGAGACCAAAAACTAAGCGCTTCTGATGGAAGACAAGCCAGTCTTTCGCCAATATTGGCGATATGTTCTGCATTCCGTATGGAAATAGCTCTTAAGGGACTTGTAGGATAATTACGTAACGCTGTGGCCACCAGCAATACTCTGATTTCAATGATTGAAATTGTTACTTTAGCGATTACGTATGATTGATTTAATAGTTTCAGTTTATTGCAATGGAACTTTGTTAGCAACTGAACCTATGAAATCGTTGATACAGAATCGCAACAGGAAAAATTTTAATCATTGAAATAAGAATTGTTAGCAACAGTCCTGGTTATATAGTTATTACTTCGTTTTTGGATCCTTGGAGGAAAGTTGGAGGAGGATAGAATTTAATGTCGCGAATGGCCTTAAAAGTTAAATTTTGAGAATAGTAATTTACCTTTCAGTGTGGAATCAGCACTTGAACTAAGCAGAAGTCTTGAATCTGCAGACCATGCTACCATGTAGACTGCCTGTACATGACCACGAAGAGTGGTAATAAACTTTCCTGAAGCTGCTTCCCATAATTTCACTGATTTATCAAATGATGCTGATGCTACTAGCCTGTTAAGCATAATATTGAATAATTAAAGATATTTAAAGCAACCACTTTACCAACAATTTCACTGAGATTGTAGTTCTCGGGTAATGTACCGACCTGGTATCTGGTGAGAATTTCACATCGTTTATAAGCTGTTGATGGCCGGTCATCCTTGCTAGAGGTCGCTTTTCTTTCTCTGGTAGCCACAGAAATAGTGTGAAATCATCAGAACCAGAGACAAGACGTTCCATATCTTGTGGACATACTGCTTCAAACCTTTCTAGAGCACGCTTTTGAAGCACAGTTTCTAAAAGGAATGGTTTATTAATATTATTTCATATATCCATGTGGCTCATTGTATAATTATCATCAATCATTGAACACTTACTATCATCAGTGTTTCCTTGTTTATCTAAAATGGGATGGAATGGTCCTGTGCGCAGCACATAGTCTGTACTCAAAGCTAGTGTGTTGACCCAATGTGCGTGTCCATCCAAAGTTCTGCATAAAATACCATCTTCTGCTCTCCATACCTAATGAAAATATGACTTATAGAATATTATGATTAAGATGCTAATTAAAATAACTGTCATATTAAATGGTAAATCATTATATTTCTATGGTTTACCTACTTTAATAGTTCTGTCCTGAGATGATGTATAAATAAGTCCACTGCCACCCCATTTCACAGATGTCACTGCTTTGGAATGGCCAGTTAAACTGAGGATAGTTAGGCATGTGACAGTATCCCATATCCGCACATCACAATCTTTTGAAGCACTTGCTAACTTTCGGCATTCTGGATTTCTGCAGATAAATCAATATGGAAGGTCACAAATTTTATCTTAAGATGTTTAGTAGTACAGCAACATAAAGTATACATTATATTTTCATAAATTTTTTAATTAATAGATAAGATTGCCATCATACTAATTAATTATACTTGATGTTAAGTGTGTTCCATTCTATTATGGAACAACCCTGCCTACCAGAAAAGTGGTATGGCAGTGGAAAGAGGAGCTGACTGAAATGTTAAACAATTTAATTTTTACTATAGGTACTTTGTGGTTAGAAATTAAAGTAGCAATGCCACAGAATATTAATATTCTTTGACAGCTTTAAAAATTAGTATTTTTAGGGATATATTATCTATTTTTATTTCTCTAAAGATAGAAATAGACCATTTTATAGCTGAATATTGTAAGCTCTAACAATAATTTTGCAACTGATAAAAAGTAACTGATTGTTTAAAAAGGCTCATCAACACTGCTTCTTTACAAAAACCTAAATATACAGTGTGGCCTACAACCGGGGCAAATATTAAATACGAAGGCTCTATAGGTCACCAGTAATTAAATCATTATGGTACCAACTAATTAAAATCAAAACTTAACTTTTTCTTTTTTCTAACAAACTTAATTGTAAATTTCAATGTAATGCAAACAAAGCAATTGTTCCGTCAACTCGATCGAGTTCATTCTGCATCGTACTTATTCGGAGCTACTCGGAACGTCTAGTTGACATTTTATGGGTTGTGTCCGCTGATGCCCTGTACCACGACATTGACAATGTTAGCTATAATATCGCTTTGCAAAAATCACTGATTATGAATCGTAACTTTAAACTCTTATTGTGTGTAATGCATGGGTTTGGGTTTACTAATATCTTTTCAGAAAATACTAATACTCTAGTCTCTATTTTCAATATTAGCCCCAGTTCTAGGCCACACACTGTATATAAGTTTAATAATAATATAAACATTGTCACTGACTCTGGGAGGTAGCTGGATTTGTATAAATGTTATTTATTTAATACCTGTGATAGGGTTCCCAAGCCAATGCAGTAACCCACTGTTTATGCCCCATCATAGTTTTTCCCAATTGATTTCCAGTATCGGCATCCCAGAGTATTACTTTGCCTGTTTTACATGCTGAGGCCAATTTTTTACCATCTGGTGACCAACTAATACACAGCACCCAATTTGTATGGCCTGAAAAGAAGAAAAATATTGTTTGGGTAATTTAAATTTTAATAAATAACCTAGATCACTCATGAGATCTGAGGAGTGTTTGTGGATGAGTAACACCTTTAATTCTATGATTAAGCTCAAAAAATGTTGATATACCATATTTCATGTAAAGTAATGTTGACTGTGATGTTGTTTACTGTTAACATAAGATAACCAATCTAACCACAGGCATGAGGCACATCAGTTAAGCCTTCTTCCTTATTTTATAAGAAAATATACAAAACAAATCTCATTACCTTTACAAACATGCATTGGAGTCTGGGTATGCAAATCCCAAAATCTAACAGTTGTGTCACCAGATCCACTAGCTAATTGTCTGCCAGAAGGACTAAAACTGGTTGATATAACAGCTTCAGCATGCCCAGGGATAGAACTGTTGATAGAACGGTAAAATTATATTAATAGTGTCAATGTAAAAGACAACTAATCTAGGATGCTACCACCTAACTGTTGGCGATAGCGTGAGAGTTTTTACTTTATGAAAGCTAGCTATTCGAATTAGGTGGTCCCATTACTCTTACATAATAGGCAGGAAGACCCTTCCTCATAAATATAAAATTGTTACCCTTAGCCTAAGTAGGAATGCGTACCTTGTACACCTGGTTACTGGTCTCACCCTGAATACTGCCTGTTGCTGGTATATTATTTCAATGACCTCCTCCGTATTCAAACATTTTATGTCTAGAGCATCTTTTAGAGTAGATGTTATTTCTCTATCATTCACAAAAAATAGAAATGGCTTGTCTTCCTGAAGAAAAAAATGTTAATTTTATTTGAGTTTTTGCGCATCACATTATTAATTTTTTAATTTGTAGAACTCAAGATAATACATCCGAATTACAGAGAACAAGTGTGAATTGCCAAAGCTATTACCTCTTGCAAAATAGCATTGCAGATAAGTTGAAGTTGATCTCTGGTTACATTTAGTGGCAAGTCTAAAGGGCTGCCGGTATCTTCTCCTGTATCTGATTTAAGTCTAGCTTGAACACAGGAAGGCAATTCGTTTTCAAATTCCATTCTTTATAAGACGCAACAAAATTCTGGTTAAACAAATGTAAATAAACAATTCCAGTTTCATAACCTCAAAAAAGCGTGGTAGACACCGACACTCCGTTATTCACGAAGGAAGTCCTACGAGGGAGGATATTATTAACAGCGGTAATCAGTGGAACTACAAACATTAGTTAACTACATAGCTAGGCTAGAGGCATCAGCGCCTTTCACCTCTATAACTAACTTGTGGACTTCCGTAAAACCACGCGTGAAACGGAGTACACACTGTACACAAGTCGTGTACCCGACCAATAATAAGATTATTGGTCCGTGCATGCACACCTGACATTGACATTTTAACGTTTGCCAAAAAACTATAAAGCTTGCTATTAATTAAAGAAGTGCGATAAGTTGGATAGTGTGTGGTAATTCGGGTTGGGGTCGGGGCAAAGATATTGGACATAGGGTTGGAGACACTTCGAACGCGCGATTGACAACTGCAATGTCGACAAACTTTTTTATTTAACTCTTGCAACATTTTTTCTGCAAATGTCCGACTTTCGGCATTTCACTTACGTGTTATGTTTATTTTCTGAGATTTGCAGTTTGTAGCAGAACTCTTCGTATACAATGAAATTTTTGTACTTTTTATTTATTTTGTGGACTACTGTGAACTGTGATGAACACACACACTTCTATAAAGATGCTGAACAAGTGGTGTTATGGATGAACACCGTGGGCCCCTACCACAACCGACAGGAGACGTATGCATATTTTTCCTTACCATTTTGTGTCGGCACTAAAGTTACTATTGGCCATTATCATGAGACCCTGTCTGAAGCCCTACAAGGAGTAGAGTTGGAGTTCAGTGGGCTGGATATCACCTTCAAAGACAATGCCCCAACTCAACAATTTTGTGCAATTGAGCTGAATGACCAGTCCTACAAAGCATTAGTATATGCTGTTAAAAACCATTATTGGTATCAAATGTACATAGATGATCTTCCAATATGGGGAATTGTTGGAGAAATTGATGGTGATCAATACTACATTTGGACCCACAAAAAGTTTGATATTGGGTACAATGGAAACAGAATAGTAGAAGTTAATCTTACTGCGGAAAATAAGCAACTTTTGACGCCGGATGCTAAAATACCTTTTACGTATGAGGTCAATTGGAAGAAGAGCCATATTCGGTTTGAAGACAGATTTGATAAGTATTTGGATCCCAATTTTTTCCAACACAGAATTCATTGGTTTAGTATTTTTAACAGTTTCATGATGGTGATATTTTTAGTTGGTTTAGTATCTATGATACTCATGAGAACTCTGCGTAAAGATTATGCTAGGTACTCCAAAGATGATGATCTTGATGATTTGGAAAAAGATTTAGGGGATGAGTACGGGTGGAAGCAAGTCCATGGTGATGTGTTTCGACCTGTCCCTCACTTGGCAGTTTTTTCAGCCCTTGTGGGTGCTGGACATCAGCTCACTGTGGTGGTACTAGCTGTCATTATTTTTACCATATTTGGAGAGTTGTACACTGAAAGAGGTTCTTTGCTATCTACAGCAATTTTTATTTATGCTGCAACTTCACCAGTAAATGGGTACTTTGGTGGATCACTGTATGCTAGGATGGGAGGCAAGTTATGGATAAAACAAATGTTACTCTCTGCCTTTCTATTACCAGTATTAGTTTGTGGAACTGCTTTCTTCATCAACTTTATTGCTATGTACTACCATGCTTCAAGAGCTATTCCATTTGGCAGTATGATAGCTGTGATGTCTATTTGCACTTTTGTTATTTTACCCCTTACATTAGTGGGCACAGTACTTGGTCGTAATTTGGCTGGTCAGCCAGACTACCCTTGCCGTATTAATGCTGTACCAAGACCTATACCTGAAAAGAAATGGTTTATGGAACCATTTGTCATAATAATTATGGGTGGAATTTTACCATTTGGTTCAATTTTCATTGAAATGTATTTCATATTTACTTCATTCTGGGCATACAAGATTTATTATGTTTATGGGTTTATGCTGTTAGTATTCCTGATCCTAATGATTGTGACTGTATGTGTAACAATTGTTTGTACTTACTTCTTGTTAAATGCAGAAGATTACCGCTGGCAATGGACCAGCTTTCTCTCTGCTGGAAGCACCTCTATTTATGTTTATTTGTACTCATTTTATTATTTTGTGTTCAAGACCAAAATGTATGGCCTATTTCAAACTACCTTTTATTTTGGATACATGGCACTATTCAGTCTTGCTTTAGGCATAATTTGTGGAACTGTTGGATATATTGGTACTAGTTTATTTGTCAGAAAAATATATTCAACAGTAAAAATTGATTAAGTTTTGTGATTTTATAATAGAAGTTAATTAATGAAACATTCTACCTTGCTTATCAGTTTTATATTACTATGAAATGTGATTTTTTTAACATCAGAAAAATGTAGTGTGATATCATTCTTTAAATCTATTCAAGGACATTCCTGAAAACAAAATATTATGGATGTTGATAAGAGCATTTAAAATTTATGCAGAGAAACCAATTATTATAACTGAATAGTAAAACATTGGATAAGTAAAGCAGGTCACTCATAAGTCTAGTGTATGTATTATTTCTATGGTTGGAGGAGTGCTTGTAATATACTGTGAAATTCTTTAAAGGTGATGTTTTTAAATGTTTTTCTGTGTGTGCACACAAAGATATGTGCTATTTATCTGATGATTAGATTTTGTCATTAAAATACAATTTGTTTTTATTTCAAAGAATATTACATAATTGGTTTGGGATGTGAGATTGAGAATATGTTTTTGTTTGTTCTAGGTAGACTTATCAATTTATTATTGTCAAGTGTGTAAATATTATCTTAAAATAATCCTAGTGCTGTATTTAGTAATTAATGCTGCAAGCACTAAAAATAAACAAATGACTTCAGCCCCAGGAATTTGTCTCACTATTAGAAATTACCTTCTCATGAAGCACCTGCTATTGACTTTTTACCTGATAAGTGTATGAGTTATTTGTTGGTTACATTTATCTTTTTTTTAAATATGTTTGTCATATAGATTCACTTACAGTTAAAACCACTGTTATATAGCTAGTGTCAAATAAGAAGAGACTTGGTGGGTCACGTGGTTCGACTTGCGCGAAATCCCCTCCACTGCCATTTGACAAGTCTCTTCTTTCGTGACGCGGGTTATACTGGTTCACTTAGTAGGTATACCTGTCTATTATTACTACTATAACTTTGAAAATTCAGTCCTTTCTATTACCTACTTCTATTATCTGTACCTAGTTAAAAATAATAGAGATTATTTTATTGCACTTGTTGATCACAATATCAATGTGTGTTACTTATGTGTAGGTACATTAATTACAGATAAGTCATTAAATAATCTTGTATGCCATCCAGCATATTATTATATTTATGTACCTATATTTTATTAAATTTTGTCATGAGAAATAAATATTATACTTAACTAATATAAAAAGTTACAAAAATGTGTTTCATTTCCTTTTGGGTTACCATATTTATATGCAATAGGAAATGCAAACGAATATAAAGTTGAAACCTATAAAATTGACTGCATGAAAGTTGAGTTGATGTAATCCTATAAATCGATTTGTGATCGAAATATCGGAACTGTATTTCATTGATAGTAGAACGCTACACTATTCCCGAGTCTGCCCAAGTGATACACATAGTGCACATAGTATAGTTCCTCTAGTAGGTAGTTTAAAGTAGCGGGATTCCACGGGATAATTGAAGAGTTTTGAATTGCACGCAGGGAAACAGTCATACATACAACCCTCCATAAAAGCAGACGGCCAACAGCTTACGAATTTAGAGCATCCAGCACAGGACAGCTTTCATGTAACGAAAACCGTAGCGGCAGGTGCGTTGCCACTGTGAGGATTGCTGACATGCCTCCTGCAGTTATACTAGCTGTAGTAGGTACCTACATGATGGTAAATAAGTCGGTAGGTTTCGGTTTTGTATTTGTTTACTGACAAGCGTGCGATAGAGACCACGCTCTACGAAGACGAACTGGCCGATGCGCAGTATTTATCACCGACGGCATTTGTAGGTATCCTACAAACCGAAAGAACAACAACCGAGATAATCATACACCGTGTGGTTTCCGACCAAGATATAGAATATAGGTATCACCAATCAACTTGCATGTACGCCGTGGTCCGCTTCACGGTTGTCATCACAGAACAAAATAAGATAAAGTGAATAGAAGTTTGTCGCAAAGAATTACCTAACCTTAGAGACCCTCCACTACCAGACTGATAATTATAGTAAACCCAGCCTTAGAAACAGAGCCAGACCGGCTGGGATCTTGTAGACAGGAAATGGTCAGCATTTTCTGTTTACTTTCTTTTTTATTTCGACACTGCAAGCTCCAACTCCAGCCCGCATGCCAATTGCTAAGCGGAGCGGTAAAGATACAACACATGCAAGTCGGTGCATCGCGACCGATCACGACGACGCTTCCGACGGGCACTTGCGGCCGACACGTCGTCGGCTCCATAATTTTAGGTAGGTACAGCGAATATTGTCGCATCGGCCGTGGATGATAGGCGCACAATACGAACAATGAACAGCTACGAGCTGTTGCTGATGTCAAAGAATGTCTGAATGAGCGAATGGTAAATATTAAACGTATTAAAAGTTAAATTAGGACTATATGTGCTAATTTAACTACCTACCTAAAGAAGAAAAGACCCGCGATTTCATTCTCAGTTCTTGTGTTTTCGATAATTTAGTCCATCGAAGACTACGTAAAATACAGACACAGACAGAACCGACACAAAGTGATTTCCTACTAATATTTGAAAGTAACTCGGTCTGTAGTTTACACTTACACGGCTTCAGCCGTAGTAAACTATTGCAATGATTTTGATGAAATTCGGTATGGAGATAGTTTTGCACCTTGAGGTTGGATATAGGCTACTTGTTATTCTCGTCCACTCGTAAGCTAGAACTAAAAGAAAATAAAACTAGTATGGACAAAATGGTCAGCTAATTCGTTGTATAACTATAGGTACCTACCTAAAACTGAAATGTGTCACTTATTTTTTATAGTAAGGGGGATTCCCTATTTAACATCATTGTGGTACTAATAGTTAAAAAAATAAAAGAATTGAATTGTGTCACGCACGGTCGCAAAATTGTTTTTTCCTCGCGCGGCATAGTTTGAACCCTCGATCTACTTTTATAATTCTTCGCTGCGCTCGGGATACAAAATAGCGCGTTCACCTCAAAAGTATAAATGAAACAATCTATAATGCACATCATATCCCGTGACGATAAAAGCAATGGCGCTCAAGGCGATATCTCGATAGCTCAGCGCGTATGAAAACAGGTTGCAACTTTCAATGTATTTCATAACATTTGACGATATCGACCAATTTATATCGTGTTACTTTTATAAGGTAGATTATATACGACATAAGGCAGAATAGGGTTAGAATTTGAATCTTTAAGTTCGCATAGTACACTTTAACTTGGGATTCTTCAAAAGGCATGTAGGTAGGTATTTCAAAGGCCGGCACCGCAACCGATCCTCTGGTGGCCGCTTTACATCAGATGGACCGTCTGACCGTGTGCCTTGCTTGGCAAAAAAGTTTCTTGTAGTTACGTAGTACCTACCTATCTAAACTACTCTTTTTATTAGGTAAGTGTTCTAAACAGATAAAATTAGTTTTTTTTTTCATGCAAACGGACGCCCGATTCGACCACATAAGTCGGATTGGCGCCAAACTGGCCTCTTACCCACCTGGGAGTAAGTAAGGCATTTTAGTCTTTGACAGAAGCAGTCGAATCAAACTTTAGTCAGTCTTTTTTATCCCCATCTGAAACCTGACGGGTCACTGGCGCATGTTGCGAAGGAGAAAGCCAATTTGTTTTCTCTTTTCGCGTCTAGACTGCAGGAGAAACTCCATACCGTGCTGACTGTACCATGGCAGAAGTAAAAATACACAAACAAGAGATCTTTAACATCTTGCAAAGTCTGGATGTGAACAAGGTTAGTGGACCTGATGGTATTCCAGCGATAGTCCTGCGTAGATGTGCTCCTGAGTTGTCTCCTCCTCTCACACACCTGTATCGTCTCTCACTTGAGACTTGTATCGTACCTAAGTCGTGGAAGCTTGATAATGTGAAGTTCATGCCTATAAAAGGCAGCTGCGCAGCCCCTGGTAACTACCGCCCCATTTCGGTCACCTCCATACTCTGCAAGATTATGGAGGGTGCACTGAATAATAAGCTCCTGGCTTAACTTGAAAGTAACGATCTCCTCAGCGACCACCAATACGGATTAAGCCGTGGTCGGTCGACTGGAGACCTTCAGGTGTATGCCACACACTTATGTAGTAAGGTTATTGAGAAGCACGGTGCGGCCCTTGCTGTGTCTCGGTATCTCCAAGACCTTCGACAGGGCTTGACATGCAAGCCTCCTAAGCAAGCTTCCTGCATACGGTATTCCTGTTGGTTTTTGTACTTGGTATCTGATTATATCTAGGTATCATTTTCATTTAATTTTCATTATTTGACTGGACGGTTACTCTACGTAGTTATTGATGACTCATCCGTTCTTCGACCTACCGACGCGGGGCGTTGGTTTTGTCCGCGACACTCATTTTGCTACATATTAACGACCTGCTCATGCCCAGCACCTTTGGGCATGCAGACGACAGCACAGTAACGGAGAGATATCTATCAGATGCAAAAACCAGCAGGGACGACATTCAGTCTTGTCGAGAGGCCATGATTGGTCGTCTGAAAGAAGCCCTTTAAGGTAGTCTCCGATAGGGGCGCAGCCAATTTAGCGACGTTCAACACTGCCAAAATACAGGCGTGCCTGTTCTCCGCGAATCGAAGCCCATTCCGCCTGGCTCGAACTTTCCGAGATGCGTCTGTTCTGTTGACAGACAATCTAAAGCTTTTCGGTGTTGCGCTAACGTCAAATCACAACATCAGCTGTACATTGAATCTAAAGCAAAAACTGCAGTAGAAAAGCTCGGTATCCTCTCAAAGAATAGGCGGTACTTTTAAAGAGTTGCTTCAGCAGTATCAAGCACAAATTCGGTCTTGTATGAAGTACTGTTGCCACTTTTGTGATCGATCTGTCATCTCAACTGGTTGTGCTTTGGATTCGGTGGAGAAGCGTGCTAGATTATTCGTGATCCAGAGCTATATGAGAGATGCTAAGCTACAGAGCCTCGAACATCGTTCGAAAAAAAAATTGGGTACCTCTCGCTTACGAGTCGGACCCACTAGCCACCTACGCTGCGACGCTCCGGTGATCGTAATAAAAGTAACAAAATGAATAAATGATCAAACGCAGCGAGCTCGAGCATTTGTATATGACTGAGCTGGGAATTTTTGCACGGGTTCTGCAAATCGAAGGATCAAATCAATATTCAAAGATAAGATCAGATCAAAGCACTGCATTACATTGCCAAAGAGTACAGCATTTTTTCAAATGAAGAGAATCATCAAACTTGTTTGTCTTGAAACGTGCTTCTCAATATACTGATAATCTGAGAAACGAATGACCGTTTTCACTAGACTAAGAATCGCCTAAGTTCTTGAGTTAAGAAAGAAATTAGGCGTTTCCTAAGTTTAGTGAAAACGGCAATTATACTAAAAAGTTTCTGCGAAATTAGTCATAGGTATACTAAATATATTTAAATACAACCCATTACACTCGGTAAAATTCATTGTGGAATAAAATAAAATAGCTATAATACTTAACAATACCTATAATATTTTTACAATACTCAACATTAAATAAAGAGAAATGCGCAAAATCAAACTTAGCTCTTTTCTTTTTCCCCACCAACAAATGTTTCAACATCGATTGCGCCTTTCCTGGTCTTTTTCCCGCCAGGTGTCTTCGCGTTGAATGTTTGCGCCGTGCGTTTCCTCAGTGTGCTGACATCTTCAGCTTCGTCAGGTTGGTCGGCCCACTCTAGCACCAGCCTCCTTCCGTATAAGTGGGTAGATTGAGACAAGGCTTCGACCGCACTCTAATGAACCAATACAATTAATTAGTTATGCAGTTAGAACGAAACAGTATGTTTTCTTATCAAATCAAGAAAACAGAACGATAGAATGTTACGTACCTTTGCATGCTCTTCGGCGAGATAATCGACGAACGCAAATCCTCTGTGTTGATCCGGTCCTTGGGTCAGTTTCATTGGCAATCTCAAAGTTTGTATTGCTCCAAATGCACTGTAAATTGTTGAATAGAAATTTATTTACAGGAATTTTAGTGTATTCAAAAGGAAAGAAGGATACACCATAAATAAATGCATTGTTAGAGAAGTCAACAAAGTATTTAATGGGTACATTTCAGCAAGTATGTGCGGCAAAGTAGCCGAACGCGAACTATTACTCTTTATAGGCATTTATAATTTCCTTATCAGCCTCTTGTTTACCTGAATATTTCATGTAGTTCATTTTTATTTGCTTGGAACGGCACGTTTCGTACTAGAATTTTCGTGCCGTTTTGTTTCGTCCCCTTGGTGCTCTTTTTAGAGGTCTTGATTTGATTTCTGAAAAGGATATCACAATATTATAGTGTAACCATATCGAAAACACAATAAAAGAACAATGTGTGCTTAATTTGAAACACCTGTACCTATTTTACGGTATTGACGTATCTGATAAACCATATGTCTATACTTACGTATTTCCTCTTTCGGATCGCTTCAATTCGAGAGTTTTTCCGTCCAGCGTTGAGGATTGTAACATTTTGAGAGCCTCATTGGCTTGCTCTTTTCTATAAAATTGAACGAAGCCGTAACCCATCGATAGGAGTTGCCCGGGGTTCTTTGGATCCTTCTTTTTGGCTACTGTGACGTTATGTAGTTTTCCACATGACTTGAAATGCTACAAAAAGGAATTCATATTATAATTTTAGTACTTTCTATATGGCCGTGTGATGTCCGGCAGAGTAAAATAGCACCAACCCCTTACACTAGTGGGTGTCGTACGTAAGCGACTAATGTTTTCGAGGCATAAGATCGAAAGTCTCCGTAGGCTGGAAAATGAGCAGCAGCATCTTACATTGTTATATTTATATCACTGCGATCTCTAAGCCGCCTGCCAAGTGTGGAGGTTATGGCAATAACCTTCCTTTTTGTGGTAGAGGCCCTAATTCCTGCGGTGGACTATTATGGGCTGTGATGACTTTCTATGACGATACGTACGATCCGACGAGTTTAATCCGTACATTGAAAGTACAATACTTCTTGGTTGCAAAAATCGAGTAAGTATGGTACATCTACAGTACAATTATAAAGAGGGAAAAGTAATAGTAATAAGTTCGACTTTGATCTGCTCTCTGATCTGATGACTTAGGTTGCTGGATTAAGCAAAGGTGTAATCCGCTCCTACGTTTGGATGTTGGGGGTAAACTCGGTAACTACTGAACCGATTTTGGTTTCATATACGAAATTATGTTCTATCGGGATCTCGCTAGATAGTCTTTGGTGTCATATACGAATTTTTGTTCTCTCGGGATCTCGCGGGATAGTCCGAAGTTAGCAGAGTTTCGAATTGAACGTATGTGAAAGCTAGTAAACAAATATAATTCCACACACATCTCTCCATACTAAGATTGTTTGTACAGTGTGTATGTGCTTATAAACACCCCACATACGCCGGATACCAGAGATTGATACATCACACGATAAATGAAAAACACCCAGATCCAGAACAGAAATTCAAATTCATCACTTAAATATTTGTCTACCTGAAAAACCCATGTTGAAAACGAACCGAAGTGAAAGGACAGATAAACAGACAATTATATTCAAAATTCAAATTTCAAATATGTAACTTACCATTCTCAATGTTTCCTCATCAGTTCTGAAGTTTAGATTTTTAACAAAAAGTGTGGTGTCATTCTCAGGTTCTTCGTTTTCAATTTCATTTTCGATTTCAATCTTCTTTTCGGCTTCAGGTTCAGACTTTGGCAATTCTTCTCGTTTGTTCGTTTTAGCATCCGGTTTCTCGTTTTGCTCCTCGCCTTCAACATTTGCCACCCTTTCTACCTTCTCAGGGACATCCGACGATTTAACGAACACATTCTCTGGCGCCCATTCCAAGTACAAGGGCTGCGCTTTAAATTGGGAATATGCTAGTTTCGAAAATGCCTTTTTCGCCTCAAACGGTTCCACGAAGTCGACGAGAGCGGTTATCCCGTGCTTCGGCATTAGGAACCTCGCCATGTGGCCGTGTTTATCAAACAATAACTTTATTTCCTCTTTATCCGTGCCCGCGGGTAAGTTTTTTACTAGGATGCAGGTTTTCGACCGCCTCTTAGCGGGCTGTAAAATATTACGCAAGTCAGTTCGGTTCATATGCCAACTTACCAGCCGAGCTATTGGCTATCTCAGTGGACAACTGAATTTGACATATTATAATCTTACACTATTCTAATTTGATAGGCGCTATAGCCAGTAGCCAACGTAGATGACTTAGTGTAGAATTATTTAATGCCAAATTCAGTTACCAACTGAGTTAGACAATAGCCCCGCAGATCACAGGGAATGGGTACTCACTTTGTTGAATGCGTCCAAATAAACACCGTTGTTCTCCAGAAAATTTCTGGTCTCGGTGACCAACTGAGTCTCCCCAAGCGCCAATCGTACCGCGGCGCTTGAACCTTCTGTAAAATAATGTAGCAGTCATTTAACCGATTTATTATCTATTCTAAAATCATGAACACTCATTCTGTCTTCGTTCTTACAGTGCGAGACTGATAATAATGGACCCGAGGGAGGCGTTAGTTTTCTATCGGTGTCATCAAAATGTTTACCAAAAGTTATGTTCCCAACATGGTGACATCATCATCATCACAGCCCATAACAGTCCACTACAGGACTTAGGGCCTCTTCCATGGGAGGTTTATGCCATAATCTCCACGCTTGGCAGACGGGTTAGAGATCCCAGTGTTTTGAATATATGGAAATGGAAAACGCTGCTGCCCATTTTCAGCCTGCGGAGACTAGATCTTTAGCCTCGAAAACATTAGTCGCCTTGTACGACACCCATTTGTGTAAGAGGTTTGTGCTATTCTACTCTGTCAGACACCACACGGCCGAAGATAAGCGATAAGAAACTGCTTTACCCATAATACCCATAAATCCATGTTGAAAACAGTTTTCTGTGTGTAACACCGCCAAATTACACATGACGGCAGCTGGCTTAACTTTAAACGCTCGTAAGTGTTTTTAATGTTAGTAATTTTATTTATAGTGATATACTAACTCTTATTATTTTCATCGAGAAGATGCTCCTTAGTAGTGTTGTAAGTAGACGCAACGACATCAGCTACCGCGTTGCTGCCCAGGAACAAAGCATTCCAGTTATGGGACGACTTCGCTTGTGCTCTCAGCTTCTTGGCCTTCTTTTCTTTGAACGAAAGACCATCTGAAAAAGAAAATTGACTTAAATATCTCTTATTAAATAAATATGCTTAAACAATTTACACAGCTCCATATAGCCCCAAAGTAAGCAAAGCAGACCAATAACAGAAACTAGAAATTTCAATTTAAACTTCTGCCCAGCCGGGAATCGCACCCGGGACCTGTGCGTGGCAGACCGGCCGGCATGTTAACCAACTGAACCACTCATGTCGTAATAGCCTTTTTTAATTTTCTGGCTTAGAAATGTGAGAAAAAATTATGAAAAGGAATGCTGAAGCGCGCTGGAGCGAGAGGTCCACTTCTCAAAATACATCTTGCGTGGCCTTACCATCATCACTGGGCTCCTCGGGCCTCTCTGTCTTAGCTGGTAGCAGATGCAGCATCCTGCCGCAGAATGCAGTACCGTCCAGCGCCGAGAAAGCCTTGACGGCGTGTTCCGGAATCACGAACGTGACTGTGGCGAACCCTTTGGGCTGCCGGAGTATCTTGTCTATGGGCATGTTCACGTCCGCCAGTGGGCCTGCACAAAAGACGATACATTGGACCAATAGGATATATGAATATGTATTAGCGGGACCAATAGGGCACATTATAACATATAGATCAGAGAAAGTCATCGTGCTGGTTAGTAAGCTAATACTGTGACAGTATCACGCATAATAACGAAGAAGAAATATGCTTTTATCCGCGCGCAGTTCGGATCTCTGTAAACAATCAACTTTCCTGCAGCAGCAGCCGGTAGGGCCAGTAGTTTTTGAGTTTATTCATTACAAACAAAAATATAAATCTTTTCTCTTTATAATATTGGTACAGATAGGTCAGTTATACAGATCAATGGATTAGGTGAGTCAGCAAGTTCATAGTTCATGCACTATTGGAAGGGGGGCGACTTCAGTGATGATTGGGCGCGCGCGAAAGTGCAGTTACATATTTGCCACACCCAGCCCTTGATCTTCTGACAAGCAAATCTAAGAAAATAATGAGGACTGACAAGCCAAGACAGACTTCTAATGACGTCGGGTGGGTGTTTGGGTCTGGTTTTAACCCCCGAAGAAAAGGGGAGGTATTATAAATTTTACGTGTGTATCTGTGGTTCTGTGTGTCTGTCTTTGGCATCATAGCTACCGAATGGATGGACCGATTTTTATGGGGTTTTCTTTATTTTAAAGCCAGTTTAAGCGAGATGGTTGTTAGCTTTGTCTCATTAAAATCGGTTGAGTATTTTAGGAAATATTAGAGTATGTCGGAGCGTCAGTGGCCCAGTGGTTAAAGTATCATACTCGTAAGCGAGAAGTACCGGGTTCGAATTCAACTGCGGTCATGTACCAATGACTCTTTTCTGAGTTATGTACATGAGTTGGATGCTAACCGATGCTCTTACGTTGAGGGAAAACAGTCGGTCCGCTGTAATTATCTGATCTGCTAAATCCTGGATAATGGTCAATCGGATTGGGGTCCCTCGTGTGCAAGAGCACAATCGGGACATTAATGCCAAGATGATTTAAGTGTGTATGTTTAGGACACTAGGATAATAAAGTAATAATTAAATTACCGAATTTCTCGAATAAACTCGTAACTTCTTCTTCAGATACTACATATGGTAGATTTCGTACAAATATACTTCCACTCTCGCCAATGCTTTCCTCTGTGCTTGATTTCTAAAACAATAAAATTATAATTAGGCTTTGTCTTATAAGTGTCTTTAAAATTTACAATTTAAAATGAAAAAAAAAAATACCTCTTGATTTTTTCTATTAACACTTTGCTCTTCTTGTTCAGCTGCTTTTTTTACATTGTCTTCATATTTATGAATTTGTAAGCGATGGTTGCCTATAAACAATTATGTACATGTTTTATTATTTTATATATTTATTCTGACAATATGTAGAATCAATTGACGACCTGAGTGGTTCAGTTGGTTAACATGCCGGTCAGCCATGCAGCGGTACCGGGTTTGATTCCCGGCCAAGCAGAAATTGAAATGATGAATTTCAAATTCTGCTACGGGTCTGGGTGTTATATGTACATTGTACAATGAGTATGCATTTATCTAGCACCCATAACACAAGCTTTGCTTACTTTGGGGCTAGATGACTGTGTGAATTATCCAAGTCTATTTTTTTCTTAAATCCTATGATTGTTAAAGGAAATAAAATTTAAATTAAAACTTACCTATAAATAATTTATCTTTACTTAGCGCTTTCTTCAGTTCCTTTTCGGTTCTAAAACCTACATAACAGAAACCAGAAATTTTCTTTCCTTTACCGAGGGGAAATCGTATTGAATAAGGGACTAATGGTCTAAAAAATTCTTTTATGTCTTTCTTTTTGCACTTAAACGGCAATCCAGTTATCTGAAATTATTTAATTACATGATTAAAATAAATACATATACTAGGGTAGGGAATATACTCTTGAAAAAATTTTAAAATACTTGGTAGGTATTGTTTCTATTGTGTTTTCTAAAAAACACAATAGAAACACAATTCACATCTACAACAAGTAAACAATAGACTGCAGCAGAAAGAGCCTCTAACCAATAACTAAGGAAAGATGTAACTTTCCCTTAACAGAGATACACAAAATATATAAATAAATAAACTTTTATATTATCTACTTTTCTTACCTTTATATGGAATAATGGTCTGTTTCTAATTTTTTTTGGCGTTTGCTCTTCTTGTTCAGATGGTTTTTGATCATTGGAACCATCTACCTTTTTCATTAATAATTTCATGTACTGTAATAAAAAAAATCATATTTCACTGTATAATTTGTTATAACAATTCAAAATTTAAGTAAAGCGTACAATATGTTATGTGTTACGAGAACCAACAATGTTTCATACAAACCATCCAACAGATATACGTAAAAAATGCTCTGTGGATGCCTTCTGTCCTATCTAGGGGCCATAGCACTTTAAGGAAAGAAGGCTGAAAAATGGGCACATGGGTAATTTTAATACAATCAAGAATATTTGGAGCCCTTGATTAAATCAGTTAGTAGGATGTCTAGACCTCCTTCATCCATGCTCTAGATGTACATAATTAGATGGCACCCAAAAAGTTCTCAGGGGGTGATCTAAGGTCTCAACATTGCTTGGATTGTTTGAAAATTGCTGATGTGCCCGTTTTTAAAATAGTTGTGGTATGTCATTTTATGTTACCTCTATGTCACTGATCTGTTTATTTGCAATCTTCTCTTGTTCCTTCTTGTTTTCACTTTCAGTAATGACTTTGGCCTCTTCATTTTTTTCTGTTTCTGGGGTATCAGCATCTTCATCGTCACTTTTAGCAGCCTTATCTAGAGATTCCTTTAACCAGCTTGTCTTGTCATTGATATGGGCCTCAATGAACTCTTCAAATAGTGGGTCATCTTTATGCTAAACAATAAATACATTTTTATTATTAAAACATTCTAGGTTATTGTGACTAGTTTTTGTAATAAAATTATTAAAGTTGGCACTTTATTGTAAGTATGTATGTCGTGGGCAAATCAAGATTCAATTCAGTTAGGTTAGTCTCAAAGCGCAGAGGGTATTTAGGTTTCAATTGAGTTAGGTTAGGATAGTGTTGTGTCAAATAAAAATTGTCCTCGGGGAAAATGATGGAAGTTAAATAGAAAATGTAACTCTGGTACAGTAGATGTGTAGTATTTTATTTGTTTGACAGGACCTCTGTTGCAATAATTAATATAATTATGAAAATACCTTACCTTTCTAAGTAGTTCTAAGATTTTATCTTTCGCTTTTTCTGTCTTTCTAAGTTTTTTCTTTTCGAGTTTATCCTTATCCTGTATTTCATCTTTATGAAGGTTTTTATATGCCGTACTATCAGAAGCATACTTACTCCAGGCTCTGGGTTTCTTTTCATCACCTAAATTGGCACATACTTCTACCTGGATCTTCATCGAGCGAATGCAAGTGCCATCAAAGTGTTCTCGGGCAGCAGTAGCCTGCTCTTCATTTCTATACCCAATAAAACCAAAGTTTCGAAACTTGCCATCCTTTGTGTACTTCAGTTGAACATCAGTAACTTCTCCCTTTTCACTGAAAACTTCTCTGAGGTGGTCTACAGTAACCTAAAAAATAAAACGTGTGTTATCGCATAGATAATGCTTTATTAAAGCCATAATATTACGCCACACTTACTTTATTGGGTAAATTTTTTACAATTAGCCGGGACATCTTCAATATAGTTATTTCTATTTTATTTTTAATTATTCACAAACGCCACATGTGCGTACGAAAACGAAAACGAAAACAATAACAAACGCAAAACATGTGACAGTGAGTCAAACACAGACTATGAACCTATGAACCTAGGATCAAGAATCAAATGGATATGACAAGCGCGTATATGACTCAAAGTACCAGTGTAGCAATCTCTACCAAAAGGATACGGTCTATCGGTTCATACAAGGTGTTCACTAAGATCCAGCCGGTACAAAGTGAATGAAAAACGGAAGTATGAAAAATACGGAACTCGTATCAGTTAAAAAAATAAATCTAAGTCTAGCCAATTCTTCACAATTATTTTTGAAAACTTAATATTTTTAGCAAAACTGCAACACTCACGCGACACTCATGCAACACTGGAACAAGCCGTAGAGTTAACGATGAAAGAAGAAACTCCTTTTATGCCCGGAGTAAGAAGTTTTTTTCGTCATAGCGAAGAGAAATCAATGAGGAAAGAAAAAACTCCTTTCAAGAGGAGAGGGCATTATGTTGCGTGTAATGCGTTCGCTTTAAGAAAACACTGGTAATGCGGCGTGCCGCGTAACATACCTTTTGATGTTACATAAAATAGCCGACGGATGTGCCCAACATGAACTAGCACAGGATTTCCTAGACACTAGATTTCCTTAGAATCATGGTATGTACAACACCTCGGTCGACCTCGCTTCGCCAACGGTATTAGGGGGCACACATAACGAGTTTCCAACTCGTTGCGGTGCTAACGTTTGACTATCCTCAAATACGAAATGGTCACCCATCCAGCTCCCTTGCATTACTAGCATTGCTTACCCCTGGTTTTTACTACATAATAAAAACATATCTGACACAATAGACAAAACTGGAATTAAGTCTCGTCATTTTGAAATGTCATGCCAATGCCAACAACAGCGACGCTGTCACATGGTCTGACAACGTTATGGCTCTGTAAGAAAACTCCTTTTAAGGGGCACAACGGCAAGAATGCGTACAATGCGTGACACACACCTTTTGATACATAAAATGGCCGACGGATGTGGCCAAAAAGAAACTTAAAATAATAACTGGAATTCCCCAGCATCATAATACATATTATTATGGCTAATTAACTCGCTCACAGCCTATCATCGCCTTCGAAATCACAACCACAGGGCAGGTCTTCCTAACGGAGTATGCAGTTTCATTCGTCATTAGTGGCAGTGTATGACAAAGACAATGACATGCTTGTCATTGTCAATGTCCAAACCTAGGATTTTTTACCTGTCTGTCTATGCAGTATCACAAACTTAATCTGACCCAGTGACAGCGTCGCTGTTAATGGCATTGACATGACATTTCAAAATGGCGACACTTGATTCCAGTTTTGGCCACCGGGTCAGATAAGTTTGTGCATCCATAGCTTTTTTCGGGTGTGTTCATAATTTCATGCCAAGAATGCGTTCGTTTCATAGCAAATTAGTAATATTTTAAACATAAATATAAAAAAATTGGCTAGCTAAAGAATTTAATTAATTACGAGAGGACATTACGATTTATAAGCTTTATCCATTACAACTCTCATTATGCCGGCTGGTGGTCAGGAAAAAACTAGACTGTCTCCTTTAACCCCAAAATGTTTGAAAAATCCCCTATCATGTAATAGGCTAAATATGAGACAGTACGTATCAGACATACTTCATGCGAATAAATTTACTAGAGTGCGCGTCATAATGAATAAATCAATGATAAAACTCTTTACTGCATAAGGTCTTTGCAAAAAGCAGTTTTCCAATAGGTTCCAGCACCCTAACCACCTAAAGCATTCCTAACCACTCACTAGATGGCGCCCCCACAAATTGATAATCGCTTAAAATAGATTCTTAGCAAACAGGATATAAACACTGGATACGTTGTATTGGATAAAATTGTTAGTTTTCAAAAAATCAATAGCTTTCAACCATTTTATAGGTTGTAATAATAATGGAACATAGTGCCAACTTCTATAAATATTTCTTTATACATTTCGTTCAACCTTTAACAGTTATGTTTATATTAATAAACATTTTATTTTTAAGTTTAGTATAAGTTGGCTGCTTGAAATCACTGTGACCATCATACAGATTATAAAAAGATTTCCAAAATTGAAGGAGCGCCATCTATTGATGCTTTTGAAACAAATTATCAATACCTACTGGAAACCTCCTGATTTTACTAGACTATCAAATTTAGTTCCAGTTCATTATCTTCGCGCACTCTATACTTCGGTTTTTAAATAAAACAAGGACATGAGTGTGTTAGATATAAGGTATTTTAGTATGTTTTAATTGATATTAAATATCGTGATTAATAATAATTAATATTTCAAAATACTTTTGTAAACATTTCACCAACTTCAGAACGAAGTGTGGTGTTTCTGAACGATTGTTTGTCTTTGATCAGTTAAGTACTGTTTATGAGAAACTTCCTTAATTATGTAATAAATTTATAATAATGTTCAAAGTATTGTAATACATTAAATTAACATCTAATCAATCTATCAGTAAATTTAGGAGACCGGAAATGAGAATAGCAAATGACATTTCCGGCTAGAAGGTAGTATAAAGGTCCAGTCAAAAGACTGGGTGGCACTTTTGCTCCAGAGCCGGCACAGAGTTAAGTACAAACTTGCATTGTATTATTGTTGCTTTATATTTTGTATTGGTTAATTTATTTATATAATTGTTTATTTATTGAATCATACGTAATACTATTGTCCCATTTTAAAGGATAAATATTGAATTATGTGATTGATAATTGTGTCTCAACATTTGGTGAGAATTTTGTATAAATGTGGTTTGCCTATGGTACTTTGTTTGTATTATAAAATCTTGTTTAATTCAGCTAATGTTGTTTAAATAAATACCTCATTTTATAATGGATTATATTGCTTATTACAATATACCTAATATCTTTAAAACATTTGTTTGATTAAATGATGTCCACTAGAATCATACGTTATCCTAGATAATATATTTTCTAGTAAACTCCTACACAAATATCAGCCTTGGATACTTCATCATCATCGTTGTCCATATATTTCACTGGGATTTTGGATACATACTCACACTCTGTTATTATCCTGTAGCCTAATGACTAAAATAAAGGTTTTACTAATGAAAGACACTGTAGTTATAAGTAGGACTTATATTAAAGCTGACAAGTGCAAAGCCTTTAGTCACGTACGATGAGTGTTCAAAACAGAGAGCAAAAGATATCATTTATTTTGGACTAAAAACTCGAAAGTGCCCGGCAGCAAGAACTATTGTAGGTAATTTTCAGATAGAGCATTCAATTCCTAACATTTTATACTATGGCGACAAACCTGTAGGTACGTAAACCACCACTATGTATGATGTGATCTCATTAGAGAAATGACGTTGTCACTCATTATTTAATATCGTGTACTTTTCACCCACCTAATTTTAAGCTGAATAAAGCCATTATTCTGAAATGGTATTTTCTATTTAGTAACAATTTATTCAGCTTAAGTTTTCACTTTTAAAAAATACCTACCTACTATCCTACTGATAAGTGATAACATACAATGTCGCATGTCGAAACAAAAAATACTGCGGCGGCCATGCTGGCCGTGTCGTCAATATCAAGATATCTTCGTCCAGACCGCTTCAATATTGAACCTTCTATACCAGGTTCGGATCTGAAGTGGAAACACTGGAAGTATTCTTTCGAAACATTTCTCTCTGAAGAGGCTCCAACCGCTACCGAAACCGTAAAGTACAATCTTCTTGTGAATCATATTTCAACTACCATATACGATTTTATACAAGAATGTACAAAGTACAGTGATGCTATCCGTGTACTCAACAATACCTATGAAAAGAGACGTAACATCACCTTAGCTCGGCATCATTTTAATTCTAGAAGTCAGCAACCTGGAGAATCGGTGGCAGAATATGCGAGGAATCTCACTTTACTTGCTCATGATTGTCATTTTAAAGCAGTTACAGCCGAGCAACATCAAAACGAGTCGATTCGCGGAGCACTCGTAGCAGGTCTCTCTTCCAATAAGATACGAGAACGCTTACTGGAAAAATACGAACTTACTTTAGAAGAAACCTTGAATGTTGCCATATCTCTCGAAAGTGCAGAGAACACATCTCACATACTAGAAAATAATACTTGTCCCGTCCCTGTCAATGCTGTTACTGAGCCTATTGCACGAGATGCAACGTCGTCGTCACACTTGGCGGCTGCGAATTATCAGAATAACCGCCGAAAATGTTTCTTTTGTGGAGGTAACGTTCACCAAAGGGTGAAATGCCCTGCTTTCAACACAGAATGTCAACTTTGTTTCAAGAAAGGGCACTTTGCCAATGTTTGCCGTAGTTCAGGAAAAACGCAACGAAATTCGAATGCAGCTGTCTCCCACGGTGAACTCGTCGAACATACCTTGTCTGCTATATCAGCCGCTTCACCTTCAAGTTTAAGGAAATCTACTATTCCTATAACTGTTAATAATTATCGAGCAGATGCCCTGGTTGACACGGGCAGCTCTATCAGCTTTATCGATAGCAATCTTGTGCGAATAATGAAACTGAAGAAAAGACCATGTCGACAAGCTGTAACTCTTGCTTCACTAAACTACGTATCGTATGTCGACGGACTATGCTACGCTACATTACAAATTGATCGCCACGTATACAAAGATCAGCCGCTACTCATCGTAAACGACCTCTGCGGTGACATCATTATCGGGCATGACCTACTCAAAAATCATTCGTCGCTAGAACTACAATTTGGCGGATATAAAGAGCCCTTAAAAATTTGTAACGTGCTCCAAGCTTCCGTGCCGTCGGCCTCAGTGTTCACTAATCTATCCCATGATATCAAACCAGTTGCAATACGCTCGCGCCGCCACACAGAGGAGGACGAGAAATTTATATCTAATGAAATTACGAACCTGTTGAACGACGGAGTAATCGAAAAGAGTGTCTCCCCGTGGCGAGCGCAAGTGCTGGTTACTGGCGGGGGCGCCCATCGCAAGAGGTTAGTAATCGACTATTCCCAAACAATAAACCGTTACACAGAGTTAGATGCTTACCCATTACCAACTATCGAATCCATAGTGTCACAAGTGGCCAAATACAATTATTTCTCGCAAATTGATTTGAAATCGGCCTATCATCAGGTCCCAATTCTTCCTAAAGAGAAGATTTATACAGCTTTTGAAGCTTGCGGGAACCTTTATCAATTCACTCGAATCCCGTTTGGGGTGACGAATGGGGTCGCAGCATTTCAAAGGACACTGCATTTCATTATAAACACTGAGAAACTTAAAGGTACATTCGCATATCTTGATGACGTCACTGTGTGTGGCAAAGATAAACAAGAACATGACGAGAACCTACGGAAATTTATGGAAGCTGTCGAGAAATATCACTTAACTTTGAATACTGATAAATGCATCTTTGGCATCGAATCGATCAACCTTCTTGGCCATACAATCTTCAAAAATACTATCAAACCGGACAAGACTCGCCTTGAACCACTGATAAGCTTTCCTATTCCTTCGGACGCGGCTACATTGAAGAGAGCACTAGGCTTATTCGCTCATTACTCCATGTGGGTTGATAACTTTTCAGCGAAAATCAGACCATTACTATCACAGACTACCTTCCCACTCTCTGAGGACGCAGTTAACTGTTTTAATGGTCTTAAGACCGAAGTTGCAAAATCTGCTCTAAATGCTATTAATGAAAAAGAAACACTTGTTGTCGAAACAGACGCTTCAGAATTTGCTATTGCCGCAACGCTATCTCAAAAAGGACGACCCGTCGCTTTTTTTACTCGTTCTCTCAATGATTGTGAACGTCGCCAATCGTCCGTAGAAAAAGAAGCTAGCGCCATAGTAGAAGCGTTACGCAAATGGCGTCACTATCTGATTGCGAGACATTTCTTACTGATAACTGATCAACGATCAGTTATGTTTATGTTTAACCAGTCCCACTCTAGCAAGATAAAGAACGAAAAAATAGAAAGATGGCGTTTAGAGTTGTCTTGCTACAAATATGACATAATTTACAGGCCTGGAAAACAAAATATTGCCGCAGATGCGCTTTCACGAGTTTGTGCCTACATGAATAGTGCTTCAAGCAAACTATTGGAATTACATAATTCTCTTTGCCATCCGGGCGTGGCGAGATTAGTGCACTGGATACGTACTAAAAACCTTCCTTATTCTGTTGAGGAGGTTAAAAGAATGACAGCAGCATGCCCAGTTTGTGCTGAAATAAAACCGAGATATACGAAAAATGAGGGGAAACTCATCAAGGCTACCGCACCTTTTGAGAGACTCAATTTGGACTTCAAAGGGCCTCTACCTTCTAACTCACGGAACCGATATATTCTTACCATCATAGACGAGTACAGCCGTTTCCCATTCGCCTTCGCTTGTAAGGACATGACTTCGAGTACTGTCATTAATTGCCTAAAACAACTCTTTTTCTTATTCGGCACGCCGGCTTACATACACACTGATAGAGGAACATCATTTTTATCGGAGGAGTTGAGAAATTTTTTGACAAATTTAGGTACTGCTTGCAGCAGAACTACTCCATACAACCCAAGAGGTAACGGGTTGGTGGAGCGTCTTAATGGGACACTCTGGAGGGCGATCCAACTGCATCTTCGCTCCAGGAATCGAGATATAGCTGATTGGGAGTCTGCGATGCCTATGGCCCTACACTCAATCAGATCTTTATTGTGCACTGGTACTAACGCAACACCTCATGAGAGAATGTTTAGTCATTCAAGACGATCTTCAAATGGTCAATCTCTACCAACATGGTTGCTTTCGCCAGGACCTGTCCTCATGAAAAAGCATGTAAGAGAATCAAAATACGAACCAGCTACACAAAAAGTGGAGCTTCTGCAGAGCAATCCTGATTATTCTGACGTGAGACTACCTGATGGCCGCGAGACTACTGTGTCGAATAGATCGCTGGCACCATTCCCTGCAGCTGATGAACAGCCCTGTGATAATGAATATTTGTCTCCAGACTCGGAGGAACTCCCTTCTGTTGAAGAAGCATCGCAACCGACTCGGGAAAGTCAACCGCCTCGCCGTTCAGGTCGGGAACGGAGACCACCAGCCTATCTCCAGGATTATGAAACATCGTAATCCCCCTGGGGTGAATGATGTGATCTCATTAGAGAAATGACGTTGTCACTCATTATTTAATATCGTGTACTTTTCACCCACCTAATTTTAAGCTGAATAAAGCCATTATTCTGAAATGGTATTTTCTATTTAGTAACACTGGGCGTACAGCACTAGATCACTTATAGTTCCATATAAAAAATGAATACCCCTAAACTAAGATAATTTATCAGTACACTTCTGGTATCCCTAAAACACTTGTAACCCGGACAAATAAAAAGTATCATAAAATGCCGGACTGAAGCTTGACTTAACTTATTCCCAATTTAGTCGAATAGCGATCATATTCCGACAAGGACGACAAATAATGTCTTCGTCCTTTTCATTCTAAGTTTTTGTGTGTTGTGATCTCGTTCTTGCATGGTATTATTATTAGCTTGTCATCTTTATGTTACCTCTACCATTTCAGCATGCCTACAAAGAAATTGGACATGCAGGCGTAGATAGAGCCTACTCACAGCTAGGGAAGCATGGAACTCAGTACCATGAGCTCTTTTCTTTTAGCAGGCCATTTTAAGTAAAAATGTGTAGTTTTCAGAGATTTTCCTTTAATATCCCCATTTGCTTGCGTAACAAAACGCAACGTCAAAATCAGCTGGTTTTGTTTTGACTTTTCGTCTAGTAGTTAGTCTGTGGGCATTAACTTGGCAAGTTTCTTGGAGCATTGGCTTGTTTTTATTTCTTTCATTAACGGTTGTTGAGTTTGTGATTGTTATTTGAGTAAAACTTAGTAATAGTGGCTTGGTTTTTAAATTGAACAATATACATTGGGTACGTGTAGCGTAAGTAATATTTTCAATATGTCTACGGCAATGACATTTGGTCAGAAACAGTTCATACCGACGCCTCCAGACAAGGGAAGTTTCCCGCTGGACCACGATGGAGTTTGCAAGAAAATCATGACAAAATACATGCGGTGCTTGATCGATAATGATAGCGATAACTCAATGTGTCGACTTCAAGCCAAAGAGTACCTTGCATGTCGAATGGAAAACAATCTTATGGCAAAGGAAGACTGGACCAAGTTGGGATTTAAAGACAGTGATGTCCAAATCAAATGAGTGTTATTACTTCTTAGTGTGGCCAAATGATCGATTATCCGGTGTATTATAATGAATTTATTAAACTGTTACAGCTCATTGTTTAGATACCAAATTATTTTATTTCATCCACCCTTTGCGCGAGTATAACAATAAGGTACTTAACTAACCTATAGTCAGTGGCGTGCACACAGTTTTTAGACAGGGTCTGCCTAGACATTATTAAAAGCTTAGGCAGACATTATTAACTTGCCAAAAATACGGCATCTAAATTTTGATTTGTCGTTAAATAATGATGGGGTGTAGCTATGATGCTGCCGTAGAAAAATTTTGCATATTGGTGTAACCAGCATCTTTCAAGACGGTTTTTTCATTTGAAAATAAAATACACGGGAAACAAAACAACTAAACTGATTGCACTTGATTTTTTCTCCAAAAGATTGTTTTGAGAATGCGTTATTGTTTATTTTCTATATATAAACACCACCTGCACAGCTTGCACAGTTAAATGTTATAAATTTTTCACACTAATAACTGCTTCATAAATCAGGGACGAGCCGCAACTCTATTATTTACAATTACAGTATAAAAAATACGACAAAAGGTAATGGTATAATTAAAATTAGCGCTATACTTTATTCATCTACTTTTGAAAATAGTTACAATAACCAACTAACAACTTTGGTTCGGAAGACTTCGGTCATTGTCGTAATTTTTCGTGCAAAAAGACATTGCCTATTCTGTGCGGTTGAATGCATACCGATGCGGATAAATAGACAACAAGGCACACATCGACATATTAAGGCACAAATAGTTTGTGTCTTTACCGTTGCGCGTTCATAGCATGGTATAGTGCAACAATACATTACATAGGTAACACCGATATCCGATAGATGGCGCTGTTTTGTAAATAGGACAAATCGTGTATAATTGGTAGAGCAGCAATTACTCGTAGAAAATTATAAATTATTGTTATCAGTACAGAATGCTAACCCTAGCCTTTTATTATGCCTACCCAGGCAGTGTCTTTTTGTCTTTTTGTTCTGAAGCGCACACCACTGCCTATAGTGGAATATACATACACTTCATGTCAGTTCTAGAAACAAGTCTTGCTTCACTTGGCTTCTACTATCACAAATTAATATTTCTTTTTACTGAATATTGGGCGAATAAAGTGTTAGTCAGAGTTTAGTGCATTGTCTCAATAAGAAGACAAAGAATACTTCTTTTTCATTTCTTTGTTCATATTCATATTGTAGGATGATGGAAAACACAAACATCTCATGCTACTCTATTTAGACTCTTCTTTATGTTTTGAACATTTCATTGCAATAACTTGAAAATATACTCTTAACACTTCCCCTGCTAACTCAAACTTGCAAGCGTATTAAATGAAGGCGCTATGCATGTGCTCATGACTCATCTAAATTTAGACCCTATTGTTGAGTCTGTATGAATTCCACTAACTAGGTGGATAATGTCATTGGCTATATTATAAAATAGTTTACTATATTCAAGCTTTAATATTTTTAATAATGTAGTTATTTATTTCGTAAGTATGATAGAGAAGTAAGGAAATTAAAAGAAAACATTTTTGTAAGGGCTTTATTATATTTTATCCTTATTAAAACATATATTATGTCCTTATAGTAAACTATATTTAACTATTATTTTAGACTACAATATTATAAATGTCAAAATTTTGATTTTATCGCCAATAATTCATTATTGTGGCATGTTTTTTTTTATAAAAGTAAATATCACAGTTGTACACATTAAATATTTGTGACCAAAGCAATTGTAAAAAATCTACATTAAACTATAGTAGTGAGCGACTTGAGAAGTACTGTGAAATCAAAGTACAACTCATCTCAGCTTAAGTTGATTAAATTACAGAATTTGAGTTAACCTCCTATACCTAATTATAAATAGTTTAACTGCTGATTGCACAAGAAACAACATAATTTTAATATAATGGTACTGTAGGTACACTTAATGCACTAGTAAATAATATGAATTGCACTGTATGAGTAATTTAACTAATAATTCCAGCTTGACTGACAGTTATGAAAAAACGTAAATTTGTTTACATTTAATATGTTTTTTATGTAGGTATGTTACCTACTTATTTATTATAAAATTATGCTTTGTCATTATGGTAAAATTACAAAAATATTCAAAGACAATTTATTCTGTACAACACCTAACTACCTATATTAAGCACCATTTTCATTCTAACAAGGTTACTCTTTCATTCTCACTGTAAATCGCACAGTTTCATCCATTATATCTCTGACAATATTTCATTGCTCACAGATTTAAGGCCTTTTGTTTATTTTCTTTACTACAGGTATACCTATAATCCCTTTTTAATTAAGTATATATGTCTATTGGCATCTTAAACTATTTTTTTACATACCATCTATGTTTTATTTTACAAATTACATATTATGTGTACCTCTTTTAACCAGCATACATAGATAAACAAATTCTAAAATGTAGTATTACTACATTTCGTAGTAATAACATTTTATATTGAATTAAATATTTAGATAGATATAAGGTAGTTAAAACTTATTTATTATTATATAGGTAAGTAGATACAAGTTATGATAATAATTCTATTAAGGCATTTTGTGCATTCTTATATATCCAATTTTATTAAATTGGTTTACATAGTATGTCATAGTTGATTAAACAGTTAATTACAGTTGGAATTCTTAAGTAAATGGTAATCCATAAAATAATTTAAGTATATTCATCTTAAATACTGGACACCGAGGGACAATACAAACTGTACAGAAGCTAAATGAATGGTGTTTTATACCTTACAATGTCATAACAAACCAAGCACTCGATCATATTGAGATCAAAATGTACATACAACAAGAAAATAAATTGTAACTAGGTGCTACCAAGCTAATACATTCTTAGAGAGTTACACAATTTTAATTAGGTATCAAAAAATGTTATTTAATACTATATTAATAGGCAGTGCATCGTTTGCGCAAAGGTTCTTTAAACCTAAAGTCTTAATGCAGACAGAAATCTGATATGCACTTGTTTAGATTCTAACAATAGCACTAAAATATCATTTAGAAGTTCTACGAGTAGATAATTTACAGGTTGTCTTAACTAACGCAGTCGAAGTTTATAGGCTAAGTGTGTATAAGGTAGGTAGTGAGAAGTATGAGGAGTGTGGATAGGATGGTGTGAGCGTGCAGGGTGTTTGCGTGGGCGGCGCTGGGCGAGCGTAGTGTGGAGCCCGGGGCCTGCGGGGCGCGGAAGGGCGCTCGGCGGCCGGCGCGCTCCGCGGGGCAGCCCATCCAGAACGTGGCGGACGGGTGCTGGCGCTCGTGCTCCACACGCATTTGCAAGTCGTTGAACCGCCAATAGCCTTTGCCTTTGAAGAAGTAAGTCTTACCTGTGAATGAGAATATGGGTTTTAGCAGACTAAAAAAAAAATTGCTGTTCTCAGCCATGAAGGTAACTAATTTTCCAATCTTTTTGGGTTTTAGATATTTTAGCGTGTGCCTAACACGTTCTTTCGATCGTTGTATGCTAAACTTGGCGAATTAGCGATTCTAACGGAAAGGTAGAGAGCGTAAGCTAAGGAATAGGTACCTCAAGACGTCTACACTCCATAAGTATTTATTGAGAAGTCGCAGGAAAAATGAAGTACCTATTGCCTGGAAGTCGAAATGCAGTTGCATCTGGTATTATGTAACTATGAAACAAGGAAAGTGATCCTCAATCCTTACCGTCTTTCCATTGGAAGACGCTGTCTATATTGTAGCCCACTCCTTGCCACATAGACATATCGCGCGGGTAGTCGAGCTCAACTCTGCCTTGTTCTTCGTCATACCTGAAAGAGTGATGAGTAAATGTTATTATTTATTGTTTTATTAGGTAGATTTATAAATGTTTATGCCGCTCCAACAAAAAGCAAACTTACTTCCAATACATGGACCCACTATAGAAGTAAGTCTTCCCGTTGTACCCCCAAACCATCGCAGCGTCCAACTTCTCCAAACTGTCCGGTAATCCAAGGTCAGTTAACGGTCTAGGATAGCCTCTCACCAAGTATTGCGAGTTGAAAAGATACAACAACTTCCCTGAAAAGATAGCAAGGATATAAATTTAACGCTCGCACTGAATTTATAAATATTTGTAAAATTTGTTTACAGAGCCACTTCAACATTCGCGTCTTAACTGCTGGCTTCAAACAGAGTAGAGTAGTTGCTTACCAACAAAGAAAGCGATCTTTTTATCTGGTCTTTCATAAACTGCGTCTACATGAGTAATGTCCTTTGGTAATTCCGTCCACATTCGGGTTATTTCAATAGGGTAGCCAATATAACGTCCGTTTGCTCCAATTCGCCAATGATACTGGGGAAAACAAAAACAAAATAAATAACAAAGCTAACATGTCTATCCATGGTTTTTATTATGCACGCATACTATGCATTAAAAATATGATGTAAAAAAATAGAAACCAACCTTGTCTTTAAAAATGAAAAGCTCGTTCCGTATAAGTGCCACAGCATCGTAAGTTGTGTCGCACGTATCAGGTTTATCTGATGGAGGCGTCGGTCTGACCGTGGTTTTCTCAGGGTGATAAGGTTTCTTCTTTGGATATTCGCGTCGAGGTTCTGTAGGGTAGTTCGGCCGTGGGTTGGTCGGGTACTCTGGTCGAGTGATGGGATACCGCGGCTTGAGCGTCGTCGGATACGTGGTGGGTTCCGTGGGGTGCGGGTGGTGGTGGTTCGGCCGCCAGGGGTACTCGCCGTGCGGACTGCGGTCGGGATTTTTCGGCCGCTCAGGATAATTTGGACGTTCTGGGTAATTCGGTCGCTCTGGGTAATTCGGTCGTTCTGGATAATTCGGTCGTTCTGGATAATTTGGTCGTTCTGGGTAATTGGGACGTTCTGGATGTGAGGGTCTGTCGGGATAAGTTGGACGCTCAGGGTGATAAACTGGATATTGTGGATTGTAAGCGGGTTGATGGTTCGGGTGCCTCTCTTTGTGTCTGTTGTGGTAGTGAGTGTACGGTCTTCTGGTCGTGGTCGTTGTCGTGGTGGTTGTGGGCGGTGGAGGGGTTTCTACTGGCCGGTAAACTGGTATTCTAGCCCACGTACGTTTAGATTCCTTTGGACCTGGAATAGATATATTGATATCAGCTATAGCTATCATCAATGTCACCTATCTACATATTGCTTTATTTTTTTTTAATTCTTTCCATGTTTATTCTAATTGGTTTAATACCTACCATACATTTGTTGGATCCCGTTGCGGTCGTCTTCAGGCAACACGAAGTTAGGCTGGATGCCTTGGTACCACGGGAACATGAGGGCGCCCTTCACGGAGCTGTGGCTGAGGCCAAGCGAGTGGCCGAACTCGTGCGCGGCCACAGCAAATAGGGAAGTCCCTGAAAATAGAGTTCTATTTTAGAGCCAAATTTGCGTGTTTGCTTTATATTCCGAGCGGTAAAGGTGGGTATTTACACATGGCTTGGCGAATACAATTCGAAGCGGCTGTGTAAGCGTCCGTTCGTGTAAATTATCACGTGTGCCGCGCAGCAGTACGGCGGTAATCGCAGACCCGCTGCGGTCGCGCTCCGTATCGGGTTCCGACCGTGTTTGCTTACTCTGTGTGCGGTGCATGGACTGCATCCAGCTATTTCGAATGGTCTCTATTGCCTACTATATACTGCGTTACAACATGCTACCTGCGCCGAGAATAGAGAGCCGTGCGAAGTACCTACCTAATGTTTCGTGTTTCATGATTTCGATACCCACTTAGGAATCCACTTATAGAAATTATACTTATTGTGAAATCGACCCGAATACATTTTTTAGACTAAATACCTATAGAAATTAGGAATAACTATTTAGATGAAGTCGCAATCAAATTATAGTTAGCTATTAGTAAGTAATTAAGCGGTATAGTAGGTACCTATTTACAATTTTATCTAACATTTATAAACAGTAATCATTAATTCAAAAAAGCAATAGTACGTATAAGTAGGTAACCGTTACCCAGTACCTACATTTAGAAGTAAGCAATCAATTTCCAACACAGGCAGGGCGCAAAGCGCAGCAGAGGTTCGTTTCTCCGTCGACAGCCCCGCCCGCCATTTGCATGTCAAAACCCCGCTGACCGCGACATGCTCATTTCCGTAATACAAGAGAACACTCCCGGAAAAACTATCTACATTTCGACAGGAGCTTAATTAACTAGCTCAAATACGCTTGAAATCAAAGGCTGTACGTATCTTTCCACCCACCCAATAAGTTGTAGGTACCTATGCTAAGCTACAAAACTACTTTTTTTAAAACTTGTACTAAGTTTAGGAGACATTGGCAATCGAGTTCTAATAAATAGGTTTATGATTTTGTTAAATATTTTCATGCAACTTCAAGTTATACTTATGAAAAGTACCTAACTACTTTGGTAACTAAATAGGATCTTACGGCATCTATGGAGGCGGGACGGGCACTTAGCGGCACAACTTAGATACGAGACTTTCGCGCGCGAACAACTGGAGGCATGCAGTAATAATAAACCGTCGTCACCGCACCCTTCGTGGCGCTCAAATACCACAGCAACCGACCTGAGGGCCTATCGGCTATCTCAGTGGACAACTGAATTAGACATAAAAAAATCTGACACTACTCTAATTTGGTAGACGCTATTGCCAGTTTTCAACGTAGATGACGCGGTGTAGAATTATCTAGTGTCAAATACAGTTGTCAACTGAGTTAGCCAATAGCCCCGCAGAGCGCTATACCTGGAAAGCCGGTAAAAGTAAACTCACCTTCTTCGTCATCGTTCTTGGGCTGAAGTAGCCACAGTTCGTCATCGTCGAAGTGCGCGTCCCCGCCGCGGCCGGAGCCCGGGAAGAATGCGTGAGCGAGGATCGAGCCCCGCCCGTCGAATGGGTACATGTCCCCATGGCCGCGTCTGTGAAGAACATTGGTGGTGTTAGCTGCTGTGTGTCCGGTAGAATCATAGGGGTCTTTGGAGAATCACTAACTTAGCCATACGACGTCATGTGCTGAACAGCTTCCATATGGAGCGGCTCTGTGCTTCTTGCATCAGTAGCACCGAGCAGTAGCCCTGGGGCGGCCAACGTGTGACTGTGTGTTTCCTTCCTACTTTCCTAACCCCTCCTTTTTGACGATTGAAAGAGATCAAATAAATTTTTTGAGTTACTTTACTAATGACTCCTTTCTGAGTTATGTACATTAGTCGAATGCTAACCGATGTTCTTACGGTGAGGGAAAACGTGATGAAATCCGTACATTCAAGTAATCCAATTTGATCAGGTTCCTCTGTTATTAGGTCATGGAGGTCTGATGGCAGTCGCTTCGCTGTAATTACCTGATCTGCCACACCCTGGATCTGGGCCCTCGTACGCGGGAGAATCTCTTCCGTTACGAGTGATGGAGTAATGTAAATCATAAACCTAAAAACAGCACATTCCATATAAAAGTGACAATGTTGCTTTCATGTTGATGAAAACCCACACATGTAACCATACGTCATTTTGCAACAAACAACAGCAAATGTGTGAGGGGGTGCAGAGCAATCAAACTTCGGTCCCTAGGGGCTGCACGCCCAGTTGCCCACAGCCGAAGCCGACTTCGCGGTAGCCGAGAACATACCTGCTCATATCTAAGGTTCCTCTATCAAATAATTAGGTATACATTTTTGTTAGTAATGTGATTTAAACTGTAGTTCTAACGCATTTAATGTATTAATAGTTATTATAAAGACAAAATTGTTTGATTTTAAAAATTCTTTCACTAATAGGAAGTTATGTTATTTCCGAGTGACATAAGCTACTTTTAATCCCGGGAAAATAGTATCGCCCTGCGGAAAATTAGAATCTTTACAGAGAATCGAACTGCGCGCGGATGAAAGCCTCTAAAAGGGAACGGCTAGTCTTCAATAAGCATAATTAAAAGCGAGAAAGTGTTATAGCTTTATAATCGAGTAGCGACCTCACTGCTTAGGTATATCGTTGATCCGATCCCACAGCCTAATCGTTTTCCGTGCCGACAAAACAGGCGGAAAGACCGCGCCCATGCATATTTCACGCAATATTAGCTGACCGCTGCGTTATTGAGTTTCCATGTGAAAGTTCCGCCATTAGTCCGTATGGGCGGGGTGCGCAAATACGTGAAATGTTCTTTTATACGAGCGTAGGCGGGAAAAGGAATAAAGTGAAAGTGTTGTTTGAATTGTTGATTACCGAAGTAAATACTGGCTGCATTTGCGTTAGTCGAATGATCAAATTAGGGAACGTACCTATACTACGTGTTCTATTTTTTACAACTTTTTACCCCCCTCTAGTTTTATAAATATGGTTTTACAGAAAGTTCGTAGCGCATACATACAATTATTAGTAAAACAATGTTAATACCTCATAAAAACACGAGATTTTCTTAGAGAATATTGACTACGTGACGAAAACGGAAACCCTAAGCCTTAGGCGCTGTCCTAATTAGCAACGGTCGTATGACCATGGTAGTGCGACGGGCGGTTTTGAGGTCTCCTATTACTCCGTCGTATGACTATTGTCGCATGACCGCCGCCAATTTGACAGCGCCTAAGTACTTTTGAGACATCCTGAACGGGTCACGTTGTATAGGTACGTTCCCTTAGGATAAACCTACATTCTCGTTTTTTGGCTTGACAAAAATAAGGTTCAAGTTCAAAATTGGCTCTATTATGCGCAGTCCGAAAGGGACTGGATAGCAGAATGAGTGTCTCGCTGACATACGCCATCAAATATAATGGGTTCGGAATGGAAAGTTTCCGAGTTAGGGGATGATTTATTGCCCTATGGCGGCTGCCCCCGCCTCGCCGGATCGACACCCAGGTGCATGTAAAATGGGTCATTGTGTGTTTAAAGAGCTCGTTTATCGGGTTCAACTTTCTGTGTACTTTGTATGACGTTCTCATCTATCAGGGTTATTCGATAAACGGCCGCCCGTGTTACGTTAACAAGGTAGAAATCTTGAATTATTTATTCGTATCTATTCTCTAAATATTTCGTAGGTAATGTTTATATCGATACTTCTAGTTTCTGGTATTATAACTAGGCTGATTCTGTGGTTATGTTCCTTGGCCTCGTTAATTCATTTCGAGAAAATGTCGCATTAATTCAGTTTTAATATAGTATACCTGTTAACTTACGTTGATAACGTATCAGGATTTGACGCTTTAAGAACTGAACTTTGCAGAAGATTGTGTTCGTTCCAGGTATAACCTTGCTGGCACTTATATAAAATCCTGTGCAAATTAAATTTTACTGCAATTACCCGGCAAGTCGACTCTATATCGACTTCGCATAGACCCGATTTTGCGATTACCCTGCGAAATACGTATGCACCGAATATAGGGACGCACACATCTTCGTGAGTACGAGACGCAGTTAAGTTCTACGTATACTATCCTTTATTACTGGGTAATATTACGGTTTATGGTGGTAATAAATCTGAGCGTACGGGGTGATGCGGTTGTGCAATCGCGCCGATGCCGCGGACAAGAGGGTGTGGTAGGAACCGGGAACGATGAGAGCGCATGGCATTTTCCAAATGCGATGACGTCGTTTGTACGCAATTATGAAAGTAGCGTGACGCGTTGATGTCTTTTGTTTGAGTGTACTAAGTACTAGGGTAGTAAGGTAATTACACCATGTAGAGTTTAAACCGATATTTTCATTGTTGTGTCATAGGTTGAATTCCGGTTTGAAGGTATCCAGCGCAATTTCAGGGTTGAGGTACATCATCTCTGTCATCACACAATATGAAAATCCTTATCACTTTTATAACTCATGCTTATTTTATCATATCTAAGTACCTCCTCCACGTAGCTGGATATACGTATACTATGAACATCATGACACTACACCTACTTGGCTATCTATTGAAAATCGACTTTGGCGTGAGTATCGTAGGAAACGGAAGACTTTTATAGAGTGTAATATAAGTTAATGGCACGCATAAAATCCAAGACAGGTACGCATCGCCGCATTTGATACGCGTCCTCTATGGCTGTGTATCCTACGACATCAATAATCTATTGCGATATAAAGAGGCAAGATGTGGAGCCTTATGTACTTATGTTTTATAATATTATAGACGGGTTTGGAAGTGTCTGTACATATTAGAGTACTATAATATTAAATGTTTGCCATTTCGTTAAGGCGAATTTTAGAAATGGATTTAGTTTTATATGTACCTATATACTCTATTTTCTAACGCGTTTCTTGTTTACTAATGCATGTACAAAACTATATCAAGAATCCAGCTCAGAATCCGGAGCCGCAACCGCAAGTAACTAATAATACTGGACACTGTCCGCAGCCTTCGTCGTCGGCCGAGAAAAAAGAAAATGTTATGCAGCCCGCCCCGAAGTTCGGTGCAAGTTTAGTGTGCGGGCGGCGGGCGCAACGTGGCGGCCGCAATATGTCCGCCGAAGGTTTTTGTCGCCACTTTCTCATATCGCCGCCGACTACGGTGATCTAATAAGGGAAACTTCGCTGTGCTCATTGGATATGCGACGCTTGTCGGCAACTCCGCGTCATTTGTCAAGATACGCTGGGAGCCCCCCGCCCTGGCTGGGCCGCAGCGCCCTCGCCGCCGCCGCCGTCATTATCACTTGATACCCACGTGCTGCGCCTATTATAATGTACCCTATATTCCCTACATTGTCACTTCACTCGTCTACTTTTGCGTATAATAATATGTGCTACATTTCTTGCTTAAAGAAGAAATTGTAAAATACTTTGTACGATACTGTTTAATACAGCGATCTGTGTATTTTATATCATGCTGTTATCTCTGCTGAAACTTTGACATTTTAAACAGGAAATATATAGAGAGGGCTCCACCGTAACGAATGACTGCAACGTGCAATGAATACGAAACAGCGCGGGGAGGCCGCACTGCATTTACGGGGCGTAAAGTTAATTTACACCAAGATCTTACTCCCAAAAAGTTATCTCGGCAGACATTTTCATGGGAAAGTGGGGCTTCGCAAACTATTCCCAGTATATCCTCTCAGGTAAACTATTTCGCGTAAACACGAAGCAATTTTCCGTTTGCAGTATTAGATAAGTAGCAAAGTGGATTTATCGAGTCACGTTCGTTGAATGAAAGTGAATCGTGAACGAAACACCCCCGGGTTCGCGCCGCGGGAAACTAATGCGTCAGGGTGCCAATTTTAAACTTCTATTTGTTCGAGTTCCCCGCACGCTAGTCTTAGATTTGCTACGTAGGTGTCTGCACTTTATTTACGGCAGAGCACGTTTCATACAAATTTCCATTTCACTGTTAAAATACATATATGTCGTTATATTTAATGGGGTGGCAAAATACGAGTGAGTATATCATCTAGTTAAGTAGGTTGGTTTAAATATAATAACCCACATTGGGATAACGTTCAGAGGTTTTTGGTAGACCGCCCTTATTCTGATGCCTCGCACGAGGATCTCGCAAATCCCCTTAAAATGGATAGGACGTTTCTCTAAATCCCCAGTTGATTATTATTTATTCTCTACGTAATAAATCAACCGATGGAGTTCGGACTCTTTTCTATATAATAAAAAGGCTTTTAGGTAGATACTTTTTCTATAGAAATAGTGACTAAATCTATCAGGAATACCTATAAGATACGGTTCTGCATAAGTGGAACCTACTTATTTTATACATAGAATCTAAAGTTCTATGTATAAAATAAGTAGGTTCTAGATTGAACAAAACAATATTTTACCCTCCTATACAGAACTTGTTAGTACTTACGTAGCAAATGAGACAACGATGTCCGCCTCATCGGAGTTGATCTCTTTGAAGGTGAGGTTCGAGGCCTGCTGCCAGACGTCGAGCGCGCGCGCCAGCACGCTGCGGGTGCCGTGCGGGTCCAGCTGCGAGGGCCGCCGCGCCGTCGACAAACTGTTGGCAAATGGTAGAACATTTAGTTGACAACGAAAAGAAAATAAATGGTAGGAGTGAATAGAAGAGGAATGGAAAAAAGTACGAGAAAAGAGGTTGTGTTGGCAAATGGTATAACATTTGTTGACAACGAGAAGAATATAAATGGTAGGAGTGAATAGAAGAGTAATGGAAAAAAGTACGAGAAAAGAGGTTGTGGTAAGGATCTGTTGGCAAATGGTGTAACATTTAGTTGACAACGAGAAGAATATAAATGGTAGGAGTGACTAGAAGAGGAATAGAAAACCGAACGAGAAAAGAGTACCACAAATCGATGAGCTGTATGAAGCTATTGATGACGAAGAGGTCTCTGCCTGTCGGTACGGAAAAGAGGCGGGACGTTATGTAGGTATGTATTCATGTTTGTTTAATTTATTTAAGAAATAATCCCGATTAAGATGTCGCTAGTATGGTTCCTTGGCAGAACCCGGGATTGACCGCTCGGATGATGACAAGTATGGTTCCTGTGGTATAGCCCACTACGCGCCCGCACGATAGGCAGAAATACCTACAATGGAGTTCGTAGTAAGAACAGATCGTATCATATTTAATACTTCTTCATCTCGAATTAATTCATGAAATGGATTAGGTATATAATGTACCAAATTAACATATCTCCAGATGGGGAGGCCGTTGAAAACAAATTAGAAATTCTGCGGGTCAGGTCGAGTCATTAAAATGAAACGTTTATTGACAAAGTATCATGTTACATAATTAAATCGCGCCAACTCGAATGGTTGGTTTGAAATACAGATTTGTTGGTACAAAATCTGAGAAGTTATAATTGCTGTTATTCCTCATGTTTGTCCTCCATAATGTGATTTCTAATGAAAATGAGATTGTGGAGTAAACGTTAATTATGATGGATAATATTTTAAATATAGATGAACATTAAAACAAAATCTGTATTTCGTTAAGGACCAGAAATAAAAGTCGAGTAAATAATTGAGAGGATTATTCGCAACGCAGAAGCTTCTGAAAGGTGGTTTTTGTGTACGAGTACCTATGCTGTCAGGGTGATGATGGATGTATGCCCAAACGGCTATTATAGTAATATAATAATAAATAGTTTATAGTTTTTTATAATATGTATATTTTAGTAGTAAAAACTTAAATTTAATACTTAAGGAGAATAATAATAATATAATCTTTATTTTAGGCAACAAATAAATTTAACTAAGTATATGTCGTAGCCAAATGGTTAAATTAGCCGTTTAATCAAACGGCTAGCTATTTAAGCAGTTATTTAATTGAAAATTGGCCAAATTCATGAACTTTGAAAGTAAAGTCAAATGAACGATATTGCCTCGAGTTTACGGAGCTCTTTCATTCATTGTCATAATGCTAACCTAAACTAACCGAATAGAAACCTAATGCAAACTATTATTATACTTTGAAGTTATTGTGGGTAGGTTAGCATTGGAACAATGTGTGGAAGAGCTGCGTAAACTCGAGGCAATATCGTTCTTTCAACATCACTTTAAAATCTTATGAAACTGGCAAATTTTCAACTAAATAACTGCTCAAAAAGCTAGCCGTTTAGTTAACCGGCTAATTTAACCATCCGGCTGCGACATATACATTAGCCATTAGTAGGTTGTTTTTTGTATTTGTATTTTTTGTATCCCAGGAATCCGTGGTGGCGGCGTAGGGGCAACGCTGGAGCGGTGTTAGACAAGCTCCGTCATATCTTCGGAAGATTGAGGCTGCTCGAAGAGTCGTCTCGGCATAATGTATTAAAGTCTTTCCTAATAGTCTTTCCGCGTAATAAATTAAGTACTTTCATAACTAACTTATAAATGTCCAAAGCCAAACTAGAAAATCCAAAATCTAGTTACACAACAACGAACACTTTTAATCCAACAATGTTCGATGTCGCCGCCTCCATCGTCGGCATAACAGTCGGCATATCGACTATTCTCGATCCATCCTCGGATCTGTTAATCTGTAGAGCTGATTGAATAAATGTTCATTTGCTTGTCTGTAGCCGGTTGTGCAACTAAGCCTGCCAGGCAACATCAGCAGGCTCCAGGCGGGTCACGTGCCCGGGAGTCCACGCGGCAGGTTGCGCGTAATGGAATAATCGCATTGTGAACAATTTGAGTGACTCGGCTCTATTTAACGGTCGCTGCGTTCATTACGCCGGATTTATGCGTTGTCATGTACACAGGCGGCCTCATTAGTCTTGCACGCAGTTTTAATTACAGACAGATCTAGTTTGCGCCGGATAAGTCGGCTTGGCGCTGCGAGCGGGATTAAAAAGCTCCCTTTGTATCGGTTTGCTGCGCTTTTAATTTTAAATTAAGCCAGGTAGCGAACGCCGGTTGCGGTTAGGTGTTCTTCATATTTTGTGCATTGCAATGGATTTTACGGGACAGTATCGCTTGCGCGGGAAACAATAGCTGACCGCAGATTGTTATCGGGACCGCGATACGTTTTCCTCATTTAAGTGAAATCATTAGCGCTGTGTTATAAAATAAGCCAATGGAGATTAAAATTGTGTGTTTAGGTAGAATTTTGTTATGGAACGGAGACTTATCTTGCTTCGAAATTCGGTTCTTTACTAAGTTAAGTCCCTAAAGTTACGGTAGGTATTGCTATTAATTAGTCTCGAATTTTATTATGCCGGTCACAGAAATGTGTCAAGACGTGTACAAATATACGCAAAAACGATGTGTGGGAGACTATTTGTGAATTTGTGTGGAAATATTTCAGTCGCTTTTGCAAATATTTTTGCAATCTTGACACAAGCTAAAACTATAACGAGTAGGTGTGTTGGCATTGTGTACGTAGGTATATGTCTGTCAACTGCTAGCAATATGAAAGTGATGCCGGAAACAATTTACATAGTCTTTTAATGGGCCGGCCAACGGGGTGCACCAAACCGCTTGCAATTTATTATTGCCATATTAACAGAGGCGCCCGCCGCGCACGCACTATATCAGCATCCAACTAGTTAATTGCTAGCCTTGGATGAAATTCGCAACCGCATTTCAAAGTTAATGTTGTTATGTCAGCCCAAAATAATGAGTGCGGTCGAAATGCACCGCGGCGCCTACTCGCCCCAAGTGGTATTTTGCGAATACTCTTTATTTTTGGACTAGAAAGTGCCGTACGCTTGAAAAGGAGTTTTTTAAATGAAACCTTATATTAATTAAAGATTGTTTTGAATAAGAAACAAACTTTCAAAACATTTTCTATGCCTTTTAAATTAAAATAGCAGCAGTAGAAAAAGTATTTTACCGCGACATTACACAGTTTTCTCTTCAAAGTTCCTCGAGAAGCCATAGAAATAAGTGGTATTAAATTAAAACGAGGTCAGCTGCGTAACAATTTGGAATTGTATGGGCCACGTGAGTTGGGACTAAGTTTGTAGTGGTTTTCAAGGAGTTGGGAACACGTTGCTACGAACGGAAGGAGTTGGGTAAACAGAAGCCTGTATTGAAAGGGTAGTTACAGACGTCCACGTGACGGTCGGGACCGACGGGTCACGTGGCCACGTGACCATTGGACAACCGTCAGTAGCAGCCGGCAGGCCTTACCTTATTATATAGGTACCTTATTATACAAAAGACTCAGACAGACGCCAGTGTCACCTATACTGGCACAAACCACTCCAAAAGACATTCCATAAGCACCATCTCTCTCACGATTATCATTAACAATTGTAACTTATCAATCGTACACACAAACCGATAGCAGACAGATCGACACCCGCATGACTTCATGAATATGTTTATTCATTGTAAATAACGCCCATAGTAATATTTATTGGTCATAAATTGTCATTCATGATGCGAGCTCGATACTCGCTCGCATTAAAAATTTTCTGTATAATTTAGCAGAGGCGGGACTGATGTTGCGTTTATAGCGGCAAATAATAAAACACGCGATATCATGACGACATAGCGTCTTCAGCGAACGGACATAATCTCGTTACGATGTCATAACAAAGAGATTTGTAAGCATGAACTTTATGGTCTGTGTCCAACGCCAACGAGCTAAAATTTAATTTTCTGAAATAATCTGTCAGCGAGCTATTAAGGCCATTCGTCCATGTAGCGACCCACTGGGGTCATGTTTTACTGCTGGCCAAGACGGTTCGAACACGAGTTGTTAATTTGTAGCTAGATGTTATTGCGTCCATTACATTGTAGCATCGGTTCGTAGTAAGTTATTGACCTCTTGAATATTTAACTTCGGTATCACTTAGGTACCAGCAGGAGTTGAGGCTTTATTTTGTAAGAAATACTGATAGTCAGGTATATGTTTGCTATCATACCTACTTTGTGTTAGGTGTAGATCAGTCTGCGACGGTACGATGGAGCACAACTTTTTAAAATAAGTTTTGGAAAAGACGTTGAAACGAATAAATAAATAAAATAAATCCCACTAACGTGCAAATTAAAAGACTGTGGTACGTATAGATTTTCTAGTACCTACTCATCATACCTACCGTGCTGTCACAATACATTGAACGCTTCAGATGCTTTCTGCGTGTCGATTACCTCTATTCAAATGTGGAATTAGCATAAAAATAATAAAAGTGTCAGCGTCGGATTGTCCACAGCGCCCCCACGGCGCGGCCTGCGCCCGACTGCTGTCAAAACGATTGGCGCACCCACTCCCTGGACGACACGGAGCCGTTTCACTGAATAAATATTATTACCAAACTATTTTCACAACACGGGGGCTGTGTGGGGCAGGTAGATGTCTAGATAATAATTTTATGGTGTCAATTTTTATGTTTAGCAATTTCTGATTGTTTTCTCCAAAATTGTATGAAAGAGGGTTTAGCTCCCACACAATACGTGGCTAACTACTGTCTAGGCCCGGAATCGGATTTTTACTTTTACATAAGCACGTTCGTAATTTGTATGATTATGGACTATTATTTATATGATGATGGACGGATTAGGACTTAGTCCTTACAGTGACAACACGCCTGTGGTTGCGAAACTTATCGTAGACTTTCTATGAGATGAGCTGTCTGCTCGTTTGTCATTGATACGTAACTAATATAAAAATACTAATCAACATATCTTCGAAACATACCCAATAATAGTTTCGAGTTGTACTTGTATAGGGTAATGTATAAGGATATCGGTACATCAGAACGGTGACCCTTTGGATACAGCGATTAAGCGTTCAATATCCGGACGTAGTTCAATTGAATGTTTAAATGCAAGGAAATATTTGATTTGGGGCCGGGGCGGCCCATTGACGCATTGTGCGACGGACGAGGCCCGCATGCCGATGGTGGCTGGGCCCGACACAACAGATTGTTCTATCTGTCTACTTGCTTGTATCGATTACTGATAGCCAATGACGCCTAATTGACGTTGCTAGACTACTTGGTGCATATTGGAGCATAACAGTTCTTGAGATTTTGTCGCGTGCTACAAAGCGCAAAATTCGACAAAAGTGGCCACTGAAAGGTTTACGCTGTTACCGTCACCTATTTATTTCATTTTTGCAGTAGTTAAAAACAGACAGTTAATAAATAGGTAATTTTATTTATTTAATACACTTTATTTTGTTACCACGGTTAGTATTGTTTTTACCTCAATATTCCGACGCAGTTGCATGCGTCATGGTCACGAGTAGATTAATTTATTTTATTTTATATTAATAATATTGAAAGTTTAGATACTGTGATGAAGAACATCTTATGAAGAAGCATATCGTCTCAAATGAATAGGCGGTGGAATATCATAATTGTATGTTCAGCGATGCACTCCTTTCACGCTGCGAGGCAGCCCCGAGGCGCATCGCACGTCGCGATAAGCGACGAGGCAATAGGCATTGATGTTCACTCGGGATTTCAATACCACTCCACCGCTCTATTCATTGATGCTTAAAAGGACTTAAATCTCTTTCAATGTGATTCCAAACAGAGACGTTTATTGACATCTTATTAGAATCTAATTGGAAAGAAGGCAATTGGACACCATTATTTTATTTGCTGTTTTTTCTAGACAAGAAAAACTGGTGCCTGGAAGCACTTGGATTTCGTAAGAAAGAAGAATAAAGAATGAAAGAATGTGTATGCTTGAAACTTTATTGATCTAATATTGTTGAGATTATAAGCGGACCCTGGCAGAAGCCGGGACTGACCGCTCGGATGATGATGATGATCGTTATAATTATTTATTTTTATGAATGCCTATGTTGACACACAACGTCAAGAATAATAGACAGAAATTGCAAACGCGAAAGTACTGTAACATGAGTATACCTACACACATAACTAATATGGTAGGAGGCATGACAGAGGTATAGGTACTGCGATGATTCGTGCACAATAACGGGCACATGTCTAGCACGGCGTGACGTCAGCGCCGTCTTCGAATCATAATTGACCTTTATCGTTCCCCTTCAATAATAGCTCCTTTGAGCGTCGACTGTCGGCCGGCGAGCGTCCTCACGTGAACCATTGTAAGGCATTGACGCTCCTCGGGGATTTCAGGGGATTTGAGACACCTCCCCGCTCCCCGCGCAAACAGCGCCGCTGCTGCTCCAAGGCGTTCATGTTTATGTAGCTCGTAATGACTTTTTAACGTCTCCCTTTCCGAAGGATTAGATCACCAATGACTGTTAAAAGTTTGTCGTAGCAGGGCCTCGTAGACGGCTGTAAACTCGTGCTAAACGTGTATTGAGAGGGAGTTTTCATGCTCGCCGGCGCACGTAAGAGAAATTAGCGAATCTGGCCGACTGGTGGCGGCCGGGGGCGGAATTAAGTCGAGAGTAACGTAGTTACGGCCGTAATGGCGTATTACAGCTAGCTCGCTGCGGCCATTTTCCACGTGGTGTGATTCAAAATTGGAACCATTTTACATTGACATGATCGCGTTATCAGTTTGTCACCTATCAACGGGCGCCTATGTTGCGGAGGATTTTATTATTAGGCGCCTATTGTATTCATAAATGCAGAATGAAATACCACGCAGCAGGAAAGCGGACTCTGGTTAAAGCCGGGATTGACCGCTCGGATGATAATGATAATGATGATGAAATACCACGATTAATAGACGAAATTAAAATACTAATAGTCTTGCTCATAATCTCGTCCAAAATATAATGAGTCAGCCAGACATCTAAATTCACGTATAGTACTTAACAATTGAACCACGCGGTTTTGTCTGATGCCTTTTCAGACGCTTAATTATTTATAATTTAATCTGAACTTAACCTTCTAAATTGTTCAACTTACAAGAACTTTGATAAAATATATTATTGGGTCTTACTGTGGTCGGCTCTCGGCTTTCATTGTAAGTAAGAGTTGTGTTAAAATTAGCTGTGTTTAGGTGAATGTAAAACTTTAATCGTAAAGTTTAACGATTGTATATCAAACACATAGAAGTAAACTCTATATTATAGTGTAAAACAAAACGATTCAAACTTAATACGAAATGTAATATCCGTGGGGTTTTAAAGACACGCGATGTTAGAACTTTTATATGAGTTGGCTCAACTGAAAGAGATATAATTGGAAACTCGAGACTGCACGAGACCCGCCTGCGCTGCGTTGAGAGCAGTTAAGACGTTAATTTTAGCTATAAAGCCATAGTTTTTGCAGAGATATCTGTTAATTAAGGTAAGTGATGAGGCTAGGATCATAAAAACTTTGAATTGATGGGTACGTTACAGCATGATAACAAACGTATTTTCCTTCCAGGGTAATGCTTTTATAGTTTAAGAAGTTTTTAATTATATTTTTATAAAATCAAGCATTAGGTATTTCTCGTAGAAGCTTTTCTCGTCTAGGCGCCGCCGCCGCGCGTTGTCTCTGAGCTTTTCGGTTTATCTACCCAATAACCCCATCGACTAAGTCAACGGCCAGTATTTACTGTTGCCCGCTGAACTATTGGCTCTAAGTGTCCCTAGTTATTTTTACCGTTCCCTGGCCACGTCGCTAAAAGCGTTTACGTTGAATTTTTAAAGTGCCAATTGAACTTACGGCCTTAGAAATTCTGTTGGAGTCGAGGGTTCAACTCCACGATACGAAACTTTGAAACAGATTCAGTTAATATAAGTTTGTTTTGTTAAGGTGTTGGAATTTATGACCGTGTTTAGCGTCGATGTTAGGGACGAGTGCTGACAAGGGTGTAAACAAAAGACAAACATCAAGTATTCAAGAGCGCGTCGCGGAGGTCGATTGCGGAAATGACAAACCGGTTAGTTGCAGGTCTCTCCGCGAGATATATCCGGCGGAACCGAGCGGAATTGCTTCCTCGCCCCCGCCCGATGCACCGCAACAATGTCCGTCCCAGCATTCGGAGTGCCAGCGAAAAGTCCAAAGTTCCTTCTCGCTCCATTACAATCGGAATTCCCACGGTTCATTAGAATTCTCCGCGTTCATTAGATGTACCGGGCCGAGTGGACCCGGACGTAAATAAGTGATTAACGCAGTCGGGATTGTTTTCAGACGCCGCCCGGGGCGCCGCTGCAACTAGTTGAACGAACTTCGGGTACATTTAAAATGAAGCCGCTGCCGCTGCCCGAGATCGCCGCCCCCCGCCGCGCCCCCCGCGCCGCCCTGGCTTTAGCCGCGCTAATCTTTAATGAGATTACGAGTTTACGATCGTCTCCCAGAACTGAGAGTGATAAATTTAATTCGCTTTCTAAGTTAATGAGTTATTATTATTTCAAGTTTAGTTCCCAAGTGAACTGTACCGTCAAATATACAATATTTTGTCCCTATAAGTATAGTGAAGGTGGACAGGTAAATAGATTAATCTAAAATTACGTAAGTGCATCTTTAAAATGTTACATTATATTTCTTTCAAATAATGTAGGTAGCGAACCTTTACCGTAGCGTAATATAAAAATGATGATTTCATATTCCTGGAAGGTATGGGTGACTGAGAACTCAGATGGGCGGGAAAGTATGTACAGTTACAGTTAAGCTGAATTTTATTACATCGTTCTGAAAGGACGTAAACTCAATCCAAGGTAATCTGGGAATCACTCGTTTTATGAAAACTGTGTTTTTGAGGACTTTTATAATCATGTTACATAGAGAAAAAATCTAATAAGCATTCCATAGGAGGAAAATGATAATGATGTTTCCTTAATGTATTATCAAAAATAAGCTCTTTTATAATAGAAAATATAAAGTAGGTTATTGACTGAATTATTAGGAAATGTGTTTCGACACAGCTTGTGGAGAGGGTGAATCCCCTTGCACAAATTACGAGGCTGCGAACCATTTTCCGGTGCTAAATGCATTCGCAAATAAAGTTAAACTTCTGGCGTACCGTAGGCGGCGTTTTAGAGTGACCAATAAACTCGGGAGCGTGTTTATAAAATGCCACGATCAAGTAACATTCTCCATCTTTCGATTAGCAAACCATGAAGTTGCTCAGACAGTTTCTTCTCTTAAAGTTTCTGAGTAGGTATATAAATACTTTTAACCAGCCAACACATTAGTATTCATTGCAGACAATACCAAAGTTTATTTCCAGTGTAGTTATACATACGGTGCTGTTATCAAAAAGTCGTGGGACGGTATTATTCAGAGCTCGCGGCCGCAAGTGTGGCGCTTGAGTTCTAGTATTTCAGGCAAGTTGTCGGAGCAACTTGGTGGAGGACATGTCCCCAGTCATAAGGGAAGTTGGCCGGCGGCCGCAAGTGGCTGCGAAGGCGGTATCGGGTGTGGCCAATGAAATTACGCTATTCTTGTGGCTGAATGTGTGTCTCGCTGATGGACGTAATGAAGATGACTCTCGTTGTGACTACCAACGGAGGCAACGGGAAAAGAACACTATTACACATTTATTTTATTATTAGCCTTCCTATGCCTATATGTATAATGCAAAGATTTAAATATTTAATTATTTATAGAATAAGACCACGATAAGATTGCATCCCTTATTAAAAAGAAAATCTCTGTGTGGCAACTCATGCTAAGATTTTTAATCGGTACAGAACGTTATTCATAAAAGTCATAACAAACAATTTGATTTCTGTAGGATTATTGGTTTTTTGAAATATGAGAAATATTATTAAATAATGGACAAAACTAGAGATAACTAACGAGATAATTTTCAGCATGATTAATAATTTCGACAAACTAAAACAAAAGATCAATCTCTATCCCCTTCGTCAATTGTTTACCATATTTCGTGGCAAACAAATTTAGATGCCCATAACCTTAATTGAGGTCCATAGGCTAACGAATTATAGTAAGTAAAAAAATCTGTACAACAGAATGACATTTAAAAGTGGAGACACTTAATTCCAGTTTCGGCCACCGGGTCGGACAAAGTGCCGTCATATTATATGCGAATTGGACACAAATAATCTTAAGTTAGCAACAAGGACCCAGAAGGTGCCAGAGTAATATATAGGTGGTGGTGCCCACAACCTTTTTTATAAGTGGTGCCCACAACCTTTTTAAGAAGCTGGATCCGCGCCTGGTAGTACAAGTTGTTACAATGAAACACATTCGATCCCCTTCGTTTAGCAAAGTCGAAATACTTGTCTAATGTTTCGATACACTGCAGGCAGATGCTTCTAATTAAGTTCATCACCGCAACAAATGTTGCGTTATGGGAAGTTAGCTCCGATCATTTCATGATAAAATCTTTGTTAGTTATCGGCGCTTGCACAGAAGTTGGCGGTGTGTTTAGGGGCTAAATGGACCCGCACGTCCGGGCAAACATCGCGGGAATTCACAACTCAAACAACTTTAAGCAAATTTATAACTTCCGGATTGAAAGCTGTTGCCTTTGCCTTCCGGCTGCGTCCGATTGTGAGGCCGCGATTGGGCGGAATCTGAGGTGATCGTTACAAAATCATAACTTTCCCAGCCTGCAGTGCTTTTTTGTAAAAATATTAAAGTCATAGACACTTTGACATCACATTTTGAAAGAGGTACCTAATGTTTGTCAGTTTATTTAGATAATAGGGTTCATCTCTAGGGGAAAATACTGAATCGATTTCGATTCTTTTACTAATTGAAAGCAACAATAATCTAAAATGTCATAGCGCAAACAGCGTTAAACAGAATGTATAGGATGATTATAATAAGGTCTCGCGAAATAGTTCATAGATTTCGAACTGCACGCGGGAGTAAACACCGGATGACCGCTAGATTTTTATAAAACCTTAGTATTTTGTTGAAGGAAGTTGTATAGTAAAGTCTTCGTTATTCATCTACATATATATATGTAAAACTTATTCTGATAAAAATTATTCATGAAATATTCAAATCAAGTTACACCTATTGTTGTTAGAAATCTGTTCCACCCAATATTCTTCAAAAATCGTATCGCACTATTCCGCCAACCCATCTAATACAAATTAACATCCCTTGTGTATGCAACGAGGTATCTGGAATTGAAACGTGGATAGCTATGATTTCTAGTAATGGCAGTTGTAACGAGCGAGCACCGTGAACGTGAACGATATGGATATGAAAATAGTTATCTGTCGCCGACGCGAGAGGTCGGGGCGAACGTCCTCCGGTCGTCGCACTTGCTTACGACACTGTTTTAATGTAACTCATTGTTGTGTACTGAAAGAACGTGAGAAGAAAGCTCCCAAGAGAATACTACTACAATGGTACCTAAATCTGTAACACGATGTCTTTCCGCCTCGGTGGCTTTGACTTGCATAATACTGACAAAGATAGTGACCCCATCACCCCATAGTTGGCTTACTAGCCCCGATCGACTGCTTCTGGACAAAGACCACTAGAACGGGCGAAGACCCCGGTGCAGCGACCGGCCCTTGCACTCTCATGTGGGTGTGGCGGTGTTTCATAGTCTTGTATAGTCATACACTTGGATTGCTATAGTTTGAAAGGCACCGACAACTCTGGATATAGCGGTAACTAACTGAAAACCACTATGATTTATACATTTACTTTTCGGTGTAGTGAAGTGTCTAATAGTGGGCGGAAGGCCTGTTGTAGATGTGTAACATAACAATTCTCAGTTCACAGGTACGTTGTCGGTTGGAGAACTCCGCTGATATCAGTAATGTTTTTTAAATTGGAACGTAAAATCGCAAGATTTGTTGATTTGTAGGCAGAAACCACTTAAAGCTGTACCTACACCCGGGTGCCTTCTTCTTGACAGAAGCGCTGGTTGATTCTTGGTAATTGTTCTACTCTATTTTATGAATGAACAGTATTTTTTCAATTTAATTTGATAAAATACTTCCAATTTGAAAAGCTCTAAATACGAATAGAATTAAACTCACAATTAATTGAGACTCAGTACACGGAAGTAGATAGCTATATAATTTAATTTTTAAAAATAAATTTAACGGGAAGGGATTGGAACAATTTTGTATAAAAAAAGGGGTATCTCAATAAAAACAGGACTAGCGCATCAAACGATGTTTTAGGTAGATTTAAGATAGTTTTTCTAAGGTAAATAATATAAACACACTAATGGTTTCGTAGCAAGTTGAATAACCCGCGTCGTAGCGGGTAGCGGGTTCAACACTCGTGCGGGTGCAGCGCTCGCGGAGTTCGTAGAGTTCGTAGCACTCTACGTAGAGTCGCTTTGTTAGGTGGAATCCTTACATAACCGTTATATGGATATCAGTAATGCGCTCAATGTAAGACGCTCCAAGCAATCCGTTAAAGAATTTGTTTTGCACCGTTTTATTGTGATAGTATTCTAAGCTTGTTTTCGTAAATATATTTACCAAATAACACTTTATGTAGATTTAATTTCAAAGTTGTTATTTGGTATGACTAGACTTGACTTTAGAAAAGTTAGAAGTTAAATTATATGTCAGATAGTTGTAGCAAATATTGAAATGCAGTTATTTATTATTTATTCGTAGAGTAACCGAACGGCGAAGTGGAATAAGTGTAGCGTCCCCGTGATTACAGCTCCCGCTGCACCGCAGAGTTGCTGCAAGTTGCACAACTCGTAATAAAATATCCGACTTATAGCAATATTTCTATATATCTGCGGTTCCCGCAGAGTTTGTGTTTTCTACAGACATTATATCATTTGACTCTACATTTTCCGGCATTGCATTGTAGAGATAACGAATAAAATTCGAAGTGCAGTTTTATTTGTTGGATACTTGGAAAATTTATAGTAAGTATCTACTACATCGTATTCGCTGCGCCATGTAAAATATTACGTACTTTTATAATCTACCAAGAAATAACATTGATCGACCTCATTGCACCTAGTTTTACTTACCTGCCTGTTTCTAAATATTTCGCTTTCGTAATAGTCGTCAGGCACCTGTGCCAAGCAGGTGAGGTGCCTGCCTAGCGAAGTTATTTAAATTAAGACCCGCGTTTCAAAGCGAACCTCATTTGCGTTTACAAAAGTGCAGATCATATTTTTTCTTCTGTATGTTCGAATTGAAAGCGCTGTAATATTCTTTTTTGTCTCGGGGCGGGCGCCGCGCGCGCCGCACAAAGCCTCGCTGCGCCATGTAAAATATTACGTACTTTTATAATCTACCAAGAAATAACATTGATCGACCTCATTGCACCTAGTTTTACTTACCTGCCTGTTTCTAAATATTTCGCTTTCGTAATAGTCGTCAGGCACCTGTGCCAAGCAGGTGAGGTGCCTGCCTAGCGAAGTTATTTAAATTAAGACCCGCGTTTCAAAGCGAACCTCATTTGCGTTTACAAAAGTGCAGATCATATTTTTTCTTCTGTATGTTCGAATTGAAAGCGCTGTAATATTCTTTTTTGTCTCGGGGCGGGCGCCGCGCGCGCCGCACAAAGCCTCCCGGTTTTGTATTCCCGTCCTCACTCACCTGGAAAGGAAAGAAAAGAAAATGTTAATTAAGAGCCACTGAACAAAATTGATATCGTCGGGAATGAAGCTGCTGCCTGTTGTTATTGTAAACGGATGCTAACTGTTAATTATAGACTGGCAGTCTTTTGTGTGAGATCTACCTGTTTAAAGTTCTTTTTTGTGATATGATTGAACGTTTCTGACAGCATTCTGGGGCAATAAAACTAGAGATTTCGCACAACGGTATGCCGCGTAACGGCTAGATATTTAAGTAATGTGTCGCGGGGTTGTGCGGGGCGCGGGGCGGGGCGGCGGCCGCTGCCAAACGAGCCCGAAACGTACTACATCTCATTAACACGTAGAGTGGTGATATTTAGGGGCGCGCGGTGCGGGCGGCGCGGGCGGCGCGGGCGGTGAGCCGCGAACTAGCATTTGGCAGCGCACGCGCCCGCCGCACCCGCTCTGTAAACTAAACAACTCGTAAAAGTGTAAAAGTCGTAACGATAGCGACGAGAGCGCCGCCTAATATGAGCGGCGGCTGGAGCCGCGCCAGTCGGCTCATTATCAGATGGGACGTTCCGGCACAACCCTCTCGTTTTACGATTGGCCTCTAATTACGGCGGCGCTCAAGGCAGCGAGAGTGCACGTTTTTCGGGTGATATGAGCTCGGAGCGGCGCACTGCCAAATAGACATATTTATCGCCCCGGTCGAACCGTTTACGCGGCTCCACGCGGCGCTCCTAGCCGGTGCAATAGGCCCCGCGCTCGGCGATATGAAAAAAGTCTGGAAAAATGTCGCGGCCGGGCCGCAATAACGGGGGCGCTGGTTTACGAGAGGCCTCTGATAAAAGTGGGCGCCGCTCGCAGTACGCGGGTCGCCTTAACGACGTGTTGCCAATTTATGCGGCGCGATAAGCGGAGTTTGTTTAGCCGGGGGCGCGGCGCGGCCGAGGCGACATCAGCGGCGCTCTGATTGCGCCAGGGCCAATGAAATTGCGCGTATGACAAATAACCGGAGAATATTGTAATCTCCTTGAAAATGCTTGTTGCTCGATCTCGTGGCCCATAAGCTGGGGAAATCCGTATGTAACGCAGCGGAGGCGTTATTAGCGGCGGCATCGACCGCGCGGCAGTGCACGCCGTCGTCGATTGTATTAGTATGCCGCAGCCAACCGCGGCTGGAATGAGCGACGTGACGCAGCCGGCCGGTCGTTGCTATATCAAAATGCAATAACACGAATCGTAAACCACCCATATGTGATAGCGAGTAATGGTTGTAAAAGTTTTTTTATTTGCACTTTCTTAAATTCATTTGAGGTGCTATGTTATCGATTCAGGAAGCCTAGTTTAGCATTTGCATAAAGATTTAATGAACTGGAGAATTGCATTAGCTCTTTTAATGGTGGAGTAACTAAGCGCGATTTGCCCTTTTTTATATTTTGTGCGTCATCTCATTCATATGAAATCGTTTTCATTTTAGCACGATAAAAATATATATCGCAATAAACGTTGCTTAATGTATACCGCTGACACATGATGATCGAGTATTAGATATCATAAACGTATTTGGGAGGAAATCGGGTGAAAGATGAGGCTTTTCTCGGCGCCTCAAAACAGGGCGCGTGACCTGCATGCGTGGCTTGCACGGACTGCCCACTACCGGGCTGCCTTTTGGCAGGCCAAAAATAGATACAAGATGCAGATAATTTATTGAGTAGACCGTAGTACATAATACGAACTATAATAAATTACTTACATAATTGTTTGGTAAATCTAAAAACTATTTCTTTTTAATAATACGTCCATTCAAAGGAACTACGTAATTTTAACAAAATTTAAGTACCTCTGTAATAATGGTTTTACAAGACGCCCAATGCAATTCCTTTAAATAAAAGGCCATAAACGTATCTAGTGGTCTGTCACTTCACATGATAGGTATAAACGCTGCGAAGCGCGTCGGCGTTGCAGCGGCCACAAGCCCGCGAGGGACCCCAACTCAATCTTGCCCCATTACGCGCGACAAATTGGAAAAATATTCAATTACACGCCGCTAAATATCGAATTATATCGTGGTGAGTTACAATTTTGCAGTGACGATGTCATCCTACATTTCTGTGCACGATTTCACATTCAGTTTGGGATCTAATTACGCCAACACGTTTGCCATTAAAAGCCTCGCAGAGTATGAAAAACCGACAGAATAGTTTTTGCTTTAATAACGGAACAATTTCGAAACAAAAATGCTGGAAAAACGCTTCGCCATGGGTGCTAACGTACGGTGGCGTTCGATTTAAACTGGATGGAAAAATAATAGGCGCGTTTAAACGCGTCGGGCGACAAGTGGGCGCAGGCATTGCTCGCCGGTCGGAGTAATTGGCAATTAATCACCGGCAGTTTTCTATTTCAGCCGACGACGTCACCGCGCCCTCGCTCAGCGACACATCCAGGCACTTACACCACGTGCGACCGTTTGGGACCCGACTCCGGTCGAAAACTGGAAAGAGTGACTTCGTTATCGAGATGCATTGCGTTTGTATGTGTGCCTAGAGAGGCTTGGGATGATTGTAGCAGGGCTCTGCCGCCGCCCCTGCCCCCAGCAGTGGCTAACTGGATTGAGACTGCACTGCATACGCCGTAATAACAGGACTCTCCATTTGGGTCCGATATTAAACGATCAAAAGGTTATTAAGCGACGTATCGGACGCCAATCCACTGGGACCCTCTACGGAAGATTTCTCCGACTAATTGCATAGTATGAAGTTCGTACTTTGTTACAGGTTTATTGGATAAATCTAGCTCATACCTCCGGGGCCAATTAGTATTTACTTGTTAATAGTTTTAACAATAATTTTCAACATAATAACGAAACATCGCCAACTCTCGAGTCCACTTCAACTAGATCGGTGTCTTGAACGCATAATTAATTAAGTAAATTTCGAAGTCGTCGCGCCCCATCTCGAAAATAATAAGAGCTTAGATAACCCGCGATTTAATGTAATTTTCCGTTATTTTCCCATCTCTCGTGTAATTAGGAATTTCGTCGCGAGTAACGAAATCATTTGACGTATCACGTCCCCCGGGAGAGATTTTGATTCGACTTCCTTTGTCGAAATATTTGAGCGGCGCGGCCAGCTCGCCGGATTCGGGAAGCGGATTCCGATGGGACAATTGATCCCTCCTAACTTTATCTATATATATTTGCAAAGTTATAATAATCTTTTATTGATTCGGAACGGTTCATTGCACAGTATATAATGGAGACGGTTCAGAAAAGCGGCGGCTCATTATCAGATAGTAGATTATGTTCGTGGCCAAAGGCTGATAATGTTCTCATCGATCTGTGAACGGTTCAGTTTTAATATTTCGTGCAACGAATGCGGCTTTTATGCGACTTGAATTTTCCGAATAAATTAATTACGTAAAGATGTTCATGTATTTCGTTGGAAAGCGAGCCACTCTCAATCTCACGTTAAGTGCAGTCATAACGTAGTTAATGAGACCTAGTCATGGAAAGGAAACCACTTACGTAATTGTTACCAGATTACTCACGAAGATGTCTTCGCATGCGAACTAGTTTGGAAATAGGTTAGGAATATACCTATCCACGTATCTATGCAGGCTCTACCATTCAGTATAATCAGGTGACATTAAAAAAAGATTTTTAAATAACGCCATGTAGAGGTAGACGGTCAGATTTTAGTATGAGAAGTTTATGTAGGTATTCGTAGACCATTTTCGGAATCAAGTGACTTTTTAAGTATATTTTGTATTCACAGAATGTATTATAGTATGATCACATCCTGTACTCACAACGAACATAGGGCGCATGGTAACATATCAATCGGACTGGCGTCGGAAACGCGACAAACATCGTTCCAGATTCAATTCAGATTTAACTGCAGCGCGAAAGCTTTCACAATATCGTCAGTGGCAGTAGCGAGATGTTGTTTAGAGCGTCCAGCCGTCCAGCGGCTGAATGGGTTATTTCCTTAGAGTGATTTATACTTGGGTATTTGTAGACTGTTATTTGTATCGGAGCTGATCGCTGAGTGGATTGCGCGACACCTTTCAAACAAATTGTCTTGAGGCCGTTCCGAGGTAAACAACTCGCCCCTATGCAGATGTTCCTGCTAAAGCAAACACCTTCAATTTCCTCGAGGGGTAGTGGCGGTCCTTGAAATTGCTCTCAACGTTTCTTTACGCTCTCTAGTGACTTTAGTGTTTTTGGGCACTCTATTTAATCTGTGGAGTGAAATTGCTTTACCGTTTATAAATGGATGTTGACGTACCTACTGCGCACGGCTGTTGAGAACCTTTATTTAAAAGATGGACTTCAATCCTGCGCTTCCAATTAGTTATGACTATTTTACAAATACATCAAATAAGTAAGACAAAGGACAATAGGAGAGGAAAGTTTAATAGTTAATTAGTGTATTTTCAACGTTGTTCATCTTCCGATAGTAACAACTTCATTAATTACTGGCCTGGACAGAGCAAAGTTCGACTGCATAACTAGCAGTCATTTCAATAGTGGAGTGTTGCGCTGACTACGTATATGACAACGCCATGTTATGTTCCGTGGTGAATGTCATTGTGTGCCAGTATGGATGCAGTGAAGTTGCTACTTTACTTTATTCACAAATATGCAATGTATTTATACTGTGTATTCATTTTATTTCATCAGATTTTATATTGTCACGAAAATAATATGAAAAACCGTTAAAATGAATATACATACAGTTATGAGCTTTAGTGGTAAAACTAGAACTTTGTCATCACATGTCTCCGTCCTTGGTCGTATCACTTTGATGTAACCAAAATAAATTCAATTATGTTTGCACCCTTTCACGGGGGCGCAGCATAGTCTGTAACACGCTAGAGGGAATAGCTATACAGGGGATATAAATTATGTTATATGAAAAAAATATACATGAAAAATTAAATGACCTTTGGAATTTATTGGCTTAGATGAAATATTGAAATATAAATGAAATATTCGTGGACAAATTCACACAGCGCCTTCTAGCCCCAAACTAAGCAAAGATTGTACTATGGGTGCTAGATAACGGATACTTAAATACTTTTTTTTTAAATACTTACTTATTATACATAGAACACCCAGACCCTTTGTGATGAAATGACTTTAAAATTAGCAATTGCCCAGTCACATAATTAAGAATCACAGAAATAGGCATTCTAGGAACCTCTTTTTAAATGGGATGGCTAATTAAAGAAAACTAAGCTCAGTCCATACGGAAACAACGGGCGGCAACAACAGGACAGCGGCCGTAATTGTTAGGGCCGGTGCACAAGCGCGGTAATTTGGCAACACCGAACGGCCCGCCATTGCGACCATTTCATACCAATGGCGTTTAGGTAAATGGAATTGCTTTTATTATCTACGCCTGCCGACGGACCAGTTGATACAGGTGATAGTCTGCACACAATTAATCTGGTAATGTGTTAATTGCTAAGCTATTACACAAATTGGGATAACATTTAATATTAATTTATTGCCGCAATACAATTTCGATTACAATCCCAATTTTCGGATAATACTATGTTCGAGTATAGTTTCACTTAATGGCAGCGAATCGGATTGGTTCGCAGTTTCGCACTAACATTAAGATAAATTAGTTTGCCGTAGACGGTCTACGAGGCGACACGGCGTAGCGCGCGACTGATAACCGGCTTAGCGTCGTAGGCCGTGTTGGCAGTGGCTACGAATGGCGGAGTTGCCAGCAGTTAGCAACATGATAAGCGCTATTCGCTGCACATGCGAAGACAGCGCAGATGGGCACTGCATGCTTTATTACTATTGCAGTTTTGCTTCTAGACTATCTGTTGGAACGTACGGATGTTCTCTCGCAGTTGCGTTCGTAATTTGAATGTGACAATTCTACGGTTGGTTACGTTGGATGCTGGATTACAAATTTACAAATCACGAGCTTAGAGTATTCTCAGAGTGAATGTACTCTCAGACTAGCGGTTATTGGGTTAACGGGAGTTATAGTAGTTATTACGGACTAATTGTAACTTAAGTAGGCCAGATAAAGTCCAATTAGTTCACCGTTTATACCATTTACTATGCAAGATATTTCTTAGGTACTTTTAACCTGCTTGGTCTATAGGAGGATAAACATTTTTCAAGTTAATATATAGGTATGTAAAATAAGCTGAATACACATAGTAGCAAATGACAACACGAGAAGTTTATAACGCTATTTCATTGTCTATTATATTAATATACTAGCGTTCCTTGCGTACATCTACTTTACCAATACCTACCTTTTTTCTTGCTTATAAACCTTCCTGTTGAATCACTCTATTGTTGAAAACCGCATTAAAACCCGTTGCGCAGTTTAAAAGGACAGACGGCAGGAAGCGACTTTGAAGAACTTATTTATGAACACGATGTGGCGTACATTGTGATTCGTGTACTTGTGAACCCTATATTTAGTTAAAAAACAAATCAATAGCTATTCTTCCTCAACGTTACAATACAATTGATTTTGATTTGTAACAGGAAACCGGTTTGATCGAATCGTCGCGGTGCTTATGCTAATATTTTCTGTTTTACTTTTGTTTTGTTCCGACAAATTCGGTTTATGTTTTAGGCTCCGTCTTACTACAATACTATTTATTCTTAGGCAGAGTTACAGCGACAACTTTGTTGTGTTAGTCTTTAAAATAATAATAATTGGTTGGTTGTAGTCTCAACGAACAGGCTCGTCTTAATTAGTTTCTCTTCGTGCCTATCGGTAGGGGTTGGGATTATATGTCGGGACAGTGGTAGCTAGGCTCCAGCGAGCAGTTTTGCTGGATAACGCAAGGATTGTCTGAGGATTTCTCTCTTTTTCGCCCTGATCCTCGGCCGTTTGGCCTCATCTGCCGAGGGGTATTCTTCATTAAATGGGAAGGGAAAATAAATAATTTTGTATTTATTTATTAAAACTTTATGCACAAAAAGTACAGTGGCGGACTTAAAGCTACAATATCTACCGGTCAACCGGGATAATCTAATAATTAATTTAATAGCTACTTTAAGACGCTCCTGACGACTTCGTCATTTTTCAAACTTGATCGTTTCCTAACTCATCCCTTCTGAACTCGTCATCTTTTTAAACTTTGAGAAAGTGGTGTCAACTGGTCCTCTTTTGAACATACTATGTTTCTAACTTCAACTCGACTATACTAAACAGTCAAAACAAATCAGTTTTCTAAATTTAAATTTTCTGTGTTTTCTTCTTAATATTCCCTTATATTATATAATGTTTTAGTTTATGCACTATATTTGAAACACAACCAAATATCATGTTAAGGACAATCGTTCTGTAGTACCTAGTTACAATGCGGCAGCTAATTGTTGGAGGTGAATCTCGGATTGTCTGTACAGTGCCGAGTCAGTAGTACGAAACGTTGTGCGGGTAATCAAGTGCATACTAAATGCATATCGATGCGGCCAGGTGTAACGGCAAGATAAAGCCCTTCCACAACTGCTGATTTGACGGCATTGCTATGCTATATCAGGTACGTTTACTATAATAGCAATGGGAATTTACACTAATCTGTAGTTCTGGGACGTATTTCTTCTGGTGCGAATTCATTTTGATTGTAAAACAGCACTCTGTTTGTAGCAGAAGGTGTAGTCTAGATAGTCGTTATTTTATAGGAGTTCCGTTTTTCATTCTTCTCCATGTCCTGCTAAAATGTGTTGGCGTGGCTTCTTATAGGTCTAAGTATTTAGGACAAACAACCACCCTCTCGAAGATTTTCCGATCTCCTCTCCGATCGGTCTCTTGATTTTCCTTGAGGAATTGGGTTGGTACGAACATATTACCCAAACCATAATTTCCACCCTCACGTAAAAGAGGCGCAGTGTCGTCGAGTTACGGTAAATGCTCGGGTATATCTATCTATCTATTTACCTTCTTCTTTAGAAATAATTTCGATTGCACTGTTTGCACTCGTAGGTGTAGGTACCAAATATTCACATTCTGATACTTATAAAAATGAATTGAGCACCTACCTACTTGACGGAAAATCCTAGAGACTGTAAGAGCTGAAGCAAATAGGTACACCATGTAAACAGGTCTTGTTGGAATCACAAAGGCGAATGCGGAGGCGCCGACGCACTTGGCAGGTAACCATGTATGCGGATGCACTCCCAACAAAGGCACTGCACTCGCATAAACATCGGCTCGCGCCTAATACTCTTCCGCGGCATTTGACAAATCGACCGTTCGCACGTATGATCCTCTGCGGTGTCGTAATCCGCCGAATCGGTGCCCAATATCGAATAAATCACGCAATGGATGTGCGCCTGTTTTCTGTATGTCTGTGCGTCTATTTCTGCCGCGCCCGCGGAGGCCGACCGCTTTTTCTATCAAAATTTCGACGGTACATCAATACGTCTCTCCGCATCTCTTTGCGAAACGCCCCCGGGCGTCGATAAAATATTAATTACACAAACAGCGTGCCGGAACAGCGTGGCTGCTTGTTTTACACGTTTCGGGATTATTTCCGTATATAATCTCCTTACGGACGGTTGAGTTGTTAATAGCTGGCGAAATTTACGTCGCGCATTATAAAATTATTCCATAGGCTTTATGGTAAAGCCCTTTGCACTAATGTAAATCAACGAACGTACGAATGAAATCCGAAATTATATATTATATACACAGTATTCAATTCTCTTCCTAACCACAAAATTTAGTTGAATTTGGGTTTTTTTGATTAAAGAAAATATCAATAACTTGTGGAGGAGGAAGTATGGACCCCACTTAGTGGGATAAGGGAAGAGGGATGATGATGATGAGTTTTGTTAGGGACTCGATTTCAATGCAAACACGGCGGTGAACGTTAAAACACGGTGGGAAACAAAAAACAGATTGTGAAATGAAGACAATTTTTTTGGGTATGTATGTGGTGATAACAATTAGCAATCATTAGGTCACAATCAGACATGGCCATTGCCATGTTTTAAACTGCTTAAGATATAAATTTTAAAGGTATGTTCCGGATTTTCTACCGCGTACCTTTGTTGACGAGTACCCAGAACATACTTTTAAAATAAGTGATAATTACTGCGATAGTTTAAAACATTATGCAAAAAAAATTAAAGGCATTAATAATGAGGACCTCAAGAAAACAATTAAAATACCCAACATATTTATTCCAGTTTAGAACCAAAACCAGAAATTAAATGTTAATAAATAGACATGTAGAATATTCTGCAATAGTCTTCTGTGCCGTGGGCGCCCGTCCACGGTCGCTCACTCAAGGAGGTTGTGATGGGCCGAGCAACTAGTGCACACATCACACCCAGGTTGAGTGAGTAGCCGGAGACGGACTGTCTTCATTCGCTTCACTTCAAGTCTTCTGTCTTCAAGAATCTTCTCCTGCTGACTCATAATACCTGCATAATTTCTCGAAACATTTCAACAATAAGAATTGCGTACGGCTGATTATGCACGATAATCCAGGGCAATTTTTTTAGAGGACTACATTCACGTGCACAAAAATATTCCCATGTTATCCGGAATATCTGGGATACATGAATTCAATTTGTATAAACCGCCAGAAATCGTATTGGAATTAGGTCCAGACGATTGCATAAATCCATAAGTACGTTATCGGGGGCTTGTTTGACGGAGCGTCGGAAATAGCAGCCGTGAGCGGCCCGAAACACGGTCGAACGTCTTAATTCCAGAGTGAGATTGATTGTGTACCGTCAGACAGGCCGAAACCGATACAGAATGACTTTAAACAGGCTACGAAAGGTAACAGGCAGTTATGGAGGAGACCATTCTGTTTTTTTTTATCATTATGGAAAAATAGCTCCTTTATTCTCGTAGACTTTAATAAAAAGTAGCTCCAATATTTGCACATTAACTTTCATCTTTATTAGCTTAGATAGTAGACCAGTAGGTTTTTTAAAGTCATTTACTTAAGGACTCTTATACATAATGTACATGTCAGCACTAGTGTAACTTAATCCATATTACATCAAAATACAATTCCTAACAACGAGAAAGCTGATCGCCTGGCTTGTGCGGCAACCACTGATGGTAGTAGGATATACTCCATAGTAAACAGACACCCTGTTGCAGTTTCGGTGCTTCACTGTTGGTTGGACACTGAATCAGTGCCAGAGCAATTGAATTCGAAGTCCAATGTTGTGCGAGTAACGAGTACTCGATCGGTCGAACCGGGTTGTGCTATTTTCGCCGAAACGAAGGTATGTTTCCACAATAACCGCAGTTATTGCCCTCACCTTCGGCTCTTGACCGCGATCGGTTAATTAATTAATTTCGGCAGTCGATAAGTGAGATAAAGCAAATGCTGATAACGGTCGTGACGATTGAGCCGTGCGGCAGATCCATTAGTACGTACGCACGGCATCACATCAAAGCATCTTGTCTGGACTCTAGATAGTCCTTATGCCGAACACTGCAAGAACTAAAATCGAACCAAAAAGGTATGTAACTGTGCTTTATTTGTTTGTACCTGATTTATTAGAATTAACTGAACTAGGAAGCTATGAGAGAGATAAATATATACTGCCTGTCTTCTGCGGGTTTTGGGTTCCGGCCATACATGAATTGAATTTTTTTTTGATAGGCTAATATTTCTTCCACGCAGCTAAATCTGCGACCGAAAGCAAGCGGCGACAAATTTTTTATAACCGGGTTAATTTCGTGTAAAGTTCTAAAATAAAAATACTGCGCAAGAAAGCTCATTCTCATAAAGTTCAGGAAATTGACTGCCATTGTCAATCAGTTTAACTGCGAAACGAAAAGTCTCGAACAAAACTGTCCAACAAATAAAATTTTATAGTTAAAGGGGTGCGGCGCTCGCGCCATCTATTATGTACAGTGCGCGGCCTACCCTCGTTTACATCTCAATTAATTTAATTTGCTTTTTCACAGGCTTCTTCCCAGGGACGGACTCGCTGACGAATGTACGGGATTTAAGTGGAACTACCTCCTTTATAAAAGTTATACCTACTTCGTCCGTAATTAGTCGAGGATCTGAACTGAACTCGTTCGCATTTTTAATAATTAATTTACTAAACTTATTATTACAGCCGTCCTTACTAAAAGAAAAAGTTGATTTATTTGTATTTCCTTCACTTCTAAACCGAGCTGAGAAATAAGATATTGCTCTCAGTTTTGGTCCAAATCAACGCCAGCAAGGCCGCGGGCTGAATCTAGTACAAATATAGAGCAGTATGATATAAACGTGGTGGGGTTGTAAATATTGAAGTGCCCGAATACACCCTCGCTATTTCCATTTGCCGCATTGTGATGTGGAGTGCTGAGGGCGTGAATTTTCTCGTGATTTGGTAACGGAGGCGGTAATTAGAGCAATTGTGAGGCTTCTCCATTTGTTTTTAACTGTTTATTACATCGGGCGGCTGCTTTGAATGTCTCAGAATAGCTGTCTCGTTGTTTCTGTGCTACGGTTTAGAACACGTATATTGAAATGCTTTAGTAATACCGCCAGTGTACAGCGCACGTTATTCGCACGATGTCGCAGAATCGACACGACGGTGCATCTAACTATGAACCCACGATATTTACCGATTCTTCGGTCGATATTGTGTAACGCATAGACTTTCTATCATTAAAACATTAATCTTGAATGTAATCGTTTAATTGAAGAGTTAGTTAAGATATTATCGTCGCCGACTGTCGTAGCTGCAGCTATCGATAGGACGGCAATGTAATCTGACACGAAGTAACGCGAGCCGCGGTGTCGGGTATCGCGGGTGCGCACGCGCCGCCGGAAGCCGCCCGCGCTGCGCCGTTTCCTGCGAACGGATGCCTGACACTAGCTGATATGATAAGGCTTCCCGACTCAGGGAAGGAACATATGGATGCTAACATCGTGACAAATTATAAATAAAATCCAATATAATGATTATATATACCAAAAGGCACGTGCGTAAGAGTATGAGTGTACTGTGTAGGTTCAAATCAGTGCAAACAAACGTTAAACTACAAAATATTAGCATCATAATATAACGATAATACTTAAAGTGTATCTAATGGTAATAATGTTCGCTAGCTAGTTTAGTTTGAGACATAAAAACATTAGACGTGTCGAGTCAATTGCTTTGTTATGAGCAAACAGAGATTAGTTGCGAGGGATCGCAACTCTCGGCGTTAGCTCGGTCATATAGTCGCGGGTAAGTTGGTCTAAATCTTGGTCTAAGCGAGCGGCGGAGTTGGGGCACGCGCTGGCGCCGCGTCGCCGCCTTCAATCTAAGTTTCGCGACTGTAGCCCACCCGTGGCGCTTCCCCTGCATAATGTAGACGTCGTCTCAGACTTCGACGATGAGATGCAACCAATAATTACATTCATGTCACCAGCTCGCGCGGCCGGCAGACGAACCGCTGTCTGAGCAGAAACTAACAACGAGTAACTCGTGATTCTAAAGTTTTGGAAGTTTCGTAAAGAAACGTTCTAAGTATAAATAAAGCAGCATAAAAGCTACGCCCCGACTAGAATATAATGACTGCAGTTTTTGTCGGATTTTTGCGGTCCCTTTTTATGCGGTGCGCCCGTGCCCTTATCTAACGCGCAAAAACATTTATCTAGTATCTGTCACTTAAAGCCTTTGCTCTCGTGTAAACGGGCGACCTTATTTTTTGCTAAAAGGCCGGAGCTATCAGTTCGGTTCGCGACACAATATTACCCTGCACGGCGATATATCGCGTTCGAATCGCGTCATCGTTCACTCGCGTAGGGCTGGCGGGGCGTGGCCGAGCGACGAGTTTGCGGGGCGGCATAATGCTTGTGCCAGATACGCCCGGCGCCGAACACGACAACCCTATCCCTGATATTAGCAAGAGATTTTTAAAATATCTTCACGCCCGGCTTCACAGATCGCTCGCTTTCAGATAAGGGTGAAGAGTTTCTTAAAACATCCGCTTTCGGTCTCACTCTTTTTACGTCTATGCTGTGATACGTATTACCGGCCCGGCTAGGCCGTGACACCAAACACAGTGTCTGAAAACGTAATTTCTGTTATCATAAATTACGTAGTTATTAGTTAGGAGTAACCGAGCGTAAATTAATACTGACAGTGTCCACGGATAAGCCTAGTATTCGCCGACGCATCTGTTACGAACGTGGACGGGACATCTGCAGGGAGGACACCGTTATGAATCCAGAGTGTGATGGATGGTCGCCCCGCACCGCGTATCATATAATAGTTATGACCAACAATATAATCACGTCACATAATATTATGAATGGCGGCCGCTTTTTACTGCTGTGGATTTAGATCATTTGATTTAGTGAAATTGTCTTGCATTAAAAGAAGCAGAACCTAGATTATTTAAAGTAGGTATACAGTGTCTAGGCGTTACAAAGCACTAGTTCCGTACATGGCACGTATTTCAGTGGAATTTACCTTAAGTTAAATATTTTGATTATCAGGCAAGTTGTTGCTAAACAACCAAAATAAGAGGCCATTTCGAGAAATTGGACCGCTTCTAGGAAGGCACCATGGTAGATTTATTGTGGCTTTCGATTAGGTAAACGTCGCGAATTTGTACAGTGTCGAGAATTTATTAAAGAGTTGTTGACATTACACAGGAGATTGGGAAGGCCGGGAGGTAAAGTGCAGGAAGGAGATACGTATAATACGACAACGCAGAGCGTCCTTGTCCTTAAACACGCGTTTGACGCTAAATAGATTTACTCGTTTGGATACATTATGAAACGAAAAAACAGAGCCAACGCTAATGGAATGAAGTCGCTCGTGTATACCCGGTCATAAAGGTGGATGAGATAATGGACTCACTAAAACAGTTCTGTTAAGATCGTAATTTTACTTACACGCGAAGTCTGTGTGTGCGTCGTGCGGAGGTTCACCTCCGTGGGTGCGTGTGGCGCGGAGGAGCACTTAGCGCGCGGCCGGGTCGCATCAATCACAACACAATTTTATATCAAATGTCGCTCTCAATCAATTTGTGCCGGGATCGTATTCCCCACTACTCCACTAGCGGTTACCGCCTTCCCACTCCCCGAGTGACAAAGGCGCGGGACTACTCCCGTTACTTTGTTTACTAAAAGGAATAATGTGCGACGATAAATGGTGATACTTCAGTCCTAACAGTATCGTGATTGATAGCCTATATCGAATATGCATTTATTTTAGATCGATTTTGGCCGATTAAACTGAGTACAAATAACTATCAGCTTATTTCACGATAGTGTCCGACCCTAAATTTCTTTCCAGATTTAATGAAAAATATCCTCCATTGTTTAAACGCCATTAATGGCCGTATCCACTAAAATTATAAAACCCAAACCTAAGTTCCGTCTTAACTGGTTTTTAGCTAATCAGCTACGTCCAAATTGAGATAAGAAAGAACTTCGTCGATTCCTAAGTTTACAGGCAATCAGAGTTTATAGGCTAACGTAAGGTTACACAGCTCTTAGGTATGAGTAACTCGGCAATGACGACGCCAACGCCATTTCTTTGTCCCTTCCCCCGGCGAAGATGACTAATGCCACGTGACGGTGTAACGCGGCCCGCCGCCGCATCGCGAGGGCTAACTTTCCTAATGGACACCCGAGTTTTGGAAACCACTACAGATAATTAGTGAGTTGCCTGCCTCATATGACTCCTTAATTGACGTAGACATTGTTGCGCCTGTGGGCTGCTGTAACGGCGGAAAATGTTATGTTTATGACGCTCTGGCAGTGGCCGGCCGCGGAAACGGACCCGCTTCGGGGACCCCGTAATTACATTGTAAAGTTACTACACTTATTATTATAAGGCGGATGCTGAACATCATAGTAACAGGTTCGATCATAACTCTATAACAGAGTTTGTTACGGACAAGGATCCCCGCTACAACTTCTGTTAAAATCGATAGGCAGCATCGTAAAAGATACTCAGTTTTCAAATGCAATAAGCCCGAGGACATACTAATTGTCCGTAACGGAGTTAACATTTTGCTAATTACGTAACGTGATCGCTTAGCTGTAGTTGTAAGCATTTTATTTGAATTCACGCATTCAAGGAACAAAACCCAGCTAGTTGCACAACCCAATGCTCGCGATATGAGCAAATCGTGGAAGTTACGACTAGGTACTGGTCTAGCACAAAGGCGATGTTTATAAAACAAAACAGGTGCACCTTGCTCTCGCAATGACTATTGAAGTATGTGCGTACTATGAAAATAATGCTAATTATATAGTGGCCTAGATTGTTTCTAGGCACAATAATCCTATTAGGTCAATGGTTTTAATTACTCGTTCTAGTAATGGAAGTAATAAAAGACTGTAAATGTCGCAATTTTACGTAGATGTAGCACGTAAGCATTGAACAGGAAATATGTAGAGGATTTGTTTATTACAAAAAGACAAAAATGTTAATATAATATTTATTCATGCCAACGTATTTCACGGGCCGTTACCCTGTAGCACAATTCATTGCACGTCGTTGTTCCGCGAAAACATTTCGCAGTAATTTCTGTACATACGAATGTTTGATTAATTTTCGGACCTCCTCTACATAAAGGAATGTACGTGTACGGCTTTATAAATAGCTCCGGATGCTACGTGAGTAAACATTACATTTCCTTGTATTAGTTATTAATATCGAGAAATGAATCTTTTATTGCAACAGGAAAAAGCTACGAGGATAATATATCCATATTAAATTAGCTGAAATATTATACGTCACCTCAAATTAACCCTTCGTGTGGCAGGCATGTAAGATTTGGAGGAGAGACTCTGGTAAAATTTGTCATCGGCGTGTATCAGACGAGTTCATTAAGCCGCTGTTTTTTTGCTGCCGGGGTCGGGCTGACGGGCCGGGCGGGGGCGGGCCGACGAGATAAACTATCTTATCAACCGTTATCTGGTCAAAGGGAATCTGCTCAATCGATAATATCACCAGCGACACTTCGTTGACAAAGGACAGAAACACGACTCACGACGAGATTATCTGATCTCCTTTCTGGGTTGTGCTGAGATAGAAAAAATGTGCTGTTGGCGGTTGTGATGTGGTTGTGTTGTGAGTCAGTCGAGCCAGAGTCTTCGGATTAAATTAAATATACTTTTGTGAAATGTGGCAACTGGCGAATGTGTAGGAGAAACTTTTAAACAAGTTTATGGAAGCAATTAATGGAAAATTAAAATTGAGTTGTTCATCGGACACACATTCTGTATTAGTAATTAATGTTTCAGAACTTTTAAGTAAACTAATATTAATTTAAAGCATTGTTTGCATTGTGCAGAGGCATTAAACGCGAAATAAGTAATCGTTGGAAAACTGTACAATTACAGCCAGTTCTATTTTTACTGCCTTGTTATGACGAATCTAAATGGTCTAATAGACGACGACGTCGACTCTTGATTGGCCTACAATGCAATAGAATGTTGTCCATCGACGATCTATTCTTACAGAAATTTTATGTGAATGAGACAAATTACGATATATTTCCTCCTTGAAAAAGTATTACTTTGTAAAATTATTAATAGAGTAGAAATACGGTAACTTAAAAAAAATAATTATAAATAATTAACGAAAAACGTAAATGAAACCAAATAATAACAGAAACAACACAATATGAAATAAGAAACACTTAACATAACAAACCAAGCTCACCTTAAAATTTTCTTCCATTTTCACATGCACACAAAAAATTGAATCAATAAAAACCAAAATAACAACTCAGAAAAAATAACGAATACTATTCGCGTTGGTCGATTGCAATTGCATTAGAAGACTGGAAATAAAAACGAAAATAAAAGACGTGGCAATAAAACGGTCGCGTTATCGGCACGAGTGGTACAATTAATGGAATGTTCGATTTGAATTACTGTTTGTTTTTAGGTTGGGCGTTGGGAGCGAGCGCGGCGCGCGGGGGCCCACCGTCGAGTGGCGCGAGCGGCGAGCGGCCACCGCCGACCGGCGACCGGCGACCGGCCGCAGGCGGGCGGGCGGTTATAAGCCCGCCAGCGCGGGGCGGCACCGATAAATAACACGATAATATCGCATTACATACCTATTAAAAGCTGTACTCTGTACGCCCGCTGTACTTCATACTTAACATGCCTACTCGCAGATAACGACCGACATCTGTAAAAAGGCCTGCAACTTTATCAGCGCTGGCTTCGACTGCGGTTTCGTAATGCTCCAATGAAATTAATTTTAATGTTCTCTCTCGGCCGTTAAAATGAGCGTGGCTTTTGACTGTTCAAATTATAAGTGATATGGAGGGATACTCATGTTATCTATTTGAAAATTATTTGGGTTAGCCATGATTGAGTTACTAATTACTTTAATATCCACCACTTACAAATTTTAGTTACAAGTTTGAGCGAACTTTCTTACCCCATTGGGGTTAAACCATACAAGTGCTACGGATGTAAAGTTTTCGGTTATTGGTACTAAATGAATGTCGTTATATTTAATCCTATCGATTGGGGTTGAGTCAATACCGGGGCGCGAGGTGTGGTAGGGCTTCGCACTTGTAAGTCGAATTGTGGCTTCGGTCCGAGTGGTCGACAACCCTCGCTAAGTAAGTATAGATAGCTTATACGGCATTAATTAACTAATAGACACGACTCGTTTAAGGGCTTTTATGGAGACAAATCGACCTTGTTTGTGTAAGTTGAATTGTTTGTGTTGTCAACTGTAAGCGCCGTCATGTACCTAGGCTCGGGCTGTGTTAGTTCCTAGATTTCTAGATAACAATGATGATCCTCCGATCGGTCCGAAAAATAATTAGTTTTATTAGACGTTCTTGAATAGTATTAGATTAGATAGGTACTTTCAACTAAAAATTAAATCTTGTAGCTCTTTGAATTATGCTCAACTTTTTGACAGTGTTCTTGTCGTTATTCGTAGCCATGTCACTTATGTCATCGGGATCGTAGTGTAGGTTTATGTGTGAGGAATGTTTATTAATGTCATTAAATAATCATCTTGGCGTTAATGTCCCGGTTGCGATCTCGCGCACGAGGGCTCGGGGTCCTCTCGCTTAGGTCTCGCTTAGGTACCAGTAGGCCACCGACGCTGTGTGTTTATCAATGTCATTGTTGAACTTATACGTAAAGTACGTACTATTTGAAAAAAAAACACGCTTTTTTCTTAAAAAACATGCTTAAATTCAAATCTCAATTTATATCTGCTTAATTACGGTCAAATCATAGCGAATTCACGTAAAAAATCTCAACTAAAATTTCACTTACACGAATTACAGCTAGGCATACATGTGTGTATGTATAGGTACAGTAAGTACAGTAGTGAGTGACATAATAATTATCGGTATAAACAGGCGTCGGCTAAATTGTAATTTCACGGCTCGCCGGCACTCTTCATTGGCGATTAATTCTTGGTTGCGATCTCGCAGCTAACCGGGGGAGGGGGCGCGGGGCGAGGGGCGCCTACTTTGGGCAGGTGATGAAATTTTACACCAACACTCTGTTGCTTCCCAATTCTAAAGTGTGAGTACGGAAATTTGTATATGGGTTGTAAGTTTAGCCTTAAGTGAAAGTTGTTTTAGTTTTAAAAAGGATTGAGAAGTTTTGCTTTTTTATTCTTTTTTTTCATTTACAACGACTACACCGTATAGTCTACATTTGAATGACTTTTGCCCGATTCTATATTAGTGCTATATTGCTTCTTAATTGGGATAACGGACATGTTAAAGTGTACTGTGACCATAAAAGGCCCCTTTATATGTTTGTTTTTTGAGGGATAGCGCAACAAAATGGTACAGGCGGATATCTTGTATGCTCAAAGATCGCGGAACATACATAGCGTAGTGACCTGCGTGTTATTTGATAATGCGTGATGATGTCTGTAAAAAGTCCTCCAAGAAGAGTACAAAAAAGGCATTGTATTCTTAGAATTTCAGCCTCACAACGATATTGTGACACCCTATAAGATGCAAAAGGAGTGTTTAAAATGCTGAGCATTCAGAATGCTGACGAAGTAGTGCAGGGCAAGTCAACGCCCGGAAAATGTGACAAGCCTTAGCTAACAAGGTGCTTGGACTCATTTGATGAAATATTTCGAACCAATAACCGCATGCTCCAGATTCAGCGCTTTCAGATTATCATCTTCTCACCTCCATGCTTATATATTGGTGGAATTAAAGTGTCAACCGACGAGCAAGTGAACAAATAGAAATTGAAATGGGCATTCCTCTATTTCGGATTTCCCTTATTCAAGGACGGTCTAAAGAAGCGTCTGCCATGGTTTACCACATACGTACACTGTAGGTTATGTGTAAAGAGTATAAAAAATATCCTAAGTATTTTTTTTTCAAATAATATGTACATTTTTGTAAATATAAAAGCCCAGCAAACTACTTTCTGTACGTATCTAAGTAGTATTTACAAATGAACCGTTTTATATCTTAAGACACATTAAAATTGACTAAATGCTTTAAGGCTTATCTACATAAAACCCATGGGCTTAAACTACTTAACAATCACAAATTATTTCAGCTAAATACTTAGTTGTTTAGACAACAATAAGCAAGAATAATATTTGTAAGCAATCATCTAGTTATAATCACGTATTTAACTTTTTTACAATATTAATAACAAAAACAAACATTGACAGAATTATTTTAAATAGTTTAAAGCACAAAGCTTTAAATCGATGGGATTAAGCAATATCGAAATGGTATTTGACAATAAGCCGCGGTTAGGTCCCCGGCGGCGACCGCCATGCGCCACTGCGGTCCGTCAACACGTTTAGTGCGGCGTGGACGCGTCCAACACAACCCCGTCAAAAAACAAAGAGCCAGGCACCAGCCAGTATGGGTGGTGCCGCAAATTGTGACAAATTGTGTTATTGAAATTTATGTCCGGCAGTTTTGAGACATAATTGGACACAGAGTCGGCGGCCATGTTGCCGGATGACGTCATGTGCTCTAATGTCATTTATTTCGGACGGTTCATCGGCGCTCCCGTCTCTGCTCAACGCGGCGCTGTATTCGCATTTGGGAATTCATTTCTGCGGGAATTTCGATTCGGCAGCCCCAGGGTGGACATGCTGTGACGTTAATTAAGCCTGACGGTTGCATTACAGCCTAGAAGTGTCGATATGGGATTTGGATATAGGCAATGGGGCTTAAGTGTCTTAAAGTGCTGATGAATGGTAAATGATAGGGCGCCTATTCTCGAGCTGTGACATCTCTAATTCGGCATTTTCTCTTGCCACAAATCTGTATTATAACGTCACTGAATGTATCTTTGACGTTATACGATTGCCGACGATAGTTGAGAAAATGTGTTTTGGCTGCAATAGACATTTCATCATCATTATGAATTTGTGTCTAGAAAAGATGTCGAATTCGAGAATAGGCCCCCTGGAACATCTCTGTTGAGTGACTTGGGATTGAAAAATTCAAACGATTCAAGTGCTAACTCAACAAATTCCAAACACAATACCTATCGATTAAGTTGGTAATACCTAAATTAATATGTGTTTTTTACTTTTTCAAAATTTGCAATGAAGCGACCCGGAGTTGATACGCAATTTACAGATGAGCAAGTTTTTGTCTCACCACACAAAACAAGCTGGTCACCCCAGTGAGTTAGTAGGAATAATGTGGCCGTCCCTGGCCGCCGCCAGCGTATTCGTCGCACGCCTTTTTGCATGTGCAATTAAGTTGGCGGTTTTATCTTTTTTATTCTTTCTAATTATTTTGAGCTCCAGCTTGACCTCTGTTTTGTTTATTTGTTGCTTTCATTAAGTCCCGTAGTGTTTCGGTTAATCTGTCGCTGGATTACGTGGGCTTGGCGGAATGGCTGGATGACCTAATTACGATTGCGAAAGTGTCTTACTTACATTACGGTGGCTGTGGATTTGGCAGTTCGTCAGTAGTCAGCTTAGTACGTACCTGGAACGAAATAATAGATATGTTAATACACTTGTACACAAATCTGAATAAATTAACAGAGATAAAAAAGTGTATTTGGATCGTAGCCTGTGGCTCTCGTTATGTCTCGGACTATTTTGTAAAGACTTTCGAATACGAAAAAAAGTACAGTATATTGGAAGTGACCGAGCCTCGTGGCAGTGTAAATCTCCACCCAATAAGAGCAATAAATCCTGGGACGCCGTTAAACAGGTGGAAGATTTTTTCCACAGCAGAATTGCGAAGATTGCCGCTATAAATAACTTGTGGAGCGCAAGAGACGTCTGCACTGGGCGGCTGTCGGTGACTGATTGCCGTTCTGGCGACATGCGAGCGCCGATAGATGGTGTTGATTGGACACTTAATCAAGATGGAAGGAGGTAAGGACCATGTCCGGGTGATAGGTATTTTAACACTGAAACATGTAGTAACGTGACTGCCAATTTAAGTACCTACCAAATGCATTTTACATATCGACAGAGCATAATAGGTTTCTATAAATTTTATAGAGTCGGTTTATTTAAATTTCGACACTATAAAATGATCGAAAACAGACTAATTACGATAGGCAAACAGACAAGCGGGCCACAAACTGTCACCGCTGCCTATAGACATTAGCAATACCAGGAGTATCGCTAATATTAGGGGTATTTAGACACAGATTCCTATTAGATTGTATGAATATATTAATTAGAGCGGCACTGCTCTAGTGGCAGTGTGCTTGCAAGACCAATAACCAAGGTTAAGCAATGTTCCCTATGTCCAGGAACTGGATCGGTGACCGTTTCATACTTTGAGGCTAGTCGAACTTCAGCACCGCAACGAACTCGCCACTTTTTAAGTGTGCCTCCTAATACCGTTGGCGAAGCGAGGATGACCAAAGTCTTTTGCTGGGGACCCGACGACTGGTTAAACAATTTAGGGCTCGTGACGGTACTTACTTAATTATAATTTTATTTAATATATTAAAGATTCTTTACTTCGGCCATGTCAACATCCATGCAGCCAGATTCCTTACAGTGAGGACGCTCGCTATGCTCACGAACATTAGTTTGTTACTTTTATTATGTGCGCACAGTTCTTTTCAGCCAAAATTAGAAACATTTTGAGCTCGCTACGTTCGCTATAAAATAATTTTGATAACCTTACCCTTCACCCATAATTTTTAAAAATGGCCCTTTAGAATATCCAGTTTGACACCCCTGCCCCACTTTTTCCGTTTTTATTTTTATACCAACCCATTTTATTTATAAGTCCGGCATTTGAAAACAATCTCACTTGATATGGCCAGTGATGATGTGGAGTTTTAAATAAATGTGTCATATATTAGCATTCATTTAGGAACTCGTATACCAAACGGATAGCCCAGATGAGTCAACAATTAATGTGTTCGCAGCTCACATGCAGTGTCGCATATACAAAGAACGGATGTAATAATAGAGTAGCCGGTAGCGTGGAGGCACAAACGACTGGGAAAATAATGGTTAGTTTTAATCAAAGGCCGCTGCAGCGCGGCATGCGCCGGAGCGCAGTCCGCCACTTATTCCTAGACAGACAATGGCCAGTTTCCCGGACCGCACTATTCCACTGAATCCCACGCCACACTATTTCTTAAAACGAGACTTTATTCCAGCGACATCATATACTATCTCTATCCATTGTAGTTGTATAAAAGACATTCACGACAGCTTGTAAGCGCAAAATTAAATGTTGGGCCATTCCAGACCTGAAAATTGAACATAAAAGTTTGCTCCTCTTTATTCTATCATAAAAGGAACGTGATTTTCGCTCGATAAAGGTGCACGACGGCAGATGTGTGGGTGGAGTGGATGAGCCGGCTTCGAGCGAAAAACATTGGCGAGGAGGAGTCGCTTTCAAACCTGTCAAATGTGACAGGAAAAAGGGCGGGAAAATGTCACTATAATGGATGTGTCACCGGCATCGCGCAAAACGCGGCCTGTTGGCGTGCCCGGACTCAGACCCACTCCCTGCGGATTAAGTGATACCAGATTTTCATGAAAATTTGAGTACATGTATTGTATATTCAATAGGTTAATAGGGTGTAGGCACATGTGTGCCTACAACCCTGCAGTAGCTGTGCTAGCTATAGACCAGGCATAGACTGTTTTACGGGGTGCATATCGAAATTGAGCAGTATGAATGTTCGCGTAATCAGTGTAATGAATGCGATCGCTCAGTGCGATAGTCAATAAATACGGGTCGGAAAACATGTCCAACATGATGGATGAGGTAAGCGTTGATATGATGAAAGATGTTATCGAAATATACGTCTGTCAATAGTCTTTCTCCCTTGCTAGCGGAATTTTTACGAACATTTTCATCTAGTAGTCGATTTATAACAGTGTTTGATGCATCTGTTTTCTCGAACGCATTGACCCAAGTTATAACAGATAAAGCACATATCGGACGAAACATGATGTTACCATTTTGTCGGTCCCATAAAGATTGGACCTTAAATTAGGATCGTACTTAACCGCTCCGACGGTCGGGCAAGATGATGATAATATAATCGGGCTGACATCCACCACCGGTCATATTGGTCGTTATCAGTCGCCGCCCCCCGATCTGTTTCACTTGCAACCCGATAGGGGGCGACCTGCCAGCGAACGACTCTAGCGCCGTAGTGGTTTCAATTTACCAGTTTCGGACCCAGTTTCAATCCAAGCTTTAGATTCGAGAAATAACCCGTTTAGTTTTACAAGTGAATAATTCATATTTGTCGTACTTTTAATGTGCGAATATAGGTATGTTATATTCGGACTAAGGCATACACCCTCGTGCAGAAAAGCGAAGTTGAAAAATTTCCTATTTATAATTGAACGCGGCTAAAACCAAACCCGAGTGACGGCCAGCTTTCACTCACCACTCGGCCGTAATGGCGACGGGTCGGCCCCTTTTTTATTACTGACCCGCTAGTAAACAGATCATTCGGGTTTGTGGTGTTATAAAAACCGAATTAACTCCGGTAGATGTCCAGATATCCTCAGTGCTCAGTGCCCTGACTATTAACCCAAACTTGCGTGTCACGGACGTTCCGCTTTAAGTACCAAAGTTAACTAGCGGCACTAGACTGTTAGTCATCTTGTCAAATAGGCATTTTATTTTGCATTTACGTATCCTCGGAAATACTCATTCTGGCTAGAATCGGTGTGCTCTAACCGGTTGAAATTCTCCTTCTGATTTTCAACATATAATTTTTTAGTAAAACTATATAATCTTAGAATCTACGATTAATCTAGCTAACAGAGCTATCATAATGTTGGAAGTTATTTGATTTCTTGACTTATAATCCGCAACCGTAGGTATATATTTATGAAGAGTTTGGGACACTCTGAACTTTAAATTTCCCCACGTGAATTCTATCTATACACAATTGTATATCACTGTAATATTGCGAAGATCGGTTCGAGTATAATTATTAGAACATTCTAAAATATTATAAAATATAATTTATTTAACAGAATAAATGTATTTTTTTGCAAAATTATAAAAGGACCCTATAAAAAGAACTTGAATATCCTACATTAGATATCTCTAGTTTAGTTAGAATTATGATGCTCATTTAAATTTGAGACTGTTAATTTAGATACCCGGCTGCGAGCGGCGCATCATTGTGTACTCCGATATTGTGTTTAATAGATTAATCCAATCACTACATTAATATCAAAACGGAGTCCGCTCATATTTACATTTCAATTGCGTGATTTCCGCAAATTTGAGATGACGTCACTGACAAGTGCTCATTGGTTCTATTGGGAATTGATTTAGTTCATCAAATGCGATAAATTTATCAGTGATCACAAATGGATGAAATGAATAATCAGAGTTGTTTATTATAGCATCATGTTTGTCGAAATATTTAACTGAATGGTAGGTATATAAATTATAGATTATCATTATCGAGTACATTCTTTAATACGCTATATTGTTATAGCATGAAGGTACGGAGTCTAGATAAAAGTGTTTATTAGTAACAGATATCTCCGTCGAAACTCGAGACGGTAACCGGAGCATTTCCGAGACGTAGCGCTGAGAGCATCTTGCCGCAATTAAGTGGAGTTCCGTTCTTTCTCAAAGAAACTATATCATAAGGAAGTTTATTGACCACCGTGCGAAAATATAAAATACGAGTATAGCAGTAAGATGTTGATTCGATTGAATGTCGCTGCGAGAGCCGGGATCCAGTGATTGGAGCGCGCCGGGTATATTTTCAATATCGAGTGTGCGATAGGAGTTGTTAGTGAAGTAATAATCTCGGGCGAAATCCGGCCATATACGCGGCAATCGCGCGAAATTCTAAATATGAACGCAAATTGTAAATTATCCAGAGCAGGCTCGCGGAGGCTGGCGCGCGTGCTCGCGCCGGCCCGTTCGGGATTAGACTCCAGTTCTGCGTTTGTACAGTTATTTCAGTATCCCCTATATCCCCTATTGTTTCTGTTAGAAAAACATTTCGATATTTTGTTTCAAAGCTCACAACGGCGTGGCCGAAAAAAACTGGAATGCAACGGTAAACGAATGAAAACTTTCTGTAATTATCTCATGCGTCCTCGTCTGCGCTTTCCAATTTTATTTTTTCGCATTTTTTAATTCTGCCTCGTCGGTGAACACAAAAAGTTGTACAAGTCTTAGTGGGCGGTCGTGGGTTTTACCACAAGACAATTGAGTCCACATGGGGCGGCGATAGGAGGGTTAGCGAGGACGAAATGAGCCAGGGTCACTGCGCTCGCTGGACCCAATATTTGCGCTGCAATAGAGCCTTTATTGCGGAGATCAACACGCTGGCGCCAAATATGAGTGTTCAGGCTGGCTATGTTGTCATTCATTTAGTAAACAGACTCTTCCATTGGTGATATTCTAACTAATTACCTACCAATGTTTGCTGTTCAAGTTGATGCTTCAAAAATTCCACTCGGCCATTAGCCGTGTTAGCCATTCGGTTTACTCGCGTATAAATTTTTGATTGCTTTGTTTGGTAGTAGCATCGTTTAGTATTGGCGTATTACGTTTGTGTGACGAAGACGAGCGTGTTGCGAAGTACTTCGCGACTGCACTGACGACAGCTGGCCCGCTTTATTTGATTTTCAACTGTACGAAGGAACATCCAAGTTTTATGCGAGTGCTGCAAAGTATTCGAGCGTTTGGTAAGAAATCTTGATGAGGTTCTCGACTCGTATCTACTCGTGTCGTCTGCTGAATATCCGATGTGTAAGACATACAAACATTTCTTTGAGGTAATGGCACGTTCATCTGTTTATTCAGTCCCAAAGCCGTGGCTGAAATATCCGAAGCTCTTTAATTTCGTAGACAATTACTCGCAAACATATAAACTGAAAAGTAGAAAGTCACACCATAAAAACAATATGCCAAGCGAAACAAAACTAACAAGCAACCCAACCCTCTAATGAAACACAAACATTACCAACAATTCTTTTTCGTGCGTTTGCCTGTAAACAGTCGTAGTTGGATCGTCGTGTGTACATTTAACGATTGTCCTTGGCAAATTTGGGTATACGTATAAACAGAGTCCAGCAAATGTTGGCCGAAAATGACGTGTGTGGACCACGTCGTTCGGGACAGATGGCGGTCGCTTCAGACTGCTTCGTACACACACCATGACGGGAAAACTTTCTTACTCAAGGAGGTAGACATATTGACGAAGGAAATTACGACATGTCACTGCGTTGAACTTACCTACACGCTGTATTGTCTCTGTTTACGGGTTACCTTTTTGGTGGTGGTATTCATCTTGGCGTTTATTATATTATTAGATAAGAGTAAATAGGAAATCAAACAGTGATATTAAAAAAAAACCTAATGGTAATTGTATATTTAGAGTGATATAATTAAATGATTAAATGATGAAGTATAACTATTCCATTTACGTCTTTCAATTCTTGTGTTTACACATTTAACTGCATTGAACGAACGGCAAAAGTGAAAATATTAAGCAAGCTCAATACTATCGACGTGGTTGAACATGATTGAATATTGATGACAATTATTTTTTTATTGAGAAACATAATTAATATTGTAATATCGCTATAATGTAGAATGTCGAAAATGTTGACCGTCGCAAAAGAACAACAAACATTTTGTTGTAATGAAATTCTATCTGTACGACAGTGTAAATTACTTACTAAATAAATGATATGAATATGAATATCACAGAATTGTGGTACAGATTATTATCCTATCTGCAAACCAAAGTTGGCTTTGCAGATAGGATAACTAATATTTGAATGGCAGAAAAAAATACACAATATTACGGCGGAATTCCCGCCATGGTAACTGGTGGACGGTGATAAGCAGGCTGCCTCCGCCGAGCATTTATCACTGACACGGTTCAAAGTTCGAACACAATAACTTTGTTAGATGCACGACTGAGTGACTGTTAGAGGCTCTAATCCCAATGAAAATATGAAATAGTTATGGCACTGAATTGGCTCTTTTATGGAGTTTATCAATGGTATTGTATTCTTTACAGGTCTGTTGAGATTTTGAAGTGCGTTATGTGCTGTAATACCTAAAGCCATTAAACATTGAAATCCAAAAATAGAATACTGGTAAAAATATACAAAACTATTTTACATTTGTGCTTATCTACAACAGGATACCAAACTGATAGTCCTCTGTACTAGTACTCTGGCAACGGAAATATCTCCAGATAAAGTACTTAAAATTAAATATTAACTTTGTTGGTGAATTACTCAAATTCGAATATTCACATGTATTTTGTGAACGAATAATCAAGCTAAAACGACTATTTAGGACACAGCATTGCTAACCAATGCAAAGAATTTCCTGTACCTATCGCGCCGTCTCACCGATTACCTAAGATCACGGTTTGACACATTACCCAGACATTCAATCCTTTCCTCTTTCCCTTTAAACCAGTTTTGATTCAAGCATGGCAACACTAAGTAGTAAGGCTATGAGTAGATAGCTACCTTCGTGCTCAGCTTTTTCAATGTGTTTGCAAAAAGCAGTCACATGCGGTCGACCATAACATGCGAAATAGCCAAACGTCCATTTAGGCCACCACGATACTTTAGAGTTCGTCAGCGCTGCAGCTGCAGCCGGAAATCAATACAAAATAGTGCGGCGCGGAGCCGACGTTGATGACACTTGTTTTGTTTTATTTCCTTAGGCTCGTTTGCCCGCAGATGAGAAAAAAGGAAAACTTTCCGAACACACGCCCGTTTTGAGAAAATTGACTTTTGGAGTGACAGCTGCCAAAATATCGTTACAGCCTATCATTCGTTCACTCTGTTATCATGTAGTGTACGAAGAGTACAGTTCGATGGGTTTCTGATATATGGGGCGTTTCGTGAAAAAAAAATATCGACTACAAGAGCAAACATTCTATCCGATTTTGAGTTGTTACTTGCGAGTAAATCGGGTATGAAATAAAAGCAAGTAGTTGAAACTTTTCATTTCAACACGGGCGGCATCGGGCATGGAAGTTGGTAGCACAGTGAGCGCCAGCGCCTGCCGCCTGCGGCTACGGGACAAACTTCTTTCTTGTCCCGGTTTCCCGGATTTGAGTTACTCTCGCGAACTGATGTTTCCGCCCTGAATTTTTCAATACTTTCTCAAGTTCGTCGACACTTAAGATGTAAAAGGCGCTCGTTTTTATTGTGTTTTACGTTTATATGCGATCGCTGTGTTAACAAATAAATTTGATATCTTTTTTTCTAATATCAGCTCACAATCATAGCGGTCCTCTGTGGTAAAAATAATTACGGCGCGTAATAACCGAGCGGTCTCGTAAAATATAAAGGCATAAAGGCGCAATATTGGGCTGACTATAAAAACCGCGGTTGATGTCCAAAAAGCCCTTAAAAGTAGTATCAATCCAATTTCCCTATTGGGGTTCACAGTGTCAAAGCATAAAATAAAAATACCTACGTAACGGCCTCCACGCGAGAGGGCCGGCGAGGGGGCGGCCGCATAATAAAAGAATCGTTAATAGCTCTATTTACTGTGTTAATACGTCTCAACCTACCCGACGCGGCGAGTTGCCCAGCATTCTCAATTTCATGCTCTATAAATACATTTTAAAGTAAGTATTTCGTACATACCTAAATAACGTAGGTATAACACGAACCTTAATCTGGGTAATCCGCAGCATGAATTGCAGACTCGAAATTGATACGAGGTTCGCCCGCGAGGCGGAACCTCACACGAATCGTCTTGTAAAGGAAGAAATAAACTGACAACTGTCGTCCCAGGGAATCGAGGGCTACTTGGATTTGATGAGGGTACTTGGAGAAAATGGCTGACGATGTATTGGGACATATTTTGTGATCTATCGATATCACAGCATCCGAGAACAGAGCACTGAATTGCAAAAATCAAATGATATGTCAGCATAGAATCGTTGAATCAATTTCAATTTGGGTTAGCGACTAAGTTAAGTTTTATCAATATTGAATGTGACAAACAAGTAGACAGCCCTACTGATAGAAAGAGGGAAGTAAGAACGATCAGTTATGTTAGTATGTATATTTTGTGTTACAGTACCTACTTATTCTGTGTAACTGTTAAGCACTCATTTAATAAAAATCTAGAACCTAGGATAAGATAGTAAAATAAAACATTACAAATATGATTTTAAAGAACAGTGCCGGGTTTCTCTTGGATGCTGAAGCATCCAAGCTAAAACATGATTTTATGCAACCGCTAATCTCATTAGACAAGAAAAAATGAGAATACTGAATATGAAGTTAATAAACGAATTTAATAAAGTTCCTTTACATCTTGATTAGAGGAGATAAGACTCCTTAAAGGATTAGGGGTTTGGCAAACAATGGGGCCGATTATCTCGGTGAATGCTTGTCACCGGCATCGGGCGCTCGCGACGAGTTATTGTAATATGTAAACGAGCCTGGGCGCCGGCGCAAGCTTAATTGTTGTCGTCAATTTATAAAGTAAATGTTTATGGTCCGGAATCGGCGAGGGAGAATCTAGCAAAACAGATTTGACGGGGCCATGTCTCGGCTCGGTGTCGGCGGCGGTGTTGTTTGGAAAAACATAAGGCAAATTGGGATACGCTTTTCAGGTCATTTTAAGCGTTTGCGAGGTTACTTTAAGCGTTTTGCAATAGGTATGGTTTAAAATTTATAAAAAAAAAGATTTGTTAGTTGCGTAGCAACTCAAAAGTAACTAAGGTAAGGTTTTGATGAATTGTTAAACCTAAAGGTGGCAGCCAAAGGCTAAAGTTACGAATGAAAAATCGATTGGTACTTATGTAGGTACACGAAAACTTGGCTATGTTTGTAAAACGTAAAACGATGCTGAGCTTGCGACAGTTTTGGCACTGAAGGCGCAGCTGACTCAGAAAACCTGACTTTGTACGCTATCCAAACACCTGTGTTGTTTCAATCACGTGTAGATTTCAATACGGCTATTCTCTCTCTACTAAATAAGGACAAGTTGTAATGTTACCTATAAAATGGCGCTATTATATGTATAACGTTGTTTAGGAAATAATATTGCAAGCTCACAAAATTATTCAAAATCTAAGGGATTTATTTAGTTAAGGGATAGTGCAATGGAGTTACCATAATTACACATTTTAAAGGTATGTTCTGGGTTTCCTATCGCGTACCTTTGTTGACGAGTAGTATAAAACATTATGTTACAATAATTATCTTCGAAAGCTATGGCCTTGTATTGGTTTGCAAATTTTGCTTTACTAAATTTACTTCCTACTTTATTTTATTTATTTAAATCCAAGCCCGAGAGCATTTGATGCGGCAATTAAAGAGTAATTCGGCGTTGCGGGCCGCAGCCGCCGCACCTGAACGTTGTAAAATGAAGTAATTCGAGTAGCTGCGGCACGTCCCCGGCATTACTTACCATCTACCAACAATTTGTTTTATCCACTTTTTCCCGCGCTCGAGAAAAACTCGAGCGCCAGTCGAGCTTTGCTTTTTAGTCCCAATTTATTTTTCCAATAAACTTTTTCGCTTTGCTTTTTTCATGGGGAGTGTGCCTAAAATATTTAAACACTTTATGTTCTTCACATCTTCGTGGCGTTGTTTATGGTAACCGTAGTTTGCGGAACGTTCGTGCGGTGATTCATACGACTCAATACGCATTATAACTTTTACTGTAAGTTGTCATGATGTAGAAGTAAAGTTAAGTTGTATTGAAGGTACGACTACTTATATGATTATTATTATTACTATGATTATAGGATTTTTATTTTACTTAAGAATGTAATTTTTAAATAACTTTAAGCGAGATTGAATGTTTCATACATTAGTGACTCTCGTCATTTATACCACAAACACTCAGCTTTTCGGAAAAGAGACAGGCAGAACTGATGAAAAGCGTAACACCTAAGTACGATAAATACACGTAGGCTTCACCATCTCGATAAAATAAGGAAACGAAAATGAAATCAGCCCAGCGCTATAATAAATATTTACAAAACGATGCCACCGCAATCAGGCGGTGTTGTAATTTCGTACGAATAACAGTTTTTATTCCGCGCATTCCCCAGCCTCGTAAAGACGACACAAGTAAACCGCCGCCCTTTATAGAGCCTCAAGTGGGTTTCGGGCGTGCTTTACAGCAAAGTATATTTTTTTAATTTTGTATTACGTCCTATAGTCCTATATAATATCTAAACCTCGAAGGTATAATAAATGTAATATGCATTGCTAGTCCAGTTTTTATAGAAAGCGTTTAAACGTATAGTGGGTATAAATGTCAAACAAGCATGCGATCCGTTTGATGGTGTCGTCGCCTATCGTCATCGCCCTAAATATATTACTCTATATATTATATATACTCTATTGCTGGACATAGCCTATTTTGAGATACCAGCGATATCACAGCGTGTTGCCGAAAGCGACAAGCAATGTCTATTATAGCGTCTATAAGATAGTTTCATGGACTTAAATGCCTATGGTACAGACAAATACAATCGAATGAGTTCCAACAAGACCGTTTACAAAAACAAACGGACCACATTTAGCGAGACGGTAGTCGGCTGCGTCAGACGGGAAAATGGCTATAGAGGGTAGTCCTGAGCATTTGAGGAGGTAAGAGCGGCAGTGCGCCCGCCGGCTCGCGGATCAAACGGGCCGTGACAATCGCTTCCATGCTAAATGTCATGGTGGCCATTGTTCCTCGACCCCCCCCTCGTCTCCGCCGCCTCCTACATCACAGTACATGCACAGACTTGACATTCACCCACACCCTCGCCTTTCGACTATAAAAAACGAGAATCTTTCGATTAAAATCCGTATGAGGGTAGGACCAAAAATAGAGTTTATAAACTAAGGTAGACAATAAAAAGATATCCTCGTAGAAAAAGCGAGCGCACAACTTTGTAGGCCTTAATTACTGTAACTCGTTTATCAAGTTTAATCATCTTTATTGTCGAGTTGAGTAAATTATGACAATGGAATAGTGAGCTAAGTCTGAGTGAAGTGAAATGAGGAGGTCCTCGGAGGTGGCGGGGAGGGCGGGGTCGGGGTACGTTAACTTAATATGGCGGGGGCATCACGGCAATTTGTTCGAGACGAACCTAGCCTGAGTGCTGACGCCTAGGGTTGCTATCTATTGCCTGTAATGCGCGGCCGTGATTTATGTTATCACATCGCAATTAATACTCTGTTCTTATTGTCTTATTGGCACACAATAGTTACATTTTATTGTATTCGTATGTATACGAATATATTTTGGATCCTCCAAAATTAGAGGAGTCTTTTGTCCTCTAGTGGACTTCTTCCGGCTGTTATAAATTATAAAAAAAAAACTGATTGGGATCGAACTTTGTCGATCCTTCATTTCGATTCATTTCGACAAGGTTCACTTCCATTCTGATTACGCGCAGATAACATATTATGTCAATTTGGGTAGTTATTAATTTTCTTGCCTAAGGAGATACACGGACAGACGGTCTACTCGAAGGAAAGTGGTCACCGTCATCCACGATAGAAACCTATGCCGTGCTGGTTTTTCAGGTAGGCATTGATAATATTGTCTAGTTATATTCAAATGACAACTTTTTTTATCTTACTATAAAAGTTTATTTCGTATTTTATAGTAACTATCCCCGAACAACCCTATTGTAAATTGACGCTTGCGCTATCGAAGGAAATCGTGCGAAAAGTGATTATGGATCGCTAAGACTTTCAGCTTAAAACCTGTGCTGCGGTACCTGTCTGCGCTCGATGCACCGCCAAATGTTGTGGTTGTTTGCAGCCGGCCGTACTAAGGGTAGGAGTTTCGGTTAATTTGTGCACATTTATAACTTTTTACGTTCATCATTATCATCATATATTTAAGAGTATAGAGAGGTTGGCAGACAGGAGAGAGGAGTGGCGATTGCTCCACCGACAAGAGTTATACTTCATACGTTATTGGCTAGTAATTTACTTTTCAGGGTTTAACTTTGGAGTTGAACCGGATTAAATTAACAGAGCGTCTTGTAAATGCAAAAGGAAAGATCATATACTTGATGTTTCTCAACTACGCGATCCTGGTCAGGGCCAAATCAAAATTATGACTTTCTGTAAATCAACTATTTTATTTTCGGCTTTACTGATACTACTTTGTGAAATCCCCTCATAAACTAGTCACTATGATTCTTTTTCTTGTACAGTCAATATGTTTTACTTATTGTGTATTCGTCTACTATTTTCTCCATTGGCGGTACAAGTGTATCTTACATTTATTTATTTATCTAGTAGTGTCTACTGTCAGAGGTCCGATTTCTCCGCAGCCAATTGTATTTATGATTCTGTCTGTATTACCGAAATAAAGATGCTATGTCTCATAAAAAATTTTTTTGAAATGATATTTTCGAATTTACATCTCACACCCAAGTCAAACCCAAACGAACTTAGATCACTAACCTACCAGGCAAAACCCCCCAGACCACAACCGAGTACGTCCCTGCCCTCCGGGTAAGTGGCGTACGCGCGCACGCTGCCACGTCACGCGACAACTTCATTAGGAAGCCATAAGTCGGCGGGGCGCGAAGAGCCATCGCCGGCAAACTCCTGTACTACACTGTTTGCTCTTTAGCGAGTCGCGTACGTGCTGAGAAATTACCCAGCGCGGTATATTCCGGTCGACTCACTTAACCGTAACATAAGTGACGGCTTTCAGTGAAGCTGGGACCGTTACAGTGTTGCTACCACGTTGTTATGTTATGGATACGATCAATGTAAGTAGGAGGTTGAACTTGGAAGGACGATGTATGATGTTGTCTGGCAGATACTTGGTGGTTTCTCTTGGTGGGTTTTGCTAATTCAGATTATAATGACCATTCAACCAAAGATAATTAAACATAGTTATCAGTTTCAATTACTGGGTTGTTTATCTTGTTGACCAGGCGCGACTTCGTTCGCGTACATCTATTTCGCCCCTACCTACTCTCTTGCTTATAGCCTTCTTAAAACAGCATTAAAATCTAAGCGTACATAGGAACAGACGGCGAGAAGCGACTTTGTTTTATACTATGTATATATAGATATAGCTGAAGAAAACCCACCCTGATTGCAGCTGCAATATTCCTAGTGGAAGGACGCTTTTGCATTTTATGGAGTCGTCTTGAACGCTCATAAAAATCATAATAGTGCACTAAGGGCGCCTCTCGGGCAGTGCGTACATACATTTGCATACGATACAAGCGTCTGCGAAGCGAAGACAATGGGGCAGTGCGATTGCTGCCGGACAATAAAAGTGTGTTTGCGAAGAAATTTAATAAAGCGGAAGTGGACGGCTATTAGGGCGGCGGGAGCGCGCCCGCACGGAGGCCCGCATTTGCCTGCGAACCAGTCGGTCACGTCTCCGATGGGCTTTTAGCCCCTCTTCGCGGTTATTTCGGTCGGCTTGCTATTAAAATTATATGAAATCGTACAGGCAAGTACGGACTAGTGAGAGCAGTTTCGGGTGTGTTAATTTTTTACTAGGCGAAGTTAGTAGGGATAAGTGTAATCGCGTTAAAATTTCACTAATCGGTACTACTAGTTCCACTGATTAATCTATTTTATAGACACAATTTATATAGAACCCTATATCTGTAGGCAAATTGGAATGCTAGAGTGTTTGTATATCTATATTAATTAAACTAGATCGACGCATATTTTGCATAGAGATTCACGGACGTTGATATTATTGGATGAATTATGTATTCGTACTCCACTCACACATCTAGCTATAAAACCCGACCACAAACAACGAATAGCTTGCATACACACACAACTATTATAAAACGACGAGTGTTATAAAACACGAATGGCGAGTAGGTACGTCGTGTTTGCGTCCCTCCGCTGTGAAAGGAGCGGCGCGGTCAAGCGCGAGCCGGCCCTTAGCCCCCGGAGCTTGTTACATCGCCCCCGCTAACTCATGTTTACCTGACGATGCCTGACGAGCGGCACAATCGATGGCGCGCCGTCTTCACAAAACACCTACAGTGTGTGGTGTACCCGCCTTAATAAAGTCACTTTCTGTCATATGACTTTGTTAACACGGCGTTCTTCGGGATTAAGGGGGACACGGTGAGTCAGGTTTACTTGCAGATAATTATTTAGATTTTGTTGGTGTGTTTTCCTGAATGAAGTGAATCTGGGCAACTGTTGTAGTAAAACAGTAATTTTCTTGGCGCTCAACCGATGAATGAGGTTGTTTAGTATTTGATGTTAGAATTCGAAATATTTATAATAGTATAGAAAATTTGACAGTGTATTTAAAAGTGGCGTAACTGCAAGGACAACACTAAATAAATATTGTCAACAATGTTGTCCTAGGATTTTTCTGCCATTATTCTGATTTTTGTGCACTTGACAAGAAAAATAAAAATTTGAAAGTATTTTGTGCTTGTATTTTAGAGTAATATTCACATTGACATGTCAATATTATAGTAGTCATACACTAAGTCTTTAAAATCATTGTGGACCGACATCTTTGGCGTAGCACTTTCGTAGCGTCGTAGCTGTCGTAGCCGAGCGACTTCATTCAGTTTCTCTTCGGCGCATTTTCTTCCATTCGTTTGCTAAGTCCTTCTACACGGTATATACGCTATATGTAACCCAAAAGCCCTCGCAGAAAACAGGTGTATGAGTTCCAAAATGTGTGGCATCGTAGCAATTTCGTTGCAGTTTTTTAAGTGAACGTTACTTTACTCGATTATTTTCTTAGCTCAAATAAAATCAGTTTATCTTCTTGGGAAATATTTACGTCAAATACAGATGTCAGGGGTGTTTTCCCGATATCTGTCGGTTAGGTCATCTAACTCCAACGATCTAGCAGGGAACGCCCTACCACATACATTAAAAATGTCAAAACAATGTCCAGCTGAAGCTAAGCCTAACTCTATTTCACGAAGAAGTGGGCAATCGTTTAAATTAGAAGGCCCCGTGGTGTTTGCACGAGGCGGCGTGACGGGCGCGTCCGTGGCGCCGGCCTGGCGCCCTACTTGTTGCGTGCGCCGCGACAACTAAACAATATCGACTACTCCCACTTCACAACACTCGAAGGCGAGTGTTAATACGACACCGGAGGTACGAGTTTCCCACCTTATGTTGGCCGAGGCTTACGTGGTAATGTGTAATCTGTGACGTTGTGACGTCATCGATAAGAATTCTCGTGATTCCAATCTTATTGGCTGCTCTTGGCAATCAGATATGGGCAGGGTGCGTAAGATACGTCTGCACCTAGGTAAAACGGCTCTGTAATTATTTCCTTTATAGTTGCTCTTGTTGGCTGTCTGTAAAACTTAGTTCCAATTGCTGCCGCGAGCAAAGTTATAATGCTGATTATTTTAGATTGCGAGCGTTATATAGACATTTTAAATAAGTAAATTTACTGTAGAATAAATATTCAATCAGAATATTTTAGACGTCTCGTGTTGGCCGAGGTGTTGACGTCAAACGTAGGTTCTGAAGTATGTTCAAATTAGACTTTCGAGAATTAGAGTTCGAGTAGCCGCGTGTTGGCGCAAGGGTGAATACGACTTTCGCCACGTGTATATGCTTTGCACGAGGAGTGGTGACGTCAATGTCCATGTTACACTATGGCAATAAAGACTGTCGTACACAAATTTGTGTTTCGTCGTTTTTTATCAGTGGGGGTAGACTAGCGAGTAACAAAAGATATATTACAAAGGATTGCTTATTTCATACATTCTGAGTTTGGAGCAGGTTTATGTATGATAGAGAATCGCAATGGCCATTGACAATCTCAAAACTGGTAGCAGTAATTAATATATCTCCGACAGGGTAATCTAAAACGCTGCAGTAACTCACCAACTTACATGGAATTATCCTCAAAACTTGGATTACCTACCTTTTGAACAAGATTGAAGGCGGCCCGAGTATGGGTAACTTATGATTATGTACGAGTACGCTGTCAGAACGATGATTGATGTCCGAAATGGCTAGTCTTTGCTAACATAGTGATTACTGGTTAGCGGTTGGTATATCACATAACAGTGTATGTCGCTAGCTATATTTGGCAAAAATATTTTCTATTCAATTCATTTAGTTTAGAACAATTATACGCGAATTTTAAATACGATAATATGAGCACTGTTCAAACTAGTCGATGCTATCGTCGTCACGTCACAGCGGTACTTCGTTCGGACTTCACTGAACATTTTGACGAAATGAGTGGTTAACATGCTCCGTCACGCAGAGGTTCGATTCCCGGCCGGGCAGGAATTGAAATTATGAATTTTAATTTCTATTGCGGGTCTGGGTATATGTACAATAAGTACGTATTTTAAAAGATATAATTAGTTAATCAGTTCTCTGGCACCCATAACACTTGCTTTGAGGCGAGATGGCGCTGTGCGAATTGTCCAAGCATATTCATTTATTATTTATTTATTTATATCATATTCACTACGCCAGTTCTACGCTACAGAGCCACCAGTAGGTGGCTCATAGTCCTATATAGTCAGCGACCTACTTCACCATTCGGGGATATCGCCCTTATTAAAGATTCGTTTTCGCACCGCACTGAGTGCTCCAAGACGGACGCGTGTGTAATTTGCGCCTGCTCGCTCCTCTCGGCCGCCAGATTGAAATTCCTCACGCAGTCCCACGTCTCGCCGGCGGCAGCTTGGCGCCGGGTAGGGCTGCCTCCGACAATTAACGCATCCACTATCGCCAGTTAGCTGGTACTCATTTTGCATGAAACCGTGGCCGTTGACTGATATGTTGGTACCGGAAGTAAACGGTTTGGCGGTATTGTTGACGTTAAATTTAAAAAAAGAAGGTTTTATGTTTATTTTGTGGATATATTGATGGAGTAGTGATATTTATGAGTAGAAAAGCTGAAATTAGTCAAGATTTAATTTCGCGGAAAAGTGACAACAGCACAAGCCGACAGCCCTACGTGCCAACTTGTTGCACGCAATGAAACGTCATAACTACCCTTACGTGATACCATTATCGGATAGCTGATTTTATTTACGCCCAACTTATCGACGTCCGACGTAACGGATAGGTGTGGCGCTCCAGGGATAGAATATAAATATCCGAAATAGGAAACCAATCGGTGTGATGAACGATCCCCGAAGTACCATCGGCGGAATCGGCGCGATCGTGTTATTCATTAGATGCGCGAAGTTATATTGGTATTGCGTACTCTTTTGTGGCTAATATTAAATATCTTATCATGAATTGACCTTAGGACCAACTGACCACCTAATCTGACCATCAGTGGTCAACTAAAATATATCCGATAATAAAAAGTAAAAATGATGTAGCAAGATTATCCTCACATTTGCACATGGTGCTTGCACAGGTGTACAGATGTGTAAATAAATCGGCTAGTACATGTATTACACCCAGACATTATGGTCTCTTCATTCAATGTGATATTGGCTATAAGAGATCATTTTTAGGAATAAGCTTGCCTATGTACATTGCATTATGTCTGTGTTTTTTGTGCAATAAAGATCGATTTCGTAGAGCATCGTTTTTGTCGCACGCGTGCGAATAAATATAATTCCGAAACTAGCTGATGTTCATTACCTCACGTCAACATCGGTAAGCAATGACTTCTACGCAAAGAGCTACGAGCGCTACGAGCTAAGATCCGGACAGGTTCATCGTATACACAAAATTTGTCAAGTCGTGGGGGGCTGGTTGCACAAGGTACAAAGTTAATTGGTGTAGAAGGCGTGGTAGGGGGATTAAGTTCAATATACTATATAAACTTTATGGGCTTCCTAGGGCTATATCCAGTAGTGCACGTCACGCGGCCGAAATGACGATGAAACATAACATCTTTAGTCTTTACATATACATAGTAGACGCCTTAGTAAATGCATTTTCACCGTCGCAGACAGTTTTTGAAATATATTTCTTATTATTTAAGGTTATTCGCACCACCCCGCCGCAATATAGCGTCACGCGCGTGACCGTCCGTCGGCCTGATTAATGGCGACCTGAGTTATTAATTAATTAGTGCACAAATTAATACCGTGCGGGCTGCAACTGACGCCGTGACGTCACTCACGGCGCCGCCATAACATTCCCAACACCAGAGCGGTATTAGCAAACAAGAGGCAATGAATATGCTTACAAACGGCTTAGAGATTCAACACACGACTGGAACACGTAATTTGTCACAATATTGTATGTGAACGTGTACCCAGTAAAAATATTGTTATTTGAACCGGCCCTCCATAAGTAATGACGTAATTCCGCGCCATTGGATGCCAGCAATCACGTCGCCGCCACCCGACGGAGCCGTGGAGCCATGCGTGATTGCGCATTTCGTCGCCGCTCCAGTTTTAATTAAAGAAGACCTACACACCACAAATAAATTATGGCTGTGACTCGTAAGGCTGCAATCGAACCACTTGACGCGGTGGAAATCCACCGCCTCGCAGTCGACTTGGCGTACCTATTGATTTATTAATGAGTGTGTTGTGTATACCTCGCCTGCCATTCTATGTCGGTGCTCCCACCCTTTCGCTGAACTCGCTTACCTGAAACAAACAAAATACGAAAATTAGTATAAAATTACTGTGTAAGACATTATGTAAGTATGGACGAGACACAAGGGCTCCCAAGCGGTCGTGCTGACGTACAAGAAAGTCATCCAAAACCGGTTAATACCATAAAAATAAAAACAAGAAAACTCTTATATCGTAAAGATGGAAATCTCTGGCGAGCGTGCGAGAAAAACATACAAAGATATTGGAGGGCGAGCGAAGCCCCGAGCGGGCACTTAGCGCCGGCTATTAAGGCCGCCGTGACCGCCAGCGAGCGCGACGAACGACGAAAACTATAAAACGTTAAAGTAACGTTTCAGCAGCAGTAAAAAGCGTCGCGAGATCTGTTGACAATGTCGCCCCAACCCGCTATAAACCGTATGCATCCAGCACTAAAACTTAACAGCGCTCTGATTAAACTTATCTCTGTAGCTCGCAAATCACGGCGTCGGTCGCGCCTGCGCCTGCGCCTCCTTGCGCAAGCGCGCAACTTACCTATCCTCCTTTTTATGCTAGTGATAAACGAGCAGACAGACCACCTGATAGTAAGTGGTGACTGTTGCCCATAACATATATAATTCCTACATTTAACAGGTATCAAAAATACAGAACCGCAGGTGCGCTGTCACTGTGAGGACTAAGATGAAATGCCTCACGCCTGTAATTTCACTGGCTACCTTATCCTTCTAACCGGAATACAACAATGTAAGCATTGTTGATTGGCGGCAGAAATAGATAAGACGATAGTACTCACTCAGGTGGACTCCTCAGGCTTGATAGAGTCCTACCTGGCATATCTAGCCTCGCTTTGCAATTCTGGTCATATTGGTCACTGTCATTTTTAATGGATATAGCTAGCACACAACCCGACTGATAGTAAACGTGTCTGCAATACCAGGGGTATTACAGGTATCACAGCGTGTATAGTTGTACATTACGCTACGAAAGACATTCAAATAAAGTTTTTATGTTACGTGCAACTTGCGTTGATATGCGTTTCTACCTTAACCTTGTACCAAAGCGCGCCTGATCTAATCAAAATCTGACTAAATAGAGATTTTTTACACTTTATCTGAATAGCAAGTCTTGCATTTGAAAAGTGATTTGCAGATTATTGTTACTTATTTCATTAATAAAATAGTCATGATCAGAGGTTTTCCACTTTCCAAAGAAAGCCTTTTGGCGCGCCTCCAACACGAGCCGTCATTGGGTTGTGGTCCTAATATATTTACTTGTTCAAATACTACAACGTGGTTTAAGATTCCAACTGAATCGCTGCGGTGGCAGTGTAATGGAAAATATATTTGTGTAAAGCAAGCGGAGTAAACGAGCGCATTATATGGAAAGCAGACTGGAACTAGTATACTTAGCGCGGTCGCGTGAGCCTTGGAGACACGAAAAAACTCCAAATGTGCATTAATGTAAGGTCACATAAAACGAGCAAGGATTCTGAAAGCGCTTTACAAGTGCTGGAACTGCTGGAAGGATGTTATAAACGTTTTACGGGCTCGTTCCGTCAGCTAACGTTGCAGCGGTCTTAATGGACGACCTAAGTGCATAGAGACATTCATGACAGTATTAAAGTGGTAAGAAAACGATGGCAATACGAATGCTGTTGCCGGCTCATTAAAACGGACGCTTGGCTGTCGGCTAATGGAGGCGAGTTACGGCTGGACCGCGAGCCGTGGGCGGTTGGGCGGCAGAGGCCACCACAACACAATATATGGCAGACGTATTTGATTTATAACTAACTTTTATTTTTCAGAGTCCTTGTTGTACCTATATAACAATAGTTTTAAATGCAATATTAACTCTGTCTACCTAACTGTAACAGTTTTGATGAAATTCAACGTGAAGTTAGTCTAACACTTAAGGGTGGACATAGGCTTTTTATTCACTTCCACTCGCGCGAGATACCTAACGTGTAGTCCATGCGGGCGGAGCCGCGGGCGGAAAGCTAGTCTCGTATAAATGTTCTCAAATTGAGTGATCTAATCTAGCTTCATATTCCAACGTAGCGAAAACATATAGGCATGTGACAATACACAATAAACGCGATGAAATCGCTTCCATAAAAGCCGCATATTTATTTAATTGGATGAGTCGCGCCTTTACAAATGAACGATTACCAAACGCTTAACACACAAAATCCGTATAAAAATAAAATGTATGTTAAATAAAAAGCTTTTGAAAGTACGATGCTCCCGCTTGATTTACTTTGTGTCGAAACGTTTATCTTGGATGATTCATCACGTTGGACCATAATGAGGGAGATTCGGTTCCGAAGTAAAATAAATCCCACATCGATTAGTAATTCGAGACAATTCGGGGTTGTTCTATTTTCCATTCGACAACGGGGAATGTAATACGTCAACTTGGTACTCCCAATTTAGCTTTTGTTGTCTTTTTACATTAAAAGACAAAAGGGAAGATATTTTTCCTTGTTTATATTGTTTTAAAATCTGTATTTCGAATGAGGGCACTTTTGGATTTGTTTGAATTTAATATAATATTAATACGTAAAACTTTTGGTCGTTACAGCTTACTGATTTGTAACTTGAACGGACTAACTTTAATTTGATTATTGTGAAACCAAAACCGCCGTAGACTTGAAAAAACATACGCTGCAGGTGTTAAAAACGCACCACCCGATTGGATGTTTTTTTTACAATTCAATTTCACAAAACATGGCGCTATTCCTGCATTCAATCAACATGTCCGGGGACCGTTTACTGGGTCAATGTACCAGGGGCGCAGACGTTGCAGGTGGCTTTATATAGGCAGTGCTGCGAGGCTAGACAGACGTCGGCTGCCGAGCCTGTTTTAGCACTGATCGATACCTACGCCCGGCCCACCGCGCCCTACTTTGCCGGCCACAACTCTATTTTCTTTTGCCCTTTATTTGAATACAGCTATGAATTTATTATGGAGTGGACTGCGACTGTCCTGCCTGCCCCATATATTCCGCCTGAGCCAAACACGACAGCAAATATTTCAGTGGCTGACCAGTAATTTTCGGAGTATTGTTTGTTGTCCCTTCCGTGTTGGTGTAGGGGAACTAAGAAGGGGTGGGAAAATATACACATACATTATAGTAACAGATAAGCGCTTCGCAAAAGACAAATGATTGTTCAGAATTAGAAAACGCTCGATCAGCTAGTTAATCGCATGGCTACAAAATGTCGCGCGAGCGTCTGCGGTAGTACCGTAGTACGGTCCTGACAAATGAACTTTACGTAAGTTCGACGTAACATCAAGGCAGTGAATTTAAAACAGTTCCTATGTAGGTACACGGAAAATGTCGGTATCGATTGACACGCTTCGTAGGATCACAAGTACGCAGAAGCTTTGTTGAAAAGTTCTTTTTGTGTTCGACGCATTTTCTAAATGTACATATTTGATGTTAGATAATCATTGAATACATTATCAAGTCTTCGTAAATTATCATTATGAATATATAAATATAAATTTCTATTATAATAAAAGTGTGTAAAAGGCGGACATGATCCGAATCTCGCATCAACGAGAGTCACAAGTCACCGGCAGCGTGCGCGGGGCCGCGGAGAGTTTAAAAGGTTCTCCTTTGCGTGAAAAACTTTTATAATTAAAGGACATCAAAGAACTGGCCGCGATGGCGCGATGGGGTTACACTCGCTGGATCGTTATTCAAAGCGTCTGTAACCGAGATAAGGGACCTTTTGGCGCCCCCACCGATGGAAGTTTATTTTATGAACTGTGACAAGAAGAATTAGTCGAGCATAAGCTTTGGACGGTTTCAATGAGAGTTACGAAGTAATCAATTAATATATTTAGAGCGTCGGTGGCCTATTGGTAACCGATTCGCAATGCGTGAGGTATCGAGTTCGAATCCCACTGACACCATGTACCAATTACTCTTTTCTCTAAAGTTATGTACATTAGTTGAATACTAACCGATGCTCTAACGGTGAGGGAAAATATCGTGATGAAACCTGTTCATTGAGGCGACTGAATGTGTAACTATGATGTCAGTTGGCAGCCGCTCTACTATAATTACCTGATCTGTAAAATCCTTGATCATGGTCAAGGCGACCCCAGCCCGACCTTCCAATACAACCTGGAAATGTCCCGGTTAATGATGATGATGAACGTATTTCAGTGATTTTTGACGATAAGTGTTAATTGCTCAAAAGAAATGGTGATGGACAAATACACACAAAAGTTCACTGTAATATGTGTTTGAGCCTCGTCCACATGCCGGTAAGAAATGTGGTAATTGTTCCATGTGGCTTAGGCAGTGATGGTATCACGGCGCGTCGCACAGCACGCAATCAACGACGCCCGCCGCCCGCGACTGATTGTTCCCAGGCCCCGACTGCCACTAGATAAACCGTAAATGGATTTGTCAACTGATGTAATTGAATAAACAATCCAAAGACCAGCGGCGACGTCGCCCGATGAATTTTCTTTCCATTTGTACTCATTCCGTTGCTGTAACTTTATTAAAATTTAATCACTGTTTCTATCATTGTCGGTTTCAGTTGGTTTTTAAATAATCTTAAATCTTCAGTGATTTTCTTTCGATTTGTAATAAAAGAGCAAAATATGATTCAGACCTTGTGCTTATTAAGGTTTTCCAGCAAATATTTATAATAAACCTTAACCATAACTTTCTTTCATTTTACCATCTAACTGATACAATAAGTGTATAAGCGAAATGTTACCTCCTAACTCTTTACCCGACTGCGAAAACCTTTCACTTGTTTTACGCGACTGTGGACAGCATCGCGGTTTTTATTTAAAACTTCATAAAAGGGTAATGCGATGCAGAGTTTTAAATAAGTCACCACCTGATCCCATTATGCGTTTTTTGTCCCTTTAACTTTTTAAAAGAGCTCCTCTGTCTTCCTACAAACAATTTAACAGCCCAACTTCCTGGGATAGACTTTTCGGAGATTTGTTATTCACTCAAAGTTTTAAGTGGCTGTGAAACATCGTTGTCAAAGAATTAAATAACTAGTTGTTTGACGCCATTTGATACTGTAATAGAATACAAATAGAGTGTATAATGGCGCGGGGGGGCACCATCACTCGCGTTGTTGGTCGTTGCGTCGATTGCGAACTTTCGCGTCGGGTTGCGGCGAGGAACACCTTCGGTTCGCGTCGGGTGTCTAGCGGAACGAAGTCGGTTTATAGGTATCAATTACGGCAGTGAAATTATTGTATTTAAGCTTGTTACGCTGTTGGTGTCTTGGGGGTTGGTGTAGTAATAGTGTCGTGTAATGTAGGCGGGGTCGGTCGGTTATTAAGAATGTGTTGGGTGTAGTTCGATAAGAGCGCGGGTAATTGCCCCCCGCGGCCGGCTCCATTAGGCCGCGGCGCCCCGCCTGGCACCCGGGGGCGCTGCGCTGGGGCCGCGGTTACTACACATCTACGACGGAAACTAAAGCCATGCATTTTCTTGACATTACAAACAAGGTTAGGACTAAAAATTTAAGCTCAAATTATCATTGGGTCTTTGTTATGAGTTTTTTTAGCATTCTCCCTGTCAATGGCTCACCACACGATACTGCAACCGATAAATCTCGACATGTGTTGCGCTCTTCAACGGAGCATTCTTATGAAAATGTTCTTGCTGGACGTTTTTCTGAGTGAGCTCTAATTTTCATCAATATCTCTAGTAGAGACATTTCTAAGAGAGCAACTACATTCCTCATAATCTCCAATATAGTCTTATTAGACAATAATCAATGAAATAGAGAAGAGAGTCCATTGAATTTTATAAATTTGTATTTCGCTTTGACTGACTATAATATTTCGTTTACGTTGTTGATGTTACCACAATAATAAGGAGAAATATGCTGCATTAAGTTAGGTACATAAGTTGCATATTAACGAGAGACTACAATGTATGCATTAAATTAACCACATTCTGCGGTGTAGCTACATAAAAAATAAAGAAACTGCTAGTCTCCAAAGGACAGTTTACTACGTATTTAACTCTTTTCACTAGCAAGCTTGCACTTTAGCTAATCTAATAACGGAATGTAATCTGCTGGATTTCCTTTCTTTCTATTTTACCGCGACAGTATTTTATACTGATGAAAGTTCTTTGTTTGAGGCAGCAAAAAGCGCAAACGAACCGAGCGCTCCTCGTTAGTTTAGCTGAACATAGGATAATTGTGATAACCACATTTATCCGTGTCTGTGTTCCTGGTGTAAAACCTAATTGAGTTATTTTTGCCCGGTGTCGAGCACGTATTGCGCGAACGGCTCCGCCGCTCCTTGCGTCCCGGGTGACACGTGTTGATCATGGAATCCAATTTGCTCCAGGTAGAGTCCATGCATTACAAATCACTGAATCAGTTTTAAATCAAGCCGTCGCCTATCGAATACCGTCCGTCTTGCGTTATTTTGTGAGTCAACTATTTAAGAATGGTACCGATCGCGTTTGTTTTACGAACAGTGTCGGCATAGCAGATTTAGTCACAGTGCCGGTATCGTGATCTGCGTGCATAATCTGCAGCATCCTATTCCGCGGCGGCTGCTCAGCGTAATAATCCGAGGCATTCGGCGGCGGGCGTCGGGCGGCGGACGCGGCGCGGGCTTCGTCAGCGTTCGCTCTCGAGCCACTCGACGCGGCTCGAGACTCGCTCGCGGCTCGCTCGCGGCTCGAGATGGCTCGAGCCACCTCGAGCCGCGCTGAGAGTGCTGGCGCGGCGGAAGCCCACCCTTACGTGCTTGTCGCGACGACGACCCGCCTTTGTCCACCCACTAGGCTTATTTGCTGAACAATGAAAAAGACGAAAGCCTCCGACATATTTCTGCAAAGCTCCCGCCGTGACTGGAGGAAAAAGTATTTATCACGTAAAAATATGCTCGATCTCAAAATAATAAGCGGCACCCCTGTCAGTTTCGAATTTCATTGTATTGATTGATGAAAAGGCTATTATAAGATTCCGCCAGATTTTCCGAATTTTTCATTTTCCTTTAAACGCGACTTTGCAATAAATCGATTTGGAGCCCAATTTATCAAGCGCTCTAAATACTCGTCTTAGCCGGGCCGTGTCTGTGAAATGGAGAGGAGCAGTGAAAATGGTGGAAATTATTTTAACATTCTTACAGCACCCAGCGACGCCCTCGGGTGCGTGAGGCCCATTAAATTTTAATAAGCGCGAGTTATGTGTTTGGTTTAAATATTTATGGATTGCATGGATTGATTTACTTATTTCAGTGGAGTATCGAAAGTAATCTAGTGGGTGGAATAAGAGTTTTTGTGACGAGGCGTTTCAATTTCTCAATTCAGTCGGTCCGTCAGGGCGCGTGAGCGATGCGCACGTCGAAGCGGCGTGACAGCCCCCTCGGCCGCCGCGCGCCCGAGCCCTTCGCCCCACGCTACGTACGCGCATCGATCGCGAATCTTACATTCTTCATTGAGTATTCTAACATTTCCTGTAAGTGTAGTGGCAGACATTAGCGCTATTTTTCACGCATTAGTACTGCAGCGGAGTGCTGCGGGCGCCGCGGCGGGCCCGATACTCGAATCAATTAGTTTCCGCAAATCCCGGCCGCTACTACATTATTCATTTTGATGTCCGATTGTCGTCCCGTCTTGGTTTCCTCAAAAAGTCCATTATTTGATATCTGTTTCGGGGTGAATTTCCACTGTTTACTCAGATGAATTTATTGGAATGCCTCTTGACGTTGAGTTGAATTGGAATTCGTCTATTTATAGAGCGATGTTGTACTTAACTTGGGGTAGGCGGTGACTGAAATACGATGGTGGTTAAAATTTACTTTAAAAAGCAGACATTTGCACGACTTAAACTGATCAAAATGTAATTGGGTGCGGCTTTGCAGACCCAGTGGTCAACGTGTAAAATCACAGAGGTCTCGCTTTTTAAAAATCATGTCAAATCAAGCGATTTTAGGCGGGGGCGGCGTGGAGGGCCCTCGACGGCGGAGGGTCCAGAGGGCCCTCGTGGCCTCCCACATTATTCGACCTACTTAGAGGCGCGCGCGCCGACACCTTGATATTGTCGTACTTATCACCCACTCGCTTGGCGCTTGTATTGTTATATAGTGCTAACCGGAATTCAGCTTAAATTTGAATATCTCACATGATTTAGGCTTACTTTTACGTATTTCTATAAGGACATAGTCGTATGTTGTAAAACACTTTTAATTTCAATATTTTTTATTTAAAAAAAGAAAGAAGCGGCCACGAAGGAGTAATTAGAAGGAATGAAGCTTAAAATTAATGCATGCAAATTGTTGTGTACTTAGAAATCGTGTTAAAACTGGATCTCTGTTACCGAGTACCTCCGGTATAAATTAACTTTAAGGTACACTTACATTCATTTGCATATTGTAGCACTAACAACATTATGTAGAGATGATTCACTCTGTGGCTCGTTTATTAACTGTGCCGTACCAAGACGGTCCGTGAACTAACTTTGGTTACTTATGTACTTAGGAAGAAAGTCAAATTATGAGCAATGCACTAAAAAGACCGAAATAATATTGGGATATAAAACTAAATTAAAATAAACTAAATACAAAGTAAACTCTAGTTTGGTTAAACAGTATATATATGTTTTGAGCTGAAAGCTTAAGTTAAATACCTCTACTAGCAGGTGGGACCCATAAATTTTCTTTTGGTTTATACCTAATTTGCAAACAGGAAGACTATTTAGTACCTTATCTTCCGGTTTATAGAGAGATTCCGCTATTACTTGAATTCAATTGCCAATTTATTATTCCCAATTAAATTGAAACATATGACTTATATACTTTTTTGTAATCTCCTTTTAATTTCCTCCATTTTGATACTCGAGGTGTGATAAAAAATTTATTGACGACTTACAATTTAGCACCAAATTCAGATTTTTAAATATACCTATCTAAGGATACTTGTGATTTTGAGACCTCAACTGTCGATATCCACATACGAGGTAATAAAGAAATTTAGAAACATACAAGATACACGCGAAAAACGACCCTTTCTTGGCAGTCGGGTAAAAAAGAACGCATTAAAAAATATATTTTAGCCTTTTTCATTTAGATATTTCTATTTACATCTATCGCTCTCCAACCCGTCTGGCGCGAAGATTATGGCTAACACAATACGCTGAGGAGGCTGCATCCAGTCTGGCTTAGCCACTTCCGGTGCGGACTGTTGACTTTGTTGTGCCCTTTACCTATGCCTCATCCAAAAATACGGCAACAAATATTATGGACAACATATAACGGTCAAATCATCTTGGAAGCACATGTAACGGGCTAGAGCTGGGACAGCTGCTAGCGAGCAAATCATGGTATCCGGTCAAGCGTCGCTAGCGACACGAGCGGTTCGATCGCGGCTCGCGACAGCGGCCGCCATATTGGTCGCATAAATCAACCCGCCGCCGAGTGACACCGCGCCATAAGCGATCGGGTGTCAGCCCGCCGCGAAATAAAAGCAAGAACACAGCGCTAGTTGAGTGGTCTGCGGCGACACCGAGCCACGCTGTGAAATTTGTCTCGTCTTGCCCGTATCTCCCCTTTCATTTTAGATGAGTTTCCTTGGGATTTTTTCTAGGGACATCGCCGTGGAGTTGGTTGGACGCGATCGTCTTTTTGGCGGCGCGGCGCGGCGGGCGATGACTCGGCTCTGGGTGGTTCACTGGCGATATGCTGTAGGGCCATGATGAAAATTCGGTGTTTGAAGCCTTGAAATATGTTATCTAACAATGTTGTAGTAATACCTAGTGGAGCGGCGTGATTTGCTTTGCCCTCTTTTGAAAACCGCATTAAAATCCGTTGCGTACTTTAAAAGATCGAAGCGACTTTGTTTTATACTATGTACAGATAAACAAAACTTCAACGCAGGGATATGCAAAAATTAAGGTTTAATTCGTTTTCAGATTCAATAATATCGTGCCTATCTCGAATCTCGTGTCTGTTTTGACAGTTCATAAAAATATGCTGATTTGGTTTTATTAACATTATTTGTAAACGTTTTCCAATTTACACTTGAGGTTTCATTGACCTTTTTGTTTACGCAGCTCATCTGTCATATTCTCAAATTATACCCATTATTGATTTAAAAAGTCTAATTATAGCGTTCTAAATTTATCATTTGCGGAGTGGCTGGCAATGATGGGGGCGACATGATACCGGGGGATCGCGTTACGGCCGCCAGCCGCAAGTTATGTCGCCGGTACGATTCCTGTTACAAATCAATACACCCGGGAACCGATTTATGTTACGTACAGTCTAGTAAAATAAATTTAGTACGTTGCATGGTCAAACTGAATAATAATATGTTGATGACTAAATTATGTTATAGATAAAACTTTTATACACTAGTTCCACTAAATATGTAATATTTATAAACTTTTAATTAATTGCGACCAAAAACAAAAAACACAATTTGAAACGAAAATGTAAACATTGTCCGAAGATGATGTCCGTAACCGGTCGCAATTAATTGAAAGTTTATAAATATAACATATTATAACAAGTATAAAAGTGTTTTAATCTATAAAAAATGGAATTCCATCATGAATGCACAACACAAAGTGTCAACTACTAAATTATGTTTTTGCTTATCATTAGTTTTATTTTAATTTATCCATAAAACATGTTATAAATAATTTTCACAACCAAAATTTAATATAAACAATAAATGGTGAGGCCACAACAGTCGGTGTGAAATAATTTCAAAAATGTGATTAAAAATTTTCATGCCTATTTTGTTTGCAGAAACAAATACGTTGGGTTGTCTGGAATAAACTCGTTTAGTTTAGAACTAAGACTTAAGTTATTTTTGTGATCGAATTTATTAAAACCAAAGGTAGATATACATTATTCGAGTTAAGTTAAGAATGCAGCTAGCTACTTCTGAAATATTATATTACCAGAAATATTATTATATTACTACATTTATATTATATTACCACCTTTATGTACCTGTGATGACTGAATATTTTTTTTATGTCATACGGTAGGCAAACAGGCAAGCGGACCACCTGATTGAAAGTGGTCACCACTGCCTATAGACATTAGCAACACCGAGAGTCTCGCCAATGCGTTGCCCACCTCTATAACACGTTACTCTGGCAGCAAAAAGGTAAATGTCCCTCCACTGCCAAAGCCACGGTTCCCCAAATTCCCACCCCATGGAGAACTGAAAACCTTACTCACCGGCAGAAACACAATACTATTTAAAAGAATATTGTATTCTGTAAGGTGGACGTACTTCCCCAGTCGGGCGGCTCCAATTCGAACGGGATACCCCGCTATGCCCTACCTCTCTTAATGATAATGATTATGAAAATTTTATAATAGGTAAAATAAATATAATTATAACAATTTAAGTAATGTTTAAGTGCCAATTGGTTTCTATTCACTTCTCCATTTATAAATTCAGTAAAACGGTGAATCAAAAGTAAAAGCGGCTTGAAAGAAAATTTCAGGCCTATACTAATTTTCATCCCCGAGGCGTTTTTTCACAAGAAATAACAAACTTTTAAGTAGGCACCCTTCTTAAGATGAAGTGAATGAAATTACCAGCTACTGTAATTCATCTTTTCCTTTACACGATAGTATCAGATCTTGTGAAATCGCCGTTTTGAATTGTGGAAGTAAATGAACTTGTTATTAAGGCACATGATTTATGTTCTTCTAGCCGTATACAAAGCCCGTTCATTTTATTCTTGGAAAAATTAAAGCCTAATCTAACAAACTTTGTAGGAATTACACACATACATCACACGAACGTGAATAGCCCGTAGCAATCCTCTGCTGGACTTAAACTCCTGTATAGTAGCAGAGGTTTTTTAAAGAGGCACAATTTGGCAGATAGATATTTAAAAAGGTAGGCATTTCAAACCAGTGAATTATTAGAGTTTCATACATTTTATAGATTTGGTTATGGAGTCAATACTAAAAAAAAATATTGTTTAGTAAAAAAAACTGTTTAAAATATTTACAGTTATAGTAAAAATTTATACTAATACATAAAAAATACATCATAAAATTAAATAAATTGGGTCAGAACTTGGACCGACGTATATTTTCCCATCCCTTGACCCTGCCATTTTTTATTTCACGCTAAACCAATTATGGGATAAAATCAAAACAAACCGGTTCTGTCCTTTATCCATAGTCGTCGGGCACAGTCAAGGATTCGGCAAACTTTGAAATAAGAGCACCGTACTTGATATCCAATATTTCTATTACAACACGAATACATATACATGTAACTACTTCTTTCGCCCAAAGAAAATGGAGATAAAATTGCAATATCAACGTCAAGGATAGAAATATACTACTAATATTTAATTTACGCAATGAGTAACTACAACTCTGTTAAATCTGTTTTGAAAGAATCAACAAAAAAAATTCTACGTTCCTCGGTTAACAAGTACAATACAATTTCAAATTATATGGGAGCAGCGTATTACTAAAAACGGTTATTCTGAAATATTTAGGGTAAATACACTTTTCGGCGATTATCCTACTGAATATTGTAAAAGCGCGCACGTAATACGTAAAATATTCCAGTCGGTGTTCGGCGAACGTTTAATATTGGATAGAATACTCGGCACGGCGGCGCCGCCCCTCCTCATATCGGCATGTTATTCAGATTATACACGAATATTTCAATGCTTTCTACTAAATTACAGCTCGCGGAGTCTTTTAAGTTAGCGTCGTGCGTCGGAGCGGTTCATAAGTCAGGGCGGCGGCTGCGGGTGCCGCGGCGGTGCAAGGGTTCGTAGGACCGAGTTGCATCATTGTTGGTTTTTAAATGCCTGGTAAGTGATTCTATATTTACGTAGACTTATGTATACTATGGTTTAAGTATAGTAAACAAAAAGAATCAAGTAAGATTAGCTTAGAAAAATATAATGTTTTTGGTAAATAAATAAATTAGATAGACAGGTGTTTATAAAATAACACAAAACCAATGTAAAAGTGTTTGTTCACTTCTTATAGACACAATTCCACATCACTTATATTTGACTTTTTTGTTTTTGTTACTGAGTTCAATAATATAAAGCAACGTCTTCTAGTGGCTATAAACTATAATTGGCTTAAATGTACAGTCTAGCTGGAAAGTAAAATGGTAGACGTGTATGTTTTCCTCAATAAATAAAATAAAAATAAAATATTACCCAACAACAACAAAAAATCATGTTATTATTTACGAAAAATTGCAACACATTACGCCGCTCCATCTTAAATCGTATCAGAGTGGATTTCCCTGAGCAAATACGCCCGTTTCATTATTCTAAACAAGGAATAAATTTACCAAGGGAAAACAAAACAATTGTATTCATTTTGAGCGACTGCGGTTGCTGCATTACTTGATCGAATTATTCATTCCGACTTCTTTGCGTTCCCCGTCCCCCGTTGCCCGCGCTACGGATTATGGGTAGAATAGCTTGGAAAAAATGAAACCATTAACCCGGCCCACCGGTGCTGTTATGTGGAGAAAAAAGCGCCAAATAGCATGTCAGCGTTTTGGGCGGACACGGCGGCCTTTAATTAGATTCGAACCGGACATAACCGGCTTATTCCGGCTTACCCCGGTTCCCGGACACGGCCGTGCCACTGCAAAATGACTAACTAATTGGCTTAGAACATTGTATGAGTACGTTACGCATTCCAATATCCAATATACACAGGTTAATAGCGTTTCGTTAAAGGGCGGATCACTTTGAGAGCCCAGTCAGCTGTATTTAACACGTTCGTTACATATCATACGTGCTTACCGGCCCAGTTTTATTCAACTCTCTGTTGTTATAGTACTTTTCGCTCCGTAATCCCCAGCTCAGTTAAAAATACAGATAAATTCATTCATGTTTTAATGCACGAGTTCGACTTAAAACAATTAATCTCCAACAGAATTTTCAGCTACGTCGAAACGCATAGGTACAGACAGAGACAAAGGCCTTAGTGCCAGTGGTAATATAAAAGATATAAAAAGCTGGCAACTTAAAAACTGTGAGCATGAGATACGATGAAAAGGTTTGAAGTAGGAGGGAGAGGCGGCAAGCGCGGCTTGTCCGCATTATTGTGACGGTGAACCGACTTCCGCGGGCTTGTACCGGACGTGTAGCTCTCTCCATACTTCTTTCTCTCCGTATCTCGCGCTGTTTCAAACTGGAAAATATTCAACATTCATGCTAGCGAATGGAATGCGAGATACATTCTCGGTGTCTGTTCATGATGTATCTCGAAGTTTATTCTAGTCACTAAAAGTCTGCATTGAAATGTGTTGTAAAGAGTGGTAACATTTCTGTGTTCTACAAGATTATTGTTGCTAAAAAGGCAAAGCGTTTATTTGATATCCCGCTATTTGCTTAATAAGCCTGCCAAATTAGCCGCCAACGGGGTAGTGCACACGAATTCCGAGTAAATACGCGAGGCGGCTGTAAGTTTTTATGGAAATCCGTTAAAATCGCAGAGCGAAATTTTCGCAAATTTGTCGGTATGTGCGAAACTTTTAGGTGTGCCGTTGAGTAAAATTTACAAATGCTAATGCCAAGTTTCTATTTGGATGAGGTAAAATCAGAATGTTTGCTGGGCGTTAGCGCGGGAATAAAAAGGCGAAATAAACAAAGGGATCCATGCAGACCGTCATTAGAGCGTACTCACGCGGATACTCAAGTGTTCAGATAAAATGATTGGGATTCCATATGTGAGGAGGAAGGAGTGCATTATCGATTACAGTGCGGAAATGTTAGCACTCGATTTAGTCGGATCCATAGCTTGATTGTAATCTAGTGGGTCTTTTGCAATAATTAAGGATGAACCAAGAATTTTGTAGTGGTAGCAAGAATGTTTGCCACCTTAATGGCACTTATATAAAAAATAAAATTTTATATTAGGTATGCTTATATATATTTAGTGTTTTTTAAAGTTATTTAATTGTAAATACCTGTTCCTCTTGTCTGTTTTATGAATAAACTAGTGAGCCCGGCGCGACTTTGTTCGCGTGGCGTCCTACCCTTACCCTAAACCTACCCCTTTTTCTTGCATATAAACCTTTCTTTGAAAACTGCATTAAAATCCGTTGCGTAGTTCAAGATAAGTAAATACTTACATTACATAGATACATTGGGACAGACGATGGGAAGCGACTTTCTTATATACTATGAAAAGCAGATAAATAAATAATTGTTTTACATTGCACATTTTGCGATGACATACAGTATTAGTTTGCCCTCATGCTTAAAAGTGTCAACATCAACACTCAATCTCTCTTAGCTATTGGTCGCCGCTATATATCACGCTCCTGTCTAAACAGCAGGCGAAGTTTAATTAAACAAGTAAAGTATAATTTATTACTTGTTTAGCTGGGTACAATTTTGATAGCATAATAAACCCAGTGCACCCAGTGTAGGTATTACTAACTTAACTGAGCAGGAAATCTCAACTCTCAGTAAAGTAGGTGTGACGTCTTCGAGCCACCGTTCAATCTCTAGGCACCAACTTAGTTTAGTCGAGTCACCTCAAGAGAGCTTTCGCGTGTAGTCTGCCTATAACAAACTTCCTCCCTTCACCACACTCAGCATTATATCTGCGGTTTTATTGGACAGTTTTTTGGTTCTCATGGTTCGGAAAATCGTGAGGGTTTCAGGTACGTTTGTGGGGACATCGCCGTGAATATTGGTGGAAGAAACTATGCCAATATTGTATTGTTAATGCGACTGTCTGTCTGGGTAATTTAAGATTACGTTTTATGGCCAAACCGCTGCACCGAAGGCTGAAGGGTACCTTTGTATAGTAGCTACTGCACGTACAAACTAGTGTACTTTCCACGAAGTAATTCATAAAAACAGTAAACCATAATCATCACCATCTTGACGTTAATGTCCCGGTTGTGCTCTCGCGCACGGGGTCCGCCATGACAATGATCCAGGATTTGGCAGATCAGGTAATTATATCGTAGCGACTGCCATCGACCTCCTTGACCCTGCTACCATGGGAACCTAACCGGATTGGATCATGGAATACATTCAGTCGCCTAAATGTGCAGGTTTTATCATGATATTTTCCCTCACCGTAAAAGCTTAAAAATTGTAAGTTTGAGTGAGTAATCCAATCCTTTTTCTTGTTAGCCGCAGTATTGTGTCGTCGAACAAACATTGGGCTACACAGAAGCTCTAATAAAACACAGGTTCAAAGTTCGATTTTCGGCGTAAATATTCAAATTTTGATGCATGATGCTGATTTTCCCTAATATTTTTGAACCGGACTCAAATTGAAAACCGTTCGAATCGATACGAGCGATTCAAAAATAGAGCCCCTTGTTCGACCTGCCCCGTGACTTCAACCCTCGGCTACCCGTTGCCAGCATTGGGACCAAGACTCCCAAAGCACTTTTTTGAGTTACAACCTAGCTGACGTACCTGCCTCCATTTTTCAGTGGTACCAGGAATACATAGTCGGAAGGCATTGTCTAAATAGGGCACGGGGCACAAAGCGGCCGCCCGCCGTCTGTCGGCGGCAGGCGCGCCGGCGCCGCGCGCTTTAAATCTTTAATTACTCCACGCCGCCGCTACACTCGACACACGCCCGATGACTTGACAACTTTATTTATTGTCCCGTAATTACATTTTCATAGTTGAGACTTGTGCATAGTTCCGTTTTTCTAGGCGGGCTCTTAAGCGTATTTTTCCGTTATTTTGCGTGAAATGTACTAAAATAACTTAATAATTAACATCTGAAATGGAAGCTACGGCTACCTAATTACGTAAAAGATGGCCAAAAGAGCATGGTCCGAGCCCACGTAGGTAGTGGCAGCGCAGCATGCGGCCCACCGCTACGGGCTACGAGCGTATCGCTGGCACAATAATTTAGTCGATTACCCGCGTGGCGTGCTGCCGCCATCGCTAGCTACAAATAATTCATACGCGAGCCGCTGTAATGGCCTTTTAGCCGTCCCCGACAACTTTGCCGTGCCCACGCGCGCCAACTATCAATTTGGGTTGTTTGACCAGAAAAACGATAGCACGCAACTATACCGAACGCGATTAGAACTTAATGTGCCTTATGTATTATCGAAACAAATTTGAGATCTTCCACATCAACAGTCGACCCGAACGCTTATTTTTGTACAAAACACGCACCGTGCATGCTTGTAAACTCAGCTCGGTATATATTTGATTCAATTCCATATACCAATTGGGGTAAAGATTAAGTCAAGCCATTCAAAAAGGTAACGCCGCCAACGTCCTGGGTGAACCCAGTCCGCAAGGCAGCGATTTGGATTCTGTTTTCTTTTTGTGATACTTTTTTATTTCAATTTAAAGTATATTTTCCATTAGGTAATTAGGTTTCTTTTTTAATAACGTAGTTCTAGTAAAGGTACCTATATTGTCATATTGTATATATTGTTACAGAAATACAATATTTCATTCTATTTACCAATATATCTAGGTACCATGACGTAAAAATTACAAAATCGTAGACAGTTTAAACTATCGTAGGGTACAAGCACACAGTTAAATGAGAGAATCTGGACAATATTAAGAGCAAAATTAAGTAAAACATTAACTGACTAACCCATGTGGTGTGTCACCGTTGTAACAAATTATTCATGTACAAGCCACTATAATATCCTATTAGCCCCAAACAAATTCGACTTTGCCCAAGTAGCCATGCCGCATAGCTAACGTAGTGTGGAGTTTGGCCAGTATGCAGGATACCTAGATGTGTTAAGATATTAAACAAAATGTTATTTATCGCTAGAACTTTGAATGGTAAAACAACTTGTGGGTTACAATTATTATTTCATAAACTTGACAGTTTTTTACGGTTTCATTGTAATATTTTGTTGTTTTTATTTGTAAATATAGATTTACCTTTATGATTAAGTTTGTTTGTCGTTTGTGGTGTATTTACACAACTACAAACAAAAGCCAAACTGGTGTGAATAAAAAAAACAGTTCTAAATACGTTTAAGTTGGTTTGGTGTGTTTTCACTCACAATCAGACAGAATACTGCATGGTCTGGGATATAGGCTACTTTTCATCGCTTGAACTTACGAAGATACCAAAATATAATGTTCGCAACTGATAGAACGTTCTAGCTCCGAGCTCCGAGTTGAACGTTTGCGCGACTAAACCCCGTCATTAATCTCCAATATTCCACTAGATGCCACCCAGCCCCGGCGTTGCTTTTGGCATGCCTTTGAACATACCGACCAAGAGATTTGGCTAACGTTGACTTTGAGTTCATAGTAGGATATGACAAACATGTTAGAACGCTCCTGCGCTGCAGTGCTGCCTTTTAGTACACAGTGGACGTAAGAACTACGCAATCTAATCTTTTGTTGATGGAATGGATATTAATAAGTTGACCAAGGTCTTCTGCCGAGGATTCTGATAAAGGATGAGAATCGGGAACTGATTGGCACCCTGTGACGGCATATTATTCATCATCATCATCATCTTGGCGTTATGTCCCGGTTGAGCACCCGCGCAGCACGCGAGGGCCCAGGGTCCGCTATCCTGCCATTCTTGCCCCCCTTGCTCGGTCTTCGGCGTCCTTAGTGGTGAGCTTATTGGCACGCATATCATTCATCCATGACGGTATATTATTACTATAGTTTAACAATAAATTAAAATAAGGATAGATTGAATTAAATTATAACGAAAATACCACACGTGTTATTATAGAATAACGAATGTGTTTTGACTATCAATAACAAAAACCCATATTATTCGTTCACGGCGCGGCTCTAGCGGGCCTACACGTAGGCGCACGAGGCGTCGGGGCCGCCATTGTAATTTCGCGAGAGTCTATCGTCAAGTTCCCTGTTCGGGACGTGTTTAACTTCATTAAGCATAATACGAGCTCACAACATTCTCGTTTAAGTCCAATCTAAGTTGCGCGCGAGGACGAGTTTGCACTGAATAAATTATTGTCCCCGCCAACCCACGCCGTGGAGGCGCTGGCGACAACAGCTTCGTTGCATGCCTCCAGTCTCCACCCTACAAATTATGTATCCAACATTCACTCGTGTAAGTAATAAAGGCCGCAGAGCTACAGCGGAAACTAAATTTTCCACTAACATCCACCTAAGTGAACAGCTAGATACCTAACTGAATTAGGAGTTGCATCTGACCCGGGTGAAGGGAAGGAATTGCGTTACGAATACAGCGTCAGTTTTGTTGGTTATGCATGCGCTTGATCCCAAGTTAGTTGGTCACTTATAAGTTGATCAACTTCGTCTATAAGACAGTAACCAGCTATAGGTATTAACATTCTATTAGTTGATGATTCATCCTTTTGATTTACTGTTTTCATTAGCAGGTACTACCGCTTATCTTACTCGGATACTCGTATCGAATATAAAAAATGGCTTTATAATACTGAATACATTAAAAAGCTTAAAGCATATTTCACACATTTTATGGAAATAACTCAAACCGGGAGGGTCACGCACGATTGCTACCGTTTGTGGCAGCCGTATCAATAACTTGATGGTATCGCCCGATGTTAGTAGCTTAAATTACTTCGCAATTGCCGGGAAATTTGGCAATCCAAGGGCAAATCCTAATGTTGAAGTCAGTGACACGGGGCGGCGGGCACAATTGAATTTCCTTGAGGCCCTGTAATTGAATGTTACGCGATTGAACCGTGTTTTCGAGTTGGCCGACGAAAATGTAGCTATTCTTTTGCCTTGTGTCGTGAATATTTAGGACCTTATTTAAAGTTATCGAGCAAGCGATTTTTAGGGCCGGAGCCCCGTTCAATGCTCTCTACGTAATACTGATTGATTACAGATTACACATTATTATGGTGTGCGAGGTATTTTTAGATTTCGGTTATAAGCAAGCCGAGACCGCAGTCAGGTAACATAACAAAATTTCTAACTAAAGTAGGTACATGAACTATTCATTGCACATTAGCTGGATGGGGCCCGGTAATGTAGAAGCACCAACCCCTACGACCTACTTACTGAGTGAGAGACAAAAAAACCAACCCTTACCTTGCGCGTGGAGATTATGGCAAAACAGTGTGTGGAAAAGGCTCAAGTGCAACAGTAGTCACTCATAAACGTTACAACTTATACCTAACTAGTTTAGTAAGTAGGAAAAAATATTGCACATAATGAGTGCAATGCTCGGACAAAAGCCTTCTATAAAGAATCAAGTCTCCAGTGCACATTTGGTTTTACAGTATACCCGTATATTTTCTTGGCCGTGAAACAATAGGACTCGCAGCAACTATTAAGTAAGGAGTTATGTTCCAAAAGCTTTCCAGTGGAAACTATCTGTTTGCAGAAGGCTGGGCGGTGGACCATAATTTGTGCGTTAACGGCCTGAGTTTACTGGCCTACAATTTCATAACAGCCAACTTGTACACAAGTTACGTAATAATGTAGTTAAATATTCAAATGTGGAACGTAAGTACTGCTAAATTATTTCACCTGCAATTGGCTTTGTTTCAAACATGGAGACCGTGGGCTGTAAAGTATTTTTAATCTAAATTAATAGCGATATGAAGAGAAAAGATTTGATTTTTGTATGTTAACTTGTCCTACTCAATGAAGAAATTTTTTAATTAATTTCTGATAAAAAATGACTTTAAAAAGCTACATCATCGATAACTTATTTTACACGGGCTGTGTAATGATATCCAAGGTATCAAACATTTAAAATTTCACCCGTGCGAAGCCGGGTCGGGTGGTTTATTTTCTGCAGTATGTATGATAAAGGTAAATATGATAGTTTATTATAATTTCATGAAACAAACTAAATAAATATTTGAAAACGAATAATAATACAAAAGTTTCATTTCAGTTATCAACGAGTACCTATTTCACTACATAATACTGCAGTGGCGAAGTGTTTTATGCCTATGTTCAGTACTGGGCTGACTATGTTGTGCACTGCAGCGACCACCCGTGCCTACAAATACAAACCCAAACTAGCTTAATCAACCAAAACCTATTATTTAAAAAAAAACAAAATCCTCTTATATCGGAGCCGTTACCGGAATAGGTACGTTCCAGGAGCCAGTAACTGGGCGCGTCCGCGCCGCTGGGTTCCGCCCGACTGAATAATTAACCGGCTAATGGGCCTAACGCAAATAAAGGCCACATTATTGCACTGTAACTTGGCCCGCGTGACAACTATGATGCATGCCCGCTTTTTACGGCCATTACCTGGCTGTGCAACGCACTGATGGCTTTCACTGTGATGGTATTACGTCACTATTCGGGTTTAGACGGCAAACTTAAATTATACTTAGAAGTAATGGGAAAGATGACACTTAACATTTTAAAACGATAAGTGAAGATCATTGATTTAGGTAGTTGATAATAAGTACGCCTTTAAATGCTTGGCATTAGTATTTGACCTCCTGATGCAGGTATGCATACCTAATAGGAAGTCTCAAAAACTGTAACTAGCACCTAAGTCTAAAAATTAAATAAATTATAAAATTAATTTATTTTTGACGATGTATGAATGTGGAAAAGGCAAAAGAGGTGTGTCAGGATCGTAGCTTGTACCACAATAGTCTCGGCCAACCCTTGTGGGACACGGGCGTGAGTGAGTTCGTACCTATGTATGTACGTTTACACATGAACACCACTTAACATGGCACTAAAGCAAACTTAGCAATAGTTAAAGAAATAAGTTCATATTGGATGTATGTAAGATACTTAACGCGGATTGCCAGCGTTGAAAGCGCTAAAAGGTGGCGTACTAATCCTTGGTTTGATCGAGACTGTCCCGCGAAGCCAAATATCGGTTTCGGACTATTCAGGCCAATTCATATCATTCAGTATGGACGTGTCAACTTTATTGACATGATCCTTATCCAATTATTAAACAAAATACGAGTAGATAAAAACAATTGATGTTTGAAATGTTCTTCCACGCAAGAAGTGCCGGATTCGATTCCCAGCCGGGCAGAAATTAAAATTATGAATTTTAATTTTCTTATGGTATATAAGTAGTATATCAATTATGTAGCACCCATAGAGCGGGATGGAGTCATGTGAATTTGTCCACGATTTTAAAAATAAGTGCAACCAGGTACTAATTGTTAAAGTTGATCCTATGGTTGAGCCTCGAGGAGCATTAACATCTTTCGGAGAATTAGAAGATCTAAAGTAAATTGAATTGAAATAAAGATTTTCAATACCACAGCCAACAGATAATAATGTTTCAATCGTTAGGGTGCGCCATCTATTTAAAATTATTAGGAAGCTGGTCTTGAAAACGGCTCATTATAATTTAAACACTACTCTAATCATGAAACATTATCGCAGCCAATACTCCCAAAAATGAGCGATTTTAGAATTGCTTAGCCGCTGTTGCGTCCAAAGCCCGAAGAACCAATCCTGGACACCCCTAAACCATCCGATATAATATAAATAAGAATCACGTATGTAATAAGGCGGGCGGGAGGCGCATTCCTCACACGTCGCCGGCGCGGCTTAGCCCAACTTGGGCCATTACGGCGGCCGCTTTGACCGGTTCATACAAAATTCAGCTGGGACCCGATGCAGCGGACCGGCAGATCAACAGATGCCGAACGCGACAACGCGATTCGACTATATTCGACCCTTCGGTCGTGATGGACATCAAGATCCGACTCTATATTCGATATCAACACGATTGAAGGATTCGATAATTAACTGCCGGAAATCATCAACCGCGATTGACGCTAGGATGTTGACGACATTATCACTATAACAGCTCGTAACAGTCCCATGTTCGCATTAGTAAAGAGTTAGGAACATATAACAGAAGACCCTGTCGATTTTCAGGAATTAGAAATATAATTATTTATTTGCTACAGGTTTAGCTAAAGCTAGTAATGTTGTAGATGGTTGTTCCTTTTTCATGATAACTACTGAAAATAAAAACTACTGATCAGATTTTGATGGAAATTTGCAATGTTGTACCTTACAGCCCAGAATAATTCATAATGCTTTTTCTGAAATGTATCAGGTATTCACGGGTACACGAGATAAACAAATTTTACACAAACGAAGTCGCAGGAAAAAGCTACCAAAATATTTTATATGAATAATAAGTATCTCTTTATTGTTACATGTTTTATACGAAGAATCTTAATGGGAAATTTATCGATGTTACGATTTTATTACTGAGTAGATTCACAGGATACTACGAGAAACTAGAATAATAAATCTATTTGAGAAGAGCTTGTAGAAAGAAAAAAGTTTATCATTTCTCATGCAAATTATATTTTTAGAGCACTTACTTACGATGCGTTCAAGAAGTATATTTACGGTAAACAAAATGGTTTTTTCTGGGAACGCAAATAAGTGCTAACATTACCAACGATTCTCGTAAAGATGTATAATAAAATGGTTTACTATACATAGTGTATTTGAGGTACAGCGGGGATTTCGGTTGGCAACCATAGCAATTTCGGTATGACAGCGCTCAAACCGCAGTTTACGGGCGGGAGGGACGATCTGCAATGCCGACGCTGCACGCATAGCACTCAGCGACTATGCATACATTGTGGCCAGCAAACGTTGGCCGAATATTCAGCGAATAGCTAGGTAGCTAGGTATCTATATTGGCCATAAACTATTAGTTTGTAATGCTCCAAGACAGTTGGACAATGTCAAGTTGTAAAAAGGTAAGATTTATACCTGTTCAATGTATTATTCAGGCCACTTATTCGTATTTTAAATGTTGTTCAGTTATTCATATGCTCACAAATTCTGAGGATAATAAAATAATAAATAAATAAATATTTTTTAATAAGCATATGCTTGGACAACTCACACAGCGCCATCTAGCCCCAAAGTAAGCAAAACTTGTGTTTTGAGTGTTAGATAAACTATTTACTTTAATTTATTTTAAAGATCAAACTGTAGTTTGTGTCCAAAAACCTTACGCGTGTACCAGATGTACCAGATCTAATAGGTGGGCGAAAATCAATTTAATTAAAATAGTACAATCAGCAGCAGTAGTGCAGCACCAGCAGTTTCATTGAAGTATCTTATTGTTTGATTTGACAAAGATAGTGACAGGGTTTACCAAAACCTACATACTATTTCTACCTATACATTTTGTATTGTGCGTGTATTGTGGTGTACACTGTACACTGTGTGTACATTTGCTCTAACTCGGACTAATAGACAACACACCACGTATCTGCGTCTTATGCAAACGCATGCAACCCACTGCGGGTCGGCCATGTTTGTGTACACCGATTTGAGGCATGACCCCTACGAATTAGGACTCTCAAGCATGTACAGCCAGAATAAATGTTTATAGTACGAGTTTTGCCAATAATTTTACTAATTCCTGTACTAATAAACGTAAATTAAAATAAAATAAATTACTTTTCGTAAGGAAAGTATGCCATGCCACATTTACATGCTATGGGCGATAGCTGCCGCTTTCCAAGATAACAAATCATAAAAGAATAAAATACAAAGGCATGAGCTAATTTTTTGCTACGACGTAGCAAGTTAGCTGCAAATGCTACGGTGTAACAAGTTAGCTGTAAACATGAAAAAACATGTAAAACCCTTTTCTAAATGTTTCGTTTTTCGTACCATCAACAACTAATTTTCATAAGTCAGAATAAAAAAAATTTAGTTGAAGATATATGATTAGTTCCACTAATTATTAGTTACCTACTCATGCCTAAATGTTTTTACGGGGTCGGCAACACGTAGGTGATGCCCCTGGTATTGCAAACGTCCTTAGGCTGCGGTGACTGCTTACCATCAGGCTTGTAAGCTTGTTTGCCACCTTGGTGGTATAAAAAAAAACAGATAGACGGATTTCGATGAAATTTGGTAGATAGCTAGGTTGGGGTCAGGAATAACACATAGGTACTACTTTATTTTTTGACCCCATAACCCCCACTTGCGCGACTATAACGTGTTGTCCACGCGGGCCGAGTCACGGTCGGAATTATAGTTGATGTATAAATTTTTTTTTAATGTGATGTTTTTTTAAAGATTTAAATTTGTTAGAGGAACAGGTGACTACGCAACAATACTATTAGTGTATATAGTATATTTTTTACTCTGACCTATATATGTAAGTATGTGTATATGTATTTGTATGTATGTATGAATATGTATTTCAATGTAGGTATATAGGTATGTATTTATTTATTCATTGTATTAGTTAAGCATCATTATTTTGTTTCTGCTACTGTGCACGTCTTTACTGCATTTAATTATCACGATCTCTCTGCTGTAGGCCTGCTGGAAGAAATTTCTTTATAGAAATAAGTTGGCCTGTTGTGTCTAATATATTATGTAATATACTTTTTGTAACAATCTTTTGTACAATAAATGGTTAAATAAATAAATATAGTGGCACTCTCTACGTCACAGAGAGCGCTACGCCGTAGCAGTACACGGAGTTTATTTCCGGTGTACTTATAGCACACTACTTGTTCTTCTTCTGGTAGATGTTAGTACAGTATGATCATCATCATCGTTCTAGCGCTTTTCTTGGCTACTTCCAGGGTCCACTTTCCTACTCTTGAGACAAGATGATGCATTTAGTATATAGATATTCACTATACTGAGTATGAAGAATCATGTATTAGTATAAAATATCAGAAAATTAATGAAAGAAGACTGGAAATTTAAATGAAATTCTTCACGAAGTCGTGCCTAAAAGCAACGATCGAATATTACCAAAATCTATTTTATATTACCTATACACAATTATAAGGTCACGCCAGTATTCCGTAGGGTTAAATAGACAGATTGTTTTAAAACCTAGATACTGTCCAATGTCTATTTTTGGGGTTTCTATTAAGTACAACGTCTGACAAAATCGATACTTCAACACGTGTAAACAACCTCATTAACGGCACCGATCTACAAAACTAATAGTCCACGTACGAGAGAAACCATTGACCCTGTTAATCTTTTATGGGCGAATATACATGAAATAAGTCGACAAAGGTGGTTCAGCCAGCGAGTTTCGGCGTACGCGGCGTAATAGAGTAATATCCTGACACAAAAGCGCACAACCCGTTAACAAGAGTACGTTTCCTTTCTCTTTGTGCGAATCCCATAGTGCGAATCAATATAAAACATCCGCCAACAATTTATCAAGAGCAAGCAGTAGGGTTGCCAGATGCCAACGATGTGTTGTTACTTGTTTTGTTGCTTGAGTTTGGCTTACTTTGAATGTTGGGATTAGTTTTTTTTTCAGTCAGTTTAGGTTGGAAAAAACAAGGCGGAGGCCCTTGCGCGGGAGCTCATCCGGGATATTGACGCAAAGATGATTATAGTTTAGTTTAGGTCAACAAAATGTAGTGTGTCTGACTTTTACCTTCGGTCTTGCTGGTGTGGTAAGTCACGCATGGTCTATCTGTTTGTATGAATCAAGGCCATGCTTTTACAAGCCTTTATTTAAATCTGAATAAAATCGTGCAAGTTAAATTTGACCCATTTCCCGGTGCCCAATCGAGCTGAAATTTTGCACACTCATTTAAGTTCGATTCGAACTCCTAAACTAGGCGCAGTAAACCCATCGAGTAACGTTTGATTAGCCTTGACAAGGACTCTGACTGATCATAGAGACCACGCAAAAAACATTTTTCATTTGAACTTGTTTGTTTGATTAAAAATACCACTTCATCAGATGCTTTCTCTATTTACCGACAAATCAGTCCGCGTCTCCTCGAACTATGCTCGGGGTACGAAGGTACGTAATATAGACAATAGATGGCGCTGTCTCACATATAAGAAATTGCTTGCGTAAAGTAATAAGATTATAAACAGATATATTAAAGTGACCATGTAAAGAGCGCTATTAGTGCCGAGGAAGCGGCGATTGGCAACATAGGTTGTCAACCCTGTAGGGCGGACGAGCGGTGTATTTCGGGAGGCCGCCGACGTGACCGCCTCTGCTTGCTCGCTTAGTAATGTCACTTATACCACTTATATTATACCTTATACTGTACAGTGTACCTCCGACGAAATATGAGGGGTGTTATAAGTTTGACGTGTGTATCTGTGTATCTGGGGCTTTGTGTATCAGTCTGTGGCATCGTAACCCCGACCGATTTTTATGCGGTTATCTCTTTGGAAATCTCTATTTTTCTCTCTCTGTAATATATATCTTTTTAATCTATAATCTCTCTCTCTAATCTAATAAATAACATTTCTCTCTCTATAATCTCTATTTGAAAGCCAGTTTAATCAAAATGGTGCTTTGGTTTATTTGATTAGAAAATATTTGAGTTTAAGTAAACTTAGTTGGGGGTTCTTTTTCTGTCGGTTAGGTTAGATCTATATTACGTTTGTAGTTTTGACATGCATGTTGGCGTTGCTGTATGAAATGTTAAGATGACATAATTTAATGGAACGTAAAAATTCGTCTGATGTGACCCATTGTAATGCAAAACAAGATAACTCACCAGATTGAAGTCCTTAAAGTTCTTATACTATGAAAAATTACGTACCTGTGAACAAAAATACATATTCATTAATACAAAAATTATGTATACCTCATATCACATCCTAATTACCTAACCATTACATATTTTAAGGCGTATATTTTTACCAAAAACGCTTTCGTATTCTAAAATTCAAAATTAAAACAGTATTAGATTCATTAAAGCCTTAATTAAGCCCGAGTTTCATTAAGAAAACGAATATCGCGCGTAGTATATCAAAAATAATTATAATAAATTGCGCAACCCCATTCATTTTCATGTCCATACATCATAATATTTGCATCGGCGCAATTAACCGTAAACAGAAACACGTGGTCGGAGAAAAATTAAAATTGTAACATAAAATACAATTTAAACTGTATTATCTGTCTGAATTACGACGGAGCTCAATTAGACTAAAATTAATGGTGAAATTAATACTTTTACCGCTTTATGCAAATTAGTGGATGTTGTTTACCGCTGCGCCGCGGATGGGTGGCCCTCTAATTACGCTCGGCCCAGCCTCTTGGGCTGTTACTCCTCTATGGCATAGGCCTTGTTATTTTGCTAGCTATTGGCTGCGACATCGTCATTTTCGCGTTCACGGTTCGTTGCCGTTCGTCAATCGGACTTCGAGAACTTTAGAATTCGGTCAATCGAACCAGCTGTACATAAAAAACTTCGTCGGTTGGACCAGAAGCCTGATTCTATTACGTATATATATATTTTTTAAATAGTGATATCTCGATATCGACGTTTTTTCTAGCCACATATCTACATTACTAATGACATTGAATTGTCTATTGCAGCCAAATTATATTTTCTCATCCATCTTCAACAATCGTATATTGTCCAAGATCAATTTCAGTGACGTTTTAATACACATCGAAAATTAAATTTTGAGATATCAAAGCGGGAAAATCGCCCCCCTAAAGGGTGACGAGACTGATTACAAAAATCGCTTCTTAGTACTCACTTGCACTATTTAAGAAATATTTTCGGAAACTGTAAAGGTTTTAGATCGAGTGGTGTCGGCTGTGCATTGATCCATTCTAGTAGCCAGTCTAGTAGAGTAAAAACCACGGTGTGGAAGGAATACTGTCTTTATAGTATTTTGCCATAGTATAAAGATACCCCCTGTATCGATACAACCGTCGCAATGCGAATCGAGCAGGAATGATGATAAACAATTTTAGTATTAAAAATATCGCTTTTAAAAACTCGAGCAGCAGAAGTAACGAAGCGTAGTAGGAACTTTGTCGGCAAGAGAATAATAACTGAGAGCCTGTACGAGCAGCTTTGGAAAGCTCTCTATTCAGAAATCTTTCTTTTAAAGGTACCCGCAAAGTATCATTTTCCTTCTGGAAATGTATTTTGAAGGCGACTGCCCTAATAGGGGCATGTCTTGAATGCGTAAAACGACGACTTTGGCACTTACCGAGTTACTTTATCTGACACTGTTGCGAATTTCCCCCTTTTAGAAATACGTTAATATTAATGGGGACGACTTGTTTCAATTTAATAATGAAAGGCGTTTAATATGTCATTTGTATGAATTTAATATTGACAGATTGATTCGTTGATTTAATATTCCACTATATAATATTTGAGTTGCGAAAGTTTGTTACTCGTTCACGCTAAATTTACTGTATGGGTTTTAATGAAATTCTGCAGTGTTGTAGATTTTATCCCAGAATAACATTAGGATAAATGCGTAGGATACAATTTATCCCGAAATTCAAGGTTGCTGCGGGAACACTGCACAACCGAATTTTACGCGTACGAAGTCGCGGACGAAAGCTAGTCTTAGATATTTTAATGTCTCTTCATTTATCAACAATCCCGACCAACAACAACAAACGAGGCTAACAAATTAATTTAGCTTACAAAATTAGATGCAAAGGCACAAGGCAGAAGGAAAACAGCAAAGGATTATCTTTACAAAAACTTATCACGGAAATGGGGGAGTTTTCCAAGAAATTGTTTCAATATTCCTTTATTTGTGATGATTATGTGGGGGCTGTATTGCCGATGACTGACATCAAACAAACCGCAGTCTTTGAGTCCGGTAATGCGATAGTTTCTTTGACATGGTAACGAGCCGCCGCCCCCCCGCACCCCGCGCCGAGGAATACATTATACCATATTGATTGACATTCAGTTTGCGATAGAAAAAGTATATTGAAATGCTGACCATGTTGCGTAGGTTTACTACAGTCAGACTCGAACGGTATCGAATGACAACTCCTTTATTAGATGCAAAAATCAGTTAGCATAAGTCATGAATAATAATTTAGAAATAATTGAAACCTAACTTCCCAGCTCCTCAAAGGGGGTTCAATTTCCGTACTAGGTTTATTTTTCCTTCGTTTGAGTGTGTAGTAAATTGAATTATGGTATATTACTCTTAGTACAGTCGAGTTCATTAATATGTGAGCATTACCAAGGCTTCAAATATAATGTTCATATTATATCTGAGCAGATTCATAAATCAAACATATGTACAGGCTTCAAATATAAATGTACAAGGAAGGGTAATTATATATCTGAGCAGATTCATCAATCAAACATATGTACATCTGCTCAGATATATAATTACCCTTCCATGTACAGTTATATTTGAAGCCTTGGCAATGCTCACATATTAATGAACTCGACTGTACATGTATTCAAAGGTGCGGCAAATGGCTTTCTATAGCTTAATGATGTAAAGTAAAGTAGTTAAATCGAAAAAAAATAACACTTTTTCATTGATGTTTTATATTACTAACATGTATAAAACCATTTCACCAACGGCTAATTGCATAAACATACAGTATAAACGTCAAACCCTTGAAAGAATGGAAAAAGTAAGGTTACATAAAATTTGTATGAGAAACGTACACCGTACCCAGATCTACTGAGATTCACGAAATAAAAAACTTTTAATTGGAATTTTTGTAGATTATAACAATTATGGCAGAGAAGTTTGTCAAAAGTGGAAATACCGTTAAGGGACTAAAATTAAGTAGGTTGCTTTGTTGAGAGATTTTTCAAAACAATTTTACTTTCCAACTCATCATTTTGCCGCTTAGTTTTGTTATACTTTTAGCTTTTTGCAACTTCGATATCATCAGATCCCTGTCCTTATCGCACTAGGGTGGGTTTCTGGAACCGGTTTACGATGTCGCGTGTAAAAAAGGATAAACTAATAAACACACAGACGCAATTTGAATGATCTCGGACTTGCCAATCATACCTACATACATATTTCCCCAATTTATGAATAAATTATTTTACATTTTACATAATTTTTGATCTTGAAACGGTGCTTCGATATTGCTTTCCGAATATTAAAACACTACGTTTCCCGAGCTGTTACGGGGTGTGCATAATTACTGGATATCGAGTGCGGAATTAAATAGAACCCATGTAGTCAGAATCATCACGGGAGGAGCGCTATTGTCTTGCAAAATTTGCGAATTCCAGGCACAATGGATGACTTTGTCGGCGTGCGGCGATGCGAGCGGCTGCCAGCGCCGCCCGCGCCTCGCCGCTGATCCACTTGCACGCCACTAAGCTCCAACTAAGCCGGCTTATTAAAGTTAATCAAAAACAACGCCAGTGCCAAATACGTTACCAGTGCCAATTGAAAATCAACGTGATTTTCAACGGCGAAAGAAAGCAAAGACTAGGCACTACAATGCAGCGTTATGAATCTGTAACCGAATCTTAGGGAGGGAGTAAAACTGCCGTATTAGCCGCGTCAGTCATCAGCAGAATGAATCATTACTTGAAGAGTGCGCCAGTGGCTCGTGTCAAAGAGCCTGCAGCTCAAAGGTCCTCGTGCTCCGCCCCGCCCTCCGCCTGCAGCGAGCCCCCGCCGCAAGGAAGGGCTGATTGAAGGGCCACTCTAACCACGGCCACCCGCTCGTTCGCTCGCATTCAAGGGCCGAATCTGGATTATAGGGCGCCAAAGCCTGCACCTTCATCAGATGTATAAATATGTTTTCAGCCCCGCAATTCCAACGCTCCAAATTGTAGCCCACCCGTAATTCTATCCCATTCACTTGTTAATGCATGCCTCCAGTGAAGTCGAAGTTGTCAACTCATCCTGATTAAAAAGCCTAAAATAATCAAGACGTCCATTGAAATCAAATCCTCGGCGCTGCCACGCCGTAGTATACACGTACACTACCGAAATACACACCCACGTACCTTAAGGCGAAGTTACCGTGTAAGTTATTATAAGAGAGGTGCGCCGGGGGAAATGAATGTCGAATAGGTTGGCCCGTTGTCATTCATATTAGCCGGGACTGCTTAAATTCGTAATCATGGCGTCGATCCATGGCGCGCTGCACGGGTGGAAACAGCGGCACCGGGGCCTTAGTATACAGTAAAAATAAAAAAGAGTAAACAAGGAATGGTTAGCGCTTCGGTTCTGTATTTCATTCGTGCATGTAAATATGATAATTTGAAATAACTTGTACAAATGCGTAAAAGTATTTGTTGGATTTGATTGCATAATAGAGTGTCTTCCGACACTCGAACATATTGTGTAATAGCGTGTGCCGAGCCCGTTTTTCTAAAACCAGCGAAACAACCTCGGACGGACGCCTTAATATCACTCACTGGCGACCAAGTCCGCCGTAACACAGAATGATTACACACATAAAGAACCTTATCTCTTTACACTCCGCACCGGCGTAAACCGGTTACAGTGGGGAGTAACCGCGCAACCGCTCGAATGTTTACGCGAATTTTACGCACCAATCTCGCCGGCGACGCGCACGATAGAAATTGAAAACGGAATTATGATCGAATAAAAATGGCGCGCGAAATGTTCTAAAAGGGCGGACCCTGCGCCAGCGGCGTCGCGGCAGGAAATGTGCGATGTGCCGCCGGAAATCGACGAATGTGTTCGGATTTTAAGTGAGCTAACAAAAATTGATTCTACTCAATTTTACGTAAACATGACGGGCGATGGTTTGATTGAGCTGGATCCGGCTCGCTGCCCGGCGCCGTTGTTGGCGCTATCCGTAGCAATCAAGCTACGCGTGCCTACGCCGCCCGCTACACACCACCTCTACGGGCCGAAAGATAATTGAAAATTTAAACTGGGCCGGAATGTTGACTATATTCGGTTCAAGCTCACAGGAACGAACATCCTCGCGGTTGTAACGTTAAGTCTTAAGTAGATAATAACTTTTTTTTTAAACAAAAAAATTATGAAAATCACGACGGGTATTAAAATGTTATTTAGATGAGTCGAAACCATAATTAACCACGGTTGCATAATTAAGTACGTACCATCGTCAGTATAAGAATGTGGGCGCGATACGAATTGGTTCATCTGTTTAATAATTTCAATGAATTATGGATACGGGCGGGAAGTTTGCGTAAACTCGGAGTTGTTTAGGCTTAATGAAATATGGTTTCAAGACTTGGCAAATGCACGACGTAGCTCAAAGCACCGTCGATACATGAACAGTGTTGATTTATTAAATTAACTCATACCTACGTCTTGATAATTCACGACCGTGTTCCTAAACGTTTAGGTTTCTCAAATCAACTGCAGAGGCAGGACCAACAACTAAGCTTATTGACTCGTCAATAAGACAACCGAAAGAAACGTATAAAGAGTAGTTCCGTAGTAATCAATATCGGGCGCCCGCTGCAGTGCACAGATAGAACAATTAAAACCGTTGAGGCGTTATGCGCGCAAACATTTTTACGGCCCGCCCGTCCGACGATTCCCCGACAAATTTGCATTGCTCCGTCCTGTTACTGCAATCGTTGCATCGGTACGCTCTGCTACTGCAACCGTTGCAGTACGTTCCGTTACTGCAATCGCTGCGCAACTGATTGTGCACTTCTAGCCGGCAATTAACAAGGCATCAGTCGTCTGGCTTATTGATATAAACCAGAACTTAATTAATGGTAAAGCCCCAATCAGCACCGTTAACAAATACAAAGGAGAATCGATACTGTTTACGTGTAAATGAGCATTCGTACACTGCCGATTTGTTTCTGTGCTGACGACGGGAATGGAACTCTTTGTTTCTTAATTGATATTCGTTAGTAACCATTTTTTAATATTTAGCGTTCAGTGACCGGCCTGGGTTCGTGGCCGGCTATCGTATACCGCACTTGTGAATAATTTTATTTGTTCATGATAAACAAAAAGAGTTAGAAAATCCAATACTTTTGAGATTGTAGGGTCTAGAATCTAGACTGACAGACAGATGTGATTTAGTTTTACATAACAAATTAAGTCTTGGCTTGTGAAGCTGTGACCAAGAAATTAATTATAATGCAAAGTGACTTAAGTCTGAACTAAAGACTGTCTTGGTCCCTATTCCACGATCTACAAAATTAGATAAAAACGCATCGTAGTTAATCTAGTCGTCTTTATTTTTTCCCATTCTGACGTGTAGTGTAGTGAAACAGTAGGCTGAACTAATATTACTATACAACATTCAATTCTATCCAAGTAAATATATAAAACATAGAAAGTTACTGAGCTCAAAAGATTAGTTTTCATATTCCAGGTGTTACGTAAAGCCTAGGTAGATTTTACCGACGTAATGCCTGCCTAGGCGCGCCGCTTCAGTCAATCGGGGCCTAAAATATTGAACTACCCTCCGGAGTAAACATTTTTGATTGGGCTTTACCTGAGATTTTAAGAAGACTCTCTTTTGTTTTTCTCAAATATTTATTTTGTAGAACCCATAGTAAGACTAAAATCCTGTCTGTCACTCTATTTTGCTATTGAACTTCAGAAGTTTATTTTAATAAAATGCACAGTTTATGGAAGGCTTAGTGACATATGAATAATAAAAATCGACATGCTTTTGTTATTTTGAAATGCAAATTGTAACGGAATATAAATGAGCACTTAATAATATGTTATTCATAATATGAAAATGAGGCGTTGTTTTACTATTCTTATTATGTCGAGGCAAATTTAATTTTCCATTGAAATTGTGAATCGTGAACTCTTTGTTCACTATAAAGCTCAAAGTAATTCGTCAAATTAAATTAAATTCGAGCTTTATGCGTGAGTCCAACTCATGCTTGACCGGGATTTAGTATTTGATTTTATACTATAATATTAGCCCTACTATGATATAAAGTTTCATACTTGTATGTATTGCCGTTATTACAATATAGAAATAATAAAAAGCACTCCAAATACCGCAAAAAGCATGTTTCTTAATAAATAAGCTATTCCCTCAATTTTCAACATTTTGTAATTGTAAAATAAAAATTATTTGTTGTTGTATCTGCTAACTAGAATCTGTAGAATACTGTAGAATCTTGAACAAAATTTCTTAGAGCGCTCGAACCTTTGGGGCGGCCAGAAATCGACCTTCGGTCGGACACTGGTACTTCCTAATTACTAGTATTGAGGAGTATTTTCCTAATAATTAATTAGAGTAATTTTCCAGTAACTTCTTATTTTGTTTAGCGTCAAAAGGTCACATGTGGGCGTCACAGGTCATGCTTATTTTTATACAAAAGCAGCTTTAGTTAGGTACTTTTATTTCTAATAAACAGGCCCCGGAGCACAACAAGCTCGTCTGCCGTGCTGCCAGACTCCGCTGAAAGCGTCGGATCCTGCCCAGAATTCCAAACTCCTTCGCCGCCTTTGAATTATAAGGGGAGACGTCAGCAATGCAGCACGTCTTTCTCGTTACGAATATTAAGATTTATACCGTCGCGGAGCCCCGATGCGACAACGTTTAGCGCGCTGTTTTTTCTACAATAAGTAATTCCGGCTTAACACGGCCCGGGCCGCGGCACCACGAATAATTTAATAGGCGTGCGCTTGTGTATTGTCAGTGTAATAAAATTGCGATAAGGAAAGAAGCCAGCCGACAATTAACGGGAGAGCTTTCTTTCTCCCTTAATGTTTTGTTTAATTGCCACTTGATACCGAGGTTTGTTTGGCGATAAACACAAGTGACAACCGGCCGAGAGAACGCAGGAATGCGCGGTTTGTGTTTAAGCTTAATTTGGGTATTCTTGCTTAGTTGCCAACATTGTTTAATATGAGTTCTCAATTTTTTTTGTAATTAGACTAGCCAGGCCTTCCCATCTGGTGGTAAGTGCGGTTTTTTTATGTAACTAGCTTTTCTACGCGTTGTATTTTAACTGGATACCGTCTACGATCAGTTAGAATAATTGTCAAGACAAATTAAAGGAGCCCAAACTCGATGGGCTTATCATATGTCGTTTAGGAGTACCTGTGACCACCAGTCATCGGCATCAGACGATGAATATAACCTAGGTGCAAATCTTGTTGCGTTCATTAGTTCCTATGACCACCTTCGGACTCCTTTATCAGATCAACTGCAAGATTTGACCCGAACATACATAGTTAAATACATACATACTGCAAATTAAATAAAAGCTTGTGAAATACAGTTCTCTCTTACTCTCCTCTCCTATTTCCATAATTATTCAAATTTTTTATTTATTTTTTGGGACATCTTAATTTTTTTTAAATTTCCCTCAATACCCAATAAATTAGTTTTTTCTCAATTTAAACAACCAGAGTCACCTTCCAAGGTTTGACAACTTAAAACCGCTCCGGAAAAGGGAACATGTGATATAGAATTAAAATCCGCTTTATATTCTTTATCCCTTACTAGGGTGTTTACACAAATATTAATAAATGATAACCCGTGGCGAGCGCGGCGCACCTGACGGGCTCATATTGTCCCCGCCGCGGCTCCGTTACACGTATCTAAAATTCATGCTCTAAATACAGAGCGCGGCCGAACTCGCCCGATATTGTAAGCCGCACGAAAGCAATCTTGGACTGGGCACGTTATATTATTTTTTCCACCGACTACCTACCTACCTACACGTGCGTGCGCTCTCCTTTTAATTTAACCCCGAATCAGGTTTAATCGACCCGTTACCGGTCCTCCATATAAGAGATAGAAGACTTCATATAAGGGTAAAGTGCTTCATACGGGCTCCCATCTAAGCCATAACCAATTTGCCACGTACAGCTATCAGTTTTTCGCCACAGCCGAAGTGGCTCCCAAATCCGAACAAACGCTAGACACGCCGCAGCCGCTGGAAATTACCATCGTTTAACAAACAGTCCCGCCGAGAGTGCGCCAGAGTCGTTTCTAACAGACGCAAATCGTTTTAAACAATGCACATCATTCAAATATCCCATTAAATCGTGCGATTTAGCTCGCAGTCGCAGGAGCGGGTGGGCCGAGGCAAATTAAGCAAATTAAGAGACGCCCCTGAGACAGTAATTACTGAGCGTCTATACTTGGCCACCGACCAACTGCGTGCTGCCTCCGAGCAGATTAGATTCGCAGGATTTTGGCTTCGTGATTAGCTGAAACTACGATGGTAATGATATCTAATCCAATAAGCTGTCTGCTAAGGAACACTAAGTTTTTAAAATACATATTGTTGAAGAGACTTGGAGAGATTTCAAGGAAATGCTTGTAGCTTGAGCTGCAATCTAGGCGCATAACTACAATAGCCTTAAACGACGTCTACCTCGCAACGGAGCTCGATTGGTGCCAGCCCATGGCTGCTTGCGCCCGCTGCGGACCCGGTTGACTGAGATCCCGAATATGCCATACAATACCAAGATGAGACTACGACCAACTAGTACACCGCGTGCCATTCAAACAGAAATTCAGTCACACACAATTCCATCGACTATGCAACCAATATTAATTTTGCGATCGAACGATTTCCATACGTGTTGAAACGAGGATCGTCTGTCGTAAATCAAATTAGTTTACTCGTACGTCCACAGTGGAGAGCAATTAATTTATATTATTCCGTGTACATTTTGTCGGGAAACCCAGCTGTGGCTAAACTTTCGGCCACTTCATTAAAACAAATCGTCGGCAAGAAATAGAAGCAGAAGAAATTAAAATGTCCACGAGAGCGCGCACATGCAATGCACACATGATAAAAATGTTGAACCGGCAGTTATTCGAGACGGACCACATCGCCTTTAGGGGCATAAAGTGCTGGCAAGAAAATCAGAGACGTACAGCGGGAAATAAATGGATTGACGTGCGGTGGTTTAGGTTATAGGGGAAACAGGTGTAGTGGCGCGTACGTGGGCAGGGTGTCGGGGCGGGTGGCGCGTGCACTGACTCACCTCAAGGTCGCGCGGTGCGGAGGCGCGCTCAGGCTGCGGCGGCGCGGGCGCGGGCGGCGCCCTGCGGCGGGCGCCCGGCCCGCCCTCGCTACACTGACGGACGGTGCCGGCCTTCGACTGGTTTTATAGGGCGCGGCGGGGGCGGGGCGGCGCGCGACTTGCGCCGTCGATCCGCGAACTCGATAAATAAATTAATTAAAAGTGCAAGTGAGCGATCGCCCGAGCCCGCGCCCGCGACGTGCATTCTGCATCGCCGTTACCCGCCTGCTTAATTGGAATTATAAATGCCTGGTTTGTTCTAGCGAAATCTTGGGGGGTTTCATTCGTAGAAGTGATGCAAACTACTTGTTAATAAGTCTGATTTACGTAGCCGTATACCGCACCGACGTCAAAATTGTATTGTTACTACGTGAATAGTTTTACCATTCTCAACAGGTCACCTGCAGAATTTCACTGAAGAATTTTAAAAAGATAGAAAAGTAGATATTTTGTGAAAAGAAATTCTACGTTAGTTGAAACTAAAAATTCGTAGGTACATTGCAGCCATATGAGTTCGTAATGAGATGATTTCCAAATGAGTTGCTTCAAAATAGACGCTTGCGTTCAAAGACATTGGGGTGAGTAAATTATGTACTTTATTTGAATGAGGATAAAAATTATATATTATAGTATGTTTAGAAACCTTACTATATAATTGATTTGAGGAGCTAGCATAACACTATTTTGTGTTTCTAGATAGCGAAAAAATTCTGAACAATACGCCGAAAGGTATTTTTGAAAAGGAATTATTCAATAAAATTACTTTTCAATTCGATCGTATAGTCGTATCCGATACGAATCGTATTTAAAAAACTATTTAATTTTTTTCAAACGATGCAGTATATCTATCGAGTTATGGCGTGAAAACCGAACTGGTCGTAGCTCACCCTCTACGAGTGTCTACGACCGACAGTTCCATGTTCTACACAAGGAATATATCGATATCAGTCGTAAGTATATCCAGGAAGTGGAAATGGAAAAAATCCATGTTAGTAATTCGAGGAAACTTTAATATTATAAATGCGATAGTTTGTACGGATTGGTGTTTGTTGCTCTTTCACGTAAAAAATACGATTTTGCAGTGTTGTAGTGTAGCCTTATATCCCAGAATTATCATCATCATCATCTGAGTGGTCAATCTTCTATGTCAATGGTCTACTCTTTCTGCTTTGCTTCGCCGGTCTTGAGCTTCTTCGCGTCGTAAGCCATTGGCTCTTGCATACGACTCGGCGATGTTAATCCATCGCTTCTAGGGCCTCTCTCACGGGACCTCTTTCCTGATACCGGCAGGTTTATGGTCCACATGAACGCGCTGCGCGGTATGGCGCGGGGCATAAAGCTTAATTTATATGAGTTTGACGCTACACATCAAATTTAAAATCCATTGCAGCGCAGCGCAAATTCGTTTTTCCTACGAATTTGGGGGCCTACGTAACATGGGACCAAACCAGCGCGAGCGAGCTTCTTTAATCTTGTCAGCCGTAGAGCATCACAGGCATAATTATTTTATTTATTTTATTTTATTTACTTAAGGAAAGCAGTTGTTACAATAAAAACAATAATAGCATTACATAGCCAATTATAGGCTTCCACTGATAAAATTACAACTGAAACGGAACTGATTGATTGATTATGCTCCTGGATAAAAGGTCCTTGAGCTTAATAGGGATTTTATAGGGTCACAAGTGATTGCAAGCTGCAAAGATACGGGACTTGATATCTGAATGGATATCTCCGGAAGTCTGGACTCGTGCGGCACGGATCCGAGGTACTTGAATTTATCTGTTCTATTGACAGCTTCGTTTCCTATACGAATAGTTTCAAGATCCGCGCTGCAGCTAGTAGTAGTCTTTTGAGAACATTCAGCTCCAAACCGCCGTTTTCTAGCACTTCCTTCCACTTATGAGTATAGAATGTATCTTGAATTCCTTCCTCTCCTCACCCTAGCGGTAAATCAGATTGACTGAAAGCGCTTTTACCCACCAGAATCCATAACCAAATACTTGTGGTGTTTCGTCTTTTTACATGCAGCGACCGCCATCTGACCCGTACAACCCGGTAGGGAACAGCCAAATCGCGGGCCAGAGCATTGTCCGTCTCTCAGCAGGGGGTCCGCGAGCAGGTGAGGTTGGATTGGGCCACTAAGATTGTAGTGAGGCCCCGTAGAACTCAAATTTCTTCGTTACGTTACCCATGGCGTAACCAAATTTTACGCGGACAAAGTTGCAAACAAAAGGCAGTCTATACGGTACATGTGTGGGGATGTCTACAACAGCGGTGTGATGTATTTCTATTTTCTTTTGTTTTTATTCTTTATAAGGTTATACGCAGAGTTAACATGCTGCGCTTACTGCGCTGCATAAAATAAAATAAACAATAACAAGAATTATGCATTTCGTCTAGTTTAAAAGGGCTGCGTATTAAAGCCCGACATGCACGGTCTGTGGGCCGCCGCGTGACGGCCGATGCCGCAAAACTGCGGAATTCCTGGAACGCACCCGCGGCTATTACGGTGACGTCACACCGCCACAACAAGCGAGGACTTGTGGGTCGTGACTCATCGGTTATGAGATATTTATCTACTGAGTCTACATAGGATTCGCATAATTATGTATACAAGCACAAACTAATGACTCTAGGCACTGGAAGAGTGCCGCCTTCTATGTTGGCCACGTGTTGCGTACTGCCTCCGCCAGGCACCTACGGGAATAACCTAACCAACAGGAAAAGACGGACAAACCCCGAATAAGTTTACTTAAATTAAAATATTTTCTAAACTATAGAACTGATTTTGCAACAAAGCTAAGAACCCTCTCGATTGGGTTTGAAATAAAGAAAACCGCATCAAAATCGGTACATCCGTTCAGGAGGTACGATGCCACAGATCGACAGATACACACGTTAAACTTATAACACCCCTCTTTTCTCGTCGTGGGTCGAAATCTCGAAAATAGAGGCGATCCCACGAAGCGTAGGCTTGACGTTGATAAGTAAGACACGCGTGCCCACAAACTCAGGATGCCAAAGACCGAGCGAAGTGGATAGTCCCAGGAAGAAAGGCGTAGGATAGGGACAGGTAGAAAAGCGTGAAGGTAAGTAACGTAACCTAACGTAGCTCATCATCATCATCTCGGCGTTAAATCCCGGTTGCGCCCCCGCGCTACACGCGGGTGCCCGGGGTCCGCCTTCCTGCTATGTCTAGTCCACTTTGCTCGGTCTTCGGCATCCTTCATAGTGAGTCCGTTGGCACGCATGTCACTCTTAACGACGTCCAGCCATCGCTTCTTGGGCCGGCCTCTCCTTCTCGTGCCTGGTGGGGGCGGCATGGCCAGACATCTGTTCCCCACATAATTTGCCGGTCTGCGCAAGACGTGGCCATACCATCGAAGGCGACACTCCTGTAGCTTATCTGCGATGTCACGGACACGAAGGCTACCGCGGATGTGGGCGCTCCGCATGCGATCTTTGCGGGAAACCCCACACATCCACCGCAGCATCTTCATTTCCGTGACTCGCAACTCCTGCTTGTGTCGCTCTAGTAGAGGCCAAGTCTCGCTGCCGTATAAGAGAACAGGTCTAATAATGGAGAACAGGTCTAATAACGTAACCTAACGTAGCTACTTTATGATAATTTTTCTGATTGCACCCGTGTAGGATAGGGCATATTGCAAGTAAAATATTTATACAGGGTGTTACTTAATACATGTATAAAGCCGAAAGGGTGTTAAAGTATAGCTTGCAAAGAGTACACTGGCGACTTCATATTATCCAGACATTGAATTTTAATTTTTATTAAAAAATCTTCGTTTTTAAAGAAAAATAACCATATCGACTACGTTGAAGCGCAGCTCTATTTCAAGTTGATGATCCTAGAAGGAGAAGTTCAATAACCGCGTGCGACCCCTATGAAAGTAGAGCAACCTCCTTAAGCCTAGTACCAGGAGCCTATGAAAAAACTATGAAGGAACCTTTTAAATTAAAATCATAATTGATTACAATATTTTTTTGTACAGAACCCTCAAACCAAAAAATACAAAACGGCTTATTTAGATCTCCTTAATATCCCATTGCGCCTAGTGCTATGAACTTGAGTGACCTTTTACAACTGATTTCTAGAGATGCGGTCTTCCGTTTTCAAAATGTCGATTATCGACATTGAAAAAGAAAAAGTTCGATAGTCATTTTCTCGCTTACTATTTCACGCACGAAAAAAATAATTGTACCTATCGTTTTAATACGTTTAGCACTCTATCCAGTTCACGGCTTTATACATGTATTATGAAACACCCTGTATACAGCTATATTATACCAAAACCATTTATACCTACAAATCCACTGCGGTGACAGCAGCGACATATTAGAATAAAATTCAATTACCAACATTACTTGGCAACTAAGAAGGTACAGTAATTGGACTAAAATTAATTTAAGTTTGTATCAGAATACAAATTCCGCGCAGCGGGTACCCGGTAAGGGGGTCACGTGACCTAGCTAATCGGATTATCAACACGACCCGAAGTCGGGCCACTTCTTGTGTTCCGCGTGGCTATATTTAGCCGCGTCCTATGGAGACATGGCGTGACAGGGGAAGGGGGGAGGGGCACCTTGATGAGACCCCCACACGTCTTTAGGGAACCAGCCATCCGTGAAACTGCATGTTTTGCTTTCGTCACACTAAAATTTGCGTAATTCGAATCACAACTTAAAAGTTACATCCAGATTTATACAAAACATAAATTTAATACCTACATCTATTTATAATAGATACGTGTGTTTTATTACGATTTTTGCCACAAATTATTTTACATGTTTTATCGTTTCTTTCTATGTAAATTGTTAAAAATATGCACCAAGGAACATTGATACTATTTCAACTAACATGACGTAAGCCCGGATAGCTCAGTCGGTAGAGCATTGGACTTTTAATCCAAGGGTCCAGGGTTCAAGTCCCTGTTCGGGCGGCTTTCTTTTTTGGTAATGATCAGTAATTTATTAGATCTAAACCCTTTTACAATTTATGTATTTTATTTTTATTAAGGCAAATATTCAAAAATATGTTATGTATGTTGTTTTGTAAATAATTCTATAGCATTTGTAATAATTTAAAATTAATTTTATTAAAATTATAATTTTTTGATTAGTATGTTTTTTATTTTATTATTTGTATATATTTTTAAATTCGGTAATTTAATTAAGTTTATTGACATTGTTTAGTTATTAGTTGCATATTAAACTGTACTTGAAATAAATAATACATTTAAATTTTTATTGGTCACATACTTGTTAATTTTTTTATCGCTCTATTCCGGGCACTCGTTAAAATCCATAAACATTTCTTGTTGTATAACTATAGGCTTGAAATACTGTATGCCTTATTTCGTGATATCATTTCAAGCCCCTGTGGCCTAATGGATAAGGCATCGGCCTCCTAAGCCGGGGATTGTGGGTTCGAGTCCCACCAGGGGTAAACTCGAAACTTTTTGGTACCGATTCCATTTTTTTTAATAGCTATATTACTAGCATGATTTTTAAATAATAATGATGAACTCCAACCACACCACGAGCCGTGCTAGTAAGTTAAAAAAAGCCTAATTTAATATCCACAGTAATGCCATCACGCTTATAAATATTCACAGCGCCCTTTCAACCCTATTGAAAAGAAAATAAGAGCCAAAATCGCCGACAGGCTTTTGCTGGCAACACATCCCCTAGCCGGGCTGAGGCGTAATACAATACGAAGGAAAACAGCTTGTTTGTTCGCGTGAAAGCATGGTCGTCCGTCTCCCAACTGAATTTTCTTCGCTCAGACGAAATGGAACCAGAACTAGCTCCTCGCGGTATGGAAATATGAATAATTGGCATTGGTTTAAATAAGTTAACTAACTAAAATGCGCGCCTAACATAAAAAAAAACAATTATTACGGGTTATGTGTGGGGCGCTCTAGAATCCCGAGTCAGCGTGGGATTCAAAGTACACGGGCATAGAAAAAATAATTTTGCTACCGAGTGACCCGCGGGGGATTGTGCTGGTATACCAAACTTTTTGTGGGTGTGTCAGTGAAACAACCACAGAGCAAACAAAAAATTGCAAGTCTCAGCCATAAAGGTAAACTAAACATAAACTTTCCGATCTTTTTGGAACCAATAAAACAACTGAAACTTAAAGGCAACTTATGCCTGTCTTGTCTTGTCAACTTGTGTCTTTTATCCGTCATAGAACGTCATATATAAAAGTCATAACAAGGAATATGACCTACTTAAAAAATATTGTTGAGGCGATTGGCACATTGGAGCGCAGCATTCATTCTGGCGAAATTTGGAAATTGGTGTAATTTTTATATTATTTTATATACAATAAACAATTTAGGAATTCTCCAAATTGATAATCTTTTCATAACATTATATTATTTAGGCGAAAAATTATTTGAGAACTGAGTAGCGGAATACCTATTTGACAATCCTGGAGAACTCACAGCAGCGGCCTATTTGACGCATTTTTATGTAGAAAGTACAGCGCCAAAAATCTGACCCGCAGCCCATGTCAAATGTGTGAAAGAAAAAAAACGACCGATCCGCACGAACGCGCGTTGATGCGTTTTCAGAGTGTTCGACTATGAATGATTTCCATAGAAACCGATGACAGCTCAAATAACTTTATGTAACGCACTAACGCACGTCATGCACAACCGTACGGTGCTGCGTTCCAGTGTGCGGATCGCCTAAATAATAATGGACAATGACTGACAAGGACAGATTATCCAATCGATATTGCCATATCCCATAGCCTCCTTCATCTACAAGCCATGCTGTAGCACGGAACGGCAACGTCGCTGTGAACCGATTCACTCATTGTTTACATGTCAATGAGCGGGAATATTTTGAATTTTAAGCTAATAAATTTAAAATATATTATAAAACTATAAATAAACGAATTGTATGGACCATCTACGAAGGTAAATAAAAGTAAATATATTTATAATTGCGCCAAATATGGATAAATACGATTAGTAAAAAACAATCCTCGATCATTTTTGTTGTTAGCTTTTTACTTATTTTATCATTCAAATTCTGTTTTAAAATAGTAATATTTCTCCAACAGATGCCTAGGCGTTGTTGCATAGAAAAATGTAGGTCAAACTACGATGTAACGCTAAAAAACGGACAAGAGGCTGTGCCGACTTTTTCGTTTCCATAGAATGAATATCTTTTAAAAAAATGGACTTCTGCTATTTCCCGAGCGAACTGGAGTCCCACTGTTGGTGTGATGGCAGCGTTGAAAAGGTACCAGTAAAACGCGCTCGTCTAGTGACTGGTGCGATACCCCGTATATTTCCTAGTTTGCCCAAACTTTTAAATAAAGCATGCCCCAAGACTAGAACTGATCCAGAAAAACGACGGCAAAAATGGATTCGAAGGCAAAAAGAAAAAGAAAATTTAAAGTTAAAAAGTGATGAGATTAAGAGCTTTAGTGAGCTACAGGAAGGTCTTAAATTTAAAACAGAATTGTATTGTGGGTGGCGTTTAGGATATGGTGACCAGTTCATGTATTTTTATACTTTAAACGATGATGTTCCCGTCAAAGTGCTCAACAATATTATTGTATTTTCTAATTTAAAAGTCAAAGTATTTTTAGGTAAAAATGAACTGTCCGAACATGATTTGAAACCGATGTTGTCCCATACTTTGCTGCTTTCTAAATGGTCCCAACTGGAAAATCTATTAGGTCGGTACAAATGTTCTCACGAGTTACCAAACATAAGATATAATCATTGCATTGAGAAGGCACTAGAATACTTAGAAAAAGCAATCGATCATACAGACGAGGATAGTAGTGAGGTACAAAAGCAGGTAGATATAATTAAAGACCAGTTGTTATCACTTTTAAAAAATCAGCGAAGGTACTCTATATCGACTAATATATTTGCATTTCTTATGTACTTTCAGTCGCCTTCTTGTTATGAGCTACTGCGAAATTTTTTATTTATTCCCCATAACATTTATCGTCATCATTAAATGTAGGGCCCGAACGAGAGACGAACAATTTAAATTATCTTAGTAACATATTTAATACCCTAACAGATCGTGAAAAAATTGTAAATCTTGTGATAGATGAAATTTATGTTAATAGGAAAGCTGAGTATAAGTCTAAACGAATAGATGGATATTCGAACAATAATCCCGCTGTGTTGGCCAAAACAGTGCAGAGTTTTATGATTTCCTCTCCATTCGGTAGGCCTTATAAGAAAGCTTACTGTTACCCAAAGAGCTATGGTCGGAGTTTATTTGCGCGTTCGAATCAGAAACGAGATCCCACATGGTGGACCGACCACCTTATAAAGATCGCAGCTAGATGAAGGCACAATAACGGTCTGTATCCTACCTAAATGACTTTTTCTGAGTTATGTATATTAGTTGAACACTAACCGATGCTCTTACAATCAGGTAAATGATCGTGATGAAACCTCCACGTTCAGGCGACTGAATATGTAACCATGATTCAATCTGTTCTCCTGTTAACAGGGTCACGAATGACAGTCATTCCACTGTAATTACCTTATTCGACAAATCTTGGATGCCACCGGCCGCTCGCGCGTAATAGCGGAATCGGGACATTAACGCCAAGATGACCATGTGTATCTGTCGGTATTATTAAGTTGGATAGATATTAATTGTTGTAAAAAATATGGTAGTACCATGGTAAGTAGTTTTAAGGTAGGTACCTATCTCCCTGATTTGTATATAGTTACTTAGTCCAGTACATATGTATCAATGTATAAAATGTATTATATTAATGAATAAATTACTTAGGCAATATTTTGTCTAGCTTTATTTCCTAATAGCTTTTGGCATACGGTAGGCAAACAGGCAAGCGGGCCACCTGATGAAAAGCGGTCAGCGCTGCCTATAGACTTTAAATAGAAAGTAGCCTATGTTTTAATCCAGGCGGTAACCTGGCTACCTACAAAATTTCATCCAAATCCGTTCATCCGTTTAGGCGTGAAGAGGTAACAAATATACCCACAAACATTCGCATTTATAGTATTAGTAGGATAACGTTCCAGGCCCGCGCCCGCAGGAACCACATTTAATTTTAGAATAAATTATAGCCTATATACTGTTCTGGGTTACATGCTATATTACTGCCAAATTTCATCCAAATCCGTTCATCCGTTAAGGCGTGAAAAGGTAACAAACATACCCACAAACTTGCGCATTTATAGTATTAGTAGGATAATGTTCCAGACCCGCGCCCGCGGGAACCACAAATAATTATGGGATTAAATATAGCCTATATACTATTCTGGGTTATATGCTACATTACTGCCAAATTTCATTGAAATCTGTTGGGTAAATTTTGCATGACGAAGTAACATTCATCCATCCAAACTTCTATCAAGCCTTTCAAACTTTCGCATTTATGTTATTAATAGGGTAATAGGATATAATCCAAGTCGGTAGATAGGTAAATAGTACAGGAATATATCCAATTTCATATTATCCAACTAATGCATATACTCAATCACTTAAATATCTAATAACATTAAACGACGACGACCGCGAAGAAAGTTCTACAGTAATTTTCAGATACACTAAAATTAAAAAAAGCGACGTTGTCAAACTTCTGCGCATGGCTTGTAGATGAAGGAGGCTATGCATATCCACATTTTATATTTTCTACCACTGTCAGTTGATTCGGACTTAGCGTGGTCCTATTATAGTAACGAACAGTACGAGATCAAGTTACTCCGAAATGACCACGTTAAAATACAACCCAATCAATCAATGCGTACAAATCAATCGTAAAAGAATTGAAAGTCAAACCTCAGTGTGCGTGGGAGAAAGTTCCTTTAGAACCGCACAGTTCGCCTTTCACAGACACCAAGGAATTAAAGGAGGCAATTGATAAATGCGGACACATGGTGACAAACATATGAAACGTTAAACATAGGACTACAAAAATCCCCTTACTAATATTTTTAATTGAAATAAAAGCAAGTCTCAACAATATGGATATATACAGAATTAGATCGCTTCTTCATTGCCAAGTTACTATATGTAGAACTACCTAGAGGAAGACGCGAAATACCACAGTGTGCGCGCTGTCACAGGTTCGGACACACAAAGAGTTTCTGTCATAGGAAACAGAGATGTGTTAAGTGCGCAGGAGATCACGAAACGCAAGCATGAATTTGAAAAGAGAAGTCGGATCAAGTGAAATGTGTGCAAACACCCGGTTAATTATAAAGTATGCACAGTCTACAAAGAACTACAAAAAAAGAGATATTTAAGAGAGAATCCTAATGGATGTCATGACTAAATAATCCCATTCAATTCCTTAGAAATCTGGAATGCCGCCGGGCTCTCCAATCATACCCAAGAAATAATTGTCTTTCTTGAAACAAATTCTATTGATATTTTACTGATATATGAGATCCACTTCACAGACAAAATCACCATTAATATTCCAAATTATGAGGTGTACCACATAATGCACCCGAGTGGAAACGCCAGGGGTGGAGCAGCAGTCACAATAAGGAAATCAATCGACACTATGGAACTAATACTCGTAACTTCAAAGAAAACTACTTGCAGGCTGCTAGCGTAGTCATCCAAGACGAATGTGAACCCATCACTGTATCGGTCATCTATGTCTGTCCAGGCACAATATTACATGCAACGATTATATAAAATTTTTGAAACCCTAGGAAATTGTTTCATATTATAGCTGAGGGCGACTACAAGGGTGGACCTTACCCACTGGGGATCTAGAATTACCCTACCAAAAGGAAGAGAACTATATAAATGTTTAACAATCCTAGGCCTAAGTGCAATAACATCTGGTGAAACAATACACTGGCCGTCGGATCTCAAAAAAAGTCCTGACCTACGAGACTTCTGTGTTATCGGTGGTATTCCCAGTACGCTTGTGACGCCTGAGTCATACTGTAGAACTATAACCTTGCATTACTGTATGCCCTAATTTGTGATATAAATGAAAGCCCCTGTAGCCTAATGGATAAGGCATCGGCCTTCTATGCCGGGGAGTGTGGGTTCGAGTGCCACCAGGGGTGTGGCTTTTTGGTGGCCAAGTGCAGGTGGCCAGTAAACTCGTAACTTGTTGGTGCATAATGCATTTTGTTTAAAAGCTATATTGCTTGAATGTTTTTAAAATAACAAGGATGACTTTACATCCAACTCTAACCACACCATAGGACGCGCTGGTAAGTTAAAAAATGCCTAATTTAATATCGACAGTAACGTCATCACGTTTATAAATATTCACAGCGCCCTTTCAACTCTATTAGCAAAGGTAATAGAAGCCAAAATTGCCGACACGTTTTTGCTGGCGACACATACCCACCCTAGCGGCTGGGGCTTAATACAATATGAAAGAAAAAATCTTGTTTGTCCGCGTGAATGCAGGGCCGTCAGTCTTTCAACAGACGAAATGAAACTAGTACTATCTGCCTAGAAATATGAATAATTGGCATTGGTTTAAATAAGTAAACTAGCACTAGAATGCGCGCATTACATACAAAAAAACACATATTACGGATTGTGTGTAGGTCGCTATTTTGAATTAATAACGAAGGGAATTCTAAAGTAGAATCCCAAGTTAGCGTGGGTTTCAAAGTCGGCTCGAGAAAAATAATTTTGCTACCGAGTGACCCGCAGGGGGTGTGCTGGTATACTAAACTTTTTGGGGGTGTGTCAGGGAACCAACTATAGAGTAAAAAAAAATTGCCAGTCTCAGCCATGAAGGCAGCTAACTTTCCGATCTTTTGGAACCAAATAAACAACTGAAACAACTAAATCGTAATAAAAAATATTTTATCATCACAGCTGTGGCTAGTGACGAAAACAGTACGAGATCAAGTTACTCCGAAATGACCACGTTAAAATACAACCCAATCAATCAATTGAATTGAATTGAAAGTAAAGGACACGCAGTGTCATACATACAATCCAAAACCAGAAAAAGGATTCAAAGCTGTAATTCCAATTCTAAAACAAATATTTTTTTATACAACAAAGGTGTCAAACATACTTGTGTCAGGATCGTAGTTTGTGGCACTCGATAGTCTTTACCTACCCCTATGGTATATGGGATGAGTGTGTATGTATGTATGATATTTAAAACGACATACCTAACTTAGATTATTCGTTGCCTAGTTCCCTATAGCATACCTAAACATGGTTGGATTTTGTCACGTGAAAGATACAGTCTAATGCATTAACAGTGGGATGCACTCAGTGTCGTCGGCGCGCTACCTGGGTAAGTAGGTATGGCTGCCGCTCGCCAACTAAAACTTTATGACCCTCAAACAAAGCTCAATGGTTTTAGTAGATACACTTCTTTCTAGCTTTTCTGTTTAGGTACTTACTTATACTTAAGGGTAATATTATGTTATACTTAGCTAAGAATTCAAAATACATCAGTGGTTCAGTTGGTTAACATGCTGGTCTGCTACGCAGAGGTCCCGGGTTTGATTCCCGGCCAGGCAGAAATTTAGATTAGATAGTATTTATTTATTTATTATATTTATAATACTTATAATTTCATTGTTAAGTATTTATTTTAAAATATATAAGTAGTTTATCAGTTTTCTGGCACCCATAACACAGGCTTTGCTTACTTTTGGGCTACATGGCGCTGTGTTAATTGTCCAAGCATATTTATTAATTTAAAAATTGGCCTTACAATTCAAATTTTTCTCCTTTGAGAATGGATGCATTTATCAGTTATCTTGATCTAAGCATTAGGGCAATAGGTACTAAGACATGAGACAACTAAGTTAAAATGTTACATAATTCAATAAAATGGTCCACAAATTCCTTGTCAGTTTACTGCGTTCAATATACGCATAATAAGCTCTTTATTACGTCGTAGAGTCGTAAAGAGCAATAGAAATTGTGAAATGCCTTCAATATTGAAATGTCGCCCCAGTTCGTGGCCGCGGGGGGCGCGGGGGGCGCGGGGGGCGGGCGGGGGTGGCCAGCGAGAGACTCACTACAATTAATAAATGGCTCGTCATCTACTTTATTACCCGAAAGTACTTAGTTAGTCTCTGTTACCGTAAACACGGTTATTTTCGCTTTTGTAGCCGCCTCGAAAATGTTGCTTTTTACAGACATAAAGTGGGAGAGGAAAGTCCAAAGTTCACGATTTTCCGAGTGAACAATTAACGCAATTCGATGATTAAGGAACCGACTCTGAACCCTTACGTAGGGGTGGGGTGCGAATTCTGTAACTTGATCTGTGTAAACTGGTATCAAACTGCAAGATATCAAAACCGTTTGTTTTTATAATTTAGTAGTGGACCCGGCGCGACTTCATTCATGTACACGTACTTTACCCCTACCTACCCTTTTTTATATACCTTATAAACCTTCCTCTTGCATTACTCTATCTATTGTTGAAATCCGCACTAAAATCCGTTGCGTAGTTTTAAAGATCTAAGAGTAAATAGATACATAGGGACAGACGGCGGGAAGCGACTTTGTTGGTATGGATTTTATTTATTTTTATTTATTGTACACAAGAGAACTTAACAGAAAGTACAGATTAGTTACGACACAACAGGCACTACTTATCTCTAAAAAAATCTCTTAATTTATAAACTGTCGCTAGGTGTAAAATCCTAAAGTATTTGATCACTGGACCGAGTTGACAAATGATGCGCGGATGAAGCCGGTGTAAGAATCCAAAAGCAGAGCGAGTTGCATGCTGTCGTCGTAGAGCATCTACGCCGTATACATAGAAAATTCCAAAACGTCAACCATACAAATTTTTTGACCACCTAATTTTTCTCTCCTTCGTTCCTAAGCATACTAATCGTATGTAATAAGATATATATGTTAAATAAATTAGTACCTCCGCTATTATAATCTAATCTAAAGTAGTATTTAAAACGTAGCGAACTACCCTTACTAATAAACAGATAGGTAATCCTCTTTTGTCTGCTGGAATGGGCTCAGATGACAATTCCAGGTAGCCGGGGTGCGCGGGGGGCGGGCAAAACTCGACTGTCACTTGGCTGTCAGGTGCATAGCGAATATAATATTGTTATTTCCACGCTACATTCGCCTGTCCATAGCAATCGGCAGCTGACTCTATTAGAGCATGGGAATTGAACCTTTTTGTTTGCATTAACTCGTCGCTGTAGGTACGTAACAGGGATCCACATTTACGAGTGGGACTGTACCAGTACATTTTAAAATGTTTTTGTCACTTTTGTAATATAAATTAGATATAGTTTTATTTTATTAATACGGTTTCACGGGTGTTCTCGGGGTTTATCTATTACAATGCCTCTATTAGAAAAATAGTATTATAATTACATATAAAATTTCGTAAGAAATTCTCTAAATTATGATGAAATCCGCATCAAAATCCGTTGCGTAGATTAGGTTAAAATATAACCGGAAATATACAGACAGACGTGGAAAACGACTTCATTTTTACCTAGATACCATTTAGGCGTTCATCTTCGCTCCAACTTCTTCGCACATTAACACCACTATCGGTGGCTTACTTCATAAAAGCTTTACTTTATTTTCCTTCACTAAGCCATATTCGAGAAAGCCGCGCGCCCAAATGAGTGCCGCGGCGCGGGGCCGGCCGGAGCGCTGCCAGCATTGAGTGCATACAATGTAAAAGCCAAAAGCAAATCTGCAATATTCTTTTACCTACGTAAAAGCTTCAACTGTGACTGCCGCGTAGTTCGACGGGAGAGACTGATGATCACGGTATGAAAATGTGTGGCCTAAATAAGGTAGGTGTAGGTAACCCTCCGAGTCTAGGTATTTCGTTTAGATAGTACCTTATGTACCTACTAATATAAAAAAATATGTTTATGTCATTAAGCTTATTGAACTGTATCAGCAGAGGCGCGTCCGGCGGGCGCGGCGCCGGCTGCCCGCCGTAAACCCCCCGCGAGATGGCGCTGCCCGCTTTATTGGCTGTTCGCACAACAACCTGTACTGTAATGGAGGACTACAATATTGACAGACCATTAATTCGACAGGAAATTGTGCTGAAGCCGCGCAGTGCAGGTGATTGTGAACTTTTCAAATTATCCGCGTGCTCCGAGCTTGTTTCCATTACAAATAGAAGCACTCTGGCGGGTTCCGCTGGGATGGGAAGTTGGAAAAAAGTGCACCTCGCAGCGGCGCGGGCGCGGCTAACTACCACCTAGGTACTCCGCGGCCGCGGCCCGCCGCCCGTTATTGCTACAATCCAATATAACTTCCTGTCGCTTATACAATGTTACACGTCCACTTATTATTGGCGTGGATTTGTGACCCTATTTTATGGTGTGAATACAATTTTGTTAGTTCTTTCCATTGCAATTCATGCCATGGGAATCAATTGCGGTACGACACCGTAGAGTTTGCAGTTTATTTTCATACCTGTCACACATTACGCACGAGTCCTTAACGACACTGCTGGATTGGAGCTTCATCCACAATCATCCACAAATCCGCACGCTTGGTAGGCGTGTTGGGTGGAACCTCAAGGTGTAAGAATACGTAGGTAGGATATTTGTCATCTATTGTATCTAGTCATAGCACTATACCTAAGCTACGTTGGTAAAAGGTACGGTCTTCAAATCGTATCACCAAACACTCCTTTTAGAGAATAGGTGAGTAAATATAAAATTGCTTAGGTATCCATCCTGCACCTAATATCGGCTGCCATCGTGTTTTATTTGGGTATTCTCCAGTGTGTAACGGCCCTGAGCGCTGGCGTCGGAGGGACCATATTCTTTTAATTAAGCCACGCGGAAAGCGTCGTAACGCAACGTTTACGATCCCAGTGATTTAACTATTATTTGTCATCAATTTTATGTGCCCTTAAAGCAAATAGTACAGACAGAACGGTTCCCCATAAAAGAATCATTTTGGCACGCCTACCTCTATAGTGCATACTTTTATGTTACCTACCTAGATAGATACACAGCTAACAGAATATAGGTAGGTACCTAGGTAGGGACGTGTAATTGTCTTGCATGACGTCATTTATAAAACTATGTAGTACGTAACTACAGTTGGAATTCGATATTCATTTGAAATTAAGTACCTACGTAGGTACCTACTCTTACAGACTGGTATTACCTAATAATTAATAATAAAAATAAAGAACCCAGTAGGTACCGAGTTGTAGCTTTGTGGACTATGCGAGTCTTTGTTTTCCTTGTGTAGGAGGTATCTAGTTTAATTCATACATTCCCTTCATGAAAAAGTATAAGTATTCGAACCTTAGCATAATATTGTTATCTTTTAATTTATACGTAAGAATATATTATAGTTTATAACTATGATAATTAGGTACCTACTTAAAATAATTGATTCGTTATCAAATAATAATTATATCTAATAAATACTGAAGAAGTTTCCAAGGCTTTATTTTATACCCCCCACCCCCTCGTAAGAAAAAACAAGATATGGTCGACCCCTCTCAATCATCTATGAATGACGCCAAATGAAATATGACTTTTTCATAAAATGATACCGCGTATAGACCGCGGTATATTACTCAACAATACCATTGCAAAGAGCCGTAACACGATAGGGGTTTATTTTGATGCGTTCAGTAGTTGCTACTACCACCTTCCGACTCCATCATCAGACCAGATCCATGGTACCATATTAATGCATTGTTATTCAAGTTACACAGCTGTACCAAATTTCAGCTTTATTGAACACCGGGAAGTGACTAAAATTAGGCTTACATAAACATTGCAAGTTAAATAAAAGCTTGTAAAATGGCAAAGCTGTTCCGTGTAGCGACGCTATGCGTCTAGTAGTGTAATTAATACGGAACCTATGCTGAGAATCAGTTTAAGTGGTTTTTTAGGTTGCTGCTAGATGGCGCTATATTGTAAAGTTCCTACTCATCAATAGATGGCGCTATATGTTAAAGTAGTCAACAACCAACGACATAGATGGCGCTGTTTTGTAGTTTATAGATATCGTAATAGATGGCGCTGTACACAGTTTCGCAATTATTTGGCAATTAGGCAGACGAAACTTGATAAGTGCGATTGAGTTACGCTAAATCTATAGCGGGTTTCGTACGTGGCGAGCGCGACGGAATGGTGCCATCAATGCAAAGCCCCAGAGGAGACGCTCGCGCGCTGATCCTGCACAATGCTGCGCACGAACATATTCTTAATCAAAGTATAATTCTTTACCTCCAAGTTAAGTTGGTGTATTTCCACTTCTCGCCTTGCACCGCAAACCGCTTATGTCTGTGGCCCTCGTCCCCTGGCTCCCGGTCCGGCCGGCCGCACCGTTTCTTCTTCATCAGCTCCAGCGTGTCCTCGTCAACTTGGCCGGTCACCCGAATGCCACCGAACTCCTAGAATAGTTTGAACTTTAAGTTAAGAAAGGTGTTGTGGTTCGATTTCCATACCTACTAATTTTATTTTTCCAATCTTTCATTCGTTTGAGCTTTAGTAATTTAATTACGGTTTATACTCGTAGTGAATGTGTAAACTATTTTTGGAAGAAAAAAATAAAATATAATAATAATAATAATTAAATTATGAATTCAGTGCACAAAATAAGTTAAGTTAATAATTTTGATTTATAATAAACTAATAATCACAAATCACAAATCATCGTTAGATGGCGTTGTTTTGTGGTTTCATCATTTTTCTTTTTCATTGTTTTTTTATATTATTAACATGTAGAAATCCATTTCATGATCATTGGATACAAAACGTCAAACCTTTGAAAGAATGGATAAATAAGGTTACATAAAATATGTATGAAAACCCCCTTAGATCTAGGTACCCACCATAGCTACAAGCAAGCGGCAAGAAACAATTAAAAATGCTTATAAAGAAAGACTGCAGCTACCTACCTAAATAAATATCGAACTAAAGGTTCTCCGTGTGTAAACCATAATAAGTGAGCTTTTATATGATACAACCAATGACTTCTATTTCTATGGATACAACAGACATTATTGACGTTTCATAAATTTTTGGGCTATAAATCGAAAAGTGCCAACCAGAAAAAAATTCTGATGGAACCCCTAAATCCGTAATTTTTTTACATTTAGATTTTTACCCTAAATATGTATGAAACGTGAATGATGTCTTTTGTATGATAAAAAGCCCACTTATTATGGTTGACATACGGAGAACTCGAAAATCATAGATGCTTTAGTTAGGTATTTATTTACGTAGGTAGATGCCGTCTTTCTTTTGACGATATTCTTTGAACTATCTATAAATAAAACTAGGTAACACCAGTGTAACTATAACACAGGTTATAAGTAGGTTATGTAAGTATTATACCTACATTATCCTGTACATTCAGGCGACTGCAACAGGGTCACTTAGGTCAGATGGCAGTCGCTCCACTGTCACTACCTGATCTGCCAAATTCTGGATCATGATCAAGGCGGACCCAGGGCCCTCGCGCGAGGGCACAACCGGGACATACAAAAATTTGTATGACAGAAAAAATTAATATCAAAGAATAATTTCACGGTGGTCACCGAGATCGTGTGATGTAACTCCGTTAGATTATCTTTAGGGATATGTCTACGCTGATAAACCAGAGACGATGGAACACATCATTCAGTGAGCAATTATCGAAATACGACCGTTTACATCTACGCGCCAGCCGATTTGTTGGATTTAAATTTGAAAACCACCCATATATAAAAAAAAACCATATATTATACCTGCAGCGTTTTGATGGCAATCCTGAAGTCATCCTCGTAGTCGTGCGCCTCGTCGCCCATCAGGAGGTTCCCCACCTCCAGCTGGCCCGCCTTCAGGTATCCGAAGGTTTGCAGGTAATGCCTCTGTGAACAAAAATATAAGTAATAAGTTTTACCGCTATATTTGTCAATTCTGTTTAGTTTTATTGTAGAAGGGAAGTACACTTTAAGGTATTTATTTAATTTCCTAATAGCTTTTGTCGAGGGTAGTCCTACGAGTAAACCCAACACTCACAACTCATCATCAGAAACAAGAAAACCGCTATCCATCTGACATCGTGCCATCCTATGACTGGCAGGAGTCCGAAAGGCGCCCCAATATTTGCCGACGCCGAGACGTGGCGACAAGAATACAGAATCGTAGCCTACATTTTAAATGCCGTCATTAATCCTAAACAAACTCGGCCCTCAAACATCCTCCTGTTTTTAATTAACACCGCTCTTGTGGCGTACAATGGAGGGTAAATTGGTGGGTCTGTATTTTTTAATCGGCACCCAGAGATACGCCGTAAGTTCCGCACCTCCGCTACCTCCGTGTTAATAATCAAGCATTGTTGTCTTAAAGAAAGTACTCCAGTGTTTTAAGTAGCTCCCAATTAAAAATTTACATTCGACGACTTATTGAAACATCTAAAATACGGACCACAGTTTAACGAATAGCTATTCAATTAAGGGTCTGCCGAAATTAATTGTGGATTTATCGTATCGCCTGAGGGGCGGCGAAGTTTGTTTGCCTAGGTCCTCTGCAATTTGATGAAACAATAAAATTGCATAGTACCTAATTAAATGATTTGATTGTAATTTATTTATTTTTTCGTCTTGAGATTTGGAGTGTTGCCATTCCGAAATCCTTTGTTCATGTTCAAGCAAAGCTATGAATTAGGAGTTAAGGTTAGCTCGTTTTCGTGCCAAAACTTGACATAATCATATTAATATCTCTGCTATAGGTAAATTTAATATTTAATAGGTCATTTTAATGTATTGAAATACCAACACGTCAATACGACTTTTTGTTTGTTAAAAACTTTGCAACTGATACAGTTAGATCTATTATTCGAAAGGATTTGGTAAGTGATTGAATACAGCTGTTATTGCCCCGCACGTATCATAAAACTTTAGATAGGTATTAACTTTCAAAGCGATCTCCGTAATGGATTCAAAGTAATTCGTGGCCCGCACCCTGGGGACAGTAACTAAATTTCCAGGAATGAACGGTTTTAGGTGAATTAAGTTGTTTCGCTTCGAGTTTTCTTAAATTGTGGAAGCGAGTAACTGTTTTAGCCGCAATTACTGGCAGGAAACTAAACTCAGGTGCCTCAGTGTTTAATTTAAATTCCTGATTTGTCGCTTCGTTGTTTTGCTACCTACAGCTACCTTGCTACCTGCTATTAACTTTTTATTAAGCAGACCTTTATTAACAGTTACTGCGTCAACGTATTCCCCTTTTTTTCTGATACACGGCTTTTCTTGGACGTTTTATTTAGGAAATACTATGAGCAAATTGAAGTTCCAGAGCATTTTTAATACGAGTCGATCCCAGCTACCCCAATGCGGTAACGTAGATCATGCATATGTACATCCTGATGAACCTAAAGTTTGATCATACACAAAGTATTATAAATGACAGTAATATTTTACTTAAGCACCTATTTAGAAAATACTAGCTTTTTACCAGCGACTTTGTCCGCGTGAAATTATGTCCATGTTCACGGAGGGACTGTGTAATTCCGGGATTGAAGCTCTAAATCCAGTTAATACTTTTAGCGGGAAAGAAAGTATTAAAATTTCTTCCGCATTTATTTTAAATACAGGTTTGGATATGATTTAAATTTATATATCTAAGTACTACCTTCGTACGCAAGTAAATATACGTATCTGCAGGTAGAAAAAGGTAATACAATTCGCAATTAATATTAAAATTTGTGTAACTAGTCCAATGGGGACATCAGTCATTTCAGGTCAATTGTAGTAGATACAGAGGAGCGTCAGGTCAACAGGCACCCCATAAATTGGCTGACCTAGCCCACCGCGATCTGGGAAAATTTAAATCAGTCTCTATCTTCATTTAGGTCGATTATCTGATAAACTATTGGATGGAATAATTTATCGTTTACGGATTGACTAGCTTTTGAGATTTACCATGCTACGAAAAGTAGCAGTTGAGGCGTAAAAACGTAACATACAAATAGGCAGATTTACTTTCCTAAATATAGTAATACTTTGAATTTTTTGAATTTGTTTAGGTGGGTTATTTTATGAGTAAATTATGGCCAATCTATTTTCGTCGGATAGTCAATAATCTAGTCGGATAGTCCAATCCTAATAATTTTAATGTAAAGGTATGTTTGTGTGTGTATGTATACAGGCATGTCTGTTCTTAGTAAATTCTACAATTGTAACTGTGGTGTGGAATATTTAAAAGTCATAGGTATGGCAACAACTTGCATCTCAAGCTAATCTAATCGAAAATCAAATTTTGCGATAACAAAGTTCAAAATTTATTTACGAATCTACTAAAAAATTTGAAGTTATGAAATTACTAACTCATAAATCAGTGCCAAAGAATAGCCACAAAATTCCATCTAACTTAGCTTAAACTCGTATTACTTTTTTACCGATTGCACCGGCCCAGGGACCCGATGATGGTAGCTTCGTGCTATCTAACTCGGCGATCAAAATCCCATAAATTAGGGACGGTAATAAAATTAGGGTACCGCATCGGTCGCCACCATAAAACACTAATTCCTAATACAGTTGGATTTACAGAAGCTAGGGAAGAAAGTAGCGCAACCTTAATGGCAGAGATTTGTCAATTAATTAGGCAGTAAATAGTGTTCGACACGGAAACTTAATCCTGATTTGGGTGCTTAAGCCGCCCCACTTTCGACTCTGGCACGCTCTCGATTGTCCCACCGCTGGGACTGTCCTAGTCCGGAAGAATTACTGACGGTTGGAACACGCGATGTTTTAATGAGTCATTCGTTGTTAGATTGATGTATAGTATTGATATTCTGTAATTTCTTGCCGAAATGTGCACTATTTTGAAATAAAGGAAGTTTTAAAATTCAAATTATAACGTATCTATAATCACCACCTTGTGTGTAAAACCAATAAACTATCTTCAGCTTTTTTGCATTCGTGTAATTTATTTCGTTGTTTTCGAATCGCATCCAGATAACAATAATTCATCCTCGCGTTTGTTTGCATTAAACTCTGTCAGGACTGACTGTACAAGCCAGACAACTTTATTTATTGACACGCAAAACGTCATAGCATCCAGAAATTATGGCTCGGTTTGATTAGTGTGTCCAATTTACGGGGCCAACTGTCATTGCTGACTGCATGTCATTACTGGGGGGTGAGCTATGCATGTCATCAGAGGCCAATCAGCTGCGGGGGAGGACTTACACCCCATTGCTCCCTGCTGACAGCCGCTGTCACGCTCGCCGTCACTCGTATGGATATAAATGACACGGTAACATGTAAACTGATATTCATGCTGTGGCGGTGCTGTTTTTTATATTTTTAATTAAGTAGTAAAATTTTGTATGGTTTGCTAATATTGGCTGTTACCCGCGACTTCGTCCGACAACTAACAAACAAATAACTTGCAATACAAAGTAAATACGAGTAATTTCACATCTGCAGTATGACATAAGCTACCTTCGCTACTGTTCAAAGATGCCTGAGCTGACGAAGTCGCAGTGCCAAATGCTTGTGAAACTATAAGAAGTATTAAATAAAGTTACTAAACAGAAATAACCATCTCAGGGATATCACGTTAACCGCTTTAACCGCTTTACGTACGTCTCTGTAACCCGAAGTTAATAGGTCAGCGATGTTCATTTAACGAACATCTGTCCGCGGACTCTCGTGTATGAATAATGTGAATAAAGACAGCGCGTGGGAGCCACGCCGTGTTGTTCCCGCTAAAAGCTCCACGCGAAAGCTCCAGCCAACAATGGAGTTATTGGGTGGGCAAAATTGTATCTAAACCTTTTCACCGCTTTCGTCTACCCTGAATATTGCAATACCGTATTGTATTATGACTGTAATGGTTGTATAGGGGTAGTTTTATTTTTAAATACAAAGATGATGTTTTGTTTGGAAACTTTATCTTCTCGAAATCGATAACTATCGCCACATGGATTTCAAACTATTTTCAATTATGTATGTATTTAGGTTTCACTATCCGACCAGTAAATTTATTTGCGAATGTGATGAAGCTTCTTTCAAAGTATTGGCAGTGATTATATAGACTGATGTGCTGATCATGATAAGTCATACATTTAATTCAGTTGACGTTAACGATATATTGATAAATTACAAGTCAATTTTTAAATGCATATCAAGGATATCTCAATCGAAGTGTGAAATTGTCATTGTTCATATCCGACGTGAACATAATTCAAAGATCATCAATAAATAATTTATTAAGTATTTTCGAGGCCTCATGCAAGCGCCATCAATTGCACGTCCAATCAAGACGGTAATTACCAGGCTTTAGTTTAATTGACGTTGAGTTTTATGTCGTTTCCTTGTAAAATAATGTGTCAGCATTGTGCCAGTTTTACTTTATTGGGATGTAGCTATTTGATTTTGAGCCCGTATCAAACTAGTTTAAACTTGGTTAAGTTTAGTAACTAAATAAGGGACTCAATTCTTAATTCCCACTAGCCTAAAGCTAAAAATCCTAGATTTAGTCGCCCCATTAAATTTAAGTTGACGTTTCTAAACAGGTAATTTAATGTGTAATCATGATCCAATCTGGTCAGGTTCCCTTGTTCTCGGGGTCACGGAGGTCAAATGTCAATTGCTCCACTGTAATCACCTGATCTGCCAAATTCGGGATCATGGTCAAGCCGGACCCCGAGTTCTTATGCGGAAGAGCACTACCGGGACCATAACACCATAACGATTGATGCATGATCAATGTTGATGCAGGTGATATTGGTGCATCCTAGCACAGATTTCGGTATTGTTGGATTGCCATGGTGGGTCGGTCTAGTGTTGTCTGGGCTTACAATATTAACGCATATCAAACTTATTCAGTACTAATTATGTGTGTTTCTATTTGCTTTAAATAAATCAATAGGTATGGATACCTAATATCAGAAATATATTTCTATATTAGCAAATGAAGAGTTATTTATAAGTTTAAAAGTTTCTATGCTGACTATCAAGTTATCTACATTTTAGAGAAATTAGGGTTAATTGAAGCCTGAAGAACAAGACAGATTCCTGTATAGGTACTATCTATTGGTGGAGCCACAGCGGGTTGCGGCCCAGCCGGGCGCGGTGCGTCACCGCACAATGAGATAATCCCGATTCAAATTTCGGGGGACAATGGGGATGGATTTGAAATTCAAATTGTCCACTGACACATGAAATTAAATGAAATTACGTTCGTCTGAATGCACACAATGCAATTTGTCCGGTACATCCGGGCTTGATGACGTCCGTGCTGGCTTCGGCCGCTTCTGAGTAAACGTAAGGAAACCACAGACTAATTGTTGCAAGTTTCCCGAATGAGGTTCTGTTGTTTTTTATACTACGCAGCGACAGACGAGCAGACAAACCGTCTAATGGTAAGAGGTAACTGTCGGCTAACATCATCTGCAGCAACAAAAATGCGTTGCCTCTGTCGCGGACTAAGATGGAATGTCTCATGTCTGTAATTGCGCTGGCTACCTTATCCTCAAACCGTAACCCAACAATGCAAGCATTGCTGCTGGGCGGCAGAAATAGATAGACAGTGTTACTTACCCAGGCGGACTTCTCAGGCTTGACGTCCTACCAGTTGATGATTCTTGGTTTTTTTTTTTTTTTTATAACAAACAAGTCGGACATTTGACCGCCATCTCACCTGTTGGTAAGTGACGATGCGGCCGAAGATGAAGCATGCCCGTCTTGGAACAGCCTATTCACTCTAGCCTTAAAGGCATCCAGATTATATTGATCAGGGAACACACCCGCAGACAAAGCGTTCCATTCCTTAGCCGTACGCATTATAAAGGTCGAGCCAAAGCGGTTCGTGCGGATGGCTGTAAGATCCACGACATAAGGATGAAGCGCTCGCCCGGATCGCGTTTCCCGATGGCGGAATGAGGTCGTGCAGCTGCTTCGCGGGTCACAAATTATCTTCTTTGCACGTTTTTCCACCGAATCCAAAGCCGCCAGTTGATATTTAGCTGATCCATCCCAGAGGTGGCAGCAGTACTCCATGCAGGACCGCACTTGTGCTTGATATAACTGAAGCAACTGCCTAGAAGTGATGTACCGCCTAACCTTCGAGAGGATACCAAGTTTTTTTGCTGCAGTCTTTGCCTTGGATTCGATGTACTGACCGAAGTTGAGATTTGAAGATAACTCAACACCAAGAAGCTGTAGGTTGTCGGTAATTTCCACAGGAACACATACTCACAGGATCACAATACTGGCGCATATAGAGTAGTTCCAGGGGTATAGTGGTACCAGAACAATTTGAGGTACGGCGCAGTTATTTCGCGTGTAATGCAGACGTTGGTTCTGGGTTCGATCGAGGAATTGTGTGTCAAAATCAAATGTTGGATCCTACTGACTGGATGGATGTGCGCTTGCTCCACGCTTGGCAGACGGTTTGGAGATCATAGTCACACTTTGAAGTTTTGATCACACATTAATGAAGTGTTTTAGTAGTTTTAGTTTGTAATTATATATTGTATAATTGTAAATTGTAATTTCATAATAGCAGATTAATGAAGTTCACAAACTTCAATTTAAATTCATAAGTTATGAAAGTGTTAATGCACTTTGCGAAAACTTCTCTTAATTGAAGGTTAAGATAATATATTTTGAAATTTGCGATAAGATTCTTGAATTCTTATTTCTTTGTATTTTGTTGACAAGGTCTAGGTTCTAACGTACGTGCATGTTGGTACTTTTTACAGTTAAACAAATACCTGTAATTCCAATGCAACCAATTCGTTTATAATATTGTCGCTTCCAAACCGTAGCCACTGCTTAGCTTCCGCGCCAATACTTATTTCTCAGCGGTAGCTAGGCGTTCGCTATTCATCGCTAGACCAACCTTTAGTTCGTAAACATTGCTCGAAAAAGCCTTCCAATCCGACACGATCCCGTCCCGATGCCGGCAAAGGGCTCTAACGCGGAATATTTTTTTTTTATTACCAGTTTTCGGGGTAGACTGGTAGATATAATAGAATAAGCTGTACCTGTTGTGATTTTATTTGTAGTTATGTCAATTTTGTATACTATTTATTGTGCACAATAAATGTAAAAAGCCACAAAGCTTTAAGTCCGCCTTTGTACTATTTTGTGCATAAAGTATTAAATAATAATAATAATAAAGCTGTATAACCTACCTACTCGATAGCTGTTGGAAAACCCTCGACAAAGTCATAAATTACTCAAATATTTTCCAAACTACTTATCATCATCTCGGCGTCATATTCCCGGTTGCGCTCCCACGAGGCACGTGAGGGCCGCCCACCAAACTACTGAATCGATTTAATTGAGACAAAGCCAAGTACCATCTCGATTACACTGGCTTTCAAAATAATGAAATTAATGGTGAAATGCATCGACATCGGTCCAGCCGTTAGGGAGGTACGATGCCACAGACAGATACACGAACATATAATACCCTCTATTCTCGTGGGTTTAAAAAAGCTCTTCAAAATGCATTGATAGCACATACCAAGGTACGTGCACCGCAGAACGTCGATGTTTTTGCTTTTCCGTGTGTGCTTGGAGTCAGATTACAATCGTGTTTCCAGTAAGAGCAATCGCCAGTGAATGGCGCTCTCTAGACGCCATTGGCAGATTGCTCATCACAGCGGAAGATCGAAGGATCAACTTTCTGACGCCTGCTCTCGTTAATCGCGATGTTCTTATTAATTATCCAGGCTGACGTAAATACAGTCAGGCAAAGTTCAAAACAAGATCAGCGATTGTGAGAGGCCCTTGTGAATTATGCCATTGAAGTGCATTAAGATTTGTTTTCCGGGTAGTCGGTTAATGAGTGGTAATTAATACTTTACTTGGGAAATAGGTGCCAGGGAGGCCCAAGAAGCGATGAATTGACATCGCTGAGACGAGAGCGAAATTGTTCCCGCAGAATTCGATAGCATAGCGATCGCAAACTATCACCATGACCAAATTTCATTAAGAGCAATCCAGCTGTTTATACGTTAAACCATGACAGCGACACTGACAGACACCTCTCGCATTTGTAATTGTTAAGTAAGTAACGATAGAGACTTTCGTCTAGCTAGAGTCGTGACTGGCTGCGACGTGAGCAGATAACCGATGTCCGTAGGCTTTCTGTGCGAGAGGCGTGCGCATACGCAGACCGAGTGATAATACGGTGACGGCCACGGCCGCCGTGAGAAACTGGCTGGATACCTCGAATTGGTATCATGAGCTTATTAGTTACACTCTGCGATGCTCAGAAATAGTACTACCTATCCGATAGTTAAGGACCAACTTTATTAACATTTATACTAATAAAAATGTATTTGAAACTTTAAAGCACAACAAGGAAAACTGTTTAAGTAAATATTGTGTTTTTTCCAGAAGGTAAATTATAATTAACTTCCGATAAACAAACCCTTAATAGGAACTCTCTATTTTTTAAATTCAAACTTATCGAGGTGCACGGCAGTGTTTATATTTACAGGAAACGTTTCAGCATGTTTAATAGGTATTAGATCTAAGTACTTTAAGCGGCCGAGATTTTTTGGACAGGAACCTTGGCATTACTTCACACAACCGTTTTTGGTGGGATTAATATTACAATTATTTTATCACCACAAAGTAAATAAATCGGTTATTTTCTATTTTGTGGCAACAGTGGGTAGATACATCACTGAGTTTTGTATGCTTTGTAGGACTCCAGTTCCATTTTCCTTGGATCGTGTTGCATTCTATGTGTTAAATTCTATGTACGTAAGTAGTACCTATAAGTAGTATTTTTATTATAGTAAAACTAATCTTCTAAAGTATCTGTAGCGTAAACAGACCGGCTGTGCTGGCGAGCGCCGCCGCCGCCTTTGCCCTGAGGTCAATACTAATATTACACCCCGGAAAGTGTCGATATTGCTTCCCCAGTTTAATATTGCTGTGTGTAAAGTGACTTAATATTGCAGCAGTGTTTTTTAGTTTTTAAATTTGAAAGGCCATGTGAAATATGAGGTATGGCAACAGTTTTATGTTAGTGTAGGTATGGATGGATATTTATTTTGTTACAAAGTATGTTTTTAAAGAAACTGATTTTTATAAATTTCTGTCTTTATTTAGTCAGCCTTTGACATGGCTGAACTTAAAGTTCTGCTGTACAATTCAAGAGCCTAAGTGCCCACCTTAAGAATCATATTCCTTTGCGCTACTATGCAGTTGTTAAGCCGGTTTATAACATTAATGAATTAAATTTTTATTTATTATATAAAATATACCCTGGGGGTAAAGGGCCGGCTCATGCTACATTCTTTTAGTAAACTGATTTTGGCTAAAGATGCACCAAATACCGTTAATGTTGCTTTAGCGGCAAACGAAAATTTTCTTGAAGTGGTAATGCAGTGATGCTCTTGTACTGTACATTGAAGAGTGACACAAAGCTCTGCAACAGCAACCTCGACTCCAAAACAAGTTGCTAACTAAAACAATAAGCAATAAATTAATTGGCTGCAATCGAGAACAACGGTGGCTGCCTAGAACGGCTAGATTTAATCTCAGTCTGGCTGCATCGGCGTTTGAGTGGCACTCGTATAAATAATGACTATGTTTCTGAATTGGTAAATGCTACCATAATAAGGGTGGTGAATCAACGCGCAGCTGGAATGGTGACGGCGACAACAAAGAAAACTGACCAGGAACTCCAATAATGCAACTCTGAAACGACCTGACGACTTGAGTGATGGCATAGAGGTGTACTGTTAGTTAACGCCATTTCTTACTTCCTTACAACATGTTATTGGCATTGTTTGGTCACAGATTCAACACAGCTCTTAGAACTAGTAAGTACGTCTTGGTTTTGTGTTAGTTTCTTTTCATAACGGAAAGATAATGTCTATTAGTGTGGTTAAATATGTAGTGGCAGTAATATTTGTGACATTCGATGTTGTTGAGCTTATTGACTCTGGGGAAAACCTTGCAGTGTAGGTAGAGAGATTTATGTAAAGAAGTGGAATTTCGTAGGTATTTATAAAACAAAACAGATTTTGCAATTGATTTTGTATACTGTAGTTGTTGTGTATTGTTAAGGAGGAGGAGTACCTATAAACATAAGTAATGCCTTATGTAAATATGTGAGGTTATGCTTAAGATACACAACAGGAAATAAAAATACCACCTTTATTGGACGACGGTATTAATTACGAGTAATTTACACAAATATAGCCTGTCACTCAATCGATTTATCCTCATATATAAAAATTTAATTAATAAGGTGAGAATTCATGTCACCACGTAAAATGTCCTAAAACTGTCAAAAGTGCTGAAATATCAAGGGCGAATTCAAAAAGGATCAATTACTAATGTTGATTATGGTGAGATTCAAGAATTACTCTTTCCCTTCGTAAACACCTTAATAATAGAACATGAACATTCCTATGACCATTCCTTGACGACTAGTTTGATGGATTGACGGATAATGCCAGTCTGGCTAAGTGACAATCCATGGGACCAGATCAGGTTCCTCGTTAAGCCGGCTGTAAAGGCGCCTGACCCCACACCTAATAAGGCACCGGTCCTAAAATGGAGCAAGAGTGACATTCCGTGAACAACGCAACAAGCGAAGGTCGACTCAGATGGAACCCGAAGCCGTATACGACGTTATATCATTACATCCTCATGTCATATCGTAATTACGGAGAATCAGACATTTAGGACAGGAAATCGGAACTTTGATAAAACTAAAATATAACACTGATTTTCCTTGTACGTTTTTGTTGTATATCCAATTCTCATGTTTGGTCGCTGAGCCATTGTGTTTTATTCCCAGGTAATCCGTATGTCGCAGCGAGAATAGAGTCACGCTCTAAGTAGGATGACTCCTCAAGTTGCAGGACTCTGTTTTTGTATTTTGGTCTTTATTACTGGAGCTTAAGGTCGAGGGAGCCTGGAGAACCGGGCCTACTTTATCGGGAGTGCTCCATATAGGGCGCCGCGCGGGACCGGCCCTCGACATTACCCATGTTGGGAACACGGACCCGCTCTTCACGTCCGAGCATTATAGTAATTGGTTTTCTTACGCAATAATTTCCATCGACCACACTTGGAGGGATTCGTTTCTTCGGTGTATTATTGGACGAACATTTTATTATGGCATCCGTAGGTATATATTGAGGCGAAAGATTAGTTTCTGGATCAGCTCAAGGAGTCCTATACCTGCCCAATGTTAGAATCTAACAAATATGTATGAAATTAATGAGATTTCAAAGAGAAACTTAGCCCATTGCCTTGTTTGGAACTCGAGTAAATAAATAAACTCAGAAATATTTTAGTAGCGTCTGTCTGGTCCGTTGTCTGTTTGGTTTGCCGAGAGGTATTACGGGGTTTTGGCACTAGCTCCATTGTTTAGCACGGCTGTGACGTTAGTCGGCCTCGACAGTCATTGAACTGTTATACGAGCTCTACCGCTGAAGACCGATTAACAACAATTCCGAGGTATCAAGATGGGTCACTGCCACCCGACGAACTTTCTAAATTGCAATTAATAGGACTTTATAACAGAAGCGACGCCCCTGTCAGTGACATATTTCTAAAGTTGCACTACCGCTGGAATTGTAGCAAACTGGCTGCGACACCAACTTTTTGGGACGCCCCTCTAAGTAAATTACGTAGCATCCTCTTGTTTTCGGAAGGTAGAGACGCCAACATTACTGCTTTAAGAAAAGAATATCGTTGGTTAACTTTGCTCAACAATTCTTTTAGGGTGAGGGAGATCCCGAAATAGATTACCACTGGCAAACTTCAAACGACCATTGATTTTTCACTGCGTTCTCAATTTATAAATAACAATACTGGAGATTGTGGCCATTGTTAACATGGCTGATTATAATCCCCTTGTAGCAGACTAGGTAGCTAGATTTGTATAATTTATGGTAATTTCCATAAAATAAATGCTAGAAACTAGCTGTCTGTCGATGCGTCGCGAAATTGGGTCGGCGACATATCAGCGCGTGAATTTATTGTCCAAACTGATGAGTCAATGACCGCGCGAGATTCGGCAATCATATGGTGCGAGGTCGCCCGCGCGGGCGCCGAGACAAGGTCGCTGCTAGCGATGCGCGCGCGCAGCTTTTGGATCTATTTCTTTGTGGAAACTAACTTTTCATTGGAAGACGGCTTATGATAGAACTAGTGGACCCGGCGCGACTTCGTTCGCGTACACCTACTTTAACTACCTACCCTTTTTTCTTGCTTATAAACCTTTCTCTTGAATCACTATATCTATTGTTGAAAACCACATTTAAATCCACACAAAATTAGTTTAAAAGGTGGAAGCGTACATATATGCATATATAGACGGCGGAAAGCGACTTTGTTTTATACTATGTATAGATTATCACTACGAACCTTTCATATAGTGATACTGTAACGAACTAAACTATTTGCATTTCAATTCCACTTAGGTTAGGTAAGTGAATCGTAGTTTGATTTGGGGTAGAGCAGTTCATAAGTACAGACAGCAACGGAGTTATTAGACATACCATTATACCTTTATACATAAAATGCACTGTCTCAACGTTCACTTTGAAGCTAACTGTACATTCCTCAGAACGAATCTTTAATTACAATTATTGTTTCCTTATGTCCGTTGAGAATTGAATTTCCTCTTATTATTTGTTTCCAATAATTGTATAACATTGACATGCCCTATAAATAAGTATCAATAGAAGTGTCTCATCCATAACACAAGTGTGTTATCCATGATTGAGACATGCATTTACAAATTTAACTCTTATGAAATTTATTTAGAATGCTTTCGTCACACTAGGATCATTTAACGATACATCTATAAGAACAAACGCTTAGCTAAGAAGGGAATGCATGTGATGTTTTTGATCAAGTTACCTATCCATAAATATTTTTCAAAAAATATTAAAAACTAAATCACAAACCTCATGATAGCCAGCAACTATTACTTATATACTGAAATTAACTTTGACGTCATAATCTATGTTGGAAGTCTAATTATATCTATCAACTTCGAAGTGATTTATCTTCAAATCTTGCATATTACATTAAATCTAGCTTAACTTGAATTGAATTGTGAAGCAATAAAAAAAGCCATGCTTTACCTACAAAAACCTACAAATAAAAGCTACTTATGACCGTTCAAAACCGTTAGGCAACCCAGCAATGCCATGGCCACACCAGCCTCGAGCTAACCCATTAAACACATGTCACCAACCCACCACTTTCGCGGAACAAAAGATGGTCGCGACAAAAATACGAGTCTCATCCAATTCAATGAGTGCTGAATCACACAGACGGGATGAAATCTAGAGGACGTTCTAATTATACGTCTACCCGCGTAGTTCCGGCAACAGAGTGGCCAGAATTTTTGAATAGCGCATTCTACGTAAAACAGAAAGCAGCGTCCAAACATGAAACACACAATTAGGTTGCAATAAATTTAATTTTCAGTGTCTAGCTCCATCTGACATAGAATCTTAAATTTAATAAATAGTTTTAAACTTCTCGATATACTTATTGACGCCCAAAAAGTGTTGTTTTTATCATTGACTCACTGATTAGTTATGGAAACCTAAAGAAGCACTCACAGGCTTTTTAGAAACTTGAAACTTGGCAAGAAGCAAAATTTCATAGCCCAAGTAAAGGGAAATTCCGAAAGTTGTTTCGAAAATCATTATTTTAGCTAAGTTGGTAAAATACAGTCGGAAGATGAGAGCAGGCCCCCTTCACATAATTTAATTCAAGTCGCTATATTTTATATACATTATTTATTACTGCGAAAGAAAGAAAGGAAAAGCGGACCCTTGTAGATGCTGGAATTAACAGCTAGGTAGATGATGATGATGATGATAATAGAATTATGTTTCAGTTCAAAACCTTCAATCAAGAAAAAACCTTAAAAATAAACAAATTGGATAAGGTTTCCACTGATTTAATCAAAATTCGACCTAGAAATACTGAGAAAACTGAAGGTATATATTCTGCAAGCCCATGCACCTGCTAAATAACTTATCACGGGAGCAACGTGCCCGACGACCAACAGAAAATATCTATGTTTAGGTAGAAACGCTATCACGCTTTGCGCTATCTAGTCATTTTGGCAATTTTACAAAATGTTCCCAAAATAATGTCGAGATAGGTGTCGTTCCACCTCGAAAAGCGTAGGCCCGCGTAGAATACGATCCCGTAACGCAAGTGGCTTAGCGAGCTAATTGATTGGGCCGCTCAGTTTGACAAAGCCAATCGCTACTGGGACAGAGTGCTGGAGTTATATTAATTCGGACAAACTGCAGTTTACTTATCTCTACGATTAATTGTGCGGGCTCAGTCTGGGCAGCGATAAATTAAAGTCCTTGGACATATTAACGTCCCTTGGCCTGCAATGAGGGCGATTAATCATTGTGCACGGACACACGGATGGACAGACGGACAGAACTATACGGTTCAAAGTTCACTGACTCGCTAAAAACAATATATCGCTATCTTCAGGGAATATGCACAGTATTGTGCTGAAAAAGAACAACGTCTGCGCATTTTTTAAAACGCCCCCAATGTTATTCAATTTTTCATTCAAGTTTTTCTTCTCCGAGATTTTCTTAGAACTCTTTCTTACAGCTACATTCGCGCTTTGGTAGAAAATAGATTGTATAAGCAATGGCGCCTGTTTTGTTTTATTGAATAAATTGATAGTGTCGTGCCGTTGCAAAACATTTGTGCGCAAATAAATCAGAACCGGCAGAAAGGCACTTTACCATAAGCTATTATAACAAGGGTTTATTGAATACCTAAACGAAGTCAAAAAACTCAAATCAAATCAGATGGTCTACACCACAATGACACAGTTTGCCAACTGAACTCTGGCGCCACATTAGAATTCATAAAACTCCAAGTTTAAATGTTGTAATCGCAACCGACACCTTGCAAAGATAAGTTCTATACGAGGATAAAGATATTCAATATTCAAGATCTTTGAGCTAAGAAATATAAGCCTAATAGACTTTGTGTGGCAGCAAATGATAAATTTGTTAGATGCAGTCCACACATGTTGGTGTGATACCGGCGCCCGCCCGTGTGGCTGTAAACTTACATTAATAAAAACTATTACATTACAGCATGTCGAACAGTCACTGTTATCACTCTCTTTCTGCATTATATATAATACTAGTGGACCCGGCGCGACTTCGTACGCGTACACCTTTTTACCCTTACCTACCCTTTTTCTCTTACTTAAAAACCTTCCTCTTGAATCACTCTATCTATTAAAAAAAACCGCATCAAAATCCGTTGCGTAGTTTCAAAGATTTAAGCATACAAAGGGACATAGGGACAGAGAAAGCGACTTTGTTTTATACTATGTAGTGATTTATTACTTATAGGTGAAAGATAACGAAGAAAGGTAGGTACGGTTTATAGTTTTATGCCATTCAAATACTAAATTCTTTTCTAACTTTTCTTCCAACAGTTGCACTTTATTTAAAGGTATCACTTAATGGTTGCAACTATTCATAATTGCTTTTCTTTTACTCTCTAATATTTAAAAATAACAAAGAGTTAACTATTTTATGTACAAATTTTCTTCGACAGCGGAAAGCCTGTTAATACAAATTTTAGCTTAGTGGTTACTAAAGCAAATCCGGAATGGAAACGAATTGGTCACAACTTCTCAAGACGCGCGGGGACTGGCGCCGAGGCTGACTCACGTGACCCCATTCTTCCCTTGACGCAAAATAATAAAAGAGAGGAGAGAAACTGAACGACTCCTCCACGCGCAGTTTGGTCCCCAAACACTATAACAATTAATCACTCCATCCCAAAGGAATCGCAGGAAAAGTGTTTCGTTACTAAGCTTTATTTGATTGAAGAGAGTAACACAAACTGGCAGACGGGTGATAGGTATTTTGTTAACATTTTTCAATAAATAGTTTTTGGTTGATTGATTTTTTTAAGCTGTTCCTAGACCGGCATGTTCCATCTTCGGCCGCATCGTAACCTCCATAGGCTGCGGTGACTGCTGACCATCAGGCAGGCCGCAAGCTTGTTTGCCACATTAGTGGTTTAAAAAGAACTTACCACCAGATGAGATAACGGTCAAATGTCTATAGTGCGATCATTTCAAATACTAGGTCCCATTTACGCTATTTTCACAATTCACGATTCTGCGCTGCTCTCGCTGTTTATAAAATTATAATCCGTTTATGGCGATTCACATAATAACTCTCTCACGGACAAAGGGTCGAGCTACACTTTAATTTATATACTCAAACAACGGGTTGTGGATTCCGACATACAAATAGGAGTTGATTAATTTATTCGCCTCGAAGTCGAGGCGCGTGGGTCCGCACCCATTATGCAGATTTGGGCGAGCAGCGGCTAAGCGCGACTCATCTCCGTATAATTAAGCGAGAACAATACGTGTGACGTAATGTATATGTCGCAGCCGGATGGTTAAATTAGCCAGTTAATTAAACGGCTAGCTTCTTATGCTATTATTTAATAGAAAATTCGCTAATTTCAAGAATTTTTAATGCTATGTTTAAAGAACAAAATTGACCCGAGTTTACGGAGCTCCTCAAAATATTGTCACAATGCTAACTTAATCACAATAATCTCAAACAATAATAATAGTCTGCATTACGTTTTAATTCGGTTGGGTTAGGTTAGTGTTGTGACAATGCATGGAGGAGCTCCGTAAACTCGGGGCAATTAAGTTCGTTAGATGTAACTTTCAAAGTTCATGAATTTGGCAAATATTCAATTAAATAATTGCTTAAAAACCTAGCCATTTAATTAACCGGCTAATTTATCTATCCGGCTGCGACATATATACTAGGTGACAGAAGAGCCAATTAGGCGAGGGTTTATCGACTTTAACGCAACTACAAAAATTAAATAAACGAGCAAAAATAAGCAGCTTCGTAAATTAAACTTTTATGAAAATAGATCTGGAAACGAAAATAAATCTGCTACGTGAAAGAAGGATGACAGGTAGTATTTTATAGGGATCAAAGTAATACTCAACAAAGAAAACCACTCCAATTAATGAAGGAGCTAATTAGTTTTCATTCAATTTAAATGTTATGTTCGTCGTCTTAGCGTAAAATTCTTAAACGTTGAACGTCAAAAGTTGAACGTCATAAACGCATTTAAGAATTTGGTGCAAGCCGGGCTTAAGCTAAATAATGATGTCTCCCAAAAGTACTTAACGTCTGCCCGACAAAGCACCATACACTGAAGAAAATAAAATATTGATAAAGTAGCTATAATCCTGAACAACTTTAGATTTTACTGAAACAGCTATAAATTTTATGATTGAGAGTCGATTCATGATGGTAACAAAATAAGTAGATACCTAGCAATAGATATTGATTTTGAGTAAGTATTAGAAATCAAGTGGCATAAAAATTTTGATTAAATCATTAAACGAGTATTTAGAAAATATTATTATAAAACATGAATTCGTGAGAAGATCAGCCCATAGCCGAAACTGTTGTTGACTGATACGTTGTACATGGTACATGATACGGTACTGGCCAGAGATGTACAAAGTAACATACTCGTACGTCCATAAACAGACGTTTATACAAGCAAGAGTGGCTTATTCGGTGCTAACCACGGGGAAGTCACCTGAAGGTAAGTGATCACTGTGGTCCATTGAAACTCGGGATGTCTGAGGAATCGTAGAGAAAGGTATAGGTTGTTTCTTGAAGTTTCAATAACATACCGGTTTGGACTTACTTCAAGCAATAAGTTTTACGAAGACAAGGATTATTTCAATTTATTCCATGTTGGCATTGCTAATAAATAATATACCTACTTGCTTAGTAATATTTAAACATGCCATACTACAGTAAAATTCAGAATAGGATAACGAAAACTAATGAAAATGCAGTCAACAATTCTTGGGTTTTACAATGACGCGGAGTAGATATAAATAATGTATCAAAACACTGAAATGTAGAAATGAAATGCACAACGCAGCGCATCCTCCCTGATATTACATGACTAACTAATATGACAATAACGTTACCGACGGAAAGCGCCATACAATACAAAGTTTGCGTAGGTATTTTAAATGTATAAAGTAGTAATTCCCTCATCCGTCTATCAAGCACCTATACCGTTATTATTTTATTGGACGCGGAAATCTTCCTTCCCTGAATAACATTTGTTGTAATAGGTTACAAATATAACCAATGGAATGCACAGCGCGGATCTTCCTCTAATTAGGTAGGTTAGGTACTATGTAGGTAAAATATGACAGTATTGGCCACGGGAACACAAAAGCGATATTTGCGTCTCTGTGAAAAATAAACTATTGTCTACATAGGACACTAAAGTATACTGGAGGAAACTGTGTATATAAGAAACTAAAGATCAGCTAGTTCATCAGAAATCTGTATTAGCCGCCCACTGCTTGTCATGACTTTCTTCCTAGACTTGGGAGAGGTTTGCTATAATTTTTAGAGCTTGTCAGATAGGTTGGAGACAACAGTTGCAAATTCTTACATTCTGTAGCCCTAAAACGTCAAGTTTGGAGTTATCCCCACTAGGCTAGATGGTCTAAATAGGTCACTCTGTAGGACACCACAAGTCCAGCATTCAGTTAAATTTCTCATTCTTTTAGGAGGGCAGACCAGAAGTTGATTGTGGTCAAGCTATAGGTACTCTGTCCATTCCAAAAGTTGCACGACAAAAGGAAGGAAGGACACGGGGTTGGATAATAAATCTCATTGCCACGTCACCGCCACCCGCGGCCTCATCGCTAAATGCACGAGCGACGGACTCTTTAAAATTATTTACTGCACACATAATTCTTCTGCAAAAAAGGTTTTATGCCGCCATTGTCGCATTCATACCACCCTGATGCGTTACCGTGGACCCGATACACGTAATGTACTGAACATATACATAAGACGTAGATATGACAAACATAAAATTGGAACGATGTTTCTTTTTCTCTTTAGTATACGAATGGGAAAGGGAAACATTTCTGCATGTACAAAAATTGTTTAGGTATCGTGTCAATAAAGTGACAATAGGTTAGGTAGTCATTTGAGTCGTCTAATTATGCCTGATTAGAAAACGGTTTGTTGATACTACTAGCTTTATAATTAACCTTACTAAGTTAGCATTAAACTTTATTAATTTAGTGTTATTATTTGCTTGTAAACTTGGAACATATTGAAACATAGTTCACCACGCCTTCGAATGTGGCCGGTGGTAGCGCCGTGTTGTGACAATGCAAATGAAAACGCATGCAAAATGCATCGCGGTGCTCACTTTGAATGCGCTCGCGCTGGCCGGGTGGTACTTGAGCGGGGGACGGGGGCAGTATAAATTTTATTGTTCAATTAACGGAGTGCATGGCCGGTGATTTCTGTTTGAGCTCGATTACCTTGACGCAAAAGTTTCCGAGCGTTGGTTGCGGTATTTTCTTTATTAGACTTAAAGTCTCTCATTTATGTTAATATTGTTTTTTTAGTGAGCGTTCGCTCCAACACAGTCCAAAGTTACGAACAACGAATACATAATATGATTTTTAGATCCTACATTCGTCTTCCGTTGTTTGCCGTAATTATGATGAGAGATATGTAAGATGGAAAGGGCAATGATGATAATCTCCTGATGATAGGGCTGAAGAACTTTCTCCATAGTTACTTGATTTTACTTTACAAGGCGGGTAACTGGTGCAATCGTGTGTCGACCGATGCACAGTTACATGATATGTACATACATATATCTATAGCTCATCCGCTCATAAATCAAAATCAGAAAATTACCCATATGTCCTATATGACAATTAAAAGTGGGTCGTTTGCTTGAAAACTTGACTCACTCATCCCTCGGCTATCATATTTGATGTACATGTTTTACATTTTATTAGCAAACAACGCAGGTACAGTCTGTACAGACACAACCAAAATTAATAAATTCCTGGAGTGAGATCTTAGTATTAAAATTGACGTCAAACAGACAACTAATTAACCTATAATTGACTCATTTTCCTCAAGAACTAATTCAATGTTACGTTGTATCACATGTGCGCCACAAAAGGAGGAAGACGTTATTGCCATACCTAGTACTGCAACAGAGCGCCATGGTTCCAGCTAAATCATTAGACAATTAATCTTTGGTCCAGGACAATGCATGTCCGGCCACGTCACGCGGGCGTCTGGCAGTGCTGCCAGGTCTGTTTAAGCGTTGGGCGCTAAAATAGCGCTAGAATCTGCTATACGCAAGAAATTTTCTGGCTTTCAGAACTGGCCGGCAAATAATTCTGGTTTTTTACAAGAGCGGCATAAACAGGAGCTCGTTGTGCTCGTTTAGTTATATTTTATGTTACGTATCTATATCTTCACTCCAGGTCTTTTGGGCCAAAATATGACATATTTCGGTATATTTTAGGTATTTAACAACTATTTCGATAAAGCGCTAGATTTTCCGCTAGGTGTCAAATATTAGAAATGGGAGTTGCTTAACCTGAAATTCCGCTAGATCTAGCGCCGACAGCGCTTAAATGGCAGTACTGGCGTCTGGTGCGCATCCTCCAAGAACACAAGGAGTTATGATAGGAATACGAACGAGAACTCATAATAATTAATTACGTGTTGCATGTTAATAAGGAAATCTGGGATTCGACCGTGACTGACCCTCGTAAACGTGATTGAGGTTTTCCCAAGATTGTAAGATTGTTTTAGCGAATAATTTGCTACTAAAACGTACATTTTTTATGAGATAGGCATTTGTTGCATTTTTTTGTAACATTTGCGTGTTGTTAATTTATCGGTACGTTAATGATTAGTATATATAAAAAGATGGCATATTCTAATTGGTACTATATTTTGTTTCCTATGTAATCATTATTAACTAAGCTGTTTATTTTTGCTAGTATTTATAGAAAAAAAGTACCAACACAATACGAAATATCGAGGTGAAAACAGTACTAATCGTGGTAACAAACCCGATAATATGTGTAGTGAAAGTGTACTGAATAACCACGGAAGTCTTGCTGTTTATTGAAGCTTTAATTTTAGGAAAAAAAAGCTATGGATACCAGCAGAATACGAAATATCGAGGTGAAAACCATACTAACCGTGGTAACAAACCCGATAATATGTGTAGTAAAAGTGTAGTGAATAACCACGAAAGGCTTAAAACCTATAACACAATATGAATTCATAATAGGTACTTGTGTACGACTGCATATATATATGAGTTAGTATAAAAAGCAGAGCACCTTTCACTAATAATAATGTAGACGAGTAAATAATTCAATACGCGTCTGTAATAAAGCGAAGCCGAAATCCTTTTTGTTTAAAACGAAATACACTGTAGACAGATAAATACAGAATATGAAATTAAATTTTCAATAGTAGCTGCCCGTAAAGCTTTATGGCCGAGCGGGGCAATTGCGTGGGAGAATATTTCATGAACACGCGAAAACCCGCGGTTCCTAACTGAAGGATCTTGAAGGATCTGATGACAACATCTTGGGTGCAAAGCTTATAGACTAGGTAAAACATGCAACTTAATTATGTGCTTATTCGCCCGGTGGTCTCACCTTTCTGCGTGGACTTTGATATGCTTGCTCCATTACTCCCACCTGACCCTAAATAACTGGTTAGTGCTAAATTTCTACGCGTACTGATATTTTCATTTTAAAAATCACTTATGAAGACCTACAATAATTTTAAGCGGTATTTGTAAGCTATATAAAGGCATGCGGATCGAAATTGCTTATAACACGTAGTGCAGCATATATGATGCCAAGTTTTATAGCTCCAGCACAAATCAGACATAATAAATAAGCCGCAGAACAAAGACAAACTTAAGCACACATAGACAAAGGATTGTAGAATTTAGTAACATTATTAAAGAGTACCTACTTCTACAGTTTGAAGAGAAATAACGTAAATTAAGTGGGAGCTTTAAGGCTAGGCCAGTTCTAGAGCCAATTTACGATGTGCAAGTTTCGAAATGTCTTGGAGATAGTCAAATGCAACGTTTAATCGTCAGTCTCGCCACCAAGTATAGTAAAGCACAGATACACATCAGCTTTAAATAAGTAATTAACATTAAAGTAGATAGGTTGGCAGTAAACGGGTAGTGGCATGCAAAGTTCAATATACCTACGTCAGAACCTACATACCTGAAAATAGATAGATACACAATGTTTAATCGCCGTATTAGAACCGATGATGCGGTGTTGCATGATGTTGCGGATGTCCATGACTGGTTATCACTTACTATCAGCTGACACGCTTACTCGTGTGCCTCCTCATACTTTTGAGGTTGCGCAGTGAAGCAACAAGTGATAGATGGAATTGTAATTTTCCTTTTCCCATTCATATTGTGCGCGAGTTGTATGCTCCCTTTATTATTCAAATTTTCAATTTCAACGGCATAACAGTTTTCCTACAAAGCACACAATTCTTTCATGCTTTTAACATTTTAGTCAGCGAGTTCTTTTTTAAGTTTCGTGGGTCGAGTTTTATTTTTAGAATTATCCGAATCTTTGCTTTACTAGCACTTTAACTACCTGCCACCCTTTCTTATCTGTTCTTATCCGAGTCGTCTTGCTCGTGGCTTCACATCGCGATCTGTGCGCATAAACGTGCGTTTCAGAAGGTCGTTAAATCTGAAATGCTCTGAGTGATGAGCTACATAAAAAGTTCCTTGAACCCCTATTAAACTCATCACACGCCATTGTAGATTGGATGCATTTCGGTACCCAATATCTTTATTAATACCGTTTAGTTATAGTAGACAACGACCCAAAGTTGGCAATTTAATAATGTCAAAGATTTATCGTTCGCTTAAAGCTTCTTGTTATACCAGTTTATATGCAATCCACTGCGACCTGAGCGCTTTGTTATAATGTTAATGGCAATAAAAGCTAAAATGTTAACTTTTAAACAAAATTTGCGACAGGGATAGATTAGCTGAAGACTTTATTGCCCTCTATAAGACTTAAAAAGCTAATTCTTTGTTTCAGAAACTACTGCGTTCGCTACATTCTTTTAGTTTTAGTTTTTTAACATAGTAATTAATAAACTTCATAGCGCATGAATTAAAATTTACTCATCTTATTCAGACAGATCGATTCCTTTCCGAAGTATTCTCATAATGAAAGTTGGCATATTTGAGTGTAGATAGTTGCGGATTTTTCTTTGCCAAAAAATAAAAAACGGCCCTCCTCACGCTGAAAGGGTGGTGTGCCATCAGATATTATCTGACACACCTCTTTTATGTCTTTCAAATTCATGCATCTTCTCAAACATTTACGCCGCTTATTCGAGTTGTAAATTTTGCCGAACTTTATTTGTTACATGAAAATAGACTTTTTCGAATGTGTTTTAATGTGCGTCACATTTAATAGTAAAAGCGATAAATATCAGAAATCTAAGGGGAGCGCCCAAGAGGGTGGAGTGTTTGCTTCCACGTCTATCGGCGACGGTAAAAATCAATTAATTGTCAGCTGCATTTTCCCAGGCTGTGTTATTTTACTCAATTATCAAAATTAAAGCCAGCAATTTGACGCGCATCGCAGATAATTATACCGGTTGAACTACGTAAAATGTAAAGAAATCAATTGCTTTTTCAATAGTAAGTACGTAAACCATTTGTCAGCTTTAAATATTTATTACACGTTTTCTCAGTAACTTATCTTGCAAGAGCAAATTTGCAACCCTAGAAGCAATGAGGACTACGAGTAAGATAAGTAAGTATCTTTTATTTCTTTCTGCACGACGAAGTCACGGATTTGGTAGTGATTATGATTACTTATATCTAATTATTTCTAACGGTTTATGTAGAACTAGAGTACTTTATTTTTTATGGGATAGGCTGCCATATTGATGGTAGGTACGAGTGCTTTTACGGCCGATGGTTCGGAACCGTCCGTCGCGAGCAACGTAAACTTTTATTACTTCGACATGCTACCGTTAAGTAGATATGTTTTCGAGAGACGTTATAACCAAAAAGGTTTTATATTAGGTATACTATCTCTATGGGTATAACTAATAACCATAGAGAAAAAATTCTAGTAACCCTTTTTTCTGAATAAAACCTCATTCATTTGAACACAGATTATATAAAATAAACATTTCGTTTTAAACAAAAAGCTAATTCAATTCCATTTACTTTTTGCACTGACCTACCACCTACTAAGATGCAAGGACTTCCTAGGATTCGCTTCTGTGGTTTTTGTTAGTATTCGTGTGTCGATTTACGATTTTTGTTTTCCTTAAATGTCAATCAATTTTTTTCCGCTTGAGTTATATAATTGTGATTATTTTGAGTCAATTAATTTACTGCTGTAACTTCTTCAGTTTTTATTTGTACATTATTTTTATCAATTTCAAAGGTCAATGCTATTAATTTAGTATCATTTGAGGTTGATTGCATTCGAATTTAACCCTTTTGTCAATGCCGATAAGGGATATTATCGCCGGTGGTTGCTATGGCGAGTCCAGAAAAGCTCTTGAACGAGTACGATGGGGCACTTCCTGTGGTTTCAATTACATCGCGAGACCAATTTGTCGTTGATTGATTAATACCATGAACTATGAACTTTGAATAAAAACGGCAAAGAGAATTAACCTTAAGCACAATGTAGGGAATGGGTGAGTTTGTGCAGTAATTATAAATATTATGTAAGGGTATTTAATTGTGTTGTGTTTATTTTGCGTGGGTCTCAAAATGTAATAGGCATAACACACTTACCATGCCACTATTTTCTACTTTTTATTATCGTATTTTAATGATTCAAAGAATCACGCGAACTGTGCGGTTCCAAAGGAACTTTCTCCCACGCACACTAAGGTTGTGGAATGAACTACCTGGAGAGGTTTTCCCTGGAGAGTACAACATGGAGTTCTTCAAGAAAGGGGTTAAAAGGTTTTTACGGGGTCGGCAACGCGTGGGTGATGCCCCTGGTATTGCAAACGTCCATAGGCTGCGGTGACAGCTTACCATCAGGCAGGCCGCAAGCTTGTTTGCCATCTCAGTGGTATATAAAAAAAAAATCGTTCAAATGTAGAATCAGTATATTATGGGATCGGTCAAATGCAGAATCGGTCAAAAACACGATGATGTCAAAAGTAGAATCTGTAAAATTTTGTAGACTTAACAGTGTGGGCTACACTAATATGCAGGTAGTGCAGTGCAAAATGTTTCAATATACTATATATGTCGAAATGAACTCATAACTTATAATACACCATTATCTCCTATATTCCTACCTACTTTGTTCTTCTATAGTTTCCGATTTCACAATCTTTACGACCATTACTTAGCTATTTAGAGCAATGGACTTTGTTAGATGTAAATGGATTAATACAAGCACTTGGAGGCAGTTTATTTTATTAGTATGGAGACAATGATTCACGTTCGACCGACTAACGAGTCTGTGAAATGTCGGGTCGGGACACATGCTTACATTCAAAATTCTTGAAAATTGATTTGAATAAGACTCATAATTGCCCCTGTTATGGCTACGAGTTATATGACCATTAATGTTATACAACATAGAAACTGAAAATTCTGAGCACGTAGATCAAGATTTTTGTTTTTGGGAGTTTTGATGTGTCCGGCGGAAGACGAGCTTACCTATACATATACTTAATAGCCGTTTCTCTACCACGTCTCTTCAGAGGCATACGGTACCTAGCACCTCTGTAAAAGTTGCGATTTTACATGTTTCCATGGAATGTCGCAATTTTCCATGTAAGTACCAAGTGGGAGGGGTGGTGACCCCCGCTCTGTCAGTCCTGTTTCAGGCTGTCCATCGCCATTCAGCGTGGCTATGCTGCTAGTGTTATGAGCACATTTGCACCGGGAATGCCAAAGAGTGGTAAAAAAGATTGTTTTGGTACCTATTCTAAAAGGGATTTTGTATCCTATAACATTTGACAACTGTTTTAAAATAACAGACTGATTACTTTTTTATTCCTCTTCGTACAAAATAAGGCCTTTAAGCTCAAAGCAGGAACGAGCCTGAATCAATAAGTCTCGCCGATGTTATACCTACATAACCCAGGCCGGCCCGGGCGCCGACGACGCTCGTAAACTACACGTGTGCCAACTCATTATCCAATGTACAGCGCCATCGCATCTGTCTTTATTAACCACCTAGTTGCACATGTATCGGGGAACAAACTTTGTTCCGACGCCTCGCGGAAATATGTGGATGGATCGGATATTATCTGTCATGACACATATTATCCGATCCACTGGGAATGCTCGTACTTACCTACTTTGGGGGTGGTATGCGCTTTTTCCTGTTTTGATCAATTGTTGAGTCGTTGTAAATGTAATACTTGTGGTATACCGCGATAGTAGATGTATACCTAGGCGCAGAGTTATACCTACTCATTAATAAATTATGTAGGTACGAGTACCGCTACTGTACAATTTTTAGGTATAGTTACTGTGAGCGTGGGCGATGATTTGAAATTCAGGAGGACGAGGGTGCTGATGATACTGATATTTTTTATTGTCTAGGGACGCATACGGACGGACGGTCTACCTGATGGAAAGTGGCCGCTGTCGTCTAGGACATCTGCAATATAAGGGGAGCTTATGCGGCCTTTGAGGCACTTGTAGACATGCTTTTTGAAAAAATCGATTGTAGGTAGTATAGGGTGTGGCGACTGGCAATCAAGTTTTACAATAACACTCGCCACTCACAACAGTTACTCTACCTGCTAGGGCTATTACTGTTTGACCCGAATTGACCCGGGTCCGATGCCCTACTAATTGAGGAGACATTATTACCGATTTTAGCTGATAATAACCTAAATCCGAATTAATTAATCAGTTTTATGCGTATAAGAGGATTTTTATACAAAACAACTAGAAGGTACGAAGGTACTGGAAGGTACTAGTAAGGTACTCCTTCTTATGTAATCAAAAGAAATCGAAAAGATAAATTGTTCTCCTTTTAAGACAGATTCTTTTGATTTAAATTTTATGAACCTTTATAATAAATGGGGATTGAAACTGAGTTGAGCTTATACTTTGCATCATCAATAAACAAGTCTGCAATGCTTGCATTGTTGTCTTCCTGTTTGAATGGTAAGGTAGATGGCGCAATACAGGCACGAGGCATTTCATCTTAGTCCTCACAGTGACAACGCACCTGTGGTTCTGCATTTTTGTTGGCTGCAACCTAAATGCATGAATCGTTCATGTTATGGGCGACAGTTACGACTTACCATTTAGGTCGGTTGTCAGCTCGATTGTCACTGCGTAGTCTTTCGGCTATATTATAGGCAGATATTGAGCGAACAACATTTGTAAGTATCGGCATCATAACCTATTTCTATCGTCATAATAGGTACCATAATTGCAGATATAGAACGAACAAGACTCGTAATGAATGAATTTAAGCTACGCTCAATTCTCACAAACCATCGGCGCCACATTGATTAAACGTGTAAACCTCACGTGCCACACGCTCATACTCTGCATTAATCATCGCCGCTTCAAAGCAAAATTAAGTAGCTACTGGTTCCTTTAGGCTAAATTAATACGGGGTAGACAGCATAAAACTATAAGTCCAATAACACCGTAAACTGGTTTACTATCTAATATGTAAGTAATTCAAACCTTATATAGCTTCTGTAAACATTAATAACGGTGGGCCGAAGAAAGCAATAACTTTTAGGAAAGATTATGCCTATAGTAGAGTCAACATTCTGGCGCCATTCAGCTAAACGTGGTTAGGAAAACACACCCGATAATAAAAGCATCGTAAATTGCAGGCAAACTACAAGTACGATCCAGTTGTTAGCAATCATCTTGATACTTGTTGATCTGTTATTGCATTATGACCGTTAGTCATCGGTTATGGTATCATAAAGATATTCAGTCAACTCGAGATGCAGACTTTGTGTACAGGGGGTCTAAAAAGGCCACATTAGCGTCTCATATTATGATTCATATTAGAGTGCCACAAATATGTCTGATCCGGTGGCTAATACTGGAACTATGTGACGCCATTTTGAACTGTCATGTTAATGTCAATAACAGACAAATTAATATTCATTATATTATGATACGCTAATGTGGCCCTTTTAGACTCCTTAGGCTTAGGCTTAGGGTGCGGTCAAATCTCGTGAATACGCAGTAGCAGCAACAGTTCGCGCACCGCGCGTATGCTGCGCGCGAGTTGCGTGTAGAAAAAATGTTGAATTCGGGATATCATAGCGCGAGAACGGGCCCTTTACACGCGCGCAGTCACGCCGCGTTCGCCAGATTTAAACGCAGCCTTAGATACACGCACTTTTTGAGCGAGCGATGAATGGAATGGTTTTGCTATAATCCCTACACAAGCGGACTGGAGATCGCGGCTATAAATGTACTACAATTTCTGGTCTGCCGAGTACAGTTAGTTGCAGAGTGAATTGAACCCATATATTACGGTAGGTGGGTTAGTTCATCTGCACGATACCCGTAAGCCGACGGGGTTTCTCTGCCGGACACCACAGGGTCAATGCGTACGCATGCGTAAGATCGCTAATAAAACGATCGTAAAGGCCCGTCCACGATCAAATTAATCATCATATCCTAATCAAACATTGGACGACTGGCTTTGCCTGCTTATATTAGCAGATTATATCAATGTATTAGTATTTTTATGCACAAGAGGTCATCAACACATGTTGTCCCGAAAAACTTGTAATTTTAGTAAAGATATGGTTAAGGTATGCATGTAATCTTTAGGACATAATACAGATATTGTGTTTAGTTAAGATGCATTGATGTCTTTTATATGAAACAGCATATGACAGACATCAATGTTGTAACCAATTATTATTTTTTGACCGACTGACTCTTTCGGATTATAAAATCCTCCTGCAAACTGATTCTCCAAAGTTGATTAGCATGACTTTATTTATCTCCTTGCTAATATTGTATGTAAATGCTGTAATAATGTCCTTGTTTGATGTCGTTGCTGCTGAAACTGCTGAGCTAAGATATATTATTTTTATAAAATGTTATACGATCATAATTGAAGTCACTAACAGACAGTTCATTAATTCAGTATGATAAACTTTTTCCATTATTAAATGAGCAATGCAAGAAATTGAAGAGCGTCGGTGGCTAAGCGGTTAGAGTATGCAACTCGTAAGCCAGAGGTCCCGGGTTCGAATCCCGCTCCGGCCATGTACCTATGACTGTTTTCTGAGTTATGTACATTAGTTGATACTAACCGATGCTCTTACGGTGAGGGAAAACAACGTGATGAAACCTGCACATTCAGGCGACTGGATGTGTAACCATGATCCAATCTGGTCAGGTTTCCCTGATAGCAGGGTCATGGAGGTCAGATGGCAGTCGCTCCACTGTAATTTCCTGACCCCGACTTCCCTGACTTCCTGGCGGACCCCGGGCTCTCGTGCGCGAGAGCACAACCGGGACATTAACGCCAAGATGTTTTTTTTTTTTTTAAATGAGCAATGCAAGAGCATAGGTGCATAGTGCATACCTTAAGAATCATATTCCTTTGCACTCCTGTGCAGTTGTAGGGGTAAAGGTAGAGTTATTTGAGTATAAGGGACAGCTAATTCTTCCTTCTTTTAGCAAATCGATTTGACTAAAGATGCACCAAATGCTGTGAATGTTGCTTTTTTGAAATGGTAATGCACTTGTACTGTACGCTAATATAATGTTAATTGAAACACAAGGTGGTGCTAATAAAGGAAGTCCTTATAAAACAAATGGCAATGCTTTTATTTTGTAATGTTTACTTGACTCCGTTATACAGTACCCGCCTTAAAGCCGTACTGAATTCACCGTTATTGATTTCAATAACTTTTAAGGCAGAGTAGCATGCAGATATGGACATCCAATAAAAACTTCATCGGCAATAAGTTATTCAAATAAAACGGAAAGTATTTAATCTGAGTTTAACGATGCAGATACAATCGGGAATCAATTTTATTCAAGTACATATGATATCGTTTTGCATTAAAAAGGGTTATTGACCCTTTATTTTAAAATTGGAGATGATGTATTTCCATACTTAACTTCTAACTAAGTCAGTTAATCGTGACGGTTCTTAACTATGTTTCAATAAAATCGGTTCAAAAGTTTAGGAAATATTGGAGTAGGTTTAACATGCCGGGGTTTTCCAACACCTGTCGGTTAAGTTATGTTGCAAGTATTAGATTAAAAGTAGGTAAGAATAGTCATCAGCTTCTGTTAGTTATGAGGAGGCTTTTTCTTTTCTACTTTTTTTTTTACTTCGTCCTTCTCACGTCGCAGGCCATTTTTGGCCAATTGGCTCTCATATCCGACTCGGTGATGTCAATCCATTGCTTCATTGGCCCCCTACAGGATCTCTTTCCTGATACCGGCAGGTTTAGACACCTTTTTCCACGTGCTCCAAGAACTTACGCAGCACGTGGTTTGGACCATAGGCAGCAAATGTCCATAGGCTGCGGTGAAACCAGCGCAGGCTAGCCTCCTCAATGTTTCTCAAGCCAAGACTGTCACGAATGTACTCGTTACGGACTCGGTCGAGTCAAGTACCGCCACACATCCACCGCAGCCTTTTCGTTGCGTAGTATAGACAGATATATGTACCTATAAAAGAAGCACTCTAGGTGGTCCAATAACCAACGTAATGAGTATCGAGTACGGCATTCCATCGGATATTAATAGGTAGCATATTGATTTAAATCACATAATGTCAACTCAATGCTAGGGTCGTTCAACTATCGCGATGAAAGGCTGGCCTAATGCCCGCCATAATGATAATGATTTGTCCAGCGCTGGACTTGTGATTTATGAATATTGACTAGCAACCGGCCGTTTGATAAATAAATTGTTACAACCGAATGACTGACGTTTATAGTTTATGGCGAGTTCGCTTCAAATGTTTGCCAAGTGTTATAATTGTCCGGTCGATATTCAGGTTTATAGGATAGGTATCTACAGTTGTTTAGTTCCGTAATTACAACACATTTACATGCTGAGTTGTAATAATTTATGTTACAACATCTTAAGAAATCGAATGGAGTGTCGGTGGTTCGGGTTCCCACTCGTAATCGAGAGTTACCAAGTTCGAATCCCACTGCGGCCATGTACCAATGACTCTTTTCTGAGTTATGTACATTAGTTGAATACTAACAGTTCAAGCCACTGAATGTGTAACCATGATCCAATTTTAAGGTCAAGGCAGACCCCGGGCCCTCGTGTTCGAGAGCACAACCAGGACATTAACCTCAAAAATATTATTTTATCTTAACAAATAGAAAAGAATTAATGTCTCAGACTTTTTTGTAATTTTCTTTTTTTTTGTAAAGTAAAAAGTGCGTCTTGTAATGTGATGATAACAATTACTTTTTATTTAGGTAATAATGACAATCGAGGATGTGTGGAAAGGGAATCTTAGGTAACCCGTAATAGGCCAGTGTGCAGAGTGATATACCTATTAGGTAAGGCCTAAACACCTACCTTTGTACCTATCACCTTCTAAATCCAGTTTAGGGCGACTTCTGGATAGAAAGTATAGTATAGTGTTCTCCGGGGCGACTAGCTAATGAGACGACATACGGGTTGTCGATAATGATGGACGTTTTTTATGAGGTAGGTCTCTTAAAAAGGCTTGGGGCAGCCTTAAATTGTTGTTTTGCTCATGAATGGGCGCCACATGTAGCATCTTCGAAGAGTGTGGTAAAACAAACTACATTTTTTTTTCGAAAGTGACACCGACGTGTACGTCTTGACGGTTGAAGGACGACGTTACCATAATTAGTTTGATGAATGGTGACAAAAACATTTCTCGAAAGCACTTTATCCGTCAACTGTGTTTGAGTTTCTTTAGACATAATGCCATAATTTACTAACCTAATTACATTTCAATCAATCAATTTTCTTTATACAAGTTCATATAAATATTTAAAGTAAAATAAATACCAGCCAGACATAAATAACAAAGTGAACGAAAGGATTACTCATGAAAAAATTAAGTACTAAAACTATTTGAGGCCGCAGAAGTTATCAAAAGAAGCATTACTCTTTAGGTTACTAATTCTGACAAAATTTATCTATTTCGACCTTAATCGACTTGACAGCACATTTGAGAAGGAAGACAAGTCTATTATCTGGCCCCCTCTTTCACCAGTTCTATTCGCTACTTCTCTATTCCATCATCAGATACTGAGAAGAAACTACGACTAAGGTTCTTGTCAAAATAAATCAAACGAGCCCAAAACTCGATAGGGTTTCTATGTTTTAGTATTGAAAAATGTTCAGAAATAAAAAACGCTTTGTCTAATAAGAAGTACCTACTTAGAACAAACCATCACCATTCATTCTTATCCGCATTCAACTAATGTCTTCATTTCATTGGCAATGTTCTATCTTCGCTATTTGATTCAATTACAGAGCAGTAATCAATTGCTCCGTCGTTGAAACGGTCCAGACCCACAATGTAGTGACAAGCTTTGTGATAACGTATTGATAGTTCATAGACTAGATATTATACAGCCCTGGCCAATACAGATAAGTATCGTTGTTGGCGTATACTCCTGCAAAGTTTGTTTACCAGGACACTCCCTGGAGATGCATATCGCAGGTATAGTACTCACGTAAAGTGAGATTAGGTAGGTATTTGGCTGCATTTTGTTCGCTCGTTCTTTGTCATTGCCGAGCTTAAAGGTACGATGTTGAAAGTGTTTGAACTAAACATCATTCTGAGCAACTTTTAAAAGAGATCTATTGCGAAAACAAAACAGCGAAAGCAAAATTTCCGAACGCCTTTTTCCGGTGTTTATTTTTCATCACACTTGCTCGTAACTTGGATGGTATTGTATAACTTTTATGCAATTTTATCAAATTATGCAATAAAGGATGCTATAAATACGAAAATATTAGCTTTATTTTATTTTTAATATAGGCTGTATGTTGATTTTTCTTTTCGCGCCCTTGCTTGCTTGGCACCCGCGCGCGAAGTAAAAGAAAACTACGCACATTTTCCGTTTTAATATTTCATAACAGGTCTGGTTTGTTGTAAGTGTGATGAAAAACGTCGTATCAAACTCGTGTGCATTACACTCTCGGCTCACCTATCCGTAATACCGCCTCGACTGTTATTACCAATATAGCACATTTGTAGCATAATATACCTTCTATTGACTTGCGAACAATTTCGTACATTTTAAAAGTTGCAAAATTCCTTATTCGCTTTTTTCCTAATCAGGTACTTTCAGGTAGGTCCAGCTCTATTCCAAGCCTAATTCACACCCAGGCCCATACAAAGTAAAAATATCGGAAAATCCATCTAACAAATCTACCATTTTTGATGAAAGCTCTTAGCCGTTACCACTTGTTACAAACTCCCATTGTCGCCCATCATAAGCGATGTGACGCATTTCGCCGCACGGGTATGCATCACCATGTTCGCCACAAAGCGAATCGCGAACTTTCATCGACCTACTTCCTTACGTAACAATCTCGCCCTGCGAGATGAATCATCGACGTTACTCCGCAATATTTTATTCCCGCGAAGAATTCCTTAATGAGATTCAGACCCTTGTTCAAAAGGCCATTAATCTTTAAGTCGGCTCAAAACGCTTGCCAAATCCAATAATACTGGTCCGTTCCGATCGTAACCTGCATTAGGGAGATACGTGATAGGTACAGCGTAGACACTAATTGCATTAGACGTCGACTAATTGCATTTTATTACTTCGTTCTTCTAAGAGGTTTAATTTTTATCAAGATCATAGTGGCACGGCTTATAGGGAAGGTTCTCTGATTTAGAATCGAGTGCATTGTAAATGTAGCACGGGATATATAACACAAAACTAAGAGTCAATTTAATGACTCAAATTACAAATCAGTGTTATAGAAGGGTTATAGATGACTACAATCGAATTGTAATAGTACAAAAACGTTATAAGACAATGTAGGTAATCGCTTATTTTCCGCATGACTGGTTACTCGCTAGAGTGGCGCATTTGCTTGCCGATAAAGCTGGATGTTAAAAGAACTTGCGCATCCATTTTCTAAAGCTGAACCTTTCCTGTACCTACTTTTAAATCTAAACAGTTGACTAAAATGGAAAATAAAACTAGAATTTCGTATCTCGGCATTGATACTGAATATTTCTCATTACTACTTAAACCTACACCACCTCCCTTCACTTTTACCAGTAGATTATTAAAATTTCTAGAAATACCAACTAATTGCTCAGCATATTAAGAACATAATCATCTAATAAACTAAGATCCTCAACACGAAAACAGCGAGTCGGAAACAATTCGCCGACCCGCGTGCGGTTCCTCTCGACAAATCGCTTGTTCACGCTCCTCTCCAGCTGTCAAGAGCACGAATTGAATTAGCATGCATGTTAACATACTGCCGGTGGCCCAAAAACACTTGTACCGAATACTGACATCACAAAAAGATACCTCGCATCATGCAGACATACCGCCGCTTATTTGAACACACGAGAACAAAACAAGTCCACAACAAAACATTACGTTATTTAAAAAAGAAAATAAGGTTGTCTGGAAGATGCGAGATAAACAACTCGCCTTTATTACACAAGGGATAAAAGGAAAATGATAAAAGCTGAGCATAATATAATGAAGCGATACAGAAGCGTGTGCTAATATATCCCGCTCGTGTACAATAGGTACACGTCGAAATCTTAGGGGTGAAATTACAGTGTTTGGGCGAAAGGCGAAATACATTACCACAACATCCCATTTGAGCAATAGCAAACACGCCCCACCCCGTAACTATCTCTCTATTGGCGAAATTGTGTTTACGTCCATAATGTTGTTTGAGCATATCCTCGAATCTTTCACTTTGCTCGTCAGTTTCGTCTAGTCAACCCGTCAAGTCGACCCTGGTGGTAAATTGGTAATGCTCGCATATGCAAACAGGGTCGGATCGTTTGGATCAGCTGAGTGGTTCAAAGGTCAGTTCCCGTGTCGTCGACCCCCGGGCAATCGATTCCGTTTCCCGGCACGGTGGTCCATTGAACACGCGTGCGGCGCCCCACGGCCTTCCCTTCGACACACCCTTGCTAATGGCGGCGAGTGCGTCCCGGCGAACACTCACCCGGCTGTTTATGCGACTTGTTAACGTCACGGAGATAGCTGTTGAATGTAAGACGAATTGTGGTTAAAGCACTTATAGCCAGGCCTTTGCTATCTCGTTTGGTATGTGATGAAGCACGCCTGTTTAGAAACAGCTACCTCTTTCGCCTTGAAAAGTCCAGATTATACTATTCGGGGAACTTAGTCGCCCAAACCTTACACGTAGATAAAGAATTTGCTTTTCGTTATAGATCATTAAGCACAGTATAGAAAGGATCTTTCTATACTCAGCCTTAGGTCATTTGATTCATATCGACTAAGCACGTTCTGCCTTGAACCCTGTTCGTTGGGAGGGGTATCTACAAGGCCGCATGTCGTATTCCGTCTGGCAACAGTCTACGATGTCTGGGTCAGGGTGGTCAGCTTCTTGTTGATTGAGATCGACTATTTACATGACGCAGTAAGTGATGAAGGACTTCGTTTTGTACATTCAGTCTGCGTAAGAAAGAATGCTCTGTCTTGGATAAGCAGTATGGCTTAAGTAGTGTAGTCGAGTGCCTTCTAAGTACATGTACATATTTTCCCTCATAACATTTGACAAGCAAAGCGAAGAAGGTACTTTATAATAATGTATCCCATGGGTATATTGATTAATTGGGTTTTCTGAGGCGGTAATTAAAGCATATCCATTTCGTAGAAATTCACTATCCAGCAGGACAGTGGCGTTCGGAATCCGATATCTTGATATATTACTGCGAGGGACGTCTTTTACAACCCTAGGGGCGCCAGAGGTGTGGGCTTCTCCCCTTCCTACCAAATAATAATATATGACATTAATAATGCAATTCAGTTGTTCCTATGTTTTATTAATGACAGTTTTATTGTACGGTCGTATAATACCTACTATGTTCAAGTATTAAATTTAGTTAACAATAAATCACCTCTTACGTTTACAAATGTTTAACACGATATTTTGTACTTGAAGTACTATACAAACATGTATATATAAATTTAAGCTCTTTTCGACAACGACCATACTTGTTATTGGAGTAAAGTTATTGGTGCGAATGGGAATGCGCTGGTTGGCGCTATTTATAAAAGTCCGGGGTTCCCGAGACCTTTACAAACACAGCTCTTACCGATATGCTCTACAAACGGCGCCATAAACCCGCTCCGATGAAAACATCCATATTCTATAACGCGAGCAGTTCCGCGTCCTAGCTTAGCACACGGAACACGATAAAGCTTTATCGATATCTCCGTCCCTTTTATACCCCTAGCGAAAGACAAAGACGCCGATATCGTGATGTGTCACTGCATCTTCAACGAGATATCATATGGAATTCTTCTTAGATGCTTTCATGTAGGTCATGTAGTGATAAAAGTTGAACCCAATTATTTTGTAATCGGTTTTTGACCGGGAATATGGTAGTAAGTAGCATTAAGTAAGTGGTTGAAGTTTCATTGATGCTCTACCAGTGCTACAGGACCCTATGACAGCAAGAATTATTGTAGGATGGACGGTCTGCGAAATGCATTCTGTGTCTGCTGAAACGATGACGACGATGATCAAGTACCGATGTTAAATCGAGATCGGAGTACATTTACACGTTGCTCTTATAAAAGTCACCACTGTCACAGTCATAGACCACTCAATCGTGGTCTTACCCCGTTTGTTTATTTTACGTCGGCGCCGGCGCAGGTAAACCTAAATCATGGTGGTCATTAATCCGTGCTCTCATTCGCAACGCATCAGCTGATCGCGGGTCACGCCCTCGGCGCGAGCGGTGAAAGTGGTCCGTTATATTTATATCCTGCAGAGTAGACGCGGGCGCATGGGCCCCGCGCGCCCCGCGCCCCGCTCCCGCTATACTTAGGCGGACGGGCTTGCCCAGCAAGGGCTGGATACAGCGGAGATATTGCACCTATACAATTTTGACGTCTGTGCGCCAATATAATTGAGAGGTATTCTGATCACCAATACAGAGTTCTCGAGTCTAGCTTAGCTGTAGTCACTCCCAGACAAAATATTACAAAAAGTTGAGTAGGTAAGTTTATGAATCTTGTAACCTAGCTTATCTATATTATTCAATACTGTGAGAGCCAGCTCTATGTAGAGACCCTATTTCATTATTTTTCAGCATTTAATTATGCATTTTTATGCATTATTACATTTTTAAATATATACTTAGCAAGCATATGACCGCTATCTCACTGATGGTCAGTGACAATGCTTTAGAGGATGGAGTCTTGAATCAGCCTTATTCACTCTACCCTTATATCAAAGTTAAAACAATAAACAGATAGAACAAATATTGATTTATGAATCAAGCACTATCCGCTGCCGGGATTCTTGCGCGGTAGGCGTGCGCCCGCGCCGCCTCGCCCGTCACGTTGCATTATATTCTACGCATTATTGAGTTGCATTCGAGTTTATTTATGAATATACTCGGTGTGAACGCCCCTTAGATGAACTTGCTTAGCAAACGAATAAATTCGTCAACATATCCCGCCCTCTTCGGGAAACTGTGTAGGTACTGAGCATCCATAAAACATAACGCAAATGCTAGTTGCACAATAAACTATATGGAAATCCGAGCTAAATGTGTTTTCGTTGTAAGGACGACGCATACACTTTCCATGCCCATTGCGCCCCTTTTTCTAATGGATAATTTTAATATAAGTATAAAAAGAAACTAAGCAGAAGCTCCGACGAGACGTTCTAATAAAAACAGCACAGACGTGTCTCTAGTTCCCTGTCTATTTCAATTTGCGTCGCAGAGGTATAAACTTGACCGCACAAAAACGGCGGGGGAATGTCGTATGCACTTTTAAGGCTTCTCGCAGGGCGAAGCGACATAAAATACCTTTTAAACACGCTGTTGCAGCCTTTAGTATCACAATTGTAGCGCGAAGCTCCTTCATGCATGGAGCAGGGACCTTGATGTTTCAAAGCCATTTTATAAGTAGTGTACACCACAACAAAGGCATTGGAATAATATCGTGAATAATTAAAAGAGTTTTAAAAGGAAAAGTATATTTTTTGTTGTGGTGTACATTTTACCGGCGATAGTTGGCGATAATACCAGCGCAATGGCAATAATAACAGCTGAAAGGGTTATTTAATTCAACTTTTAACTAATCTGTTTTTTTGTTATGCTACTCAATGATAAACGAGCAGCCCACCTGGTTTTAAATGGTAACTAACGCCCATAACATTATGATTACACCTATACTGCCAATATTAATTCCGAAAACGATTTGATAACTATTCGTCTATGGTATAATATTAAAACACTATTTATTTTTCTTTTGCTCTACCATCAGCAGACTGGGCAAGACTACCAATTAGGGCATTAGTTCCCAGAAGCCAAACATGTGTGCCGTTGTTAATATAACGAATTATTCTTTAAAAGTCACGCGAACGTTCCATTCTAGATGAATGAAGCTTGATATGATATTAGGACGTACGTCTCACCTAAATAACGACAGCCTGACTGAGTATTTCAATCATTTAATCGGTCATTAAAATGGGAATAAAGTTAATGTAATGATTACACGCGTTAATCCTGCCTTTACGATTTTAGGAAGGCGTAAAATAAACACCTGCGAATAATTTCCGAGAAGTAAGTAGGTACAGACGTATTCGCCATTATATTGATAAATTAATATTATTTTAGCGTTCAACCGCATTCATAACTTGGGATGATATGAGTAAATTAGCAAATATACACACGTGTTACAAGTTTGTTCCTTTATGTACAAAATTGTGTTTATTCTTCGCTATTTTACCTAAATATGTACCTACACTTTAATTCATAAGTCCTAACAATGACAGTATGGCTTTTGGCGGATTACAGCAAGATATGAAAGAACGGATACATTGGAAGTGTCTCCGCGTGGGGGAACATCGATTCATTGTAAACAGCTTCTTTCCTCGCGTGGCTCTTAAAAAAATAAACAAAGAATGTTGCCACCAAAAATAATTATGTGGGTCAACCGAATCCACTGACGGGAACATAAAATTAAAAATACTTTTTCAAATGTGACGCTAAACATTCGCATGGCATAACAATGGCGAAGCGGTATTGTTGTATGAAGGATGTTCAGTCAGTGATTCAACTAAGAATTTATAATCTGAAGGGTTCTGTATCTGAGATTCGAAGTGTGATTTATTGATAACAAACAGATTAAGTTATCAGTTATGATAGCTCTAGTTTTACAATGACTATTCTGCAAAAGCCGTGCATAGTGTTGGATCTAAACACAGAGAATTTGCCATTTTGCCAATTTCTGATAAGTTCTGTAATTAAATAAATGTAAATTAAAAAATTTAACCTACATTTTTTAATTAAGCAATAATTAAGATGTTTTAACTAAACCTACTAACCTAACCTAACCCAACCAAGTTTACGTATACTCAAATATTTTCTAAACTACTGAACCGATTTTAACGAAACACAGCTAAGAACCATCTCGATTGAATTAGCTTTCAAATGGAGAAAACCGCATAAAACTCGGTCCATCCGTTCGGGAGTTACGATGCGACAGACAGACAAAGCCACAAAGCCACGGTGTTTCTACGTCAAACTCTTCAAACTCATAACACCCCTCTTTCTTCATCGATAGTTAAACAGAAACTTATCAGGCACCCGTCATCGAGTCATAACCATCGAGTGCGGTATTCTAATAAATCACAGTGATGAGCATAATGGCGATAGCCCGATGACCGGCCGTAGTGTCGAACGGAAGTGCGCCCGCGCATGAGTCACCGGAACGGGCCACTGCCGAACCGCGCTTCACCTGGGGCCGTGCACAGAATACTGATCACACAATCCGATCACAATCTCCATTTACATTGATCATCACATCACAAATTACATGCAATTTAGATGCGTCGGTACCATCCTGTGCAATGAGCAGAATAAACGGAACAATGTCCAACAATTACGTTCGCTTTTCTTATGAATGAACCACGTCGTACATGCAAATTACGCTTTGAAGTCTTGCCAAAAAGAAATCCCATATCGAATCGGCTTTGAGATTTAAGATGTCCAATTAATGTTTGTTTTGGCAAGTTTATTCTGCACTTCATCTTTATTCTGTGTTTAGTGGCTGTTTATGGCCACTGGATGTAATTGAGTACTACATAAAGGCCTATCCATACGAACTCTGACATTGCATTTATTAAGCAACATAATTAGCATGTGTAAGAGATTCTTATACAAATAAAGCTTTAGTTTAGCCGCAACAATGGTGCATTATAATGTTAACCTAGCGCGTAAACACTCTGAGAGCAACAGTCAACAGATAAGTAAGGTTCACGTAACGCGAATGCTTATCGTCGATGAACGAGGATACAACTCCAAACTGAACCAACCGCCTTATATAAACAGTTAGTTTTTCTTGGCTTTAATGTCCCGGTTGTGCTCTCGCGCAATGAGGACCCGGGGTCCTCCTTGACCATGATCCAGGATTTGGCAGATCAGATAATTACAGCGACTGCCATCTGACCTCCGTGACCCTAATACCAGGGGAAACTGACCAGATTGGATCATGTTACACATTCAGTCGCCTGAAGTGCAGGTTTCATCACGGTGTTTTACCTCACCGTAAGAGCATCGGTTAGTATTAAATTAATGTACATAACTCAGAAAAGAGTTATTGCCGCAGTGGGATTCGAACCCAATACCTATCGCTTAAGTATCGGACACCTTAACCGCTCGGCCACCGACGCTCTATTTTGAAACGTGGGCTTAAATGTTTATTCAAAAACAACATAAACTGACAAAAACGTGGCTGTGTTTAATTAGTGTTTTCGCGGGTTTGTGCGTTCATGGCTCTGTCTGGTCTGGAAATCTATATTTGTCGGCAAGATGCAGCTTCCGGCCGGTGCAGCCGCGCGAGTGCACCGGCTGTGAATAAAAATTAGCAGGCACAAGCGATCGGATTTCCAATCGGATAAAAATATTATTAAACAGATGCATTGAGGTGTACGGTTGCATTTCGGGGATCCGCTTTGGGAGTTATTAGGAAGTTTCCGACCGAGGCTAGAATAAGTTCTAAAATGAAAAATATTATTTCACAACAAGCTTTTATTGCGCGGTATAGTACCTTCCGACTTCATCATCGGATCAGCTCCATGGTACCATATTAATGTATTTAATCATATCCTATCATTCAAACTACATAGGTATACCAATTTGATCTCAATCAGATACCAACAAATGGTCAAATGGTTTGTAAAATAAAAGATAGTAAAAATGATTGGATAAGCTTATACAGCCCTATCTAACCCTAAACTAAGCAAAGCTTGTACTAAGGATCCAATGAATATGAATCGCACCTTTAACTGTATTATGGAAATGTTCCAGCGGAAGGTGCAACACAATGTCTGAAACAGCTTGTGCATTTTTGTAACCTTAAAAACACATGTGCTAAATAATGAGTAAAATTCGCGGAAAGGTGGCTTTAGCTTGTTGGCGATGTTATCACCGTCTGCAATCTCCAGTTGACTAACGCGCACAATAAATATCGCACGTTTTTAGGTCATCGCGGAATACGATGAAATAAATGAGCAAGTAATAACCACTAATTTGGTGAAAAAGTAATTGGTGATGAAGGAAAGTGCGTTGTGTGTTGGATGGAAAATGATAGATGCTGATTGGAAAATCAACAGTTTACTGATTTAATTTATTAAAAACAAATTTCGATAATCACTGGGTAGTTAATATGCCGGTCGCCACGCCGAGGTCCCGGGTTCAATTCCCGGCCAAGCAAAAGTTGAAATGATGAATTTTAATTTCTGTTACGGGTCTGGGTGTAGTATGCATAATAAGTACTTTGGGGCTAGATGGCGCTGTGTGAATTTGTCCAAGCATATATTTATTATTTATTTATTATCTAAAGACGAGTCAATACGTCAGTAAGTAAATAAGTGATGTAGTATAGATATAGTTTCTTAAGTATAGATACTTCTGTTCAGGGCGGGAACTTCTGTTGAGCCGAAATCTACATTTCGGTTTTCATATATCAGAAATGATGTAGTGTCCCTACCTACTCGTATACATTTTGCAAAACAAGAGCATAATGTAGTGGTAAACCAAATCACGAGCTCATAAAATCAAACCAGTCTGGCCACCGAACTTACCTAATTGCCGCATTGCCTATACAATTGAGAGCAATACAGCCAATACTGCTGCTTTATTTGATGAATATCATCATCACAGCCCACAACAGTCCGCTGTAGGACTTAGGGCCTCTCTCACGAATGGGGACGTTATTGCCCTAATCTCCACGCTTTGCAGGCGGATTGGAGATCGCAGTGTTATAAATTGCTGCTGCAAATTTTCCAGCCTTCGGAGACTGTAGATCTTTTGCCTCGAAAACATTAGTCGCCTTGTACGACATCCTTGGTGATACTCTACTCTGCCGGACACCACACGGCCACTTTTTGATAAATATGCGATAGTTAAAATCTACTACCAGCTCGTATGCTGTAGGTACTGATGCTGATCACCTGATTGTGATGCAAATAAGCAGATTGCGCACACCTCGTCATTTCCCGTTTAATTATCACGAGCCTCGACTTTGACAAGGTAATTTTCACATGCAAATTATTAGCCAACCTGAACAGCTACCAAACTAACGCAGCTAAATTACCCCGGTTTGATAACCGGTCAGCGATGTGTTGGTACGTTAATTTTTGGTAAGCGAATTGTGATTTTTGTCAGTGCTTTCCACAGCGGCCCTGTGATCAATGACTTTTCTCTGAGTTACGTACATTAGTTGAATGCTAACCGATGCTCTTACGGTGAGGGAAAATATCGTGATGAAACATGTACATTCAGGCAATGTCACGGAGAACAGATGGCAACCGGTCTACTGTAATTACCTGATTTGCCAAATCCTGGATCATGGTCAAAGTTCTCGTGTGCGAGAGCACAACAGAGACATTAACACCGAAATAAAATAAAAAAAGGCAAGTGTCTCTAACGATACCCCATTAAAAAATCAGCCCTTTACTTATTAGTTACAACCCCTCGAAATCCATATAGGTAAACATTGTAGGTACGTAGACTGTACAATTAATTAATTGAAAATTTGTTAAGTCCTTGGCTCCGCTGTATTAAAAAGGTAAAGTAAAAATGACCTTTAACGTAGGTACCAAGTTCTTAGATCTCGAGTTGTACAATAATTCGATACAAAATAGTGTATTTGCATTAGGTTCACTCAATTTCCTAAATTTCCTTAGGTGATAAACGCAGGTGACATAATTTGAATGACACGACTGTTTTGAGTGCAGACTCATGCTACTTGGAAATAAATAAATACCTACTAGAATGAGTATTGATTAATCATTTAAACCAAATGTGTTTTACTAATTTTTAACCGACTTCAAAAAAGAGGAGGTGGGCAATTCGGTTGTATGTTTTATGACGTCATGTCATAGTATCTAACCAAAAAATTATTAAAAATAAAATTATGTAATACTAGCGACCCGCCCCTGGCTTCGCACGGGGTTTTTGGCTTTTCTTATATTTAAACATTTAGGAAGAAACTCTCGTAACTGATGGTGAAAACATATGGTTTAGGAACACTTATATTATGTTTTGCGCCGCTCGCTATTTTCAAAAGCTGTGATACAAAAAATTTCCTTATTTTATGAGCAAAATACATTTCACTTTGATTTGTTCTCACGCTTTTTGCTTCTGAGTTTAGTCAAATGTAATAAGAGCATTAGCGGAAATAGATACAGACAGACAGAACATACGCGGAAAGTGACTTTAATTTAAACTATGTATAGATACCGTCTCGGGGGACCAATCATCTCCCAAGACTGTTCAACAGGGTCCTCGAGGGAACAACGAAAAATTTAAAATGTCTACGAAGCTTGCTACAATATGTAGCAAGCTTTTATTTACAATATGAACAAAACAAATAAATAAGGTATTAAAATAGTAGGAATTTATATACTTATAATTAACAATTATAATGAACCGCGATGGAAGTCAAGCTGATAATAACGTTATTAAACTGGCTCTTTATTAGCAGTAAATTTTGAACGGGTATAAAATATATCCAATACCGATGCTGATTATAATGCGCCAACACCAGTGGCGGATGTTTCGAATGTAATTAGTAGGCGGGAATAGAGATAGACTTGGTTGCATAGTTACTGCGGCCTATATTTGGGTCAGCGTACGACCTTTATAGTTCCACGCACGTGGCTATTGAATTACGTTAAAAGAATGAATTTAAATAATAAATTTAAACCTATGGACTAGGTAGTTACAAAATATGGAATAATAACGCCATACTGTTCTAGCGAAATACAAAGAATTGTACAACAACGTAAGAATAGAAATGTTGAGACGTAAATAAACGAAAAAAAAGCTTGTCAACATCTCGGAAAGCATCTGTCTGTCGTTCCGGAATGTTAATGGTAATTTCGTGGACGCTGGCATGCCCGGCTAGCTCAGTCGGTAGAGCATGAGACTCTTAATCTCAGGGTCGTGGGTTCGAGCCCCACGTTGGGCGAAATATATTTTTGTTGTAATTCCGATCGTTATTTGTTTATCCTTGAATGACAATGTTTTTCTTCAACGCCACCAGTTTGAATGTATTTTTTGTTAATTATGCTGATACAATAAAATTTAAAATAGCAAAAAAGTTGTGACAAACCTTACGATTCACGATCACAACAATAACACATAAAAGGGTGTGATAAAAACTATACCGCACTCTGATACGGGAGCGCGTTCTTTAGAACCCCGGGCGTGGAACAAAGCCCCATCCTCGGAAAGAGGTAGACAATGCATATCTCTTGCATTCAGCAGGATATCCCAACAGGCCCGGTTTGAGAATGACTATACGGTCTTTTGTTTCGTTTGGTTCTGTTTTATTGGTGTTTGTTTACTTGGCGCTGTACTAACGGGGGTACCTACTGAGATAAGGCGCTGCATCAAGATTGTTTAAGCAGAGTAAATGTTTTGATAAACTATCATCGTGTGGTAGGTATAAAATGTAACTTCAATGGAATTGCTTTTATTTTGTAACTTTTAAAAAGGTTGAAATGAAATGATATGAGGTGCATGAATTTGAGATATCATCGTCTTTTCAAAACACTTTTTAGACTTTGCGGGCGCCGTAGGTTATCCTACGTCATCATGTAGGTACTATAGATATATTCCACATTTTTTAGTTCTAGAAAAGAGGTTAAGTAAGTAGGTACTAGCTAAGAAAAGTCGAATCATTGTGGCACCAAAACAAACTTTTTTTTGTGCCAGTTTGTGGCTCTCCTAAACCTCTAATATCGCTACAAAATGGATTTTTTTCTTGTACTTTATGTCGTAGGACGTAGTAACATACGGCGCCTTCACAGCCTATTTATACCTACTAAAATATTTACTGAAGCAGGTACAGCAGGAGACTAGTCACAGAGCACTATAAATAGTGTCAGGCAACAAGTGGCGGTTGCGGCGGCAACAAAGGCGATCGATGCAACCATATTTTATGACTGAGTTAAACCTACACTTATCTAAACGAGCGAACCTTTCAACACCTTTCAACCACACTTTTCTCAAAATGGCAAGCGGGTCTTTAAATCTTCAAAATGATTACCAAGTTTCGCAAACTAGAATGTCAATAATCTAAACTACGAAATCTTCACTACATAGTATAAAACAAAGTCGCTTTCTCTGTCCCTATGTCCCTTTGTATGCTTAAATCTTTGAAACTACGCAACGGATTTTGATGCGGTTTTTTTTAATAGATAGAGTGATTCAAGAGGAAGGTTTATAAGCAAGAAAAATGGGTAGAGGGTGGGTAGGTGTACGTGAACGAAGTCGCGCCGGGTCCACTAGTTATCTTATAAAATAAAGTCGATTCTCGCCGTCTGTATCTATGTATCCTTAGATCTTTTAAACTACGCAACGGATTTTAATGCGGTTTTCAACAATAGTTAGAGTGATTCAAGAGGAAGGTTTGTAAGCACATTTATAAGAGAAAAGAACGGTAGGTAGGGGTAAAGTAGGTGTACGCGAACGAAGTCGCGCCGGGTCCACTAGTACATTTTTGAACAATGAACGCACTTGAGCGCATAAGTGACGGGAATATACAATTAGGCATACAGAAAATTCGGAATTTTTAAAATTATCCTTGTCTTACTTGCGATTTGTAGTGCAGTTCGCACTTATGCCGCTGCAACTTGTTATTCTTCTCGTAAAGTGAACTAATGACAGTATCAGCCATTACCTTGTTGTAGATTGGCAAACAACGTGCGATCATGGCAGTTACAGCCAGACAGGGCTATTTCACGTGGCTGTGGGTTTATAACTAGCGTAGGTGGCGCGCTGCCTTTCGCAGATTTAAATCTAAATTGAGTAGGTATCTCTAATCTGTCTCTCAAGACAAGTGAAACTCATAATATTGTACCTACCTATAAGCGGATGCTGACTTCCTCCGAATATTACAAAATGTCTACAGTTTGATTGAGCTTGATAGGATTGGCGTGTCATCTGAGATGAATAATAACTAATAATATAAATAGCAGAATTAAAAAAGACGTTTATATAGTTATATAGGAGCTCGTTAGAGGGATTCCTAAGGAGTGTAGGACTTCTTACGTATCCTTAGATGTCTTATGTAAATATAAGACACTTATCAATACATTGGATTGGTCATATTTGAATAATAACACAATAGTGTAAAGGAAGAGCATATAAACCAAAGTTTAACTGGTAGAGTTGAACTTGTCAAGTTCAAAACAAAATCTTACCCAACCAAAATCTTTTTAAAACGAGGGCTGCATTCACAATACACCCAGAGTGTATATGAATACGCAAAACATTGCAGCACTGCATGCCCTACCAGTTATCACTTACATAACTAAGGTTCAAGACAAACACGGCCTAGTTGTGAGAGCGGCCGCAGGAAGCCGCTAACCACCGTGGTCACGGCGTGTTTAAGCTGTAATTAAATCGAGTCTAAATCTGATGCCGCGATGAACCCACTTCCCTCTGGAACCGACTCATTCAACTTTTCTTTGGCTATAATATTGTGAAGGCTAGTATAGGTGAAGTTATGTAGACGAGCGTCTCTGGAACTACGGGGTTTACTGAACTAATTCATGAGTATTTCGAAAATATCTCGAAAAGTGTAACAGAATTTAACTCCATACTAAATTCCAAACCGTAGATATAATCATTAGGTATTAATAAATAAGAAAACATTAATCGTTTTAACGAAAGGAAATGATGAGCAACTATACATCATCAATCTCAGCTAAGGTTGCCTAAGCCCTCTACTGAGTTGTGGCCCCGTGGCTACGATTCCGCGTAATAAATTTAACTCCGGTTATAAATAGTTCCGCGGGACCCCGGGACCTCACTGCATTATACAAATGTAGTCTTCCTCCCGGAATTCCAAACACTACTTGCAAACCGAGTGCTCGGACCGGGCCACTGAAATTTGGTCGGATTTTTCACAATTTGTTACGGGCCGTGAAATAAATGACACCGCGGCGTCTTCCCGCCACGAGGCAGCCTCCCACTCGTCACTTAGCCCATTAATCTCCTCACGAACCGTCCGTCCGTCTGTCACTGCCAGTAATCTAATACGATACGCCAGCTTTTTGTCCCCATATTACTTGCACACTGGAAATACGCCCTAAAATGGCCGTTAATCCGTCAGTGGATAACGGCCCCTTTTAAGGAAGAATCAAACATTCCGGAGATAAAAGGGAGGCATTCGACGCCGGGATGGGAGCCTTATTGACGGAAATAGCTATGGGAAACAATCCGCATTCACTCTCTTTCTTTGATAAAAATATGAACAGATATCCTGTTAAAGCTATCATAAATAAGTACTTAGGTGGTGAGTTTAGTAGACTTGTCTGAATATCTTAATAAATAGCTAGACGGAATAAAACTTTATCGCTTTAACAAAGTTTAAGTCTTGTTAAAAACTAAATGCATGAATATTGACTTAAACTACGTTCCACCTATTTTAAAGTGCTTCCTCGAAATTGGATAAAAGAGGCAGTCTGATAAATCAGGTTTAGTTAGATCCAGATAACTCTGACAATGGCGGTATTATAAGCTGCCAGTTTCCGGCGGGGCAGACGAGACAAAAGTTCACAAGTTGTGTAGACATCTCGCTGCTGCTTAGTATGCATGAGCCGGAGTGTGGGGACGCCACTACATGTAAATTATGCTGCACATACCTAGTCGACTTTATTTATTAACGAAAACTCTACACCGATGGATATCTAGGGGCATAGCTCAGACCAAATAAGAAATAAAGACGGCGCGCTGTCAACAGTGAAATGAGGCCCGGTTTCGTAAACATATGTACCACGGGGTAGTTTGGTCGTCAATGTGTGCGTGTGATCTTGCACGTACACACAGCAAGGTGTAGTTTTGCGTGCGTCAGTATGTTGTTCACAAAGGATTCAGTTTTTAGTATAGTATATATAAACTCACCGCTGAATTCTCGTGATGCGCGCTGCGAGGCAGTCGATGGGGCGCGGGCGCGGGCGCCGCGGCGGCGGCCGCCAGCGCGGCCAGCAGCAGCCCCAGCACGGCGACGGCGCGCACGCGCACGCCCATTGTCCTCCTCACTTCCATCCACTCCCGGCTGTCCCGCACGCATTTGAATTTCAAATCGGCGGCACGCCTTGAGCTCCCATATACGTCGACCTCAACCCTGTTTCTGGTAATCGATTCGTTTCCGTATACGTCTCCTTTCTTATGCAACGCGCATCGATCGCTCTCGGCGATTGTGCATAAGCTTCGCCTTTCTATTTGGAATTCGCATATATCTTTATTTGGTACCTTATAGCTATCTAAATCAATGGGATTGTTTGTTTCGTTTATATTATTAAAATTGGAATGATTTGCATTAGCCACAATCTGTCTGTTTCTAGCTACTGCAGGGATGTGCGCATTCGTGTTCGGTTGTTGCGTCGCCATCGTTGGCATGTTTGGGTTTGTCGCGGTGCGTCCGCGCTGGTGCGAGAGTGCGGAGTGGCGCGGGCTGCCGGCGGCACCTGTGGCGTAGTCCATGGCAGTAGGCGCCGGCGTCAGCTGGGCATGTTCGCGGCTGGTGCGTGCTAGTGCGTGCGGCACTTTATCGACATGCTTCCTGTTACCGTGTTCCCGATTAATTTCTCTGCGGACGGGATGCGTGCGGCGCGCTGCGTTATCGCGCGACGTGGGCGGCGTGCCTGTTTGTTCTGTACTTGTAATATTCTTGTGTATGCACAAGATATCGAAGCGATTTCTGCAACAAAAAGAAGATAATGTTTGGTGACCGCAATCTGATAAGCGCAGGTGTACGCACTGATTTGCATTTACGACCGCGAGGTTGTTAACCGGTAAAGTATTTCTCAGTTGTCGAATGAACAAAAGGAAGTAGTATTTTTAATTTGGTGCCCTCAATTTCACTACATATTATAAAACAAAGTATCACGCCGCGTCTGTCTGTATGTCTATTTGCGATAGACTCAAAAATTACTGTAAGGATGGTTACAATAATTACAATTTCTTAAGGTTAATAGTATCTACCCGTGCGAAACCGGGGTGGGTCGCTAGTACACAATAATTTATTCGTTAGGTATTTCGCATATTATAAAGCTACAGTCTAGACTAGGATTTTTTTTTACTGTTTCTTACATAGGTACTTGCGCCTTTGCGCGATTATAAATTGATATTTTTTTATCCTGTTATGCATAACTTTTGTGTGTGCGATAAAGAGTTTTTACTTACTTAATTACTTGAAAAGCAAGATGGATAGACAACATTATGCGATGAGAACGCAACGAAACCTTGATAACGAACAACAGGATATCCACAAGATAAAGAAAGCTTTGACAAGAAGCTGTTGCTGATAAACACTTGACATAACACTGACGATAACAATACAGAAGTAAATTATGTTGCCGATAACACCTGCCCTTAACATAAATCTTCGTTTTACGGCAACTTCAAACTGATTATACAATGATGTTAATTACTGACAAGTTCCCTGAATAAGTTCAAACTGAGTATTGGTTCATTGCTGTTTCATAATGAGACTTACTTATAAACAACTCATGTTGAATCATACAGCAGGTAGTATCAGGTAGTTTTTTGAGTACAAAAGAATATGACTTGACAAGACTCAGAGTCGAGAAATATAAGTTATCTGAAGTGCGAGTCGAATTCAAATACAAAGGGTTCCATACCAATAACGCAAATAATTGTGTTTGTGCTACAATAACAACAAAAGTTAATTTAGCTGTACTTACTGTAAGCAAAACAAATATAAAATTTAACATTCAAAGTTATAATTTACAAAGAAGTGAGCAAAATAAATAAATACTCAACCAACCCAAAATGAATTCCCATAGAAAAATGATGTTAGAATCTCGTTGCTAAACTCGTATCCAATGGGTGCAGTTAAGGTGTATTTACGGCCTTGTAGGAGATTGCCCTACATTTCAACGTAAGCAGATTAGATGACTCAGAGTGTAATCTCATTAAATATATTATGCATATGCATAAGCAGGTTACCTAATTCTAAAAAAAATTCCAGCAACTTTACCAGAATAGCGAACAGTGTGAGATCCTGCATTATTTCTTTATTTGAGCGATTGTCGGACAAAGCCGAGTCGTTGTCAATTTTATCAAGTCAAATGTTACTAAATTAAAAGTAGAACTGTATCATCAAAACCTCGCAATGCCAACTTCAATACAGCCATCACAATATTAGCTCATTAAGTAACCGTACTCAAATAAGAGCAAGTAAGTAAATAAACCAAGAGCTCGGCCTAAACACAGCGGTGGTAGATCAAACAACGCTGAAGCTGAAACAGCGCTGGCTCGTCTTAGGCTTAGGATATGCGTGTGTGGGCAAGACAAGACGCAAGTGGATCTAAGTACGACTATTTATACCAGACGCAGAGATAATTACGGCGTCCACACACATACAAACTACAAATAAATCATATGGCGAGCGACGCCGCGGTCGGAGCGATGCACGCGGAATTGGGATGATACGCTAAACACGTGTCGCCAAATGTTTGGTGGGTACGTTGAATATGATTTTGCATTGTACGGCCGTTAACAAGACGTTGTCCTGGCGATTGGCGATGTGTTCTGGTCAGCCATCAAAACGAGAAAATTAAGTCGTCACGAAAAGTGAGGTGGAAGATGTAAGAAGTATTCGTTGCTATATACTGTTTACTATTATTAGGAAAGGTTTATAAGGAAACCATTGTAGTCGAGTGTTGATTAATAAGGAAACCATTATACCTAGAAAAGTGAGTACCTGAAGTATAATTACCTAAAGTATAATAATTAATAGAAGCATGAGAAGAAACTACGAAATACAGATGGGAGGAACTAACAAAACTATACAGTAAAAGAATTTAAATATTAAGTATAAACAATGTTCTATGTTATAAAAAGTAAATAATATAAATATACTTACACTATGTCAACACGCTGAAAACACCAAAGAAAATCATGAAATAAATGCAACTCTTCCTTTACAGTGGTAGAGCTTCCTTTCGCTTTCAACACACGAGAGCGAGACGGCAAAGCTGTTACAGCTGAACACTGAAAGCACTGACAACTTTACTCAAATTCACAAAACTCGAATATAAACTCGAAAAGTAAAAGCTAAATCGATCAGGGGCTGCGAGAGAAATCGATAACTGAAACAACTCGTGGTACCGGTACGCGGGCTCTAATATGGACTTAACGATATTGGATTTGAATAAAAGCACCGTGTTCCGAGTCCGATTGGGGCGAGTTTCGTAATGAAAATAAACAGTGTCCACGAGCGCTGCGCCGGCACGCGCTATCCGCGACCACGCGCCTCTCGACTACTAAACTTCGGGTGAACGGAACACCAGTGAACTTTAGTGCATGCGCGCCACTGGCTGTGTGCGCCGCCCGGCTGTGTGCGTGCGCTTTGTGGGTTATTATTGTCGACGCACAATGAAGTGCGTACAAGGAGCAATTTCGTTTGATTAAAATTTCTTTCGGTTTTTGCGTTGCTGCCTTTGTTTTCCGAAGCTTCTGTACGGGCTTTGTGCTCGATGAGGGGGAACTTATTAGTCGGCAATTCGGTGGTCCGAAGCATGCAGTGGCATACAATTAACACAATGCGCCTACCGTCGGAAACAAAACACAAGTGCGCCGGCAAAGGCTCTCAAAAAACGAGTTTTGTATTGGCTTCTTTTTTAAACCTTTGCCTAAAGAATTCTCTTATTAGAAAGACAGATAGCATTATAATTTTCAAACAAAAGATAGGTACGTACGACATATCTACGCCCCTAAAAAATAATAGCAGAAACCTCGCCCGCCACAGCTCTCATCTGCATTACTTCAAGCACTCTTAACTAACCCTCATTTTCTTGGAATCCTTCCTCATTTCGTAGCCGAAAGGCTCTATTCAGAGCCGCAGCGTCTAGACGGGTAACTGGCACCGCAGTGCCTGCAGCTGCGGTGCAGATTACGCTCAATTGGGAAGCGGAATGTGCATGGCTTCACAGCGATTACCCGAAAGCACGATGTAAATTGAAGTTTTTCGGTGATTGGGATTCCCCATTGAGTCAGCAAATCTTATACGGTACATAACTGAAATCAAGTTTCAACAGAATTGGTGCCTAATTGGGTCGAGACTCGAGGTACTAAATAAATACTATGACGGTAACAACGTTGGTTAGTCATTTGATAAACAATGAATAATATTTCAGTTATTGTGCTGAAAGTATTGAATGAATTCTAGGAGTACCGAAGATCAAATCTGTAAAAGGAAGACGTTGATTCACAACTGCCTCCTGCCTGAGTCAAATTCATGTCCATCACACATCGGTTGTCTGGACGAGATCGTATTTGACAGTAAGGTTACCTTTTACTGGGTCTTTACTTATATCCTTGATTGTTTTTGAACGTTACGTGTAATTATATATATAGGTACTAGTAACGTCAAAATCATACTGCCCGCGACAGGTCGACATGGCAATTTTTTAGTGATGCGATATCCCTCGATAAATCGATGTCGATTTTATTTTTACCATTTGTCCGAATCTTCCTCCTCATAATAATATTGTGACATAGCTTCCAATCGCAACAGGTCGACGTGGCAATTTCGCCTTCCGTTTCCATCATCAAATCAGCTCACTGTCACCTCATATCGAATAGTGATCTGAGTTACATGCGTATGCAAAATTTTAATTTAATCGAATACCAGGCAGTAGGGTTCCTGCAGTCACCTTCCGTCTCCATTATAAGATCATTGTCACCTGCCACTGTCTAACTCTGATGACCATTCAATATTATTCATTCAGATCAGCTCCCTGACACGAGCTGATCTGGTGACGCAGACGGAAGGTGGCCTAAAGAACCCTTAAATAAAATAATGCAATCCTATTGAGATTAGACTCGTTTGGAAGGTAGCCAGGTTCTGGCGGTGAACCCAGACAGTGGCCAGAAAGTTCCAAGTGCGTTAGTTACATTATGTATTGTATAGGGCCCGACTTCCTGCTCTTTCGTGCATTCTTGCAACAGTGATTGACTAATGAAGACGTCCGGCTGTATACCACAAGATAGATAGTATCAATAGTGTTGAACATGTCACGCCTTTTCTTGCTTAATTGCATCAACAATTAGTTATTCAGTTTTGTTGCATAATCAAGTACAGCGATGGTAGTAGTACAAGACACACCGTTACGGGCACCGCAATATAGAGAAAGGCTATATAAACATAATTGGTACTTAGGTATTTTAAATAAAGAAATATTATATAACATACAAGACACATATTATTAGAATTATATGTTCTTTGAGAGCAGTATAAGTAGGTACTAATAATTATAAGTATGTTTATATAAATACTAACTTCATTTTTATACATATAGGTAGGCATATAATACTTATTATATCTATTATAATATTATATTTTAATAGGTACAAACCTAGGTAGGTAGGAAAGAGGTCAATCGACGAATGCAACTCGGTTGGGTAGCGTTCGGAAAGCTGCGCCATATATTTTCGTCCCAATTACCGCAGGGTTACAAGTCGAAGGTCTTTGACCAGTGTGTATTGCCAGTGATGACCTACGGAACAGAGACGTGGCCGTTCACTGTTGGCCTTATAAGAAAGCTCACTATCACCCAAAGAGCGATGAAAAGGACTATGCTCGGTCTCATTGCCCATTGAATCAGGAACGAGGAGCTCAGTAAGCGAACTAAGGTCACCGACATAGCCCGAAGGATCGCCAAGTTTAAGTGGCAGTGGGCAGGGTATACAGCAGAACCGATAGGACAGGCAAGTTCTTGAGTAGCGACCACCTACCGGAAGACGCAGCGTGGGTAAGCCTCCCACTAGGTGGACGGACGATCTGATAAAGATTGCAGGTACCAGCTGGATGCGGAAAACAGAAGTCCGTCCTTTGTGGAGATCTCTGGGGGGCGCCCAGCAGTAGACGTCTTCCGGCTGATATGATGCTGATGATGAGGTACATTTTTACATTATTTTATCATTTAGGTAGTCAGTTACACTGTAATAGCTTTTATCTACACTTATAGCGTAATGTTCCAATTGCATATTTGGAAACAATCGTATAAGGATACATTTTTTTTCACGCCAGTCTATAAAATTTTTAAAAATTACTTTTAAATACAGCATTTCCCATACTATTTTCATTACAGCTGTATCGAAAAATAACTTTTTAATCATTATGCAACACTTTTATTTTATAATTTTTTGTCGGTCGCCGCGCACGGCGAAATGTAGGCCAAATACCTAGATGTCTTTAACAAATTCAAATCCAAAATTTAAATTTTCTGTTTAGATTTCTGTGTAATTATTTTCCCGCTAAACAGAATATATTTTCTAATTGTTGTGATTTGTGTTTGTGAATTATTTTCTTATTTGAAGCAAATAAATAGATAAATGTGAAAGTAGTAAAGTGAATTTCCCGCCGCTTGATATCTTCGACGCACAACAAAACTGACTCGCAGCTTACTTCCAGCAAAGTTGAGAAAAATATAGTACGGCCCAAGAAGCGATGGCTTGACGTCGTTAAGCATGACATGCGTGCCAACAAACTCACCACCATGGATGCGGAAGCCAGAGCGAAGTGGACAAGGAAAAGCAGAAAAGTGGACCCCGGGCCCTCGCACACTAAAACACAACCGGGACAAACATCAAGTTTACGATGACTCACTAGGTAACTTCAGCCTCATTCCACAACCCAAGTATACTTGTAAAAAAGTGTATCTGACACCCGAGCCATACTTGGTTCTAAGATTTATTTATTTATTTATTATTGCAAGCATTATCATTACAGCTCAACCAATGCGATAATGTTGACGTCAATGTTAATTAATTTAATATTTGTCCTAATTTATACAATACTATCTATTAATAAATAAAATTTAAAGTTACGTCCGACACAATACAATTATTATCATTACTAAGATTATTAACTAATTAATTACTTATTCTATATTATCTATATTCCGTTTACATTACACATTGCAAAAATTACTGCCTCGTTAAATTTTTGAATTGAACAAAATTTTTTTTGTAATGGATTTACGGACGGACTCCTTGCCGATTGCTAGATCGTGCGATGGATTAATGGATGTTGAGGTAGGTCAGGAACGAGCCATCCATAGTTAAACTGTATACTAGAACACCTGCGTCAACATTTGTTTCTGAACTGAGTTATCAGTATTACTATGACTTTATCAAACACTTCTTGATTAGGTAAATAATTGATCGAATGTTTGACTTTTCGTCATGTTCCTTGAATTTTGTGTCATCACAATAGTACAAATGCGCAATATTGTGTCATGTGACTAATTAACAAGCGTGTATCCTGGTTTTTGTAAAAGTACAAACTGCATCAGTACGTAAGTTATTTACGGAAAAGTTCTAACAAAACATAGTACTACAACCTCCCACTGCTGTCTCGTCAGAAAACAATTATCTTACAAACTACTGTACTGATTTTCATGCAGTTTTCCCTAACGGATAGAGCGATTGTGAAGAAACCGGGCAAGTCCTTGTAGCGCCATGATGATGGTTTAAAAACATTTCATACAAAACTGTTCAGCCGCTCACAGTTTTATTTGCGTTTGGAAACCTGTACATTGCTATAATGTAGTGTTTTACCTTTTTATGTGCGGTGACTACCATCTAACCAGCAAAACCGTCAGGGAAAACCGATTCGCCAGAGCCTCGTCCGTCAGTCAGCAGGGGGACCTCGAGCAGGTGAGGTTGGCTAGGAACATGACATAGTGGTAGGGCCCCACAACCCCCAAAAGTTCTTCCAAAAATTCTTTATATTCGATTAAAATGCATAGAATAGAAATAGGTTAAATTTTTAGCGAATAGGGTGTTTGTTTATAATAAATATCTGCTTTCATTAAAACAGTTTAATGAAAGCATACGACGTAGGTAAATATATCTATTTACATCCTGTACGATTTTGTTAGTAGTCTTTCGAAAAGTCAACATTTCCTAGTAACTCATATCAGTGATATGATATCAGAATAGATTATTGTCATTGAGTATTGTCGTATATTTCTTGAAACTCTTATTAATACTTCCTTCCGCCGCAGAACAATAAGTCACATAATGTTTAAGTTACTTTATATGATAATAGTTACGTACAACCTTATTGAGAAATGATCAAATCGAAAACTCCACCTAATGCAGTGGTGGAAATGAAAATAATCAGATGGAAAAACCTCATCTCTACCTCATAATCAGAGATGGAAAATTCCAGGTTCCCAGGCTTTCCCGCTGAGTTAGAAATGTCGACCTGGTGCTTAGTTAGTTTCCGATATCTTAGATATTGAAGGGATCATGATAGTGTCACAAGATTTTATCATCAGAACACTCAGACTGATATCGAAGGAATGACAAAGGGCGGGTATATCGATTTTGTGGTCGACATCAACACACCCGCCAAGTCACCGAGGCAGTTTACTTAGACACCCCCACCATCACGTCATGACTGTGAGGTGGAATGGAGCATATATTACAACTTACAAACAAAGTATTGAAATCAAAGCATGCAGGAACTGCAATTCGATCTCCAATGTCTCAGCTAAATGTGGATAAACAGGTAGCTGCATAGTGTTACCACTTATCTAAATAAGGCACTAATCTAAAATAGAATCCGAACAAAGAGCATCTAGATCTTGAACAAACAACTCAGAAGAGCCGGTTTAGAAAATGATTCGGCGTCGGGACAAAGAGAATAGCACTTTCTTTACGGTATTTTTTTCTTTTTCATGTCTATTTGTTCATATCAGTTGTTGTAAATGTGTACGTATATTATAGGACATCGCTATTTTATTCCATTGTTTCTTGTTTCTCAATTTAAGCCCCGCTTGCACCAAATTTATAAACACGTTTAAGAATGACGTTTATGTTTTTTTGTATAAAGTTTTTGTTTTAGGATTAGCTTAAATGTGTTTCAGGATTTGGTGCAAGCTGCCCTAAGTCATTCAAAACTGATATATTTGTTATTAACGTAACATCAAAAGTAGGCTAATATACTATAGTAGGTAGTACATAGACAAGACCTCGTACAATGTGAACCCAGTTGAATTGACATTAATTCTGGGTTTCTTTGTTATATTGCACCTGAAGTTAAATCGTACATAAGTAGGTACCAGATAACAGAGTAGGTATATTTACGCATACGTCAGGTTTTCACGTCCAGCCGACCGATCACGGCACCCAATGTCGTCAATTTCATAAAAAAGTGGACTGCTCTTGACACTTCTCAAAAAACTCTTGTTTTGGTATAGCTATTGGTTATGGTAGTGATGCTAACATCACTGATCCCGTTTGGAAATTGCAGCTTTGTAATTGGCAGTACTACTTATATCTGTATTTGATTGTAACCAAATGTCATCATCATCATCGTCCTAGCGCTTATCCCGGCCTTTGCCAGGGACCGCTTTCCTACTCAATCTTCTCCACTTCGCCCGGTCTTCGGCATCCTCTCGTCGTAAGCCGGTGGCTCTCGCATTTGATTCAGCGATGTCAATCCTTCACTTCTTGGGTTGCCCACGGGGCCTCTTATTAGGGGGGGTAGGTAACCAAATGTGATTGATGTAAAACTGTGAAATAAATAAATACATCCAATCGCCTCGACCGCGGTCGGTTTCATTGATGGGGAGCGATAGTGCAACCTACCGTGCCTGTGCAGGACAGAACTGAACGTGAAAACCAGCATTACGTAACATATTAGTATCATTCTGCTTTTGCGACAAACTCCAACAGAGCACTAGAGGCTATCTAAATGAATTGGACAAACATATAAGTGGCTTCTGCTTTTGGGACAAACTCCACTAGAGCATTTGAGTCTAACTAAATGTATGGGACATAATATGGCGAGGTGAGGCAAGTCAGTGCCCATATGGTGCGGTACGTGCCGCGAGCAACGCCGGCGCAGACGTGACTTTGACCCACGACCTCAGCTTAACTGTATTATTGTTTAAAACCTTCCTAATAGGCAAGAGATTAAGATAATTGTTTCATAATACATGACGCCTGGTAGGTGTTTAATTGTGTTGGGTGAATGTACATCAGAAAACATTTTTGTGTTATGAAGCCTTCAACAACTTACGCACCATGGTGAACTAGAGTCTGGACTGGAGCAGCTTTGAGGTACTTTTTTTAAACTTTTATATATGTGCTATTCTGGGCTTTAAACTATATTGCTGCTAAATTTAATTATAATCCGTCCAGTAGTTTTTAGGTAAAGGAGTAACAAACATTCATCCAAAGTCCAAAATATGCAAAAGTTTGTAAGGATGCAGGATCCATCTATGCAAACTTTGGCATTTATAATATTAGTAGGATGTTATTCGTTACGCTGGTCTCGCGCAGTACGAAGCTGTGGACAGTACGAAATTAAATAAACCTTCTTCATATAAAATTCGTACACAACTTCTTCAAAACTTTACAAGTGTTTTATTCTATCGTCCAATAACAAGCGAGCACTACCAATAGTAGAGCAACCAATTTTTTTTGGGGTACTATAGCGTAATGTTTGATGAGTAACCGCGGCGGCGGCGGTCGCTAATTTCCGAGTACTTGACCCACTGACAGCCCCGTTAGCGGTGACGTCGACCTAACCGCGGATATTTAATAACAAACATACATAGCGATAATGGATTAGCCGAGAAATAGGAAAAGGAAAATCTCCGAACGGTAGCTTAGCAGAATGTAGGTATTTTAGTACCGGGGAATTGTTATTGCGATGTTTTACTCATTACGCAGGTATTGCATTGCAAATGTATCCTCGAGTTCGAGGGGAATTCGAGTTACTGTGTATACACACATTTATAAATGTAGTGCGTAGACGAATTCGTAGAGCTCGTCGAATTCGTACGCTAGTGGAAGATGGTCACTGCATGCAGACGATCACGGGTCTCTTCTATACGCCTCACTTTTACAACTTTACCGTACAAGGAAAAAAATACCGTACCATACACCTTTATTTTCTTTGTGGTACGTCGTTGCCACGCCATCCATATGTAGTAAACGTCCTACCATCTCGTACTCAAGTTTTTAGGCAAGCATGCTATACCTTCGATCGAACAGATGAGATGAGATCAAATGAAAACAATAAAAAATCGCAACTCTGTATCTGCCCGATTCCCATCGAGATTCATCGAAATCATAAGTTGTACGTAAGTACTTAATACCATCGTATTAACAGTAAAGTGACAATTTTTCAATAATTTTATTTATGCGGGAAAATAACGATTAGTTTTTTTATACCACTAAGGTGGCAAACAATTTTCGGCCCGCCCAATGGTAATTGGATTCAGTTCTTAGCGTGAGTTAAGAAACGGTTTTCTTTCTAAATAATTCTTGATAGAAAAGTCGTTCTGTTCGTAGTACTTTGCTGTTTAAAAAATGCCAAATTTATTTAAAGACATTGGTCGGTTGTCGTCAGCTTAAATAAAAACACAAAACACTGATTCATAATCATAAGTGAAAGCTTTACATATCGAAATATAAATCACCCATTGTATTGATTGGGTGCGTCTACTGTGTTGCGGCTTGGGCTCTTTTTCGCGTCCTATTTTGTTATTTTTTTGTTTTATTCATTGGTAATCTAACCTAGTTGCTGGCTCATTTTGCGAAGGATGACTTGTAGGTATTGTTGGTCGATTGCTATTGGGTATGAGTGAATAATTTGCATTTGTTTCGAGGGTGCACCGTTACCGCAAACGAGATGATAGAGCCAGATATGCTTACAGAGGTCGCACATACGGGTTACCTACTTAGCAATTTATTTAACGCCTCTTACTTTTCGTTGCCGCGTGTGCCGAGTAAACACTCCGATCAATGTTTTCGTTTAGTAGACAAGCGTTGTCTGAGAAGGTTGTAATTCTCACCTACTGTTACCAGACTTGCCCGAAGAGTGTATCGCTGTGCATAGTCATTATTACTTCTTCGTCCCGCTTTTGCAACATATATATCTATGTCATACTTTAAAGGGAAACGAGCGTACGAATAATAGTAATTCTCCTTAACTTTTTTTTTTTATTACTTTACTAGACAGGCATTTGACCGCCACCTCACCTGGTGGTAAGTGACGATGCGGTCGATGATGGAGCATGCTTGTCTAGGAACAGCCTATTCACTAACTAACTAACTAACTTGGTTACGAAGGAGGCCGGAGAGCTTAATCGTCATCTAAATATAAAAGTTGAACTCTTGTCGTTGGAGCGATTACCATTCTTCTCTCCTTTCTGTTAACCTCTTCACTTCTTTGTAATCACCTGTATAATCGTCAGCGAAGAGCTTACATAGAGAAACTTTAATAGTAATTATAGAGTAAGCACAGAGCCGAGTGCGGACTCTTGATAGGCTGCTTTGGGCCTGCTTGTACGGATATGCTCTCGTGTTCGAGAGCCCGGGGTCCGCCTTGACCATGATCTAGGATTTTGTTATTTACAGTAGAGAAACTGCCGAGAGAAATAACTCTGTAACCCTGTTAACAGAGCAATCTGCACATGTAGGCGACTGAATGTGTCACTATGATTCAATTATCTGGTCTGGTCGTGTGAATGTGCTGGTTTCCTCACGATATTTTCCGTCACCGTAAGAGCATCTATTGGTGTTCTACTAGTGTACTTGACTCACTGAACGGCGGCATTGGAGATCGAACACGGTACCTCTGGCTTACGGGTCGGACCCGTTAGCCATCAGTCCACAGACAATCTGACTCGACTGTATTGCTTCAAGTATCATCCGTAATTCCATGTCAAGACCGGTGAAAGCTAACCTTATGGTCAATATGGTATTGTTACCTTTACCTACCTAGCCAATTCTCAGAAAGCAATTGCAGGTTATAACAATTATTTTACGTCCAATGGCACATTTTATTTGTATACTGATTATAATATTTTTTGCCTAAGCCTTAACTTCAGCAGTTAAGTATGATTAAAACGATTAGTTTTAAGTCAGATCTCTAGATACGCCAAAATAAAATATCCTTGACAGTCTCGTTTGATAAATGACTACGAAATGATTCACTAGATCAGATTTTCTTGTTGAGGATTGTTGGATCCTAATATTGTAAAAACTAATGAAAATATAACAAAAGCAAAAGTTTGTTTTCTTGAGGCTTCGGAATCTGAATAAACGTTCCAGAGTTAGAAAAGGATTCCTTATTAAAAATCGGAGGTAATAGTTACAATCCTATGTGTAAAGTATCGTGACAAGCGTGCCTATGTAGGTAAAGTAACGACACTGGTAATACAAAACAATTGTAACAATTAGTTGCGGTGAGGAGCGTCGACCGTCGACCCCGCACCGTGCGCCCGCGCAGATATCGCCGAACACGGCCCGCTGCGACCACATAGATACAGTTTTTTATACAATCGAAAATGTAGGTTGCAGTAACAAACAAAACATATGGGGAGAAAACATATAAATTATAATTATCTATACATAGTAGTATAAAACAAAGTCGCTTCCCGCCGTCTGTCCCTATGTATCTATGTGTGTATATATTAGGGTTTACCCGACTTTTTTAGATACCCGGGTATCGGGCATTATTATTTTTAATACCTGAGTATACCCGGGTACCCGGGTAGTTACAGATTTTTGAAGAAAATGTAAGTAAAAGGTATTTTTAATCCTTTTTTCAAATTGAAATATAACGAAGAAAAATATATTTAATATCAGTGAAACTAACCTTATAGTCAAGGCTCTATTGGATCGCTTCCATACAGGCTTCACCACATTTATTCCTTAAGTAATTCTAACCATTTCTAGTGTGGGCCCCACGAAAAAAAATGATGCTAGGGGCGAGGGGGGTATAAAGGCCCGCCCACCATATTTGAAAAAATCTGTAATTTTCCCGCTGGCTATTACAGCAAGTTTGGTATCATTTTCGTATAAAATAATGTAGAATTCATTTCCTTAAGAATAAGTCGTATAAAACATAAAAAGTTAACAATTTTTTTTTCTGCTTTGAGAGCTAATAACTTTAAAACAACAGAAAATGATAACACACAAAAAATACTATAATAAAGCGTATTTTATGCCAATTCTAAAAATATTAATTTTAAGAACGTCTTGCAACTAAAAGTTGGTAAAAAAAAATCTGTAACCTCGCGGTAGTGACAATTCCCTCTAAGAGGCGATTTACCTATTTACAAATTGGTCTGTATTATCGGGGTACTATGGTAAGTTTGGTATAATTTTCAAATAAATAAAGGATGCAGAATCCATTTCTGGTATTTATATTTATCATTTTCATTGTAATTTTTTATTTAAATCTTAAAACAGTAAAAAGTAATCAAATTTTTACTGCTTTAAGAGCTAATAACTCTTATAAAACAAACTATAGCAGAAACAAATACCGAACAAAAATACCCTCATAAAGCATTTTTATGCCTATTCTAACAATATAAACTTCAGAACCTCTTAGTACAAATAGTTGGTAAAAAAAGCAGTAAACTTGCGGTTGTGACAGCTCCCACTAGGAGACGATTTACCGATCTTACAAATTGGTCTGAATAATTTTTTTCACTGTGCCACAAGACTGCCATCTGATCCACGTACCCTGCTACCAAAGGAACCTTACCAGATTGGTCTAATCTGGTCTGGTTACACTGCGATGTTTTCCCTCGCCGTAAGAGCATCGGTTAGCATTCCACTAATGTACACAACTCAGAAAAGAGTTATTGGTACATGGGCGCAGTGGAATTCGGACCCGATACCTCTCGCTTACGAGTTTATAAATTCTAATAACCTTACCTTTAATATACAAGGAGTTGGAACTAAAATCTGTAACCTCGCAGTGGTGGCGAGTCTCGCTAGGAGGCGGTATACCTCGTTCGCCGTCAGAGCTTTCGAGTACGATAATGCAGCTATCAACTATCATCATCGTCCTAGCAAGTTACACCAGTTTCTGCCAGGGTTCGCTTTCCCACTTTTTCGGCCTCCTCGCAGCCCTAGCGGTCTTTATCGTAAGCTTTCGCAACATTTTCATTTCCTTGGCGTAGTATTTGCGGAAGTGGTTCGTTAGCGTGGTAGCCATAGAGGCCTTACCACAGGCCTAATATTATGCTATTGTATGTAAGCTCAGGGAGCTTGATGCTGAGCTTGAGCTGTCTAAGCCTGCTCGCAAGTGCAATATCATCAGAGTATTCCATGAGTCATAGAAGCCTGTCTGGAATTTCAGCTGAGACAACATCGAGCATCACGCAATAGAAGTACAGACAATGGACTGAACTCTGGTGAAACCCTACGGCAATCGGGGAGAGACACAGCCTCAGTATTGGCATATATGACCTGGATAATTCTAATGTTCGCCTCCGGCACAGATTTTGATCCACTGTCAAATGCTCTTTCTAAATCAAGAAATGCAAAGGTTGATTTCTGGATGGTTCTCAGGGCAAATATTGGATCAATGGTGCCACAGATCAGCCTAAACTAAAATTGGCAAGGAGCATCAGTGGCAAACTCTTTGGTCTTTAGTCCGTTCGAGAACTTTGTATAGCTTATAAGTTGTATAGTTGCCGATCTCCTAGTGCAAACATCTAGCGTATCTGATTTGAGCGAAACCGATTTGAAAACCAAAACTTTTCCACCATTATTTTAGCTTAGCGCTATGCTCCCAACACATCTTTATCCGGAGAGGAGTTAGTTCGCTGCGATTTCATGGCATATGCCTTTTTGCCGCCCCATGATTCCAGCATCGAAATGAAGTTCGTTTAAATTTGAGTGGACTTGTGGAAATTGCGCTAGAGCTGAGAGAGAGGGTGGTTTTAGCCTTTGCGTTCCAATGGAGGCATTCGGCTGCCTCCATGAACTCCTGGCTCTTGCTTTTTAAAGTCTACTACTTAATGACTTGCGGATTCAAAAGACGACACGTAAGGTTTTGCAATAGGCCGTCTACTACTTACCTACCAGAAAGTCCATGACAAGGACTCGATGCTATGTGTTAGGAGGCACTGTCCTTGGATCACTTTGCAATTAGATACATATGAAGTCGTTCCTCTTTTTGGTGGAAGTATTTTAATAATCATTTGTATCTATTATCGATCTGACTTGCCAGATATCCCAAGTGTGTGCCCGTAACTTCCTTACTTTCAGAATGTACAAATTTTTGCAACTGCTTTTAATGAAAATTAATGCGAACAGAAATATTTCTTTTCTTTTCTTGTGCCGGAAATTGTGAAAATTATTTAAAGGTACTTTGTATATACTTAGGTTAAAGTTTTCAGTCAATTGATATGAACATGACTATCTAAATTGGTGTCGTATATATTAGTATTATCGAACTTTCAGAAGCTCCGATGGCTTATGAGCTAGGCCGTAGTCTGCCTCCTAGCCCGAGTCGCCACCATTACGAAGAGTAGATTGATTTACAAAATTTTTATAGATGTTGGTTAGTTGGAGATTGTTTAACTTAGTATTGTTAGAATATACTTTATTAAATTATTTTCTTTTTGTTCTTTATTGAGCTATTACAAAGTTAGCTTCAAAGATTAAAAAATTAGTTCGTTTAAAAAATCACAGTAAACTTTCACGGTTTTACGATTTATTAGAGAAAATATTATGAAAATGATTAAGATAATACCAGAAATGAATTCTGTATATTCTATTTATATAAAATTGATACCAAATTTACCACAGTAGCTTGATAATACAGACCAATTTGTAAATAAGTAAATCGCCTCTTAGAGGGAATTGTCACCACCGCGACGTTACAGAATTCTTTTTACCAACTTTTAGTTGCAAGACGTACTTAAAATTTATATTTTTAGAATTGGCATAAAAAACGCTTTATTATAGTATTTTTTGTTTGTTATATTTTTCTGTTGTTTAAAAGTTATTAGCTCTCAAAGCAGAAAAAAAATTGTCAACTTTTTACTTTTATACGATTTATACAAAATATTAGTATTAAAATGATTAAAAAAAATACCAGAAATGAATTCTAAATCCTTATTTTATACCAAAATGATACCAAACTTGCTAGAAATGCTTAGAATTACTTACGGAATAAATGTGGTGAAGCTTATAGCTCTACAAAAAATTTTAAGGTGCTGACCAATGGAGCCTCCAATATTATTGGAAAGCGAATGAATAAGATTTCGGTCATGTGGCCGCTTCGTGTTTATCCTAATAACAGTCAAAACCATTCAAGCAAAAGTCGCTTTTCAGCGCTAAAGAATATTTTGTATGGGGAAAAAATTTAACATCAATGAATAATGTCACGTTGGACATAGATATTGTGTAATCAATGGAGTTAATTATTAGATTATTTTCTTTGGGGATATGTCTACTTATAAACTAGGGACGATAGAACACCACCCTGTACAGAACAGAACATCCTGTTCCTGTTGCACGTAAATGATTTGCTCGTGTCCGTTGCTTTTGGGTATGCAGATGGCACCACAGTGACGTACAGGTACACATCCACTGCAATGGCCAAGAAAGAGGATGTCGAGTCTTGTCGAGAGTCTCTCATTGATCGTCTGGAGCAAACTCTCCAGAATGTTTCTGATTGGGAAGATTTGTCCACCGCCAAGCGAAGTACATTCAGTCGGACTCCAACTTTCCAGTTTGTGCCCCTACAAATACGTGACGGCCACGCTGTCCAAGCTGGACTTTGGTGGGTATATCGAGTCCATAGCTAAAAATGCTGCCAAAAAACTAGGCATCCTCTCAAGGCGGTATTTCTCATCTGAGCAGAGGTTGCCACTGTACATTTCGCCCTTGCATGGAAAACTGTTGTCATCTATTGGACGGATCTACCAAGGTCTATCTGGCTGCTCAGGACTCGGTTGAGAGACGCGCCAAGAAACTGATAGACAATCCCCCGGTGGTGCAGGAAAATCTACAGTATCTGAATCAACGCCGTAAAGTGGCATCTCTGGCGGTTTTCTACAGACTACACTATGGGGAATGTGGACTGGAACTCGCTGCCCGCACATGTTTTCCCTGAGCGGTACAACTAGGGTCTTAAGACAAGAGTGAATAGGTGTTTAATAGACAGGTATGCGCCATCGTAAACTGCATCTGTACTTAATATCACGTGAGATGGCAGACCACACTGGACCATCTTATGCGGCCACATGGCCAAAATAATATTCAAACATAAATGGCATTTCATTATCTTTCCTATAAAGTTAGTTTCACCGATATTAAAACGTTTTTTTTATTTTAGGCAAACAAACGGGTAAGCATGCCACCTGATGGAAAGTTGTCACCGCCGCCTACGGACTATTTTTCTTTGTTTAATTTTTATTAAAAAACCAAAGGTTTATAAGTAAAGAAAACAATTATCAAAAAATAAACTATACATAAACTTATCGTGACTTATAACATGTTTTTTCTTAGTTGCCTTATGCTCATCGGAGAAGATATGCGTTATTTAAACTCTTTGAGGCGTTTCATTACCGCATCAACGGGGTTTTTTAAATTTGCGATTACCCTGGTATGGCACTCAGATTGTACACGGGTACAAAATCTCTCAAATACCCGGGTATACCCGAACCCGGGTACCCGAAATCTCTATATCTATGTACGCTTAGTTATTTTAAACACGCAACGGATTTTAATGCGGTTTTCAACAATAGATAGAGAGATTCAAGAGAAAGTTTTATAATCAAGAAAAAAGGCTAGGTTATGGGTAAAGTATGTGTATGCGAACGAAGTTGCGCCAGGTTCACTCACTGGTTTAAATTAATTACTAGTTAGCCCTGCGTGACTTCCTGCGTGTTGTCCATCCGCTACTCTACCCTACCCTACCGTACCCCTACCTAACATACACCTACCCTACACATACCCTACACCTACCCTACACCTACTTTATCCCTACCTACCCCTTTTTTCTTTGCGTTTAAACTACCCCGGAAATGGTACGAGTACGTCGCGTGTAAGTCCCGTTTAGTACAATATTATGTGTAAAGAACGCAAATTTAGTTGAAAATAAGTACTGCCCCTGTAGTCATCATCATATCAGCCCACTGCTGGACATCCCCCAGAGATCTCCACAAAGGCCGGTCCTGTGCTTTCCGCATCCAGCTGGTAACGGCGAACTTTACCAGATTATCGGTCCACCTTGTGGGAGGCGTACCCACGCTGTGCCTTCCGGTACGTGGTTGCCCCATCGGCCATCTGTTCTTCGAGCTATGTGCCCTGCTCACTGCCCTGTAATAGTAATACGAAATAAATGGAAAAGGAAAAGTGCCACTAACAAAATCTAATAATTAATAAAGAAAAATTATGATTAGTCATCTAACCCAAAGCTTGACCCAGACACTGACGCATACGAAGTTCAATAACGACATTATAATAACATACCTACTTATTGTAAAAAAACGGAACCCAACCGCAATTAAGTAGGTGAGCCTCTCTCAGTTAGTTACCGTTGGAATGAATCACGGACCCCTACCCGGGGAGGGGTCAAAACATTGTCATACGTACGTCAATAGGCTTATAATAATTTCTGAAAACAATAATAAGTCACAGCAAAAAACATGTTGGGGCAGGAAAAGTGGGGAACTGTCTGCAGTAACCACGTATTTACCGCAGGGCACTAAGGAAAGTACCAACGTGGGTCATAACCATACCTATAATTAGCTGTTTTCGAGTAATTAGCTATTGTAAAAGGAAATAATGTTTTATGGAAATTACCAAGGTGTTATTTATTTTTATTGAGTACAAAATCATCTTGGCATAATTTTCCTACCCCCCGACAGATGTGACTAGAAATTAAATGTACCTACTAAGTGCTACAATCGATTAAAAAATATATTTAGTACTATATTCTTAGGGTTTCTCTTTTTTCCGAGCAATCATATTAAATGTTATGTAAGAAAGCTAGTAGCGGTTCCTCCGAACCGAATTAGGTGAAACATGGCCTCATATTTAAGTTGTACCAAACTGTGAAAACTCCATCAAAATCTGTTCGGCGCCATTTCCATATTTCTTACTTTAGCTAGTCTAGTTGGTTTTACAACAGATGTTCCAGTTTCCATAATAAATTTTATCCTATATGTTGCCCAGGCTTAATAGCTAATCTCAAATATTGTCTAAACTACTATCAAAATTAAGGAAACAAAGCTAAGAACCATCTGAATTAAACTGGCTTTCCAATAGAGAAAACCGCGTCCAAATCGGTCCATCCATTCGAGAGATACGATGCCATAGACAGATACAAAAAGCCACAGAAACACACGCCAAACTTATGACACCTCTCTGTTTTCGTCGGAGGTTAAAAATGTGTGAATTTACATTTGTCTACTACTCAGTGACAGACGAGCTCACCTGATGATAAGCGGTAACTGTTGCCCATAACATCTACGATTCACGCACGTAGATTTCCTTTAGGTTCATATGGTCCGCTATATCAAACTGTCCAATGTATCAGAATGAAAATCTATCAGAATGTCTACTGTCTCAGAACGTCCTTTCCATCAGAATGTCCACTGTATCAAAACGACCACTCCATCATCATGTAACAAAAATGATGAACCGGAAATGCGTTGTCAATATGAGAACTACGCTTCGTGCTTATTCCGTTGCGTGCGTGCGTATTTCGTTGGCTACATTATCCTTCAAACCAGAACACAGCACTGGAAACATGGTTGCTTGCCGACAGAAATAGATAAGGCGCTGGTCACCCAGACGGAATCTTCAGAGTTGGCCTCTGTTTGTGTAGGACTCTTCTCATCTATTTTAAAATTATCACTTTGTAGTGTCTGTAATTCTATGTCACCTGTATAATAAGCATTTCTTTGTAAAGAATTTCTTCCTATTCTATGTAAATGTCAGTAATTAAATAGGCACCTACAATATCTACTAGGTACATGTCCTAGCCGTGTGGTGTTCGGCAAAGTAGAATAGCACCAACCCCTTACACTCGTGAGTGTCCTACAAGGCGACTTATGTTTTCGAGGCAAAATATCTAGATAATCCACAGGCTGGCAATAACCTCCCCTTTTATGGGAGAGGCCCTAAGTCCTGCAGGGTACTGTTATGGGCTGTGATTATGACATGTTCTATTTCTATATTTTCCGCAGTGTCACAGAGCCAGGGTTTTTTTGAGTGACATACGACTTATTTCCTGTAATGGTAAATCCATAGGTAATATTATGCGCACTTTTCCTTTTCCTCGAACTGCATTTGATTTATTGACTGCATTTATAGCTTCATCGCTGTAATAAAATACCGTTTGTGTTTGTTCGTGCTGTGACTCATACCTATGGAATACCTGCCTGCAGCTTTACGGAGGCCATGTTGTGAATGCAGTTTTACTCATAAATCGACGTTTGAATTGTTTGTTTATTAAACCCAAAAGGCAGGTAACACGCTTTCTGGTAATAAGCTTATTTGAAGGTACTTTCACATATGTGGTGGCAAGTGACCTATTGAACTAAAAACAAACATGTAAACCAAAATAAATATTCTTGTTTCTAACTGCTCAGAAAACCAAGGCTAGAGTAGAGTTGCAGTTGAAAGAAAGAGTAGTGCAAATTGCAGAATGAAGTCTTTCCTTTGGGAAAGACTTCATTCTGCAATTTGCACTACAAATAGTGCAAACACTATTGGGGTGACTCAAAAAGCATGTCTCAAGGTACCACAAAGGTCGGCACCGCATCCGCTTCCTTAGATTGCAGATATCCTGGACGATGGTGGGCAAAGGCCTCTCCTATTTTTTGTCTTAGACCTAGGTATATAATATTAATATTATTATATATAAAACCACACCCCATCCATTGACAAAATCGTTAAGGTGCAGGTTAAATGGTACAATTCTTTAGTAGTTTATGCTAAGTATAACTAGACTCCGGGACACAAAATATATAAACTTCATTGCGATGTGAGATTTTTTAATATCACTCCGATTTCCCTGTTATCGGCTTATCGTTGAGTGGCATTGAAAATTAGGATTAAGATGTTAAAAGTTAATAAATTAAGGACAAACACTAAGCCTCTTTACGTTATTTTTTTTGTTACTGTCAACCTTTTTTTGTGTCGATACTTTTAATATTTTGATACGACATCAGCTCCACGAACGAGCATTTTCCTCGGTTGCTGCGCGGCAACAAAAAAACATCAAGACCACACTCGGCACGCGAAAGTTCAGCTTTGCCCAAAGAAGTGGCACGCGGACACGCGGAATCAATTCAGTCGTTCTCATCGAGGAAGACAAATCACAATTTCTCAAAGCCACTTAACCGATCAGAAATGGCGTGTCGTATAAATTTATCGCATTAAACATGTGCAATGTGCATCATTTTCCACATTACAGGCCTCATAAACTTGTCGTAAAACAGGGGTGAACGATTCCACGCTGCCCAATGCTGTATCGGCTGAGTAAGTGAACTAAATTAACCTTAGTTGCATTCGACGGAATGAATTGAACTGAGAATCAACAGGTATTCATTAATGAGGTTCAATGGAACGTAATAAAGGACTTGGTGAAGCTGCACTGCATCCGGCGCGGGGACGCGCGGACGCCAGCGCGATTCAAGGCGACCACTGAATGCAGTAGGTACCTACTTAGTACGTCGGTTGGCATGACATTTATGACTATTTCTTTATAATTTTTTAGACTTGCTCTGAATTAAAAAAAATCCTTAGTCAAATTAATAATAACTACAAAAAGCTCGACGAACTGCTCATAAAATTTAAGGATGCATATAATAAAAAAACAGTAAAAAAGGTGTCTGCATATTTACAAAAAATATATTTAGGACGATGGACAAATAGTAATAGAATAAGAATTTTAAATTTGTCTGTCTGTTTGTATATTTTCGGAACTACTAGACGGATTTAAATGAAATTTTGTTGTAGTGTAGCTATTAAGCTTGGACAACATAAAGGGTATAATTGATTTTGTAAACTGGAACCCCTGATGTAGAACCATAATAGACCAGATAAAGTATAAGAAATATGGAAATACCGATAAATGGATTTTGAGAGGTTTTCACAGTTGAGTAGTTTGGGGTACAAGTTCAAATATAGGCCAGTTTCATTGGTAAAATACTGCTTGACCTCTCTGTAGTACTAGCTTTCGTACCTTAGGGAGTTATATATTCAATATACATTTTGAAACAAAGTTACGAAAGTGCGGAAAACATCATTCTTTGCTAACCATAGTAGATTATTATTAGAATCTGCTCAATTACAGGTCTAAAACTTATTGTAATGTGCTATTTATCTACAAATCTAAAAACTTATAGCTAAAATGCAACTATTGCTAAAGCTACGGTGGTATTGTCATCATTCGCATACTTCTAAATTTTAATTTGTTTTCGCGGAGGCGTCGTATCTACGTTGTGGTAGGTCAGGAGTAGGAGGATCGGATACCACGTGAGCTTAATTGGCAACAGTCGTGCGGCATTTTAAGGTCTGCTATTGGTCGGACAACGTGCGTCGTCCGTCGTACGACCATGGTCGCATGACTGTTGCCAATTAAGACAGCGCCTAACTCCTCTTCTGCTTCTACCATTTCATACATCTTCTTACACACTAAGCCGGGAACAACTGATTTGCAGGCGAAGTCATTGAAAAAAGTTAGTACCTATAAGGAATACACAATATAACATAGTATAAAACAAAGTCGCTTCCCGCCGTCTGTATCTATGTACGCTTAGATCTACACATCGGATTATAATGCGGTTTTCAACAATAGATAGAGTGATTCAAAGGGAAGGTTTAAGCAAGAATAAAAGGGTAGGTAGGTATAGGTAAAGTAGGTGTACGCGAACTAAGTCGCGCCGTGCCCACTGGTAAAGAATAAAACCACATCATGATTGTACAGGTCATGGTCAGGACTATAAATCATCCAACGTAAAGTAAATTCCGTATAAATACTTTTACGGTAACCTGTGATGAGTGGTGTGGACGAAGTGCTTGTTTCTAGTGAGTCACGGGGAAAACCAGCCACAAATCACGAACCGCTAACTCACGGTGCACGTAAAAACGAGTGGCTAACGTAAATAAACACAACACCTATTTGACCATTAGTTTCGCCACACTTCTCACACAAAGTTGTGTGATGATTCAAGTGAGACCCGATGACCTGTCAATGGGAGAGCCGGACTTGGAAATTGATGAGTATGTCTAGCGGTTTTACAATTGAGTAGGTGCTTAACTGAAGGAAGGTCAAGTTAGATAAGATTTAACAAATCAATATAGGTACCTTCTACATAAAAGTTACCCACGAATTGTACAAGTTTTATCATTAATTATAATAATATCATTATTAAAAATGTATTTAAATATGTGACTACAACTAAAATTAAATGTCTATTTTTGACACTATATCGCCGGAACTTATGATTTTACTCAAACAATCATCATCATCATCCTAGCGAGTCAATCCTGGCTTTTGCCAGAGTCTGCTCTTCAAAGTAGTAGGAAATTAATTATAATTTAAGGTACTCAATAAATATTACATGTTACTTAGGAAATATTCTTGTTTAGAGACAATTAATGTTACTTTAATTTAAGAAAAGTAAATTTTTAAATACTCAGGTTGGTTTTGAGAAAAATAAATCTTTAAAAGATCCCTGGGAAGTGGTCCATCGTATTTACAACAATGTAAGACTACCGTTGCATTTACCCTAAGCAAATTATTACTAAACCTGTATTAGTATTTTCTACAAAATTTAGACTCTCTTGACTAAGCCATAAACCTACTATCTACTTATTTCAAAGTTGTAGGCCGCGCCTTTGTTTGTTCTATGTTAAATTTAATTTTGAGAAACAGGATAGATACATTGTCTGTTAAGAACATCATAATTCATTACAGTTTTATTGCAACCAAAAGGACTTAGCAGTGAATGGAGGACAAAAGAAAGTATCCAGAATCCTGATTCAAGGAACTGGTACAGTTGAAGTGACAATTTGGCTGCAGATGAAGTCAAGGAGTAGGTGTAAAAGGTGAAGTAATATTAGTATACTCTGTTATGATGAATGGTGATGATTAAATCAAGATTAGATTTTTGAAAAGAGAAACCTTTCTATCTTCGAGACACTACACTGTAAGTACAACTAAACTTTTGCTACGTTCGAGTGAAACACTTCGCCTCCAGATATTTAATGGTAGACAAATGGTTAGGATACACTGTCTATAAGCAACACACACACACACACAAATTGTGAGTCAACAGGAGTCCGCCTAGATTGCTACCACCACCTTATCTATTTCTGTCGCCAAGCAACATTGTTTCAAATTGTTGTGTAGGTACCTGATTAAATGATAAGGTAGCGAGCGCAATCACAGGCATGAAACATAATCATCTTAGCACTCACACTGACAGACAGTGCACACTTGTAGGTGCTTGGTTATTCGCATTTTTGTGTTTTACATGGAACCTTAGAATCATTGAAGTTGGGCGACAGCTAGTCCCGCTTTGCATCAGGGGCCTGATTCTCGTGTAGGACATCTTGAATCAATATTTTTTAAAGCCCCATACCTATCTCCGTTAATAATGACATTGAAATGTCTATTGCAGCTAAAAATACTTTCTCTACTATCTTCGATAGACGTATATTGTCGCAGACAATTTCAGTGACATTTATACATTAAGAATACTGTTTGGCTACAGAAAATATCGAATTTGAAATGTTACAGCGCAAGAATCGGTTCCCAGGTGCGCTGTCTGCACGTCTGTCACCGAGTCGTGTTGAAATAGCAAAAACAGTAAAAATTTTCTTTCTCTGTCTCATACAAACGCAAAGATTGGGTCACCGTAACTTTGGTCGTTCCGAGCGTGGTGTGGGTCACCGACGTTGGCGCCAGAAGCGGCTCATCAGTATTCGGACCACGCGAAGGAAGTGGCGCGCCGACAGTTAGGTCTCCTTAGGTACGCTGACCGCCTGGTACCACGCCCGCGAATTCGACCACACACATGCATGAATTTACTAACAAAGTATCTGCCGGTGTGGACCTTTACGTTCATATGGACCTATACTATATCAAAATGTCTATGACAGAATGGGATCTCAGAAGTGACCAGTAAATGTAATTCTGGGAACATACCGTACCGGTAAGTAGGTACCTACTGTGGAGGTTCCCTGGATCCTAGTTCCTGGATTGTGGGAAAAACCAGATTTTCTGTCGTATAAATCATACGTATGTATAATGAATCATAACTATGTAGGTATCTACTTATTTTAGTCTTCCAATATTTATCTGACCGCAGATACTTATTATTAGTTAGCTAATTCGTCCTATGACTGTAGGTAGGTACCTAACATACCATAGGTCACTGTATTAATAATTTATGTAGTATGTATGTATGTTACCTACAGTCTAACAAGTATAAGGCTACATAGACAGTAGCGGCTTCTTGCGGGGAGGGCTAGGGCTAGGGCTTTAAGACCTCCCAATTCAACTGATTCCATCCATCAGAAACCTAAAATTTATGATAAAAAGGGTACTTTTAAACCCTTATAAAAACTTGAGAAAATATTTTTTATTAAATTTTAGGGATGTACTTGTACGTACATCTAAACATGGTATATTATCAAAATCAAATATTAATTTTAATACTTGACAATTAAAAATATTGAGCAAATGTGTAATAGCGAAAAAAAACGCCAATTTCATAGGTAAGATAAGGCACCAATATTTAGGTAAGTACTTTTTGCTTTTAACGCGTCATTTATTTATTGTATTATTCGAATAGCAAAATGGCCGTCTTTATCAGATTTCGTAGCAAATCACGAAACCCATCAGATTCTCTAGTCTGCCCGACTAAAAAAGATATGAATTCGATTCCAACACTAGCCGCTGCTCGCGTTGAGTAACAGAAACTATAACACTATTTCGTTCAGCTAACACAAGCCCGGCTAGCTCAGTCGGTAGAGCATGAGACTCTTAATCTCAGGGTCGTGGGTTCGAGCCCCACGTTGGGCGACTCTTTTTTATCTTTTTTATCATCTCGTCTGTACGTTTTTCTTTTCTTGTATTTTACATATCTGGTAAATGCGAATTTAGTCAGAATAAACTGGTTCATACCCACAGAGTAGAGTAATATATTCTACCTACGACCACTTTTTCTTATTTATATCTCTACGTTTTCTTCAAATGGGTTTCTTAAATAGGTAAACAAATACTAGGTACATTCAAGCAGTAATGCAATTTCGGATCTGGATATCTGTTTCGGTTACGGATATTTTTTTATTTAGGATATCAGATAATTTCGGTTACGGTTACGGAGCTCTATAACATCCCTGCACACAAGTACAATTAATTGGCGAGAGTAATTGCCATACCAAGAAAATTATCCATAAAATATATTTAAGAATCTTACCAAATAAATTATGGGTTGGCTTTACAATGCTTCGTTTTTAAAGATATTTGTGAGCTGCAGAACAATTCAGGTATTGGTGGATTTCATGCACAACTTTCAAATTATTCTAAGATAAACTTATGCGCCGCTTATCTTCTAAGTATTAGGTGATAGGACTCTGTCAAGCTTGAGGAGTTTGCCTGTGTAAATACCACCGCGTCATTTAATATAGTAAGTACTAGCTTTTACCCGCGACTTCATCCGCGTCATATTTGGTTATTACTACATTCCGGACCCGTTCCCGCAGGCACAATATTGAATTTGAGAATAAATTACAGCCTATGTGCTGCTTTGATCTATAAGCTTCAGTACTGCGAAATTTCATCAAAATCCGTTCAGTAATTTATGGGTGAAGGAGTAACAAACATCCATCTATATACAAGTAGCATCATAAAACAGCTCCATAAACAAGTGGCTGGTGTCTTGGCGTTAATGTCCCGGTATTTGTAAGAACACATGGGAGCCCAGGGTCTGTCTTAACCATGATCCAGGATTTGGCAGATCAGGTAATTACAGTGGAACGACTGGCATCTGACCCGAGGTGTTTACCTACGTAATCGAAAAAAAATATGGTTTTGCTCTGTAAGAGTCAATCCGTCGCATGCACGTATGACAATGGCATCTATTGATTCAAGTGCACTCATATTTATCGGCGGATGTGTCAATTGTGCAATTTAATTTATTTTATTAATTGCAGCAATCAATTCTATTACATGTGTCACGTTCTGAATCACCACCGACATTGTCTGTTTGTCTGGCTCTCTATCTGCAGTGATATGAGGACAATATCGTTGTGTTAGGTGTGTACAATGACATAGTTTGTACCTTATTTTGTATTTTCTGCGTGTGCTAATATGGTCAATTGACCTATTGTCATCTCATATGATCTGTCCAGACTGACTTGCCTTATTTGGTTATGGAAATTATGTATATAAAAGGATAATTTGTAGCAGTACTCGTTGAAATTCACATTTTATGTGTTTATTATATAATTCAAGACATCTACAATTCTACACACAGTGTATGTAGCTTGATTGATACGGCAAGTTGTGACTTTGGGTATTGTTTGTTCACCAAATAAGACAAGTCAGTCTGGACATGTCATCATTTTTTTTTATGTTATACGTCAGACAAACACGCAAGCAGGCCTGGTGGAAAGTCACCGCCACCTATGGATATCAGCAACACCATTGACGCTACTAATGGGGTAACTCCGACCTATAAAGAGAGGTGTAGGTATGTGTCTCAGTGGCACCGAGGATGGTTAGATGCCAGACAGACATTCCCGATTTCGGAACGGTTTTCTTTATTTGAAAACCAGATCAATCGAGATGATTCTATGTACTCTCTCTAGGTACACTGTTTTCCCAGAGGATGGCAGTCCTTAGTCCTGTTAATTGGCCATCGAGACCGTCTGATATCGGTAAATCCATTAGATTTTTTTCGTTGGGGATGTGTGGCACTTGGCTATATACGCCGATAAACCAAGATGATGGAAATATATGAAAAATAGGAAATTCAGATTGCACGCCGCAGCGGCCACATAGCTGAAATAATATTTTAACATCCATCCATCATCATCATCATCATCTTGGCGCGAACGCCCGGAGTCCGCGTTCCTACTTCTTGTCCACTTCGCTCGCCCTTCATGGTGTTTGAGTTTGTTTGGTAAGGCCTCTCATCTTTGCCTGGCCCTCTGGCCTTAACGGGGGTGGCGTGGCCAGACATTTGTTCCAAACACAAATAACATGAGACAAGAGACAACAACAAAACATAACTTTTTTTTCTAATAAGGATAGTGTCATTGATATTTAAAAAGCTTTCTTTGTTTTATCTGAAAACACCCTTTTTATAATAGAGGGATGCAAACTAGCTATCGTTTCACTGGTGATGGTACAGCGTGATGAACACAGCGCCGCCGCCCATGCATCCGTAACATCGAGAACAGTGCCAAAAACTTATCTGACTAAATGATAGCGTCGCTGTTATTGGCAATGACATGTAATTTTAAAATGGCGACACTTAGTTCCAGTTTTGACCACCGGGTCAGATAAGTTAGTGGCAGTGTATGTATAACGTAACGTAATTTAATATTTTGAAATTTTTTTTTTCAAAAAATTCAAATTCAAAAATTCGAAATTTCTTTATTGATTAGGACATTAAATATCTCTTTCAATTCAAAAAGGAGGAGGTAAGAAAGTAGGAAGGAAACACACAGTGACACGCTATGGCCTACGCTACGCCCTATGGCCGTAGATAAACGTATCCCTCGCCAACCACGACCGAACCGTGCTCGACAATGCCAGGCAGAGCCGGAACGCTATATTATATTATATAGGTATGTCTAGTATAATTAAGAAAAACCACCTAAAACTACAGCAAGAGTAAGCCAGTCCACCAAGGCAGCACCCGTTCACGAGTATAACGCAGGGCCCAGCCATCGTCCAATTCAACCATATTTGAGGGAAAAGAGGGACCCGGCCCCCACGCCACCGCCAGACAAACTTTTAAGTGAGCGTGCATTACACATGCTGCATGTGATAGGTAGTCGCTCCCACCCTACTCTATCCTATCCCTAACCTATCGCTACCTTACCCCTACCCTATCCTACCATTGCCTTAACCCTACCCTACCACTACCTTACCCCTACCCTACCACTATCTTACCCCTACCCCACCCTATACTACCTTACCGCTATCTTACTCCTACCCTACCCTACCCCTACTCTAACTACTACCCTACCCCTACCCTAGCGCAGACAGGAGACACCATGTGTGGGAGGGGAAGGAAAATTAACGCCGCTTCCAAGGTGGTTCTCCGTGGGGGAAAGAAACGGCAAGAAACCCACAGAGCCTACGTTAATTCTTTTTTTTTAAACATGTCTTATGTACTAATACATTATTTGTCCTATATACTATCTTAAAAGTAAATACCTGTATAGAACAGCAGTTCAGTCCCATGGACTTTTGTCATTTACATATTCAGATATACTATAATAACTTTTTTGACATAATTTGTTTTTTTAAATTACATTAAGGAATATTTTTAGCAATCATCATCATCATCATCATATCAGCCAGAAGACGCCCACTGCTGGGCATAGGCCTCCCCCAGAGATCTCCACAAAGACCGGTCCTGTGCTTTCCGCATCCAGCTGGTACCTGCGATCCTTACCAGGTCGTCGGTCCACCTTGTAGGAGGCCTACCCACGCTGCGTCTACCGGTACGTGGTCGCCACTCGAGAACTTTACTGCCCCATCGGCCATCTGTTCTTCGAGCTATGTGCCCTGCCCACTGCCACTTCAGTCTGGCAATCCTTAGAGCTATGTCGGTGACCTTGGTTCGCTTGCGGATCTCCTCATTTCTGACTCGATCGCGCAAAGAAACTCCGAGCATAGCTCTTTCCATTGCCCTTTGGGCAACAGTGAGCTTTCTTATAAGGCCCATAGTGAGTGGCCACGTTTCAGATCCGTAAGTCATCACTGGCAACACACATTGGTCAAAGACCTTCGTCTTGAGACACTGCGGTAATTGGGACGAAAATATGTGGCGTAGCTTCCCGAACGCTGCCCAACCGAGTTGGATTCGTCGATTGACCTCTTTCTCGAAATTGGACCTACCTAGCCGGACTATTTGTCCTAGGTATGTATAGTCGTCAACAACTTCAAGTGGAGTGCCTCCAACTGTCACTGGAGTAGGCACAACATGGACATTCGACATAATTTTCGTCTTGTCCATGTTCATTTTAAGACCTACTTGTTGAGAGGCACTACAGAGGTCATCGAGCATTTTGCCCAAGTCTTCCAGGGTTTCAGCCATGACTACGATATCGTCAGCAAATCTGAGGTGCGTGAGGTACTCGCCGTTAATATTGATGCCAAGTCCGTCCCAGTCCAGAAGCCTAAAGATATCCTCCAGTGCAGCGGTGAACAACTTCGGTGATATGACATCACCTTGTCTAACACCTCGCTGCAGCTGAATAGGTTCTGTGGTCTTGTCCTGGAGACGAACTGACATAGTGGCGTTTTCGTACAAACACTTCAGTGCTTCGATATATCGATAGTCAATTTGGCACCGCTGTAGAGACTGGAGCACCGCCCAAGTTTCGATCGAATCGAAGGCTTTCTCATAGTCCACAAACGCCAAGCATAATGGCCGGTTATACTCTTCGGTCTTCTGTACAACCTGCCGCAGCGTATGTATGTGGTCTATGGTACTAAAACCTTTTCGGAATCCGGCTTGTTCGGGAGGCTGGAAGTCATCAAACCTGCGTGCGAGACGATTCGTAATGACTCTCGAAAACAGCTTATAGACATGGGTCAGCAGCGATATTGGTCTGAAGTTCTTCAAGAGAGCCTTATCACCTTTCTTGAAGAACAATATGACTATGCTTCTGTGCCATGCTTCCGGCGTTTTGCCCTCGAGGATGACGGAATTGAACAGCTTCTGAAGGGTCTTAAGCACAGGTTTGCCACCAGCTTTCAGAAGCTCAGCCGTAATTCCATCATCACCCGGCGCCTTGTTGTTCTTAAGCTGTTTGAGAGCCATACTAATCTCGTACAGGCTGATGTCCGGGATATCTTCGGTGTAGTGTCGGGTCAACTTGGCTCTGGGGTCTTTTGCCATACTGGTAACAGGTGCCCGTGTTGTCGTGTATAACTGTCCATAGAACCTCTCGACTTCCCTCAAAACCTCGGACTTGGTCGAAACAACTCTGCCGTCATCCGTTTTCAGTCTCGTCAACTGGCTCTGTCCAATCGACAGATCTCTCGCAAAGACTTTAGAGCCTTTGTTCCGCTCGATCGCCGCCTCAATATTGGTAGTATTGAAGCGGCGTATGTCGCGAGTCAGAGACTTAGAGATCCGTCGATTAAGTCGCCTAAATTGAGAGACATCATCAGGGGATTGCAGAGTCATTCCGCGTCTTTCTTCGATGAGTTTGAGGGTATCGTCAGAGATTTTGTTTGTTCTGTTTGTACGGCAGGCCTTATAAAACTTTGACCCAACCGTATAGACAGTTTCCACGAACCTGTTATTATAGTCGTCCACGTCGACGCACTCTCCTAGGCACTCGAAGCGATTTTGTAATTCGAGTTGAAAGCTCTCGGGGTTTTGGATTTGAATGGGTATAGGCCGGAGCGTGGACCTCATCAATCTCGATCTTTCCAGCTGGGGATTAATATTCAATGTGCCTCTTACCAAGCGGTGATCACTGCCAATTTTAACGCTATTGATCACCGAGACATCATTGAATATATGCCGTTTCGTAGATAGGATGAAGTCAATCTCATTTTTTGTGACACCATCGGGACTAACCCACGTCCATCTGCGATGATCCGGCTTCCTGAAAAATGAGTTCATCATAAAGAGTCCCTCCTTCTCCATAAAGCCGGCCAGCATCTGGCCACGGGCGTTCCGACTTCCAATTCCAAATTGCCCCACTCTCAACTCGTCTCCGCCTCGTTTGCCCAGTTTCGCGTTGAAATCCCCCATGACAACGGTATAGTGTGTCTTGGAGGTATGCATGGCTGTAGAAATATCCTCATACATAGCCTCCACTTCATCGTCGGAGTGAGTCGAAGTCGGTGCGTAGACCTGTATGACCTTCAACGAATACCGCTTGGTAATTCTGAGTATAAGGTACGCTACCCTAGACGACACACTCTCGATTTTGACTATGTTGTTCACGAGGGATTTGTGGACGAGGAACCCGACACCACCTAGGGACAGTTGGTCGCCCTCCCGGAAGTAAAGCAGATTTCCGGACTTTAGGATTATCGAGTCCTCCCCCTTTCTTCGGACTTCAGATAACCCTATAATATCCCAATTTAATCTGCTTACCACTTCCTCCAGTTCCACGAGCTTTTCGTCGGTCCGCAGTGTCTGGACATTGTATGTAGCCAGGGCCAGTGGTCGTGCTTTGTGGTAGCCTGGTCGCATCCGGTGATTCTTCGCACCCCCTGCCCCGCCGTTACCGTGACCGCTACCATAGTCCGGAATAGCGGGGCCGCCGGGTACTGGGGGCCGTGGCCTGTGTGTGCTTGTCATCAGGGGGGGGTTGCCATAATCGCCACGCTTGGCAGGCGGGTTGGCGATCGCAGTGAAGTAGATGTAAATGTACCCGAAAGATGCTGCTGCCCATCTTTCGGGTTATTCCCTTAGTCGCCTCTTACGACACCCACGGGAAGAGATGGGGTGGTGCTATTCTTTTAAGTGGCGGCACCACACACCACCATTTTTAGCAATACTCGAGGCAAATTCTTTGGACGTATAATAGGTCAGAATCTTTGACTAGAGTTCATCTAGCGATATCTAATACCCGTGGGTTATTACGAACCTCGTTCAGAAACGCCCACGCCATCTATAAGATAATATTAGTACTATAACAAATAGTGCCATCTATGGCCAAGTAGCAGTACTAAATTGTAATTCTGTTCATATCCGTTGAAGTTTGTTACTGTGAATCTAGATGGCGCTGTGTGGAAATTTATTTTATTTTTTTCGTTTACTGTAGGTTGTATCTACAAAAAAAAAAATGTGTACCTACTTAGGTACCTAGTAGCACAAAAGAGATAACTAAATCTTTCTTTAATTTATGCTAGTCAATTATTATGTCAATGGTGCTAGTAGTTTAGTATTAAATGTTTACACTGTGTTTAATGTTACTGGGGTGTTTGTGTAATACTTTTATAATTTTTTTCTTTTAGCACTAATTAAAGCTTAGAAATGTTTACAGTGGCGAAATTTATATAACTATTTTATATGTTGTAAGTACTTTTGCATTTATACTATAATTTAGACCTACATTGCAAGCCGAAATAGCTCAGTTGGGAGAGCGTTAGACTGAAGATCTAAAGGTCCCCGGTTCAATCCCGGGTTTCGGCATCTAGGATTTTTGTTCTTTTAACTAAGGTAGTAAACAAGCTTATGGCTTTACCTTTATTTAAATATTTTAATTTTTATATGCAAAGTATAACTGGATATCGCTGCCAGCCACCAAGATACATACTGTTTAGGCAACAACGCCTACATGGAAATTGCTAATGTAAACCATCAGGCGCTCCATCTCAAACTGTCAATTTCTAGCTGCATCATTATTACGTCTCTTTTTTCACCGACAACAGTCCGACACTAAAGCTTTTTTATTATAAATTAATAAATAAATAAATAAACAAATTCAGCTTTAAAAGACCTTTTGTGTTTTCATAAATGTGTAATTTCATGTGTTCTTGAGGAGCTACTCGAAGAGACCGATAAAGTTATTGTAAATTGATGAATTGGTATCGTTTTCATGATAGCCAGAAGGTAAGGACAGTTGTAACAAAGGAAACCTGCTTAGGTCACATTATTTGATTGATATCAACGTTATCAACATCGATAGACGACAATACATTACGATGTGCGTATGTACTTATTGTCGAAATATTAACCAACTGCAACATAATATTATGTCAACAGCAATAATCAAAATTGTACTTGTTTCGAGGCCGTCGACATATATAAAATATAAAAAAGTAATATAATAAAAAAGGGTTGCATCGGCCGGGAATCGAACCCGGGCCGCCCGCGTGGCAGGCGAGCATTCTACCACTGAACCACCGATGCTACACACAGTGAACTGAAATTAGGAAGTGGTTGTTTAGAAAGATTATCTTTTCAACACGCTCTGTCTAGACAGTCTGCACACTATGGCGATAAAATTTCTCGGATGCGTCGCCTTCAATGTGCATGGCCCAAAGAATTTTACGTTGCACGTTGTAGGTAATTGCGATAAACAAACGCAAAAAAAATTGGGTTCCACTACAAAACCCTAATTTATTTCAACGCATCCGCTACGCACGATGTCTGTAGGTCGATTCAAAGAGGATATTCAAGTACGTGGTCGATTGAAGTGTGGCCGCACAAGCGAAGATCGCGCGCGTTTGAACGCTTTGATGTGCGAGAGTTTACCGACAGCGCAGCGGTGCGGGCGATGTATGGACAGTATGAATTCACGAATATTTCGCTCTGTACACACATTGTGATAACCCGTTTTTCTTTTATTTTACTTTCGTAATGTCTGTTCGTAATAAAATCTTGCAAGTTTTTGACCCATTTCCCGGTTTCCGATTCAGCTGTGTCGTTATTCGTGCTTTCGGCATTCGCATCCTTGTATTACTCCCGTTTTTTGTTTACACATTTATGTAAGTTCGGTGACAATGCAATATGATGATACTATGATCTGATCTGATGATGGAGACGGAAGGTGGCATTAGGAACTCCCACGCATGATAAACCCATCGAGTTTGGGTTCATTTGAGTAGTCATGACAGGTACTCTGAAGATCATAGAGAACGCGCGATAAAGACTTGCTAAGAAAAAAAAATCTCACTTGTGAACTTATTTAATCTTTATGTAAGGATATTTATTAAGGATACTTGATCACGGTAAAGCAACCATGTATAAATGTTTAGCGATTCACGTTGACTGCACAAGGCAGTAAAGTGGCCATTATTGCATCGATTTTCGACTCTGTTCGATGTTGCTTATAAGTAACTTGCAAATGTTGCTAACATGGCCGTTGATGGCGCACAACAACACTCTACGTACCAAGTAGTTCCCTTATTTGCTCCCAGAACAGCGCAGCATCTTGTCCGCATCGCTATCATCGCCGAAAAAGCGTAAGCGACCTTACATAAAACATTAGGCGGTCGCTTATAATGCTCATACACTTTACGCTAATAACCAAAAATTGTATTTTTTATCTTTCTTAAATTAACTTTGTAAAACAGATCCAGATGCGCTGGTGGAGGGCGCTGGCATACGTAACACAGTCTTTGACTAGTACGGTTGCCAACATGTTCGCATTACCCTGTACAATTTGTCTGAAATAAAGATTTGTTTATTTGTTTGTTTGTTTTGTTTACGTCCAAGACGCCGTCGCGAAACTTCTCCGAGAGCACCACCCCCATACCGGTATTCCCATTGGACAAGCTCGTGTATATCAGTATTATCACATTGTAGCTGTTTCCGATTATCCGGGACCTGTTGCCTCTCCATCAAGTCTCCTGCGCATTAACGCCATTGATACTTCGGCCATCTCGTGAGCCTGTCCGGTTAGAGCCAACATTCCATGCATAAACATAAACATTCCATGATGTGAAACGGACTTTACTCTGGGTTAACGGGTCCTCCGTTAGCCAGGTAGCCCTAACTTTACAAGAGTATGGCGATCTTCCTGCGCTTTATAATTCATTTATAATACTTGCTTTCCCATTTTACGAAAATTAGGTATACATAGGTAATAACGATGAGTTTCATAATAAGTTTGGAAGTTTCGCTAGTGTCATTCAGCTCCAGCTGGTTCGACATTTTTTAGAAATAAAAATTTAATTCGGTATACAATTTATTCATAAATAAATTACAATTTAAAAACTTTATTCACAAGTAAATTACAATTTATGTTCTTACTAACAATGTAGCTATAACTAGTGCTATGTTAAATAACATAGGTAGGTACATCATGAACAATATAATTTTTTTAGATAACAATAGCATTACAAATAGTAAAAAGAATCAAAATCGGAATCATGCGGAAGTGTACCCTGGATGTTGGCGGTGTTACCTTTTTGAATGGCGTTGCCCAAGGTACGCGCCAGCCCATGGGTCACAGGTCGTCTCCACCAGGCTGGCAGATATGTCTTGCATGTATCTTTCAGGCACTCGACCCCCAGAATCCTATCATCTCGCCCCAAATGGCGCAATTAAGTACAATTTATAAGACCAAGGAATACACATTTGTGCCGTTTGCGGACTTCTCCCGCTAATGCTGCCACGCGGGCACAGGCAAAGGTAACCCTAGGGTGGGATGCAGCCAGCCATAGAAAACATAAAACATCCTACACTAGGGGCCGGCCATCCGACCAGGTATGAGCGTCGTGCCATCTGGCCTCTTCTTTTCGTCCCGAGCAAGGCCATTGGGTTCTAAGTTACCGGCCGGCACCATCAACGTTGGTTGCAAGGGCACGGCTGATGACGTCGTTGAGGTTTGTGTGGGGTGACATGCTACTGACGCATATAATTAGTAGTTTTGTGATGTCTAATAGGTTTTTTCTTTACAAGTGTGTTGCAAAAAGACTCGACTTGTTTCTCCGGTACAAAGCAAAGCAAGCGAAGCCGCTGACTATGGTAATCTATCTAGAATTCTTGATGGTAGGCGGACTTGTCGCTGACGTAGCGAGCCGGCGGCGGCGGCGGCGCGCCGGCGTCAGCAGCGGCCAGCGCGAGGTAGCGCGTGCGCGTATGGTGCGCAGCCGCCTTGGGCTGGCGGGCGCGCGTGAATATACCCTTCTTGTTGCCGTCCACACGGGTGTACCCTGGATTAATTAAACTATTTTCAGTTTGTGCTAAATATGAAAGCCATCATCACTTTAATCACGGTAATTGTTTGGAGTTTGTAGAGCCACCCAAGTTTTATACCGATATAATGATTAAAGAAACAGTAGTTGGTAAGATCCTTGTTGGTATAGGTAGAATTGTTATTTTCTCTTTAACAATGTACAATGTAAGATCATAAGTGCATGACCACCTTTAGAATCATATTCCTTTGCGCAGTAGTGTGCAGTTGTTTTACGATTTTTATAGCCTTCTTGATTTAAATTTTTAATTATTATATAAAAAATGCCCTGGAGGTAAAGGGCGAGTCGGACAGCTAATGCTCCTTTCTTTTAGCAAACTGATTTTGGCTTAAGATGCACCAAATACCGTGAATGTTGCTGCAAAGGAAATTTTTCTAGAAGTGGTAATGCACTTATGCTCTATACTGTGTTTAAGTTGTAATTTTTTATATTAGACTAGACACGACACGACATAAGGATGAAGCTTTTTTGGGCACGGGCTGTACATTGGCAAGCTTCCATGACTTAGATACAAAACCAGTCTCTAGTAAGAGGCGATACAGGCGGCTGAGAATAGGAGACAATTCGGGGGCACAACTACGCAGGACTATTGCTGGTATACCATCAGATCCACTTGCTATGCTCACGTCCAGATTCTGCAGGATTATAGAAATCTCTTTCTGATTTATTATATGCCACAGTGCAGTCATCACGGGTGATGGATAAGATAGGTGGAGCTTTTTCTGCAGTATCCACAACTGCCTCTTCCGAGTTGACACCGTTATCCACTCGGGCGAACACTACTTCAGTCGCGTGAGATTAATAGTCGGTTGACACAAAATTGTCGTTAACTTGGGGTAGGTCCTTGATACTTGGGGTTTCTCTGATAGATAGAATTCGCAGTGAAAATCACATCACAGAACAAAATCTATTGAAAAGAATATTGATTGACCAAGCGCAATGATTGACACTCCAGTACGCTCACGTACTGGAGTGTCGAAGACCGGCTGATGCCACCTTGGGTACGCGTGTCACAATTGTTTTAACTTTAAAATTCTTACATATGGCTTACCTTGCTGCGTTTGAAAGTCAGCGAAGTTCCAAATCAGCTCTCCCGCGAAGAATCCGGCGGCGCGCAGCTCGTCGAACGCCTTGAAGTACTCGGAGAACACCGCTACCTGGTAGTCTTCCGACCACATCGATTCCGGCAGCTAGATCAATTATTTTATTTTATTGTAACAGCTATACATACTAGTATATCAGAAATTCCATGACAAGAACCAACCTGTCGCCAAGAGTACTTAAGAAAATGTACTGACGTAAGAAACTTGCGTGATTGACCTTTATTTATCAGTATTTGAGATTTACTTTCGGGGGAATTCAAAGAAAAATCACGAAAGCCTGGTGGACCGCAACTTGAGTATGGTGAGTATACACATTGAACTAAAACTCCATAAACAAGTATATTCATATCAATATTAAACACTTTCTAAGAGTGATACCTACTATAAAGTAAGAAGTATTATGTAGGTAGGTCTATATTTAATACCCCCTTCGCGCGGCTTTCACCCCTATTACGTCAAAACTAATAAGATTCGGTTTTCCCGAGGGATCCTTTTATTGTTCGGGACATACAGTGTACCTACCCTGTGACACTCGAGAAGAATGTACAATACGACAAACTGTTAAGCCTAAAAATTTCTAAATGATGAAGAACGTTCCAAAGGAGAGCATACCGAGTGTAATCCAGGTAGACCCTCCGCCCCGTACTCCGACATGAACACCGGTTTGTTGAACGTGCGGTGCCAGTTGGTGGCCTCGTCTACCACGTTGTCCATGATGTCCTGCAGCTCGCCCCCATACCACCCGATGTACCGGTTGAACATTATTACGTCCAGGTGTTTCGCCTGCCGATTACAGAGATAACGTTTATGATGGGGCTGGGGTAGGGCAGGGTAGGATAAGAGTCAGCCACGCGAACGAAGTCGCACCGGGTCAATTTTTTTTGTTTCCTTTTGACTACGACATGGGATCGTTTAAGAGGTATATTAAAGGTCTCTTCAGAGGCGGGCAACGCGTTGGTGATTCTCCTGGTGTTGCTGATGTCCATAGGCGGCGTCTTACCCCTATTCTACCCCTACTTCTACCATACCCCTACGCTAACCGTCCTCCTTCCCTACACCTACAATTTAAAAGTGTGCCATAAATAGATAGGAAGAAGAATTGTCAGTCACTAGTAGAGGAAAGTTACCAAATATGGAATAGGGTCCAAATATGGAATTCCTTTATTTCTTCGAAAATAATAATTAAAATTGCAATACAGAACCATATTCTGTTTCATATACTTATATTAGACGTGTATAGGTTCAATCTTGTCAGTAGGGCAAAGGCCGGTGACATGGCATGTGCGTTTTGTTTGGTTGCTGCTCAGAACATTTTAATAGACGTAAAAACGATTTATTTCTTATTATTTAGAAAGTGATAACGTTCTACTCGCATAATTATGTAGTTGCATATATACTAGTTCTTGTATTTCCAGGTTGTTTATTTGTTTCTGTTTTGTTATTATTTTAATATTGGCAATAATTTCTGAGGTCATTAAATTCCAAATATGGACAAGCACTGGGGTCCACTTATGGAATATTCTATATTCGGGTCAAAATCGAAATTGATGGTTTAATGTATACTTTTAATGTGTTCATATTTATTTTTCAGAACGCTTTCTAACACAAAAAATAAAGAAAAATATCCGAAATCCAAAAATGTATTGATTTATAACATAAAAACTATTATTGTGATTTGCGGTTGGTAAACAGCATTTTTCATACAAAGCCTAAGAAAAGCTGTTTTACAAACAGCAAATACTTATTTTTAAGATTTAGGCCAGCTGAATCGATTTGCACCAAATGTTATCTATGTTATATATTAGATAGGACGGATAACTCAAGATACGGAGACCACCCGGGGGTCACTATGTCCAATTTCATATGTACCTATATTTTTTTTTTTTAATCTTTATTTTTTTGCAATAGGTATAACAGTCTTATGATTTTTTAAAACTAGTTAAACTAGTCTAACTACTAAACCAATTTAGTAAATGATGAGACTGTTTAAGTACTACAAAACATTATTTTATCATATTTTTAAGTATTTGTTGTGGCTTTTTCTTATGGTCCATATTTGGGGTACCTATTCCATATTTGACTACCTTTTTCATTTTTTAATTTAACTAGGTTTTTGATACTGTAAATAGTTATTAAAATAAGTGTTGCAGTACATTATATCTTCTCATCTAATAAAACAATTTACTTCGTATTATGAATAGTTTATTTTTTATATTCAAAAAACAAAATGGTTTTCCATATTTGGTCACTTTCCTCTAATTAAAAAGTTTTTTTTTTAATGTGTTTTTACTTAAATAAAAACATATCAAAGAATAAATTAAACATATAAATTACTTATAATAATTATGTTACAAAAATCCCAAATCATTGTATATATTGTCCATATGATGATAACAACTTACGGCTTTATCGCCATCGTGGCGTTGGGCTGTAGCCATAGTAACGGGTCTTGACATATCCATTGATTTAACGTGCTTCACTATCGCCCTGGAGAAGAAATTATTTATTTATTTTCTTTATTAAGGTTAAACACGCTTACAATATTACTTGCATTATAAGAGCATAAGTTATACGTTAGCCAGAAGTAATTAGTTCGATTAATGACATTAATTTAATTAGTTAATAAAGGAGTAGCGGTGGCCTAGCTCATAAGCGAGAGGTACCGGGTTCGAATCCCACTGCCGCCATGCACCAATGACTCTTTTCTGGGTTTTGTACATTAGTTGAATAATAATGCTCTTACGGTAAGGGAAAACGAATTTGTAACCAAGATCCTATCTTATCAGGTTCCCCTGGGAGCAGAATCACGGAGATCAAATAGCAGTCGCTCCTCTGTAATTACCTGATCTAACAAACCCTGGACACCGGGTCCTCGGGTCCTCGTTTGTTACCTTCTGGCAAATATTATTATGTTCAGTATACAGAGTAGGTACTTTCCCTCTTAAATATTTCCAGCGCATTTAACAAATAAAAGAATACACTTGTCAATGTATCCACAATTCTTCGTCAAAGTTTCTTCCTAGTTTGTGGGTAGGTACAAATAGTTTAGCAAAGTTTTATGGTGGATACCCGAAATATGCCTCGGCTTCTTTGTATTGGGTCCGGGCCTCGTTGGCGATGGACCACATCACCACGCTGGGGTGGTTCTTGTCGCGGTGGATCAGCTCCGTCAGAGACTGCTTGTGGTTCTTCAGGAGTTCGTCGCTAAAATGGCTATAAAAACGAAATGTTTAAAGTTAGACTTAATAATATTAAAAAAAATTAACTCGACAACATGTTACCCCAAACCCTAGGGCACACTGAAAGTTCAGTGATCTTGGTCAACCGCAAAAAAATTCATACAAAATTTTGTGAATTAGAAACTTATAGTTTAAAAAAAAACAGAATAAGGTACATTTTAAATTTGTTGAAGAATAAAAGACGGGAAGCACTTGAAAAAGGTGGACTCGGTTTTCTGGCTATTTTGTTTAAATGAATTTAGTCCGTCAGTTCATTTATCACAAAATATTAGACACGTATTTTTTTATTTATCTTAAGACAAAAATTGACTTGGATATAGCGTGTCAAAGTTTGTGAGTGAAGGCTGATGACGTCACACTGTCATGTAAATTGTGCTGACGTTGTGGGTTTCTATATTTGTGTGTTTCTATATTTAACAAAGAAAACTCGTGTCCAATATTTTTCGATAACCAATCTTACTAATTACCATGATCCAATCTGGTCAGGTTCCCCCGGTAACAGGGTCACGGAGGACAGATGGTCGTCGCTCCACTGTAATTACCTAATCGCCAAATCCTGGTTCATGGTCAAGGCGGACCCCGAGCCCTTGTTCTCGAGGGCACATCCGGGACATTAACGCCAAGATGATGAATCTGACTAATTATATCTTTTTTTTTAAACTGGCCTTAGCTGAATTGTTAAATACTGGATCATGGCCAAGGCGGATCCCGGGATCACGTGCGCGAGAGCACAAGCGGTACAATAATGCCAATATGATTATCAGACAATATCATGAGAGCATAGCGTAAAATTCTTGACGAGAACCGACAATAACCGATCCCAAAATACGGTGGACGCAAATATCGCAGCTTCAACGAGAAACCACTGCCTTCCGCAAAAAAGATTCGCTATCCAGAATTTGCGTTAGTCTCATAGATTCTGTTAGATTCACATAAATTATGCACATTTGGCGGTAAATTTAAAACCAATCAACAGGTGTTCCAAAGTTCCTGCATTTAATTTAATCTTCGACGTATTTACCAACGCCTATCATAAGGTTGTAGACTATCCACTAACAAATGGTCCTTCGAGCCGGATGCATGAGCTTACTCGGTGTCGCCGCTAGGGCACTCGTCGATGATCATGATCCCGCGTTCGTCGGCCATCTGGTAGATCTCCTCGGCGTAGGGGTAGTGCGAGGTGCGGAACGCATTTGCGCCCACCCACTGCAGCAGGTTGAAGTTCTTCGTCCACAGCACCGGGTCCCAGCCTTTACCGCGGAACTGGGGAACATATTGAACATTTATGACGGGTATCGCTTTATGGGAACAATATACGACCAGGAATTTTAATTTTATTATCGTCCGTTAAATTTCGCCTATAGTGTGCCAACGCCCTTCTTCTTGATTTATCGGGGGAATATCTTCTTCTTCTCCCCGACATAGTGTATAGTAGGATAACTTAGCTAAAAGTGCAGAGGAGCAAATTTTTTAGACTAGTATGATAGAGGATCGGTGGTGTTCATCTAACAGACTCTTCATTAATTTGTCGGTCATGATGTTCCGGTTGTAAATTTTATAAGTTTTAGTCATCAGTCATCGTCCGAGCAGTCAATTCCGGCTTTAGCCAGGGTCCGATTGACTTAACTTGATTGTTCAAGACAGATTATTCATTATGCTTGTTTGTACTATTTGGGATTGCTGTGTGTAGGTTTCGTGATTTGTAACGCAATGAATGTCGATTTAATAAATCAGTGTTAAGGCCAAAAACCTATAAAGTTCATATTGAAGAGTTTTGGTACCTCGACCATTCCACGTTAAGGTACGACAATAGCATTCGCTGTAAAAAAAGTCACTTACATCAGAATCTTCGTGCATTCCAAATCCTCTAATATACAATGGCTGATCGTTAATGTACATCGTTGTGTTGGTCCAGGTGATCTTCCTGAAGCCAAATTTGACGGTGTAGACGTCTAAAATTTTCGGATTTTCAGTGTAAACGGACGCCTGGAAAAAACAGTAAAATCTGAAGAAAATACATTATTGAAAATACATAAACGTTAATGGATGGATATTTGGCATCGTGGCAAAGTTTACTTAAGTACCTTTCCCTTTTTCTTACCATTATGGTGTACAAGTAGCCAGGGTTGGAGTTCATCAGATACGGCCACCAGAGACTGGCATTGGTCACATGCACTGCGCCGGCGCACTCGCTGAGCGAGCCCACGATGGTGTAGTTGTGGTCCATGACATCCACTTGGCACTTAACCTTCTCGCCCACTGAGCCTTTATATGTCACGTTGTACTTTACGACTCCTAAAATGGGTAAATACACTTTCAATGTGTACCATGACTTCCATCTACCTAGGTAAATACAATATAAATTATTCTCCAAAGTACTTTAAGAAAAGCTTTGTGTGCAGATTTGACGAAAACATCCAGATTTTTTACTTATGTCGAAAAGGTGAGAATTCTCTCTTTTTTTAATAGACTTGCATTTGACCTCACACCTGATGGGAATGCTTGCCCAGAAAATACCGATTCATTCTTGACTTGAAGACTTTAAAGTATTTTTCGGGATAGATACAGCAACGCAGGCAGATAGTTCCTAGTTTAGTTAGGTGTTCCTAAACAGGCATGCTCCACACTTGGCCGCATCGTCACTTACCACCAGGTGAGATGGCTGTCAAATGCCTGGCTAGTCTAATAATAATGTCTAATAATAACAATGTTCCATTCTTGCTTTTTTTATATTTAAACAAGACAGGCATTTGACCGCCATCTCACCTGTTGGTAAGTGACGATGGGCAGAAGATGTAGCATGCCCGTCTTGGAACAGCTTATTTACTCTAGCCTTGAAGGCATCCAGATTATATTGATCAGGGAACATAGTCGCAGGCAACGCGTTTCATTCCTTAGCCGTACGCATTATAGAGGTCGAGCCAAAGCGGCTCGTGCGGATAGCTGGAATATCCACGTCATAAGGATGAAGTGCTCGCTCGGATCGCGTCTCCCGCTGGCGGAAAAGGCCGGCGGAATGAGGTCTTGCAGCTACTTCGCACACTCTCCGAAATGTAACCTGTAGAAGACCGACAGACGCGCAACCCTACGCCGATGTTCGACGCTCTGCAGCCTAGCTTCAATTAACCGCGGGTCACAAATTATCTTCTTTGCACGTTTTTCCACCGAATCCAAACCCACTAGTTGATATTTAGCTGTTCTATCCCAGAGGTGGCAGCAGTACTCCATGCAGGATCGCACTCGTGCTTGATATAACTGAAGCAACTGCTTTGAAATGAAGTGCCGCCTAGCCTAAATAGTCGAACTTCGAGCTGTCAATTTTCTACCATACACGCATCACGCAAGCGGAGCTGTCAAAGATGGCTAGACCAGCTGTAGCTTCTAGTCAAGTCTCGCAACCGTAGAGCTTAATCAAAATATTTTTATACATCGCGGACCGTAGGTTGGCTGGTCATTTATACACATGATATTGTCCTTAGGTAAGGACGGGCTCTAAGACAGGTAGGTTTCGGAGGCCTTATGTTGGGACGAGCTCTAAGTTAAGTAGGCGTTAGGGTTGGCTTGGTGCTCCCATAGGGTAATCGGGGCTTTAGTTGGTTAAGTAGGTTAGAGCAAGTAGGATGTAGGCCTCTAGGCTTAGATAGGGCGGAGCAAGTAGGACCCAGGCTTTTAGCCTGTCCCTATGAGCACACATAGCACTGGCTAGGTAATAATTAAAATATGATCCATTTGAATTAGATGTAAGGTATTCTATGTATTTTGTATCATTCTTCTATATACTTTCACGAATATTACTTCAAGTCAGCAATTGTTCTTTTACTTTAGATACAGTGGATTACCCAGTCTTAGAGTATGTTCACAAATGGTGGAAGACTCGGAGTCGTCAAGGCATATATTCTGCGATAGATAATATGACGATATTGCTGAATTACCTATTTGACTCTGGATATCCGTAATGACAGCGACGTCATCGATATAGATTTTCGGTGTGGAGTACAGGTACACTGAGCGATGGATGCCGGCGTAATTGAAGAAATCGAAAGTGTATTCTTGACGTGGGTGCTTTTCCCCACTAAAAATTAATTTTTTTTAGTCATTTATCTCTCACTTGTAATGTAGGTACTCATTAAATACAAATTAACTATCGACTAAAGGCTTACCCTTCGATCCACCCCTGGGGTATGGTGGTATTCAGTAGAACGTTGTCGACGGCGACCGTGAGCAGGTTGCTGCGGCCGGCGAGCAGCGCGGAAGTAATCTCCGCCTCGAACGGAAGGTGCCCGATCTCGTGCGACATCACTAGCTGCCCGTTCACCCACTAGAGACAGAAAACACCACGTTCCACCATGCTTAGTTTAAAAATTTCATTGAGCTATGTGAATGAATACGACCATTGGAAGAGCAAGGTACTCACGACTTGCGCGGCGTAGTGCACGCTGCCAAAGCGCAGCCAGACGCGCTGCCCGTCGGCGAGCCACCAGCGCGGCACGCGGAAGCGCCGGTCGTACCACGCCAGCCCCACATGGTCGCGCAGCGCCGCGTCTGTGGTCACGTCGTTGTATGAGGACGGGACTGGCATCGTCTTCACCGGACCTGTCTGGGAAAACACGATTTTCAGATAATTTCTACTTTTCTACTTCTTATACCTCTGTGTATACCTGAGCGGTGAATTTTGGCGCCTGGCCAGAGTCCGCTTTCCTGCTCTTTATTCTCCACTTCGCCCAGTCTTCAGCATCCTCCTGTGGTAAGCCGCAGGCTCTCGCATCCGGGGCGGCCATGTCGATCCATCGCTTCTTGGATCTTCCGTGGGATCTCTTTCAATATTTTATTATGTATTTCCGTTAGAAAGTAGAAAGGAGAGTTTTATTGTTATATTATTATATAAAAATTAAATTTTATTGTTATATTTTTTATTTTTTATTATTAATTTGTGATATGGGTGTAATTCGTTACTTTGCCTGAAATAAAGAAGATTTATTATTTTATTATTATTATTTTATTGCTGCAGACATTAAATTTACCATTGAAATAATTACCAAATGTAGATCTTGCAAATTCCATCCGTGTCGGAATCCATACTCCGGATCCCCTACAGGCGACAGTCTGAAGTTCCACACGCCGTCGAGCCTCCGCAGATCCCTGCTCTCCGTGGCCTGGGGGTACAGCGAGCCCTCTACGAACGTAGACCTGTTCTTCAAGCCTTCGTTGATCTCATTGATCGTATGCGTCCTGGGAACTAACGCTACCGCCAGGGACAAGCTGACCAGCACCACCAGCAAAGTTCTCTTCCATGTCATTTTCTGTTATTTCATATTAATATTGGTTTATTGATTGATATAATGTAGGATTGTTACTTATATGACTAGCCTTATCGACCCTTCGAGTAGCAAATGTCGTAAAAGCCAAATCGCTACTTTTGGGAAATCGCAAAAAACTAAAAATAGAAAAAAATAATCTTATGTATTTTTTATGTTTCTAAAGCTATATTCGTGCTATTTATATATGTTACTGAGCGCAAAAATCCCTTTTAAAGTGTGTAAGCATCAAAAAGGTAACTTCTATAGTTTAGGAGAAAGCATGGCTTTTACTACATTTTTTTTTCAACAAAAACGGCGTTTACGACAAAATTTGCAATTTATGGGATAATCAAAACTGTTGTATTATACATTTTGTTTGAAATAAGACCTACTTTTTATGTAGTAAAATACCAAGTTCATAATTAAAACAAATAGTTTATTGTAGTAAAAATCAGCCCTTATTCTGTTATTACTTGAATTATTTCAAAACAATGATGTTTTATTGTAATTTCTAAGTTTATAATCATAAATTCACATTAACCTAATAAGAACCTGATAAAACTTCAAGTAAAAAGAGTATCAGTGAAGTAATTTATCACACAAATGCTGCACGATACCACCGTATTTTACCAGTCCGGTGTTAATGAGGAAAGGAGTTTTATAAAACCGCATCAGTGATGATGCATTGATACATTGATGCGGTTTCATACAACTCCTGACAAAATACCGCAGCATCATGCGGCACGAATGCAAGACAAACTCACTTATAATCTTCATACATGAAGGTTTATCACGTGTCAAGACCACCATAATAGTAACGAGTACTTTCCCGTTGGCTTGGAAGCTTGCTAACGTTATCCCCCTTCCAAAAACCACCAACCAACATCTCTAGTTTTTCCGATTTCCGTCCCATATCCCTATTACCTTTCCTTTCCAAGGTCCTTGAACACATTATCCATGATCAACTCACTCAGTATCTTACATCGAACTGTTTACTTTCTTCATTTCAATTTGTTTTTCGTAAGGGCCACAGTACTGTGACAGCACTGCTGACAGTTACAGATGACATCCGTCTTGCGATGGAGAATAAGTGTCTAACGATTTTAACTCTACTTGACTTCAGCAGTGCTTTTAACTCTGTAGACTTCGATGTACTTCTCGCCATTCTTCGCTCTCTTAACATCTCTCCTTCAGTAATGACGTGGTTTGATTCTTATCTTCGCGGTCGCTTGCAGAGAGTTCGTTCCGGAGAGGTCTTCTCGGATTGGTATGATCTTCTTGCAGGTGTACCGCAGGGTGGCGTTCTATCTCCTCTTCTGTTCTCGATCTTCATCAATAGTGTTACATCAATCATCTCCTCTAACTTCCATCTCTATGCAGACGACTTGCAACTTTACCGACATTTTAAAATCTCCGATATCGAGGAAGCTTTTGACTATGTGAACGCCGATTTGATACGTATATCCTCCTGGGCTAAGTCATTCGGGTTAGTGGTAAACCCAAAAAAATCGCAGGTTCTACTTATCGGCAGTCCGTACATGAGTAGGCAACATGTACGGACTGCTGTACCTCAAATATTTTTTGAAGGGATTCCAATTCCCTTAAGCAAAACAGCTAAAAACCTTGGTCTCCTTTTAGATACAAACTTGTCTTGGGTGTCTCACGTCAATGCGGTCAGTAAAAAGATTCATTTCTCGCTTCATTCACTCAAACGCCTCCAAAGTTTTTTACCCCTAAAGACCAAAATTTCCCTTGTCCATACTCTTCTTCTACCTCTTCTCGATTACGCAGACCCTTGTTACCTAGATGCCACTGAGGAGCTTTTAAATAAACTGGAACGTCTCCAAAATCTTTGTGTCCGTTTCGTCTATGGCCTGCGTAAATATGACCATGTATCTAGCTATCGATCTCAGTTTAAGTGGCTACCTATCCGCTTGCGAAGGAATGCTCATATCCTATCCACCCTCTACAATATCCTTCACAACCCTTCTGCGCCTTCATATCTCCGTGAACAATTACATTTCTCCCGTCCACAAGACAAACCCTGTCGTTCCAGTGTAAGATCCTTATTGGCAATTCCTATCCACCATTCCGATTTCTATTCCTACTCCTTCACTGTTCATGCGGCAAGACTTTGGAATTCTCTTCCGCACGAAGTGCGTGACAGCCAGTCTATTGCCATTTTCAAAAAGCGTGTAAAAGAGTTTTATCTATCACAGAGTGCTCCTAAGTTGTAGATAATGTATATGTATGTAGTATATAGTATCGATATGTATGTATGTATGTCTATGTATATATTTGTAGGTATTTATGTGTGTAAGTAGAATGAATATATATTACAAGGCACTTGTTCAGTCTAAATCTTTTTCATGTTTTAAATGTGAAACTAGGTAATTGTTTAAATAAAATATTAGAATTTTAGCTTAACTGAGATTAAACTAGAATTTAAATTTTCGCAGCTCGTGTCATTTCAGTCTTTGACAAAGGAACTACTGAAAGAAATAATATAAAAACTTAACTTAAACAATCATATAAAAACGTACTTGTTTTAACAAAACAAGTTAGTCTTTTAAAAATAAATTCTACTTAACAAGCAACAAAAAAATATCAACTCTTTAAACTTCTCTATTTAAATGACTAAAATTAAAACTTGAGGATAATGTAAAGAATGTCACAATTTTGTGAATATTTTGGCAGACTTTTGCATTAGCTGAGATCTGTAATCTAATCTGTTGTGATAAACTTAAACAAACTATAACAAAAATCTTAAATATTATCTTAATAATCAACATTATCAAATCAAATCAACATAATCATCAAAAGAACGTTCATACGCTTACGTTCATTGAAAAATAGTTATCAAAAATTAGTAAATTATCCATATAACTATTTAGGCTTCTTCCTCATCGACGTCTTCTTCGTCTGTTTCAACAAGGGTGTAATTTTTTTGACCATGGTATGGCATCTCTAAGTATTCTCTTTGGAACCGTTTAGGAATAGTCATCGATGAACATAATGATTATAAGCCGTACAAATTAAGATGCAACCTAATCGTGAGAGGCGTCAAGTGAAATCGTAAAACTTCACTCTTTGTAGTATTTTATTGTACAATAACATACACTCATTCGAATCTAAAGAAAATCCTGTTGTTTACTATTTGATGACTGCTTGCAAGTTGTGGATTGTAATGCTAACGTCGTAAAAATATTTTTTGTTTACTTATTGTTGATTACGACAAAATAATTTTTAAATAACTTCAAGAATCTCATTGACAATAATGTAGTAATAGCAAAAAAGCAAACTAATTTGTATTTAACGACAAATTCAGCATCTACACTCTCTTGATTTTAATAATAATAAAATGTTGTATATACATATACAGTTCGATTCAGTTCGTTAAACTGCCCACTTAGGTTGGCCTTTGATTTCAATTTTGTATATTAGATACTCGAAGCGTGTCGAAAGTGTAAAACAACACATTTTACGACATCATATTATTAATATTATTTTGTAGTGTTGCTGTCGTAAAAGCATTGTTTTAAACACGTTGTTCGTTACGACAAAATAGTCCAAAATGACTGCAAGCATCCTAGGGAAAATAATGTTGTAATAGCATTATTGCAAACTTATTTGTCTTTTACGACAAGTTAACCGTTTGTACATTCTTGGATTTGATAACAAAAAAATGTTGTATAAGCACTGTTCATAAAAATATGTTATTTACGACAATTTATGACAGTTATCCTATGTCAAAATAGGCGGTTACGACAATAAATAGAAAAAATTCTAAATTTCGGTGCTTAAAAATCGGTGTAGTAAAAGACATTTTTTTCAAAATATCGAAATTTTAAATATACAGATCGATAGAGCTCGTTAAATTACATAAGACAGCATTAAAAACTCATTTTCGCCAAAATGGCTTTTACGACATTTGCTACTCGAAGGGTCGTTATGACGACTAATGTCTTAGAGCCTGCCCAGCTAGGATAGGATAGGACCTCCAAGACCAAAAAATGTGTAGTACCGTTTTCTGTTCAATATTGCGAACTGCAAACTGTAGAACGTTTGAATTTTACTTTGTTAAAAGACATCGTTTTAAAATTTGTTTCATGGAAGTATTTTGTATTATATGGTACCATCGATCCGCCCCAGCTCCGCACGGGTTTTCTTGGCTTTTCTTTTTTATAAGTCATAATCATCATCATCATCCGAGCGGTTAGTCCCGGCTTCTGCCCGGCCTTGGGGCATCCTCGCGTCGTAAACCACTGGCTCGCGAATCCGACTCGGCTTGAATCGGGGCCTTCCGCAGGGCCTCTTTCCTGATATTGACAGGTTTATTCACCTATTTCCCACGTATCCCTGATGCTTACGCAACATGTAACCAAACCTCTTTAATCTTATCCGCGATATCCCTGTGAAAGTGACTTTACGTGCCGATAGCGGAGCTCTACCAAAAAGAGTGACGAGAGATTATGGTTCAAGTTCAGCAGTGGACTATTATCTAAGATTGTCGATGTAAGAGATGGATGTATAGTGTACCTAAGATAATTGGATCACATGGATCACATCCAGAATATTTAATTTTGATTTTTTTATTGCCAACATCAACAGTTCACAAACATCCTCTGGAGTTAAGCCTCTTTCTATGATTCGTGGAGGGTTTTGTGATAATCGCCACTTATGAAGGTTACAGCGTTGAATAGAAAACGTTGCTATCCAATTTCTGGCCGACAGAACAAACCAACTGGTCTGGAGATTAGTCGCCTTATACGACACCAGTAACAAAAGGGTGTCGAAATGTATTACGTACGATTGTAGTTTAATATTTATCACTTACATAGTTGGTACTCACTTTGTACCTCTAACTAGATGCTATGTAATGTAACTAGCACTAGAATACCTACGCTATCTTTAAATATATATCCACAGCAGTTTGAAATATGTAGGTTACTTACCTATATAAATTCTTTTAATAACATAACTTTGATAATTGATTGACATATTTGTAATACTTTTTTTCTTATCGGATACTTTAATTATCAGAGGTAGCGTTTAGGTACCTACATGATGATTTTGTTTGCGACTATTACCTAAGTACTTCATATATAATTCTATTTGATTCTACCACGATACATACTTAGTTCATAGACTACAGTATTTGCTAGGACTTAGTAGGTAATTCTTTTTATAACGTTGCATCCGCTAGAAATACAGCGTGACTTCAGGTTTTATCAGATGGACTCTGTCAAGGTTGTGGAGTCCGCTTGAGTAAGTAGCACCGTCTTATCTATTAATAGTCAGTAATGTATTTATTGCATTATTATCTATTTGTGTCGCCAAGCAGCAATGTTTGCATTGTTGTGTTCCGGTTATGATAAGGTAGCCAGCGCATTTACAGGCAGACATTTCACATGTCCACAGTGATAACCATGAAGCAATTTATAAGTATGGCCAGTGGAGTAAGCTAGTGAACAGTGTGATCTGATGAATTCCCGCTTGTTCGACATTTTTTAGAAATAAATATGTAATTCAGTATAATGTTTATTCACAAATAAGTTACAATTTATTTACTTACTAACAATATAGCTATAACTAAAGCTATGTTAAAAAACCGATAATAGGCACATTATGAAAAATATATATATTTTTAGATAAAACCAGCATCATAGCGCATATAATTATCTAAATTAAACAAATAGCGCCGATTTAGGTTTCTACTACTGTTGCTGCAGCGCCGGCACAGGCAGAGGTAGCCCTAGGGTGGGATGGAGCTAGCGTATCTACGCAGGTCGCATCCCACACTAGAGCCGATCCGACCAGGCAACGAGCTTCGTGCGCTCTGGCCTCTTTGAGTCCCGAGCAAGCCCGTTGGGTTTCAATTTCCAACACAGCAAGAACATTGATGGTGGCAAGGGCACGGCGGATGATATCGTGCATGGCGACATACGACCGGCGCTTTGTTGACATGAAAGTCCACGGAGTATTAAAATGTAATAGGTTGTTTTGTTATGACTGATGATGTTTAACTTTTTCCTTCACAAGTGTGTTGCAAAAAGACTCGTCTCATTCCCCCGGTATTATAACGCGGGCGAAGCCGCTGACGAGCAGTATGATACTTTATCTAAAACTCCTGATGGTACGCAGGCTTGTTGTCGCTGACGTAGCGAGCCGGCGGCGGTGGGGGCGCGCCGGCGTCGGCGGCGGCCAGCGCGAGGTAGCGCGCGCGCGTGAGATGCGCGGCCGCCTTGGGTTGCCGGGCGCGAGTGAATATGCCCTTCTTGTTGCCGTCCACTCGGGTGTACTCTGGACCAATTAAAATCAGTAAAATATCAAAAACAACATTATCACGGGAAGTTGTTTATGTAAGTGCCTCCTGCAGAGTTTCACCACGGTACTAACCGCCGTAAATTAAAATTCCATATGTTCCACCTAGATGAGTGACGATACACTACCCGACGCTTCTGTCTACTTACTTTCTGATGCGTACGTTAAATCTGTGGAGTAATCTTCCTGCAGCGGCTTCCGAAAATAGGACTTAACTTAAATGATGTTCTATTTATCACAGTGAGATCATCCATAAGAAAACTAAATCTACAGAAAAATATATTCATGTAAGATTAACATGTCAAGGATATCGATAAAGATCAGATGTGCGCTGAGCGTAGGTGCTGGCTCTGGAGCGTTGTAGACCTTCTGATCCCACCACAGAAATACCTTCATGTGTTCCGTGGATGCCATCTTGGGCACGCGTTTCCGGGATGCTTAAGATTAACTTAAGACTTACGTTGTTTCGTTTGAAAGTCAGCAAAGTTCCAGATCAACTCTCCCGCGAAAAAGCCGGCAGCGCGTAGCTGGTCGAACGCCTTGAAGTACTCGGAGAACACCGCCGCCTGGTAGTCTTCCGACCACATGGACTCCGGCAGCTAGGTATGTAATTAAATCTAGGTAAATACATAAATAACTAACATGCTACCAATACGGAAATTAATTAGGTACTGAAGAAAGTACACTGACGAAAGAGACTTGCATGATTGTAACGAAATTATAATAGGTATTTGGAATTCATTGTCGTGTGGATTCAAAGAGAAAAAAGCCTAGTGGACCGCAGGTTTAGTATGGTGGGTGTATAAAATATTCACCTATAACTCAATACGTGTATTTATATCAATATTGAACAGTTTCTGAGAATGATTCTATATAGAACAGATAGGTAGGTACATATTTAGTACTAGTGGTCCTCAGCGGTTTTCACCTCCATTCAGTCAAAATTCTGCTAACATTCCTTTACCCCGCGCGATCTGTTACTTTTCTAGGACATACAGTCTACCCTGTGACATTCAGGAAAATTGTAACTTAAAAAAGGCAAACTCTTGAGCTTTGATGAGAGTGTCTGTTTTTAGTTGGTCAACGATGATGAAAGTTTCAAACGTAAGCGTACCGAGTGTATTCCAGCTAAGGCCTCCGCCCCGTACTCAGACATGAGTACCGGTTTGTTGAACTTGCTGTGCCAGTTGGTGGCCTCGCCCACCACATTGAGCGTGATGTCCTTAAGCTCGCCCCCATACCAGGCGTTGTACCGGTTGAACATTATCATGTCCAGGTGTTTCGCCTGCCGACCATAGAGTTAAAGCCCTATTATACTTTTATGTTTAAGATGGATTGTGACGATACGATGAGTGTTAAGTAGATAACGGTATCCCTTTATCTACAGAATGTTACTGCTACGTGGACGTAGAATTTATAGTTGTATGGAATACGACCCCAGCGTGTGGGGCAGAACAGAACAAGTCCATCATATGGACTATCCCTAGATCCGATCCAATCACTTATATGTGTAAGTACCTGAGCTCTGCCATGCTTTCTCGGATTCTATGCATACGTCTATAAATTCTACGTCTAGTAGTAAACTGTGGTCTAGTCCCGCTTATCGATTATTCGATAGATTTTGGACGGCTGGACGTTGGTTACAGAGTCATGACAAAATTGTAGCCGAATTTAAAAAAATACACGGGCTCATTATTTTGGCGTTAATGTCCCGGTTGTGCTCTGGCGCACGAGGGCCCGGGGTCCGCCTTGACCATTATCCAGGATTTGGCAGGTCAGGTGATTACAGTAGAATGGCTGCCACCTGATCTCCATGACCCTGCTACCAGGGGAACCTGACCAGATTGGATCATGGTTACATACAGTCGCCTGAATGTGGAGGTTTCATCACGATGTTTTCCCTCACCTTAAGAGCATCGGTTAGTATTCAATTAATGTACATAACTCAGAACAGTCATTGGTACATGGCCGGAGCGGGATTCGAACCCGGGACCTCTGGCTTACGAGTTGGATACTCTGACCGCTCGGCCACCAACGCTCTATTTAAAAAATACACGGCTACACTGTATTAATTACGCCAGCTTTAAGAATAATGTCGATGATGTCAAGTTGGATGATTTTATAAACGAGGTTTTCGTCAAACAATGTTATAGGTAAACGTAATGGAGAAATTTTTACGAAAGTTAACAAGAGTGTTCGTTATTTTGAACTTAAAAGGTTGTTTTGTTAAATCTTTTTCAACATTAAGTACCTACGAAGACTGGCGCTGATATATCTAGCCCAGCTCTAAACTTTCAAATAACAGTTATAGTTCTGCTGATAACCACGGTAATAACTTTATCGATGAAATGTTGTCCGGTTAACGAATTAACTACTCATTGCCGATCTATGGTGATTGATAATAACTTACGGCTTTGTCGCCACGGTAGCCTCGGGCTGTAGCCATAGAAACGGGTCTTGACATATCCATTGATTTAACGTGCTTCACTATCGCCCTGGAGAAGAAGTCACTTAATTAGTACCTACTGATTACTTCATCATATCAGCTAGTAGACGCCCACTGCTGGGCATAGACCTCCCCCAGACATCTCCACAAAGACCGGTCCTGTGCTTTCCGCATCCAGCTGGTACCTGCGATCCTTACTGATTACTTACGAGTACCATTATTATAATTTAATTTCATTAGATTTGTTTCCACCTTAACAAAACTGATTTTACATTAACAAGATTTTTATACATTTTCAAGGTATGTACCATGATGCATGCGACTGCGTCGAAATATCAGGTTACTCGTCAACAAAGGTACCCGCGTACCTTTTTCCTGAAAAGGATTCCTAAAACGTACCTTTAAAATGTGTCATAACCGCGATACATTAAAACATTTTTTTTTTCTGTTGAGATTTTTTTTTGTCGGTTGGTATTGCGAATGTTGAGAACGAAACTATCGATTTGCTGATCAACTATATTGGATCTTGACATAATTAACTTTCGGAAGAGAATTATACTTACCACAAATTCCAAATATGAGATTCCTGATGATGTGCGTAAAGCACCGAATCGCTTTATTTTTAAAAAACAAATTAAGAATTTTTTTATAGATAAAAGGCCAAAAAGTCAATATAAATAGTATAAAGTATCTTTATTGTTAATATATGTATATATGTATAGTATTTATTTTAATATAATATATGTTTATTCTATCTTGATGTAGTTAGTATTGTATTTAGGTAAGTTACAATCTATCATCACGCTTTACTCACTTTCTGCATTGTCTACTGGTTGACTGGAAGATAAAGTTTAATGGCTTTAAGTCCGCCAATTGTATTATTGTGCAATAAAGTTTTAAATAAATAAATTGGTCACAGAAGCTCTTTGCAAATCTAAGTTCTGAGCTGATATAGAAACATCAGCACTACTTTAAAGTAACATCGTAAAACTGATGTAAGTTTATGGGCAATAATAATTAGATAAAGATTTAAGATGGATGGATACCCGAAATATGCGTCAGCCTTTTTATCGGAGCTTTTGGGTTCATTGGCGATGGACCACATCACTACGCTGGGGTGGTTCTTGTCGCGGTGGATCAGCTCCGTCAGAGACTGCTTGTGGTTCTTCAGAAGTTCGTCGCTGAATTTCCTATAAAAGCGAAAACTTGAAAATTTGTCTGCACCAGATAAAAACGTTACTGTGATAGACTTTAGTAATATATTTCGTTTTATAGAAAACGATAATAATATTCGTTTATTAGTAACTGGACATAATGCGACCCGAAAAAAGAACATCTTGGCGATCACGCCAAATCACAATCGAGACATGCGACCCGACATAACAACCAATAAATAACTCTTTATCATTCCCGACGCTACAGTTTTGACATTATTTATGACGACAGGCAGCCTACACAATAAAAATAACCCAGTAAGGGAATCGCTACCCCTGTCCTCTATTCATACACAGGGTCAGATCTTGGTGGCAGTTTTGGCCTTCTCGCCCCATTAACTGGTCGTTTCCGCTAAATACCTAGTTTGTACATACATAATGTCACGTTTTCTCCCGTATTGGGAGTAGGTAGAGACCACATCGTAACATTCGTTCATAGCTAGGAGTATTTGTCTCTGTGTCTCCCCCTCCGAAAGGAAGGAATCTGTAAGATGGGTACCTATTGACTGAAATTAGAATTCACACAATATCTTTAGAGTAAGATGACATGATAATCTTCACCGGAACCAGCAATAATTTAACCGAAAAGGTGGTAGACGCAAATATTGTAGCATCAGCGAGAAGCCACCGGCATCCGCAATTTGTGTCAATCCCATAGATATATATGAGCGTACTCGGTGTTGACGCTGGGACACTCGTCGATGATCATGATGCCGCGCTCGTCGGCCATCTGGTAGATCTCCTCGGCGTAGGGGTAGTGCGAGGTACGGAACGCGTTGGCGCCCACCCACTGCAGCAGGTTGAAGTTCTTCGTCCACAGCACCGGGTCCCAGCCTCTGCCACGAAACTGGGGAACACTATACGATGAGGCATGATCATTAGGTATCGGCGCTTTGTCTTAAAGTTGACCTATAGTGTGCCAACGCTCTTCACCACAATCTAAGGAGGATAACTTAGCTTACCTTGAGTGTAAAGGAGTTAATTTTTTACTCAAACAATTGCACATCTACTACATATGATGAGATGATCGATGGTGGCCCTCTAGTGGACTCTTCTTTAATTCGTCGGCCATGATGTCGCGGTTGTAAAATGAATAGGTTTCAGTCATCGTCCAAGCGGCCGGCTTCAGCTCGGGTCCGATTGACTTAACTTGATGATTCAACCTTGAGAAATTGATGGTTTCTTTTGGCTGTTTAAACTTTTTGGGATTGACGTGTATAGGTTGAGTGATATATAACGTGATAAATGTTATATCCATCCGTGTTAAAAGCAAAACTTATAACGTTCATATCAAAGATGTCTGGCAATTTTTTTGAATTATTTTTGTTACCAATGATAAATATATGTCCACAGTACATTATAAAGTTTAGTATTCTTTCTTGTATTTGTCATTCTACATATGAATTTATTAGGTTATTACGAAAATTTTATAATATTAATATTGTGTAAAATAATGTAAAGTTTTTGTGAGATCTGCGACCACTTAAATTTGTAGTGAGAATCGCGAATAGGTAGAATTGCGTTTGTGTTGTACATCGATCAATCCTTTTGAGAAGGTGAGTGAGCGGCCACGTTTCAGTTCCGACAATAGTATCCGTAGTAAAAAAGTCACTTACATCAGAATCCTCGTGCATTCCAAATCCCCTAATATACAACGGCTGATCGTTGATGTACATCGTCGTGTTGGTCCAGGTGATCTTCCTGAATCCAAATTTGACGGCGCAAACGTCTAAGATTTTCGGATTTTCAGTGTAAACAGACGCCTGGGAAAAACAGTAGAATCTGGAGATAACCTAACAGACAGAAAAAGTCGGCTAACCCCTGACCAAGTTAACATATACTTACTCAAATGAAGACCGAGCGAAGTGGGCCAAGAAGAGTAGGACGGCGGACCCCGGGCCCTCGCGTGCCGCGCGGGAGCGCAACCGGGACATAACGCCGAGATGATGATGATGACTCAAATATTTTAATGAAATAAAACTATGAACCATTTCTAAAAAAATGGCTTTTAAGTATAATAAGCATTTATACACACGTAAAGCTTATAACACCACTCGTTTTTCGTCGGGAGTTAAAAGATATTGGTACTTTGTGCGTTTCATATACCTTATTGAATAAGTTTTTGGCGTCGTGGCAAACTTTACTTAAGTAACTTTGCCCATTACTTACCATTAAGGTGTATAAGTAGCCAGGGTTGGAGTTCATCAGATACGGCCACCAGAGACTGGCATTGGTTACATTCACTTCGCCGGCGCACTCGCTGAGCGAACCCACGATGGTGTAGTTGTGGTTCATGATATCCACTTGGCACTTAACCTTCTCACCGTCTGAACCTTTATATTTGACGTTGTACTTTACAATTCCTGAAAATTGATTTATATGCTATTTAAATACACTTTCAATATGTAAGTTTAGTCCATCGACACGACAAGAAAAAAAACGAATATGTACCATACAACTCAGCCAATTTATATTCACCATGACCTCCATCTCATCTAGGTACATACAGTATAAATTATTCTTCAGGGTAATTAAATAACGCTCTGTGTGCAGACGCTTTGTTTGACGAAATTTTCCAGTTTTTTGGAATATTCCGACCGGGAATCGAACCCGTGACCTCTGCGTGGCGTCCGGCATGTTAACCGGTGTGTCAAAGTGTTGGGTGATGGATGAGACAGGATTGCTGCACTTCTTAAATATTTCATCGGCGACTAGTCTCTTCTTATCTTCTAAAATCTTAAACTTACTAATGACCTTGCTACACTCTTGGTCAAGTCACAGAAGCGATGCAACGCCATAAATCCACCGCAGCATTATCATTTCGTTGGCGCAGGTTCACGTGCTTATTTATATAGGCTTGACAGGGATTTTTGGTTTATAGGACAGCCGTAAGATGCCGCTATTTGACCTAAGCTGTAAAAATACTGGACTTGACATCGGAGCGGATATATCTGGGCTTGTGGACTTGTCGGCATAAAGCCGAAGTGCCAGAATTTACCTGTTCTATTGGCAGCTGCGTACTTACCTACTCTATGTAAACAGTTTCAACGAATAGCATGTACATATTTTGCGAAAATAATAAATACATAATACGAGTATGTTCATAAAGGGTGGAAGACTCGGAGGAATAAGACGATGTTGATAATTTACCTATTTGACTCTGGATATCCGTAATGACAGCGATGTCATCGATATAGATTTTCGGTGTGGAGTACAGGTACACTGAGCGATGGATACCGGCGTAGTTGAAGAAATCGAAAGTGTACTGTTGATGTGGGTGCTTTCCCCCCCTAAAAATATATGTATATTTTTGACATTAATCTTTTACTTGTAGTGTCAGCATAAAACATAAATTAACTACCTTAATTACGGCTTACCTTATCAGCCCCTGAGGTATGGTGGTATTCAGTAGAACGTTGTCGACGGCGACCGTGAGTAGGTTGCTGCGGCCGGCGAGCAGCGCGGACGTGATCTCCGCCTCGAACGGAAGGTGCCCGATCTCGTGCGACATCACTGGCTGTCCGTTTACCCACTAGAGACAAAAACAACAACGTTCTTCAAAAGCTGTTGAGATGAAAATTTGATTGAGCAATGTGTATAAATACGACCGTTGGAAAAGCAAGGTACTCACGACTTGTGCGGCGTAGTGTACGCTGCCGAAGCGCAGCCAGACGCGCTGCCCGTCGGCGAGCCACCATCGTGGCACGCGGAAGCGCCGGTCGTACCACGCCAGCCCCACGTGGTTGCGCAGCTCCGCGTCCGTGGTCACGTCGTTGTATGAAGACGGCACCGGCATCGCCTTCACCGGACCTGTCTGGGAACACACCGTTTTGGACCAGTTCTACTTTTCATTCAGCTGTGTGGGATGTTCTTTCGTTGACTTGACAGGCCGTTAAATCATCTTAGCGATGAATTTTGGCTTCTGCCCTGGGTCCGCTTTCCTGTCCGCTCTATCTTCTCCACTTCTCCCGGTCTTCAGCATCCTCCTGTAGTAAGCCGTTGGCTCTCCCATCCGGCTCGGCGATGTCAATCCATCGCTTCTTGGGTCTTCCGGGGGTCATTTTTTCAATATTCTATTTAATTTACAATATTCTATTTTATAATTTTTTATTTGGGTTTGACGTGAAAAGGAAACGGAATATAAATAGGTTTACCAAATGAAGATCTTGCAAATTCCACCCATGTCGGGATCCATATTCCGGGTCGCCCACAGGCGACAGTCTGAAGTTCCACACGCCGTCGAGCCTCCGCAGGTCCCTGCTCTCCGTGGCCTGGGGGTATAGCGAGCCCCCTACGAACGTAGACATTTTCTTGAAGCCTTCATTGATCTCATTGACCGTATGACTCTCGGAAACTAACGCTACCACCAGAGACAAGCTGACCAGCACCACCAGCAAAGTTCTCTTCAATGGCATTTTCTGTTATCATAGTTTTTTTATATAAGATTTTATAACACTCCAACTCCCGAACAGTATCCTGCAGGTTATAGCTGATAGGTATGATTCACCTATATGGCAGGCATTTGTAAAGGTTGTCATATAGGTGAATCATATTTCATATTCCAGAATTAAAAAGTGTTTTACTAACATTGATTGAATTTACATCTTTTTAAAATTCATTTAGGAAATTTTTGTATTGCATGGTACTCGCTACGCGCCCCAGCTTCGCAGGTTATTTCCGGCTACTGCTCTGTCTTGGGCATCCTTACATCGTAAGCCATTGGCTCACGCATCCGACTCGGCGATCTCAATCCATCGCTTCTTGGACCTTCCACGGGGTCTCTTCTGATACCGGCAGGTGCCGGTATCAGAATGCCTAAGCATTCATCCCTGGGGCTTATAAAACATGTGACCTAACCAACACAGGCGAGCCACTTCAATGTTATCCGCGATATCCCTAACGTCAAGGCTGTGATGGATGTTTTCGTAAAACTTCAGGAATAAATTATTCAACTGATGGTGAAAACCTCATCAAAATCCGTTGCATAGTTTAGAGGAGTTAGCGGAATACAGACAGACGCACGCAGAAAGCGAATGTACTTGCCGATAGCGGAGCTCTACCAAAAAGAGACGTGGAGATTATTATTGAAGTTCAGGGACTGTCATCGCCGACTGTTTATGTGTGTGATGGATGTGTATCTGACATAATTATATAGATTACATCCACAATATTTTATTTTGATTATTTTAATGTCATCATCATCAACAGTTCACTAATATCGTCTGAACTTGAGCCTCCTTTACTGATCAGTGAAGGGTTTTGTCATAATCGCCACTCTTGGAAGGCGGTTTACTGATGTCAGCATTGAATAGAAAACGTTGCCATCCATCCATTTTCTGGCCGACAGAACTATCCAACTGCTCTAGAGATTAGTCGCCCTATACGACACCAGTAACAATGGGGGATCGAAAATATACCTATTCTACTTTTATTACGTACAATACTCGTATAATTTTACGATTGTAGTTTAATATTTATCACTCACATAGTTGGTACCCACTTTGTGCCTACCTATAACAAGTTGCTATGTAATATAACTAACACTAAGTTACATGCGCTGTTTTTTAATATATAGGTACCTTACCTATAAAAAAAATTATACTTTTTGATGAACATAACTTTTAAAATGTATTGGCATACTTGTAATATATTTTTCTTATCGGATACTTTACTTATCAGGAGTAGCGTTGACATGACGACTTTACCTGGCGGCTATTACCTAAGTACTTTGTATATAATTCTATCCACTTTGATGGTACCACGATACATACAGAGTTCAAACTACAGTATTTGCTAAGACCAAGTAGGTAATTATTTTTAAAATGTGGCATCCGCTTGAAATACAGATGTCAATCTGGTTTTATCAGGCGGACTCTGTCAAGGCTGAGGAGTCCGCTTGGGCAAGTACCACCGTCTTAACACCAAGACCAAGTAACAATGTTTGCATCACTGAGATAGTTCCAGGACACTGTTATGGGCAGCAACATACTGAGTATGTACACCGTTTTAGTGACAACACAGAGTAGTCTCCAGAAACGATACTCTGTTGAACTTTTATCCAGGGTACCGATTCTGGTGTGCAATGCAGTTATTATTATGTTGCATGTAACTGTGATGTTACTCAAACTACGTCGAGGTATCGACTCAGTCCCAGCATCATCCCAGTTAAATTGCAGTAAAATCATTGTTCGACCTTTGACACGTTTTCGTTGAGAGAATTGAAGGCAGTTTGACAACTAAGAAAGATGCAACTTAGTAATTTATTTATTTATTGAAGTACCAACAGCCATATAAAACCGTAATGCAACTAAAGTACCAGAAAACGAATTGTGGAAAAGTTCGAACTCATGAAAGTTGCAACTCAACATCTGTCATTTGAATAACAATCACACGTTTGACATGCGATGCAATTGTAATGTTACTGCAACTGAGACGATTTCCGTACCAGAATCGAAGCCCAGGGATGATTGACTTAAAAGCCAAGTGTACTGGAAAAATGGAAGCCTGATATGGTACACCAATTCTCGTTTCAAACAAAAAATAATTTTTTATATCATTCCCGGCGTCTTCGAGTAATCGGGGAACATACAAAAAAGGAGATCCCCTTTATATCATATTTTGAAACTGTTACTCTTTTAATTACATTAATATTAAGGTAGGTATAATCACCATCATCTTAACACTTGGCAGGTGGGTTGGAGATGGCAGTGTTGTAAATATAGAAATGAAAAACGGTGCTTGCTGCCGTAGGTATCCTGTAGCTATATAAATAATACGAGGCATGTCCATAAAATAAGTGTACTAGATTATTTGTTATATATGGTTAAATCAGTACATTAGATTTATGAAATATTTTCCATGTATTCGCCATCCCTCTCGAATACTCTCGATATACTTTACTTAGTGAGACGAGGGATACATTTTTTATGTAAATAAATATTAATAAAAAGCATTTATTACACTAACTCACATGGCACATTGGGTACATTTATAGGAAATAATCATAAACTAGAAAAGAAAAAATGCATTTTCTATCAATGTGGTTCACGGCACGGGACACGTTGCTGTGACCACCGTTTTAGTCGTACTGTTGACGCGTTGTTATTGGGAGCTACACGGCAGTGTCGCCAACATTACAAAAATTCCCTCTACTCCAACGACTCAGTGCACTGATTCTACTTGGACATCCCTGGACAGTGTAAAAAACACTGAAAATAAAAATATGATTTATTTTTATTTTCAGTGAAATTCTAAGTCATTATAATCTAGATTTAATGTGATCTGATGAATCTGGTCAAAATCCAGATAGTACGAATTTTTTTAGGAATAAAAATGTAACTCGGTAAGTATAAAGTTTATTCACAAATAAGTAACAATTTATTTACTTACTTACAATATAGCTATAACTAAAGCTATGCTAAAAGACATTTATAACATAGAAAAAAAAATCCAAATTGCTATCATGCGGGAATGATAAAAAACCTATAATGGGTACATTATGAAAAATATAATATTTTATTTAGATATATACAGCATCGCAAGTAGAAAAAAGTGTACACAAGATGCTGGCGGCGATACTTTTTTCAATGGCGTTTCCCAAGGCACGGGCCAGCCGATGGGTCGTCTCCACTAGGCTGGCAGATATTTTTTTTTTTTTTTATTACTCTACTAGCCAGGCATTTGACCGCCACCTCACCTGGTGGTAAGTGACGATGCGGTCTATGATGGAGCATGCCTGTCTAGGAACAGCCTATTCACTCTAGCCTTGAAGGCATCCAGATTATATTGATCAGGGAACACACTCGCAGGCAACGCATTCCACTCCTTAGCCGTACGCATTATAAAAGTCGAGCCAAAGCGGCTCGTGCGGATAGTTGGAAGATCCACGACATAAGGATGAAGCGCTCGCCCGGATCGCGTCTCCCGATGGCGGAAAGGGGCCGGCGGAATGAGGTCGTGCAACTGCCTCGCACACTCTCCGAAGTGCAACCTGTAGAAAACCGACAAACGCGCAACCCTACGCCGATGCTCGAGGCTCTGCAGCTTAGCCTCAATTAACTGCGGATCACAAATTAGTCTCTTTGCCCGTTTTTCCACCGAATCCAAAGCAGCCAGTTGGTATTTGGCTGATCCATCCCAGAGGTGGCAGCAGTACTCCATGCAAGATCGGACTTGTGCTTGATATAATTGAAGCAACTGCCTTGAAGTGAAGTACCGCTTGACCTTCGAGAGGATTCCAAGTTTTTTTGCAGCAGTCTTGGCTTTTGATTCGATGTACTGTCCAAAGTTGAGATTGGTTGATAGCTCAACACCCAGGAGCTGTAGGTTGTCGGAAATTTCCACAGACACACCCCGGAAAGTCGGAGCCAGATGGAACGGACTCCGTTTAGCGGAAAACAAACACGCCTGTGTTTAGGTGGCGTTAAACGACACTAGATTGGCTTCGCCCCAATCGGACACTGCATTGAGAGCCTCGTTCAAGCGACCAACCATGGCCTCTCGACAAGACTGAATATCGCTCCTACTAGCTTTTGCATATGACAGATATCTATCCGTTACTGTGCTGTCGTCTGCGTACCCAAAGATACCGGGTCCAAGCAGATTATTAATATGCAGCAGGAAAAGAGTCGCGGACAGAACCGACCCCTGAGGAACTCCCGCGTCGATAGCCTTAAGTTCAGACGTGTAACCGTCTAGAACTACACGGATTGATCGTTCACTCAGAAAATCCGATATCCAGGTGCAAAAGCCAGCAGGAATACCATATGAGGGAAGCTTGCTTAAAAGGGCTGCGTGCCAAACCCTGTCAAAGGCCTTGGAGATATCGAGAGACACAGCAAGGGCCTCGCCATGCCTCTCAATGGCCTCACTCCACATATGAGTAGCATACACCAGAAGGTCCCCAGTTGACCGACCACAGCGGAATCCGTACTGGTGATCGCTGAGGAGATCGTTACCTTCAAGATGCACGAGGAGTTTCTTGTTCAGTGCACGCTCCATAATCTTACAGAGAATGGAGGTAACCGAAATAGGGCGGTAGTTGGCAGGGTCTGCGCGGCTGCCCTTCTTGGGCACGGGCTGCACACTGGCAAGCTTCCATGTCTTCGGTACAATTCCAATCTCCAGTGAGAGGCGATACAGGCGCGTAAGAATAGGAGACAACTCGGGGGCACAACTACGCAGGACTATTGCTGGTATACCATCTGGTCCACTAGCCTTGTTCACGTCTAGACTCCGCAGGATTTTTAAAATCTCTTTCTGATGTATACGCACCTCTGCCATAGTGCAGTCAGCGCAGGGTGAGATAGGTGGAGTTTTACCTGCAGTATCCAAACGTGACTTCGCCGCGAATTGAGAAGCAAGTAAATTTGCTTTCTCTTCCGCAGCATGCGCCAGTGTCCCATCCGGTTTCAGCAATGGTGGTAACGAAGATTGACTAAAGTTCGATTCGACCGCTTTTGCCAAAGACCAAAACGCCTTACTCCCAGGAGGGTAAGAGGCCAGTTTGGTGCCAATCCGACCTATGTTATGTCGTGCCGGGAATAACTTTCGGGCACTCGGCCCCCAGGATCCCTTCATCTCTATCCTAAATAACGCATATAAGTAACCCTGAGTAAGAAATTAATATTGGCGCCGTTTGAGGTATTCTATCGCTGATGCTGCCACGCCGGCACAGGCAGAAGAGTCCAAGGCTGGGATGTAGCCAGCGTATCTAAGCAAATCGCATTGCACACTAGAGGCCGGCCATCCGACCAGAACAGAGGGTCGTGCCGTCTGGCCTCATCCCATCGTCCCGAGCAAGCCCTTTGAGTTTCAAGTTCCAACACAGCAAGCACGTTGATGGTGGCAAGGGCACGGCGGATGATGTCGTGCGTGACGCGACATATGATCGGCGTTTCATTGATATGAAAGTCCACGGAGTATTAAATGTAAATAATTGATTTGTGATATCTGATGATGTTTAAGCTTTTTCTTTACAAGTGTGTTGCAGGAAAACTCGTCTCGTTCCCCCGGTGCTTTAAAGCGAGCGAAGCTCGAGCGAGCGAATATGGTATTCTATCTAAAACTCTTGATGGGAGGCGGGCTTGTCGCTGACGTAGTGAGCCGGCGGCGGTGGCGGCGCGCCGGCGTCGGACGCGGCCAGCGCGAGGTAGCGCGCGCGCGTGTGGTGCGCAGCCGCCTTCGGCTGCCGGGCGCGCGTGAATATGCCCTTCTTGTTGCCGTCCACGAGCCAGTATTCTGGACCAAATTAAATCAGCCAAATATCAAAATTAACACAGGGAGTTGTTTATGCAAGTGCCTGCTGCCTTCTCACAGTACTTGACCCGCAATAAATTAAAGTTCCATACGTTCTACCTGGATGAGTGCCGGTTTACTACCTTACGCTTATGCCAGATCTACTTACTTTCTGCTGCATACGTTCGTTCTATGGAGTAATATTTCTGCGGCAGCATCCAAAAATGGGACTTAACTAAAATTATATTGTATTTATGAATATGACATATTAATGCTCAGCGTGCCAAGGATGCGTGCGTGATCCATGAGGTTTCTCTGACAAATTGAATTCGGAGTGAGGTCATCCATCACAAAACTAAATCTACTGAAAGGGATATTCCTGTAAGATCAACATGGCAAGGATATTGATAACGATCAGGCGTGCGCAGAGCGTAGGTGCTAGAACTGGAGCGTTATAGACTTTCTGATCCCACCAAAATACTACTTTCATGTGTTCTATGGATACCACCTTAGGCACGCGTTTCCAGGATGCCTAGGATTAACTTAAGACTTACTTTGCTTCGTCTGAAAGTCAGCGAAGTTCCAGATCAGCTCTCCCGCGAAGAAGCCGGCAGCGCGCAGCTGGTCGAACGCCTTGAAGTACGCGGAAAACACCGCCGCCTGGTGCTCTTCCGACCACATAGCCTCCGGCAGCTAGGTAGATAATTAAATATAGGTAGGTACATAAATAATATATGTTGCCAATAGGGAAATTCATTTAGATACTTAAGAATACATTGACGAAAGAGACTTGCATTTTTATTATAAAAACATTATAAGAGATGTATTTGGGATTAACTTTAAATATTGTCATTTGATATTTCGTGTGCCTACAGAATTTGCCTCGCTTATCTACCTATGCAAAGTTTATAATCTATTCCAGATCTATTAGTGAAGGTTTATTATTAGCTAACAGTTTTATAGCATTAAGTACTGATTTGTTTAATAAACTAATGATCTTCCAAATAAATAAATTATCGGGTGGATTCCAAAAGAAAAACGCCTTGTGAACCGCAAGTTGAGTATGGTGGGTGTACATGATATAACTATAACTCAATAAGTGTATTTCTATATAACTCAATAAGAAATACACTTATTGAGTTATATAACCTATAACTCAATTAGTGTATTTCTATCAAAACTGAACACTTTCTGAGAATGATTCCATATAGAATAGGTAGGTACAGGAGGCCTTATGTTGGGACGAGCTCTAAGTTAAGTAGGCGTTAGGGTTGGCTTGGTGCTCCCATAGGGTAATCGGGGCTTTAGTTGGTTAAGTAGGTTAGAGCAAGTAGGATGTAGGCCTCTAGGCTTAGATAGGGCGGAGCAAGTAGGACCCAGGCTTTTAGCCTGTCCCTATGAGCACACATAGCACTGGCTAGGTAATAATTAAAATATGATCCATTTGAATTAGATGTAAGGTATTCTATGTATTTTGTATCATTCTTCTATATACTTTCACGAATATTACTTCAAGTCAGCAATTGTTCTTTTACTTTAGATACAGTGGATTACCCAGTCTTAGAGTATGTTCACAAATGGTGGAAGACTCGGAGTCGTCAAGGCATATATTCTGCGATAGATAATATGACGATATTGCTGAATTACCTATTTGACTCTGGATATCCGTAATGACAGCGACGTCATCGATATAGATTTTCGGTGTGGAGTACAGGTACACTGAGCGATGGATGCCGGCGTAATTGAAGAAATCGAAAGTGTATTCTTGACGTGGGTGCTTTTCCCCACTAAAAATTAATTTTTTTTAGTCATTTATCTCTCACTTGTAATGTAGGTACTCATTAAATACAAATTAACTATCGACTAAAGGCTTACCCTTCGATCCACCCCTGGGGTATGGTGGTATTCAGTAGAACGTTGTCGACGGCGACCGTGAGCAGGTTGCTGCGGCCGGCGAGCAGCGCGGAAGTAATCTCCGCCTCGAACGGAAGGTGCCCGATCTCGTGCGACATCACTAGCTGCCCGTTCACCCACTAGAGACAGAAAACACCACGTTCCACCATGCTTAGTTTAAAAATTTCATTGAGCTATGTGAATGAATACGACCATTGGAAGAGCAAGGTACTCACGACTTGCGCGGCGTAGTGCACGCTGCCAAAGCGCAGCCAGACGCGCTGCCCGTCGGCGAGCCACCAGCGCGGCACGCGGAAGCGCCGGTCGTACCACGCCAGCCCCACATGGTCGCGCAGCGCCGCGTCTGTGGTCACGTCGTTGTATGAGGACGGGACTGGCATCGTCTTCACCGGACCTGTCTGGGAAAACACGATTTTCAGATAATTTCTACTTTTCTACTTCTTATACCTCTGTGTATACCTGAGCGGTGAATTTTGGCGCCTGGCCAGAGTCCGCTTTCCTGCTCTTTATTCTCCACTTCGCCCAGTCTTCAGCATCCTCCTGTGGTAAGCCGCAGGCTCTCGCATCCGGGGCGGCCATGTCGATCCATCGCTTCTTGGATCTTCCGTGGGATCTCTTTCAATATTTTATTATGTATTTCCGTTAGAAAGTAGAAAGGAGAGTTTTATTGTTATATTATTATATAAAAATTAAATTTTATTGTTATATTTTTTATTTTTTATTATTAATTTGTGATATGGGTGTAATTCGTTACTTTGCCTGAAATAAAGAAGATTTATTATTTTATTATTATTATTTTATTGCTGCAGACATTAAATTTACCATTGAAATAATTACCAAATGTAGATCTTGCAAATTCCATCCGTGTCGGAATCCATACTCCGGATCCCCTACAGGCGACAGTCTGAAGTTCCACACGCCGTCGAGCCTCCGCAGATCCCTGCTCTCCGTGGCCTGGGGGTACAGCGAGCCCTCTACGAACGTAGACCTGTTCTTCAAGCCTTCGTTGATCTCATTGATCGTATGCGTCCTGGGAACTAACGCTACCGCCAGGGACAAGCTGACCAGCACCACCAGCAAAGTTCTCTTCCATGTCATTTTCTGTTATTTCATATTAATATTGGTTTATTGATTGATATAATGTAGGATTGTTACTTATATGACTAGCCTTATCGACCCTTCGAGTAGCAAATGTCGTAAAAGCCAAATCGCTACTTTTGGGAAATCGCAAAAAACTAAAAATAGAAAAAAATAATCTTATGTATTTTTTATGTTTCTAAAGCTATATTCGTGCTATTTATATATGTTACTGAGCGCAAAAATCCCTTTTAAAGTGTGTAAGCATCAAAAAGGTAACTTCTATAGTTTAGGAGAAAGCATGGCTTTTACTACATTTTTTTTTCAACAAAAACGGCGTTTACGACAAAATTTGCAATTTATGGGATAATCAAAACTGTTGTATTATACATTTTGTTTGAAATAAGACCTACTTTTTATGTAGTAAAATACCAAGTTCATAATTAAAACAAATAGTTTATTGTAGTAAAAATCAGCCCTTATTCTGTTATTACTTGAATTATTTCAAAACAATGATGTTTTATTGTAATTTCTAAGTTTATAATCATAAATTCACATTAACCTAATAAGAACCTGATAAAACTTCAAGTAAAAAGAGTATCAGTGAAGTAATTTATCACACAAATGCTGCACGATACCACCGTATTTTACCAGTCCGGTGTTAATGAGGAAAGGAGTTTTATAAAACCGCATCAGTGATGATGCATTGATACATTGATGCGGTTTCATACAACTCCTGACAAAATACCGCAGCATCATGCGGCACGAATGCAAGACAAACTCACTTATAATCTTCATACATGAAGGTTTATCACGTGTCAAGACCACCATAATAGTAACGAGTACTTTCCCGTTGGCTTGGAAGCTTGCTAACGTTATCCCCCTTCCAAAAACCACCAACCAACATCTCTAGTTTTTCCGATTTCCGTCCCATATCCCTATTACCTTTCCTTTCCAAGGTCCTTGAACACATTATCCATGATCAACTCACTCAGTATCTTACATCGAACTGTTTACTTTCTTCATTTCAATTTGTTTTTCGTAAGGGCCACAGTACTGTGACAGCACTGCTGACAGTTACAGATGACATCCGTCTTGCGATGGAGAATAAGTGTCTAACGATTTTAACTCTACTTGACTTCAGCAGTGCTTTTAACTCTGTAGACTTCGATGTACTTCTCGCCATTCTTCGCTCTCTTAACATCTCTCCTTCAGTAATGACGTGGTTTGATTCTTATCTTCGCGGTCGCTTGCAGAGAGTTCGTTCCGGAGAGGTCTTCTCGGATTGGTATGATCTTCTTGCAGGTGTACCGCAGGGTGGCGTTCTATCTCCTCTTCTGTTCTCGATCTTCATCAATAGTGTTACATCAATCATCTCCTCTAACTTCCATCTCTATGCAGACGACTTGCAACTTTACCGACATTTTAAAATCTCCGATATCGAGGAAGCTTTTGACTATGTGAACGCCGATTTGATACGTATATCCTCCTGGGCTAAGTCATTCGGGTTAGTGGTAAACCCAAAAAAATCGCAGGTTCTACTTATCGGCAGTCCGTACATGAGTAGGCAACATGTACGGACTGCTGTACCTCAAATATTTTTTGAAGGGATTCCAATTCCCTTAAGCAAAACAGCTAAAAACCTTGGTCTCCTTTTAGATACAAACTTGTCTTGGGTGTCTCACGTCAATGCGGTCAGTAAAAAGATTCATTTCTCGCTTCATTCACTCAAACGCCTCCAAAGTTTTTTACCCCTAAAGACCAAAATTTCCCTTGTCCATACTCTTCTTCTACCTCTTCTCGATTACGCAGACCCTTGTTACCTAGATGCCACTGAGGAGCTTTTAAATAAACTGGAACGTCTCCAAAATCTTTGTGTCCGTTTCGTCTATGGCCTGCGTAAATATGACCATGTATCTAGCTATCGATCTCAGTTTAAGTGGCTACCTATCCGCTTGCGAAGGAATGCTCATATCCTATCCACCCTCTACAATATCCTTCACAACCCTTCTGCGCCTTCATATCTCCGTGAACAATTACATTTCTCCCGTCCACAAGACAAACCCTGTCGTTCCAGTGTAAGATCCTTATTGGCAATTCCTATCCACCATTCCGATTTCTATTCCTACTCCTTCACTGTTCATGCGGCAAGACTTTGGAATTCTCTTCCGCACGAAGTGCGTGACAGCCAGTCTATTGCCATTTTCAAAAAGCGTGTAAAAGAGTTTTATCTATCACAGAGTGCTCCTAAGTTGTAGATAATGTATATGTATGTAGTATATAGTATCGATATGTATGTATGTATGTGTATGTATATATTTGTAGGTATTTATGTGTGTAAGTAGAATGAATATATATTACAAGGCACTTGTTCAGTCTAAATCTTTTTCATGTTTTAAATGTGAAACTAGGTAATTGTTTAAATAAAATATTAGAATTTTAGCTTAACTGAGATTAAACTAGAATTTAAATTTTCGCAGCTCGTGTCATTTCAGTCTTTGACAAAGGAACTACTGAAAGAAATAATATAAAAACTTAACTTAAACAATCATATAAAAACGTACTTGTTTTAACAAAACAAGTTAGTCTTTTAAAAATAAATTCTACTTAACAAGCAACAAAAAAATATCAACTCTTTAAACTTCTCTATTTAAATGACTAAAATTAAAACTTGAGGATAATGTAAAGAATGTCACAATTTTGTGAATATTTTGGCAGACTTTTGCATTAGCTGAGATCTGTAATCTAATCTGTTGTGATAAACTTAAACAAACTATAACAAAAATCTTAAATATTATCTTAATAATCAACATTATCAAATCAAATCAACATAATCATCAAAAGAACGTTCATACGCTTACGTTCATTGAAAAATAGTTATCAAAAATTAGTAAATTATCCATATAACTATTTAGGCTTCTTCCTCATCGACGTCTTCTTCGTCTGTTTCAACAAGGGTGTAATTTTTTTGACCATGGTATGGCATCTCTAAGTATTCTCTTTGGAACCGTTTAGGAATAGTCATCGATGAACATAATGATTATAAGCCGTACAAATTAAGATGCAACCTAATCGTGAGAGGCGTCAAGTGAAATCGTAAAACTTCACTCTTTGTAGTATTTTATTGTACAATAACATACACTCATTCGAATCTAAAGAAAATCCTGTTGTTTACTATTTGATGACTGCTTGCAAGTTGTGGATTGTAATGCTAACGTCGTAAAAACATTTTTTGTTTACTTATTGTTGATTACGACAAAATAATTTTTAAATAACTTCAAGAATCTCATTGACAATAATGTAGTAATAGCAAAAAAGCAAACTAATTTGTATTTAACGACAAATTCAGCATCTACACTCTCTTGATTTTAATAATAATAAAATGTTGTATATACATATACAGTTCGATTCAGTTCGTTAAACTGCCCACTTAGGTTGGCCTTTGATTTCAATTTTGTATATTAGATACTCGAAGCGTGTCGAAAGTGTAAAACAACACATTTTACGACATCATATTATTAATATTATTTTGTAGTGTTGCTGTCGTAAAAGCATTGTTTTAAACACGTTGTTCGTTACGACAAAATAGTCCAAAATGACTGCAAGCATCCTAGGGAAAATAATGTTGTAATAGCATTATTGCAAACTTATTTGTCTTTTACGACAAGTTAACCGTTTGTACATTCTTGGATTTGATAACAAAAAAATGTTGTATAAGCACTGTTCATAAAAATATGTTATTTACGACAATTTATGACAGTTATCCTATGTCAAAATAGGCGGTTACGACAATAAATAGAAAAAATTCTAAATTTCGGTGCTTAAAAATCGGTGTAGTAAAAGACATTTTTTTCAAAATATCGAAATTTTAAATATACAGATCGATAGAGCTCGTTAAATTACATAAGACAGCATTAAAAACTCATTTTCGCCAAAATGGCTTTTACGACATTTGCTACTCGAAGGGTCGTTATGACGACTAATGTCTTAGAGCCTGCCCAGCTAGGATAGGATAGGACCTCCAAGACCAAAAAATGTGTAGTACCGTTTTCTGTTCAATATTGCGAACTGCAAACTGTAGAACGTTTGAATTTTACTTTGTTAAAAGACATCGTTTTAAAATTTGTTTCATGGAAGTATTTTGTATTATATGGTACCATCGATCCGCCCCAGCTCCGCACGGGTTTTCTTGGCTTTTCTTTTTTATAAGTCATAATCATCATCATCATCCGAGCGGTTAGTCCCGGCTTCTGCCCGGCCTTGGGGCATCCTCGCGTCGTAAACCACTGGCTCGCGAATCCGACTCGGCTTGAATCGGGGCCTTCCGCAGGGCCTCTTTCCTGATATTGACAGGTTTATTCACCTATTTCCCACGTATCCCTGATGCTTACGCAACATGTAACCAAACCTCTTTAATCTTATCCGCGATATCCCTGTGAAAGTGACTTTACGTGCCGATAGCGGAGCTCTACCAAAAAGAGTGACGAGAGATTATGGTTCAAGTTCAGCAGTGGACTATTATCTAAGATTGTCGATGTAAGAGATGGATGTATAGTGTACCTAAGATAATTGGATCACATGGATCACATCCAGAATATTTAATTTTGATTTTTTTATTGCCAACATCAACAGTTCACAAACATCCTCTGGAGTTAAGCCTCTTTCTATGATTCGTGGAGGGTTTTGTGATAATCGCCACTTATGAAGGTTACAGCGTTGAATAGAAAACGTTGCTATCCAATTTCTGGCCGACAGAACAAACCAACTGGTCTGGAGATTAGTCGCCTTATACGACACCAGTAACAAAAGGGTGTCGAAATGTATTACGTACGATTGTAGTTTAATATTTATCACTTACATAGTTGGTACTCACTTTGTACCTCTAACTAGATGCTATGTAATGTAACTAGCACTAGAATACCTACGCTATCTTTAAATATATATCCACAGCAGTTTGAAATATGTAGGTTACTTACCTATATAAATTCTTTTAATAACATAACTTTGATAATTGATTGACATATTTGTAATACTTTTTTTCTTATCGGATACTTTAATTATCAGAGGTAGCGTTTAGGTACCTACATGATGATTTTGTTTGCGACTATTACCTAAGTACTTCATATATAATTCTATTTGATTCTACCACGATACATACTTAGTTCATAGACTACAGTATTTGCTAGGACTTAGTAGGTAATTCTTTTTATAACGTTGCATCCGCTAGAAATACAGCGTGACTTCAGGTTTTATCAGATGGACTCTGTCAAGGTTGTGGAGTCCGCTTGAGTAAGTAGCACCGTCTTATCTATTAATAGTCAGTAATGTATTTATTGCATTATTATCTATTTGTGTCGCCAGCAGCAATGTTTGCATTGTTGTGTTCCGGTTATGATAAGGTAGCCAGCGCATTTACAGGCAGACATTTCACATGTCCACAGTGATAACCATGAAGCAATTTATAAGTATGGCCAGTGGAGTAAGCTAGTGAACAGTGTGATCTGATGAATTCCCGCTTGTTCGACATTTTTTAGAAATAAATATGTAATTCAGTATAATGTTTATTCACAAATAAGTTACAATTTATTTACTTACTAACAATATAGCTATAACTAAAGCTATGTTAAAAAACCGATAATAGGCACATTATGAAAAATATATATATTTTTAGATAAAACCAGCATCATAGCGCATATAATTATCTAAATTAAACAAATAGCGCCGATTTAGGTTTCTACTACTGTTGCTGCAGCGCCGGCACAGGCAGAGGTAGCCCTAGGGTGGGATGGAGCTAGCGTATCTACGCAGGTCGCATCCCACACTAGAGCCGATCCGACCAGGCAACGAGCTTCGTGCGCTCTGGCCTCTTTGAGTCCCGAGCAAGCCCGTTGGGTTTCAATTTCCAACACAGCAAGAACATTGATGGTGGCAAGGGCACGGCGGATGATATCGTGCATGGCGACATACGACCGGCGCTTTGTTGACATGAAAGTCCACGGAGTATTAAAATGTAATAGGTTGTTTTGTTATGACTGATGATGTTTAACTTTTTCCTTCACAAGTGTGTTGCAAAAAGACTCGTCTCATTCCCCCGGTATTATAACGCGGGCGAAGCCGCTGACGAGCAGTATGATACTTTATCTAAAACTCCTGATGGTACGCAGGCTTGTTGTCGCTGACGTAGCGAGCCGGCGGCGGTGGGGGCGCGCCGGCGTCGGCGGCGGCCAGCGCGAGGTAGCGCGCGCGCGTGAGATGCGCGGCCGCCTTGGGTTGCCGGGCGCGAGTGAATATGCCCTTCTTGTTGCCGTCCACTCGGGTGTACTCTGGACCAATTAAAATCAGTAAAATATCAAAAACAACATTATCACGGGAAGTTGTTTATGTAAGTGCCTCCTGCAGAGTTTCACCACGGTACTAACCGCCGTAAATTAAAATTCCATATGTTCCACCTAGATGAGTGACGATACACTACCCGACGCTTCTGTCTACTTACTTTCTGATGCGTACGTTAAATCTGTGGAGTAATCTTCCTGCAGCGGCTTCCGAAAATAGGACTTAACTTAAATGATGTTCTATTTATCACAGTGAGATCATCCATAAGAAAACTAAATCTACAGAAAAATATATTCATGTAAGATTAACATGTCAAGGATATCGATAAAGATCAGATGTGCGCTGAGCGTAGGTGCTGGCTCTGGAGCGTTGTAGACCTTCTGATCCCACCACAGAAATACCTTCATGTGTTCCGTGGATGCCATCTTGGGCACGCGTTTCCGGGATGCTTAAGATTAACTTAAGACTTACGTTGTTTCGTTTGAAAGTCAGCAAAGTTCCAGATCAACTCTCCCGCGAAAAAGCCGGCAGCGCGTAGCTGGTCGAACGCCTTGAAGTACTCGGAGAACACCGCCGCCTGGTAGTCTTCCGACCACATGGACTCCGGCAGCTAGGTATGTAATTAAATCTAGGTAAATACATAAATAACTAACATGCTACCAATACGGAAATTAATTAGGTACTGAAGAAAGTACACTGACGAAAGAGACTTGCATGATTGTAACGAAATTATAATAGGTATTTGGAATTCATTGTCGTGTGGATTCAAAGAGAAAAAAGCCTAGTGGACCGCAGGTTTAGTATGGTGGGTGTATAAAATATTCACCTATAACTCAATACGTGTATTTATATCAATATTGAACAGTTTCTGAGAATGATTCTATATAGAACAGATAGGTAGGTACATATTTAGTACTAGTGGTCCTCAGCGGTTTTCACCTCCATTCAGTCAAAATTCTGCTAACATTCCTTTACCCCGCGCGATCTGTTACTTTTCTAGGACATACAGTCTACCCTGTGACATTCAGGAAAATTGTAACTTAAAAAAGGCAAACTCTTGAGCTTTGATGAGAGTGTCTGTTTTTAGTTGGTCAACGATGATGAAAGTTTCAAACGTAAGCGTACCGAGTGTATTCCAGCTAAGGCCTCCGCCCCGTACTCAGACATGAGTACCGGTTTGTTGAACTTGCTGTGCCAGTTGGTGGCCTCGCCCACCACATTGAGCGTGATGTCCTTAAGCTCGCCCCCATACCAGGCGTTGTACCGGTTGAACATTATCATGTCCAGGTGTTTCGCCTGCCGACCATAGAGTTAAAGCCCTATTATACTTTTATGTTTAAGATGGATTGTGACGATACGATGAGTGTTAAGTAGATAACGGTATCCCTTTATCTACAGAATGTTACTGCTACGTGGACGTAGAATTTATAGTTGTATGGAATACGACCCCAGCGTGTGGGGCAGAACAGAACAAGTCCATCATATGGACTATCCCTAGATCCGATCCAATCACTTATATGTGTAAGTACCTGAGCTCTGCCATGCTTTCTCGGATTCTATGCATACGTCTATAAATTCTACGTCTAGTAGTAAACTGTGGTCTAGTCCCGCTTATCGATTATTCGATAGATTTTGGACGGCTGGACGTTGGTTACAGAGTCATGACAAAATTGTAGCCGAATTTAAAAAAATACACGGGCTCATTATTTTGGCGTTAATGTCCCGGTTGTGCTCTGGCGCACGAGGGCCCGGGGTCCGCCTTGACCATTATCCAGGATTTGGCAGGTCAGGTGATTACAGTAGAATGGCTGCCACCTGATCTCCATGACCCTGCTACCAGGGGAACCTGACCAGATTGGATCATGGTTACATACAGTCGCCTGAATGTGGAGGTTTCATCACGATGTTTTCCCTCACCTTAAGAGCATCGGTTAGTATTCAATTAATGTACATAACTCAGAACAGTCATTGGTACATGGCCGGAGCGGGATTCGAACCCGGGACCTCTGGCTTACGAGTTGGATACTCTGACCGCTCGGCCACCAACGCTCTATTTAAAAAATACACGGCTACACTGTATTAATTACGCCAGCTTTAAGAATAATGTCGATGATGTCAAGTTGGATGATTTTATAAACGAGGTTTTCGTCAAACAATGTTATAGGTAAACGTAATGGAGAAATTTTTACGAAAGTTAACAAGAGTGTTCGTTATTTTGAACTTAAAAGGTTGTTTTGTTAAATCTTTTTCAACATTAAGTACCTACGAAGACTGGCGCTGATATATCTAGCCCAGCTCTAAACTTTCAAATAACAGTTATAGTTCTGCTGATAACCACGGTAATAACTTTATCGATGAAATGTTGTCCGGTTAACGAATTAACTACTCATTGCCGATCTATGGTGATTGATAATAACTTACGGCTTTGTCGCCACGGTAGCCTCGGGCTGTAGCCATAGAAACGGGTCTTGACATATCCATTGATTTAACGTGCTTCACTATCGCCCTGGAGAAGAAGTCACTTAATTAGTACCTACTGATTACTTCATCATATCAGCTAGTAGACGCCCACTGCTGGGCATAGACCTCCCCCAGACATCTCCACAAAGACCGGTCCTGTGCTTTCCGCATCCAGCTGGTACCTGCGATCCTTACTGATTACTTACGAGTACCATTATTATAATTTAATTTCATTAGATTTGTTTCCACCTTAACAAAACTGATTTTACATTAACAAGATTTTTATACATTTTCAAGGTATGTACCATGATGCATGCGACTGCGTCGAAATATCAGGTTACTCGTCAACAAAGGTACCCGCGTACCTTTTTCCTGAAAAGGATTCCTAAAACGTACCTTTAAAATGTGTCATAACCGCGATACATTAAAACATTTTTTTTTTCTGTTGAGATTTTTTTTTGTCGGTTGGTATTGCGAATGTTGAGAACGAAACTATCGATTTGCTGATCAACTATATTGGATCTTGACATAATTAACTTTCGGAAGAGAATTATACTTACCACAAATTCCAAATATGAGATTCCTGATGATGTGCGTAAAGCACCGAATCGCTTTATTTTTAAAAAACAAATTAAGAATTTTTTTATAGATAAAAGGCCAAAAAGTCAATATAAATAGTATAAAGTATCTTTATTGTTAATATATGTATATATGTATAGTATTTATTTTAATATAATATATGTTTATTCTATCTTGATGTAGTTAGTATTGTATTTAGGTAAGTTACAATCTATCATCACGCTTTACTCACTTTCTGCATTGTCTACTGGTTGACTGGAAGATAAAGTTTAATGGCTTTAAGTCCGCCAATTGTATTATTGTGCAATAAAGTTTTAAATAAATAAATTGGTCACAGAAGCTCTTTGCAAATCTAAGTTCTGAGCTGATATAGAAACATCAGCACTACTTTAAAGTAACATCGTAAAACTGATGTAAGTTTATGGGCAATAATAATTAGATAAAGATTTAAGATGGATGGATACCCGAAATATGCGTCAGCCTTTTTATCGGAGCTTTTGGGTTCATTGGCGATGGACCACATCACTACGCTGGGGTGGTTCTTGTCGCGGTGGATCAGCTCCGTCAGAGACTGCTTGTGGTTCTTCAGAAGTTCGTCGCTGAATTTCCTATAAAAGCGAAAACTTGAAAATTTGTCTGCACCAGATAAAAACGTTACTGTGATAGACTTTAGTAATATATTTCGTTTTATAGAAAACGATAATAATATTCGTTTATTAGTAACTGGACATAATGCGACCCGAAAAAAGAACATCTTGGCGATCACGCCAAATCACAATCGAGACATGCGACCCGACATAACAACCAATAAATAACTCTTTATCATTCCCGACGCTACAGTTTTGACATTATTTATGACGACAGGCAGCCTACACAATAAAAATAACCCAGTAAGGGAATCGCTACCCCTGTCCTCTATTCATACACAGGGTCAGATCTTGGTGGCAGTTTTGGCCTTCTCGCCCCATTAACTGGTCGTTTCCGCTAAATACCTAGTTTGTACATACATAATGTCACGTTTTCTCCCGTATTGGGAGTAGGTAGAGACCACATCGTAACATTCGTTCATAGCTAGGAGTATTTGTCTCTGTGTCTCCCCCTCCGAAAGGAAGGAATCTGTAAGATGGGTACCTATTGACTGAAATTAGAATTCACACAATATCTTTAGAGTAAGATGACATGATAATCTTCACCGGAACCAGCAATAATTTAACCGAAAAGGTGGTAGACGCAAATATTGTAGCATCAGCGAGAAGCCACCGGCATCCGCAATTTGTGTCAATCCCATAGATATATATGAGCGTACTCGGTGTTGACGCTGGGACACTCGTCGATGATCATGATGCCGCGCTCGTCGGCCATCTGGTAGATCTCCTCGGCGTAGGGGTAGTGCGAGGTACGGAACGCGTTGGCGCCCACCCACTGCAGCAGGTTGAAGTTCTTCGTCCACAGCACCGGGTCCCAGCCTCTGCCACGAAACTGGGGAACACTATACGATGAGGCATGATCATTAGGTATCGGCGCTTTGTCTTAAAGTTGACCTATAGTGTGCCAACGCTCTTCACCACAATCTAAGGAGGATAACTTAGCTTACCTTGAGTGTAAAGGAGTTAATTTTTTACTCAAACAATTGCACATCTACTACATATGATGAGATGATCGATGGTGGCCCTCTAGTGGACTCTTCTTTAATTCGTCGGCCATGATGTCGCGGTTGTAAAATGAATAGGTTTCAGTCATCGTCCAAGCGGCCGGCTTCAGCTCGGGTCCGATTGACTTAACTTGATGATTCAACCTTGAGAAATTGATGGTTTCTTTTGGCTGTTTAAACTTTTTGGGATTGACGTGTATAGGTTGAGTGATATATAACGTGATAAATGTTATATCCATCCGTGTTAAAAGCAAAACTTATAACGTTCATATCAAAGATGTCTGGCAATTTTTTTGAATTATTTTTGTTACCAATGATAAATATATGTCCACAGTACATTATAAAGTTTAGTATTCTTTCTTGTATTTGTCATTCTACATATGAATTTATTAGGTTATTACGAAAATTTTATAATATTAATATTGTGTAAAATAATGTAAAGTTTTTGTGAGATCTGCGACCACTTAAATTTGTAGTGAGAATCGCGAATAGGTAGAATTGCGTTTGTGTTGTACATCGATCAATCCTTTTGAGAAGGTGAGTGAGCGGCCACGTTTCAGTTCCGACAATAGTATCCGTAGTAAAAAAGTCACTTACATCAGAATCCTCGTGCATTCCAAATCCCCTAATATACAACGGCTGATCGTTGATGTACATCGTCGTGTTGGTCCAGGTGATCTTCCTGAATCCAAATTTGACGGCGCAAACGTCTAAGATTTTCGGATTTTCAGTGTAAACAGACGCCTGGGAAAAACAGTAGAATCTGGAGATAACCTAACAGACAGAAAAAGTCGGCTAACCCCTGACCAAGTTAACATATACTTACTCAAATGAAGACCGAGCGAAGTGGGCCAAGAAGAGTAGGACGGCGGACCCCGGGCCCTCGCGTGCCGCGCGGGAGCGCAACCGGGACATAACGCCGAGATGATGATGATGACTCAAATATTTTAATGAAATAAAACTATGAACCATTTCTAAAAAAATGGCTTTTAAGTATAATAAGCATTTATACACACGTAAAGCTTATAACACCACTCGTTTTTCGTCGGGAGTTAAAAGATATTGGTACTTTGTGCGTTTCATATACCTTATTGAATAAGTTTTTGGCGTCGTGGCAAACTTTACTTAAGTAACTTTGCCCATTACTTACCATTAAGGTGTATAAGTAGCCAGGGTTGGAGTTCATCAGATACGGCCACCAGAGACTGGCATTGGTTACATTCACTTCGCCGGCGCACTCGCTGAGCGAACCCACGATGGTGTAGTTGTGGTTCATGATATCCACTTGGCACTTAACCTTCTCACCGTCTGAACCTTTATATTTGACGTTGTACTTTACAATTCCTGAAAATTGATTTATATGCTATTTAAATACACTTTCAATATGTAAGTTTAGTCCATCGACACGACAAGAAAAAAAACGAATATGTACCATACAACTCAGCCAATTTATATTCACCATGACCTCCATCTCATCTAGGTACATACAGTATAAATTATTCTTCAGGGTAATTAAATAACGCTCTGTGTGCAGACGCTTTGTTTGACGAAATTTTCCAGTTTTTTGGAATATTCCGACCGGGAATCGAACCCGTGACCTCTGCGTGGCGTCCGGCATGTTAACCGGTGTGTCAAAGTGTTGGGTGATGGATGAGACAGGATTGCTGCACTTCTTAAATATTTCATCGGCGACTAGTCTCTTCTTATCTTCTAAAATCTTAAACTTACTAATGACCTTGCTACACTCTTGGTCAAGTCACAGAAGCGATGCAACGCCATAAATCCACCGCAGCATTATCATTTCGTTGGCGCAGGTTCACGTGCTTATTTATATAGGCTTGACAGGGATTTTTGGTTTATAGGACAGCCGTAAGATGCCGCTATTTGACCTAAGCTGTAAAAATACTGGACTTGACATCGGAGCGGATATATCTGGGCTTGTGGACTTGTCGGCATAAAGCCGAAGTGCCAGAATTTACCTGTTCTATTGGCAGCTGCGTACTTACCTACTCTATGTAAACAGTTTCAACGAATAGCATGTACATATTTTGCGAAAATAATAAATACATAATACGAGTATGTTCATAAAGGGTGGAAGACTCGGAGGAATAAGACGATGTTGATAATTTACCTATTTGACTCTGGATATCCGTAATGACAGCGATGTCATCGATATAGATTTTCGGTGTGGAGTACAGGTACACTGAGCGATGGATACCGGCGTAGTTGAAGAAATCGAAAGTGTACTGTTGATGTGGGTGCTTTCCCCCCCTAAAAATATATGTATATTTTTGACATTAATCTTTTACTTGTAGTGTCAGCATAAAACATAAATTAACTACCTTAATTACGGCTTACCTTATCAGCCCCTGAGGTATGGTGGTATTCAGTAGAACGTTGTCGACGGCGACCGTGAGTAGGTTGCTGCGGCCGGCGAGCAGCGCGGACGTGATCTCCGCCTCGAACGGAAGGTGCCCGATCTCGTGCGACATCACTGGCTGTCCGTTTACCCACTAGAGACAAAAACAACAACGTTCTTCAAAAGCTGTTGAGATGAAAATTTGATTGAGCAATGTGTATAAATACGACCGTTGGAAAAGCAAGGTACTCACGACTTGTGCGGCGTAGTGTACGCTGCCGAAGCGCAGCCAGACGCGCTGCCCGTCGGCGAGCCACCATCGTGGCACGCGGAAGCGCCGGTCGTACCACGCCAGCCCCACGTGGTTGCGCAGCTCCGCGTCCGTGGTCACGTCGTTGTATGAAGACGGCACCGGCATCGCCTTCACCGGACCTGTCTGGGAACACACCGTTTTGGACCAGTTCTACTTTTCATTCAGCTGTGTGGGATGTTCTTTCGTTGACTTGACAGGCCGTTAAATCATCTTAGCGATGAATTTTGGCTTCTGCCCTGGGTCCGCTTTCCTGTCCGCTCTATCTTCTCCACTTCTCCCGGTCTTCAGCATCCTCCTGTAGTAAGCCGTTGGCTCTCCCATCCGGCTCGGCGATGTCAATCCATCGCTTCTTGGGTCTTCCGGGGGTCATTTTTTCAATATTCTATTTAATTTACAATATTCTATTTTATAATTTTTTATTTGGGTTTGACGTGAAAAGGAAACGGAATATAAATAGGTTTACCAAATGAAGATCTTGCAAATTCCACCCATGTCGGGATCCATATTCCGGGTCGCCCACAGGCGACAGTCTGAAGTTCCACACGCCGTCGAGCCTCCGCAGGTCCCTGCTCTCCGTGGCCTGGGGGTATAGCGAGCCCCCTACGAACGTAGACATTTTCTTGAAGCCTTCATTGATCTCATTGACCGTATGACTCTCGGAAACTAACGCTACCACCAGAGACAAGCTGACCAGCACCACCAGCAAAGTTCTCTTCAATGGCATTTTCTGTTATCATAGTTTTTTTATATAAGATTTTATAACACTCCAACTCCCGAACAGTATCCTGCAGGTTATAGCTGATAGGTATGATTCACCTATATGGCAGGCATTTGTAAAGGTTGTCATATAGGTGAATCATATTTCATATTCCAGAATTAAAAAGTGTTTTACTAACATTGATTGAATTTACATCTTTTTAAAATTCATTTAGGAAATTTTTGTATTGCATGGTACTCGCTACGCGCCCCAGCTTCGCAGGTTATTTCCGGCTACTGCTCTGTCTTGGGCATCCTTACATCGTAAGCCATTGGCTCACGCATCCGACTCGGCGATCTCAATCCATCGCTTCTTGGACCTTCCACGGGGTCTCTTCTGATACCGGCAGGTGCCGGTATCAGAATGCCTAAGCATTCATCCCTGGGGCTTATAAAACATGTGACCTAACCAACACAGGCGAGCCACTTCAATGTTATCCGCGATATCCCTAACGTCAAGGCTGTGATGGATGTTTTCGTAAAACTTCAGGAATAAATTATTCAACTGATGGTGAAAACCTCATCAAAATCCGTTGCATAGTTTAGAGGAGTTAGCGGAATACAGACAGACGCACGCAGAAAGCGAATGTACTTGCCGATAGCGGAGCTCTACCAAAAAGAGACGTGGAGATTATTATTGAAGTTCAGGGACTGTCATCGCCGACTGTTTATGTGTGTGATGGATGTGTATCTGACATAATTATATAGATTACATCCACAATATTTTATTTTGATTATTTTAATGTCATCATCATCAACAGTTCACTAATATCGTCTGAACTTGAGCCTCCTTTACTGATCAGTGAAGGGTTTTGTCATAATCGCCACTCTTGGAAGGCGGTTTACTGATGTCAGCATTGAATAGAAAACGTTGCCATCCATCCATTTTCTGGCCGACAGAACTATCCAACTGCTCTAGAGATTAGTCGCCCTATACGACACCAGTAACAATGGGGGATCGAAAATATACCTATTCTACTTTTATTACGTACAATACTCGTATAATTTTACGATTGTAGTTTAATATTTATCACTCACATAGTTGGTACCCACTTTGTGCCTACCTATAACAAGTTGCTATGTAATATAACTAACACTAAGTTACATGCGCTGTTTTTTAATATATAGGTACCTTACCTATAAAAAAAATTATACTTTTTGATGAACATAACTTTTAAAATGTATTGGCATACTTGTAATATATTTTTCTTATCGGATACTTTACTTATCAGGAGTAGCGTTGACATGACGACTTTACCTGGCGGCTATTACCTAAGTACTTTGTATATAATTCTATCCACTTTGATGGTACCACGATACATACAGAGTTCAAACTACAGTATTTGCTAAGACCAAGTAGGTAATTATTTTTAAAATGTGGCATCCGCTTGAAATACAGATGTCAATCTGGTTTTATCAGGCGGACTCTGTCAAGGCTGAGGAGTCCGCTTGGGCAAGTACCACCGTCTTAACACCAAGACCAAGTAACAATGTTTGCATCACTGAGATAGTTCCAGGACACTGTTATGGGCAGCAACATACTGAGTATGTACACCGTTTTAGTGACAACACAGAGTAGTCTCCAGAAACGATACTCTGTTGAACTTTTATCCAGGGTACCGATTCTGGTGTGCAATGCAGTTATTATTATGTTGCATGTAACTGTGATGTTACTCAAACTACGTCGAGGTATCGACTCAGTCCCAGCATCATCCCAGTTAAATTGCAGTAAAATCATTGTTCGACCTTTGACACGTTTTCGTTGAGAGAATTGAAGGCAGTTTGACAACTAAGAAAGATGCAACTTAGTAATTTATTTATTTATTGAAGTACCAACAGCCATATAAAACCGTAATGCAACTAAAGTACCAGAAAACGAATTGTGGAAAAGTTCGAACTCATGAAAGTTGCAACTCAACATCTGTCATTTGAATAACAATCACACGTTTGACATGCGATGCAATTGTAATGTTACTGCAACTGAGACGATTTCCGTACCAGAATCGAAGCCCAGGGATGATTGACTTAAAAGCCAAGTGTACTGGAAAAATGGAAGCCTGATATGGTACACCAATTCTCGTTTCAAACAAAAAATAATTTTTTATATCATTCCCGGCGTCTTCGAGTAATCGGGGAACATACAAAAAAGGAGATCCCCTTTATATCATATTTTGAAACTGTTACTCTTTTAATTACATTAATATTAAGGTAGGTATAATCACCATCATCTTAACACTTGGCAGGTGGGTTGGAGATGGCAGTGTTGTAAATATAGAAATGAAAAACGGTGCTTGCTGCCGTAGGTATCCTGTAGCTATATAAATAATACGAGGCATGTCCATAAAATAAGTGTACTAGATTATTTGTTATATATGGTTAAATCAGTACATTAGATTTATGAAATATTTTCCATGTATTCGCCATCCCTCTCGAATACTCTCGATATACTTTACTTAGTGAGACGAGGGATACATTTTTTATGTAAATAAATATTAATAAAAAGCATTTATTACACTAACTCACATGGCACATTGGGTACATTTATAGGAAATAATCATAAACTAGAAAAGAAAAAATGCATTTTCTATCAATGTGGTTCACGGCACGGGACACGTTGCTGTGACCACCGTTTTAGTCGTACTGTTGACGCGTTGTTATTGGGAGCTACACGGCAGTGTCGCCAACATTACAAAAATTCCCTCTACTCCAACGACTCAGTGCACTGATTCTACTTGGACATCCCTGGACAGTGTAAAAAACACTGAAAATAAAAATATGATTTATTTTTATTTTCAGTGAAATTCTAAGTCATTATAATCTAGATTTAATGTGATCTGATGAATCTGGTCAAAATCCAGATAGTACGAATTTTTTTAGGAATAAAAATGTAACTCGGTAAGTATAAAGTTTATTCACAAATAAGTAACAATTTATTTACTTACTTACAATATAGCTATAACTAAAGCTATGCTAAAAGACATTTATAACATAGAAAAAAAAATCCAAATTGCTATCATGCGGGAATGATAAAAAACCTATAATGGGTACATTATGAAAAATATAATATTTTATTTAGATATATACAGCATCGCAAGTAGAAAAAAGTGTACACAAGATGCTGGCGGCGATACTTTTTTCAATGGCGTTTCCCAAGGCACGGGCCAGCCGATGGGTCGTCTCCACTAGGCTGGCAGATATTTTTTTTTTTTTTTATTACTCTACTAGCCAGGCATTTGACCGCCACCTCACCTGGTGGTAAGTGACGATGCGGTCTATGATGGAGCATGCCTGTCTAGGAACAGCCTATTCACTCTAGCCTTGAAGGCATCCAGATTATATTGATCAGGGAACACACTCGCAGGCAACGCATTCCACTCCTTAGCCGTACGCATTATAAAAGTCGAGCCAAAGCGGCTCGTGCGGATAGTTGGAAGATCCACGACATAAGGATGAAGCGCTCGCCCGGATCGCGTCTCCCGATGGCGGAAAGGGGCCGGCGGAATGAGGTCGTGCAACTGCCTCGCACACTCTCCGAAGTGCAACCTGTAGAAAACCGACAAACGCGCAACCCTACGCCGATGCTCGAGGCTCTGCAGCTTAGCCTCAATTAACTGCGGATCACAAATTAGTCTCTTTGCCCGTTTTTCCACCGAATCCAAAGCAGCCAGTTGGTATTTGGCTGATCCATCCCAGAGGTGGCAGCAGTACTCCATGCAAGATCGGACTTGTGCTTGATATAATTGAAGCAACTGCCTTGAAGTGAAGTACCGCTTGACCTTCGAGAGGATTCCAAGTTTTTTTGCAGCAGTCTTGGCTTTTGATTCGATGTACTGTCCAAAGTTGAGATTGGTTGATAGCTCAACACCCAGGAGCTGTAGGTTGTCGGAAATTTCCACAGACACACCCCGGAAAGTCGGAGCCAGATGGAACGGACTCCGTTTAGCGGAAAACAAACACGCCTGTGTTTAGGTGGCGTTAAACGACACTAGATTGGCTTCGCCCCAATCGGACACTGCATTGAGAGCCTCGTTCAAGCGACCAACCATGGCCTCTCGACAAGACTGAATATCGCTCCTACTAGCTTTTGCATATGACAGATATCTATCCGTTACTGTGCTGTCGTCTGCGTACCCAAAGATACCGGGTCCAAGCAGATTATTAATATGCAGCAGGAAAAGAGTCGCGGACAGAACCGACCCCTGAGGAACTCCCGCGTCGATAGCCTTAAGTTCAGACGTGTAACCGTCTAGAACTACACGGATTGATCGTTCACTCAGAAAATCCGATATCCAGGTGCAAAAGCCAGCAGGAATACCATATGAGGGAAGCTTGCTTAAAAGGGCTGCGTGCCAAACCCTGTCAAAGGCCTTGGAGATATCGAGAGACACAGCAAGGGCCTCGCCATGCCTCTCAATGGCCTCACTCCACATATGAGTAGCATACACCAGAAGGTCCCCAGTTGACCGACCACAGCGGAATCCGTACTGGTGATCGCTGAGGAGATCGTTACCTTCAAGATGCACGAGGAGTTTCTTGTTCAGTGCACGCTCCATAATCTTACAGAGAATGGAGGTAACCGAAATAGGGCGGTAGTTGGCAGGGTCTGCGCGGCTGCCCTTCTTGGGCACGGGCTGCACACTGGCAAGCTTCCATGTCTTCGGTACAATTCCAATCTCCAGTGAGAGGCGATACAGGCGCGTAAGAATAGGAGACAACTCGGGGGCACAACTACGCAGGACTATTGCTGGTATACCATCTGGTCCACTAGCCTTGTTCACGTCTAGACTCCGCAGGATTTTTAAAATCTCTTTCTGATGTATACGCACCTCTGCCATAGTGCAGTCAGCGCAGGGTGAGATAGGTGGAGTTTTACCTGCAGTATCCAAACGTGACTTCGCCGCGAATTGAGAAGCAAGTAAATTTGCTTTCTCTTCCGCAGCATGCGCCAGTGTCCCATCCGGTTTCAGCAATGGTGGTAACGAAGATTGACTAAAGTTCGATTCGACCGCTTTTGCCAAAGACCAAAACGCCTTACTCCCAGGAGGGTAAGAGGCCAGTTTGGTGCCAATCCGACCTATGTTATGTCGTGCCGGGAATAACTTTCGGGCACTCGGCCCCCAGGATCCCTTCATCTCTATCCTAAATAACGCATATAAGTAACCCTGAGTAAGAAATTAATATTGGCGCCGTTTGAGGTATTCTATCGCTGATGCTGCCACGCCGGCACAGGCAGAAGAGTCCAAGGCTGGGATGTAGCCAGCGTATCTAAGCAAATCGCATTGCACACTAGAGGCCGGCCATCCGACCAGAACAGAGGGTCGTGCCGTCTGGCCTCATCCCATCGTCCCGAGCAAGCCCTTTGAGTTTCAAGTTCCAACACAGCAAGCACGTTGATGGTGGCAAGGGCACGGCGGATGATGTCGTGCGTGACGCGACATATGATCGGCGTTTCATTGATATGAAAGTCCACGGAGTATTAAATGTAAATAATTGATTTGTGATATCTGATGATGTTTAAGCTTTTTCTTTACAAGTGTGTTGCAGGAAAACTCGTCTCGTTCCCCCGGTGCTTTAAAGCGAGCGAAGCTCGAGCGAGCGAATATGGTATTCTATCTAAAACTCTTGATGGGAGGCGGGCTTGTCGCTGACGTAGTGAGCCGGCGGCGGTGGCGGCGCGCCGGCGTCGGACGCGGCCAGCGCGAGGTAGCGCGCGCGCGTGTGGTGCGCAGCCGCCTTCGGCTGCCGGGCGCGCGTGAATATGCCCTTCTTGTTGCCGTCCACGAGCCAGTATTCTGGACCAAATTAAATCAGCCAAATATCAAAATTAACACAGGGAGTTGTTTATGCAAGTGCCTGCTGCCTTCTCACAGTACTTGACCCGCAATAAATTAAAGTTCCATACGTTCTACCTGGATGAGTGCCGGTTTACTACCTTACGCTTATGCCAGATCTACTTACTTTCTGCTGCATACGTTCGTTCTATGGAGTAATATTTCTGCGGCAGCATCCAAAAATGGGACTTAACTAAAATTATATTGTATTTATGAATATGACATATTAATGCTCAGCGTGCCAAGGATGCGTGCGTGATCCATGAGGTTTCTCTGACAAATTGAATTCGGAGTGAGGTCATCCATCACAAAACTAAATCTACTGAAAGGGATATTCCTGTAAGATCAACATGGCAAGGATATTGATAACGATCAGGCGTGCGCAGAGCGTAGGTGCTAGAACTGGAGCGTTATAGACTTTCTGATCCCACCAAAATACTACTTTCATGTGTTCTATGGATACCACCTTAGGCACGCGTTTCCAGGATGCCTAGGATTAACTTAAGACTTACTTTGCTTCGTCTGAAAGTCAGCGAAGTTCCAGATCAGCTCTCCCGCGAAGAAGCCGGCAGCGCGCAGCTGGTCGAACGCCTTGAAGTACGCGGAAAACACCGCCGCCTGGTGCTCTTCCGACCACATAGCCTCCGGCAGCTAGGTAGATAATTAAATATAGGTAGGTACATAAATAATATATGTTGCCAATAGGGAAATTCATTTAGATACTTAAGAATACATTGACGAAAGAGACTTGCATTTTTATTATAAAAACATTATAAGAGATGTATTTGGGATTAACTTTAAATATTGTCATTTGATATTTCGTGTGCCTACAGAATTTGCCTCGCTTATCTACCTATGCAAAGTTTATAATCTATTCCAGATCTATTAGTGAAGGTTTATTATTAGCTAACAGTTTTATAGCATTAAGTACTGATTTGTTTAATAAACTAATGATCTTCCAAATAAATAAATTATCGGGTGGATTCCAAAAGAAAAACGCCTTGTGAACCGCAAGTTGAGTATGGTGGGTGTACATGATATAACTATAACTCAATAAGTGTATTTCTATATAACTCAATAAGAAATACACTTATTGAGTTATATAACCTATAACTCAATTAGTGTATTTCTATCAAAACTGAACACTTTCTGAGAATGATTCCATATAGAATAGGTAGGTACAGGAGGTACAGATTTTCACACCCGTTCAGTCAACACTCTGCTAAAATTCCATTACCCCGCGAGATCTGTTACTTTCCCAGGACTTTGTTTATACTTTGTTATTTTTAATTATAATGTAAAATTGACAAACTCGTCAGCTTTGAAGAGATGGACTGTTTTTAGTTGGTCAATGATGATGGAAGTTTCAAACATAAGCGTACCGAGTGTATTCCAGCTAGTGCGTCCGCCCCGTACTCAGACATGAGTACCGGTTTGTTGAACTTGCGGTGCCAGTTGGTGGCCTCCTCTACCACACTGTGCGTGATGTCCTCCAGCGTGCCCCCATACCACGAGTGGTACCGGTTGAACATTATCATGTCCAGGTGTTTCGCCTGCCGACCATAGAGTTAAAGGGATATTATACTAATGTTTAAGATGGTAACGATACGAGGGATAGATCTAATGCTGCTGCATTGACGTGAAATTTATAGTTGCATGGAATCCGATCTGAGCGCGCAGGGCAGAACAGAACCCATCTAAAATGTGGACTATACACTGGTCCGATCAAATCACTTATGTAAGTGAGAATCACTGAGGTCTACCATACTTTGTTAGATTCCATGCATGCGTCTATAAATTCTACGTCTGGTATGTAAATTGTGGTCCAGTCCCGCATATGATAGGTTTCGGTCGGTTGGACGTTGGTTACAGAGCCATGAGTGAAATGAAAAATGCTCAAATATGTGACTACATGGTATTCATTAGGCCAGCTTTAAGAATAATGTCGATGATGTCATGTTGGATGATGGTTGGCGTGTTCATAAACGAGGTCTCCAAAGATATGAAAGTTTTCGTCAAACAATATTATAGGTAAACGTAACGGAGGAAAAACTTAATATAGCAAGAGTGTTCGTTGTTTTGTACTTAAAAGGTTGTTTTGTTAAATCTGTTTCAACATTTAGTACCCATGAAACATCTAATAATGGTTGTAGTACCGCTGATAACCACGAGACTTAAAATGAAATGTCGTCCAGTTAACGAATTAACTACTTATTGCGTACTTATGGAACTTACAGCTTTGTCGCTACGATGGCCTGTGGCTGTAGCCATAGAAACGGGTCTTGACATATCCATTGATTTAACATGCTTCACTATCGCCCTGGAGAAGAAGTAACTTAATTAGTACTAATTACGTACCACTATTATCATTTTAGTGAGGGTTGTCTCCATCCTAATAAAACTGATTTTACATGTACAATATTATTTTTTAATATTATACAGTATTTTTTATTGACACTGAGAATTTTTTAGTCAGTGTTGCGAATGTTGGGAATGAAATATATTGAATCTTGACACAATTAACTTCCGGTAGAGAAACATGGCGTACATTTGTCACAGAAGCTCCTTGCATACCTATGAGATGATAAAAAACATTAACTACTAATTAAAAGTAGCATCGCAAAATTTTTGTAAGTTAGTACCCCTAAATCTGAATAAAGACTGAGTTTATGGGTAATAATAATTAAGTTTTAGGATGTATGGATACCTGAAATATGCGTCAGCCTTTTTATCGGAGCTTTTGGGTTCATTGGCGATGGACCACATCACCACGCTGGGGTGGTTCTTGTCGCGGTGGATCAGCTCCGTCAGAGACTGCTTGTGGTTCTTCAGAAGTTCGTCGCTGAATTTCCTATGAAAGCGAAAACTTGAAAATTTGTCTGCGCCAGAAAAAAACGTTACTGTGATAGACATTAGTAACGTACTACGTTTTAATGTAAACGACAATAATATTCGTTTATTAGTAACTAGACATAATGCGACAAAAAACAGCTTGGCGTTATATCACAATCGGGACATGCGACCCGACATAACAACGCATAAATAACTCTTTATCATTCCCGAAGCTACAGTTTTGATATTGATTATGACGACAGGCAGCCTACACAATAAAAATAACCCAGTAAGGGAATCGCTACCCCTGTCCCCTATTCATACACAGGCTCAGATCTTGGTGGCAGCTTTGGCCTTCTCGCCCCATTAACTGGTCGTTTCCGCTAAATACCTAGTTTGTACAGTCGAGTTCATTAATATGTGATCATTACCAAGGCTTCAAATATAAATGTACATGAAAGGGTACTTATATATCTGAGAAGATTCATCAATCAAACATATGTACATCTGCTCAGATATATAAGTACCCTTTCATGTACATTTATATTTGAAGCCTTGGTAATGCTCACATATTAATGAACTTGACTGTACATACATCATGTCACGTTTTCTCCCGTATTGGGAGTAGGTAGAGACCACATCGTAACTTTGTTCATAGCTAGGAGTATTTGTCTCTGTGTCTCCCCCTCCGAAAGGAAGGAATCTGTAAGCCTCCAGTGCGCTAAGGATGGGTACCTATTGGCTGAAATTAGAATTCACACAATATCTTAAGAGTAAGATGACATGATAATCTTCACCGGAACCAGCAATAATTTAACCGAAAAGGTGGTGGACGCAAATTGTGCAGCATTAGCGAGAAGCCACTGGCATCCGCAATTTGTGTCAATCCCATAGATATATATGAGCGTACTCGGTGTTGACGCTGGGACACTCGTCGATGATCATGATGCCGCGCTCGTCGGCCATCTGGTAGATCTCCTCGGCGTAGGGGTAGTGCGAGGTGCGAAACGCGTTGGCGCCCACCCACTGCAGCAGATTGAAGTTCTTCGTCCACAGCACCGGGTCCCAGCCTCTGCCCCGGAGCTGAGCAACAATATATGATGAAACATAATAATTAGGTATTGGCACTTCGTCTTAAAGTCCACCAGTGTAGTGTGCCAACGCCCCTTACCGTGACCTAAGGCTAACTTAGCTTACCTAGGGTGTAGAGGAGCCGATTTTTCACTCAAACCACTGCAAATCTACTAGGTATACATGATCCTGTATAGGTGTATATGGTGCTAGAAGGACACCATCGACGTTTCTTTAATCCGTCGGCCATTTTGTTGCGGTTGTAAAATTAATAGGTTTCAGTCATCAGACTTCGATTGACTTAACTTGATTGTTCAACCTTAGGTTCAATTTGGGTAGGTGGTTTCTTTTGCCTGTTTATACTTTTTGAGACTGCCGTTTATAGGTTCCGTGATTAATGTTTATTAGGATTTTTGATACCTCAACTCGACAATAGCGTCCACTGCAAAAAAAAGTCACTTACATCAGAATCCTCGTGCATTCCAAATCCCCTAATATACAACGGCTGATCGTTGATGTACATCGTCGTGTTGGTCCAGGTGATCTTCCTGAAGCCAAATTTGACGGTGTAGACGTCTAAGATTTTTGGATTTTCAGTGTAAACGGACGCCTGGGAAAAAACAGTTAAATGAGATAACCTAACTAATAGATAAAGTCGGATAACCCTCAATCAATACTGAACCGACTTAAATGAAACAAAGCTAAAAACTATCTCGAATAAATTGGCTTTTAAGTAGAGTAAACCGCATGCAAATCGGTCCATCGGCTCGGGAGCTACGATGCTACAGACAGACACACAGATACAGAAAGCTACAGACACACACGTCAAACTTTCCCCATTTCTTACCATTAAGGTGTACAAGTAGCCCGGGTTGGAGTTCATCAGATACGGCCACCAGAGACTGGCATTGGTCACATGCACTGCGCCGGCGCACTCGCTGAGCGAGCCCACGATGGTGTAGTTGTGGTCCATGACAAACACTTGGCACTTAACCTTCTTACCCACTGAGCCTTTATATGTCACGTTGTACTTTACAACTCCTGAAAATGGTTTTATGTGCTATTTAAATACACTTTCAATATGAAAGTACCATATAACTCAGCCAGTAAATAGTTTTACATATTATGCGAATATAATACATAGATAAATTCTTTATTGCTCCCACAAAAATAATTACATTAAAAAGTTCCGACATAAACTAAACTAGCTGTGGGCAAAGGCGGACTTTGCCTATACATAGACTTATACTTGCGAACTTATACCTAAATAAACTACACATAAATAGCCAATAAAGGACATCAATATTCATTTGCCAGCTGAGAGGAGATGTGTGCGCAACTTTGCTTTATAATTAATAATTTGCTATACATATTACGAGTATGTTCACAAAGAGAGGAAGAATCGGAGGAATATGACGATATTTATGAATTACCTATTTGACTCTGGATATTCGTAATGACAGCAACGTCATCGATATAGATTTTCGGTGTGGAGTATAGGTACACTGAGCGATGGATGCCGGCGTAGTTAAAGAAATCAAAACTGTATTCTTGACGTGGGTTCTTTTTCCCCCTAAAAATTTTTTTTGGTAATTAATATTTAAATCTTGTAATTAATTTTTAAGGCCGTGTTTTCGAGGCAAAAGATCAAGAGTCTCCGTAGTCTGGAAAATGGGCAGCAGCATTTTCCATTGTTATATTTAAACACTGCGATTTTCAACCCGCCTGCTAAGTGTGGAGATAATAGCAATAACCGTCCCTTTCGTGGGAGAGGCCCTAAGTCCTGCAGTGGACTGTTTCTGGCTGTGATGATGAATTAATATACAAATTAACTACCCACTAAAGGCTTACCCTTTAACCTGCCCCTGAGGTATGGTGGTATTCAGTAGAACGTTGTCGACGGCGACCGTGAGCAGGTTGCTGCGGCCGGCGAGCAGCGCGGCCGTGACCTCTGCCTCGAACGGAAGGTGCCCGATCTCGTGCGACATCACTGCCTTCCCGTTCACCCACTGGAGACAGAAACCACCACGTTCCACCACGTTGAGATAAATATTTTGATTGAGCAATGTGTTAATGAATACGACCGTTGGAAAAGCAAGGTACTCACGACTTGTGCGGCGTAATGTACGCTGCCGAAGCGCAGCCAGACGCGCTGCCCGTCGGCGAGCCACCAGCGCGGCACGCGGAAGCGCCGTTGGTACCACGCCATCCCCACGTGGTCACGCAGCGCCGTGTCCGTTGTCACGTCGTTGTATGAGGACGGCACCGGCATCGCCTTCACCGGACCCGTCTGGGAACACACGGTTTTCAGACCTTTTCTGCTTTTTATACATATATGCGAGACGTCATCCCTTCGTTGACTTAATAGGCCATCATCATCATCTGAGCGGTGAATTCTGACTTCTGCCCAGGGTCCGCTATCCTGCTCTTTCTTCTCCACTTCGCCCGTTCTTCAACATCCTCCTGTCGTAAGCCGATGGCTCTCCCATACGGCTTGTTGATGTCAATTCATCGCTTCTTGGGACTTCCGTGGGACCTCTTTCAAAATTGAAATAATATGCCAAAATATAGACAACCTATTTTGCTGCAGTTTTGAGTTCGATTTGATGTGAAACGTAAACGGAATTTAAATAGGTTTACCAAATGAAGATCTTGCGAATTCCACTTGTGTCGGAATCCATACTCCGGGTCTCCCACAGGCGACAGTCTGAAGTTCCACACGCCGTCGAGACTCCGCAGGTCCCTGCTCTCCGTGGCCTGGGGGTACAGCGAACCCCCTACGAATGTAGAGATCTTCTTGAAGCCTTCGTTCATCTTATTAACCGTATGCATCCCGGGAACTAGCACTACCGCCAGGGACAAGCTGACTAGCATCACCAGCAAAGTTCTCTTCAGTGGCATTTTCTGTAATGCCATTATAGGTTTATTTATGTAAGGTTGGATAACACTTTAATACCTATATGAATAGGCTTGTGACAACTAATGTCTAAGAGCTAGGATAGGATGGGACCTCTAAGACCAAAAAATGGGTTCTGCTCAATACAGCAAACTGCAAATTGTTGAAAGTTTGAATTTTATGTTGTTGGAAGACATCGTTTCAAAAGTTATTTGAGAAAATGTTGTATTGCATGGTACTAGCTATGCGCCCCAGCTTTGCACGGGTTTTCTCGGCTTTTCTTTACAATAGTAAGTCATTATCATCATCTTCCGAGCGATTAATTTCGGCTACTACTCTGTCTTGGGCATCCTTACGTCTTAAGCCATTGGCTCTCGCATACGACTCGGCGATGTCGATTCATCGCTTTTTGGGCCTTCCGCGGGGCCTCTTTCCTGATATCGGCAGGTTTAGGCACCTATTTCCTACATATTCCTGGGGCTTATAAAACATGTGACCTAACCAGCGCAGGCGAACCTCTTCAATCTTATCCACGATATCGGTAGGGATACCGCGGATAGTATTTAAAAAATCAAATATTTAAATCTGATTAACAGTTCACTAACATTTTCTGGTCTTTAACCTCCTTCACTGTTCAGTGGAGGGGTTTGCCATAGATTTCGCAGAGGTTGCGCAGCACTAAATAGAAGACGATTCTTTCTATTTTCTGGTCGACAAACCTAGCCAACTGGTCTGGAAATTAGTCGCCTTATACGACACGAGTTACAAGAGGGGATTGAAAGTATACCTATTCTACTTTTATCACGTACAACATAATTTTATTTACGATTGCAGTTTAATATTTATCACTTACATAGTTGGTACCCACTTTGTGCCTATGTAATATAACTTACACTCGATTACCTGCGCTATTTGAAAATATATATAGCAGTTTTAAATATGTAGGTTCCTCACCAATAATTAAAAAATTACATTTTGATTAACATAACTTTGACAATTTATTGGCATAGTTGTAATATTTTTTCTTATCGTATACTTGTTTATCAGGAGTGCGTTTAGGTGATTCTAACTTCACGATAATTTTGTTGGCGACTACTACCTAAGTACGTCATACATAATTCAATCCACTTTGATGCAACAACGTTACTTAAATAGTTCATAAACTACAGTAAGTAATTCTTTTTAAAACGTTGCTTCCGCTAGAAATACAACGTGACTTAATGTTTTATCAGGAGAACACTGTCAAGACTCAAGGCTGATGAGTCTGCCTGGGTTTGTAGCACCGTCTTATCTGTTTATGCGGCCAAGGACCAATGTTCACATTATTGTTTTACGGTTAGAATGATAAGGTAGCCAGCGTAATTACAGGCATACATTTTACTTTAGTCCTCACAGTGATATCTAACCATGAAGCAATTTATAAGTAAAGCCAGTGGACAGAGCTAACCTGAATGCAAATGCTTGACTTATCACTGAAAATAATAAAATCGCTATTTGGATGTCTATAATATTTGAGGAGTTCCCTCAATTTCCCCAGGATCCCACCATGATATCATGACACAGAATCAAAAACAAAATTTTCCAGGTCGGTCTAGGCATCTTCTAGTAATCGGGGAACAAACATAAAAAACAATTTCTTCCTCCTTTTTTGAAGTCGATTAATTTTAACGGACCCATTCGTATCAGATTTTGTAACATTGGATTATGAAATAAAGAAAGTATTTTATTATATAATTTTTTTATTACATTCGACAAGGTTCACGGCAAACATCGCACTACCCCCGTTGGATTGTTATAACTCTCGGTGGTACGCAGGCTTGTTGTCACTGACGTAGTGAGCCGGAGGCGGCGGCGGCGCGCCGGCGTCAGCAGCGGCCAGCGCGAGGTAGCGCGCGCGCGTGTGGTGCGCGGCCGCCTTGGGCTGCCGGCCGCGTGTGAATATGCCCTTCTTATTGCCGTCCACTCGAGTTAAGGCTGCGCCAAGAAAATTCATATCAGTCAATGATCAAACGTGTCAAATGTGTAAAACAAGTCTAGTGATTCAGTAGACTCCTGCGTTAGCGGAGTGGTCCAGGACGGGGTTCTAAATAGATGTTTCGTCATATTTCGCCCTCTTTCGCACCGCTCTGCTACCGCAAGAATCTACTGTAGGCACCTACTTTGACTGGTCTGAAAGTCGGCGAAGTTCCAAATCAGCTCTCCCACGAAGAAGCCGGCGGCGCGCAGCTGGTCGAACGCCTTGAAGTGCTCGGAGAACACCGCCACCTGGTAATCTTCCGACCAAATGGACTCCGGTAGCTAGGATAGTTGGTAGGTATAATTATCATTATCATCATCAGCCCACAACAGCTGCAAAACCTAGGGCTTTACGATGAGGTTATTGCCATAATCTCTACGCTTGGCAGGCGGATTGAAGATCCGCGGTTGTAAATATAGAAACGGAAAACGCTGCTGCCGTAGGTATAATATCGGGTAACGTAGCTATATAAGTGAGTGCACTAGATTATTTATATGGTTAGGTAAATCAACATACGTAAACTATTTTTCCATGTAGTCGCCATCCCTTTCGATATATACGAGGGATAATTTTTTTTTGTCTCGGATAAAGAACTTCATTGCCCACCTATGTGCATCTAAGGAAGATGAACATAGGATAATCTGAAGGCGTCAGGTCAGGAGAATACGCGAGATGGTTCAAATCAAAACATCCCATCCGAACGACTACAAAAGTTTATTTGTTGCCAATCCTTGCGGGGTCTCTCATTGTTGTGCAGAAGGCATGCTTCCTTCTGCAGTGGTCCCCTTCTCAATTTTTAATGTCTCCTTAGATCAACTTTACTAGAACTAGTTGATCGAAGAATATCTCACACTACCCAGAAGCAGGGTGAAACCATCAGAATTCACAAATGTTTCTTTTGTGGTCATACAAAAACTTCTGCCATGATTTTGGTTTTAGGGGTATACTTTAGCAAATTTCGTCCTCTATAATATTGTACCTACTATGCATAATATCGTCACCTTCAAGTTCATACTGCACGCTCCAATCTCTACGGATACCGCTGCGGTTGGCGGTAGATTCAAATGGTTCACGGGACACGTTGCTGTGACAATAGTTTTAGTCGTACTACTGGCGCGTTGTTATTGAGAGTTCACATGGCAGTATCGCCAACATTGCAAAAATTGCCTATGCCCTTATTGACCCTAATGCACTTACTTTACTTATACTATACTGGTACAGTGTACAAAATATTGAATATGAAGATAAATCACACGAAATTCTAAGTTTAGTAATGGCACTAGTTTAGAAAACGTAGTGGCACAGAATATTGATACTAATGATAGTGGCGGAAATTTTTGAATATGGTAAGTAGGTACTGACACATCATGACAATGTGCATGTGTATGTCAAGAACAAGCCTACATTGTATCGAGATTAAAGTTGGGAGTCATACCAGCAAACTACGAAAATACAAGTAAGTAAAAATGCGTCCCCACCGAGTGTAACCCAGGGAGCGCGCCGGTGCCGTACTCCGACATGAGCACCGGCTTGTTGAACTGGGTGTGCCAGGAGGTGGCCTCGTGGACCAGGCGTTGCTCAATATTCCTCAACACGCCCGGGTCGAAGTACCACCCCATGTACAGGTTGAACATGATTACGTCGAGGTGCTTCGCCTGCCGATCACATTGATTTTTTTATATTATACGGCAGACAAACAGGCAAGCGGGCCATCTGATGGAAAGTGGTCAACGCCGCGCATGGACATCCACCCAATGCATTGTCCACCTCTAATGAGACCTCTTGAACAATCCGATGTCATAATCTAAAGGAAACACTGACTGGGAGCTCATTCCACATCCGAATCCAGCGAGAGACCACTCAACGATCATACTATTTTAAGTATAGTATTGTTTATGCCGGTCAGTAAGGTCGCCAGAGCTACATGGGATGGGGAACCGTGGCTTTGACAGTGAAGGGCCTTATATTTGCCTTCTAGCTGCCAGAACACGTGCCCCAGGGTTAGAGAGGGCAACGCTTTGGCGATACCCGGTGTTAAGCGACGATGCGGCCAAAGATGGAACATGCCTGTCTAGAAACAGCCTATTCACTCAAGCTTTAAAGATATCTAGATCATAATGTTGAGGGAAACAGACTCGTAGGCAACGTGTTCCAAATATCCTAACAAGCAAGTTTAACGACCCCTTACTGTAATCGATTGGAATTCTTTTAATCGCAACTCCTGCAAACAGAAGGATTTGATTCATGGCTGTCAGCTAACTAACTTACGGCTTTATCTGTCTCGGGGTTTTTGGCAGTGGCAAAGGTAACCGGCCTTGATAAATCAAGCGTTTTAACGTACTGCACTGCATCCCTGCAAAAGGAAGAAGGGTAATCTCGCAAGGTTGAGTGTTTAAAACGTTGTTTTTATGGCGTGGTAAAAAAAATTAAAACATGTTTATTTCAGGCATTTTAGCAGTAACGGTTTAGCCACGTAGCTAGGGTAGCGAATTCTGAGATAGTTTATATTTTTCGGAATCTCCGGGTCGCCAAAATTCCCTTGTGAGTGGCAAAAATGAGGTAATGTGTACCAGAAATATGCATCGGCTTGCTCATTTTGGGTCCGCGGCTCGTTAGCGATGGACCACATCACCACGCTGGGATGGTTCTTGTCGCGGTTAATCATCTCCATCAGCGACTGCTTGTGGTTCTTCAGGAGTTCGGCTGTGAAGAAGCTGTAAAAAATAAAAACTTAAAAGTTGAGCCAATACTTTAGACTACACGAAATAATATCTTACCTACTCTGAAAAATGTGTACCATCCGCAATCTATTAATAAAAAATAATGTCCCGGTTGTGCTCTCGCGATCCAGGAATTGCCAGATCAGATAATTACAGTGGAGCGACTGCTATCTAACCTCCGTGACCCTGCTACCAAGGAAACCTGATCTTTTTGGATCATGGTTATACATTCAATTCAGTCGCCAGAATGTGCAGGTTTTATCACGATATTTTCCCTCGCCGTAAGAGCATAGGTTAGTATTCAACCATGACAAATATATTTGTGCCCAAAATGCAAGCAGCATAGACACACAATATTGAGCGAGAATTGCTGCCCCTGTCTCATATCATAGCAGCCAGAAGACGCCCACTGCTGGTCATAGGCCTCCCCCAAAGATCTCCACAAAGGCCGGTCCTGTGTCTTCCGCATTCAGCAGGTACCTGCGATCTTTACCAGGTCGTCGGTCCACCTTGTGGGAGGCCTACCCACGCTGCGTCTTCCAGTACGTGGATGCCACTCGAGAACTTTACCCTTGTCTATCATTCAACTATTACTGAGATTCCGTCTATGCATGATAGACTTGGTGCGTGACTATGCCCGGACGAGATGTATCATTACCTGATCCTTAATATCCGCATATATCAGTTACTATAGGTAGACTAAAAGACTTCCCCAAAAAGCGTAAATGCAACCTGCCTACCGCTAGCTTCAAAACTCGGTCAAGTTACTCAGTATTGACGCTAGGGCATTCGTCGATGATCATGATGCCACGTTCGTCAGCCATCTGGTAGATCTCCTCGGCGTAGGGGTAGTGCGAGGTACGGAACGCGTTGGCGCCCACCCACTGCAGCAGGTTGAAGTTCTTCGTCCACAGCACCGAGTCCCAGCCTTTGCCGCGGAACTGGCGAGAAAATCGAGAAATGGAAACCTCCCTTAAATTTTGTATTTAGTAAAATTCTGATGAAAGCGTCTGCGACGATCGCCGCGTTTCGGTTGGAAAGAAACGGTATTATAACGACAGACACATTGTACAAAAAGAACAATAAAACAGAAATCAGGTTACTTATCAGCGGAGAGACAATGCCCCCCTATGGTCCTAACATTTTGTATTATTAGGATGATCAGGCAGTTCATACTTAAAGATTCCCAAAAGAATCACGACGAACATGTGTTTCAAAGACGTGAGATACCTTTCCGCCAGCCGGCGCGCCGATATTACGTGAAGGTTGCTATGAATTGAGAAAAACCAAGAGCTTATGTTTAGAATGACTGGACTTAATGTTACATTACCTACCGAAATGTACCTATGGTATGAAATGTACCGTAAGTAGTAAAATTACCTACTTCAGAATCCTCATGCATTCCGAATCCTCTAAAATATAACGGTTTATCATTAATATACATCGCCGACTTGCTCCATGTGATAGTCCGGAAGCCGATTTTGATACTGTACGTGTCAACGGTTTTAGACTGTTCGTCGATAATCGATGCCTGGAACAAATAGCAAAATGTGACGTAATTAGTCAATCTATATTAGTTTTTGTGCTAACAGGCACGTGCCTCGAAAACCTGCATTTACCTACCTTAAAAGTATACAAGTACCCAGGATCGGAGTTCATAAGATATGGCCACCAAAAATAGACATTGGGCACCTGCACCAAACTAACGCATTCGTTGACTGCTCCGACTCTGGTGTTGTTGCGGTCCAAGACTTCCACCATACATGTTATCTCGGTATGGGCCAAGCCTTTATGTGACACGTTATACTCTAATATCCCTGAAAATTTATTTCTATTACATATATTCCTGGAACTGCCGGCTTACATACGAGCCGGCTTACGTAACATCTTTCTTCATCATATTAGCCAAAAGACGCCCACTGCTGAGCATAGGCCAGAGTCCAGAGATCTCCACAAAGGCCGTTCCTGTACCTTCCGCATCCAGCTGGTATCTGCGATCTTTACCACGCTGCGTCTTCCGGTACGGGGTCGCCATTCGAATAACTTTACTGCCTCATCGGAAATCTGTTCTTCGAGCTATGTGCCCTGCCCACTGCCACTTTAGTCTGGCAATCCTTAGGGCTATGTCGGTGAACTTGTTTCGCTTACGGATCTCTTTTCTCCCTCTCCATTGCCATTTGGGAAACAGTGAGCTTTCTTATAAAACCCACAGTGAGCGGCCAAGTTTCTGTTCCGTAAGTCGTCACTGGCAACACACATTGGTCAAAAACCTAGCTTCGTCTTGAGATACTGCGGTAATTGCGACAAAAATATATGGTGCAGCTTCCCGAACGCTGCCCAACCAAGTAGGATTCAGCGATTGACCCGTTTCTCGAAATTGGACCTACCTAGCTGGACTATTTTTAGATACTAGGTGTCTATAGATACCTAGTATCTAAAGTGGTCAACAACTTCAAGTGGAGTGCCTCCAACTGTCACTGGAGTACAACATGGACATAATTTTCGTCTTGTCCATGTTCATTTTAAAATGTACTTGTTCAGAGGCACTACAGAGGTCATCGAGCATTTTGCCCAAATCTTCTAGGATTTCAGCTATGACTACGATCATCATCATCATCGTCCTGGCGCTTATCCCGGCCTCTGCCAGGGTCCGCTATCCTACCTATTCTTCTCCACTTCGCCCGGTTTTCGGCAACCCCGCGTCTTAAGCCGTTGGCTCTCGCATCAGACTCAGCGATGTCAATCCATAGCTTCTTCGGTCGCCCACGGGGCCTGTTTCCTGATACCGGTAGACACCTATTTCTCACGTATCCCTGAGGCTTACGCGACACGTGACCAAACCAGCGCACGCGAGCCTCCTCGATCTTGTCTGCAATATCCCTCACGCCGAGACTGCCACGGATGTATTCATTGCGTACTCGATCGAGCCGTGTAACTCCGCATATCCAGCGCAGCATTTTCATTTCGTTGGCGTGGAGTTCGCGAACGTATTTCGTCAGCGCTTGCCATGTCTCGCAGCCATAGAGCATCACAGGTCTATCGTTGTCAGCTATGACTACGATATCGTCAGCAAATCTGAGGTGAGTGAGGTACTCGCCGTTAATATTGATGCCAAGTCCGTTCCAGTCCAGAAGCCTAAAGATATTCTCCAGTGCTGCGGTGAACAACTTCGGTGATATGACATCACCTTGTCTAACACCTCGTTGCAGCTGAATAGGCTCTGTGGTCTTATCCTGAAGCCGAACTGACATAGTGGTGTTTTCGTACAAACACTTTAGTGCTTCGATATATCGATAGTCAATTTGGCACCACTGTAGGGACTGGAGCACCGAACAAGTTTCGATTGAATCGAAGGATTACTCATAATCTTTCAAAAACTGTTCATTTTCAAGAAATTTATTGCGATATCCAGCAAATCTTGTTCTCGGACGTATCCGTGTCCGCCGCTGAGAGGTGGGGCAAAGCCCGTTTTACAAATACAAGTGCTACTTGGTCAATAAAATTTTAAATGAAGATTCTTATGTTACGACCGCGTACCAGGATGCAAAGTGTTGTGAAAGTTGCAGGTCTCAGTGAATGATGAGTGGTGATGAATTACCTGTAAGGCCCTGTATATCGGTACTAATAGCCACGTCATCAATATAGATTTGCGGTGTCGAGTATAGAAACACTGAGCGGTGGATACCGGCGTAGTTGAAGAAATCAAAGTCGTATACATGCACAGGATGCTCTTTATCTCTAAAATAGAAACGTAATTTGTAAATCAGTATTATCGGGGTAACAATAAAAATATACAAAATACCCGATAAAGGCTTACCCTCCAACGGACCCCTGTGGTATGGTGGTGGAGTGCAACACATTGTCGACGGCGACGGTGAGTAGGTTACTGCGGCCGGCGAGCAGCGCGGCCGTGACCTCCGCTTCGAATGGAAGGTGACCGATCTCGTGCGACATCATTGACTTCCCATTCACCCACTGGAGACAACAACAACATGTTCTTCAAGTGTACATTAGGATTTAGCACTGTAAACTGAACACAACCGTTAGAAAAACAAAGGCAACTCACGACTTGCGCGGCGTAGTGCACGCTGCCGAAGCGCAACCAGACCCGCTGCCCGTCGGCGAGCCACCAGCGCGGCACGTAGAAGCGCCGGTCGTACCACGCTAGTCCCACGTGGTTGCGCAGCGCCGCGTCCATCGTTACGTCGTTGTACGAGGATGGCACCGGCATCGCCTCCACCGGGCCAGTCTGGTGGAAGGTTAGGTGGGCAGTAGAGGAGGGAAGGAAAGTGAGAATCTGTGTCATCGTCATGATAACTGTGACTGCAAAGGAATATGAATTCTGAATAAGATTCAGTCATTTCTCTTTCACATCATATACCAGATAGGATGTGAAACAAAAATGCCGAGCTTTACGCACTTTCCTAGTGAACCACGAACTTTGTCATTCAAATTACCAATTGTAGATCTTGCAAGTTCCAGCCGTGTTGGTATCCGTAATTCGGGTCACCCACAGGTGTCCTTCTGAAGTTCCACATGCCGTCAAGGCTCCTTCGGTCCCTGGTCTCAGTGGTTTGAGGGTACAGCAAGCCTCCTCCCATGAACATTGATCTATTCTTATGAACTTCTTTCATCTCATTGGGCAAATAAAATCCAGGAACTACCGCTGCCTTCAAAAGCCAGATAAGCAGATATACCAACTCAGTCACTTTCAGTGCCATTTTCTATTAGTTAGTTATACATTTTTGGATCGAAAATGAATGTCATATAAGTATCAAGTGGTTACCACTTGCTAGTAACTTCCGCACTAGGCCTTTACTGTTGTGAGCCACAGGTAGTGTTTACTTTTTTCTCTATTATTTGCACTTTATTTGGTTAGCAATTAGCACATCACAGGATATATTTACTGCAGCTACTCAAAGGGGGTTTCACAAAGGATTTTCATAATTAAAAAGTTCCTCGTTCCTACCATAGAAATAACTTTAATATAATAGAAACAACGAAAGAAAGAAATCAATCAATAAATTTTTTAATGAAACGAAAGAATAACATGATAAAGTCAATCTGAAGTCTGTCTTGCTGACAAGCATAGAATAAGTAGGGTGCACCCATAGAGAAAAAAAATTATGCAGTTTTTGCAATATTTGCAATATTTTTATATTATTTTTTCTCATGGGTTTGCAATATTTTTTCTCAATGGTAATTTCTACAGGTATATTCCGGAAAGTCGGGGCTAGACGGAATGAAAAACACCACCAGATGGGCGTGGTCTCATTCGAAACCTGATTTGAAGGCTCCGTTCAAACTACCAATCATAGCCTCTCGACAAGACTAAAATCTCGTCCCTGTTGGCTAGTTCAACAAAGAACTAGTATGTACCTACAGGAAAACCGAATAATATAATATTCTGTTTAGCTATAGGTGAAAGACTTTTTAAAATCGGTTAAGTAGTTTTTGAATGTATCGTTGTTATTATTATAGAAGGTTTACTAGATTGTAATTTATTTATTGTAATTTAATACATTACTCTGATTAAATGACACATTTAAACTATTATTATACTAAGTGACATTTTACCTTATTTCGTAGTCCGCGTATTTTACGAGTAGGCACTTTGGTATAGCGCTTGTAGTTGCAGAGTACCTTAACGCAGACGAGAGATGTCACTGCTGGTATTTTACATCGCGCTGTTGATAAATCCCGTCATGGTCAACTTAGGCGGTTCAGATGTATCAAATAATTAGGAATATTTCTTATTTTATTATAATTTTTGAAATGAAATCGCTTTAGGTTGAAGTTACGGCCGGCGATACGATCTTAATTAATACCTACAATATTTTAGTAAGTTTAGTTCACATTCAATTTGAAAGCATATAATTAAATATTACAGGAAAAGTAGACAAAAAAATTCAAACATCAAAATTCAGCAGATCTGAATTAGTAAACAAAACCGGGTGTAATAGTTATAGAACAAAATTAATTTGCTGGATTTTAATATGTAAATAGGTATTGTTTTGCTCTAGGACTAAAATTTACGTAAAACCATTGAATTCAGTATTTTTTAAGATAAAGCTGTCTGAATTAAGTATGTAAAACAATAACGAATAAAATGGGATGCTCGGTTCAGTCGCTGTGCTTAAAATTCGATCAATATTTTTTTAAATTGCGGATTTTCTCCAAGATAGATTTTTTTGGGACTTTTAGGATATCAATCAGGACACTTCTTTACATTAGCAATTTTCGGCTTGTTATTTCAAATGTTCGGGACAATATCTAATTACCCTGCACTAAATAAGTCACGGGCTTATCAAAATGAAAATGCATTTTATGCAAAAAGCGGCCACAACAATATGCTAAGCTAAAGTCCATTTACGCTGGACGCCCACGAAAAATGCTACGGGGAATCCAATAATTGTCCCCCTGTTTTATGATTTTTTTTTCTTTCTTTCTTTGATCCTGGAGTGTCACCGTGCACTAAAGTGTGAACAATAGTCACTTTACAATGGATTAAAGGACATATGACCACTTTCGGGCTTCATCATCAGACCCTGAATACAATACAAGGTTATATGTATTGATTTATGTATTTAACACTAGGCACAATATTGTACAAAGGCGGACAAGGCTTCATAAGTTAATCCCTACTAACATTATTAATACGAAACTGCACCGATTTTGATAAAATTCGGAATGGAGATAATTCAGCACCTGAGGATAGACATACTTTTTCGTATCCTATCTCTATTCTATTATATAGGGGGAGAGCGATAATCTGAGCAATTTGTATGATTTTTGCGCGTAACAAACCCACAGGCTGCTCGTATAAAAGTATGTACAGGACGTTCATCATATCAACGTCAGTTGCAAAAGTATAAGTACTATGTACGCTTTTGTAAATAACATAAATTAAACCATTTATACATAGTGTAAATTAAAGTCGCTTCCGCGTCTGTCTGTCTGTCTATATTCTTGCTAACTCCTACTTTAGGAAATGCATAAATTGATTTAGCTACCTACCATTAAAGCCGCAGTTTCACAAATACGGACAACCAGTAACTGTTTTCACCGACACAAATCCCCGAAATCGTTAACTAGCCTGCCCCGGCGTCTACGTATAATAGAAGTTACGTGCAGGTAAATTCGTTTGAAGCCCTACCCTACGACACAATCTGATTGCCAATTGAATTGGCACAAACTGATTTGATCGCCAATCTGAATGTCGAATCCGTGTTATGCATTTATCCCCAAATTAGGTTTTAACTTTCCCCAAAAAGATACTGTACAATTTTCCCCAAATTAATTTTGTATATAATCTATGTATTGCGAAAAGTTTAATATTTTGACATCCACCTTAAATAAAACAGTTTCTAATTTACCCAAAAAATCTATATTTTCCAAAAAGGTGAAATCCTCCTATCTGGAGACCCTAATCTGATTGTCCGTCCACACTATACAATCTGGTCCTTGGTACGTCCATACGAGACAATTTGATTGCCAATCTAGTCAGATAGTACGCGAAATTGTGTGTATGGCAGGGCATTAATCATCAATTTCAAATCAGAGTAGATAATATTATTATATGTAAATGAAATTATAAATCAAAGAAAAGCAAAAACCTTAACTTTATTTTTTAAAACAATACAAATTATACTAGAGAGAGAGCAAGAAAAAATGGAAGGAAAATGGAACTAAACTTGAAATTCAGCCTACAAGATTATATTACAAGAAAGAACAACTCCCAACAAAAACAATGATAGGAACCACAGGACCACCTTAACCCTGCCCTCTACTACCAAACTTACTAGACTGTTTAGTGCCGTGTGGCAGGCAATATTATTAATAATGAAATATGTATTAATCTAATGAAAATATGGTTATCTGCATTGACAATACCGCCTGCAATCACACAATATTATTGTACATTATTGTCAATAGTATTACCTACATGTGTACGACTAGCCCAATTACTCATACACTAACTCGGCTACCCCTACGTATCTTTTTTCTTTTTCTTGTTTTGTTATTATCTCTGTTTGATTATATTTTTTAAATTTAATTTTAAGAATTTTGTGCTGTGTGTTTGAGTGTAATAAATGTGTTTTACTTTACTTTAAAAATGCGTGATGTTATAATGTTTAAATGCATGTACCATAAAGTTAACGAATCTATTACAATAAATTATAATTATATTTTACTATATTACGAATATATTATAACTTTATGGTGTGTACACACTAATTGTAAGTAACTCGACTGATGTGATCATCCATTACAGGGAATTTGTAGGCCAGCGCTCGCTTGGATGCGAGCGGTTTCACAAATAGGACCCCAGTTACCAATTATAATTATGGTTTCTTCAGAAAATATTTTTTTCCCACGTATCATACAAATGGATTTCCGGCAGAAGTCCCATTACGCCACTTGCGTTATAGGTAGGCAATTTATAATTCTTGATGGTACGCAGGCTTGTTGTCACTGACGTAGTGAGCCGGCAGCGGCGGCGGTGCGCCGGCGTCGGCGGCGGCCAGCGCGAGGTAGCGCGCACGCGTAAGGTGCGCGGCCGCCTTGGGCTGCCTAGCACGAGTGAATATACCCTTCTTGTTGCCGTCCACTCGCTTTATGTCTGCGTCAAGAAAAATGGCATTAGTACAAAGCATTTAGCCACGCACCATGTAATAAATAGTACCCTGACCAAATGCTAACAGTATTGTGGTGGCTAGTCGCTTCGAGCTATCAATCAAGGAGCAACCTCCTTAGATCTTTGGTCTAGCGATCAAGTCAGTAGGCTCTTCTGCGGTAATGGAAGAGTGCAGAGGTGACAGTGACGTCAATTTAAAGGCTACCTCAAAAACCTTAAAGTATTTTACCTTGTTGCGTCTGAAAGTCGGCGAAATTCCAAATCAGCTCTCCTGTAAAGAAGCCGGCGGTGCGTAGCTTGTCGAACGCCTTGAAGTACTGGGAGAACACTGCCACCTGGTATTCTTCCGAAAACATGTTCTCCGTCAGCTGTGGCAATAAGTATAATTTTATACCGCTAACGCAGCAAACAAGCATGCGGTCCAAATGGCAAGTTAAGCACTAAGTAAGTAGTTATCGTAGCCTACAAATGTTCCCATACCAAAGTTTAAATCGGTGTAGCGGTACAGGCGGCTATGAAATCTGTCGTAACAGCAACCCACGGCAATAAAGGGGTGCGGACAACTCAGCCTGAGTCACCAATAATGTTGATCGATATGTTATTAGAAAGCCTTTTTCATTTTTTACTACTTTTATTATGGCGACAATTCTCAAATCGCTGTGGGAATGTTTTGGTCAATTGAAATAAACTTCATTGTGTCCTGGGGTTCATACATTTCTGCCGGTCCTCCTTTCCATTACTGCGCCACCGCCCGCCCGTGCCACTCGCATACCGCTATATGGTTCTGGGTATTAAACACTACGAAAAATTCTTCAAAAGCAAACACACCGAATGTATCCCAGCGAGCGTTTCCACCCCGTACTCGGAAATGAGCACCGGCTTGTTAAACGTGCGGTGCCAGCTGGTGGACTCGTTCACCACGTTGAGCTCGATGTCCTTGATAACTGCCACTTGTTCGTACCACCCGTAGTACTGGTTGCTCATGATCACGTCCAGGTGTCTCGCCTGATGAACACAGTTAAGTATACCGCATTTAATCTATTTACCCTGACGATGCGGATGAGGCACTGGATTTCAAATTGGTAGAGAATCAAGTACGTGCATCTCCTGTAAATCCTCATTGGTTAACTTGGTTTGCACCGACATTAGGCTCAATTTACAGCGGAGTGACAAACTCCTCTGTCGGCACTCACTATTTGCACTATTATTTTAATGATAACTTACGGCTTTAGCTTTGACATCTGGAAAGAATATTGGCATAGAAACCGGTCTCGACAAATCCATCGATTTAACGTGTTTCACTAACTCCCTAAAAAAAGAAAATTATTTGATTATTTACAAAAAGTGTGAGCCACCTCTTTCTAAAAGGCAGTGTAAGTCAATATATCTACCTTATTTAGTTATAAGTAGTGGTTGGATTAAAAATATCAGATTTTTTGTTTTTATCTACTTTACTATGGATAAGTATGGCGAAAGGAGTGAATACTTAGATGAATGACAGATATAAGCTCTTTCTTCATATTGTACCGACCCCACCCTGTGGGAGAAGGTCACTTAAATTAAATGATCATCAGTAGGTTCTGTTAAATCAGATAGTAGCGGCTGAGGCTACCAATCTATGAAAACTGCCTACAAATAAGCCTAGAGTTTGCCATATCTAATTCTAGGGTACCCCTAATTCTTATGTCAAGATTGAGAATTTTTACCCAAAGTAAACATCAGATTCAACATGATGATGTTGGATCTTTGGCTCGTTGGAGATGGACCACATCACCACGCTGGGGTGGTTTTTGTCGCGGCGGATCAGTTCCGTCAGGGATTGCTTGTGTTTCTTCAGGAGCTCGGTGGTGAAGTACCTGAAAAATTTGAACACTTAAATGGTTGGAGAAATAAGAATTTACAGCAGCAAGAATTTAAGTTATAGCTTTTTAAACATCTAAATTGCAAACTAGCATATCCCACTTGATGGTTAGTAAGGAGTTATCCTATATAAATACGTGAACAGGAAAGTATTCGATCTAGAAAGTTAGTGGACTTAGCAGAAAATCAGCAGCCGAGTCAATGACATCACAACAAATTCAATGTCAAGGCTACTAGAAGTTTATGTTTAGTTGTTACGTAGAAGCGGTCAATGGCTTCTCAATACAACTTTGGAATTTACTACGTAATTCTAATAAAAGTGAATTTTATTCGAGATTATATTTTTTACTACAGAAGTATAAATAGCGACTAGTGAACGAATTAAAATCATAGTATATAGCTTTTTGAAGATAGAATTAAAATTATGAACAAATCTCTCTGCATAGTAACAGATAAAGATTCGATGCTTCATAAATGTAAGTTATAAACAAAATTAAAAATAATTAGAGAGTTATTAATGGTATAGTCATCAGAAAATACCAATTGATACGGATTTAAAAAACAGGAAAACCGCGTTAACTTAATGCCTACTAAAAATAAACGAAACAATCGTTTGGTTATGTAGCATGTATTGTTGCTCCTTTGGGAAATCCAGGGAATTTATTTGTTGGCAACATGCCCACTTGTACGATAGATAGGGAGCTATTGAGAAACTCCTGGTTTTTACCAGTAGAACTATTTTATATAAATAAAAATTGACGATATTTTAATTCTCTAAAAACTGGAACGTTAGAAACAATTTATTGGTTGATAAATTGGTGCGCGCATTCTTGGAAATTTTCAATTTTCCGTTTAATTTTCAGGCCAATATTGATAGAGGTGGAAATTTTTCAAAGTTTTCTACGCCTATAATCTTCATGAAATTGTTGTTTGATTGTTAACTTTTGGTAATAATTAAAGTAAAAATGAATTCATTACCACTTTTCAAATTCAATAACTATAGTTCACTTTCATTTTGATATTTTGAAATGGAAAATCTAATTAGAAATTGTCAATTCAATTTACAATTCAATTCAATTTTTTACAATTTAATTCAATTTATTTTTATTTGTGGTAACACAGGTAAAAAAAAAAAGATGTTACATTAGACATAAGTGTGCTCAACTGTGACCTGCCATTCGGCGTACAAATTAATGGTTATGTAATTATGATTTTATAAACAATGTCAAACTGTAATTAATTAGGTAAACAATAAATTGAAAACAAGATAAACACAATGTCAAATATACAATAATAATGTCAAATGCCTAATACAGTTAAAAATATACCTATAAACCTTCATGTCGTACACTTAATATAATTGTAACTAAAATAAATCATTTTTAAAAAATCAATAAAAATAACAATACTAAATGTCTTATATAATTAGCATAATATCGGTTCAATCTAATTTTGGTACGGTAGCTATTATTTATGTTAAAATCCATTTGTTTTGCTTTGCATAGCAACATATGATATAATAACATTTACTGTGGTAGCATAAAAGGAAAACATTGAACCCATTGTTATATTGGTTTATTGAACATAAATATAGAACGATATCTTTCGGGAAACCCACGCATTGTAAATCGCTAATATAAATTGGCTTGATGCCAATAGTACTTATTTAGAAATAACTTAGCTTCAGTCCTACACTGGTATTGCTGAGGGACAGATCAACTTTTCTTCTCATTTGAAATAATGGAGTCTCTTTTAATCAGGGAAATATTCGGTGCAGTGGACAGCTGGGGAGACAATGAGCAGTTTTCCAATAGGTATCTAAAGCATTCCTAACGACTCCCTAGATGGCGCCCCGACAATTTTGGTAATTGATAATCGCTTGAAATAGGATCTTAGCAAAGAGGATATAATCACTGGGTACGTTGTATTGGATAATATTGTATTCATCAATAGTTTTTAACCCTTTAGAGGTTGTAATAAATTATTACAAACAAAACAAACATCAATTTGACTGAGTCAATTCGATTCATGGACACTAGGATCAAGAATAGATGCAATACAAATCACAGATAATATGAAAGGTTTGTATTAAAATACATTTCGTAGGACCTTTTGGAAAAAAATTACCAAAATTGTAGGAGCGCCATCTATTGAGGCTTTTTGAAACCAATTGATAATACCTACTGGAAAACTCCTCATTTTCTCCATGACATTTGTGACCAGGGGTGTGTGTCCTTACTCTTGCGAGCTGGATGTTGGTTGGCCCTTAACAACAAATCTCTGCTGTGTGAGTACAATTTTCAAGGATATCAGTGTGTCCATATTGTAGCGCGAAGTCATAGAGGGCAAAAGGCTGTGCAGTTGCTGGAAATCCTGATAGAGATGGGGGCAGACCTGAACGCACCAGACAGAATTTCTGGAAGTACTGCGCTTCATCATGCTGTCGTTAATCAAGATTACGAGTTGGCAACTTGGATTTGTAAGCAGATTGCCAAGTCAATTTGGAAGCGCGTGACTATGGAGATCTAACTGCTTATCAGGTCGCTTGGAAAAGAGGTGACTTCAAGGCCTTATTCAAGTGATAGTGAAAGTGAATGTAGTGATAGTGAAAATTAGGTAAATTAATGTTTAAGGTATTTAAAGATTAAGCTAGAAATTAAGTGTTTTTGGTTGTGCTAATATTAGCTGAATATGCGTGTAAGTTTTTTGATACTCGTATATTATAAGCAATGTCGTGTGTAAGATCAATAATGTCTATAGTTGTAAGAAGTTGTATATTTTAAAAAGAAAATCAAAATTATTGTACAAAGTTTTATTAAAGATTATGAAGAAATCAGAGAATTTTATTTATGTTTTAAAATTATTTTAATAAAAGACTAATTTTATATCAATGTAATAGGCCAATTTATCGAAAACTACAAAAGCACAGGTAACAAAGGAACAAAAATTCAAAGCTTTGATCCATTTAAAATTTACAGTTTACAAACAAGTAATTAAAGGTTAACGCCACCTACATGAATGTCCATCATGAATGCCTCATGATGGACGCTGTAGGTGAACGCACGAATTAAATTAAGTTAATGGTCTGATATGTGCGCAGTTTGCATTGGGCACGATAATGAGTATATAAATCCTAACACTGTTAAATGGGAATTAGTTTTAAAGCGTTATCCTCTCGATATCAACAACAGTGAGTGTTAGTTCGAAATTAAAAATACAACAAAAATGGCAACTTTGCCTATGAGTGGAAATGATTTTCTGCGTTTTATGAGCAAACGTGATTCACTAACAAGTATAATAGCGGAATATTATTCTATAGTACCCAAACGAAAAGAAAAGTTGCTGAAAACTTCAATCCAGAGGGAAGATAAGAGTGAAAACAAAGGTGATATACAGTTTGAGCGCCATCTTGATCGTCACGTAAAGCTCAAAAGTAACGAGACAATTCTTGGTGCTACTTTCATCGATGGTTATAAGACTGAGCGGAAGTATATTTGCATCAAAAGCCTGCAAGAGAATTTCTGCGGAAAATTTTGGGAAATCGTGTGGGATTACAAGGTTCAAATCATTGTGATGATGGATCGATTCAGTGACAAAAGGAGTAGCCAAAATTTGTTCCCGGATGAGGGTTGTGTGACAGTGTGCGATAAGTTTAAGATAAAGACTTTGGAGATTAGTATAAAACCGCACTATAAGTTGACTTTGCTAAGTCTGACCGACCAGTCTGGCCACGAGCACAAAATATCCCACTGTCAATACACCGCTTGGCCATGGGACAACTTTTCCCATCAGCTGGATGCATTCATAGATTTTTATTGTAACGTGAAAGACTTGTGCCTTCAGTTGGAGAGACAAGTTGGCAAGAAAACTGCTCCCATTATTGTGCAATGCCTAGACGGGCTCAGTGATTCTGCGGTTTTTTTGCGTATTTGATATATGTGTTGCACAATTTGAGAAAACGGGAACTCTATCAGTGGCAAGTGTTCTTAAGAAAGTAAGGCAACAAAAATATGGGTTTATGAACCGTTTAGAAAACTATACTTTGTGTTACCAATTGCTTGGAGTTTATATCAAGAAGAAGTTATTTCCGCAACCTCTTATCTAAGTTGTACATCATTTGTAATCGAAAACTACTTGTTTGTATTTAAAATGGTGTCATATAGGTATTGCAGACTGTAGTTATTTTAAAATTTTGAATTCAGCCTTAGGTATAGTTACTTGCAATTTGATCAATTATTCGAATTTACATTATAATTTCCTTGAAATTTTTTAATGCGCACGCCAATTTTTTCTACTCTAAAGTTTAGAATTTATATCATTCTGACATATTTGAATAAGTTTGATACTTGATTCGTTTTGTGAATTCTTAATTTAGTTAATGAAATTACTGTAAGGCATTGAACTCCCAAATGATCAAAAAAAGTTTTCACTCACGCAATTTTCATAAATAATAGTGTAGCTGCGTTTAGCACGCCAGACATGGTATCAGCGCTAATTATCGAAGTGCTATTTGACATCACAAACGACCTTATTGATAAAGCTGTTCGTTAATTAGTAATTAAAGTTCAGAATCGAGCAGCCCAATTTTAAAACACAGTAAAAGGGACTATTCAGATAAAATCATAAATCTTGTATCAATTGGTCAATTGCTAGTCAAAGAGAATATACTATTTTGATATTTTTGAACCATAATACTCCAAGCAGATTTCATTTCATTGATTCATGAGCTTGTTAACGAAAAATTTTCAAAACAACTTTTCTTTAACGAGTTTTCTTTGAACGGAAGCTACTTTAAATCTTGTACAAAAACAGTCATTTAAATTCTTCGCAGATTACTACTATGAAATTCCATATTTTACGATCATATCAATCATACTTGTATGATGTTAACTGTATCATAAAAACAAAAAACATGAATATCAAAGGCACGATTTCTTGATAGGTCAATTTATAAATATTCAAAACACTGCGTCTTTAAGTTTCTTGGAAAAGAGATTTGGAAAATAATTTTTAATGCTGTTAATTACTAACTTCAAACAACAATTGGTCAAATGCCAATGTCAAAAAAATAGTTTTATGTTCGGCGTTTCAACCTTGAAAACTTACTATATTACGACAAGGTTAGTGAAAAGTCAAAGTAGAGTTCATTAGGAGAAAATATTTATGAGAAACGTGAATGCAAATGAGCTTGTCAAAATCATTTATCTTTGTACTGTCAACTGGGACTGAAAAATGAGAAAAATAAACCTTACGTATGAAAAAACATCCAGCTACTATGGGTAGATAAGAACAATTTGTATTTTCAGTGCTTTTTTATGCAACAGATCCAGTTACAAATTCACAACAAATTTTGGGAGCAGAAATTTTTTTTTAAAGTTTTTGATTTTTTGGATTTCAATTTTTAAATTTCGGCATGGAAAACCTTCCTGTTGAAATCGATCGTTGCCGTTGATATTGCTTGATTTAAATGTTCCGATCTTTCTCGAAGCGCGTCACATTTATTTAGATATCTGTGGGTCTCGCTAATGCATTGCTCATGTCTAAAACCCTGGGACGCTTTGCTCTTCCCTGCTAAAGCCATAGTTCCCTATAGAGCGCTGGAGAATTTAACCACCGCCTGGAACACAGCATCATCATATCAGCAGAAAAACGCCTACTTTACACAGATTATCGAACTTAGCACCTACCTGGTATCATCGCCAGGGCACTCGTCGATGATCATGATTCCGCGCTCGTCGGCCATTTGGTAGATCTCCTCGGCGTAGGGGTAGTGCGAGGTGCGGAACGCGTTGGCGCCTACCCACTGCAGCAGGTTGAAGTTCTTCGTCCACAGCACCGGGTCCCATCCTTTGCCGCGGAACTGGGGAACAAGGGAAACCCTTTTGATGGGGATCGCTCTATGGGAACCGCTCAATCTATTGGTCACCATCGCACAGTCATTTTCATTACACGACGAAAACCTAAATATAATCCATAACCAACAAAAAGGACGACCGCTAGACGAACAACTGTGAGAAATCACAGTTCAATTAACGATTAAAAACTTATCGATACTCTATTTATTCTTTACATTTTGAAGTCAGTTTTTAATTTTTTTTTTAATTTTTCATTAGTAATTGGCGTGACAAATTTTCATGAGACCACCCTTGACCGCCAACCCTTTCAACTAAAACACCTGAGTAAGTTATGAAACAATAGGGGCCTATAATTTTTAAGGGTATTTTTTGACGACCTGAGTGGTTCAGTGGTCAGCCTGCCACGCAAGAAGTCCCGGGTTCGATTCCCTGCCGGACAGAAATTGAAATTATGAATTTTAATTTCTGTTACGGGTCTGGGTGTTCTATGTATAATAAGTATGTATTTAAAAGTATATAAGTAGTTTATCACTTATCTAGCACCCATTACGTTGGGGCTAGATAGCGTTGTGTGAATTTGTCCACGATATTTATAATTTTCATGAGAATTTATCATCAGATCCTGACCTGTTGAAAATGGGACCACCTCAGACTACCTTTTAAGCACCATGTCAGTCTTAGACGAATCCCCTAAATCTTAATCATTAAGAAATCTGTGGCTTCATTATCAGCTCAGCAGTATTAGATGATGACTCCCAAAAGCAAATAAGTTATGAAATCGTAACAAAACATTACAAGTTCCTATAATTAATGAGGGTTTTCCTCGAATTTTCTTTAGAATCCACCATCAGATCCTGACCAAATGATTACGGGATCACCTCGGTAGTATAACCCTTTTAAATAATTTTTTTTTTTAAATCGGCTGATAATTGACGAAATTATAAGGAACATACAAATAAAAAGGAGGATATTCAATCGAATTGATAACCTCATCCTTTGGCGTATTTAAAGTCGGTTGAAAATACGTAGAAGACTAATTTACAATTTTGCTTTATAGTACGTCGTAGAACCTTAAAATCACTCACATCAGAATCCTCATGCATTCCAAATCCCCTAAAATACAAAGGCTTATCGTTTATGTGCATTGAGGTGTTGCTCCAGGCGATTGTCCGAAAGCCGATTCTGACGCTGTACGTGTCTAAGACTTCAGATTTGTTTGTGAGAATGGACGCCTGGAAAGAAATGGTAAAATCTGAGACTTTATGTGATAACATGACTATTTTTGAGTATCGTATAAATCATCATCATCCACCATAATATTACCAATCCACAGTCGGCTTTGAGCCTCTTCCACATTCGCCTACCTTGAAAGTGTATAGGTATCCAGGGTCCGAGTTCATAAGATACGGCCACCAGAGTTTGACGTTGGGCACTTTCACCACGTTGGCGCATTCGTTGAGCGTTCCCACTTTAGTGTCGTTGCGGTCCAGTATTTCCACCAAACACTTTATCTTTTTATCGCCCGAGCCTATATATGACACGTTGTACTTTATGACACCTGAAAACAGGTGTAATACCAAAAATACCTATGTAATTAATTAACTTATTACAAACGTCAATTAAATGACATTTGCTTCAACTACCTGCATCGTAGCTAATCATGCTACGAGGCTTTTTTCGAGAATGTCATAAAATATGTTACCACGGAAATCTGGGATTAAATTACGTTAGGTCTATATTGAGTCAAAATCCACTTTAAATAATTTTATGCTACGCAGTGACAAACAAGCTGACAGTTACATTAAGTATCCCGTGACTTTAAGAAAGTGCGAATTAAAATTACCGTTATGACCCTTTATATCGGTATTAACAATGACGTCGTCAATGTAGGTTTGCGGTGTGGAGTACAGGTACACTGAGCGATGGATGCCAGCGTAGTTGAAGAAATCGAAGTCTTGCTTTTGCACCGGATGCTCTTTGTCTCTAGAAAAGCAAATAAAATTTAGTTTGGTACTTAAATAAAAGGTCCGTAGACTCACTTCTTGTGTGGAGCATTTTATATTTAGTCGAAAACGCCGATACAAACAGGCTTAACGATGCATTTGTATACTGAGAGAAGCTCGATCATAAATCAGGTCCTAAATGGGATCCCTGTGGAATACCTGACGTGGATTTTGATTAACACCCACCACTACCAACATAACATAATCGGCTCTATAATCCTTTAACCCGCCGATTTACTAAAGAGGCTTTACTTATATTAAAGCATGATTATAGCTCTAGTCCTCTACCATTCACATCACATCACATCAATCAACTTGAACCTCATCAACATTAGTGATAGAATTTATCATAATCTCTACGCCTGTTAGAAGGGTTGGAGATCGCAATGTTTCAAATAGAGAATGAAAACACTGCTCTATTTCTTGCCTGGTCCTAGCTGATTAGCCTCTAAGACTACTGTCAGTTATGTACCTATACCACTGTTTACATTTTGCTGGTAAGATTGCCATGCCAGAATCGTCTGTTCTGTGGGAGGTATTAATCGGAACCTAAAGATTAATGTTGCCTTGTAGCTGCAGTAGTGGTGGAAGCTTTGATGGGTCGCGGCACAAATAGCTACCGTCTTGCCCACTTGAGCCATTCTTAAAGTAGGTCAAGCAGACACTGCATTTTCAGCGCAGTGACGTCGGAGCGAGAAGAAGTCGCTGTCATTGAGCATCACATCATATTCGCTTACCCTTCAATCCACCCCTGCGGTATGGTATTATTCAGCAGCACATTGTCGACGGAGACCGTGAGCAGGTTGCTGCGGCCGGCGAGCAGCGCGGCCGTGACTTCCGCCTCGAACGGAAGGTGCCCGATCTCGTGCGACATCACTGACTTCCCGTTCACCCACTGGAGACAAAAACCACCATGTACCTCAAAAGCTGTTGAAATTGATTGATTGAGCAATATTAATGAACACAACCATTTGAAAAGCAAAGTACTCACGACTTGTGCGGCGTAGTGCACGCTGCCAAAGCGCAGCCAAACGCGCTGCCCGTCGGCGAGCCACCAGCGCGGCACGCGGAAGCGCCGGTCGTACCACACCTTTCCCACGTGGTCGCGCAGCGTTGCGTCCGCCGCCACGTCGTTGTACGAGGACGGCACCGGCATAGCCTCCACCGAGCCAGTCTGGAAGAATATTGTTTTTAGGTGTTTTCTACTGATCTACCCTTAATGCCTAGCCTATTGTTCAGAATTGGTCAATTACGTACAAAGTTCATAAGCCAAGCTTTTTTGTACGGCCCTGTCCTAATTGGCAATGGTCGTGCAATCATGGTCGTACGACGGACGTAGCCCGACCATTAGAAGACCTCAAAACCGACCGTCGCACGACCATGGTAGCAAGAATGTTGCTAATTAGGACAGCGCCTACTGTAGTTAATTATTTGGATTCGATGTACAAAGGAATTGGAATTTAAGTATTACCGAGTGAAGATCTTGCAAATTCCACCCATGTCGATGTCCATACTCTGGGTCCCCCATAGGCGACAGTCTGAAGTTCCACACGCCGTCGAGCCTCAGCAGGTCCCTGGTCTCCGTGGCTTGGGGGTACAGCGACCCGCCTACGAACGTGGAGCTCTTCTTCAAGGCTCCATTGGCCGAATGCGACCCAAGAACTAAAGCTGGCATCAGTGACAAGCTGACCAGCACGACCAGCGAGATCCTCTTCAGTGGCATTTTCTGTTATTCCATTAAGGTATATATTCAAATATGTTGGACAACTCTATTGTTGTATGATTAGCTGTCCGGCAGAGTTGAATCTGGGCCCCGGCCCCGGAATAGTAGAATTATTGCAATTACCAAGATCTACTCACCGGGTTTCTCGCGTACCAAACGAAGCATAGTTGTTGAAAGATGCTATTTGGACTTTAGCCTTCGATAAAGGGTTCTTCCCCGGGTGAGCCAGCCTTTTCATGCTACATGTGGAGATTATTTCTCAAATTCAGCAGTGGACTGTTAACGGCCTGTACCTATCTAACGTATTTAGTGATTGCACTCGTATCGTACATGAAGGCTCATGTTATAAGCATTACCTATCTTCCACAACATATTCAGTGACTTTTTATTAGTCAACATCAACAGCTTTGGACTTAAGCCTCCTCCATATCAATAAAGGGTTTTGCCATAATCTCTACTCTTGCCAGACAGGTTGCAGATCGCAGTGTTGAAAAGAAAACGTTGCTCCCCAATACTCCCAACATATTTTGACCAGCGGAAGTCCTAGCTAACTGGTCTGCTGCTAAGAGGTTGCCTTCTGCGACAGACGAAGGGTTTAGTTGGTACTATACAAACATACTAATTTTATAAACACTAGTCATCTTTACGTTAATGTCATAGTTGAGATCTCGCGCGCGAGGGGCTAGGGTCCAACTTGATAATGAAGATCCTGGATTTGACAGATCAGGTAATTACAGTGAAGTGACTGCCATCAGACTTTTGTGACGCTATCAATTTTTTATCAATCAAATAATTCCCCTGGAACCTGATCAGATTGGATAATGGTTACACATTCAGTCGCCTGAATGCAGGTTTCATCACAATGTTTTCCTCGCAGTAAGAGCATCGGTTAGTATTAAAATAATGCACATAACTCAGAAAGTAGTCCTGTATGTACATGGCGGTACTGGGGTTCGAAAACGGGACGTCAGGGTACGACTCGTACCCCTTACCAATTAGACACAATTGTAATTGAATATTAGAAATTACTTACATAGTTGTTACCAATTTTGTATAACAAAGAAGCGACTAAAACTAAGACTAACTAACTTTTGCCATTTTTAAATGGATACCCATAGCAATTTTAAATATGTAGGTTTAACTATATATTTTTATTGAATTTAACTTAACCAATAATATTGACAATTTCTTGGCGCATTTCCAATACATTCTGCTTATCTTATCGAAGCACAGCATTTTATTACCTACTTAGCCTAGTAAGGATTATGTTTCGCGGCTATTACCTACTATCAGTCCCACACGGTTTTTACCAGCGCGCAGTTCGGATCTCTATTAACATTCAACTATCCGGTGGGCCGTGTGGTGTCCGGCAGAGTAGAATAGCACCAACCCCTTACACTCGTGGGCGTCGTACAAGGCGACTAATGTTTTCGAGGCAAAAGATCAAGAGTCTCCGTAGGGTAGGTAGGAAAATGGGCAGCAGCATTTTCTATTGTTATATTTAAACACTGCGATCTCCAACCCGCCTGCCAAGCGTGGAAATTATGGCAATAACCTCCCCTTTCGTTGGAGAGGCCCTAAGTCCTGCAGTGGACTGTTACGGGCTGTAATGATAGATCCGGTGGGACCCTATTATTTTCCTAGGACAAAAATTAATAAGAAGCCTATATCACTCGGGAATAACGTAGCTTCCTATGAATAGGTTTTAAAAAGAAATCCAGTAGTTGTTGGGTTTATTCATTACAAATTATAATACAAATCTTTTCTCTTTCTATTATTAGACGCTCATGAGCCGTGGCCTTCAGAAAATTTTAAATTTTTTTGAGCGTTTTAAGGTTACTTTTGATCCCGAAAAAATAATAAAATCCTGCGGGATAGTTGATTGCATAGACAAATAAGGTTGATTGTTTACAGAGATCCGAACTGCGGGCGGCTAAACGCCGCTGATAACGGCTAGGCTAGTGTACAAATAAATTAACGATTTTTTTGGATATCTAAACAGCTTGTCTGATGGCAATAAAATGGTAACATGATGACGGTCTGCCCGAGAGCGCGTATCGTCCAAACGTATGCAACGCCTGTGTGAAGGAACCGTGAGCCAAAAGAGTTGACAGTAGAATAGTAGTTTATTTTTAATTGCCGATATGGTCATTTCTCAGTCTCATATAAGATCTTCATACCGACGTCAGTCAGTACTCGGTTCCCGACTATTCTACCAGTCCCCCTAAGCCGGATACCTTGGTCATCCTCGCTTCATGTACAGCGACAACGACGAGCTCGTTCCTGATCTGAATCTTGACTAGCCTCAAAATTTACGAAAATATACAATACGTTAACATTCATAGATACTATTTCACAGATAGGTGAGCCTTTTCCTACAGATTGGTAAAAAATCAACAATCATTATACCTTTACACAAATCCGATTCAAGACATCTCCTTCTAACTATAGACGGATTTCTCTGTTACCTATATTTTTTTTTAAATTCTAAAAGAAATAATTAATTCTCCTCATATTGCTAAGGCATTTGACACCATTTCAGTGTCAATCCCACTCAGGAAACTTGAGACTTTTGATATAAGGGGAGTGGCTCTGGAATGGTTTCGAAGCTACTTGAGTGACAGCTCACAGCGTATAAAGGTAGGTGACCTAACTAGTACAGACCTCCCAGCTAATTTTGGGATTACCAGGGAAGTGTTCTTGGATCAACCCCTTTATCATCTACCTGAGCGACATTCACCATCTGTCATTCACGTACATAAGGCTGATTTGTTACACAGATGACACCGCAATACTATTTCAGGGACACTCGTGGGAAGAAGTACAAACAAAAATGGACCTTCGGATGAGATACGTCAAGAGCTACCTTAATAACAACCATCTCTCCCTGCACGTGCGGAACAATAACGAATAACTCTCTTCAAATCGAATTACAAGGCCTTATGCGAATCTATTCTTACTTACTGTATGTTTGTCTGGGGTAATGCAGGAATCTCCACGATGATTTACATAGAAAGAGCCCAAAGATCACAGAACACGATAGAAGTGGCATCTTCGCCATTAGTACCGAAACCGATGCCGCCGTTCCCGACCCCACTATTTTTACCACTACTCATGCAACTTAATATGCACAGGCTTACGCACGCACACGCAAAGTCAAACGGAGCGCTGTGATTAGTCAATCGGTCACTACCACATACACACATTGCGTTGCGTGTGTGCTGTAAATCCTCTCTGAATTTACATTTACGCTAGGGATTGACAAATCGAATTCTTGTCGATATTAATATTTCGATAAAATTCTAACTATTATTATGGTATTTATTATTTAATAATAATGAATTGAAAATGTTATTATATTGAGGGGGGTGAGGCGGGGTTCAAGGACGCGTAGAGAGGAGTAGTTCAGTGGTTAACATGCTAGTTTGCAATACAAATTGTTGCGGGTTCGTTTTCCGACCGGGCAGAAATTTAAATGATGAATTTTAATTACTGTAACGGGTCTGGGTGTTCTATGTTTAATAAGTATGTATTTAAAAAAAAGCTCTAGCACCCATAATACAAGCTTTGCTCAGTTTTGGGCTAGATGGTGCTGTGTGAATTTGTCTACAATTAGGTATTTATTTTATTTTAGTGTTAAGGTAACTGCATCATACCTCTACCCCACCCGTGCCCCTGCTGTGCCCCTACTAAAAACTAATATCAAAATCGGTCCGCAATTGACGAAAATTTCAAGGAACACACGTACCTATAATAAAAGAACATTCAATCGAAATAAGAATCTTCTCCTTTTTTGATTTCAATTCTACTATACTACAAATATATTATATCGATTAACAAAATAATTTATCGATAAGGTCGGTTCATGTGCACAGCACTAGATTGGGCGCAAGGTGTACTTGAGCGCGGGTGAATATTTTTCGTAAAATATTGATAAATGCAAGGTTTTTAGACTTAACGGTGAAATGAAATCACTCCTTTTGTTTTAGAAGTCTGTTAGCTTCTTGCTCGCAATTAACTATTGCGCAAGATGGCATATTTTTAACATTTTAGGCACAGTTTTTTTTTGATGCGCACTCCGTTGAATTCCGCAAAAGACTGACGGCGCGTTCGCGCCTACTTAGCTTTTCTAACTACTTATTTATTTTTCTATGCCTAAGATCCATTCTAAAGGCTACAGATTCCCAACAAAATGTTTTTTACACATTTGTTTGTGTCTTGAAATTCCGTCTATCATGCACCTTGAAGTTATTCACACTCGCTCATCATCTACCTAAACGATGCTGAATACCCCCATCCTACTATCAAAATGAGTTTACCGTATCCCTCATACAGTTGTAAATACAGTTTTTGCAAACAAATACCTCACCTTTATTACTCCTTTCTTATACGTAATATGTATATTATACCTAAGCAGTAATTATGAGTACTCACACTATTTTATTTATAATTTTTGTTAATTAGTTTGAAAATTTAGTTCTGGTACAATAAAATTGTTTGGTTGGTATTACAAAATTTAAATGTAAACTCGTTACCCCCTCTTTCGTTTCAACAGATACTCTTGGCGACACAGAATCCTAGTGTGGAGCTCACAAGATAACCCGATTCGTGTAACTAATGTAGGTACTGTAATAAACTTGTAGACACATTACTGTAACAATAATTTTGTATAATTGTTGTATAAAATAATTTGTATTTGTATTTATTTATTAAATAATAAATCCACTATCATTTTCATTTTCTTGAAAAGACGACTTTATTGTTACAGTAATGTGTCTACAAGTTTATTACAGTACGTAATAAACTTGTAGACACATTACTGTAACAATAATTTTGTATAATTGTTGTATAAAATAATTTGTATTTGTATTTATTTATTAAATAATAAATCCACTATCATTTTCATTTTCTTGAAAAGACGACTTCTCAAAATTACAACTTCTTGAAATGACAATATCTTTAAATGATTAATTCTCAAAATTAAGTTGATTTTGTATTTACTAGAAAATTTCATACAAAGAATCCAGAACAGCTGAATCGTTACCGTGCCGATATGTTTCTTTAATCTCTTATAAGTCTTGATGGTAGAAGGCCTTCATGTAGCTGACATAGCGAGCCGGCGGCGGCGACGGAGCACCGGAGTCAGAAGCGGCCAGCGCGAGGTAGCACGAGCGCGTGAGGTGCGCGGCCGCCTTGGGTTGCCGGCCACGCGTGGATATTCTTCTTGTTGCCGTCCATACGCCCTATAGTTTGTGGGAATTTAGCTGCACTAAGAAAATCTGTATTAGTCAATGATAAAACGTATCAATCGTGTACGGGTTTACTAATAATTAATTCAGTAGGCTCTTACCTAACCTATTTTACCAGGTCGTCGTTCCACCTTGTGGAAGGCCTACCCAGGCTGCGTCTTTCGGTACGTGGTCATCCCTAAATGGGATGTGGAACGCCTGATATGGATTTGATCGCAGCCCACCATCAGCAACATAATCGACTCTAGAACATTAAGACTTCTTAAAATCATACCATGCTCGTCAACAGTCCATTCCAACAGGCCACTGCTGGACTCGAGTCTCCTCAACATTAGTGAAAGATTTTGCTATAATCCCCGCTTGTAAGACAAGCTAGAGATCGCAGTTCTCTGTCTAGCGTGTCAATGACAAAGATTATATTGTTGACGCCCAAAACTTAGCAACCAAAAAAATACACAACGAAAACGCTGCTGCTCAATAGAGCTCGGAAATATCCGGGTTCCGAAAATCCTAGCCGATTCGCCTCTAAGACACCATTACTGTCACTTAAATACCACAGATTTAATTTTGACAGTTAGTTGGTCATCCATTCTGCTGGAGGTAAGTGCGACCTATGTGGTGAATCCCGTGCATGAGCTTTTTCTTGGCCAAGCCCTTCCTAGCCTGGTCAGCCAATGTTTATTTGTCTTCTCTGGGCTTCTTGCCACAGGTGGGGCTAGATTCACCTGCGGCTCGGTAGCGGAGGTAATGGAAGGGGTGTCAAGAAGCTCCCGCTTCGAGTTCCGGTAGTTCTTCAGGAGGTCGATCGTGGAGAGGGGCAATCCCGGGTAGATGTTTATGCCGGTACTGATCAACGCTGTCAAACTTTCGACGCATCGTCCTCCGAATGACTTCATCCAAGAATAGCACTTGGAAGCGCGCCATGACCTAGTGTGATAATGCGCACAACTGTGTTGTCTAATGTGGCGTCATTCGGGCGCCGCCGCAGCACAGATAGTACACTAAAGACTCCCAGATTAATCTTATCCTCGTAGCTGCAGTAGTGGTGATCGCTTAAGTTGGATCCCGGAATAAATAGCTGCCGTCTCGCCCACGTTGATGGTCATTTGCAATAAATTAGGCGAGCCATTCTTAGGGTAAGTCCAGCAGACACTGCATCGTCAGCGTAGCAACGTTAAAACAAGAAGAAGTCGCTGTTATCGAGCATCACATCATTTTCGCATACCCTTCAATCCATCCCTGCGGTATGGTATTATTCAGCAGCACATTGTCAACGGAGACCGTGAGCAGGTTGCTGCGGCCGGCGAGCAGCGCGGCCGTGACTTCTGCCTCGAACGGAAGGTGCCCGATCTCGTGCGACATCACTAACTGCCTGTTCACCCACTAGAGACAGAAACCACCATGTTAATGGAAATTTTGATTTAACAATGTGAATTAACACAACCTTTGGAAAAGCAAGGCACTAACAACTTGCGCGGCGTAGTGCACGCTGCCGAAGCGCAGCCAGACGCCGGTCGTACCACGCCAGCCCCACGTGGTCGCGCAATGCCTTGTCCGCTTCCACGTCATTGTACGAGGACGGCACCGGCATCATCGCTACCGAGCCAGTCTGGAGAAGTGCTTTATAGTAACGAAAACAACTTGTAAATTGAACAGCCTTTTGTAATTTCAAATCAAGTTTTTAGCTTTAGTTCCTGTATTGACAATTTAGACCATAACAGCTACGTTTTGGTACTGGCATTTGAACAATTGTACCTAAGCATGTAATTATTAACATGCTTAGGTACAAAAAGGTTCGCACCTTTTTCCGTTCGATCCTTCCGCAAGGAGAAGAACTAGTTTCCATACTCAACCGCACTTTCACACAGTGCTCTCACCATGTGAAGGTCTTGCATGTTCCAACCGTGTCAAAGTCCGTACGCCGTGTCTCCCACTGGTGACAGCCTGAAGTTTCAGCCTGAAGATAAGTATGTGGAGATTGATGTACGAGTATGATAGATAGAGTAAGTACTCATAATATGTCTGGCAAGTTTACACAAGGGATCGGTTTTAAGCCCAATTTGTTCGTCTTGATTATGGATGCACCATAAAGTCCCTATGCCAAGGGATGCACTGACATTGGACGCGTAAGGATGGACACGTGGTGACAGTAATTCCTAATTAACAAATAATCTCTATAGGTACGCATCAAACTGCAACTGAAAGCAAAGCGTTGTTGCCATTGGGAATATGTAACCATTCTTCAAGTATTTTACTTATCGAAACTACGTTATCTTTAATTTTACTGTATTGTACTACTTGCCTATATACCTACTTAAATTATTAATGACTAGCGACCCATCTCGGCTTCGCACGGCAAATTTTTTCATAATTTTTTAAAAATCTCTGTTTTGAAAATCAAATACAGCCCAAGTTAGCTGATAATGTTTTAGCTACCTTTCATATACATAGATAATTTAAGTTGACATTTCCGATTGATATAATTATGAATTGTTTTGACATTTATTTAGAATTGAACTGACATTTACTTCGTATTTAATAACGTACCTAATTCATTCCTTAAGATACCAATCTAGTTAATAAGACCTTTAATACTAATACAATATGGACAAAAATGTCTGAAATGAATTTATATATTTCTTTTTTATAGGTTAAAAAAAATTCCAACAAAGTTAAGTACTTTGCGAGTTTATCAATTACGAATGTAAAAATATACAAAAAAACAAATTTATAAATTACCTTTGGATTTAGATTTTGTACGCGGAAATCCATTAATAACTCACGAAACTAAGAACGAGAATTACTTTTCAAATTAACTTTATTCCTCACAAACATAACAACTTAAGTTAAATTTTAATTATGTAGTAGAAACATAGTAGGAGAGAGACATGTATGAACATTTGTGGTTAAGTAAATACTATATCCACTTTATCACAACCCATAACAGTCCACTGGAGGACTTAGGGCCTATCCCACGAAAGGGGAGGTTATTGCTATAATCTCCAAGCTGTGCAGACGGGTTCCAGCCTACGGAGACTCTAGATCTTTTGCCTCGAAAACATTAGTCGCCTTGTACGACACCCACGAGTGTGGTGGGTGGTTGGTACTATTCTACTCTGTCGGACACCACAAGGCCAAGTAGTAGTTCCACTTATAATTATTAAAAATAGTTACATTTGTGGCAGTGCACTATCTCACTTCATCAGCACATTCTAACGTATTTAACAGCCTATGATGTGTATGTTTGTTCCTTTGTGGCACTCTAGAGACCAAACGAGTGGGCCGATTTTGATACTTCTTGCGTCTATCGATTTGTCTTAATCTTGCGAGTGTCACTGAAGAGATGATATTAATCAAAATTTAATAGTAATACACATGGAATAAGTCACACTTAATTTTTTTACTAACTGGAGCATAAATAAGTATAGTACCTATTCAAAGACATATCTAAAGCCTTGCAGAACACCACCAAGGCTCGCTTCACTCTAGATACAAAAATACATAAAAAAATTATATTCCCTTCGTTTAATAAGCCTCGGACGAACAAGAACAGTTTACTGTTCGGTTTCAAGTAATATTTAATGAAGCTAACTTTATTTTACTTACGGTTAAGGAATGGAATACGCTGCCTACGATTGTGTTTCCTCAACCTTATAATCTGGGCGTTTTCAGAGTTAGAGCGAATTAAGCTGTTTTTAGAAAGGCGTGCTCCATCTTCGGCCACAGATTTTAGTGGAAAGATTCGTATCTTTCCACTAAAATCTGTCCAAACTGACTATTCTTATTTGGTTATGTAAGTTATGTATTTAAATGGATAATTTGCAGCAGTATTCGTTGTAATTCACATTCTATGTGTTTCTTATATGATTCAAGACATAATAATGTACGTAGCGTGATTGATACAGCAATTAGTGATTTTTGGGTATTGTTTGTTCACGAAATAAGACAAATTAGTCTGGACAGATCATAGATGAGATATGGTCAATTTGCCTGGCTAGTTCTTAACAAAATTTATAACTTTTTATAAACAAGTTTGCTACTTAATACATTTATTTAACATAATGTTTTGTTTTAAAAAAAACTCATTTTGTTTTCGCGCAACCGATTGGAGAAAAGGTGGATACCGTTGACCATAACCAAGCCCCAAATTCATGATGCCAAGCCCCGAGCGTCCAAGGTTTGTGGCATAATGTGACGACTACTATCAGTGAAACGTTAGCAACCGGGAACGACGCTTGACGTGCTCGCGGAAAAAGAGCATGCAAAAACGTGTGTGCAAAAATTAGAATTCAATTTAAATGAAGACTCAAAGAAATCCCATAGGACGATCGTTAACAAGAGTGCAAACATAATTCTATACAATACAAGCGAATGTGCAAAACTCACTCAGATGAGTCCCGACATGAAGGGAACAATTCGAACAGAAGCCCACAAAGTTTAAGATACTATAATACGCGTAGTACGCGATGACTAGTGATGCTGTACACAAGGATATTCCGTTACATCATGTGTGTAAATTAAAGTACGTGCAATAAAGGAACAGTAATAAAACTAATTGAGACGTGAACGCACCGTTATCACTTTGTCGCGGACTTGGACAATTATTGTTCGATACGGAAATATACGGGACATTGTATTAAAAATAAGTTTTCTTTATTGCAGCTTTTATTCAAAAATTCAATTTAACACGTCAATACAGTTAATACATACAATGCAGTAAATACGTTAATTCAATAGATAAGTGTGGTGTGAGCCGATCAACACAGTCAGCGTCTGGAAATAGGTGACGGTGAATTTATGTGTCGCCGACTGGAACTTGGTTTACGGGAAATGCTGACATTTCTTAAGGTAGGCATTAAATTTTTACATACTACTAGCTTTTGCCAGCGACTTCATGCAAGTAAAACTCGTACGTTCTGCAGCCTGGACCCGTTTCTGCCGGAACCACATTGATTTGTAGATAGTGATAAGTCAGTAAGAATGTTATCTTCTCTCAAAATACATATTAAGGGGTGCAATATAATTTATAGTGTCTGGGCTACAAACAATTGACTTACATAACTTAATAACACATAAGAGAGGTATTATTGGACACTACCATCATCCACTAAGCCCAACTCAACCTTACTTGCTCGTGGTCCCCATACTGATAGACGGACGATGCTCTGGCGAAACGATATATAACACATACCTACACTATACACGAACGAATTAACTTAAAATAGATCTTTAAAATATACTTAGGGGAAGTCCGGGAGAGTAGAACCGCTTTTTGTTTAAAGTATCGTATTTTCTTATAAATGTGGCTTAGTGATTAAATTATAATAATAAACAGTAGCTTATTTATTTAGATTTACTTATGCATATTTACTTTTTCGATATTATAGTACTGAAATATGTTATATATATTTGAATGAAAAATGGGATATGAGTCAACTCTCCCCACCCTTAGGCCCGAGCTCCACTCATGCAGTGCAGTGCACTGCGCGGCGCACCGCACGGTGCCACGTCACGGTGACAACAAAGAAAACGGTGGTGTTATTCTGGTTTTTCAAGTTAGGCAACGTTCGCACGAGAGATTTACGAAAGATTGTGAGCTAGGCAACGTTTGCACGAGAGCTTTTTCGACGCTTTTACGCGCGTTATTTTAAACGACTCGCATGATTATTGACCTTATGTCGACCTTATGTATGGAGGTCAGTTGGCAGTCGTTCCACTGTAATTGCCTGATCTGCTAAATCTTGGATCATAGTCAAAGCGGACCCCGGGTCCTCGCGTGGGAGCAAACAGGATTTGACGCCAAGATCATCATTATCATCGTCTTGGTGTTAAATTTCGGTTGCCCGGAGTCCGCCTTCCTACTCCTCTTGGTCCACTTCGCTCGGTCTTCGGTATCCTTGGTGGTGAGTTTGTTGGCACGCATGTCGTTCTTATCGACGTCTAGCCATCGCTTCGTGGGTTGAACTCTCCTTCCCGTGCCTAGCGGGCTGGCATGGTCAGACATTTTTGTCCCCACGTAATTTGCCGTTTAATTATTCGCATCTTGTCTCTCACGTTCCGTTTAGAGTAATCTGATCGATTATAATCGTATGGTGCAGGATGTTTTTCAACAAGCTCATAAAACATTATATTGAAGTCAACATCATCATAATGACGCCACGATGATTATTTAATTTATATTATTGTCAATGCTACATTGACATTACAATTTGTGTGCCGTTTTTGTAACCTTGATCTGGCTCGGGTTAATATTTGATTATAACATAATGGTGACACCCTGAAAACCTGCTGAAAACGGTCCGGATACATTTCCAGGTTTACCATCAACTGGTAAGTCTATTTTTTGCACCGGTATTCCATATAGGGTGCACCCAATATTTACGTCGGGGTCGTCTACATTTTTGCATATTCACCATCTGCAGTACGGCCAACGGCCAATCCTCGGAAGAAGACATAATTTTACTTTAAAATCTTTGAAAACGGATTTTTTCTTTGGATGTTTACTTCTGACAGGTATCCATAGATTCACCATCTGTAGACCGTGGTAAGTCATTCCATATTTTAACTAAAAAGTATAACATCAGTAATATCTAAAGAAATTGAACCATGCAACTTCCGCAAATACTATACTATAACTGATACTTTTTAACCGACTACGATGGAGCTAAGGGAGTGTAATGAAGTTAACAATCTATGTATGTAAAGTTGATAAACGTGGAAGAATCGACAGAGATTTGTCGGGACCATAGCAAGTGGAACAATGTCGTCTCTACCTACTCTTGCGGGAGAAAGAGGTTTGTGTGTATGTGGATATGAATGTTTGTATGGATGTCAATTCTAGCTCAAAACCTACTTGGCCGATTTTCGTTAAAAGCGTATTGATTGTCCGATGGTTACAGGCTCTATGATAATATATTCAATTAAATTATCTTGAGGATATAAGAACAGAAAAACTTCAAAATTTTTCAATTCAGAAGATTGATTCGGTCATGTTAGGAATTTTTATTCACATTGATTGATTCTGTTGTAGGATAAACCGCACTGCTTAAATTTGTCCTCAACTGGTTGAAGACATGATTTTGGGACAATATTATTTCTGTCCTTTACGAATGTTTACTTAAACTGAGTGTATACCATGTTGGCTCATTCAAAATTATAACTACAAAGTATAACATCAGTAGTAAGTATAAAGAGAGTGTATAAAACTTAAATTACTCGGAAACCATTGCTCTTAGAAAACTAGATCCTAAAAATAAATCATAGTGCCCGCCGATATCTATAGGTAAGTATTTGCTGTTCTGGAACAAGCGTTTTAAGGCAAATAGTTTCAGAGTTATTACAGTTTTAAGATTGACAGCTGTCATCTGGAATATAGATCTCGACGAGCACTATCATTTCTCTTTAGGAACTAGTATTCCAGCACCAATAGTTTCAGAGTTATTACAGTTTTAAGTTTGACAGGTGCCTTTCAAAATGTAGATTTCTACGAGTACCAGCATTTCTTTTTGGAAACTAGTGTTCTAGTAACATCGCGCCGCACACTGCACGATGGGGCTAAATTGAAAAACGTGGACAAAATTCTTACAGAACTGACATTTCGGGCTTGAATTGCGGGTGTTGCCCCATCATGCAGTGCGCCGCGCGGCGCGCTGCACAGTGGTACATTTCGCCACATGTCAATGTACTTGCATACAAATTGCTCGGCGTGTAACAAGTTTTGTCACATCGTGCAGTGCGCCGCGCGGCGCACTGCATGAGTGTGTGTTTAAGATTAGGGACACTTGAACCGGGCTCTGGGGAGAGTTGGACATTGCTTTTTAAACAAGAAAATAAAAACATTTTGCGATTTAAATCGCAGATATATTAAACAAAACATCACAAAACTAAATTAAATTATAAACAAACACAGTTATTGCTCTTCTTATAAGGAAATAAATATAAAACTACAACATATTCTTTAACATTCCATAATCAACATAATTATTAAACATTTTGTTAACAAAATTAAACATTTAACGTTTCTTTAATTAAACTTGTTGGTTTTTCTTAACCTTTCTTTCAAATTATATACTTATTCTAGTCATTTGGTATCTTTTACCTCACGTATAGCGTTTTCTAATTCTGTGATGGTATGTTTTTTTCTTTTGCGTGTTGTTTCGGAAGGCTTGTATCGAAAAGGCATTTTTCGAGCAATTAACCTGTGAGAGAAAATAAGATTAAACATTAAAAAAATACAAGGACTCGCGTATTAAGGTTACCGAATTAATTTTAAATTTAGTATAAACTGTTTAAATTTCTACATATATAAAATAAAACTTCAAATATCCTCATACAAACACTATAGAGGGAGACATGAACCACTGAGCATATCTCCCGCACACGCCATGGTACAAGCCTCCCGCATATACCTACTTTGACATGAAATTTTACTCACAGAAAAAACAATCAATTTTAGCGAAAAAACACTTAGCACATGTCAAACTGCAATAATCAGGTAGTACAATAGTAATAACACACAATACGCACCTCTCTATAAACACAGCCGCTATCTCTAAGCTAACATAAATTAATAAAATTTACTCCGCCGTAACAAAATCACCTTTCCGAATCTGAGAGCCAAACAAACTGGCCATTGTAAAAAATGGCGGCGTGCTAGTTATTGGCCTCTCGCGCTCTACCAATGACCGTCTTGACGTTTCGTTAGCGCGAAATTTAAGATGAGTTTTAAAAGGTGGTTCAATTCTCCCACCTGAGCAAGTCTCCCGGACTTCCCCTATACATGACTCTAACATGGGAGAGATCCATCAGAAGATATTTTCGGCATACTGTTGTGGAAATAAAGATTCAACCGAACAATTTAATGGTGTATTAAGATAGTCAAAGTCATAATTATTACAATCAAAAAGCAAATAGAAACCGCTACTACTAATAATTCAAAACTCAAAACTTAAGGAAAAACAAATTGAAATTAATAAACATTGCTAGCATGTTTCCTCAGTGATGTTCATTCGTCACACTTTTGTAACTGGTATGTACTGATAGTATATTTATAGTTGTACTTTTCATACACTCCGATATGAAATTGCTAAAATCATAAAGTAGGAAGTAACATGCTTTTCTTTACTAATAGCTATCTATAGCCTATCTGCTCGTGGTCTGTCCTTCGACCAAATCTATACTCAGTACACAGACTATCGCAAGTTATATATTGTATTTGCTTTCATAACACGTGATAATAGTCCATGGGTTATACAACAACTAATCGTCATAGACATAGACAACTGTTCGGTGTGTCATCTCTACAAAAATACTTCATCTACTTTTAAGAGAGGTTGGGCATAGTGGGATTTCCCACTCGAATCGGAGCTGCCCGACTGCAGGAGCTGCCCCACTTTACAGAATACAGCAGCTAAACAACACCATTTTAATAGGTTTATATTACTGCAGGTGAGTAAGTAAGTTTTCAGTGCTCCATGTGGAACCGTGGCTTTGGCAGTTGAGGGGCCGTCCTCTCATTTTTGCTGTTACGTGGCTAAGCGGGGGCGGTGTGTTGGCGCGGTGGTCAGGGAGTGAAACGGCTGTCCGCTGGCCGCCCGCAGGCTGAACGCTCCCAAACCCAGGGAATACATAATCTCCGCCCTGGGAGGCTGAGCTGCCAGTCTCGCGAAAAGTCCCTGGCGTAATGTTCGTGCCGGAGGACTAGGGGCCCTTCCGCCTGCCGCGCCAGCAGACCGCATACTTGCCATTCTCCGTGGCAGTCATGACAGGCTCTTTGGATATTTGCTGCCAGAACAACGTTTCTCCTTCAAACTTTTAATAACCCCCCTAAAATATCCACCCGATAAAAAAGAAAATTGTTTTTACAGCGGCAACCCCATCCACTCTGAAGGTAGACTTTTGCAATATCAGGGGTCTTCATAGCAACATCAACGCAGTCCATGAACACCTCGAGTCTGCGCAGCCGGCCCTTATTTTTCTAACGGAGACACAGATATCCTGCCCGGCTATTACATCATACCTAACATACCCCGGGTACAAGCTCGAGTATAATTTTGTGCGTCGTGCCGGGGTGTGTATGTTCATTCGGGAGGATATCTGTTGCCGCAGCATAAGTCAGCAGACTGAAATGGATTGCGTGAAATTTACGCATCATACCCGTGGAGAAAGCTCTGCTTTGCATCCTAGAAAACTCCATTCGTTGTAGCTCTTCAGTTCCAGGATACACCGCTTACCATCTCTAAGAGCATACATATCCTAGGTGTCGACATCTCCAGTGACGTATAGTTTCGCAGTCATTTGGAAGAAAAGGTCAAGCTCGCATCTAAAAAGCTGGGTGTGCTTAACAGATCAAAGCAATACGCCGGGGCAACGGCTTGTCCTATATTAGGCTCAATTCAGACCCCATTTGGAGTATTGCTCCCATCTATGGGCGGGAGCACCGGCATATCAGCTTGCTCCTTGTGACTCGATCCAAAAGCGCGCTGTGAGAATAGTCGATGATATTATGCTCACAAGTGGTATTGAGCCGCTGAGTCAGCGGAGGGATTTCGCCTCCCTTTGTGTGTTCTACCGTTTGTATAACAGTGTTCGTTCTGAAGAACTGTTTGACATGATGCCTACAGCTACATTCTATCATCGCACCGCTCGCCACAGACAGGGAGTTCATCCTCATACCTTGGAGCTAAATTGGTTCCAAATGAACTTTTTCCCACGCACACTAAGGTTGTGGAATAAACTACCTGAAGAGGTTTTCCTTGGAGAGTACAACATGGAGTTCTTCAAGAAAGGGATAAAAAGGTTTTTACGATATCGGCAACGCGTGGGTGATGCCCCTGGTATTGCAAACATCAATAGGCTGCGGTAACTGTTTGCCATCAGGCAGCTAAGTGGTATATAAATATAAATATATATTTATATACATATAATTATTGTGTGAGCAATAAAGAGTTTATCTATCTATCTATCTGGATGACGAAGGATGAAGCGTTGCGGAATGAGGTCGTGAAATTGCTTTGCACACTCTCCAAAACCTGTAGAAGACTGACAGACGCGCAACCCTACTCCGATGCTCGAGGCTCTGCAGCTTAGCTTCATTCAATGCGAGTGACAAATTATCTTCCTTGCACGTTTTTTTCACCAAATTCAAAGCGCCAAGTTGGTATTTGGCTGATCCACCCCAGAGGTGGCAGCAGTACTCCTTGCAGTATTTGCATGATCGGACTTGGTGCATGATATAACTAAAGCAACTGATATGAAGTGAGATTTTATGTCATAGCCGTGAGCCTTCAAATCGGTATACCAGAATGCATTCATGTATTACTTGATTAATGAGAAATATATAATAGACAACTAGTAATATTCAAAACTTACATGAAAATATATCTACCTAACCGTCCACCTTATCATTCAAAACAGAATCACTACATATTAGTAGGGCACTACATAAGTATCGTCGTATGGAAACTAAATGTATGATTCTAGGGTCTAAGTCTCAGATCAGCAAAATAGCCAGTCGTAATCCTTGTGTGACGTTATGTGGAGTACAGGTGGAGCGCGTTTCTGAAGCACGTAATTTAGGCATTATTTAGAAGAAAATTTGCATTTCGTAAGTCATATACAGGAAGTTGCTCGTAATTGTCTCTACCGACTAAAAATTTTATACCGTATCCGTGATTATCTTTCGGTTGAGCTCAGGGAACGGCTGTGTGACGCGTTAGTCCTGTCCAAGCTAAACTATGCTGACACTGTCTACGGTCCGTGTCTGCTGGCCCGCACTGAACGTGTGGTACAGAGAGTACAGAACGCCTGTGCACGTTTTTGTTTCAAAATTCCTCCTAGGACACATGTGACCCCGTTTCTTAATAGCGCCAACATGTTAAAAATTACTCTTAGAAGAGAACTCCATCTGGCCAATTTGATCTTTGGTATAGTAAAACATGGGGTACCGGATTACTTGTTCAGCAAATTGAAATGGAAATCTGGTTCTCGACCGATGCGCACTACTGGCAGTGTATTAGTTGCATACCAGCACCATACTATGGCATTCCGTGGCAGCTTTAGGTACTCAGCAACCCGATGCTGGAACAATATTCCACCTGCCGTTCGTAATTTTAAGTCTAGATATTCTTATTTAAAATATATTAAAATTTTCTTAATAAGTTACCAAAAAGATTTGGACCCTGGTACGCGAGTGCGTCCTTCTTACTTGGCCAGGATGTGAGTGCATTTCTTGTTTATTTGTTGTGATTATTTCTTTGTTTGCCATTTTTTTAGTCCAACTGGAAACAGCGTTTAAGGCCTTGCCACATACAAAGCTCGGCGCGAGCGCGGCGTGAGCACGGTGCGATATTTGCTAGGCAACCATCGCGCGGCGCGATAGTTGCTAGGCAACCATCGCGCGGCGCGATGGTTGCCTAGCAAATAACGCGCCGCGCTCGCGCCGAGCTTTGTATGTGGCAAGGCCTTTAAGAATAAAAAAGGTAATGTTTGGCCTTAATTTATTGGTTTTCATAAAAATAAGGTATATGTAATTATTTATCCCAAGTTTATTTATATATAAATAAATATTACAGGTTATACATCTAAAATATATTTCTTTTCTTTATTTTGTATTATATATATTGGTATTAATAATTAATAATTTCTGTGTTAGCACGTCGTTCGCGTAGTGCGCGCATCGAGCTCTATTATGGGTCAGTCTGAAAACCAGCGCTGTGTTTGGCTGCTGCCATTCATAGCATTAAGCTAAGGCTGGTCCAATTTGGTCCGAGGACGCATCGCCCTGCTTTCTTAATATGTATTTATTATGTTAGTTTTAAGTATTTGAATGTGTTATTGGACCAAATAAAGTTACGTCTATGTCTATGTCTACATATCATAATATTGTGATTTAAGGCCACAGCCATAAAATCTAAGTACTTAATTTAAAGAAAGGAAAATCATTTTTGGCGGCAAGAAATCGTTTGTTCGTTTTTTAAATTAATTTTCTAAATGGCGGGATTCTTTCTTTATGATATTCGTGTAATTATTTCGTATACATTTAAGTGCGGCTTGACTAAACAAGAATGTTTTGAGAAAATAGACCTAAGTAGACCTCTTAGAACTCTGAGACCTCTGAGACCATAGACCGGTGGAATGTTCAATTCAACTTGGATTTTTATGCAAGGTCCGGCAGGCCGGTAGAAGTGACTACCGTTAATAACATTGAGGCTACCGGAAAACTATAATAGGACTACGCTTAGTCCGAATCAACTGACAGTGGTAGAAAATATAAAATGAGGATATGGTAATATCTATTGGATAATCTGTCCTTGTCAGTCATTGTCCATTATTATTTAGGCGATCCGCACACTGGAACACAGCACCGTACAGTTGCGCGTGACGTGCGTTAGTGCGTGACATAAAGTTATTTGAGCTGTCATCGGTTTCTATGGAAATTATTCATAGTCGAACACACTGAAAACGCATCCACGCGCGTTCGTGCGGATCCGTCGTTTTTTTTTCATTGACACATTTGACACGGGCTGCGGGTCAGATAAGTTTTTGGCGCTGTACTTTCTACATAAAAAGGCTTCAAATAGGCCGCTGCTGTGAAGTGAGGTCTTCAGGATCGTCAAATAGGTATTCTATTTATTTATTTTTCGCCTAAATAATATAATTTTATGAAAAGATTATAACAATTTGGAGAATTCCTAAATTTTTTATTGTAAGTATATAAAACAATATAAAAATTACACATATTTCCAAATTTCGCCAGAATGAATGCTGTGCTCCAATGTGCCAATCGCCTCAACAATATTTTTCAAATCAGTTAAATTCTTTGTTATGACTTTTATGAATGACGTTCTATGATAAAAGACATGGCATTAGTTGCCATACAGAGATTTTTATTTTATATTTTTTTAAAAGCGATTCGGACTTAGCGTGGTCCTACTATATATATATTGATATATTTCTACTTCGGCGGGCTCAGTTTGTTAGGGGAGTGCAGCAAGAACTTCGGTCTGAGTGACACACGATACACACACACATACACAGACACACACTCATCGACATACGAAAACAGGCAGTCGCGTGGAATAAGCCTACATTTCTGATTCTATATTTTTATTATTGTCTCATAAATCTATCTAATGTAACTCACAAATAGAACGGTAGGAGTAGGAATAGGAATCTCGTTATTCGAGCAAAGGATACGCCCCAAAATGAGGCGATTCTAGTGTGCATGAAATCTGGGATACCGGCAGAGGCTAACATGCCCGATGCGCTACAGTATCTCGGAAGTTTCATGAGGGTGCGGTATGCGTCATTATACTGCACCCTCATGGTCGAGGCAAAACTCCAAATCGGCAAAAATAAAAAAAATTATAGGTATTGGCTACTAACGTGGGGCGCGCTGAGTAATAAAAAATTGCCGTTTTAGTGGGGTGAACGAGCGGATAAACGAGTTAGCGGAGCGACTTCGGATATTTTAGGTTTCAAAACCTGAGCGAGAACAACGAATGTGTGAGCTCTACATTTTTAACATTTTGGATCATAAAAGCTGCGATGATCAATGAATGAGCGACCGGAGCGAGCTCGACATTTTTTATGTTTGAGGTCTTAAAAGCTAGAGTAATAACTGAATGAATGAGCGGGCGGAGTGAGCTTGTAATTTGTGATATTTTGTGTTAAAAAAAGCTTGAGGTAACCCTTAAATTATTGAGCGAGCGGAGCGACCTGGCAATTTTAAACATTTTTAATCTTAATAGTAATGGGTGATCCTCTCAATAGTAATTTAAGAAAATTAATTAATGAGTGACCAACGAGCAACGAGCTACGTGAATGATAAGAAATTTTTATCATTTTAAGTCGTAAAAGTTGGTGTGATCAATGTATTTTTAGCATTTGAATTTTGACATTTTAGCTTAGGTGCTGTGATGATGTGTGATGCTGATCGTAATATAAGACAATAAAAGTAATATAAGTTATTGAATGAGCAATCGGAGCGCGCACAAAACTTTTAACATTTTCGTTTTTATAAGCTAGGGTGATTGTTAAAATGAATATTTGAGCGAGCGCAGCAAGCTCGGAATTTTAGGTATTGAAAGATTGGTAATACTATGAAAAACCTGAAGTTAATGAATGTGCGAGAGACGCGAGCTCGTAATTTTTTACATTTTTGTTATATCGTGGGCGATTGTGAGTCAGAGTCGCCCCCCCCTCCCTAAATCCGCGCCTGGCCTGGGCACCACTGTTACCGTTCTAGTTACGCTTTTACGACTTTTGGAAATATAACTCAATATAGCTTTGATTGTAATTTCATTTCATAATGAAATGTGGTAGTCATTTGAAAGGGCTAAGTGTCCTTCTTTCAGAATTCGACTTTTTGTTTAAAATAATGCGATACAAGCTGAAAAGAGCACAAGTCAGGCACGCCCCCCCCCCCCCCCTACACCTATGTTGACATCGTCATTACAGCGCGTGAATCGAGCACGTTACACCTCACCGCCAGAGCCGTGCACTCGCGTTCGATATCACCGTCATCGTTGAGACTCTCTGTTAACACGTGCCGCAAGTATCTGAATTCCGTCACCCGCTGCACCTGCGATCCGTACAAACACACCGGAGGCACGGTCTCCGGGCCAAAACTCCGGGCCGGCGGAAAACAACCAGCGGCCTTAGCCAAGAGGTTTCGTTAATCTACAATCATTAATCTACAATCGTGTGTGGCAGAAAAATGTATGGGATTTGACATAAGCTGACGTTATCTGACATAAGCGGTTTGTGGTAGAAATTCTCCATAAACAATTCACGTACTTTCGGTGTACAAAGGAGGCGGATTGGCGGATGATCCTACACAATCAGAGTCAATGTAGATGGTAGAAATAGTCGAACTTCGACCTGTCAATTTTCTACCATACACGCATCACGCAAGCGGAGTTGTCAAAGATGGCTAGACGGGCAGTTCTGTTTTAGAAACATTATACATATGTCTATTACTAAGCGCATATTTCTCACAGATCGACAGTAGCTTTCGTAAACCCCCTATGGAGGGGCTGAGGAACACCATATCGTCCGCATGACTTAAATTATTAATACAGATGCCGCCTACATGGCAGCCGATTTTTGTACTCCTCAACTACTCAATGAGGTCGTTGACGTAGATGTTGAAGAGGTCCGGAGACGTGAGTCCGCCTTGACGCACACCATAGTCTAGCCTATAATCGTTACACTATGCGTCGCCCCATCTTACAGTGTTTGTTTGGTTGTCGTGTCTCAACAGATTAACGATTCTACCTGGTGTTCCGGCTTTTAGCAGTTTCCGCCATAGTAAAATTTACCAGGTCGAAAGCGCGACTGAGATCCAAGAAACACGCGTATACACTGGTATCTCTGCTAGTATAATACCTAACCGTATTTTTCGAGCTAAAGATAGCTGAATCTGTTGAGACACTAGGGCAAAAACCAAACTGGGCCTCTTTCCTACAATAGTACCCAACGATATGGACCTGTAATTCTTAAGGTTTGACAAGTCTCCAGTGTTATTTTTCGGTATTGGAACTATCACAGTCTTCAAAAAGTTCTTTAGTAGGTAATTCGTGTCAATGCATTCATTAAAAAGTTGGGATAACATAACATAAATGCTGTCACTGGCGTTTATTATGTGCTCGATGCTCAGCCCGTCGTGCCCGGAGACTTTCCGCGTTTCATTTGATGTATTATTTCCGCCACGTCTTTTGACGAGAACTCTAAAACCGACGGGAACCGAGCGTATTGTCCTCTACAAGTAGCAGTTCAGTTTTAAACTTTCGTGCAAACAAATTAGCGATGTCGATAGGCGCCTGAGCCTTCTTAACGCCAACCGGCAAGTTAGAATTATAATTAATTTTTTTAGTTGAGTTCCAAAACTTGACGAAATTCTTGTTTTGCTTGTGCACAGCTAGGATATCTATTTTTAATTTTTTCTTTGTCATTTTGGCACCATTTCAATTTGCTTTTAAAAATGTTGCGACTCATTATCATGCTATCTAGATCTCACCCGACTTAGGCTTGGCTGCAACCAACCAACATTGATAATGTAGTCTGGCTAGTTGATGACTTTCTTTGACGTGGCAGGTCCACCCTTTTGAGTTTTTTCTGCACATAGCAGCGGGAAACCACGCTATGTTTGGATGCCTCCTGTAAAATAGTAATTATTTTATTACAAAATTCGTCAATTTAAAATAATGAATCACAATCTGAACATTGATTAGAATGACTTAAACTAGAAAACTGCTTAAAACTATTCTTCGTAGACTTTTGCGGCGTCTCTTTATCCCCATTTAATCCTATGATGTACATTAGACCCATTATTACAATGTGACTTAATCATAATCTTGTCTATATTGGACCGTATTAATAATGGATAGTGATCCGACCATCGTACATCGTAGTCGACCCACACACGGACGATCATGTCATTCGCCGCACTAGTTGCGACGGAGTAGTCCAACCACCGGTGCGCCCCGTTTGCATCACTCACACACGTCTTTGTCCCGGAGTTCGCGCCCAGCAGCTTGAGGTCAGAAAAAGATGCCAGTTCGTCACTAAAACGAGTCTCCGGATGCGCGTTGGAATCACCAACGACGAAAGCAGTTTCCGAGTCGGCAGCTTCGATCAAAGCCATAGTGTTTGCCAGACAGTCTGTAAATTCGGGAAGGTTCTTTTCTTGATCTGTCGGCATGTACACATCTGCTAGAAGTAGCTGTCGGCCGTTTCCAAGGTCTATTCGAATGTCTGCCAGTCTATCGCTGTCACACTTGACGACCGTCACTGCTGGGAATGCCGACTTGCGAAACAGTATTGCTAGGCCTCTGTACGGACTCCCGCGCAGGACACCAGCCGATGATGACTTCGCCGTACAGCCAAACTCTTCGTCAATCTCGCGTACATAATGGATATCGTGGGGCAGCAGCCAGGTCTCCTGCAACGCGCGAAAATATCTGCTTTCTTACACAAGCTACGTACACGCTAAATATCATCACAATCACTTAATTGAGCGGCAGTTGAAGGAGGCAATAATTACTTTATTTTCTGAACTATTCATTATTTTATAATATTAGTAGCTATCTTGGCCAAGTCAAGTACCTAGTAGTACTTTCTCGGTAGCGTCTGTACACTGTCACTGCTGGCCAGAAACTTGCGTTCAAAAACGTAGCAAGCTTGCTGCTCGGTATTGTGGCTTTAAACGAATTAAAAGTCGTTTCGTTATTCTGCTGTAGAAGTTCAACTCGGCAGCATGATTCTCCCATTGCCTTTATGTGGTCTGTTATATCGGTCTCCTTAACGTGTCTTTGCACGTGATACTTTTACGCGGAAGTAGATTCGGCCACTTTCAATTGACTCGTCATTAAGGTTATGATTAAGACTTTTTTCTATGATTGTCACGGCATGATGGAAACACAAAGTCAGCTGTGAGCGATAATATTTATTTAGCCTGCAGGCCTAGCACAAGTTGCTCTCGCGCGCGATAAGCTACAAAAAGCGCGACATAGGTATTGCTATCTCTTTCGTTTTAGTATTGAGAGAAAGAGACAAACGCTCTCTCGCGGTGCGAGCTTAGTCGCGGACACACTTGTGCTAGGGCCACTGGTTCCCGAATGAGGTAGCTAGAGATACAGTGACCGGCTCGGTCGGTATCGCAGAATTTGAAAACCCCATATTTCGTTCGGTCGTTCAACATAATCAGGGAGTTAATAGGACCACTTTATTGATACTAAACAGGTACTAATTAACTTATGGCATTTCTGTAAAAACCGGTGTGTCAAGCCTCTCATGGCCTGGTTGGGTACCACCCCTTTATGTATTTTTACCGCCAAGTAACAGTGTTTGCTTTAGTGTGTTCTGGTGTCATGTGAAGGATTAGTATTATCAGTCGCTACAGCGACAACACACCTGTGGTTCTGCATTTTTGTTACGTGAAACATGGATAGGTAGTAGATGTTATGGGCAACAGTTACCGCTTTCCATCAGGTGGGCTGTCTGCTCGTTTGTCATACGAGTGAGTATTTATACTGTATACTCGTAATAAAATAGTAAAAAGATGTGTATCTGAGCATTGAATATATTTACAAAAAAAGTAAAGATGAAGAAATAGTAATAGATAGAAAAACAATGTTTAAAATTTTTGTCTATCTGTTTGTTAATTCTAATTTCCGGAACTATTGGACGAATTTGAATGAAACTTTTTGTTGTTGTGTAGCTACTAAGCCTGGGCAACATATAGGGTATAATTTATTTTGGATACTGGATCACGTGATGTAGACCATAAAAATACGATATAAATATGGAAATGGCGCCGAATGGATGTTGATGGAGTTTTCATAGTTTGGTAGTTTGCAGCCCAACTTAAAATCTAGGCCATGTTTCATCTAAGTCGGTTGGGCAGAACCAGAGATACAGCTTGATCTCTCCGTAATACTAGCTTTCATACATTAGGGAGGTCATTTAAAATAGCTTATCTGGAAAAGATAAACTGCCCTAAAAAGTAAAGTAAAAACTATTTGCACGCGGACGAAGTCGCGGGTAAAAGCTAGTAGTATAATACAAATACACGGTTAGTTGAGTAATGCACCTTGAATGAACCAATGCAACTGAACCCAGGAACTTTCCGATTTAAAGGAAAGAGGTTTTAAGACTTTCGTGGTTATTCACTACACTGTCACTACACATATTATCGGGTTTGTTTCCACGGTTAGATTGTTTTTATCTCTAATGCGGGAGCAATAGAAATAACGAAATAGAAAAATTTGTATTTCGTTACGTGGGCCCTGGCAGAAGCCGGGATTGACAGATCGAATGATGATCAAACTATTAACTATAATGTTTAAAGGAGTTTTTACGAGGATATGTTATTTTTTAAAACATCTATTTAGGTTCGTAGTTTGTTTGATATGATCATATTTTGTTGCAGGTATTTATTGTTGATAGACGCGCGTGGGGACGCGCCGCCAACTTACGCCGTTTGTCCACGACGTCCGTCTCACCGAATCCGTTACCGTTCTTTTGTCGGATCGCGTTGAACGCGACAAACGTTTATATAAATATATATTCGGCTTCTTCGGTCCGGTTTTTTATCTGATGACGGATCCGGCGAGACGGACACCGTGGACAAACGGCCTTATACCGAATATTCGTACTTCAGAAGTGCGTGGTGCGAGCCATGGCAGGTGTTGCTGAAGACGAGACGTGCAGACCATTATTTAAACAGTTCGGAATACTGTCTGACAAAGTCTACTGTATAGGTATAACAATCTGTCGGCAAACGTTAGAGATGCAACCTCAATACCCACTTTTAAATACCATGTGAAAAAATGGCTTCTAGATAAGTGTTTATACCTTAGAAATTTAAAAAAAAAATAGTATTTGATATTTTGTAACCTATCGATTATTCTAATCTATTGACATTTGTAATTACCTACTATTTAATTATAAAACACTTAACATTATTGTATTATTATAAATTAAGAGATTTTATTGTTATAACATTTAAGTTTTTATTAATTTTATCGTAATTGTCTTTTTTTTTTTAATTGTCCTACAATATTTGATAGGTATGATATTAATCATAAATTACTACTGTCATTCTGATATATTCTAGTTTATGCTGACTTGGTTTATACAAATATCTATTAATTTTTTTTTAGTACCTATATGCATCACCACCCACTTTCCGCCATTTTGAAAAAATATCGATATTGTGGCTTCTCATAAAACTTATGCCAATCGATAGGAAACTTTAATATTTATCTATCTCTTTATGTTCAAAAATGTCGAAAACGGTATATCTTGCGAGATATAGCAAGTCAAATATGTACATTAACTACCGACACATAGGGAAACAAACACCCCCTACTAAGTCCACTCATAGTCAAATATCTTCTAAACTACTGAACTGATTTCCCAATAACTTTGTAGGTGATTTCCCTCGCTGACCGGCTAATTATAAACAAGACCATTTAATAATTCGCCATTCTCATTCAGGTTTACTTTGAATGAATGAGATTTCATTAGTATAATTATGTAGTAAATAAAGTAAACTGTATCTATATTACGCAACGTATTCCATAAAATAAAGAAGCTTGCTATACCGATAACCTAGGTTAAGCAACGTCCAGGAACTGAGCGGATGACCGTTGCGTACTTTGAGACTATTCGAACTTTAGCACCGCCACGAGCTCGCCACTTCTAAGTGTACGAAATGCCGTACGGTTTAAGGCAAAGAGAAGTTGACCACGATCTACCGCTAGGGACCGGAGACTAATTCCACATCTCACTAATTCGACATCTCTTGTCGGTATATTATTAATAAATAAAGTATTTTGTACGTTGGTAAACACATTTTCTTTCAAAACACTTTATTTTTGTTGTAAGTCTAACGCATGTATCCGTCTATCTGTAGCTCCCGAACGGATGAACTAATTTCAATGCAGTTTTATGTATTTGAAAGGTCTTTTAATCAAAATTATTCCTAGCTTTATTAAATCTAAATCGGTTAAGTAGTTTAGAAGATATTTGACTTTGAGTAGACTTAGTAGGGGGAATTTGTTCCCCATGTGTCGGTAGTTAATGAACATCTTTGACTTGCGCTATCTCGCAAGATATACCGTTTTCAAGATTTATTAACATAAAGTGATCGATAGATATTAAAGTTTCCTATGTATTGGCATAAGTTGTATGAGAAACCACAAAATCGATATTTTGTCAAAATGGCGGAAAGTGGGTGATGATTTTCTCCATAGTAAATATTGAATGCTCTTTATTTATAAAACACATTTAAATTTAGTTACAAACAAAATGTTTACAATTATAAATAAAATTAAACATTAATACTAAAATATTATAAATTAAAAAAACATTCACACCGTTGTCCCGCGGAATGGTGCCCATAAAGCTAGCTGCGTTTCCTCGTTGGATAGCAATACTTATCCTCTGTCCGAGGAACGAGCCAGCTCTCTGGTCACCTATGGTGTCGATTAGCTTTTTGCTTGAAACTTAAAAAGCTTTAAAGCGTCAGGGCCCCACGGTCCCAACGTCTCAACCCCAAACGGCTGAAATATGAAGTCCTGGGCTAGGCTTTCATATTTTCTACGTTTGAGGTCGTCAGCAGCAGAGGCAGCAGCTCCAGCGCTGCGGGCGGTAGAGGTTACATGGAACGGCGCCAGAGTGTCCACGCAAGTAGCGTCTCACACTAACGCCCTCCCACGTTTCCAAACAATGAGCGTCATGCCGTCAGGCCTCTTGCCATCGCCACGTACGGTACCATTCGGCTCTAATACGGCCGGTACGTGGATGGTGACAAGCGCCCTTCAGATGACGCCATTTATTGCCTCGTGTCTAGAGATTCGGCCTGCGCTACGACAATATGACAAACCGTGGTGCCCCAGCGAATCCACATATGCACCACAGAGACACCAATGTGGATGAACGAGGTTGACCCCCAACCTCAAACTCAAACAAATAGATACGACAAGTTATCTAAAACAGCGCCGATATTTAGGGAAGGGACAGCTTGAAGCCAGAATCCTGACTCCCGCTCAGAAACGGCCAAGAGGCGAGCACGTTTGATTGTTTTTCTTTTAAGAATGCCGGAATAGATCGGTCCATGATGGGGGCACCCAGAAGGCAAAGGTTTTCCCGGTGCCGTAGAGTCAAATTCAGTTATGTTTTTTTCTTTGTCAACCAATTTTGGGTCCAAATATAACTGACATTTCGAACTATTTTAAGCTAGGCCGATTTCTGGAATTCAGATGTTAAATTATGTAAATCTTTTAAAACCGTAGCTGCTTTACCTCCGAGTATCCCGTCGTCCAGGTACCAGATATTCCATTTAGACTGTGATTTTGATATGATAGGATGTATTGCCAAACTGAAAATTGCTGGTCCGAGTGGGTCTCCCTGTTGACTCCCTACTTCAGAGTTCAAAACGTTAGGTTTGTATATTAATTTAGAAGGGGTATTGTAACATTGCCAAATGTAAGGTTGTTCTGGACATTGTTGTTTAATTTCAATGTGTAGGGTGTCTCTATTTACCGAATTGAATGCGTTTTTGACATCCACTTTTAAAATCACCTCAGCCTGGTCGTGGGTTATAAAAAGCCCGCGGCTTCGTAGCCGCCTTTTCTTCCAAAACCAAGCTGAATAGGTTGAAACGTGGACGTTAATTTTTGTACCAATTTTTTACAATAAATTTTGGAGGCGAGTCTCCGAAGGGTGGTTCCCACAGAAATCGGCCTCACTCCTCCATCTTTTTTTATTAACGCGCACAGGTTTACCCTCCCCGCCAACATGACATTGATCAGGGCGGTGAGATCCTCCAAGAGCCGACAGAATATCGTCACAGTTAACGGTGAGGTGGGCGGCGGTGGTAAGATCAGGAGTCAGATTGGGCTGTGGTGCTGATGGGTGTTTGTCTTTCAGTGCTATCAATGTTTTCTGAGACTCAGGGGCGAGGGAGACCTGTGAAAAGAGCAGCTGCGCTGCACCCTTTATGTCCCCGTCACTTACCTTCTCTTCCATTTTTCGCTGCTAATTAAATGAATTATAGGAACGGTTTGTCTGGAAAAAATTATCCAAAGAGTTATTTTCGAAACAATTTACTTTAATTTTGGCTGTTAGAGATTTTGAATTTTCGTTATTTAGTTTAAGTGAGAAGTTGTGTCCAGGCGCGCTTTGAGTTTTCTTTTATGGTGTTTTTAATAACGGATGATAACTTGTGTGCGACTGTTATACGAGCGCCCCGTGGTATTCTTTTTATGACTGGCACTGCTTGTTTTAGTTTTGAAAGATATGACCACAGGGGCTAGTCCTGATTTGTGCTCGATGGGGGGGTAATATTGAAATTTTGACACGATGATGGTATGTTATTTGGATTTTCCTTGTGTTTTTTTCCTATATGTATACTGAGGCCACGTTTGGTACAGAGTCACAAATCTTAGTCATAGAATAGGTTAGTTTCTACACTATTGTATGACTAAGGTCTTAGGAGTTAGTTCATATAATTCAGTTTTCTCAGTTCCCTTTTTTCCTTGCTAACGAAACCAATTCATCCTACCTCATACAAACGTTATCTAATGTTAATATGTTGGCAGGGAACTCAATTACCTAAGCATTACGTATTGAGAGCATTGTAGATAAGTGGATATCTTTATCAGACCCACCTATTTCTTCGGTATAGTCTGGAGCGTGGTCACGCCTTGTCTAGAAAGTGAAATAGCTAACAACCAACTAAATATGGTGGTACACGAACACACTGGTAAATAGTAGATTATTTTGTTTGCTCCGATTCGGTCGGCTTACGCCGGTGCGTTCCAATCTGGCAGCGGTTTTACATACAGCCAGTCGGCAGACACGCGTCTCCTTGGAGAGTCGCGCAACCGCATTCCATGTTCAAATCCGCGATGCGAGTTCGCGCGTAAATATTACGAGTATTTACAACGAATGACAAACGCGCGAAGTAATTATTTACGTGGAATATTTAATGCAAAAGTGCATTTAAAATAGTATAATATTGTAGACATTTTGTTGACATTCTTGCAAGGTGATTAAAATAAAAGCGATAATTCTACTCGAGCGAAGTCAATTAGTGAAAATCGTAAGTATTTACGGCCGTATTTTTTATTTTAACTCTTCGTCATTTCAATTATTATTTATACTTAGGTGTATCCGTCAAACTACTTCTTAGGTACATTAAGGTAGGTAAGTATCCGCGAAAACAGGTCAACCTAGATTACTACTTAGTTAAGTTGTTCTATGGAAAGTGTCTAGGGGAACCAATTTCGAAGAGTTACTAATAACATTTTAATAAATCAATTCTATGTTAAACAGCAGCTTATTAAGCTGAGTTATATCACGCCGCACTTACTGTTAATGGAAATATAGTATGCTGCCATGATTAGAACACGTAAATAGAAGTGATGTGATTTGGACTGAATACGAACTTCGGCCGAACATTCAGTAAAAATTCAAAATTTGGCCGATTCTGTTCACTGCGCTTACTCGAGAGCGACGTGTCCTACTGTCGTACTCCAGAAAGTACTGTGAAACTGTACAAACTCGAGAATTTGTCCTGAGTTTTAACACAATATTTCTTTAATCTTCTGGACGATCGGTATATTCTGAGAGACTTTTCTTGCAGAGAAGGGTTTAGACCATTTATGATACTTACCTAAACTAAAATGCTGGGGTCCGAAGTGGTAAGAATAAAAGGAGATGTATGAAAAGAGTTGTGGATATATGCGAGGCTAGGGAATCGTGTCAGGACAGAGCAAAGTGGCGGATCATAGTCTCTGTCTACCCCACCTTTGGGACACAGGCGTGAGCTTTATGTATATATGTACCTAAACTATTTTCAATTCGCGCGGCCAATCCTGATATTGCATGTAGATTGAGAATAAAATTACAAACAAACACTTTCCCATGGAAAAATCTCTTACCTTGCTGTTATTATGTCATACGGTAGGCAAACAGATAAGCGGCAGTCTATTCGAGATCTTCCACTTCAGTTTTAGTAAAGGTTTTGTTTTTGTTTTTTATATTAGACAAGACAGGCGTTTGACCGCCATCTCACCTGTTGGTCAGTGACGGTTTTTCAGCTTTCAGCCAGAAATATATTCGTACTATCTACAGAGGCGGGCTTCGTAGTGTATTCTGATTACTGCCTGGGTACCTATTATCAATAATTTCTATATTCATTAATATAAAAGTATCGTTACTTGGTAGAGTTGCTTATAATTAATTAGTCTTTAGAAGTGTTATTTAAATAAGAACGTAGATACCTACTTACCTACTGTGTAAATAACAAAATTTTATATGATAAACATTCTTATTTTTTTTATGTAGTACGCCAGACAAAAAGGCATGCGAGCCGCCTGATGGAAAGTTGGCACAGCCGCCTATGGACATCAACAACACTATATAATATACCTCTTGAGCGAACTTCTCATATCTGTAGGCACACTTAACAAATTATTTTCATAAGATTAAATGTTTATTTCGAAATCTTGCCATTTATAACTTTAGTCGAAGGCTTGGTATTTTCAGAGTCAGCGCGGACATATAAAAAAAACAATTTATCGATCTGTCATAACCATAATACCTAGTGGTCAGAAAATTACCATTTTAGACTACTACGTTCCTTCATATTGTAGGTAATCATGTCAACAGAAAAACAACGGAATATTACTTGTTTACTAATCCGAGAACTTAGATACCTACCTACTGTGTAAATAACAAATTTTATGAGAATGTGACATTATTATTTGTAAGAGCCGTGGTGGCAAAGTTGCAAAAGGGTAGTTCGAATTCCATTCCGGACCCTCCTCTATCATGCATGAGTATAATAACATACAGAACAGATCATCGATGTAGCCCTCCGAAGAACGAAGCGGTGACTTATTAAGTCACCGCTCCGTCCTTCCGGGTAACGATACTTTTATACTATTTAATAAGGATTGTATTTATACAAGGTACTATTGCATAATGTTATATACAGACACTGAAAGTAATAAAAATACACTTTGAAGTTTGAAGGAGAGTGTCTGAGGTACCGCGGGGCGGAAATACAATGAAACTTTTATGTGTTATTGAGAGCCAACCTGCTTAACACTAACCTACTAAAGCCCCAGCCAAACCGCCGGAACGATAACCCAACCTAGAAGCCTACCTTTCCAAGAGCCCAACCTAAAATAAGGTCTGCCAGAGCACACATGCTTCAATACCTATAATACCAAAACCTAAAGCTGGAGACCAGCCTAGAACACTTGTCGGACTTTATCACCCGTTTAAACTTTACTTTGAGGTCTCATAGTGCGCGCAAACGCACAGGGTTCCAACTGACACTATCTACAGAGGCGATCGACAATATGCGTCCTTTAAAATGAATGCGTTCGTTGACGGATGATGTGCCTAGCTAAGGGAGCGAGCAATATTTACCATTCATAGAGACATATCGCAAGCGTTCACTTAGCAGGCGACCACTGTGAGAGCGCATAGTAACATTACATTACTATACAAGTAATGTTTTCGAAAAAGAGTGTAAGTTGCTACTCTACGCGGCATACAATAGGTACTTATGTCATGTAGTATTAGTTCACTGCTCCTCATAAGTTTCTCGGCATCAGCACGTGTTTACGACAAAACAGATTGTTAATGAACTAATTCGCTCGCAGTAACAACGAACTAATTAAAGCAATAATTTAAATCAAGTAACTATCACTGCATCATTTCAATGATTTACTTCATTGTTTAATGTTAAAAGCTACATAAAATATTGAATCGTTATCAATGTTAATGTCCGATTACACTTCGTTGTTAATGAGTTTAAAACAAAGAGATATTTTTGTAACGAAAAGAATATCGCAGCCTCGGCAAATGCGAATTCTATAATATTACAAAGAATTTAAATGCCGTACGTGGCTAGCGATATCCTCTAACAGTTTCGTGATAAGCTTGCAATCTGAGTAGGTATCTATATTTAGTCACGACATGATATGCCTAGGCACTATTTGAGCTCGGAAGTTCTCATAAAAACTTAAAGTAAGTACCTACCTACCTCTGTACCTATAGATAGATGTACGATGTAAAGTAACAACCTTGCCCTTTATTTGAGTGAAGGCGTTACAATAAAATGAGAGAGAGATGATATTGATGAGAGGTAACTACAATAATATTTTTCTACAACGGTTTACGACGCCAGAGGCTCTATTTTTGAATCGCTCGCCTCGATTCGAACGGTTTGCAATTTTGATTACCGGCATTAAAAATTCTAATTTTTTTTAAATCACATTCGCAACATCGAAATTTAGAATTTATCAATTTGAAAATCAAAATTTGAAACGAGCTACTCAAAAATAGGGCCCAGTATGCGTCAGTAACTATGCGACGCCCCAGACCACTATGATAATAATGACTAGTGTAGACAAAAAAAAGATATTTGTAGGGCTTATCCGGGTGTAGGCGGCGGTTTATGCTGTGTAGTGAGGAAGAGGTGTGTGAAATGTCCAGTGCTCCACGTAATTTACATAATAAGGAAGAAACACTTACATAATAAGGAAATCATAATTAAGTTGACATTTATTAGTAAATACTATGTTACAATGCCTATTGTTATACGTGAAAAGTCAAATAAACGATTTGGACTGTCAAGACGATTCAAGTTATTCATTTTGGTATTGTCGTAGGTACATCAATATCTTATAAATATCAATAAATAAAGTAAAACAATATTAACGTGAAACTTATACGAGTACGTTAGGAGCGTCGGTGGTCTAGCGGTTTAGGTATTCGCCTCGTAAGTGAGAGGTACCGTGTTCGAATCCCACTGCGGCCATGTACCAATGACTCTTTTCTGAGTTATGTACATTAGTTGAATGCTATCCGGTGCTCTTACGGTGAGGGAAAACATCATGATGAAACCTGCACATTCAGGCAATCCGATCCAATCTGGTCAGGTTCTCCTGGTGGCAGGATCACGGAGGTCAGATTGCAGACGCTCCACAGTAATTATCTGATCTACCAAACTACCAAATCCTGGATCATGGTCAAGGCGGACACCGGGCCCTTATGCGCGAAAGCACAACCTGGGCATTATTGCCAAGTTGTTGTTTTTTTATCTTAGACGAGTAAAATTTTTCTTTTCACTTTCTATTCTTTCTACCTTGAGTTGTTTTTGTTGGAGACGTGTCAAATTAATTTAGTTAAATTTTCAGCTGCGCCCAAAGTCGTCTTGCGCGCACTCTTGTATGTATAGGTCTCTAGATCTGAGATTTAGGGTATTGTTTGTCTATGGATATCCGCTAATGTCTTCATTTTTAAACAAACAAACAAATTGTGCTTGTTTTATTGCATACCGTAGCAAAGAATTGCAAGAATCTCTTATTGCTAGGTTCTTCACAATTTGTGTAGGTACTATCCATACTTCTTGAATCTTACAAGTATCTTTATCCGTCCAAATCACATTTAAATCAAATAAGCATACATTATTTTATATAAGTCTATCCGTTTAACTAATATCTGAAGCAGTGGACTATACGGGCCCAACACAACTAAAGTCGCTGAATATTAATACTAACTTGCGAATTATGCGAAAGTTTGTAAGATGTTAATTGCTCCTTAACGCAAAAAATACTAAAGTGATTTTGATGAAACCCAAAAGTTCAATGTTGTTCCCAAGGGAACGGGTCCGGAACGTAATAGCGCAAATAAACGTTGAAAAAATTTAGGTCTTAGGAGTAAATAACATGGAATCCCATCCCACTATTACCCACGTTCTACTTGCATTGTCTTTTCCTTTCTTATGTAATAATGTCGTCTCAAACACTATAACATAGGTAAGTTTTCTTTTAAAACTCGAATTTTCGTGCTATTAATAGATAATATTCTATATTCTTTCTTTTTTTAATTTTATTTTATCTGTAAGTTATATGTTGAGTTTCGTTTTTGTAATAGCAATTATGAATAATACCTATATTAAAAGGTGAAATGGCAGTCATCATCACAGCCCACAACAGCCCACTACAGGACTTTGGGCCTCTCCCGCAAAAGGGGAGGCTATTGCCACAATCTCCACGCTTGGCAGGCGGGTTGGAGATCGCAGTGTTGCAAACATAACAATGAAAAACGCTGCTGCCCATTTTCCAGTTTATGGAGACCAGATATTTTGCCTCCAAACGTTAGTCGCCTTGTACGACACCCACGAGTGTAAGGGGTTGGTGCTATTCTACTCTACCGGTCACCACACGGCTAAATGGCAGTCGCTCCACTCTAATTACCTGATATGCCAAATGCTGGATCATGGTCAAGGCGAACCCCGGGCCCTCGTGCGCAAGAGCACAACCGGGACATTAACGCAAAGATTTTTTTTAAACTGATTTGTTATAAAATATTTTAATATCTTAACGGCTATTCGCGTAATTGTATAACTATTTCCTGTCTACAAAACTGCGCTCTAAAAAAGTAACGAACCAAAATAATTTAATTTAAAAATCAAATACAGAGGACCTCAATCACGTTCCTTCTCACGTTCGTTCGTTCGTTCTTTTCATAGGTGTTTTGATATTTTTTCAGTCATATAATCATATTACATAGTTTTCATACTAACAAAACATTAACAAGGAATTATGTGGAACACGGTTTGCTTACAAAGTGCTAGGGAAACCAGACGCGAACACAGCTGTGATCTCAGACCGCAATATTGTTCACAGCTGACTAAGATTCTCTCATCTGATAACAGGAAATGTATAGGTTGTAAATCCGATACGGTCTTTATTTCGCATAAGCTAGTAAATTATCTTGATTTTGCACAATATACCTAGAACCTATCTATCTTTATGTGGGTATTAGTTATTAAACTCCTGGTAGGTAAATATTATGATTGCTCAATATCCGCAAAGTCTAAGTTCAGTATTTCGCAAATTTAAAATCAGTCGATCGATACAACAGAACTGACTCGCAGCTTACTTCCAGCAAAGTTGAGAAAATTATAGGTACGATATTTTAATATAAAAATATGAGTGTAGATAAAGTAGCGTATGCAACTGCATATAATTAGGTATTAAAACACTCGTGTCAAACTATTATCAAACAATGTTTTAATACCCCTTTTATATGACAGTTGCATAAACTACTATTATTTGGTTAGTAGACGGCCAAGGATCACATAAAGTAGAGTTTCCTTTTATTACTCATAGTGAGCTCACGATAAGGATAGAAACGCAGTAATCTCACAGGAAATAGCCAAATTTTGGTGCAAGTAGGCAAAAGAATTTACCATAGAGTGCGTTAATAGAGGCAACAACTATTTTACAAGCTTTTATTGAACTTGCAATGTTTGTATGTATGTTCAGGTCAAAACTTGCAACTTAAATTTAACCCATCTACTGTAAAATTTAAGCTTTTGGTGACAATGCAATATTTTGGTACGTCAGCTGCGGAGTAAATGGACCGCCCTAGCATATATTAAATGTATGGTAGTTCTCTCTGCAGTTGACTGTACCATGGAGTTTGGGCTCGTTTGATTTGTCTTGACAAGTACTCTGCTCTGACTGGTCGCAAATATTATTCTACCTTTAAGTATGTCGTATATGGTACCTATCCAGTTAACATAGAACGCGTATACGCGAACGCGATACGATACGCGAACGCGTATAGAACGCGTAGTAGAAAAGCTTGTAAAGGGAAAAAAAATTGAGAACTTATTTCGGTTAGGTGGCGTGTGAAATTATTTTTGGTCACCATCCGGAAATAAAATTAAAGCGTTTGGCTTGTGCCGTGCGATAAATGGCGCATTATGCGTGTCGAGCTTGCCCGCTATAATAGAGTCTAGACCCTTATTCTCAATGACCCGGTCGGCACCGATCCGAAACCAATATTCTGGAATCCGTGGCCAAATCAAATTTATTTTTTATATAAAAAAGCTAGCAGACTGCTCACCTTTTTTATATTATCATCGGCATATCAGCCGAAGGACGCCATAGAGCATAGGCCTCCCCCAGAAATCTCCACAAACGCCGGTCCTGTGCCTTCCGCATGCAGCTGGTATCTGCGATCTTTACCATGTCGTCGGTCCACCTTGTCGGAGGTCTACCCCCGCTGCGTTTTCCGGTAGGCGTCTTTTATGTCATTGGCTACCTTATAGTTCAAACTATAACACAACAATGCAAGGGTTGTTACTTGGCAGGAGAAATAGAAAACGGTGGTGCTACCCTTTCAAACAATCGGACTCCTCAGGCTCGACAGAGTTCTTTCTACCCTCTAAATATAGAATGAGGCACACCCTACCGCACTAGTGGAAGGCCTTTGCCACACCTATTTCGGTTGACCGCGTCACGATGTGCGTGGAAAGGTGTACTTACCCCAGGGTAAGGAACTATTTTAACGTAATTGGTAACTGAGCCAAATATAGCCCACTGATTTGTTGAGGTGGAGGATTTAATAGAAAACATCGATTGTTTGTTAAAAGATATTCAAATATCACTTCAAACGGCTTTATATTTGAGAAGAAAAATATGTCTTGTATAGTTGTTAGGCATCACTACATATTATAAAACTAAGTCCCACGCCGTGTCTGTCAAACTCCAAAACGACTGAACGGATATCTATGCGGTTTTCACCAGTATACAGAGACAGAGTGATTCTTGAGGAAAGTTTACCTGTCTTTTGCTCAGGTTACGACCCATGCGACGCCGGGTCGGATCGCTAGTTTAGATCGCAGATAATTTAAGATACTTTAAAACTCATTTAATATCTAATTATCTCAACTTCTGCAGCTTAACTTCGATAAGAAAGTTAAGTAATTTCAACAAAGAAGGTTAACATTAGCTTCCGCTGTGAGTAATTAAGCCTATTAGTTAATGCAGACTTAACGAGATATTTAACCAGGTCAAACGAACGCATTCGAAATAAACGGACAAAGGACTCGACTAATTTATCAAATAGCCTTTGTGCTTCGGTCACAGAAAAGTTAGTAATGAATTGTGGTCGGAATTTCTTTAACTGATTTTAAATCTTTTGTTAGTAAAGCGCAAAGAATAAGAAAGCCGTTAGGATAAATTATCGAATAAATTCAATCTAAAAAACAAAATTTTTCTACTTGCCCCCTAAAAGTGACTTCCATATCTATTTACGTTATACGTCCGCGTTGGGGTCACAGGTACATATGTGTACCGTCAAGTATTTTAGGTGACACGAATGATCTTATCAGAGTTGCAGAACCCTACAAACCGACAAAACTATCTTGCATTACAATACAAACTACTTTATTCCCTTTAAACAATATGCTTCGTGCTATTAAACTTTAACAGCTGCACAGCAGTGGTTAGTGCATTAACACTGTTAATTTACTTCATTATGCTTTTGTATTGTACATCTAATCAGAAACAGGTTTATTTTTAATTAAATTAGTACAAAGGCAAGTTTTACCTAACGTTTCTCATTGGGGATTGAGGATTTCCGATAACATCTAATCGGCTAAGTGATATTTTATCTCAAGACAATAGACGCAGCGTGGGTAGGTCTCCCACAAGGTGGACCGACGACCTGGTAAATATTAGGTACCAGCTGGATGCGGAAGGCACAAGTCGCACACACCTTTGTGGAGATCTCTGACCTATGCCCAGCAGTGGTCGTTTTTCGGCTGATGTGATGATGATGATTTCTTATCTCAATTTGGATGTTGCTAATTGGCTAAAAACAAGTCAGGCGATTCCTAACTTTCAGCCAGCTAAGAATTATATTAAAACATCAAACCTGGCTCAAAATTGGTGTCTAAACAGAAAATAACAACAAGATAGCGCATTATTTAGGAACATCAAGCACTGCGCGGGCGCATAATGATTCCGCGATAAGCTCTCTAATTTTGCTGTGTTATGAGTAGGTATGATGTTGTGAGCTTGCAACCAGCGTATTGTACCGTCAACAGAAACTTACAAAATATTTTAAATTTTCATAGGTAACGTGTCACTTCGTTCCCGCCTCGTTTACTTTAAAATAGACTGGTTTTTCGATTACGATGAGATGCAGGGCCATCTATCCTTTTATTTCAACATGAATTTAAATATATTAGGTTTATTTTTTAATGTAGCCTAGTTTTTTCCTATTCAATGAAGTTATTCACTTAACTTAGAGCGTTGAAGGAAATTGGCCAATTATTCGTCTTTTATGGGCAACTCACGCTTGACCAAAAAATTACTGCGCCTTTATATCATACAAAAAGAGTAAACTGTTCCATACAGTTGACCGCTGGCTTTTATAATATGATTTAGGTTTTCTCCATACCGTCACAATTAAAAAACACTTTACCTATTGACATTTGCAACTTCAACTTTTATGGGAAATAAACAGTGGAACTCAATTGTTAATGTCACGCACCTATCGTCTTTTCGTACAAAACAGTAAAAAATTTACAAAGCTATGTTTATTTACATATCAAGATGCCAGGCAAGCCAACAGCGGAGCGCAACATTCCTTTGCCGATGTTACACCGAAAAGATGCACGATAATGCATTCCTGAGGGCACAATGCGGCTATTCAACAAGTAGGATGTAAGGGTTGGGAATTTTAATGGGCTATGCATGGCAATGCGCCGTAGATTACAGCTATCGAGAACGAGTCCAGACAAGCCCACTTTGTAACCGTTTCCGTGACCGTTCAACAATACCATATAACAACATCAAGACAGTGTCTGTATTGAACAAAGTGTTACGCTAAATTGACAAAATTGTCGTAAAATGTTGTGTAGTATTTTGATTCTTTAAGACAGATAGCAATGTCAATTTAACCAACTATGTAAAAAAAAAATATTTTTTATTTTTTTTATTTTAAGACCAATTTATTTTTCAAAATTTAATTAAGTTAATCAAAACGAAAACTAAAAGAAAAACATAAACACAAATAGCATGAACCCAACAAAACTAGTCGTAGTATGCCATGCGTGATGCGATACTCTCTATTGCGATCGCTAATAATCGCGTCACATAGAATTGAATTTTACGGAAATAATACATGATAATTATCTTAGTCGCCTATTATGACACCTGTCAATGGATCGAGTTGATTCTACAGTGCCTCATAAGTCCTCATCATCATCATTTTGGCTTTAAATCCCGGTTGCGCTCCCGCAACACGCGGGGGCCCGTGGTCCGCCTGTGCGCCGTAAGTCTATTACGTCCTTCCTCATTAGAAACGAACAGCTTTCGGCATCAGCTACCTACCGTCCAATCGAAGTTGTGTTTAGCTAACATAGTAATTAATTGATAACAATCAAACGGGCAGTAACCCTCCGACACGCGGACGGCAAACTTTACGTAACTGTATATACAACTATTGGCAACTTTTTTCAATAGAGAACTTACATCACATCGGATACGCTGACCTGTTGATGGGATTTTTTTGTTATTTTCTCAATATTTAATTGAGTTTACGTGTAATTACTAAGGAGATATGTCAACATTTTTTGCTTAGAGGTAACTGAACCTCTTCGGAGACTTCACCGCCACGCGACCCCGAGTGCATGACCTCGGAAACTAAAAATATAAGAAAACACTTTATTAGCACGCGAATACTTACCCAGTAGTTTATCATACCGTACAGAGAAACAAGTTATACACATGTGTGTTTTATGTATAAGTGATAAGTAATTTGGTATCAAGTTAGATGTTAACATTAGGTAAAGTATCAAGCACTTTGTCAACTCCATATACTAGGTTTAGTTATTTAAAGCTAACTAAATAATCATCGTCATCTCAGCCGCTGTAGTCAACTATAAGCTAAATAATAGGTAATTAAATTGTACAAATCCTTTTCAAATCATTGATACCTTTCATATTCGGGACCGTGGACCAATTATCTGCTTGACAGTAATATTCCGTTTGTGCTTTCGAGCCCGGGGGCTGCCTTGATCCAGGAGTCGGCAGATCAGGTAATTACAGTAAGGCGACTGCCGTCTGACCTGCGGGACCATGTTAACAGAGGAACCGGACCAGACTGGATAATGGTTACACATTCAGTCACCTCGTCAGTCAGTCGGCATTGCGTCCGAGTCTAATCTGTGAAAATACAGCACGTGGTAGCCACAGAACTTATTTATTCGAGTTCTGTCCGGGTTTGCTATGCCCGTCAAGTAATCTAAGAAAGCGTAGATACTAATTTTGATAGTACTCTATGTCGTATTCATACGAACTTAAATAAGTTACCATTTGAATATATATATATACCCCGTTGGAAAGGATTTTCATTAAATAAATCAAACTTTTCTTCTCCGCTAGCTCTCCTAATACTACAAAAAGTAACAAGTATTGCCTAGAACCTAGTTTTACATTGATCTAAATCTAACGCGAATCAATAGGAAGGAAATGGCTGACGTCATTGCTCGTCCGTGAGTCCGCAATCGGTATAAATATAAAAGCTCACGTCCATGGAATCCAGTACAGAATTTTGATGAAGCCGGGCATTGTTGACGAGTGCACTAGAAAGCCGATGGTGTCGTAACGAAGTCATCAACGCGTACAATTTGCATTACAATCAATGTGCACCCCACAATTTAGATTTACATCTCTCACCGCGGTAGGATAGGTCGTAACTGTAAGCGCAATGTTTACATTGAGCCCATGTAGCATTGCTACTACGTGCAATGTATTCTTTCCACGCAGTGTTTTTGTCTATTAAGGATTCCTTGTTTTATATCCTTTTTATCGACACTTTTGTAGCTTTTTCGTGCTAGCTAGATGGATACTTTATAAGTTTATACCTACTCTCACATTTTCCATATAATCTTTGAGGGCATCGTTAGAAATGGAATCTATTTATGTAGGTACTTAAATATTTTCTGAAAATAAGTGCAAACAATTTTAAAAATTCATAAAGTGATCGTATTGATGCGTTACAAGTGTAGCCTTTGAGCGCGGCCCTCTTAATGGTGTCATCATAGTTTATTTGTTGGATTTTGGAGAAATGATTGTAATTTCGGTACCTACATAAAGTCGTGCATTCCATTAAAAGGATTAGCCCCGCTTGCACCAAATTCTTGAATACGTTTAAGAATGACGTTTGACGTTTTTTTGTATGAAGTTTTTTTGTTTAAGTATCAGCTTACATGCGACTAAGAATTTGGTGCAAGCCCCTTATTTTAAATTTTTTGTTTTGTTATGTGTATAGGATAGGTACCTATAACGCCTCGTTGTTGTAAATGGCGTGCCATACGGGAGTCCATAAGTAGTCCAGCGGACTGCAATTGTCTCATGATGACGAACACGCCGCTATTCGGGGTCTGCAGGGGGCTGATTTTAACCACATCATCATTTGCCATTGTGAAAACAAAGAGGACGTAGCTCGCGTCTATAATTAAACTAGATAAGTAGATACTTTATCCTGAAACTGAATAAGAATAATGCACGATTTAATTCATTGAGGGCAAAAATAGATTAAACTACAATTAACAAGCTCGAATCAAACTACTACCGTGTTTATCGTTGTTCACAATTCGCACAGCCGTTTCTACATACCCACTTACAACTATACCTGTTCGTTCGAAATCGGTATAACCAAGTGTTACTCACTGATTTCAGAGCCCCGTAGGTAGACCGTTAACCTACCTCCATGACCTCCATCCATAAACTCGAATTTCGTGTCACCTACATTCGTGACATTATGCCCGAGCCTGTGGGATGAGAAGCGATAATATGCCGTTTGGAAAAACCGTAAACATCGAATAACAATCCATCGTTGACACCTCGTCAACTGTCTTATAAGTCGAATGTTTGATTCATCGATTGCTCAATGTTACGAAGAACATTTGATCGACTCTACATTTCCTCGAAATACTTTTTACCGTAGCTGCGAAGGTAAATTTCATCGAGGAACATTTGATATAATTATTTATCGAATGTAAATGGTATGGTATGGTAAATTTTAGCAAATATTTGCTCTAAGCTCGTTCATCGTTCATTTTGAAAAAAAAACACCTGAACAATAAATGATGTATCCATAAAATTAATAGCGTCGGTGGCCGGGTGGTTGAGTATCCGACTCGTAAGTGAGAGGTACCGGGTTCGAATCCCGTTGCAGCCATGTACCAATGACTCTTTTCTGAGTTATGTACATTAGTTGAATTCTAACCGATGCTCTTACGGTGAGGGAATACATCGTGATGAAACCTGTAAATTCAGGCAACTAAATTTGTAACCATGATCCAATCTGGTCAGAAACCTCTGGTAGCAGGGTCACGGAGGTAAGATGGTAGTCGCTCCACTGTAATTACCTGATCGCTAAATCCTGGATCACGATCAAGGCGGACCCCGGGCCCTCGTCCGCGAGAGCACAATCGGGACATTGACGCTAAGATGATTATTTTTATCCATAAAATGCGATATCGATTTAAAAAACTTCGATCGTTTCACCGTCGCGCGTCGTTCGGATATTACTCGATGATATGAATTATTGGTGAAATGTAATATCGACCCACAATATTCACACCGTCAATTAAAAAAACATTCGATGAAATGAACCATCGGAGTAATTACATTAATTTAATTAAGGCATCGCTTAAAGAATAATCGACGAGGTGGCATCGATGAATTGTAATTCGATGTAACGCTTCTCGAAATTCCATACCTATTGAATCCATATTTTGGTCCAGTGAAACTTCTCATAATTTAAATACGTTAGTTAAGTTGTGACGTTAGTAAATATGTACGTTAACACACCTAATTTACATGCGTATTCATTATTTTTGTACGTTTAATACCAATTTAGGTCACAATAAAGATTTCATCAAAAGTAAGATCCGTCACATAAACGAGTAATCTAAATTTTTTGCAGAGTTTCTAAGTCAATCGTTATGGTCCGCGGTCAAGGTATCGATGCTTGATACACTTTCTGTATCAGATTTACTAGCAACCTACACGGATATAATATGTATATGTATGAGTTATAACTGAGATTCATTAATTGAGTTACTATGTTCTTAGCTACTAAAAACAAATAATTTATTACTAATCATAATTGTACTTATACAGGATGCCAATCGACTTCCGAGACTGTTAACTTATTATTATTTATATAAAAGTTAAACTTCTAAATAACAGCGTCAATATATTTGTTTTCAATTTGTTATGACACAAATTGATTACGAATACTTTACGGTTTCATTATTAGTTACCACAGACATTGAAATGATGCCGACTATTTTGTGCTGCTATACGTTAGTATATTAAGACTTTGGCCATTGAAGTGTTTTGTCATGCATGGCCTATTTACAATACAATTACAATATTGTTGTTTTCAACTTGTAGCTGTTTACAAACATCTTCCAAAGATGGTATTGAACCAATTTCCATGAAATAAATGGTCTTCCACGAAAACTAGCATAAATTTTTCGGTATATTGCTAGGCAATAAAAAAAATGACGCAACTTTCTCTATTATCTAATGGTAACAACCAGATAAATGGGTGCATTTCGGGAAGAAGAACCATGAAAATAGGATAAATGCAGTAGAAATGAGTGTTAAGAAGGATGGAAGGAGTGTCAATGAAAGACAAAATACGGAATAGTGTATAGCTAGTGCCAAATAAGAAGAGACTTGGCGGGTCACGTGGTTCGACTTGCGCTGCATACGATTACCTGCGCGAAATCCCCTCCACTGCCATTTGACAAGTCTCTTCTTTCGTGATGCGGGTTATAATTAGGAAGTGCTTTCTAAGACGGGTAAATAGAAGACTAGAATAGAGAAAGGAATGCAATGCTAAGTTGATTTGGACATGCAGAGAGGATGAATGAGAGGAAACTAACGGAAAAAGCGTCTTCGTTTGTGTATTTTAAACGCTGTCTCGGGAAGCATACATCTGTCATACAACCATTACGTCTAAACGTATCAAAACTTTTGACAAAGTGATTCCGACAGGGAGATCATAATTCGTTTGTGAGTTTCGAAGCCACACACAATTAAATCATACTTAGGATTCCCATGACATTAAATTCGTTATTTTTCAACTAGGTACCTTTGTCTCATCTAGGCATTTATGTCTGCTACGGCCTACGCTTTCATTCTTGTATGTAATTAAGTGATTATAACACATGCGAATCAATGCGATGCAGTCTGCCTGCAGTCTATCGCGACGCGTCAAATACACTTTTACTAAGAATAAATTATGCATAACGTAACTCTACTATTGTGTGCGCACACAATATTTACATAAGCGCGTACATTTAATTAGAATAAAATCCATAATAATCAACTATAGAATGGATCTCGAAAGTTAAAGAAGCGATTACTTAATAATCAAAGTAAAAGGTTCATTTAAAGAAATCAAAATGTGATAAGTCAATAGAAGTGCTATGCAAGTCAATAGAAGGCCTCAAGACCGCCTGTCACACGATCATGGTTGCACGAGCGTTACCAATCAGGACAGTGCCTAAACCTTAGGAGCCTGGAGATTGTCTCCTTTACTAATGTGAAGGAGGCTCATGGCCAGCAGTGGACTGTTATGGACTGTCGATATGTTAGTTACGGACAATAAATAATAAAAATGAAATAATTTTTCGATTAATTTTCCATGTCATATTGTATGAATCGTGTGTAGGTCTCCATTAAGTATATTAAACAAAACTATATAAATTTAAAATTAATAGCTTTAATAAATAATTGATGTTTATTTAACAGAAAATGACACCGAAAGGATTCCTGGTTGTCGCGGTCGTGGTCAGCTTGTCTCTGACGGCAGCGTTAGTTCCTGGGTCGCACTCGGCCAATGAGATCAACGACGCCCAAAAGAAGAGGTCGACGTTCGTAGGGGGCTCGCTGTACCCTCAGGCCACGGAGACTAGGGACCTGCGAAGGCTCGACGGTATATGGAACTTCAGACTGTCACCTGTGGACGACCCGGAGTACGGTTTCCGGCATGGCTGGAACTTGCAAGATCTTCATTTGGTAAGTTCGCTGTGTGCGGTGCTCCTAATATCTGCGGGCTATCGTGTAAAGCTCGTACGGAGCCGATGGATACAAGAGACACGAAGTCGATCGGTGTGGAAGGCACGGTGGAGGCCTATCATGGGCGTAGGAAGGGGGGGGGGGGGGGCCCACACCAGAATGGTCTGGTGCCCACCCCAGGATATAAAGAACTTCATACAAACATAATTTAAATTAAATACAACCCAGGAATCCTCAGGGGCCAGATACGCTAATGAGGCCTATGTTCATCAGTAGACTTTTGCGGCTAAGTTGGTTATAATGACATGTAAAGGCCCGTGTTTTGTTACAAAAACATATTGCAAGTTACAGGTAACTTGAACTTGTTTGCACTTCCACTTAATATGCTGGTCGATTTTCCTTTTTTCCTTGTGAACACAAGTGGCTAAAAAATAGAATTCTTATTAAATTAATATTATTCAAATAACAATACAAAAGTTAACACGGTAACACTAGACTAGCCCAAAAAGACTATCTTTGCCAATGTTGGAGCAAAGTCAATACAGGAACTGTGTCATAATAATAATATGGCCTTGGGGCATATTTATCACCTATGTAAGTCAAAACCAGTGTGTTTTACAACTAGGTCTTATGACTGACTGGTTGCTTAAAACTGAGGACCGTACTCTTAAAGTGCCTTGCCATGCCTTGCCGATGATTAATTTTTTTACCACAATTCAATATAACGACAGCATAGTTCATAAATTTAATCACAAGATAGTACCTACTACTGACTTTGGTGCCTACTTTCTTCTTTTGATATCTAAGTAGGTACTACCTACTTACGATTGACGATTCTATATCAACGACGTTTTACGAGCCAAACCTTTTCAAGGCCCGAGCCATTTCATTCCAAGGAGATATTTTCGGGCACCACACCGTGTCATTGTACTAAATGTTTGCGTGTCTTAAGAAACCACGAAACTGGTTCTCACCGGAATATTGTTAATTTTCGATTATTTCTTTTTGTGTTCCCATACGCTTGAAAATTTTATTTTAAAATAACTTTAGCGCGTGATTACTTTTGCAACCAAAACACATATCGACACGCATTTTTCTCAAAAACTCTCGCTTCTTCCACATTCAACCTTTTCATACATGATCGTCGGTTCAGGCAACTGGCCTGACCCTTCTTGCTACTCCAAGCCCTAAATATATCTACCAAGGTCACCAACATAGCCCGAAGGATTGCCCGGCTAATGCGGCAGTGGCCGCATATCTCGAAGAACAGATGGCCGATGGAGCAGTACATTTTCGAGTAGCGACCATGTACCGGAAGACGCAGCGCGAGTAGGATGTTCACGAGATGGACCGACGGCCTGGTAAAGATCGCAGGTACCAGTTGAATGCGGAAAGTACAGGACCGGCCTCTGTGGAGATCTCTGGAGGAGGCCTATGCCTAGCAGTCTTTCGGCTGATATGACGATGATGAAAATATCTATACATTAGCATTATCCCACATGACCTTAAAACCGTGTAGAAAATGTAGAAATCACCCGAAACCCTCCTGACATTCCTTCAGACGGGCCCAGTGGAGGCGATGCCGGTGCCATCGTCGTACAACGACGTGACGACGGAAACAGCGATGCGCGACCACGTGGGGCTGGCGTGGTACGACCGGCGCTTCTACGTACCGCGATGGTGGCTCTCTGACGGGCAGCGCGTCTGGCTGCGCTTCGGCAGCGTGCACTACGCCGCACAAGTCGTGAGTACCTTTGCTCTCCTACCTAGGGCCTTCACTATAAATAATATGAATATGAATATGAATATACTCCGGCTTGCGAACGTCACAGAAGTAGAGGCAAATCTTCAAACTTCGTAGGCGAAAAGCTGGACTTAGACCTCTTGTTCTGAATATAAGTGCGTAATACAAAAGATTGATGCAATTTCGAGTACTCGTTTGCTTTTCTCTAATATTAAAATATAGGAGAATGAAGCTCATGTCTATGTCAAGGCTCGTGGCTATGTCGAGAAGTTCATGGCTATACTTTGTACATATTGTTGAATACGCTGCTGGCACCTCACGGACCTATGTTTCGTTGAAAGATTTATTCGGAACTATCGGATAATTCGTATTGTCATTTTCGCATGATTGAAGAATTTACAACAAAAAAACAAAAACGTTTCGCAGTCAGTAAGCATAGCGGTGATTTAACTGTCTGTGAACAACCGGGGTTATTTCTTTCCAGTTTTTTGGAAATATTGAACTTGATTTTCTGTTCTTTATACGAATTTTTATATATAGGTATGCATGCACGTCACAGTGCTCCCATTCCACGAATCTCATGTAGGTATGTCGCGACCTTTTTTATTATTTCTCTTAACGTATTAGCGCCTTATATTTTCTTACCTATCTCAATAAATAAACAAGGTTTCCGTCAGACATATATTATTATATGCTTCATTGTAGACTGCAATCTAGACTTATCATGTGTGATAGCAGTCAAATAACTGATTATTAACTTTTACTGTAGGTAATACTATACTTTTTTAACATTTACTGTAAGTTATAGGTTACAGGTGCAAATTATCTACATCATGCAAGAACCCAGAGACATAGCAGTGGCAACCGGTCGCTCATTTGGGTAGAGCGAAAACCCTGTTCTTTGATTTGACACCCTCAATTGCGAGACAATTTAATTAAGTTTTTTAAGTTTTTTTTATTAATAATTCGACATTTAAATTACGTTCTATGTTAAAAGTACTAATCTAAAACAGTTCGGAAATCGAATTAACTAATTGAAATAATACTCAAAAATTTAAGTAAAAATAGCATCACAAATAGAATAAAACCGGCCATGACGTTTCGTGCCACGTGCAGAGTAGGTTTTCGTATAGTAGTGGCTTGTCAGAATATATATGTAGAGAGGGCTTTCTGTTACAATAAATACTTACAAAGTTGCAATGAAGTTAGATAATATTTTTTTCCATATTATTGAAATGTTTATTAATCCAACTAGATTTCATAAGTTTGTCAACCATTACATGTTAACTTCAACTAAATAATTTAACTCTATTAATATATTGGAAACGGAAAACTTTCTTTGGATAGCCGAAATTATTTCAAAAGCACCCCACACAATAGACTATACGCGAAAAAAATTCATCCCCGCTTTCGTGTAAAGAAGCTTTATATTACCCAAATAAGGGTATTTTTAAAAGATATCCATACCTAACTTATTCTCTCTAGTACCAAAAGTTTTTGAGATTATTCGCGGACGGACGGACAGACGGAGATGGCAAAACTATACGGTTCCTTGGTTTACTACTGAACCCTAAAAATAATCAAAATCAGTGCCTTGTGGGTGGGAGTATTCCCAGGATGCTGGTGGCGTTACTATGAGGACAAAACAAACAACAGATTATTAGATAGATAGAACAAATACAGATTATCTAATAGAAAACTATTTTTAAAATGTTTCCTAAAAATATCTCACGTATCAGGAACGTAAGATTATTGCTATAGAGGATCGATCTCTCCTAGTATAGATGTTTATATCGACGCGTTTTACGTATTTGGAGAAAACTAAAGTGTATTAATCAAGACTGCCATTCAGTTAATGAAGTTATATCATAAATTTATGCAGCCAGCTAAAACACTTTAGTATATATTCGCTGCGCTATCAACTATGACACGAACTATAACTTACTTGTTACATAACCCGACTTTCTTTTATGGAAAACATAGCAGAATAGCATGCTTGACTTATTTGTTCATAACTGGTTTACGACAAATCTAACACAAAGTAAAAGAAATTCAAGCGTCAGTCCTAGACATTATTTTATAACTAATATGTAAATCGCATCCGCTACATAATAACATTTGTTTTAATTAACATACAAATTAGGTAATATATATCCTGCTGTGTATCGTTGTAGAAGATCTTGTAATGATAAGCAAAATTATGTTCTCATTCAGCAGCGGGCGATTATTTATTGTTTTTTTTTGTAGCCTAAATAAGGAATAGCGAACAGAAGCTCTTAGAAACAAAAGACGTGTTCCTGACAAAAAAACAAGCTAATCGTACATGACCTTCGCTCGAATGTGCTACAGAATGTGACCGGTAGGTCAGACGGCACGTGATCCTATCAGAGTAGAGACTCGACATGAAGGGATCAATTCGATGATATCTACTGGTCATCATCATCTTGGCGTTAATTTCCCGGTTGTACTCTCGCGGATGAGGACCCAGGGCTGGTCTTGACCACGATCCAGGATTTGGCAGATCAGATAACTACAGTGGAGCGACTGCCATCTAACCTCCATGACCCTGCTACCAGGGGAACCTGACCATATTGGATCATGGTTACACATTCAGTCGCCTGAATGTGCAGATTTGATAGCGTTATTTTCCCTCACCGTAAGAACATCGGTAAGTATTCAAGTAATATATATAACTACATATAATACTTAAGAAGGAGACTAAGGTCCAACAGTGAAATTTTATGAGCTGATGGTGTGATGTGATCCTTGGTTTTGCTATAAGTTTCTTTCCCACACTCCAAAACTCCAGCCGATCCGTGGCCATGACACACTAGCTTCCGTCACTCTGACAGTGACCCAGTCTCACTAGATTGGACTGTTTATTAAATTCGATCAGCTATGTCATACTGTACGGCTGGCTGCCATACTGAGCCAAAAAGGGCGTGAAGAGCAGAGGTGCGTCGCCTGTCGCTAGGCAATTGCGCGGTCAATTGGACAATTTGACAACCGACACTACTGATCTAGTTCGAACGGACACGAGGCGAAACTCGATCGAATTATTCTTGAGGTTGTGGTAGATAGCAATTTCAATTGATTGTCGATAAAAAATTAACTCACTTATGTAATATGTTTATCCCTATTAATATGTAAATCACAAAAAAAATTATAATCATTTTTGCAATTCAGACAATATAGTGCTTGGTTAATGGATAAAACACCCAGACCCGTAACAGAAATTAAAAATTCGTCATTTCATATTCTGCCCGACTTGGAATCGAACCTGGGACCTCTGCGTGGCAGATCGGCTTGTTAACCAAGGTCGACAATATTAAATAGTTTGCCATAGAGTGTGATCTAACACTCCGTAGTAATCTCTATGCTCAATGCCGTTAAAAAATATAATAAAAGGAACAGTGACGTGATACGTCGCCATTTACGTTAATTAACGATATAGCATATATTGTAACTTAAGTACGTCATAGCCAACTATGCTGGCCTCACTCAGCACACTGTCTGAAAATATTTTTCTTCATAACGGTTATTCAATAAGTACTGTGATACTTAAATAATCATATTTATCATTATTTTAGTGGACAATAAGTATTAGCGTGACGACTAGAGAAACGACCGTGAAGGACACATAATAAATATTTGGTAAAAACAAAGCAACTCACCCGAATCTAATCTCGTTTCGCATTGCATATTGTAAGTAATTCTATACTAGTGCACGTATAGCCATGTGCCACGGCATTACGCAAGGTTGTGAAGTCATTTTTCCATACAAACAGTTGTGTTCATTCATAGTGCAGCGGAGTAGAGGGCAAGAATCACTGACCTCGCTTAACAGGCGACATTACTCAATCAGCTTCCTACTCTGTGCTCGCGTGGTGGACGTTCCCACATTGCGAACGCGTATAATCTTATTTGTACTAGTTTCGACTACTGGTTACAGGTTACATTCGTGCTTTTCGGATTATAAATTGATTTCGACATTATTATTTCGGTTCATTAATATTATTATATTTTTTGTTCTCTTCCCAACGTCGTAATCAACTTCTTGGGGTTTTGCCTCTGGTGTTTGTGTATAATATATCATTCCGTTGGATGGCGAAATGGCTAGAGTGGTTAGACTCGTAAGCGAAATGTACAGAGTTCAATCTAAAATTCGAGAGCAATACATCGAGGGAAAACATCGTGAGGAAACCTGGCAACTGAATGTAACCATTATATAGAATATGGTAAATTTTCCATGTTAACAGCGTTAGAAGGTCAGATGGGAGTCACTCTACTGTAATTGTACAATTGTACTATTACTGTACCTACCTGATTTTCCAAATCCGGGATTATAATCAAGGCGGACCACGGACCCTCGCGCGAGAGAATAACCGGGATATTGACGCCATGATGATTATTATATAATTCCGTTGTTTAAATGGCACTCGTGATAATTATTTTAGGTATATATTTTCACATCTGCCCAAATGTAGAGAACACTGTAATAATAATAATGTAATTCCTGTATCATGTGTAAATACCAACCAATAAAAGCTACCCAATTTCCAACCATAGGCACTTTAATTGCTTATTACTTTATCCTTGAGGCGCCATGATTGGGATCATCTTCAATCCTATTTGACTCATTCAGCCTAATTTGGCCTTGTTAAAACTGTCGTAATTTGGACGAGGATTTTGTCAATTGTTTTGGGTTTTCGGTGGTTGTTTCGTATTACAAGTATTGTAATACGATACAACAACCCGTAGGCTCAATTAAGTTTTCTTTTCTTTTGTGAGTGGAACTAACAATAGAGCCCTTCATGTGCCTTTTTCGTACATTTCCATATTGGAGGCAATATTCGCCACATTAATTATATCCTAAGTAGTCGCACTATATACTGTGAAGGCGCCATATGTTAGGTTAAAGTCACCAAAGAGAAAAGTGACTTTAATGTATCTGAAAAACAGGATGTGAAGCCGACCGGCTTTTTTTACTTATAGAACGTACACAAGGGGATTTGTAAGTATTATCGCTACGAAAAGTCGAAGTTTAGGTCACACAAAGTTTAATGCCAGGTTGCGCAAGGGCAGACCAACGTTTTGTGGGTCTCATCAACGTCAACTATCGCTACAAAGTGGAATGTTTCTTGTACTCGATAACCTAGGATAACCTACGCGACCCTGACAGTCGGTTTTGTATTTTTTCTATCGGATTACTACTAAAACTTACTTGACTTGTTATTGGGACAACCGTCGAGATTGTCAGACAATCACTTGTCATTGATACAGTACAGAGAAATTAACTTTGTTGTTCATGTAGGTAGAAACACCCGGATATTCCATTGCATCGGTTCGCCACCCTTACTAATACTCTTATCCTTGGAATGTAAAATATGGTTCAGGTTTCCCATAATTAAGCGTGTAGGCAAAGAGTTAAGATCTTGATTAATATTCCTATTAATATCATGATCTTAATTCATTAGCACGCTTCCTAATTTTTTGCTGTTTATGATTAAGCGAGACGTCATTCATGTGGTCCGCTTCATGTGAAGCAATTATCAGACTACCTACATTGTTTCCCGTTTCCCTTTCATTTATAAGTATCTCAGTAGTGATATAATCGGTACAGTGTTTCGAACAAGGTTTCTTTAATAATAAATCTCTGTTAAGTTGGGTTCGTATTCTAAAGTTGTAAACGGATAGCTGATCACATTTATGTTCATACAGTGATTGCTCAAAATATAACAAATCTACCCAGATATATGTGTAGAAGGAACAATCACTTGACAAAGCCATAAAAAAGCAAAAGGTAGGCATAGGTATGGCCGGAATCCATTTCATACTCTCTACAACTAAATAGGTACCTACTTGTACGTGTAAAACTACTTAACTATTTATGTTAATATGCTTGGGTAGTTACCCACTTACGTTGGTATATTTTGCAACGGCTCTTATATTCGGTATTCCTTTTTTATTTCGCAAATGAATTCCGAACATGTCGACCGAACTCACTGCGGGCGGCATGGCGATAATGTGATGTGTATCTATGTCAAAGGGAGTTGCGGAACTTCATTATTTTGTATTGGGAAAATAGCATAGCTCAAATTTTTTACATAACCCTGTAATAGTGGGATACCGGTAACAGTCAACGATATGGTTAAGTTTTACGGAAGTTAAGTCGCGTTGAGTTGCGTTTCCAATGAGTGTCGTGCCACATCACTATCGACGCGCCGAAACCGTCCACGCGTTTGGCTTTCGAAATGACGTAGGAATTGCCCCTGGAGGCGCATCCATAAGTTACGAGATGTTACTCGTGTTGCTTACAAAGACCTTGTATTGTAGACTGTAGTCCCTCAAGTTGTCACTGTTTTCATCTTTTGGCGTAAATGTCCCGGTTGCGCCCACGCGCACGTGGGCCCGGGGTCCGCCTAAACCATGATCCAGGATTTGGCAGATCTGGTAATTACAATGAAGCGACTGCCATTTGACCTTCGAAACCCTGCTACCAGGGTTCGAGACCCTGACCCGGGAAACCCTCAAGTTGTTACTGTATGAGGTAATTACTTTCAACAAACGGTTAGATAAGTCTGTGCTAGACACCCACATGGACTCCTCGGGCCCAACAGTATCTATCACAGCTTACATCATGGTTGGCTATCCTACTTTTCTTCTTTCGAATTGTACTGGAATAGGGTTGCCAGAGCAGCCTTAGTACTAACCGCGACATTAACCTGTGGCTGCTGCTAGGATCTCGCGTGGCAAAGCCCACCAAATTGCCTCCTAAGAGACACTGTCAGACGCTCCCTGCCGATCAAGAAATGCGAAATGCAGGGGTAGATTTCCACTGCAGTAGATCTCCTGTAGCTTTCTCAAGGCAAAGATTAGATTCAACCTGGCCGGCTAGGCATTCCGATAAGGAGCATTCCTGGCGATCTCTCTGCTCTACAATACGTTTGAGCAGCTTCATTGTATGGATCGTAAGTTTGATACGTCTATAGTAGCCACAATAATGTATTATATATTAGGTGTTACGCTCTCGGAAACCCAGTGGGGCGTGGCCGTAGTAATAAGTTTATCGCTCTCATTAAACACAACCCGCTCGCAGCTGGATCCACCGATAACCCAGAATTGAGTCATGTTGTGTATACACAAACACTTCATGATAGGAAAAACACACTTCCAGTCGGTTTAATCGTGTATTTAAGATCTTCAATTGAGTGAGTAAAAAAAATTCCTACCAAAACATTTTATGTAAATCATTCCAAATCAAATCAAAATTTCTTTATTGATTAGGACATTAAATATCTCTTTCAATCGTCAAAAAGGAGGGGGGTAGGAAAGTAGGAAGGAAACACACAGTGACACGCTGACCGCCCTATGTCTGTAGATAAACGTATCCCTCGCCAACCACAACCGAACCGGGCTCGACAATGCCAGACAGAGCCGGAACGCTATATTATATTATATACTCGTAGGTATGTCTAGTATAATTAAGAAAAACCACCTCAAACTACAGCAAGAGTAAGCCAGTCCACCAAGGCAGCACCCGTTCACGAGTATAACGCAGGGCCCAGCCATCGTCCAATTCAACCATATTTGAGGGAAAAGAGCGACCCGGCCCCCACGCCACCGCCAGACAGACTTTTAAGTGAGCGTGCATCACACATGCTGCATGTGATAGGTAGTTGCTCCCACCCTACTCTATCCTATCCCTACCCTATCGCTACCTTACCCCTACCCTATCCTACCATTGCCTTAACCCTACCCTACCACTACCTTACCCCTACCCTACCACTATCTTACCCCGACCCTACCTACTGTAATATTGGTTGTAGCCTTGTAATAATGTACTTATATTTTACATGTAATTAACTGCTGTTAAACTGTGAAATGAACTAATAAATAAATAAATAAATAAATCTCATAACGGTTTAACCAAGAAAAGTTACCGTATCTTATGAAGAGCCAAGCTCTTAACTTTACATACCCTACATTTTGGTCAGAAAGTATGGAAACGTAGCTCTGATACAGCTTCTCGATTATGTATAAAAATTCTAGCCTGCATACCAAAATACAACTTCCTATTTGCTTCAGGACTGCCCTATAGGTTGTATTTATATACAGACCTGCACCCTCCTTTTTAGGGGGTTGGAGGTGAACAGATTGTTACAGATTTGTTTATTTTTATATTATAGCCTGCGTACCAAATTTTAACTTCCTAATACTTATGGCAGTACCCTACTAAAGTATTTGATGAGAAGTCAGTCAGTGTCGAAATTGACGTTTTGTAGGTGCTAATAAAAACCTAACGCATATCTAGCATTATCTAGACCTAAGATATCAGGGTATAAAAATTCGACGAAACGCTTCGTTGAGCATGTCATTTCGACACGTCGACACCACCCAGAGTTGACGGAGCTTTAACACAACGCTAACCTAACCTAACCAAACTGGAACTCTCCATATCAACATTAAAATGATCTACCTTAGTTCATTCCTTAGTACTTACGATCGACCCATTCGACAATTGGCCCACGACATACCTGGATACAGGTGGGATACGGAATCTGATAAAGTCTAATACCTAATTATAATAAAATAACTACCGGTAGAGGATCTCTAGAGGTTTCGAAGTGCATCCATTGTCAGGGCGCACCATATGTGTTTGTATTCCTACATAACTACCACATTACTAATTTACTTACTGCACTGGCTCAGCGACTCAAAGTGGATCTTCACCACAGACCAGAGAGACCAGAGATCGCCACCTCTTTCTATTCTGCGCTATCTCCTGTAAATCGAAAATGCCCAGTGCGTGTGTTAGATAGGGTGTATAGAGTGTACAGATCTCGCGTGTGAATTTAAGTATTTAGAAGATATTAATGATGGTGGTCTAGTATTTTATCGTAAACTAAGGGTGGAAAGCTTAATGAAATAAAAATAGGGCACATTAGTTAAATATAAATAGCTATTTATTCCAGACAGGAAAAGCATATTTAAACACACATATTGGATCAAATTAGATAAGTTATTATATCATAGGATAGGCAATCATAGCAAACAAAGATACATTGGAAATATAACAATATATTCTGAACATAATAATACATGGCAAAATACAAAATCCCTAAAAATAGGACAATAGTATTAGGTATGATTCAATCAATAACCGATTATATAGATGAATAAAACTAATACAAAATATAAAGCAACAATAAAACAATGCAAGTTTGTACTTAACTCTGTGCCGGGTCTGGAGCAACAAGGCCCTCCCAGTCTCTCGACTGGGTTTATATAACCAACATTCAAACGGAAGTTAGAAGCCGTTACATTTCAACCAATGACAGCACGTTATAATAATTCTAATTAACTATGAAATATTGTGCAAAGATAATAACCAAATTCATCGAAATAGTTCTTAAAACTATTTTAAATAATTATAAGATACATTAAATATTTGGAAACCAAACTTTTAGTTAATTAGTACTGAATGTGCTCATTACGATAGTTTTACTTTTAAATAACAATTAAAAATAGACTATAATACCATATAATATAACACGTGCAAGTCTTTTAGGACTTCATTCATCCAGCTATATCTGAGTCGCCCAACCGATCGTTGTTCTCTAGGCCGACCCACGTATCCCGACCCACGACCCTCCCTCCTTACGGCGAGATCCTTTCCCATCTTCTCCACGTGGCATCCGTATGCATCCCTGCGGACTTGACTAAATATTAGGTTCGGAAATAAGCTGTTCTACCTCCTTGTTCTCTTCCTCTTCCACATGCCGTCTTCTACCTTTGGTGGCCCTAGAATCAACCGAAAGATGTTCCGTTCAGCTACCAATAACTTGTTCTGCTCTTTTTGTGTCAGTGTCCACCAAGCCTCCATATATCACACCTACATATAGACCACCATTGCTCCTGCTTTAGATGTCACGCTATCATTTACCTATCTGTGGTTAAAAATCGATGTAAACTTAAAGAATATAAGACATCCCTCGTGTAAAATTAAAAAATGTTGCCTATGTCCTTCCGCGTTGCTATCGTTTTAACCAAATATATTCAGCGGTTTAGATATGAAAACTAGGCAGACCGAGTTTGCGAATAAGTACCTACATCATATTTGTTTGGATTTCGTTTTTCTGCCAGGGATACCTGCAGCTCTACATTTTCGTGACTTGAAACCGTCGTGCCTATGCAAATCGGATGTAACGGGCGACAGCTACCGCGTTCCATCCGCTGGATTAGCTCATCTGTGAACTAAATTTTGTGTATAAAGCCTGAAGCAAGCATCTGAAGAACGTCGTGGTTTCTGTCCCCAGTGGGTGAACGGGCAGCTAGTGATGTCGCACGAGATCGGGCACCTTCCGTTCGAGGCGGAGGTCACGTCCGCGCTGCTCGCCGGCCGCAGCAACCTGCTCACGGTCGCCGTCGACAACGTGCTGCTCTCCACCACCATACCACAAGGAGCTGTCACCGGGTAAGTCTTTATTTTCGTAAAGGTTTTTACGGGGTTGGCAACGCGTGGGTGATGCCCCTGGTATAGCAAACGTCCATAGGCTGCGGTGACAGCTTACCATCAGGCAGGCCGTAAGCTTGTTTGCCACCTTGGTGGTATAAAAAAACTAGCTTTTCCCGTGATGTCGTCAGTTTAAAATTTTGTTATAACATCCCAGACCCGTTCTTGCGGGAACCACGTTGAATTTCGTTATTAATTATAACTATGTGCTATTCTTGCCTGTACCGTTCAGTAGTTTTTGCGTAAAGGATTTGTTGGATTGGATCTCTCTTCGTAGTTCTTCTTCTAGCGTAGCTTCTACTAATCTCAAACAGCAAATGTTCGACTGGTATTAGGTGCTACTATATAATTGATTGAATGAGTTGTTGAACCTTAGTTCTGGTGTGTAACATTTTTCTTTCTGGTTTCAGTTCAACTATAAGCCAAGCCACTCCCTGGGCTCGCACTCCCTATTTCCCTTCAACATTTTGTATATCATATCTAAAATGCACATGCTAGTATGTTTAACGAAGAATTTTACGATACGAAGTGCCAATCTTATCATGTAGATACCTGTATACAGGATAATATGAGAATAGTAGGTATTAAAATGTCGAATGCTAACCGATTCTCTTACGGCGAGGGCAACATCGTGATGAAACCTGCACATTCAGGCGGCTGAATATGTAACCATGATCCAATCTGGTCAGGTTCCCTTAGTCTAGTCAAATGGAAATCGCTCCATTCTGCCAAATCCTGCCCTCGTTCACGAGAGCACAACCGGAACATTAACATCAAGATAACTAGGTATTACAATGTCACGTGAATGCCACTTTATAATTAATTTATCCTTATCGCTTTAAGGATTACTATTCAGCACAGAAAAATAAACTGCAATATTTTATTTCCTCACTCGTGTTTTACCAAAATAGAACCTATTTTGGTAAAACCCGAGTGTATATTTATGTATAAAAAGGTACAAGTTCTCTTAATTGTACGGGTTAACGAGCCCAAGATAATATTTGAGTTGACTGAACGCAGATGTTTTTCAAATTTACATCCGCAAACTATTCATCAAATCAAGCTATCCGTTGCATTGCATGAAATATTATTATTCAAGCAACGAATCCCTAACGACACGGATTCCGAATTCAACAGAACCCGGTGTCCAGTGGGCTCAAAATATACGAACACATTCATTATTCATGTCGCTACATTCTATTTTACGTTAGTTCAAACGAGTAGTAACTGATTTATGACTGTGTGAAATATTTTAATCTAGGTACAAGGAAATACCTGTCTGAGTGTTACCTTTTTCTTGTTAAAGCGTCTTGTGCAAATCTCCGTTTCAATTACTATTTCCTCTGACGAGTTAGGAGTTCTAGAAGTAAAACACGAGCTTCTAGTTAAACACTTGACTTTATTTAGGCTTACCCGCATTGGTACATGGCGGTAGTTTAAACTTATAATGTATACAACACCGGCAGAAACACAATATTATTTTAAATAGTATTGTTTAGCTACAGTATTCTAAAATGTGGGGTACTTCCCCAGTCGTGCGGCTCCCATTCGAACGGGATTCCCCGTTATGCCCTACCTCTCTTAAAAGTACTTATGACACACTTCTAATTTATGCATGCTGCACCAATTATACGTAGATATTAAACTAATAATAAGTATGTAATTATATTTCCAGAGATAAAGAGTACCCAGTGCAAACTTTCACGTTCGATTTCTTCAACTACGCCGGCATCCACCGCTCAGTGTACCTGTACTCGACTCCCCAAGTCTACATTCATGACGTCATTGTCAACACGGATATCCAGGGTCATACAGGTAATAGAAAAATCAGCTCTTCAACATGCAATACCACCTATTGAAATAATGTTATTCTCCGACAAATTCCTGAAATCCAAGACACACGTATCTGATCTAATTTGGTTTCAGAAGTTTCAATATGTCCAGAGACGATCTTTTAAAATTAAAGTATATGAATAAATTTTCAGGATTCGTAGTATACAACGTCTCACACAAAGGCTCGGTCGATGACAGCATAAGGTGTCTGGTGGAGGTCCTGGATCGCAACAACACCAGAGTGGGAGCGCTCAACGAATGCGCCAACGTTGTGGACGTGCCCAATGCCAATCTCTGGTGGCCGTATCTTATGCACTCCGACCCTGGATATCTGTACACTTTCAAGGTAAATGCCAAATTGTGATAGAGAGTAACTGCAAATGAAAAAGTTTCAATAAATCTACAATACGTTATGTATTCACAAATGATGGTGTTATCGAATATATATTAGAGAATAATCCCCGCTCAACCCATCAATTATCAAATTCGATGACTGACGGACTAACCGAGTCACCTCGTCTATCAAGGATATACATGCTGTCAAGCCGTATTGGAGGTCACGAAACATAATACCACCATGCAATAGAAGGGCTATTAGTCGTTCTTTTAAGTTTTAAGTGAAGTCGAGTTATTCAGTTTTAAGCATGAACTTGCCATTATCATAGACCAATATAATACTATATTGATCTATGATATTATCGCACATGTAATTCGCATACTTCTGATTTCTTTTTTATCTTTTCAGGCTACCATCCTCAACGACCAATCTGAAGTCTTAGACACGTACAGTGTCAGAATCGGCTTCCGTACGATCACCTGGAGCAACACCACGGTGTACATTAACGATAAACCCTTGTATTTTAGAGGATTCGGAATGCACGAGGATTCTGATGTAAGTGTTTTTTTTAATACGTGTCCTATCCGCATAGAGTTTGTTGTTGCTTGAATGCCTACCGAAAAGCGCCAAAATAATTTGTGAGAATATTTTGTGAAAATGGCTAGGTAGATATCAAGTGACTACATCGTTGAATACTGATAAGTATTTGATCCTGCTTACTTAGACAACAATACACAAGATAACAAAAAATTTAACTGAAGGTAGACTGCAAACTATGCTGACATACAACTTGTATGTGCCTTATCCTTTTCTCCGGGACACAAGAACCGACTTAAGTAATGTCGCGTGGAAGCGACGATAATATCCAAGGACACCCAAGCCTTGACAGAACCGTATAATCTACTGGTTAACTTTTCGAAACGCCGGTACCTCACACGAAATTTACTTTCCTGTCGTTCTATTCCCCAGTTTCGCGGAAAAGGCTGGGATCAGGTACTTTGGACGAAGAATTTCAACCTACTACAGTGGGTGGGCGCCAACGCGTTCCGCACTTCGCACTACCCCTACGCCGAGGAAATCTACCAGATGGCCGACGAGCGCGGAATCATGATCATCGATGAGTGTCCTAGCGGCGACACCGAGTGAGTGACACACACACATACACATACACACATACGCGCGCGCGCACACACACATACGCACTCACACACATATGTAAGCACTCACGCTTTTCTGAAATATTGATTTTATCTGTGGGAGGAGCCTGGAGATTTGTAGTAAAGGTATACAGCCTTTTTCAGACTCCAGATTCGCACGAAGGCTGTTTATGTTAGTATCTTTGTATTGATTAATATCGAAATAATGTAACCTGTGTGAACTAATAAATCAAATATTTATTTATTTTGTTCTTTCATACCTAACTCATAAACATACCCATACACGTAACAAAAACGGTGTTGGACCAATCAAAGACAATCAGAAACTTTTGGAGCGCGAAGATGCATATTTTTTTGAGAAACTTATTTTTTGGTGGATTAAAGTCTAGTGAACCAACCTTAAACTGATTATCTTTTGCAGCATTTTCACCACCCAACTCCTGAAGAACCACAAGCAGTCCCTGACGGAGCTGATCCACCGCGACAAGAACCACCCCAGCGTGGTGATGTGGTCCATCGCCAACGAGCCCCGGACCCAAAAATACACCGCCGACACATATTTCGGGTACCCCAAAGAAAATTTATTAACCCAAATATACTAGGCAGCAGAAAGAAAATAATATTGGGTCCTTTACCTATGAAATAGGCGTCTTTTTTGCAAGTATATATTTGCTTATATATTTTTAATTGACGACATAACATATAAAAATTAATACTTGATTTCGAAAATAGAGTATATTAAGATAGCCATAAGTCTCTAAAATTTAATATAAAATATTTTTTTATTATTTTTATAAGCGTTTGAAAATACCCCTTTTCAGTTGTCGTCAATTTTGATTTTGATTTTCAATCAATATAATTTTATGAACAGAGTAGTTATCTCAATAAAATGGTATGCACCAGTTAGCTTAATGTTGTCTGATTGTACCAACAAAGTCTCATTGTAATCGGATTTGCCGTTTCCAAGTAATCGAAAAGTTTCCGTCACATACTCCATACAAAACGCCAATGTCATAGATAAGGACCTAACATAATATAGATACTTACCAAACTATTTAAAAGATAATTAACAACTCAACTTAATTTGCAGGGAGGTAGTGAAGCATGTTAAATCAATGGATCTGTCAAGACCGGTTACTATTGCCATAGCTCAAGCCGTTAACGACGATAAAGCTGTAAGTTTTACATATCATATTATTAAGTGTTTTGCTTTTATATTTCATTATCAGCTTTCCTACTCCCTTGAGTCTTGAGCGGTGAAGAAACAGTGACATTAATGTATCGCTACCCGCATTGGCGTATCTAGGCCTTTTTTCCAGGGTGGCCCCTGAGGTGGCCGATGAAGCCAAGTCGATCGATCGCCAATGTACAGTCATTGAGCCAGGCGCGGATCCAAGATTTGGTTAAGGGGGGAGGGGGGGGGGGGGGGGGGGGGCAAATGTCAAAATCAATAATCATCCTACGTATTCGCTACTCAACATGTGGTTGAACGAGCGGATTTTTGATATATTTTAATAGATGATAGATTTTTTAACCTGAGGGAGAACAACGAATGTATGAGCAAGCGGAGCGAGCTCGAAATTTTTGACATTTTAGTAAACAAAATTATGATTCTGAAAGTCATACTTTGTGCGTCAATTTTTAACACTTGGAAGTCAGACTTCAGTCTGTGTTTTGGTGAATCGCAGCCACAAAACTTAGAGACCAACCAATAATAAAAATTACCGTGAACGTCAAACCACATTAAGGGGTCAGTTTTGACACTGTCTAAGTTCCCTTTTTGGTCTCCGCATCTCAACCTCATAACTGGCCTTTAGGCTAATTACGTAACTCTGTTGCCAACAATTATCTGATTTCAATGATTGAAATTGTTACTTTTGGGATTACGTATGTTTGATTTAACAGTTTCAGTTTATTGCAATGAAACTGTCAGAAACTGAACCCATGAAATAGGTGATACGGAGTCGCAAAAGTAATAATTTCAATCATTTGAATCGATAATTTTTGGGAATAGCGGTACGTAATTAGCCTACTGAGCCCGTGGGCGGCCCAAGAAGCGATGGATTGACATCGCTGAGTCGGATGCGAGAGCCAACGGCTTACGACGCGAGGATGCCGAAGACCGGGCGAAGTGGAGAAGAACTTGTAGGAAAGCGGACCCTGGCAGAGGCCGGGATAAGCGCTAGGACGATAATGATGAATTAGCCCACTAAGATCACCATGGCTCAGCTTTCTGTGATTTTCAGGGGCAGCACCTAGACGTGATAATGTTCAACCGGTACAACGGGTGGTACCAAGATACGGGTATCCTAAGAAACATCCAGCGCAACGTGGTCCGTGACGCCACCGCTTGGCACCAGAAATACAATAAGCCGGTACTCATGTCGGAGTATGGCGCGGACACCCTGGCTGGGTTACACTCGGTGAGGATACGTTTGTAACTAAATTAAACTGCTAGTCTTCCCTTTCCCTCCCTAGTCCTGAAGTCATTTCTTTGCATTCCTTTGCCCCAAAGTAAGCAAAGCAAAGCTTGGGTTTTAGATAACTGATAAACTGCTTAGATACTTTTTTTCAAATACATACTTATTATACATACTACACCCATACCCGTAACAGAAATTAAAATTCATCATTCCAATTTCTGCTCGACAGGGAATCGAACCCGGGACCTTTGCAAACATTACATTACATATAGGTTTTAAGACTTTCGTGGTTAATCACTACACATAACACATAGTGGTAACAAACCCGATAATATGTGTAGTGAAAGTATTACATTACATTATAAAGCATTATAATTATTCATTAATTGTGCACGTCGTATCTGCATTTCTTAGCTAAACATTTCCTTTCTGAAGGCCTGCTGGAAGAAATTTCTTTTAGAAATAAGTAGTGGCTGTTGTGTCAGTTATATCTTTTTTATAACTCTGTATTTCTTTATTGTGTGCAATAAATCGTTAAATAAATAAATTGTCTATTGTCACAGCTACCCGAGTACGTATGGTCCGAAGAGTACCAGGTGGCTGTATTCTCAGAGCACTTCAAGGCGTTCGACCAACTTCGCGCCGCGGGATTCTTTGTGGGAGAACTGATTTGGAACTTCGCAGACTTTAAGACGACGCAAAGTAAGTCTTACTTATTTAATCATATTTAAAACCAATCTAAGCCGCTGTCCTAATTGGCAGCGGTGAGATCATGATCGTACAGCGGACGTTGCCCGAAAAATAGCACATCATATAACCGCCCGTCATACGACTGTTGCCAATTTATTTAGCACAGCGTCTAAGAAAGCCCATATTGTGATCGCCCTGTAAGACGCCTTTGAGTGGAAGAGATTCTTTGTTGGAACGGCCTATTTGGCATTTTCCTAATTCGTTTTAATATTTTACGTACAGTACAAGAGCTTAAGTGCATACCACTTCAAGATAATTTTCCTTTGCCGCTAGAGCAACATTCATGGTGTTTGGTGCATCTTTAGCCAAAATCAGTTTGCTAAAAGAAGGGAGCATTAGCTGTCCCTTATGCCCAAAGGACTCGTCCTTTAGCTCCAGCGTATTTTTTAAATAATAAGTAAAAATTGTATTCATTAATGCTATAAAAATTCGTTTAACAACTGCACAGTAGAGCAAAGGAATATGATTCTTAAGGTGGTCATGGCATGACCGTTATGCAATGCTCCTGCATTGTACCAAGCTGTTCTATTGAGTAGTACATTTGAGCTTTTTCCGGAGTAGAGCAGATTCTGAGTATCCAGCCGCGGCACCGCCTATCTCCAATTGAACGCTGCCATTTTGATCCCACCCTGTGGAATGACGTCACAGAATTCGCACCGCCGAACTCAGTTTCGGTCAGAATTAACGAAGTGAATGCCATTGGGGAGTATACAGTAACGATCTGTTTTACATTTTGATTTTGGAACATCGTAATTTTAAATTGATTAAACTGTTAGATAAATGTACTTTATATAAAAATATTTTATTTATTTATTTAACTGTTTATTGTACTCAATAATGATACACAGATTTTCAAATTCTTTTCGTATTTTATTATTTTGAGTGCATCCTAAGTATTCTGCAATGTTAAATTTATTTATAAAACGAGATCAAATTAAAGCTAAATCTTGAAAATATGTTAGTAGAACGGAACTTAAAATTCACGCCCATGAAATTAGAGTATAACCAACTTCATGTCATTCAAAATCGTACATTCAGTCCATTTCACAGGATAGGAAAATTTAAGAGTAGAGCCTATCCGAACAGGGTAATTTCACAGGCTGGGATCAAAATGGCGGCACTGTTGCAGTGAACGTCCTGTAGCATTGTGATGTTTGCGTTTATTCGCGGTCGTACCCACTGGAAACTTTACTAGGTATTACTGTTTTTTTTATTTTTTTATTATTATCTTTTTTGCATTTCTTTTTTTATTTATACCCAGTAGGTACGACCGGGAATAAATGGAATTTTGTCATTCTCCTCTCCTCTCGCCGGCGTATACCTCTATTTTACAATGTTAACCATTGACTGATATTTCTTGGTGCAGCCATAACGCGCGTGGACGGCAACAAGAAGGGTATATTCACTCGTGCTAGGCAGCCCAAGGCGTCCGCTCACCACACGAGGGCTCGCTACCTCGCCTTAGCCGCAGCTGACTCCGGCTCCCCACCACCACCCTTGGCAAACTATGTCAGCGACAACAAACCTACCTACCATCAAGAGTTATAAATAAATAAACAAATAAGCTTGGACAATTCACACAGCGTCATCTAGCCCCAAAGTAAGCAAAGCTTGTGTTATGGGCCCGACCCATAACGATTCTGTTCAAAATTCCCGGCTGGGAATCGAACTCGAGCCATCTGCGTGACAGACCGGCAGGTAACTAACTGAACCACTCAGGGGCTCTATGGTTGAATTCGCTTGCTTCGATTCGAACGGTTTATAATTTTGATTTTGGGCATGAAAAATTCAATATTTTAAATCACATTGGCAACACTGAAATAGTATATAGTTCAAAAATAGGGTAAATCTGCACCATGCAAAAAAAATCGAATTTTTCATACCGAAAATCCAAATTTAAAACCTTTTTAATCAAGGCGTGCTATTCAAAGGGCCCTTGATAGACACTACATTGCAACGGGTCTAGCGCGACTTTTGTTTGGCATCGCTTACAAACCTTGTACCTAGTTCAAGCTGAGAAATGGGTCCACCAAAAATTGTATCGCGTTGAGCGACTACGCTTCAAGTCATCCTTTGTACATATATCGTAATGCAAGACCGATCACGTGCAAGTATTTCGAGTGCCAAATTGTATTGGCACATATTTGAAGTAGTAAATTTCTTTTTCTTTTTAATATTGTTACTTTAGCGCTAGTGGAAGTATTTTCATGTACCTATTCCGTGAACGATAAAGTTCACTTTACGCACCACGCACTCAGTTTGCAATACTTTTTAGTTGTTAGTAAGTGGTACGTCTAAGAATGGATAATGACGTAGTTCGTGGAAAAACATTGGTGCCTTAAATCTTAAATTGTATTTTTAGCTGTAGGTCCAAAATGTTCCAATGTTTGCATTTGAAATATTTTTAAGTGCCTAAATACAAATAGTTGTAAGAACGTTTAAAAATGTATACCTTCCTATAGGTACTTGCTAGTACCTGCCTCTGGATAATGAGAAAGCAATGGATCAAAACACACCTACCATAACTAATTTCATTAGCTTAAGTACCTAATTCAGAATACCAAGGAGCAGGGATCAGGATCTCAAAAATAATTTCATATTTACAAGAAGACTCCAGAAGGCTAATTACGTAACCTGATGCTAACATTTCTCTTTTTATTTAATTTTGCGATTCCGTGTCATCGATTTGATGGGTTCATATGCTAACAAGGTTCCTTCGCAACAAACTGAAACTATTAAATCCATCATACGCAATCGCTAAAGTAATAATTTAAATCATTGAAATCAGATGATGTTAGCAACAGAGTTGTTACAGGGTTGTAGTTGTGATTCGCATTGAGTCACAATACATACAAGAGAGTAAAGTGTAGAGTAGGTTTCTAAAAATGCATAGGTACTGTGCCTACATATAGTTGGTAGTTACAAATTCGTCAAAGATACAGAATAAATTATGTATCAGCTCATCTTCGGATTCAGTCAATTTAAGACGCCTACATTCGGCATGCTACGACAGGGCCGATCTAGGAGGCAGCTAGACAGTCGATACTAATCCTTATGTAATATAAAATAAAGTTTTTTTTTTTAATGTGGGTACAGACCCAAGGAACCGACCGACCGACCGACGTCGCCGCACGACCGTAAGCGGCTTTGTTTTATACTTCAAAAGGGTCAGTATCGACCATCTAGCTACCTACCAGCTCAGCCCAATCGTAATGTCTCAAATTTATCTCTACTGCACTTCCAACAGCCACAACTGGTATCTGCGGTAACTGAATGAAAGTGGTGAGAACGCTGATTAGAATACCTAGCTAGGTATCCATTTAAATAATGGTGTATTAACTACATTGTAGCCCGTAACTTTTTACTCTATGGGCTTAAAACAATTTACAATGAGGAGTTTTCCAGTAGGTATTGATAGTTTGTTTCAAAAAGCATCAATAGATGACGCTCCTACAATTTTGGTAATCTTCTTTAAATCTGTATGATGGTGGCACAGATTTCATGCAGCCAAGTAATACTAAACTTGAAAATAAAGTGTTTATTAATAGAAACATAACTGTTAAAGGTTGAACGAAGTGTAAAAATAAATATTTATAGAAGTTGGCACTATGTTCCATTATTATTACAACCTCTAAAATGGTTGAAAACTATTGACAAATATCATATTATCCAATACAACGTACCCACGGTTTATATCCTGTTTGCTAAGAACCTATTTCAAGCGATTATCAATTACCAAAATTGTCGGGGCGCCATCTAGTGAGTGGTTAGGAATGCCTTAAATACCTATTGGAAAACTCCTCATTGCAACCTAAGTTGTTTTGTCCTCCAAAACCTGTAGAATACCTAAACGTGAACAACTCCTGTGTACTATCGATTGCACTAAACTTGGGCGACGCCTTAATATTACTAAGCATTTAGGTGTCACAAAATCAGTATTATAAAGTGAGTGACTTAGGGCCGATTTTTCAATCCTCAGATGAAACATATCAGTCCGATAACAAATCGTGCGACTAAAATAAAATTGTCATTACTTCTTAAATAAGTAAAGGATTATAGTTTGTTTTAATTTGGATGTATATGTATAACTTTATCGGGCAGATAAATTTTATCTGAGGATTAAAAAATCGGCCCTTAGTCAACATAAGCGTCGCCTAAGTTTAGTGCCATCGTGCATAAAATCTAGATATCTATTCAACTGTGCATATCAACAAGTTTTAGTACCTAACATACCTTATCTATGTTTATCCGCCTAACACCAAAAATGAAAATAGATAATAGATATTTTTAATTTAGTTATAAATTAGGTACGGTCAGCTGCAGTGAATGAACCCTACATTTAAAGTATGCTGGGGTGGGGGGTTTGCAGATGACTGTACCTACGGTCTGTCTCAAACCAATTTTCCTTAGTTACCCGTAGTGTGAGTCCACTGACTGATTGACGAGTACATTTTCCGGTGCTATCAGTGATTTGTTTACCTCGGTAGAAAATTGGTTTTAGACAAAGTTTATATGCCTCTATCTACTACTTACGTGCATACTTGAATATAGAGGTAGAAAACATAATGTTTTAAACTATCGCGGTTATTATCACACATTTTAAAGGTATGTTCCGGTTTCATTACCGCGTACCTTTGTTGACGAGTAGCCCGATATTTAGACGCAGTTACATGCATCATGGTCCCATGCATGTATCCCGTGACCATGGTGCATGCAACTGCGTCCAAATATTGGGCGGAACTTGGACAGATTGCGGAAAAACGAGTATAGCAAACTTATTTTTCAGACAATAATAGACGAAAAGAAGGAAATGTAACTCGACGCAATGAAATAGTCTGTAGCCTTCACCGCATTTTCTTATTCAATCTTGTTTTGATTTCTTTGCATAATATAATACCTTTTATTATTTCTACTGCACTGCCTCAATTTTTTACGTAACTGTAATGATAATATGTCGTATAGACTACAGTAGATCACATCACCTACCTAAATAAGTAGGAACATATTACATTTACAATAAAGTATGTATAGCAACGTGCCACCGTTTGAACTCAATGTACCTCATTGCAATAGTATTTAAGATCTACCTAGTCTGTAATCTTTTTTCACACCTTGTACAATTATGTGTCTAGAAATGTCAACGTAAAGTATGGGAAATAATGTAGTATGAAATTCCCAAGGGAAATAATGTGTTTTCAATTTAGAACGTTGAAATTCGTATCAAAATTTCAGAATTTTCATACGGTTGCTCAGGCAACCTTTTTAGTTTTTAGAGTTAATTAGATAAACACACTTTTTTCTTGTTATCCTATATTATAAAAAAGGGCGCGAATGCAAATACTGTGACTAAAGACTAAGCTGTATGGTTGCAGAACCCTAGACTTCTCAAATTGAGCAAATGAAAAAGAGCAGAAAGAAATGTTTAATTATAACAATACCAAATTCTTCCCAAATTTAATTTTTACGTTGACACGAATATGACTTGTCACTAGAGTTTGGTGAATCAGACGCTGTAATTGCTTTATTTACTTATTGTCTCATAGTTGGTGTGAAAAGTCGAATATTCACCTCTAGGATAAAGCTGTTATAGCCTTGGTCGGCTTGAACCTCTCGTCTCACTCAGAACTCTACATAGCTCTTAACTGTAGAGTCCTTCGGACAGAAGCCAAAAAGCCGCCCGTGACGCAAGACACTGCTTTCTCCCCTTGGTGTATAATCTACAATTAATTCAAAACTGTTCACCTAATCACCTATTATTTTAAAATGTTATCTGTTGTAATAAATAATACTTACCAATACTGTCTGCTATTACTAGGTTTAAATATGATTTGTCTAAGTAAGGATATATTGTAAATATTTTATTAAAATTTGTATTAAAGATCGAAAAAACTTACCATACGATGTAGTTTTATTAAGGTGATAGCGAGAAATCATTTAACAGCAAAAATACCAAAACTTCCGCTCTCTGCGCCCGCTCATTTATTAGTTTTCTTTAATGAATTGCCTCCAGCTCTTGTAGCCAGAATACGAAAAATTTCTGTATCTATGTTAAGTTTAAATTATATTTATGAATCATTTTAAATATACACACTAGCCGCGCCGCATAATCAATGCGGATATTAAGGGCCAATATAACATAAACTTTCGAGCTCGCTGCACTCGCTCTTTTTATAAATATTTACACCGCTCGCGCCATGTAATCAATTCGGATGTTAGGAACCAATATACAGAATATTCGCAGCTAACACCCGGTTTCTGAAACGTATGTCAAAAAATGTATTAGCTAACAGACTGTTAAACCACTGTGGATTTCTGAAAGCCCATTTACCTTAAAATTAGGTGATCGATTGTTAACTGGTGATTAATTTTTTTTATCTGGTTAACCCAGCTAAAATCAGTCACATTTGTTTCTGTCACAAACAGATTTGTTTCTGTCCCTAGGGGCCTTTTGAAGCCAAAATCGAATGTGATATTCAACTTAAGATATAACTAGCGTTTGTAAAGTTTCCGTGTAAAATCGAAAAAAATATACAGAGCGTGAAAAGATAACTTTTAGCAATATTACCTAATGTTATAGGGTCACGGGTTCCAGCGTGTGAGTAATCGCATCATCATCATCATCTTTAGGCAGGTATGTAGGGCACAGGCCTCCCACGACTTACTCTCCGGTCGACTCTGTTCGCTTGCATCCATCGGCTCCCTAGGACCTTAAGAAGGTCGTCCGTCCATCTCTTAGGATGCCATCCAGTTCGCCACTCAACAACATCCGCCCCACTAGCTATCGATTCTGTAAGTTTCTCCCAATAATCCCATTAGTTAAATCCTGCAAAACAAAGTCCACGTCCAGGTAAAAATCTAGGTACAAGTTCATATCCTGGTTCAAGTCCTGGTCCCGGACCAGGTCGTGGTTGAGGTCCAGGTCCTGGCCCCGGACCAGGTCCTGGTCTAGCTAATGGTTATGGTCCATGTGCTGGCACTGGTCTAGGTCCTGGTTCTGGTTCAAGATCAAATTGTGATCAAGGTCTTTATTCGGGCCCAAGACCAAGGCCCATAGGCGTAGAAATGGGGGGGGGGGGGGGGGCGGGTGGGCCGTGCCCACCCCAGAATGGTCTGGTCGTATGCTGCCTCCAACAGTATTTGCCCTGTTTGAGGCTCGCCAATTCCAAGCTCACTGCGCTTGCTCAATTTATTTATTACTTTTATCAATCACTCCAGCTTTTTAGAACAAAAATGACAAAAATTTCGAGCTCGCATCTCTCGCTCATTTATTTGCTACTGTTTACAAATCTTTAAAAACCTAAAATTCCGAGCTCGCGAGCTCGCTACGCTTGCTCAAATATTCATTTAACAATCACCCCAGCTTATAAAAACCATAATGTTAAAAGTTTCGTGCGCGCTCCGACTGCTCATTCAATAATTTATATTACTTTTATTATCAGCATCACCTATCATCACAGCACCTAAAATACAAAAAATTTCGAGCTCGCTCAGCTAGCCCATTCATTCATTTATCGCACCAACTTTTACGACTGAAAATGTAAAAAATTTTGACCTTGCTTCGCTCGCTCATTCGTAAGTTCCAGGTACTTTTCTTATCATTCACCTAGCTCGTTGCGGTAATTGTTTTTCTGAAATTACTATTATGAGGATCACCCATTGCTGTTAAGACCAAATATGTCTAAAATTGCGAGCTCGCTCACTCGCTCATTCATTCAATAATCACCTCAGGATTTTATAACTCAAAATGTCACAAATTTCAAGCTCACTCCACTCGCTCAATCTTTCATTTATCACCCCAGCGTTTAAGACCTGAAACGTCAAAACTGTGGAGTTCGCTCCGGTGGCTCATTCATTGATCACTCCAGCTTTTAAGACCCAAAACGACAAACATTTCTAGTTCACTCCGGTCGCTACTACATTCGTTGTTGGGTTTTAAAACCCAAAATTTCCTAGCTCGCTCCGGGCGCTTGCTCATGATGACCTATAATTTTTACTTTTGCCCCCTTTAACCAAATCCTGTAATAACCAACATATCAAAAATTCAAAAATAATTACAGAGCTCGAATAATGTAAATCGGCCATTAATTCGAGATGTGAATTGTTAAAAAACTGTCAATTGGCCTTTTCAGAAACCCTAACTGCATTTAAACAGAGATACGTAATTTTTTTGTTGGCATGCGTTTCCGAAACCGGGTGTTAGTCTCTTGATATGAATTTGGTTACTATGATTAAGATTACCCCATCTTTTAAGGGGTCTTGTCTCTTGACGTTGGTATTCCACCGATACGATTCGAGAATTTTTTAACACATTAATCTTGAAATTTCCCAAAACCAAAACCTGGCTACGCCCGTGCAATTTAGCAACTCTTCATACAATCACCGAGTACCTACACAAATAGCACTGACCAGCAATAATACAAGTTGCGTAGTTGTATTATTTGAGGTCAGTAATAAATGATAATTATTTAGGGGTAAATTCTACGGTTATACTGACAACACAATCTGCAGTAAAACCAACTTAGTGGAATGAGGAGTTTTCCAATAGGTATTTAAGGCATTCCTAACCACTCACTAGATGGCGCCCCGACAATTTTGGTAATTGATAATCGCTTGAAATAGGTTCTTAGCAAACAGGATATAAACACTGGGTACGTTGTATTGGATAATATTATATTTATCAATAGTTTTCAACCATTTTAGAGGTTGTAATAATAATGGAACATAGTGCCAATTTCTATAAATATTTATTTTTACACTTCATTTAACCTTTAACAGTTATGTTTATATCAATAAACAATTTATTTTTAAGTTTAGTATTAGTTGGCTGCATGAAATCACTGCCACCATCATACAGATTATAAAAAGATGACCAAAATTGTAGGATCTGTTGATGCTTTTTGAAACCAACTATAAATACCTACTGGAAAACTCCTCATTAGTGGTAAGGTACAAAATTCAACTAGTAGCATGATTTACATATTTACAGGTAATAACTCGAACATTTTCGTTATAATAAGACCACGCTAAGTTCGAAACGATAAAAAAATAATTCTGTATGGCAACTTATGCCAAATCTTTTATCCGTCATAGAACGTCATTCATAAAAGTCATAACAAAGAATTTGACTGACTTGAAAAATATTATTAAGGCGATTGGCACATTGGAATGCAGCACCTTACGGTGCTGTGGAAAACGCATCCACGTGCGTGGCTGCGGATCCGCATCACAGTACGTTTCCATAGACAACTCCAGAGCTGCATTTCCATAGACCACTCTAGTGTTACAAGATTGGGCCCTTTATTTGTCATTCTGGCGAAATTTAAAAATATATGTAATTTTTATATTGGTTTATATACAATCAAAAATTTAGAAATTGTCCAATTATAACCTTTTTATCAAATTATATTATTTAGGCGAAAAATAATTTGAGAATTGAGTAACGGAACACCTATCTGACAATCCTGGAGACCTAACCTTACTTATGAATTTTGTTGCGGACATTTTAATAATAATTAGATTAATTATGCTTCAAATATTGCATGCCAGATACTGGTAAAGTGTGAGAGGCGAATATAAAAATTGCAACATCTACCATGTACCACATTTTACAGCAATAAATTCATTCTTTCATTCATTTATTTACTCACTTCACAGCAGCGGCCTATTTGACGCCTTTTTATGCAGAAAGTATAGCGCCGTTCGAATTGAACGTCGCCCTCTTCTATCAAAAGGATATATTTACAGCATTACTATCAGATTAGAGCAAATATATATGATAGGCTATATGGTCAAGTATTCAGATGTACTACTACTTTAGATTATAGTCAAAAGGCGATGCTTTTCGATTATGATTGTGATCGACTTCAATTATTTTTTGTCAGTTTGTCCGTGGTATTTTGGCTTCCATACGAAAGAGAGAAAAAGAGATAATGAAATGAAAAATACGCAGCTATACGAAATATTCTCAAAGAACGAAAGATCGTGATAAACAAATCACTGGTAGTTGGGGGGCTACTGGTAAACATAGACTCATGGGAAAAAAAGATCCAAGATCAATACTTTCCTAGTGATTACATTTTCTAAGTTTGACATCTGTCATCCGAATTGTAACTTTTTCTCTTCTTATTTTACTCTTCAGTTCATACATTTTGCAAGGAGGGGCGGCGGCTACGCCCATGCGCATACCGCCATATTCAAAATGGACTTTATAAATAAGCGGAATGTTAATTCCTTTTTACGCCACGTTTATGATGTATTCTTGATCCTTGTCGGTTTGTAGATACTAATTCTTTCGTACATGACACTCTTGGCTTTGGCTTTTATATAATGCATTGAATAATCAGAAAATTGCTTCATAAAGCATTAAATATTATGAACATTTCATTAGGGACAGCCCGTGGATTCAGCCAATATATACTATCTCTTTGGATTCAGCACTTAATTCAGTACGTATTACAGTAGACCTACATGGCAATATTGACTACAGAACACGCGTGTCAAATGTGTCAAAGACAAAAGCGACAGATCCGCACGAACGCGCGTGGATGCGTTTTTAGTGTGTTCGACTATGCGTGATTTCCATAGAAACCGATGACAGCTCAAAGAACTTTATGTCACGCACTAACGCAAGTCACGCACAACCGTACGGGGCTGCGTTCCAATGTACGAATCACCTAAATAATAACTGACAAGGACAGATTATCCAATCGATAATTATAATTTATAATTTATACCACTGTCAGTCGATTCGGACTTAGCGTGGTCCTATTATACAAGTGATTATTTTTTTGTAAGTAGGCAATACCCAGAACTATAGTGGTGCATGGTGGTTTGAGAATTTCTCCAAAAATAGTTTGCCAATTTCTTGAATAATTTAGATTATAGCCAAGGAAATCTATTCTGAAAAACAGAAATCGTAGAAGAAGCCGGTTCTTCCAAAGGTGATTTCCTTTAAGATTTTTTTTTAGTGGGTACCTAGTAGGTACAAACAAAAATTAAACTATAATTTTATAATATAAATTATGATATTGTTGTTTTATTTTGAAATAATATTTAGGTATTATCTGTCTAGCATAATATGTTATGCTTTGTCTAAAATAGGATGATAATTTTGACAGCTCACTAATTGTTGGTCCTTGGCGCACGCCTATAAAGTTTCATGTTTTTTTTCGGTAAAATGTACTACGGAAAATGTCGTACTTCATAGACAGGCCCCGCCCCTTTAGTGAAGTGCCACGAATAACGAATAACAACAGACAATCGAGAATCAGTATTGATATAATATAATCGAACATTTAAAATTAATATTTTGATAATAAAGTTGTTTTTTGCAACTACAACTCTAATTCTTTGTTTGTATTTCACCCAAAGAGACCTTCCACAACAACGATTTCGACTCGCGCGTATTCTACGGAATAGGCTGACTGATTAAATAAAAATACGCACGGGTCGAAATCGTCGTTGTGGAAGGGTTTTTAATGTCGTATTAATAAATTATTATTTCAAAAGAAAATAAATAGTTTATTTTGTATAACATGTACTGAAAAACCATGCAACTATCGATTCCAAGTTCTATGAGAATGATAATCGATAATCGAATAGATTCATTAACGATTTTACATTACCCCATCCCTACTGTGAATTGTCAAAATTATCATCCTATTTTAGACAAGGTATAGTGGTTTTCCTGGTGTTTTAAGGGATCGCCAAAATTAGTGGTTTCGGTAGTTTACGATACCACTATTTAGCGTTGCCAGATCGTACCTTTTGGTACTATTTGGCGTACTTTGCTCCACATGGTACTATTTAGTACGTTTTTACAAAATGCTAAATTTAGCTGAGGTCACTTCGCCTTTCCTGTCCGAGAAATACCGTAAAATAATGGAAAGAAGGGTTGATTTTGGCTACCGGCACCATTTTAATGACTAAAAATCGTCTCCCCCCCCTCAGGGCCGGTAAAACATAGGTAAAATACAGAAGATAAGGTGAATCGTAACTTTTTAGTCATTTTCGTACTATTTTAAAAGCCCGGACGTACGTTTTTGGAAACTACTGCTGGTAACACTGCCACTATTAGCGGATTCGTTAAAATAAAGTTGGCAACACTGTCAGTCTGTCAAATTTGTTTGCTTGTTGTGTTTGTGTTGCTTTTTCTTTCTGTTTATTCATTTAACCAATAAAATATTACATAGTGATTCACTCGACAGCTTCAGCTAAATTATAAAGAATGACTTGTTTAGAATGCGGAAAAGAATCTAAATACAAATGCCCTATTTGTAAAGAGCCATAGTAAGTCTTGTTTACTTTTTTATAACCTCAAAACTTGCGCATGAATGCAATCAATACCTATTGACCTATACAAATGTATTTTATTTTCCAGTTGCTCAGTTGCTTGTTGTAAAAGCCATAAGTTAAAACAATGCCAAGCACCTCAACCACAACTACAGGATAAGAGTATAGACCAGCCCGGTCCAACATTTGACTTTCCCACAGAGGATACTGTGCCACCAGAAAAGTTAAAATTATTGGGTAATTATAAAATTAATATTATACATATATGTAGGTGTTTTGTCAGGTGGTAGGACTCTGTCAAGCCTGAGGAGTCCACCTAGGTGAGTATCACTGCCTTATCTATTTCTGTCGCCAAGCAACAATTCTTGCATTGTTGTGTTCCGGTTTGAAGGATCAGGTAACCAGCAAAATTACAGGCATGTGGCATTTCATCTAAGTCCTCAATGACAACGCACCTGTGATTCTGCATTTTTGTTACCTGCCACCTAAATATATGAACTAATGAAAGTAGATGTTATGGTTGGTTGTGGCCATTTACCATAATGTGGGCTGTCTGCTTGTTTTTCATTGAGTAGCATAAAAAAATGTATTGGTGAAGTGTTTTACTACTCTTAGTACTAAAAGGCTTAGACGTCTTAAAAGTATAAAGTCTGATGCAGACTCAAGTCCAGCTGTAGTAGGCTGTTGAAGTATGATGTTAATCTGAAAGTATTTTAATACAATATGAGTGGATTCCATCCATCCCAATGGTTGTGTCCCATTAACCTATAGTAATTTACCCCAGCATTTCTGGGGTGTATGATACTTGATCAATTCCCAACACACAATAACAAAGTATGAAAGGCAAAGGCGAGCCATCGGTGCCTCGCTTCTAGATGTATATTTATATTTACCACACTCAAAAAAGAAAACTCGATATTTATGAGGTAGATAACCTCAGTGCCATGTATCCCGTAATTGCCCTATAAACTCTCAAGGAGGGATATAGATCAAGAAACACATACCTGTTTTTCCTGTTTCTGGACATGCAGAAGGCCTTTGACTGTGTGCCACGTGAGATGATCCGGTGGGCGTTGCGGTCCAAGTCAGTACCTGAGGCCTATATTGACATTATCCGAGACATGTACCGCGATTCCGATTCCATAGGACTGCTGTTGGCGACACCAAACCGTTCCCTATTACCGTTGGGGTACACCAGGGCTCTGTGCTCAGCCTACTGCTATCAAACGTGATATTAGACGTACTGCCAGACAGCATCCGAGACTATCATGAGGTACCTCCGTGGCTACTCATGTACGCTGACGATATCGCGTTGACAGACTGACAAGGAGCGACTTGTCCAAAGGGTGGAAAAGTGGAAGGAGTCGCTTGAGAACGGTGGTTCGAAAATACATGTGGCGAACAGAGTACATGGCCTGCAACAGTAGAGACCCCCTACCAGTTCGCATATGTGAAGAGGAGCTAAGGAGCGGTACTAAGCGCAACTGGTGACATCAACAACGACGTCAAAGCCAGGCAGGTGACGGCTGTCATTTGTGACCCCAAGATGCCGATGAAGCTGAAGGGACAGGTCTACAAGGCCTGTTCTCTTATACGGCATCGAGATTTGGCCTCTACTAGAGCGACATAAGCAGGAGTTGCGAGTGACGGAAATGAAGATGCTGCGGTGGATGTGTGGGGTTTCCCGCAAAGTACGCGTGCGGAACGTCCACATCCGCGGTAGCCTTCATATCCCTGACATCGCAGATAAGATAAGCTAAAGGAGTGCCGCCTTCCATGGTATGGCCATGTCTTGCGCAAACCGGCAAATTATGTGTGGAACAGATGTTCACCGTGCCACCCCCGCCAGGTACCGGAAGGAGAGACCGGCCCAAGAAGCGATGGCTGGACGTCGTTAAGAGTAACATGCGTGCCAACAGAACCCCTGGCACCCGCGTGTTACGCGGGAGTGCAACTGGGATTTAACGCCAAAATCATAATGATGATGACTTTTTCTGAGAAGAAAGCGCAATGTCAAAATTTTCATACATCTAATGCGCTGATTACATTTGATTAAATTCGGAAGCAAAAAGCAAATGAAAGTGGAATGTATTGCTCATATAATAAGATCCATTTTTGTATCACGGATTTTGAAAAGCGGAGCGACGCGTAACATAAGTTATACAAAAATTTACCTTATTCTATGAACAATACATTCTTGATTTGCTCTCACGTTTTTTGCTTCTGAATTTAGTCAAATGTTATCAGCGCATAACGGTCTCATTTTGATTAATTATTGAGAATCGTGTCTAATCAACGCCATCTATTACAGTTGTTTGAACTTTTTTCGTCTTTTTAATCGGCTGTATGAAAATCATTTATAAAAAATTATTTGTTAATTGTTAAACTGGCAATCGGGCCACCTGTTATGTGAAGTGGTCACCGCTGCCTATAGACATTAGTAACGCCACCCTATTTATGAATCGCTGGCATCCACGCGAGCGCTCGCGTGCGCTACTTGTCTGTTTTACAGTCGTGTAAGTTGCTAGAGGTCGAAGTGACAGGCGTTGGAAGGCGAGCGCAGGGGTGGCTGCGAGCGGTTCAAAAATAGGCCCCCAGGGGTATAACAAATGTCATATACTGGCTCGGCAATAACGCTGCAGGAAGACCATTCATAGTACCCGAGGTGGTACACCATTATATTAATTTCTCTATAATTGATAATGTTTCAGATAATTCTGCAGAAATAAAGAAGTGCTTAGAAAATCCACATGTACGAGAAATTATTGAAATACTAGACAATGCCCCACATCCTGATGAGTTGATGCAAGAATACATGCGAGAGCCAATATTCACGGAGCTTGTTGACGCCTGTCTCAAAGTTGTTCAGCCATCTGGCTGAAAATACGAATAGTAACTAGCTGGTGATCATTGCCAAATATTATGCTGTCGGTATGATATAATTTAATTGTAAATATCTACGTTAAATTTAAATATTGAAGAATTAAATTCTTAAACAAATTTTATTTTTGTTTAAATTGTTACATTATAATTAAGTAACAAACAACAATGAATTTTCACAATGAACTAATACGAGACATTAATGCCTATTATAATTGTACCTTAAGATAGGAATTGTACCTTAGAAGCGTCGGTAGCCGGGTGGCAAGGGTATCCGTCTCGCAAGCGAGAGGTTCCGGGTTCGAATACCGTTGCGGCCATGTACCAATAACGCTTTTCTGAGTTATGCACATTAGTTTTTTTTTATACTACTAAGGTTTCAAACAAGCTTACGGCTCTCCTGATGGTAAGCAGTCCGTAGGCTATGGACGTTTGCAATAACAGGGGCATCACCAACGCGTTGCCGACCGCGTAAAAACCCCCTTTATTTATTTATTTATTTAACAGTTTATTGTGCACAATAACATTTATACAATATTGACATAAGGAAACAACACAACAGGTACAGCTTATTTTATAAGAAATATCTTACAACAGACCTACGGAAGAGACAGGGCATAATCAGAAAGGCAGACGGCGTGCACCTTAAAATACCTAACGTAGTATATTTTTTTTTGTATTATGTAAATACTAAAAAAAATATACTACAATGAAATTATAATACCTAATTAAATACAAAAATACATACAACATACATATATATAATATATACATATATATCATCATCTGCTGGGTATAGGCCTCCCCCAGAGATCTCCACAAAGACCGGTCCTGTGCTTTCCGCATCCAGCTGGTACCTGCGATCCTTACCAGGTCGTCGGTCCACCTTGTAGGAGGGTAACAGTGAGCTTTCTTATAAGGCCCATAGTGAGTGGCCACGTTTCAGCTCCGTAAGTCATCACTGGCAACACACATTGGTCAAAGACCTTCGTCTTGAGACACTGCGATAATTGGGACGAAAATATGTGGCGTAGCTTCCCGAACGCTGCCCAACCGAGTTGGATTCGTCAATTGACCTCTTTCTCGAAATTGGACCTACCTAGCCGGACTATTTGTCCTAGGTATGTATAGTCGTCAACAACTTCAAGTGGAGTGCCTCCAACTGTCACTGGAGTAGGCACAACATGGACATTCGACATAATTTTCGTCTTGTCCATGTTTATTTTAAGACCTACTTGTTGAGAGGCACTACAGAGGTCATCGAGCATTTTGCCCAAGTCTTCCAGGGTTTCAGCCATGACTACGATATCGTCAGCAAATCTGAGGTGCGTGAGGTACTCGCCGTTAATATTGATGCCAAGTCCGTCCCAGTCCAGAAGCCTAAAGATATCCTCCAGTGCAGCGGTAAACAACTTCGGAGATATGACATCACCTTGTCTAACACCTCGCTGCAGCTGAATAGGTTCTGTGGTCTTGTCCTGGAGACGAACTGACATAGTGGCGTTTTAGTACAAACACTTCAATGCTTCGATATATCGATAGTCAATTTGGCACCGCTGTAGAGACTGGAGCACCGCCCAAGTTTCGATCGAATCGAAGGCTTTCTCATAGTCCACAAACGCCAAGCATAATGGCCTGTTATACTCTTCGGTCTTCTGTACAACCTGCCGCAGCGTATGTATGTGGTCTATGGTACTAAAACCTTTTCGGAATCCGGCTTGTTCGGGAGGCTGAAAGTCATCAAACCTGCGTGCGAGACGATTCGTAATGACTCTCGAAAACAGCTTATAGACATGGGTCAGTAGCGATATTGGTCTGAAGTTCTTCAAGAGAGCCTTATCACCTTTCTTGAAGAACAATATCACTATGCTTCTGTGCCATGCTTCCGGCGTTTTGCCCTCGAGGATGACGGAATTGAACAGCTTCTGAAGGGTCTTAAGCACAGGTTTGCCACCAGCTTTCAGAAGCTCAGCCGTAATTCCATCATCACCCGGCGCCTTGTTGTTCTTAAGCTGTTTGAGAGCCATACTAATCTCGTACAGGCTGATGTCCGGGATATCTTCGGTGTAGTGTCGGGTCAACTTGGCTCTGGGGTCTTTTGCCATACTGGTAACAGGTGCCCGTGTTGTCGTGTATAACTGTCCATAAAACCTCTCGACTTCCCTCAAAACCTCGGACTTGGTCGAAACAACTCTGCCGTCATCCGTTTTCAGTCTCGTCAACTGGCTCTGTCCAATCGACAGATCTCATATATATGTCGTCGCGTGAAGGAAAGGGTGTATCAGGATCATTGTCATCAGGGTGGTGATTTCAGTATTAGATCGTCCAGATAAATTAAAGAAAAGGTTCACATTTACTCCACTGTATTTATTCCAATTCATTTTTGCACATCACGTATAATTTCACTTGAAATCAGAGCAGTATCACAATGTAGGCAGTTGAGGTGATTAACTTTCGTATTTCAAAAGTGATTTTAAAATTACTTTATTTTCAAACGTAAATAACACTTTCTATAAACGAAATGTGGAGACAGTTTCAAGACGCGTCACTCCTCGGCGGCGGTCGCGCCAAGAATGGCCGCCACTCGGCCCGAGTCGTGCCGTCGAGACTCTGTCAGCACGCCCCACCAGAGGGCGCACTCCCACTTCCGTTTTCTTGGTCATGAGTCCGTACTATTGACCACATGAGTCCGTACTATTGACCGCATCCGTCACGGCCGTCCTGCTATACACACGTCCTCGTGTGTTATCTGAAACATGAAAACCATAGCACAGTACCATATTCGCTCGGTCACTTCTGACCACAACACATCACCCAAGTAAGTCTTATGAATCATGTGATTGGATCTATCACGACTGCTTCAACCCACCAATACTTAAGTAACTGCTATTTGTGTACACATAAAACATACGTACATTATCATTTATCATACTAAACTTCCGTAGATTGAGAGAGACTTGAGAGAACAACATCATCTCGTACACAAGTTATTCTTTCTAAGTTGCCGACATAAATTCAGCTACGGCTTCAGTTTATGAGAGAGGCGTGACAGGACACCAGACTATGAACCGTATCACAATTACCACAAATGAAGGTTTCATCATCATCACCAGTGTTTTCCCCTTGATGATCTTGTTGAGTGGGAAACATCACAAATTTAATTACAAAGCTCGTGTACTGTCCCCGACCTCCATTACTGTAGGTACTTAGATTTACTACAAATATGTGACATACCTACCTACATAAAATTTTCAGTACTCGGCAAAAGACCCAATGTTACTTCGAGTGTGATCGAAACACTCCTTCATTAAATGCCATATGATTTTGGTCATCCGTCAGCGCCATCCTAATTTTAAAAATAAGAGTAATATTACCATACAGAAGAAATGACACACAGGCGAACCACCACAATGACGAACGCTATCAGACGGGCAGCCACGCAATCGGGCCGCCTCGCAACCGGGCCGGCACGCAACTGGACCTGCACAATAGCGAAATACCACACAGACTAGGTGCCACACAGACTGGGTGTCACTCTGGTCAGTACCACTCTAATCGTCAAACTACGAGTATATTCTATATCCTGTATCACGTCTGCCATAGTACGATACAGGTAAGATGTCACACAAGGGTAAATGGCACAGAGGCGAAATGCCACACAGAAAAATACCACACCGGCGAAATGCCATACAGGCGGAATGCCTCACAGGCTAAATGCCACACAGGCGAAATGCCGAACAGGCGGGATGACACACAGGCAAGATGCCACACAGGCGAGATGCCACACAGGCGGGATGCCACACAGGCGGGATGCCACACAGGCGGGATGCCACACAGGCGGGATGCCACACAGGCGGAATGCCACACAGGTGAGTGCCACAGAGGCGGAAGCCACACAGGTGGGTGCCACAGAGGCGGAAGCCACACAGGCGGGAGCCACCCAGGCGGGAGCCACACAGGCGGGATCTACACAGGCGGGAGCCACACAAGCGGGAGCCACACAGGCGGGAACCACCCAGGCGTTAATAAACATTGCCAACATATAAGCTCAGTGTTGTTCATTCGTCACATTTTTTAAACCAGTAGGTACTTATAGACTCTAGTAATACCCCTTTCTATAATATAGGGGCACCACTGTAGTAGCCGTACTTATATAGCCACTGCTAGACTATACAGTATACTTTTTAATATGAAATTGCTGAAATCATGAAGTAGTAACTTTAACACGCTTTACTTCACTAATAGCTGTCTATAGACTCTCAGCTCGTGGTCAATTCTTTGACCAAATCTGCACTAAGTCAGTGATAGGTAACACAGTCATATCTGCTATCATAACACGTAATAACGGTCTACGAGTTACATAACAAGTAATCGTCACAGACCCGAACAAATGTTCACGGTAATATCTCTACAAAAACAACATTATCTCTACTGCTCAATATCAAAACTAAATCAGGAGTTTAAATATGAAGCTCTCACGTTTATCTGTTACGCCAGTCATAGGTAAGTTGTTACCATCCAGTTCATATGTTACCACACCAAAACTAAACAAGTAATAGTCATCGTCATCAATTTTAACTGTTCGAACAAGTATACTCTATTTAGAGTTTACGTTATGTTTTAGCCTCCCATTTTGAAACGATTTAACAATGATTGTAATAATGAAAGTGTCCCATACACAGACGCCTTCTAAAAAAAAATTACAACATTAAATTTGCCATCTACAGCCACAACATCGAGACTTTCGGGGCTATCACACACATGATTTCCAGGCCACTCCAAGTCAGCCAAATAAATCAGGATATTTGACCTCAACAACAGTTCAGGTACTACTAAACTTGTACTGGCAGAAGGATATAAAACCTCACAATTTCTTACACTGCCTCATCTTACTGGTACAACAACAGAACTCGAAAAAGTTACTTTATATCGGTAATCATGGAAATTTCAGTACTCGGAGCTAAAGTTAATTTAATAAACCGACTATTGAACACTCACCAAAATATCTGAACTTTCTTAACATCATTATCGTTCAACATTTTCTCACAAAGATTGAAACAACTACCTTCTATTAGCCACGCTCCCATAGCCTCCATCAGGCCGGTAAGCAACCATAAAACTCTCCCATAGGCTCCATCAGCCCACTATCAGTGATAAAACACGATCACCTTCATCCGATGATGCGAATTACGAAATTTTAAGAAAACAAAACTATCACATAAATCTTATAAAAACCTCGGCTCGATAGACGTCACATATTGAGTTAGCTTCTTGGATAGATCCGTCTAACAAAGTCTTTAACCAGGTCAAACTAAGTCATATTAACATAGAACAAATGGTTTTCGGTCAAACTAAGTCACAGGTTTATCTTTAGTTACTCAAAACATAAATCGAAATTATCTACCGTCAATCAGTTCACTTACTCGTATTTACTTTTATTTTCGATTAATAACTTGATACCAACATAAAATTAAATTACTAACCAAAGTACCCCTTTTTTTTCGTTTTGTAGTATTAAAAGAAACGTATATGAGTGATCCCATTGTTACCGCGGATATCTTCTATAGCATTGGGTGACTACGACCACAATAACAAACATACTGAAATATGGAAAAGTTCGTTCGAATGTCTCCTGTTAAATGTAAACAAACACGCTAACAAATTTTATCTTTTTTTTTTCGATACATGTTGGCACCCTCCCGCTCGCATAGAAATCGCGGAGATCTTTACTGGGTCATTATTGAAATTTTGCACATTCGAAGCCTATCCTATCTCTAAGATACAACATCCTAAAGTACACCAGCTAATTGTTCCACAAACTCACTGCTACGGTATCCCTGCCACACTGTTATTATCAAATATTTACTTAATCAGCAATCTGGAACGATTTATGGTGACGGGAAAAGTCGAAGGCAAGAGACCCAGAGGCCGAAGTCCGAAGAGATGGGCGGACCAAATATCCGAACGATACATCCGTCAACGTCGCATTACATCAGGCGACCGATGGAGACAAACTCCGAAGATGTCACGATCCTCAGCAGTGAGGTAACGATCAAGAAGAAGAAGTCAATCAGCAGCAGTACCACCATAACGATGCTTACGTACTCAATTTATAAAAATAATAGGACTATGCTTTCAAGTATTTCTTATTCTTGTTTTCCGATAACTGACGTGATGTTGGTAATACGTTAAATCATAGCGTACCATGTTTCAAGATGGTAAAATAATCTTAGATATAATGTCACTTTTTTAATTTTAACACAGTGTACTGTAACATTTAGAGGGATTTAACATAATTCTTTATTTGACATAGGTACCCGCAAAAGCTAATATTTATTAAACTTGGCAGTAGTTTTTGACATCTTTACCAACAATTTGTAACACTGACCATAAATGACGTTCTTTTTGTTTTGTTTACATTCTTTCTATTTTTAGTTTCACTAAAGATACAAATTAACCTGCCCTTCTCTCTACTAAGGGCATCAATAGTGTTTCTGTCAGAATACTTTTCTGAATTATCAAAGTAAATAAAAAATCTGCTAGGGAGCCTCTTTTTAGCACAGGTTTTTACCAAATAATAATTATGTATAGGACTCACCAGATAAAGAGGAACTGTCAATATCACATCATTTCTCAGTCATGTACGCAACACTCGCAGATTGTCTACCATCGTCCCATGTTGAAACAATCACGTTGAGGCTACCAGTCCAGCGTTGCATTGCAATGTTGTTCTCGTAGGTGAAGCGAACCGTTGTACACCATTGTTATGCAATAGAAGAAAATAATTGTATTAGTAAAAATAAAAAAATAAAAAAATAATAATCGTTTTATTTATCTGCAGAAATTTAAGCAATTAATTTAATTGTGGTGTCAAACCACACTGCTAAATGAATCTAAATCAAAGCATTTACTTTAACTTCATTGAATAAACTTTAGCTGGCTAATTTAGAACTACGCAAATTATTCAACTAACACTATTTCTTTTTGTTAAAAGAGGGGAATATTTTACATGAGTAATCTAAATTAAGTTTCGCAAAAACATAGAATACATACCAAAGTGCCGTCCATAGTAAGTTTCACTCGATTTTTAATAATGGTGTCAATATCCCAATGGTGCTCTCGAAGGCCCGAGGTCTGCCTTGACCATAACCAATTGGTACAGATGATTTGTTGTTTACTTTATAAATCCCCCAATCTGTCTGACGAAGTCTTTGTCTTATATCTCGGGGTGTTTGGACTCTTGGCTGCGCTTTGAACGTGTTTAATCATTTTATATTTTAATGTAGGCAATTCAACTGGATCGAGTAATCACTTTCCTTTTATTATTACGCTTCCACAAAGCGTTATCTGCATTTTCTTTGTCGCTTCTCATCATACCATCTCTTGGGCGTTGCGTTCGTCATCACCGCTTCTGATGTCGTCGCGTGAAGGAAAGGGTGTATCAGGATCATTGTCATCAGGGTGGTGATTTCAGTATTAGATCGTCCAGATAAATTAAAGAAAAGGTTCACATTTACTCCACTGTATTTATTCCAATTCATTTTTGCACATCACGTATAATTTCACTTGAAATCAGAGCAGTATCACAATGTAGGCAGTTGAGGTGATTAACTTTCGTATTTCAAAAGTGATTTTAAAATTACTTTATTTTCAAACGTAAATAACACTTTCTATAAACGAAATGTGGAGACAGTTTCAAGACGCGTCACTCCTCGGCGGCGGTCGCGCCAAGAATGGCCGCCACTCGGCCCGAGTCGTGCCGTCGAGACTCTGTCAGCACGCCCCACCAGAGGGCGCACTCCCACTTCCGTTTTCTTGGTCATGAGTCCGTACTATTGACCACATGAGTCCGTACTATTGACCGCATCCGTCATATATATATATATATACTAGCTGACCCGGCAAACGTTGTTTTGCCATATAAATAATTAAATGACGATTGATCAGTTTTCGACCGGAGAGGAAAAATGATTAAATTACTAAAATGGCTATTAAAAAATAAGGGTTGATCGTAGAAGGGTGAAATTTGAGGATTGTATGTATTTTTGTATGTTGAATCATAAAAAAATAGAAATTAAAAATTTTGTCTAAAAAATAAAAAATAAAATTTAGGGGTGGACTACCCCTAACATTTAGGGGGATGAAAAATAGATGTTGGCCGATTCTCATAGATACCGGATAAGCACAAAAAATTTCATCAAAATCGGTCAAGCCGTTTCGTAGGAGTATGGCAACGAAAACTGTGACACGAGAATTTTATATATTAGAAGAAGATATACTATGGATAACAAATGGAAAGATAATACTCTTTAACTCGCTTTTTAAAGGTTTCAAGTGAAGGACTGATACGTACATTAAATGGCAATGAATTCCACAATCTAGCCGCATGAACAGAGAAGGAATTAGAATAACACTCAGATTGATAAGGGGGAATGGAGAGGAGTGCCTTGACGCTAGAGCGAGGTAACAAGTGTCAGCATAATCTATGATGGGAAGAATAAGGGTTTGGATAATAGTGATTTTAACTTTCAAGAGCAAAAATTATTGGAGACACTTGAGAGAGGGCACCGTGTGGTGAACTTTTTTGCTCACATTGTTGACATGGGCGATCCACGACAGATTCGAGTCTAGAACTACCCCCGAATTTCTGGCAGTAAACGTATGAGGAATCGATCATAAGTGATCGAAGGTAATGTAGACATGTTCAAACGTTTAGGTACTGCCGACTATCATCACCTTGGACTTAGTGGGGTTAACGAGCAAACCATAGTCCTTTGCCCAATTACAGACATTTGCCAAGACGGAATTGAAATAGCTGATGGCACTATCAATATCCTCGACACAAAAATGGTGATAAAGCTGCAAGTCGTCTGCGTAGAGATGGAAATTGCAAGGAATAACCGAAGCGACTGTATTAATAAAGAAAGAAAAGAGAAGAGGAGAGAGAATGCCACCCTGGGGCATGCCAGCAACGAGGTCACACCAGTCTGAGTGAGACTCATTCAAGCCGACCCGCTGCGTGCGGCCCCTAAGATACGATTCAAACCAATATAAAGCTGGAGAGGACATATTAAGGGATCGAAGAACTCAAATGAAATGTCAAAATCCACGCTGTTAAAGGCGCTACTAAAATCGAGCAAACCAAGAACAGTTAGCGACTTCTTTTCAATAGCCCAACGAAAGTCATCTGTAACCTTAAGAAGGGCAGTAACGGTGCTATGACCAGAACGGAACCCAGACTGATAAGAAGATAACAAATTATTAGAAGAAACGAAATGTGTAAGCTGCTTGTGAGCAATATGCTTAAGGACTTTGGAGAGGAATGGTAAAATTGAGATAGGCCGAAAGTGGGTAGGGGAGGTGGGACTGGAGATCTTGGGAAGAGGAATGACATTGGCGCATTTTTATGCTGATGGGAATGAGTTCTTAGCCAAGGAGAAGTTAAAAATGTGTGTTAGTATAGGTAAGAGCTCAGGGAGGAGTAAGGAAACCATACGGGAAGATACGTCATCATTGCCCACAGCAGTAATAGTCTACTACTATCCAAAACATATTAATGGATATAATATGTTTTTTGACATCCTCCTCGCTTACAGATTGAAAAACGAAAGAGCTGGCAAAGGTTGAGAAGCAAGATTTGAAATAGTTTTGGATTTAGTAACATTGTCTAGTACAACAGGTGGAACAGAGAAGTGATTATTAAGAGAATTTAAATCTACTGACCCATCAAAGGATTCAGATGACTTCCCAATGCCAAGCGATCTATGAAATCTCCACATCTGTGAGGAGTCAGAAGTATCGATAGGTTTATGAATGTAGTGTCTTTTAGCATCTCTACACAAACTACTGCAACGGTTACGCAGAAATTTATACCGATCTAAATTATTGTCCGAAGGACACCTCCTGTAACGTTTTTTTGCGCGATCACGTCTACCCATCATATCCTTAATATCTGAAGTTAGCCAAGGTGCCGGGACATGCTTTATTTTCATCTTTTTTATTGGAGCATGAGTGTCATACATTTTAATAATATTGTCATTAAATATGTTTACCTTATTATCGATCAGATCAGTGTCAATAACAGGGGTCCAACCATTAAAAGATGCATCTCTCCTCAATGTCTCCTCATCTATGCCCTAGAAGCTACGCAAAAAAAGAAATTTGGATTTTACTCTGGGAGGACGAATTTTGTATGAGAGATAAATAAGATCATGACAGGAAAAATTTGCCGGAAATTGACCGATTGATGCTGTGTGATCAAGGGAAGAAGTAATTATAAAGTCTAGGAGAGAAGAGGTAGTTTGGAGCGTGATGAGTAGCAGTGAGGGGAAGGAGATGAAGATCGACCGAAGACAGGAGATTCTGCAGTTTATGGGCGCGACAGTTGTTTTCAAGCAGGCATGTGTTGAAGTCACCGAGCAAAATAATATGTTCATAATTGGGGCGTAGAATGAATAGCGTTTCTTCCAGTTTAAAAAATAATAGATGTGGAGATTCTGGCTATAAAATACTCCCAATAAAACCTTTTTATGATGTTGATGCTGTTTGATCAAGGGAAGAAGTAATTATAAAGTCTAGGAGAGAAGAGGTAGTTTGGAGCGTGATGAGTAGCAGTGAGGGGAAGGAGATTAAGATCGACCGAAGACAGGAGATTCTGCAGTTTATGGGCGCGACAGTTGTTTTCAAGCAGGCATGTGTTGAAGTCACCGAGCAAAATAATATGTTCATAATTGGGGCGTAGAATGAATAGCGTTTCTTCCAGTTTAAAAAATAATCGATGTGGAGATTCTGGCTATAAAATACTCCCAATAAAACCTTTTTATGATGCAAGGTGACCTCAACGAAAAGATGTTCCGCCGATTGTGTGTATTGACTAACAGATACACTAACTATATTATAGTCAATATCCACGCGAAGGTAAATCGCAACACCACCACCTCCCTTGCTCGTTCGATCATTACGGATTAATTTGTAACCTGGAAGAGGATAAAGATAGGAGTAAAGAGTAGACTTTAAGAAAGATTCGGAAATTAAAAAGGCATCCACAGGAGAGTTACCAAACGACGCCAGAAGGTCTGAGTAATGTGCCGGAATGCTCTGCGCATTGATTTGCACAACATTAAAATTTTTGGGGTATTCGGAAAAAACAAGTTTTAGCTGATCATGCACAGATGAGAAAGTAGAATAGAAATCACTGTCGGCACTCAAAAAAGTTTCGCTAGATGAAGATCATGAAAAATAACTATCATCCAAGAGTACCCTTTCTTGAAGAACTCCATATTGTAGTTGAATACTAACCGATGCTCTTACGGTGAAGGAAAACATCGTGATGAAACGTGTTACCATGATCCAATCTGGTCAAGTTCCCCTGGTAGCAGAGTCACGGAGGTCAGATGGCAGTCGCTCCACTGTAATTACCTGATCTGCCCAATCCTGGATCATGGTCAAGGCGGACTCCGGAAACTCGTGTGCGAGAGTACAACCAGGACATAAACGCCAAGATGATTATTATTTATAACGTACCTTAAGATATTCTTAAGCACATAAGACTTAACAGTGGCTCAGCGAGTTTAGTTTTCACTAGTTGGTGTTTGGGCAATGACTTTTCTTGTCCCGTGGATGTCGGTCTATTGCCGTAAGCCCTCGAGACGACCAAAGCACCATAAGCTGGGGGCCGTACCATAAGCTCTTATAGCAGGACCTCAATAGAACTGCCTTGCTTACAACGAGACAGCGCTATACGTTTCACATAAGCTTGTTTAGTTCTAAGCAAGGCAGTTCTGTTTAAGTCCTGCTTACAAGCTTATGGTACGGCCCCAGATCAAAAACTCAAATGTGACCAACTTAAGACATTTGGGAGAAGACTTTGCCCAGTGGACCAACATGAGACTAAAAAATCCCCAAAGAAATCAGAAATTGGACTGTAATTGTTGCTTTGGAATTAGGGCATGCAAATATTCGAAAATTTAAGTATTCGAATATTTTTGCTGGTAATATTCGAATATTATTCGAAATTTGGAATTAGGGTTTAACGTTGGGAACTACGTTTTTAATATAAGTTTATGCAATTGGTCGTTGAAAATCGAAAAAATGTATCAAAATGAGCGTACAATGGATTTCTACATAATACTAATATAAAAAAAAAAATTAAAAAGATGAATCACAAAACAACGCCATCTAGCGGCGAATTGTGTTTTTTCAGTTTAACTGCTTTATTTTATTTTATTTTAAGTTGTAGAAACCTATTGCCGCACCTTTGAATACATTTACTATGAGTATAAACCATAATTCAATTACTAAATAGGTACTCAAACGACTGAAATAATGTAAATATAAATTTAGTAACTCTCGCGAGGCGAGTGTAATCGGTCGCCTTGTCTCGCGATTCCCTTCCGAGTATTCCCGAACAAAGCACAATACAAAGTACCTGCCTCGCGAGAGGAAATAGGGCCCGCCTCGCCTCGTGTCACCACACGCGAAGTCGCCTCGCCTCGTGTCACCACACGCGAAGTCGCCTCGCAAGGCCCTCAGAGTGAGGAGGTAGCATGAGGTCAGTCAGATCCTAAGCTTAGGTATTTTACGAGATTAGGATGCTAAACGACTTTTTACTTAACAATAAAACGGAAAGAATTTTATAAAATCAAATTATATGGAAACTAAAACATTATATCAGACAGACAAAATGCATCTCTCATTTTACGCAAAGCAGTACGTAAATTCAAATGATTTAAAAATATTCTCCTATTCGAATTTTATCAAAATTACTATTCGAATATTGAAATGAAAAATATGAAAAATAGAAAACCTCGAATATTCGACTTGCAAGCCCTATTTGGAATCCTTTGCGTGTGAACTGAGCCAGTCTGTCTGAATACGCCAAAATACTGCCTGATTGAGTCTAAGACCTTGTATTGTACAGACGAATAGTGATTCAGGTTTGAAGAAAAATGGACATAGAAAAAAAGGCATAATTTTGACAAAAAAAATGTTATAGAAAAGGTTTCAGTTTCAACACTTATAAAGGCTTCGAGAAAAATAAAAAAATAAAAATTCCTCCAACATTTTCTTTTTCTTTATTTTTTTTACCCTGTTAGACACAATTTATCGAACAATTTAACATGACAAATGTTGTTGTAAATCAGATTTCCTATTGGTAGCAATTTCTTTTTGTCAAAATTATGACAATTATTGCTGTCCATTTTTTTTCAAATCTGAATCACTGAGACGGGGCGAATTTGCAGCGAGACTCGCGCGTATTTTTAATTCGCGCGTTGCTTGTGGACGTAATGTATTGGTGCCCAGTACCTCGCCAACGCGCGCATAATTAGTGCGAAACGATTTGCAAATTCACCCCGTTTGGAGTCTTATTCTGGCAGGAACAACATAACAGGAAATCGTTTATAATTTAAAGAGCGACCATGATCCGCTTGGTTGAGCCAGTTTATTAATCTTTGGAGGTCTTGAGTAGTAGGAACGTCGGGGTCACCACTTTGGAGGTCTTGAGTAGTAGGATTAGTTAAGCTCAGTAGACAAGTGTGGAATGAATACGATACGGTAGCCACAAATCCATTCGGATTTCCATTTTATTACACGGCGCCTAACTAGCGCACGTATGATTCTAAACTCTAGCTAGAGAGTGAGCTCAAGGATATGGTCATATCAACAAAAACCTTTCTTTCGTTATTCAACGAGAAAGAAATTCCCAATGTGTCACACCAGTTACAGAATGACGAAAAAATCCTGATAGGTTAACACTGTAGGTGTACCCCTTCAGTTCACAAGCGAGCCATACCTACAGCACAAACAGGCGCATTCACAAGATGTCTACAAACCCTGGCGGAGTAAAATAAAAGCCGAATTATTATCATTCATAATCACATCATTTTATTGTTTCATTTAATTACAAAACATCCATATAAAAATAGTGTGTAAGTACATTTAACAAAAATTTTATACATTGGACAAAGCAAGTTTCAACAAATTTTCTAATTCGATAGATTTCTTTCTTTCTTCCTCAATTTGATGCTCCAGCTGTTTGACAGCCTTCTTGCAACTACTATACTGTGATATACTTTCAGTGGTAGCTTTAATATTATTTTCAACCAAAGTACAATCACTATCTTGAAGCATCAAGTATTCCATGGAATTTGCAGCTAATTTTCGTCTTTTGGCATCAGTCAACACATCTAACTCACTACTTTCAGTGGTAGCTTTAATATTATCTTTAACCGTAGTAAAATCACTATCTTGAAGCATCAAATATTCCATGGAATTTGCAGCTAATTTTCGTCTTTTGGCGTCAGTCAATACATCTAACTCATCTTTGTAATCCAAAACTTTGTGTTTTATACTTGATACTCCCTTAGTTTTATATAACCAATGGATATTCCGATATTTGGCTAACAGTGTTTTTTCGTATACAGCAAAATAACTATCAATTTTGCCCAATCTGTTTATCTTTTCACACACAATTACGTTTAGAAAATCTAATAGATCGTATTGTTCGAAATACATTTTGAATTCCTCATATGGCATCTCAAAATCGGAGAGCTGGTTCGGTAAAACTGATACAACTTTACACACAACATCCTCAGGATCCTCAAACCATTCTATTTGATTACAATATGTTCGGATTTGATCCTGCATTGTTATAACATTAACTGGATTGAAACTTCTAGTTGGACATGGCAATTTCAATTCTTTCATAATATGTTTAATTGCAGAAGTGTTATTTGAATTTCTTACATTTGTGGGAATAAACTCATAAGGCTTTGGGTATGGGGACGTATGATCCAAATATTGGTTGAACTCTAATGGAAATGACGGATAATTGAAGAGATTTTCATCTGTTATAATATTTGTTAATCTCTCAACAGCTGCATTATAGGAATTGACCAACATGATCAGGTCTTTGGAAATATTATTCCTTAAACTATCCCTGTCTGATTTTAATCTGTACCAAATTTCATTCCCTAGATATCGTTGACACAATGACTTCAAGTTATCTATTTCCAACGGCGGAGTTTGAGGAAAGTTTTTAGCCAACCATTTTAGGGCCGATTTAGTAGACACATGCATAGATTGAGCAATATTTTGAGAATCCACAACAAATACTCTGAAATCAGATATTTTCTCATGTCTAACAAAAGTAGCTAAAATATCTTTCACTGTATTCAAGCAAAATTTAGTTTCAGCTTCTGGTAATATAACAGCAACTGGAAGCACTTGCAAGGGATATCTGTGATTCAGAGAACTTTCTATGATTTCTGCAATATTACGATCATTTTCAGTAAAATAAAACAGCAAACCATTTGTACCTTCAACAGCTTCCGAGCAATGATTATTGTCGTAAGTCATACTGACTGAAATCGCAAAATCCATCAAGTTATTCCATGACTGTTTTTGAACATGAATAAGGGTTTTCGATGTATCATGTTCTTTTTTGTCACTGAATGCATCACAAATCCATTTATTTAATTCAATTTTTCTACATATCCATTTACTTTTGCCTGAAGTTAAAATAGTGACTTTCCAGAAGAAACACTTGTCGTATGGATACTTTATTTGTTTCATACGTTTCAAGAAAGGTGACTTTATTATTTCCATAATATTGTAAGGATCTGGCGAAGGAAGCTGATGCAATTCACCAGTAAATTTGTATCCTTTGTGAATTGCATTCATATGTCTAAGTGCAGAGTTTTCTACTAGACGTCTCAAACGTGTTGCCTCTTTTTCAGGAGATATATTTGTTATCCAAACAGGTGTGTCCTCCAATAGAGTCCGGCGATTAAAGTTTCTGGCACATTGTTTCTTCCAAATCCGAAACCATTTCTTCATTAAATTATCTGTCCAGAATTTCTCTGCTTTCATTTCTGCTTCACTAATCTCATCACTCAATTCAGTCCAAATTTCTTCTGTTATTACATTTGCATAAGAAACCAACTGTTTCATATTCTCTAATTCTTCGGTAAGAATCTCTTTTAAGCTCTCTTCCCGAACTTCATTGAGTAATTCTTCTATGAGTTCCACTGATTCTTTCTCAATTTTTTCTTTTTCTTCGGCTTTTCTTTTTATTTCTGCTAACCGTTCGGCTTCCAATTTCTTCCTTAATTGTTCTTGCTTTCTTAATTCATCTTGCTTTCTTTCTTCTTCCTTTTTTTGTTTTTCTTCAATTCTTCTAAGTTCCTCTTGTTTTCTCTTTTCTTCCTCCTTTCGCTTTTCTTCCAATTTACGTTCTTCCTCTTTTCGTTTGAGTTCTTTAATTTTTTCTTCTTCCTCCTTAACCTTTTCTTGAAGCTTTCTCTCTCGTTCTTGTTCTTCCTTCATTTTCTCTTCATTCAATTGCTGAATGTCCGTATGTTCACCGTCAGCCTGATCAAAATCATATACAGAAGGTTTAGCCACATTCACAGAATTAAAAATATTATCTGCCACAGATGGAGATTTATTTTTACTCTGAAAAATATTATATTGTTTGCCATCGGTATTCGCACTTTTAAATAAAGTACCTGGAGATAAATTATGTGAACTGGCACCTCCATTAGGCATGAATAAGTTACTTGGTTTGCTTGTCACTTCACCGTTTTCAGTCTTTGTAAATATATTATTGGATTGCAGGCCTGAAGATTTGTTGAAAGCAGCAAATACATTTGTAGGTTTTGTATTCGTGTCTTCAGATGCGACAGCTTTCGCAAAAATGTTAGCATTTGTGGTCATCCCAACTTTTGTGGTAACCGCATTTTGCATTTCCTGTTTCGCCTTAGCAAAAATGTTATTCTCAGGTACAAATGTATTTTGAATAGATGTAGGCTCTTCTTTGGCAAATACATTTTTTGCTCCGAAAATATTCTGGTTATGGTTTAAAGGTGCTTGTTCTGCTGCTTGAGAAAATGGGTTTGTACTTGGTACATTTTTAAACAGTGAATTGTTTTGATCTGCCACTTTATTATTATTGAACCCAGTTTTCCCAAATACAGATACGGGCTTACTAAAAGGAATCGCACTATCAACAATAGGTTTACTAAACACATTTGTGTCAGTTTTCTTTTCTTGGCTCATCACTCCAAACATTTTTGTGTCACCTGGAATGGCTTTTGTTTCCATTGAATTTGGGAGTTTAAATAGATTTCCTGGAACTTTTTGTGAGGCAAGTGATCCTGAATCTTGCGGCTTAGAAAACGAAAAAATACTTTTTGAACTTTTCTCAAACATCTTCTCTGGAGAATTTTTTATTATGTCAGTTGAAGCCACCTGTATTGCAGGTGTAAATAAGAATGATTTGTTATCAGTTACCATATTTTGAGGCGACAAAAATGTTTTGATTGGTTTTGCAGGGCTCGAAGATTTCGGCATAGGCTTCGCAAAAAGATTTGTTTTTTGTTCAGGTGTTTTATCGATGCTGCTAAATGTTCTTCCACCTTGAGATAATCTTTGAATTTCAGTCCGTAGCCCTCGGACATCTTTATTACTGTCATTTATTGTACTGTACCCATGATCTTCTGCCGTCAGTGCTGCTACTTTCAACTTTCCATCTGGGGTAAAGCTAGAATAAGGAGTATAGCTATCGGGATTATAGTGTGGAAGTCTGTTGCCCGCAATTACTTCTCCGACACTACAGTGCCGTTTTGCCTCGATGAGGTTCACGGCTCTCGCGACGGGAAACGGATCCATATCTTCTATGAATTGGTTCCTGTCTAGGATAACGCAGAGTTCGTGCTCATCTTTACCGAATCTTAGGCCGTAATGTCTGACGAAGTTTGTCATGCTCTCCACCGATTCGAAGGCGAGAGACTCCATTAGCTCGTGGGCCGGGTACCGGGAGCCGCCGCGGGGCGCGTACGCCTTCACAATGCGGGCCAAAGCACGCGCTCGGACATCATTAAAGTACCGGAGCAATATACACGCCTGAACGTAAGTCGCACTGTGCTTCACCAGCCGAAAGAACCTCACGTAGTTGTTGTTGTCTATTGCGTTGAAGATTTTTATCGCGAAAACAATCGCCTCCGATTTCTGTATCTCGGGCGGCAATTGTTTTATCTGTAACAAAGGTGAGATTAGCTATAATTTCATTCATTCCAACGGGCATTTTTCCTGCATATAGCACAAAAGCCTATCAGATGGTATCACTGAGACTTAAGGTCAGCTCTGCTGTCATAATAAAGCCATGTCATTGGATCAGCTTAAGCTGAATGTGTAACCATCATTCAATCTGATCCCGGAGGTCAGATGGCAGTCGCTCCACTGTAATTATCAAATCTGCCAAAATCCTGGATCATGGTCAAGGCGGACCCTGGACCCTCGTGGGCGAGAGCACAACCGGGACACTAACGTCAAGGTCATTTTATTTTTATCGACTAAGAACTGTTTTCTGTCCAATATGACGGCAGTATTTTGACAACGGACAGATTTTTAGTATTTTAGTATCATATCTGGAACTAACAAAAAAGTAGCCAATACACATTACTGACCTCCCACCAGAAGTTGGCGTCGCCCAAGTTGAGGAGGGCAATGTATCCTCTGAACTCTGCCTCATTAGGCTTCTTCTCTTGTCCGACGTCGCCATACATGTGCTTGAGGGTCTGGAGGCACTTGGTGAGGTTGTCCGTGTTCAGTTTTTGGTCAAACTGAGTGTGTTCGAGGTCGGCCAGCCGTGCGGCGCAGTGCGCGTGGAAACGGGCGCACATCTCTACCAAGCTAATCGAGTCTGGAATACATTAAGTTGAGTATTAATTTTGGTAATAGAGAGAATGCTAATGCTAATTCGCGAATACGAATGCGTATATTCAATTTTAAAACTTGAAAGCAACGTGGATTACACTTCCTGTGTTTGCTTATAAAGTTTCCAAAATATTGATTGTACTTCACACAAGATTTAAAAAGTGTTGAAAGGTGTGAAAGTGCAAGAAACTGTCGCAGTTAGCTACCATAACATATGATTAGGATATTTAAGCCAAGAAGATTATATTTTTTACCCGACTGCGGCGAAGCCCAAAAGAAAGAGTTACCTGTGTAGTTGGCCTGCATATTTGTATGTATGTTTCTTTGTTCCCTCGTAACTACTTAATAGATCATTAATCAATAACCTAAAACGTCAATTTTTTAAAATCAATATAGTAGTCTACTCAAGAACAGCTTACAACTTTACAAAAAATCACCTATCTAGATTATACAAGAGTGCACCACTAGGTGGAAGTACCCATTTTTCACTTTTTTTGAATTTCTCATACGGGAATATTCGAGACATCCTTATTGCGTACCGACTGACAAGGTAGTCTCACAAGGCAGCAATGCTCGGACAATCAGAGTCAGACATTTAATGCAAATATAAAATTACCTGCACAGCACAGAGCCTGTTGTGTAATATCTTTCCGGATTCCACGAAGTCTGTCCCACATGAAGTGGAACCAATCGGCTAGTGTCACCTGTAAGGTGGACATGAAAAGTAAAAACATTATAATATGGTTAATACTGGCCTGAAGTAAAGAAACAAGGCTCATAATACTCGTTTACGAAAAGCAATATAGTTTTTCAGCTACAGTTATTCTTTACAATGACAAGAGAATAAAGAGTAAACCATGGTGTTTCTTAAAGAGGGTGAAAGATGATCCTTTTAGAAAATTGGACAACTAAACACACTATCACACTTAGTAAATACAGTAAAAGATCTAGTCTCAATAGGCTGGAAAATGGGCAGCAGCGTTTTCTATTGTTACATTATAACACTGCGATCTCCAACCCGGCTGCCATGCATGGAGGTTATGGCAATAAACTCCCCTTCCGTGGGAGAGATGATGATGAAACAATGAAGTGTCGTTCGTATCAATGCTACCTAGCTACACCTGTTGACACAATATTTAATTTAATACCATAAAAGAATAGATCTATGGTGGCCGCTTGCCATCAGGCGGACCGTCTGACCGTGTGCCTCCATAGACAATAAAGAAAAGCATCGACAGATCAACTCATCATCATCATATCAGCCCGAAGACGCCCACTGCTGAGCATAGGTCTCCCCCAGAGATCTCCTCCAAGGCCGGTCCTGTGCCTTGCGCATCCAGCTGGTACCTGCGATCTTTGCCAGGTCGTCGGTCCACCTTGTGGGAGACCGACCCACGCTGCTCAACTTACAGTAGACTTATTGATGTAGATAAAACACTTTGTGTTGTTCATTAATGATGGAACTCCATTATATTATAACACTTTTATACACTAGTTCCACTAAATATGGTGAGATGGCAGTCAAATGCCTGTCTTGTCTAATATTTATAACCTTTTAATTATATGCGACCGGTTTCGGTTATCATCTTCGGGCCAGAGTGTTTTAATCTATATTGATTGAAACAGTAGATAGAGCTAAAACCCACCTGTCGCTTAGTATCAGCTATCTCGTGCAGCAAGTAGGAGCAAGTCCGCACGAGAGTGGCGGGGGGCCGTAGCTCGTAGCACATCGGGATCTCCTGGTCGGCGGAGCTGCGGCTGTACTGCTTCACGGCGCGCGCGGGTGAAAGCTGCCCGTCCGACTCCGGCACCGTCTCTAGGGTCATCACCTGTAAACATCAAAATTTCTTCATTGAGTCGGACATTAAAGGGGATAGTGATAGAAACGTAGGAAGCGAAATATAGTAAGATAGAAATATGTGTAGTCATTTATTACTCTCCATTACTTAACATATTTCTACATAATTGATTTCAGAAAATATTTTGAAATTCCAATTTTTTTTTAATTTTATATGTATTAATCTGCTTCGCCTACAACTAATTACAAATAATTATGTAAAAAGAGACAATTATAGGAAATACACATGTCATGATCTCCTTACATTACTGGGCTTCTATACTAGTCTTAATGGCAAAATAGCAGTGTCTGTATGTATTTACATTACAATTAAATTCTCACAATGGCAAATGATCTAGCGGCATCATTGCTATTTTGCAGATTTATAATAGTATCAATACCACAATGGCGATTGAAAACTCCAAAACAATTCATCTATATGTTGTGGAATAATCGTCGAAATTAGGCAGATGGAGCACTACCTGGGCATATTGTTTAAGCACGGCTCCGTCAATTCAGGACGGTAATGAATACAATAAGACGATCGGAATATGACATATATACATTATAAAGCTGAAGAGTTTATTTTGTTTGTTCAAAACTACTAAACCGATTTTGGAAATGCTTCTTGCATTCTAGGGAACCTCATGTCCCAGAAAAGTAACAGGATCACAGTGCAAACTGACAGGGACCTTTATAAATTAATAAAATTGCCATATGTAGTTTGCATTGCCTGTGAGTGTTTTCTAAGATCATTATAATCTTAATCTTAAAGCTAAAGTGAATAAGTCTAAAAAGAATCTTTTAAATTACCTGATGCTCTGCTTGTCTATGCAAAAGTTCTTTCTCTGGACACATATCTGGGCAAGTGCCAATGGTGGCGCCGCCTACTTTCACGCGAGACCCCGCGCCGCCCCAGGCACGAAGTATTCTGCACAGAAGTACATAGCATTTGACAAACAAATTTTAGTCAAATCAGGAACAAATATTATTTATTATGATATCCAAGTCTCTTTGTTCGCTTATTAATTATGCAACAGATTTTAATAATATGGATAGAACAAAGCATGAAGACGGTTCAGGTATCTTCCAACAAAATTCCTCCTAATAGATCAATATGTTATAAACCTACCTGTCTCTGGCATCCAGTGTTCTCCATTGTTCATCGGGAGTGAGGGACACTCTGGATCTCAGTTGGTGCAGCTCCGCAGCTGCCTCAGTTGTGCTCATACTGGTGTGAGATGTTGCAACTATCGCTGGAGATTCCGTATCAACAGGTTGTGTTGTTCTAAGAAGAGATTAGTTCCGTTGAAATTTTGTTGTCATAAGCAACAAACAAAAAGAAATCCATAGATATACTTACAGTATGGGTATTTTCTCTTTAACTGGTGTTTTAGTCTTAATAGATTGTTTTATAACACGTTTCAGGTTCACAGTATTCGCATTAGGGCTTGCTATTTCCATAGCTGCAAGAAAAGTATAATGAAAATTCAATTTAATGATGCAAACATACATACACACACAATAGAATAACACATTCATCAGCAGGATACAGGCTAATCAGTTGTTAAATTGCCTGCCTGATTAAGATAATAAGACAATAATAATAAAAAATAATTAGGATATAATGTGACCAATTCGGAGACAAGACCATAAATGATCTATTTGGTGTGAGGATAGGAACAAATTTTCATATCACACACATTTCATTAGACTGAATATTCAGTCAAATATTTGGTCATCCTGCCTGCTGAATTTTCAGCTAGTTGAATATCACAGAAACATATTACACACAAAAGATAAAATGGTGTTTCTTTACGTTTCTGACGAGGAGCTCGATATGCAGGAGCACCACTCATAGCAGACAGCTCCTCCTCCACTTCCGAGTCTGGCAACCAGTCAGGATCATCATCCCTTTTGCTTCGTCGCCTTCTGAAATAGTATAGTACATGATTACAGTAAATGCAAGTGATTACAAAAAAGTGAAGAGGTTAGCAGATAGGAGATAAGAATAGGGAGTGACCCCACCAACAAGAGTCTAACTCTTAAATTAATGATGATGATAATTAATATGTAATATATACCCATAAATTTTTATAATATTGAGTAAAAAGTTAATGATTCTTCAATTAGATACTGAGTATTTCATTATGATCTAAATTATTATTCTACACTACTCACATTCTAGGTTTTGTCCGTGTAACATCAAACATAAAGCCATCATAAGCGCCAGCATTCAAGACTGCGCGCTCGGCTGACATTGGCTGATCATATTCAATGACACACATATGCTTTTTGGGAAACAATTTGATCTTCTGTACACGTCCAAATTTGCTGAAGTGTCTTTTGGCAGCAGCAGCTTCAAAAAGGCTCTCCGGGACATTGGTGCAACTATAAGAATATATGGTTTTCTAAGGTGACTAAGATTGCATCAAAATTAACAATGCTATGGTTCTATCTAGAGATAATGGACTTTAACTTTCTAAAATTAAGGGTTGATTTACGAACAATATAATATTGTGGGTAACCAGGAAGATACTCACGTGACAGATGTTTTGATATTGATATTGGCAGTTATATCTATCGCTGGGCTTTTGAGCTTTTTCCGGGGTGAGATATCCATGTTTACATAATATTATTATTTACATTAAAATCAATCACACCATATTTCAAATTAAATTGGATTCAAAACGTTGAGGTCATCAGGTAAATATATAGAGTTTAAGATTTTGATATATTTGAAGAAGCACAACACACAAAATTAACGAATTTAATTATTTATAATTCCATATTGATCGGAAAAGTATGTACCTAGTATGTATTGTTCGGAATAACGAAGTTCCAAAATACAAATAACACGCAAAATAGTCACGCGTCTTGCAATTTTTTTGACATTTCAATTTTTTCCCTCGTTTTTTTGTTCAATTCCTTTACGGGGACGGCAAAGGGGTCTAGCTCATACAGCCATGTCCTCCATTATAAACCGTAATTCAAAATTATGTCCCAGCTTCAGGGGCTGCTGAAAAATATAACGTTCAGTTCAAGGCTACAGCCACGTCTTCAGTGGTCCTTACTCTCCTCCCTCACAATACCATGATAGTAAAGATATTGCTAGTTCTATTAACTATTGCAACTTTTTGGAGCAACCCGAAAGCTCAGTTCGTGCCTTTTATTGCATTTCTCCATTACCATAAATTTTCACAGGCGTTTGCCACACATTACACTAACACAAATTTGAATCCAAACCTTAAATATATATACAATCACAAACGCGCCAAAAAGTCTCTGACTTGACATTTAATTTAATTTGACAGCTAAAAACAAGTAAGCAAACGCGTAGTGCTTGCACATAATATCGATATAGGTATTTAAAAGTTACTGGTTGAATATAATTTATTACTTAAACTATTCTTATCCATTATACCTAGCTATAGATTATTATGAAAGGCCTTTACGAAAATAATTTTCTTTTCAAGAAAATCGACGGAGTGTAATGAGGGCGCGGAAGGTTATAAAATATGGTGATAGCATAATGATTAACTTTAGAGCGTAATGATTTTGTGATGTAGTTAAAGAAAAATTTAAAGTAATAATGAAGTAAATCCAATAAATTTTAAGTAATTCGATTTAACATCTCATTTAATTATCCTACAGAGTTTCAAATTATTTCAGATAATAAAAAAGGTAAATATCAGGTTTTATTTATGAAAACTTTAAAAAAGTAGAGGTTCACTTTATTGCGATTATTTTAAATCAGGCTTATCTTACCTTTCAATATTAATTTTTAAACTAAATTGAGCTCTAGATTCTTCTGGCTCTAAACTCTGAAACCGTGCGACGTGTACCTTTCTCGGAATATACTATATCGTGGTTGGTACGGGTCTCAACGGCGATGTAAGCCAGATGAGCAAGGAGTTCAGCTAGTGAAAGTTCACCTAGGTTGAATGCCACCGAGTTCTTGTCATGATATTCTGGTAAGTAGTAGAAACAATGATGCGTAACGACTATTGATTGGTGGACTCAGAGAGACAAGAAACAAAAGATCATGGAGGCAGCCGAAAGCCTAGATTGGAGTGCGTAAGGTCAGGTGCAATCACAAATGAGCTCTGGTATAACTATCACTATTTCATTCTCAAACTTAGACGCACCGTCATTGGCTGGTTGAAAGGCTGTTGGAGAATTGACAAGGACCAAGGATAACGAAGGAAGCAGTTAGGTAAGCAGGGAGGGACAAAAAGGCATACTTTAAAAAATAGCAGTAATGTAGGTAATAACACATCGGATAAGAAGGTATCTTCTTCTTCATTATCTTGGCATTAAATCCCGGTTGTGCTCTTCCACGGCAAGCGAGGGCCCGGGATTAATTTTCCTGCTCGTTTTGGTCCACTTCGCTTGGTGTTCGACAGGTGGTGAGATTATTACACATCGCTTCTTTAGCCGACCTCTACTTGCCGTGCCTCGCGGGGGTGGCAAGGCCAGCAGATCTAATTGCGTTTATTTCTCCTTAAATTCTGCTTTACCGGCTTTGGGGTCACAAATTATGATACTTGACCTCATCACCTCCTATGCGAATGAATAGGGGATTTGCGCTGTTGCAGGTCATATACGAATAAACAGGTGTTCTTAGGAGAAAGAGCGCCGAGCTAAAATGAATAACTGATGAACTGGCAAGTGGCGCGAGCTGCACAGCTGGTTTCGTTACAGTCAGTAACTCATCTATAGGTATAAACTGGCAAGTCAAGACAAGAAGTCAAGCCGGTTTTGATGTGACGAAGTGTGTTGCTTTAAAAACCTGGCCGACGTTTTGCTTTACAAGTGCAAACTCTATTGAAGATTGGTATTGCCCTTTCAGAGAACTGTCTAAGTAATAAGTAAGTGGCACCACAATGGCTACATGAAAACCTGGACATGATAACCCCGATTACCCCTGACAAAGTGGAGAGATTACTGGCCCCTGTGAAGAACAGAAAAGCTATCGACAATGGGGAATATCTATACAAACATGTAAAATATGGGGACTCGGGCTAGGAGTACTTCTTACAACTCCGGGCCCAAAGCCCAAGACCAAACGGTGTGGAGGAGAAAGAGATTAACCGCTCTGATAATCATGATTATTCGGTGTGATGAAGGAACACTAATTTCAACTACATTTTTGCTGTAAAACGAAACATCCATAAAATAGTCCGTCGAGTACCTAAACAAAGTATGGATTGACCCTCAAAGACCCTCTTGAAAGAGTAGCCAGGATTATTAGGGAAAAGGATGCTTGTTACAAGCCCCCTTGTAAAAAAATATAAGATGCAAATTAACGCGAACGTGGGTCATCAGTTCATGATATAATAAAAGTAAACGTCTATCCATCAGGTGGCCTGCTTGTCTGTTTTCTTACCGTCTTACAAAAAATAACTTGTTGTTGAGAGTAGGCTGGCTGCTTCCTACCTGATGCCTCACTACGCCCACGTTCGATGTGGCGTAGGTGACACCACTCACTTTTCACTAAAATGTTTATTTTTACAATTTTTACCATCCGAAACGCTTCATTCCCTTCCGTCTGCAAATTGGAGGGGAACAGAATAAAATGAAGTTAGAACAGATTTTCTTAATTTATTTCTAATAAAATAGAATATTAATTCTAAAAACCACCTAATACCTACTGAAACGAAACTAAACACTATAATGTTTGTTTAATTAAACTTAAACTATGTTCACTTTAAAAACAATTGAAAATAAAAATATAAATGTAATTAATAGGTAAATGTTGAAACGAACAAATTCAACGTTACTCGATAATACAGGTGTCATACCCTTATCGTAATTAGTGTCATGTTCTTATCGTAATCTTACTTAGGTTAGTTAGGCAATTCCTAAAGAGCATTGAACATTTAGTATGGAGAAAATCATCACCCACTTCCGCCATTTTGAAAAAATATCGATTTTGCAGCCACTCATAAAATTTATGCCAATCGATAGGAAACTTCAATATCTATCGATCACTATGTTCAAAAATGTCGGAAACGGTATACCTTGCGAGATATCGCAAGTCAAAGATGTACATCATCTACCGAAACATGGGGAACAAATACCTCCTACTAAGTCTACTCATAATCAAATATCTTCTAAACTACAGAACCGATTTCGATTAAATAAAGTTAGGAACAATTTTGATTAAAAGAATTAAAAGACCTTTCAAGTACAGAAAACCGCATTAAAATTGGTTCATCCGTTCGGGAGCTACAGATAGACGGATCATCATCGTCCTAGCACTTATCCTGGCCTCTGCCAGGGTCCGCTTTCCTACTCAATCTTCTCCACTTCGCCCGGTCTTCTGCATCCCCTTGTCGTAAGCCGTTGGCTCTCGCATTGGACTCAGCGATGTCAATCCATCTTGGGCCGCTCCACTATGTCACTCGGCACTCGAGACTGTTCAATTAGTCTCCGGTTCCCAGAGATAGACCATGGTCAACCTCGCTTCGCCACATACCGTTGGCATTTGGCACACCTAACGAGTGGCGAGCTCGTGGCGTTGCTGAAGTTTGACTAGTCTCAAAGTACAAAACGGTCACCCATTCAGTTAAAGGACGCTATGAACATTGCTTAACCTAGGTTATCGGTCTGGCAAGTTTCTTTATTTTATGGAATAAGATAATTAAGTTAAGTTGCATAATGCAGTGCTTATACTGTAAGAGCAAGCTCCGCATAGCACTTGGCGTTGTACCTACATCGCCTAGCACTTGCCATGCATATGACGTTAATAATGTGACCCAGAAATCGATTTATGTGTTTTAGATAACTTTTTTTGGGCTGGGACATATTAATACCCAAGCAAATTACCGACTTACAATGCGAGAGTACCGGGTTAAAATCTCACTGCCGCCGTGTATCAATGACGGGCCGATGGTAGTCGCCGCGTGTTAAAAGCCAAAACACCGCAAAAAATAGAATGAAAAGGTCCTCTGTTGGAAGTAAACACCATGCTAGGGCGTCGCCGCTGAACGACGCGCAGGCATATTGCCCTACGCCTACGATAAGTAGGGCTACCCTGTCACGCGCGGGCAGGGTTAAATAAGTTAGCGCCTAACAGTAGGAAGCTCCGCTTCGCCACCCTAAACTTCGATCTCGGATCACCCGAAACACCCTAAACCGAAAATAGCCTGCCACGTATACTATCGTCCGAACAGATTGTGGTTGGTGCGGACCTCAACGGTCATGTGGGCCAGAGGAGCGAGGAGTTCGGTCGGGTGCACGATGGATTTGGTTACGGCCAGCGAAACAGTGAGGGAGAAGGTATTCTCCAAACCTCACTTTCCGTGACTTAACCGTAGCTAGACTTAACCGTAGTCAACACCTTCTTCCAGAAAATAGCAGAACACATCCAAAACGAACGACCTACAAAAGTGGCCCGCACTAATTACAGATCGATTATCTGCAGATCCGAAGACGTGACATCAGTCACGTATCCCAGTGCAAGATCATCCAGGGGGAATGCCGTCGACTCAGCACCGAGTCTTTGTCATGGTCGTCCGGGTGAGTAGTAGACGGCCTACGGCAGAACGCTGCGTGCCGTCTATTAAGTGGCGGACTCTGAGCAGCACGAGCCAGGAGTTCATGGAGGCAGCCGAAAGCCTAGATTGGAACGCAAAGGGTGAAACCAAGAATCCATCTTCAAACTCGGACGAACAGTACTCGGCACGTCGAAAGCGTCCGACGAATTGACAAGGATACGGGGTGGTGGAATGGTGAGGTGCAGGAAGCGGTTAGGGACAAAAAGGCATGTTTCAAGAAATGGCAGCACAGTAACTCACTATCGGATAAGGAAGTGTACTTGGGAGCAAAGCGGTGATCTAAAATGGCGGTGGCAAAAGCGCGGTCGGCCCAGCTCCGCTCTACGATGCGTTGGATTCTGTGGAGGGGCACAAGCTCGTCTACAAGCTGGCAAAACCGTGGAGTCGAGCCAGTCTGGATGTGACAAAGTGTGTTGCCATAAAAGGTACGGATGGCGTTTTGCTTACAAGTGCAAACTCTATTCAAGACCGGTGGTGCTGTCATTTCAAGGAACTGTCTAATGATGCAAACAACTACGTACCACCACAGCTTCCTGCAAACCTTGGCATAATAAGATAAGCCCGATCACCCCTGATGAGATGGAGAGGTCTCTGGTACGTATGAAGAACGGAAAAGCTATTGGACATGACGGAATACCCATAGAAACCTGGAAAACAATGGGGACCCGGGGCGTACTCTTGCCGACTGAGCTATTCAACAGGATTGTAGCTACGGGGCTTATAACTGACGCGTGGCGCGTAAATATTATCACACCAATGTATAAAGGAAAAGGCAGTGTGCAAGAGTGCGGCAACTAACTTTCTTTCTTTCTTCTTTCTTTCTTTCTTTCTTCCTTTCAGAATGCCAATACGGCTTCAGGCCGGGCTGCAGCACCATGGATCCAGTCTTTGCTATCAAGGTCCTCCAGGAGTCCCATTGCAGTAGGAATCAATTGTTGCATTACGCATTTCTCGACCTGCAGAGGGCTTTCGACAGTGTCCCTCGGGAAATAATCTGGTGGGCTCTGAGAGCAAAGTCTGTGCCCGAGGCGTACATTTCTATTATACAGGACATGTATGCCAATACTGGAGCTGTTGTCAAAACCATCGTAGGCCATACTTACCCTTCCCGATTACTGTAGGAGTCCACCAGGGTTCTGTGTTAAGTCCTTCTTGTTTTGCATAGTGCTCGATGCCCTCTCTGCGGAAATTTAGGACATGCCTCCTTGGCTTATGAAGTTCGCTGACGACATTGTACTGGTGAGCAAGCTTAGGCAAGATATTAAGACCAGAGAAAACACGTGGAAGGATGTGCTAGAAAACGGTGGTTTGAAGATGAATATCTCCATAACAGAGTATATGGCCAGCTGCAGCGCGGATCCCGACACCATCCGTATAGGTAACGAAGCTGTCAATAGAACAGATAAATTCAAATACCTCGGATCCGTGATGCACGAGTCCGGCGATATCGGCCCCGATGTCAAATCCCGAATCTCTGCGGCTTGGGCCTAATGGCGGGAACTCACGGCAGTCATATGAGACCCTAAAATCCCTGTAAAGCTCAAAGGGCTTATATACAAGAGTATAATTAGACCGGTGATGCTCTATGGCTGCGAGACATGGCCATCGCTGACGAAACACGTTCGCGAACTCCACGCCAACGAAATGAAAATGCTGCGCTGGATGTGCGGAGTTACGCGAGTCGATCGAGTACGTAACGAGTACATCCGGGGCAGCCTTGGTGTGAGGAATATCGCAGATAAGATCGAGGAGGCTCGTCTGCGCTGGTTTGGTCACGTGTTGCGTAAGCCTCAGGGATACGTGGGAAATAGGTGTCTAATTCTGCCGGTTTCAGGAAAGAGGCCCCGTGGGTGGCCCAAGAAGCGATGGATTGACATCGCTGAGTCCAATGCGAGAGCCAACGGCTTACGACAAGGACTTACGGCCGAAGACCGGGCGAAGTGGAGAAGATTGAGTAGGAAAGCGGACCCTGGCAGAGGCCGGGATAAGTGCTAGGACGATGATGATCCGTATAGCTGTAGCTCCCGAACGGATGAACCAATTTCAATCTGTATTTAAAAGGTCTTTTAATCGAAATTATTCCTCACTTTATTTAATCGAAATCGGTTCAGTAGTTTAGTAGATATTTGACTATGAGTAGACTTAGTAGGAGGTATTTGTTCCCCATGTTTCGGTAGATAATGAACATCTTTGACTTGCGATATCTCGCAAGGTATACCGTGTTTGACATTTTTGAACATAGTGATCGATAGATATTAAAGTTTCCTATCGATTGGTATAAGTTTTATGAGTAGCCGCAAAATCGATATTTTTTTTAAATGGCGGAAATTGGGTGGTGACCGAAATGTACTATGCTATTTAGTGAAAACAGCAAAAAGACAGTCTCCCGATGGGCACTATGTAGCGGTCACACTTGTGCCAGCACGCACATCATTTTTTTTTTTTTTAATGTTTCACGGGACAAAATAACGATATATCGGTATTTTTTACTCTGTAATTTATCGTGGATGATTAAAAATATCGATATTTGGCACTTGCCCATCCCAAAACTTGACATTGACAGTAGACTTTTTAAGACAATGATCAGGCAAAGGAAACGCGGTACATACAGCCATTTGAAGAGAGGTAGGGCATGGTGGTATATTCCACCCGAATCGGAGCTGCCCGACTGGGGAAGTACCTCCACCTTTCAGAATACAGCAGTCAAACAACACTATTTTAATAGTGTTGTGTTTCTGCCGGTGAGTATAGTTTCCAGTGCTCCATGGGGAACCGTGGCTTTGGCAGTCGAGGGGCCTAGCTTTCATATTAGCTGTTTCGTGGCTGAGCGGGGGCGGTGTGTTAGCGCAGCAGTCCAAGTCCTGCTTTCCACACAGCGTAAACCTGACGGTACCCTGGTCCATAGTGCAATAGAGAAAGCCAATTTATTGGGTGTTCTCTTTGCCTCAAACTCGACCCTGAATGATAGAGGCGCCGACCCGCCCACCATCCCGTGGCGCGGCTAATCAATGCCGGAAATATCAATTTCACAGCGAAAGGTACGGCTCTGCTCTCTCTAGATGTTCGAAAGTCGAGTGGGCCTGATGGTATTCCGGCGGTGGTGTTTAATGAGTGCTCTCGAATTGTGTGAGATACTAACGTGCCTCTTTGCACTTTCATACTCCACTGGAATAGTCCCGTCTTCATGGAAGACTGCCCACGTGCGCCCTGTGCCCAAAAAGGGCGACAGATCAGACCTATCGAATTACAGGCCTATCGCTATAACCTCCGTTCTCTCTAAGGTGATGGAGCGAGTAATAAACGCACAGCTCCTTAGTTACTTAGAAGAACAAGATCTCTTGAGCGACCGTCAATATTTTTTTCGGCATTGTCGCTCAACGGGTGACCTTCTAGTGTATCTAACACACCGTTGGGTTTTAGCTGTTGAGTCAAGATGAGGCACTGGCTGTTGGCCTCGATATGGCAAGGCTTTCGATCAGGTCTGGCATAGGGGTCTTCTTTCGAACTTACCATCATACGGGCTTCCCGAGGGATTGTAACTAGCTTTTTGTCCAGCAGATGCATCAAAGCCGTAGTTGACGGCTGTTGCTCCAATAGCTTGGACATCAACGCTGGTGTCCCGCAAGGCTCGGTGCTGACTACAACTCTGTTCCTCCTTCATATCAATGATATGCTGTCCATTGACGGCATTTATTGCTATGCGGATGACAGTACTGGAGACGCCTTTTATACGGGTCGTGCCAATATCCCTCGTGCCATAGTGGAGGAAAGTCGCGAAGTACTTGTGTCTAAAATCGAGAGTACTTTATCTAGAATCTCCGATTGGGGACGACTAAATCTAGTCCAATTTAACCCAACTAAGACACAAGTATGCGCGTTCACCGCCAAGAAAACTCCATTCGTTGTAGCTCTTCAGTTCCAGGATGCACCGCTTGCCATCTCTTAGAGCATACATATCCTAGGTGTCGACATCTCTAGTGACGTCCAGTTTCGCAGTAATCTGGAAAAAAAGGTCAAGCTCGCATCTAAAAAGCTGGGTGTGCTTAACAGATCAAAGCAATTCTGCACGCCGGGGCAACGACTTCTCCTTCACAAGGCTCAAGTCAGACCCTATTTGGAGTATTGCTCTTATCTATGGACGGGAGCACCGGCATATCAGCTTGGTCCTTGTGACTCAATTCAAAAGCGCGCTGTGAGAATTGTCGATGACACCATGCTCACAAGTGGTATTGAGCCGCTGAGCCAGCGGAGGGATTTCTACCGCTTTTACAACGGTGTATGTTTTGAAGAACTGTTTGACATGATGCCTACAGCTACATTCTATCATCGCACCGCTCGCCACCGACAGGGAGTTCATCCTCACACCTTGGAGCCAAATTGGTCGCGAACTGTGCAGTTCCAAAGGAACTTTCTCCCACGCACACTAAGGTTGTCGAATGAACTACCTGGAGAGTACAACATGGAGTTCTTCAAGAAAGGGGATAAAGGGGTTTTACGAGGTCGGCAACGCATCGGTGATGCCCCTGGTATTGCAAACGTCCTTAGGCTGCGGTTACTGCTTGCCATCAGGCAGGCCGAAAGCTTGTTTGCCACCTTAGTGGCATAAAAAAAATATAATGTTCATCCATTCTGTAGCGCGTTATTTATAAATCTCCTCACTCGAACGAGGCATCATCTTAATTAAAGCAGGGTTTCTAGGAGTTCGCCATTCGACGGTGAGGTATCGCAACAAAATTTACGTAAATACGGCTGGTGTTGGCGTAAAGAGATAAATTTCCTCTTACCCTTTGCTACAACATACCTACTCATGTATGTGAGAGTGGATTTTGACCCACTGGTCATTGGTCCTTGCCATGTTAAATTTGTCCAAAATAACTTCTAAAATTGTCATTTTTTGCGACATGAAATAAGCCCCGCCCACCCATCACATTAAATATGAAAAAGAATTTGTTTTGGTGCTCTATTTGTTGTCTTTTATTATAAACAGCCAATTTTATTATTTTCTTCGGTGGGTGTGTGTGTGGGGGGGAGGGGGGTTAAGGGGTTCACAAGTCAAGGGATAGGGGTAAGTAGAGCCATAAGTTTGAGAAACCCTGGTTTAAGGGCATCATGGACGTAATAAAGTTATTAAAACTATGGCAGATTTACTTTCCTCCTTCTCCTCAGTCATTCACTCTTGTGAGTGGTCGTGGTTTCATGACGATGCGTCTTCTCTGGATAACGCAGCCCCCACGATGCGCCTCCACTTTTGATGCGCCGCAACATTCGCATAAAGTAAAGTAGATCATACAATTAACCTTAGGCTGTGTCGGCCGTCATTTTAAATCTTCTTTGGAAGAATATCTGAAAATGATTTTCTGTCAAGCGTGAGGAGTCCGCCTGGGTGAAGTGGGTGAGTACGGCGGTCTTATCTATTTCCGCCACCAAGCAACAATGCTTGCATTTGTTGTGTTCCGGTTTGAAAGATAAGATAGCCAACGCAATTACAGACATGAGGCATTCCATCTTTTAGTTCTCACAGTGACAACGCACCTGCGCTGCTGCATACTTGTTGCCTGTAAGCTAAATGCATGAATGTGATATGGGCGACAGTTGCCGCTTACCATTGTGAGTTGTCTGCTCGTTTGTAACTGTGTAGAATAAAAATCACTCATCTGAAAGATGACGGTCGTTGCTGTTGTTGACAACAAGGAGACATTTCAAAATTTAACTAATTATTTAATTAAATTAAATTAAAGGGGAGCACAGTACATTAGTACTGTACTCACTTTAGGTTAAGGATGTAATGGGAATCTGAATAAAGTACTGTCTATGTCTATGTCTAATATGGCGATGCTTTAGTTCTAGTTTTAACCACTGGATCAAATAAGTTGTGGCACTCTAATAGCTGATAGGTTTCCCTATTTCACCCTCCAACTCCACTCTAGGCGAATCTTATTCCCGTTAGATAGCATCTAGGTGGACCGACGACCTGGTGAAGATCGTAGGTGCCAGCTGGATGCGGAAGGCACATGACTGGCCTCTGTGGAGACGTCTGGAGGAGGCCTATGACCGGCTGAAATGATGATGCTGATAGCATCTACGGTCGCGAAAGCTTCATCACACAATTTGAAACTTTATCAACTATGTCACAATAGGCAGGTATTTGAAAAAAAAAACATTTATTCCTGCCGTACCCACTGGGAACATTACTAAGAACGACTCGGAATTTTATTCCTAGTAGCGTTCCTAGTGGACACGACCGGGTGGGACGAATAAATATTCTCAGTCGTTCTTAACTAGAATTACGTAGGTACTTGTAGTCTTGTCATTACGAGCATTTAAACAAATTACAGTTAAAACAAATTTTTCATGGGCTTTGAGGTGTCATGCACAGAGCTGAAATAGCAGACGCTAGCCTATGTCTCGTTCGCATTGCTAGACTTAATCTATATGCATTGTCACATTTTGTAACGTATCGATTCACCTTCCAGTTACTCAACAGTAAATGTCTCAACTTTGCCGGACATAGCTCACAAAATCCGCAAGAATCTAGGCGATGACTAAATCAGGTGCTTTAGAAAATCGGTGACGGCTATCGTAACCGAGCTGATGACCCGTATGATGACGGATTATGTAACCGCATTCCGCGACGCGGAGCGGCGCTCGCGCAGTTCCGGAACGGGCCGGATGTGACCGCTCTGTCACTTTCTACTACCACCACGTTGGGTAAGATTGTGTTAAACGTGTAATCTAGGAATCTTAAACGTATTGTGGACTCTCGGATGCTCTCGGTAGAGAGTAGTCTTCTGTGCTCGGATGTAACACAGAAGTGTACAATAGACGAGTTGTGGGCATTAGCGTATCTAGGGCTATTTTCCAGGGGGGCCTGGGCCCTGAGGTGGCCGATGAATGCTCTGAGAAGCCCTGAGAGATACAGACAGATCAAAGAACACGCCTTCATTTCCAGCTACTCTACATGCAGAAAGCCTTTAACGGTGTCCCTTGTGAGATTGTGGACATTGCGGTCCAGTGGGTGCCAGAAGCCTGTATTGACAGGACCCGTTCGCATAGGCGAAGATGATGTCCAGCGGTCCGATACCTGGGATCGGTACTTAGCCCAACCGGGGAGGGACAACGACCGCGATGTTAAAGCCCTAACCCACTAAGCCCACTTCAAAATGTTGATGAAGCTCTCCTATATGTGTGGACTTTCAAGCAAACGTTTTTATCGTGTACCTACTCGGGTTATGGCAAAATACCAGTGTGTTGCTATCCCAAGCAACACTGTGCTGAGCCATAACCTTTTTGTGCTGCAGCACACACATGCGGCTTCATTATGCTGTACTACTTCATAATACCTACATGGTAAATTATTTAATCAGTCTACCTCTATGTGAATGTTTTTATTTAAGTAGTTTCTAAGTTTAAGTTGTCTGTGTGTGCATGAAGTATAAAATAAACAAATTTCTATTCTTCTATTCTATTCTATTCTATTCAAACATTACGTCCGAAACGCCCATATTCGTGACATCCTTGGCGTCAACAAAGGATGCTGAAGACAAATGACACCAAGAAAAACTGATTTTCGGCAAATATAGGCCACACTTGAAATAAGAAGTTCGAACTTATTATGCTAAAGTTTAGCTTATTATAATAAAGTCACACCTATGGGCATCTACCTATGTATAACTTAAACCTATGTATGAAATAAACCATTACATTTCATTTCTAAAGCTGCAAACCAACTAGAACTAAGAAAATTGGCAGTTAGCGTTTGTAGAAGGTATATACTCGTATGTTTACAGCACTACTCGCCAACCCGCCTGACAACCGTGAAGCTAACCTGAAAGACGATGAACTTAACTGAAGGACGATGTGGAGGAGGCTCAAATGAAGCACTGGACTGATAAGATTGTGCTGTCAGTACGTATTTTGTCATTTGTGCAAAGGATCTCTTCTAAAATCTCTAGAGTCTACACTGAAGTATTGATGGACAACATAATATTCACGTCATAATGAACACATTTATTTTTGTTTTTAAACATTGGCATTGGGTGTTCTCGGCATTTTATGTGCCTACTTACCTTTAAAAAAACTGGTACCACCACATAATCAAAGATCGGCGTTATTGTTTTAATATGTTAATCGTGACGTAACAGCCAGCTAGGATCGCCCGGGAGTGCTATGGCGTGAGTCACGGTGCGGTGTGACGTCACCGCGCCATAAGTTCGGGTGTCGCCGGCGCGGGCGCATGTTATATAAAAGAAAGTGGCCCGACCGCGGCGCGACCTTGCCAGCGACCGGCGCGGCGTGGCACGGTGAAAGGCCCGGTAACTGGCACAGCCGGAACTGGCTCGGCGCGCTCTTCCCACGGGCCGGCCGATCCCGCGCCTCTCGCTCGAGCCGTGCCGTTATGTTATGCACACCAGCTTTCGGTAACCGGTTCACCTTTTTGCGAGCAATTGCACTTAGCGTGCCGGATTAGCGCTTAGCGACAGCAGGAAACGCTGGCGATTGTGTGGGATGTGTTTTAGACGCGATGCAAATACACCGTTGTGTTTTTAATAGACTACTTGCGCTATTGATAGTAGGAATCTAAATGTATCTAAGTACATAATCCGATATCAATGGGTAGAACATGTTTCATCACTCTGAGTTTCTCATCTCATGGTATATCTTGTTCCAACGTAATCATAATTATAATCGCAAAAGGGATTTTATTTAATCATAGTCAACTCACGGCATTCACCTGTGACACTTAAATCCCGATGAAGTTCAAGCGGCTTATATAGGTACCAGAGCATATCTAATACTAATTTAGAGCTGTGATGATCTATGGCTGCGAAACCTCTCCGGCGCTGTCGAAACACTCCTGCAAACTCCACGCCAACGAAATGAAAATGTCGCAGTGGATGTACGAATAGTTACGCGAGCCCGAGTACGTAACGAGTACCTACATCAGTGGCATGAGGGTCCTTATCCTTACATAGTACTTATAAAATGGAGTTGCTTTCCGCGTCTGTCTGTCTGGACCGATAAATCACTAAAGGTGCTTGATGCGGTTTTCACCATCAGATTAGAGAATATCTTTCGAAAGGTTTATTTATATTGTTTATTACATGCACAAAAAGCACAACATTGTGACATCCCGAATTTGTATTTAGGTAACTTAGGGCCGATTTTTCAATCCTCAGATAAAACATATCAACCTGAGAAGTTATTGTGCGACTAAAACAAAATTGTGTCATACTTCATAATTGTAAAGGATTATAGTTCGTTTTAATTTGAACAGTATATTACTTTATCGGACGGATAAATTTTATCCGAGGATTGAAAAATCGGTCCTTAATGACATATTTTATTCAATAACTATGGTAACTAACAGAATAATGTTTATCCAAAATAATTGAAAATTGTTTCTAATAAGTATGAACATTTGACTTTTAAATTTTGAATTGAATTGAACGCGTGCGAAGTCAGTGCGAGCACGCCTGCGCTTATTTGGTCATGTGGCCAAGCCCAAGGGATTCGTGGGAAATAGGTGCCTAAACCTGCCGCTATCAGGAAGGCGATTTCAAGGGCGACCTAAGGAGTCCGCTATTATTCTATTAACACCATCACCTGACCCGCACAACTCGTAGGGAAAAGCCGATGATTCGGCTGAGCCTCGTCTGTCAGCAGACTCTATTTCTACATCTACGTAGAGTGCTGCTGTGCCGTAACACATGGTACTTTACCCTAATACGAGTATATCGTTAACGTTATCTGCCAAAACTAAAAAACTGTATAAACTAAAGATTTTGTATGGAAGTAGTAACAAGATTGTTAAGTCATAACCTCATAAGTATCACGGGGACATTTCACCTTTGCCATTCTATTTCTAATTTACCTGTCTACTCGGAACTTTTGCAACTTAACTGTCGTAATCGTGCAAGAGTGAGACGGAGATTCTCGCGGTCTTGGCCTAGAATTTAGACGATTTCCGATCGCCGGCCCCCGGCCCCCGCGCCGCCGCATGGCAACAGCCGCGCAGGCGCAGCGCAGCGCTCATGCGCACGGCCTTACGGAAAATCAACTTAATTGAGCCATTGTGGGAGCTTTGAGCTGGTTAAAGTTTCGGCATTTTTACTCGCAGACATTCATTTTAGATTAAATTTTTTTCTGTTATTTTATTTAGCTAAAAAGGCTAAATTAAGAAACTATTTTACAGTTTGGCGAATTATGCTAATAAATATCTATGTACCAAAAAATATGTAAAAAAATATTTCAAAACTAGTACATCTAGTGAAATTTAGCTTTTTCCTAAGACAGCGGCAGTCAGTGAGAGAGATTATAATGATAAGTAGGGTAGAATGTGAGCTAATTGTTGGAAATCTAAGCTTCAAATCTCAATTTTCAAATTTCGATATTCATCGAGATTAAAAATTAAAAATTTCATTCCATCTCCACCCATACTATCATGAGCAAGTAAAGCTTCTCAGATCCACCACCTGCCGTCCGCTGCAGGCGGCGAGGCGCATGCACGAGGACAATGGTCGGTCTCAGAGGGTCGGCGCGTGCGGCGGCCGCGAACCCGGATACGCGTGACGTAACTCCCCCCTTCCAACCTCCCACCGCGGTGCCCCCCTCACTTCCCCTCACTGCACCCACTCAAGTAGCCGTCTGGCCGCGCGTCTGAGCCGCCGACTTTGATCTCAATGTTGCTGTGTCCCAGGTAATTAAACCCTTCCAAGGTAGGCCAGGCGGTTTGTTTTGTACACCGCTAGTTGCTGGCGACAGCTCAGTTGCTAGGCTGGGTGGCGTTTACATCGTTGTTGCTGTGGTGTATCTTATTTAGTATAGGTAATATTCATCAAATAAAAAATATTAAGTAAAGACAGAGAGTTTAACAACCTTCTTTTATGTTATACGGCAGACAAACAGGCAAGCAGGAAAGCGGGAAAACTCGGGTACTCGTGATTTTTGTGAATCACAGAAGCTAAATAAACTGCTAAGTTCTTATGATGAAGTATGAAAGAAATATTTGATTAATATTTATTTTTGAACAGACTCTGCCCCTGCAGAATCTGTTCAAACCAACTACATTTACTTAGTACAGTCAAAGTTATAAGTATATTACACCTATAAGTAATGCATCAAGGTGATGACGTTGTCAAAAAACAAATATTGTCCTATACATACAGACATATTGTCCTAGTCCATACATGTAGAGATAAAAGCTCTATTGTCGACATACAGTGCTGTGGTAACAGCCAACCGTAGGCATAATTAAGATTAGAGCCCCGCCGAGAAATATTCTTTTAATTAACTGACACGGAGTGAGATAGCTAATTATTTTTTGAAATTATAAAATAACGCCTCTTACTCGTCACGGTTTGTGGTCGAGCTGCCGCAGCACACCGCGAAGGAATGGATTAAGTATTTTAATTTTAATGTGGGCACTTTATGACCCTGTTCTGGAATAGTAGGTCGCTCTTATTTCGAATGCTTGTGCCGCTATTGTGCACAGAGCCTGTGTCTCTGTCTTGGATTTTGCCGCCCCAGACAAAAATAATTTTTTCCCGCCCTTAACAATGAAGGCCCAATCTATGTACACAGTACATAAAAACCGCGTTCGCACAGCAACTGTCTTCTCACGCAATCACAATGACAGATAGGCGAACAGCGAAGCTGGCCGAAGATCGCATTGCTGAGCTATTGAGTCGATCACAGAAAACACTGCTTCCCATTTTCTGGCGTACAGAGATAATAGGTGGTCTGTTTAAAAGCGAAGGATTGACATGGCTGAGTCAGATGCGAAAGTCAACGGCTTACGAAGCGAGGATGCTGAAGACCGGGCGAAGTGGAGAAGAATGAGTAGGAAAGCACACCAGAGTCAGACCAGGTCCAGCAGAGGCCGGGATGAGCGCTAGGATGATGATGATGATGAATTATAAAGCCGTTCTGGATTGCACTCTGTGGGACTCGCTCCAGCCGCGGTTGATTGAGGTCCATTTGTAAGCAGTGTGTAACAGCGCAGCAATCCGGACCTATTGATTTTTTAGGTAATTACGTACACTTTGTTTTTGTGTAGGTACTTAATTATTGTGCATTTATATTATGTGTGTTGTGATGTGTTGGACACTATACCACTTTTTTCAATTCAATTCTTGACATTATTATGAACACGTTTATTCATTCAGAATGTAAATCACCTGATGGAAAGTGGTCACCGATGAACAATGCGTTGCCCACCTCTATTTCTCAAAAACATAATACGTTGCTCTGACAGCTAAAGTTAAGCATTTTGATACTTCACTGCCATAGCTACGATTACCGAGGAACACTGGCAACCAACCTTCCTTACTAACCGTCAGATATATAAAATTATTTGCAATAAGTAATACTATTTGGCTGCAGCATTCTGTAAGGTACTTCTCATAGCGGATAAATATCTACTCTACCTGTACTATCTAACATATACTGGAACTACAAATATCGAACATTTTGCATAATCACCGTATGTCCAATATGGCTGCCGCAACACAGCCAAAGTTGAGAAAAACAAAATAAACGGGGACGAGGCGATCGAGTGAATCACGGCGCGGACGCCGAGGCCGGCTGACTCACGGCCTCCGGGAATTGCAGCGTTGATATTCGGCCGGCTATAGGGCTGCCCGGGAACAGAAATTGCCTTATTTGCACTAAACCATGGACGAGCAGTGCTGAAAACTTGCTGATATAAAGAGTTTATAAAAATTAAATATGGCTTGTGGCACAGTGCCACTCCATAGTCTTTGCCTACCTCTGTAGGATACGGGCTTTAGTGTTTATTGTATGTATGTAAATACAAATGTACCTAAGTATAGCCATCAATTGACAAGGTTTTTTAAAGCTTGATGATAGGCAGGGGTACAACACCAGTGTTGCCGATCTTGTTAAACCATATATCTATTACTAAAAATATGAGCCTCAATTGCCTGAAATAAAAGAATAAAAAAAAGCCAAGAAGATTATCTAATTTCATCATAATCGACTTCACAACTAACTTTGCTTAGGTTAATGACTTCAGCAGAAACCAAATGTGAAACAGTAACATACTTTTATGCTATGATTCTATCAATCCGTCTGTGCTCACAAACGTATCATCTCTACTGTTATGAAGGTAGCTATAATAGTAACTTTCCAATCTTTTTAGTTGTCACTGTGAGGACTATTTAGAGTTTTCTTGGATACAGTAAGATAAGGCCGTGATTTCCAAGCACACGTTTCAAGCAGACGACAACAGACAGTCCTACTACTGGTGCAACAGTTCCAGGATGTAGTATATTATGTTCATAGGTTACATTCGCAAGTATATTTGTTTGCCACAAGTATCCACATCCAGTATGGTAAAGAAATTGCTGTGTTTACAACTGGTAACCCTATATCAGCCCACAGGTTTTCTTTGTGACAAACAAGTGGTCGGGAGATTATAAATGTAATCGTACGTCACACTCGATGTGACTTCAGTGTCTCCGGTGCGATAAATATTTCATCACCATACATAAAGAGCATCGATGGCCTATTGCTTAATAAGTCCGAATCGTACCCCGAGGTACCGAGTTCGAACCCCAACGCCGCCATGTACCAATGACCCTTTTCAGAGTTATGTACATTAACTGAAAACTAACCGATCGGTGAGAAATCTGCACATTCAGGCGACTGAATGTGGGTAACCATCACCCAATCTGGGAAGGTTTTCCTGTGAACAGGGTCACGGAGGTCAGATGGCAGTTACTCCACTGTAATTAACTGATCTGCCAAGTCCCAGATCATGGACAAGAGCGGACACAACCGAGACGTTAACGCCAAGATGAGAGACATGGTACATAAATTTTGCAGGCTTTGTCATACTTAAAACTTTTTCATACAATGAAAAATCTATTGATCAGAAGGTCTACTCTGTAAGTCCGGTTTTTACTGCAGTAAAAAATACTGACGTAAAGACGAATTTAAATTTTAAGAATTTTACAGTTGTGTACTCATATGTTGAAGGACCCAAGTTATCAATGTTGTTTAGATAAGAACTATGGACATAGCTTGTGACGTGATACACTACTTTTGGCATAACTTCCGAATGGGATTCGTAAATTCGCATACAAAACATGCGCGCTAAACACTGGGCACCAAGGATTATAATAGTAAGAATTGTAGTACTCCTGCACATACTTGGAATTAGACTGACTGCTAATCAAAAACACTTTGTGCCTAAAAAGTTTACCTATATACCGGGAATAGAATCCAGGATTCTATGCAAAGGCACTGCAAACACACTTACATGGTTATCATTATCATTGCAAGCCGGTATACAGCAGGCAATATGAATAAATTCATATGTTTGAAGGAAAATATCAGCACAATTATTATGCGACATGCCGTATCCGACAGAATGGCAGAGTAAAATTGCACCAACTCTTCGACTGGGTGTCGTAAAAGGCGACAAATATATTAAACTGGAAAATGGGCAGCGGCATTTTCTAATGTAATCTCCAATCCGCCTTCCAAGCGTGGAGATTATAGCAAACGCCACGTATATGGAGGGGGCTCAAGTGCAGCAGTGGACTGTTATGGGCTGTTGATGTGTGGTGTGATGTCATCTTAGTCCTCGGTGACAACGCACTAAGTTCACATCACAGTTCAGATCACAGTTACCGCTTTCTATTAGGTAAACTGTTTGCTCGTTTGTCTGCCTGATAGATTATGATATTTTTAATTCACGATTCGTTAATGTTAAAGTATCTGGTATCTTAACAGACAGTTTAACAACAATCATATTTGATGATACCTCTGTCGTAAGATGTCCAATTTCATCCAAATACGTCTCATGTATATGGGTCGCCTGAGCGTGGTAAAATTAAGTATGTGGTAAAAAAATAGGTTTCCTAATTTTCCTAAAAAAGATTATTGGTGAATTCTACGGTAGGTATTATTGACTTAAAAAGGCTATAGTATTTACTTAAGCTACTGTCTGTAAGCTATTATGTAGCCTGTACATAGGCAATATTTAAGCGATTTTTATAAACAACAGTGCTTCAAGCCATCCACGCCTCAGGGCCCATATCCAAAATGTGCTGCTTGTAGCGGCTAGCAGCAGGTAAAACCGTTCGTCTGCAAATATCCTAAGGGCTAAATGCCGTCAGACTAGTTTCTCCGGCGACAAGAATGTCACCTCCATACGAGTGATACGGATTTGCGCATACGCAGCATTATTGTGCTCAATTGCATTGATTCGCCATTCACCGAAGTAACGGTAGTTAAATATAAATATGCTTGGACAAATTCACACAGCGCCGTGTAACCCCAAAGTGAGCAAAGCTTGTGTTATGGGCATTAGATAACTGATAAACTACTTATATACTTATTATACATACTACACCCAGACCCGACCCCGAGTTATCTTTTTATTGACACTATTTCCCTTTAATCAACATCTTGCTTTTAATATCTATTGTAGATGATTTAAACAGCGTCATCGTAAGGGGTTATTTCCCTACAATAATACGCTATTATAACAATAAACACCTGGTACTAGATAACACGCTATTAGGAGCGTCGGTGGCCGAGTGGTTAAGGTATCCGACACGTAAGCAAGAGGCACCTACCGACTTCGAATCCTACTGCGGCCATGTACTAATGACCCTTTTCTAAGTTAAGTACATTAGTTGATCACTAACCGATTTTCTTAATATGACAAAAAATGGCATGATGAAATCTGCACATTCAGGCGACTGAATGTATAACCATGATTCAATATGGTCAGGTTCCCCTGGTAAACTACACGTCATGCACTAGCAGGTCACGGGTAAACTATCTGATCTGCCAAATACTGGATCAAGGTCAAGGCAAACCCCGGGCCCTCGTTTTACAAACCCGGACAATTCAGCCAAGATTATTATTTATTATTTAGGTACTAGATAACACACTATCGCATTCTTTAACCAAGAGATATCATTTGCCACTGTCGCCAAAAGAATACAACAAAAGATTGTGTATCTAAGGGTAATGTACCAAATATTGTCCAAGTTGTATGTTTTGATAATGTTATAAGTATAGGTACTCATAAAAATTAGGCTAAATACCAGATAACCAGGTAAAATAGCGATTAAATGCCAGCGATTAGTACCTACAAAAATAGAGGTTTTTCTTTTACCTAAGAGACATTACGTATCTATGATCTATGTTATTAACATACAATAATGGTCTAAGCAGGTACAATGGTAAGTAAAATACAATTTACATAAAAAGAAAATAGGCAGCGTTGAACTGTTAACTAAAAAAACGTTTTATGGGCCTCGTTACGATCTCCGCCTTCGCAGAGACTGTTGCTATGCGCGCGCGCGGCCCATTCACCAGCGGCCGTGGAATTCTGATATTGCTGTACACATTCCTCTTGTGGCATGCTATCTATTTCTATTGTAACCGTTCTGATGATGCTTTCACTCGCCCTTTTAGACTCCCAGTCATTGACAATCTGAGGCACATGCCACACATGTTTAGAACGACTCGTGTCGCGACACGTGCAGTGCAAGTTTAAGGTGTGTGAACTTTGGATACTTTTATAGCTCTATTAAAGTGGAAACAAGCTTATGGTCTGTGAAGCTTAGGGTCTGTGTTAAAAAACTTAGGTACCACTATCATAATATGTCACTGGCCTGCCCATTCGTTACCCTTGTTACTACCGCTATTACTAAAACATTTCCGGATTTTCCCGTCTTCCTTATGGACAACTGTCCAAGGATTTCGTTCTGCTATTACGTGAAAGTAGATGTATAATCCACGTGACAGCACAGTGAAGCTTCTTCTCTTCGACTTATCACGTGATAGCAGTAAGGTTACTGGCCCAGAGCAAGAAAGTGTGGTTCAATTTCTTCGACTCTAAAGATATATAGTCAATAATTTTCACAGCGGTAAAATACTAACAAATATGAGAGATGATTCTCTTCCTTGACGTCGTGGTTCGATTTGGCGGGAAGACGCTGCGCGTGCGCCGTGACGAGCGCAAGATGGCGATGGCTGCGCGGTTTGGCGGTCGGTGACCCCGCCCGTGGCCGAAGCCCCGACAATCCGCGCATAGGTGGTTGCTGCGATTTAACTTTATATTGACAGAGACAAATGTGTAACAAGCGTAGATTGGGAGTGTCGTATTGGCTCTGATCATGAGGATATGTATAAGTTTTGTAATGGTTATTTGGGTACGAATTTTTAGTAAAAGTAAACACAGCCACATTTATCGAAGTTGGAATATTCTCTTATTAGATATCTTAGGGCATCGTAAATGTAATGAGCTAATTAAACAAGCAAGTTAACAATGTCATAATTAGTATGGCGCAGCCAAGATCTGCGCAGGCGAATGCTGCGGAGTCATGTCACCTGATTGCGTTCTCTTTACCATGAGTCACTGTATGACAGACATACTTGACTATGGTTGTTATGACAAATTCCAGGAGACAATACAAATGCTTCCTGATAATCAAAATGTAAATGTTCTAGCAAAGCGTAAACTGAATGAAAAATATGTTTATAGATTGATGTTCATGATGACTTTTTGTCCCAGGCTCAGAACATGTGTCACCTGTAGAAATGGGAGTCTTGCTTTTGTACGACAGTTTAAGATGAGTTCGTTGATGTTTTTGTGCAAAAGTTTAAAATGATTTTAAATGAAACAAATTTGAAATATAAGTTAATTAATAATAAATAAATAAATTAGTTAACGGAGGTCCTCCACGCGAGTTTAAAACTTTACCTCGACGCCTCAACCTCGATGGTACATTTCATCGACAGGTCGTTACCTCGAAAGGTCAGCACCTCGATGGTTTATTACATCGAAGGGTCGTTACCTCGCAAAGAAAAACTAATGAATAATAAGAGGTAACTACCGTCGAGGTAGAGGCGTCGAATAGCGCATAATCTTCTCCACATGAGAACAGTGGAGGGTATTGTTATAAGACGATAATTTCCACGTTCGGCAAGCTGATTTCAGATCGTAGTAATACAAAAATTCAACAGAAAACAAAGCTGATAGGTACCCGAGGTTAGATGGACTGGTACTATATTCCACGTTGCGGCTAAGTAAGTGTGTATTTTGTACATCAATTCAAAATTAGCTCGTTGATGTCTTTTGTACGATAGTTAAAATGAGCTGCTTAACTCTGTCATATTCGAGGAAAGAACGCTGGAACCTGGAGCCTCTCGTCTTATTTTACTACTTACGGTTATGAGGACTCCTGTTTTATTTCATAGTTTTATAACATTGGTTCATCATGTTGAATACTTTTTATAGTATATTGTTATAATATATCGTTTTTAAGGGTATCTTTATATTTGGCCCTTCAGGCTCTGATTGCTCATCATTCCTCCCTGGAAAATTAAGTCTATTCTGTAAAATCAGACTACGTTGTAACTACGTTTTACTAATGTTTTGATTCAAATAGAATTTTGTAGTATGTAGGGTAACCCTGACTTGTGTTATTACTTACTAGACTTCTGTGCAAACGTTGGATTGGCACGTTGATACTTTAATTTTTAATTTCTCATATATTAATAATGGTTTTTTATGGGTATCTTTGGTTTTGGCCGTTCAGGCTTTAATGGCTCTCCAATTCATTATATTATGTTCTGTAAAAGAGAGGATACTATGTTTATTTGGATGCGATCATTATTTTAAATGATCTACGAATTATTTATTTCTAGACGTACTTGTTTGTTCTGTTAATTTATTTCCTTTTTGGCTTTGAATACGTAGTTTCTATTATAATATTATTAAACATTAATCTGGTATAAATAATGTTGACAAATTGTTGTGAAGTTGTCAAGCAGTGACGTACCACAGATCGATGCCACGATGGCGAAGATTGTATTTCTATTTACACGAAAAAGACTGGTTGTGATAAATGTGAAATTGATTGTCTGCTTGAGAGAAATAAAAAAAGGCAGAGGTCGGGGTCTGAAGTTTGGAGGTGAAAAAAGTGGAGGTATTTTCACGATTTTTATATTTACTAAATCAGCCTTCGAACAAAAGGGTGGACCTTGATCGCCACTAGAAGTTACTGTTATCGCCATGTAAAATTAATGAAATCGATCTCGGACTAAAAATGCACAATGGCTGCATCTATTTTAATGGAATTTTATCAAAGTGAATAATGTGATTCTGCTGGACAAAAGTTACGTGTAAGACTCTTTTGGATCTATATATAGTGCTTTACTAAAGTATTTTTATAAATTAATTTGTATTAGCTAGCTAACTGGACTGAATAACCATAACCCACTACCCTGATTCTTTAGTTTTCTTTATACAACTGAACCTGACACTGCCCTGCAGTTTAGTTACGTTACAAACCTTGGCACAGAAGTTAGTGTTATTGTTCTTCAAGAAGGGTGATTAGTGTGATAAGTGTTCTCTGGAAGAACTTTAGACTAATATTACTGCTGAGCCATGTGTATGAACTGTTCTCGAGGGTCATTACGAATCGTCTCGTATGCAGGTTTAATGACTTCCACCTTCCACCTACCGAACAAGCTGGGTTCCGAAAAGGCTTTAGTATCATGTACCACATACATACGCTGCGGCAGGTAATACAGAACACCGAAGAGTACCAGCCATTATGCTATGCATTTGTGGACTATGAAAAAGCCTTCGATTCGATCGAAACCTGGACTTTGCTCCAGTCACTACAGCGGTGCCAAATCGACTATCAATATATCGAATAATTGAAGTGCCTGTATGCGCATACCACGATGTCAGTACGTCTTCAGGACCAGAACTCAAAGCTGCAGCGTGGTGTTAGACAAGTAATGTCATAATATATCACCGAAGTTATTCACCGCTGCGTTTGAGGATTCTTCTTCAGGCTTCTGGACTGGGATGGACTTGGCATCAATATTAACGACGAGTACCTCACTCACCTTAGATATGCTAACGATATCGTTGTTATGGCTGAAACCCTGGAAGACATGGACAATATGCTCGATGACCTCTCGAAGTAAGTCTTCAAATGAACATGGACAATAAGAAAATTATGTCAGATATCCATGTTGTGACTACTCCAATGACACATATATACCTAGGTCAAACAATCCAGCTATTAAGGTCATATTTCGAGACAGATGTCAATCGACGAATCCAACTCGGTTGGGCAGTCATATACGCCATATATTTTTGTCCCAATTACAGTGTTTCAAGACGAAGGTTTTTGACCAGTGTTTATTTCCATTGATAAATAAATAAATAAATAATCGTGGACAAATTCACACAGCGTCATCTAGCCCCAAAGTAAGCAAAGATTGTGTTATGGGGCTATATAACTGATAAACTACTTATATATTTTTAAATACATACTTATTATACATAGAACACCCAGACCCGTAACAGAAATTAACATTCATCATTTCAATTTCTGCCCGGCCGGGAATCCAACCCGGGACCTCTTGCGTGGCATAACAGCATGTTGACCACTGAACCACTCAGGTCGTCAGTGATGACCTACGGAACAGAGACGTGGTTGTTCACTGTGAGTCTTATAAGAAAGCTCACTGTCATCTAAAGGGCGATGAAAAGGGCTATGCCTCAAGTCTCTTTGCGCGATCGAATCACGAATTAGGAGATAAGCAAGCGACCCAAGGTCACCGCATAGCAAGGCATGAGGATGATGATTAAAATGAGCGTTGATGTCTTTTTTATAACAGCTTATGATGAGCTCGTTGACGTCTTTTGTACTTCAATTTAAGAAGAGCACGTTGATGTCTTTTATACAACAGTTTAAAATGGCTTTAAATTAAACTTTGAAACGTAAGTTTTCCGAGGTCCTCTATGCGAGTTTAATACTTTACTTCGAATAGCTTTTCTTTGAATGGCGTTACCTCGACGACTTTACCTCGATGGGTCGTTAAGTACTTCGAAAAGTAAAACTAATAAAGAACCGTATTATTTACTAATCTTACTTTTCGAGGTAACGACCCATCGATGAAATGTACCATCGAGGTAGAGGCGTCGAGGAAACGCCATTCGAAGTAAAGTATTTAACCTCCTCCATGCATAGTCACGACACTGACCATATTAAAACCTAATGTAAACTATTATATTATGTAAAGTCGCTTAGAATAGGATAGTGTTATGACAATGCCTATTTGTTACAGAGAAGCATAAAAAAAATTTGCTCCGCAAACTTGGGACATTATCCATCGTTAAGACATTAGTTTCAAAATTCATAAATTCGAAGTATCGTTCAACTGAATAAATTGATCAATGCTCCAGCCGTTTAACTAAACGGCTACGTAATCATCCGGCTGCGACATTTATATTGAACTTAATCTAAGTTAAAATCAGCGGCCGTCAACCTTTTCACAGGCATAAGGGTGCATTGCAACATAGTGGAAAAATGGGGTAAAGGCACTTGTTCATAACTTAGTTAATTACTGACATGACAAAAATATTATTAATGTTTAAATTTCTGAGTAAATTTAAATAAAAATTACATAGTTTAATAAAGATATACATGTGGGAATTGGGATTGTGCTCAAGGACAACAGCTGTTAAATTAAACTAATATTATATTATCCATTGAATAAAGCACGTCGTTTTCTCGTCGTAGGTCTTTCTTAAAACATACATTCAACTACAACATCGACGAATTTCAGGTGCTAATAAAATCCAAAATATAAAAGCTAGACCATTGAAACTTGGTGTGGTGTATAAATCTACTAAGTACATTCTATACTGAAAGTTTGGACAGTTTAACATTACCCAGTCCGAAGATATAAGGGTCTGGAAATTAGACTACACGCTTCAAAATAAGGTAGATAGTGCTGTGCCTCCTACTTTTTGCTCGGCTTGACAAGGGCACTTCCGTGCCCCTAAATTTACCTCGTAAGCACTAGTAATGACCAACGTACCACAACCACCAACTACCAACATTAATCCACCATAAATGACTGGACCTCATTTATTTTTTGCATTTAATTTAATCTAAATCTATTAACGATACATATACTTCTAGTAATTTTACTTTTTAATTACTCACGATAGTTTATAGGCATATAAACTTCCTCACACAGCTGATAACTGCCTTTCGCTGATAGCAATTTAGATAAGATTGGAGTGTTTTGAGTAGCAACCACCTGTCACATAAATTATTTTTTATTTCATTTAAAATACTTTGAACCGACCGACTGATGACTCCAGTTTAGAATATTATAAGGTTTGTCAAATATTTCATGACTGCCTATGTAAATATGTAGTTATTTATATACCTAGTTCTCTGTCATAGGCGTGTACAGGTATACATATTTATGAAACGTCCTTGCCGAGAGCCGCCAAATTAATAACTACTTAAACGACATTCTATTCGGCACGCTGGCCTTATCTGATTTTGTCGTATATAATTCTTATACAACATACATCGCTGCCTCGTCTACGAGCTATTCTTCTCGCTTCACAATGATTCGATGCATCATGCTCAACTTGTGTAAGCCACAGACATAGATAACTACATGTTAATACACGGACATTACGCGACGAGCTCTCAGATAGTCACAGCAGGTTTACATGACTCATTCGTCCATGTATAATGTTTGCTTAAGTTTTGATCTTTCAATATTTGTTTTAATTCCAAATCCACTCACTTCTCGTGTATTTGTGGTGCCTATCGAGAAAAAACTTGAAGGAAATGTGAAGGGTATCGTCCTCTTCGAGAAAATAAAGACTTCAACGTGAGCTATGTGTTAATGTATGTTATATTATGTGTGTGATCATGGAGTGATGGACCCGATATCGTGGTGCAGCCGCTGCGGCGGCGCGTGCGTCGCACCCGGCGGGGGGCGGTCCCAAGGGCGCTACGCCCTCACCGCCTCCGCCCCTGCGCCCCGCCCAGCCTGCCATTCCACCGCGCCTTCTCAATCACTCCAGCGACGCGTCATCTACACTGCAATATGTTGCAAAACTTGCACGCGACATCGACTCGGGAGTCGGACCGAATACGCCGTCGATCGATCGATCTAACCCAACAATGGGATTTGCCATACGACTAGGTTTTTTCTCGCCCGAGACCAGTGTTCAATTAAACGCGGTGCGGTGCTAGAACCAGTTTGAAAACTTTTTGCAATTGGAATTTGTGCGCCGGCGACGGTGAGTGTTTTATTATTAGTGACTACGAGTTTGCGTGTTGGCCGCCTCTTGGCCAAGTTTTTGGCAAGGTGATGAATTTAAAAACTGTTGTACACAAACATATTATTTCTTAAAATACTGTAAAGTACCACGTTAACGCTACTCTATAATAACTGTACTAATTAAAATGCACAATATTTTTTTTTTTACAATTTCCGTTTATCTTTCAGTCTTCAGTAGGGGATTTAAATCTTATAACTTGTATCAGTTGATACTAATAAGTTGTCTGTCACTTGGTAACAGTTAAAATAATTGTCGTGTTAGATACTAAACTAATGAGCGTCCATGGCCTAGTTGTTAAGGTATCCGTCTCGTAAGCGAGAGGTTCGGATTCGAATCCCACGACCGCCATGTACCAATTACTCTTTTCTGAGTTGTGTGCTTTAGTGGATGCTCTTACCGTGAGGAAAAACACTGTGATGAAACCTGCACATTCAGCCGACTGATTGTATAACCATGAGCCAATCTGGTCAGGGTTCCCTGGTCCCCTGGTCAGATGGAAGTAATTAACTGTAATTAACTCCACTGTAATTAACTGTCCTGCCAAATCATGGTCAAGGCAGACCCTCGCCTCGTGAGCAAGAGCACAACCGGGAAATTTTCGCCAAGATGAGATGATAGATACTAAACTGAATGTCAAAAGAAATATTCAAGGAGGGTCAAATTTTTTTAAATGAGTTAGGTCTATACCGCGATTTTAATTTTAATTTCACAAAACTGTTCCCAATACCGTGCCACATTTCTTCAATAATCTATACTTACACTAGCTATTTGCATGCCAGTCCTTTTGAATTAAGGTACCTAACGAAATTCCTTTTAAATATTATGGTTTCCAAATGAATGCCGATTATCTATTTTCGTCAAATAGTAACATGTCCTAATTGGATTAACGCTGTCTAATCAACTTCTCTCGAAAGTTATGGCCGTTTAAAATTAGGAATCGCCTAAATTATTTCTTACCTTAATTCGAACTTTGCTGATTGGCTAAAAATTAGTAAGATAATGAAAACGTCTATTAGACTTTTCAGGTCAATAGCCCAAATAATAAAGCTCATTCAGTTGGCTAGATAATGAAAGGGTAACAAAGTATTACATTTTTTTCCTCTGGTTTACAAAGATAGTATTTTTTGGAAGTCTACAATTAAGGGACTGAAACCCCGTAGGTAGGGGTAAGGGGTTGATCTAAAGCACGGTACATTTACAATAGCTAGACGCTTCAGCCCACTTTCAATTTATTTATTTAAATGTCAAAATAATTTACATTCAAAATTAAAACTAAAGCCGTACAACTTTGTCATAAAACTCAAATTACAGGGGTTACACTCTTTGCCTTTTCTCTTTGAAGTAATGAGACTAATAACCCCACTAATATTATAAATGCGATATTTTGTACGAATGCTTAGATGTTTGTTACTCCTTCACGAGAAAACAACTGAACTGAACTGAAATTTGGGAGCAATATAGGCTATAAATTATCAAAAAATTTAATGTATACAGGAACGGGTCTGGAACGTTATAACCGAATTTTACGCGGACTAAGTCGCGGACAAAAGCTAGTCTATCTATAAAATAGACATTTATTTATTTTATAACACAATACAATTGTCAAAATAACTAAAAACAGTAGGTAATAGAAAATTGTAACCTAATTAATTCCTATTCAAAATATTTACTTACCAAGTTTTGTTACTGTATCCACGCCATTGGTACGCTATAATGTAGATTTCATACTGTATTGCCCCATGATCTTTCTCTATATTTCATTTATTGATTCTACCCATTGATCTAGTATATAGAAGTCTTTGCTTCTTACCGATTATTCCTATATCTTGATTCCCTTTATGGATTTATCACCTCTTCCATTTCCTACCTGACTATTTTTTTAATCCAAATCTAGGTATTAACTCTCTTTCAGGATTATAGTGACAATATTTAGGCAAATTTATAGCCATTAATTTCACTAATTCATAGCAATAAATTCTACAAATGCTACCTCGTGCCAGGCTGTGGAATGCCGTGCGCCGGCGCAGCGCAGGGGGCGTGCACCGACAATTTGTTAGCACATTAATGACTGACATGTGGGCAGGTTGTCGCGAGTCGATAATGGTGTAAACTTTTACTTAGAAACTAATAGTACCCATTGTAATAAAAGTTGAAATTTTAATATGTTTACATACCTATTTAGGTCGTGGAATGAAATCTCGAGATAAAATAAAGCGTATTAGGTTGTCGTAGACTTGAATGCGTTGTTGTCAGGTCAAATCTATATTATAATAAATCATAATAATAATAAATGTGCGTGGACAATTCACACAGTACCATCTAGCCCCAAAGAAAGCCCCAAGCAAAGCTTGTGTTATGGGTACTAGACTACTAATAAACTACTTATATAGGTACTATTTACATACATACTTATTATACATCTAACACCCAGACCCGTAACAGAAATATAAATTCATCATTTCAATTTCTACACGGCCGGGAACTGAACCCCGGACCACTGCGTGACAGACCGGATATTTACCACTGAACCACTCAGGTCGTCAGGATATTAGGATACCAGGTCTTGCTTGCAATTTCGTCTTTGGAAACCTAAATAATATTAGCTATTTCTATTCTCAATAGTAATGTTATCATTTGCAATCCAACACCAAAATAAGCTAGAGAAACTATAGTCGTTCAACAACTGTATGTATCCGTCCGTACGATACTAGAAAAACAACTTGATAATCTTTGCTGCCTAGCTTGTCTCTTAATAGCTTGATCATGTACATGTCAATGATAATAAATTGAGGTGGGGTCGTGTGGAATCCACTTCTTCAACTCACAACTGTCTAGAAACGTTATAAGCGCTTGGAGATTTAGGGGCCTTGCGTGTTATTTATTGGTAGTGGACGTCCTTCTCGTAGAACGGTCTCATATCGGAATGACTCATAGTATTAACAGACTCAATCAAATTAAAATATCTAGAGACTTAATTTATTGTTTTATAAAGAACTAGTAGACCCGGCGCGACTTCGTTCGCGTGGTGTCATATCCCTACATACACCAACTACCTTCCCTTTTTTACGAACCTTCCTCTCCTCTTATTTTTTTGCAAACAGTAGTTTAAAATATCTAAGCGTAAATAGATACATGCACGCGAGGCCCCGGGGTTTGCCTTCCTACTCCACTTTGTACACTTCGCTCGGTCTTCGGCACTCATGGTGGTAAGTTTATTAGCATGTGCCAGTATCGTTCTGTACGACGTCTAGACATCGCTTCTTGGACCGGCCTATCCGTCCCTTAGCGGAGGTCGCATTGCTAGATAATAATTCCAGCATGTCCGCTTTTACAAATATTATATTATTGTATACATACTTCATTAGATACATCAAACGAAAATGAGTCCATGGCGATCTTATCTCTATAACAGATTTCTACCAGCTTACCACAAATAAGCACTTAATATAAGCTAGCTTTCACACAGGGCAAGAGTAAAGTTTGATTGCCATGTCTATAGGCATAACCACTGCTCTATTACTCGAATCGTAATAACTCTTGAAACTTCCTTAAAACACTCTACCGATCAGTACAACCCCACTACTTAATATCATACGTTCATAGTTCGTCAAGTTTCAGTTGGCGTTCCAATCGAAACACTTCGTCTGAATACGAAATATATTACTATCAAAATTAGTACATTTTCTTGGCATGCATAAAACTTGTCAGTTAACAGTTAAAAAAAACACTAAAAAGTGTGCCTGTATATTGAAATTGAATATTTACAAAAAAAATTAGATATAAAAATTGTAATAGAATAAGATATTTTAACATTGTTGTCTGTCTATTTGGACACTCTAATCTCCGGAACTACTAGACGGATTTGAATGAAACTTTTTTCGCTGTGTAGCATTAAGGCTGAGCAACGTATAGGGTAATATTGATTTTGGAAATTGGGAAACCTGATGTAGAACCATAATAGACCAGCTAAACTATAAGAAATATGGGAAAGCGCCTGATGGAGTTTTCACAGTTAGGTAGTTTTTGGCTTTGAAGTACGTTGCGTAATCAAGACGGCATGAGCTCCGTTTGGTGGAAAACACAAACACGTCTGAGTTTTGGTAGAATTGATTTGAACACTCGACTGCAATCAGCATTGACACTGTTTATTTTTCATCGCAAAATTCATTCAAGATTTTTTCATTGAAATAAAATCGCAATTTTTAGACACAATCTCTTGCAGACCTCTGTGAACAGCTGTCAACCTCAATACATGAAAAGCGAGTAAAATAAATAAAATTGTTTACCTACGGATAGCAAAAGGACTTCATGGAAATAAATATGATTTTGATTTACCCACTAGTCGGCAATGTGGCCGAATAGTCTCGGCTTTACCGACTAGGCGGCCCATCTCTAGTTTATATTAATTCCTGCTGCTTACTGCTGGGCATAGGCCTCCCCCAAAGGCCGGTCTTGTGCCTTCTGCATCCAGCTGGTACCTGCGATCTTTACCAGGCCGTCGGTCCACCTCGGTCGCCTATCCACGCTGCATCTTCTGGTTGCTGTACCGTTACTTTTCTTCTTCTTCCACGCACTATCCCACGTTATGTGTGGTTGGCTCTCCTATTTTGTCTGCGACATGACATACGAGTTCGGAATTTTCATTCTTTATAAGGGTGGTCAACTGGTCATGCTTGTGTACCATGTTCACATATATGGTACACAAGGTCGTCCTCTGCCTCTCTTTTTCTCTGGCAGATTCAATGCTTCTCTACGTAGTTTTCATCTCGTCTCGTGACGTGTCTGTACCATCTCAGACGGCTTTCTTTGAGCTTTTCGGCTATCGGGGTTACTTATTAAATTTAAATGAAGGAAAGAAACAAAAATGTGATACTAACACTTTCTTTAAGTCTACCCTGTACTATTTTTTTTTGTGGTAGACTCAATTTTTGTATTCAAATTTGGAACGGCAATCGGCGGATATATTGTATTTATTTAGTGTTTTCTCATTGCAATACCCGTGCAAAGCAGGGACGGGTCGCTACTGTTCCTACAATGAAGAGTCACAATATGACCACAACCGGTCATCGCCTTATATTTCCCCATGGCGCTCGCCATGGCCGCACCGTCAGACGGGTCGGCGCCGGCGCTCACTGACTGAATGAAAGTACATGCCACTTTCTACACCGGGCCTTTGGGCTGCGGGCCTTACCTCACCTACTAATCTAGAGAACTTGACTCAGAAAAAAGATGGCAATTACGACATCGGTTCCGGCGTAGCGATATGTTTTTTAGAAATGGAAAGAGGAGTTTCACCAACTCTGATTTGGACGCAGGGTCGTTTAATAGATTATTTGATGAAGCAGTGCGTTCAGTTCTGAAGGTAATATTTGTACAGTAGATTAATTTGAAAGTGCTTCTTAAACTGATAGTAGCTTGATTAAGTAAAGTTCAATCACATTTTATTTTATTTTAATGAATGAATGAATTCCATTTTATTTTTATCCTTTATTTGCTACCTATCTGATATTGAATTGTTTATTTTAGGGAGATTTATAGCTAATTAAAAAGCTAAAATATATTGTAAGTATAAAATAATCCTTATACATTCGCTTATTTGCAAATGGAACTAACATTATTGCAGTTGTAAGTTGATCCAATTTATATGGTTAATTACGTAGGGAAAGATATATTTTTGTTTGTAAGAAATAAACTCAAAAACTACTCAATAATTTTTTTAAATTATTTTGCTTATTGAATCCTACTTTATCACTGAGTAAAATAGGCTACTAATTATCCTGGGAAAATAATAGGTTCCCTCGGGAAAGTTAATTGTTTACAGCGATCCGAACAGCGTGCGGATGAGTGCCGCTGAGAACGGCTAGTGATTAAACCAAAGTTATCTTCATAAATCGAGAGATACAGATAAAAGCAGTGTTTTAACTTTCCAACAACAACACCTTTACCCAATTTATCAAGTTCAAATTAAAAATATACCCAAAATCTACCCTACACATACCCTACCTCTACCCTACTCTACACCTACTCTACACCTACCCTACACCTACTCTACACCTATTCTACACTACCCCAACTTACCCTTTTTTTTGTTCTTACATATAATCTTTGTCCTGAACGTTACATCATCATCATATATGTAAGAGTATGACTCTTGTCGGTGGAGCAATCGCCACTCTTCTCTCCTATCTGCCAACCTCTTCATCTCTTTATAATCTCCGGCGCTCACTTTTTCCTTCACGTCCTTCCAATATGTATATCCTTCCTTTCTGCCTTTTATTCTGAAAGTTATAAACCCAACAAAGAAAGAATTAGTAAAATATAGCTGCAGGTTATATTATTGCAATTTTTCTAGGGATGCAATATTATTTTAAATATAAGATGATGCCTATGTTACTCGCTGATGATGTTATCTATAGGTTAATTCATTATTTTCCCGGGAAAAAAAGCCTGTCACTAGGGAATAATTAAAGAATTTTTAAAATCGGTTTAGTATGTTCGAGCGTTTATGCGTTACAAACGAATAAACCAATAATCAAATCTATCTTCTTTATAATATTAATATAGATAAAGAGATAATTTGTTTGTTTGTCAGTTTATTTGTAATGGATAAATACAAAAACTACTGAACTGATTTTGAAAATTATTTCACCAATCGTAAGCTACATTATTCCCGAGTGACATAGGTTTTTTATCTCCGGAAAATAATGAACTAGACCTATCTTAAGAATCTGACTTACATCGCCGAGTTCGAATATTAGGGTCCCGCGGGAAAGTTGAATATTTACGGAGATCCGAACAGCGCGCGAGTGAAAACCGTTGGGAACAGCTAATTTAATATATAGAAAGAATCAAACATCTGATTAAAACTACTCAAACTGACGAACAATAAATTAAACTGAAGTTAATAATAAAACAAATACTGTACCTTTGATTATTTACAGGTAAATCATGAGAGGACTCTACATCTGGGATCAATAATTGTTAGTCCTACTCTATATATGTCCTGCTCCGGCCATGTACCAATGACTGTTTTCTGAGTTATGTACATTAGTTGAATACTAACCGATGCTCTTACGGTGAGGGAAAACATCGTGATGAAACCTGCACATTCAGGCGACTGGATGTGTAACCATGATCCAATCTGGTCAGGTTCCCGTCGCTCCACTGTAATTACCTGACCTGCCGAATCCTGGATCATGGTCAAAGCGGACCCCGGGCCCTCGTGCGCGAGAGCACAACCAGGACATTAACGCCAAGATGATAGTGATGACTCTAAATAAAAATGGGGTACCCAATATGATTGGAAAGTTAGCTACCTTCACGGTTGCCAAATGGCAATTCTTTTTCTGCTCTGTCTACCATAAGAACAAGAAAATTATACTATTCATTGACAAACCCACCTTATGGTATAATTTAGATAGTACGACCAGGATATTAACGCCAAGATGATGGTGAATCCTATTGAGTTTCAGCTGGATTATCTTGATGAGGACTGTTCAATATCATGTTTTTTTATACCACTTTCTGTCTCCATAATTCCTGGTATTCAGTAGAATACCAGGAAGATGTATTCCAATGTAGAGTGCCAATTTTCTAAGTGTCTTACACAGTTTTCACTCACTTCCTGGTAATCAATTAAAGTGTAATTTTTACATACACATCTAAGTTAGATGACAACGCAATATTATGGTATCAGTGAGCTGATGATGGAGACGGATTGTGGCCAAAGGAACACTTATATAAAACAATACAACTATATGAAGTTTGAACTTGACCAAAACTGTTCCTGGAAGGTACCGAGGTGCTGGTGATGGAGCCGGAAGGTTCCATTCCAAGTGCGTTACTATATTATATTTTCTTTACAAATGTATCTACATTTTATAAGTCAGCCTAAGGTTGGACACCTCTATGATTTGGATTGGAATGGGTTGTATTTAAAAAATGTAAAGGCAAGTTTCATCAGGATGTTTTCCCTCACCATAAGAGCATCGGTTAGTGTTCAACTAATGTATAATCCGCGTCATGAAAGAAGAGACTTGTCAAATGGCAATAGAGGGGATTTCGCGCAGGTAATCGCCTACTGCGCAAGTCGAATAACGTGACCCGCCAAGTCTCTTCTTCCATGACACTTGTTATACATAATTCAGAAAATAGTCATTGGTACATGGCAGCAGTGGGATTCGCACCCGGTACCTATCGCTTGCGAGTCGGAATTGTAAGATGGAAATACAATTTTTTAATTGTTTACACCGAATGAAAAAACAGAGATTAGTTTTGCATAGCGCATACTGGGCGAACAAAGTGTAAGTCCATTGACTCGATAAGAAGAAAAAGAAGAATAGCAATATTTTGCTCACAATGAAAGTAAATTAAAATCTCAAAATGGTCATGGTGCAGATTGAGAATTTCAAACTATATTTAGTATTTTATGTACTTAACGTATTTATGTAAGAACGTAAATAAAAAAAAACAGCAATGAAAGAATACAGAAATCTAGCACACTCTGTACAGCATACAAATATGAAAAAGAGAATAGAAAACATCTTAGATGTATCCCAGTGCAGTAAAAGTAACAAATTACACCGAACAGTACGTTAACTGCTACGTATCAGGCTCAAATAATGACGCTTGTTAGCATGCGCAGTAAAAGTTCCGAGCACAATCGTACCGTAGAACGGCAAGAATAAAACTACGGTGTTCAGAAAATTTAATCAATAACTACTATGTTGCAAATTATTCTAGCACGTACGGTATAAAAGAAGACGGATTTAGAGTTAATGATCAATAGTCTGAATCCTCTATGCAACTGCTTAACTATCAGTTAGTGATGCTAAGACGTCAGCGATGTATCCGAGGTCAGACGCGGCGCGCCGTCGGAGCGAGAGCAGGCCGCGCGACCGCCGCCGCCGAAAATTTACAGCAACAGTGAACGGCGCAAGCGCATTGGTGCACGTCGCGAGGGAAAACGCCCGCGCGATGAAACATATTCGCGACTCGCTAATTTTTCAGTGGCGAGCGTGTGTCCGCCCCACCACGGGCTGACAGTGACCCAAATGGAGCGCCGGCGCACTCAGTTCCGTGAGCGCGCGGCCGACGCACGACGTGTGCGCAGCCGCGCTCGGTTCAGTGTGATTTACGATCGGATATTATTGTGCACAATGCAGTGAGTGACCATCCCGGCTCCCCGTCGCCCGCGCGCCCCGCCGGCCACGCGGTGTCACCCCCGAAGGTAAGGAGGAGCGCGTGCTCGCAGCACGGAGGCGGAAAATGGAAGTCGAAACTCGAATTCGGATGGAAGCGGCGCGATGGAAAGTGTCGCCAGGCGGCGGCGCCGGCGACGCGGCGGTGACTCAGCGGCGTCTCGAATTTTCCTTTTGCACGGCCGGTGCAGCGGCCCCGGCGGCGGCCGCGTGCTGCTGCAACTAACGGAATCGGATTCCTGCCGGCCGAAATTCCTCCGCGGACGTTCACGTCGCGACCGACTGAAATAAATCGCTCGTTTAACGCAAATAGCACAACATTGTCGCCGCAATGACAGACGGACGAGCATTTCCGCTTCTCTTTTTGTCCATCTCCCGCGGCGGGCGGCCGCGGAGCTCGAAAGCGCTTCTTCCTCTGACGTCAGCCGCTCTTCCGTCATACACGATTCCGTCACCTCATTATTATGGACGGCGAATGCATCGACCGACCGCTGACCAACGAGTAATTCGACCCGTGGATATTAAATCCTACCTAATAACATGTAGAGCGAACAAAACGGCTGGCTCTACACTATTGAAAACAAGGAAATTACACGCAATAAAGGTATTGTTCTACTACTAAGCACGTTTAACATACCTAGTGAATTATTGGGTAATCACTTTTCAAGTGCTCCAAAGATAGGATAGAGTAGACCCGTAATACCAAACCAGTATGTAGAGAAAGGCCCGCCGAAAATGGTGCATGTGAACTGAAATGACAGTTAGTGACAGCGAAGACGTGACGTCAGAGAGCAGGCCCCGCGCCCCGCGCCCCGCGCCCCCGCGTGCCCCGCGGCCGCCGCCCTCCGCGCTGAACTTTGCGACACCGCGTTGATAATGATAACTCGCACTTGCATGCCCAGTGACATACTCAATTACGTATTGCTAATTATCTTTTAAGTTAATTTATGAATTTGTCCTTTCCTTTGTTTAGAAGAGAGAGATGGAGAGAGTCATTATTATGGTCTCTCTCTTCCCTAGCCTAACATATTTACAGTTGAATTAATTATATTGTTTACTTATTGTTAGATTACTTCATAGAGATGAGCCAGACTCTTAAATTAGTGATGATGACTTCATATAGAAACTCAAATATCTCTTCCAAAATTATGTCTCTACATTCCATTAGCTTAAGAATTACTTAATAAAGCTTAACAAATAAACTGTAAAATAATCATGCCTATATACAAAATGAGACTGTCTGCAACAAACATTTTTTCTATTAATATTTCAGTAGGCAAACCCAAATCGTGTAACTATTAAAAATACTGGTGCTCCTCCATTGATAAACCTCAATTAACGTGGCAAATAAAGCAACGAAGAAGGCGGGTAGAGCAAAAAGTTTAAACTTATAAATGTAGAGGTTATCTGGGGTCCCGTGGCCGAGGCGAGGGCGATCGCCTCGCAGTTTCATGTCCAGACCTGTCGCGAACGCATAATCACAAACTCTACAGAGGTAGAGTAGAGACTCGGGACATAAATGACCCCTGACTTTAAGTAAACCAATTTTCGTTTTCGTACAAAAATTAGAGTTGTTTGTCTAATTAAATTAAATAAGTTTTCAGTTGTAAAAAAGTGAATGAATTATCTAAAAAGAACTATTTTCTTTTTAGATCATTCAATGAGATTAAATCGACAAAAATATAAAATAAAGCCTTAAGTACTAAATAACTCTTTCTGAAGAAATTGTTAAACTTTTAAAACAATATTCTTTCCAAAGGAAATTCCGCAATGTAGAGTCAATGTAGAGCGACCGTCGGAATGGTGTTTGTGAACACGCAGCCATGTCCAACACGGTGTCCTGTTGGACCAAACAATGAGTCACTGGGGCTAGCTTGTGCCTGACAATAAATACCAACAATTCATAATTCTTACATGTAAGCTTAAGTATAAGCATATTCGGTTTCTTGTCAATGTGCTTGAGTGAAATTTAGCTCTAAAGTTTAGTCTTTATCCAAATAAATGAAGAATATTTGCAATGATACACTGTGTCGCCAGAGGACTATAACATTGTTTTTATAAAATTTTACTATCGTAGATAGGTTATGGTGTACTTTTTCAACTCTTTTATTTATTTATATGTTCCTTCATATATTTTCCAATTAAATAAAGGTCGCGTTTACAAGAGAATTATAAGTATAATATATTTATTATTATGACGAAGTCGACGTTACTTCATCTTTATATGACACAATCTGCAATTAATTTTAAATTTATTATCTTAAAAATCTAATATGATGACACGTGTCAGTAGAAAAGTCTCTTACAGAACGTCTTATTTAATTCATCATTCCACATTGATGCATTAAATGCAGAAAAGATAAATCAAAACCAAGCGCCATGCTTCAGGATTTTGTGATCTTACTGGATGGTACAAAACTATGATAAAATAACAACCATAGCAACAGATGATTTATCACGTTACGTAATCCGGACAAGCCTTTATCTATAGTCTATTTTTAATTAACATACTTTTAACCTTTGGATATCATCATACTCTGTCATCGTCTCATATCCTAGAGCTATTACCGAACATCCAACGATTAACACCAATTTAATGAATTTAAAACAGTTAATTTAATTACCAGGGCAGAGGCCGGGATTTACTGACGGGGGCTTGGATGATGATATGAATAAACAGAACAATCAACATAGGTATTTTCTCCCAATTTTCTAAAATTTCTAAAATCGGAACCGCAAATAAATTTGGAATTGTTGTACGTAAAGTACGTCTGAAGTACGTTTTAGTAGAAAACGGACTCACCATTACGGATGCCGAAGATCTAGCAAAGTGAGTTAAGCAGGAAGGCGGACCCCGGGCCCCCACGTACTGCGCGGGAGCGCAATTGGGTTATAATTACAAGATGATGCTGATGATGATGAGTTGAAACTGAACCTTATATTTATATTGATAGACCCGTAAAAATATTATTGGATAACTCTATTCTTCTTATCGAGTCTGTAGCAAACTCATTTATAGTAAAGTAATGAATTAGCGAACTCGGAAATTTTAATATTTTGGCTGTAAAAATCTGGATTGATCACGCGGCGCTGGCGGTGTGAAATGATTTCGGGGGGGTTTGAACCCTCTGACCCCCTTCCCCCTCGCTACGCCTATGACTCTGTTATAATTACTATGTATTCACGCAACTATATACTATGATCAAAATATGATAATAATAATCCTATTTCACAAGAAATCTTATCCTATTTTGCCCCCAATTTATTTTGTGGAATGTGGAAATGCAGAACCATCCATGAGCAATGCGATATGTACATATTGCATTGCTCATGGAAGGAAGTACTCATACTCATAACTGCACGGACTAAAATAAATCTCTAAACATTTCTAATAAAATGCTTTGATAATATCGCAGTTTAATATTTTAAATAGAACTAAGCGAATAGTAAATCTTCTAAGCTTTCAAATCACATATTAATATGTATGTTATGTGTGCTGTTACATATAGTTTTTATTTTCCTTAGTAACGTATTTGTTCAGTTTATTTTTTTCTCTGTACAGTGCACAAGATACCACTTCAAGATAATTTTCCTCTGCCGGTACTACAACATTCACGGGCATTAGCTGTCCCTTATGCCCAAAAACTCGTCCTTTACTCCAGGATATTTTTTATATTACAAGTAACATTTTATTCATGGATACTATAATAATCGTTTAACTGCACTGTAGTGCAAAGTCATTTCTGCTCTTGCATTGTACATATATATTTTAGTTTATGGGCCTTTAAATTGTCACCCCTTTCCGCCAATTTACCCAAGCCTTACAAGACGAGCCGGTATCCTGAATCCGTGCGCACGTGATCCAGCGCACACGCACCTGACGTGGGCAGCTCGGCGTCAGCGCGCGTCACGCCGCACCATCACGCCCTCGTCACTAGTATATTTAGCCAGGAATGTGGAAAAATTACCCAAACGATACACATAGAATGGCCATTAGATACGCAACACGACATAGCATCGGGCCGAAACGTTTCCGGAAAACGTTGGACCGGCTCCAAGACAATTACCTGATATGTTTATGGTAACGGAGAAAGTTCTTAATGTTTTCTTTTTTTATTATAATCCGCGCGAAATCAGATAGGGCCGGAACCTTGTCAAAGTTTATCGAAATGTAGGTTGGTTTACTTAATCAACCGTTCGCTTTTCGGTCCCGGTGGTGGCCAGCGGGCCGGAGGTACGGAGGCATCTCCACGTGCATTGCACAGGCCTCCACCTCCGTCGGGTGAGAATAGGTCGGCGATTGTGGCTTTTCCCGTCCGGCCCCCGCAAGGGGGCATGGCGGCCCCGCCATGTAAGGTGGTCGCCGGCGGTGTCGTGGATGACAAGGCTTCGGCTGCTCTCATAATGCCTCCGTTTAGGCGATGCAGGAGCGCCGCGCCCTTCTCTAAAGGGCACGGCTGTTTTGAGCGTACGCGACCGTGGAGATTTAACATGCTACGTGGTAAACGCTACGCCAAGCGCACCCAACAGTTTATCTCAAGAAATGTATCGAACAAATAGCCTTAGCAACATGGCAGTGTCACAAAATAACCGAATAAGTGCAAACCGCGGGCGCTTTTAATCTCATTAACAGAAAGATAACGGCTATGGTTGAGTCGAGTTATCATCGTTGCAGATAAATAGATACGAAGAGCATAACACAAGTGCTGATAGGATAGTTTATAATACCTCACACAGATGAAAAGACAAACACTGGACAATTTAAATTACTAAAATATTTAAATTAATTACGATTTAATGAATTATGTTTTAAGCTTCAACACTTTCGAGGTACGGGGATAACTATCGTGGAAAAATTTAATTAGTCAGACGGCTGAAGATTCTGATTCGCTGCAACGCATACCTACTTCACTTATTCGGATAATAGCCAGGTACGAACACGTTTGGAAACATTTGCATAGCTTGAGGTATAACCTGGTGAAATTGAGGAGGTGGGCGGCGTGTGCACAATCTAATCAGTTAACGAACCGTGGCGGGCAGACGCCGAGAATTCCTTAATTAGGACGTTAAAATATACCACAGTGCAGACAGCGAATGTTTGTCTGGCAGTGCGCCATGGAATCCATGGCCCTATTGTTCTCCTAACCATATCAATTGTTAAAAAATTCAAAGATAAAAAGTGCAACAAAGCAGCTTTGTCATAATGTCAAAATGTGTTGGCGACATGTATGGTCGGCATAACTATTAAACCAGGCGTTAACTATTATTATGCCTGTCGTGATCGCTGTTCTTCGACTTCGAAAAAATATAACGTAAAAGTACAATAGAGGGAATTTACTTATATCACTTATCATATCTGTGCATTTCCCTATCAAACCTTAAATATAGTCTGCGGTAAATGAGTTTCACTATGTTGTACAATGAAGAATTTACGATGTAGGAGTTTATTTTACATTTCTGTCATTAAACACCCATGGCAAAAGTATATGGCCATGGCCATAATAATTTGTCGGCAACTGATGTTGACTATCGGATCATTGATAATCCATATGATAAATATGGATGTATTAGAAAATAGAAGCCATGAAGCCATTATCAAAGTAGCTCCCGGTGTCTACATTCCTTTTGATACTTATCTGTATAACTAAATACCAAGTCATAAAGATAAGTCATGAAGTTTGGTTGCTATACCAACAATAGATACAAAACCGATGGACTGATTGTAAATAGTTAAAATGTAAGCCTGGTGACAGACACCGACCGATGGTCTTTGTTTCAAAAGGCCTTTTATTTTTACTTTACTTTGTTTCAAAAGTAGGTAAACCTGGGGAATTGATTTTGCTAGACTGAGTGCCTAACTATCTCACACTGTATGAACGTTTATAAAAATAAAAAAGTACTTAAATATAAATGGAATACGGTAAATCAGTACTAAATAAATCGTTTCATGACAGATGGATAACCAGTAAAAGGATTGTTATCAGAAAAAAGTTACTTCGTATTTTATTTTTATTATACCGTATGTACCTGTGTTCACAGTATAGTTTCGGAGCGAAATCTAGGTTGCTAGGAGCGAAGTCTAGATTAAATTGTATCACTGAATCACAATCGTAGCTCAATAGCTGTTTGAGGCATTTATTGGTATTATGCTACAATTAAAAGTGCCTATTGAGCTGCTATTGCGATCCAATTACAATTCAATCGGGCCAAGTAAATAACCGGACATATTTTTTTTTTAATTATAGGCTATCCAGGCATTTGACCGTTATCACACCTGGTGGTAAGTGATGCGGTCGAAGATGGAGCATGCCTGTCTAGGAACAGCCTATTCACTCTAGCCTTGAAGGCGTCCAGTTTATAGTGATCAGGGAACACACTCGCAGGCAACGCGTTCCATTACTTAAGACCCGGGTATGCTTCATCGTAGACTGCATCTAGTTATAGGGTAGGTTAGAGTAGGTGTCGGTAGAGTACAGTAGGGTACAGCAGGGATAGGGGTAGAATAGAGTAGGATAGGGGTAGGACAACATGTGAACGAAGGCGCATCCGGCCAGCTAGTCAATTATATAAAAAAAATGTAGCAAGTGGCAAGTTCCTAGTCACACACATCTCGGCCCACGCTTAACACGAGTAAGTCTTAAATGTGCTTGTGTGTGGTGTGTGGAGGTGTGTGTGGTGTGTTATCGAATCAGCCGGTTGATAATGGCCGTGTCACAGGTGACGTCAGCGTCAGCTGGTATTCGGGTGTTTGTACAAAATTAGATACCGCCTATGTTGAGGAGTGTCATACTTTGAAAATAAATAAAAGTAATAATGATGTGGTAGGAATGTTTGATTTTTATTTGCTGTGAGAAAACGTTATTCCATTCTGTGTTTCTAGTACAATCTGTATGAAATCATTTTACCGATTGATAAGTTTTTAATCATCTGACCTTCTTTTTTCTATTTCCGGTGATAACAAAACAGGGAACTGATATCTACAGATAGGATAGGAAAAGACCTATCTCTGAATAAAATTTCCTTTTCACCAATTGCTTATTAAACTAATTGAATAAATTGACAACAAATGTTTGTTTTCCTAGATTTCGTGCACTGACATAAGCTATCGGAACACTGTTGAATACCTATATATAAAATTCGTTTTTATTAAATAACGAATACTTACTCAAAAATGGAAATCAATTTACTTGTATAAGCATTTATGACTATCTAGGTGTAAAGCTATTTATTGTATATACATAGTTACACTACAATACGTACAAAGTTAAAACTACCATTTCGAAACCTAAATAAAAATGTTACACCAAATAAAAATTACAATTAAAAACTGATATTCCTACTGACCACCTTAATTGATATATTAAAGAGAAAACAATATGAAACATCGTCTCACAGACGTAGGTGCGTTCCCGTGGCGTAGCGCGGTATGCCGGCAGCGGACACACCGGCCGCCGAACGGCTTACGGGTTATATCACGTCTGGGCACCAGCTGAGAAACAGGTTCCGCGTAATAGCCGCATTCCTGAGGGACGCCAGATCGACGCACGCGCCGCCAAAAGCTAATTATCCGCGACATACGTGGATCCTCTGCCGGTCGGTTCGTGGGAGAGCGCCTGGCGAAGTGAATGACAAGATATTAATAGAACACGGAGGCTATTGCTAAGCGAAAGTATTTTTGGTGATACGAGTACCACCTACTTATAATTACTCGTTTATTGAACTAGTGTGTTTAATTTTTCGATCTGAGTGGTCCAGTTGGTCAATGCCGTCTGCCACGCAGACGTCCCGGATTCGATTCCCGAATTTTATTTTCTCTGACGATTCCGAGACCCGTCAGTGTTGTACGTATAAAAAGTATATTTAAAAAATATTTAAGCAGTTTGTCAGTATTCTGGCACCCATAACACAAACTTTGCTTACTTTGGGGCTAGATGACGCTGCGTGAATTGTCCAAGCATTTTTTTTAATTTACGTCCATGTCAACATAAAATAATACACTGTGCACTATCATATCTTCCGTTACAAAATTAGAGTTCTCACTCTGTATATTTTTCCTTCATCTAGCTACTACAACTTCCAAATCATTAGAGAGTTCATTTAGCAAGTTTTCTTTCAACATCGCAATATCTTGTGATCTGTGCAGTTGGTGCTAATGATAGACAATGACAGATGGTCGATGCAACACAGCGAAACAGTGATCGTTTGGCTCAACACCCGGTTTTAAAGTAGTAGAAGGGACTTTCACCGCGCAAGTAAAAGTGGTGAATTATCTAAAAATACACTTGAAACTGTCGCCCTGTTTAGCGATTAGTGAAGTGGTTTATCTATATGACACACTTTAGTAAGATTGTATCAATATAATTACAATAAGTAAGGTTTTAAAATCGGATAATGTGATAAGGTATTTAGGTATTTTGAATGCTCTACGTCTAGCTAAGAAATTATATTTACATCGAAATACAAAGCAGCATTAGCATCTCTGCAAAGCCCACCCTCCATATAAATAGGCAAAACTACTCCCGCATTGTTTTTCGAACAATGTAAATATTATAAATAACGTATTGTTGGCAACAGCATACGTTGGTGATTGCTAAATTAGCTATTATCGTGACAGTGTGCCCGTGCGCAGCCCTTAATCTTTTGGCGGTCCGCCGCTGGCGCCTGGTTGCGCCTGCGACATTCCACGAGTGTAATTTGGGCGCTCTGTGCTGCTCTATTATTGTCCTACTGTGTAGCAATCGGCTTGTTTATTTATTACGCTACCTACACCCATTACTTTTTACCGGTGAATCTGCGCGCTGTTTTTGCGAGGAGTACTTTGTGGCGCTTAAGAATGTGAAGGTTATGACGTTTGGTCTTATTTACTTACAAGTCAAATTCTTCCTTAATCATGAGATATCGAGAGTGAGTTTTAGACAAGCATACTTCGTCTTTCGCTGCGTACTTACTATCAGTGATGTCCTGATTGCTGTATATAAAATTCCTAAAAATCCAAATAATATCCGCCTTGTTTTCTGAACTTAGTAACGCATAGATAGCGCAATTGATAAATAATGGTTCAGTGCTAAACATTTCCTACTCCCCTTTTGCTTTGTTTAATTAATCTGTTAATAATAGCCTACAATTGAACTACTACTATAATTGAAATCGCGACTATACCTACTCTCATAATACGCGACTATAATCTCTACAATATTTTACAGAAATATTCCGTTTTAGATAGTTTAAATCGCGATACGCGAAAAGCCTAGATAGGAAACATGCAACTGAAGCCACCAATCAAAAATCTAAGCACAAAATATTATGATTCGATAGGTATGACTGTGTGTAATATGTGAGCAACAAACAAGCGACTCAGTTCACTCAGTTCAAATTAACGCGGTTTGGGTGACATCATGCGATACTGAGCAGCGTATATAGCCGTGCTTCAGTGCATACTTCCTAGGAAATGGCGAATTGCTCACATATAAGGAAAACGGATATAAATAGTTTTCAAAATAATTAGGCATGTTTTTGTTAGGTATTTTATGGTTGGACACTACAAGCTGACCGCATTGTACAGCCGGTAGAACACACACAGGAAGTCAAAGTCCCTTCGGTTAGCCAGTGGTTCTAACTTCTTATTAGTATGGGGTCCCGCACCTATGTACAGAGTCCAGATCACTCTGTTGTTACAATCAACGATGTCACAAAAGTCAACTCGAAGGGGCGCTGCTGAAAATCGTGTCTTCCCTTGCCATTGTTTTGCAAGAGGTAAGGATGTAAAGGATTGTCCATGTAACATAAGGTATCTAGCAAGGCACGTTTTGCTACCTGACGCTGCAGAAAGATGGATTGTGTGAAAAACTGGCACGGGGTACGGGGTGCTGTTCTTATGTATTAGTGTAGTACGTAGTATACTCGAATATATTCCTATCTGGTCCCCTTACTATGCCGTTCATATTAACAGCAATTAAATCCGAAAAAATCATTTTTACCTAATTTATCTTTGCTAAATAATACATTCATACATTGATCCATGTGATCTTATTTGTCACTTTACATAACATGTCAGCTTAAAGGGTCCTGTTAATCCTGTTATTAGAATGTGCCGTGAATACAATGACCTGTTGGCAACTAATAAAGATTTGGACCTATTTCGCAACTCTGTTAACAAAAATAACTCCATTAAAGATATCCTCAAACATGGTAAATGTTCAAAGATGATTTACCTGTTTATTTTGGCTTGTCAATTTCCTCAATCAATACTAAATATCTAAGGTTTGTTTACTGTATTTTCGATTTAACTCATTATGTGTACACTTGTTTTGGATTAGAATTTAGATTTATACCATTGCTTCTTTGATGTAAATCGTTAGCAATCCTAGTCTGTTTTTGTACCAATAAATAAATAAATAATAAATAAAAAATACCCAGAATTATTCACGGTGAAAACTGACAGAACACAGCCCAGAGGCTGTTTACATACGGGCCGACACTACCAAACAATTTCGGCTGCACTCTCAGTACCCGAGGGTCACGTGTAGGGTCTATAACGGTTTCCCTGTGAAAGAGTTATCTCATGAAGAGCCAAGCACGTAACTCTAGCCTAGTCAACTAACCCTACATTCTATTTAGAAGTATCACTTGGCCATTTTGGTTGAAGTTTAATTAGTAGTTCAAATATTTAGAAATTCCTCTTTACAAATATGTTTCTTTCTTTTTAGATATGGCCCGTACTCACTCACACATCAAATGAGTGTAAAAACTTATACATTCGGGCGTCTGGCCCGAAATGAATGTAAGTTCATTTATAAATGATAAAACTTCAATCAATACCTTCATACGATGAAGGTACTTCTTTTATGTTAATGTTTTTATATAAATTGGCGGCCATATAAAACATTTTCGTTTTCATCGTCACGACTGTGAGTATTAAGGCATTAATTTACTGTAAATTGAGGAATAAATGAAATAATAAAAAGCAACATTGTAAACTAACTCGGCAAGTAAAACCAAATATAGTATAATTAAATAAAATTATGAGAAAACATAGAGAAAAATTAAAGACGTATTGTGGAGGGAAAGTACCTTAAAATATTAATGTTGTACTAGGAAATCTTTTTTTCATCATTGGATTTTTAATACTTATTTCCAACTTTTTTAGACAAGTAAGGTAGCGGGTCACTCAATGGCAAGTGCCTTTGGACATCGGCAACACCAGGGCCGTATCGCTAATGCGTTGCCTACATAGAGAACAGAATTTTATATACAGGTTACCTACCCCGGTATAAAATCCCGGGATACGTAACTCTGGCAACAATTCTATTAGGTACCTTTCTTAAACAATATATTACTTGGTGTGGCTTGGTAAAGCTACCATGTCAGTTACTTATTATAATTATTAAAAAGATTTACAGAGACATTAAATGTCACACTTTATGAAAAAGAAGAAATTAATTAAAATTAAAAATATCATCCACAACTGTCCTCTAATTCCTGTCTGCGTTGCCAGCTCTCTGATCACATATGGTCAATTTTTTCCAGAACTTTTGATCCCCTCCTTTTAAACCAAAGTTTTAAAGGGATTGTTCCTCTTAGTTTCCATATTGAACTGCAAAATGAAAACGTGATAAATAAAACGGTGATATCGCTAATTTGTATGCGCACACGACTACAGTCGGGCCGAAATAATTTATCTAATTCAATCACTTCTTGGAACACTACGCTGAATAACAAAACAAACGGAAGGACGTCATGACGGGGTCAATGATATTACTTTATGACTCGCCAATATATTACTTCTCCGACTTACGAAACTGCTGTTAATAAGTACTAAGTAATTCGACAATAAAAGTAAAAGCAAATAGAGGAAATCTTTGAGGTTAATGTTTATCATTATTGCCTAGGGTGGCACATGGACAGACAATCCACGTGATGGAAAGCGGTCACCATTGTCTAGGACATTGCCAGTTATAGGGACCTAATAAGGTTCCGGCCTTTCCGGTACGTATCTGTAAACATGCTTTAAAGAACCGAAGTTGTAGTACCTCTATTATATGTTACAATCTTTGTTGTAGTGTAAAAGAAATACGAAGATACAAATGGTGATCATTTGACATCTCGCACGTGCGCCGTAAATAGGCTCACGATACGCATATGTTAGTTGGATGCACGGCTTCCAAATGATACGGATGAAATCTGTCCGATTGCTGGAGGGTGCGATAGCGGAAAAGTGACCGTGGACGGTGGTGCCAAAAAAGATTGGAAGGTTACCTAAGGACGAGCTACCTTTTGTACTGGTAATTTTTTACATTTTTCATAAGTTGAGCTATCATCTCATCTTTGTAGTTGTCGAAACCAAAGTGAGAGTCTGTCTCTCATTCAAAGGGTTCCGTACCATTAACACAAGTAATTCATTCTCGGTAAACATTAGTATTTTGCGCCAAATCAAAATTCAATATTTATTTAATATGTTATTACATGTGATAGGTAGACGCTCCCACCCTACTCTATCCTATCTCTACCCTACCGCTACCTTACCCCTACCCTATCCTACCATTGCCGTAACCCTACCCTGTCCTACCATTACCTTAACCCTACCCTACCTTACCCCTTCCGTACCCAATCACTACCTTACCCCCCACCCTACCCTACCCTGCGACGTGTGATTCGTATAATTGGTTTAAATTTCGCTTTTTATACAATTTATTTTACATCTTATATCAATCTCGTGACAAACTGCTCCATCGGGTACGGGTAAACCGGAAACGCTATGCAAAGATAGTTCATGTCGAAACATGCGCCTGCGCAGTGTCGCAATCGCAGCCACAAGTCCGTATGCGCATCGTTCGCGCCACCCCGAGGTCGGTCGGCCTACTAAATGACTCATAGAATATAGTCATGTTCCCGGATGCTATACGCAACTAATGCATATTCATCACTGCTAACCGAATGCTCCATTCTATTGAGAGCCATGTTACCTCGACTAATCATTTTTATTAGTCACGAAAATAGAGTAAGTAATAGAAATAATCATCTTCGCGTCAATATCTTGGTTGTGCTCTTGCGCTGGGGTCCGCCTTTAACTGTGGTGCAAGGTTTGACCCGTGACCCTGTTAACAAGGGAATCTGACCATTGGATCATCGTAATCATCTTGGCGTTATGTCCCGGTTGCGCCCCCGCGCAGCACGCGTGGACCCAGGGTCCGCCTGGCCGAATCTGACCATTTAATAATGGTTACAAATTAAGTAAGAATTTGCTGACTGACGGACGAGGCATGAATGGCAGGCATACTCCTTTTCCGAATATCAATACGGCTTTAGGTCGGGCTGTAAACCCATGGATTCTTCCAGTATATGCCCTTACATCCCTCCAAGAGTCGCACAACAGTAGGAATAGACCACTGCATTTCGCATTTATCGACCTGCAGACCTTCGACACTGCAGGGCCCACTTAAACCATCCATATAGAGAACGAAGCTGTGTCAATAGGATAGATAAATTCAAATATCTCGAATCCGTGCTGCACGTGACCGGTTTATCGGTCCCGATGTCAAATCCTGTAACTCTGTATTTTGGGCCGAATTGCAGGAGCTCACGGCAGTCACCTGTCACCCTAAAAACCTGATCAATCTCCAGGGGCTTATATGCAAGAGCATAATAAAGCTGAGAGATGTGGCCGGCGCTGATGGAGCCCGTTCACGAACTTCATGCCAATGAAATAAAAATGGTGCGGTGGATGTGTGGCGTAATACTACTCGATCGAGTACATCCGTGTCAGCCTTGGCGTGAGAGACATCGAGGACAAGATTGAGGAGACTTGCCTGTGCTGGTGTGATCACGCGCTGCATAAGTCCCAGGAATATGTGGGAAAAAATTGCCTAAACCTGCCGGTATCGGGGAAGAGGTCCCGAGGACGGCTTAAGAAGCGATGGATAGACATCGCACGAACCGACAGCGATGATGCAGAAGCCCTTGTGAAGTAGAGTAGAATGAGTAGGAAAGCGGACCCTGGCAGAAGCCGAGAAGATATAATTAGCAAAAATAGACTATTTACACCTTTTAATTTAGCGTCTAGAGTTCTAACTACTCCTGATCGACGTATTTAGGAACTTTTTTCGTCAGTTTTTAAATTTTAATCAAAAATACCTAGTTTAGGTTATCTGTCTCTACATTCCGGATAGTTTAGGCCATTTCAGACATTGACCACAACCCAAGAATATGGGTAAACCATACGTTTATTCTTCACTTGTTTACATATTCTTTTATGATATGGTAACAACAACAGTTAAGCAGCTCTACAAGTTGCTCTATATTGTAAATTCGTAAGTTTTTGTTACTAGAGACCTAATCCAGTTTCGTATAGGTCTGATAAACTTTCTTATAATTACTCTATCTATAGTCAAATCCGTAATCCCGTACGCAAGTCGTTAAAGTATATTTCGAGAGTACCCACTACCGTCAGACAGACGTGCTTGAAGTGACACTTTGTGTGCAACAATTTTAAGAAAAAAGCATCTCTGAGACAATCATATCGAGATTGAACAAGACAACCAAGATAAATCTTTGAAGAATTACACATAAATATACTCGCAAGTTCTCCAACAGAGCCCGTTTACAGATCGCATTAAACCACACCAAACTCTAAATTCAGCCAGTATCCGTCTAATAGTTTGTCATAACAATCCCAGCCGAGTGATCGACCGTCGTCTCCGCGCTATCTGCAGCCGATTGATAGAGAGGTCGGAGAATCTCGTGTGCTCTCACTCGCATGTTGGCGCGCTTTTTATCAAAGCGGCTCGATTCGCGAAGTGTAATGTAATGGCGGACTAGGTATTGCGATGACGCGGCCATCGGGGCAATGACACCTGACTCACGGCTGCGCCTGCGCCGCCCGCCGCCCGCCGCTGAACAATTTTATTTTACACGGCAACCGACCGGATAATATTCTGTTTTAATGCTTAGGATACTTGCTTACTTACTCTGTAGGTAACTCCATCTACATGTATGTTCGTTTCCTTGGTTAGAAGGGTTTTGGATTTGGCAGGGACGTCTCTACATTCGTGGGCTAAAGCTAAAGTTGATATGATCATTATACAATTCTCAAAGGTCTGAAATTCCAATGAGTTGAGAATGGAATTTGTTATTACTAATAATAAACTCAATATTTAATCATCATCATCATAGCATCTAATGGTCAATCCTGGCATCTGCCAGGGTCCGCTTTCCTAATCTACAATGCCAACTAAAGTCAATCAACTTTTCTAGATTCCCTATACACAGTAAATAATTCGTAGAATTTCAAATCATAAGCACCCGCGGTATTATACCTTACCAAACGTTAGTTGTTGTTTTATTGGAAACAAGTTTCTTGACGAATTAGTGAGTTAGTCAAAACTCAATAATAACGAAATATAAATATGATGAACCGTCCGCGGCTCGGAGGATCACGGTGACTCACACGCAGCCAGCGCGGACCCGGCCCAGTGGTTGGCGCGAAACCTTCTTTGTTTGAGAATATTTTGAGGTTATTTTATTGAGAAGTTGTTAAATAATGCAGTAATGGCACAGGATTGTGTTGTGAATCCTAGGACAACTACAATTTATAATAGCACTCAAAATAGGACTTGAAGCTTTTGGTATCATTTTTGGTGGAAAATAAATATTAAACTACATATAGATATTAAAATACAAATAATAAACCTGTATAATGTTGCCCAGAAAACAATAATATGGGAAAGATTCCAAAATTAGTGCGACTAGTTTTTAAGTAGATAGGTACTTATTAATGTCGGTACTAAAGTTAAATATCTACTCAAGCCTATAACTAAAATCGCTGAAAACTGGCATAATTCGCAATATAGTAAGTACTAAGGTAAAGTTAAATATCTACTAAAGCCTATTACTAAAATCACTGAAAAACTGGCATCATTCACAATACTTAGGACCCGTATAAAATTGTTGCAAATAATAAATGAAGAGTTAAAAATATGTTGTTTAAAAAATAAGTAGAAAATTACGTTAATTATGGTCCGAAATCGACCCAGACAGACATTAAACCCAGAATTATCCGAGCTGCCCATATTGGGATGGATCCCGTGTCAGAAGGGACCGACTTTGATTTATAAGCGCGTCGCAAAAAGTGCGCCTTAGACTGAGGTAGGTGTGTAGGTATCGACATAATAAAACTTAAGATTAAAATCTTATTTATGAACACACTTGCTCGTGAAGAATTTTTGGCTCACAGTGTAGCCTTTAAATACGAGTGTTTTGTTAATATTACTGCACTCGTACTGTAGGTACCTACTTTAAGCTAAAGTTTTGCAAATATTCGACAAGTGTTATAATTTTTGTTGTCTTCACTCAAGTAATTATAAAGTGTTGATGTACATTGGTACAAGTAATATGGATTTGGTGCCACCAGAGATACTTACCGAGGCATAGGATGTGAGAATGAAAACAAAAACAAGTATGCTACGTTGTTTCATTATTTGACTGATGAAGTACTTAATAGTTTATCCTTCGCAAGTATATTGAAAAACGTCCGTGTACCAAAGTATCCATTTAATCCAGGTCAAATCGTTACTGATTTATTACTATCTATTTACTACTAAATTAAATTATTTTGTAATAAACTTATAATAACAAAAAGTTATTTTATAAATTAATTTTAAGCATTTATTTACCTAATCTAGTTTTTTATACAATTCTACCACTTAATGAGCAGCCACAACAGAGAGCGGTCAGCAACAACAGAGAGAGGAAATTTTCACCTACCTGTCACTGTGAGGACTAAGCTGCTATCCCTCATGCCTGTAAGGCTGCGCTGGTTACCTTGCCCTGTAAACAAATAATGAATTAACAAAATAAATTCATATTGCAGCTGATTATTACATCAATGACAACCTTTCTAGTTCGTAATACTTCAGTCAGCTCATTACTAAAATTAATGATGAACTGCAGCAATCACAGAGGTCTTATATTCTATAGAATAAAATCTTACCTACCATTAGTCCAGAGAATCTATGATCTCGCCAAACGCTCTCACTCTCAAGGTATTGTACCAGAGGCGAATACTATCGACGACATCCGTAGCAGAGAAATCGGGCAAATCTATCTAGCATTTTAATTACAGAAGCTTGTCAACGGAATTCTCTAATCGACAAGACTTTTACCTAAACTTACACAGTAAACAACCGGTTTGAAAAGTTCAATTTGAATCGATTCGTAGCTCCGGCCCTATCCCTTCGTGCTACGGCGTAGCTCTAGGCTGGGGTCTCGTAGATGCCTACGCTTTATTGAATATGTCGTAAAATAATTAAGTATATTTTTTACAAAGTGCATCGAGATTTTGTAATACGAGATTAATACATACGTGAATTTGTTAATAATGAATTGTCTTTATTTATATCCGATTGACTCATTATAATAGTTGGATACCAATCGTCGAGCGCACGGTCAGTGAATAGGTGCGTAGGCGCGATTTGCATCGCTTTTAGGCCACGCGTGGACATGCACCGGTCCACTCCTACGCTATTCGGTATCTTTAATGTAGATTGAACGGAATCTGACATGCTCTGTTTGAATTAAATGTTTAATGATGATAATATTTGCGTGGAATGTTTTTTGATCAGTAGATTTCATACCTTATTCATGCAACAAAAGCACTCAGTCTGTCAGATTGAAAAGTGATTTTCCCCGCTACTGCCTACTTTGGACTGGCCGGACTTTACGGAAGGAAAAGAACATAACCCTAACCATACAATAATCAATCAATTGTCCAACATACTCCAAAGTACAACGTTTTATCGATAGATCTTTTCAGTAATACTAAACACCTATTTAAGTTTTTTTTATAATGGGCTACCTACTATAATACACGTAAATAAAAACGTAGACAGGAAACTAATATCTACATAAGTATAAAACTACAAATCAGACCATATAGCGCAGCTAGACTAAAAGGCAACAATATCAGCAATTTCGTTTCACAATCCATTACCCACCTAAGCATTCGCTCAGCCGTGACCAAATTACTATTAACTACGCGTGTTCACTTAAAACACTAGACCGCTTTTTATTACTCAATTGTAGAGTAATTGAAAGGGGTGTCGATACGTAGTCATTACTGTTGAACGTCACGTCGTGTTTGTCATAAAGAAAGCACATGGGAACATCATAATGTAAATTAAAAACAGCCATAATTCATGCAACTATTTATTGTCCAAATATAGCAGTCAAATCTTCTGCGGCCGGCCATATCGTACATTGGTAATCGATAGAAGGCTGCGGCTGCGTCGAAAGGTCGCTCACGTCACGCTGAAATCGCGGTTGTCCGTTCGCGCCAAGCGGCGCGGCGGTGCGGCGGCGCGGCGGCGCGCGGTTGCCGCCAAAACGGGCGCAGGCTGTGGCGGGAAGGCTCGCGATTGGCGGGCGCGAGGCGGCGGCGCGCGCGCAAGGCCGCCGGTTTTCCCGCGAACAATGCCAAATGGTGCATTTGTCAAGGTGAGTTCGTTCACCGCCGACGCCGGCGCCGCCCGCGCCCCCCGTCCCGCGCCGCCGAAGGTCGACGGAGGCAGCGCACTTATTTCGCATCGCCCGCCCCGCTCAGGGTACATTCATTAGCATCGCTGCCGATAAACACAGGTGAAATAATTACTTTGTAGTTGTAAGGTGACTGTTCTGACGCATTAAATGGCGCTTTATTTTTTTTGTAAATATGACTATTTTGTTTAAATATAAGTTAGGTAGATATTGTAGTTTTTTATATATTGTTGCCAATAATAAGTGATATTTGGATTGTTTTCACGGAATAAAATTTGTAATAACAATTAACAATATCTTGTAAACATACAAACGAAGACTGAAGATCGAAGAAAGAAACCTTTGAAGAAAGAAGAAAAGTATCAAGTGCTACGCCCGGACGAACTTCCCAGGTCGGCCGATGAGGTGGTCGGTGGGATCTTCGTCCGTTTGTATCGCTTATACGTTTGTTCTACATGTCTGCGACTCTCATCACACTGGAAGAAGAACATTCTAGCAAGAAACGGAACTGCAACGAAATATAATTCTCGATACGACGCAAGCCGAGAAGAAAACATTTTTATGTTTAGTTATTAAAGAAAGAATATTGTTATACTTACGTTACACTTCGTAATTGTTGCAATTAGAGGAAGAAATGTTATTATGTTTACAATATAGTACGCCATACTTATTTATTTTTACATAAGTACTTGCTCTAATGTTATGTGGTTATAAAGTGTTTTAGAGGTTTACAACTTTAAATCAAATCAAATAAAATAAATATTTCCAGTATTTGTGAAACTGCTTTATTTGAAAGGTAATTTTTGTGTCATTAATGTTGGATTGAATATGATTTCGGCCAAATGGCCGCCGTGGCTAGCACGTACTTTATAGATGGTGCAATCTGGATGTCCGATTTTTATAACTTCGTCGCAATTGCGACACATTTCGCTAATAATTTGCTTTAGTGTTCTACAATGGTTTATCGGCGTAGACAAGTGACTTGAAATATCCCCGAAGAAAATAATCAAAAGTGAGATGAAACTAATTCGGTTGCCAATTAACAGGACCAGAGGACAGGAGGTTGATGTTGATTTTCCATCCATTCACTTTTGGTTGAATGTTATCAAAAGTGGCCGAAATTATATTCAAACGATAATGACATAGAATTATTTTTCACTCATAGGTACATAGATACCTTATAAATGTATTTTTCTTTATTTTATTTTAATTTAAAGTAGTGAACCGTTAAAAACATCCGTTATTTCATGCAAAAAAAACTTTTTTCATGCGTTATTTATTTATAATATGTATTCGTTGTTATCTTTCTTTGTCTGCACTACATTGTGACGTAAATCCATGTCTATTATACCTACATGGAGTTTACGTCGCAATTAGCAAATCAAATTAAAAATTTTAATTTTTAATCTAAATGTAATCTAAGGATATTAAATATTTTTTTTCTTATTAGGCTTGAACTTACACATTCAAAACATTATGTCCATCGATTATACTTTTTACAGCAATAAATTATAGAACTTCCAAAACCAATTAACCTAACAAAACTAGTATGTGGGCAAGGAGAATACTACAGAGGACCAACCTAGTATCGCAGAGTCCCGGGTTCGATTACCTCGCTACACAGAAATCGTAGAGTCATGAATTTTAATTGCTATGGACCCCAAACCCAATTCCTTCAACATGATTAAATCTAAGGCTGGGCTTTTTAATTGTCGATGATTTCATTTTTTTTTCTTCCCCGATTCTCATATCGCAGACGGTTGGATCCCTGTACCCCTGTGGCTCTCTGTGTTCTCATCCGTCAGTACTATCAGCAATATTCTTAAAAGGAAACTAAACTTTCTTCAGCCACTGCACCCTCCTCTGTCCAAAGCCAGATGGAACAAATAACACCTTTTTGTTTTCTCTACTTAAAATTTGGAATCTCAGATTCGTTGTCACTGAGGTATCTAAGAAATACAAAAATCTGGCTTTAGTGTAGATACACCGCACAGTCATCATCATCCAAGCGGTCAATCCCGGCTTCTGCCAGTCCGCTTTCCTATTCTTTCTTTACCAATTTGACCAGTCTTCGGCATCCTTAAATCATAAGCCTTTGGCTCTCGCATCCGACTCAGCAAAGTTAATCCATCGCTTCTTGGGCCTCCCGCGAGGTCTCCTTCCTGATACAGACAGGTGCCTATATATTTTCCACATACCCCCTAGGGCTTACGGGGCCCGTGTTGTCTCTTACGCCAAGGCTGTCATGGATGTACTCGCAACGGTCAAGTCCTCCTCGGTCCTCCTAGTTATCTTCCTCCACTGTCGCTCAGTGTTCTCCTTACCAGACAGGAACTATATTCAGTTCTATAACACCCCACACACCGCAAACGCAGGGACACGGCGCAGTATTCTGTGATAAATTAATAGGTAAATGAGAAAATTATGATAGCCACGTATTTGATAAAATATTTCTGATAAATGATAAGGAAAATAAATGACGCTTTCATTATGGACATTCTGTAATCACGCATTTAGAGTTTGGAATTTAGGAGTTATTAGACCACTTGCTTTCTGCCCCGCAGCTCAGCCTGCGTGGACTAATTGTACGTACGTATATCTTGCGAGCTTGCGAGTGGAGGTGAATAAAAAGTAGCATATATTAATCCTCAGGAGCTAAACCGTCTCCATACCAAATTTCATCAAAATCGGTGCAGTGATTTAGCTGGGAAAGCGTAAAAGGCAGACAGTTACTTTCTCAATAATAAATTAGTAGGGATTAGGAAGCTCAAAGTCAGCGCTATTCGCCTAACCCAATTCTACCCTACTATTTAAATTAAATAAACACATTGTTAACAGTACCACATAATAAAGTATAAACTACCGTTTGCTTAACGTATAAATAGTACCGTTAGGTATATTAACGCAGACTAAGTAAGTAGGTACAAAGTTATGCGTAGGTACATTTCTTACTTATTTGTGTTTCTTTGCAGTAACTTGAAACCGTTGTCGACTGTTGTATTACAACTACATATTTTATCAAACCGACCTATTTTAAGTTGAATGAACACGTTAATTTATAACAGTGATTTTGTTGTTCTTCACAAGATTCGAGGTAGAAACGGAAAGGACCAAATAATGATAACTGCCAAGTTAAAAGTCTGTCCGTCTGGCGTTTTACACTGACACAGGCGATAGGAGGCGTACTCCAAAATTTTGATTTTATTTCTGTTCGCTTTTTTCCAATCTTTCTTTTTACTACGCGGTAACTTTCCTTCTGCCTATTTTATTAACAAAATCGTAAATGCTAGTCTCTTTTCATACAAAACGGTATTTTAACAATCTACTAATTACCAATCTAAGTATTCAACAATTTAGGATCCAAGGTCCAGATTGATGATCACGACCAGCACCAGGTAAAGGTAAAGGTCCTGTTCTAAGACCTGTTACAGGTCTTGGTTTTGGCCCATGCCCAGGCTCATGTACAAGTCCACGATTAGGACCGGTCACCGAGACCAGGAGCAAGGCCAGGACCAGGACCCAGGGCCTGGAAGTGGACCTGGGCATGGACCAAAAGCAAGACCTGGACTTTGAACCAGAACTAGGACCTGAGCCTGGACCGGCATGTAAACCTGATGCTGGAACTCTGGTCCCTGGATCCTAAATTATTGAAGTAATTTCATAGATTGGCAATATAAAATACCGTTTGTTAAAAAATCTACCAGGAATTTAAGAGTTAGTTAATAAAATCGATGTAATCGTTGATGTAACCTCAAAGTAAATAGGATTGCGAAAAAAAGCGAATAGATATAAAAATAGTAGGTAAGCAATATTTTTGAGAATTAAACGCAACACTCGGTGAAAGTGGTAGTATGGTAGGTACTTAAAAACTGAAAGTGAGTTTTCACTGTGAAAATGTTATCAGATCTGAATGAATAGCCAAGCCCGTAACTCTCTACTCTACCAACCCTAGCGCCCAATAAACTTCAGACCCCTGCACCCTAGTTGATGGGGGTTTAAGGGTAAAAGTTGCAGATTTCTTGATTTTGTCTTCAATTCAAGCTTCCTATACGTTTCATTTTATATTAAGACCTGCACTTTCACCGCCTGGGAGGGTAAAAGTTGCAGTTTATAAATAGCCTAATTGTTCGTTACATTACATTACTTATAATAGTCTGATCAATCCTAACCTGCATACTAAATATCGGCTTCCTAGGATATCGGGAAGAGTATTATAGAGGTTTTGATGAGCCAGTCAATCGAGTTGTAGAAATCGATGTATATTAAGCGCTAATAAAATCAAACTTAACTTTTAAAAACTTTGTGTCTTTTATAAATTTGCTACGTCTTTGATCTTGAAAATTTGAGCTTTATAGCATTATCCAGGCCCAAGTTATGAGGGCCTGAAAATTCGACGAAACGCTTCGAGACAAGTGTGCCTCCTAGTTCCCCCTACCTTTTGCTCGTATCGACGATAACATTTGACGGAAACATCAATATTTTTACAGCTAAGAATAATTGTAAATATTTACTATGTCCCAGATAATCAAGCAAGCAACAAGAGAGGACAAGGAAAAACGGTTTGAATAGGAAGAATATAAACAAATCGTAGTCGACTCGACTCAGTCGTTCACCCAGTTCACCCACATGAACTTGTTTTACACAGCTAGGGTACTTTTTCATACCTTACCTTTCCTAATTTACGAATTGCTCAATTGTATCTGTTGGATCTCAATAGAAGTATTAAAGACCAATGGTTTTCTATTGACATTCCATTGAACTGCCATTGCCACTATTTCCTAGTCGGATTGTAACTCGATTGTGGACTAAAATGGCAGTCTCTAGGTAGATTTTAGAAGGCAACATCAATAACTGACAGTCAATTAAGACGATTACCACGCTATTGATTGTATGTAGTATTTTTTTCTCTGTATCTGATATTCTAAATACGCAATTAAGTCTCAAATAAAATTATTTGATTTAGGCCGTAAGCTGGACGATGCGGTCGAAGCATGACTGTCTAGAAATAGCTTATTCGATCTGGCCTTGGTATTCAGACTATCATGTACCAGGAACACATTCGCACGGAACGTCAACACCTGGGAAAAGTGTAAATGGTCTGATGAACTAAGGTGCAATCTAATCTACAGGCTATTTTTTGTTCTGTGCGAACGACCAGCAAACTGTAGAAAACCCACAACTAAATCCGTTTCAGACATAATTTACCCCCGAAAAAATTACATCGCCACTTCCAAAATTCCAAATGCCGCCGCGCTCTTTTCCGTCAATTCGTCATACAACTGATATTTAGCGGGACCACCAGTCATACGTAAACAATAATAAATCAGTGGTTATTATTGGCAATTGGCGAGATTCACGAGCAATAGGCTTTCGTGGCCCGTCCGAAATAGAATATGTGTGTGTCAGCGCGGTGGTGGCGTGACGGCGGGTGTTAGTCAGCCGCGCGTCACCGCCGAACGCCCCGCGCCCCGCACCCCCCATACCTCGCCCCTTGGCCCCTTGCCCCGCGCCCCTCACCCTTCCCTCGCCAAGCCACGCCCCGCCCCCGTTTTTTCAGCGTCAGACCACTCGCGCCGCGTCCACGATCTCCGAATATCAGCTAGCGAGTTAGCTAGACAAGTGTAAGAGACAGCGCAAATAACACAACCATCTAAACAAATCAATATTATTATTTCCAATAAATTTATCAGTACATCCACATTGAATGCGATATTAATTTTTCATCCATAAAATAAAACATAAAGTCGAACTTGTGAAACTAAACGTAAGAACGAGTATAAGGTACAATGTATTTACATTCAAGGTGGTACAATTAAACACAAATAAAACATCGAACATAACAAAAATCAGTGCAACAATTAAAGTAATAAATATTTTATAGATAGTGGACTTCAACGTGGTAAAGTTACAAATAGTTCTAAATGTTTTATTCAATAAACTGTTAGTTATACACTTTTGTTACAAAATTATCTATTGGCCTTTACATCACAGAGCTAAGCGATCGAGGTCGGCGCGCGGCTCACTGGCACTATCGATAAATCGCAACCTACATGCACAACACATCAAACAAAAAATGCTTTACCAAAATGTCCAAGATGCACGTTAAATGCGTATATAAAAAAGGGTTCTTCTACGTTAATAATAATAATTATAATATTGAAAATGTTAGCTAATATCTGTATACAATCCAAAACGTCTTTAACGCGAAAAGAAGAGTACGTCTATGCTAGACTAGAAAATGCAAACGATACAAAACCTTTATCAAGTCAGTCGGGTGAGGTCAGCCGGGCGCCCGGCGACCCCACCCCGCGTAAAGCTATGCGATTGATATGTAGGCACTGCGCAGCTCCCGAAGCGGCGTAGCGCAAGCGCGGAGCGGCCGACTGAGGCCGAATAACCCCATATAATCAATGAACACACTATGAAGGTTATCATCGAATCCACCAACGGAAACTGACAGGTCCCCAGAGTCCCTAACGTCGCCCGACTGAGAAATTCTAAAGACCGCACACAACAATAAATTCATAACTTAGGACAGTCGTTAGGCCTTAAGATATACAATGTACAGTTATTTATTATGGCAGATATTTCAACAATCAATTTATACTCTATCGATACGATACTGACGCTTTTTACAGAAACAATGCTAGAGTATATAATATATACATGCAATAACAACGTGCACCGACACCCGCCCGCCGCTAAATGGCACTTTCGATGCGAGCTCGATCGGCGGAGCGGCGCCCGGCGGCCTCCGGGGCCCCGCCGCGACCCTACCTAAATTAAACTAACAGTACTCAGATTACATCGCCCGTCAATATTTCGAGATCCCGGCGGCGCCGCCGAGAAGACCCGGGCGCGAGGGGGGCGGGCGTCGTCTCCCGCCCGGAGAGTTATAAAACGTCAAAAAGATGGTGATACAGTGAGCAACAGTTCGGGGGACCGGAGCCCGGGCGTGCCTTCGCTACGCGTACCCGGGCGGGTCCCAGGTGGCCGTGCATCAGGAGAGGTAGGGCAGGAGGAGGTAGAAGATGGCGGCGGCGGCGATGGGCACGACGAGGGCGAGGACGTGGGTGGTGTTGAGGGGTGGCTTGCGGCGCAGCGCGGCTAGCTGGGCGGCGAGCCGTGCGCGCTCGGCCTGGGCCTGCTCCCAGCGCTCCTTGGCGAGTACCAGTTCCTGTTCGAGGGCGCCCCACGACCCGTTGGCCAGGGCTAACGCCAGCCGAGCCGCCTCCGCCTCCGCAGCACCCGTCGAGCTCGTATCTCCCCCGTCGGCGCACTCGCTCACGCCCACCGTCGCGTCGGAGTAGTCGCGCGTGATCGCCGTCGCCGCGGAGTCGGTCTCCTCGTCGTCGTCGTCGAAGTCGAGCCGGAACATCTCGTCGATCTCGGCGGAGATCTTGCCGGGGTCGATGGGCTCGTCGGCCCGCTCTCGGAGATCTTCGGGAGAGGCGGCGACGGATTTGTCGGCGGTGGAGATGGGTGGGGAGTCGTCGGTGCCTCGTTGCAGGCGCTCGATTTGGCTGTCGCGTAGTTGCAGGTCCGCTCTCAGCTGCTCGACGACGGCCCCCAGCTGGTCCAGGTCCTGTCGCGTGGGCCGGAACGCGAGCTCGGCCTGAATTTCAGCCGCGCTGGCAGCCAGCCGCTGGATCTCCGCCAGGTTCGCCTCCTCCGCCACCGAGGAGCGAGACAGCTGGGCCTGGTAACAAAATTCGGGAGTCAGTATGTTGGAATTGTAAACTGATTTTCAGTAAAAACACCTGACATTATTATGATAATGCAAACGATGATATGGGTTAAGTGGCCAGCTAATACGTTTTAAGTTTAAAACAAATCGCAGAGTATTGTAGTCATAACCTCCGTGCTAATTCGATGCCATCGCATTCTGCAATCACAAGTCATCGTAAAGAAATAAAACAAACGAATACCAATAGCTATGTGGCCTTGGACTAAGAAACCACAGTCACACGACCTAAATCAATAGATCCTCCTAGAATAGAACCAAACCTCTTAAGTTCAGATAGCATTATATCATTAAGTTTTCCTACCGAATCATCATTTTAGCCGAGACAGGCCATCCACTGCTAACGATAGGCCTAAACATAGGCCTCCCCTCCACGCCACGCCCTCCTACCCAATAATATTTTAATCAATAAATATTTTAATGGTCCACCTCAGTGTACCTAGTATATCAATCACGCATATTATGTCACCAGCTTTGCTATGAAGTTGCATAGTAGTGGAGTACAATAAATGAAATGAATAGCCTGAGAAAATTAATCAAATCAGCGTAAGTAACTCGTGTAGTTTTGACAGGTGGAGTTGTTCTTTGGGGTGTGCTGATAAGAATACTGAAACCCTCGTCCACTGGTGGGGAAGGGGTGAAAGATCCTGTTTCCAGTGTTATGCTTATAACCCAAAAACCGGCGGCAATTTTTGCTTTACCGACTTTTTCAAATTCCCTACCGTATACAAGCAAAACAGTTTCGGCTGGGGCGGTAGGTAAAATCATAATTTGATGACGTATAATCTTGAAATTTAGTAAGTAGTCTTACAGCACAATTAAAGGGGAGAAACAAAACCGGTAATTTATACATTTATCACATAAAAATAGTGTTTGCACGGTTCGGAATTCGAAAAAGCGCATGAAGCAAAATTTATGGACCAAATTTATTTTAGTTATGGACCATATCCTGTTAGGACACACTGTTTTCAAGATATTTAGAAAAAAACGGGACCTTTCGGGCTCACACCAAAATCACCAAAGGTACAGGTGTAGATTTTTAGTGTGTTGATTAGAAGCGTATTACCTACCATTAATCACAATTGTCATTCCTTTTACTATTAGTTCCACCTCTAAAACTATTTCTACTGCACTATAGGCCCGCTCCTGTACAGGAATCTAAGCCCTATATCTCTTAGCTCGTCTTCTCTAATCATCCTCTTACTCCACAGGGTCTGCGTCATATCATCGGACACCGTAGCGACAAACAACTCAACGGACCACATTAGACCAGTCTCAACAACCGTATGGCCCCTTTACGTCGTCGGGACACAATAGGCGGGCAGGCATTCCACCCTCACGTAGTAGAGATACCAGCTATACACACGAACCGCTTTGGCTCGACCTTTATAATGCTTACCGTTCTAATGCAAAGCAATGGAACGCTTTGTCTGTTAGTATGTTCCCACAACTTTGGCCGTGTGTTGACCGGTGGCCGTGTGGTGACCGGCAGAGTAGAATAGCACCAACCCCTTACACTCATGGGTGTCGTACAAGGCGACTAATGTTTTCGAGGCAAAAGATCAAGAGTCTCCGTAGTCTGGATAATGGGCAGCAGCATTTTCCATTGTTATATTTAAACACTGCGATCTCCAACCCGCCTGCCAAGCGTGGAGATTATGGCAATAACCTCCCCTTTCCTGGGAGAGGCGCAAAGTCCTGCAGTGGACTGTTACGGGCTGTGATGATGATGATGATGATGTTCCCACAACTACTGTTGTAACCACAACAACCTTGAAGGCCAGAATAGGCTAGGAGTGTGGTAGAGTAGGCGTGTTTTTAGATCATGCTTTACCTTTGACTGTACCGTCCCATCAGGTAAGATGGTGGTCAAATACCCGCCAAGTATATTGTAAAAACAAAAGTGCTCGTCCATATGATTACCAGCAGATTTTGATGCCAGTGCAACAAGTAATTTGTCTTTACTAAATGCGAAACCTACTATTCTATACTATTCGCGCTATAGCGCAAGTCGTCTTCCCAGTTTTATAAATATATCTAACAATGGAAAATGCTGCTGCCCATTTTCCACCCTACGGAGACTCTAGATATTTTGTCTCGAAAACATTAATCGCCTTATACGACACCCGCGAGTGTAAAGGGTCGGTGCTATTTTTTATTAGACAAGACAGGCATTTGATCACCACCTCACCTGTTGGTAAGTGACGATGCGGGCGAAGATGGAGCCCGTCCATGTGTGCGCATGGACTTATACTTCAACATTATCGTTGCAACATCGCTCACCTGCAGGTCCGTGATCCTGGCCCGATAATCGTCCTCCTGCTCAGCCGGGTCCGCGTCCCCAGCATCCGGGGGCGGGGCATCATCCCCATCAGACGCCGGTGGGGCGTCCGGGGCAGCCGCTAATAGTTCATCCCGGACATTCCGGAGAGCTGCGGCTTCGGCATCGGCAGCGGCGAGCCTTGAACGTAAGGCCTTGATCTCTTCGTTGAGACCGCCCATTACGCGGAGGATGTTGGCGTATTCCACGCCGCTTAGGCTCTGCGGGGTAAAGTGATAGACTAGGTTTTAAGACTTTCATGGTTATTCACTACAGTTTCACTACACATCACACACAGCGGCACCAGTCAACTCCTGAATAAACGAGGTATAGACGTGATATCGAGGTAAAAACAATACTAACCGTGGTAACAAACCCTATAATATGTGTAGTGAAAGTGAAGTGATAGACTGTGAAGGCGCCGTAGGGCTTTATTTTGACACTAGACCTCGCGTCTCATTAGCGCTATCTGATGTATTGTGTGTAAATAAATGTATTATATTCTATTTAAAGCCTGACCAGGAATATATGAGGTCTGTCTCATGACTACGCTCCCTCTCCACACTCATGTGTGGAGAGGGAGCTACTGTTGCTCTTACTTGCTGTTGCTGACATAAGAAATGAGTTTAAAAAATGTCCGCAATATGGCGCCACACCTCATATGTTCCTTTATTATTGAATAGCAAACACTGTCATTGTCACCTCACAGTCTATGATGGGTCAACGTGAGTGATGGTGTTTGCGATTCAAAAACAAACTCACTTCTTACGCTGGCAACAACAATTAAGAGCAACAGTCTCTCCCTCTCGACCCCTCGAAACAACCCTGTGTTGTAATTTCCTCATTGTTGTTGTCTACTATACCATGTCATGTAGTTTTGCGCCCAAATGTAGCCCCAAGTGTAAAAAACGTTTTAATTTTATTTATTTAATTAATATGAAAATGAATGAATGGAATGTATGAATTGTAAATATTTCTTTTGCGCCTGTTGTGTCTTTTATTTATACTGTTATTATTTTCTGTATAAGATTAATGTGTACAATAAACACTTAAATAATTTAATTAATACATGTTTACGGGCGACAGTTACCACTTACCACCAGTAGGCTAATTACGTAACTCTGTTGCTAACAATTCTCTGATTTCAATTATTAAAATTGTTACTTTTGCGATTACGAATAATCGATTTAATAGTTTCAGTTTATTACAATGGAAATTTGTTGGCAACTGAACTCATGAACTCGATGATACTGAATCGCAAAACAATTTCAATAATTGAAATCAGATAATTGTTGGCAACAGCGTTACGTAATAAGCCTACAGGTGGGCTGGCTGTCTGTTCGATTGTCACTGAGTAGCCATAAAAAGCGTCACGGCAACTGTCGTGGCATATGCTGAGTGTGGCCCCGTTGCACTCTCCACATGGCACTAGTAACGAGATTAGAGTATATTTTTTCTTTGTCTTGTTTTGTTTATGTCTCTGTTTGATTATATTTAATGTTCTATGTATAATAAGTATGTATTTAAAAAGTATTTAAGTAGTATATCAGTTATCTAGCACCCATAGTACAAGCTTTGCTTAGTTTGGGGCTAGATGGCGCTGTGTGAATTTGTCCACGAATATTTTTTTTTTTTTTTTTTTTTATTATTATTTTTTTTTTTTTTTTTATTTAATTTAAGAATTTTGTGCTGTGTGTTTGAGTGTAATAAATGTTTACTTTACTTTACTTTAAAAAAGGAAAAAAAAATCAACATGGCGGTACTAACCGCGGTGTCGTCTGTGTCCCGGTTGTCGGGCTCGCCGTAGGTGGAGTTTGCGTTGTTGTCGGCCAGCGGCTCGCCGTCCGCCGACAATGGCCCGCCCTCCACTGAGTCTGGGGGTGGAATGGTCACAATTCATCATCATCATCTTCATATCCCATCTGATGTACAATTCAGCCATCGCGTTTGAGAGAGGTAGGACAAAGCGGGGTATCCCGTTCGAATTGGCGACACCCGACTGGGGAAGTATACAGAATACCACAGCTAAACAATACTCTTTTAAATAGCATTGTGTTTCAGCCGGTGAGTAAGGTCTCCAGTGCTCCATGGGGCGGGGATTTGGGGAACCGTGGCTTTGGCAGTGGAGCGGCATTTGCCTTTTTGCTGCCAGATCAACGTGTTATAGAGGTGGGCAACGCATTGGCGATACTCTTGGTGTTGCTGATGTCTATAGGCAGTTGTGATATTTGTTTGAAAGCTCCCAGTCACAGTGTTTCCTTAGGACTATTAGATGGGATCGTTCAAGGGGTATATTAGAGGTCTCCTTAGTGGCGGGCAATGCATTGTTAGTCCTTAGGCGGCGGTAACCACTTTCCATCAGGTGGCCTGTTTGTCTGCCGTATTACATAAAAATAAAATTCAGCCGAAAGACTTTCCCCAGAGATGTGAGAGAGTGAGAGAAAGAAGGTCCTGTGCCTTCCGCATCCAGCTGGTACCTGCGATCTTTACCAAGTCGTCGGCCCACCATGTGGGATGTTAACAATAACTTCACATTTATCGTCATACGGCAGACAAATCAGGCAAATTGACCTGAGGCCTCTGTTAGCCACAGTTAGAAATTGAAATGATGTGTTTCAACGTCGAACATTGACCCAGTGTCGTCACTGACCGTGGTTGAGCCTGGACTGTTTCTCGTCATCGGTGCAAATGTCTGCGTCGTCAGCCGCGCCGTCCTCGCCTCCGCCATTACCGGTCTCGTCCTCGTCCATTTTCTCTGCGAATTTGAATAGTGGTACGTTAGCACATTAGAAGCGTGGTGAGATCGCTCCACATTAGACGCCGCTATAACCTATAACTTACAGCTAGGGAATGCAATACCGGGATACCGGAATCCCACATACATTTTGCGGGACAAACTCGGTCGAAAAATTTGCAGGACGCCTTGATTGTTTAATATTTTGCCAGTAACGACTTGTTCTTTGACGCATGGCAGTATTTTATTCATTGAATATTGTAGTCTTCTTATCTTTATTCTATGTCAATTTATGTCAAAATATTTATCAATGTAACAAATTATACTTAGTTACTAATAAAATTACTGTTATAACTAAGTATAGATACGATTTGTCTAAGTAAGGATATCTTGTAAATATTTTATTAAAATTTGTATTAAAGATCGAAAAAATATAACATACCATGCAGTTTTATTCAAGTTGTCTGGATAGTTCTACCGTTCAGTTCTACTAGTAGGACTATACTGAGAAATAATATATTTAGTCCTACTATATGGGATGTGATAAGTTTAGGTAGCTATGACTTTTCCAGTACGTGGGATCTAATTTACCTAAATGTACGTTGCGATAATTTAGCAAATCCCATCCTTCATCATTACAGTCCATAACAGTCCACTGCAGGACTTAACCCCTCTCTCACGAAAGAGGAGGTTATCGCCATAATATTCACGCTTGGCAGGCGGGTTGGAGATCGCAGTGTTATACGTTTTACAATGGAAAACGCTGCTGCCCATTTTCCAGTTTACGGAGACTCAATATCTTTTGTCTCGATAGCATTAGTCGCCTTGTACGACACCCACGAGTGTAAGGGGTCGGTGCTATTCTAGTCTGCCGGACACCACAGGGCCGACGACATTTGTGGTATAGTACAAGAGTAGAACTGCATTACCACTACAAGAAAATTTTCCTATACAGCCACAACAACATTTAGGGTATTTGGTACATCTTTACCTAAAACAATTTGCTAAATGAAGTAGGCATTAGCTGTCCGTTCAGACCGCCTTTGGAGCAGAGGTGTTCATAAGTGGGGTCCACGATTGAGCAAATGCGGTGAAGGATCTGCACAAAACGGTTTTAGGCTTGGATGTGCAAAATTGCGGACGTGTCTTAGAGGAAACCCATGTCCAGACGTGGACAGAAACCGATTGACGGTGGTGATGTTAAGACGGTCCATAAAACCACCCATAAAACTCTATTTACTTACTATTAGAATCTGTCTTCTTCAATATGACGAGGTCGTTTCTTTTCAATATCATGTCGAGTTCCTTCGCTGTCTTATCTTCGGCCGATAAGACTTTTATTCCGACCTGAAAGGAATACATTATTTTATCAGTATAAGATCCACCATAGGTCGTTCCGTTTTCCTATTTCTTAATAAAATTTTAACTGATACATTATGGCGAAATCTGAGTTGACGAAGGAGAAACGCTATTGCGTAAAGAACATTATACAATTTTCGATCAAGGATGAATGTAATTAATTTTTTTTATTGCATAGGGAGTCACACGGACGGATGGTCCACCTGATGGATAGTGGCCATCGTCGTTTCGGACATCAGTTTTGACAAAAAAACCCGTGTCACCAAAATGTCAGTAATGGTAAGCTTAGAATATACTTGCAAGGTAAATCAACCTTCTTATTTTAGGCGTACAGAACTTCCATCTTGAGGTAGTTGCAGGACATATTTTTGCTTGCCTATACCATGGGCTGGATGTAGGGCACTGGACCTCTTTAAAACTAGCAAAAGACGTTCCGTTTTGTCTGGAGCCAACCAACCGTCAGTTGCAGCTGCTACTAATCCTTACGCACGTGGTCGGACGTTCGACCAAGGTCGGCTCGACCGCGCATCCGAATTAATTCAAAAGCGACTTTATTTTGTACATCGTAAGGATTACTACCGACTGGGAGCGTCGGTGGCCGAGCGGTTGAGTATCCGACTCGTGAGCGAGAGGTAGCGGGTTCGAATCCCGCTGCGGCCATGTACCAATGACTCTTTTCTGTGTTATGTATATCAGTTGTATTCTAACCGATGCTCTTACGGTGAGGGAAAACATCGTGATGAAACCTGCCAATTTAGGCAACTGAATTTGTAACCATGATCCAATCTGGTCAGGTTCCCCTCAGGGCAGATATAGTCGCTTCACTGTAATTACCTGATCGCCAAATCCTAGGTCATGATCAAGGCGGACCCGGGCCCTTGTGCTCGAGAGCACAACCGGGACATTATCGCCAGATGATTAAGGATTAGTACCGACTGCAACTGACAGTTGGTCGGCTCCAGCCAAAACGGAGCGTCTGCTGGTATAGCCATCTTTGACAGCTCCGCTTGCGTGATGCGTGTATGGTAGAAAATTGACAGCTCGAAGTTCGACTATTTCTACCAACATCTACATTGACTCTGATTGTGTAGGATCATCGGCCAATCCGCCTCCTTTGTACACCGAAAGTACGTGAGTTGTCTATGGACCAAGAATTTCTACCACAAACAGCTTATGTCAGATAACGTTAGCTTATGTCAAATCCCATAAATTTTTTCTACCACAAACGATTGTAGATTAACGCAACCTCTTGGCTAAGGCCGCTGTTACGTCTATTCCCTACCTTGGCGAGCAACTGCTGAGGCAACAGCAGTTTGATGTAGTCCGGGAGCGCGCGCACAGCATCCTCCAAGGTGAGCTTCCCCGCGGCCGCGCCCGAGCCTTTGTCAGCGCTCACTACTAGCATGCGAGCCTCGCCGTTCGCCACCGAGTACTGGGGACACGGATAGGGTTATGAGGGTCATTTAATGATGAAAGAAAGTATGTGAAGACAGATTAGCTCGGTCGGCAGGTAGCAATTAGGGGCGTTACTTAGATACAATTCCGATTTGAATGTTATTTTGGGAGTTTGTTCGGGAATAGTGTGTAATTAAGTTTTCAATCTTGATCTTGCTAAATTTCATTATTATATGTATGTCATGGTTATGGACCCTATACGTTTTGATAAAATTGATTGTAACTCGAAAACAGAGGCCTATAACAATAAATGTTCTTGCACAAATATTATCTACATAAAAATCTCTACAACTTTTGCTTTATACACTTATTCAAATTCCCAACCGTTTACGAGCAAAACACCCTCGGTTTGCAGTTTTTCAAGCACCATGAGAGTAGCACAGGCTCCTCCTAAATTACACACCCCACACTATTCCCGAACAAACTCGTGTCTAGGTCTAAAGTACCTACCGACTGGGCTAGAACTACTATAGGGAATTGTAGTCCTTATGGTAATTCTTTTAGGGCACATCCGTCGCCATTTTATATATTAAGAGCTGAAAATACATGTGTGTTCTTTCGTCGTTGGACAGGCAACTGTGATGAAGTCCGATATGTGGTATTTGTTTATATAAGTACCTATTGTTGGAAAAGAATACGTGGTCGAGCTCCGTGACTACAAGTTGATCGATTGGAATTGGTGTTTGGAACACTAATTAACCATTGACATGACGATTTATCCAACAAATTCATGAAACCTAATTTAGCTGTAAGTTTTTCTAATAAAATAAAAAATAAAAATAAAATAGTCTCAAAAAAATTATTTGAGGGATCGATCCCAGCATCTGCCAGGGTCCGCTTCCTCCCCTTTCTCCTCCACTAGGCCCGATCTTCGGCATCCTCTATCTCAGTTTGGTTGGTATTACTTCATTGGCAGTAAAGTGATGCATACATTATAACTACATGTACGTCGTTCAAGTGCCTCAGGGCCTATTTCTTAACCTACACATAAGTTCTAGATATCTTTTGACAGATATCCGTGATGCCGTCTCCCCCTTTTAGTACAAAACGAAAGATACGGCATCGAACACATCTGTCTGAGTGTTGTATTTGAACTCGTTTAGAAGGCTACAAAGATGGTCTAACATGATCGTATTTCATACAGTCGGTATGCAGAACGAATAAATGAATAAATAAATAAACAGCATTTATTACAATGGCACATCGGGTACTTTCATATAAATGAAATGAATAAATAAATAAATAATAATATTTTTTTGAATGAACAAATGAAAATTCATTATTGCTTATACACAAATAGCAACAAAAACAACGGAAAAAAGAAGAAGCAACCTGCGGCCTTATCGCTCAAAGCGATTTCTTCCAGACAACCTTAGCTACCTATAGCTATGTTATGTATGGTAATGGTTATGGTACCTTATTTTATTTTATTTATTCATTTCTTTCTGGCAACTGGATTGGCTACGCACGGGACGTGCCTTAGACAAAAGAAATAACCAAGTAAACGAGTGTTTCCTGCGTCCACTGCAGATACGTACCACTATGGTAGGTAAGCGTACTCACCGCCAAAGGCAGGTGTGCCCTCACAAGCCGCTCTCGTTCCTCGGCGGCGGCGATGGCGAGCCGCGCCGCGCACATCTTGCGTTCACACCGCGCTGCCAGCTTCTGCAAACGCCGATGGACGCATCGTGTCAACAACCAGTCAGTTTGGTCGAGTCAGCTCCAAATACAGATGGAAAAACGGACTAGACTAATTAGGTAGCGCTGTTGCTGACAATTCTCTGATTTTAATGATTGAAATTTTGTCTTTTGCGATTACGTAAAGTCGATTTCTTGGGTTCAGTTGCTGACAAAGTTCCATTCCAACTGAAACGATTACATCGGTCATACGGAATCGCAAAAGTAACAATTTCAATCATTGAAATCAGAGAATAGTTGGCGACACCGCTACGTAATTAGCTTGGAGTAATGACTCTAAGCCTAGAGTAAGTCTGCTCGAAATCTGCAGATTTTACAACTGGTTTGACGATTACCCTCACTTGGAGCTGTCGAGCCTCTTCATCTAGTAGTTCGGGTTCGCTTTAGAGTTTAGTAAAAAAAAAACAGTGTGAACGTTTACAGTCTACGATAGGAACATTGTTGAATATACTGTTCGTGTAGCTTACGATATTGTTAACCATGGTAACCAGAGGTACGGGTACTATTGGAAGACAAAAACTTATGTTTGTCATAGAAACAAAAATGTGAGTGGATATAGAAAACATGTCCGAATCTAACTTCATCGGGGAATGAAATCGTGAAATGATGTATATGTCAAGATGCATGGGTGTGCATGTGAAGGTAGTCATGTAGCTCTTGTGCGTGTAGGTTTGTAGCCCCAGTCCGAGATTTATGGCTGTGTTGTTGCGTAAATGTGTTGCGTCTCTGCGTGTTGTATGGCCATGTATGATTGTGTGGTTGTGCACACACACGTTGTCTTTCTGTGTGTGTTCCCACCTGCAACTCGACAAGCGCATTGGTGCGATTCCTCTAATGCGAAACGCTGTTCACTCGTGTTGTCCTAATTGGCACCGGACGAACTACCGTGATCGTGCGACGGGCGGTTTTGAAGTACCCTGTTGTTGCCAATTAGGACAGCGCCTGAATGTGTGTGACTGTGGACGTTTAGCCTCAATCACAACACTCACAGCTGACGGTGTGGGTGAGGGTAGATAGCTATTTTGTGCGTGTTGTGTGACTTTAGTTGTGTGTCAGAAAGACACATGTGTGTCGTGTATGTGTGTGTGTGTGTCTGTACCTGCAGCTCGGCGAGCGCGTTGATGGCGGCGAGCCGGAGCGCGCAGTTGCGCCGCTCCAGCGACTCCCCGAGCGCGAGCCGTGTGTATATGCCCCCCAGCCCCCCTGCCTACCTGCAGCTCGGCGAGCGCGTTGATGGCGGCGAGCCGGAGCGCGCAGTTGCGCCGCTCCAGCGACTCCCCGAGCGCGAGCCGTGTGTATATGCCCCCCAGCCCCCCTGCCTACCTGCAGCTCGGCGAGCGCGTTGATGGCGGCGAGCCGGAGCGCGCAGTTGCGCCGCTCCAGCGACTCCCCGAGCGCGAGCCGTGTGTATATGCCCCCCAGCCCCCCTGCCTACCTGCAGCTCGGCGAGCGCGTTGGTGGCGGCGAGCCGGAGCGCGCAGTTGTGGTGGTGCAGCGCCTGCGCGTCGCGGTTGCGCCGCTCCAGCGACTCCCCGAGCGCGAGCCGTGTGTATATGCCCCCCAGCCCCCCTGCCTACCTGCAGCTCGGCGAGCGCGTTGGTGGCGGCGAGCCGGAGCGCGCAGTTGTGGTGGTGCAGCGCCTGCGCGTCGCGGTTGCGCCGCTCCAGCGACTCCCCGAGCGCGAGCCGTGTGTATATGCCCCCCAGCCCCCCTGCCTACCTGCAGCTCGGCGAGCGCGTTGATGGCGGCGAGCCGGAGCGCGCAGTTGCGCCGCTCCAGCGACTCCCCGAGCGCGAGCCGTGTGTATATGCCCCCCAGCCCCCCTGCCTACCTGCAGCTCGGCGAGCGCGTTGGTGGCGGCGAGCCGGAGCGCGCAGTTGTGGTGGTGCAGCGCCTGCGCGTCGCGGTTGCGCCGCTCCAGCGACTCCCCGAGCGCGAGCCGTGTGTATATGCCCCCCAGCCCCCCTGCCTACCTGCAGCTCGGCGAGCGCGTTGGTGGCGGCGAGCCGGAGCGCGCAGTTGTGGTGGTGCAGCGCCTGCGCGTCGCGGTTGCGCCGCTCCAGCGACTCCCCGAGCGCGAGCCGTGTGTATATGCCCCCCAGCCCCCCTGCCTACCTGCAGCTCGGCGAGCGCGTTGGTGGCGGCGAGCCGGAGCGCGCAGTTGTGGTGGTGCAGCGCCTGCGCGTCGCGGTTGCGCCGCTCCAGCGACTCCCCGAGCGCGAGCCGTGTGTATATGCCCCCCAGCCCCCCTGCCTACCTGCAGCTCGGCGAGCGCGTTGGTGGCGGCGAGCCGGAGCGCGCAGTTGTGGTGGTGCAGCGCCTGCGCGTCGCGGTTGCGCCGCTCCAGCGACTCCCCGAGCGCGAGCCGTGTGTATATGCCCCCCAGCCCCCCTGCCTACCTGCAGCTCGGCGAGCGCGTTGGTGGCGGCGAGCCGGAGCGCGCAGTTGTGGTGGTGCAGCGCCTGCGCGTCGCGGTTGCGCCGCTCCAGCGACTCCCCGAGCGCGAGCCGTGTGTATATGCCCCCCAGCCCCCCTGCCTACCTGCAGCTCGGCGAGCGCGTTGGTGGCGGCGAGCCGGAGCGCGCAGTTGTGGTGGTGCAGCGCCTGCGCGTCGCGGTTGCGCCGCTCCAGCGACTCCCCGAGCGCGAGCCGTGTGTATATGCCCCCCAGCCCCCCTGCCTACCTGCAGCTCGGCGAGCGCGTTGGTGGCGGCGAGCCGGAGCGCGCAGTTGTGGTGGTGCAGCGCCTGCGCGTCGCGGTTGCGCCGCTCCAGCGACTCCCCGAGCGCGAGCCGTGTGTATATGCCCCCCAGCCCCCCTGCCTACCTGCAGCTCGGCGAGCGCGTTGGTGGCGGCGAGCCGGAGCGCGCAGTTGTGGTGGTGCAGCGCCTGCGCGTCGCGGTTGCGCCGCTCCAGCGACTCCTCGAGCGCTAGGCGCTGCTCGTGGGCGGCGCGGAGGCTTTCCTGCGCCACTTCCTATGGGGAGAAGTGTGGGATAGAGTGGACAAGTATAGAATCATCGACGACTGCTTAGTATGGTCATCATCGCAGCCCATATGAGTCCACTGCAGGATTTAAAATCTGTCCAGACGGACTTGTTTTATTTGGTTATGGAAATGTTGTATTTAAATGGATAATTTGCAGCAGTATTAGTTGGAAATCACATTCCTATATGTTTGTTATATAATTCAAGACATCTATACACAAGTGATCATCTTGGCGTTAATGTCCCGGTTGTGCTCTCGAGAACGACGGCCCGGGGTCCGCCGGAGAATCGTGATTTTGGATATTGTTTGTTCACCAAATAGGACAAGTCAGACTGGACAGATCATAGGGTCTTTCCCACGAAAGGAGACGTCATTGCCATAATTTCCACTTGAGAGGCGAATTGGAGATCGCAATGTTATAAATGTAACAATGAAAAACGCTGCTGCCCATTTTCTGGCATACGGTGACTTTAGATCTTTTTCCTCGAAAACATTAGTCGCCTTGTGCGACTCCCACGAGTGTAAGGGCTTGGTGCTTTCTACTCATCAGATTTGGATACAGAAATGGTTACAGTAACAACGGATAATCAATTCAGATCGGATTCAATTGATTATGACTAACTAAGCCATTTCATCGCCACTCCGTCCGTCAGCTCCAAGATCACTTCTTATTGAATTGAATAGCATGATACTCGTGAATCTGTACCTGCCTGCAATAAGTTTATAATCACTATTGAATTTTCGAACGCTGACATGTACATTTTTAATTTAACAAATAAATAAATCCATCAATCTAGCCAGACATGCTCCATCTTCGGCCGCATCGTCGCTTCCCATCAGCGTCAAAAGCCTGCCAAGTAAGTAGTAATCCGACGACCTGGTAAAGATCGCAGGTACCAGCTGGATGCGGAAGGCACAGGACCGGCCTTTGTGGAGATCTCTGGGGGAGGCCTTTGCCCAGCAATGGGCGTCTTTCGGCTGATATGATGACGATGATGATGAAGTAGTAAAAAGAAAATCCTACCTGATAGTTCCTCTTGTCGTTCAACAGTTGCGCCAGGTGATGGGGCTCCGGCGTTCGTCCCACCGCGTGCATGGTCTCCAGCGTATGCACCCTCATCAGCAACCTTTGCTCGCCAACGAACAGCTCCCAGGAGCTCCGAGCCTCGGCGCTGGTGCGCTCCACCCATTCGCGCATCGTACGCAGCCGGCCTTCCAGAGCGGCTTCGCGTTGGATCGCTTCCTGAGGGGCGAAAAAGTAGTTTTTCATTATTAATATTGGCTAGGAAGGCGCACGAACGGATGGTTCGGCTGGTGGAAAGTGGCCACTGTCGTTCAAGACATCTCCAACCTAAAGGGAGCGGATGCTGTGTGTTGAGGCACCTGTAGACATGCATTTTGAAGAATAATATTGTAGTGCAGAGAAGACTTCCACAATTCCACATCTTACACGTGCGTGGTAAGTTCAATTCAAGTAGTGGAATTCTGACAAAAAATTCAAAATATCATCTTTTTAACTAAAACGTTTATGGTCTCATTTGGGTTATCTGTGTGATATTTTTTTTTTTTTAAATGCACTAATTTAACGTAGGTAGGTTCTTACTAAATAATTAAACGTTGTTCATAATCGATATCGCTGATAAGTTTTTTTTGGGCTCATCCTCAATATCGTCCGCACTTTTCTATTATTGGCATGTTTAGGTACACATGCTGTTTTTGGAGACATGCCCTGTCCTCCTTATATGAGTTTCTTTCATCATTGTACGAACCATACAAACTCTCCGGAAATTAGAATGTCCTGTCACCGCTTATGTAACCCTTACACTTGGTGTTGCTACTGTCTATAGGCAGTGGTGACCACTTTCCATCAGGTGGCCTGCTTGCCTGTTTGCCTACCGTATGACATAAAAAAAACATTTACATCACAATTCCAAGCCCCCACACTCACCTGAACGAAGTTGTTGAGCTGGTAGAGCTCCTTGAGATGTAGTGGTGTAGACATTGTGGGATTGAAAGACATCTTCGCCTCTTTGCCGTCAGGATGGTACAGTTGGAGGAGCGCCACAACGGGCGGGAACGTGTTCTGAAAGATATACATACGTTTTTACATATAAATTAGATATACAATAGTTGGTACAGTTTTTTAGTACCTTGTACAGCATTTTTACTAATTATCTATATACTTGGCCTTTGCCCAGCAGTGGAATGTTCAGGGTGATAAATAAATAATAATATACTTCTTTGCCGTCAAAATATAATGGACCTCAGAGCAAGGGCCAGGAGACCCTTCACAAAGGATTTCCTAGTTTGGGCCCCTGTCTCTCACTCGCATATTTAATTTTGTCACCTATGCAATAAGAAATGTATAGTAATGTGATTGAGAGAAAATAAAAATACTTTATTTATTATTATTATATAGATTATCGGCTAATTTTACAACGAGTTTGTTCGTATAAACGTTGTGGTCGGTTAATGTGTTTTTAGTTCATAATATGTCAAGAAATCTGTTTAGAGATTTCTTCAATTTGAAGAACATTTTTTTATCAAACTAGCCAGGCATTTGCAGGCAAAAAAGACAAACAGACTTGTTGTTAAAACTCTTTAAGACCTGGCTGCATCGTCAATCAATCAAATGTATTTAATATACATACAAAGTGTTTCAATAAGAACACTACATATAATTGTATTTGATGTATGTCAATACTTTTGTTTAATACTGATTGATTTTCTGTTAAAATAAAAGTATTTTATATTTTATAATGCGCCTAACTGATTTATCTTACTTTTATTTTATTATGACGTAATTATTTACTCATGTTTAGCATATTCCCAAAATTACCTCTTACTTAACCGCATTATATTCAAAATAACTAAAGTAACCAAACAAATTAGCATCCATCAGCGAACAATTGTGTAACGCTATGCGCGACATTCATAAATTAGACTATCCATTGTCATGCCTTTGAGAACTCGGTCGCAACATCGATAATTACATTCCACGCTTTGTGTAACAAAGCAACGCGTTCTCGAGAAGGGTTTCTGACTTTGGCTATGCAATAGCATACATATTTGAGTAGCTAATGAACGTCATAATTTTTAGATATTTCACGGCTGTATACAGGGTGTTACATAATATATGTATGAAGCCGTGAACTGGATGGGGTGCTAAACATATTAAAACGATAGGTACAATTATTTCTGTCGTACGTGGAATTTATCTCCATTCACGGCTTCATACATATATTACGTAACACCCTGTATATTATAAGTTTGTCTAATCTAAATACTAAATAAATAGTTTATTTTTAATATAAGTGTGAGGAGTTTTGTTAACTAACATTGAAATCTGAGATAAAATGAAAGATCAAAAGTGTAAATGAATGGGTTGAAAAGTGTAAAAAATTAAAATATTTAATCAAGATCTTTAATTTCATCTCCGACTTCAAATATGTACTTTTAAACGTTTAAAATAAACATCATTTTGTTTATGCTGTGACTAACAATAATTTCTCCAACCTTCTCCGCGTTGGCGGCATTCTCGACCACCTGGATCCCGAATTGCACGATGTCCCCGGAGAACACCTCGTGCGGCTCCTGGTCCTTCGAGATGGAGCACCGGTTGTTGTTTATGAAGGTGCCGTTGCTGCTCTGGTTGTCCTGGGAGAGAAGATTACCACATTACAGATGTAGACGTGAAGGGGTGAGTGCAGTGACTGCTTACCATCAGGCAGGCTTGTTTGCCACATTAGTGGTTTAAAAAAAAAAGAAGTTTATTATATTAGGCAGGCAGGCATGCTTCATTTTTGGCCGGATCCTCGCTTCATTTTTATCATTAGTAACGTGACGATTATATCGTGGACGTCCACGATATAGGGGAGAGGTGGCATGAAAGGGACACTTATTTAAAGGAATTAGTCAAATAATCGGTAAAATAAGAAACGTCTCGAGACGACAATATTTTTGTTCTGTGGCAACCCCGAGGTTGTTGTTTATGAAGGTGCCGTTGCTGCTCTGTAGACTAATTACGTAACTCTGTTGCTATCAATTCTCTGATCTCAATTATCAATATAGTTACTTTTGCAATTACGATTAATCGATTGCATGGGTTCAGATACTAACAAAGTTCCATTGTAACTAACTGAAACTATTAAATCGATGATACGTAATCGCAAAACTAACCATTTCAATCGTTGAAATCATAGAACTGTTAGCAACAGCGTACGTAATTAGCCCACTGGTTGTCCTGGGAGAGAACATTACAACATTATAGATGAAGAAGTGAAGGGGTGAGTGCAGGAAGTTTCTAGGCAGGTATGCTCCATCGTCGGCCGGATCCTCGCTTGATGGAAAGCGGTAAGATGCAAACAGCCCACCTGCACGGCTAGCACAAGTGTGCCCGCGACATAGCTCGCGTTGTAGGAGAGATTTTGTTTCCTTCTCTCAATACTAAGATGAAAGAGATAGAAGTATATATATCGCGCCTTTTCTCGGTTAACGCGTGCGAAAGCACACTTGTGCTGATGGATCGCGCTAACTGTCGCTCGTGACATCTAAGGACGGCTGGCACCAAATTCCTGAATGCATTTAAGTCGATACTTAAACAAAAAAGTTCATACAAAGATACGGTCGATACTTATACAAAAAAACGTTAAACGTCATTCTTAAACATGTGTAAGGAGCGTCGGTGGCCTAGCGGTTAGAGTATACGACTCGTAAGCCAGAGGTCCCGGGTTCGAATCCCGCTCCGGCCCTGTACCAATTACTGTTTTCTGAGGTATGTAAGTACATTAGTTGAATACTAACCGATGCTCTTACGGTGAGGGAAAATATCGTGATGAAACCTGCACATTCAGGCGACTGGATGTGTAACCATGATCCAATCTGGTCAGGTTCCCCTGGTAGCAGGGTCATGGAGGTCAGATAGCAGTCGCTCCACTGTAATTACCTGACCTGCCAAATCCTGGATCATGGTCAAGGCGGACCCCGGGCCCTCGTGCACGAGAGCACAACCGGGACATTAACGCCAAGATGATCTTAAACATGTTTAAGAATTTGGTGCAAGCCGGGCTAAGACGTCGTTCTAATTCGCAAACGACCGTACGATGGAACGACATGTGAAATTAAAACCGGAACACAAGAATGCAAGCATTGTAGCTTGGCAAGGGAAATAGAGAGGGAATGGTTACCCATACAAGCGAACACCTCAATTTAGAGTCATATTAACGATGATTTCAGAATGAAAAACAACGGGAATCAAGAGTCAAAAATGTCTCGGGTTTTCGCAACGGAGAATCGCAACGAAAAGTCGCGTGCGAGATAAAGCACTGTAGGCGCCTTTAGAGCGAGTTTTCCTTTGTAATTGTATGTTGCAAAAAAATCTAAGGAGAACGATATATCGAGAACGATAGGATATTTCTATAATTTTATTTAAAGCGGTTGTCTTATGGTGGTTAGCATAGACTTCACTATTCAATAAATAATCATCAGAAACACCTACATCACGTCAGCGAAATTTCGTCTAAGTGTACTGTCAACAGAATATCGACCTAACGAAAACCTAATCTAACGAAACGTCTATAGAGACGCTAACCCAACTTATACTGGTTTTTGTAGGTCGATGCTAACTTCTGTACATCCTGCCAAAAAAGCAATGTTGTGTTATGAATGTATTTAAACATTAAAATAAAACATTTCCATGTTCTTGTTGGGACAACAGTTTGTGTAACTTTTTAAATTTCCAAATACATAGTAATTAAGAATAATAATAATTTTATTCAACTTAATAGATTACATACAGGCAGGTACAAAAATACGTGTGGCACTCGGGGACTGCCGCGGTAAAGCTATTGCATAGCATTTTTTATCAACTTATGCAATTATAATTATTTATTTATTTTATTTATGCAGTATTTTTTTTTCTTTCATATTCATTCGAGCTAATTAATGCGAGCTTCGTACAGTCGTACCATATACATACACGTTAAGATTCAACTAGTCGCGGGCTCGAACTCACTCGTGGGCGCGGCCAAAAAGCACGCTGTCTCACCTAGCATTGTGTCTAAAAGAGATAGAATCAGTTATGAGCAGTTAGCAGCTAGTCTACACGCATACGTCTAGTCGCACGCACACAAACACCGTGCCGAAGTCTGCCGAACTGAAACGACGTTAGACGATGCACGGCTTTCAACGCCGCACCGCTGTGCCGGTCGGAGTGGGGGGTGTTAGGTTTCTTTCGTTACGGAATTTCTTACTCCACTTCTCTTACGCAGATCGCTAAGGAGTGAAACTCTCTGCTACCTTCGACCCGAAACATATAAGATAAGGTCAAATGCAATATAGCCAAAAAAATTCTCAGATTACCAATCGTCCAATGTCTACCATGCATACCTAATTTAATTAAGAATCGAACTCGGGACCTCTTGCGTGGCACTGAACCACTCAGGCCATCTAATTAAAATTCGTCTAATTAGTAATTTAACTCCCTACATATAATACTGCTCAATAACCCGGTAAATAATTACATAAATACCTACTTATGTACGAGTACATACAGCTTAACCTCTCAATAACACAGCTTTACCTCCTAATTATATTAAGAACTGCGCAATTAAACACGGGCTGTTGACTAACTTCACTCAATTACTCGATACTTTTGTGCTAGAGGTCAGTGATAAATAATATGACTAGTATCGAGGGCACGTTATTAATAATAATACTAAATAAATAAGCATAGAGAAATTCACACAGCGCCATCTAGCCCCAAAGTAAGCACAGCTTATGTCATGAGTGTTAGATAACTGATAAACTACTTATATACTTTTATTTAATACATACGATACATACTACACCCAGACCGGTAACAGAAATTAAAATTCATCATTTCAATTTCTGCTTGGCCGGGAATTGAATCCGGGACCTCTACGCGGCATACCGGCATGTCACCTGTACGGCTAGCACGAGATAAGCGAGAAAAGGCGCGACAAAGATACTGCTATCTTTTTCATCTTAGTATTGAGAAAAGGAAACAAATACTCTCTATCGGCGCGAGCTGTCTCGCGGACACACTTGTGATAGCTGTACTGAACGACCTGTTAAACTGAACGAAGGTCGTCAGGTTAGCACCTTTTTACGCATGCCACCAATGGGGAAAATAGTGATGAAAAGACACTGACGTCCCCTCACGCTCCTTATTATCGTGTGTCCTTTATGTTATGACGTGATTATGCAACATACTTCCTTTCGTGAAAAGTCACAGTGATACTACCATGGTGTTATTTATCATCCATCTCTAGCACTTATTCGAGTAAAGTTAATCAATAGCCTGTCCAGTTGTCATTTTCGCCTACTGAATCTTCTGGTAGCAGGAAAGAGGTCCCGCGGAAGGCCTAAGAAGCGATGGATTGACATCGCCGTGTCGAATGCGAGAGCTAATGGCCGCTTTTATAATTCGTAACGTGACAATATTATCGTGGAAGTCCACGATATAGGGGAAAGGGGGCATGAAAGGGACACGTATTTAAAGGGATAAGTCAAATAATCGCTAAAATAACAAACGTCTCGAGACGACAATATTTATGTTCTGTGGCAACCCCGAAGCACAACCATTCGCACCTAAACGTCACACTCCTGTCATATTAAATATCGATGGCCCTTTTTGCCACCTCTCCCCTATATCGTGGACGTCCACAATAATATCGTCACGTTATAAATTATAAAAGCGCCCAATGACTTACGACGACGATAAAAGGAGATGTATGAAAAGAGTTGTGGATATATGCGAGGCTAGGGAATTGTGTCAGGACAGAGCAAAGTGGCGGTCCATAGTCCCTGCCTACCCCACCTGTGGGACACAGGCGTGAGCTTTATGTATGTATGTATGACTTATGACGCGACGATGCCCAAGACGGCGCGAAATGGAGGAGAATGAGTCGGAAAGCGGACCCTGGCAGAAGCCGGGACTGACCGCTCAGATGATTATGATGATCATTATTCTAATCCCATATGAGGTAACTATATATATATATTTCGTTCTTTATTAAGAAAGAAACAGTCATTTAAATAGACCTATATGTTATAATAAGCTGCATGTTTAACGACTGACAACAATACTAGGTGCAACAATAAAATGATATAATTTGCTACAATTATGGTAAGTATAACAAGTTATTCAACAGTGCTAGCACATAACAGTGTTTTTATTTATTTTTATACTGCGGCAAGTTGTTAACGAAGATGTCGATATCGAAACGTGCGGTTCGCTATTTGGATAAACTATATGGATGTATTATCATGCGAAATAACAACAAACCAACCGACAGCGTATATCAACACACGCATATCTCTCGCGAAGTTCCCAAAACACTAACAATAGCTTCGAATCGCCTTTGTAATCGCTGATTGACTAGTACTACTACAACCATCTTATCTTTGCGTTAATGTCCCGGTTGTGCTCTCGCGTTCGAGGGCCCGGGGTCCGCCTTGACCATGATCCAAGATTTGGCAGATCAGGTAAGTACAGTGGAGCGACTCCCATCTGACCTCCATGACCCTGCCACCAGGGGAACCGTGGTCAGGTTCCCTGGTAGCTGGGGATCTGGAAGCTGATTGGATCATGGTTACACATTCAGTCGCCTGAAGAGTCACCGTAGGAGCGTCGGTTAGTATTCAACTAATATACCTAATCCAGAAAAGAGTCATTGGTACATGGCCGCAGTGGGATTCGAACCGGGTACCTCTCGCTTACGAGTCGGATACCTTAAATACTCGGCTACCGAAGCTCCATTAGTATTACGAGTATTACTACAACGAATCGACTAATACTGCACACACGTTTAGACTAAGTCCGTAAAACAATTTAAATCTATTTGCTCACGATTTGTTGATTCACTCAACAAATACACTCATTAGGTGCATACTAAAAGGTGTGTTTGTTACGTAGATGCGCATAAAATATCGTACGCAGATACGTCAGCGTGTGTGTTGGCATTCATGTGTACAGTGGTACTTATTCATACGATAAAATTCCACACACGAAAACCACTGTGCTATACTTATTATTACCTACATTTTATACATAGAGTCATCTACAGAAGGCATTGATTGGTATATCAATGCTATGTATGTCACAAATAAATATTTGTACGTAAATATGTTGGTTATAAATATTACGAAAACTATTTAACAGTCATCTGGAGAAATATCAAGTAAATATTCGTCTATACATAGGTATACTACAACTGTAACAGGTTCAATTCTGTACATAGAAGATATTTTGAAACTTAATTAGGGGGTACTCTATAAACGATACTGAAGCCAAAACTGTAATTTTTTTCATTTTTGTCTGTCCGTCTTTTAATAAACACAACTTGGAAGTTTTGAAATTTAAAGTAAAAAGCTCCTTTTTATATAAGAGAGCTTCACCAGACCACAGTGTTGCTTAATATTAGATATACCAAACATCCTGTAGTCCACGCGAACAAAGTCGCAGGCGCAGCTAGTTTACAATAAAAATAAACTGTTCAACCCAGTCTTCGGGATCCTAGCGGAAGACCTTAGTCACCCTCGCTTCGCCAACGATATTATGAAGCAACCTAACAAATGGCGTAGCGAGCTCGTTGCGGTGCTACGGTTCGACTAGCCTCAAAGAACGACAGGCTCACCCATCATGTTCCCGGACATTGCGTGCATTGCTTAACCTTGGTTATTGGACTCGCAAGCACGCGGCCACTAGACCAGTGCCGCATTTAAAGTGAGACGAACCTGCAATTTATAAGTTCGAGATAGCTTGTAATGTAAGTCATCCTAGCGTAAGTAATAGTTACAAACATCTTTTGAGATGCCTACCACTGATATTTTTCTTCAACAACAAACTGGAGTGACGAATACGACACGACCTATCACATAGCCAACGAGCGTCATTCCTCGCAAGGTGATTGCAGTTGTCCAAAGTTTCTTGCAGTTGTTGTTATCTCATTGCAAAAGAGCAAATAACGAATTTAAACTCTATTCTGTTTAACGAATTTAAACAGAACCGCACTTCTGTGACGCACAACATCGTTGGTGCAACGTTGGTTGGTAGTGATAATCGATCAAAATTAGGTGAACTTAACACACACCGAGCGGCCTTTGGAGCACACTACTCATGCGTAACATTCGCTAACGAGATGAGAAAGTTCCAAAAACTTTTAACGAGTTAATATCACATTACATTGATGTTAGTTACCTACATTAGTGTCTCAAAGATAATACAATACACGAACAAAAGACCGAGTGAAGCTTTTTAAGGAAATAATTAGTAAAACCGGCAAACGCATCAGGAAACTACGCGTGGACGATAACATAAACATCTTCGCGAGGCTCGAGCGGATCAATTAGCGTGGAGACAACAGAGGTGCGTACGCTTTAGAAATCAGCGCAGTGGGCGGAAACCAAGTTCAGCGCGCTGTCTCCGCGCGAGCATCTTGGATAACAATTACATGTAGGACGACACAGATCGGCGCTGTCGTAACTCGACCCAGACCACGGTGAACACGGTGATCCTACGCACGGGCCCCTAATACGCTACTATTGCGTATTCCGCACAACGCTCCCAATCTTGGCAACGAACCACTCAAGGATGGATAACGAAACAAATATTCGACAAGATACGAAACTCTTCAATTTTTTGATAGACATCTGGACAGCGTTGCACTTGAAACTGTAACGTTTAAATTTTTAAATCTATATATAGTGTAAATTAAAATCGCTTTCCGCTGTTCCGTCTGTCTGTATGTATTTCGGCTAACCGCCAAACCACGCAATGGATTTTGATGCGGTTTTCTTTGCGGTGGTCAAAAGCAAAGTATAGTATATAATTATTAACCATCAGTTAACGACCTGAGTGGTTCAGTGGTCAACATGCCGGGTCTGCCACGCAAGAGGTCCCGGGTTCGATTCCCGGCCGGGCAGAAATGTAAATTATGAATTTTAATTTCTGTTACGGGTCTGGGTGTTCTATGTATAATACGTATATATTTAAAAGTATATAAGTAGTTTATCAGTTATCTAGCACCCATAACACAAGCTTTGCTTACTTTGGGGCTAGATGGCGCTGTGTGAATTTGTCCACGATTATTTATTATTATTATTATCAGTTAGAAAATTTCTTACGAAACGTTTATTTGTAGGTATAACACGTACATAGTATGTAAAGGAAACCCGAGAAAAGCCGTGCAAAGCCGCGGCAGGGCCCTAGTTACGAATATAGTAAACGTGACACCGATTCACGAGCAGCGATGCTGTATGAGTAAACACAACATTTATAATTTTAAAGTTTATTTACGACACAGTATCAATTCATAACAAATCGTAGCGTAATTTATTGTACAGGAGCAAAGAACAACCGTTATGTTGGTCACAGGTTCATAATAAACAAGACGTTATCTGACCGTATCCCAAGTAAGCGCGCAGACAAAGCGATTATGTGCGCCTGCGCACAGGATATTACTCAGTGCCCGGTACTTATGCACGGTGTCTCGACTGAGGGTTTGATTGTTCAAACTAAGCAAGGTTAACCGCTATAGACAATCAACACTCACACAAGGCCATAGAGCAGAGGAGAGCACTGTAACGATTATAAACGCAGAAAGCAAAACATAGTTCGGATAGTACAATCAATCACAATCGAGCTCGCATATTTTTGTTGCAGTTTTAGTCTATCGTCGATCGCAACAATGAGATTTGAAAAAGTTATTGTCTCTGTACTCCCGGGTTGCGACTTCCGCGGCGCCGTTTCAAACGCGAACGTACGAATGCCTGCGGTAAGTATTTGTAACACGGCGAGCCGCGTATAGTGTATTGTGTGGAAACGAGAATACTCGTAATTACGTCAAAGCCTAGTTTCCACCGGATTCTCTGTTCCATTTGACGCTTTACGACACAATCTTACTGGAAGTTCAAAGAAAACCGCTATCTCGATACCTATCAATCGGATTCGGACTAGCATCGATATGCTCTATCGCAAACTCGAAGTTAGAAGAAATCAAGCTGAAATGTAATTTTTTGGAGAATACTGTAAGTGCCGCAATCGTCACATTGAGAAATAACTAAGATTGACGAATTACCTATACAACACATCACAGATCACGAAAAACGACATCCATATAAATATTATAGTATAAAACGAAGTTGCTTCCCACTGTCTGTCCCTGTATGTATATCTATATACGCTTAGATCTTTCAAACTACGCAGCGGATTTTAATGCGGTTTTCAACAATAGACAGAGTGATTCAAGAGGAAAGTTTATAAGCAAGAAAAAAAGGGTAGGTAGAGGTAAAGTAGGTGTACGTAAACGAAGTCGCACCGGGTAAACTAGTAAAAAATAAATGAACTTTATAAACTTGCAGCAATTGAGGTCTTGTTAAAAAATGTCAATCCTTTTATTATAATTATTACCCTTGTACTTCGCTGATCAACCTCGAGCAAGACAATCTCATGACAACTTAATTTACAGTCTCATTTCATGTTATTGTAAACTAGCTGCCTGGCGCGACTTCGCTCGCATGGTTTTAATTTAATGAACTGCACCCTTACTCCCACCTACCCCTTTTATCCCAAATCAAAACCCAAGATAATACTTGTACAATATGCTTGTTATTATTGTACATACTCATAATTCTAGGTAGGTAGATAAATGTGATTCGATAAAAAGAGATTTTACTGAAAAATTATTTGAGTTACGAATACATAGGCAGAAAATAACATGTTTATTTGTTATTAGGTATTCAATATGTTGTTTATGTATACAAAATTAAGAATAATTCGAAATTTAAATACATGAATCACATTTTATAAAAAATACTTTTGCTGCAATGTTCACTGCAGACACCACACAGACAGAATATTAGTGTCCCGGGTGATGTAAAAACAAATATAATTGCACATGTTGTTCATCTTCTTCCGTTTTCGTAGGCAGCCGGAGGGATAAGGGTAGGGATAGGTTAGGGTAGGTGTAGGGGTATTACCCTACCCCTACCCTAACCAACTCCTACCCGGGCAAGTTTCCAATTTTTTCGCTTCTTAAAGATCTTCTTCATTCTTCGACGAATATTTGAAACCTAAATCCGATCGTGAAATTTTGGCGTCTAGCTACACATTCATTTTCATTTCTATTCATTTTTATTAATATAGATAATCACATTTCCTTTCATTATATTAACACGTTAATATTTGAATGGACTCAAGGTTATTCTCAATCCATTGAGCGGAAACAAACGATCAGATCAATCGTGGATCAATCCATGGGTCAGAAGTGCTTGTCACTTAATTCGCCATCAGGGCCATATTTCACGAAGATTTTTTTTTTATTGCGATATCACTATTACACACACACTATTACACTATTGGTACAGTGCATTACATTGTGTACTATATACATAGTACTATACAGAGATATATGTTAAAAGTAAAATTCTACCGACTATCACATAGAAAAAGAACGGTATCATAATAAAATAACATACTTTTTTTTACAGAAAAATAGATCGTTGTTACTCGTTGTACGAATCATTGTCCTATAGTCTACTGTGGACTGAACGGTCCCCCCTAGAATACGATTACAAGCAAATTTTTTTGCTTATAGGACGGTCTCTCATGAACTTCACTCGAATGAAGTGCTAAAGATGGGTGATAAATAACGTCTCTAGTATCGGCATGTTATTACCTTTTTACGTCAGATTCATTATTGTCCTAACATGCCGCCGATTGGGAAACTACTGATGAAAAGACACTGACGCCCTCACAGTCCTTATTATCATGTGTCCTAATGTTATGTGGTGATTTTGTAACATAGTTCCTTCGAAAAGTCACAATGATGCTACCGTGACGTACCCATATCTATCATTTACTTCGAATAAAGTTCGTGAGAATCCGTTCTATTAGCGAAATAATCATATAATATTTCTTTCTATGTCTGTACGAGCCGACTAATGTCAGTCTCAACTGCGTACCAACTACAACCTACAAAGACTCTTAGACCAATAAATTTACCAAGATGTCTCGAGCCACGTGGAGAGTAAACTTCCGCACTTACCTATCATAATATGCGTGCTACAAACGAGGTTTTTATAGGCTACACTTTACAGCTTTGTCAGAGTGATGAATATGTATAACCATACAAATTTCAGGTGGTTTGCCATGGAGGAAACTCCAAGTTTAGTCGACTTGGACTAACCGTCCACTGCTGGACTTGGAGTGCTACAAGGACTGAGAAAAACGATGATCGTACATCCGGAACGTTTTTTATGCTACTCAATGACAAACGAACAGACAGCCCACAAATTTCCTGCGGGGCTATTGTCTAAGTCAGTTGGCTACTGATTTTGACATTAAATAATTCAACAGTACGTTATCCATGTTGGCGACTGGTTATAGCGTCAACAAAATTAGAGTAGTGTAAGATTATTATATGTCAAATTCAGTTGTCCACTGAGATAGCCAACAGCCCCAGGTAAGGTAAGGTAAGGTATAACTTAAGACAAATATAGTGAGGCAAACTTACGACAAGGTAGAAATGTCCCCTATCATAGTACAGCGTGGCGTGGTGCCTGGATAGCACACGGCATTCGAATATGATGTTCGTCGGACTCGGGGTCGCTCTGTACACGTTGCGGCCGATCTGGAACACCAATTGACAATTTAACATAATGTTTTTTACTATCGCGGTTGTTCTTGTAGCGGTATGTTCCGGGTGTCCTACCGCGAGACCGACTGACGACAGTCGTCCCGTGACCATGATGCATCGAAATATCGGGCTACTGTCAACAAAGGTACGCGGCAGGAAACCCGGAACATACTCTTAAAATTGTCAGTTTAATTAGGCACACACTTTCTCGTAATTAGACTGCACGGCGCGGCTAGCACAAGTATGCCCTTGCGCGCGATAAACGAGGAAAGGCGCGACATAAATACTGCTGTTGCCCGTCTCTTTCATTTTAGTATTGACAGAAGCAAACAAAGGCTCTCGCGTGGTGCGAGCTACGTCGCGGGCCCATTTGTGCTAGCCCTGCTGTGTTAGTATGATTCAGGAGATATTTTAATGAAATAAGGCATTCGGCGCACGAGGTTCACTTATCAAATAGCCTACTTCTCATTTTGAGGAATGAAAAGGGCGTGAATTGGACCTTGGGGAAAGACAGAATAGGCTACTTTTGTCGTTTCGAACCCCACACAATTTATAACAGAAAGTCATTGCCTTCTGTCCTATTTCATTCGTGGTCGTACTATTCTTCTGTTATCGTGTTGAATCGATATAAAATCTTACTGTTATTCGTAGCAGAGGTTTCAATCAAATCTGCTCAGAAGTTTTTACTTTACGCGTAAATAAGCACGGTCCCCACACGTTTCCGACGATTATATTATGTTGAGAAGATATGCAATTTGCCATTATTACCGGCAATCAAATCCGCTCAGCAACTACCCACAGAGAAAACGCGCAGTCACACAAATGTAGAGGGATTTTGCTTGAGATATCATTCATTTACACCATTTTCAAGATCATTGTATTTACACCATTTTGGACAAGGGGTATACTAGGTAAGTATTTTTAATTACATGTTGTTGTAAGTAATTTTTTTATACCACTAAGGTGGCAAACAAGCTTACGGCTTGCCTGGTGGTAAGCAGTCACCGCAGCCTATGGACGTTTGCAATACCAGGGGCACCACATCACCCCTTTAAGCGTGGCATGCGAGTTAGTTAAAATATTTTATAAGCATCCATAGTGCTTCAAAATTTTTGTGAATGCATGCTAATGTCTACCTCTCTAGGAAACAAAGGACTTCACACCATTCAGTAATAGGAACGAATGTAACACTTACAGAAGCACACGGTTTACCCACCTATCAGTGTCTTCAACAAGAAGAAGACAGCGTTAAGTCACGTATGACATTATGTAACATTGTAATCGGCTTCTATTAGCAACGGACGAGTTTTTGCTGTTTCACACTGCGTGTACAGGTACCTACGTAGTTAATTGCCGGTAGCGTGCGCACGCGCAGCGCAGCCCGCCCGAGCCCCCGCAGCTGCGTCGCGTTGCATTCGAGTGGACAACCGATCGACTCAACAGCGGCCCTTTCAAGGAACTAGCTTACTAGCCCGCGCGAATTTCCAAGCAACCGCTACGCACAACTCGAGATCGACTATAGAGCAGATACGCAATGAATCGCCTATTCTTAGACGTCACTGGCGCATCGTATGAACGCATGTTTCGAACGCTGCGTCGGCTGCTGACCCGTGCCCTGTATTTATTTACCTACTAATTGGTTGTAAGATTAGCTGCAGCCACATCTGAAGATGCAATCGGATCTCGAAGCTGACGCGGACCACACAATGACTGTGGAGTTTACAAACAAACATTTATCATTGTATTGACATAGTTATGATTTTTTTTCGGATAGAATCAACAAACATCCTGCGCCGGTGACCGATAAAGGGATTGAGCGTCCGCTACGGTTGCGGGCTCGCGGTCAGAAATAGCACAATTTGATTTAATTACGCTTAATTATTGTCAATGCACAGTTGCTTGTCTCAACCACCCGTGGCGTGGGTCACTGAGTGACTAAGGCCCGCACACACCCGCAGGCATGCGGACACGCTCCCGCCGCATACGAAGTAATAGCCGTATGATTGACGCGGCGACCAAACATGATTCCGAATGCTAAGCGCATTGGTCAGCCAGTGCACTGAGCTAGTCGCTAGTCGCTTGTTTTTAATACAAACTCTCTTGCGTACGTACCTATATATTGTTGTTATGATTGAGTATAATTATTATCCAGCTGCTATGATTGATTGTGATAGCGCTCGCAGCGCAAAATGTTAATTGCAATGCAACTATACACTAAATCAAACTAATGAATTGAAACGTTGTAATCATTAGATGTAATGTTTTATCAGCGTTTAACTCTTCTTAATAGAACTCTGGAATAGTACCTAATACTTATTTCATCCCATTTTACATACATCAAATCTTCAATCGTGGAGCGTCGGTGGTCTACAGGCTCGGCTATAACGGATCCGACTCGTAAGCGAGAGATATAGAGTTCGATCCCCACCACCGCCATACATGACGCTATTGGTACACCAATCTGAGTTATGTAGGTCTGCACATTTCTCGACTGAAACTCTTATATGGTGAGGGAAAACATCATGAGGAAACCTGGACATTCAGGCAACTCAATGTGTAACCATAATCCAATGTGGTCAGGTTCCCCAGTTAACAGGGTCACGGACGTCAGATAGCTGTCGCTCTACTGTAATTATCTGATCTGCCAAAATCGGTATAATGGTCAAGGTGGACCCCGAACCCCTGCGCGCGAGTGCAGAACCCCGGATATTGACGCCAAGATGATTACATACATCAATCTTCCAATGATTTCCATGGATAGCTTAGCTTTTCGACTGATTTATGCATAGGTACCTTTTACTTGCGTACGGTACGGTTTACCCGACTTCGATTGCGAAAAATTCGATTGTACCGAATTCCCGCAGAAAAGAGGTATCCCATGTACATGCAAATTTTGTTGTTAATAGGTCGGCCTCTCAGGATCTTCACTCGAATGAAGTGCTAGAGACGGGTGATAAATAACGTCACTAGAATCGGTGGCTGTTTACGCCATATTCATTATTGTCCTAACAAGCCGCCGATTGGGAAACTACTGATGAAAAGTAATTGACGCCCCCTCACCGTCCTCATTATCGTATGCCCTTCTACTATCGTATTGTCCTATGTTATGACGTGATTTTGTAACATGGCTCCTTCGTAAAAAATCACAGTGATACTACTGTGACGTTATTTAGGGCCCATCTCTAGCACTTATTTCGAGTTAAGTTAGTGAAACGCCGTCCATCCTTTTAGAAAAAAAATGTGGAAATATCATCTACAACCCATAATGGTTCACTACTGGACTTTAGCCTCCCCCACATGAGTGGAGGGTCTCGCGATAATGTCCACACCTGGCAGGTGGGTTGCAGATTGAAAAAACTCAACAGAAAATGCTGCAGGCTATTTTCCGGTTAAAGCAAGTAATAGAATGCAGGTTAATATAAACTATCTGTGTGCCTTTATCTAAATCCGCCGAACGACATTAAGTGTCAGTTAATTTTCAAGATATTAATAAATTATATTTTTATATATAAGTTTACCAGTTATAATAATTTGTATGTAGGTATAGGTATCTTTGTCTGTATTTTGTATCAGTTTATTTTATATTTATGTTGTTTGTGTATTAATAAATATGGGCCTCAGTTGCCTGAAATAAATGAATAAATAAATGTTAAAAAAGAATTCAGCAATTTGTGTACTTCCAAACATCCAAAATTTCACATATTTATTACATATGATGTACCAGAGTTTTGTTTGTAGTATTGATTTAATTATTAAAGTAAATTTATGGGCACAAAGATTGTCTAAATCACCATTTAGAATAGAACTCTGTTACTTTCCTAAAAAACTGTACCATCTTAAATAAAAATGTCAACAGAATCTTCTCTTTATCAGTGCAAAAATAAACTCAATTGATAAATCCTAATCTGAGATAAACTGAAGATAACAGTTAAAATAAAGATATAGCTTTCATATCCATGAGATCAGCATTGTTGACTTTTGGTAAAATTGTTTGTATAATGTAGTATGTACAGTCGGCTACACAGAGAATTGACCATACATTTAATATACGCTAGGGGGATTTAGTCCCTCTGCAGTGGACTGCACTATTATTTTGTAATAGTTTAAACTGTTATCAGATATTTTGTATTTTATGGGTATTTATTTTACCATATACTGGGGGCCTGACCGAACTCAAATTGAACGTAAATGCCATCTCAAATACTACCGTCATCTCATTTGCTATCAAATTGAGCAGAAAAGATGGAGATACCATTTTCATTTGAGTTAGATGATCGGGCCCCTGAATTACCAAAAAGTGTTTTAACGCATTGCTATTTACATTAATTAAAAAAATATTATGCCCTATCGCCCCTTCAATCCTTTTTGTAGCAAAACAGTCATTGACCTCTAAATAATAAGCATAATAACTATATCATGCAAAAATACTCAGACTGCATCTTTGATCAAGCTAGCCCATTAACATATTCTACCTAAATATATCAATTCCTGTTGGCAACTTTTGATACTCATTTGAATTGCTAATTTTATTACTATTTCAATAGAACAGCTAATAATCTGGTTTGGAATTCACTAAGAAGTGTATGAGCTAGAGAGGATATTCAAGTGGATAAACGTATGACATATTATGTATGTAAGTATCTCAAATATCTTTTAAAAAATAATAAAGCAAAAGGTAGAGTTGTTTTATGTAAATAAATGCTTATAGATAAATCAACCAAATAATGCAAATAAAATACAATCAGTATGAAGACTCATGAACTCTATATTGTAAACAAGTGTTTACTTGTGACTGTTTGTCCAAATAAAATGTATGTAGTACACAGTAGTACTATCTAATATTTAGATTAGGAAGGAAATTTAGTGTCAGACTAACTTCTGCATACTGATTACCAGTCTTGGGGTTCAAACCATGTTCCTGGCAAATTTTAGTAAGCAGTAGGTACAGTTACAAAAGGGTAGCAATGTGATACTACTATATAGATTACACATTTTTTCGAGTAATGTTGTTTATATAGTTATGACAACAACAATATTACTATGTTAGGCAATAAGTAATGTGTGGCTAGATAACATATCACTACATATTAGTCCCATGCTGAGTATATCTGTCTGTCTGTTTGCGATAAATTAAAAAACTACTGAATGGATTTCCATGTAGTTTTCTCCAATAGACAGTGATTCATGAGGAAGATTGAAGTGTATATTTGTTTAGGTTACTACCCGTGTGAAGCCAGGGCGGGTCGTTAGAAGGTAAATAAAATTAAAAGTACATGCAACACATAAACCATAAATGTTTGTCAACTTTCATAAAAGGAATACACATATTTACCTTGACAGGTTGCTCAAGGGTAACACGTCTCTCTTCAAATGGCAAAGAGTTAGAATGAGGTATAAATATCGCTCTAGGAACACCAGCTTCTGTATTATTAGGTGGCTCCGGTCCAGGTGACCAGTTAAAATCCATATTCTTAATTGTATTATTCATTAGAGGTTTTTTCACTTTCTTCTTTGCTATCACCATCGCACACACAGCTCCTCAGAGTCTGGACTCGAGCCTCGTAACTTAGGAGACGAGTAATACATCGATGGTCCCGGCCAAAGTCAAGTTATTCGGTGAAAGGTCGACACTTCACTGCCATCTTCAGGGTTGGAAGCGGTCTTCAACCAGATTATTTATGTTTTGTATCTGGTTTGAGCAAATATATTGCAGCACTTATGCAAACACCATTATTTCTAATGAAACTTGATTCCTTTCGTTCCTCACGTATGGATATAAAACATCAAAATTTTGAAAGAAAGACTTTATTGTTCTATCTAGTGTTTTTCTACCTTGTGGATAAAATATACACTCCACATTTGCCCAGAATATAATATAGAATATTTTTACAGGGCGTTAATCGAAATAATCGTTCAAGGAACTTACGAAATGGGCGCACGAATCGGACATTTGTTTGGGTACGTACCTACGTATCGCAGTTCATCTGTTTCGTCAAGTATTTTATAGTAGACAATTTTCAGATTCTATGGTGGTATCACCGTACGATAATTTAACGTACTAGCTACTAAAGCCCCAGTTATACATGATTGTTTTCGCCTGTATTCGCTAAGCTTATGTGCTTATTTCATTTGACTAAATTCAGTTGTCTTATTTATTTATTTAACAGTTTCCAGTTTATCAGATTCAGAATCCAGAATAAAAAAGTTGGTATATAATGGCAACTAAAAGTGGAATGTAAAATAAAGACCTAAATATTTTGTATCACGCCTTTCGTAAAGCGGAGCGACGCGAACAATAATATTAGTGATACAAAAATTGAATTTATTCTATGAGCAGTATGTTAAACTTTGATTTGTTTTTATGCTTTTTGCTACTGAATTTAGCCAGGTGTAATAAGCGCATAAGGCCCGCCCCATACATATTGGGGGTTGATTTTGTTAAATCTCCGTATTCCTGAATCCTTATTTCTACTATCTACTAACTTATTCTAATTTAACACTAATCTTAATAATATTTAATAATAATCTGTGTTATATTTGGGCGTATATCAGCCAATATTATATCTGTCACTGGGTAGTTTCAGTTGGGTAGACCGGGGACAATCGTACCATTTTTTAAACATCGGTCGATAGTGAGCAATCTACCAAAATGTAGTTAAACTCGTATCTAAACTTAAAAACCCACTTTCATGTGCTACATATCTATACAGGGTGTCCCGTAAGGTTACGATAAGTTGGGATAGGGTGATCGAGGAAGTCACTAGGGTCACCAGAAAAATATAAAATAAAATAGAACTTGGATATTTTTAAAATTATGAAATTATTGTTTTAAATAAAAAATTGAACACCCGTTGAGCCTATTTCATTAACTGTGACTTGTCGTATTATGAATTAACTAAATAAGTGTTATACTATTTTAGAATGGTGATGAAAAAAGCTAACTTTTGAAGAAACTTCCCAGAGTTGCAGAATGAAATCGTAATTGTTATTAAGTCCTTGGCAAGGGAAAAACATGATTTTCTTTACGATCTTGGTCAAATATGTATTGTTTTTTTTAGTTTAGAAAGGTTATTTATGTTTACATAACAATTTTTTTTTTTCTAAAGCAATATTTGTAGTCACAGTTAATGAAATAGGCTCAATAGGTGTTCAATTTTTGATAAAAAACAAAAATTGGCATAATTTAAAAAATATCCATGAGCGATTTTTTTTTTATATTTTTCTGGTGACCCTAGTGACTTCCTCGATCACCCTATCCCAACTTATCGTAACCTTACGGGACACCCTGTATATTCAAAGTTAATGTTTTCTTCAGAAACCTCAATGAAAATTTAATTTAACTCCATACATGGGTCAATTGTACCAATAATATATTGGATAATAAAACTCATTGAATATGTATCATTAATCATAATTTAATAACTATTTGCAGTATTACCCCGTTACAATCAGTATTTATTATTAGGAGCCAAAATTTCAATAAATCAGCTAACAAAAACAACACCTAAACTTCGAAAAAATAAAACATTCCTTGTCAACTTCTGCATAACGTAGTCATCTCTTTGGCTTAAACGTTTCTTCTGAGTAAATAATTAGCTTAATAGTAATGATATTTATACTTAAAATCAAGAATTGTTTATTTGTATGAGGGCACAATTGACCCCTGGTACAATTAACCCAAAAAAATTGTCATTGAAAAAACTATTCAGATCTGCAGTTATGGCAAATATAATCAGCTTCTTGTGGTGTAGTTTTTTGTTAGGCCGGCTGGCACTATATGATTCCATACACATAATACAATACCACTCTTCTTTTTCTTCTTCACAGTTCCCAGGGTCATTTTCTTTAGTTTTCTTTATTGGCGTATTTGGTTTGCTTTCTTTGCCTTTATCCATTACAAAGCTCCCGAGATCCTTTTAAACTTATTTGGCTCTCTTTGGCTTATTTCTTCCGCTTATTATCGTATACTTTCCTTAATAGTAAACACAATATTAATTTAACTAGGTTTAGTTTATTCTATTGTTTAGGTTGCTACAATTGGCCCCACCGACGCTGGTACAATTGTTCCCAGTAGGTAGTTCTGAGAACTCATTCGAGAATTCCGAAATATTCCCAGCAAATATTGTTAAACTCATCACTGTCGTAAAGTTTAGGGCTTTAATAAACTAGTAAAAACCATAGTTTGATAGAAAATCTCATTTTATACAAGTAATAGGCTAATACACTTGACAAGAATACTTAGGCAAAAATCGAAAATCCTCTGTGCATACGTCCGTTTCAAAGCGCGAGCGCCGCCGACTGGTGAGCGGATAGGGACGCAAGGAGCGCGTGCCCTGATGCTACTTACACATGCAAATATTGTTTATGTGTGGAAATATCGCCAATGGTACTATTGACCCGTGGTACAATGGTCCCCGGTCTACCCTTTATATTTTTGTAATATTTTTAATACATATTCTGTATTATAATTAATCTTTTTTTTACGTTCTTAATATACTTGCAATATTCTACTTAGGTCTACTGGTAAGTTTTTTTTTCTGGTGCTATGATTGTTTTGCTGTTGCTTTTATGTTTACATGTATATTATACACAATATTCTGACATCATAATTTGCTTAAGCTTACTTGTTTCTAAGTATAATAAATTAATAATAAATAAATATTCGTGGACAAATTCACACAGCGCCATCTAGTCCCAAACTAAGCAAAGCTTGTTCTATGGATCTAGATAACTGATATACTACTTAAATACTTTTTAAATACATACTTATTATACATAGAACACACATACAGTACTACATCGCAGAAGACTGCGGCAGCAGAACTCAACAAAGGCTGTCCTAATTTCTTTCCGAGTTATTAAATTTTTAAGGTTTGATATCAAGATTTCTTCATCAAACCTCATTTCGAAGTCATATTTTCGTTTGGCATATTTAGGACAGTCTGTGCGTTAAGTGCATTAAGTGCGTTACGCTCTCCTCGGCTGCCGGGTCGCAGACGCAACATGGTATATCTTTACGCTTAAATCTATATAGATAAGCTGAGAAACCACCGTATCCCGTGAATATTTGTGTTAGTATATAATTTAGTTTTATTGTTTTATATTCATTCTATTGTTAACGGACCGGATTAAAACGGCTAGTATGACGCAGGCTTTATAGAGTAAATACTTGGTATAGTTATTTTCATACCGTATTTTAGGGTGACGATAAAATATCTTTTAGTGATGTACTTTTTCGACTGATAAAGTAAAAACCGTCAATTTTATAGTCTATGGATTTTGTTTCTCTTTCACACTTCAGCAATCCGCTATTATCTTGACTCTTTCTACACATGCAAAGTAAGATGAATATGATCATAGATGGCGCTGTAGCCAAATATTGCGTAAAAAGAAAGGAAGAAAAATCGAAACTTGATAGAGTCGAGTTTGAGCCTTCGCATTGACGAAAACGGTTTTCTGCCTCGGGTCTTGTGTGCTGTGTGTTTGAAAAGTGTGTGTTATTTATTCAAAAGTGTACCTTTTCGTGTGATTTTACGTTCTGTAAGTATAAAAATATGTTTGTAAAGCTTATTCAATTTGTTACGGAACATTTTACAAATTCAGTGAGTGTCTGTCTACTCGTATTTTTATTGTGTTCAATATGGCCGTTCTAATGGACTTGGATTTTAGCAATATTTTTCTACGAATTTTTGTAATGCTTGTTAGGAAATTAGGAAAAACGCATATAGACTTGATGAAGATGGATCAAAGTTGTTCAGCAGACGTCGTTGATGTGGCAAATCAAATGACAACTTACCCATTGGTTTTGACATTTGATTACTGAGTCATAATGTTAGAATCCTTGGCTCCTTGCACTCTTTTTCTAATTTTTGCAGCTATTTCCCTAAACCTTGATACTGGAATTTACAAATGTATGTCTTCTTACTTATATTTTGAATCTAAACTGTTTGTCAGCCCTTATTTTTTATCGAGTTATATCATGACAAAGCTTGTTTTTTGCTTAGTGGAATAGTAGTGGTGAGAGGCATTATTTGTATACTTACTCTTGATATTGAGGAGCGTCGGTGGCCAAGTGGTTAAGGTATCCGACTCGTAAGTGAGAGGTACTAGGTTCAAACGACCACTGTGACCAATGACTCTTTTCTGAGTTATTTACATTAGTTGAACGCTTACCAATACTCTTACGGTGAGGGAAAAGATTGTGATTTAAGCGGCACATCCAGGCAACTGGTTGTGTAACCATGTTCCAATCTTATCAGGTTCCCCTGGTAGCAGATTGATGGCAGCCACTCCACTGTAATTATCTGATCTGCTAAAACCTTGATTATGGTCAATTCAGACCCTGGGCCCTCGTATGTGAGAGCACAACTGGGACATTAATGCCAAGATTATGATGATGATGATGACTTGCTTTAATTTTAAACTATTTGTTACTGACGAAATGAAAATTATGTTTTTATTTGTAGACTAATTACAACAGAGAAAAGATGTTTGTTTGTTTGTAATAGATAAAGTCCAAAACTACTTAACAAATTTTACAAATTCTTTTAGCTAAAGATAGCTATATTATCAGTGAGTAACATAGGCTTACTTTTTCCGAAATTCAATGTAGTTCATATGGGAATGAGTCCGCAATTAAGTAACTTGAGTTTTACACTGATGAATTCTCAGGCAAAAAACCTAGTATATGATATATATTTATAGGTAGATGCGCTAATCTAACCTCTATCCTATATGGCTTCATTTGCTAATGTTCCAAAACATTGATTTACACCCTTGGCCCTTGACAGCGAAGCCTTAAAATAATGGGTATCTCAAATTACATGTACACACATGTGGCCAAAACCATAGAGCTAACATGACAACTATGTGGTCCATCAAACCTGTAGAACAAAGAGTTGGTCTTGTTTATATTTTTTTGTACAGAATCTGACCAGATTGGATCATGGTTACTCATTCAGACGCCTGAATGTGCACATTTCTTATGATATTTTTTCTGAAGATTAGAGGTTACGAAAAGGTGCAATTAAAGAAAATTAGATAAATAGAGAAATGGCACCTGGGGGCTTTGGGTGGGTTTCGCCGCAAGTCCTTTTTCGCCCCCTTCGCTACACTCGAACATCCCTCACCCCTCCCTTCCTCATTAGAAAAAGGCATTGTTACATCAATACCTCGCACTCTGTATCTCTCATATGAGTCTGAACCACTTGTGGATTGACCACTAAAGCTCTTCATTCACTAGGTATATGGGTCAAAATCATGTGGAGAATTTGGTAATATAAATAAAATAAGCCTTTATTTGAAGCCACTTTAATAATGGGTACTGTTTTATTTTAAAAAATGAGCTAAGCTCGTTCCTTGTAAGTACGTTTGCCAGTCGACAAAGGCTTCCTCCTCCAACCTTTTCCATTCCAGTCTGTTTTCAGACACTCTGTTCCTGTTCTTCCAGTTATGTTTTGATGTTATCATGCCAGCGTTTATGTGGTCTACCTCTCTTTCTTTTGCCTTCTCTGGGGTATCACATTGTTACCAATTTGCTCCATTTTTCTGTTACTCTTATTGTGTGTGATGCCCATCAACATTTAAGTCTTCTAATTTTAATGTGTTGTCTTGTACTTTGGTCCTCTGCCTTATCTTGCTTTTTCCCATTCTGTCCGCTCGCCTCATGTTCAGCAACTTCCTTGGCAAATGTCTAATTTGTTTATGTTGAGACCATGTTTGGCTGCCATATGTTAAGACAGGTAATATGCAGGTGTTAAAGATCTTAGTTTGAGCCTTTATGTGGAGCTCCTTGTCTTTCATCACTTCTTTGAGGCCCCAATATCTTTTCCAACCATTTGTTCTCCTGTCCACTTCCTTATTTACGGTATCTGTTGGTGCTATGAGTTTTCCAGGATATACATATCCTTCTGTGTATAAGTGACGAATTTGGTATCCAGAGTATTATTTTTATCAAGTTAATGATATATTTTTAAAATATATTATGTTATCTTAATAATATAATTAATATGTAATTAAATTTTTGTTCATTGACTACTATGGTTGACATTATATTTTTGAATTTGTATTGCTTTAACGGTCAGAATTTGTGTTGCGACATGACCAATTGTAAAAATTAATTAAAGATTGTCAGTCAACCATAGTACAAGAACAATTCTTTTTCTAAAATCAGAGGTGAATTTTTTGTGTTATAAAACCTACTGCCCTACTCTGTTGTTGTTTGTTCTTGCATAATGGGTTCTACATACTGACCTTTCACACTACCTTGGCTTTTTGTCCTTTATGGAATTGCTTCTTATTAATTGCCATGAGAATGTCTATGTTTATTTCGACTTTTAATACCTTCACAGTTAATATCTAATACTAGGCATAGGATGCACATGTCAAACATAAAACATCCCTCATGGCCCTCATGACTCTTAGCATCTTTGCCGCTGAATGGATTGACCAATTTCGAAGGCTGTCTTAATTTAAGGTCCTCTTTATTAAAAGCCAGTTTAATCAAGATGGGTTTTTAGTTTGGGAAATATTTGAGAATATTGGCAGTGAAGTGTACCTCGAACATTTGATTTTTCATTTTTAATGCAGTACGACATAAATTCCTTTCTTGACTGACTTTGAGTCCAAATGCGGAAAATGCGTGCCTAGACCTGACTGAACCTGAATATAAAATCTACCAATATATAATTAGTTTTAAATTCTAAATTATATTCATTACATTTTTGTTATATATATTTTTACCTACAGCATTATAAAGTTATGAAGAATATACCCTAGCTAGCGTTCCTTATACATTTTAAAAGTTAAGAATTCTGTACATACCTGCAAATGGTATGCATATCAGCCACATGCCATGATGAAATATGTATTTAACTGTCCTAAAATTTATACTGTTGGTGTCTTAATAAATAAATAAATCTATCCCTTTGCTTGTACCCAGGTGTGATAATGGCAACGGCCTCGCCGTCGCCCGCGTGAATAGCCGAGACTCTTGCGCAGTGAACCCGCCGGGCCCGCCGCCTCAAGCGCCACCCGACCACGATGAAAATGGTGTTGTCACAACGGCAACGAGAGGAGCTGTGAGTACTATGCAGTGTTTTTAGGCCTGAAAGGTTATGGAAGGTAGCTTCGAATAGACTAGGGCGCGGTAGGTTGTCCTTCGTCGTCGAGTACAAGAAAAGTTCCACTTTTTAGCGAAAGTGTTTAGGAGACCCACAGAATGTTATGTTGGTCTGGACGTGCACAATATGGCACAAAACAATTTTTTTTACCCTAACTAACTTTTCGTAGCTCTTGTGTGGGTTCTACATATAACTAAAAAAAAACTGGTCTGTCTCACAACCTCTTGGCAGTTTGGGTTTTCAGCCACATCATAGTTACCAAAAAGAAATGTGACCTTTTTCATGTACTCTATGACGTAGGATAACCTACGGCGCCCTCACAGTGTAGAAAGTCAGATACAGTGAAAAAAAAACTTTATCCAAATTGAATGTGACTGAATGATTCAATATCACTGAGACTTGAGTGTTCTTCATAGTGGAGGGGTTTGTCGTAACCTCGTCGACGTTTAGCAGGCAGGTTTTTTTTTATATATCAGACTAGCCCGGCATTTGACCGCTATCTCACCTGGTGCTAAGTGACGATGCGGCCAAAGATGGAATATGCCTGTCTAGGATCAACCTTTTCACTCTACCCTTGAAAACGTCTAAATTATGCTGTCACAACGACAATGGAGAAAATCATGGAGATTACAATTACAAAACACTGCTGCCCGTTTTCTGGTCCACGGAGGTCCCAGGTCGCTTTATTTTGTATGACACCCATGGTAGAGGTCGGTGCTTTATTCTACTCTACCGGAGCTGGACACCACACGGCCGATGATAGCCTCTATTTACTTGCTACAATCCATTAATATACTTGATTAATACTCTATGTTCGATATCAACGTAACAACTAAATTTCATTAAACAAGTCACACTAGAAGTGGTTTTATTGTGTATTTTAATGCTTAATTATATTGATATGGTGTTCAGTCTCCGTTATGGTCTATTACCTGCGTATTGAAAGCATATTTTCCATTAAGTTTTCAGTATAATGACATCCTTTTTTTTTCATTGCTGGTTTGTTCGGCGACTGTTTGTGATTTTTTTGTTTCTAACTTAAGTTTTGTCAACGCCCAAACATTGCTATTGAGTTCGCCTCTAGTGACTATGACGGCCACTCCAAGACCACGATGTTTCCTTCCGCTTTCCAAGCGATACCTAGACGAGTTCGGCGTCTGGGGTCATTGACTTGTTACAAAATTCGTTTTTCATTTTGACTTGAGTTCAACCAATTAGTGACAAAGGATTTTCATGGATTTTGGTCTTAGCAACCGTCCTCATAGCCTCCGTAGAACAACATGAAATTTCCAATACCTCTTTTGGAAACGCTCCCTCAAAGATGCACCTTAACTGGGTGTTTCACTGTCCAAACAAACAATTTGAAATCATCTCTAGACCAAGCACGAGATATTATATCGATGCCCAAAACCAAACTTTGCGAAGAATAATATGCGGCCCCAGTCATGCTTTGTTTTGTTGATCTCACGGCAGTCTGCATCGTTGTACCTACTAACCATTATGCTGGGAAAATGATCTGTCAGCGGCTTTAACCAAATTAATAGTCATGAAGCATTTTAGCTATAGAATTACTTAACTTAATCCGGTGCAATAGGTACATTACCTACCTCTGCCTACCTCACCTGTGGGACAGAGGCGTGAGTCCCGTCACGTTTTTATAAATAGACTACAGCTATCGTCTATAAATAATGCACATCGGCTAGTTTCGGCTTCGTATTTACTCGCACGCGTGCGACAGAGACAACGCTCGAACCATCCGATGCGCATTATTTACGGCCAAAACCTATTTAATGTTAGAAATCTTTGAAATTATGGTACATACTTAAATAACAAGGAAACATCGTAAGACTTGGATAGAGTTTTTATTTTACTGTCAAGTGTTTCAATAATCTTTTTAATGTTTTCTAATTATATTTAATATTCCACGGTAAATGCCGTTGGTGGAAGTGGTCGTTTATAAATAAAATAGCCACACATTACTTTAAAACGTTCCATAAGCATTATAGAGCTTCCTACTATCGGGGGAAAGGAGTTCCTAATGATATTTTTATGTAATACGTCAGACAAACAGGCAAGCGGGTCACCTGATGGAAAGTGGTCACCGCCGCCTATGGACATCAGCAACACCAGGGGAGTTACCAATGCGTTGCCCGTCTCTGAAGATATTTCTAATATTCTTCATCATAGACTTTCATGGGCCATCGAAAACAATAATTTAGTTTACAATTACGTTTTTGTTATTTTTATGTACTCGCCTTGAAATTGCATGAAAGTTATCATCGGAAATCACACATTATTGGCACAATTGCTCAACTTACTTGTGGATATTTTAGTTCCTGTTCAGTTTGTGAAAAGGCGACACACTGATGTACGGATTGAGGCCGATTACGATGTTTCAGAATTCGTAAATGCATATTTTATATGAAGGAAGTATTAGGTAGTAGAATACTCGAAATAAAAATGTTCCCTGTCTCAGCTCGGCAGCCGTCTCGTCGTTGCTAAATAATCCTATCAAGTTTTCAATTAAGAAACGGCATTGTCTTGAAAAGGTTCGGTTGCGTTTTTGGAACAAATGAATTGAGTTTCAATGAATTCGGTCAAGCAAATAGTTTCGGCGCCACAAGGTCGTACACCTAACGCAATTCTGCCAACATTTTATCGAGATATTAGGACTCCAATGTGGCGACAATATCCAGTTCTCTACGCTGAATCTATTTCATTCCTAAACCAATTTTTATTTTATCTTTCTGGCAACATTATTGTTCGACATGCTTTAGTTATAGACTTCAGTTGCAATATCGTGACGTCTAAACAGTTATTAACGCCAATGATAATACAAACGGTCTCAGAATTGGAAATTGTGTTTAATTCGATTTGATCTAGAGCTCGTTACCGCTTTGGATGAATCTACCTACGTCCGATTTAGAGCAAATCCGATACGGAAAATTAGCCTAGAGCTAATTGGATGAGTTCCCCAGAACTAAACGTGGCAGATATGTTTGTTTTGCGGTCTCGGAAGCGGCAGCTCGGGTCGCGGGTTGCCGTGTTGAACGCGACCTTTGAAAGTAACAGTGTTCTCGTTGCGGCGGGGCTTTGACCCGGCTCCACCAATCACATCGAGCACCCGAGCCCGACTTTCATCGTGAACCCAGAAATGCCATCATCATTATGTTTCTTGATGTGCGAACGCGAGCTATGATCAGCCTCCACTGACACTAATTGCGGACACTGTTACGATGCAGGTAGCACTGTTCAAACAAAACGTATACAGCAGTTTGTTTGATATGTGTTGTAGGTATCTACGTGCGCAAAACGTGAATGAATCCTTTATAGCTAGGCAGGTAGCGTACCTACTTGGTACCTACTATATAATGTCATGTCTTAAGCCTAGGTTTGTGAATGGAAATGTTGTAATTGTTCCGAGATTGTTGTATTACCCATCACTTACTATAGTCTGTTATCCATGGTAGGGCTCTGTCACGCTGTTTGGAGACTCCATTTGCATGGGTGCCACTGCCTGATTTGCTTCTGTGGTCGAGCGATAATGCTCACAAACACACAATACCTATTGTGCCAGTGCCCTCATAGCAATTTTTTTTTACAAACAGTGATAAACGAGTAGACAGCTACAGCAGTACGATGGAAAGGCCAATGCAAAGGTTTAAGGCGTATGCACCAATTGTAGACTCGTGCTCTTTGTCTTATTGCTCTTTGTCTTGTAAATTGCGAACTAGTTGATTCTGGCTCATTATGCAATCGTTCGTCGTATCGAAGTTTAAGTCTGCGTACAAATGCCTTTGAATCGAGCGACTTGACCTAAACCACCATGGCATTCCTTCGTACCCTTTAGACTGGCCTCTCCAAGTGAAAGGAGAACCACGAACAATAATAGATTCCACGATCAGAACAAAGATGTGGCCGTACCATTCATTCACACGGCATTTTGTCGGACAAGTGCATTCTTTAGGTTTAGCCTGTCCGACCGAATTAAAGACACCGACCTTACATAAGCTAGTTAGAAACCGCTATTATACTCTAAATATTATTACGTTGAATGCTCCGCCTGAATGACAACAGAGCCCTGATACGTAAGAGCGGTGGTTGCGTCATGTAGGTGAACTATATAGCGTCGTTGCATGCATTTTGTCCTAGATAATTTCTGGTGACATTGCCGGCTACACGTAGACGTACACGCCGGTAGCGTTAGCGTGTAGCGAGTACGAGCTGTCTCTCTGACCAGCCAAAATCTCGCTCGAGTTAACAACGAACGGGGTCATCGAATTCGCTATTCGATCAAAACCGACCGCAAATGGCGCAAATTAAAACTCAACCACATTTGCGGTAATGGGAACTCTTCATTTGTATCATCTGATAGAGAGATATTAAACGAGCTCTGAGAACTTGCTTACGCAACTACATCCATATTAATCGTAGCAGCTTAAGTAGATTGTTCAATTTTGTAAATTACATGGCTAATGCATTTCGGAACTTTTAATTGTGTAGCAGGCATCCGAGTGTTTGTTTTATCAAAATATTAATTCCCACAATTACATTGCGCTATCTTGATTAACTTTAGACTTTAGTTGATATAAAAAGGATACGTACGAAAGATAAAAATTGCGATGATAGATAATTTAGTGACGCATCAAGTCTTGTAGGTTACATTCTACGCTATTGACTTTAAAATACTTTAATTTTCCATCATTCTATAATTTTATCAAATAAAAAACGTATAAGGTCAAAGAACTTTAAAAGAGAAAATTAATTCTATAATTTTATTTATTTTCTTTACTCAATCCTAAATTTAAGGCCGATTTTAGATTTATAAGTATCTATATTATAATGCGGAAATTGGGTAGTAAGTGGCTTTGAGAATTGATAAGTGTTATCAGAACTTAACCTTTAGATATAACTATAATTTACGTGCTCTTACTGCACTACACTACACACCACCTTTTATGCTGCCCTTTGTGCCCAGACACCTGCACAACGAAATACCTCTACGAAGCCATTAAAAATGCAGTGTGCGTGGCCAAATTTTGGGCGTCTATAATATTATGTCTTTTGCCGTCTACTCGCTAAGAAGTAGAAGACTGTGATTATCATAAGTATCTTTCACAACTTTCATAAAATAACGTTATGCAGGTGCCTGTTTATTTACCTTGCTCCGTCGACATAAACGAGTGGAAAGCAGCTGCCCTGTATTTATGACTATTGCCCCATCCATTTCAAAGTATAAAGCTTGGTGCTTATTTATCCTGGAAATAGACACTCGGAAGAATATCGCGTTATTTTAGTTTAACATTTCCAAAAAGTCGTGCAATTATCAACGATTACGGTGTCAGTAATTCCAGCGAGCAATTTCATCAGCTGCTCGGCAGTTTAGTAAGAGTGAAAGTCCCCGACAAATGGGTTCGCATATTGCTCCAGGTGTAATATACTTATTCAAATTACCTGCGCTAGATAATGATCTGTTTGGGCGTCTGCGCCGGGCCCCGAGACCTCCCGTAGCTTCGATGAACCAGGTCGTTTCAAGACTTGTATATTAAACGCCCAAACGTAGAAAAAAAACTATTGCAGCACAGTTTATTACCATAATCGATCAAGATCATAATCTCATTACGTAACCTAACATTATAGAAAGTGTGTGTATGTTTTGGCACAGTTTGGGCTTGCCCACTGAACTTTGCAAGTTCGGAATGTGGTCTAGTTTATAAATACCCAGATATTCTCGATAGTTTCGTCAGGTGCGTTCTAAAAATAAATCGCTTGTTGTAACGACTTCACCGGGAGCCTTGAATGTAATACATCCATTTCGTGGGGAGCTCTATCTGTCTTACCGTCTGCTTCGTATTAAGCGCTCAATGTATTACGCAGACACGAATATGATTCATCATTCAGATATACAACACTTGTCATAAAGATAAAGCTGCATCAATGTCAACCTGTTCTTTACTGGCCCATAGTATTGTTCGCAACCGAAGGTCGATCATGTGTTTTGAAATTTAGCTTCGGTTTGATGACCTGTTACGGTTTCGCCATTACTCTCTGTTCTTGTCTTACTTATCCGTGTCTTACTTATCTATACATAGTATAAAACAAAGTCGCTTCCCGCCGTCTGTCTGTCTGTATGTATGTACGCAACGTATTTTAATGCGGTTTTCAGAAATAGAGTGATTCGATGTACGTTTATAGGGTTGGACAATACGCTAGCGCGCCGGCTAATATAATTAATTTACCTAGATCCTAGTCTTCTTAATCTGAAACATGATCTATGCGTGATTTTTTACTGTGAGGAGTGAACAGTATCTACCTACAATTTTGACAACCACATATTTTGTAAATATTCTAATAGTCTACAACTACACTCGCTCGTCTACTCCCACGTTTGTTAGTCGGGTACCGTAGCAAGCATTGCGCGGTTAATAACAAGGAATGAGGCATGTGAGCCATTGTGAGGTCCAGACCCCGTTGCGCCGAGTGCGGAATGCAGTCGTGGCCGCCGCCAGTCATTTTGCTGCATGCCGACCGCGCCAGCTTGCGCACTCTTCGCTGCATACGCAGAGTCAACGCTTTGTCGAGAAGATATCTCGCAACATATCTATGTGTTGCGGTATAACGTAGCTCTGAATAAGTTGCCCTTTGAACTGATTTATGTCAATAATCTTCAAACAAGCATGGGGATGAACACACTGATCATGAGTTATATATGGGCGACTAAAGGCTAGGTTCCACGGTCCGTGATTCTGTGGATTCTCACGGCGGACGACCACGGACGGCCACGGACGGAGTGCCACAAATTTGTCTAACCCGGTGGCCAAAACTGGACTTATGGTCGCCATTTTGAAATGTCACTTTGTTGTCAAAAACGGCGCCGTCACCGGTTCAGATATAAGTTTCTGACATGTGTGCGCTACCACGGACGACACCGTTTTCACGGTGCGTCGGAGACGGGCGGGTCCGCGTCCGTTCGCAAAACCACGCACCGTCGAAATTTTAAATTTTCATTGTCTTTGATTGGTTAATATTTAAATTAGGATCAAACTTATTTTGTATGCAGCGCGCTCGGCAGATACTCCTCTTAAAATATTCCATATGCATAGGTCATGTTATTGACAGATTCGTTTGACACGAGACTAATTATGCGATACGTTCACCGGGCCACGTTGCCGGGATTAAAGCCTCCGGTCACGAATGTAATCGAATTACCATACTGGAAACTTCCTCGTTCAGCTAAAGCTGGCGTGTCGCACACTTTATTGATTGCTTTCGCGTTCCATCGCCGACATGGCGCCCAACCTGATACTGCGACACTGTAACATACATTTATAAATAGTTATAATGTACGGAAAGTCTTTGACCTTTCACCCTCTGTAATATGGAGTTAACGATGTTTTCCCCTATATCCCGTGTCGGCTTTCCCAATTTTCATTTAGCTACAACTCCCCTTTATTAGCCATTTGCCAGCACGAGCGACGTCAACAGTCACGGCAATTCGTTTGCGCTCGGGGTAACTTTGTAGGTTTTCAGAAAACTACGTACCTACTTTCATAATGGAGATGTGTTACGCTTTTATGCCTCAAAGCTTTAAAGGACCCTTTTAGCGTGGGCGGCATTATAAAGTTCTAGAACTTTGCTTTTAGTCCGTGTGCCTAAGTAGCAAGTGATATCGTACACAAGAATTTCACCCAGACGTCATTGCTATTCTCCTCGAGCCCCAAGGATAACATTTGCTTATTATTTTGCCGGGGCTAACCTCTGGGGATGTCGATTGAATTGGCCGGGCGGTAAGGGATTCGCAGTGACGCAGCCGGGCCGTGACGTAGCCGTGGCAGCCAGCCGGCGCCTCGGCGGCGATCGATACCGCTCGCGTGGGCGCACCACCCCGCACCACCCGACATTCAACCCTCTATTTCCAAGTCTTAAGAGGCAATTTTGTTTGACGACAGCTAATATTTATTAACAAGAAATCTACGACTTAAATCCAAGCGCTGAAGGTTAGGTCAGATTTTTTATCTTTCTACAATGTGGAAAGTACCGTTTACCATCAGGTGGCATGGCTGCTCGTTTGTCACTGACTAGTTTAAATCATGGTTGAAAAGAAGAATCCTATTTAATGATGATTTTTAAATTTATTGTTTCATTTCAATATACACTAGTGGACCCGGCGCGACTTCGTTCGCGTAGCGTTCTAACCCTACACCACCCTACCCCTAGTTCTACCCTACCCTACACCTCCTAGTGGACCCGGCGCGACTTCGTTCGCGTAGCGTACTAACCCTACACCACCCTCCCCCTAGTTAAAAGGATAAATAGTATCCTATGTCCGTCTTCTGGTTCTAAGCTACCTCCCCACTAATTCGGCTCATCCGTTCTTGAGCTATAAAAAGTGTAACAAAAATAGTGTAACTAACACGATTGTCTTATATATATATAGATTTTAACTATATTTTTGCGTAAAACGGAATAGTTAAGCATGTGTTTGGGGCGATAGCTTCTTCAGCTGCTGTGGAAAGAAAGAGTGTTTTCCACGTTTAGAATTTGGTACATAGTAAACTAAGAAACTCATTGAATATGTTTTATCAAGACAATTTATCAGGACAATAAATATCTCTTTCAATCGTCAAAAAGTAGGAATGTAGTAAAAAAACACACAGTGACATGTGAATTTTCCACACCACAGTTGAAAAATTGTAGTCTGAGGGAACCAAGCGTAGAGATAATGGCGTCCTGCCAAAAAAAATCCTGCAGTTATTGAAGGAAGACGATCATTTTATGCTGTGGATGATTAATAACGGGTGTTAACTGTTAATGATGATGACGTAAGATATTTACTACAATGTTTTATAGACGTTATTAATCGCGTAACGACTGAAAGCTGATATTCTAGCTCTAATGAAATGTGCCACGTAAGATATACACAGTTGCATACGTATCTGGAAACGAAACATTATAAATTGTCAAGTTAATTTTATCGGCGTGCATCCACATTTGGATTATTGCCAACGTCTGGCCCACCTTCGTTCGTATACCGTTGGTCGTCGTGAAGAAACGTCTTGTAAAGACCGTAATCCCGTTTACGCAAGTCCTACGGAAATGAACAGTGGCATGACGGTTATTTCAAGTCACGTGTGGGCATGCAAATTTGGTATTACGTGCTTTCCATACAGACAAGGCCGTAATTGCGTTTGAGAGTTTTCGACAGGGTTCGTCCGGGCTACAATGCATGTAATACGTCTATCTATTAACCCAGTATTAACCGTTGAATGCATAATTATCTGGTGCCGTTATCGGTAACTTTTCTAGGTATTCTCTCAGGTATTATGTAGCACTACTAGCAATTGTTTGACTTCGTTTATTAGTATGGGAAATGTGAGCACCGACGGCTAGACAAACAGCGCCAATGGGATGAATCGACTCGATATTCTAAATCTCCTAAATTACTTGAAACTGGAGGAAATATCGTTACGATACGGGACGATACATCGTATTTTTTTTTGCTTTTTTAACTGAAAGAACTTTCAAATAGTACTAAAATTGGATTTTCCTTGATATACCTATATAATGTTTTTTGTTTCTTTGGGCCACTTATCCCGGGCCAGGTTAACGCCTGTTGACGTCTGTGAGACGACGATCATATGCCGATGATGATGCGACTCCAATCATTTCTTATAGCGTTTCCGATTCTAGTGTCGGTAAATGCCATCGGCTATATAAATACACTCGACTCGTTAACTATAAGTGCGACTCGTTATCGACTATCGGCTCGCGAGTGGCATGACGCATGCTTCACTTCGCGTACTAGTGTTTCCGCCGAGACACGCTGTTCCTCGGTACGCCTCTTCCTCCTCCCCCATTTGGACATGTTTCCGAGTCAAGGCTGGCCTCTTGTTGAAATAACTACTTGCACTGACATGACCATATATTTATCTCGTAATATATGTAGTATATACAAACCATACCTACTACCGGTCGGTATTCATTTGAAATAAAGAAAGAAAGAACATTTGTTGACACAAAAAATAACGCCACGACTTTGAAAAAGACACATGAAAAAAAACAATGAAAACGACATAAAAAGAATACTATTATTGCATCATAAAATACACAGATTTATATAGCTACTTGATTATTTATTTCTTGTGTAGTGTAATTTATTAATTGTCGTGTGGCATAGGGACGTACTGTAGCAAAAGGAAACGAGTCAAACTCTATAATATTACACATTGTCATTGTTGATAATTCATCCTGCTGCCGCCCAATCCTGATACAACTGTCGAATTCATCTGTCTTGCAATCTTATCGTAACATTGTTTCTGTGCAATGTATCCGTCTCAGCGAACACTGTATCACGTATTTGAATTGCTAATCGGCATTTATTGTCACGTAATATCGATGTTAATGGATAGAACATGTAAATTCGGCTATGGATGTTTCGTTATCTGCGTATTACTTCTAGCTATAACAAGTTCCGACTATATTTGTATACTAACTAGTATGTAAAGTAATTCATTCAGGAACTGCTGTGTAATCTTATCAGCCACTACAAGTTTGACGTAGTAAAGGCGGCGAATTCGTTTACTTCCTTGTCGCTGATACGCAAAGTAAATGCTCGAATTGTCCCTACTCCCTAGTTGCAATGGTAGGCATTGCATTGCGACGGAAATGTAGCGTGAAAGTTATTTTCTCAGGCGAGGCCCGATTGGACCGCGTCTACGCACGGAACCACTTTCGCTGTGCCCCAACATCGCTACCGAACTCGAATATTGTCCAATGCCTAGAATAATGGCGGTCACAACAATAGAACTCATTGCGCCTCCAATCATCGACCAATCAAGCCTCATTGTCGGGGATAGACGTATCTAAACACGTAATGAGATTCGACAAAGAGATTTCTTTTCAAATGCACCACGAACTGGACATAATAAAGCGTGCTTGTGGCTGGTTGACAGCGACGGAAACCGTATACGGTGGAGAGCTCAGCGAGTGTGATGTAATCGGAATTGGCCATCGTACCGTGGCTGTAGCTTAGCCAGCCACACATGCGGTCAAGGTCTCTACTTAAATTACAGTCACGCCTAATGTTTTGTTATAATTATGTTACTTTGTTACGTATAAAATGTGTCAGCCGCTAAATCTCTTCACTTGTGCGAGGTGTTTGCACAGATCGCTCCCACGCGGACAATGGGGAGACCGCGAAGCTGATTGTCTGTTCGATTCAGTTTCTCCACACCCCGACAGCGGCGCCCGGCGCCCGGCTTGTATTGTAATAACCAAGAAATTGGTTCCGGCCGCCGTATCACGTGCAGATCGTGGACGTAACCACTTCGCTCCGCTCTGCCTCGATCCGAAAAACGAAAAGGCATACAGTTTCACCGAATTCCTTACGCGGCGGCGAACGTTGACTCCGTAACTCCAGTCGGGTGACTTTTCTACTTTTAGCTCCCCTGGATTATCTGTTACGTAAAGTTAATCAAATTAGACAGTTTATATCGGCTTGTTGAGTCACCGATGGCAAGTGTCACCTGAGAAGTCGTATGACATAAGCTGAAGGCTCGCAAAACACTTAAAGCTCTTACCGGCACTTATGTATGCTAATGTGTTCGAGATTGTACCACTTGACCCGAAAAACATTGAATAACACGTCTCTACCTACACCCGTGTTCTTGTTTCGAATATAATTTTCGACGAACAGCTATTATGAATTTGTTTATATTAGCATATTTAGATGAATGCACGTATGACTTTCGTATTTTAACCACCCATACTATCAGTCGGAAATATTGTTTTATTCTGTTACTTACTACTTTACTCGAATTTAGACAAGGGAATATTCCTTGCGGCAGAAGTTTGATAGCGGCGTCAGAATCTAACGTTTGATTTTGTATGTGGGCGACTTAACATTAAAACTAATATAAAAGCCTATAAAACCGATTAATATGTAAAGTGTTTACGTATGGACTAAAAAATAATTTTCGGCTTCTAATAAAATGATGATACGGAGCCCCACGAGCAACAACTCGGAGCAATTTAGACTCGCTCATCATGAAATCAGACTCCACCGTCCTAACTTCACCGAATTATCGGGGATTGTGGTAAAATTGGGGCGCTGAGTTGGTAATTTGAAGCTTGTTTCTTATAATATTTTATATTCGTGTCAAAACTAATTTTGAGGGCAACTTAGACATAATAGAATAAGAATCGCGAATTAAACATGTCGTGTTTATTGCAACCCGTTAGTGAAATAGTCCATAGCAAATTGTTGGAGATTAGTCGTCGATTCCTAAGGATCTGTTTTTAGACTCTGGGCAGAGACCGAACTCACTGATGTTTACCCTCAGGCGGGCCTTATGTTTATTGGATTAGGCAGGCTGTGATTCAAAAACTATATTCAGGTGTACAGTCTTAATATGGTGGTTGATGAATGAATGGCGTGAGTGCTCCATTTGATAGATTATACGGATCAAAGATAAGTGCTGTAGTCAGCACAACATGAATGGGTGGGTACTATCCTTTGGGTCCAACCTTCGAACGACTAATTTAATTACTTGCAGCAGTAGATATGGCTTTTTATGTTAATTTCTGTGAAAGAAAGTAAAATTTAATACATGTGATTGATTTCTATTGAAAAAATCCATGTCATTCAAAAATCATAATTTAATCGTGCCCACCCTGTAATGAAGCTACTAATTATATACTAATTCGTGTTTACTAACCTCCATAAATTACGCTTACAATGTCATTTGGACTCGTAGAAAGCTGAAAGTGGCGGGAGTATTTATACCAGACAAAGATTCCGCCCACATCCAGTGGTTGTTACTTTAGTGCCTAAAGTCTGAGTTAGTTGTTGCAAAGTACAACGGACTAACCAAGTAACTGCTATAATTTCACTTAGAAAGTTGTTGTGGACAGTAAAGACAATCCTTTGCTTGTCGCCTCATATATTAACATGGCCGTAGGGCGTTTGCTCCAATCGTTTTGGTACCCACGTCGTTTATTTATTTGTTTCTTTACTCTATCGATCGAGACAAGACACAAAATTATCAAAGAATATACGCTTCAATATTTTGTGTGCACTTAGCCCTTTCCGCCACTGGGAAACGCGATCCGGGCGAGCGCTTCAACCTTATGTTGTGGATCTTTCAGCTGGATAGCACGAGTCGCTTTAGTTCAACCTTTATAGTGCGTACGGCTAAGGAATGGAACGCGTTGCTTGCGAGTGTCTTCCCTGATCATTATAATCTAGACGCCTTCGAAGCTGGAGTGAATAGGCTGGTCCTAGATAGGCATACTCCATCATCGGCCGCATCGGCACTTACTTGAGATGGCGGTCAAATGACTGGTTAGTATAAAAAAAGTGCATTGAACAAGTTTAAATAAACCGCTTACTTATTGGTTGGACTTATGTAAACTTTGATAATACTTACAGTAAACCAACTTAAGTTGAAAAGATAATTCAGTTCGTAGCTTACTGTTATATATACTTATTAGACGTTCTCTATCAAGGGCAATTATTATCACTGGTAACAGACCACGACAATAATGATGCAACTTTACAATATTTTTAGCAATGATTCATAATATTCGTTTAATGTTATCCCACATGCAAAAGTACACATGGAACTTTATTTATTTTAGTCAATGGCCTTTACATGGTTGTTACCAAACCAGTATGGTTCAAGTAGTCGACGAGTTGGTAGATGACCTCATAGGTGACGCGGAGACAAAAATGTGTCACGTGAGACGAAGTTCGTTACGTACGTTACGAATGCGTTGAGCGAGACGGGTTGGAACTCTGATAAATGGGATTACCGTTAGACGCATTCTCGACAATCTAAATTGACCCAATTAAAAAGCCAACCGACTAAACTACGTATTTAAGCAGCCAACTTTACGTAGCTACATAATTATTTTCCGTTTGATATTAGGTTTTGTTTTCCATTAAGACGAAAAACGTGATGCCTGTTTCTAAATATTCCCGGATATGGTGTTGCAACTACGCAGTTTGTTCGCCGAGGGGCGAGTTGAGCTCGCAAGTGACGTGACATAACTTAAACATAGCTCGTTCGAAGTATATTTCATGTCGAGCGAACAGCTATACCAGTCAGTGTCGCTAAGTCTCGCGATTTTCCGGGAGATCTCCCGTTTTTTGTAAATGTCTCCCGATGTCCCGGATCCACACTTAAAACTCGTGATTTTAAATAATACCATGGCTTGAAAAAACCCCGTGGAACGAAGCACTATGATATTAATATAAAATTAATACAAAATTTAAATTCAATACAAAGTAAAATGCATTAATTTTGTAAATTGCGTAGCCTAAAATATTTTTTGTGATTATTATTATTATTTATTGATCAAAACAATACAGTAACATTTTGTAACCTTCCGTACCTATCACTCAACCTTGATAGGTTTGTCTGGAGGGAGTTCGGCTTCTAAATTTATTGACTAAAATAATAAAAATTAGTTCACTGTTCAAGTATTTCCTTAGATCCCGGTCTTGAATAGCTTACAAGAACAATATTTTCTTTCAAATAATTGAAGCATCACACGCTCTCCGATGTCCGTTTCACCGTACCTACTCGCAAAAATGTTTGTTGCGCAAATTTCGTGGTCAAATTCGCGACGCGAGCAAATGTTTGTGCAACAGAAATGCTCATGGAATGAAATTACATCCATACACAAGTATTAATGGTTAATACAGCATGATGAAATTCATTTAGCCATGATCATATCAATTCAGCATGTTAAAAAATCTTAGGTACAAAAGAAGTTAAAAATATAGGTTTTGAGACGCGATATTTCGACGCTTTTATTTTTTATTAGAATTTTTTAAGAATTTAAGCCGAGCACCTATTTCTATTTATACTCTCTAGAAATGCATGTTTTTCTCCCTATTACGCCCGTCTCATTGTCGATCGTTTGCCGCTTAGAAGTGGAACGGAGTAATTTGCATCGGGACACGGCGTCGCTAGGCAATTCTCTCGTAGATTGGGGGCATAGTTTAGTAATTACGGATACACTGGCGGCGGACAAGGGCGGCTTATCGAATTGGCACAAGACCCCGTCTGCCACGACGTAATGTAGCATACCCAGTTCCGTGCATGAATTAGTCGATACGCGGTTGTACGCAAGGCACATTTTATGCGGCTTGTCCTTGTCGGAACTATGCTTTTTATGATTATCACGCGCCAATATGTTTCTCATTAGTACGTTTTTGCATTTATAAACGAGGCTCGGTAAGACGTCATATACGGAGTAAAATACAAATTAGTTTATTGAAAAAATCTAATTAAGTACGTACACGTTACACGTTCCCAGTACATCAAACAGGCTTACAGATAGATGGAAAGGTTATTATGGCCTCCACACTAGGGCAAGCCTGTAACGTGGGGCCAGATTGCACCCGAGGATTAATCTGTGCTTAGGAAATTTGTGGGTTACAATAAAAAATGAAAGTAAAAAATAAATGAACAAATAGAACTAAGTACTTAGAAAAATATTTTCGTGTGTGAGTGTGTGTGTGAACACTACAAATGTCTGCGCCACTAGATACTTTACTAGCTTTACAAATTATGTTGTTGGTGAAAATATCTAAAATTCCAATTTAATGTTGACACAAATATGTGGCTGCTTAGGAATGAGGAAAGAAGCGTCAAAGTTAATACAGATGGTTCAGGTGACCCTGTTTCATTCAGTCGATACTAGTATGGAATTCGTTCGTCGACCTCACACTTTTAGATGGTTTGTAAAATAATACAATAGGTACAGGTAGTAGGTAAACAATATGATGTTGAATAATGTTGAATGTATGTTTGATCATGAGGACTGTATCAAATTGAAAGCTACTCAGTTGTGTTCACAATAAGTACAAAATGTGGCATGGTGGTGTTCCTTATCGCCAAATGCTACTTCCTCGCTTTTAAAAACACATGTTCGTTATGGATCCTTATGGCACGAAACTCAAGTTTCTGCATCTGCGGCTGTTTTTTTTTCTAAGAATTTTTTGCTAGCCTTACGTCAAACGAACAACATCCGTTTGCTGCTAATAAATCCATATTTTAGTCACAGTTTATTGGGCCTTAGAAATTTTAAGTATATAACAATGACTGAAATCTGCAAATTAAAAATCGACGAACACAAAAAAGATTAATCCTGATGTAATGTAATACCTAATTGAAAACAAAGTTACGAAATACTCAATAAATAGATACTAGGCCAACTATTCAATGCTCGATATTAGCGATAAAAGTCGTAAAAAGTCATCGATTTAGTTTTCTCGCATTTCGTCAACTCGCAAATGGATACGCGTTACAAGACCGTTACTTTAAAACTGTCCTATTTCTCCAAATGATTGCAAAAAGTAAAGTGAGTCGGCGTGCTCTATTCAGGCATTCTTGCTTTGATTTACGGTTTGTGGATGGCCGGTCGCGAACTAAAACTGTGTATTGTGTAATTGGATACCTCATAATGCCTTACATTTCCATAAGCAGACGTCGAGGTATTGAGACTGCTCTCACGGTTATGAAATGCAATTGTAGTTTTGACTGAGTATATATTTGTTGCAGGAACAAAGCCATCGCCGACTACCTCGGCAGTAATGGCTACACGGACGCGCTGGAAGCGTTCAAGAAGGAGGCCGACATGAGCGGCGAAATGGACCGCAAGTTCGGCGGCCTGCTAGAGAAGAAGTGGACTTCCGTCATCAGGCTGCAGAAAAAGGTACCAGATTACATAGAGAACGTGTTACAAGCAAGCTGCGCGGCCACTTCCTACTAATTTACTCTCACACTGCCGCACCAAAACCACTAATAAACCTGCTCTTCAACACTTACAGATCAGCATTACATGCACTGGGCGGCACCGGCTTACCCGTGATGATGGATTGCGCAGTTTTACTATTGCAACTTTACACCTCTATAATTGATGACATTCGTAATCGATTTATAAACACTAAAATATGATATATTACACGTGTTACGCGAACATAGTAACTAGCGAGCAATCGCCCGGCACCCGGTTACGTAAATGATCATTAATTCTACAGAGACGTATGTTTTGTCAAAGCCATTACTAAACCGGCCACGGTTAAACGCTTTCTTTGTGGGATGTTGGGTATAAAAAGCTTAATGGTCGCCCGACACGGTTCGGTCTTGCAAGGCAATGGATTCAATCGATCTGTGTCGCGTTGTTGACATTTATAGGTCGCTCTGCTATTATCCTAAACAACGGAGCGGGCGCGGGCGGCGGCTCGTACGTCTCACTCGCCGACAGCACGCCGCGCTCCAGAAATAATGCAGTGAAACTAAACAACGTCAAGGCGACCGGCGATCATGAACCTCGCTATAACGGCTATTCCATTTATCCTTGATCTAAAAAGTTAATACACAACAAAAGTAAACATACCAATTTTCATTGAAGCTTTTCTTGTCCGCACTGAGAGGCTTGACGATATTTGGTTTAGGGCTGTGGGAAAAATCTGTTGGTGTCATATTGGTGGTGTCATCATCGACTTGTGCAATGCCTGACACACGCCCCTGAGCCTTCGAGACTTTCCAACTTGGTTCCACCCACGCTCCTTATGACTTAGTGGTGTCATGATCATCCACTCATCCAATACCTGACGCCTCCCCCCAAGCCTTTCACATTTTCCAACTTAGTTCCACCCGCGCTCCTTATGACCTTTATGAAGTCGTTAATCCATCTCGTGGGAGCCTATTAGTCTGAAAATGTTACTGGTCATTTTTTTTGCGTCATTACGATTTCTCCCGTGTTTCACATTTTAGAAGATACTCCACTGATATGTATATCTATGAAACTACTGACTGTTGTAGTTAAACCTGTGTACTATGTCAATGAAATATTTATTCAAAGTTTGAATCTCTGTAAACATTCAAATATCCCGCGGTATCCATACTATTCCGGGATGAAAAGTAGTCGATGTCATTAGGGAATAATATAGCTTCCTAATAGTGAAAGAATTTTCAAAATCGGTTCAGTCATTTTGAAGGTTACCCCAAACATACAAAGTTTTCCTCTTTATAATATTATATAATAAATAGTATAAATATAGATGTCGAAATAAGAACATAGATCGTGGAGCGCAGGTAGCTTGTTTGCCACCTTAGTGATATAAAAATACATATTTTTGAAATCTCGATATAAACACAGCCCATACACGTGATATAACTAAAAACCTTTATAATTTCCTCGTCCAACAGGTAATGGAGCTGGAGTCGAAGCTCTCCGAGGCACAGAAGGAGTTCATCGAGGGCGCGCCCACCCGAGGGAAGCGCACCCCGGCGGAATGGATCCCGCGCCCGCCAGAGAAGTTCTGCCTCACCGGACACCGGGCCACCATCACCAAGGTAAGAGGCTTTAAAGTCTTAGTAGTAACAGGTAGTAGGATTCTGCCAAGCCTGAGGAGTCCGCCTGGGTGAGTACCACCGCCTTATCTACTTTTGCCGCCAAGCAACAATGCTTGCATTGTTGTGTTCCGGTTTGAAGGATAAGGTAGCCAGCAAAGTACAGGCATGAGGCATTTCATCTTAGTCCTTACTGTGACAAAGCACCTGCAGTTCTATATTTTTCTTACATGCATATTATGGGCGACAGTTCTCACTTATCATGGCGTAGGCTGTCTGCTCGTTTGCTACTGAGTAGCATAAAAAATATGACTAAACTTGACGTACACTGACGACCGCATCTCGCAGCTCCCAGGGTAGGGACTACCATGTGCCACACTCTACGATCCTGACACACCTCTTTTACCTCTTCCACAGCCACATACTATTTAGTATTTGTAGCTTGTATTCAAATACACTAGTACGCGAATTTAAAGGTAGGAAAATGATAGCTGTAGGTGACACTCTAAATGTAGGTTAGGTTTAGTATTTTTTGGTGACCAGTTAAATATTACCTTTAGGCGCTATCCTAATTGGCAACGGACGAGCGTCGCCCGACCAATAGGACACCTCAACACCGGCCCATCGCACGACCGCGGTCGTACGACCGTTGCTAATTGGGACGGCGCCTACAAGATTTGCTACTTAACATATACGTAACGGGTAATTCGACAATATACATGTATGTTCACACTCAAAATAAACTTGACGATTGAGATTCATTCCTCGATAAAATGTAAAATAAAATTTCTCGTACGTTTATAACACTTTGTCAAAATTGTCGCACATATGGCCACGGTTTCCATTATTTTGACCTAGACATTTCGGAGCGGCTATACGCTTCATGGACTCGTATAGACTCTAGGTCTAGTCTCTAGTGTTGTTAATTAAAATATTTCATATTTTCAAAAGTAAGATTCAGAAGAATCTCTAACATCGCAAGCGTTAGCTAAAGGTCACTCCGTACACGGAGAAAGCGAAAATTCTAGCGTGTACCGCTTTATGACTCGGGGAAATACTACAACACTTAAATGCGCCATCTAAGCAACTTATTGCGTATAAAACGAAACCACTTTCTGGGACATTAACGGCGTCTGCTCCTACAATTTGAACGCTATCTTCAAAATCGATAAAAATAATGGCCCACCCACCCAAGAAGCTGTTTATTTATAAAGTTGGTCATCGTCAGACAAGAAAATAACGAATTATTGCAGTAATCTTATACACAACAACAACAAAGGCTGACGTCGACGTCTTGAGACTTTCTACGCCACAGAAAGTTGTCATCACAACGCAATGCTTGGTATTTTATTGACGTATTGTTTTGGACTTCATTGTTACGCTTTTTACGATATCTCCACTCCATTAGAGTTCTCACTACTATGAGTAGTCTCATAACAATAACAGTAAACGTGATTGACTAGCGCTAACGGCTAGTAGTAGTATTAGCGTGCTATTTAAACGGACTTGTATTTAATAGCATTATCCTCTAAAAATTAATTACCAAGTCAGCCACCATCAATGCGCGTCTAAAACATACTATCTTAGCCACTATATATCTTCGATGTAAGCTACTGTACATTCAACTTAGCTTCTTACTTATTTTTTAGCATCTACATTTGTAACATATATTCAAGCAGGAATCTTATAAAATGTTTTTGTATGACACCAATAATGTATTATCGACATCTTGTTTATACAAAGAAAATCACTTTGCATTATGGTATACTACTTTTTTGTAGTAATTAAAAGGAAGATAAAATATTATTGGATTGTTAATGCTGTTTGCGCTTTAGCTGACCTTCCACGCTTCTTTTTTAATGCGAGAAATAGATCGTGCAGTATATATTTTCATTATAAAAGAATATGATGTATTATTGCACATGCTGAATTAAAGATATTATGTTTTCTAGTTCAAGGTCCAACCATATTTTTATGATGTTGAAGCTGTAAAACGTAAAATGTTGGTGAGTTGTAAAATCCGTGGCTGAGTTAGTAAATTAGGTGGTTAGATAAATCAGAAGGGACAAGTAAAAAAATAGTAGTTCTTTGTTTAACGCGTTCTTTTCAATATTCGGGTGGCATTTAAAAAAAGACGAATTAGTTTTTTTTTATTACTTTACTAGCCAGGCATTTGACCGCCACCTCACCTGGTGGTAAGTGACGATGCGGTCGCTGATGGAGCATGCCTGTCTAGGAACAGCCTATTCACTCTAGCCTTGAAGGCATCCAGATTATATTGATCAGGGAACACACTCGCAGGCAACGCATTCCACTCCCATTTATTATTTATTATGAGCTTTCTCATTTTCCCGTTGCCTAGCTATAAAATCAGAGGTAGGTTTCTGTGGCCAAAAAATCTGTGGCTTGACTTATACTTCCCCGTAGTATTATTTGTAAATGATATGAGCAAAACGTTCCACTTATTCTACTATGCTCTACTTGTTACACTTTACATATCCACATACATATTTAAATATACACTTCACTATCTAATCTAGATGCACACAAATTTCACATATACTCAAGTAGCACACTTTTGGATTATTAAAAATCTTGGTCTTGTTTCGTGACTCTAACGTTGTGAAATTGCGGCATTTATATGACACATTCGATTGTGTTTTTATACTGCATGATATGAATGAAATACAAAGTTCACAGCAGAGTGTCAGAGGGTGTATATTGTCCCTTTCAATGTCTTCCTCGTGTAATTTGTTTAAGTACTTAAATAAGTTCGGCTATGAGGGCAAGAACAAAAAAAAGTTTAGCGTATTAAACGTGAATTTGAAAACAATATTCCAGTAGGTATATGCACAAATTTACGATTTCCGGTCAATATCAACTCTCCTCCACACTCATAGATAAACCCACTATGAAACTGTAGCGTTACGCCGTTTGAGAGTGGCGTAAGCTCAGCAATTAGACAGAAGTGTAGCGCTGCGACGTGTGGCTCAAGGCTCAGCCATTAAACAAAATGAGAGAAATAAAAAGTCAGAGAGTCATCATCATCATATCAGCCGAAAGACACCCAATGCTGGGCATAGGCCTCCCCCAGAGATCTCCGCACAGGCCGGTTCTGTGCCTTCCGCATCCAGCTAGTACCTGCGATCTTTACCAGGCCGTCGGTCCACCTTTTGGGAGGCCTACCGCTGCGTCATCCGGTGCGTGGTCACCATTAGAGAACTTTACTGCCCCATCGGCCATTTGTATTTGGCAACTTTAGTCTGGCAATTTTTTGGAGAGTAATTGTAATTGAATATTCGTAATTGGATTTGCCCAAACAAAATAGGCTGCATAGCCAACCGACTCACCACGTTCCCAAACTTCGTTTCCAGGTGATATTCCACCCGGTGTTCAGTTTGATGGTCTCCTCGAGCGAGGACGCCACCATCAAGGTGTGGGACTTCGAGAGCGGCGAGTACGAACGAACCCTGAAGGGGCACACCGACTCCGTTCAGGACATCGCGTTCGACCACCACGGGAAACTTCTTGGTAAATACACATCTTGTAATCTAAACTCGAATAAAGCCGGCTTTTTGAAAAGCTGCGGCGGTCAGTAGATGTTAAAAATAGGCAAGATACTGCTTATGCTCGTTTATTAGCTTAGCCTAAATTTTTTATACTGATTTTTTATGAAAATCTGTCATTTAAAGTGCTACCCTTAAAACTCCACTCCCTGATTCTACAAGTAGCCAGCCAGCTAGCGAATGACGCGCGCTCCTGGTTTTACCATACCGTCCATCATAAGCTACCCTCAGACGAACTTACGCTTGTTTGCGACCGTAGTTGTATAAAAATGACTGTAGTGATTACACTCACTGACCACTACTCGTATTATTGTTATTAAAATCTTTTATTGTTATGAGCATCTGGTACAACACGAGTTGTTGACCTTATCGCTGTATATCTTTATATTATACCAATGAATCACACATAATGATATGTGGTACGATAATGTGTGTATTATCGTACCACATATTGACTCTTAGTTGAATTGGTTACGGTTACAATTTGTGCGTGATGTGTGACCAAAATAGTTATTATTACAGGTGTGATTGAACAAATAGAAGGCTACAAAGGGGATGTATGCAAAACGACGCTCTGTGAACCTCTATTTAGACTTATGTTTGTTCGACTGTACTAACAAGGGAAGTCCACGCGAACACACATCTACTGAGGGTTTTTACGATTTGAGATGGCGTTAGTGAGGCGTAAGGTCTGTTGTCAAAATACTGCAGTGCTATTGGACAGAAACGACTGCTGTACAATAACGAATCTATTCCAGCCAATGACAGGGCTTTATTTTGACATCAGATCTTACGTCGCATGAACGCCATTTCGAAGACTTTGGAATCGTGAATGATGCTTTGTGGACGTGTACAGTATGCTATTCTGTACACAACCATATAGTTAGTTTGTGCTCAATATTAACATAGGCTAGATTACCAGGGTCATTTAAAACTTTTTATAAAAAATATTTTCATTAAATTTTCATAAGATAAAAGATTTTCTATTCTTTCTACTTTATCAGGCAGATACCTTTTTTTGGAGGAGATTTTACCTGTGGATTGAAAAATCAGCCCTAAGTAAACTAATCACAGAATCTTTTTCTTACATCCATCGTTGCTTTTATCGCTGTTACTGTTGCAATAAAGCTAACTCGTACGCTGTCCTCGTTCCAGTGTCCTGCAGCGCGGACATGTCCATAAAGCTGTGGGACTTCAATCAGACGTTCGAGTGTGTGAAGACGATGCATGGCCACGACCACAACGTCTCATCGGTGGCGTTCTCGCCCAGCGGCGACATCGTCTACTCGGCCAGCCGGGACAAGACCATTAAGGCTTGGGAAGTGGCTACCGGGTAAGGGATATATTTTATTTTATGGAATTTACTTAAGGAAAACCAACAGCAATGATTACAATATAAAATAATACTGCCAAGATAGTTTTGGAAACCTTGGAAACCCACCGATGGAAACCATAGAAATATATAAGTATTACTTGCGACCAGCCACGGCTACGCAGGGGTTTTCTCAGCTTTTCTTTACAATAATATGCATATACTATACATGTACACCTTTCGTATGAAATTCTCTAACTGATGGTGAAAACCGCATCAAAATCCGTTACGTAGTTTAGGAGTTTGCGGTAATGCAGCCAGACGCAGAAAGCGACTATATTTAATACTGTCACAGACATCGTCAAATCCTCCCAAGAAATGGAGTGAAAACTGAAGGAAACCGATGGATCCAAGATGTGCAAAAGTCTGCTATTTCATACAAAATTTGAAACTAATTCTTCCAAAATTTATAAAACAGCTGATTCGATTCTGTCCCATCCACATCTAGCTGGTGCCTGCCTTTACCAGGTCGGACCATCTTGCGGGAGGCCTAAACCCACCCTCGCGTCTTCCGGTACTCTGTCGCCACTCGAGAATTTTGCTGCAAACGATTGCTAGGCTAAAGAGCCAGTGAGCAGGGCGCATAGCTCGAAGCACAGATGACCGATGGGGCAGTAAAGTTCTCGAGTGGCGACCACGTACCGAAAGACGCAGCATGGGTAGGCCTCCCACAAAATGGAACGGCGACCTGGTAAACGCAGGTACCAGCTGGATGCGGAAGGTACAGGACCGGCCTTAGTGGAGATCCCTGGGGGAGGCCTATGCCCAGCAGTCTTTCAGCTGATATGATGAAAAGTTACTATCAAAATTATTCGTAATAATAACCACACTTCTTCCCCTTCCAGATACTGCGTGAAGACGTACAAGGGTCACCGCGAGTGGGTGCGGATGGTGCGAGTCTCGGCCGACGGCGCGCTGCTCGCCTCCTCCTCCAACGACCAGACCGTTCGCATCTGGAACGCCGACACTAATGAGTGCAAGGTGATTTGGGCTCTATTGTGTTGTAGTTAGGGCCCTTTTCCGTTGAAGGAATGTCGCTCGACGCGACCAGACCGTTCGCATCTGGAACGCCGACACTGATGAGTACAAGGTGATTTGGTATCTAGTGTGTTGTAGTTAGGGACACCTTGCCTTGAAGGAGTGCCCATAGAACACACACAGGAGCCAAAATCCCTTCGCTCAGCTGGTTGTGTTGCAGTTAGGGACACCTTGAGCTTGAGCATCCAGCTACTATTCTTTTAGATACTATTACTTTTCGATAATTAGCTTCGATGCGCTTCTTCTCCGTCGAGTCAATTTTCGAAAACCTTAGATCTAGGCTTGCTTAGAAGTCGGCCACGGCAACGGCATTATCAGTCGCCAGGTACAGTTCCTTCCTAGTGCAGGTAGCAGGACAAAGAGGACAAGAGAGCAGATGCTCCATGGTTTGGGATGGAGCTCCACAGTCGCATCGCTGCTGTGTCTGGTCGATGCGTTTCATTCAACATTTATTTAATGTTTACATTACAACATTAATTTAATTTATTTAATTAGGCGACCTGAGTGGTTTAATGGTCAACATGCCACGCAAGAGGTCCCGGGTTCGATTCCCGGCCGGGCACAAATTGAAATGATGAATTTTAATTTCTGTTACGGGTCTGGGTGTTCTATGTATAATAAGTATGTATTTAAAAGTATATAAGTAGTTTATCAGTTATCTAGCACTCATAACACAAGCTTTGCTTACTTTGGGGCTAGATGGCGCTGTATGAATTTGTCCACTATTATTTATTTAATGAATCCTTTTCCCCTCACCAGATGGAGCTCCGCGAGCACGAGCACGTGGTGGAGTGCGTGTCGTGGGCGCCCGAGGCGGCCGCCGCGGCCGTCAACGAGGCGGCCGGCGGCGACAACCGCCGCGCCGCGCACCTGGGGCCCTTCCTCGCCACCGGCTCTCGGGATAAGGCCGTCAAGGTAACACCCACATACCTGCCCAGCATGTTACAGCACATTTGAAGCCAAAATAGGCTACTCAAGTCACACGACAGACAGGAGCAGCAGGAAATACCTAACTAACGTCGTCGCTGCACTCGCTGCAACCGAAACGTCTAGGAAGGCTATTATTATTACTACCTACATATACAGAATTTACTTTGCCGTGAGACGAAGCCGTGTAATAAACAAGGGGCCTGGGCGCCCGAAGCACCTTTCCTTTCCTTGTCACGGGTCCAGGGATAAGTCCGTCAAGGTAACACCTACATGTGCTAAATTGATATTGCCGTGAGACGTGAGAGAGCTGTGTGATAAAGCGGGCGGCCTGGGCGCCCGAAGCACCTTACCCTTCCTCGTCACCGGATCCAGGGATAAGGCCGTCAAGGTACCTTTGTTAGATCACTGGTACACCACACAGCCGCTTTAACTTTGCAACGTGTCCCAAATCGTGTAAAAATATGGTTGAATATTATTATGATATTATTATAGGCAGCTAAAGACTGATGTACCTATATCTGGGCTGATGTGTTTAAATTATTGTCCTCGATCAGCGGAAACACTACACATCACTGTAGAGTTTTTGAGTTCACTTTTAACCACTTAACGAGTCTATTTTTAAAACAATTGCTTGATGGCGCGTCAACTCTCTCTTGGGAGAGATGTCAAACCAATGTACTCATCACTCTATTGTTGAGTGTGTAATAGCCAACATTCTTGGATGTCCACCAAACCAATTGCAAAAAATCTAAACCCTCCCCCCATCCATTGCTGTCTCTCTTTAATCTTCAATTTTTAATTTAATTTATTGTAATTGCATGGAAAATATGTTATTTATATTGTTATTAAATTTAAATAGCTCTCTCAGTTTGCATACCAAGAATAATTAGATAAATTAAACTCACATTTAACCAATTATTCTTGGTATTGCAACACGAAACGATTTTAACATGTACCCAATAACTGTCTACCGCATTTAATGCAAATAAAAACCTATTCTATTCTATCCACAGATATGGGACGTAAGCACCGGCCAGTGTTTAGCCACTCTTGTCGGTCACGACAACTGGGTGCGTGGCGCGGCGTGGCACCCGGGCGGCCGTTACCTGCTCACCGCGTCCGACGACAAGACCCTTCGCGTGTGGGACGTGGCACACACCAGATGCCTGAAGACGCTGTACGCGCATCAGCATTTCGCCACCAGCCTCGGTGAGTGGGGGTACCATGGGCTACGTTGCTAATGGGGGATCTTCGGCTGTGCCTCACTAAATGGCGCTGCTTAGACAGGATCCTCAAGTATTGAATTTGGTAACTGAAGTTACTCGCTGCGAGTGTGGGACGTGGCGTACACCAGATGCCTGAAGACGCTGTATGCGCATCAACATTTTGCCACCAGCCTCGGTGAGTGGGGTAGGCTTCGGAGGGCAAATGTGTGAATGAATCATCATCATCTTGGCGTTATGTCCCGGTTGCGCCCCCGCGCAGCACGCGAGGGCCTAGGATCCGCTTCGTGTGTGAATAAATAATATGCAATAATTAGTAATATGTGGGGAATTTGGCACGGGCCTAAGCCAAGTACCAAATATAATTAATTATTTTATCTTTGGAGGAACTTTCTTACAATTCTGCAAGTATTCAGTATTACTGCCTTTTGTAGTTGTTTGTAAGTGAGCCGTGGTAAATCTAGAGTTAAAATAGACTGATGTAGTAGGGTGGGTATGATACTAGTAGTTATTATTAATGAGCTATATGTAACTAGTATTGCACCTTGCTCACCATTTCCGAAAAAGTAGGTTTACATTTAATATTAGATGTCAAAACATAAAAATATGGAATGTAAAGATGACCAATAAAAAATTTATAGCCACGGGTATGGGTTTAATAAATCCACTAATCATTGTTTTTTGTTTGTTTCAGATTTCCACAGGAACTTGCCATACGTGATATCGGGCAGCGTCGACCAGACCGTCAAAGTTTGGGAGTGTCGCTAAGAGCGTTGCCATTTTAGTAACTTAAACTCACCGATGATATCCTTATCATTATTTTCACGATTATAGCTGCAACGAGAGCATTGAGTTGCGATTTTTATGGTCAAATCGTTATGGAACGGAGGAATAGTATGGTGATTTATCGAGGTCTCTTCCTAACTCATTGCGGTATCTCTGGTTCACTTGACGATGCTATGTCTCTATTCCACATCGGTACGGCACCGCTCCTCCCTGTGTCCAATCTTCACTTGTTCTTTTCATCAGCACATTCCATTTTAAGTAACGCCTCACTGATAGTTTCTGTACGTTAGGTTAGCTGAGTTTATTTTAACGATGGGTCGCCTACCCGAGGACGGCCGTACGGCTGAGTAGCGTAGCATACGTCATGTACCCGATTGGAACGGCGGAATGAGGAGAAAAAGCTGTGTTATAATTTAACATTTCATTATTCTGTTTTATTTTATAATTATTGTTTATTCATAAGCGCGTTTAGATATAAATTTTATTTCATACGAATAGTTAAAAGATAATATTATAATTTCTTACGTGTCCTCTATAGAAAACTTGTACCTTGATTTGTTATTAATAATTTAGTTTTATTAAATTTGATATTGATGGTTATTCATGACAATCATTTTGGTAATAAACTTATGAGTACACGTTGAATCACATGAATATGATTGAAGTTCTTCGCGAGGAGTTCCTTCTGCCAGTGTACATACGCTTTCGATGTTGTCTCGTCTCGAATCGGTGGTCATTGTGTTTGTTCGCGCGAGTGCCAACAGCATTAATGCGCACCCGCAGAGACATATTACTATTTCACATTGTTTCTATAATTATTTAGCTCAACGTTACAAACGGACGCTGTTATAAAACACATTGAAGTTTCATAGGGGCTTATTTTAAGTTTTGGCAACTCAAAACTTTAACTATAAGTTAGAGCGATATATTAAAGTTTTTAATTATTTATTTTTATGTCCAATATTCAATTTCATTGTCTCAAACATAATTCTGGTCAATGTAACAAGTACATTGCATTGCATTATTAGAGTTGAGGGTGTTCTATGATTCTATGTTATCCACAGTCATCATTGGTGTATGACGTTAATCCGTGAGGTGTATTCATTTACTATTACACGAATTTTACGTAAATTAAAAAGTGTGTGATATATAATTTAATATTTTAATTTTCATTTCCTGTTTGAGGTAGATAGTTGCAAATATGAAGATGGAGCCTATTATTCAATAACTTAGTTATTTATTTAGGGCATATTGTGGAATTTGGTTGCCTGGTTTGCTAGTAATTAGTGTTAGTTGTATCGTAGGCTGCTAAGATACGGTTGTATTAGCTTTGCCGTATTATCCTATGTGTAGTTGCGCAAAGTAGCCTATCTAGACTCATTTACAATAGACATCAGTAATCTCGTTCCCTCGTACCCGTTATTTAAGATATGAAAATTTATCAATGTATCGATATGGCGTCATGGCCGCTATTTGCTAGTGATGATTCGTACTGTTAATGAAACTATTGCCCAGGGAGGTTGTAGGCTACAATAGCGTAGACTCGTTCTAAGATATTTCGTATGACAAGAATGAGATATCGTGCTTTGCCGATTTACATTGCATTATCTAGTCATTCACGAAAGCTTCTCAACAAGGTAGTGTTTCCCACACCGTACGCGACGCGTTGCACTTTGCCAGCAATACAAATTTTACGAATAAGTCAATACAAAAAGTTTACAATCTCCTCGGGTGACGCAACAGCAAATCATTAAATATAGCTTGCAATTATAACTATAATATACGTTAAGGAATTTGTATTACAATTATCGATTAAAGTAGGTATTTGCACTTATGCCCTCGTAATATGCTTAACCTAGGAATAATGCCGACATGATTGTGTGCATTCAAAAGCATGAAATTCTCTTGTTATTTGGAACACATATTTATATGCCTATGGAGCGGATTTTGATGCAGATAGATCAGCAGTAATAACTAAGCAGGATTTAGTATGTACTCAAATCACCATAAATAATCCATGTTGTATTTTGTCTAAATTTATATCAATATCTACCTACCAAAATTTCATAGAATTTGGTTTAATATTTTCTGTAAATAAATCTATTAAATATCTAATTTATTTAACAGATGTTTATTTTAATATCATGAGATTTTGCCCCCAACGGTTTGACGAAGGACGAACGATTCTATTGGAACGATGCGGGGCCCCGGCTTAATAGTAGTTTATGCAACTGTCATATAATACCTAATTATATGCAGTTGCATACACTACTTTATCTACACTCATATTTTTATGTAAAATGTCGTACCTATAATTTACTCAACTTTGCTGGAAGTAAGCTGCGAGTCATTTCTGTTGTATCTACGCGTCGAGGATATCAAGCGGCGAGAAATCACTTTACTACTTTTACATTTATCTATTTATTTGCTTCAAATAAGAAAAAACATCCACAAACACAAATTACAACAATTAGAAAAAATATTCTTTTTGGCGGGAAAAAATAAACACAAATATAAACAGTAAAATTAAATTTTGAATTTAGAATTTGTTAAAGACATCTAGGTATTCAGCCTACATTTCGCCTTGTCTCGGCGCCCAACAAAAATTTGAAAAGTTGAAAGTTGCATAATGAATAAAAAGTTATTTTTCGATACAGCTGTAATGAAAATAGTATGGGAAATGCTGTATCGAAAAGTAATTTTTTAAAATTGTATAGACACGTGTAAATAGTGTTACACTATGAGTGTAAATAAAATAGCTTTAGTGTCTATTTGTGACACAAATATCAGAATTTGTGCCTCAGATGTTTCCAAGATATTTCATGTTGGAGGGTAGTCCAGTATGTCGAAAAGTATTATACAGGTGTTTGGTGCATTCGGCTATTTCAGTTTATAGTCTAAGAGCCAGCTTAAATCTGACAACACATATTTTACGGTATCTGAAATTTCGTCCAGTGAGACTTCTATACCCAGTAAACAAGCAATGGGTACTAGCTAAGCCCGGCCGCGGTAGGTTTAGGGTCCCTCAGGTGAGTCAGGTATGAAAATTAAGTAAATTTTTAAAGTATTTTACGGCGTCTGCCGTTTTAATATGTTATAATATACCTCTAGAAAAATTGAAAAATAATTATGGCTGCTGATTTTAAAGGTTGCAATACCCTGGCAGCCACTTTTCAAAATTCGAAAAAAATAATAATTTTTAAAGTATTTTACGGCGTCTGCCATTTTAATATGTTATTTATTGAACTATTTTAAGCTAATATTGAAAATGGCTGACATATTTTCCGGTTGTAACTATCCGGTTTACTGCGAAACATTACCTGCAGTCCGTGCATACGTATGTCCACAGTTGTAATTTTTACATTCGTAAAATTTATATAACATTAAAATTATATTAGTAAATGTAAAAATTTTTAGAAACATACAATTAAACTAACACATCTACTACTTTAAATGTGCGTAATAAGGAAAAAAAGGTCCATTATAAGGCTGTAACAAATATAAAATTATTATAAAGATGTAAAAAAAATCAAACATTAATTAGATATATTCATTATTCATATCAGAATATATTTATTTTTGGAAATAATCTGTAATGATGAAATAATGATAAAATATTTTATAATTAATTTTCATCTTCGGAATAATCTCTAGAAAGTGACAAGTCATCTTCATCCACCAAGTCAGATTCTGTAAAAATAAAATACAAATTTTTAAATAAGCAGTTGTGTGGCTTTATATAGAGCATATTGAAAAACAAAAATATTTGCTAATGTCATCAACTTAAAAATCTTAGTTTTTATATGTAAAATATATAAAACAAGCCAGCGAGTAACTTATCTTGTAAATTTCACTTTTCAAACATTTTATTTTTATTATTAGGTGTTATAGGTTAATAGATAAGTAGCATTTCTTCTGATATGTCTATACAACATTGCAGTGCTGATAATAGCTTTCACTTCCATAACACATACTACAGTTTAGTTCACTGAATAATTTTATTAATTTTGCACCAAATGTCCACCTTGTTTTTAACAGAAGGGGCGGTTACCTATGGGAGCCTATAGCCCCATGTCTAACAACCAATTCCAACTATTCACAATTCACAACCTATATGTTTATAGCAAGTGATAAACAATATTAGTCTTAGATGGTGTGCAATTTATCCATGTGCTGTGTCCACACAATGCTTCAGCACCTTTCATATTAAACATTCGACGAACGTTAAGCTTGTAAGTCTCATTGATGCCACCCTGCATCCTTATTTCTTCCAGTGTGGTGAGGTTCAATTCTTGTAGTCTTTTCTCATATGACTTCTGTTTCAGGGCAGTCAACGAGTAACTTATCTTATAAATTTCACTTTTCAGACATTTTATTATTATTATTAGGTGTTATATATGTTAATAGACAAGTAGCATTTCTTCTGATATGTCTATACAACATTGCAGTGCTAATAGCTTTCACTTCCATAACACATACTACATTTTAGTTTACTGAATAATTTTATTAATTTTTCACCAAATGTCCACCTTGTTTTTAACAGAAGGGGCGGTTACCTATGAGAGCCTATAGCCCCATGTCTGAGAACCAATTCCAACTATTCACAATTCACAACCTTATGGTATGGCAAGTGATAAACAATATTAGTCTTAGATGGTGTGCGATTTATCCTTGTGCTGTGTCCACGCAATGCTTCAGCACCTTTCATATTAAACATTCGATGAAAGTAAAGCTTGTGAGTCTCATTGTTGTCACTCCGTATCCTTATTTCTTCCAGTGTGGTGAGGTTCGATTCTTGTAGTCTTTCATCATATGACTTTTTCAGTGCTGCCGGTATCTTGGTGGCTCTTCCCTGCACACTCTTGAGAACAACAATGTCTTGTAGAGAGTTTTAACACTTCTTACCTTAGAAAAAACAGTAAGAGACGTAATCACAGTGTGTGTATTAAATTATTCATTTGTTTTCGCATATGGACTTCATGTTGGCGATAAAACGTATTTTCATCAGCCGCATGAACTTCGGCGAACATCCTCCAAGCAAAATATCGCCTTCCAGACATTTTTGGCACGAAAATAATAACTATCTCCAAACGAACCACGTGTTTTCTAAGCATAGACTGCAGTAATGTATCGCTGTAGACCGGATAGTTACAACCGGAAAAAATGTCAGCCATTTTCAATATTAGCTTAAAATAGTTCAATAAATAACATATTAAAATGGCAGACGCCGTAAAATACTTTAAAAATATTTTTTTTTTCGAATTTTGAAATGTGGCTGCCAGGGTATTGCAACCTTTAAAATCAGCAGCCATAATTATTTTTCAATTTTTCTAGAGGTATATTATACCATATTAAAACGGCAGACGCCGTAAAATACTTTAAAAATTTACTTAATTTTCATACCTGTCTCACCTGAGGGACTCCAAACCTACCGCGGCCGGGCTTAGCTAGTACCCATTGCTTGTTTACTGGGTATAGAAGTCTCACTGGACGAAATTTCAAATACCGTAAAATATGTGTTGTCAGATTTAAGCTGGCTCTTAGACTATTAGCTCACTATGCGCGAAACAACCTGTATTTTACCTTCAACATGAAATATCTCCGAAACAACTGAAGCACAGATTGCGAATGGCATTATTGCGAAGTTATTTTAAGCCGACGCACAGTGATTCAGATTTGAAAAAAAGTGGACATAGCAAAAAAAGTCATAATTTTGACAAAAAAAATTGCTACCGGTAGGAAATCTGATTTACAACAACATTTGTTATGTTAAATTTTTCGATAAATTGTGTCTAACATGGTCAAAAAAAATAAAGAAAAAGAGAATGTATGGAGGAATTTCTTTTTTTTAATTTTTCTTGAAGCCTAAGGGCTTGAAAGTGTTATATATAAATACTATAAGGTTGGATTTTTATGTTTTCGGGCAGGTACATAATTAAAAACTTTGCTAAACCACATTATTTCCATAAAGAAATACGTCAAAATAACAATAATTGCCTTAAAAATTAAAAACAATATTTTAAAAATTCATTTGCGCCTCAAAGCCAAAGCTGCAAGTATTTGCAAAAAATTTCTTTACGGGAACGAAGACAAAGTTGAATATAATAATATAGAAAAGGTTTCAGTTTCAACACTTTTAAAGGCTACAAGAAAAATTTAAAAAAAGAAATTCCTCCATACATTTTCATTTTCTTTATTTTTTTTGACCATGTTAGACACAATTTATCGAAACATTTAACATAACAAATGTTGTTGTAAATCAGATTTCCTATCGGTAGCAATTTTTTTTGGTCAAAATTATGACTTTTTTTGCTATGTCCACTTATTTTCAAATCTGAATTACTGTGCGACGTCGCCGTCGCCCCGCTGCAGACACGGACATTATCGTTCTAACAGTCGTTTGTCCTTTTCGGCAGCGATAGGATTTCCTAAATGTCAACCAGTTACCAATAAGATTGAATATTGCTTTGCACTAGTAGTAGAAGTTTTTCTTCTGCAAACTACAGTAGTGTATGCAAGAAATGTTGTTCCGATTCGGAAACACTTATCCAGATCTATGTTAACGTTCGTCCCATTCCGAAAAAGAGTTTTCGTTTATAAAACGCAGAAATTGATTTCCAAAATCTGGCCACGTTAACGCCATAAGTGATGCGCAACGCCATACCCAACGCGTTGCCTAAAGCCTTGATGTTGGCGCGCCATTACGTCTGCCACCTTTTAGCGTAACTTTTTTTTTTGTTTTTTATTTTTTCATATTAGATTAGACGCATTTGACCGCCATCTCACATGTTGATAAGTGACGATGCGGCCGAAGATTAGGCATGCCCGTCTTGGAACAGCCTATTAACTCTATTCATTGAAGGCATCCAGATTATATTGATCAGGGAACACACTCGCAGGCAACGCGTTCCATTCCTTAGCCGTACGCATTATATAAACCGACAGACGCGCAACCCTACGCCGATGCTCGAGGCTCTGCAGCCTAGCTTCAATCAACCGCAGGTCACAAATTATCTTCTTTTGTACGTTTTTCCACCGAATCCAAAGCCGCCAGTTGATATTTGGCTGATCCATCCCAGAGCCAAACCTTCGAGGAGATTTGAACCCAGTGGGACGAAACCTTTGACACGAAATATCTCAGAAACTACTGAAGTGTGGTATTTTGTATTTTTTCTAAACAAAATAGGCACTAAATGATGCCATCATTTCGATGCTATCTGAAGCCAGTGTCCTGCTGGGGTCACAGACATTGGGTTAATTCATTTTCCTTAACCCAATCCGCTTCATCGAGAGATTTACTAAAATCCTTTCTGTATTTGTGTTTCTTTGAGAGGTCCAATGGCACACTTGATTCCTATTGATAACTACCAATTTTATGCCCGACTTTTAAAGTCTCGAAAACGAGTATCAAGCCACGACCCTGTTGGAAACATTCATTTTGGCTGTAGCCTTCCGGTCCGTGATGTAGGGCCCGGATTAACGCTAAAGATGATGATGTTAATGAGGTTGTATTGGAGTTAATGAGGAGTTTTTCAGTAGGTATTGCCAGTTGATTTTAAAAAGCATCAATAGATGGCGCTCCTACAATTTTGGTAATCTTTTTTTAATCTGTGTGATCAACTAATACTAAGCTTAAAAATAAAATGTTTATTAATATAAACATAACTGTTAAAGGTTGAACGAAATATTTATATAAGTTGGCACTATGTTCCATTATTATTACAACCTCTAAAATGGTTGAAAACGATTGACAAATACAATATTATCCAATACAACGTACCCAGTGTTTATATCCACTTTGCTAAGAACCTATTTCAAGCGATTATCAATATTACCAAAATTGTCGGGGCGCCATCTAGTGAGTGGTTAGGAATGCTTTAGATACCTATTGGAAAACTGCTCATTGGAGGGTAACGTGCGTAATGCATTCACCGCGTAAAAAGAAAAAAAGAGCGCCGCGGGGTTTAGTGGGTAAGGTCTTTGGTGCTGAGGGCTTAACATGAACTCTTATAGCAGGACCTAAACAGAATTGCTTTCGGTTTGAACGAGACAAGCTTATGTGACACATATAGCCATGGACTTACTACCCAAAGGGACTGCGCACTGCTTTGACTAAAACCGGGCAGAGCGAGAGTCACCATCGATAGTCCTGTGTCCCTTTCTAGTGTTGCCACCATTGTTGATGCAAATTCCGAATTACTTTTATTATTTGGCGCGGACACCGATCTCAGGGCCAGGCAGAGCCGGACCGGGTATAATCTGAAGGTCATGTTTTCACCAGGGTCCGGCCCAAGCTTACCCTGCTACTCGGAAACTATTGGCCCTAGAACACTAGTTCCTAGGGTGAAAAGATAGCACTCCTCGAGATCATCATTGCGTCAAAGTTAACCCATTGGTCCCAAAACACTAGTTTCTAGAGAGAAATGATAGTACTTGTTGAGATCTACATTTCGAATGACAGCTGTCAAACTTTGGCCACTTCTCTTTAGAAAATAGTGTTGTAGGGTAAATCGTTACCGAACTCTTTTATCTGTTTTGTGGAACAAAAAGTTAATAATTATGTCGACTCGTCATTTGTTGGAGAAACGTTCAGTAGATCAAAAGGTATTTTGACAACTACTTTTCGGATTGTACGGATTACCTCATAATAATACCAAATTCACGATATATACAGGATGTTTCATAATACATGTATAAAGCCGAAAGGGTGTTAAAGTAGAGCTTTCAAAAAGTGCACTGGCGACTTCATTTTATCCGGACATTGAATTTTAATTTTAATAAAAAATATTAATTTTTAAAGATAAATAACCATATCGACTACGTTGAAGCGCAGCTCTATTTCAAGTTGATGATCATATAAAAAACAGGTTAACAACCTCGTGCGACCACTATCGAAACAAAGCAACCTCCTCAAGCCTACTACCAGGAGCCTAATGCTGCGTACACACCGGGCGATGTGGGACGCGCACCCGTTTTGGCCAACGATTGTCCCGTTGGCGTATGCCGGCCGGCAATCCGCAGTGCAGCGTGGCGGTAACATCAAACGGATAGAAGTAATCATCCAATCGCAGTTTGGGCGGATACCGAAGGCCAACAAACAAACGTGCAAATACGAGCCCGAATCGGTTCCCAAAACTCCCAAAGATCGTTTGCTTGACCACGAAATGCAAGTATTAGACCTTAGAAGTCCAAATAATTCGGCCGACAGCCCTTCGTTGGCGTACGTTGAGTGTGTACACACCATAAGGACGAGTAATAACCTCGTGCCATTCATATCAAAACAAACCAACCTCCTACATCTTACTACCAGGCGTCGAACTAAATGTTACCTACTTATCTACATGAATAGGCTCTACCAAATTAACTAGGAACTTGCCTACACTAATTATTTTCAATAGGTAGGTATGCTTAAATAGTCGGAGCGTCGGTGGCCTAAGGTTGCGGTATCCGACTCGTACACGAGAGGTACCGGGTTCGAATCCCACTGCCGCCATGTACCAATAACTCTTTTTTAAGTTATGCACATTAGCTGAATACTAACCGATGCTTTTACGGTAAGGGAAATTATCGTGATGAAACTTACACATTCAGTTCAGACGACTGAATGTGTAAGTAACCATGATTAAATCTGGTCAGGTTCCCTTGGTAGCAGGGTTAGGAGCCAGGAATGTCAGATGGCAGTCGCTCCACTGCAATTAATTACCTAATCTGCCAAATCCTAGATCATGGACCATAGTCAAAGCAGACCACAGGCACGGAAAATAATTTTGTGGAGAGAAAATAATTTGTTACAGTGGAGCGATTACCATCTGACCTCCATGACCCTGCTACCAGGGGAACCTGACTAGATTGGATCATGGTTACAATTTCAGTTGCCAGAATTTGCAGATTTCATCATGATGTTTCCCTCACCATAGGAGCATCGGTTAATTTCAACTAATGTACATAACTCAGACAATAGTCATTGGTACATTGCCACAGCGGGATTCGAACCCGGCACCTCTCTCGCTTACGAGTCGGATACTCAACCGCCCAGCCACCAACGTTCTTGAAAAACATACTTAAGATAGCTACATAACTAAAACAGAATTCGTTCAATTGATAAATCGTTCTACACAGATAAGTAGGTACTATGTCCTACTAAAATGGTTCACTCATCTAGGGACCTACGTAGCGTAGGGAACCACTTATGAGACTAGTTTTGTTGAAACAGATTACAGACGGATTTTACTAAATACCTACATGTTTTAATGAACAGATAAAAGCGTTGTCTTTTCTACCTATTTCCCGTCGGAAAAGAACCTCCTAACGTTACGATTAGGTTCTAGCTAGGTAGCATATCTTAAAGTCTAGCTAGAACCTAGACCTTTAAAGCATGTAGGTACGTACCTTTTTAAAGTTATTTTATGAAAACAAACAACGTCAGGTGCCATACTTTCTTGCTTTCTTGTGGCTCGGATGACTGATAGGTATTAACTATCAAGTAAGCTTGCACTCGTATCGTAGCGTAGCTAGGTAGGTACACTCCATACACACAGATACACTCACAGATGCAGCAGGCTCTGGTTGCTATGCAATACGTAAGTAGGTAGGTACCATGGTGTTTGGCCTACTGCTAGCTTGCATTCATGCACAGAATAATGATTATCACAATACTTAAACGTTGAACGCTGAACACAGACAAGACTACGTTAATACTGGTACCTGAAGCTATAAATCATTCGTTCACATCGTTAACACTCTTATCACAGTTATCTTCACAATAGGTACTTAGGTATCCTACAACTACAACGCAACAATCATTTAGGTCACGCGAAAGGCTAAAAACTGAATGAGAACCGTGGGTCAAACAACAAAATAAAGAACGGCCCGCCAAAGTATTCTATTTTTAGATTTTTTAGTTTTCAGTTTCTATTTTGATGTCAAAGGCGCCGCCACAGCTCCGGCGCCGGCCTTGACCTTGATGGCACGTGCAAAAGGATTCCTACTTAGGGATCCGTGTTTTAGCGGTCTTACTTATTTCGCCTTTTATGTTCTCTCGTTTTATGTTCTCCTGGTAGTCGCACCATAATGTTAATTTTTTTTTATTTGATAAAGGGAGTCCAACTGTGGGCTTAATAATAATCCTTATGATGACGGTGATGGCCTACATTTGCTTATCACTATTTTATCGGGTAGTTTGGTACAATGACAGTTACCTAGACAGTATTTTCTAAAATTGTGTTTGGGTCCGTGCTCCACCTAGGTGACCTAGGTTCTCCAATTGGGTGAAGCATGGGATATTTACAGGTATAGCTCCATCAACTAAGAATCATTTAGTTAATTTTAGTTGATGAGAAATGTTCGTGAAAACGATAGGTACGATTACCTACGCGACACTGAAACATGACTGACAGACATGACATGAGAAAGCAAACTCGTAAAAAGACAAAGATGTTACATTAATTAGAGTTTGCTACATTAATATGCTACAGTAATTTGAATAAGACTACTTTGCTATTAGTTAGGTGGTGGTGCACTTTCGTAAAAACTATGAGTGAACCTTTTGAATTAAAATCATAATTGATTACAATATTTTTTTGTACAGAACCCTCAAACCAAAAAATACAAAACGGATAATTTAGACCTCCTTAATATTGCGCCTAGTACGTGGGGTGTCCATAAAATAAGCCAGTGCAAATACAGGCATGACGCATTTCATCTTAGTCCTCACAGTGACAACGCATCTGCTGTTCTGCATTTTTGTTGCCTGCAACCTAAATGCTTAAATCGTAGATATAATGGGCGACGGTTACCGCTTGCCTTCAGGTGGACTATCACTGCGTAGCATAAAACAAGTAATTGTACTGCCACTAGGCCACTAGGTACATATTTGTTTCTTAAGCGTTGTTGACACTAAAAACTAGTAACAGACGTTCCCCTTTTTATGGAGCCAACCAACCGTTAGTTGCAGTTGATACTAATCCTTACGCAGGATAAAATAGTAGCATTTGAGTGCGGAATACGTGGTCGGACGTCCGACCAAGGACGGCATTCCCGCGCATCCTTATTAACCCAAAAGCTGCTTTATTTTGTACTTTGTAAGGATTAGTATCGACTGCAACTGATGATTGGTCGGCTCAAGGCAAATCGTAGCGTCTGTTACTAGTAAATTGACGAAATGGTAAAACCGGGTCTCCTGACCGTACCTAGTACGTAAATAGTGTTGCTAGGTATTTTTTCAGCTTGTCAAAATCAAAATCAAAATCAAAATTTCTTTATTGATTAGGACAATAAATATTTCTTTCAAATTAAATATTTACCTTCTTGGATTCATACATGAGTAGAATTTAATCATTACTATTAGATATGTACTGAAATTGGCCGTGTGGTGTCCGGCAGAGTAGAATAGCACTAACCCCTTGCACTTGTGGGTGTCGTACAAGGCGACTAATGTTTTCGAGGCAAAAGATCTTGAGTCTCCGTAATCTGGAAAATGGGCAGCAGCGTTTCCATTGTCATATTTACAACACTGCGATCTCCAACCCGCCTGCCAAGCGTGGAGATTATGGCAATAACCTCCCTTTTCGTGGGAGAGGCCCTAAGTCCTGCAGTGGACTGTTATAGGCTGTGATGATGATGATGATGTACTGAAATGACGTCTTTCCTTATTTCGGAGCTGGCGGAAAAGTTCAACGAGAAATGCATAAACTTGTGCCAAGGCTCACCACATGCATTCAACAGGAGTGAAAAAATAGACAATAAAGTATAACAACAATATCGTGTAGTTTTGCTGCACTTTCCAAAAATATTAAAATCTAGTGAATGTACTTTATGGACACCCTGTGATATCAGTATCCCGTGCATAGTCCACCTGCTTCAGTCATGACTGCCTAGTACAATAGAAGATATGGCGCAGACGCGAAATCAAGCTGTAACTTTTTTGCCTATTAATGTTTATTGTGTTTTCGCAATTAGTTTGAAGACTATGTACCTAGGTGCAACATTGTGTTGAAGGCATAAAAAAACAAATTAATTAAAGTAGAAACAAACATCGAAATGTCTTGTTTTTGTGCCGGACTGCTCACGAGCTGCTTGTAATAATAATTTTATTAACCAGCTACTTGAGTTATTGATCATAGTGATCTTTAGATTGAATTTTAAAACTCATATGAAACGGTAGGTAGAAAAGACTTAAAGGGGCAAAACCTATATCCTATCTGTAACTGGTAAAATTGTATTATTCAGTTGATTGACCTGATTATGAACTTGAGTGATCTATTACAACTGATTTCTAGAGATACGGTCTTTCGTTTTCAAAATGTGATTATCGACATTGAAAAAGAAAAAGTTCGATAGTCATTTTCTCGGTAACTATTCCACGCACGAAAAAAGGAATTGTACCTATCGATTTAATACGTTTAGCACTCCATCCAGTTCACGGCTTTATACATGTATTATGAAACATCCTGTATATTTCTCCAATAATGGCAACACCAAACATGACACTTGTCAATTTAGAATGACGGTGATTATGCCAATAACATTGTGTTTACACTGTTAGAAAGGGACAAAGGACTATCGATGGTGACTCTCGCTCTGCCCGGTTTTAGTCAAAGCAGTGCGCAGTCCCTTTGGGTAGTAAGTCCATGCATATAGCGCTGTCTCGTTCTAAGCAGAGCCGTTCTGTTTAGGTCCTGCTATAAGAGTTCATGGTAAGGCCCCTGTTCATGCGACGGGCGGTTTTGAAGTCTCTTACTGGTCGGGCGACGTCCGCCGTACGGCAGTGGTTGCGCGACCGTTGCCAATTTGGACTGCGCCAGGGATGTTATAAGCCAACTCAGGAATTATGACATCGGCTTGTCAAAATTATGGTACTTTGGGAAAAATTATTATACAGTTTCTAAAAGCGTCTTACACGGATATTATTTGGTCTGAGCTACTATCACAACTTTTGTATATCCGTTAAATAGGTTTAGAATCCTTTGCAAAATTAAAAAATTTGATTATGTTTTACGAAATTTCGTCCCAGTCATGCAAGCAAGAGGGATGCAAAATACTAAACTGGCTGGGTGGAAGTAGGACCATAAAGTTAGTACCTATGGGTACCCTTTACTTGAATAGAGATAGCTTTCATGGGTACTTTATCTCGGTCGCTCACGTAAGAAGTGACAGAAGCGAGCGAAATGAAGTCATGTAGCTGGAAAGATGTAAATTTATGATATTATGGTACTTTTGCGCACCATAATGGAAGTAGTATGGTACATGGTACGAACACTTGGAAAATGGTAGGTATATGTACCATAATTATGGTACGTATAACATCACTGGACTGCGCCTTTCCCTGGGCACCCCGTGAGGATTCCTTTCCTGTTGTACCGTTTTGGGCAGGTATTATTCGGACATGGTTGTTTCGGATCGTACCTACCTGCGCAAGCCCCTTCGTGCTACAATGAAGCGCAGCAGAGGACACAGCTCAACACACCGTAGCTGGCATATGTTGGCACGGTTCATCCAGAATGGTGGGCGGTCGGTAAGAAGGGGGCTGGGAGAAACAGCACCGTATCCTAAATGCGGTTGTGGGCCCACGGACCTTATATTTCCAAACGTAGATATTAATGCCACGCCTGGAAGTGGAAGAGCCTCGTAACCTGTAGCCGCCTTCTTTAAAAAGACAAAACTCAATAATTATTTACTGAAATAGGATCAAAACAGAAGAAATCTATACATAGTATAAAAACAGAGTTGTTTCCCGCCGTCTGTCGTATATATGTATGTATTACATATAGGTTCGCTTAGCTCTTTAAAACTACGCAACGGAATTTAATGCAGTTTTCCACAATAGAAGTGATTCAAGAGGAAGGTTTATAAGCAAGAAAAAATTGATAGCTACGAGTAAAGTATGTAGGTACGTGACCGATGTCGCGCCGGGTCCACTAGTTTATAATAAACGAACCCAGTAGCGTGACGCATAAAGAGCGGCCAATGCGCATATATGGATCTAGAAAATATTTACCTACTCCTTAAACTTTTCTTCATGGCTTAGGTGGCATACCGGAGCGAGAGGGGAGATATTTTTTTGAAACTGCTCGCAATTCCTCGTGGGTGCTTGGTTTCTGGTGTTAAGCAAAACAAGAACATCACAGCGCACAATAATGCGTGCGCGCGCTGCCATTGTCAACTAATCACAGACAACTAAACAAGGACCAGCTAAAGAGTATCTAACCGGTAGATATCTTATCACGACCAATAACGACAATAACACGCCGTCATATAGATTGTGACTGCAGCTGCAAGTAGGCTTCTTTTATGCCTCTATGTCCAATTTATTTGAACGCGGTCAAGCCCCAAATGTCTTGTCAAAGATGACGCTAATGCAATAGATATGGGAAAACAGGGGGTCTAAAAAGGCCACATTAGCGTTTCATATTATGATTCATATTAATGTGTGACAAACTTATCAACAGCGTCGCTGTTGTTGACAATGACATGACAATTCAAAATGGCGTCACTTAGTTCCAGTACTGGCCACCTATACAGATAAGTTTGTAGTAGTCTAATATGAATCATAATATGAAATGCGAATGTGGCCTTTTTAGACCCCCTGGACACTGACTTTTAAAAAAAGACCTAGCGCTCTCCTTCATGTTCGTTATGATCCATGACGCACTACCCGTAAAGACGTTGGCGGCAAAATTTGACAGTTTAAAAGTTCAAAACGATTTTATTTAAAAGTGTACCTACACAAAGAATTAGGCAGATTGTAGACTATACCTATACAAACCACATTAAGTATAAATCGAAAGATAGAGACAGAAGTAATGATAATATTAAACTCGCATTGACTTGACAGCGCTATCTGGGATAACATCCGAGATATTGCTGTCAAATAACATTTGTGTAATGTGGTCCGTTACAAAAATGAACGCTTCTGATTTACATTTATGGCGCCACAGCTTTCACTTTAACGCTTGTGTGTGTCTTGCGTACAGTGTGACCATTTGTTTCAGATTTCTGCCATTTCGGCGGATTAAGTTGACGAACTGAAAAAGTTGCAGGATGTGTCAGATTTGAGAACAAATCTCACATTTAATCATTTTTTGAAAAAAAATTGTCATTTATAACTTAACACACAAATTGACGCAATGTTAGATAGATAGATAAACACTTTTTTTCTCATAAAACATAACAGTAGCAATCAGTTACAGTAACAAGGAACACATACGAGAAAAGACGGCCTTATCACTACAAGCGATCTCTTCCAGGCCACAGGATACAAGATAATGCGTTGTGCCTTTATCCAAACACCAACAAACAGCCAAAAACATGAAATAATCGTACTTATGTAGGTATACTAAAATAAAGTTTTACAAATCTTTCAATGATAATTGCCTTTACTGAAGTGAATTGTCAATTCGGTCGGATACTTTGCACCAGGAGGTCTAAAAAGGCCACATCAGCGTTTCATATTATGATTCATATTAGAGTGCCACAAACTTATATGATCCGGTGGCCAATAATGTAACTGATTGATACCATTTTGAGTTATCATGTCAATGTCAACAGCAGATAAGATTGTGATAAATTAATATGAATCATATTATGAAACGCTAGTGTGGCCTTTATAAACCCCTAGATCTATTATTATTTGAAAGATTTAAGTACCTACGTTAAAGATGAAATAACACAGAGAGAAAGAATTGAGTTCGGTGAATCTCTCTCAATCAACTAGGTTGAGTTTTATATGTGGTATCCATAAATAGCCAATTAATTCGAAACCATCAAGACATTTTAAAAAAGTTTTTGAAACGTGTAATATTTATTACGTGAAATACAAATGCATAATATTTATTACACCCATTGGCTATTCATAGTACTGTATTAAACCAACTAGAATAGCTTTTTGCTATTTACACGATTTAACACTGACTTGTAAGCTAAAAATATGTTTGTCATGTTTTCAGCGTTTTTCTTCAGGGTATCTAGCTGTTTTCAGCTTAAGTTTAGTAAATTCTCTGTTTTTCAGATGGTCACACTGCTTGCGTAGGTTCGTCGTTTATTCTATCTAACGCATGGACTTATCATATTTAATAGGACAGAAAACTCTCCATATTTACATTTGCGAAAAGCAACTCTTATGTTCATAAACTATTGTCTATTTTGGGTTGTTATGGGGAAAGTGGCTAACTCGAGCCGAAAGGAACTGCGAAAACTCTTTTATCTTGCCAGACTAAAAAATGACGTTTATTGAAAGTTTGTGCCCAAATAACTCAATGAAATCTTGCACTTCCTGTACCTTTGTTTTGTAAAAGTAGACTTTTGACATTCCTGTACTTATTTATTATGCAATAAAGCATTTACAGACATACATAATTTTTTTTAAAACCATGAAACCAAACTTTTTATTTCTATTGGTAACCCATGGACTTATCATATTTAACAGGACTGAACACTCTTTAGGTAAAAACGAGCCGAGCAAGAGGTGTAGAACAGATGCTCTTTGTTGAAAGGAGGACTGTCGCCCTGCTTTCTTAATATGTACTTATTCTGTTAGTTTTAAGTTTTTGAATGTGTTATTGGACCAAATAAAGATACGTCTATGTCTAAGGCTGCTCCGTAGATCATTTATCCGTAGATGTAGCGCCTGTATATGAGTGGGAGGCCAACAGTTTGAACATTTATTATAAATGAATGTAAAATAAAGTGTTGTTCATGTTAAATATTGTTTTTTATTAATCCCCAAAGTTCAGGTATAATTAAATTTAAAAAATGTTTCCTTATTACAAATTTTGTAATTTAGTTATATTTTTTCTTTTCTCCATTAATAACATTTATGAATTGTACCATTATAAAATCTACTTAAAAACCGACATTATTTTAAAAGTATTGGCCACTCATGTATTTATAAATTTTTTTAATACCCAAGATGTTTAAAATATAATTTTTTGTGTAAAAAGTGCAATAGCTAGTTATACTATTTACTGTTTATCTATAAGGATAGTTAGTTTATAGTAATAAAACAACAAAAAACCGATGATATTCATTAATTTCTGATCGTAGTGTTCATAAAAGTAAAATAAAGTAATAAAAAAACTTTTCTTTAAAAAGAATTATAACTTAGGTACTACTTATAATATATTTTGCTTCATATTTTTTTCTGAACCAACTTAAGTTATACTATAAGACATTTCAAGGTTATCCATTCATTACCGGACACTCTGTATAACATAAGCACTTAGAACATAAGCATTAAAGAGATAATATGTTATAGATATATATTTATCCATAGATATTCCATGAAATAAAAGTATGTGGTCACCCTATTAGAAAGAGACATACCGCCTCTGTTCTACATCTCTTGCTCAGCTCGTTTTTACCCGAAGAGTGCTCAGTCCTGTTAAATATGATATGTCCATGGTCTAACGTCTCTGTCATTCATTCCGTCATTTCATTGATGCAGATTATTGTGTGAATTATCTCTGATCGGGGCGATTTGTATTTTGTGTGCATTTTCGGAAATTACAGCAAATTGTTTATCTTTGAAAAAAAGGAATTACAAAATGGATGTAGATGATTGTTTGAAAGAGTGGGAGGATTTGTTAGCCGACTATAAACGGCTAGAGGTAAGGTTCACTGTAATTGCCTCTGCCACACTGTGTTCATTAAAATTGTGCTTCGGATTTGTTACTCACGTTGCATGAACTACTATATTATTATATGCAATAGAAGTATGATGCCCTTTTCGCAAATATGCATATACCTGGGTAAAAACAAGTTAACATATTTGGATAGCTGATAACACATACCAACGTGCTTTCTCGTATCATATCTAAGTATTGAACTTAAACTTAAATGTCGAGATTACAACTGAGGCAATCCACTATCCATTATTTATGTTATATGCTAGACAAACAGGCAAGTGGCCACTTTGTGGAAAGTGGTCACCACTGCCTATCATTAGCAACACCAGGGGTATCTCTAACGTGTTCCCCACCTCAAAAACCTCGGGTCACATTGCTCTGGCAGTAAAAAGACAAATGTGTGATGGGGTCCACTGCCAAATCCCCAATCCATTGCATCTCAAAATCTCCACCTCATGGAGCACTGGAGACCTTACTCACAGCAGGACCACAATATTATTTAAAATAGTATTGTTTGACTGCAGTATTCTGTAGGGTCGAAACTCCTCTATACTTAACTCTCTTGTATACATATACAGTTAATATTTGAATCATTTACCTACAAATACCTGAATGACCAGGAAGCATCAAGTTTGTGGTAAAGCATAACACTTCCCCTGCTAATTCAAGTAACAGAGAGCCTATAGCAGTGCTAAGTATTGTAGAGTGTGTAATAAATGGATCGGCCAGATGAGTCTTGGGTACACCCGAAGTGCTGATTTCCAACAAATTTTTGAGTCAGTCTCAGTGAAAGTGTTAACTGCTGTTGGATTAGATGTTACATAAACTATGAGCTGACTGTTATAAACTTACAGCATGTTATAAATGTGATAAGGTGTATGATGAGTGTTTATTGACCAAATGTTATGAAATTTGGTGTGGATGTAACTTGAAACTTGAGTGTGGACATGATCTTATTCAACTAAGTCAGTGTGGCCAAAAGGTAGTCCCTAAACTAGTTTGTACATCAATATTATTCATATTCATGATCATGTGTTGCACCGTTGTATACCTTGGGACCCGTCCCGGGGTGTATAGTGGTGTAATATGTGGGTATGTAATGATCTATCTGTATGGCTCTATTTATTATTATATATGCTCAAGACTAGCTCATATGGGTTGCTAGTGTGAGTTAAAGACATTCACAGATTTGTACCTATGCAGTGCTGTGTGCCGGTTGCTCGTTGGGTCCACCCAATGAGCAACCGTCGCACGGTATTCATAGTCATGTGTTGCACCGTTGTATACCTTGGGACCCGTCCCGGGGTGTATAGTGGTGTAGTATATGAGTATGTAATGAACTATCTGTATGGCTCCACTTATTGTGTATGCACAGGATTACAAGTTGGTTGTGTAAGTAAAACTAAGTGATGAATTTGTTAACCAGTTGTAAGCGTTATCCGGATTGTATTACGAGAGAAACACCATTGCCAACAAACTGTTATGCAGTTTGGCAGGGTAACTATAAGTAAGACAGAATGTACGAAATATTGTAAGGATTAATAAATAATAATAATAATAATTATTATTTTATTTTCAGACTGTGAACAAACAGTATTTGACAAAGCTAGAGGAAGTTGGTGATCTGCAAGCATCATGCATGAAGGAGTTGACGCACCAGCGGTATCGTATGTCTGTTATCAACGGAACATTAAAAAGGTCAGTCCAACGTTTCTTGCAGGGAGTTGATATCAAGTGTGATATTGGAATGATGTAGGAACAGGTGTCAATTGATAAATGTTATCAGTGACCAATTTCGTAATTATGTACTGTATGAAACAATTTACGCGCTTATGGTTGGATGTAAATTAACAATTTAATGTTTGGTATAATGGCATAATCTCCTAAACTACTTAACCGATTTAAATACTTTAAATAATCATCATGCAGTTAATGTCCCGGTTGTGCTCTTTGTAGGAGGGCCCGGGGTCTGCCTTGTCCAAACCAATTTAAATACTACTGATACATAAAACATTACGTTAAACATTACATAAAATTTTTCATACTTAATAATCACATATAATGCAATGTTACTTAGTTTTATTTTTGTATTCTACTTTTATGAAGCCTATAAATTAAATGTGAACTAATCCGTTGAACTGACTCACTGATAACAAATAGGATCTCAACAGTTAAGCCTAAATTACGATAGTGTTGATATTAAAATTCCATATTAATATTACATCATAAATTAATAAATTTGATTTCACGAATGTCCATCTGTGTTATTGTAGAGAGAAACAGTTTTTATGTTACAGTATGTTGTTTTCGGAAATTACAGGGAGTATTTTCTGAAAACACTGCAGTGATTTTAGAATTTTTTTCCTAAAATTGTCATAGGGACTATCCCCCAGGATAGTCATGTCTTATCAGAGTTCCGAACTGCATGTGGGTGAAAACCGCAGGAGAGTACTAGTACTCATTAAAGTGTTAAATAAATAATGAATTCAATGCATTTTCGCTTTTGTTTATGGATGAACGTTTTATATACTACTCTAATTGACATCTAATCGAAGAGGTAATGATGTACTACAAAGGCTACATTGACTATCCTTCATACCAGAATGTCAGAAATGAAGCATTATTTAGGATACTAAGCTATGTAGTGAGTTTAGTTCCTGTTTTGACATTTATTAGATATTCTGACAAGTATAATAACTATGTTGATGAAATTAGGATAGGCAAAATTGGTTTTTCACTAATTGAGATTCAGTTGTCATATTCTAAAATAATTTTTTATATTAACATACAACAGGTTAGAAAAAAAAGGTGTACCAAAAGATGACAGGGTGTTGGAGCTCGAAAAAGAAGTAATGAAGAGGAAAGCCATGCTTCATGAGATTGAAGCAACACTACCTAAACAGAACAGTCTCTACTTGCGGATAATACTTGGCAATGTGAATGTTTCTATCCTCAACAAAAATGACAAGTAAGTAAGCTAGATATCAGTTGGGTTGTCTAAATAGTATGTCTTAAAGATAAGGTCGCTTTCGTTATTTATTATTTATCTTTCTTTTAAAAAGACTTAGAATTTATTTAGGTTACGTCAAAATATTAATTTACAGACAGACTATTTGCTATGAAAAAAGAAGAGAGAAAAAAGAATAACTATTACCTAAACAGTAAAAATCATCTTGGCATTGGTGAGGGCCCGGGGTGCCCCTTGGCCATTAACATGCCTGTTAACAGAGAAATCTGACCAGATTGGATCATGGTTACATATTCAGTCGCTGAATATGCAGGTTTCATCGCAATGTTCCTACATAACTCAGAAAAATGTCATTGGGTATGTGGCAGCACTGGAGTTTGAACCCGGTGAATCTTGCTTACGAGTCAGACCTCTTAGGCCACCGACGCTCTTTACATAAACAGTAATAATACTAATTAAACTACAGTAGTCATAACAATACTGAAAATTTAGTTAGGTAAGTACGTGTAGGTACAATTTGGTCAGCAAACACTCATTTTTATCAGGATAATTAATCTTATTTGTTACCATAATTAGGTCAAAGTTAGAATAATTCATTAGATATTTTCATTCATTGCGGAATGTTCTAAGGATTAGAACAGTCCCAAATGGTAATGTACATAACTCATTAATTATGCTTTGTGTGTAGAGGACAAAAGGCATTGAGTCTAAAGCCTTTTGTCCTTCACCTCATCTTTTCATACCTACGTAGTTCAAAGACCGATTACAAGATAAAAAAATTAGGTACTTACAAAAAATGTGTATGACGTACACGTTTGTCATTTTTGATTTTGATTGGGCTACTGTACTAAGGAACCACAATAGGTAGATATAGGCACGTAAGTCTAGCGGTGAACGAATCGGGAGGGGATCGGTTCGAGAATAATTCATTATGTTTTCTGTTGTGTTGACATATTTAACTAAACTGTGGGATCACACTAATCACAAATTATGTAAATATTAAATAAATAAATATGCTTTGATAAATTAACACAGCGCCATCTAGCCCCAAAGTAAGTAAAGCTTGTGTTATGGGTGTTAGATAACTAATAAACTACTAATATATATTTTTTAAAATACATACTACTCACAGACCCGTAACAGAAAATATAATTCATCATTGCAATTTCTGCTCGGCTGGGAATCAAACCCGGGACCTCTTGCGTGGCGACCGGCATGTTAACCGACTGAACCACTCAGGTCGTCAGGTCTCAACCAAACATTCAAAGAATTTCCTTGAAAGAATGATCAATCGATCGATAACAAATATTATGCACGCAACTGTACACCAGAAGCCCGCGGGGCGTCGTACCAGTGCGGGGGAAGTAGTGCTCACACATGCTGCGTGCGTGTGCCCCGCGCCCTTATTTTTGACTTCTGCGCATTAACGGTCACCGCTCGACTCACGTGCCGCGACATATAGGTACTTGGATATACTTCTAACTTGAAATCAGTTCGGCACTTGCTACTAACAGTAGTATTGAAAAAATAATATTCAAATATCAAATCAAATATATTTATTGTGACACAGGTTATACATTAAATGCAGGTCTTACTGCATTAGTAGATTAGAGCGCTGCGGTCTACCATTAGGCATACAAATAATTGATATGAAACTTTGACTGTTTGGCTGTGCTGGGCCATGGCTGCGTTATTAATGTATCTAAAAAAAGACGCGCAATAAAACCATTGATAATGTGATCGGTCATTTAGTACCAGCCCGTCATGGTATATTATTTACTCTTATCAAAGTACCAAGCTTAGAGCTATTTCACGTTCAAGATGTATGACCTATAAGTTCAAACGGTTATTTTGCGGCTTTATCATCTATATATATTGAAGGTCAATGTTTAAAGAAATATTGTGGACTAATGATATAGTTTTCTAATGATTCCTCAATGTGTTTACGATGGATGATAATGCAGTAATGACCTCCAGAGCAATAATATAGTTTTAAGTATATATTTATAATTTGGCCGTGTGGTGTCCGGCAGAGTAGAATAGCACCAACCCCTTACACTCGTGGGTGTCGTACTAGGCGACTAATGTTTTCGAGGCAAAAGATCTAGAGTCGTCGTATGCTGGAAAATGGGCAGCAGCGTTTTCCATTGTTATATTTAAACACTGCGATCTCCAACCCGCCTGCCAAACGTGAAGATTATGGCAGTAACCTCCCCTTTCGTAGGAGAGGCCCTAAGTGCTGCAGTGGACTGTTATGGGCTGTGATGATGATTTATAAATTCTCAGTAGATAAGTACTTAATCTAATTTCGATTTTTTTTCTTTCCAGATTCAAATATAAAGATGAATACGAGAAATTTAAGCTTATACTCAGTGCAATAGCATTTGTGTTGGCTGTTACTAATCTTTACATTGATTTCAGGTAGGAATGGTTTTTGTGTTCAGTTTTGTCCCTTTGTGAACTGAGAAAACACCGCCGTTTATAGAATAGTTCATATTGCGATAAGAATAAACAAAGTCATGACCAGATCAAGCGATTTGTTATGAGGTGATGTCATTACTCAGAATACCTGGGTGTGATTGTTACTACCTCTGCACATCGCACATTTTCGTAGGCATGTACTGACGAAAACAATTGATGTATCTTTTTTTTCTAAAAAGATGTGTGTCCGATTGAATGTGTACTTAGTATATACTTACTTACTTACTTACTTATGTACTTAGTGTACTTGCTTAGTATTTGCAAGGTCAGTTTAATTTATGTGTTATAAACACTATCTCAGGCCCTGCCGTCCCTGCATCCAAAAGCGATTTTATTTCATAATCGGATTTAGTATTAACTGCAACTGACAGTTGGTCGGCTCCAGCCAAAACGGAACGTCTGTTTTTAGTTTTACGTTTTAATCAGGCGTACAAACTATGCGAATCGATACGCACTAAGATAGTCCTAAGGATTACTATGCTGAAGTGGCAGTGGGCAGGGCACAAAGCTCGAACAACAGATGACCGATGGGGCAGTAAAGTTCTCGAGTGGCGACCACGTACCGGTAGGCCTCCCACAAGGTGGACCGACGGCCTGGTAAAGATTGCAGGTACCAGCTGGATGCGAAAGGCACAAGACCGGTCTTTGTGGAGATCTCTGGGGGAGGCCTATGCCCAGCCAAAGTGCCTCTGACCGTTTTATTTCTTTCATTTTGTCCCTGTAGTGGGCGTCTTTCGGCTGATATGATGATGATGACGACGTTACGTTGACATTGATTCCAGGCCGCTACAGTTAATACTAATATTCCTGCTGGTGTGGTATTACTGTACGCTCACAATCCGCGAGAGTATCCTCAAGGTGAATGGCTCCAGGATCAAGGGATGGTGGCGGATGCACCACTTCATCTCCACTGTGGTCGCCGGCATACTTCTCATTTGGCCACAGAACGAACCGTGGGAAGAGTTCAAGCATACATTCTTGCTGTTCATCGCCTATATCAGTAAGTTGAAAAGCATCGGCTTGTTTGACATATTTATTATTGGTAATACACAATAATATGTCCTTTATCTCCTGGTTGACTGGTAGATAAGGCTATTTTAGCTTTAAGTCCGCCTTTGTACTATTTTGTGCATGAAGAATTAATAAATAAATATTTCGTCACGGGATGCCAATGGGCTCCTGAGACGTGGCTCACGAGGCTTACACATAGAGAAAACCTCATCCAAATCGGTCCATCCGTTTGGGAGCTACGACGCCACACACAGACACACAGATCGACAGATACACACGTCGAACTTATAACACCCCTCTGTTTTCATCGGGGATCAAACATAAGATTTAATAACGAATAATAATGATATTTTTCAGGTGTCGTACAATTCATGCAGTTCAGATACCAAAGCGGTGTACTGTACAGACTAAAGGCACTCGGCGCGAGGCACAACATGGACATTACCATTGAAGGATTCCACTCGTGGATGTGGAGGGGGCTCTCGTACCTATTGCCATTCCTGTTCGGAGGCTACGTGTTTCAATTGTATATAGCCTATACGCTCTATACTCTGAGCTACCACCCTGATGCTACCTGGCAGGTAAGACATATTTCATTCGTTAAAAAGTAAGGCGCCCATTAGGTGCTATTACACGTGACGATATTATCGTGGGCGTTCACGATATAGGGAAAGGTGGCATGAAAGAAAGAAAACATTTATTACAAAGAACTTCACGACATTATGATTTGCAATACAATTACATTTAACACAAAAAAGAACAGTACATAAATAAAACACGGGACAATTATAGGGTTCCCATTGGCATTTTTCGTGAAAAGACATGAAAAGGACACGTATTGATAGCATTTACTAGAGGAGCCTCTTCGACAAAAATAACCTCTTCATGTCATCTCTGCCCTATATCGTGGACGTTCACGTTAATATCGTCACGTTACAAATTATAAAAGCGCCCGTCAGGTGATCAGTCGTTTCAGTTCATTAATTTGGTTCGTCAAAGTACCTGTAGCAAAGAGACTGACGCCATTCTGACCTCGTTAGCCAGACTGCCGCCGGACTGATGGTTTAATTGGCGCCTTGTAAGGCGCCACTAAAATCACTAGATTAAGCTGTAGGTTAATTTAATGATTTTAGTGATGTCATGATACTACAAAAAAAAATAAGAACTTTCATCGCACATGTAATCGGTAAAAGACGCAGTTGCATGTGTGGTTACGCATGCAACTGCTTCGAAATATCGAGGTAAAAACAATACTAACCGTGGTAATAAACCCAATAACATTTGCAATGAAAGTGTAGTGAATAACCGCGAGGGTCTTAAAAACTATAAAAAAAAATGGTATTGACGTTAATTTCTCTCGAGTGGAGAGTGAAGAGTATTCCAAAGCCAAACGCAATTGGTTCAACAACCGAAAGTTGAAATGTCTTGAAATGCTCCCAAATTGCAGAAGTGTTTTTTACATTTCTTGACGCCATTTAACTCGCCCATACTTGTGTTTAGAGACCCACTTTGTAGCAAAATATAGCTGTTTCTCGTAATACGTTTTTCATAGTTTGTTTCTAAGTATTTACATCAAATTCCTATGGAAACTGCTATGTTAGGCAACAAAGCTGAACTCTTCTTTATGGGTCCACTCCATCTCACTGTTTACTGTCCCACATCATATAAAGAGCATTTCCGTGTAACGACACGACAACAGGTTGCGGCGTTAAGTTTGTCGTTCCTTTCCATCGGCATCGGGAACACGGCGACGACGCTGATGGTGATACCGCAGAAACTAAACGAGCAGGTATCGTGGATCTGAACCGCGCAGCGTGCAATGGAACGCGGCATGCACGCAATGTTGTGTGTAGTGTGAACTTGAGGCTATTTAGCTGATATTCAGGTACGAAACTCAGACTGAACTCAAGTGATATTTTTTTTTATTTATGAAGAATAATGTATCTTCAAACCTAACTCAGCGGTTCCAAGTGTCAAACACGTCAGGGCAAGAAAGCTATACGGTCAAAGCAATAGGAGATTTTCTAGCAACGGATTAAAAAGAAAGAAATAGTTCAAATAATTGTAACAGATGGCGTTGACCAGATGTGATTCTCAAAAATTAATCAGTACGAGACCGTTTCATTTATAACAAAGCAGACCTTTTGCACTTTTTTATCGGGGACGCTACTAAACCTAAAGTACGAATATCTATTCACGAAATACCTTTTTGAGTAACTTCTGCTAAGAAATGAGTATTCAGTCTAAGCAGCGTCATCTAGTGGTGCACGCCGAACTACACTTTTTACTTTTTAACCCGTCGGAAAATCGCCCTTTTTTGACACTTGAACGTCAGTTCCCTTTGAGTTTTGACTCAGAATCTCAGCTTTGAACATACAGGTCGTCAGTCCGTCAGGCTCATATTTAGAACGATGATGGTTCATATTGTGTGATGACAACAACTCAACTTTCAAGATTTGCCTCAATTAGTCACTTCAGGGTAGTTTTAAATAGTATTGTGTTTCTGCCGGTGAGTAAGGTTTCCAATGCTCCATGGGGCGGGGATTTGGGGAACCGTGGCTTTGGCAGTGGATTGGCATTTGCCTTTTTGCTGCCAGAGCAACGTGTTATAGAGGTGGGCAACGCATTAGCGATACTCTTGGTGTTGCTAATGTCTATAGGCAGTGGTGACCACTTTCCATCAGGTGGCTCGCTTGCCTGTTTGCCTACCGTATGATAAAAAATAAAGTTTCTCCTTAGACTCGTTGGTTTTCAATAAATTAACCTAAAATCTAAATAGAAAAATGTGAGATCTCTACATTATGTTCTTTTATTTATTTCGGCAATTTATGTCTCATTGGTGCCGCCGCCATTATTATATAAACCCCCTTTTCCGTATTTATAAATTATTTACGCAATCTCAACCTCTGATATACCTGAATGCTCTAACAAGATTCATCCGCTTAAACAGAGATAGAAGAGCATTCCCTCATTGTTCTTATCAATGGACGGAAAAAGAGAACAACGAGCGAATACTCCTAGTGGCGTAAACCCAGTAAGATTACATAACACTTAGGAAAATATGAACCATGCACTTGCAAGACGACCTGTATGTACATAATTTACGGCCTTGAAATGTAACAATGGTTTGTTGTGCCACTCTTTAATGCTCTCCATACTATAATCGTAGCATTATTTCCATCACAAAAGAATTATTTTTAGAGAAAATTGTACCTACCTGTATTTCTGAATACTTTTATGCAACAATGTTGAATTTAATAGAGCTTAAAGAGCAGCATACCACCCGTAGTGGTTGTGAAGGAGATAAACAAATACATTTGTTGAGTGTTTGTAATGTGGACCAATCAATATTGTTGAGTAGAATATAGTAATGTTAGAAATTATGTTGCTAGTCTGTTGGACATAGTCTCAATCATTAATTCCCCGTTTAAAATAATTTTCTTATAAGAATGTTGCTCTAGTTACCACTTCTAAGCTTAGAAAAAAAAATTACGATTTAATCAATTTATATTTCTTTTGGCAACAATTTTCGCCATAAACATTGAGAAAATGCAGTCGGGCTATTACGTCCTGCTGCTGTCAGCTATAGATGGTTTATCGCTATAAAATTATAATCATCCGAAAACTACCGAAGGTTTTCCCGATTCCAGATGGGAGTGAGGTCTGATGTCAAAATGAAGCCCTCATTGGCTAAAATTTATCGGTGAATGAGCAGTTTTCCTGTAGGTACTGTCAGATGGTATCAACAATGATCAAGAGATGGCGCTCTTAGTAATTTAAAAAGACTAAAAAAAGTCTTTAAAATAAACGGCGTAAAATATCTAGAGTATAACTACACAACCTGGCTTTAAACTTGATAAATAACAATAATATTTTTTATGAAGTTTGCAATTCCGTTTTTTGCATACAATTATTACCAAAACTATCCATTGCGCCATCTAGTGAATGCTTACCAATGCTATAAGTACCTCTTGGAAAACTGCTCATTTATATCAGTGTATTTTCAAAACAGATGTTACTTTTCAGTAACGCCATCTTGTGTATTTTGAAATCGCGATAACCCTCAACCTCATTGCCGATTAACCAGGAAACTATATCTTTCGGGAATTAATGCTTGACACTTATGTCTAAATGATTTAGAAGTAGATTTGCATCAATAACAGTTAAATCAGTTTATTTTTCTTTGCGCATGGAGCCGCACCATACATTTTGGTATTTGGTGTTCTCATTGATCATTTATTGTTTGTTCTAGACACATTTCTTACCTTAAACTTAAGTCAAAATTGATTTATCCATTAATGTTGTGATAAAGGTTGTTGTCCACTAATATGAATTGTGAAAACACGAATCTGAATATTTTAATGGATATTGTAAATTAATTGAAGACAAATTTTACTTTTTAATGTAATATTTATTTTGAATATTAGGGTGTATGCGAGTGTTTGTTGTTGTGACACAGATCTGATAATTTTAAATCAACTATACACTTATGAATTCCAATTTATTTTAATATTCACTACAACAAACGTATGATGCGTTTGAAGCAAAATATTTGTGCCAAAACAACTAAGTTGTGTTGTGACTTTTGTTATGCATGAAGTTTGGTTCTGGTGCATGTTTATAGTTAATTACTTACAGCATTTATACGAGTCTGTGTGACAAATTAATCTCGATAATGTATTGGTCTGATCTGGCCCGGGATTTCTCAGGACATCATGCTATATACCCCCAATTAAGGCCATTTTACCTCTTTGGCATACGTTTCCACGGCCACTTATAAAACAAATTCTAATTAACATAAAAGCCAAAACTCTTTTATAAAATCTTGAAGCATGTGTACTTTTACACAAAATCGGGTTCTAAGAGAACTGAATACATATCTAAATAATGGTTTTTGCCATCGAAAGATGATTGACAGACAGAGCAGTTATTAGTCCAGGAAACGGCAATTTTATATTTTTAACATCGTGCCTAACAAAAATATGGTCTAAAAATGCTACTGGAACACCGCATCGCACCACCAATGAGTGTTTTATATTGTCTAATAGTTATTATGAAGTTTCATAAAACAGGTTACTAGTTCCTGAAGGTACAACTTCCCCGGGCTAGAGAAAAAAGAAAATTGTGTACTTATACAAATTTTGAGATTTTATTTCACCAAAGAATATTGGTTTTTACGTCGATTAGAATAATATTTTGTAAGTGTGTACTAAAATATATTTTATTGGTGGAATTGTAGATAGTTCAATGGGCTCTCGTTATGTACAGCAATTCCTTATAATAACTTATGAAACGGGAGTGTGCAAAAGAAGGTAATAAACGGGACGGGTTTGAATTTTCTTTTGAAACCATGTCTTTTATGGGTTCAGCGGTGATAGTCCGCATTTGATTAACTATTCTAAAGCCTATTATCTGTAGCCAGGGCCCAGAGAGTCACTTAAACCTTGCTCTGGATCATAGCCCATAGTGTGCATAGCTCCTATTGAGAGACTTAGGCCTATTATGCACTTTCGTTATGAATGCGAGTGCAGATAAATTGGTATCTTTACGCCTAGTTTCTGAAACGCTTGTCAATGTTGATCATCAATTAAAGCTCTTTCCGTCTCTGTCCACAACACGCTATAGATAAGGATTGCGAATTTTAATTGATGATTAACTATAGTTTAACGTACAAGAAACTGGCGGTTAATCTGTTGCATAACGAAAGACAGTAAAGTTGGCGGGTCCAATGTTTTAATGTCGTTCATTCTGTAACGCACAAATTAACATTCTAGGCTTGTACCGACTTCGATTCGATGGAGGATTAACAGATCTTCACAGCGGAAAGATCTACTGATTGACCGTGATATATTTTAGGTAATCGGTTGCATTACAATCGTCCATCACTATACTTATGTAGGTAGGTATAGCCGGCGATGATTTGTTTAGCATTTAATGTAATTATTTATTATGTAAATGTTTGTAACATATTATGTATAATTACTTACATCACATGACCTAGTGAACTGTATAGTTATCGGTGATTGGTGCGTTGTAGAATAGTAGGTAACTTTGTTAACTGGATTTTGTATGATTCATGCAGTTGTGGTGGGTGTTAAGAATGCGGGTTGATAGTTCATAATTATAGGCGTAATAACTTATGTGACTTTGCTTGTTTGCGAAATATTATTTTTCTTTGCACAGTAGGCCATGGGAATATCTATAACATGTTAGCTAATTTTTTTTTATTCTTTTATTATGGAGGACTAGTCGTAAATATGATAATGCGGTGAAAATGTGTCTGTATATTGTGTATAAGTAGTGAAGGGAGTGGAGTAATGTAGGTGGCCGCCTACAACGAACACTGCTTCGTTGATAACGTATCGGTGCTTATAATCGAATAAATAATCGTTAACTGCCAATACTTACACACAGCAAACTGTTCTAATGTATAAATAAAACAATGTCAATTGCTGTCAAATACTGTCAACATAGTTATGTACTTAACGTGCTTTGTATTTTAGTTCTTACTGTTCAAATATTCACTGATTAATTTGTAATTACGTTGTTATTATTTATTTCGACTGTACTGTATTGTAATGATGTAATAATAAAATATGTTTTTCTAAGTTTTTTCAATGTGTTCGATTTTGTTATTTTCATTTTTGTTTAATTTGCAATGTTCGACAGATCCCTTACCTGGCGGGCCTGTTTCTTGTGTTGCACTGCTTCAACATGTTCACGATACTGCAAACTTTGCAGAAGAAAACTACAGGCGCTTTGAAACTGAGCTACAAGTTGAAAGCGATCGCGTACCGATTGTCCAATGAGTTCTTGGTACGTTCGCAGTACACTACATAGTTATGGTGTACTCATCACTGTGGTATATTCGACTCAATGTGGGAATGGGATCGTACCGTCTACGTGTTGTCGTATTATATGTCTGTGTCGCTTCTCTTGGGACTAGGAGATTCGTTTAAAAAATATATCCTAAATTATCCGAAACAAATAGCTTATTGGTCAAATAAGCGACTAGTGATAAAACTAATAACAGATGTTCAGTTTTGGCTGTAGCCGAACAACCGTCAGTTGCAATTGAAACTAATCCTTACGCAGTATAAAATAACGTCGCTTTTACGTGCGGGGGACTTTGTCGGACGAAGGTCGGCCTGGCCGCGCATCCGAATTCATCCAAAAGCGATTCTCTTTTGTACATTGTAAGGATTGGTATCGATTGCAACTGACGGTTGGTCGGCTCCAACCAAATCGGAGCGTCTGTTTCAAGTTACAAAATAAACAAACAAAACGGGCCATGAATTACTTTGAGAACTACATTAATAACAAAAGTCTATGAAGTGGCTTCTTACATACATATAGCCCATACCTCCGACCGATATGGCTTGTACAGTGCACGCGCGAGTTCATGTACATCAGGCACGACCGCTCAAATAATTTGAGTAGTGTTAGAATTCTATTATTCAAGGCTCGATACATCGCCATCTCACTCGGTTGCGGTTTGAGCGAGTGAATAATTTACATTTAACATGCCTATGTTGACTGTACCATACTGCTTCGTGGATATATTTTGAGGTAGGAAAATGGTTAGAAAATCTTTATTTCTCTAAGAATTTTAGAAATTCACTTACGAGAAAATACTAGTGATTCGATAGTACTAACAGTCCGAGGACAGCAATATAAGCTTAATAAACTGTGGGTAGAATAGGAGCGAAACAAAACACTGTACCCCGTTATACTTAGTAAACAATAGTCACGGAACAATGATAAGTAGGTAAGCATGTACTTAATGTACTAACAATAATTTTTGATAGTAGTAAGTAGGTAGGTAATAATTAGTAGTAGAACAGAGAATATCATATCGGTTAACGGATCTTGACTGAAGTCTGTCGTAAGCGATTTCTGAACCATAAGCCAACAATGGGAAGGTTTTATTTTCAAATGTAGTTACTTGGGAGTGACAGACTACCAATTACTAATATTCTTCACTAGGTACTCCAAGCCAAAAATATTACCGAACGACAAGTAAATAACAGGTCAAAAAAGACCTATTATACAAATAATACAATAAACGATGAAAGGTACTTAATCATTTACTTCAGGTTTTTTTTTTTCATATTACGACCTGCCTGATGGTTAGCAGTTGGAAGCTATTCTTCTTAATATTAATTAGCTATTCATGAAAAACGGTGTGACACTGGTGTATATTGGTAATTACGCACTCTACAACATAGGCGAGAGGGATACCTTGTGGGAAATGAACAATAAATGTGTAAGGAAAATATAACAATTAACTAGTCATAACACTTTGGTTACATAAATTGGGTGTAGAAATTATCAAATTTTCTCAAACTATCGAGAACGCTTGTCGCCATCTCGGTAACAACTTCTACTGCGCAATAACTCTCAGATTTCTTATAGGTACCTACTATGGGCGAAATATTATTATCGCATTATCTGCAAAGCGGAAATGTCATGACTTCTATTGACTTTTCTTAGCCGATTGCCAATGGATGTGACCGTTTTAATCGAACATCTGAACGTCGAATATCCTGCGTTGTGATTGTCCTGTTTTATTTGTCTGGTGGAACATCCTACTATGATAATTCGTATGTGTTTTTATATCGTGAAGTGATTACAATATTTGTCGATTTATCATTTTCATTATATCCCATTTTTAACATTTATTTACGAACGAATACGACAAGGATCAATCGTTCGGTATTTAAACTTTACGTAGGAACCTAATAGACTAGGAGGTCACAGGAAAAAAAATTGTATACGGGCTTTTTAAGTGTGGGAGATGTCGATCTTCTAATACATTCCAAAATTGACCATTTCTCTTGTTATGTTTTGCACAACAATGAAGCCTTTTCAAGCGCTGTTTCTCGAAGACGCACTCTACAACCCATAAAAATACTACTCGTTTCCACGATCGTTTTCAATGTTCCTGGAACCTCTTTGTCTATAATCGTCCTACATTAGGTACATCCTTCCTACACTTGTAAGAAGAATGCATGAATAACGAAACAGGTGACGCCATTTCTAGATCCTTATTTGTGTTTGTGAGTGTTTGAGAGTATTGCTATGTGTTATTTGAGTAAAAGGTTCGCTTGTCTTATTGCTTTGTGTTTTATGTGGTCTGGTCAGGTCCAGGAGAATTATGAAATTGAGCCAAACATTATGATATATTTATAAAGATATAGTACCTACTGACAATGATTTAGAAATAGCGGGTCAAACAAATAAATTCTGTGCCAATTTTTATTAATTCTCTTGGAAATTATTTCTTGGGTGTTGTAGAGTTAGTTAATGTGAAGGTAGTAATACATAATACGTGTAGCACCTAGTATAGCTAATATAGGCCCAACCGTAAAATATATTTTTTTTTTACTTTACTAGCCAGGCATTTGATCGCCACCTCACCTGGTGGTAAGTGACGATGCGGTCGATGATGGAGCATGCCTGTCTAGGAACAGCCTATTCACTCTAGTTCACAGCCAATTAATCTTGGCTCCAACATGTGCCGTATCGTACCTACTTATTTCATTTTTTCCGTCGGAAGTTTATATACAAAACCCCAATACCTTCGACAAAAGTAAATTTTGGTAGCCCAACACGATAGGTAGGTACTAATAAACAGGTACGAACTAAATGGCCTTAAGAATTATTTTTGATGGTGCGTCACGATACGCTATAAAAATGTGGGGATGTCTGTAAGTACCTTGCTATCGCAGTTGGATTCTAGAATACCTATGCTACGCTATTCCCACATCCAATTTGGGTAATCAAATAATTTAGTCATCATCATCAACATATATATTTTGTATGCATTTAACTGCTATAAAACTGTGAAATGAACTAATAAGTAAATAAACATACGGAGTCATTCCCGGCTTCTACCAGGAAAAAATAGTAGGAAAGCGTCCTACTATTTTTTCCTCCACTTCCCCTGGGCTTCAGCCTTCTCACGGTGTAGGCCGTTGGTTTATGCACCTATTTCCTACATATCCCGAGGGCATACGCAGCAGGTGACCAAACCAGTGTAGGCGATCTTAGTCGATGTTACCCACAATGTATCTCACACGCCTGCCGCGGACTCTGTTGAGTTGCGTAGCTCCGCACAGCAGCACCCACCGTGCATTTAGGCCCTAACAACCGATACACTCAGGGGGAGATTCAGAAACGAAATTCAGATGAATTGCTCCCTTCATGTAAAGTCTCGAGAATTACAGCTTTGATAAATATTATTTGTTAGGTAGACTCTCGTCTAAAAAGTCAAGCGATTGTATTCAATACGGGCGTCTTCATTATTATGAAGACGCCCGTCTGTATACAACAAGAATAGTACCTAAGAGGTCTTCATTATTCCAAATCAAGTTGCTTAGGTACTTTATTTCCTAAGTTCCTTGGCTTTTTAGACAGACTCTGGATACTTTTACTATGTATGCGCTAATACGCACAAGTTAGCTCATTGCTGGATGTTAGTTCCCTCGAATTTCCTTTCTGAATTTAATAATTTGTGGAGATTAATTAATTCCATTGCAAATCTACATAATCTAATGGTCCACCTAACTCAAATGCTTTTTTTCCTTTACTTATCTTTTGTATATAAATTGCTTTCTTTGTATTACCACTGCAATGTAAATGATTTTTCCGTTACAGGAACAAAAATGGCGACAAAATAAATTAGACAACAAATCTGAATAAATTTGTCTATATTATATTGTGATAATACACCACTATCATGTTTATAAGTTATTTATCTATAAAGGAATATTATTTATATTTTCGTATATAAAGGTGGTTGAGAATAGATAGTATTAATGGTGTTATGTATGATTATTGTGTAAATAAAGTATTAAATACTTTTTCATTATGTTATTTTATCCACTACTAGAATTCAAGGTTTATCGACGTTATAGAAAGTCAAAAGTCATTATATCAAATAGGTAAATTAATAGTACACTTTCTTAAAAATACAAACATTACCTATTAGTTTTCAATTTTTTTTATCACATATGGTAGGCATACAGGCAAGCGGGCCACCTAATGGGAAGTGGTCACCACTGCCTATAGCTATTAGCAACACCAAGAGTATCGCCAATGCGTTCCCCACCTCTATAACACGTTAATCTGGCAGCAAAAAGGCAAATGCCCCTTCACTGCCAAAGCCATGATTCCCCAACCCCATGGAGCACTGGAGATCTTATTCACTGGCAGAAACACAATACTTTTTAAAAGAGTATTGTTTAGCTCTGCTGTATTCTGTAAGGTGGAGGTACTTCCTCAGTCGGGCGGCTCCAATTCGAACGGGATACCCGCTATGCCTTACTGCATTGCGGGGTATTATGAAAATATCTAAACCTCCGTTACATCTCCGCAAAAGTTCTCCGGAGGCAAAGACGGAGGCGGAGGTATGATTTCTTGCGGAACTTCCGCAGTAACGGAGGCAGAGACCAAGTTCCGTTACAACAACCCTAGTCCTAATGGCTAGCGGGTCGGACTCTTAAGCGATAATTAGGTACCTACCGAGTTGGATCGCCAAAGAAAGAAAGAAAGATGTGACGTAATTAAGACGTGGTTATAGTTTTCGAATTTCTTTAGGTAAAGGTCTAGGAGGAGAGGCGTTTGAAAGACTCAGATTGTGACTGGTCCGGAAACCGTCGGCCGCTTCGATACGTCGTTAGACATGATCCTGGATATACATCCTGCAAAGTTTGTCTCAGGCGTGTGGTCAAGTTCTAGAGATTGAAGACAAGAAAGTTGTGACTGGCAACGGTACGGCTACCGGTCAAAACCTTTTTGGCTGTTTGCTTTCGTGAGGGATGAGAAAATACTTCAAGAAGACTCACCGGTGACCAAGGGCCACTTTGCCGGCACTTTGAACGCTCGCCACCGACAGGGAGTTCAACCTCACACTTTGGAGCCAAATTAGTCGCGAACTGTGCGGTTCCAAACGCGTGGGTGATGCCCCTGGTATTGCAAACGTCCATCGGCTGGTCGGTGGCTGCTTACCATCAGGCAGACCATAAGCTTGTTTGCCACATTAGTGGTATAAAAAAAATAGCACAATTTGCTAGAAGTTGGCAAATTTCTGGTAATTTCCAAGGGCTGCCAAAATTGTCCTCGTCCCTCATGAAAGCACAACCATAGCCAAAGTTTTGATTTGTTTCCGTACCAGTTACAACTTTCTTGTCTTTAATCTCAGGACCTTGACCACGGGCCTGGGTCAGAATTAGCAGGAACTATGTTTAGGAACATATCTAACGATGTATCGAAGCGGGAGACGGCTTCCGGACCAGTCACAAACTATCTTTCAAACGCCTCTACTCCTGGACTTTGACCTGAAGAAATTCGAATACCATAACCAGGTGACTTGAGGCACTACCAACAATATTTCATGCCAAGCAGATGGTACCATCACAGTAAGTTACCCACTATGGGGCTCCCTAGCCACCAGCCACCATTACCTACATCGTCGAAAATCATCGAAGAGCGTCAGTGACCAACCGGCTGATGGGTCGCGGAATCGGACTCATGCCGCCATGTAGGTAGCAATGACTTGTTCTGAGTTGAACACTAACCGATGCTCTTGCAGTGAGGGTAAACATCGTAAGACCTGCACTTTCAGTAGGTATGTGTAACCATGATTCTAATTGGTCAGCTTCCCGTTACCAGGGACACAGTCCACGAAAGTCACATGGCAGTCGCTCTACTGTAATTACCCGATCTGACAAAATCCTGGATGATGGACAACGTGGATGGACCCCGGGCACCCCCTCGATACAGGCGCGGATCCAGGATTTGGTTGAGGGGGGGGCAAAAGTCAAAATTATAGGTATCGTCTATTCATACAGGTATTCTCTACTCAATGAGCGAGCGCCACGAGTAAAAAAAAGTTGCCCTTTTAAGTAGGGTGAACAATAAATGAATAAGCGAGCGGAGCGAGCTTGGAAATTTTATATTTTAAACCCTGGGGGAGAACAACAAATCTGTTTTTGATATTTTGGGTCTTAAAAGCTACAGTGATCAATGAATGAGCGACCAGAGCGAGCTCGTCATTTTTTACGTTTGAGATCTTAAAAGCTGAATTGCATGAATGAGCGAGTAAAGTGTACTTGTAATTTGTGATATTTGGGGTTTTAAAAGCTTAAGGTGATCATTTAATTAATGAGCGAGCGGAGCGAGCTCGCTATTTTAGATATTTATGGTATTAACAGCAATGGGTGATCCTTACAATAGTAATTTAAGAAAATCAATGAATGAGTGACCGCAACGAGCTAGGTGAATCATAAGAAAAGTATCTGAAACATGAATGAGCGAGCGAAGTGACCTCGAAATTTTTGACATTTTGGGTCGTTGTTTTAGATATTTTGGGTTGTAACAACAATGGGAGATCTTTACAAAAGTAACTTAGGGATGTTAATGAATGAGCGACCGCACCGAGCTTGGTAAAAGGTAAGAAAAGTAACAGAAACCTATGAATAAGCGAGCGAGGCGAGCTCGATATTTCTGATATTTAGGGTCTTATAAGCTGGAGTAGCAATAAATTAATGAGCGAACGTAGCGTGCTCGAAATTTTGGACATTTTGGCTTAGATGATGTGTGATGCCATAGCCTCCTTCATCTACAAGCCATGCTGTAGCACGGAACGGCAACGTCGCTGTAAACTGATTTACTCATTGTTTACATGTCAATGTGCGGGAAAATTATGAATTTTATGATGATAAATTTAAAATGTATTGATAAAACTGTAAATTAACGCGTTTGTATGGATCATCTACGAAGGTAAATAAAAGTAAATATATTTATAATTGTGCTAAAATTGGATAAATACGATTTTTGAAAAACAATCCTTGACCATTTTTGTTGTTAGTTTTTAGCTTATTTTATAAATCAAATTCTGTTGTATATTCGTAATCTTCTCTAACAGAGGCCAAGGCATTTTTGCATTTGAAAAATGCAAGTAAAATTATGATTAAACCATAAAAATGGGAAAGATTCTGTGCCGATGTTTTGCTTTCCAAAATATGTAATTCTATTAAATAAATGGACTTCTGCTATTCCCCAAGCATGCTGGAGTCCCACCAAAGGATCTTTTGTAAGCAGCAAACATTTTTGCATTGTGAAAGTTATCACAACTACTTTAAACCACGATCTCTGATTATCCACGATGGTCTAAGCATTGAAAAAGTATATAGGTACAATAAGTAAGTACGTAGTTAGTTTTTATATACTTAGGCACTTAAATAAAACTGTTTAAAATCTATTATACCTAATATTTAATAAATTGGGCAATATTTTGGCTGGCATAGATTATTTTATTTCATAATAGCTTTTGGTCGCGAATGTGTCCGCATAAAATTCTGCTATAACCTGCCGGACAAATTGTAGCATATGTGTTATTCGGGGCTATATTCTATATAACTGCCTAATTTCATTAAAATACGATCAGTAGTTTTTGCGTAAAGGTGTAACAAACATCCATTACGTACAAAACCAAACATAGATTATATTTCGCATTTATAATATTAGGATAATACAATTGCAAGTAGGTATATAGGTAAATAGGACAAAAATCTATCCAATTACATATTATCTAACTAATGTATATACTTATTAATATACTTTATCACTTAAATAACTAATAACATGAAACGACGACGACCGCGATGATAGTTTTACAGAAGTTTTCAGGTTCACTAAAATTCAAAATGCGACGTTGTCAAACTTCTGCGCATGGCTTGTAGATGAAGGAGGCTATGGTGATGCTGATCGTAATAAAAGGCAATAAAAGAAATTAAAACTATTGAATGAGCAATTGGAGCGCGCAAGAAACTTTTAACATTATGGTTCTTAAAAACTGGGGTGATTGTTAAAATGAATATTTGAGCGAGCGCAGCGAGCTCGGGGTATTTTGTTTTGAAATATTGGTGAATAGTATGACAAAATTGAAGGAAATGAATGAGAGCGACGCGAGCACGAAATTTTTGAAATTTCTGATCTAAAAAGTTACCGAGTGATTGATAAAATCAATAAAAAAATTGACCGAGCGCAACGAGCTTCGAAATTTTGGCCTTTTGGCTCATAAAACCGTACCGTGGATCCGCGCCTGCCTCGATAGCACCACCGGGATATTGACGACCAAAAATTAATAATGCCGTCTGATTCGTCTTATTATTCTCGTTTCTTGAAGGCTCTAATAGATATCGCTGCATCAACCATTTCATAGAATGGTCGTACGCGACAGGAAGTTTATTGAAAAAACGTACCTACAATAGTCTGTTGACCGCCACTCGTCCAGCTAGGTGGTATGGATGGAGCTTTATAGCGGGTAGTAGGCACTCAAATATTTCCCAAACTACTAAACCGAATTTAATTAAACAAACATAAGAACCATCTCTATTACCTAAACTGATTTTCTAATAAAATAAATCGTATCGAAACTAGTCCACCTGCAGCACGATCGCCTAACTCGAATTGGAACGTCGCCATTGACGACCTGAGTGGTTCAGTGGTCAACATGCCGAAAGAGGTCCCGGATTCGATTACCAGCCGGGCAGAAATTGAAATGAATTTTAATTTCTGTTACGGGTCTAGTAGTTCTATGTATAATAAGTATGTATTTAAAAGTATATAAGTAGTTTATCAGTTATCTAGCACCCATAACACAAGCTTTGCTTACTTTTTGGCTAAATGGCGCTGTGTGAATTTGTCCACGATTATTTTTTATTCATTTCCTATAGGGATAGGGACCAATCGCAGCAAGGCAGCTCTGCTGTTCAGGATCCAGAGTGCGCGTAAGATAAGTGTGTTTGGCCAGCGAAGATGGAAAAGGGTAATTACCCACCTGGCCGGGTGTTGTGACTAGGGGACCAAGGCCAGTTGATCGAATATATGCCGTGGAAGTTGGCGCACTTCTCTAGCGCGATGTAGGACGGTCAGCCCCACATGTGTGGATGCTTGCCAACCTTGTGTTCATGTACTCGTAATATGAGTATCGCTGAGTTTCCCTATTGATGTCGCTACATCTGCATTTATAATATGGCGTCTCTACTTTGACCAACTATTCCAGAACTTCAGTTGATCTAAGCGTCCCTGTCATGATTCTTGTTGGAAGCATTCTTGCCGGCTGTTTCTCAAATTTAGTTCCACATTCACCCACCAAAAAAGTTATCATGACCACTTTTTAGAAAAATGACTTGTAGGTAGCTACTGCCACATACTGACCTACATACTAGCGGTCACATATAGGATATTAAGTGCATTGTTAAACAAATGGAATTGGCTAAAACAAGGGCCTATTAGCTGTCTCTTAGGCACCAGCAACACAAACTAAAACTGTCAATTTTTTTAAATTTAATACAGTTGTAAAAAGACCGCTAGCATTAATTGAGACCCCATATTCTACCCATGAAACTGAACAACTTTCCCCAAGAAACATACCCACGGAAATTACTTCATAATTTCGCTACCTTAAATAAATAATTAATTGCGCTCGCCCACGTGACCAGTGGCCACTGACCTCGCGCGGCCCGCCGGCCTGCACGCTTTATATTACATTGCGTGCTTTTACTTAAAGTGCATTTACTTCACCTTAAATTTGAATTTTTAAATTAATTGTGAACGATATAGTTGTCAATACTTGATATTTTATAGTACAAAAATACAACTTTTTTTAAAAGAATCTCGTTTTCTGCCTAAACTATGAGTTTCTGCGGGTATGTTTCTTGGGGAAAGTTGTTCAGTTTCATGGGTAGAATATAGGTTTCAATTAATGCTAGCGGTCTTTTTACATCCTGTATATGAAAACGGTTTAAATTAATTTCCATACTTTGTCTCATGAATTAAAATAAATATATTTTTTGAGTATCAAAATTTCATTTTTCATTTACTAAGTATTCACGTGTGGTTGCAATGAATTAAAAAATATGTGCATATTATGAATTTTTTTTATTAAGTCAATTTGACTTGAAAGGAAAACTGACAAAGTGATATTCAAACAATATTAAACAACAATTTACTTTAGAGGACGAACCAAAGCGGTTTGTGCGGGATATAGCTGGACGAACCTCGATATAATATGGGTGGAACAGAATAGGGTCGTGCAACTCCTCCACACACTTCCCGAAATGTATTTGTAACCTGTGAGATTAGATGATAATTTAACTTTCAATTTATAAATAAAAGTACTTCATATCAATATCAAGAATTTAATAAAGTATTAAACATTTTATGAAAACAGTCAGATAAAAGTAATTTATCTCTTCTCTTGAAATAACAAAAAGAAATGATTATTTATTTGTTTTGCTTATATATCAAACAGCTTATATTCACTTTTTATTTCACTCATTTATTTACAATACACATTACTCCTTATAATAGATGTATTCGTTTATATACATTTGTACATGACAATTTTGCTGTTGTTTAAGCTGTAATACACTATATTGTAGGAACACCAATTTATTTTAGCAAATTATAAACCAGTCAGTCCGTTAACTACAAAACTAAACACATTTAAACTAATTTAATCCCTACAAATTGAATTACAACACAAATTTCCTTAAAAAATTAAATAAGTAATAATAATGTGATAGATGATATTCCTAACTAAAATTGTCATCGTCTTCACCAGAATGTGACCTGTCACTGAATACTTCCTGACCCTGGCGTGGCTTCTTCACTAGTAAACCTTGCTTTTGCAGCTTTGCAATCGCTTCAAGGGCTGTCCTTTTAGAAGCACTCACTTCACTTTTTTCCACTTGAGAGATATGTTTCGTCTGAATGGTTTTAGTTACTTTTAAACCAGACATGTTGCTTAGTTTGCTAATATGTTCAGATGCACAACTTTTAGTTTGTTTAGCACTGATCAAGGAATTATCCTTTGTAATTTTAGTGGTAAAGTCTGATTTGGTTACTTGTGATGATGACGCGAACTGCAAAGTGCCCCCGTCTTCGTTATCATCAAAGTTAGGTATGTCAGGCACAGGGATTAGAGACTCATTTTGTTTTTTGAAGCAACTAAATGGTCCTTCTGGCGTTACCACTTGGGCTGGTGATATGACAGCATTGGCAGACATTTTTAGTGGTTTTCCTATTACAGGTTGCCGCGGGCCAAATTTTTGGAGAGGCTTTCTTATTATTGGAGTTCTAGGTACATTAGGCCGTGAAATGTTTGAAGGCGGTCGGAAAGGCATTACCTGATTTGATGGTCTGACCACAACGCCTCCTGCAGACCTAAAGGGTGGAATCGGGTTTCTTATTCTAGGGGCTACTAATGGCGCTGCTTGCCTGACTGTGACACCATGAAAATTTTGTACATGCTGTGCAGGTCTCGGTCCACGAAACCTTTGTGGTCGTATTGCTGAATTATTTAAACCTTGACTTATGTTACGGATTGCAGAATTACTAGAAGCTTGACTTACGTTACGGATCGCTGAATTACTATAAGCTTGACTTACGTTACGGATCGCTGAATTACTAGAAGCTTGACTTACGTTACGGACTTCTTGCTTAACAGTTTGGTTCGATTGTACAGTTCGTATAGTTTTCGTTACTGTTGTAGTTATTTCTTCTATTATGGTTTTGGACTGGAATGTTTTCACATTAACTTCCTTGTTAACAGTATTAATTTGGTTTTGGGAATTATACGCTTTATTAGCGCCTGTTGACTGTTTTCCTATATTTGTTGTATCTCTGGAACCATTTTGATTTAGTTTGTAAGGTTTAATTGATAATTCATTACAAAAATTTGGAATTTTCGTCCCAAATCTGGTATCTATTTCGTCCTCTTCATCACTATAGTCTTGTGAACTTTGTTTATTAAGATTAGGGATATCTAATTTCTTCTTGGTAAACTCACTATCATGTTTGAAATTTTCATTTTCACTATTCGAGTCATCAGGTGATTGTACTGTAAAATTACTTTCATTTAGATCATCATCTTCACTTAGATCTCCGTTGTCGACTTCGGTGATTGTAACTTTATTTGGACTAGTATTACAGTCACTATCATAATCTTCCGTTGCAGATTTATTGGTAGAGTGAGACTGCTCAACGGTCACACATTTGCTAAAACAATTATTTGACTTCACAGTAATGTTTTTACTAAGATTTCGAAGCGTATTTTGTAGTAAAGAATCTTTATGACTGACAGGCTTTACACTTGATTCACTAACATTTTTCACGCCCGATAATTTAACTGGACTTTCAATTACTTTATTTTTATTTGTAGACTTGACAGTTACATGTTTACTCAAGTTTTTCAGTACATTTGCTGATAAATTTTTAACGTTGTTTATTTCAGATTCTGTATCTCTAGGTTTATTCTTCATTATTCTTAATTTATCTAATAACACCTGATCTATATCGTCTTCCTCGGAATCTTCAATATTCGTGTCCTTTTTACATCCATTATCTGTTTGTCTAACATTTTCAACGCCCGAGACTTTTACTGGATTTGCAATTGCTTTATTATTATTTGTAGATTTTATAGTTATATGTTTGCTCAAGTTTTTCAGTACATCTGTAGAAGAATTTTTATGATTTTTTATTTCAGATTCTATATCAGGCGTTTTATTCTTACTTATTCCGAATTTTTCAGACAACATCTCATCCATTTCCTCTTCATCTGAATCATCAATATTTATGTCTTTTTTATATTCATTAACTGCTTGCTTAACATTTTCTATGTCCGATACTTTAACAGGACTTTCAATTACTTTATTTTTATTTGTGGGTTTGATAGTTATATGTTTACTCAAGTTTTTCAGTACATTTGTAGAATAATTTTTGTTATTCTTTAAATCAGATTCTGCATCTGTTGTTTTATTCTTGCTTATATTTTTTTCTGATAACTCCTGATTCATTTCCTCTTCCTCAGAATCATCAATATTAAACGTTTCAATATCTTGGTGTTCTATGTTTGTTATTTTCTGTAGACCATCATTTCCTTTTCCGGTGTATCTCTGTACTTGTTTGTCTGTTTTAACAGGTAATGTAAACTGTTTTGGACTCTTTGTCTCAATTAATGGTTTAGCAGTTACATTAGGAAATTCTTTTAATATTGCTGTACAGTGCTTTTTCATTGAGTTGTCTATTGAGGAAATATCAGAATTTTCCTGTTGCATATTCATGACTTTGTAATTAAGAGGTTTTGGGGGGTTAATGGGGGATTTTTTATTAATATCTAAAGGGTTAACGAACTTTGTGGAAACCTGCTTAATGTCAGAAATAGATTTGAAATTTGGATTAGTCATAATTTTGTCAGCCGTATTCGATGTAGTTTCCATATCTTCATCTGAAAAATTATCATCAAAATCTTGATTCTCAGAATCTTGTGAGATCTTTTCATTTATTGTCTGTTGTGAGCTATTATCGTTTGCATTGTTTGTGTTTGTAGAATGAACAAATGATTTGACAGTTAACTGTTTATTCAAGCCCATTAAAGTTTCCAATGATTTATTCTTCAATAAATCAGATTCTTTTTTTGTTTGCTGATTTTGAATGGGAACACTATCAGATTCATGTTTAGTATGTGGTGGTGCAGCAGACTTTTCAGCTAAAACAGTGTTGCCAAGATCAGTCTTCGATTGCGCAATGGAGTTTTCTGAATGTGGGGATGTTTTTTTCGCCTGATTTGAACTTTTTACTGTAAGGTGACTTAAATGTTTTAACACATTTATTTTACCCTGTGAACTCACTTCATAGATTGGTTCTGGTATGTTTGAATCTGTAATATTTTCTTTCTTGGTAGTAATTTCTTGAGATGCCGATTTTACAGTTACATGTTGGTTAAAATTCTTAAGTGGGTTGTCTCTGTGTTGATTATTTTTATTGGATATGTCATACAGTTCTGTATCTTTCATACTAGAGCTACCGGTTTCAGTATTAGGTATCGTCTCAATTGTGGGGCCATTATCAGAATTATCCAAAATATTGTTATCAATGTTATCCTCAACATCCTGCTGGTGATTTTCTTGTTCTCTATCCACAAAAGTATCTAAATTATTAGCATTAGATTTATTCTCAAGATCCATCCTTTCACCTTCATTCATATTCACATCAGATGACTCAGTCACATTTGCATTTTCCCCATTTTCATTTTCTGGTTTATCCATTTCATTTACTAAATTTTGAGTGGATTTTTTCACTATTTTAAGTTGACTATTACTTTGGTTAAGTAATTTTGACAAAATGTCACCCGAACTAAATATTTTTTCATTTGGTTGTGAGATGGGTTTCATATTGTTACTTGCATTTGCTTTTTTCATTATATTCATGGATTTATTGGCGGCTTTATTTGGTAAATTAAAAGATTTTCCAGATTTCGTTTTAACAACAATGCCTTGACTTTTTAATTTTTGCAGTTCTAAGGACTGCATAACTTTTGGCCCAGCTTTGGCTCTTATTGGCTTTTTTAAATGTTTAGCAACCACTTGTGTTGGCACTTCTTCAACGCCTTGAAAATCTATTCCTTCACCAAACACATCTTTATTCATGTTAAAGAATTCATCAAGTGTTATAGCAGACTTCTTAGACTTCTTGTGTTTTTTATGTTTCTTGCGTTTTTCTGGGACAGGATTGCTATCATTGTCAACTGATTCATTCATTGCTTGTTGAAGGAACTCTTCCTGTAAAATGGGAAAAATATTCATTTATTTATTGAACCAGGTTACATTTGAAGTGAACGTAGCGATATTATTACTGACACTAAAAAATGTGGCAGATTCTGAAGGCGTAGATAGAGAAAACTAGGTACTACATACATATGTAGTTTATTATATTAGGTTATTATATGTGTATGTAAATTTAGTAGGTATCTATGTATTTTATGTATTGGTATATGTAGTTTATTATATTAGGTTATTATATGTGTATGTATATTTAGTTAGATATTGTGCATGTCTAATCTGCGATATCTCTTTGATAGGCTTAGGATTTGCTGGAAGAGTTTTCTTCTAAGAAATAAGTAGCGCCTGTTGTGTCATCTATAACTCTGTATTTTTCATCAAAGTTTTATGTGTACAATAAACAGGAAATACAAATATATCTTGATCTCATGATAGAACCAAAGACTTCGAACACATACTTATTATTATAGTAAAAATAATTAAAATATTGTAAATGAGGGGATTTGTATAACTTACAATTCCAATAGAGCTGATAGTTGCTTCAGCATTATCTTGGATGTCATTTTCAACTTTTTCCATTACAGGTGGTACTGTCTCTAGGGAATATTCTGTGACATCTTTTACCCTAACAAATAAAAGTTAATGTTAGTGTTCCATTCAATAAAGTATAATTTTTTCGAATTAAAATAATTGTGAATTAAGATTGCTGTTTGAGATAATTACATTTCATTTTCTTCACTGTAGATATCGTCCGAGGAGTGGAATGTTAGATGCACCTCGTATGCATCAAGATGATAGAAGACAGCGTCACAAAGCGGGCATCTCAGTATATCATCAGGGCTTTGATTCTCATCACTGTGATCATCGCCCATATGTTTCTGTGCAACCCAAATAAAATTATCAAGTCACCAAGTTGAAAATTTGTAATAAACTCAAAACATATTGCAAAAATGATTAACTTACATGTAAATTAACTTTATTATAATACTCTTCCCCACAAAAAGGACAGTAATAAAGTGGCAGAGCTTTCTGAAAAACAATCATAATACAGGTAAGTGCAGGTTCACAAATTGGAGCGAACAACAGAAGGGACTGACGAGAGCACAATTTGCAGGCGGGTTACTTGTAAGTATGGCCCTAACCTAACTTACGCCCACCCCCAGGGAAGGCACCACTTTTCGTAACTGCACAGAGTTAGGGCGCTCCTTAGCGCTTTACACTTGGAATGCAATACTAATTTTTTTTATACCACTAAGGTGGCAAACAGGCTTACGGCCTGCCTGATGGTAAGCAGTCACCGCAGCCTATGGACGGTTGCAATACCAGGGGCATCACCCACGCGTTGCCGACCCCGTAAAAACCTTTTAACCCCTTTCTTGACGAACTCCATGTTGTACTCCCCAGGGAAACCCTCTCCAGGTAGTTCATTCCACAACCTTAGTGTGCGTGGGAGAAAGTTCCTTTGGAACCGCACAGTTCGCGACCAATTTGGCTCCAAGGTGTGAGGATGAACTCCCTGTCGGTGGGGAGCGGTGTGATGATAGAATGTAGCTGTAGGCATCATGTCAAACAGTTCTTCAGAACAAACACCGCATTAATTAGAGCATCCCTTAGTATTTTAGAGTGAGGCAACCATTTTTGTGCTCACCAACAGGTGCTATGATCGAGTAAGGTCTTGTCACTAAAAAAAATAACGCCGTTTTATTGACTTAAATCCAACTGTCGATTGATTCTGACCAATAGTGTGGCGTATTTTGACAGCCAACCTTACTCGTCAATGAAAATTCAAACTCGCGTTAGCCCTTAGGCCAGCAGCGGTACCGCCGATCTCATGATACCACGCCGCCATTTTGATCCCACCCTGTGAAATGACGTCACAACATGCATTTCGGATAGGCTCTACTCTCAATAACATAAATTCCAAGTTTGTTTCAAAGTAAACTCGCGTTCTTTACACGTTTCATTATTCTCGTGACCACGGTGGGTGTAACCCTACCGAATCGTCGGGAAAACAAATCGCAAAGGTAAGTCGCGTAAGTCCCGTCTAATATGTATAATTCCCGTCTAACATATGATAATATTATAATTTCCAAGCTTTTTAGTTTTAATTTGATCACGTTTTATAACTATTCAGTTATATATAAATATTCAGTTTGAAATTACGATGTTTCAAAATCAAAATGTAAAACGGATCGTTACTATATACTCTCCAATGGCATTCATTTCGTTCATTCTGACCGATACTGAGTTCGGCGGTACGAACACAGTGACGTTATTTCAGAGGTTGGGATCAGAATGGCCGTGTTCAATTGAACATAGGCGGTACCACTGCAGGGGTGGTACCGCCTAACTCCAATTGAAAGTCGCCATCTTGATCCAATACTATAGAATTATGTTACAGGATCGGTACCGCCTAACTCAATATCGGTCACTCAAAATGAATGCTATTCGGGAGTATAATAACGATCCGTTTTGCATTTTGAAACATCGTATTGAATAAAGGCGATCGCTATTTAGCCATCATAAAATTCATTCATTTCCATTCATCACATACGTTTCGAACGAAAAAAAGCTCAGATGGAATGAATGAATAATCATCTTTGCGTTTATGTCCCGGTTGTTCTCTCGCGTACAGGGGCCCGGGGTACCACTTGACCCGGTTCGATGATCCAGGATGTGGCAAATCAGGTAATTACAGTGAAGCGACTGCCATCTGACCTCCGTGATCTTACTACCTGAGGAACTTGACCAGATTGGATCATGCTTACACATTTAGTCGCCTGAATGTGCCGGTTTCAATACGTTTTCGTCGCCGTAAGAGCATCGGTTGGTATTGAACTAATACATACATAACTCAGAAAATTGAAATTAGTAAATGGTGGCAGTGGGATTCGAACTCGGTACCTCTCACTTGCAAGTCGGATACCTTTACCGCTAGGCCACCGACACTCCCAGAGAGCAGATTGAATAAATACGTTTTAGCCTTGTAATTCATTATTAGTGTTTGTTAGAGATAAATAAGGTCAGCTGAAGGTAGAATACGCAAAACGGAGTTATTAGCGGTTGGTATTTTTGGCCGCCGGGTCATACACCCACCCATACACGTTTTACATAGATATATGTTTGTTTGAGTGAATGAGTGAGGTGAATGATGGCAAAATAGAAACTTTTTTGACATGTCAAAATGACAGACGGCTGACAGCCGTGTCAGTACGTACAATGGACTTACAATGGAACTGAATAAGATTGATGATGGCAACATAGGAACATTTCCATTCGACGTGAAGGAATGGAAATTATTAAGGTGTATGATGGCAAAATAGAAAATCTGTTGAATAAAATGCTAGAATTGCACTTTATAGTAAAATATTCTCATATTTTGTTGTGTTGAGTACATCATTTGTAATTCAATGTTATATTTATTTATAAAACGAGATCTATTTGCTTTAACTATAAATGATGAAAATTATGTTAGTAGAATGGAACATAAAATCCACTTCTATGAAGTTAGAGTACAACCAAATTAATGTCATTCAAAATCATACTTTAAGTCTATTCAATAGGAATAGGCTAAATAGAAGTAGAGCCCATACAAATTGGATGTTGTGACGTATTCTATAGTATTAGTTCAAGATGGCAACGTTCAATCGGAGTTCGATGATATGGCCCTGGGAGTAAATTCATGCCCGATTGGCAGAGCTGTAACCGGCATTTTCAGCTTTTCATATCTATTTTGAGCCATAGAAATACATGATCTAAAATGCGACTAGCGGCCTTCAAGCAACTTTATACTACGCACTTTGTAAAGGACTCTTTGTTTTAAAACTAATCACTTTTAATCTCCGGTGCAAATAGTCTATTTGGTACAGAAGTAAATTATACATATTATGTTAATTAAATAAGAAGCAAAGCTCAGAAGTTGCTCTAACAATACAGCCACCCTACTGGTAACTGCTGCTAAAGATATCCCTAAAAATTTGGACTGTATCTAGTCTATGATCACCACAGCTTATAGACTACAACTTCAATCTGTTTGTTTTCAGAAGTTAGTGGTTACTAGTAGTAGCTGTTGCTAAAATCATCTAAGTACTAGATAATCTTGATATATCAGTTTAATTTGAGGCCTTTCTGGATTCACACATTGATTGGCCTAAGTTCAGTTGTGGACTGTCATGGGCTGTTGATGTGACATTATCTTCATTACTCATAGGGTTTACACAGGCAGATATTGATGATAAAATTATTAAGAGCCTGCCTAAACTCTACATATGGACTTATTTTATATTTTTAATGTATATCTTATCTATCTACCTACTGAAAGTAAGTGACAAGAAGCACCAAAGAAGAACAGGCTAATCATGTAATATTAATTAGAATTAATATTTAATGCTGTATTTTTATGTTTGTAAGTATTAAAAGAAAGACCACTTACTAAATTAGTCTAAATGGGGCTAAGAGAAATGTAAAGTGCTCTCTACATCAGTTTAAATTCAGGTATGTAATATTTACCTCTTCAAACATCTTCAGTTTCCTGGACTGTCCTATAGTAGCTAATTCAGTGTCTTGTCGATGAAAAAATTTGTTGTGGTACAACATTGCTGATGGTATGAAAAAATCCACTTCACAATAGTCACAGTGAAAACATTTTTCTTCGCAACTGTTATTTGAGCCATGGTTGCTTTCTATATGCTTATTGTAAAGATGCTGAAAGAAAATATAACAAAAAAATTTTTGACTTGCAATGCATTTGTAATTTACAAATTCAATAAAATTTACAATTAAGCTTGCCTCTAATCTAATCTGGTTTTAAAAACAACAATAAAACATTTTTTAAACAAATTATATTACATGCAATAAAACAAAATACTCCCAAACATAAGTAATGATAACAGATAATGTAAATGATAAAAATAGATAAAGGTGGTGGGGATGGGTGCATAGGTCGCGATTCGCGTGTGTTGCTGCTAACACTGGTAAGTGTTATTTCAAACTGTTTACCTTCATTGTGAAGAGCTTTCCGCACCAAGGGCAGAAGTATTTGGCATCGTGATCAGGGTGAAACTTGTGCTTGTGAGTAATAGCTTTGGAAATCGTCGGGAATATCTCTGAACAGACGTCGCAGCTGACCACTTCGCCCTCCTCACAATTTGATTGAGATTGCATTTCACTTTTGCTTTTCACGTTTTGATTGAATTTTGGATCGCCATGCTTCCTAGAATTTTATTTACGTATATTTTCAATATACTTACATTGAAATAAGTATTACACCCGCACAAGAGTAAAAAGTACCTATGTATGGAAAAGATGTTCAGGTTTTGAACCCTGTGTAACTAATATATAAACCATAGGTAAAATAATAAGGACAATAGTATCACCTGAAATGTACTTGCAAATCTTCCTTGTTTTCAAAAGATTCCTTGCAGAAAACACAATTATATTCACTTACTGAAGTCATTGCAAAATCAAGTGTTTATCAAAATCACATTTCATACAACAACATTACAATTATTCGCAAACCATTACCTGTTATTTATTAAATTAAAGTGTATTACATTAATATATTGCAGATTATAGCAATAGTTAACTAAAAATAAATTATTATAATATGTAATCTACTCCCAAGCAAATAAACAAACGTACGCCATCTTTCTTTTCGTTCGTGTCCTTATACATAATTATTACTCTGTGGTAGTCGTTGCAGACCACAAATAAGATGTGGTTCTACATTTTTAAACTATGTACGATACGAAGTCCACTGCCAGTGTATAACGAGTGTCGTAATCAATTTCAATGAAGCTTATGGTTTTCCTTTTATTTACGATATATGATCAAGATCTCATGAATCGATTACACCACCTTAATTCAGGCACCTAAAAAGGATCGGTGATTACACGGCCCCTACATAGGAATCTATCCAAGAGTATAAGAAACACTACGTTTACATCCTTACCGCCGATCTCCGATAGTACGTTGCCATATTAACGCAGCAAGTCAGAGCCTGAGCGATCTTGCTGCGATTGGTTAAATTTCGGCGTACAATCGGAGATAGGCGGTACCGCTGCTGAATCCCACCTAAGCCAGGGTTGCCGTTTAGGGCAGTTATTTAATCTGGACGCCTACAAGCCTAGAGTGAATAGGCTGTCCCAAAACGGGCATGCTCCATCTTCGGCCGCATCGTTTATCACCAACAGGTGAGATGGCGCTCAAATGCCTGTCTATTCTAGTTTAAAAAAAAGAATGAGACATGTAAAATGAGCGAGCTAAGCGAGTGTTATGATAAACCACAAGACATGCTAATTAAAATGTGCAATATTGTTTAAATGGGCAATATTGGCAGTCTATGTACGCGACCGTCCTACCGTTGTCCCCCAAATGTTATTACCTGAATAGAGGACAACGGAAAATTTAGTTTCCTTGTCCCCGAAATTCTGAAATGGGGGACAACGGGAATAATAATTCGTGTTGTCCCCCATTTTCAAATTTAATTAATATTTTTATGAAAACTTTAGTGCCATCGTTGCAGTGCGAATAGCAACGGGACATGTGGAATGATCCGTCCTACCTCCCTACATGTGATTACTACACTACATGCAGCATGTAGCTCTCAATAGTCTTAAGTAAGGTTCTGACATACCTACATGTGATTACACCACACAACGTCCAGCAATCTAGTCATGTAGGATGCTGGATAAGGTGTGTGTTATCCAGCCTAGTTCAACGAAAAGTATCCGTAGCTTTGTAGAAAAGCTTTGAACGTCGTTCTAGTTGCTAACTCGAATGAAAATGAATTCGAAGACCTACAGTTTCACAAATTGTACTTTGTTTCTCTTTCAGACACTTACCTGATTTGATTGCCATTCTTTCAAGAAGAAAATGATTTCACGTACTTTTAAATTGACTCGCCGTTATTATTCTAATGTACCCAGCAATCTTCGCGCTCAGAAATATGTGCTCACAAAATATTTTCAAGGCGAACCTAAAAAAACTGATTTCAAAATAGTTGAAGAAGAAATTCCGGATCTAAAAGATGGTGGTATGTAGAATATTTTATTTGACTTTCAAATATACCTACTTTATTGAAAGAATACAAAACTATAGGTTTATTTATTGAACATTAAACATTTTTACAGAAATTTTGGCCGAAGCGGAATATTTGAGTGTGGATCCTTATATGCGAGCTTACATGATTGGATATAAGTTACCAACTGATATGATTGGTGGTCAAGTAGCAAAGTATTAAACTTTCATAATTTACTATACTTACTATGAATAATATTAATAATAGCTGTTTGAATATACTTTTAACATTATTTTAGAATTATAGCCAGTCGGAACTCCAAATACCCTGTTGGTAAATATGTGGCGGGCTCGTTCGGCTGGCGTACACATACAGTATGCAATCCAAATAATTCCACGAACATGGGGTTATTGCCTCTCACTTTGGTACCCGATATTAGTCCATATCCCATATCATTGGCGTTGGGAGTTCTAGGAATGCCAGGGTAAGCTTATTATAATACGTACTTACTTATTTTTACAGTAGATATGGATGAAATTTTAGTTCATAAGATGTATCCAAACACAGCTCGCAAGGGGCTAGTTAAAGACGTTCGGTTCGCGCGCGTTAAATGGCAATCGCCCGATAATAGCGCAGCGCGCTATGTTTGCGCGGTACGTTTGGTCACAATTAATTGATATTAAAAAAATATTTTTGGTTCTAGTTAGTAAAGTTGATATTATCGGTATATAATATAAAGTGTAATGTGAATTAGTGGCATAAGACACCATGTTTCTAGTATCAGGTTCAATGCCTGATCAAAGTGACAGCGGCTGGCAGCAAACATTGGAAATGTGTCAGCCAGCGGCAGAATAATGCCATATATGGCGTACGATTTCACAAACGGTATAAGATTAATTCATTTGTTACTTTTATTTTCTTGACCACAGACTTTGATATGCCGCAAATTCATATTTTTTAAAATCATTTACACCGCCCACGTCGCACGCTTAATCCGGATTTTGAGCAAAATACGAAGAATTCCATAATTCCTTTTACTATGTTTTCCCTTCACTCCAGCTGTTTTGAACTAGAATAAAAAACAATCCAGTTCGTAGCTCGATAGGAACTAAACCTGGCTGGCTACGCCCGTGGTTTGGTTAATTCTGGAAATCAGAGTATTTTTGTTTCGATATAGTTTTGCAAAGATAGTGATGACTTTTAAAATTGAATTCTTAGCTTCAGAAAAATAAAAAATCTATCAGCATCAAGCAGTGATAAAACATTGTGTCAGAGTAGGCTATGGCTCAAGTGAACATTCACCATAACAGTCCACTGTAGGACTCAGGGCCTCTCTCACGAAAGGGGAGGTTGTTGCTATAATCATCATGCTTGGCAGGCGGGTTGGAGATCGCAATGTTATGAATATAACATGGAAAATGCTACTGCCCATCTTTTAACTTACGAAGACTCTGGATGTTTGCCTCGAAAACGTTAGTCGCCTTGAACATTATTTACGAAATAATATAAATTAAGTAGTACTTACCTATACTCATAATGGTTCCCACAGTACTTTTTGATTTTCTAATTTGAGAAAGAATTATGTGCTGTATGCTTCCTGTGTATGTATTTTTGAACGAATCACGTAGCATATAGGTAACGCGACTTATTTCGTCATTAATTGTAATATTTATTATGCGGTTTCTGTCTAGCCCGAATGAGTGAGTACCACTGCTTTATCCATTTCTGTCGTCAAGCAACAATGCTTCCATTGTTGTGGTTCGGTTTGAAGGATAAGGCAGCCTAGCCAGCGCAATTACAGGCATGAGGTATTTCATCTGCCACGCAAGAGGTCCCGGGTTCGATTCCCAGTCGGGCAGAAATTGAAATGATGAATTTTAATTTCTGTTACGGGTCTGGGTGTTCTATGTATAATAACTATGTATTTAAAAAGTATATAAGTAGTTTATCAGTTATCTAGCACCCATAACACAAGCTTTGCTTACTTCGGGGCTAGATGGCGCTGTGTGAATTTGTCCACGATTATTATTATTATTATTATTATTATTTTAGTCCTCACAGTGCCCTGCGCTTCTACATTTTTGTTGCCAGTAACCTAAATACATGAAGCGTAAATGTTATGGGTGACAGTTGCCGCTTACCATCAGGTGGTCTGACTGCTTGTATATTACTGCGTACCATAAAAATATTTTCAATAAGAAACTTTGCAAAATTGTTTTTAGGAATACTGCTTATTTTGGACTAAAAGAAATATGTCGCCCTAAACCGGGCGAAACAATTGTAATAACAGGAGCCGCAGGTGCTGTTGGATCACACGTAGGGCAAATTGGTAAAATTCTGGGTGAGTTGATAGAATAAATATCTTTTAATAATAATAGTAAGGCCCCACTGCCGAGAGGTATTTTAATTCTTAATAATAATAAAATTTTCGTTGGAACATAAAAATACTTAAATTTCTGGAATACCTACCTTATTAATACTTACCTACATACATTAGCAACATGTATGGTAGTAACCAATGATATATAAGTATAGTTGTTGGTAGTAACAGTATTAGTTAGCACAGTGTAGCCGTTATTCATGTGAGTGATGTAACTTTTATTCATTAATTTCTAAAACTATATATAAATTTTGTAGGATGCAAAGTTGTTGGCTTTGCGGGTACAGATGAAAAATGTGAATATTTGGTAAAAGAACTTGGATTTGATCATGCCTATAATTATAAAACTGTTGACATAAAAACTGCTTTAAAAGAAGGCGCACCAAAACGCGTGGATTGTTATTTCGATAACGTAAGTACCTACATACACCATTAACCTACTTATACTTTGACTGTGACATCATCTAGGTACCTACTTCTATAAAAATTCACGGAATTTCCAAACTGTCTCCAAAGTAATTTCATCCAAATCTGTTCACCTGTTGACGTGTGATTGAGTAAAAATATATTCACATCCAAACATCATCGCAAACAGTGGGTCAAAAATATTAATTATGAAAATTGTACACAATACTACATTTACTAGACACCTTTAATACTATTATGCATTAATTATGCAAGTAGGTTAAACAATATTCAAATGTGAATTGACAAAATACACGAAAAATTCACGGAATTTCCAAACTGTCTCCAAACTAATTTCATCCAAATCTGTTCACATGTTGACGTGTGATTGAGTAAAAATATATTCACATCCAAACATCATCGTAAACAGTGGGTCAGAAATATTAATTATGAAAATTGTACACAATACTACATTTACTTACTTTTATTAGACACCTTTAATACTATTATGCATTAATTATGCAAGTAGGTTAAACAATATTCAAATGCGAATTGACAAAATATAATGTAATTGGCCACTATAGTCTACCATTTTTATATGATATTCAGGGTGAACAATAAAATTGTTATAAATCGGTTTTTTTTGGAACCTTTTATTTTTATATTTATTTCTTACTCATCAATATAGTTAACCGATCACTCCCGTTGTCCCCCAATTAGGGGACGACAGGAATTTTAATTTCGTTGTCACCTAATATAAAAAATTGATAACAATGGGAATTAAAATTCTCTATGTTACTTATATTAAAAAATAAAAGGAGTAAGAGTATTTACTAAAAAAATTAATTTTAAGTGTATTAAAAATTTAAATTTTTTCTTTTAACAGGTAGGCGGAGAAATAAGTTCGATAATAATGAACTCTATGAACAGATATGGAAGAGTTGCTGTATGTGGATCTATATCATCTTACAATGATGCAAAATTACCAAAAGGTATCGTGCATATCGCTGAAATTTTTTAAGTACTTACATACATACCTACATATATTTAAATCAATTTATAATTACACCGGCACACAAAAAAAAAAAAATTGTCTGTACACCGGGCGCCACCTATCTACGGGCATGTTTTTCGACCCGCTGAATACGAATTTTAAGTCAGTTTAGGCCGTCCAGCCTTCAATTTTGAGTAAATTGCAAAAAACCCCAAAAAATAGCGAAAATTTGATGTTCGATGATCCTCGAAAAACAGTTGAAAATCCAATTTGTGTAAGTAAGTAAGTAAGTAAGTAAGTTCTTTATTGCAACAACATAGCCTTTAGGCCAGTTTATCCTTTTCGGATATACAATACTTAGATATAGGTACATAACAACATATACATAGTCAACTTAATTAGTTAAATAAACTATGATAATGTACAAAAGTTAACAAAACACCATTAAATTGACACTAAGATCTAAAATATTATGACTAACAAGTTAAAAATAAAAATGTAGTTAAGTAGGTAAGTACCTACTTATTTTGTTAATATTAGATGTTATTTGTCAAAATATTCTGTTAAATTGTAAAAAGTTTTAAGATTGAGCCATGTTTTTAAATTATTTTTAAATTTATTACCCTCTAACATTTTTATTTCTAGTGGTAGATTATTAAAAATTTTTATGGCACTTATGTATGTACTTTTTTCGAAAATTCTATTATTTATCTGTTCAATGCATAAATCGTATTTGTATATATCTCGACTATTTATTCGTGTATCAATTTTATTTTTGAAATTATGTCTATTTTTCTTAATAAACATACAACATTCTTGGATGTTAATTACTTGTATCTTGTAAATAAAAAATACAAAAAATTTGTTTAATTGTGATTAAAAGATTTTTTTCAATTTTTTCAGCAGCAATTTTCTGCTATTTTATGAATTTTTTGCAATTTTATGAATGTTTGGAGGGACTTTGGGCCAAATTTATTGCAGAATCAGATCAAGCAGATTAAATTACATGAAAATCTTTGTTAATCCGGGTTCACAAAATTTTTTGTACCAAGATAATCCAAATTTTTTACGATTTTTGCAATTTTTAAGGATATTTTATAATTTTTTTCGAATTAAATAAGTTTATGATTAAAGTACGATTGAAATTAGTATTTAACAGATCAAAATACATAAAAATTATGCTTGCCTTAGATGTCAAATTTTTTTTTCTTGCCAAAACATCGTATTTTCGCTATTTTTTGTGGTTTTTTGCAATTTACTCAAAATTGAAGGCTGGACGGCCTAAACTGACTTAAAATTCGTATTCAGCGGGTCGAAAAACATGCCCGTAGATAGGTGGCGCCCGGTGTACAGACAATTTTTTTTTTTTTTGTGTGCCGGTGTTATTTTACGGGTTTCTCATCGCGTACCTACCTTGATTTATAATAAGTAACCCGATATCTCGTCGAACTCACTTGTATAATATTACAAGTAACTTCTATGAAATTATCACCTACCTAATATCTGATAATACCTGCGGTTGCCTAAAATTACATATTATTAATATCTATTATGATTTTACTTGCAGCGACAATTATACAGCCGTCTACTGTTCTAAAAGAATTAAAGATTGAAGGATTTGTCGTAAATCGCTGGACTGACAGATGGGATGAGGGTATTAACGCTAATATGAGTTGGTTAAGAGAAGGAAAAATCAAGTATCAAGAAAAGATATACCACGGCTTCGAGAATATGGTTGAATCTTTATTAGGGATGTTAAGAGGTGAAAACACCGGGAAAGCTATAGTCAAAGTAAAATAATGAAAAATATACAAACAAGTCACACAACATATTTATTCTGTTTTCATTAAATTTAATATTATTTCATATCAAAAGTTAAATAATGGCAGAAATCGTCTAATTAAGAAAAAGTTAGGAGTTTTCCAGTAGGTATTGTGAGTTGGTTTTAAAAAGCACCAATAGATGGCGCTCCTACAATTTTGGTAATCTTTTTTTTAATCTGTATGATGGTGGCAGTGATTTCATGCAGCCAACTAATACTAAACTTAAAAATAAAATGTTTATTAATATAGACGTAACTGTTAAAGGTTCAACGAATATAACAAAGAAATATTTATATAAGTTGGCACTATGTTCCACTATTATTACGGCAACGTCGCTGTGAACCGATTTACTCATTGTTTACATGTCAATGTGCGGGAAAATTATGAATTTTATGACAATAAATTAAAAATATATTGATAAAACTGTAATATAACGCGCTTGTATGGACCATCTACGAAGGTAAATAAAAGTAAATATATGTATAATTGTGCTAAAATTGAATAAATACGATTTTTGAAAAACAACCCTTGACCATTTCTGTTGTTAGATTTTTACTTATTTCATTAATCAAATTCTGTTTTATAATCGTAATCTTTCTCTAACAGACTCTAACATAGGCGTTGTTGCATTTGAAAAATGCAAGTAAAATTATGATTAATCCTTAAAAATGGGAAAGAATCTGTGCCGATGTTTTGCTTTCCAAAAGATATAATTCTATTAAACAAATGGACTTTTGCTATTCCCCAAGCATACTGGAGTCTAAACGAAGGTTCTTTTGTGTGTAGCAAACATTTTCGAACTGTGAAAGTTATCACAAATACTTTAAACGACGATGGAAGCGTTGAAAAAGTAGGTAGGTACAATGAGTAAGTAAGTAGTTAGTTTTTATATACTTAGGTACTTAAATAATACTGTTCAAAATGTATTTTATCTAATATTTAATAAATTGGGTAATATTTTGGCTGGCATAGATTATTTTATTTCATAATAGCTTGTGGCCGGACTGCGTCCACATAAAATTCGACTATAACGTTCCGGACCCGTTCCCGCGAAAATCACAATAAATATCGGAATAAATTATAGCATATGTGTTATTCGGGGCTATATGCTATGTAACTGCCAAATTTCATTAAAATCCGTTTAGTCGTTTTTGCGTGACGAAGTAACAAACATCCATTACGTAAAAGGCGAAACACACATTATATTTCGCATTTAAAATATTAGTATAATACAATTGCAAATAGGTAGATAAGTAAATAGTACAGGAATCTATCCAATTTCATATTATCGAACTACTTATTTATATACTTCATCACTTAAATAACTAATAACATTAAACGACGACGACCGCGACGATATTTTACAGTAATTTTCAGGTTCACTAAAATTGAAAAATGCGACGTTGTCAAACTTCTGCGCATGGCTTGTAAGATGAAGGAGGCTATGATTCTGTACATTTGCGCACGACGTTTTTTCTAGGAGCAGAATAAACAGTTGGCATCTCCGTGGACCAGCTGACCAGAAAAATACCAGCAGCGTTTCTGTTCTATATTTTGAACTGCAATCTTCTCCAAGTTCTAAGCTTGCTGTAATATGGTTCTTAAAAAACATTATCCTGAAACGCTCATTATCGGCTGCATAACTTTTAGAGGGTAGGTTTCATCGTTATACTTCTGATAAACCATATTAGTGACAAACATGGCCACCATCACACGAACACCAGCGGTATCGCCGATCTCTGATAGTTGCCGCCATTTCGATCCCACCCTCTGGACAAGCGCCGATCTACCATTGTTGGCACGATAACCTTAATTGAGGTCTGTAGGCTTATGTATTATAGTAAGTAAAAAACCTGGACAACGGAATGCCATTTCAGAGTGGAGAGCGGTTTTGGCCACCGGGTCAGACAAAGTGGCGTCGTATTAAATGCGAATTAGACTGACAAATAAATCTTAAGTTAGCAAAAAGGACCCAGAAGGTGCCAGAGTTATATATAGGTGGTGGTACCCACAACCTTTTTAAGGGACTGATTTCGCGCCTGCCTCTGGAATGACGTCACAGATATGGTAAAGCCGATCTCAGTATCGGTTATAATGAACGAAATGAATGTCGTAGTCCCCACACAGTAACGATCCGTATCACATTTTGATTTAGAAACATCGTAACTATAAATTAAATAAAATGCTAGAAAAATGTACTTTATTATGGGTGCATCCTAAGTATTCTGCAATGTTAAATTTATTTATAAAACGAGTTTAAATTGAAGTTTAAAAAAAGGCTTGAAAATTATGTTAGTAGAAAGAAACTTAAAATTCACTTTGCATTGGCATAGGCATTGACAGTGCATGCTCACTTAAAAGTCTGCCTGGTGGTGGCGCGGGGGTCAGATCGTTCTCTTCCCTCAAATATGATTTAATTGGACGATGGCTGAGCCTTGCGTCATGCTCGTGAACGGGTGCTGCCTGGGTGGATTGGCCTGCTTTTGCTCTACTATTTTTTTATTTTTATAATTAGTTAAATAACCTATTTGTAGGGAAAATTTGTTTGAAAAGAGATTAATTAACGTAATTCTTATTCAATAAATACTTTTTTCTTTTATATTTAGTTATACTCCCTCTACGGCTGGAGCACATCCACACCGTACCATCGACCAATTCACCCATATTTGAGGGAAAAGTGAGACCCAGCCCCCATGCTACCCCCTTATGGACTTTTTAAGCGAGCGTGCATTATAGATGCTGCATGTAATAGCGATAGTAGCTACCCCCCATCCCTACCCTACCCATACCGTGCCACTACCCTACCCCACACCTACCCTATCCCTAACGTACCGCTAACCTATGTGGTGCCAGAATTAAGGATGGTCTAATCAGCCCTTACAACTCAACAATGTTGGTTGGCGATGGCCTTTTCGAGAATGCAACTAACTTATCTGACCTGCGGGGCTATTGGCTAACTCAGTTGACAACTGTATTTGACACTAGATAATTCTACACCACGTCATCTACGTTGAAAACTGGCAATAGCGTCTACCAAATTAGTACCAAATTAGAGTAGTGTCAGATTTTTTTATGTCAAATTCAGTTGTCCACTGAGATAGCCGATAGGCCCTCTGGTGATAGCAGCGCTGTTGTTGGATATGACATGATATTTCAAAAATGGGAAAACTTATTTCCACCTTCCACCACAGGTCAGATAAGTTTGTAGCACAATGGATTCTTTTTTTATTTTTGTAATATTTAACCTGTATGCTTTGTCTAAAATAGGATGATAATTTTGACAGCTCACTAATTGTTGGTCTTTGGCGCACGCCTATGAAGTTTTGTGTTTTATTTCGGTAAAATGTACTACGCATAATGTCGTACTTCATAGACAGGCTCCGCCCCTTTAGTGAAGTGCCACGAATAACGAATAACAACAGACAATCGAAAATCGATATTGATATAACATAATCGAATATTTAAAATTAACATTTAGATAACCTTATTATTTTTTGTAACTAAACTCTTATTATTTGTTTGGATTTCACCTTAAGAGACCTTTCACAACAACAATTTCAAGTCCCGCGTATTCTACGTAATAGGATGACTGACCAAATAGAAATACGCACGTGTCATAATCGTCGTTGTAGAAGGGTATTTTAATGTCGTATTAATAAATTATTAATTCAGAAGAAAATAAATAGTTTATTTTGTATAATACGTATAGCATAACCATGCAACTATCGATTCCAAGTTCTATTAGAATAATAATCGATAATCGAATAGATTCATTAACGATTTTACACAACCACATCCCTATGTGATCTGTCAAAATTATCATCCTATTTTAGACAAGGTATAGATTGAGTAGATTCCTCTTCTCTCGATCTTTCTTGGTTGTTGGCGTTGTTGCTCCTTGGCTTGGCGTGGCGCTGGCGCGCTTTTTCGTTTTGACTTGTTTGTTGTGTTTCGTAAGGAAAAAGACAATAAATAAAAATGGCTTTAAATAACATAATAACAAAAAAATTCGACACGGCTATTTGCACGTTGTGTGTTGATACCTTTGAATCAGCTGTCGGAAGGATATGTGCAGCCGCCGATGATGATTTTCTGTACATAGTTGCATTTGAGGATTCCAAAAACTTGGAAAAAATTTATGAATATCTTGCAAAAGAACTGAGTTGTAATTTCGTTATGAAAAGTAACCAGTTGTTGAAAAGATTTCATTGTGAACTTAATGACTATTTCAACGGAAAACTTAAAAAATTCTCAGTTTCACTTAAGACTTATGGCTCAGAGTTTCAAAAGGTACCAACAATTTTTTTATTCATTGATTGAATTAATGTTTGTTAGGTAATAAAAACTACTGTTGAATTGGTAAAATACCGAATTTTTTGACAGGAAGTATGGGATAGACTACAACAGGTGCCCTATGGATCAACCCAGACATATGGGGGTATTGCCAAGGAAATGGGCAGGCAAGCTAGCCACTCTCGTGCTGTAGGAGCAGCATGTGGGGCTAACAACCATATTCTGGTTATTCCGTGCCACAGAGTGGTTGCATCTGGTTCCAAAGGTGGATTCAGCAGTGGTATTGACCGTAAAGAGTGGCTGTTAAATCACGAAGAAAAGTATGCTGCCTAAATAAGTACTTTGAGTTTTGTTTTATTTTTATTTTTTTACTTATGTCTAATACAAACTGCACAAACAAACTGATTTTTTACATTCTTATATTATAACCTAACTATGGTACCTATATTTGGCTATGTAACTCTTCGAACAACTGTTTTGGTATACCTCTTCGAAGATAACTAGTAGAAATTGTACATAATTAGTAAGATATAAAACTTGCCTTCAATTATTGTTTATAGCTTTATTTATTTTGAAGATTATATTATAATTATGTATTTTTGTGTTTATAAATGGTCTAATAGGATAGTTTGAGGTGTTGCCTTCTGTACATATAAAGGAAGGGAAAGGTTATTTAAATAATCAATTTACAACTGACAATACCTAATAAAGTAACACATCTGGTAGGCAGCTGAAGGGATTTAATTACATGTTTAAAAAGATTTAAGTACCTAGATTGCACAACACATGCCCCTAGATATACACCACACTCTGGAAACATTGTTTGATTGAATTATAAAAAAGACCCATCTTGCAATGAGGTCCAACATGTGTTGGTTTCCTAGTGAATGTAACATTTTATAGTCACCTAATAGTCGCTTTATGCAATGGATCCAAGAAAAGTAGGTAAATATAATTAAAATGTACCTATCTAATGAATTAACTTTACATGTCTAAATTAATTGTAGCTACCTACTAATAAACGAGTAATTACTGTATAATAATACTGTACGATAGTAATTCACTATACTTATAAAAAAGAAGGTTGTATCGCTTTTGGCACCCCTTGTAGATATCTCTCTACAATATATTCTGTCTCCATCTTTCATATTAAATGCTTTACCCCAACGAAACCAGGGTATCACCCTGTCTGAACATTTTCCTTGGTTAATGCCCTGTTTACGAGAACGCTCGTTTGTTGAGTTTGTAATAGAGTCCCCTCATGTCCATGAGGGCAGCGTGCGTGCCGGCCTCGGCGACTTGTCCGTCGTGTATGACGCAGATGCGGTCCGCGTCGCGCACGGTGCTCAGCCGGTGCGCGATCATCACGCACGTGCGCCCCGCCTTCGCGCGATCTAGCGCCTCCTGCACCACCTACAAACACGGGACCATCGAGAGGGATTACATTGTTATTGACTCTCCCCTCCATTATTCCCTATTCTCTTGGGGGAGACTTATGTTCGGCAGTTGGACAGATAAAGGCTGATGATTGATTGATTAAATGGCATATCAGGTCGAGGACCTAAGTCCACAAAATGAGTAGCTGTATTTTCTATTGTGTATTTTCAACAATGTGTGTTGTGCTAATAGTAGCAACGGTGGAAGGTTACGGACTGTAGACAAAGAATTATCGATTTTGCAAGCGTCATTAATCATACCTTTTCGCTTTCTGTGTCTAGAGCACTAGTCGCTTCGTCCAGAAGCAGCATCTTCGGCCTTCGTATCAGCGCCCGCGCTATCGCCACCCTTTGTTTTTGTCCACCGGATAGTTGTGTGCCCTTCGATCCGATATTCGTCTCGTAGCCCTGAATTTAGACGCAAAGTGTTCATGCTAACTTTCAACGTAAATTACACACAACAGTTTTCAAATGAACGTTTATAATTTACCAATGGTAATGTCGCTATGAAGTTGTGAATATTAGCTTGTTTCGCCGCTTCCACGATCTCGTCCATGTGAGGTTTGCGGGAGTTATCGCCGTAAGCAATGTTCTGGGCGATAGTCCTATCGAACAATATCGGCTCCTGTTGCACAAATCCGATTGCACGCCTTGCATCTGCTAAGCGGAGCTTAGTGAGGGGAATGCTGTCCTGTGCCTGTCAAATGGTATTATACAATTTTTCTAGTATTATACATTTTGCACTGGAGCGTCAGTGAGCGGTTAGGATAACTAGTAAGCGAGAACCGGAATCGAATCCCGCTGCGGCCATATACCAATAACTCTTCCGACTTATGTAGGAACATTAGTTACTACTAACCGATGATCTTACGGGGAGGGAAAACATCGTCATGAAACCTGCACATTCAGGCGATTAAATGTAAAATCGTAATCCAATCTGGTCTGGTTCCCCTGGTAGCAGGGTCACGGAGGTTAGACGGTAGTCGCTCCACTGTAATCACCTGATCTGCCATATCCTGGATCATGGTCAACCGGGACATAACCACAAATACGTTTTGCACTGACACTAAATTTGAGTTATTCAGGAGTTACTTACCACAATGCCGTCGTCGGGATCGTAGTATCTCTCTAGGAGTTGTATGACGGTACTCTTGCCACATCCACTAGCGCCCACCAATGCTATGGTCCTACCACGTTCGATCTCTAGATCTAAACTTTTCAGTACTTGTATCATTGGGCGTGTTGGATAACAAAATTCGACTCTTTGAAGACTTGCTTCACCAGTACCTTTCTGTAAATACGAATTTTGTTCATTGTGATACTTTTATTATTTACGCCATTGTCATTACCCGCCCCACATAAATCTATATAACTAATATTTACTGAATAGTCAATATCAAATTTTGATTTATGTAAACTGGGTTGCGACCGCCTAGCTCGAATTGATCGTTGCTATCTTTAAGCAATAGCATCGCAAAGGCTTTCCATCAGGTGGCCCGCTTGCCTGTTTGTCTGCTGAGTAACAAAAAAAAAAGCAATCTCTACTAATCGTAGCGGACCTTGATGCGACTGGTAGAGATTGCTTTGCGATCGTATTGCTTAAAGAGAGCAACGTTTCCTTATCCCACTGAGCTCGGTACAACATTGTCTCTTGCTTCCATTTTTTTATACCAGTAAGGTGGCAAAAAAGCTTACGGCCTGCCTGATGGTAAGCAGTCACCCCAGACCCACGCGTTGCCTACCGTACAAACCTTTTCACCCCTTTCTTGAAGAACTAACTCTTAATGAACCCTATCGCTCGTCATCTTGGCCTACGCAACTTTACAAAATAAAATAATGGTCGGTAGAGTTCTAGCTTCTGGCTTGTTGGTAAGGTTGTTTTTCAGGAAGCGAAGTCTTAATGAACAATTAACCATCAGTCTCTGAAGCAGTTTGGACTGTACCAAAACTGTATTTACCTACACCGGCAGTTATGCGGCTTAGATTGAATTGGCCTTCAATGTCTGTCATGTGCTATCATGCGTAATGTTTATTTTTGTGGGGACAATGAATTCACTATAACTCCGTATGTGCGTGAGACACCGAACTTCAATGGATTCTATAATTTTAGTCTGAACGTTTATATTTTTTAAAAGTTATATATCCCTAAAGTAAAACTCCGCAATTTTACTTTTACAATAATTTTAGAGAAGTAAACTTGTCAACTTCTAGTTATACTTTAAGACATTTATACGAGTACTTAACTGGCCCGCTGCGACTTCGTTCGCGTGTTCTCCTACCTTACTAACATTCCTTTTGAATTTGTCAATCTATTGTTGAAAACCGTATTAAAAACCGTTGCGTAGTTTAAAAGATCTAAGTGTACATAGATACAGACGGCTGGAAGCCACTTTGTTTCATACTATGTACAGATGCAACACAATCTTCTATCAATCTCGTAAACGTAAATAACTCACGAAGTTTTCGACGGCTGGTCTGTCAGGATCGGTTATTTTCGATGGCCGATTTAAAAGAGCAATGCATCGTCCTGCTGACTTAATTCCCTTCTGGAAATTAGGTGCAAACGCCAAAGCTTGTGCAGCGGCCGAGGAACCCATTAAAAGCGCTTGCGCTGACCTGTCGGATACAGATATTTACGTCAATTGGTAAATAAACAAGCAAGGGGTTATATTGAAAGTTATAGTTGATTTTTTTGGATTAAATTTCTATTCATATACCTACGGTTATTTAATACCAGATACCTTTAAAATATTGGGAACTTAATCCTATAGGTAACTAGAATTTCGACCAAAATACCTGAGGATATTTTACACACCTAATTACTTACTTAATGACCAAAGCGTAGTCCACGTGCTCGTTTACAATCAACGTTCCGCCGTAGTACATCGCAGCTGCGTATACAAAGTTGAATAAACCCCTGGAGAGGCCAAAGACGACGCCCCTCCAATGAGCCGATTTCTTGGCTAGGATCAGCGCTGGCAGCAGTTGTTTTGCGTAAGTTTGTGCGAAGTATTCCTCCCGCCCTAATGAAGCCACCGTTCGTACGTTCGATACGGCCTCTACCGCGATCTGAAAGTGTAAAATGTCGGTAACATTGCAGATAATTTACGTAATATTTGATTAAGTAAAGTAGAAAAAATATTATTGTATGTCTACCTGTGAACTAGATTCCATACTCTTGGCCGCACCAAACGATTCTGCGGTTATCATCCTACCTTGTTTGTACAAAGTATATGCTATGATAGGTACGAAAGTTAAAGCAACCAGCCCAACGCGCCATTCGTAGTATAAGGATAGGAAGAGGGAGAATCCGAAAGTACCAATTGCTTGCAACACGGTACCAATGCGTTGGCCCGTTGCCTGTGGAAATATAACAGATTTTTAATTATTCCAAAAAACAAGCATAGGTTTCTGTAAAGTGATTTGTGTCCGATCTAGGCGATACTTCAAAGTATACATATCGATGTATAACTTCTATTATGTTTTCGACGTGACACATAAAGAGTTATGGTATGGTGTTAAGGGTAATGTAAATTGAAAATTTAAAAATATAAGTAGCAGTAGGGAGTTAAAAAGCCATACGATAAATAAATAAAGGGCTGTGCCCTAATTTTGGTTGCGTCTCAATTGGTTAATTAGATATCGTTCTATCGAAATTCCGAAATCATTTTACATCGTCGTCGTATGAATGACATCGTCCTTCTGTATAAAATCGAATACAGCGTAAATGAGGATCAATCATATGGTAGAACTTTTTATAGGTGTGTTGGTAAAATCTAAACGCATTTTAATAGCAATGAACAATTTTTGGGGTCCATTTTGAACTTCCTAAGTTATATGGGTTTGAAGGTAATTAAATATGTGTTATACTTGTTAGGTACGTAAGGTGTAGATTGACGTCATGCCAAAATCATAGTATTCTAATCCATATATATATATATATATATATATCTTCTCTAATTTAAGAGATATCGTGGAAATTTCTTCACAGTCGTTCATGTGGTATCATATTTAATAGATAAATCACTAAACAAAAATCGTGGCTGATCCTCATTGCATATCTATCTAAATTCTGTAGCTCACAACTCACGAAATCGTGTGGTGATAGAACCGAGTCTCGATAGATATATTACTTTGCATGTGTGTTTGACGTCTTCCAGCTGGTATGATGTACATATTTCTTACCCCTTGCACTGAGGCCGCTTCTCCAGCCAGTTTAGCACACAAAGCTCCTGTAGAATTTTCCTTGTCATCGTAGAATCCAATATCTTGCTTAAGTAATTTGTCAAACATTTGATACCGTAGTCTTACTGTCAAATATTCACCGGCAATTCCATACATAAATACCTGTAATGTAGTGAAAGTGTTTATTTTCCTGTTTTATATCACTTTGTAAATCAATTATAAGGTAAGAATTACTTACAGTAATAAAATTAGAAATTCCTGAAAAAACGCCAACTCCTATAAAAATAAGCGCATATTTTCGCACTTCGCCACGAACATAATTTTCGTCGGGGAGTGACAAAACCTAGAAACAATGTTAAGGAATTTTAGTGATTTTTAATAAAATTATGATTGTGAATCCATGTTGGACTTATTAACTTACTCCAACAAAGTCACCAAGGAGTACAGCAAGCATGGGCATTGCAAACCCACTCAATAAAGAAGAGAGGCTGGCCAGCGAGATAGATTTCCATTCTGGGCGATTAAGTCTAATAACGCTCCAAAAAGATGCCTCAGGTTCTTCTGTTCCAGATTCATCTTCCTGAAAATAATCATACACTTATTGAAGGTAGAAAAAAATTCGATAGCTAAAAGCAGATAACAGATATAAACGTAATAGTTGCACTGACATCATATTTCTTTTCGATAAATTCGTCTTCATCTTCTTCGCTTTTTACTACAGATAATTCACGTACTGACCCCGTTTTATCTGAAAGTAAATCGTATTCATCATTCATTCATTCTGACGAAATCAATGATAATGTTATCTGTAAGTGTATTAATGAACCCTACCTGGCTCAGTGTCTTCTGGGTCGTCAAATGTTTGCATCATTACCATATCGTAATAATGCCCCTTCAAATTCATTAGTTGTTCATGATTTCCTTTCTCGACAACAGTTCCACTTTTGAATACGTAAATTACGTCTACGTTGCGTATGGTTGTGAGCCTGTGCGCTACAACTACAGTTGTCCTTCCTTCTTGAGCCTAAAATTGGGAATATTAGTTTTCTATCTTATAATAATTGACTTATTTAAGTAGCAGTTTTTATTGTAAGCATACGTTACCTTGTCCAGAGCCTTTTGCACTCTCGCCTCCGAGGCGGTGTCGAGCGCGCTGGTGGCCTCGTCGAGCAGCAGGATGGGCGGGTTCCGCACGAGCGCACGCGCGATCGCGATCCGCTGCTTCTGCCCGCCCGAGAGGGACGCCCCGCGCTCGCCCACCAGCGTGTCGTACCCCTGCGGCAGCTTCATGATGAACTGGTGCGCGTTGGCCTGTTTGGCGGCGGCCTCGATGTCGGCGTCGGAGGCGTCTTCGCGCCCGTAGCGGATGTTCTCGCGCACGCTCGTGTTGAACAGCACCGGCTCCTGCCCCACCAGCCCCACCTGCGCGCGCAGCCACCGCACCGACACCGACCGCACGTCGTGACCGTCCACTGTAACCTTTTACAATATTGCGTTTCTTTAATTCTATTCTTTGGGTTTCCGGATTTGTGAATCTTGCAGACGCATTTCGTCAACTTACATTTCCGTCAATTACGTCGTAGTTTCTGGATATTAGTTGAATTATGGTGGACTTGCCACAGCCAGAGTGACCCACCAGCGCAACTGACTGTCCACGTGTAACTGTCAAATCTACGCCCTTCAGTACCTAAAAGCGTAATATGATAAAATCTCTCATACTTTTGTGTCTTATTTGTGGATTCCATTGCCATAGCAAAGAATATTATGACAAAATACGGCTAAGACTCACTGGAACATCTGGCCGTGACGGATAGTGGAACGAGACATTTTTGAGTTCTATGTCTCCTTCGATATAATCCGGTTGCAGCCCTTCATTAAGAGAAGGATTGATCGTGGGAACGTTGTCTAGTAGGTCGAATATTTGCGCGCCAGCGCCACGTGCTATGCCGAAAACTTCCATTAATGTGGAGGATATTCCAAAATTCGCGGAGCCCATAAGCACACCGAAGAACACCTGAAATGTTTGCCATTACTATTATATAGGTACTTTATGTAGATAGAAGTCAATAAATATGTAGATACGATAATTTATGCCAACTTACCGAGATCATCGTAGAAACATCATAGTTTACCCGATCATCCATCATAAGTGTGTAACCAAACCAAAATGACATTGAGTATGCTCCAAATATACAGAAGAAAAGGGTTCCCATAGATATACCAGTAAAGAATGCTGCAATTAATAGTAGTTAATATAAGGTACTCAATAGCTCAGAAGGACTATTTGTGTATATCATCATCATCTACCACATTCGTGCACATACCACCCTTGTCTACTGCTCCTCATCAATTCCTATTATATTTGTCCATTCTCGTCACTATACTCATCCACCTTAACATTCTTGTCTCCGCCGCATGCACTTGTTAGATATAAGGTATTTTAGTATGTTTTAATTGGTATTAAATATCGTAATTAATAACAATTAATATTTCAAAATACTTTCGTAAACATTTCACCAACTTCAGAACGAAGTGTGGTGTTTCAGAACGATTGTTTGTCTTTGTTCAGTTAAGTACTGTTTATGAGAAACTTCCTTAATTAATTATGTAATAAATTTATAATAATGTTCAAAGTATTGTAATACATTAAATTAACATCTAATCAATCTATCAGTAAATTTAGGAGACCGGAAATGAGAATAGAAAATGACATTTCCGTCTAGAAGGTAGTATAAAGGTACAGTCAAAAGACTGGGTGGTACTTTTGCTCCAGAGCCGGCACAGAGTTAAGTACAAACTTGCATTGTATTATTGTTGCTTTATATTTTGTATTGGTTAATTTATTTATATAATTGTTTATTTATTGAATCATACGTAATACTACTGTCCCATTTTAAAGGATAAATATTGAATTATGTGATCGATAATTGTGTCTTAACATTTGGTGAGAATTTTGTATAAATGTGGTTTGCCTATGGTACTTTGTTTGTATTATAAAATCTTGTTTAATTCAGCTAATGCTGTTTAAATAAATACCTCATTTTATAATGGATTATATTGCTCATTACAATATACCTAATATCTTTAAAACATTTGTTTGATTAAATGATATCCACTAGAATCATACGTTATCCTAGATAATATATTTTCTAGTAAACTCCTACACAAATATCAGCCTTGGATACTTCATCATCATCGTTGTCCATATATTTCACTGGGATTTTGGATACATACTCACATTCTGTTATTATCCTGTAGCCTAATGACTAAAATAAAGGTTTTACTAATGAAAGACACTGTAGTTATAAGTAGGACTTATATTAAAGCTGACATCAGAAGTGGGATTCGTTAACTCTCGATATCGATATTAAAATCACTATTTTTCAGATTCTGCTTAATGGACGAGACCATTCCACGAGGCATCTTGCAAATCCACGACGACTGTGTTTGGAACGACCAATCGACGTCGGAGGGATCGAGAGACCGAAAAACCAAAGGAAATGTGCTGTGCCGTCTTCGCGGCCCATCGCTGTCAAGAGCTTCGCAGATCCTGGTTGAAATCGTCACCGGAACAGCATCACCAAAGCTGCCATGACAGGTAACACCCCGACCGGTTCTGTATCTGAACATCTCGGACGCCAGGACATCTACTGCTGGACATACTCCGCCAGGGGGCCTTCCGCAACGATCGGCTTGGTCCACCAGCTCAGTCTATCTCCTGGGGCTGTTTTACACTATAATTTCCGGTACGTGATCCCCATTCGAAGACCTTTGTGCCTCATCGGCCATCGGTCCTATGAAATTTTGTGGCCTGCCCACTGCTACTTTAGTTTTGAAACTCGTGGAAACTATGTCGGTGACTTCTGCATCTACTATGGCACAAATCCTGGACATTTGGAATCGCGAATTGTTTCTTGCACGTCGAGCGTCACTACATCGAGATATAATACGCCGCTTTTATTATAATATTTTTAGAAATGCAAAACATTTATGTGAGAATAGCATCCTCAATTAGCAAAGAAAGACCACATCATAATTGTTTAACCTTCTTTTCCATGCCAAAAACTACGTTAACGAAAGTAAAATGTTTCAAACAATTTTTCTTATTGGTAGTTAGACGAAAAAAAAAATGAAATTTTGTGCGGTTGACCGATAAAAACTTGCTAAGTTTTAAAAATATTTAGTTAAAGAACATCGGAAACTTTATATTCCCGTAAATTTTGATGGGTATATTTATATGATAGGCAGCTTTATGTTATGTTATGTAAACGTAACATACCGGTTACCCACATTGGAAAATATTAAAATCATTTCTATATGACATAGGGTCGGCACAGTAGATATAATCCAAGGTTGTACCCGTTATAATACTTTATTACGTTTAGCAATTTTCGGTCCTAAATCAACTAGCTACTTAAATCATAATGTTCATGATAGGAAATTGAGAAAAATCATAAATAATCCATTAAATTTCTTGACGAAAAATTAGACGTTGCATAAAGGCGCTTCTCCGCCTAAAGGACATTTTGTTATCAACACGTGTTGACAACACAAGTTTTTGATCGGTGGATACCTGGCTTAACGCAAAATATTTATTTTGTTTACTTCATTTTTATTTCAACAAACTTTTACCATACAATAAATATTCAATTCAAGCTATTTATTAAAGTACCTACATAGACACGATTCGTATTTGAAAATAATGTTTGCCTACCTTTGTTTCCATATACTATATTCGGATTATCTACCGCTAGTAGTCTCGAAATAAAACGTCAGAATTGGCCGAGCAAATTGAAAACGTATGTACCTACAATAACATGATTCACATTTTCTATTTTCTTGTCTGCTGACCGTATCGTTAATAATATGCTATTTCAGTAGCACAGTGGATTCGATTCCCGTCCAAGTAGAAATTGAAGTAATTACTAATAAGGTACTATAAAAATAGTCTCTGTACCTGTGATGTATTCCATTTCATTAACCAATATTATTTGAATTTATATTTTGGTGATAGATAAATATTGTAGGTATAAATTGCGATGTGGGTCTATAAGAACAACGCTATTGAAGATGCTATGCTAGTTTGAATTATTTCATCATTCGTATAATTATTCGAAGAAATTTTGTGTATAATATTTTATAGAAAATCATGCTAATGATGTACAAGTTTTGAAATGCCACCAGTTATTCAGTCACATGTATTAAGTAAATAATTCGATAAATAGAAGTAAAAGTGAAATGATAACTTGAACTTTCTATAATTGAAAAATGCCAATTATGACATGATTATATAGATTGTTTGAATCCAGCTGTGGGAAACCGTGTTACAATATGGCTGCTAGGTAGTTAGCTTGGTGTGGCTTTGGCTTCACGGGCAGCGGTGATTGCAGCCAGCACCTGGATGCTTATACTGAACGTTGCTGCTAGGTAGTGAGCTTGGTTAAGTCCATTTCTCGGGCAGCAGTGATGGGACCATACCTGGAAGGCTACTACTGAATATTGCTGCTAGGTATTTAGCTTGGTGTGGCTTTGGCTTCACGGGCAGCGGTGATTGCAGCCAACACCTGGAGGCTTATACTGAACTTTGCTGTCTAGGTAGTTAGCTTGATGTTGGCAAGACGACCTTCACCGGGCAGCAGTGACGCTGCCAACATCTCTATGCGTCTACCGAAACTTAGCTGTGCTAGGTAGTAATCCTGATGTTTGGCCATTGTATCACGGGCGGCGGTGATGGGGCCATCATTACAGGTCACTACTCAAACCAAATAATAATATTGTAATGCGATTCTTCATGACTATATTTGAACTTGGCTATAATTCTGAAATCTCGAGAATAATTTTTAATAATTCAGCATTACATTGATAAAAAAAGTTTTGCTAGTCCCATAGACGATGCTAATCTGGTTCTCCGGTGAGACCGGCGGTGCCGGTGCACTGGTGAGGAAATTGGCATGACGGGACAAATGACTTTGAAAGTACAGACCAGTATTTGGTTATTTACAAATGTGCACAATAAAAATAACTGCAATACATTTTAATGGTTATAAAAGCTGATTACTGATATGATTTTTATACTTTGCTGGTTTGTGATTGAATTATTTGTGGCATTGCAAGAAGTTATTATATTCTGAAATTCTGAATGAATTTGGTAGTCAACTTACCTATTTGTGGTATAATAATTTAAGTCGTTTTAAATAAGTAAATGGCACAAAATGTTACATTATTATTTGATTCACAAATGGAAATTTGTCCTAAGTTTGATATAAATAGGTACTTCAGGGACGAAGTACTTGTCAGTATGGCCGTGTTAGATATAAGGTATTTTAGTATGTTTTAATTGGTATTAAATATCGTAATTAATAACAATTAATATTTCAAAATACTTTCGTAAACATTTCACCAACTTCAGAACGAAGTGTGGTGTTTCAGAACGATTGTTTGTCTTTGTTCAGTTAAGTACTGTTTATGAGAAACTTCCTTAATTAATTATGTAATAAATTTATAATAATGTTCAAAGTATTGTAATACATTAAATTAACATCTAATCAATCTATCAGTAAATTTAGGAGACCGGAAATGAGAATAGAAAATGACATTTCCGTCTAGAAGGTAGTATAAAGGTACAGTCAAAAGACTGGGTGGTACTTTTGCTCCAGAGCCGGCACAGAGTTAAGTACAAACTTGCATTGTATTATTGTTGCTTTATATTTTGTATTGGTTAATTTATTTATATAATTGTTTATTTATTGAATCATACGTAATACTACTGTCCCATTTTAAAGGATAAATATTGAATTATGTGATCGATAATTGTGTCTTAACATTTGGTGAGAATTTTGTATAAATGTGGTTTGCCTATGGTACTTTGTTTGTATTATAAAATCTTGTTTAATTCAGCTAATGCTGTTTAAATAAATACCTCATTTTATAATGGATTATATTGCTCATTACAATATACCTAATATCTTTAAAACATTTGTTTGATTAAATGATATCCACTAGAATCATACGTTATCCTAGATAATATATTTTCTAGTAAACTCCTACACAAATATCAGCCTTGGATACTTCATCATCATCGTTGTCCATATATTTCACTGGGATTTTGGATACATACTCACATTCTGTTATTATCCTGTAGCCTAATGACTAAAATAAAGGTTTTACTAATGAAAGACACTGTAGTTATAAGTAGGACTTATATTAAAGCTGACACACTCGCCTTTCATCCGACACTTTGATTGCCAAACAATCAGATCCTTACAAAACGGCAGGCCTAATGAACGTCTTTGTCCCTTTAAGTTACGGAGGCCTGATCGCGTTCTTTTCCCGAGACCTGCCGCCATGTCATTCATCCCACATTTATTCTACTTTTCACGCCACGGTATATATCGCCATCATTCCTGAATATTGTCCGCAATATTTAGATTTTAATTTCATAAGACTTATTTTTATTTATTGATTTAATTGAGTTCTACTGTTTTTTACCTTTACGAATATTAATTTTTCTAGCAATGTCCAGATGTGACTGATATCTGTTTAGTTCCTTCTGTTGGCCAGAGAATGCGTACACGGTCCGCACCGAACTTAGCACTTCCTCAGTAACAGCGCCTGCTTTACCGGACGCAACTGCTTCTTTCTTGGACAGTTTCGACGCTATCTGATTTTGAGAAAATTATTTCATACTTAGAAGTTTCTGTTTAGATAGAGGTAGATACAGTTGGCCAAAAATAAAGTTTAAAGTTACGGTGCAGACCATTTGATTGATTCAAAGTTGAATTTATTTTTGGTCATATTCTGGGCTGAAGCTTAGTGAAATTTTGGTTACACGGGAAGTATTCCCAAAACTATTAAACTATTTTGTTGGCCGATCGTACATTGTTAAGACAGGTCCTTACCACTCCTGCTACTCCCACAAGTGCCAAGGTGATCGGGAATGTTATTAGACACAGCAATGCCAGCTTCCAGCCTCTAACTAGTGCCATGATCACTGAGCTTACGAATGCCGATTGGTAGAATATGAATGTACCCAGTTTCTCACCAATACCGTCTTCTAACTTCATTACGTCACTGTTGGCAAAACTTTTGTTCATTTAATACAATAGATCAAGACATCGTGTGTCACAATACTGAGTGCTATTCCGATACTTGCCCAGTCATCTTTGATGCGAAATCTCCTGTTTGGTGGGTGTCAAAGTATGCAAAATCTTGGTTTAACGCAGCCTTCAAATATTCTTGGCGTATTTTATAAATCTGAAAATTGTTGCACAATTTCATTCTGGCTTAGTTAAATTAGTAGTTTGTTGTTTCAGCTTTAGTTTATCAGATAAAGCAGTAATAGACGCTCTTAATGTGAAATAGCGTGACGGGTATGACGCACGTGTATTGATAACATAAAGCGCTGTTTTGGCAGTTTCGGACCTGGTTAAAGGCGGCGATGTTCATGAGCACGGTGGCGCCGTAAGACAAAACAACCACCACGACGCCCACAACAGCGTTCCATATAGCAAAGAACTGCATGTCTCGCAGGAAAGCGTCGTCGTCCGGGGTTCCCTCAATCAGCGATTTTCCATACGTCACCATACTTTGCAGCACATCGGCAAACAGTATCATGTTTATCGGGGTCGAACACCCACTTACTATTGAGAATATTATGCCAAAGAAGATGTATATTTTATCCAGTATTGTTGCATATCTATACTGTAAATGACAAAATAGTTAGGCGTTATCAGACGTTACCGATTCTTTACATATTTCTCGAACAAGATATTCAACAGTTATTTTTGAAAATTGAGACTAATCTACGATTACGTCTTGAGTCAGTGTTCTTCCACGTTTGTGTATTTAGCAGCTTTTCCCCGCTAATTCGTCTTCGTCGTATTTCACTGCTCCTCTTTACCCCCACCTATTCTTTCTACATGATTTCGCAGTTATTAATTATGTATTTTACTAATTATAGAATCTTTTTTAGTACTGTTTTAAAAGTATACTTAATACCACATAATGTTTACTTACCAATTTAAAAAATGAGATGCTTGGTACTTCTTCGACAACTGTTTCAGCTTCTGAAGCGCTGCTGTAATAGAATTATTAAGTGTCGCTAATCTGTTTCAAATTCAAAGCTCAATTATTTTAAACGGTTACTTTATTAAAGCTATACGAAGCTCATCGAACTCGTTGTAGACACTTGGACCCGACAGGAGTGTACAGTCATGGAGTATCAAAATGGGTTTCGGTCAGGGTGTGGGACCATTGACTCCGTATTTGCCCTGAGAACTCTCATGGTGGGATACAGATAAAAGAAAACCCCTGTTCCCGTGAGATGATCTGGTGGGAGTTGCAGTCCAAGGCGGTACCTGAGGCCTATGTTAACATTAATCGGAGCATGTATCGCGATTCCGAATCCATAGATAGGACTGGTGTTCGTGACACCAACAAGTTTCCTATTGGCGTTAGGGTACCCACTCCAGGGCTCTGCGTTCGGCTTATACATGAGTTGTATAAGCTGAACGCTGATGATGTGTAATTTGACGCCAAGACCGCATCCGAAACGCCCACATGGCGTCATCAATCCCAATTTAGTCAAATCTGGCGCACACCGGCAAATTATGTAGGAAAATAATGTCTGGCTATACACTTCCGCCAGGCACGGGAACAAGAGGTTGACCCAAGAAGCGATGGCTAGACGTGGATATGGATGACATGCGTGCCAACAAACTCACCACCAAGGACGCCGAAAACCGAGCAAAGAGGATAGTAAAATAAACAAATATGTATATAAATAATCGTGGACAAATTCACACAGCGCCATCTAGTAACAGAAATTAAAATTCATCATTTCAATTTCTGCCCGGCCGGGAATCGAACCCGGGACCTCTTGCGTGGCAGACCGGCATGTTGACCACTGAACCATTCAGGTCGTCAAAGATAAGAAGTAGGGAGGCCAATCTCGGGCGCGACACCAAGATGATGTTTATTTATGCACTGGGTACAATTGCGGTATCTATTATTTATTGATAGATAGTGAAAGTTTCTTTTGGGACAAACTTAACTTCATGATCTTCTATTGTGTTTGTGTGTAGGTAGCATAGTTACTTTCATTATTAATGTGGGATGTCATATTGTGACTCAGACAGAAATTGTGGCGCCCAAACATTGTTCATGCATTATAAATTATTTGGTAGCCAATATTTGTGTAAACGTATGTTGGTACTATTAACTAACCTAGGCACCAAATTAACAGATCTATGATGGCATCGTCTATCATTTTGTGATACGAGTTCTGAAATTGGTTCTAATTTGGTATCTTACTTACAGATAGAATTTCATCCCGAACTGATTTTCATTTTTCTTTCGATTATTTCTTCTTATTGAATTATATAATATTCGGTTAGTGAACGCATGCGTTGCGCTTGGCCGAGACGCGAACATTTTGCAAATTCTATATTAGCACTGCAATTATTATAACACAACACTATATGCTCCATAAGGTCACTTCTAAATACTGACTAGTTGCTACAATCAAACGGTTGCTTGCCTCGAATCTATTTTCATTAGAACATAATGCGTTGTAACGTTAGCAGAATAGTTCAGTGTAATTTTTGGTTTTGTCAAAATCATCTCAACATCACTTTAAAATAGAAAGTAGCATTACTAAGGTACATGTCTATAGCCACTTGTAAAACTCGACTTTAGGTCATCGGTCGAGTGGTATTTATTTGGTTTTATTGCACATACTTATCTACATATTTATCTGCTGTTTTAAGTACCTAACTAAAGATTGCAGTATTGAACTCAATAAATACAGAAGCATGCGAACCGACTCAGCCGATAATTAACTACAGTGTTTAACGCAGTAATTTAATGCGCGAAACCCACGCATGTTTGCGTGGAGTAGATAAATACACCATGTAACGTATGTTAATAAAATATAATTAAAATATGAATACTTATTAAAATAAGACTAATCGTAGTTTGAGTAGGTATCCTATTTATCATGGATAGCATATCAGTGGATGTGTCCATCGCCTGCCTGCTTTATGTTAGATAAATAAATAAATAACAAAAATAAATGTACTTATATACTTTTTTTTAAATACATACTGATTATACGTACTACACCAGACCCGTAACAAATTAAAATTCAACATTTCAATTTCTGCTCGACCGGCAATCGAACCCGAGACGTCTGCGTGGCGACCAGCATATTAACCAACTGAATCACTTAGGTCGTCAAACCTACCTATAACAGAAGTAAGTAAATACATACTTTAAATTGATTGGAATCGATATTAACTCCAAAAACTGAAAACAGCTAATTTTTTACTGAATTATTGCAGCCTTTCCGAGATATCAACCGAGGAATAAAACTAGTTGTACGTTTGTGGTGTAACTACACTTCTGTTCGTTACCTACGTTACCACATCATGTTACGTGATATTTAATTATCTCGTGAATTCTTTTCTTGTACTCTTAATTGACCTGATTGGTTCAGTTGGTCATGCCGGTAACCACGCCACGCAGAGGTTTCGGGTTCGATTCCCGGTCGAGTGGAAATTGAAATTATGAATATTAATTTCTGTTACAGGTCTGGGTGTATTTATAATAAGTAGGCATTTATTAAAAAAAAATTAAATAAGTAGTTTATCAGTTATCTAATACCCATAACACAAGCTTTGCTTACTTTGGGGCTAGATGGCGCTGTGTGAATTTGTCCAAGCATATTTTTTTTTATTGACAATTGTTTGTTAAATTCCATTATTTAAAATTGATTGTATTGTGTTTAAATACCGACGTTGGATGTACTTCGTTATTGTGCGTGTAACCCAAAGTTACATGTAATGGGTAGGTATTTAAGTAATTTTTTTAATAAATAATTAGGTAGGGGAAGGTGGCCTAAAACGGGTGGCCCGACTAAAACGGGTGAGTGCTCGTCCGCTGCCATGTCAATATAGTAGTGCCGACGGGAGAATGATCCGAGAGTAGCCGAATGATGACGAGTTTCGATTGTTTATTCTTAAAATACAAACTTAAAAACCTCAACTACCTAATAAAATCAACTTTTCTATTGATGAAATATTAATAGCTACAGTAGTTGTAGATCAAAATACCCATACTTCTTTGAGGTAATTTTACAATATAGATTGAAATAACAAGTTTTTCATGTAATCCGTTTTGTATTACATTTTTCATACAAAACCATACCCGTTTTGCCCAATAGCATATGTTTTTGTAAAGTAATTAAATACATCAAAATGAAAGGTAATCTGAGATAACTCTTTGTCTTAATTTAAAGTTAGGTAGAGCTAAAATATAAGAGCAATGTAAGTAATGTGCTAATCAAAAGGTTTTCGACTAATCAGGGAACACATATCTTAATCTTTTTTAAGAAAAGCACTAAAAAGCTTTCGGTAGACATACATCCGCCATTAAGCTGCACCGGTGGCCAAGCATACGGATCGAAACTCATCAATATGGGACTACTCTCGGAACATGCGCCCGTCGATACTACTTATTGACATGGCAGCGTACGAGCGCTTACCCGTCTGAGGCGGTACACGAGTTTAAAGCCACCTTCCCCTACTTGCCTTTGACCTAGAATCATGAAAATTGCCAAGAAGCAATGCCAGTAAAGGAAATAATCCGAAAACCGTAAATTTGTAGTTATATCACCAAAACTAGTCAACCAACTCATAAAGTGTAGATGGATTGCAAATATTTCATAAATTTCTATAAGTATTAGGTAGCCGTGTCCACCTACTTACATGAAAAGGGTCCCCGCCTGCTTTTAAGTACTAAAGTATATGTATAAAGTGCAAACTCACGTTTGCACTTTATACACCTATTTACTTACACCATTCGGCTTGACTCTAACTTTTCAGTTTTTTAATAGCAGTCGCAGTTTTTAGTTTTTGCACAACTTTTTTTTATTGCATATCATACATTGAAATCAATATGAAAAACGCGCACCATGCTTTGGAACTTAGTCACCGAATTAGATTATATCACTCAAATAAATATGATAATCGTGATACCGATCGTAGCTCATTTATAATTACACTTTCGTGATATGTAAAATGAAGATGGAAAATTGACAAATTTGTAGTGACAAATTCAATGAACTATGAATTTGAAATATTATTTTTTACTTTTTAGTCTTTTTTTAATAAATAAAAGTATGTTATAAGATCTAGCCAGGCTTTTGCCCGCCATTTCACCTAGTGGTAAATGACGATGGGGCTGATAATCACTTATAACTCACAGGTTTACATCATGTAGGTGACATTATTCCACACATTAAGGAAATTTAAATTCTTAATCGAAATTTAGCTACGCAACAGAAGCTCGAAAGATACAATCTGTAGACATAATTTATCTTGGCCTTCACACTAATAGTGACAAAAATGTCGATTGGCATGTGTCGACTTTTATCATCAATGTAGAGACCAGCTGTACACACAATCTACACGGTCCTCAGCTGGACATACTAAAACAATTGTGTTTTTCCTGGTTTAGTATTTTTGTTTCTATGTTTTTCTCTTACTTTGTTCATAATTTTACTTTGTTGTGTTGTTTTTTAATAAATAAAATAAATAAATATTCATGGACTAATTCACACAGCGCCATCTAGCCCCAAACTAAGCAAAGCTTGTACTATGGGTGCTAGATAACTGATATACTATGTACTTACATACTTTTTTTTTTCTGTGCTATTAATGTTTTTATTCTATTCTGTTTGCTAACAGTTTTATTTTTTGTATTTTTTTTATTGTACGTACTTTAACAATAACGGTTACCTACACAGAGAATAAAAAGAAGGACGTATACAAAGATCGACTTATTTAATTCCCCGGTCCTTATCCCACTGTTTCTCTATATTTTGTGAGTCATACACTAATATTTAACTTGAAAATCAATAATTATAATGAGTATAGTATCTAATTATTAGTAAGTAGTGTGCATGCAGTGAGGTAACGGGTACATCGGGTAATGGACGATTTAAATGCTTCAGTGGTCTGGCTGCTTGTATAAGAATATGCGTAGACTGAATAATATTTGAGTTAAGTGACAACTGTGAGTTATATGGGTCCTATGAAATTAGCGTTCTTTTTCGCATTGACATATTTAGTCAAATATTTTTAATTGTACATAACCTTCAAAATTAATACTTCATTTCGAAAATAGAGTACGTTTAGATGCCATTAAGCGCCTAATATTTAATAAAAAATATTTTATCAAGATTTTTTAATAGGTTTGATAATAATCCTCTTTTCATTTGTCGTTTCAGCCTCTTTTCAGTTTTGACTCTTTAACCAGATTTAATTGTACGAAAATCAAAATAAAACGATATGCACCAGTTAGCTTAATGTTGTCTGATTATAGGTCCCTACAAAGTTTAATTGTCTCGGATTGACCATTTCTAAGAAAGTCTAAAATTAGCTTGTATGAAAATTCCGCATTTTCGTCTAACAAAACGCTAATTTCATAGATAGGACTAAAATTACGACATTATTCACCTTAGTTTTCAATGAAAACTAATAGCTAGAACTCATATCACTCACTCAGAAATAACATCAGAAGGGATGTATCCAACACGCAATAAACATAATGCCTTAAATACCTATCTAACTACCTGTTTCTCACAAGTATATTTATTATTCCGTTGCTCATTTATGCTCATGTTTGGTGTAGTAGGTATATCGTGCATGTCCGTTTTATATTTTACAATGAATGTTAGTGAACTTATTTGTCCGGCATTTGTTTACTGTCGTAGCTATGTAAGTAGGTATTCACATTTTTCAGACAGTCATGGTAACGGTATTGTTAGATTAATAATTCCCGATTGGCTACGAATGGCATTGTTGTTTGTGGTGATTGCTTACCTATCTTTACGTTTTGGTTTGTCCATATTGTTACCGGAGACATCGCTACGCCTTTTGCTCGCGGCACTGTCCGAAACTCTCGCCTTGTTTGTCATGTCGCTGGTTTTTGGGGCTCCCTAGCGACCGTTGCCACCGGTTTTCAGCTAAGCGCGCCACATTTATTCCAACGTTTACACGCCATCCGGACCATGAATCGACTGGGTACATATCTGATAACGTGTTATCAAAGTTGAAGATAAAACTCAGCCGAGTGCCCCAGGATTTCGCTTTTGATAGTATCGATTTTTACTACAACAATAATCGGCATCTGATAGAAATACAGTATCTACCTACATACTTAATGTACCGAACGAATTTTAGTAACACAGAAGCGTCTTTCAGTTACCAGGCTTTTTTTTACCAATAATGCGGATGTAGATAAACTAAACTGTAGTTTATCGGCATTCGCATGATATTTAAGATGCTTATTTACAGACATCTTTACAATAGGTTTAGGTGGCAGATAAGTTTATGGCCTGCCTGATGGTAAGCCGTTACCACAGCTTTGAGAAGAGAAGAGACGTTTGCAATACCCAGGGTATTCACTCACGTGCTCACATTCCATATATTGTTTTATGCTACTCATACTTTACCTGCCTGTACTTTACCGGTACCTACATGTTTTTGAGTAAGAATTAAGATGACTTAATTGTTACTTTTTTATCATCATCATCATATCAGCCAGAAGACGCCTACTGCTGGGCATAGGCATCCCCCAGAGATCTCCATAAAGGCCGGTCCTGTGCTTTCCGCATCCAGCTGGTACCTGCGATCCTTACCAGGTCGTCGGTCCACCTTGCGTCTACCGGTACGTGATCGCCACTCGAGAACTTTACTGCCCCATCGGCCATCTGTTCTTCGAGCTATGTGCCCTGCCCATTGCCACTTCAGTCTGGCAATCCTTAGAGCTATGTCAGTGACCTTGGTTCGCTTGCGGATCTCCTCATTTCTGACTCGATCGCGCAAAGAAACTTCGATCATAGCTCTTTCCATTGTCCTTTGGGTAACAGTGAGCTTTCTTATAAAACCCATAATGAGGAGCTAATTTTTATCCTCTAACGTGGCCCACGTTTTAGTTCCGTAAGTTTTTAAAAAAGATTGTAAATTAGTAAGTTGTGCGAGAAGTTCTAAAAAATATGAATTTAAAACAATAAATAAATAAAATACTGTTCATTTTTCTAAAATACTGTTTAATATTCTTCACAGACCTGAATATACTTTATTTCTTGTAAACTTGTAAAAGTTGGCAAGCCTACTGGCAACACACATTGGCCAAAGACCTTCGTCTTGAGACACTGCGGTAATTGGGACGAAAATATGTGGCGTAGCTTCCCGAACGCTGCCCAACCGAGTTGGATTCGTCGATTGACCTCTTTCTCGAAATTGGATCTACCTAGCTGGACTATTTGTCCTAGGTATGTATAGCCGTCAACAACTTCAAGTGGAATGCCTCCAACTGTCACTGGACTAGGCACAACATGGACATTCGACATAATTTTCGTCTTGTCCATGTTCATTTTAAGACCTACTTGTTCAGAGGCTTGTGTTAAATTATTAATTACTATTTTAGTATTAATAATTTAATTTTTTTATAATAGGGTATCTAATCCTAGTTTAATTAATAATTTATTAAATCATATTCTTTATTAAATTTTTATTAAAATTAAAATTTCACCTAATAATCTTAAATTTTAATTTAAATAATTTTATATTAATTAATTACTAAAAAAAATTAATTTAATTTTTGTATAACCGCAACTGCTGGCACAAAATTTGTTATTAATTTTCATATTCAGAGGTCATCGAGTATTTTGCCCAAGTCTTCCAGGGTTTCAGCCATGACTACGATATCGTCAGCAAATCTGAGGTGCGTGAGGTACTCGCAATTAATAATTGATGCCAAGTCCGTCCCAGTCCAGAAGCCCTAAGATATCCTCCAGTGCAGCGGTGAACAACTTCGGTGATATGACATCACCTTATCTAACACCTCGCTGCAGCTGAATAGGTTCTGTGGTCTTGTCCTGGAGACGAACTGACATGGTGGCGTTTTCGTACAAACACTTCAGCGCTTCGAAATATCGATAGTCAATTTGGCACCGCTGTAGAGACTGGAGCACCGCCCAAGTTTCGAAGGCTTTCTCGTAGTCCACAAACGCCAAGCATAATGGCCGGTTATACTCTTCGGTCTTCTGTACAACCTGCCGCAGCGTATGTATATGGTCTATGGTACTAAAACCTTTTCGGAATCCGGCTTGTTCGGGAGGCTGGAAGTCATCGAACCTGCGTGCGAGACGATTCGTAATGACTCTCGAAAACAGTTTATACACATAGGTCAGCAGCAATATTGGTCTGAAGTTCTTCAAGAGAGCCTTATCACCTTTCTTGAAGAACAATATCACTATGCTTCTGTGTCATGTTTCCGGCGTTTTTCCTTCGAGGATGACGGAATTGAACAGCTTCTGAAGGGTCTTAAGCACAGGTTTGCCACCAGCTTTCAGAAGCTTAGCCGTAATTCCATCATCACCCGGCGCCTTGTTGTTCTTAAGCTGTTTGAGAGCCATACTAATCTCGTACAGGTTGATGTCCGGGATATCTTCGGTGTAGTGTCGGGTCAACTTGGCTCTGGGGTCTTTTGCCATACTGGTAACAGGTGCCTGTGTTGTCGTGTATAACTCCATCTCGTGTCCATAGAACCTCTCGACTTCCCTCAAAACCTCGGACTTGGTCGAGACAACTCTGTCCAATCGACAGATCTCTCGAAAAGACTTTAGAGCCTTTGTTCCGCTCGATCGCCGCCTCAATATTGGTAGTATTGAAGCGGCGTATGTTGCGAGTCAGAGACTTGGAGATCTGTCGATTAAGTCGCCTAAATTGAGAGACATCATCAGGGGATTGCAGAGTCATTCCGCGTCTTTCTTCGATGAGTTTGAGAGTATCGTCAGAGATTTTGTTTGTTCTGTTTGTACGGCAGGCTTTATAAAACTTTGACCGTATAGACAGTTTCCACGAACCTGTTATTATAGTCGGCCACGTCGACGCACTCTCCTAGGCGCTCGAAGCGATTTTGTAATTCGAGTTGAAAGCTCTCGGGGTTTTGGATTTGGATGGGTATAGGCTGGAGCGTGGACCTCATCAATCTCGATCTTTCCAGTTTATTTTCTGGGGATTAATATTCAATGTGCCTATTACCAAGCAGTGATCACTGCCAATTTTAACGCTATTGATCACCGAGACATCATTGAATATATGCCGTTTCGAAGATAGGATGAAGTCAATCTCATTTTTTGTGACACCATCGGAACTAACCCACGTCCATCTGCGATGATCCGGCTTCCTGAAAAATGAGTTCATCATAAAGAGTCCCTCCTTCTCCATAAAGCCGGCCAGCATCTGGCCACGGTCGTTCCGACTTCCAACTCCAAATTGGCCCACTCTCAACACGTCTCCGCCTCGTTGCCAAAGTTTCCTTTTTATATTTAATATTATAAAATAAGAAAGTGCATTACAATTAATTGTATACTTACTGAATTTGTTGCCACAAACAATTTATTTATTAAATAAATTTTATGTTAATTTTATGTTGCGATCGGCGAGGGCATTAAATGATTTATCCGCTGATGAGCATATTGACTTGTTTTTCAGTAGCGTTACGCAAGTTAGGAACATTATGGTTAAGACCTTTATTTCTAAGTACGATATATGTACCTAATGTATGTGTTTAACACAGTATTTATTCTGTATAAGTACCTACCAGCACTAAACATTTCAATGTACTAGAATGTTATAGTCAATTTATGAAATTTATCTGTGGTGTCTCGTAAATGGCTGATAGAAATTATGTTATTGTACTTATCGTATTGTTGTAAGCTGTGAGACAGCCAAATAAAATAAAATAAAATAAAATAAAAGTGATATTTATTAATTAGTTCATATTTTATCTTAGTTATGGTTATAATTTAAGAAAGGAACTCATGGTTACTCTAAAAAACATCAACATCCCCTTTAACAAAACGGCTAAATAAGTTTCAGCCAAGTAGCTGCACGTATCATTCGACTACTTGGCTAGCTGCCCTTTAGCCATTCAATTGAGTGCCGGAGTATAACAAACGGTCTAGCCTTTAAATTAAATGGCTGATTTAACCAGATGGCTGCGACACATACAAGCCCTTTGAGCTTTACAGGGATTTTAGGGGCACAGGTGACTGCTGTGAGTTCCCGCCATTTGGCCCAAGCTGCAGAGATTCGGGACTTGACATCGGGGCCGATATCGCCGGACTCGTGCATTACGGATCCGAAGTATTTAGATTTATCTGTTCTATTGACAGCTTCGTTACTGTTTCGGGATCTGCGCTGCAGCTGGCCATATACTCGGTTTTGGCGACATTCACCAACCACCGTTTTCTAGCACAGCCTTCCACGTGTTTACTCTGGTCTCAAGTTCCTGCCTAAGCTTGCTCACCAGTACAATGTCGTCAGCGTACTTCATAAGCCAAGGAGGCATGTCCTGAATTTCCGCTGAGAGGGCATCGAGCACAATGCAGAACAAGTAAGGGCTCAGCACAGAAGCCTGGTGAACACCTACAGTAATCGGGAAGGGATTAGTATGGCCTAGGATAGTTTTGACGACGGCTCCAGTGTTGGCATACATATCCTGTATCATACTAATGTACGCTTCGGGCACAGACTTTGATCTCAGAGCCCACCAGATTATCTCCCGAGGGACACTGTCGAAAGCCCTCTGCAGGTCGAGAAATGCGTAATTGATAGGAAGTACCATTAGTCTATGTAGGAAAGTAATGAATAAAGTAAGCATAAAATAGTGTCAATCAGTTTACATTTATTTTCGAGAGCTTTACCACAATTACAACGTTACTTTTAAAAAGAAAATAACAATTAACACAATAACTTGAATACTTAACTTTGTACTCTTGTATTTAACCTCCAATCAGCTAACAATAATAAAACATTAATTATACTCAATACTACTAAGAACTATTAAGAATCTCAATCAACTGCAAATACTTTTATTTATCACTTTTTATAACTTTTATCTGTGTTTTTTCATAACCTCCTCTCAAGCGATCCGAGCGCGCGCCGGCCAGTGTCAAACATGTTCAATCTTGTCCCTTTTTTTCATAATTAAGTGTTGCCAGTGGTACTTAAAATCACCATATATGTAATAGCTCGTCCATCCTGATATTATTTGCGTCTCTGCAAAAGGTAAATGTTATGAGAACGATGAATAAATACAATGAGAATCCACCAAGACACTCCTATACTAATAAGATACACATAATACAATCCTTTCATCATATCCAAGAGTCAAGGGTAAGGTCAACAACATACAGCAGATACTTCATCACTAATGGTGGCTAAAATGGTATGTCCATGTTACATTAAACGTAGTATATCCATGTTACATTAAACGTAGTATATCCATATTACACTCAACGTAGTATGTCCATATTTTACCAAACGTCTTCATTACTAATAAAGGCTCTAAACTTAACAAATTTATAATATACCCACAAAACAATCCATAATCTAACTTTACCGAGAATTACTTTACCACTGGTAAAGTCACCACACTTGTGTCCACGGAAACCCACTAACATTATAAACATCTTCATTACCAATGAAGACTCCACACGATTTATCCAGCACAAATAGGCCTACTTCACCACTGGTAAAGTCACACATAATAGAAACCCAATAACATATTATTTACACATGAACATCTTCATTACCAATGAAGACTCCCCACAGTTTATAACTATTTATCCAGCACAAGTACACCTACTTTACCATTAGTAAAGTCACCACACATAATCAGCAACCCAATAACATATTAATTCGCACATAAACATTTTCATGACTACTGAAGACTCCACACAATTTCTGCTCCATCACAAAATCTCCACACACACACACACACACACACCTGATTATTACTCATGATTTAGAACCATCCAACAATATGTCCACTACAACCATTTTAACAAATTAACTTCCACTATACAAATAAAATATTTGCCAATATACATGCAATATTTCCCTTATACATAATAACCAAGACTGCAAAACAATAAACAAATGGATAAACAAGCACTGTATACCATGTATATGCATATAACTTACAATAAAATTAGTCTACAAATTTTCATATCAATTTCTTTTAAACTGGAATTTAACATTAACCCTCCAATAAATCTATCAATTCTTCAGTACTGTTAACTTCTGATTCATCTGAGTTTGTGTCACTTTCAGTTTCACAACTAAACAAGCGGAGCGCATCACTGGCTACAGTCGCTTGATATTTCTTGTAACCTTTGACTCCTTTTAGAGATACAATGATGTATCGATCCCTTCCTAGTACTTTTTTTATTTTATATGGTCCACTAAACTTCTCTTTTAACTTCTTTCTTATTCTTTTATCAGCATCCTTAGATTCTGACCCTTTCCAAAGTACCAAATCACCAATGTTGTATAGAGTGGGTTTCTTCCTCTTATTATCAAATCTCTTTTTCATGTATCTGGCTTGTTTTTCTACATTGCTTTTAACTTTTTCTTGTATGTCTTGTACAACTTGTTCACTGTCATGGTGATTTGTTCCAAACTCTTGATACCTGCTACGACGTGCATGGAACATGAGACGATATGGGGAAAATCCTGTTGCAGCATTGGTAGCATTGTTCATACCCCACAGTACATTAGACAAACATTCGTCCCAATATTTTTCATCTGTAGTGCTAGTATTAATAGCTTCTAAAAGTGTCCTATTATACCTCTCCACTTGTCCATTTGATCGGGGAGATGATATAGCATTAACCACATGTTTAATTTGATTACTCTGACAAAATTGTTTGAAAGACTTGCTGGTGAATCCCGAGCCACTATCAGAAATAATCCGCTTGGGATATCCGAACATGCTAAAAATGTCTTTTAAAACTGTTATTGCCTGCGCTGAATTTGTGGTCTTTGTAGGTTTGGCCCAAATATATTTTGTATATGAATCAACTATTACAAGAATGTAAGAATATCCCTTATTACTTTTGCAAAATGGACCGAGATGATCTATGTGAATGGTATCTAGAGGCTCATTGTCTTTGCGGATAGGATGTAGTTCCCCTTCTTGTTTTCCATATTGCCCCTTCTTATATTGGCAGTCTATACAGGAGTTAATATATTTCCTAATAAATCTACTCATCGACGGGAACCAGAATTCAGCCTTTATCAAACTTTCACATCTTTTAAGACCTGGATGGCCTGAATCATCGTGGTATTTACGCAGTAAATTCCACCTCGCATATTTAGGAATGACAAGTTTGAATTCTCCATCAGAACATTTCCTGAAAATTTTGTGATCGATTAACTTGAAATTATTTTGAATATCTGGATCTTTAACATTTTTTTCAAGCTTCTCCTTTATCACTCTTAACTTCTCGTCACGTTTCTGTAGGCACACAATCCAATCCAAAAATTCAATAACATTAATGTTAGCTGTTTCTGTACTGTCTGGGCAGCGACTTAGTGCATCGACATGTCGATGGTGTGTTCCGGGGCGATGAATAATATTCATGCTGTATTCCTGAATATACAACCACCAGCGTGCGATACGTGGCAACATATCCTTTTTCTCAAACGTCTGTCTTACTGCGGCACAGTCGGTAACTACGGTAAATTCAATGCCAGCTAAATAAATACGGAATCTCCTTAAGGACTCCACCACAGCTAAGGTTTCGAGCTCAAAGGAGTGGTACATAGCCTCTTCCTTAGAAGTCTTACGACTAAAATATACAACCGGTCTCAACGCAGAACTTTGTATATCACGTTGAAGTAATATGCCAGCTAAACCTTTGCTTGACGCGTCAGTGTGCACCTCTGTATATGCTGAAGGGTTATATAACGCTAAAAGAGGACGCGATGTTAAAAGTTTCTTTAGACTTTCGAATGACTGCTGCTGCGTATTACCCCACTCCCACTCGATATCCTTCTTTAATAATTTATACAAGTCATGCGAGATCTCCGCGTATCCTTTTATAAACTTGCGAAAGTAACTTGTCAGTCCGAGGAACTTTCTTAAATCATGGATGTTTTCAGGTATCGGAAAATTACTAACTGCGTCAATCTTTTTCCTTGAAGGTCTGATGCCATACTGGCTAATTTCATAGCCCAAGTATTCTATATTTGTAGACAAAAAGGTGCACTTTTCTAAATTTACAGTTAACTTAGCTTCTCGAAGTATTCCTAGTACAACCTTCAACATAGCAAGTCCTTCTTCTTCATTCGCAGAGGGAATCAGTAGATCATCAATGTAAGGAAGTACTTGCTCAAATGTCAGGGTGCCAAGAATAGTGTCCATTAATCTTTGGAATACACATGGGGAATTTGCCAGCCCGAAAGGCATTCTCAAGAACGCGTAATGCCCTTCGGGTGTGACAAATCCGGTCTTGTGGATGGATTCCTCGGCTACAGGTATCTGATAGAAGCTTTGTGACAAATCTAAATTCGTAAAGAATTTCTTTCCCCCTAACTTCTCAACTTGGTCCTCTATTACTGGCATGGGATATCTGTCTTTGGTTGTAATGGCATTTAGTTTCCTATAGTCCCACGCATAGCCTATAGTCGCCTGTCTTCTTCTTGACGAGTAAGATTGGACTTGAATAACTTGAACTTGACTCCCTAATAATATTATTCTGCAGAAGATCATCAATTTTCTCTCTAACTATTTCTTTTTCCAACAAAGAGAGGCGATATGGTCTATAGAAAACAGGTTTATCGTTATCAAGGTCAATCTTCATTTCAAGTTTGTCGGTACACCCTAACTCTCTAGTATCACTTGAAAAACAGTCTGAGTAATCATCTAGTATATTCAAAAGCTTATGCTTAATTTTAGGATCAGAGGACACACATTTTATAGCATCTACTTTTATTGAATTAATATATTTAGCAGGCTGATGCAACACAGACTTCATCTCATATTTGTCTTCATTTTGCTCGCATATTAATCCTCGAGTGAGGACCTGTCCTCTCTTTAAAATTACAGGCAAGTGACCAAAATTTGTGACCTCCATATATTTTGACAACCCATTGAGCATGCAAGAAGGAATACCATATTTTGTCATTCCCCAAGTATGTAATGACTGTTTTACATAAATTGCATCATCACTCGTATCAGCTTCAATGCAAACAAGTACAGTGGATAAAGCAGGTAATGATTTGTCTTCTGCGCTACATATTTTTACCTTTTTAGACTTACATATGACATCATCATAGGAACAATGTTTATGCAAAACCATTTGTTGACCGTGTATTATGAATGATATATTTGGATCATTAATAACTGGCTGCCCTATAATCACATCCATTCCGCACAAATCATATTCATCTAATATTAATAAGGTGGTGGACACAGAAAAATCATCAATATAAATGTGTACAGTCTGCCAGCCCTTCGCAATTATGGGACTACCTTTGAATCCTTTAACACACATCTCGGTCGGCTGCAGTTGTAAATTGAGTCTACTAGCTAAGTTTATAGTACCAAGGTTAAGTTGTGAACCAGTATCAAAATATGCCTTGACCCTTACTCCATTTATGACTACTTCTTTAAAGTAAATATGATTTACCTCCGGAACAATAAGATTTAATTCAGCTACACCTGGGCCCATGGGTTTCACTAATTTACCCCAACATTTATCAGTAGGGTGTCCAATACGCCCACAGTTACCACATTTGTTGTTAGGATTTTTTGGACACCTTCTTACTTGATGTCCCGTCTCATTGCAGAGGAAACAAGCACGTATGGGTCTCTCATCAGTAGCTGTATGAGGCCTGGTCTGTTCAAGGTTTCTTCTGAGGGGCTGATTAATGAATCTAGATCTATTTTCATCTACTACTGATAAAAAGTTAGAAAACAATAAACTTGGCTCATTGTAGTTTCCGGCATGAGCAGAAGCCTTCAAATGATTTGGTAGCCCATCAACAATACAAGCGACTGCCTTAGAATCGCTAATTTCTAGTCGATTAAGCATAGCCAATTTTGAGTAAAAATAGTTTGTCATACTCTCAGTTACTACTTTTCTCCTATTTAGCATTTCACGCAAGGATTCAGCAAAATCAATTTTGTGAGGAAAAGCTTTCAATAATTCTAATTTCCATTGTTCCCATGTTAACTCATAATTGTTGAGGGATGCATGCCATAGTTTGGCCATTCCACCCAATCTGCACTGCATAAAGTAACTTTTTGTGGAATCATTCCAATTATGGATAGCACCTAACTGTTCGATTTTATTTATCCATTGTAGGGCAAAATTTTCAGGCTTCTCCGGATCAAAAATTGGCAGTATATCCGCTTTTGCAGTAATACCTTCACCATAGTAACAAGGTAAACTTTTAGTACGTGAGGTATTATCAACCATACTTCCTGTTTTTACTACAACCATTCTCTCCTTCGGCGATGAGCCACCCGGCCGCCATGGTCGCCAACGGTGTCCGGTCTGGTCATCTACTGGGCTTCGGGAGCGGCTACGCGACCCATCATTGCCACTGCTTTCATCACTGTCACTAGGACTCTTGGGTCGTCCACGGCTACGCCGTTCCCGTGACCTGCAGACGTGTTTGGGCACATCCCACTTCTGAAACTGATAGGAAGTACCATTAGTCTATGTAGGAAAGTAATGAATAAAGTAAGCATAAAATAGTGTCAATCAGTTTACATTTATTTTCGAGAGCTTTACCACAATTACAACGTTACTTTTAAAAAGAAAATAACAATTAACACAATAACTTGAATACTTAACTTTGTACTCTTGTATTTAACCTCCAATCAGCTAACAATAATAAAACATTAATTATACTCAATACTACTAAGAACTATTAAGAATCTCAATCAACTGCAAATACTTTTATTTATCACTTTTTATAACTTTTATCTGTGTTTTTTCATAACCTCCTCTCAAGCGATCCAAGCGCGCGCCGGCCAGTGTCAAACATGTTCAATCTTGTCCCTTTTTTTCATAATTAAGTGTTGCCAGTGGTACTTAAAATCACCATATATGTAATATAATACAGAGGTTGATTCCTACTGCAATGAGACTCCTGGAGGACTCTGAGGGCAAAGATTGGATCCGTGGTGCTGCAGCCCGGTCTGTAGCCGTATTGGCATTCCGACAAGGAACATTCCTGTTGTTTTATGCTACTGACCCCGTAAAAACTGTTTCTTGAAACACCATCTTGTACTCTCCAGGGAGCTCATTCCACAACCTAAGTGTGCGTAGTGAAAGATTTTTAGAAACCGTACAGTTCGCGACCAATTTGGTTCCAAGGTGTGATGATTAACTCCCAGACGATGGCGAGTGGTGATGCTTGATATGAAGGAAGAACAGACAAAAAACTAGTTACCGATTTACACAATCCCTCGGGAAGCCCGTATAATGGTAACTTCGATAGAATACCCCTATGCCAGACCCGACCGAACGCCTTCGCTATATCGAGGCCAACGGCCAGTGCCTCACCTTGACTTACAACAGCCGTAGCTCAACGGTACTTTTAAATTGTTAAGGTACTTACATATCTATAATGTAGGTACTAAAGGAGTACACATTATGTACGATATTAGCAGACGTTCGGGTTGCTAGTGCGCACGTAATAACGCCTGGATTTTGTTAATAAATAATACAACTTACAATTTGACACAAAATGTAAAATATATTTTATAATGTGAGAAACGGATCAACAGATATACAAAGTCCAACATAATATTCAATAACATGTTTTTATATTATTATCTTCTGCTTACGTTGCTCGGATTTTACAAATGAAACATATTTTCGGATAAATTGCGATGTATGTAATATTAGAGGAAAGTAACCAAATATGGAATAGGGTCCAAATATGGAATTCCTTTATTTCTTCGAAAATAATAATTTAAATCGCAATACAGAACCATATTCTGTTTTATATACTTATATTAGACGTGAATAGGTTCAATCTTGTCAGTAGGGCGAAGGCCGGTGACATGGCCTGTGCGTTTTGTTTGGTTGCTGCTCAGAACATTTTAATAGACGTAAAAACGATGTATTTCTTATTATTTAGAGAGTGATAACGTTCTACTCGCATATGTATGTGGTTGCATATATACTAGTTCTTGTATTTCCAGTCTGTTTATTTGTTTCTGTTTTGTAATTATTTTAATATTGGCAATAATTTCTGAGGTCATTAAATTCCAAATATGGACAAGCACTGGGGTCCACTTATGGAATATTCTATATTGGGGTCAAAATCGAAATTGATGGTTTAATGTATACTTTTAATGTGTTCATATTTATTTTTCAGAATGCTTTCTAACACAAAAAATAAAGAAAAATATCCGAAATCCAAAAATTTATCGATTTATAACATAAAAACTATTATTGTGATTTGCAGTTGGTAAACAGCTTTTTTCATACAAAGCCTTAAGAAAAGGTGTTTTACAAACAGCAAATACTTCTTTTTAAGATTTAAGCCAGCTGAATCGATTTGCACCAAATGTTATCTTTGTTATATATTAGATAGGACGGATAACCCAAGATACGAGGACCACCCGGGGGTCCAATTTCATATGTACCTATTTTTATTTTTAAAAAATTCTTTATTTTTTTGCAATAGGTATAAGTCTTATGATTTTTTTAAACTAAGTCTAACTACTAAACCAATTTAGTAAATGATGAGACTGTTATTAAGTATTACAAAACATTATATTATCATATTTTTAAGTATTTGTTGAGGTTTTTTCTTATGGTCCATATTTGGGGTACCTATTCCATATTTGACTACCTTTTTAATTTTTTGATTTAACTAGGTTTTTGATACTGTAAATAGTTATTAAAATCATAAGAGTATCACTCAGCGTTGCAGTACATTATATCTTCTCATCTAATAAAAAAATTTACTTCGTACTATGAATAGTTTATTTTTTATATTCAAAAAACAAAATGGTATTCCATATTTGGTTACTTTCCTCTATTTATTTAATTTTAATTAAATGCCTAAAAATTAAAATTAAAATTTTAATTAAAAATTTAATTTTAATAAAATATATCCGCGATTAAACCGTTAACAGTTGGCCCATTTAGAATATACTTTTTTAATTATTTCATTATTTATAGGCACATTATACTTATTTTAAAACGTATTTACGTAATTATACCTACTAATAAAAAATTAATATAAATTCGACTAATACATATTAAACACGTAGTCACTATAATAACAACACAATAACAATTATCTAAATATTTTAAAATACAAATATGTACGGTGTATTAACACCAAATATGTACCTACTAGGTACCTACTTAAACTCTAAGGTACTTATTAGTAACTACTTTTTACTCGATTTCGCCGAGTGGATGGCAGGACATAGTGTACCTGTGAATAACTATTTCTGGTGGCCTCGGCGTTTCAGATTTTAATGCATAAGAGGTAGATTAGATATATATATTATTAAGAGAATGCTTATTTATTTGGAAAACACCCTTACCTAAAGCAAAAAAATTTCAGTGGGTGATATATGAATGAATTATTGGTTTGTTAGTGGTTAAATAAATAGAAGTTTCGTTCTACGAGAGTGCGGGTTCCTCGTAGAAAGAAACTTATATTTTTCTAAATTGGAATTTATTTTAGTTTAATATAAATATTTTTAGTTAGGTTGACCGAGGTCATCCGCTGGGGCCCGGAGACTGGGAGAACAGTTTAGGGCCCCGAATCAATTTATTATTAATAATTAGTTATATGGCTACGTATTGAAGCGTAGACCTGGCACATCAGTATTTAAAGCTAATTTTAAGATGTTTAATTGATTAGGCGCCGAGAAAACAAAAGATTAATAGTGTTTTTGTTTATGTTTCCTAAAGGCGCAAGCTCAACGTTTTGACACAAATAACTGGTTTCTAGGTTTATTTTGACTTACCTTTGTTTGCAGCATTGCTACATTTTTAAATCGTCGCGGCTAGTAATACTTATAATTATCTTAAGAGGCACGCAGAACTTTGCATTACCCATGTCCTGAAATTCTGTTTTGACTTGTGTTTAACAGAAAACGCCCAAGAGAAGGCGCCCAGAAAATAGGAAACAACTGCTGGTTTTATCCTGGGAGATTACGAGTACGATCGTTTGTTAAGTTTGTAGTACAATCCTCTGAGTTCCATGAGTTCAGCGTGCGTGCCGGCCTCAGCGACTTGTCCGTCGTGTATGACGCAGATGCGGTCTGCGTCGCGCACGGTGCTCAGCCGGTGCGCGATCATCACGCACGTGCGCCCCGCCTTCGCGCGGTCCAACGCCTCTTGCACCACCTGAAACACCACAGAGTCGCCGTATTTTCCTTGCTACACTTTCATAAAGATCACATTCTTTACCATATCTACAAGTATTTTCACCTTTTCACTCTCCGTGTCCAGCGCACTTGTCGCTTCGTCCAGCAGCAGCATCTTCGGTTTGCGTATCAGCGCTCGCGCTATCGCCACCCTTTGTTTTTGTCCACCAGATAATTGTGTGCCCTTCGATCCGATATTTGTTTCGTAGCCCTAAAGAAAACAATTTAATGAGTAAATAATGCCAAAAGCAACAATATTGTTCGTGATATGAGTTAGTACTTTCTATAGAAACACTACTTACCAAAGGCAGCGATGTTATGAAGTTGTGAATATTGGCTTGTTTGGCGGCTTCCACGACTTCGTCCATACTAGGATGTCTTGAGTTATCGCCATAAGCGATGTTCTCAGCAATAGTTCTATCGAACAATATTGGTTCTTGTTGCACGAATCCTATTGCACGTCTCGTGTCTGCTAAGCACAGTTCTTTTATAGGAATGTTGTCTTGTGACTGTAAAAATAGGGTACGGTAAGTTGTCATTAATTCAGCTCTTTGTCAGCCTGAAAAGTTCTTAAAGATAATATCAACCAAACTAATTTTATAAAATCGATTCTTACCACGACGCCGTCGTCGGGATCGTAGTATCTCTCAAGGAGTTGTATGACGGTACTCTTTCCACATCCACTGGCGCCCACCAATGCCATGGTTTTGCCACGTTCGACTTCCAACTCCAAGTTTTTCAGGACTTCTATCATAGGGCGTGTCGGATACCTGAATTGGATTTTCTTAAGACTTGCTGCGCCAGTGCCATCCTGAAATAAGTGACGAAATTACAATTTGATCGATATAGGTACGACTTAAATATAAATAAAATTCGTGAAACTGAAGTCTTCTAATTCTAAATCTATATACTTACGAATTTCTCAACGAGAGGTTCTTGGGGATCCGTTATTTTCGATTCTCTATTTAGAAGTACAATACAACGTCCTGCAGCTTTAATTCCCTTCTGGAAATTAGGGGCGAATGCAAAAGCTTGTGCAGCGGCTGAGGATCCCATGAGAAGTGCTTGTGCTGATCTGATGCGTTGTAAAGTGATTAGGTAAGTACTTAATTATGTTCGTTGATGATGCTACAAACATTGTTTAAATTGGTTGTAGGAACTTACTTTATTACATCTTCATAAGAAACGCCGTAATTCACGATTACCGTTCCGCCGTAGTACATCGAGGCAGCGTATATGAAGTTAAACATGCCTCTTGAAAGGCCGAAGACGATGCCCCTCATGTGAGCCGATTTCTTGGCAAGAACGAGTGCAGGCAGTAGTTGCGTAGCATAACTTTGTGTGAAGTGCTGCTCCCGTCCTAACGAAGCCACCGTTCGGACATTGGCCACAGCTTCTACAGCTATCTGTCAAGTGTTAACAAAATCCAATAAATCTACTCCACTTCTTTCTTCTTATCTACTTTATACCTATTTCTGAAGAATATGGATTCTTTCTTCAAATAAATACTTACTTATACTTTTTATTTTTAAGGGGTTATGGAGTGTACTGAGACAACTTACTTTTGAACTAGACTCCATTGTCTTAGCAGCACCAAATGATTCAGCACTGACCATTCTTCCTTCTTTGTATAAAATCCCAGCAAGTACGGGTACAAAAGCTAAAGCCACCAAAGCCACTCGCCATTCGTAAATCATTGATAGAATTAATGCAAATCCAAATGTTCCAATCGCTTGTAATACAGTTCCGATCCTTTGCCCTGTTGCCTGCGAAAGTAAAGTCGAATTAAGTAAATACCGAGGAATATCTATCTAGATATAGGGTGATACCGTTGAAAAATATTCATTTCCTCTTACCCCTTGTACTGCAGCTGCTTCTCCGGCAAGGCGAGCACATAAGGCTCCTGTAGAATTTTCCTTGTCGTCATAAAAAGCTATTTCTTGTTGAAGTAATTTTTGGAACATAAGGTATCTTAATCTTTCGGTTAAGTGTTCGCCTGCTACCGCGTAGAAGAATACCTGACAAAAGAAGAATACTTATCAGAGTTGTATTATTTTTTAATATTTTCGATCCAGCTTAGTATTCATGGCTTACCGTGATAAAATTGGTAAGTCCCGAAAAAACGCCTATTCCCAAAAATATATAAGCAAATCTTGCTACTTCTCTTCGTCCTTCATCTTGATCTTCGAGAGACAAAACCTGAAAAGGATTAAGTTACCTATGCATAAAGTTAACTAAATACAGCAATATAATAAGGGTTCATAATATTTATGTAACTTATGAAGCAATAAATAAAAAATAAAGTTACTTACACCAATGAAGTCCCCAAGGATGATTGCAAGCACCGGCATTGCCAATCCACTTAATAGGGAGGCACTGCTAGCTACTGTTACCGATTTCCATTCAGGTTTATTGAGACTTAGAACTCGCCAGAATGATATATTGGTTGGACGATCATCTACTGCATCATCCTTTAAGTATAATTTAATTATTAGTATTAAGTTACAACACCTTCTCATACAAATTCATCGAAGATTTATATTGTGTCATCAAATCAAACTTACCTCTGTTTTTTCCATGACAAAGTCATCTTCCTCTTTCTCACTTACTACTGATATTTCTCGAGTTATCTGCTTGGGTTTTTCTAAAATCAATGATTTATTTAAGTACCTATATTAATATTACACCTTACCTCGTAAATTATATTCTTTAATTCTCTTACCAGTGCCGTTGACATCGTCAGGGTCATTGAATGTTTGGAGCATTACCATGTCATAATAATGCCCTTTTAATTTTATTAACTCTTCGTGATTTCCTTTCTCGACAACAGTTCCACTTTTGAATACGTAAATTACGTCTACGTTTCGTATGGTTGTGAGCCTGTGCGCTACAACAATAGTTGTCCTTCCTTCTTGAGCCTAAAATTGGGAATATTAGTTTTCTATCTTATAATAATTGACTAATTTAGTCAGCAGTTTTTATTGTTAGCATACGTTACCTTGTCCAGAGCCTTTTGCACTCTCGCCTCCGAGGCGGTGTCGAGCGCGCTGGTGGCCTCGTCGAGCAGCAGGATGGGCGGGTTCCGCACGAGCGCGCGCGCGATCGCGATCCGCTGCTTCTGCCCGCCCGAGAGGGACGCCCCGCGCTCGCCCACCAGCGTGTCGTACCCCTGCGGCAGCTTCATGATGAACTGGTGCGCGTTGGCCTGTTTGGCGGCGGCCTCGATGTCGGCGTCGGAGGCGTCCTCGCGCCCGTAGCGGATGTTCTCGCGCACGCTCGTGTTGAACAGCACCGGCTCCTGCCCCACCAGCCCCACCTGCGCGCGCAGCCACCGCACCGACACCGACCGCACGTCGTGACCGTCCACTAAAACCTGAACGGAATACATATATGCATTATAGAATCCAGAACAGAATCCAGGACTAAGTAGGCATACATGCATACGTAGGTAAATAAATTTCACGCCTCTATCTCACAGATGGTATAGGCAGGGACTATGGACCGCCACTTTGCTCTGTCCTGACACAACTCTCTAGCCTAACATGTATACACAATTATCTTTATACATCACCTTCTATTCATGCATTTCGGATCCCATCTTTTAAAACAACATTACTGATCTGGTTAGTGAATGTATTTGTGAGGCGCCCTCTTAAGGGCCGGTTTTCCAATTTTGCGCTATATACCTCTTTCGTCAATGTTCTTTCATCCATCCGCTCTTCATGCCCGAACTATCTAAACATCCCTCTTTCTATTTGTGTCACTACATTGTCTTACATCCCAAACCTTTCACGGATCACTGTATTTTTTACTCTGTCGCTGAATTTTATACGTTCCAGACCACATTTCCACCGCATTTATTTTACTGTCATTCCTCTTTTGACATAGGCATTTTACAGGAAATGATTTGTATTGAAGGATGACATTACTTTTATCATCGATTTTTAATATTACACCGTTACGGGGTGGTAATTGGCTTGAGAGACTGTTCAATCAGTCTCAGGATCCCCAGCGGTACTCTTGGGTTTAGTAAAAGGCACATCTAACGACTGGCGAGCTCTTTGCGTTGATGGAGTCCGACTAGCATCAAAGTATGGAACGGTCACCTATCCAGTTACCGCACTCTGCGAGCTTTGTCCAACCGTGCTCTTCGCTCTAAACTATCCAGTATATCGTGCGGCCACAAGACCAGCTTGATCGATTTATGGGTTGATGGTTTCTCTTACTTATGAAATATAAATAAATAAATAAATAAATAAATATTCGTGGACAAATTCACACAGCGCCATCTAGCCCCAAAGTAAGCAAAGCTTGTGTTATGGGTGCTAGATAACTGATAAACTACTTAAATACTTTTTAAATACATACTTATTATACATAGAACACCCAGACCCGTAACAGAAATTAAAATTCATCATTTCAATTTCTGACCGGCCGGGAATCGAACCCGGGACCTCTTGCTAAATATATATTAGTAGATATTCGATGATGCTGGCACTACTGGCGATCTATATTTAATCGCCTCAAACTGATCTATTACCTTTTATAAAATGTTGTAGCACTACATAAAGAGTGTGAGAATTTCCCTAGCTAAGTGTTTTCTTACATTTCCGGCGACGACGTCGTAATATCTGGATATGAGTTGAATTATCGTGGATTTTCCGCAGCCAGAGTGACCCACTAAAGCCACCGACTGTCCGCGAGTAACGCTGATGTCTACGCCTTTCAGCACCTGAAATATGAATTTTGTGGTTGTAAAGAGTTTTTGCTGTGGATAAATTCTATAGAAATTATAAAAAAATTATAAATACGTACTGGGACGTCAGGACGCGATGGGTAGTGGAAGACGACATTTTTTAACTCGATATTTCCTTCAATAGATTTTGGTACATCGCCTTCGTTTAATAAAGGATTAATGGTGGGCACGTTGTCTAGTAAATAGAATATATGGGCTCCCGCGCCTTTTGCAATCCCGAACACTTCCATCAAAGTCGAGGAAATCCCGAAATTAGCCGAGCCCATGAGCACACCGAAGAACACCTGATTGGAATAAAAATATTTTGTAGTCCTCGTTTACTATCTTAAATTAATAAGACTTTCGGAGAAAAAGGTCTCTTACAGAGATCATTGTAGAAACGGTGTAGTTTTCCTCGTCGCTAGTTATCAAGGAATACCCAAACCAGAATGACATTGCATAGGCTCCAAATATGCAGAAAAACAGTATCCCCATAGCCAAACCGTTGAAAATACCTTGAAAAAATGTAATGTGTATTATTTAAAATAATAACCAAACCATATCACACAGATCTTGTTATGCAGATATTAGTCTTTGGAAAAATCGCTAGAAGCCACAACTTTAATAGAAGAAGAATGTAAAATGCTACCTTTCTTGATGTTGATTTTTCTCGATGTCTTTAGGAATGATTGATATCTGTTCAGTTCTTTCTCTTGTCCCGAGAAAGCGTATACTGTCCTCACCGAACTAATAACTTCCTCGGTAACTGAACTGGCTTTTCCAGAAGACACAGCTTCTTTCTTGGACAACATTGACGATATCTGCATGTGTGAGAGAGAGAGCGAATGATCAAATCGTTATAAGTATTTCTTTATACATAGATACAGGAGACGGAATGTCGACATAAAGTTGTGTTCGTGTCCTTCTTTTACTTCTTAATGAATTTGTTGTGGGTTCCAAGATTACCTACCGCAATTGAAGGGTCACATGATACGTCAACACACGTCGACCGTACACAAGATGTAGTAAGTAGATAGATAGGAATGTCTAAGCGAGAGGTAGCGGGTGCGAATCCCACTGTGGCCATATACCAATAACTCGTTTCTGAATTATGTACATTAGTTGAATACTAACCGATGCTCTTACGATGAGGGAAAACATCGTGATAAAACCTGCATATTTAGGCTTCTGAATGGTTACCTATGATCCAATCTGGTCAGGTACCCCAGGTAGCAAGGTCACAGAGGTCAGATGGCGGTCGCTCTACTGTAATTACCTACTGTAATTACCTGATCTGTATAATCCTGGATCATGGTCAAGGCGGACTCCGGGCCCTCGTGCACGAGAGCACAGCCGGGATATTAACGCCAAGACGATTTTTAAAATGAAGATGTATATTACCACTCCAGCCATTCCCACGAGAACCATAGTGATGGGGAATGTCACTAGACATAGCAATGCTAGCTTCCAGCCTCTGACAAGCGCCATGATCACAGAGCTTACGAAAGCTGATTGATAGAATATGAAAGTTCCCAGTTTCTCTCCGATGCCATCTTCTACTTTTGTCACGTCACTGTTGAAAAATATTTATTTATTATTATTTATAGATTAAGGGCGAAACGAACAACAATCCCTGTTTTCGTAATTTATTTAATTACGTTTCGATAACTTACCTTGTCATTTTTGAAGCAAAGTGCCCCGTCTGATGTGTATCAAAATATTCAAAATCTTGATTTAGAGCGGCTTTTAAATATTCCTGTCTTATCTTGTAAATCTGGAAAATCATTTATTTAGTCATATAGTTTTACTTATCTATTTCACAACAGCTCACTTGGCTATGACGTCCACTAAAGACGCGCATATTTATCTACTTTTATTAAATTGTAATATTCTATTATTTGTATTAATGAAATTATGTGAGTTGATTTTGCTTACTTTACCTACTCTTATGAAATTAAAATACATACAGACTTTGATCTGGTGGTTTGAAATAAATACTTCTATAAAATATCTTTAGCAGCTGAAGATAAACCCGAATATTTTTTTTCTATACACTGGCTTATCTGATGGGATTGTAAGCAATACTGTCTGGTGAAATGAAATACATATATACCTACCTAATAATGCTTTTAGTAGTACGATAGATATTGTTATACCTGGTTAAAGGCAGCGATGTTCATGAGCACAGTGGCGCCGTAAGAGAGTATGACCACTGCCACGCCCACCGCGCTGTTATAGATGGCGAATAATTGCAGCTCCCGTAGGAAAGCCTCATCGTCCGGTGTTCCCGCGATCAACGATATGCCATAATTCACCATGCTTTGGAGCAAGTCCGCGAACAGTATCATGTTTACTGGCGTTGAACATCCACTTATTATGGAAAATATTATTCCAAAGAAGATGTACAACTTGTCAGTTGTCGTTGCGTATCGAAACTGTAAAATATATTTTTATTAATTAAGTTTATTTGTGATAAATCGATGAAAGTTTTTTTGTTGGAAAGACAGCCCTTACTAGTGTGAAGAATGATATGCTTGGCACTTCATCTTTTGTTTCGGTTTCTGTTAAGCTGAAAAATGAAAATAGCGATTAAGGTAAAATATTTAATTCTATATGTATGTACTCTTGTCTGAACACGAACTTTTATCTTTTATTTCTTTGCCAAAGGTTGCTACGGCTGCTACGGTTACGGGGCCTACGGACTCTCTACGGCGTAACGGGTCGTAGCAACTGTTATACCCATACATAACTTACTATTAGATTTATTATTTCAATTCCAGTCACCAAAATGACAGTTCACTTTTTTAACTTCCCATGTTGAAAACGAAACAATTTTAAGTTTTAAATAAATTATAAAAAAAATTGAAAAAATTATTAGTATGTGGATAGTTCCTACTTATTAGTTTATTGGCCTAAATTAGAACAGAAATTGTAATGTAGCTGTAGGCTAGGGGTAGAAGTGTGGGTAGAGTCTAGGTAGACCTTCTTTAAATTGAAATAATGCGAACGAAGTCGCAGCGGGCAACTAGTTAATATTAAACAAGTCTTAAATAGGATGCCTATCCTAATTATAATAACATTATCATTATCGTAGCACAGATCACTTTCTAACATGTACGAACATATTTAAATCCAACTTGCGCTTTGAAGCAATATAACCACTTAGTTTCATATATGTACCACAAAACACAGCCACATACTCATCTATTTCTTTCGTTTTATATCCAAATCCGTTAGCACTGTCTTCTATTTTAGGCTTTTCCTTGTCATAGGTATGTTCAAAACCATATTTCTTTTTCACCATCGTAGCAAATTAGACCGGGTGGTCTGTCACCTGCGCTGGAAATCACTAAACTGAAGTTGTGTTATCTCAACATCGTATTAAATGTCTGTGGATATAATAAACCGTCTACAACAAAATTTGATAGCACATTGATCATCATAGCGTGATAAACATTTAATATAATTACCAATTTATTTAGTAGTAGGTGTTCGTGCGTTCGTATGTAAGATATAATAGTGGCTAATGAATTTCGTACCTTACCATTATCTATACCAAACTATATATAATAAAAAACGTAAGTGATAAGTAATGAGTTTCATTTAATTAATGTCAATATAAAACAAACGATGCCAGGAGTTTGTAACTAGAGTATCTAACATGCGTCCATATTAACCGATAAGATTATGGAAGACTTTATGATAATTCCCTACGTCTTTATATCGGTATGATACCTAGATTTATTAAACAGTGTTAATATTAGGTACCTACTATGAAGTATATATATGGATAACTACGTCGAACTTAATGTTCAAATAGTAGGACTTATAGACTGGCAGAATAATAGCATGATTCTGAGTGTATGTTGTGCCGACTCCACCTATAGTGAAATAATGGGTAGCAACTCATCCTGTCACTGGTGTCATACTAGGCTATTGATAACATGTTACAGGCAACCGTTTACCTGTTGTACTCAGTATAAAACAGAGCTGCAGCATTTTCTTGTCCGACACATACCTACTGTCAGGAAAGCCCGACAGTGGACTGAAGGACTGTAAAAGAGCCTATCAGTTTAGCGACAATTAAAACCGAATTGCATAATATTTTACCTCACAATTTACGCTGATGACACTACCACACCGCTGGCATAATTATTGGTTAGATATCTACTTTTGTTATTAATCATACCGTAGGTACCTACCAATCTAATCTTGTGCTAAATACAAATTGGGAATAGCGAAAAATTGACAACTATCTTTGCATTGTTTTAGCAGAATAATAGTCGAAGGTTTGTATAATAAAATTGGTCAATGGCGCGCCCGGAACCGAAATACGTGTTTCATTCGTTCTGTTTTCACGGACACTGTTACGGATCGTGGTTAAATATAGCGAGCGCGTTTGCGTGGCGCGGGCGTACCTATCCCAGCTAATTCTGTTTACCCTAGGTTTGTTTTTCCTAACGGTTTCGGGCCAAGGCCACCCATGAGCTCATGGCATGTTATAAACGAGCGAAACAACCCCTAACTAATCGATTAGCGACATTCAATGTTTTCTAACATGCAGCGCACGCCACGCATATGTTTTTTTCTGGAAGCCAACGGAGAGGTTAGGTTCTTGTTGCTAAGGAAATCGGTTAAAAAATTAATAAATTTCAATTTTATGAATTTTTTAAACATTACAGTGGCTTAGAGTGTTGTGTGTAGGTTGTGTAAACTACGCTTGTGTTTCACTGAACCTTACTTAATGTCAATTACTTAAATATTTCACTCTAAAAGTAATAGCTTAGGTATATATAAATATAGTTGTAGTTGCTCATAGTTTAAAGTTTCATTATTTTATGCTGTTAGGCGCCCCTTGTGTAGCGTAGCTCCACGGCACCTATATGCTATCTAACAACCACATTCTGGTGCTCTAAAGGTGCAACTGTTGCGAAAAGTTTCTCTTCATTTTGTTAATTTCAAACTTTTACCAATGAGCCAGGGATCAGGACTAACTAACACTCAGCGAGAAGCACTTGTACTACTTTTTCTGCCGTCGAGTGTAGGTACATATTATTAACATTAGTCTTGTCACCAACAACACGCTTAAATATTCATTCATTAAATTAGAATGTAGGTCCGTATTTTACAGCAAATAATAAAACACGCCATCTATGGGAATTGTAAGGAAGGCTAGAGCTTCAAGGCTAGAGTGAATAGGCTGTTCCAAGACTTGATGCTTAATCTTCGGCGGCATCGTCACTTACCAACAGGTGAAATGGCGGTCAAATGTCTGTCTTGTCTTAATATAAAAAAAAAATTACCAGTACTGGGTGAAACTATGTATGCGATATGAAGGTATAATTGTTCTTTCTGTAGGGATTGATCGATGTACAACACAAACGCAATTCTACCTATTCGCGATTCTACACAATATGGATTCCGCACAACTGTCATTCAACACATTATTTATTCCACACAGTCTTCAATTATACACAAACGCGTTTCTTCCTGTTCGCGATTCTACACAATATTAATTCCACACAACTGCAGCTATTCAACAGATTCGCTATTCCACATATTCGATACATATTTTAAATCATCTCATCATATTCGCGTTAATGTGCCGGTTGTCTTGTCGCTCATAAGGGCCCGGGGTCTGCCTTGACCATGATCCGGGATTGGCAGATCAAGTAATTACAGTGGAGCGACTGCCATCTGAGCTGTTACCACAGGAACCTGAACAATTTGGATCATGGTTACCTACACATTCGGTCACCTCTCCCCCTAAGGGCATCGGTTAGTATTCAACTAATGGACATAACTCAAAAAAGAGTCATTGGTACATGGCCCCAGTGGGATTCAAATCCGGCCCCTTTTCGCTTACGAATCGGATACTATAACCACTAGGCCATCCATGTTTTTAAGGGCAGGTGGCCCAGGATTGTTAATTTACACTAACAGACCAAACTAGAAGTCTCATAATAACTCTGATCCAACTAAACTGGTCAACGCTGAGGACCCTGGACTGCCATTCACACATTCTTCAACGCTGGGCACCCTGAGAATGGTTGTATTAAAACCTAAGCGTAGAACTTGACCAGGGCCTATATAAGTTTAGTGGACCTAGTAAAGGTTGACCAAGGTCAAGTCTGGTCAACTAACCTGGTCAACCAACTTCGTCATCGCTGGGCACCCTGAGACTAGTTGTATACCCAAGCTTACAACTAGAAAATGAAAATGAAAATGAAAATGAAAATGAAAAAGTATTTATTGAATTAGGATTACGTTAATTGGAGATCATCAGCCGGCCTACCCGCGTCGCCCCCTGAGCTCGAAACAAATAAGTAAAAAGAATGTCGTCTGTCTGTCAGTATGCCGCGTCAGTTAGGAAAATGACCACCTGTAGGAAAATGAAACGGCAAGAAACCCACAGGTACATTTAGATATGATTACATTGCATTGATACATTTGTCAATTTAATTTGAGTGAGCCTGTCTTGATTGGAATATGATGTGAAACAAATCGGTCAAGATAAAAAAAAATGAAAAATAAAAAAGACCAGGGCCTAAGTTTAGTTGACCTAGTAAAGGTAGACCAAGGTCAACCCCAGTCAACCAACAAACCATTACCAGGTTTGTTAAATAGGGTTGACCTTGGTCAACCTTTACTGGTTCCACTAAACTTAGGTCCAGGTTTAAGTCAGCCAGTCCCGGGTTCCCAGCGTTGACGAAACATGTGGAATAGCGAATCTGTTGAATGGCTGCAGTTGTGTGGAATTAATATTGTGTAGAATCGCGAACAGGAAAAAACGCGTTTGTGTATAATTGAAGACTGTGTGGAATAAATAATGTGTTGAATGTCAGTTGTGCGGAATCCATATTGTGTAGAATCACGAATAGGTAGAATTGCGTTTGTGTTGTACATCGATCAATCCTTCTGTAGGTATTATTGAAATTGTGTACTGTAGACGAAGTCAACGCCTCGCTCGAATTATAAACTGCATTGTTTTGAATAGATTTCGCTATAACTGCATTGTTTTAAATAAATTTGTCATGAAATTTGCCAAAGGCGACTGGGTACTTAAGCAGGGGAAGTAGACTATGGCCAAATAACGGCATCGGTATAATATTTATGTTTAGTACCGTCAGATACATCCTTGTATAGAAGGGCCGTATTTCACAGCAGCTATAAAGGTTATTTGGATTTTCCGTTTAGTTTAGGTTTTCTGAGAGTGAATGTTATAGCCGTTAGGGCGCGCCATCTATGGAAATTGTTAGGAAGCTACTCTTGAAAACGGCTCATTCCGGTAATTAAAGCGATATTGAAAAGGATTCTAAGCGGTCAGTCAGTGGTTTTGAAACAAATAATCCCACCCATGCGAACCCTCTTACGTTCACACAAAACAGTAAACTCATGATGAGTTTGCAATAATTTATGAATTAAGTACTTAGTCCTTATCTACCGTACCGGATGAAACATAAGTATGCGATATAAAATACTATTTAGATATAGGTATAATTGTTCTACATATCAAGCAAAAGCGCGGTCGGCCCAGCTGGCTTCGCTCTACGATGCGTTGGATTCTGTGGAGAGCTCGTCTACAAGCTGGCAAAATCGCAGAGTCGAGCCAGTCTGGATGTGACAAAGTGTGTTGCCATAAAAGGTATGGACGGCGTTTTGCTTACAAGTGCAAACTCTATTAAAGACCGGTGGTGCTGTATGTATGTAAACTCTTTATTGCAATTAAAAAGACATTGCTGTCATTTCAAGGAACTGTCTAACGAGGCCAACAACTACGTACGACCACCACAGCTTCCTGCAAACTTTGTCATGTTAAACCCGATTACCTCTGATGAGGTGGAGAGGTCTCTGGTACGTATGAAGAACGGAAAAGCTATTGGCCATGACGGAATACCCATAGAAACCTGGAAAACAATGGGGACCCGGGGCGTGCTCTTGCTCACTGAGCTATTCAACAGGATTGTAAATACGGGGCTTATACCTGACGCGTGGCACGTAAATTTTATCACGCCAACCTATAAAGGAAAAGGCAGTGTGCAAGAGTGCGGCAACTTTTGAGGTATCAATCTTATGAGCCACATAATGAAGCTATTCGAACGGATTATTGACCAGAGACTTCGCCAGGGATGCTCCTTGTCGGATGGCCAATACGGCTTCAGGCCGGGCTGCAATAACATGGATCCAGTCTTTGCTCTCAGGGTCCTCCAAGAGTCCCATTGCAGTAGGAATCAACCGTTGCATTACGCATTTCTCGACCTGCAGAGGGCTTTCGACATTGTCTGGCGGGCTCTGAGAGCAAAGTCTGTGCCCGAGGCGTACATTTCTATTATACAGGACAGGTATGCCAATACTGGAGCTGTTGTCAAAACCATCGTAGGCCATACTAATCCCTTCCCGATTACTGTAGGTGTTACTGTCCTTACTTGTTTTGCATAGTGCTCGATGCCCTCTCAGCGGAAATTCAGGACATGCCTCCTTGGCTTATGAAGTACGCTGACGACATTGTACTGGCGAGCAAGCTTAGGCAAGATCTTGAGACCAGAGTAAACACGTGGACGGATGTGCTAGAAAACGGTGGTTTGAAGCTGAATATCGTTAAAACAGAGTATATGGCCAGCTGCAGCGCGGATCCCGCCACCATCCGTATAGGTAACAAAGCTGTCAATAGAACAGATAAATTCAAATACTTCGGATCCGTGATTCAAGATTCCGGCGATATCAGCCCCGATGTCAAATCCCGAATCTCTGCAGCTTGGGCCAAATGGCGGGAACACGTTCAAAGAAAGAAAAAGAAAGAATAAACATTTATTAACATAACATTGAAAAGATACAGGGAAATATTTTAATACAATTATAAGTATAACATACATTACACAGTGCCGATGTAAATACCTATCCGAATATTTATTTATTGTGTAGTGTAATATATAATGTGTAGTGGTGGTGTTTGTGTAAAAAGGACCTCACTCAGCATAATGCCCCGGCGTGAACCGGAGCGCTGGTTTTCAGTGAAACCTGCTGAGCGAGGCACGGACAAATATACATAATATATAGGAAATAAAATTATACACTAAATATACTACTTATACTGGTAATATTTATGTATTGTTTTTGTGTAACATGTGCAGTGTGAATTGTGAAGTCGGCCGGTGGCCAGGAGGCGAACCCCGTCCGACTGCATCCCTGCCCTCCGTCCGGGGCCCACCTCTCGCGACTTGCGCGATAACATACCGCAGCCAGACAGGGATGCGTGCGCACGCGATTATCCCTAAATCCGTAATACATTAGTTTAGCCAATAACAACGATGCATGTTTTATCTAGGAGAATTGATCTTGATTTATTTAACACAAGTTGTGAGTCAGCGAGAATCCGCATACTAAAGTATTACTTGGGTACGTTGTAGCTTTTTTCAAACTATATTATTAAGTAACTATTGTTATATTACTTTCGGGTATTGTAGGTATATTTTAGTTTTAGTTTGAATTTGTAATCTTAAAGACTGTTCGGAATGCTTAACTCTTAGTTAAGTATGTATTAGTTTATCCAATTTTCATCGGTGGAAACCTGTAATTGGCTCTGTGCTGTTAGTGTTATTTTATATTGTAATCATTCATAATCATAAATCATAAAAATCTTTATTGTCTTTACTGTGTGTTACATAGGTGGAAAAATATGTATTTGACATTCGAACAGCAGTAAATATCTGTCTCATACAGATATACAATAGGTTTATTACTACACTAATATATTTAATTAAAGAACAATAACAATGACTCGTAACAATTACTAATTTAAATTATAATTATAAAATTCTTGCAGTGTATAAAAGGTTTTACTAATTAACCAACTATGCAGCCCATTATTAAATGTAAAGCCTTTTAAGGATTTTAGGTCACGCGGCAGTTTGTTATAAATTTTGAGACACATATGGCTACAATTATTTACAAATAGACTGGTATTGGAACAATGCATGTATATTTTACGTTCGGGATCTCTCACTGAGCGTGTTGATAGGCTACTGTATTGAGCAAATATATTGGGGTTGTGTTTGACGAATTTACATATTTCCATGATGTACATATTGGTAAGGGTTAACAAGTTGTGTTTTTGGAAGAAAGGTCGACAAGATTCTAAGGCCCGGATTATATCAAGCGTCGGCGACGCACCTCGCGTCGCCGACGCAACCTGCGTCGCCGACGCACCGTGCGTCGCCGACGCAACCTGCGTCGCCGACGCAGGTTGCGTCGGGCTGTCAAACGCTGGACTTCAACAGTTTAAACCATGGACTTACTACCCAAAGGGACTGCGCACTGCTTTGACTAAAACCGGGCAGCGCGAGAGTCACCATCGATAGTCCTGTGTCCCTTTCTAGTGTTGCCACCATTGTTGATGCAAATTCCGAATTACTTTTATTATTTGGCGCGGACACCGACCTCAGGGCCAGGCAGAGCCGGACCGGGTGCAATCTGAAGGTCATGTTTTCACCAGGGTCCAGCCCAAGCTTACCCTGCTACTCGGAAACTATTGGCCCTAGAACACTAGTTCCTAGAGTGAAATGATAACATTCCTCGAGATCATCATTTCGTATGACAGCTGTCAATGTTAAATATTTTATAAATCGGTACCCATTGGTCCTAAAACACTAGTTTCTAGAGAGAAATGATAGTACTTGTTGAGATCTACATTTCGAATGACAGCTGTCAATGTTAAATCTTTTATAAATCGGCACCCATTGGTCCTAAAACACTAGTTTCTGGAGAGAAATGGGAGTACTTGTTGAGATCTACATTTCGAATGACAGCTGTCAAAGTTTGAACTGAAATAACTCCTAAACTATTGGTGCTATAACACTCGTTCCTAAAGAAAAATGATAGTGTTCGCCGAGATCTACATTTCGCATGACAGCTGTCAAACTTAGAACTGTTGTAACTCGGAAACGATGTGTTTTAGAACACTAGTTCCTTGAGCAATACGATAGTACTCATCGAGATCTACATTTTGGATGACAGTTCTAAGTTTGACAGCTGTCATACGAAATGTAGATCTCGACGAGTACTATCATATTTCTTTAGAAACTAGTGTTCTAGAACCAATGGGTTCCGAGTTATAACACATTTAAGTTTGACAGCTGTCACCCGAAATGTAGATATCGACGAGTACTATCATATTTCTTTAGAAACTAGTGTTCTAGAACCAATGGGTTCCGAGTTATAACACATTTAAGTTTGACAGCTGTCACCCGAAATGTAGATATCGACGAGTACTATTACTTCTCTTTAGAAACTAGTGTTGTAGGATAAATCGTTACCGAACTCTTTCATCTGTTTTGTGGAACAAAAAGTCATAGGTTAATAACTATGTCGACTCGACGTTTGTCGGAGAAACGTTCAGTAGATCAAAAGGTATTTTGACAACTACTTTTCGGATTGTACGGATTACCTCATAATAATACCAAATTCACGTTAAATATATTTCTCCAATAATGGCAACACCAAACACAACACTTGTCAATTTAGAATGACGATGATTATGCCAATAACATTGTGTTTACACTGTTAGAAAGGGACAAAGGACTATCGATGGTGACTCTCGCTCTGCCCGGTTTTAGTCAAAGCAGTGCGCAGTCCCTTTGGGTAGTAAGTCCATGGTTTAAACAGGTATAAACGTTCAGATGTCAATAGTCTAAAGGTCTATATGCACTTGTGCTGCAAAACGCAGCGTCGAGAGACAGGTTTGATGATGGCGTGCACCGCATTCAGCCGAAACGGTGCGATGCATAATAAATAATAATAATGTTCCGGTGAATCGTGTGTTACATGCTGAACATGGTTCGATTTTGATAATATGATTATTTCAGCTTTCAGACATAGGTGTATGAGATTTAAAAAGTAATACTGTCTTAGCGTGCGGCCACACAGAAAAGACGTAAGACGCAGACACGTCGCAGACGCGGCGCCCGCGCCCGTTCAATATACTTTCATACTAAATGTATAGAAACGTCGCGACGCAAAACATACAGAAAAGACAGGACTAGGACAGGGCGAGGACGCGTCGCAGACACGACTTGAAACATACAGAAAAGACGAGGCAAGGGCGCGCCGCGGGCGAGAGCAGGGGTGCGGGAGCCGGGCCTCGCCCGCAGCGCTTGCTGTCCTTGTCTTGCCTACGCTCTTGACTTATCCGCGACGAGTCTTTTCTGTGTGGCCGCTCGCTTAGGTATGTGTTTGTTGACGCAACTGATTTCGTGCAAGGAAGAACGCTTTATCGCAAATGGTTACGTGTATGAATAAAAAATGTCATTTATCTTCGAACTGTGACGAACTGTTTCTTAGACTAACATATGGGGTCGGCTTAAAAAAATAATATGACAAACAAACTCTATTTAAAACCTGGTCCTGCCTAACACTACACATCTTTGACTGAAGTAACGCGCAATATCGCGTCGCAGCAGTGCGTTCAGAATAGACGTTGCAGTGCAGTTGCCGTGCCACTGCCGCGTCGCGCAGCGTAGGTGCGTGTTCACCTTTATTAGCACTTTTGAATCCGCGACCCTCAACATGCTCAGTGCTGTATTTCTTTTAATTGTTTGGCTGATGCGGAGAGAGCAACGAAATCCAGGAAAAATAGTAAAAAAGAAACGACTAAGAAGATATGCTGTACATCCATTTAACACAGAAAGACATTTGTATGGCCAATTTCATACCCATTTTAACAGACTCAGAAAGTACCTATTGTATATACGCTTTTATAAAAGCTACAGAAAGTACACAATTAGAAAAGATAACCTAAATCTACAAATAAAAAAAATTCTCAACACAAAAAACTGTAGAATATTATCGATGAAAAACCAACCATCTGAACATGTTACCTACTGCTGTCTGTTTGTCAATGCGTTTCTGCGCGCTGATCTTAGGAACGGCTTAAATGATTTAAGTGCGGTTTCAATAATGTATAATTGTTGTAAGCTTCACTTAAATGTAGTGTTTGTGAAATGTTTTATTTAGATAAAAAAGTAAATTAATAAAGATATATCAATTTAAACTCATTTTGTTCTATAAAAATGCTGTTTTGTTAAATTGGCTGAAACTTTAGTCAACTAAGTAGATGTTGACAGAAAATTTAAATATAAACAAAAAGGACTGTTTCAGAGATTTTGACTATTCCGATGTAAGTTGATCTCAGCTCTATATTATCAATCAAAAATATTAAATAAAAATACTTGAACAATTCACACAGCGCCATCTTGCCTCAAAGTAAGCAAAGCTTGTGTTATGGATGCTAGATAACTAAACTTACTTACATATTTTTTAAAAACATACTCATGATAAGTACATATAACACCTAGACCCAGATAACATATATTAAAATTCATCATTTCTGAATCGAACCCAGGATCTCTGGGTGGCAGACAGAAACAGGATTTAACTTAGTGATGCTGATGTTTTGTGGCGTTTTAAATCCACTTAAACAGAAGTCAGTCAGATCAAGGGGGATGAGGTTATGTAGAAGACTACCATAGGCCAGCGCCAGCGTATACTCCTTTAAGATCTAAACTTTTTAGTGAACCTGGCCTACTAGCGCAGTCTTATAACCAGTTACAATGAGTGCCTTTTATGCTTTTTGCGGAATTTGACCCCATCGAAACTATGTAACATATTCAGCAAAATAAATCTGAACAGTAAAATATAACCTTAAAAGTTACCTGTGGTCCGTGCAGAACCAGTTCACCTGATATCCTTTTAAGTTTATCACAGATTTAAGTGTGATTATTTTCATGGGGAATATTTTTGCATATGATAGAATGAGTTAATGATGAGTATTTAACGCGAACAAAGTCGCGGGCAACCGCTAGTAATAAATAAGTTGGATATTTTTGCAAACTTTTTACTTTGCAATACTCAATGGTAGGTGCCACAAACTTACCTGACACGGTGACGGCGTCGCTGTTGTTGACAAACAAAATGACATTTTTAAATGGCGACACTTAGTTCAGCTTTAAGCCACCGGGCCAGATAAGTTTGTGGCGAAATTTTAGTGACAATGACTTGTCACTAAAAGCTTCCCCCAAACAGGGGCGATCTGTAGTTCTTAAAGGGAACACAGCAGAAAACTCACGACGCGTTCTGCAAGCGGGTGGCCGTGACATCCCCCTTCGCTGGACAGGTCATACATGTGATTATTATTATGATAGGCTAGTGCATTGACTATCTTTCGGAGGTTGGGCATACCTCTGACCGGTGTAACTTGGGTGTAGTTTATTATTATTAAGTATAATTATTTTCTTTTTTTTGTCAATGGCTTGATCTAGAGGCGACTGCTAACTATAAATCTGAGGGCGATAGCTGCCAACCGGATGCGGAAGCACAGGACAGGATGTTGTGGAGATCTCGGAAGGCGGCATATGCTCAACATGGGTGTCTTTTGGCTGATATGATGAACGTCATATCTCCGCAACTCCTTCCACTTCTCCCGGGCCCAAGACAAGCCACAAGGCTTGTCGGTCCAATGTAAAATCATTGTTATCTATCCCTATCCATCATTCCGATTTCTTCTCCTATTCCTTCACTGTCCATGCAGCGAGACTATGGAACTCACTGCCACATAATGTGCGTGACAGTCAGTCACTGTCTATATTTAAAAAGAGAGTCAAGGAATATTATCTTTCCCTGTCTAGTCCATAACTTATATATTTATGTATTTTATATCGCTTGTTTTAATAATATGTTTATATTAGCTTTATATACCTATATATTATAATATAATATATTTATGTATTTAAATATTCAATTATTGTGCACGTCGTATCTGCGTTACTTTAGTCTAACATCTCTCTTCTGTAGGCCTGTTGTGTCTTTTGTTCTATTATATTTCTCTGTATACGACCTATTATGTTTGACGACCTGAGTGGTTCAATGGTCAACATGCCGGTCTGCCACACAAGAGGTCCCGGGTTCGATTCCCGGCCGGGCAGAAATTGAAATGATGCATTTTAATTGCTGTTACGGGTCGGGGTGTTCTATATATAATAAGTATGTATTTAAAAAGTATTTAAGTAGTATATCAGTTATCTAGCACCCATAGTACAAGCTTTGCTTAGTTTGGGGCTAGATGGCGCTGTGTGAATTTGTCCACGAATATTTATTATTATTATTTATTATTATTATTACTATATCATTATTGTGTACAATAAACAGTTAAATAAATAAACGTCTGTACGCGGGCGCATTCAGTCCAATAGTACGCGACCGCATCGCCCACGCCTGTGTGGGGTCAGGGTCTATTATGGATAGCCCATAGAGTTACTATACGAGGTATATAACTCTATGGATATATCTTGTGATATCCAGTCTCCCAGTCTCTATCCAAACTTATTTTGCAGTATATAAACTCCTTGTCTTGTTGACATAAAAGCCCTGCTTTAGTGCGGGCACAGACCTATGGAAAAGGTCAGGGACGGGCCCAACCGGCACACCTACCGGGCCGGACATTCTTAAAATTTTCTCAGTCGTTATCAAGCGCTTGCCGGGAAAGGTTAACGGGTAGAAATGGATGACGAATTAATGTGCATCGCCTTACTGTTTGGCGCTGAAAATCTACAAAAAAGGGAAAGATGGTAGGCAGTATCAGTCTACTGAACTACTGTACCTACTCGTCCAGATCTACATTTCGAATGACGGCTGTTAAACTTAAAGCCGTTATAACTCTGATTCTATTGGTCCTAGAACACTAGTCTCTAAAAAGAATTGTATCACTCGTCGAGATATACATTTAAAGTAACTGTTGCAAATTGAAAACGGTTATAACTTGAGAACCATAGGTCCTAGAAGAATAGTTTCTATAGAGAAATGATATTAGGTACTCGTCAAAATCTACGTTTTGTAAGAGAGACGTTAAATTTAAAACTGTCATTCGAAATGTAGAATTCGTCGAGTACTATCATATATCTTTAGGTAGTGTTCTAGGACCAATAGTTTCCGAATAGAAAGAGTCACCCAGACCCAGTTCAAGCCTCAGGCTAAACAGAGCCAACTTGACCCGGGTCCAATTCATGTATTCACGAAGACTGATGGCAGTAGACTGATGCGTATTTTTTTCTCGTCTTCATCTAACATTTAAACTTCACATCAACATATCTATTTACTTATTGCCTCGCAACGTCTTTGAGATTACGGTTGTGATAATCCTTTTTTTTTATATTTCAACATAGGAATTTTTGCCCTGCCAAAGTAATGGAGTCAACCATAGAGGAATATACCTTTCCCAGGTATACCAATCTCTTTGATAATTTTATTACAGATCCGCCCCGATGGGCCCGGCCCGGAAAGCTTACGGTCTGTATATGCCGATTATAAGAAGATTATATGCAAGCCTCGCCTCTTTCAGGACGGTTGAAAGTTTTGACCGGGTGCGCTCTCCGGGCGTCTATAAGTGTGTGACGGCTAGTACATTGTCGATGAAAATAATATGGTTTTCACGTTAAACCCGGCCCGGCCCTGATCGGCAGGTCTGGCCCGGCCCGGCCCTGACCGGTAGGTCTGTGCCCGGCCTTAGAATTCTTGACGCAACCTGCGTTTTACCTGCGTCTCCGACGCAACCTGCGTTTTACCTGCGTCGGCGCGCGCATTTGAAAATCATACAATTTTGAGTTGACAGCTTAACGAAAGATGCGTCGCCGACGCAGGCTGCGTCGATAACGCAGGTTGCGTCGGCGACGCAGGTAAAACGCAGGTTGCGTCGGCGCGCGCATTAGAAGTTCATACAATTTTGAGTTGACAGCATAACGCAAGTTGCGTCGCCGACGCAACGTGCGTCGCCGACGCTTGATATAATCCGCGCCTAAGGGTCCTAAGCCACATAATGCTCGAACGCACTTTTTTTGTGCAATAAATGCTTTTCGAATGAAAGAGCTATTACCCCAGATTATTAGCCCATATCTTAAGATGGATGCTATGTAGCCGTGATAAGCGGATAGGGCTACATTTTGAGACACTATTTGTCTGAGTCTGCGGAGAACATAAACAAACTTATTGATCTTAGCACATACATTATCTACATGGTTCATAAAATTAAGGTTTTTGTCAATTTGTAGCCCAAGGAACGGAGCGCTGTCAACTTCATTAATGGGTGCGCCTTTATAATTAATATTGAGCTTTACATTTTTCCGCCCTTTAGTAGTAAATTGTATAAACCGTGTTTTTAAAAGATTAACTTGTAAATTATTAGCTGATAGCCAGTCTATCACAGAATTAATAATGCAGTTTATATTTGATTCGTAGTTTTGTAAATTTTCTTTATCATTGTTTATTGCTGTTGGTTTTCCTTAAGTAAATAAAATAAAATAAAATAAAACAAAGTGCAAGCATGATAACGCTTTTTTGTAAATGTGTTTTTCCAAACGAAAAATTTGTAAGATCACGATGAGTTTGCAAGACAGCCTTATCGTAATCCGCATCCCGTGATCGCGTGAAACATAATTACCTATTTGTTAAATTATGAGTCACCGTAAGACCATAAAAACCATTATTATACATTGTCAGTTGATGAACTATTTAGCTCGGTGCGACTTCGTTCGCGTGTTGTCCTACCCTACCATTACTATCTACCCCTACGCTACATCCACCCACATCTCTATCCTATACCTATCCTACAAATACCCTATACCTGCCAGAGTGCCTAGATCAGTTCCCCAAATGCTACGCGGAGCATAATTTTCAGTCGCATTTTTCTTCACTCGCGTTTGTTTTCGTTCATGTATGTCACCATTCGCATGGGTTGACAGGCGTTACCTTCTCTAATCGACTTTTATTCCGATCGTTTTTTTTCTAGTCGCCCTTTTTCTGCACGCATTTTTCGTCATTCAATTTATTTTTTACACGAATATATTTACAGTCGCTCCTTTTCACTCATCATCATCATCATTATATCAGCCAGGAGACATCCACTGCTGGGCATAGGCCTCCCCCAGAGATCTCCACAAAGGCCGGTCTTGTGCTTTCCGCATCCAGCTGGCGCCTGCGATCCATACCAGGTCGTCGGTCCACCTTGTCTTGTCTCACCTTGAGGCCTACCCACGCTGCGTCTTCCGGTACTTGGTCGCCACTCGAGAACTTTACTGCCCCATCGACCATCTGTTCTTCGATATCTGTCTTCAAGACCTCAAAGGATAAACACATAGTTTAAGTGCTCCAATTTATATTTTGAAATTTAAATAGTCTTTTTCATTTATATTGTGTTTTATGTAATTAAATGCTGTGATTGTACCAACCTGCACTTGCTGGAGTTTTATCTATTCGCTGCACTGTATATTTATACTAAATATACCATCATGGATAGAAATGCACAATTGAGGAAGAACATTAATGATTTATCTACACTTATTTCCAACCGGATGGAAGATTTTGAAAAAAACCCTTGGGCAGAAGGCACCTGCTGCTACACCACAAATCACTATCAAAGCACTGGCAGCAGAATTCATGAGCTTCAAAAAGTTCATATTGAACACCATTTCACTGATGAAGAAACAAATTGATCTACTTGCTCAAGGGATGGACAATCAGGAGTGTTATATGCGTCGAAAAGTTCTTCTCCTCCAGGGTATCAGAGAGGAAAAGGACAAAGATCTGCGCTAAATAATTGTCACGGTTCTGCTTGATCGGTTTCAAACATCTGTCACTGAGGATTGCATGGAAAGTTGATATCGTCTGGGTGAGGCCAAGGGGGATAATAATAGACCTGTTCTGGTCCGGTTTGCAGAGCGACGTCTACGTGATATAGTGTGGAATAATAAGTCTAAACTAAAAGAATCGAAACTTTCAGTCTCTGAGTTCTTGACAAAACCGCGACAGGAGATATTTAAGGCTGCTCGTGCGCACTTTGAAATGCGGCAGTGTTGGTCTACGGACGGAACTGTGGTCGTGTTGCTGCCAGATAAAAGCCGTCAGAAAATCAACACTATTGCTGCACTTCAAGATCTGATGTCAAGATTCCCCGAGGTGGCTGCTAAGGAATCCGGTAAAACAAACCGTAAAGTAGCTGAAAAGTAACTTTTATGGCTTATCACTTGTAGCATTCCATTAGTTTTGTCTTAGTATATCGGTGTCTTTTGTGTAATTTATGCTTATTAGTTACATACAGGTAGTTGCACTAATTTTATTTTTAGTGGTTGTATCAATAAAATAGAGTTTGTTTATAAACAGAAACACATGACGTTCATCTGACAAAACGTCAATACGACAGTGACATTACAACTGACACAGCTTCCCATTTTTTTTTTTTGGGTTTTTAAATATTACTTTTTTTTTGTCTTGTATCTTAGTTTAATGCTTTTATAATATTATGCTTTTTCTTTTGATTTGCATCTTTTGCTTTGTATTATTATACATAGATTTTAGTGGATTCATAATGTAGTGAAATTACAAATTGTATGTAATATCTCTTTCAGTCGGCAAGTGCAAGTTATTGGTTTGGTTAGTTTATTTGAAATTAGTATTTTTTTTATCTATACGTGATTTTTATATATTTTATTTATATTGATATATTATATTTATGTCTTATCAGTGATTCCGGTGATGATGATTTATTTTTATCGTGCTCTTCCGATGGGTTTGGCAGTGCTTTCAGTGACAATGACACCTCAATTAATTCTAACTCCTCTTAACACAAAACATCTGTCTATCAGATGCATCCCATCTTAAACTTGTACATATTAATGCACAAAGCGTTGTCAGCCACTACGCGGATTTGCTTGCGACTTTTGGTGATGGCCTGCTTGGTGGAATACTGGTTTCGGAGTCTTGGCTGAAGCCCTCCCTTCCGTCAGGCCTCTGCTCCGTGCCTCATTACAACTTGTTCCGTAACGATCGTGTGGGTGCTGGTGGTGGGGGTGTCTGTATCTATTTGCGGGATAATATACAGTGTTCCGTCATTGACTCTTCCCCTCCGGAGTAAACTGCAGCCTTAGAGTATCTATTTCTCGAGGTGGTGCTAAATCATAAAAAGGTTGCACTGGGCGTGGTGTACCTACTCTCCGAGTGACAAAGTAAACTACTTCGGGACTTTGGAGGCTTGTTTGTGTAACATAAGATCGCGTTATAACGATGTAATTATGATGGGTTATTTGAACACTTGTTTGTTGAAAAACGACAATAGGTCACAAAAATTAAGAGATCTAGCCTTCGGCCTGAATCAACAGATCTTGCCTGCACAAGCTACTCATTACCAGCCTAACTCTCGCCTATCCTGGATAGATATTTCCATTGTTTCTGATGCGGATTTGGTTCCTTCACATGGTCAAATGACTGCACCATTTTCTTATCACGACCTCATTTTTTTTAATTATGCGGTGCGTACCCCAAAGCGTAAAAAGAAAACAGTGTATGGGCGGAATTTTAAAAACAACGATTGGGATAAGCTTATGAAGACTATGGATGCCTTGGACTAGTCGGAATTATACCTTGCTGACACTATAGATGCTAAGATAAATATTTTCAATGCCGCGATTATTAGCTTAGGATTGCTCCGCTGAAACCAATTCGGATAAAACATGAACCAGCGCCATGGCTGACTCCTAGTATTAGAGGAGTAATGCGTAAAAGAGATCGTGCAAAGGCTAAGTGTAAAGGTAATCCTTCTGAAGCCAATTGGCTTGCTTATAAGGCTTTGCCTAATAAGTGTAATAAACTGTGCAGAATGTCCATACGGAAATATATTCATGACACTTTGACAAATACTTCACCCAGTCAGACATGTTTTTTAATATCTCTTGGAAACAGCCTACATCTATCGGTGCCGCCATAGACATTAATGGACTTAACAGATTCATTTCTAAACCGCCTGTAGTCCAAGATCCTGCCACTAAATCTGCTACTCTTGAACAACTTATTTATTGCCCGCTGCCTTCTTGCACCACTTTCAATTTTCCAGAGATTACCGAGACTCAGGTGGCGCTCAGTATCCGATCCATTTCCACAAAGGCGACAGGCTGGGATGGCATAAGCCGTGATATGTTAATCTTATTTTTGGACGGTGTTGTAAGTGTCATAACACATATTCTTAACTTTTCTCTGACTTCCAACACTTTTCCTGGGGCCTTACCATGAACTCTTATAGCAGGACCTAAACAGAACTGCCCTGCTTAGAACGAGACAGCGCTATACGTGTCACATAAGCTTGTCTCGTTCAAACCGAAAGCAATTCTGTTTAGGTTCTGCTATAAGAGTTCATCGTAAGCCTAATCTAGCACCCGTACTTTACGATAGTACAATTATTAAATATTCCCTTAAATCTAAAAATTTGGGTCTTATCATGGACGGTAACTCATCGTGGGCTCCCCAAATAAATGATGTTCGCAGGCGGATGTTCTTCTCCTTCCATTCGCTTAAAAGGTTTTTCTTACCTTTCAAAACTAAAATTATGCTTGCACAGACACTGTTGCTTCCGATCTTGGACTATGCCCACATAATTATGTTATCTGGATGTAACTGAAGACCTTCTAAATAAGCTCGAACGTTTACAAAATCTTCCTATACGTCAGCGTCGTAATATAAACATATTGACCTTCTTATACAAGACCCTAAGGAATCCTTTTGCGCCCAGCTATGTTCGTTGCAGATTTCAGTTGATACGTCCCCCTTCCCGTTCCCAGCGTCCTTGTATCACTAAAACCTTTCAGGTGCCATTATCAAAAACGCATTTCTTTTTCAAGTCATTTTCTGTTCACGCGGTCCGAATGTGGAATGATCTGCCATCTTCTATACGTGACGCTCCATCTGCGTCATTATTTAAAAATCGATTAAAAGAGCACTATCTCTCTTTACTTACCTGATAGTATAGTATATGTATGTATATTATATTTATAAGTATTTATCTTGTAATATATGTATTTAAATGTTTGTAGATATAAAGATATTACACATATTACTTCAATTAAAATTTCAATTGCATGTATTACACCCCGACATTATGGTCTCTTCTCGAAGAGATCTCTTTTAGGGATAAGCTTTGTACTTTGTATTGTGACTATGTTTCTAATGTGTTTTGTGCAATAGAGAGTTATAATAATATGTGCCCACTGCCACTTCAAACTGGCAATCCTACGAGCTATGTCGGTGACCTTGGTTTGCTTGCGGATCTCCTTATTTCTGATTCGATCGCGCAACTAGACTCCGAGCATACCCTTTCCATTGCCCTTTGGGTAACAGGGAAATATGTTGGATGCAGCGCCCCTTGGAGTGTTAACCCAATGAGTGTTAACCCAATAACACCTACCTAAGAACCACCGCTGATATATAATAATACTACTTTAGAAAACTGTATGAATGACAACTACAAACACATATATTAGCATAAAATAATGCTATGGAATGCTATTAGTTTGTAAGTTTAATGTTCTCTTAAAAGTACTATTTGGCAAAATGAACGTTATTTTTGATAGCTGGTGGTATAGCACAGTTGTTTTCTATTTTACCTACAGCTTGATCAATTGTGTACTCATTAATCAATAAATTAAGTACTTGCTCAATAAAGATTGTATTTATTTATATATTGTAGATTACACGAAATTTCCATCATTTTCCAAATGTAATGCTATCCCTTTTCCAATAGGCATGCGGAATACTCCAATAAATATGAGCTGTAATGATGATGAAGATGATGATAATCGTTTTTGTGGAGTGACTCAAGGCAGTGTTCTTGGGCCTAAATCAATAATCTTTCTTACTTAAATAAAAAAAAAGAATATGTTATACGCCCTAGATTTGACACAACGATTTTGGGAAAGTGTGAACATATTGGCAGTCCAGAGGACTGACATTACAAACAGGTCAATACTAATTTAATTTAGTAACGAAACTTTAATATTAATTTAAGATAAACAAAATAAATATAATTTCAATCATACGACTCTAAATCTTTGACAATTAAAGTTATTTACAATGACATACACATACTTAGAACAAGTGGACACAAATGAAATTCCTAGGATTAATAGTAGACAAAAATTTGAACTGGAAAGATCATATGTCTGATATTTGTCAAAGGCTAGGCCGTTTTGGTTTTGCATTGCCGAAGCTCAGATGGAGTATTTTTGAGGAAGTAGATTTTGCAATCTATCATGGTTATGAGGCTACAAGCCTCTGAATTTAATTATGATTAATTTTGTTAATTCATACTTTGTAATAATATTATGGTATACGTGACCACTACAGAAACTGTAGAAACCAATAACGAGTAATTCAGTTTACTGAAGCCGGCCATGTTGAAACATATTGGGCGTGATTCGATGAGCGTACGCAAGTCCGTAGCCGCGCTTTGCAGTTCTGCATCTGTCACAGTCATTTTTTTCTTATTAGAGTTTTCTAATATGCGTCCACACGACCGAACAGCCAGGCCGCGCGCCGCAGCGCCTTGTCGGGCCACTCGGTTACGCGGACGCATATAAAGATTGACAAAAACAGAGGAGATAATGATCGTTCACGATACGAAGTCCCCTGACACAGAGAACATTAAATACCGTGCCAAAGGAGTTGTCAAATAATTATTCGTCCTCTTGGTCTTTGGCAAGGAACAATAAATGATGAACGAGCCAAGGATCATTAATCCCTTGTAAATTCCTTTGGCAAAGTAGAAATATAAATTTTATCTATCTCTTAATATATTATTGCTATTTAATGCTCATAATACATATAATGCACTCTCTAGCAGGGTGAAAGTGATGTAAACGATCTACCTATATGTCTTCAAATAAGACAGTAACAGGAGGATTGCATAGATATTAGGGGCGTTCAATAAAAAATGAGAATGACTATGTTGCCGGTAACTTTTATAAAATAGAATTTTATTTTTCGATATAGTCGCTATGAACTTCTTTTTCTGAAATATAAAACTCTCTTGAGGAACATTAGACCAATATCACTGCTGAGCCATGTGTGTATAAGCTGTTCTCGAGAGTCATTACGAATGTCTCGCACGCAGGTTTAATGACTTCTAGCCTCCCAAACAAGCCGAGTTCTACAGAAGGCAGGCAGGCAGGTTATACAGAAGACCGAAGAGTATCACCGGTAATAATGCTGGGCGTTTGTGAACTATGAAAAAGGCTTCGATTCGATCTAAACTTGTGCTGTGTGTGTTGGGGTGTGTCTCAGCGGTGCCAAATCGACTATCGATATATCGAAGTATTAAAATGTTTGTACTAAAACTATGTCAGTACATCTCCAGAACCAAAATTTAGCTGCAGCGAGGAGTTAGAGGAGGTGATGTCGTATCACCGAAGTTGTTCACCGCTGCTTTGGAGGAGGTCTTCAGGCTTCTGGACTGGGACGATCTTAGCTTCAATATTAACGGCGAGTACCTCACTCGCCTCGGAGATTTGCTGACGATATCGTAGTCATGGCTGAAACCCTGGAAGACTTAGGCAAAATGCTCGACGACCGCTGTAGAGCCTCACAACCAGTATGTCTCAAAATAAACATGGACAAGAGGAAAATCATGTCAAATGATGAAATCATGTCATGCGAATGATGTTGTGTCCAATCCTGTAACAGTTGTAGGTGCTCCACTTGAAGTTGTTGAATACCTAGTACAAATAGTCCAGCTATGTAGGTCCAATTTTAAGAAAGACGTCAATCAACGGTTCGAACTCACTTGAGCAGCATTCGCGATGCTACGCCATATATTTTCGTCCCAATTACCGTAGTGTCTCAAGACGAAGGTCTTTCACCAATGTGTGTAGCCAGCGATGACCAACAGAATACAGTTGTAGTCGCTCACTGTAGGCCTTATTAAGAAAGTTCACTGTCACTCAGAGGGCGATGGAAAGATAGACAAATGAGAGATCCACAAGTGAACGAAGATCACCGATATAGCCCGAAGGATTGCCAGGCTTAAATGGCAGCGGGCAGAGCACATAGCTCGAAGAGCAGATGGCCGATGAGGCAGTAAAGCTCCCGAGTGGCGACCACGTACCGGAAGAAATGAAATGAAAGATATTTATTTTTTAACAAGGACACCACAATACAACAATCACATAATACAAAATAAACAATAATCATACAAATAAAAAACATATATAACAAATTACAAAATTAATATATCGATTCGGAATTGCGCTGTGGCACACCTTGTCAACAAAAGGACCTCACTCAGCATGCGCCACGGCAGCAGGGGTAGGCCTTCCACACTGCGGACCGACGACCTAATACTTGTTATAGTTTGCACTCAAATATGCAGTTGCATACACTACTTCATCTACACTCTTATTTTCCTTGTTAAAATTTCGTACCTATAATTTTCTCAACTTTGCTGGAAGTAAGCTGCGAGTCAGTTCTGTTGTACCTACGCGTCGAGGATATCAAGCGGCGGGAAATTCACTTCACTACTTTAACATTTATATATTTACTATTTCCTTCAAACAAGAAAAAACATTCACAAACACAAATTACAACAATTAGGAAACATATTCTGTTTAGCGGGAAAATAATTACACAGAAATATAAACACGAAAATTTGAATTTTGAATTTGTGAAAGACATGTGAAAAAAGTGTACCCTTAACCGACTGTTTTCGAATATGTGATTGGAACATTATATAATACTATGAGTATAGATAATAGTAGTTTATCTACACTCATAGCGTAATGTTCTAATTTCATATTCGAAACCAGTTGTTTAAGGATACACTTTTTTTCACGCCAGTCTATAAAATAAAAAAATTACTTTTCGATACAGCATTTCCCATACTAATTTCATTACAGCTGTAACGTAAAATAACTTTTTAATCATTATGCAACACTTTTATTTTTTAAATTTTTGTCGGTCGCCGAGACACGGCGAAATGTAGGCTGAACACCTAACGTCTTTGAAAAATTCAAATTCAAAATTCAAATTTTCGGGCGGGACATTCACTTTACTACTTTCACATTTATCTATTTTATTTATTATTATTTTATCTATTTATTTGCTTCAAACAAGAAAAAACATTCACAAACACAAATTACAACAATTAGAAAAAATATTCTGTTTAGTACACAGGATATAAACAGGAAAATTTAAATTTTGAAATTGAATTTGTTAAAGACATCTAGGTATTCAGACTACATTTCGCCGTGTCCCGGCCGACAAAAAATAAAAAAATAAAAGCGTTGCATAATGATTAAAAAGTTATTTTACGATACAGCTGTAATGACAATAGTATGGGAAATGCTATATCGAAAAGTAATTTTTTTTATTTTATAGTCTGGCGTGAAAAAAGTGTAGGTATCCTTAAACGACTGTTTTCGAATATGTAATTGGAACATTACGCTATTAGTGTGTAGATAAAAATAATTATACTGCAGCGACTACTGCTTCATCATCTTGGAATCTTTTAACCTTGTAAATAGATAGAAATCACTAGGGCCAAAGTCGGGCGAATAGGGAAAATGCTAAAGTGTTTCGAAGCCAGCATATATAACTGCAGCCATAGCAACAGCGGACATGATTTGTTTTTTCTCGATAAGCATTTAAAACCCCAGCGCGCGGATACTTTACGGATTTACGGATTTTCATACACAACAAGAGTTCGTGTAAATGCTATGTGCAGAACAATACCAGTCGAAATCGTTGTTTCTTCGGCTATAAAACATACAGTGGCGCAACCGTCTGCTAAAACAATATATTCGATATTTTTAACCAAGGGTTCTAAACTATCATTCATTTTTAGTTTGTTGATTAATTATTTGGGTAGAAAGAAATACAAGCACCACGCGGAATAAAAACTGTTCTATTGGCGACAACGCCGACAACCCGCTACGACAGACTACAAACAAAAGTTTTAAATAAAAGACATTCAAATTCTTTTATTTTTAATAGATATCAAAAAAGAAGGAGGTTGTCAATTCTACTATTATGGTCTTGTTAAACAAATACCTGGATGTAGGGGTCTTAAGCAAATAGTTGATAGTTACCGGAATTTTTTACGTTGAGCATGTGGTATATGATGCTGATAGTACGCTCCCGCTGCGAGTAAACGCACTCGCAGTGCTGCACCAAGTTGACGAGCACTGCTGCGCATGACGCCATCCTCATCACGGACGAGACTGCCGGCGCGTATCTCGCGTCGTATGTTGTATGCTGGGAAAGAAATAGCTTTTTAATTGTGTCGTGTACCAGTTCTATGAAAAAATTATTAGAATCACCTCTCCTCTGTAACGCAACCGTGGTCAGTATCCAAACTGTCATAACAGTAGACCAGAAACATGCCAACGCAACTACACTACCTACTCTCACCTATATCTTCTAATAACATAGAGAAAAAATACTAAGTGCGAAGAAAGAGAGAAAAGGTTTGTGTTTTTGTTTGTTTTGAATAAACTAAAATCTGCTGGAATGATTTATTAAAATAATTACTCGTTAGTCGTATGAGTGTACTTTGTAAAATTAACGTAACTTACTTGTGAACCTATCACGATCCTGAACGCGATGTTTGTGTATCTGATAATATCGATCAGCAAACTCAAACTGTTCAGTAAAATCTGAAATCATAGAAATACCTATAAGACACCTGTGCATGAAGTAAGTATTATCCCCCTACCAATGTAGGTTATGTTATTAAGTAGGATCCTTTGGATAATACCATGCCATACATACATTTCCCACGATGGTGATGATTCCTGATACTCATATCGTATCTTGCCCTTTCGCGTCACTTTACACATCCATTTTACCGTTCTGATTTCAGTCTTATGCATCGGCTTTCATCCATTGCTTTGGTTGTCCAACACTCAGATCAGTATAGCTAATGATCATTCTGTAGATTTTCCCATCAGTTTAATTGGTTGAACGCCAAGATAATATTTTTATGCATTCACCTGATTACATTTTGTACCTGAACGAGACCTTTTCATCCACAGCGCATTTAAAATATCCAATCTGGTTGGGTGACCCTGTTAACAGGGTCACAGAGGTACCTACCACATGGCAGGCGCTCTACTGTAATGACGTGATCTGCCAAATTGAGGATTATGGTCAAGGCGGACCCCGCGCGCTGGCGCAACCAGGATATTGTCGCCAAGATGGTTATGATTGAACGGCGAATGTTGCGTTCGTTGTAACTCATACAAGCATAAGCCCGAATTAGTCCTGACTTTTATAAAATAAATAAATAAATAATCGTGGACAAATTCACACAACGCCATCTAGCCCCAAAGTAAGCAAAGCTTGTGTTATGGGTGCTAGATAACTGATAAACTATTTATATACTATTAAATAAATACTTATATTATACATAGAACACCTAGACCACTGAACCACTCAGGTCGTCAACCTCTACCTACCTCCTCACATACCTTACTTTCTTCCCTCATATGTCTCGCTATCATTTTTTTACAGTAATGATGTTTTTAGGCTTTCAGTTGTTGGGCGTTATTGTACCTACGCTTTCAAGCACACCACTCCGGTCATGAAGTCAAACTACTCTTTCTAACGTTCTTTTATTTCTTCATTCTGATATGAATTATATTTCTTGCACTTTTTTTCTCTCTTGCCAATCTGTGGACGTCTTTCTTTCCTTGGTAGTTCTCTTCTCTAATGGTACCTACAGTTTGTCATCCACTGTGGCCTTCATCGTGATAAAGATTTCCATTTACACTCCATGTAGGTAAGGATTTGCAGCCCTTTTATGGTCCTTCAAACTGGCATCTCCGTCTTCAACACTTTTACATTCTTTTATTTCTTTCATAACTCTTTATATATCCTCGTTCTACCACAATGTGTCCATATCAATCTTTCCTTTCCTTTCGTCTCGCTAAATATATAGCCAGATTTATAATTTTGAAATAATTGTTGTTTATTGGTAGGTAAGTAGGTATAAGTTACAATAATTACTTACCCTTACTCCAAACATTTTATTTATGAAAGTACATTGCTCAGTCAGAAGCAGATAACATCTTCCGAGCCAAACCAACTCCTGAGATTTGTTACAAGAAATAGTGTTTATGGAGCGAGTATTCGTCTGCATCTTGGTAGCTCTTTTGCAGTCGTCCGAATAAAGCCAATTTTGGTTGCTGATGGTATCCTTCACACACATGTTTGAATGTTCCACGACTGGAAGGTCCGGCGTAGCCATGTAGCAGCAATGGACCAAGTCTCCTAATACGCGAAGTCGGGACTCAATGGCGATTACTTGCGCCGTGAAGTCAAGAGAGGTTAAAATTTTAACCAATAGGAACAAATATGCCACAGAAAACATCACTGGCGTTATAATATCAAAACTGAAATACCATGCGGCAAAATCTATTATCGAGCTGATAAACCATATAGCTATAAAAAATGCAATTAATTTCACCATTCTTCTCCTGATGATGGACTCGTGGTAGGCGAATAGAATCTTGTCGATGTCTTTGTACAACGCATTGTACTCTTGGGCAATGTCACCGCCATACTTTTGGACAAAATACAAATCCACGATATATTGTCCATAGTCATAGATTGTTTGAACGACGTCAGTGATTTTTATAGAATTGGTTGCAATTGGAAATATGTAAAGTATTTTGTAAGAGAAATTGTAAAAATTAAGAAGTCCCAGTACGATAGCTGTGATAACTTTTTTTGTGAGGGAACGGCATGCTACACTTTTTCGTTTACCGTCACAGTCAGAATCCATAGAAAATACAGATAGAAGAAAGTTCAAGACTTTCATTGCGGCAATTTTTCTTTTTGCTACAAATAAAACTTGCTCAAATTCCGCTCGCAACTCAAACGTCCACTTTCATAGCGATATTTTAGACTAACTGTTATTAATCTACAGCAAGCGCTTCATACGAATTACTTAATTAAATATTGATGTCGACATGTGAATGAAATAGGCTTTTATTACAATGAAATAGGTTTTTTGCTCACGAGCTATCACCGATATGGTATCATGATATTAGATATGTACGCTTTTTATAGACCAATGTTTGTAGGTACATATTATAGGTTGTAACACGTGGTAACAAACCCGATAATATGTGCGATGAAAGTGAAAGTTTATATTGTTGAACAATAATGTGTGATCGTTTAACAAGTAGAAACTTTTATAAATATTTATTACGTAAGTATTTATTTATTTCGACTATATGTTAGATTAGTAGAGTAGTTTTTAAAAGCCCTATACCTATTGTTACATGTTTTCATGTTTGCATATTTTAAACATTTTGCAATAATATTATGGTATAAGTGGCGACCACTGAAGTTGTAGATATCAGAAGCGAATAGTTGAGATCGAAGAAGCCGGCCATGTTGAATGACACTGGGCGTGACTCCATCAACGCGCGAAGCTCAGCAATACCGCACCTCAGCTTCTCATCTGTGAAATTAACACTTTCTGAAATAGGTTGACTTCCGAGACAATAAAAAAAGTAAATACCTACTAATTTTCTGTGGTCTGACCAGGAATATTATGAGTTTTGTCAAGAGTGTCAACAGGGAGCTACTGTTGATTTTACTTGCGGTTGCTAGTGTAAGAATTGACTCCAAAAAAATCCGCAATATGGCGACACTTTATACTTATAGGTATTCCTGATCAGGCTTTAGGTAGTAAAGTTAACAATCAACGGGTTTTGCCTTTTTCTGCGCTAAAAGTACGAAAACTAGACTGGTACCTATCACATTATCATATTAGATTCGTACCGTAAACAATTATCGATTTTCTAATCGCCCTCTTATCTAAAACACGCACGCCACAAAGAATATAAGCGCATAAATATGAATGCTAACGATTGAAGTACTTAATATGGGTACATAACAAACAACAAAGAGTTTGATGTCTGGGAATAATGACATGCGGCTTAAGAATTAGGTTATATTTGACTATGACCATGTTTCGTGTAGATAATAGGTTGTCGCAGGTAATCGATCTGAGAGTAGTCGAGTGTCCCTGGGTGTACCATAATCTAGTTACATGACATAGTAGCTTCAGACATTGAGAGCTTTAGTAGTCCGAATAGATATAGGTAAAGACCATCTCTAAAATTTGCTTGTCGCAGCTTTCCCGTATCAAGACCCCCTTGACTGGCTCTATCGATGCTATAAAAATAACCAGACAGTGGATGTTTATAGAATGTATGGTAGTATTAGAATGTACTGTATAAAGAATGCCTCCCCCAACAGTAAAGCACGTCAGCTATTTTATTCACTCTGGCACTACTATTCTCAATTTTCGAAATTGTGACAAATTAATGTCTTTGAAGTGACAAATCGACGGCAACAACGTATCAAAATCACTGAAAATGCTTTTTTAATATCTTTGTAAATGGAAAGCCGCCGCTGATACGATTTCATTTTTTTTTCGATCGCTTATTAAAGCACAAACAAAAACTGGTAGCGAGGTCAAAAAGGGTTACTCTATAATTTATCCTTCAGCTTTTTTGAAATATCCGGTTTTGTAACAGAAACCAAGTCAAACAAGTGAAGGTGAAAGTATAGGTAGTATTTTATGATGGTAGTTATCTATTTTGTGTAACTGCCAATCCGTTTGACAGACTCTAAAAAAGAACATAAATTAGTTAAACTTTAATTATTCCATTGAAGTTTATTTAAAATTTTAAGTCGAAGTAAACTGGAATGTAATGTGTTGCGGACTAAGCACAGCTTTCTTACCCTTTATTGATTATAGCCTTTTAGCCATCTTTCGCTTCGATTCTTTCGTAGCGATGAAAACTATTTCGTCCTAGATGAGGACAACTTGTATCCATTGCGTTAGATTGCCTCTCTGGAGCCCTATTTTTGAATCGCTCGCCTCGATTCGAACTGTTTTTTCCGCCTCGATTCGAAATTATAGATCCCCTTTGTCATTTATTACTTCAAATAATGTCTGTACTCACGCAGGTTTTTGTTGACAAGCAAGTGATCGATGACGGCGATGATCTTGCGGCGCTGCAGAGCGGCGCGCTCGCAGTGCACGACCAGGCTCAGCAGCACGCACGCGCAGGCCAGCCCGCGCCCCACGCAGAAAACCGTCGGTGCAATAGAGTTGTAAGTCGTTTTCTGTTCAACATTTTATTGAATGCTTATATTTTAGCTCTCGTAAGCGTATTTTTAGTTGTACGTCTTAATATACGCTTATAAGCATAATTATGTAACCACCCCAAATTTTTCATATACTCTCATACATTTCCTGCGTTACAAATCAGTTTTTAATTTCATAAGTACTTAATAAGTATATGCTAAATACACAATTTGTAAACTGCCTAATCAAGGTAACCCATTTAAACAAACCGATATACGTAAAAAAACACCCGTATTTAAAATTTATTTTAACATTTTAGTTTTATTATTATTATTTGTAATAGTGTAGTATTATATAACTAATAATATCTTAATTAATTAATTAATTATTGATTATATATATATATATATATATATATATATATATATATATATATATATATATAAAATGCTTGTGTGGGTACGTGTGTGACCGGTTTTCTTTATCACCACCAATTCCAATCAACACCCCATTGGGGTGGTAGACACCCCTTGGGTCCTAGAAGGAAGTAAGGGTAGGGGCGCGGTGGGTGGAAGTGGGTGGTTGTGGGAGGCAAAAATGTAATATAAGATATATATCTGTCCTTTTCTAACTCATTAGCACTTCGGGAAAGTTCTGAAAATTTCTAGAATGATCTAGGAAGTACTGAAATTATTAATCTGTCCTTTTTTAACTCAATAGAACTTCGGGAAAGTTCTGAAAATTTCTATCATGTATTTTTTACACCATTAAACATACGGTGTATATTTGAACTCGTGCAACGCCGGGTTTCGCAGATAGTTAATTATATAATACTACACTTTTAGAAATATGTCATCTCATGCAATTTTAGAGCAACGGAACCAATGTTGGCCAAAATTTTGTTTGATTGACGACTAAAAACTAAAACTAACAAATTTAGTTTTATATAACGATTGAAAATTGAATTAGTCTCAATCGTGTGATGACTAATTTAGTCGACTAATTAGTTTTAATTTTTAGGCATGATTGATAGTTTTGATTATAATTCCAGTAAGTTAAACAAATAAAAGGTAGGTAGAAAAAGGTAGGTCAATTCCGGTAGGTATTATGAAAATATTATTATGAAAACACGCAAAATGGCCCACGCTGTGCGATCGAGTTCCGTTGCTCTCAGATTGCATGAGATGAGATATATCAACCAGAATAGTACTATAACATTAATATTTTTAGTATTATTAACTGTGGTGTGGTATAGACAATAAAAAAATACCTATTTTCGAGAACAATGTGAGTCCAGAAGTTTGTAAGCTCACCTGAGTTGGTCTTTAAACGATTTTTGCGTCGGAGATACTCCTCCATAAATATAAGTACTTTGTGCGTAAGTAAATGTAAAAACTCGGAGGTTGCGGAGGCATTCAATATTTTTTTTACAGACATTCCAGTGACAACTACTTGTTAAAACAAAATGTACCCGAAAGTGTCATCGATTTTAAGTTCGAACATGCAACACCTCAAGATATAGTTAAGGCTTTTAAAACCATAAAAATGAAAGCTGAGCATTTAAATATTCACCGCCGCCTATGGACATCAGCAACACCAGGGGAGTCACCAATGCGTTGCCCGCCACTAAAGAGACCTCTAATATACCTCTTGAACGATCCCATGTCATAGTCCAAAGGAAACACTGTAATTTATTTAATACAACTAATTTAGTTCCAAAATTTTTTGTTTGACTAATCAATCAATTGAAAAAATTAGTGGCTGCGCCCAACACTGAACGGAACTCGATTGCACTTCGTGGGCCTACTCACTTTCTATATTTCAACACCCTAATTGCTTTTGATTCAGTTTTTACATAACCTACAATTTCAAATTGATACTCATAACGCCATCTTTTACTTACTGAAATTTAAATCAAAACTATCAATCATGACTTAAAATTAAAACTAATTAGTCGACTAAATTAGTTGTCACACGATTGAAACTAATTTAATTTTCAATCGTTACATAAAACTAAATTTGTTAGTTTTAGTTTTTAGTCGTCAATCAAACTAAATTTTGCCCAACACTGGTCGGTATTAATACTTAACTGGTAGCTAGTATTTAATACTCACTTGCGTACCAACTAAAATTCTCACGCTGAGGTTCGTGTTCCGAATCATCTCGATCACTAAACTCACAGTGCTTAGAAGTATCTAAAAAGATAATGATTGGTTATGGGTTACAGTTCAGACTAATGTGTTTCTGGTAACTCATTAGATTTTAACTTGATTTTCTTAAAGTGATAGAAGGTTGTACCTAAGTATTTACCTTAAGAAAAAGTATGGATATAGTCTACAGTGCTTTTGGTAGATATAGCAAACTTCTGACTTATTACACAAACATCAAAGGTGATTATCGATTGCAAGCGATAATATGAGAGACAAAATTATAAACACTCACCCGTATTCCGTACATTTTGCTGATGAAGTAACATTGTTCCAAGATTAACAAATAGCATCGATGAAGACGCGGAATTTCATCTATGTAATTGTCAAGATACAATTTGGATGTTCTGAGCTGGGGTTGTATCGACGGTGGGTAATGGCTATTGGAATAAAACCAATGTTGATCGCAAACGGGATCAGAAACGAAATTTTTCGATGACAAGTCAAAAGACATGTTTTGACATCTATTGTAACAACCCATTACTATAGCACATATGCCCCGTAAATGGCCCTCGATATGAAGAACCTGAACAGTGAGATCTACCGAAGATAAAATCTTTATTAAGAAGAATATATAGATGGTCGAGAAGGCCAGCGGCACGTCCCAGACGTAACTCAAATACCAACCGATGAAATCACCCACTGAGCTTACCAGCCAAATAAATGAAAACAACCATATTAGGTTCGTGAGTATTTTATTTGCGATGCTTTTGTCAGTCAGGTGGAGAGTTTTTTCGATATAATCCCTTTGATTAAAATATTGAGAAGCTATTTCTTGTCCATATCTATGAATAAAGTAAATATCAACTAAATACAGACAGTAATCATAAAGTGCATGAAGTGTGTCTGTTATTGCAATAGAGACATTGAGCGTACCGTATGTCGTACTCATTCTATAAAACCATCCACTGAAATTCACTAAACCCACAACGCTAAGTGTAATTATTGTTCTCAATAAATTGCGATCAGATTTATGTTTTACATCACTGGCGTAAAAATCTATGCAAAACACTTTCAATGCAGCCTGTAGTATCATAATTGTAATTATAACGACCAATGCTTATCACTCGTCACCTCACGGACACTGTGCCTGGAAATAGAATGACAACGATATTAGTATATACCTACCTAAACAATGTGGACATACAAAAGTATCACATTCAATTAATTAGTATATTGAGTGCTTTTTGCGAAATTAAAACTTGACAAACAACACTCACCAAAAGTACCCTTAACATAACTAAAGATACAGAATATGAATCTAAAGGATCACACATGCATAGTATAAAGAATCCCACACAGGAGACATTTTAAAGCCTGTCGCCATCAAAAGATAAAATTAACATTTTTCATTTTTTTTGGACAATTTATACCCATAAATACTAGATACGTACCTACAGATGTAAGCACGCAAAAGTGCGAATCGGCTAGTTAAGCTTCGAAGAGCGTTTTAACTTAAACTAACTAACTCATCATCACCTTGACGTAAATGTCCCGGTCGTGCTCTCGCGCACGAGGGTCCGGAGTCCGCCTTGACTATGATCCAGGATTTTGGCAGATCAGGTAATTACAGTGAAGCGATTGCTATCTGACCTCCATAACCCTGCTACCAGGGGAACCTGACCAGATTGGATCATGGTTACACATTCAGTCGCCTGAATGTGCAGATTTCATGACGATGTTTTCTATTGAAAGAAATTGAAATGATGAGTTTTAACGTCTGTTACGGGTTTGGGTGTATAATAAGTATATGTATAATAAGTAGCTATGTATTTAAAAAATTTTATAAGTATTTTATTTGTTTTCTGGCACCCATTAAGACCCAAGCTTAACTTACTTTGGGGTTAGATGGCGCTGTGTGAGTTGTCGAAGCAGTTATCTATTTGTTTGTTATCGTGTGACCGTATACGAATCAACAAGTAAAAACAATAAACAACACGGTCGAATAAGTAGAACAAGTATGGATGACATCAATAATGATACCTATGCGTGCCAATAAGCTCACCACCAAGGACGCAGAAGACCGAGAGAAGTAGGCCAGGCGTAGCACGAAGGCGGACTCTGGGGCCTCGCGTACCGCGCAGGGGCGCTACCAGCACATAACGCCAAGATGATAATGATGATTATGACGATTTAATATGTATTTATTTATTTCCATGTATACCATTATTAATAGTAGAGTATTTTTAAAAGCCTTATAGTATTTCATGTTTTTATGTTTGCCTATTTTAAACATTTTGCAATAATATTATGGTATAAGTGGCGACCACTGAAGTTGTAGATATCAGAAGCGAATAGTTGAGATCGAAGAAGCCGGCCATGTTGAATGACACTGGGCGTGACTCCATCAACGCGCGAAGCTCAGTAATACCGCACCTCAGCTCCTCATCTGTGAAATTAATACTTTCTGAAGTAGATGGGTTGGTAATGCGCTTATTGACAGGTATTGTAATGTCAGCTTTACAGTACAGATTAATAACGATCACAATTTTTAATAGTTATTTATTCGAACGTTATTAGTATTTTTTCCGATTACTGACATGAATTATTATCATATATTTAGGTTTATTTTATAGTATTTTATATAACTAAAATTTGTGTGTGGATCACCCACGCGACTGAGACAGACCTGGCATCAATATTAACGGCGAGTAACTCACTCACCTCAGATTTGTCATTATCGTAGTCTTGGCAGAAACCCTGGAATACTTGGGCAAAATGCTCGATAACCTCTGTAGTGCCTGAACAAGTAGGTCTTAAAATGAATATGGACAAGACGAAAATTATGTCGAATGTCCATGATGTGCCTACTCCAGTGACAGTTGGAGGCACTCCACTTGAAGTTGTTGACGTCTATACATACCAAGGACAAATAGTCCAGCTAGGTAGGTCCAATTTCGAGAAAGAGGTCAATCGGCGAATCCAACTCGGTTGGGCAGCGTTCGGGAAGCTACGCTATATATTTTCGTTCCAATTACTGCAGTGTCTCAAGACGAAGGTCTTTAACCAATGTATGTTGCCAGTGATGACTTACGGAACTGAAACGTGGCCGCTTACTGTGGGCCTTGCAAGAAAGCTCACATTTACCCAAAGGGTAATGGACCACCGACCGGAAGACGCAGCGTAGGTAGGCCCCCCACAGGGTGGACCGACGACCTGGTAAGGATCGCAGGTACCATCTGGATGCGGAAAGCACAGGACCAGCATTTGTGGAGATCTCTGGGGGAGGCCTATGCCCAGCAGTGGGCGTCTTCTGGCTGATATGATGATGATGAGCACAGATTTTATACTCTACCTTTCGGCCATCTTTCGCAACCATAGTTTTGTAACTGGTAGCGATCAAACACTATTTTGTCCGAGATGGGGCAACTGTTACCGCTTTCCGTTGCAAGCATTAGATCGTCTATATGGGGCTCTATTTTTGAATCGGTCGTCTTGATTCTAACGGCTTTTAATTTTGATTTTCGGCATGAATAATTTGATATTTTGATGCCTGATGCTGATTTTCTGTATTTTGAATCGTACCCTTTTGGTGTAGTCAATTTAAAAACATTGAATTTTTCATGTTCAAAATCAAAAATCAAAAGCTACGTAGCTTTAAGTCCGCCATTGTACTGTAATGTGCATGAAGTTTTAAATAAATAAATAAATAAAATTGAAACCATGTGAATCGAGGCAAGCGATTCAAAAATAGAGCCAAATAGGGAGGGCTGCGTGCGCTACCTGTTTCATATTCGTGGTAATAATATAATAAATAGAAAAGACAGGTATTAGGTATCGCAGGCGTAGATGCGAGTACTTCAAAAATAGAGTTTCAGATCGTTGTAGTATGCACACCGTATGTGTGTCTATTACGGGCTTCAAATAATGTATATGTCGCAGCCGGATGGTTAAATTAGCCGGTTAAGTGAACGGCTAGCTTTTTGAGCAATTATTTAATTGAAAATTTGTCAATTGCATGAGATTTTAACGTAATGTTGAAAGAACAGTATTGTCCCGAGCTTACGGAGCTCCTTTATACATTGTTACAACGCTAACCTTACCACAATCATCTCAAACAATAATAATAGTTCACTTTAGGTTTTAATTCGGTTAAGTTAATTTAATGTTGTGACAATGTATGGATGAGCTCCGTAAAGTAGGGTAAATATAGTTCATTAGACGTTACTTTCAAAGTTCATGAAATTGGCAAATTTTCAATTAAATTACTGCTCAGTAAGCTAGCCGTTTAATGAAACGGCTAATTTAACCATTTGGCTGCGACATATATACTCACGCAAATTTTTGTTGACAAGCAAGTGATCGATGACGGCGATGATCTTGCGGCGCTGCAGAGCGGCGCGCTCGCAGTGCACGACCAGGCTCAGCAGCACGCACGCGCAGGCCAGCCCGCGCCCCACGCAGAACACCGCCGGCGCAATAGAGTAGTATGCCGTTTTCTGTTTAGCATTTTATTCAATACTTATTTTGTACCGTTGGTGGTTTATATTTACTTGTATTGAACTTGTATTTTGTAATTATTGTTTCAGAAATTGTTAAAATGTCCAAAGTATTTATTCAATCAAACACATAAACAAAACAAAACAGAAAAACAAATCTTAACTAAATAACCACTAAATGAAACTAACTAAATTATACAAAACTACCCTAAAGATAACAAATTAGCCCCAGGTCGCCAGTCCTAGGAAAAGTGCCAAGAAAGCTGGCCGCATTGCCTCGCTGTACGGCAAGGCTAATACGTTAATTCAAATAAAGGCCAGCCGTATTTAGTAATATCGGCCAGACGCAGCTAACTCCCGAATAAGAGAGTTTGCGCCTGGTCCCCACGGCCTAAAAGTTTCCACACCAAACGGCGCAAATAAGTAATCAACACCGAGACTAGAATATTTGATCTGCTTGCCATTTTCATCTGAGGCAGCACCTGCCCCAGCTAGACAGTGGCTGGAAGATGAGACGGCACGAGTGTCAAAGCACGTGGCATCCCAGACCAAGGGCCCTCCCAACTTCTAGGGCGTGAGCGTCATTCCATCGGGCCTTCTACCATCATCACGAAACAGACCGTTCGGCTCCAGCACCGCTGGAGCACCAGCGGAGGTAAAGGCCCGGTGGATAACATCATTCAGAACCGCGTGTCGTGGAAATCGTCCGGCGCTCATGCTGCACGATAGCGTAAATTGGTCATTTGATAAGTACTTAATCTAATACTTAAGTGCCGTCACATCGCGTGTCACAATGTCGGTATAAATACATTACTGGTAGGTACTATTTAATACTCACCTGCGTACCAACTGAAATTCTCACGCTGACGTTCATGTTCCGAATCATCTCAATCAATAAACTGACAGTGCTTAGAAGTATCTAAAAAGATGATTATCTGTTATGGGTTACATTTTGGACTAATGCGTTTCTGGTACTAAGTCTGGTACGACCACATTAGATCTTAACATTATTTTCTTATAAATGATAGAAGGTAGTAAGTATTTACCTTAAGAATAAGTATGGATATGGTATATAGTGCTTTTGGTAGATATAGCAAACTTCTGGCTTATTACACAAACATCAAAGATGATTATCGATTGCAAGCGATAATATGAGAGACAAAATTATAAGGACTCACCCGTATTCCGTACATTTTGCTGATGAAGTAACATTGTTCCAAGATTAACAAATAGCATCGATGAAGACGCGGAATTTCATCTTTGTAATTGTCAGGATACAGTTTGGATGTTCTGAGCTGGGGTTGTATCGACGGTGGGTAATGGCTATTGGAATAAAACCAATGTTGATCACAAACGGGATCAGAAACGAAATTTTTCGATGACAAGTCAAAAGACATGTTTTGACATCTATTATAACACCCCATTACTATAGCACATATGCCCCGTAAATGGCTTTCGATGTGAAGAACCTGAACAGTGAGATCTAGCGAAGATAACATTTTTATTAGAAAGAACAAGTACACGGTCGAGAAAGCCAGCGGTACGTCCCAGGTGTAAGTCAAATATCAACCGATGAAATCAGCCACCGAGCTTACCAGCCAAATAAATGAAAACAACCATACTAGATTCGTGAGTCTCCTTTTTGCGATGCTTTTGTCAGTCAGGCGGAGAGTTTTATCGATGTACTCCCTTTGATCAAAATATTTAGAAGCTATTTCCTGTCCATATCTATGAACGAAGTAAACATCAACTAAATACAGACAGTAATCATAAAGTGCTTGAAGTGTGTCTGGTATTGAAATAGAGATATTGAGCGCACCGTACAGCGTGCTCATTCTATAATACCACCCACTGAAATTCACTAAGCCCACAACGCTGAGAATAATTATTTTTTTCAATAAATTGGTATCAGATTTATGTTTTACGTCACTGGCGTAACAATCTATGCAAAACACTTTCAATGCAGCCTGTAGTATCATAGTTGTAATTATAACGACCAATGCTTATCACTCGCCAACTCACGGACACTGTGCCAGGAAATAGAATGACAACGCTATTAGTTGATACTAACACATTCAATTAATTATATTGAGTGCTTTTCGTGAAATTAAAACTTGACAAATAACAAAACCTAAAGTACTCACCTACTCTTAACACAACTACAGGCACAGAATATTTATATATATTACGACACATTCGTAAGAATAGTTACAGATACTATCGAGAAATACAAAGGTCTGAAAATATTTAAAATAATTCTATCGTCATGCACACAGCCAATTACAAAACTCTGAGATAATAAAAATAAGACCTTGGTTACACAGCAAAACCAGCTGCTAAAAGTGGTGGAGGAATATTAGGGGGAGGTTTACAAATCCAGAAATCCCAAGTCTAGTAATGTTGTGAATCGTAAGATAACGAATGACGATTCAAAAGCTGTGTCAGAAAAAACAAACGCCGAGATTAAGGCAGCCTTAAATCCTAAAACTTATGAATGTCTAACGGAAAAGCACCGGGAGAAGACAACAGCAGTGTAGAAATGATCAAGGAAAGGTCATATGTTTTCTCAAGAATATCTTCAACAAAAGCCTTAAAGAAAGCCGCGTACCTACAAAATGGAAATGTGCTACAGTTGTTCTCTTATATAAAATGGGAAACAAGGGTCATATTAGCAACTACAAGCCAATTCGCTTGTTATCGCATATGTACAAACTCTTTACAAAAATTATTACCTTACGGCTGACCAACAAGCTTGACTTTGCTAGACTTGACTAGCAGTCCATAGAGCAACCCGGATTCAGAAGTGGAATGAGTACAATGGACCATATCCTCTCTCTGCAAGTCGTTATCTAGAAGGCCACAGAATACCAGATGCGACTATGGTTGGCTTTCATAGACTATAAGAAGGCATTTGATAGTATATAATCCTGGGTAGTCTACGATTCTCTGCAAAACGCTCGTATTGACCATCGGTATACGAACCTAGTAGAAGACATTTATAAAAATGCCAGCATGAAAGTCAACCTGCCACTAGAGACAGAGTCCATTAAAATAGAGAGAGATATCAGACAAGGAGGTACTATATCTCCAAAACTGTTCACCCTTGTACTGGAGGACATTTTCAAGACTCTCAATATATATATTTATTTATTATTTATCTTGATTGGGACCAATATGGACCGCGTGTTGAAGACAAGAGTCTTCATAACTTGCGAGTCGCTGACGACATTGTCTTGTTTACCGAAACCCCGGAACAGCTGAAAACCATGATGCGAGAACTTAATCATGCCTCTGGATTGAATATGACTAGAGATGAATCTAAATAAGACCAAGATCATGACCAATTGCCCCGATACCCCGTTTAATATCAAAGTGGATGATATCGTCATTGAAAGGGTAGATAAATATGTATATCTCGGTCAAGAGGTGGTGACGGGGAAGGAAAATCAGACGATCAAAATGTACAGGCGCATAAGACTATGTTTATACGATGGAGATCCTTAACAAACTCAGAGTCGCTCAAAGAGCAATAGAGAGGAAAATAGTAGGCGTAACTTTCAGTGACCGCAAAAAGATTAAGATTAGGCCAGCCAGCATGCGGGTAGGTTTAGGTAGGACGTAGATTTCGGTTTCTGAGTCCGCTGGCTGGGGTGCTTGAACTCATCTGGTGTAAGTGCGCTTCGTTTAGATTTAGTCATACTGAGGATAAGAACGTCTATAGGCTGACTTGTTGAGCATACCTAGCACTGTCTGAATTCAAATGTATTGGAAATGAAACGCATATTGACAAGATTTTTATAGTCCAATTATAATTTTTTCAAGACTTTCGTGGTTATTGACTTCACTTTCATCGCACATATTATCGAGTTTGTTGCCACGGTTAGTATTGTTTACTGAACCTGATGATATGTGCGATGAAAGTGAAAGTTTAAATTGTTATACGATGTCGTGTAATCATTTAACAAGTAACAACTTTAATAAATATTTATTACTTACTCAATATGTATTTATTGATTTCAAGTACTGTTTAAAAGTCTTATGTGGTTTCCTGTTTTTATGTTTGCATATTTTAAGCATTTTGCAATAATATAATGGTATATGTGGCGACCACTGAAGTTGTAGATATCAGAAGCGAATAGTTGAGATCGAAGAAGCCGGTCATGTTGAATGACACTGTGCGTGACTCCATCAACGCGCGAAGCTCAGTTATACCGCACCTCAGCTTCTCATCTGTGAAATTAATACTTTCTGAAGTAGGTTGGTTGGTAATGCGCTTATTCACAGATATTATAATGCCAGCTTTTGTAATTGCGATTTTCTTCGACAATGTTCCATCCCATACCATTCTGATTGAGCGAGGAATACCTACATACGGGGGTAAATAGTCTGCTACACTTGGCTGCACTGCAAGCACAGAGCAAAGGCTGCAGAAAATGGTAAACTCTGTACTTCTGTACTGTAAAGCCTGACTTACTTTAGTAGTAGTAAACGTTATTACTAGTAGCTTAAAATTAGATTGATAATGTTGGTGTTTAGTAGTTTTTTATTTGAAGGTTATTAGTATTTATTTAGTTCGAATACTGCGTTAAGTGTGTTGTAAAGTAATAATTGTAGTTATTGCCTAATAAAATCTATGTCTATATCTATGTCAAAGATGCGTTACATGCGCGACGATGGTGTCTAGACTGGCCGGCGCCGTGCCAGGGATAGCTAGCCGGAAGCGCATAGCTTTGAAGTTCACACTAGCGCTTCCGTTATGCACACTACCTAAAAATATTATTCAATTAGGGTTGAATTCAAAAAGAATGGAAAGTTAGCTTCTTTCATAGTTAAACAAAGTTTTTTTGCTCTTTGGTTGAATTAAACTCTCTGGCTTTCTCGATAACCTGACGCAATACAAATTTTTGGGGCGCGAACATCAGTCCACCTCGGCGTGTGCGTAGCCGTTTGCAATCCAGTTGGGAAATTCCTCGAAACTACCTGCTAGCACGCAAGCGGCGCGCCGCCGGTGCGCCCTGGGGGTCGGCTTGTAACTATCCTGGGGAGCAAGACACTAATACTATAGTATTAGTGTATTGTGCCCACGGGGTTCTTGCTAGTCGGATGCAAGGAGACTAGTCTCAAGACAAGGCGTAAAAGCGAACCGTGCCGAGAGCTGCGTGGCCGGGGAGGAGTCCGGCCTTTAACGGTGCACCTCCGGTACCTGGGCACCTCGGGGGATATTTATGGCCTTACTCCGGCATGCGGGGCTCTGCCAGAGTGGACTTGTATTTCCCTAGCTACTCATGGGACGTGCATGTATACACATAAATTCGCTACCAACAATCAATGCGATGTCTCTGCCATGGAAGTGGTGGAGATTGATTCTGTGGAAAAGGGAGTGCTCTTGGCCTCCCCACCGCCCAGACAAGATGATGCGTCCGTGAGGGAGAATCCTGGGAAAGGTGACAGTAATGTGCCAAACCCAACAGAGGATACGACCTCTGTATGCATCAAACCAGGGGGCCGTAAAAAGCTCTCTGGTGCATCGCGTAAGCGCTTTAAAAGGTTGAGGGTGGCGGACGTATGTGTCGACGAGGCATTCGTCCTCTGTCGTCAACCTTGGTCAACCAACATTTCTCAGATTCCCCCTTAGTCAAAGGCGGTAAAGCGTACTCGCTCAGAGGAGAAGTCGCCAAAGGACCAGCTGAAGAAGGCTTCTAAGACCGCCCTGGAGAGTAGGGTAAAACCGACCTTCAGTGAAGTGGCGGGGTCTTCTAAAGTTGAAATACGTGGCGAATCCCCATTAACTGAGGAACAGTTGGCGCTTGTGCGCCACTCCCTTATACTCCTTATTCATAAGAAGAATAGGGGGGAGGGGCCCAAGCTCGTTTCTTGCACGGGGAGCGGCTCGGGGTATGGTCCAGACTGGACGCGGATGATCACGTCCACCGAAAGGAGGGGGTAGGCCTGAGGTCGGGGCTCAAACGGGTAAGGCTCTTGCAGGCCAATCTACACCACGCTGCGGCAGCAAGCGCTGTGGTTGAGAAATGGCTTTGCGAGGGAAGGGCTGACCTCTCCCTCATACAAGAGCCCTGGGTGTCACATTCCAAAATTCTGGGACTCAACGCAAGATCATTTTCAATAAAGGCAGCAATAGACCTAGAGCCTGTATTGTTTTTAGTAAAAACATAAACTTATTGACTGTTGCAGAGTTGTGTAATGATGACATTGTAGCAGACATTTTAGCCATCAAAGGGAGCACGGCCAAAGCTCTTGTGTGCTCGGCCTATCGTCCAGGCTAGATCAGTTCCCCAAATGCTACGCGGAGCATAATTTTCAGTCGTATTTTTCTTCAATCGCGTTTGTTTTCGTTCATGTATGTCACCATTCGCATGGGTTGACAGGCGTTACGGCGTTACCTTCTCTAATCAATTTTTATTCCGATTGTTTTTTTTCTAGTCGCCCTTTTTCTGCACGCATTTTTCGTCATTCAATTTATTTTTTACACGAATATATTTACAGTCGCTCCTTTTCACTCATCATCATCATCATTATATCAGACAGAAGACACCCACTGCTAGGCATAGGCCTCCCCCAGAGATCTCCACAAAGGCCGGTCTTGTGCTTTCCGCATCCAGCTGGCGCCTGCGATCCATACCAGGTCGTCGGTCCACCTTGTCTTGTCTCACCTTGAGGCCTACCCACGCTGCGTCTTCCGGTACTTGGTCGCCACTCGAGAACTTTACTGCCCCATCGACCATCTGTTCTTCGATATCTGTCTTCAAGACCTCAAAGGATAAACACATAGTTTAAGTGCTCCAATTTATATTTTGAAATTTAAATAGTCTTTTTCATTTATATTGTGTTTTATGTAATTAAATGCTGTGATTGTACCAACCTGCACTTGCTGGAGTTTTATAGATAAAACTCCAGCAAGCCGCACTGTATATTAGATAAGATAAATATTTTCAATGCCGCGATTATTAGCTTAGGATTGCTCCGCTGAAACCAATTCGGATAAAACATGAACCAGCGCCATGGCTGACTCCTAGTATTAGAGGAGTAATGCGTAAAAGAGATCGTGCAAAGGCTAAGTGTAAAGCGCGCTCCACATGTGGACAGTTAAGCGGGAACACGAGAATGTAGAGGGAGTATTCGCCTATATTCGTGTAGTCCCGTGCATGTTTGGCATGTCTCGCCTATTTCATAGACTAAGTAGAGATAGTATGTTGTCGTCTCGATTTGATCGATTTTATATTTATAATCCTAGCGCTTTTTCCCGTAACAGGTTCCGGGTACACTTGACCATGATCCAGGATATTAGTAGATCAAGTAATTACAGTAGAGAAGCTGCCATCACCTCTGTGACCCTGTTTACAGAAGATTACCGATATAACACCGATGAATCGATATAATGTCGCGCGTTTTGACACCCGCCACATCACTAATAGGCGAGAATGTAGAGGCCGACCAAAGTCCCGGCAAAAGTTTCGCCGGAAGTTTCGGCGAACATGTGGAGCGCGCTTAAAGGTAATCCTTCTGAAGCCAATTGGCTTGCTTATAAGGCTTTGCCTAATAAGTGTAATAAACTGTGCAGAATGTCAATACGGAAATATATTCATGACACTTTGACAAATACTTCACCCAGTCAGACATGTTTTTTAATATCTCTTGGAAAACAGCCTACATCTATCGGTGCCGCCATAGACATTAATGGACTTAACAGATTCTTTTCTAAACCGCCTGTAGTCCAAGATCCTGCCACTAAATCTGCTACTCTTGAACAACTTATTTATTGCCCGCTGCCTTCTTGCACCACTTTCAATTTTCAAGAGATTACCGAGACTCAGGTGGCGCTCAGTATCCGATCAATTTCCACAAAGGCGACAGGCTGAGATGGCATAAGCCGTGATATGTTAATCTTATTTTTGGACGGTGTTGTAAGTGTCATAACACATATTCTTAACTTTTCTCTGACTTCCAACACTTTTCCTGGGGCCTTACCATGAACTCTTATAGCAGGACCTAAACAGAACTGCCCTGCTTAGAACGAGACAGCGCTATACGTGTCACATAAGCTTGTCTCGTTCAAACCGAAAGCAATTCTGATTAGGTCCTGCTATAAGAGTTCATGGTAAGCCCTCTGACTAATCTAGCACCCGTACTTTACGACAGTACAGTTATTGAATATTCCCTTAAATCTAAAAATTTGGGTCTTATCATGTACGGTAACTCATCGTGGGCTCCCCAAATAAATGATGTACGCAGGCGGATGTTCTTCTCCTTCCATTCGCTTCAAAGGCTTCAGTTTTTCTTACCTTTCAAAACTAAAATTATGCTTGCACAGACACTGTTGCTTCCGATCTTGGACTATGCCCACATAATTATGTTATCTGGATGTAACTGAAGACCTTCTAAATAAGCTCGAACGTTTACAAAATCTAGCGATACGATTTATATTCGGGTTACGAAAGTACGACCACGTATCCGAATATCGTCAGCGCTTAAGGTGGCTTCCTATACGTCAGCGTCGTAATATAAACATATTGACCTTCTTATACAAGACCCTAAGGAATCCTTTTGCGCCCAGCTATGTTCGTTGCAGATTTCAGTTGATACGTCCCCCTTCCCGTTCCCAGCGTCCTTGTATCACTAAAACCTTTCAGGTGCCATTATCAAAAACGCATTTCTTTTTCAAGTCATTTTCTGTTCACGCGGTCCGAATGTGGAATGATCTGCCATCTTCTATACGTGACGCTCCATCTGCGTCATTATTTAAAAACCGATTAAAAGAGCACTATCTCTCTTTACTTACCTGATAGTATAGTATATGTATGTATATTATATTTATAAGTATTTATCTTGTAATATATGTATTTAAATGTTTGTAGATATAAATATATTACACATATTACTTCAATTAAAATTTCAATTGCATGTATTACACCCCGACATTATGGTCTCTTCACGAATTGTGAGGTTGGCTGGAAGAGATCTCTTTTAGGGATAAGCTTTGTACTTTGTATTGTGACTATGTTTCTAATGTGTTTTGTGCAATAAAGAGTTATAATAATATGTGCCCACTGCCACTTCAGACTGGCAATCCTACGAGCTATATCGGTGACCTTGGTTTGCTTGCGGATCTCCTTATTTCTGATTCGATCGCGCAACTAGACTCCGAGCATACCCTTTCCATTGCCCTTAGGGTAACAGGGAAATATGTTGGATGCAGCGCCCCTTGGAGTGTTAACCCAATAACACTTACCTAAGAACCACCGCTGATATATAATAATTCTATTTTAGAAAACTGTATGAATGACAACTACAAACACATATATTAGCATAAAATAATGCTATGGAATGCTATTAGTTTGTAAGTTTAATGTTCTCTTAAAAGTACTGTTTGGCAAAATGAACGTTATTTTTGATAGCTGGTGGTATAGCACAGTTGTTTTCTATTTTACCTACAGCTTGATCAATTGTGTACTCATTAATCAATAAATTAAGTACTTGCTCAATAAAGATTTTATTTATTTATATATTGTAGATTACACGAAATTTCCATCATTTTCCAAATGTAATGCTATCCCTTTTCCAATGGGCATGCGGAATACTCCAATAAATATGAGCTGTAATGATGATGATGATGATGATAATCGTTTTTGTGGAGTGACTCAAGGCAGTGTTCTTGGGCCTAAATCAATAATCTTTCTTACTTAAATAAAAAAAAAGAATATGTTATACCCCCTAGATTTGACACAACGATTTTGGGAAAGTGTGAACATATTGGCATATTCCAGAGGACTGACATTACAAACAGGTCAATAGTAATTTAATTTAATAACGAAACTTTAATATTAATTTAAGATAAACAAAATAAATATAATTTCAATCATACGACTCTAAATCTTTGACAATTAAAGTTATTTACAATGACATACACATACTTAGAACAAGTGGACACAAATTAAATTCCTAGGATTAATAGTAGACAAAAATTTTAACTGGTAAGATCATATGTCTGATATTTGTCAAAGGCTAGGCCGTTTTGGTTTTGCATTGCCGAAGCTCAGATGGAGTATTTTTGAGGAAGTAGATTTTGCAATCTATCATGGTTATGAGGCTACAAGCCTCTGAATTTAATTATGATTAATTTTGTTAATTCATACTTTGTAATAATATTATGGTATACGTGACCACTACAGAAACTGTAGAAACCAATAACGAGTAATTAAGTTTACTGAAGCCGGCCATGTTGAAACATATTGGGCGTGATTCGATGAGCGTACGCAAGTCCGTAGCCGCGCTTTGCAGTTCTGCATCTGTCACAGAATTTTTTTTCTCATTAGGGTTTTCTAATATGCGTCCACACGACCGAACAGCCAGGCCACGCGCCGCAGCGCCTTGTCGGGCCACTCGGTTACGCGGACGCATATAAAGATTGACGAAAACAGAGGAGATAATGATCGTTCACGATACGAAGTCCCCTGACACAGAGAACATTAAATACCGTGCCAAAGGAGTTGTCAAATAATTATTCGTCCTCTTGGTCTTTGGCAAGGAACAATAAATGATGAACGAGCCAAGGATCATTAATCCCTTGTAAATTCCTTTGGCAAAGTAGAAATATAAATTTTATCTATCTCTTAATATATTATTGCTATTTAATGCTCATAATACATATAATGCACTCTCTAGCAGGGTGAAAGTGATGTAAACGATCTACCTATATGTCTTCAGATAAGACAGTAACAGGAGGATTGCATAGATATTAGGGGCGTTCAATAAAAAATGAGAATGACTATGTTGCCGGTAACTTTGATAAAATAGAATTTTATTTTTCGATATAGTCGCTATGAACTTCTTTTTCTGAAATATAAAACTCTCTTGAGGAACATTAGACCAATATCACTGCTGAGCCATGTGTGTATAAGCTGTTCTCGAGAGTCATTACGAATGTCTTGCACGCAGGTTTAATGACTTCTAGCCTCCCAAACAAGCCGAGTTCTACAGAAGGCAGGCAGGCAGGTTATACAGAAGACCGAAGAGTATCACCGGTAATAATGCTGGGCGTTTGTGAACTATGAAAAAGGCTTCGATTCGATCTAAACTTGTGCTGTGTGTGTTGGGGTGTGTCTCAGCGGTGCCAAATCGACTATCGATATATCGAAGTATTAAAATGTTTGTACTAAAACTATGTCAGTACATCTCCAGAACCAAAATTTAGCTACAGCGAGGAGTTAGAGGAGGTGATGTCGTATCACCGAAGTTGTTCACCGCTGCTTTGGAGGAGGTCTTCAGGCTTCTGGACTGGGACGATCTTAGCTTCAATATTAACGGCGAGTACCTCACTCGCCTCGGAGATTTGCTGACGATATCGTAGTCATGGCTGAAACCCTGGAAGACTTAGGCAAAATGCTCGACGACCGCTGTAGAGCCTCACAACCAGTATGTCTCAAAATAAACATGGACAAGAGGAAAATCATGTCAAATGATGAAATCATGTCATGCGAATGATGTTGTGTCCAATCCTGTAACAGTTGTAGGTGCTCCACTTGAAGTTGTTGAATACCTAGTACAAATAGTCCAGCTATGTAGGTCCAATTTTAAGAAAGACGTCAATCAACGGTTCGAACTCACTTGAGCAGCATTCGCGATGCTACGCCATATATTTTCGTCCCAATTACCGTAGTGTCTCAAGACGAAGGTCTTTCACCAATGTGTGTAGCCAGCGATGACCAACAGAATACAGTTGTAGTCGCTCACTGTAGGCCTTATTAAGAAAGTTCACTGTCACTCAGAGGGCGATGGAAAGATAGACAAATGAGAGATCCACAAGTGAAAGAAGATCACCGATATAGCCCGAAGGATTGCCAGGCTTAAATGGCAGCGGGCAGAGCACATAGCTCGAAGAGCAGATGGCCGATGAGGCAGTAAAGCTCCCGAGTGGCGACCACGTACCGGAAGAAATGAAATGAAAGATATTTATTGATTAACAAGGACACCACAATACAACAATCACATAATACAAAATAAACAATAATCATACAAATAAAAAACATATATAACAAATTACAAAATTAATATATCGATTCGGAATTGCGCTGTGGCACACCTTGTCAACAAAAGGACCTCACTCAGCATGCGCCACGGCAGCAGGGGTAGGCCTTCCACACTGCGGACCGACGACCTAATACTTGTTATAGTTTGCACTCAAATATGCAGTTGCATACACTACTTCATCTACACTCATATTTTCCTTGTTAAAATTTCGTACCTATAATTTTCTCAACTTTGCTGGAAGTAAGCTGCGAGTCAGTTCTGTTGTACCTACGCGTCGAGGATATCAAGCGGCGGGAAATTCACTTCACTACTTTTATATTTATATATTTACTATTTCCTTCAAACAAGAAAAAACATTCACAAACACAAATTACAACAATTAGGAAACATATTCTGTTTAGCGGGAAAATAATTACACAGAAATATATACACGAAAATTTGAATTTTGAATTTGTGAAAGACATATGTCTTGTGATGATGTGAAAAAAGTGTACCCTTAACCGACTGTTTTCGAATATGTGATTGGAACATTATATAATACTATGAGTATAGATAATAGTAGTTTATCTACACTCATAGCGTAATGTTCTAATTTCATATTCGAAATTTAAATTTTGAAATTGAATTTGTTAAAGACATCTAGGTATTCAGCCTACATTTCGCCGTGTCCCGGCGCCCGACAAAAAATAAAAAATTAGAAGTGTTGCATAATGATTAAAAAGTTATTTTACGATACAGCTGTAATGACAATAGTATGGGAAATGCTATATCGAAAAGTATTTTTTTTTATTTTATAGTCTGGCGTGAAAAAAGTGTATCCTTAAACGACTGTTTTCGAATATGTAATTGGAACATTACGCTATGAGTGTAGATAAAAATAATTATACTGCAGCGACTACTGCTTCATCATCTTGGAATCTTTTAACCTTGTAAATAGATAGAAATCACTAGGGCCAAAGTCGGGCGAATAGGGAAAATGCTAAAGTGTTTCGAAGCCAGCATATATAACTGCAGCCATAGCAACAGCGGACATGGCCTGATTTGTTTTTTCTCGATAAGCATTTAAAACCCCAGCGCGCGGATACTTTACGGATTTACGGATTTTCATACACAACAAGAGTTCGTGTAAATGCTATGTGCAGAACAATACCAGTCGAAATCGTTGTTTCTTCGGCTATAAAACATACAGTGGCGCAACCGTCTGCTAAAACAATATATTCGATATTTTTAACCAAGGGTTCTAAACTATCATTCATTTTTAGTTTGTTGATTAATTATTTGGGTAGAAAGAAATACAAGCACCACGCGGAATAAAAACTGTTCTATTGGCGACAACCCGCTACGACAGACTACAAACAAAAGTCTTAAATAAAAGACATTCAAATTCTTTTATTTTTAATAGAATTCAAAAAAGAAGGAGGTTGTCAATTCTGCTATTATGGTCTTGTTAAACAAGTACCTGGATGTAGGGGTCTTAAGCAAATAGTTGATAGTTACCGGAATTTTTTACGTTGAGCATGTGGTATATGATGCTGATAGTACGCTCCCGCTGCGAGTAAACGCACTCGCAGTGCTGCACCAAGTTGACGAGCACTGCTGCGCATGACGCCATCCTCATCACGGACGAGACTGCCGGCGCGTATCTCGCGTCGTATGTTGTATGCTGGGAAAGAAATAGCTTTTTAATTGTGTCGTGTACCAGATCTATGAAAAAATTATTAGAATCACCTCTCCTCTGTAACGCAACCGTGGTCAGTATCCAAACTGTCATAACAGTAGACCAGAAACATGCCAACGCAACTACACTACCTACTCTCACCTATATCTTCTAATAACATAGAGAAAAAATAATAAGTGCGGATAAAGAGAGAAAAGGTTTGTGTTTTTGTATGTTTTGAATAAACTAAAATCTACTGGAATGATTAAAAAAAATAATTTCTCGTAGAAAGCCACATTATTACCGAGTGACATAGGCAAATTTTTATCCCGGCAAAATAACAGGGTCCCGCGATAACGTTTAATGTTAACAGAGATCCGAATCGCGCATTGGTAAAAGCCGCCGGGAACGGCTAGTTTGCTATAAAATTTATCTACGTGAGATTTTCAACGCAAATAGCGTTAACTCTCTGTCTATAAGTACAGTCATTAAGTAATTAATTGACCCCCCGACCTTTTGATAATCCATAGGACAATATGGAGAAATGGGTCCGATAATTAGTCGTATGAGTGTACTTTGTAAAATTAACGTAACTTACTTGTGAACCTATCACGATCCTGAACGCGATGTTTGTGTATCTGATAATATCGATCAGCAAACTCAAACTGTTCAGTAAAATCTGAAATCATAGAAATACCTATAAGACACCTGTGCATGAAGGAAGTATTATCCCCCTACCAATGTAGGTTATGTTATTAAGTAGGATCCTTTGGATAATACCATGCCATACATACATTTCCCACGATGGTGATGATTCCTGATACTCATATCGTATGTTGCCCTTTCGCGTCACTTTACACATCCATTTTACCGTTCTGATTTCAGTCTTATGCATCGGCTTTCATCCATTGCTTTGGTTGTCCAACACTCAGAACAGTATAGCTAATGATCATTCTGTAGATTTTCCCATAAGTTTAATTGGTTGAACGCCAAGATAATATTTTTATGCATTCACCTGATCACATTTTGTACCTGAACGAGAACTTTTCATCCACAGCGCATTTATAATATCCAATCTGGTTGGGTTCCCCTGTTAACAGGGTCACAGAGGTACCTACCACATGGCAGGCGCTCTTCTGTAATTACGTGATCTGCCAAATTGAGGATTATGGTCAAGGCGGACCCCGCGCGCGGGCGCAACCAGGATATTGTCGCCAAGATGGTTATGATTGAACGGCGAATGTGGCGTTCGTTGTAACTCATACAAGCATAAACCCGAATTAGTCCTGACTTCTATAATATAAATAAATAAATAATCGTGAACAAACTCACACAACGCCATCTAGCCCCAAAGTAAGCAAAGCTTGTGTTATGGGTGCTAGATAACTGATAAACTATTTATATACTTTTAATAAGTACTCAAATTTCAATCTTGAATATCTCTAAGAGTATGCGTTTGCTTTGGTGGGGGATGGGTTTGGGGGGTCCCCCCCCCCCTCCCCCCCAAACTCCAAAACCCCTAAAATCGGGGACCATTATTGTACAGTTTACCCCATCCTCGTTCTACCAAAATGTGTCCATATCAATCTTTCCTTTCCTTTCGTCTCGCTAAATATATAGCCAGATTTATAATTTTGAAATAATTGTTGTTTATTGGTAGGTAAGTAGGTATAAGTTACAATAATTACTTACCCTTACTCTAAACATTTTATTTATGAAAGTACATTGCTCAGTCAGAAGCAGATAACATCTTCCGAGCCAAACCAACTCCTGAGATTTGTTACAAGAAATAGTGTTTATGGAGCGAGTATTCGTCTGCATCTTGGTAGCTCTTTTGCAGTCGTCCGAATAAAGCCAATTTTGGTTGCTGATGGTATCCTTCACACACATGTTTGAATGTTCCACGACTGGAAGGTCCGGCGTAGCCATGTAGCAGCAATGGACCAAGTCTCCTAATACGCGAAGTCGGGACTCAATGGCGATTACTTGCGCCGTGAAGTCAAGAGAGGTTAAAATTTTAACCAATAGGAACAAATATGCCACAGAAAACATCACTGGCGTTATAATATCAAAACTGAAATACCATGCGGCAAAATCTATTATCGAGCTGATAAACCATATAGCTGTAAAAAATGCAATTAATTTCACCATTCTTCTCCTGATGATGGACTCGTGGTAGGCGAATAGAATCTTGTCGATGTCTTTGTACAACGCATTGTACTCTTGGGCGATGTCACCGCCATACTTTTGGACAAAATACAAATCTACGATATATTGTCCATAGTCATAGATTGTTTGAACGACGTCAGTGATTTTTATAGAATTGGTTGCAATTGGAAATATGTAAAGTATTTTGTAAGAGAAAGTGTAAAAATTAAGAAGTCCCAGTACGATAGCTGTGATAACTTTTTTTGTGAGGGAACGGCATGCTATGCTTTTTCGTTTACCGTCACAGTCAGAATCCATAGAAAATACAGATAGAAGAAAGTTCAAGACTTTCATTGCGGCAATTTTTCTTTTTGCTACAAATAAAACTTGCTCAAATTCCGCTCGCAACTCAAACGTCCACTTTCATAGCGATATTTTAGACTAACTGTTATTAATCTACAGCAAGCGCTTCATACGAATTACTTAATTAAATATTGATGTCGACATGTGAATGAAATAGGCTTTTATTACAATGAAATAGGTTTTTTGCTCACGAGCTATCACCGATATTAGATATGTACGCTTTTTATAGACCAATGTTTGTAGGTACATATTATAGGTTGTAACACGTGGTAACAAACCCGATAATATGTGCGATGAAAGTGAAAGTTTATATTGTTGAACAATAATGTGTGATCGTTTAACAAGTAGAAACTTTTATAAATATTTAGTACGTAAGTATTTATTTATTTCGACTATATGTTAGATTAGTAGAGTAGTTTTTAAAAGCCCTATACCTATTGTTTCATGTTTTCATGTTTGCATATTTTAAACATTTTGCAATAATATTATGGTATAAGTGGCGACCACTGAAGTTATAGATATCAGCAGCGAATAGTTGAGATCGAAGAAGCCGGCCATGTTGAATGACACTGGGCGTGACTCCATCAACGCGCGAAGCTCAGCAATACCGCACCTCAGCTTCTCATCTGTGAAATTAACACTTTCTGAAATAGGTTGACTTCCGAGACAATAAAAAAGTAAATACCTACTAATTTTCTGTGGTCTGACCAGGAATATTATGAGTTTTGTCAAGAGTGTCAACAGGGAGCTACTGTTGCTTTTACTTGCGGTTGCTAGTGTAAGAACTGACTCCAAAAAATCCGCAATATGGCGACACTTTATACTTATAGGTATTCCTGATCAGGCTTTAGGTAGTAAAGTTAACAATCAACGGGTTTTGCCTTTTTCTGCGCTAAAAGTACTAAAACTAGACTGGTACCTATCACATTATCATATTAGATTCGTACCGTAAACAATTATTGATTTTCTAATCGCCCTCTTATCTAAAACACGCACGCCACAAAGAATATAAGCACATGCACTAACGATTGAAGTACTTAATATGGGTACATAACAAACAACAAAGAGTTTGATGTCTGGGAATAATGACATGCGGCTTAAGAATTAGGTTATATTTGACTATGACCATGTTTCGTGTAGATAATAGGTTGTCGCAGGTAATCGATCTGAGAGTAGTCGAGTGTCCCTGGGTGTACCATAATCTAGGTACATGACATAGTAGCTTTAGACATTGAGAGCTTTAGTAGTCCGAATAGATATAGGTAAAGACCAGCTCTAAAATTTGCTTGTCGCAGCTTTCCCGTATCAAGACCCCCTTGACTGGCTCTATCGATGCTATAAAAATAACCAGACAGTGGATGTTTATAGAATGTATGGTAGTATTAGAATGTACTGTATAAAGAATGCCTCCCCCGACAGTAAAGCACGTCAGCTATTTTATTCACTCTGGCACTACTATTCTCAATTTTCGAAATTGTGACAAATTAATGTCTTTGAAGTGACAAATCGACGGCAACAACGTATCAAAATCACTGAAAATGCTTTTTTAATATCTTTGTAAATGGAAAGCCGCCGCTGATACGATTTCATTTTTTTCTCGATCGCTTATTAAAGCACAAACAAAAACTGGTAGCGAGGTCAAAAAGGGTTACTCTATAATTTATCCTTCAGCTTTTTTGAAATATCCGGTTTTGTAACAGAAACCAAGTCAAACAAGTGAAGGTGAAAGTATAGGTAGTATTTTATGATGGTAGTTATCTATTTTGTGTAACTGCCAATCCGTTTGACAGACTCTAAAAAAGAACATAAATTAGTTAAACTTTAACTATTCCATTGAAGTTTATTTAAAATTTTAAGTCGAAGTAAACTGGAATGTAATATGTTGCGGACTAAGCACAGCTTTCTTACCCTTTATTGATTATAGCCTTTTAGCCATCTTTCGCTTCGATTCTTTCGTAGCGATGAAAACTATTTCGTCCTAGATGAGGACAACTTGTATCCATTGCGTTAGATTGCCTATCTGGAGCCCTATTTTTGAATATTTCGCCTCGATTCGAACTGTTTTCAATTTTTATTTTCGGCATTTAAAATTCTATATTTTGATGTATGATGCTGATATTTCCTATTTTTGTGCCGCATTTTGTCGGTGTTGCCAATGTTATTTAAAATATATTAAATTTTTCATTTTGAAAATAACGAAAATTAAAATAACGAAAATTAAAATTGAAAACCGTTCGAATCGAGGCGAGCGATTTAAAAATAGAACCCCTTTGTTAGAGTTTATTACTTCAAATAATGTCTGTACTCACGCAGGTTTTTGTTGACAAGCAAGTGATCGATGACGGCGATGATCTTGCGGCGCTGCAGAGCGGCGCGCTCACAGTGCACGACCAGGCTCAGCAGCACGCACGCGCAGGCCAGCCCGCGCCCCACGCAGAAAACCGTCGGTGCAATAGAGTAGTATGTCGTTTTCTGTTCAACATTTTATTGAATGCTTATATTTTAGCTCTCGTAAGCGTATTTTTAGTTGTACGTCTTAATATACGCTTATAAGCATAATTATGTAACCACCCCATATTTTTCCATATACTCTCATACATTTCCAGCGTTACAAATCAGTTTTTAATTTCATAAGTACTTAATAAGTATATGCTAAATACGCAATTTGTAAACTGCCTAATCAAGGTAACCCATTTAAACAAACCGATGTACGTAAAAAAACACCCGTATTTAAAATTTATTTTAACATTTTAGTTTTATTATTATTATTTGTAATAGTGTAGTATTATATAACTAATAATATCTTAATTAATTAATTAATTTAATTTAATATATATATATATATATATATATATATATATATATATATATATATAAAATGCTTGTGTGGGTACGTATGTGACCGGTTTTCTTTATTACCACCAATTCCAATCAACACCCCATTGGGGTGGCAGACACCCCTTGGGTCCTAGAAGGAAGCTCCCTTACTTTGGGCGCGGTGGGTAGAAGTGGGTGGTTGTGGGAGGCAAAAATGTAATATAAGATATATATCTGTCCTTTTCTAACTCATTAGAACTTCGGTAAAGTTCTGAAAATTTCTAGAATGATCTAGAAAGTACTGAAATTAATAATCTGTCCTTTTGTAACACATTTGAAATTCGGGAAAGTTCTGAAAATTTCTATCATGTATTTTTTACACCATTAAACATACGGTGTATATTTTAACCCGTGCAACGCCGGGTTTCGCAGCTAGTTAATTATATAATACTACACTTTTAGAAATATGTCATCTCATGCAATTTTAGATCAACGAAACCAATGTTGTCCAAAATTTAGTTTGATTGACGACTAAAAACTAAAACTAACAAATTAAGTTTTATGTAACGATTGAAAATTGAATTAGTTTCAATCGTGTGATGACTAATTTAGTCGACTAATTAGTTTTAATTTTTGGGCATGATTGATAGTTTTGATTATAATTCCAGTAAGTAAAACAAATAAAAGGTAGGTAGAAAAAGGTAGGTAAATTCCGGTAGGTATTATGAAAATATTATTATGAAAACACGCAAAATGGCCCACGCTGTGCGATCGAGTTCCGTTGCTCTTAGATTACATGAGATGAGATATATCAACCACTATAGTATTATATCATTAACATTTTTAGTATTATTAACTGTGGTGTGGTATAGACGATAAAAAAAAACTATTTTCGAGAACAATGTGAGTCCAGAAGTTTGTAAGCTCACCTGAGTTGGTTTTTAACGATTTTTGCGTCGGAGATACTCCTCCATAAATATAAGTACTTTATGCGTAAGTAAATGTAAAAACTCGGAGGTTGCGGAGGCATTCAATAATTTTTTACAGACATTCCAGTGACAACTACTTGTTAAAACAAAATTTACTTATTTATTTTTTAAAACCATAAAAATGAAAGCTGAGTATTTAAATATTCACCGCCGCCTATGGACATCAGCAACACCAGGGGAGTCACCAACGCGTTCATCATCATCATCATCATCATCTCGGCGTTAAATCCCGGTTGCGCCCCCGCGCTACACGCGGGTGCCCGGGGTCCGCCTTCCTGCTATGTCTAGTCCACTTTGCTCGGTCTTCGGCAACCAACGCGTTGCCCGCCACTAAAGAGACCTCTAATATACCTCTTGAACGATCCCATGTCATAGTCCAAAGGAAACACTGTAATTTATTTAATACAACTAATTTAGTTCCAAAATTTTTTGTTTGACTAACAAATCAATTGAAAAAATTAGTGACTGCGCCCAACACCGAACGGAACTCGATTGCACTTCGTGGGCCTACTCACTTTCTATATTTCAACACCCTAATTGCTTTTGATTCAGTTTTTACATAACCTACAATTTCAAATTGATACTCATAACGCCATCTTTTACTTACTGAAATTTAAATCAAAACTATCAATCATGACTAAAAATTAAAACTAATTAGTCGACTAAATTAGTTGTCACACGATTGAAACTAATTTAATTTTCAATCGTTACATAAATCTAAATTTGTTAGTTTTAGTTTTTAGTCGTCAATCAAACTAAATTTTGCCCAACACTGGTCGGTATTAATACTTAACTGGTAGCTAGTATTTAATACTCACTTGCGTACCAACTAAAATTCTCACGCTGAGTTTCGTGTTCCGAATCATCTCGATCACTAAACTCACAGTGCTTAGAAGTATCTAAAAAGATAATGATTGGTTATGGGTTACAGTTCAGACTAATGTGTTTCTGGTAACTCATTAGATTTTATCTTGATTGTCTTAAGTGATAGAAGGTTGTACCTAAGTATTTACCTTAAGAATAAGTATGGATATAGTCTACAGTGCTTTTGGTAGATATAGCAAACTTCTGACTTATGACACAAACATCAAAGATGTTTATCAATTGCAAGCGATAATATGAGAGACAAAATTATAAACACTCACCCGTATTCCGTACATTTTGCTGATGAAGTAACATTGTTCCAAGATTAACAAATAGCATCGATGAAGACGCGGAATTTCATCTATGTAATTGTCAAGATACAATTTGGATGTTCTGAGCTGGGGTTGTATCGACGGTGGGTAATGGCTATTGGAATAAAACCAATGTTGATCACAAACGGGATCAGAAACGAAATTTTTCGATGACAAGTCAAAAGACATGTTTTGACATCTATTGTAACACCCCATTACTATAGCACATATGCCCCGTAAATGGCCCTCGATATGAAGAACCTGAACAGTGAGATCTAGCGAAGATAAAATCTTTATTAAGAAGAATATATAGATGGTCGAGAAGGCCAGCGGCACGTCCCAGACGTAACTCAAATACCAACCGATGATATCGCCCACTGAGCTTACCAGCCAAATAAATGAAAACAACCATATTAGGTTCGTGAGTCTTTTATTTGCGATGCTTTTGTCAGTCAGGCGGAGAGATTTTTCGATATAATCCCTTTGATTAAAATATTGAGAAGCTATTTCTTGTCCATATCTATGAATAAAGTAAATATCAACTAAATACAGACAGTAATCATAAAGTGCATGAAGTGTGTCTGTTATTGCAATAGAGACATTGAGCGTACCGTATGTCGTACTCATTCTATAAAACCATCCACTGAAATTCACTAAACCCACAACGCTAAGTGTAATTATTGTTCTCAATAAATTGCGATCAGATTTATGTTTTACGTCACTGGCGTAAAAATCTATGCAAAACGCTTTCAATGCAGCCTGTAGTATCATAGTTGTAATTATAACGACCAATGCTTATCACTCGCCACCTCACGGACACTGTGCCTGGAAATAGAATGACAACGATATTAGTAGATACCTACCTAAACAATGTGGACATACAAAAGTGTCACATTCAATTAATTAGTATATTGAGTGCTTTTTGCGAAATTAAAACTTGACAAACAACACTCACCAAAAGTACCCTTAGCATAACTAAAGATACAGAATATGAATCTAAAGGACCACACATGCATAGTATAAAGAATCCCACACAGGAGACATTGTATAGTCTGTCGCCATCAAAAGATAAAATTAACATTTTTCATTTTTTTTGGACAATTTATACCCATAAATACTAGATACGTACCTACAGATGTTAGCACGAAAAAGTGCGAATCGGCTAGTTAAGCTTCGAAGAGCGTTTTAACTTAAACTAACTAACTCATCATCACCTTGACGTAAATGTCCCGGTCGTTCTCTCGCGCACGAGGGTCCGGAGTCCGCCTTGACTATGATCCAGGATTTTGGCAGATCAGGTAATTACAGTGAAGCGATTGCTATCTGACCTCTATAACCCTGCTACCAGGGGAACCTGACCAGATTGGATCATGGTTACACATTCAGTCGCCTGAATGTGCAGATTTCATGACGATGTTTTCCCTCACCGTAAGAGCACTGTGCCCATACCCCACGAACGGCTTTTCCAGACAGTTGGGTTGTCTGCCAAAGTACTGAAGCATGTATGCTCTTGTAGGCCTTAGGTTAAGTCGGACTTTAGGATAGGTAGTCTTTTAGTATGGGTTATCGTTCCGACAGTGTGGCCGAGGCTTTAATAGGTTAAGCAGGTTAGGTCGTTAGGTGCAGGCTTTATTTGGGATTAGGCCAGCTAGAATTTGGATAGGTTTAGGTAGGCTCCTGGGTCCGCTGGCTAGGGTTACGTTGTTATATAATATTTTAGTATATTTTTATTGTTTTTTAAAGTTAGATGTATTTTAAAACTATCTTAGGTAATAATTTTTCATATTGCAAAACAGTTTGAACATTTCTGATCTAAGTGTAAAAGGTTTCTAAATCTAAACATAGTATAAAATTAAGTCGATTGCCGCCGACTGTATCTACGCTTAGATCTTTTAAACTACGTAACAGATTTTATTGCGGTTTACAACAAAAGGTAGAGTGATTCAAGAGGAAGAATTATAAGAAAGAAAAAAGCGTAGCGTAAATTCTGGCGATATAGCCGCTGTCCTTTATTTAAAGAAAAATATCTATTCATATGCTTATATTTTGCTATGGTTTATTATGTTCAGAATATATTGTCATATTGCCCATGTAACTTTGTTTAATATGATGGTGTATCCTATATAAATAAGTTATCTGATTTGATCTTGTCTCAACATCATCGTCTTAGCGCTTATCCCGGCCTCTGCCAGGGTCCGCTTTCCACTTCGCCCGGTCTTCGGCATCTGATTTGATCTTGCCTGTGTTGTTTAAATATGCTTCTTTTGTCCTGAATAAATTATTTCATTTAGGTTTTCACCATTAGTTTTCTATAGCGCACCCTAATTAATATCATCTAAATACTCAAATTCGCACATTGGATCTGTACACTTTATCCACCCTTTTCTAACACACTCATCTGGTGTGAGTGCGCCTCGGTTAGATATTTTTCATACTAGGGATTCGAACGTCTGTAGGCTGCCTTGTTGAGCACACAAAGCACTGGCTAGTAGGAATTCAAATCTATTTAAAATCTACGCTTTTTAACACGCTTTTTACAAAGTTTATATTGAATTTTTTAAGACTTTCGTGGTTATTGACTATCGCATCTATTATCACGTTTAGTATTGAAAGAAATTGAAATGATGAGTTTTAACTTCTGTTACGGGTTTGGGTGTATAATAAGTATATGTATAATAAGTACCTATGTATTTAAAAAATTATATAAGTATTTTATTTGTTTTCTGGCACCCATCACACAAGCTTAACTTACTTTGGGGCTAGATGGCGCTGTGTGAGTTGTCGAAGCAGTTATCTATTTATTTGTTATCGTGTGACCGTACAACAACAAGTAAAAACAATAAACAACACGATCGAACAAGTAGAACAAGTATGGATGACATCAATAATGATACCTATGCGTGCCAATAAGCTCACCACCAAGGACGCAGAAGACCGAGAGAAGTGGGCCAGGCGTAGTACGAAGGCGGACTCTGGGGTCTCGCGTACCGCGCAGGGGCGCTACCAGCACATAACGCCAAGATGATAATGATGATGATGACGATTTAATATGTATTTATTTATTTCGTAGTAGAGTATTTTTTAAAAGCCTTATAATGTTTCATGTTTTTATGTTTGCCTATTTTAAACATTTTGCAATAATATTATGGTATAAGTGGCGACCACTGAAGTTGTAGATATCAGAAGCGAATAGTTGAGATCGAAGAAGCCGGCCATGTTGAATGACACTGGGCGTGACTCCATCAACGCGCGAAGCTCAGTAATACCGCACCTCAGCTCCTCATCTGTGAAATTAATAATTTAATATAGGTATTATAATGTCAACTTTACAGTACAGATTAATAACGATCACAATTTTTTTTCCGATTACTGACATGAATTATTATCATATATTTGGGTTTATTTTATATAACTAAAATTTGAGTGTAGCCAAAGTAGTCTAGGTATGCAACTGCATATAATTAGGTATTAAAACACTCGTGTTAAACTATTATCATGCTCGGCTACGCCTCGTATGATAAACAGACACTTATGTTTTAATATCCCCTTTTTATATGCCAGTTGCATGAACTACTATTTTGAAATTAAATAAATAAATTTAAATTAAAAAGTATTCAAAGTAAACTAGAAATTATTATTTTGCATGCTGAGCACAGCCAAGAGCCAAGTTAACCCGACACTACACCGAATATATCCCGGACATCAGCCTGTACGAGATTAGTATGGCTCCCAAACAGCTTATGAACAACAAGGCGCCGGGTGATGATGGAAATACGGCTGAGCTTCTGAGAGCTGGTGGCAAACCTGTGCTTAAGACCCTTCAGAAGCTGTTCAATTCCGTCACCCTCGAGGGAAAAACGCCGAAAGCATGGCAGAGAATCATAGTGATATTGTTCATCAAGAAAGGTGATAAGACTCCCTTGAAGAACTTTAGACCAATATCGCAGCTGACCCATGTGTATAAGCTGTTTTTGAGGGTCATTACGACTCCTCTCGCACGCGGGTTTTTTTTATAATACTTCCAAGGTGGCAAACAAGCTTACGGCCTGCCTGATGGTAAGCAGTCACCGCAGCCTATGGACGTTTGCAATACCAGGGGCATCACCCATGAGACAGACCTGGCATCAATATTAACGGCGAGTACCTCACTCACCTCAGATTTGTCATTATCGTAGTCATGGCAGAAACCCTGGAATACTTGGGCAAAATGCTCGATAACCTCTGTAGTGCCTGAACAAGTAGGTCTTAAAATGAATATGGACCAGACGAAAATTATGTCAAATGTCCATGCTGTGCCTACTCCAGTGACAGTTGGAGGCACTCCACTTGAAGTTGTTGACGACTAAACATACCTAGGACAAATAGTCCAGCTAGGTAGGTCCAATTTCGAGAAAGAGGTCAATCGGCGAATCCAACTCGGTTGGGCAGCGTTCGGGAAGCTACGCTATATATTTTCGTTCCAATTACCACAGTGTCTCAAGACGAAGGTCTTTGACCAAAGTATGTTGCCAGTGATGACTTACGGAAGTGAAACGTGGGCCGTCACTGTGGGCCTTGCAAGAAAGCTCACTGTTACCTAAAGGGCAATGGACCACGTACCGGAAGACGCAGCGTGGGTAGGCCTCCTACAAGGTGGACCGACGACCTGGTAAGGCTGGATGCGGAAAGCACAGGACCAGCCTTTGTGTAGATCTCTGGGGGAGGCCTATGCCCAGCAGTGGGCGTCTTCTGGCTGATATGATGATGATGATGATGAGCACAGATTTTATACTCTATATTGATTGTAGCCTTTTGGCCATCTTTCGCAACCATAGTTTCGTAACTGGTAGCGATAAAAAACTATTTTGTCCGAGATGGGGCAACTGTTACTGCTTTCCGTTGCATGCGTGTTCTGTGGTTGCATGCATTAGATCGTCTATCTGGGGCTCTATTTTTGAATCGGTCGTCTTGATTCGAACGGCTTTTAATTTTGATTCTCGGCATTAAAAATTTGATATTTTGATGCCTGATGCTGATTTGAATCGAGGCAAGCGATTCAAAAATAGAGCCAAAGGGGGAGGGGGGGCTTCGTACGCTACCTGTTTCATATTCGTGGTAAGTTGCTACAGATAGAAAAGACAGGTTAGAATAGAATTAGGTATGGCAGGCGTAAATGCGAGTACTTCAAAAATAGAGTTTCAGATCGTTGTAGTATGCACACCGTATGTGTGTTTATTAGGGACTTTAAATAATGTATATACTCACGCAAATTTTTGTTGACAAGCAAGTGATCGATGACGGCGATGATCTTGCGGCGCTGCAAAGCGGCGCGCTCGCAGTGCACGACCAGGCTCAGAAGCACGCACGCGCAGGCCAGCCCGCGCCCCACGCAGAACACCGCCGGCGCAATAGAGTAGTATGCCGTTTTCTGTTTAGCATTTTATTCAATACTTATTTTGTACCGTTGGTGGTTTATATTTACTTGTATTGAACTTGTATTTTGTAATTATTGTTTCAGAAATTGTTAAAATGTCCAAAGTATTTATTCAATTAAACACATAAACAAAACAAAACAGAAAAACAAATCTTAACTAAATAACCACTAAATGAAACTAACTAAATTATACAAAACTACCCTAAAGATAACAAATTAGCCCCAGGTCGCCAGTCCTAGGAAAAGTGCCAAGAAAGCTGGCCGCATTGCCTCGCTGTACGGCAAGGCTAATACGTTAATTCAAATAAAGGCCAGCCGTATTTAGTAATATCGGTCAGACGCAGCTAACTCCCGAATAAGAGAGTTTGCGCCTGGTCCCCACGGCCTAAAAGTTTCCACACCAAACGGCGCAAATAAGTAATCAACACCGAGACTAGAATATTTGATCTGCTTGCCATTTTCATCTGAGGCAGCACCTGCCCCAGCTAGACAGTGGCTGGAAGATGAGACGGCACGAGTGTCAAAGCACGTGGCATCCCAGACCAAGGGCCCTCCCAACTTCTAGCGCGTGAGCGTCATTCCATCGGGCCTTCTACCATCATCACGAAACAGACCGTTCGGCTCCAGCACCGCTGGAGCACCAGCGGAGGTAAAGGCCCGGTGGATAACATCATTCAGAACCGCGTGTCGTGGAAATCGTCCGGCGCTCATGCTGCACGATAGCGTAAATTGGTCATTTGATAAGTACTTAATCTAATAATTAAGTGCCGTCACATCGCGTGTCACAATGTCGGTATAAATACATTACTGGTAGGTACTATTTAATACTCACCTGCGTACCAACTGAAATTCTTACGCTGACGTTCATGTTCCGAATCATCTCAATCAATAAACTGACAGTGCTTAGAAGTATCTAAAAAGATGATTATCTGTTATGTGTTACATTTTGGACTAATGCGTTTCTGGTACTAAGTCTGGTACGACCACATTAGATCTTAACATTATTTTCTTATAAATGATAGAAGGTAGTAAGTATTTACCTTAAGAATAAGTATGGATATGGTATATAGTGCTTTTGGTAGATATAGCAAACTTCTGGCTTATTACACAAACATCAAAGATGATTATCGATTGCAAGCGATAATATGAGAGACAAAATTATAAGGACTCACCCGTATTCCGTACATTTTGCTGATGAAGTAACATTGTTCCAAGATTAACAAATAGCATCGATGAAGACGCGGAATTTCAACTTTGTAATTGTCAGGATACAGTTTGGATGTTCTGAGCTGGGGTTGTATCGACGGTGGGTAATGGCTATTGGAATAAAACCAATGTTGATCACAAACGGGATCAGAGACGAAATTTTTCGATGACAAGTCAAAAGACATGTTTTGACATCTATTGTAACACCCCATTACTATAGCACATATGCCCCGTAAATGGCCCTCGATATGAAGAACCTGGACAGTGAGATCTAGCGAAGATAAAATCTTTATTAAGAATAATATATAGATGGTCGAGAAGGCCAGCGGCACGTCCCAGGTGTAAGTCAAATACCAACCAATGAAATCAGCCACCGAGCTTACCAGCCAAATAAATGAAAACAACCATACTAGGTTCGTGAGTCTCTTATTTGCGATGCTTTTGTCAGACAGGCGGAGAGTTTTATCGATGTACTCCCTTTGATCAAAATATTTAGAAGCTATTTCCTGTCCATATCTATGAACGAAGTAAACATCAACTAAATACAGACAGTAATCATAAAGTGCTTGAAGTGTGTCTGGTATTGAAATAGAGATATTGAGCGCACCGTACATCGTGCTCATTCTATAATACCACCCACTGAAATTCACTAAGCCCACAACGCTGAGAATAATTATTTTTTTCAATAAATTGGGATCAGATTTATGTTTTACGTCACTGGCGTGAAAATCTATGCAAAACACTTTCAATGCAGCCTGTAGTATCATAGTTGTAATTATAACGACCAATGCTTATCACTCGCCAACTCACGGACACTGTGCCAGGAAATAGAATGACAACGCTATTAGTTGATACTAACACATTCAATTAATTATATTGAGTGCTTTTCGTGAAATTAAAACTTGACAAATAACAAAACCAAAAGTACTCACCTACTCTTAACACAACTACAGGCACAGAATATTTATCTAAATTACGACACATTGGTAAGAATAGTTACAGATACTATCGAGAAATACAAAGGTCAGAAAATATTTAAAATAATTCTATCGTCATGCACACAGCCAATTACAAAACTCTGAAATAATAAAAATAAGACCTTGGTTACACAGCAAAACCAGCTGCTAAAAGTGGTGGAGGAATATTAGGGCGAGCTTTACAAATCCAGAAATCCCAAGTCTAGTAATGTTGTGAATCGTAAGATAACGAATGTCGGTTCAAAAGATGTGTCAGAAAAAACATACGCCGAGATTAAGGCAGCCTTAACCCCTAAAACTTTAGAATATCTAACAGAAAGCACCGGGAGAAGACAACATCAGTGTAGAAATGATCAAGGAAGGGGATTCGGTCATATGATTTCTCAAGAATATCTTCAACAAAAGCTTTAAAGTTTTTTTTTTTTTTATGTTATCCGGCAGACAAACAGGCATGCGGGCCACCTGATGGAAAGTGGTCACCGCCGCCTATGGACATCAGCAACACCAGGGGAGTCACCAATGCGTTGCCCGCCTCTGAAGAGATCTCTAATATACCTCTTGAACGATCCCATGTCATAGTCCAAAGGAAACACTGTGGCTGGGAGCTCATTCCACATCCGAATCGTACGAGCGAGAAACGTTCTTTCAAACCTTCGCGTGGTGACCAACAGAGGGTCTACGTAGTGGGGATGAGTACCCAGCCCACGGCGGGTGGTGCGATGGCGGAATTGTGCTGTTGGCATCAGATCGAAAAGTTCCTCGGAACACTCCCCATTGTACAGCCGGTAGAACACACACAGGGAGCCAAATTCCCTTCGGTTAGCCAGTGGTTCTAATTTGCTTGTTTGTATGGGATCGTCGACAATTCGAACGGCACGTCTCTGTATGGAGTCCAGAGGATTAAGCAGGTCGGCAGTTTCGCCGGCCCAAAGATGGGAACAATACTCCATATGAGGCCGCACTTGCGCCTTGTACAGCAGCAGGCGCTGCCCTGGGGTGAAGTATCGCTTGGACCGGTTAAGCACTCCAAGCTTTTTCGAAGCCAGTTTGGCTTTACCTTCTAGGTGACTCCGGAATCGCACGCTATCCGATATGTCGACACCAAGGATCCCGATACTATTTGAGATGGAAAGGGGTGTTCTTTGGAACTGCGGCACCATGACAAAAGGATCTTTTTTGGCAGAAAATGTGCAGACCTGTGTCTTTGAGGGGTTGAATTCCACCAGGTTCAGTCTGCCCCAGTGAGCAACTTGCTCCAAGGAGTGTTCAATCTCTGACACAAGTCTTATTCGGCTTTCCGACACCACGTAACGAGGGGTATTCGCACGTCCAGTATAACGAGCATCTCCAGTACTGTCATCTGCATAGCAGTGAATACTGGGAATATTCAGCATATCATTGATATACAGAAGAAACAGCGTAGGAGATAGCACTGAACCTTGGAGTACTCCAGCATTAATGGTCTTGGTATTGGAGCAGCATCCGTCGACAACGACTTGGATGCTCCGTCCAGACAGAAAGCTGGATACCCAATTAGATATAAACATTGAAACAAGTAGCAATTCATAAATAATAAAAATGTCATCAAAGTGCAGTACGTGCGGGAAGTACATGTCCCCGCAGGACGGAGTAACTTGTGCGTGTCGTAGGTGCTACCACCGTGTATGCGTCGGCATCCCGCAGGAAGTGCAGGTGGGCCCTATATGGAAGTGCCCGGGCTGCAGCGTTCAGAGACCCACTGATGAAAGGGAGAGCACCCCTGAGAGTTGTTTTAGCCCTGCGCCGGGTCAGGATCACTCCATGGCGGACCTCACGCATGTCGAGTCTGCTTCGCCGTCCCGAGACTCTGCGCTCGCCCTTGAGCTGCGGCAGTTTAGAGAGGAGCTACGAACGGAGATGCGCCATACGAGAGAGTCCATTACTGGTTTCCGAGAAGAGTTGGGACTCCTGAAGGCAGCGCTGGCTTCTTATGATAAGCGACTAGATAGTATGGAGGCCAGACTGGATGCTCTAGAGCAGAACTCGGCGAACAAAGTCGACACGGAGGCTTCAAAATGTATCCAGACACTGGAGGCCACAGTCGCTCAGCTGAAGCTGGACCTATTAGACCGGGAACAAGAATCACTCGCTAACGACGTGGACATCAGCGGTATCCCGGAGACTGGTGGGGAGAACGTAGTGCATATTGTGTTGGGATGTGCGGTGAAGCTTGGGCTTCGGCTGAGCGAGCAGGACCTGGCAAGCTGCCAGCGTGTGGGAGCCATCAGAGCCGACACAGTTTTACGTCAATGAGCGCCTTACGAGGGAGAATAGACGACTACACTATGCGACTCGGGAGTCGGCTGAAATGGCGGTATGTTTGGACCAGAGATGGCAAAATCTACGCCCGTAAGGCTCCCGGTGACCCGCATTCGCGTCGAGTCCGACCTCACACGGGTTTTTGGGCCGGAATGCTTTCACCCGCCAAACAACATCGATCCCAAGCACTAACGCTATTATCTCGACAGCATCTAGTTTTTATGCAATTTGTACCTATTCTTGTGTTCTTCGTTTAATGTTTATTACTGTCTATATTGTTTGTATTCGAATGGTCTCTATTGCACAGTGCCGATATATATACAACAATCAAATCTATAATAATAAACCTACACCTACACATTTCCTACAATATTCATCTAATACAAACAACATCAACACGACCACATTCCAACATAACCTTTCTCACTACCTACATACCATTTTATTATCACGCACAAATATATTAGGATATCAACAACTATTAACACAATATACAATTTTTATAAACACTCACTACCGACATACTCACATAATTTATATACACAAAATGAATAATTACACTACACATGAAACTCCGCATTTTTTTAACCTATCGCTCCCGACAATCGAATTAGATTATTATATTCCATAACAAACGGCGATTGAAGTTCGGACTACTGAACGCGGGCTCTCTAGGCACGCGCCACGATGAGTTCCTAGTGGCTATGGACCGCCATAGGGTCATGCACGCCATAGCAACATGGTCCATATCTAACTCTTTGTTTATAAATGGAAGTAAGTCGAAGCTTATGATTCTAGGCAGCGCAAAACAAATAGAAAAGGTCTCTGCGGGTGGAGTTCAAGTACAAATACAGAACGAACCCATTCTTCGTGTCTCTGAGGCACGGAACCTTGGGTTAATTTTTGACGAGGAACTCCGTTTTGAAAAACATGTATCGGTGGTGCTAAGTCAGTGTTATTTATCAGTCAAGATTGAAATTTGAGGTTAGGAATCAACAAAAAGCTCCAATTTATGCACTTTACTAGCAAATTTAGGAGTTGGGGGAGGGGGCACTTAAAAGTTGGAAAGAATTTTAATAAATTTATAAGCGAATAACGCATATTAATTGATTCTGGCAATTCGCGGTGGTTCATAACAACTAACACGCTCGTCGCTTCGCTCCTCGCAACCTAACCCCTCTGTGACCTAATGACGTTTTTGATAGATTTTATACCAAGAACAAATTTTATACCAGAAGATTATTATGTTTACGTTAGAAAAAGTGAAATTGAGAATGGCAAATCAAATCACTGACACAATCAAAATGGCGTCCCGTCTTTGTTGCGTTTCGTTTCTCGCAATAGCATAAATTTACTTTTACTTTTTCTTTAATTTCTCTCTGAGATGACGATTAATTTAGCATTAAACATTATAATTAAATGTAAATACGTATATTTTATAAAAACGATACAGTCATTGTTATTTTATAAACCATTTGTGTTTTACCCAACAATAATTTAGTTTTTTTTGTGGCTGTATGATATAAAACCTTTGTCACATAGACTACAAACAACTAAAACATGAATGAAATCTGTTAAAATATTGCCAAATATTACGAAAAACTGTAACTTTAATTATTTTTTTCTCAAAAACTACAAGTTTGCTTTGGTAGTGACTTTGCATAATTACTTATTAAGCATAATAAATAAATAAAAGCACCTTTTCACCAAAAAATTGCCAACTTCCAATTCGTGGACCATTATTGTACAGTACACCCCGAGGATGTATAAAGAGTTATGAAAAAAAATAAAAAAATGTAAAAGTGTTGAAGACGGAGATGCCAGTTTGAAGGACAATAAAAGGGCTGCAAATCCTTACCTATATGGAGTGTAAATGGAAATCTTTATCACGATGAAGGCCACAGTGGATGACAAACTGTAGGTACCATTAGAGAAGAGAACTACCAAGGACAGAAAGACGTCCACAGATTGGCAAGAGAGAAAAAAAGTGCATGAAATATAATTCATATCAGAATGAAGAAATTAAAGAACGTTAGAAAGAGTAGTTTGACTTCATGACCGGAGTGGTGTGCTTGAAAGCGTAGGTACAACAACACCCAACAACTGAAAGCCTAAAAACATCATTACTGTAAAAAAGTGATAGCGAGACATATGAGGGAAGAAAGTAAGGTATGTGAGGAGGTAGGTAGAGGTTGACGACCTGAGTGGTTCAGTGGTCTAGGTGTTCTATGTATAATAAGTATTTATTTAAAAGTATATAAATAGTTTATCAGTTATCTAGCACCCATAACACAAGCTTTGCTTACTTTGGGGCTAGATGGCGTTATGTGAGTTTGTCCACGATTATTTATTTATTTATTTTATAAAAGTCAGGACTAATTCGGGTTTATGCTTGTATGAGTTACAACGAACGCCACATTCGCCGTTCAATCATAACCATCTTGGCGACAATATCCTGGTTGCGCCAGCGCGCGGGGTCCACCTTGACCATAATCCTCAATTTGGCAGATCACGTCATTACAGTAGAGCGCCTGCCATGTGGTAGGTACCTCTGTGACCCTGTTAACAGGGGAACCCAACCAGATTGGATATTATAAATGCGCTGTGGATGAAAAGGTCTCGTTCAGGTACAAAATGTGATCAGGTGAATGCATAAAAATATTTTCTTGGCGTTCAACCAATTAAACTTATGGGAAAATCTACAGAATGATCATTAGCTATACTGTTCTGAGTGTTGGACAACCAAATCAATGGATGAAAGCCGATGCATAAGACTGAAATCAGAACGGTAAAATGGATGTGTAAAGTGACGCGAAAGGGCAAGATACGATATGAGTATCAGGAATCATCACCATCGTGGGAAATGTATGTATGGCATGGTATTATCCAAAGGATCCTACTTAATAAAATAACCTACATTGGTAGGGGGATAATACTTCCTTCATGCACAGGTGTCTTATAGGTATTTCTATGATTTCAGATTTTACTGAACAGTTTGAGTTTGCTGATCGATATTATCAGATACACAAACATCGCGTTCAGGATCGTGATAGGTTCACAAGTAAGTTACGTTAATTTTACAAAGTACACTCATACGACTAATTATCGGACCCATTACTCCATATTGTCCTATGGATTATCAAAAGGTCGGGGGGTCAATTAATTAGTTAATGACTGTACTTATAGACAGAGAGTTAACGCTATTTGCGTTGAAAATCTCACGTAGATAAATTTTATAGCAAACTAGCCGTTCCCGGCGGCTTTTACCAATGCGCGATTCGGATCTCTGTTAACATTAAACGTTATCGCGAGACCCTGTTATTTTGCCGGGATAAAAATTTGCCTATGTCACTCGGTAATAATGTGGCTTTCTATGAGAAATAATTTTTTTAAATCATTCCAGTAGATTTTAGTTTATTCAAAACATACAAAAACACAAACCTTTTCTCTCTTTATCCGCACTTAGTATTTTTTCTCTATGTTATTAGGAGATATAGGTGAGAGTAGGTAGTGTAGTTGCGTTGGCATGTTTCTGGTCTACTGTTATGACAGTTTGGATACTGACCACGGTTGCGTTACAGAGGAGAGGTGATTCTAATAATTTTTTCATAGAACTGGTACACGACACAATTAAAAAGCTATTTCTTTCCCAGCATACAACATACGACGCGAGATACGCGCCGGCACTCTCGTCCGTGATGAGGATGGCGTCATCGTCAACTTGGTGCAGCACTGCGAGTGCGTTTACTCGCAGCGGGAGCGTACTATCAGCATCATATACCACATGCTCAACGTAAAAAATTCCGGTAACTATCAACTATTTGCTTAAGACCCCTACATCCAGGTATTTGTTTAACAAGACCATAATAGTAGAATTGACAACCTCCTTCTTTTTTGAATTCTATTAAAAGTAAAAGAATTTGAATGTCTTTTATTTAAGACTTTTGTTTGTAGTCTGTCGTAGCGGGTTGTCGCCAATAGAACAGTTTTTATTCCGCGTGGTGCTTGTATTTCTTTCTACCCAAATAATTAATCAACAAACTAAAAATGAATGATAGTTTAGAACCCTTGGTTAAAAATATCGAATATATTGTTTTAGCAGACGGTTGCGCCACTGTATGTTTTATAGCCGAAGAAACAACGATTTCGACTGGTATTGTTCTGCACATAGCATTTACACGAACTCTTGCTGTGTATGAAAATCCGTAAATCCGTAAAGTATCCGCGCGCTGGGGTTTTAAATGCTTATCGAGAAAAACAAATCAGGCCATGTCCGCTGTTGCTATGGCTGCAGTTATATATGCTGGCTTCGAAACACTTTAGCATTTTCCTATTCGCCCGACTTTGGCCCTAGTGATTTCTATCTATTAACAAGGTTAAAAGATTCCAAGATGATGAAGCAGTAGTCGCTGCAGTATAATTATTTTTATCTACACTCATAGCGTAATGTTCCAATTACATATTCGAAAACAGTCGTTTAAGGATACACTTTTTTCACGCGAGACTATAAAATAAAATAAATTACTTTTCGATATAGCATTTCCCATACTATTGTCATTACAGCTGTATCGTAAAATAACTTTTTAATCATTATGCAACACTTTTATTTTTTTATTTTTTGTCGGGCGCCGGCACACGGCGAAATGTAGGCTGAATACCTAGATGCCTTTAAAAAATTCAATTTCAAAATTTAAATTTTCGTGTTTATATTTCCGTGTAATTATTTTCCCGCTAAACAGAATATGTTTCCTAATTGTTGTAATTTGTGTTTGTGAATGTTTTTTCTTGTTGAAGGAAATAGTAAATATATAAATGTAAAAGTAGTGAAGTGAATTTCCCGCCGCTTGATATCCTCGACGCGTAGGTACAACAGAACTGACTCGCAGCTTACTTCCAGCAAAGTTGAGAAAATTATAGGTACGAAATTTTAACAAGGAAAATATGAGTGTAGATGAAGTAGTGTATGCAACTGCATATTTGAGTGCAAACTATAACAAGTATTAGGTCGTCGGTCCGCAGTGTGGAAGGCCTACCCCTGCTGCCGTGGCGCATGCTGAGTGAGGTCCTTTTGTTGACAAGGTGTGCCACAGCGCAATTCCGAATCGATATATTAATTTTGTAATTTGTTATATATGTTTTTTATTTGTATGATTATTGTTTATTTTGTATTATGTGATTGTTGTATTGTGGTGTCCTTGTTAATCAATAAATATCTTTCATTTCATTTCTTCCGGTATGTGGTCGCCACTCGGGAGCTTTACTGCCTCATCGGCCATCTGCTCTTCGAGCTATGTGCTCTGCCCGCTGCCATTTAAGCCTGGCAATCCTTCGGGCTATATCGGTGATCTTCGTTCACTTGTGGATCTCTCATTTGTCTATCTTTCCATCGCCCTCTGAGTGACAGTGAACTTTCGTAGTAAGGCCTACAGTGAGCGACTACAACTGTATTCTGTTGGTCATCGCTGGCTACACACATTGGTGAAAGACCTTCGTCTTGAGACACTACGGTAATTGGGACGAAAATATATGGCGTAGCATCGCGAATGCTGCTCAAGTGAGTTCGAAACGTTGATTGACGTCTTTCTTAAAATTGGACCTACATAGCTGGACTATTTGTACTAGGTATTCAACAACTTCAAGTGGAGCACCTACAACTGTTACAGGATTGGACACAACATCATTCGCATGACATGATTTCACCATTTGACATGATTTTCCTCTTGTCCATGTTTATTTTGAGACATACTGGTTGTGAGGCTCTACAGCGGTCGTCGAGCATTTTGCCTAAGTCTTCCAGGGTTTCAGCCATGACTACGATATCGTCAGCAAATCTCCGAGGCGAGTGAGGTACTCGCCGTTAATATTGAAGCTAAGATCGTCCCAGTCCAGAAGCCTGAAGACCTCCTTCAAAGCAGCGGTGAACAACTTCGGTGATACGACATCACCTCCTCTAACTCCTCGCTGCAGCTAAATTTTGGTTCTGGAGATGTACTGACATCGTTTTAGTACAAACATTTTAATACTTCGATATATCGATAGTCGATTTGGCACCGCTGAGACACACCCCAACACACACAGCACAAGTTTAGATCGAATCGAAGCCTTTTTCATAGTTCACAAACGCCCAGCATTATTACCGGTGATACTCTTCGGTCTTCTGTATAACCTGCCTGCCTGCCTTCTGTAGAACTCGGCTTGTTTGGGAGGCTAGAAGTCATTAAACCTGCGTGCGAGACATTCGTAATGACTCTCGAGAACAGCTTATACACACATGGCTCAGCAGTGATATTGGTCTAATGTTCCTCAAGAGAGTTTTATTTTTCAGAAAAAGGAGTTCATAGCGACTATATCGAAAAATAAAATTCTATTTTATAAAAGTTACCGGCAACATAGTCATTCTCATTTTTTATTGAACGCCCCTAATATCTATGCAATCCTCCTGTTACTGCCTTATCTGAAGACCTATAGGTAGATCGTTTACATCACTTTCACCCTGCTAGAGAGTGCATTATATGTATTATGAGCATTAAATAGCAATAATATATTAAGAGATAGATAAAATTTATATTTCTACTTTGCCAAAGGAATTTACAAGGGATTAATAATCCTTGGCTCGTTCATCATTAATTGTTCCTTGCCAAAGACCAAGAGGACGAATAATTATTTGACAACTCCTTTGGCACGGTATTTAATGTTCTCTGTGTCAGGGGACTTCGTATCGTGAACGATCATTATCTCCTCTGTTTTTGTCAATCTTTATATGCGTCCGCGTAACCGAGTGGCCCGACAAGGCGCTGCGGCGCGTGGCCTGGCTGTTCGGTCGTGTGGACGCATATTAGAAAACCCTAATAAGAAAAAAATTTCTGTGACAGATGCAGAACTGCAAAGCGCGGCTACGGACTTGCGTACGCTCATCGAATCACGCCCAATATGTTTCAACATGGCCGGCTTCAGTAAACTTAATTACTCGTTATTGGTTTCTACAGTTTCTGTAGTGGTCACGTATACCATAATATTATTACAAAGTATGAATTAACAAAATTAATCTTAATGAAGTTCAGAGGCTTGTAGCCTCATAACCATGATAGATTGCAAAATCTACTTCCTCAAAAATGCTCCATCTGAGCTTCGGCAATGCAAAACCAAAACGGCCTAGCCTTTGACAAATATCAGACATATGATCTTTCCAGTTAAAATTTTTGTCTACTATTAATCCTAGGAATTTAATTTGTGTCCACTTGTTCTAAGTATGTGTATGTCATTGTAAATAACTTTAATTGTCAAAGATTTAGAGTCGTATGATTGAAATTATATTTATTTTGTTTATCTTAAATTAATATTAAAGATTCGTTATTAAATTAAATTAGTATTGACCTGTTTGTAATGTCAGTCCTCTGGAATATGCCAATATGTTCACACTTTCCCAAAATCGTTGTGTCAAATCTAGGGGGTATAACATATTCTTTTTTTTTTATTTAAGTAAGAAAGATTATTGATTTAGGCCCAAGAACACTGCCTTGAGTCACTCCACAAAAACGATTATCATCATCATCATCATCATTACAGCTCATATTTATTGGAGTATTTCGCATGCCTATTGGAAAAGGGATAGCATTACATTTGGAAAATGATGGAAATTTCGTGTAATCTACAATATATAAATAAATAAAATCTTTATTGAGCAAGTACTTAATTTATTGATTAATGAGTACACAATTGATCAAGCTGTAGGTAAAATAGAAAACAACTGTGCTATACCACCAGCTATCAAAAATAACGTTCATTTTGCCAAACAGTACTTTTAAGAGAACATTAAACTTACAAATTATTTTATGCTAATATATGTGTTTGTAGTTGTCATTCATACAGTTTTCTAAAATAGTATTATTATATATCAGCGGTGGTTCTTAGGTAGGTGTTATTGGGTTAACACTCCAAGGGGCGCTGCATCCAACATATTTCCCTGTTACCCAAAGGGCAATGGAAAGGGTATGCTCGGAGTCTAGTTGCGCGATCGAATCAGAAATAAGGAGATCCGCAAGCAAACCAAGGTCACCGACATAGCTCGTAGGATTGCCAGTCTGAAGTGGCAGTGGGCACATATTATTATAACTCTTTATTGCACAAAACACATTAGAAACATAGTCACAATACAAAGTACAAAGCTTATCCCTAAAAGAGATCTCTTCCAGCCAACCTCACAATTCGTGAAGAGACCATAATGTCGGGGTGTAATACATGCAATTGAAATTTTAATTGAAGTAATATGTGTAATATCTTTATATCTACAAACATTTAAATACATATATTACAAGATAAATACTTAATACTTATAAATATAATATACATACATATACTATACTATCAGGTAAGTAAAGAGAGATAGTGCTCTTTTAATCGGTTTTTAAATAATGACGCAGATGGAGCGTCACGTATAGAAGACCGCGTGAACAGAAAATGACTTGAAAAAGAAATGCGTTTTTGATAATGGCACCTGAAAGGTTTTAGTGATACAAGGACGCTGGGAACGGGAAGGGGGACGGATCAACTGAAATCTGCAACGAACATAGCTGGGCGCAAAAGGATTCCTTAGGGTCTTGTATAAGAAGGTCAATATGTTTATATTACGACGCTGACGTATAGGAAGCCACCGCGCTGACGATATTCGGATACGTGGTCGTACTTTCGTAACCCGAATATAAATCGTATCGCAAGATTTTGTAAACGTTCGAGCTTATTTAGAAGGTCTTCAGTTACATCCAGATAACATAATTATGTGGGCATAGTCCAAGATCGGAAGCAACAGTGTCTGTGCAAGCATAATTTTAGTTTTGAAAGGTAAGAAAAACTGAAGCCTTTTAAGCGAATAGAAGGAGAAGAACATCCGCCTGCGTACATCATTTATATGGGGAGCCCACGATGAGTTACCGTCCATGATAAGACCCAAATTTTTAGATTTAAGGGAATATTCAATAACTGTACTGTCGTAAAGTACGGGTGCTAGATTAGTCAGAGGGCTTACCATGAACTCTTATAGCAGGACCTAAACAGAATTGCTTTCGGTTTGAACGAGACAAGCTTATGTGACACGTATAGCGCTGTCTCGTTCTAAGCAGGGCAGTTCTGTTTAGGTCCTGCTATAAGAGTTCATGGTAAGGCCCCAGGAAAAGTGTTCGAAGTCAGAGAAAAGTTAAGAATATGTGTTATTACACTTACAACACCGTCCAAAAATAAGATTAACATATCACGGCGTATGCCATCCCAGCCCGTCGCCTTTGTGGAAATGGATCGGATACTGAGCGCCACCTGAGTCTCGGTAATCTCTTGAAAATTGAAAGTGGTGCAAGAAGGCAGCGGGCAATAAATAAGTTGTTCAAGAGTAGCAGATTTAGTGGCAGGATCTTGGACTACAGGCGGTTTAGAAAAGAATCTGTTAAGTCCATTAATGTCTATGGCGGCACCGATAGATGTAGGCTGTTTTCTAAGAGATATTAAAAAACATGTCTGACTGGGTGAAGTATTTGTCAAAGTGTCATGAATATATTTCCGTGTGGACATTCTGCACAGTTTATTACACTTATTAGGCAAAGCCTTATAAGCAAGCCAATTGGCTTCAGAAGGATTACCTTTACACTTAGCCTTTGCACGATCTCTTTTACGCATTACTCCTCTAATACTAGGAGTCAGCCATGGCGCTGGTTCATGTTTTATCCGAATTGGTTTCAGCGGAGCAATCCTAAGCTAATAATCGCGGCATTGAAAATATTTATCTTATCTAATATACAGTGCGGCGAATAGATAAAACTCCAGCAAGTGCAGGTTGGTACAATCACAACATTTAATTACATAAAACACAATATAAATGAAAAAGACTATTTAAATTTCAAAATATAAATTGGAGCACTTAAACTATGTGTTTATCCTTTGAGGTCTTGAAGACAGATCTCGAAGAACAGATGGTCGATGGGGCAGTAAAGTTCTCGAGTGGCGACCAAGTACCGGAAGACGCAGCGTGGGTAGGCCTCAAGGTGAGACAAGACAAGGTGGACCGACGACCTGGTATGGATCGCAGGCGCCAGCTGGATGCGGAAAGCACAAGACCGGCCTTTGTGGAGATCTCTGGGGGAGGCCTATGCCCAGCAGTGGGTGTCTTCTGTCTGATATAATGATGATGATGATGAGTGAAAAGGAGCGACTGTAAATATATTCGTGTAAAAAATAAATTGAATGACGAAAAATGCGTGCAGAAAAAGGGCGACTAGATAAAAAACGATCGGAATAAAAATCGATTAGAGAAGGTAACGCCTGTCAACCCATGCGAATGGTGACATACATAAACAAAAACAAACGCGATTGAAGAAAAATGCGACTGAAAATTATGCTCCGCGTAGCATTTGGGGAACTGATCTAGGCACTATGATCTATGTTATCTGGATGTAACTGAAGACCTTCTAAATAAGCTCGAACGTTTACAAAATCTTGCGATACGATTTATATTCGGGTTACGAAAGTACGACCACGTATCCGAATATCGTCAGCGCGGTGGCTTCCTATACGTCAGCGTCGTAATATAAACATATTGACCTTCTTATACAAGACCCTAAGGAATCCTTTTGCGCCCAGCTATGTTCGTTGCAGATTTCAGTTGATCCGTCCCCCTTCCCGTTCCCAGCGTCCTTGTATCACTAAAACCTTTCAGGTGCCATTATCAAAAACGCATTTCTTTTTCAAGTCATTTTCTGTTCACGCGGTCTTCTATACGTGACGCTCCATCTGCGTCATTATTTAAAAACCGATTAAAAGAGCACTATCTCTCTTTACTTACCTGATAGTATAGTATATGTATGTATATTATATTTATAAGTATTAAGTATTTATCTTGTAATATATGTATTTAAATGTTTGTAGATATAAAGATATTACACATATTACTTCAATTAAAATTTCAATTGCATGTATTACACCCCGACATTATGGTCTCTTCACGAATTGTGAGGTTGGCTGGAAGAGATCTCTTTTAGGGATAAGCTTTGTACTTTGTATTGTGACTATGTTTCTAATGTGTTTTGTGCAATAAAGAGTTATAATAATATGTGCCCACTGCCACTTCAGACTGGCAATCCTACGAGCTATGTCGGTGACCTTGGTTTGCTTGCGGATCTCCTTATTTCTGATTCGATCGCGCAACTAGACTCCGAGCATACCCTTTCCATTGCCCTTTGGGTAACAGGGAAATATGTTGGATGCAGCGCCCCTTGGAGTGTTAACCCAATAACACCTACCTAAGAACCACCGCTGATATATAATAATACTATTTTAGAAAACTGTATGAATGACAACTACAAACACATATATTAGCATAAAATAATTTGTAAGTTTAATGTTCTCTTAAAAGTACTGTTTGGCAAAATGAACGTTATTTTTGATAGCTGGTGGTATAGCACAGTTGTTTTCTATTTTACCTACAGCTTGATCAATTGTGTACTCATTAATCAATAAATTAAGTACTTGCTCAATAAAGATTTTATTTATTTATATATTGTAGATTACACGAAATTTCCATCATTTTCCAAATGTAATGCTATCCCTTTTCCAATAGGCATGCGAAATACTCCAATAAATATGAGCTGTAATGATGATGATGATGATGATAATCGTTTTTGTGGAGTGACTCAAGGCAGTGTTCTTGGGCCTAAATCAATAATCTTTCTTACTTAAATAAAAAAAAAAGAATATGTTATACCCCCTAGATTTGACACAACGATTTTGGGAAAGTGTGAACATATTGGCATATTCCAGAGGACTGACATTACAAACAGGTCAATACTAATTTAATTTAATAACGAATCTTTAATATTAATTTAAGATAAACAAAATAAATATAATTTCAATCATACGACTCTAAATCTTTGACAATTAAAGTTATTTACAATGACATACACATACTTAGAACAAGTGGACACAAATTAAATTCCTAGGATTAATAGTAGACAAAAATTTTAACTGGAAAGATCATATGTCTGATATTTGTCAAAGGCTAGGCCGTTTTGGTTTTGCATTGCCGAAGCTCAGATGGAGCATTTTTGAGGAAGTAGATTTTGCAATCTATCATGGTTATGAGGCTACAAGCCTCTGAACTTCATTAAGATTAATTTTGTTAATTCATACTTTGTAATAATATTATGGTATACGTGACCACTACAGAAACTGTAGAAACCAATAACGAGTAATTAAGTTTACTGAAGCCGGCCATGTTGAAACATATTGGGCGTGATTCGATGAGCGTACGCAAGTCCGTAGCCGCGCTTTGCAGTTCTGCATCTGTCACAGAAATTTTTTTCTTATTAGGGTTTTCTAATATGCGTCCACACGACCGAACAGCCAGGCCACGCGCCGCAGCGCCTTGTCGGGCCACTCGGTTACGCGGACGCATATAAAGATTGACAAAAACAGAGGAGATAATGATCGTTCACGATACGAAGTCCCCTGACACAGAGAACATTAAATACCGTGCCAAAGGAGTTGTCAAATAATTATTCGTCCTCTTGGTCTTTGGCAAGGAACAATTAATGATGAACGAGCCAAGGATTATTAATCCCTTGTAAATTCCTTTGGCAAAGTAGAAATATAAATTTTATCTATCTCTTAATATATTATTGCTATTTAATGCTCATAATACATATAATGCACTCTCTAGCAGGGTGAAAGTGATGTAAACGATCTACCTATAGGTCTTCAGATAAGGCAGTAACAGGAGGATTGCATAGATATTAGGGGCGTTCAATAAAAAATGAGAATGACTATGTAGCCGGTAACTTTTATAAAATAGAATTTTATTTTTCGATATAGTCGCTATGAACTCCTTTTTCTGAAAAATAAAACTCTCTTGAGGAACATTAGACCAATATCACTGCTGAGCCATGTGTGTATAAGCTGTTCTCGAGAGTCATTACGAATGTCTCGCACGCAGGTTTAATGACTTCTAGCCTCCCAAACAAGCCGAGTTCTACAGAAGGCAGGCAGGCAGGTTATACAGAAGACCGAAGAGTATCACCGGTAATAATGCTGGGCGTTTGTGAACTATGAAAAAGGCTTCGATTCGATCTAAACTTGTGCTGTGTGTGTTGGGGTGTGTCTCAGCGGTGCCAAATCGACTATCGATATATCGAAGTATTAAAATGTTTGTACTAAAACGATGTCAGTACATCTCCAGAACCAAAATTTAGCTGCAGCGAGGAGTTAGAGGAGGTGATGTCGTATCACCGAAGTTGTTCACCGCTGCTTTGAAGGAGGTCTTCAGGCTTCTGGACTGGGACGATCTTAGCTTCAATATTAACGGCGAGTACCTCACTCGCCTCGGAGATTTGCTGACGATATCGTAGTCATGGCTGAAACCCTGGAAGACTTAGGCAAAATGCTCGACGACCGCTGTAGAGCCTCACAACCAGTATGTCTCAAAATAAACATGGACAAGAGGAAAATCATGTCAAATGGTGAAATCATGTCATGCGAATGATGTTGTGTCCAATCCTGTAACAGTTGTAGGTGCTCCACTTGAAGTTGTTGAATACCTAGTACAAATAGTCCAGCTATGTAGGTCCAATTTTAAGAAAGACGTCAATCAACGTTTCGAACTCACTTGAGCAGCATTCGCGATGCTACGCCATATATTTTCGTCCCAATTACCGTAGTGTCTCAAGACGAAGGTCTTTCACCAATGTGTGTAGCCAGCGATGACCAACAGAATACAGTTGTAGTCGCTCACTGTAGGCCTTACTACGAAAGTTCACTGTCACTCAGAGGGCGATGGAAAGATAGACAAATGAGAGATCCACAAGTGAACGAAGATCACCGATATAGCCCGAAGGATTGCCAGGCTTAAATGGCAGCGGGCAGAGCACATAGCTCGAAGAGCAGATGGCCGATGAGGCAGTAAAGCTCCCGAGTGGCGACCACATACCGGAAGAAATGAAATGAAAGATATTTATTGATTAACAAGGACACCACAATACAACAATCACATAATACAAAATAAACAATAATCATACAAATAAAAAACATATATAACAAATTACAAAATTAATATATCGATTCGGAATTGCGCTGTGGCACACCTTGTCAACAAAAGGACCTCACTCAGCATGCGCCACGGCAGCAGGGGTAGGCCTTCCACACTGCGGACCGACGACCTAATACTTGTTATAGTTTGCACTCAAATATGCAGTTGCATACACTACTTCATCTACACTCATATTTTCCTTGTTAAAATTTCGTACCTATAATTTTCTCAACTTTGCTGGAAGTAAGCTGCGAGTCAGTTCTGTTGTACCTACGCGTCGAGGATATCAAGCGGCGGGAAATTCACTTCACTACTTTTACATTTATATATTTACTATTTCCTTCAACAAGAAAAAACATTCACAAACACAAATTACAACAATTAGGAAACATATTCTGTTTAGCGGGAAAATAATTACACGGAAATATAAACACGAAAATTTAAATTTTGAAATTGAATTTTTTAAAGGCATCTAGGTATTCAGCCTACATTTCGCCGTGTGCCGGCGCCCGACAAAAAATAAAAAAATAAAAGTGTTGCATAATGATTAAAAAGTTATTTTACGATACAGCTGTAATGACAATAGTATGGGAAATGCTATATCGAAAAGTAATTTATTTTATTTTATAGTCTCGCGTGAAAAAAGTGTATCCTTAAACGACTGTTTTCGAATATGTAATTGGAACATTACGCTATGAGTGTAGATAAAAATAATTATACTGCAGCGACTACTGCTTCATCATCTTGGAATCTTTTAACCTTGTTAATAGATAGAAATCACTAGGGCCAAAGTCGGGCGAATAGGAAAATGCTAAAGTGTTTCGAAGCCAGCATATATAACTGCAGCCATAGCAACAGCGGACATGGCCTGATTTGTTTTTCTCGATAAGCATTTAAAACCCCAGCGCGCGGATACTTTACGGATTTACGGATTTTCATACACAGCAAGAGTTCGTGTAAATGCTATGTGCAGAACAATACCAGTCGAAATCGTTGTTTCTTCGGCTATAAAACATACAGTGGCGCAACCGTCTGCTAAAACAATATATTCGATATTTTTAACCAAGGGTTCTAAACTATCATTCATTTTTAGTTTGTTGATTAATTATTTGGGTAGAAAGAAATACAAGCACCACGCGGAATAAAAACTGTTCTATTGGCGACAACCCGCTACGACAGACTACAAACAAAAGTCTTAAATAAAAGACATTCAAATTCTTTTACTTTTAATAGAATTCAAAAAAGAAGGAGGTTGTCAATTCTACTATTATGGTCTTGTTAAACAAATACCTGGATGTAGGGGTCTTAAGCAAATAGTTGATAGTTACCGGAATTTTTTACGTTGAGCATGTGGTATATGATGCTGATAGTACGCTCCCGCTGCGAGTAAACGCACTCGCAGTGCTGCACCAAGTTGACGATGACGCCATCCTCATCACGGACGAGAGTGCCGGCGCGTATCTCGCGTCGTATGTTGTATGCTGGGAAAGAAATAGCTTTTTAATTGTGTCGTGTACCAGTTCTATGAAAAAATTATTAGAATCACCTCTCCTCTGTAACGCAACCGTGGTCAGTATCCAAACTGTCATAACAGTAGACCAGAAACATGCCAACGCAACTACACTACCTACTCTCACCTATATCTCCTAATAACATAGAGAAAAAATACTAAGTGCGGATAAAGAGAGAAAAGGTTTGTGTTTTTGTATGTTTTGAATAAACTAAAATCTACTGGAATGATTTAAAAAAATTATTTCTCATAGAAAGCCACATTATTACCGAGTGACATAGGCAAATTTTTATCCCGGCAAAATAACAGGGTCTCGCGATAACGTTTAATGTTAACAGAGATCCGAATCGCGCATTGGTAAAAGCCGCCGGGAACGGCTAGTTTGCTATAAAATTTATCTACGTGAGATTTTCAACGCAAATAGCGTTAACTCTCTGTCTATAAGTACAGTCATTAACTAATTAATTGACCCCCCGACCTTTTGATAATCCATAGGACAATATGGAGTAATGGGTCCGATAATTAGTCGTATGAGTGTACTTTGTAAAATTAACGTAACTTACTTGTGAACCTATCACGATCCTGAACGCGATGTTTGTGTATCTGATAATATCGATCAGCAAACTCAAACTGTTCAGTAAAATCTGAAATCATAGAAATACCTATAAGACACCTGTGCATGAAGGAAGTATTATCCCCCTACCAATGTAGGTTATTTTATTAAGTAGGATCCTTTGGATAATACCATGCCATACATACATTTCCCACGATGGTGATGATTCCTGATACTCATATCGTATCTTGCCCTTTCGCGTCACTTTACACATCCATTTTACCGTTCTGATTTCAGTCTTATGCATCGGCTTTCATCCATTGCTTTGGTTGTCCAACACTCAGATCAGTATAGCTAATGATCATTCTGTAGATTTTCCCATAAGTTTAATTGGTTGAACGCCAAGAAAATATTTTTATGCATTCACCTGATCACATTTTGTACTTGAACGAGACCTTTTCATCCACAGCGCATTTATAATATCCAATCTGGTTGGGTTCCCCTGTTAACAGGGTCACAGAGGTACCTACCACATGGCAGGCGCTCTACTGTAATGACGTGATCTGTCAAATTGAGGATTATGGTCAAGGTGGACCCCGCGCGCTGGCGCAACCAGGATATTGTCGCCAAGATGGTTATGATTGAACGGCGAATGTGGCGTTCGTTGTAACTCATACAAGCATAAACCCGAATTAGTCCTGACTTTTATAAAATAAATAAATAAATAATCGTGGACAAACTCACATAACGCCATCTAGCCCCAAAGTAAGCAAAGCTTGTGTTATGGGTGCTAGATAACTGATAAACTATTTATATACTATTAAATTAATACTTATTATACATAGAACACCTAGACCACTGAACCACTCAGGTCGTCAACCTCTACCTACCTCCTCACATACCTTACTTTCTTCCCTCATATGTCTCGCTATCACTTTTTTACAGTAATTATGTTTTTAGGCTTTCAGTTGTTGGGCGTTGTTGTACCTACGCTTTCAAGCACACCAACAAGGTCATGAAGTCAAACTACTCTTTCTAACGTTCTTTAATTTCTTCATTCTGATATGAATTATATTTCTTGCACTTTTTTTCTCTCTTGCCAATCTGTAGACGTCTTTCTGTCCTTGGTAGTTCTCTTCTCTAATGGTACCTACAGTTTGTCATCCACTGTGGCCTTCATCGTGATAAAGATTTCCATTTACACTCCATGTAGGTAAGGATTTGCAGCCCTTTTATGGTCCTTCAAACTGGCATCTCCGTCTTCAACACTTTTACGTTCTTTTATTTTCTTTCATAACTCTTTATACATCCTCGTTCTACCACAATGTGTCCATATCAATCTTTCCTTTTCTTTCGTCTCGCTAAATATATAGCCAGATTTATAATAATGAAATAATTGTTGTTTATTGGTAGGTAAGTAGGTATAAGTTACAATAATTACTTACCCTTACTCCAAACATTTTATTTATGAATGTACATTGCTCAGTCAGAAGCAGATAACATCTTCCGAGCCAAACCAACTCCTGAGATTTGTTACAAGAAATAGTGTTTATGGAGCGAGTATTCGTCTGCATCTTGGTAGCTCTTTTGCAGTCGTCCGAATAAAGCCAATTTTGGTTGTTGATGGTATCCTTCACACACATGTTTGAATGTTCCACGACTGGAAGGTCCGGCGTAGTCATGTAGCAGCAATGGACCAAGTCTCCTAATACGCGAAGTCGGGACTCAATGGCGATTACTTGCGCCGTGAAGTCAAGAGAGGTTAAAATTTTAATCAATAGGAACAAATATGCCACAGAAAACATCACTGGCGTTATAATATCAAAACTGAAATACCATGCGGCAAAATCTATTAACGAGCTGATAAACCATATAGCTGTAAAAAATGCAATTAATATCGCCATTCTTCTCTTGATGACGGACTCGTGGTAGGCGAATAGAATCTTGTCGATGTCTTTGTACAACGCATTGTACTCTTGGGCGATGTCACCGCCATACTTTTGGACAAAATACAAATCCACGATATATTGTCCATAGTCATAGATTGTTTGAACGACGTCAGTGATTTTTATAGAATTGGTTGCAATTGGAAATATGTAAAGTATTTTGTAAGAGAAAGTGTAAAAATTAAGAAGTCCCAGTACGATAGCTGTGATAACTTTTTTTGTGAGGGAACGGCATGCTACACTTTTTCGTTTACCGTCACAGTCAGAATCCATAGAAAATACAGATAGAAGAAAGTTCAAGACTTTCATTGCGGCAATTTTCCTTTTTGCTACAAATAAAACTTGCTCAAATTCCGCTCGCAACTCAAACGTCCACTTTCATGGCGATCTTTAAAACTAACTGTTATTAATCTACAGCAAGCGCTTCATACGAATTACTTAATTAAATATTGATGTCGACATGTGAATGAAATAGGCTTTTGTTACAATGAAATAGGTTTTTTGCTCACGAGCTATCACCGATATGGTATCATGATATTAGATATGTACGCTTTTTATGGACCAATGTTTGTAGTGGTAACAAACCCGATAATATGTGCGATGAAAGTAAAAGTTTTTATCGTTTAGATCGTTTAACAAGTAGAAACTTTTATAAATATTTATTACTTAAGTATTTATTTATTTCGACTACATGTTAGATTAGTAGAGTAGTTTTTAAAAGCCCTATACCTATTGTTACATGTTTTCATGTTTGCATATTTTAAACATTTTGCAATAATATTATGGTATAAGTGGCGACCACTGAAGTTATAGATATCAGAAGCGAATAGTTGAGATCGAAGAAGCCGGCCATGTTGAATGACACTGGGCGTGACTCCATCAACGCGCGAAGCTCAGCAATACCGCACCTTAGCTTCTCATCTGTGAAATTAACACTTTCTGAAATAGGTTGACTTCCGAGACAATAAAAAAGTAAATACCTACTAATTTTCTGTGGTCTGACCAGGAATATTATGAGTTTTGTCAAGAGTGTCAACAGGGAGCTACTGTTGCTTTTACTTGCGGTTGCTAGTGTAAGAATTGACTCCAAAAAAATCCGCAATATGGCGACACTTTATACTTATAGGTATTCCTGATCAGGCTTTAGGTAGTAAAGTTAACAATCAACGGGTTTTGCCTTTTCTGCGCTAAAAGTACTAAAACTAGACTGATACCTACCACATTATCATATTAGATTAAACAATTATCGATTTTCTAATCGCCCTCTTATCTAAAACACGCACGCCACAAAGAATATAAGCACATGAATATTAATGCTAACGATTGAAGTACTTAATATGGGTACATAACAAACAACAAAGAGTTTGATGTCTGGGAATAATGACATGCGGCTTAAGAATTAGGTTATGTTTGACTATGACTATATTTCGTGTAGATAATAGGTAGTCGCAGGTAATCGATCTGAGAGTAGTCGAGTATCCCTAGGTGAACCATAATCTAGGTACATGACATAGTAGCTTCAGACAACAACGTATCAAAATCACTGAAAATGCGTTTTTGATATCTTTGTAAATGGAAAGCCACCGCTGCACGATTTCATTTTTTTCTCGATCGCTTATTAAAGCACAAACAAAAACTGGTAGCGAGGTCAAAAAGGGTTACTCTATAATTTATCCTTCAGCTTTTTTGAAATATCCGGTTTTGTAACTGAAACCAAGCCAAACAAGTGAAGGTGAAAGTATAGGTTGCTACCTTTATGATGGTAGTTATCTATTTTGTGTAACTGCCAATCCGTTTGACAGACTCTAAAAAAGAACATAAATTAGTTAAACTTTAATTATTCCATTGAAGTTTATTTAAAATTTTAAGTCGAAGTAAACTGGAATGTAATGTGTTGCGGACTAAGCACAGCTTTCTTACCCTTTATTGATTATAGCCTTTTAGCCATCTTTCGCTTCGATTCTTTCGTAGCGATGAAAACTATTTCGTCCTAGATGAGGACAACTTGTATCCATTGCGTTAGATTGCCTATCTGGAGCCCTATTTTTGAATCGCTCGCCTCGATTCGAACTGTTTTTTCCGCCTCGATTCGAAATTATAGATCCCCTTTGTCATTTATTATTTCAAATAATGTCTGTACTCACGCAGGTTTTTGTTGACAAGCAAGTGATCGATGACGGCGATGATCTTGCGGCGCTGCAGAGCGGCGCGCTCGCAGTGCACGACCAGACTCAGCAGCACGCACGCGCAGGCCAGCCCGCGCCCCACGCAGAAAACCGTCGGTGCAATAGAGTTGTATGTCGTTTCTGTTCAACATTTTATTGAATGCTTATATTTTAGCTCTCGTAAGCGTATTTTTAGTTGTACGTCTTAATATACGCTTATAAGCATAAATATGTAACCACCCCATATTTTTCCATATACTCTCATACATTTCCAGCGTTACAAATCAGTTTTTAATTTCATAAGTACTTAATAAGTATATGCTAAATACACAATTTGTAAACTGCCTAATCAAGGTAACCCATTTAAACAAACCGATGTACGTAAAAAAACACCCGTATTTAAAATTTATTTTAACATTTTAGTTTTATTATTATTATTTGTAATAGTGTAGTATTATATAACTAATAATATCTTAATTAATTAATTAATTATTGATTATTTATTTTAAATATATATATATATATATATATAAAAAAAAAATGCTTGTGTGGGTACGTGTGTGACCGGTTTTCTTTATCACCACCAATTCCAATCAACACCCCATTGGGGTGGTAGACACCCCTTGGGTCCTAGAAGGATGTAAGGGAGTTTGGGCGCGGTGGGTGGAAGTGGGTGGTTGTGGGAGGCAAAAATGTAATATAAGATATATATCTGTCCTTTTCTAACTCATTAGCACTTCGGGAAAGTTCTGAAAATTTCTAGAATGATCTAGAAAGTACTGAAATTAATAATCTGTCCTTTTTTAACTCATTAGAACTTCGGGAAAGTTCTGAAAATTTCTATCATGTATTTTTTACACCATTAAACATACGGTGTATATTTGAACCCGTGCAACGCCGGGTTTCGCAGATAGTTAATTATATAATACTACACTTTTAGAAATATGTCATCTCATGCAATTTTAGAGCAACGGAACCAATGTTGGCCAAAATTTAGTTTGATTGACGACTAAAAACTAAAACTAACAAATTTAGTTTTATATAACGATTGAAAATTGAATTAGTTTCAATCGTGTGATGACTAATTTAGTCGACTAATTAGTTTTAATTTTTAGGCATGATTGATAGTTTTGATTATAATTCCAGTAAGTATAACAAATAAAAGGTAGGTAGAAAAAGGTAGGTCAATTCCGGTAGGTATTATGAAAACACGCAAAATGGCCCACGCTGTGCGATCGAGTTCCGTTGCTCTCAGATTGCATGAGATGAGATATATCAACCAGAATAGTACTATATCATTAATATTTTTAGTATTATTAACTGTGGTGTGGTATAGACAATAAAAAAAAAACCTATTTTCGAGAACAATGTGAGTCCAGAAGTTTGTAAGCTCACCTGAGTTGGTCTTTAAACGATTTTTGCGTCGGAGATACTCCTCCATAAATATAAGTACTTTGTGCGTAAGTAAATGTAAAAACTCGGAGGTTGCGGAGGCATTCAATATTTTTTTTACAGACATTCCAGTGACAACTACTTGTTAAAACAAAATGTACCCGAAAGTGTCATCGATTTTAAGTTCGAACATGCAACACCTCAAGATATAGTTAAGGCTGTTAAAACCATAAAAATGAAAGCTGAGCATTTAAATATTCACCGCCGCCTATGGACATCAGCAACACCAGGGGAGTCACCAATGCGTTGCCCGCCACTAAAGAGACCTCTAATATACCTCTTGAACGATCCCATGTCATAGTCCAAAGGAAACACTGTAATTTATTTAATACAACTAATTTAGTTCCAAAATTTTTTGTTTGATTAATCAATCAATTGAAAAAATTAGTGACTGCGCCCAACACTGAACGGAACTCGATTGCACTTCGTGGGCCTACTCACTTTCTATATTTCAACACCCTAATTGCTTTTGATTCAGTTTTTACATAACCTACAATTTCAAATTGATACTCATAACGCCATCTTTTACTTACTGAAATTTAAATCAAAACTATCAATCATGACTAAAAATTAAAACTAATTAGTCGACTAAATTAGTTGTCACACGATTGAAACTAATTTAATTTTCAATCGTTACATAAAACTAAATTTGTTAGTTTTAGTTTTTAGTCGTCAATCAAACTAAATTTTGCCCAACACTGGTCGGTATTAATACTTAACTGGTAGCTAGTATTTAATACTCACTTGCGTACCAACTAAAATTCTCACGCTGAGGTTCGTGTTCCGAACCATCTCGATCACTAAACTCACAGTGCTTAGAAGTATCTAAAAAGATAATAATTGGTTATGGGTTACAGTTCAGACTAATGTGTTTCTGGTAACTCATTAGATTTTATCTTGATTTTCTTAAAGTGATAGAAGGTTGTACCTAAGTATTTACCTTAAGAATAAGTATGGATATAGTCTACAGTGCTTTTGGTAGATATAGCAAACTTCTGACTTATTACACAAACATCAAAGATGATTATCGATTGCAAGCGATAATATGAGAGACAAAATTATAAACACTCACCCGTATTCCGTACATTTTGCTGATGAAGTAACATTGTTCCAAGATTAACAAATAGCATCGATGAAGACGCGGAATTTCATCTATGTAATTGTCAAGATACAATTTGGATGTTCTGAGCTGGGGTTGTATCGACGGTGGGTAATGGCTATTGGAATAAAACCAATGTTGATCGCAAACGGGATCAGAAACGAAATTTTTCGATGACAAGTCAAAAGACTTGTTTTGACATCTATTGTAACAACCCATTACTATAGCACATATGCCCCGTAAATGGCCCTCGATATGAAGAACCTGAACAGTGAGATCTAGCGAAGATAAAATCTTTATTAAGAAGAATATATAGATGGTCGAGAAGGCCAGCGGCACGTCCCAGACGTAACTCAAATACCAACCGATGAAATCACCCACTGAGCTTACCAGCCAAATAAATGAAGTGTGTCTGTTATTGCAATAGAGACATTGAGCGTACCGTATGTCGTACTCATTCTATAAAACCATCCACTGAAATTCACTAAACCCACAACGCTAAGTGTAATTATTGTTCTCAATAAATTGCGATCAGATTTATGTTTTACATCACTGGCGTAAAAATCTATGGAAAACGCTTTCAATGCAGCCTGTAGTATCATAATTGTAATTATAACGACCAATGCTTATCACTCGTCACCTCACGGACACTGTGCCTGGAAATAGAATGACAACGATATTAGTATATACCTACCTAAACAATGTGGACATACAAAAGTATCACATTCAATTAATTAGTATATTGAGTGCTTTTTGCGAAATTAAAACTTGACAAACAACACTCACCAAAAGTACCCTTAACATAACTAAAGATACAGAATATGAATCTAAAGGACCACACATGCATAGTATAAAGAATCCCACACAGGAGACATTGTATAGCCTGTCGCCATCAAAAGATAAAATTAACATTTTTCATTTTTTTTGGACAATTTATACCCATAAATACTAAATACGTACCTACAGATGTTAGCACGAAAAAGTGCGAATCGGCTAGTTAAGCTTCGAAGAGCGTTTTAACTTAAACTAACTAACTCATCATCACCTTGACGTAAATGTCCCGGTCCTGCTCTCGCGCACGAGGGTCCGGACTCCGCCTTGACTATGATCCAGGATTTTGGCAGATCAGGTAATTACAGTGAAGCGATTGCTATCTGACCTCCATAACCCTGCTACCAGGGGAACCTGACCAGATTGGATCATGGTTACACATTCAGTCGCCTGAATGTGCAGATTTCATGACGATGTTTTCTCTCACCGTAAGAGCACTGTGCCCATACCCCACGAACGGCTTTCCCAGACAGTTGGGTTGTCTGCCAAAGTACTGAAGCATGTAGGCTCTTGTAGGCCCTAGGTTAAGTCGGACTTTAGGATAGGTAGTCTTTTAGTATGGGTTATCGTTCCGACAGTGTGGCCGAGGCTTTAATAGGTTAAGCAGGTTAGGTCGTTAGGTGCAGGCTTTATTTGGGATTAGGCCAGCTAGAATTTGGATAGGTTTAGGTAGGCTCCTGGGTCCGCTGGCTAGGGTTACGTTGTTATATAATATTTTAGTATATTTTTATTGTTTTTTAAAGTTAGATGTATTTTAAAACTATCTTAGGTAATAATTTTTCATATTGCAAAACAGTTTGAACATTTCTGATCTAAGTGTAAAAGGTTTCTAAATCTAAACATAGTATAAAATTAAGTCGATTGCCGCCGACTGTATCTACGCTTAGATCTTTTAAACTACGTAACAGATTTTATTGCGGTTTACAACAAAAGGTAGAGTGATTCAAGAGGAAGAATTATAAGAAAGAAAAAAGCGTAGCGTAAATTCTGGCGATATAGCCGCTGTCCTTTATTTAAAGAAAAATATCTATTCATATATGTATTTTGCTATGGTTTATTATGTTCAGAATATATTGTCATATTGCCCATGTAACTTTGTTTAATATGATGGTGTATCCTATATAAATAAGTTATCTGATTTGATCTTGTCTCAACATCATCGTCTTAGCGCTTATCCCGGCCTCTGCCAGGGTCCGCTTTCCACTTCGCCCGGTCTTCGGCATCTGAATTGATCTTGCCTGTGTTGTTTAAATATGCTTCTTTTGTCCTGAATAAATTATTTCATTTAGCTTTTCACCATTAGTTGTCTATAGCGCACCCTAATTAATATCATCTAAATACTCAAATTCGCACATTAGATCTGTACACTCTATCCACCCTTTTCTAACACACTCATCTGGTGTGAGTGCGCCTCGGTTAGATATTTTTCATACTCTGTCTGTTGTAGGCTGCCATGTTGAGCACACAAAGCACTGGCTGAGTAGGAATTCAAATCTATTTAAAATCTACGCTTCTTAACACGCTTTTTACAAAGTTTATATTGAATTTTTTAAGATTTTCGTGGTTATTGACTTTATCGCATCTATTACCACGTTTAGTATTGAAAAAAATTGAAATGATGAGTTTTAACGTCTGTTACGGGTTTGGGTGTATAATAAGTATATGTATAATAAGTACCTATGTATTTAAAAAATTATATAAGTATTTTATTTGTTTTCTGGCACCCATTAACACCCAAGCTTAACTTACTTTGGGGTTAGATGGCGCTGTGTGAGTTGTCGAAGCAGTTATCTATTTGTTTGTTATCGTGTGACCGTACACGAATCAACAAGTAAAAACAATAAACAACACGATCGAACAAGTAGAACAAGTATGGATGACATCAATAATGATACCTATGCGTGCCAATAAGCTCACCAACAAGGACGCAGAAGACCGAGAGAAGTGGGCCAGGCGTAGCACGAAGGCGGACTCTGGGGCCTCGCGTACGCGCAGGGGCGCTACCAGCACATAACGCCAAGATGATAATGATGATGATGACGATTTAATATGTATTTATTTATTTCCATGTATACCATTATTAATAGTAGAGTATGTTTTAAAAGCCTTATAGTATTTCATGTTTTTATGTTTGCCTATTTTAAACATTTTGCAATAATATTATGGTATAAGTGGCGACCACTGAAGTTGTAGATATCAGAAGCGAATAGTTGAGATCGAAGAAGCCGGCCATGTTGAATGACACTGGGCGTGACTCCATCAACGCGCGAAGGTCAGTAATACCGCACCTCAGCTCCTCATCTGTGAAATTAAAACTTTCTGAAGTAGATTTTTTAGACACAGGTATTATAATGTCATCTTTACAGTACAGATTAATAACGATCACAATTTTTAATAGTTATTTATTCGAAGGTTATTAGTATTTTCTCCGATTACTGACATGACTTATTATCATATATTTAGGTTTATTTTATAGTATTTTATATAACTAAAATTTGAGAGTAGCCAAAGTAGTCTAGGTATGCAACTGCATATAATTAGGTATTAAAACACTCGTGTTAAACTATTATCATGCTCGGCTACGCCTCGTATGATAAACAGACACTTATGTTTTAATACCCCCTTTTTATATGCCAGTTGCATGAACTACTATTTTGAAATTAAATAAATAAATTTAAATTAAAAAGTATTCAAAGTAAGTCAAAGTAAACTAGAAATTAATATTTTGCATGCTGAGCACAGCCAAGAGCCAAGTTAACCCGACACTACACCGAATATATCCCGGACATCAGCCTGTACAGATTAGTATGGCTCCCAAACAGCTTATGAACAACAAGGCGCCGGGTGATGATGGAAATACGGCTGAGCTTCTGAGAGCTGGTGGCAAACCTGTGCTTAAGACCCTTCAGAAGCTGTTCAATTCCGTCATCCTCGAGGGAAAAACGCCGAAAGCATGGCAGAGAAGCATAATGATATTGTTCATCAAGAAAGGTGATAAGACTCTCTTGAAGAACTTTAGACCAATATCGCTGCTGACCCATGTGTATAAGCTGTTTTTGAGGGTCATTACGAATCCTCTCGCACGCAGGTTTTTTTGTATACCACCAAGGTGGCAAACAAGCTTACGGCCTGCCTGATGGTAAGCAGTCACCGCAGCCTATGGACGTTTGCAATACCAGGGGCATCACCCACGCGACTGAGACAGACCTGGCATCAATATTAACGGCGAGTACCTCACTCACCTCAGATTTGTCATTATCGTAGTCATGGCAGAAACCCTGGAATACTTGGGCAAAATGCTCGATAACCTCTGTAGTGCCTGAACAAGTAGGTCTTAAAATGAATATGGACAAGACGAAAATTATGTTGAATGTCCATGCTGTGCCTACTCCAGAGACAGTTGGAGGCACTCCACTTGAAGTTGTTGACGACTAAACATACCTAGGACAAATAGTCCAGCTAGGTAGGTCCAATTTCGAGAAAGAGGTCAATCGGCGAATCCAACTCGGTTGGGCAGCGTTCGGGAAGCTACGCTATATATTTTTGTTCCAATTACCACAGTGTCTCAAGACGAAGGTCTTTGACCAAAGTATGTTGCCAGTGATGACTTACGGAAGTGAAACGTGGCCGCTCACTGTGGGCCTTGCAAGAAAGCTCACTGTTACCTAAAGGGCAATGGACCACGTACCGGAAGACGCAGCGTGGGTAGGCCTCCTACAAGGTGGACCGACGACCTGGTAAGGCTGGATGCGGAAAGCACAGGACCAGCCTTTGTGGAGATCTCTGGGGGAGGCCTATGCCCAGCAGTGGGCGTCTTCTGGCTGATATGATGATGATGATGATGAGCACAGATTTTATACTCTATATTGATTGTAGCCTTTTGGCCATCTTTCGCAACCATAGTTTCGTAACTGGTAGCGATCAAAAACTATTTTGTCCGAGATGGGGCAACTGTTACTGCTTTCCGATTCGAACGGCTTTTAATTTTGATTCTCGGCATGAAAAATTTGATATTTTGATGCATGATGGTGATTTTCTGTATTTTGAACTGTGCCCTTTCGGTGTTGTCAATTTAAATACATTGAATTTTTCATGTCCATCCAAAATCAAAATTGAGAACCATTTGAATCGAGGCAAGCGATTCAAAAATAGAGCCAAAGGGGTAGGGGGGGCTGCGTGCGCTACCTGTTTCATATTCGTGGTAAGTTGCTGTAAAGGACAACACTTTTCTAGGACTTTTACTAGTTAAAACTGCCCTTTAATATTTTAAATTAATATATCTTCGTTACACTGCAATAAGAATAGACAAAAACAGAGTATAAAAATATAATCAAAAGAGATTGTGTCATAGACATGCTCCCCAGGAAGGAAAAATTAAATTAACTTAGCATTAACATTAAACAAAACATTAACTTATAATCTTAACTTAACTATCAAACATTATTAGTCAACTGGAAGCACAACTATTTTTGATACAGCTCTCAAATGAATTTTTCTGTCAGAGGTCATTATCTCGACAACCCTAACCTTATTGTCATTGCCGAGATGTAATTTAACAACTTTCCCTAATGGCCACTGTAGTGGTGGGGTATTTGAATCAATAAGAAGGACAATAGCACCCTCTCCAAGATTAGGTACAGCCTTTTTCCATTTGGTGCGCTCATTTAGAGAGACTAAATAAGATTTAGACCAAACCTTCCAAAAATGTTGCCTTACTTGTTCGCAAGTTCTCCAAAGCCGCAATCTATTAGAAGGAAGGTCCGTCAAATTTGGCTGAGGTATAGCAGTTAAGTGAGAACCTATTATGAAATGACCAGGAGTCAGAGAAGAGAAATCAGAAGTATCTTGATTAGTAACCGACATTAGCGGTCTTGAATTAAGAATGCCTTCAATTTCTGCCATAATGGTGTTAAATTGTTCATATGTAAATACTTTACAAGTAGATATTCTTTTTAAATGGAACTTTGCCGACTTTACAGCGGCCTCCCAGAGACCTCCATGATTCGGGCTATAAGCCGGGATAAAATGAAACTGAATTTCCCTTTGCAACGCGTAGTTATAGACAGCTTGTTGGAACTCTAGACTGTCATGTAATTTGAATAAGGTCTTTAACTGTTTATTTGCACACTTAAAGGTGGCAGCATTATCGCAAAATATATCACTAGGGACACCCCTACGAGAAACAAATCTTTTTAAGACTGATATAAATGTGTCGGCGGTCATATCAGACACCACCTCGAGATGTACGGCCTTGGAGGCAAAGCAAACAAATAATGCAACATACCCCTTTGAAATTACACTATTGCGGAGCGATGATTGTTTTATATCGAATGGACCGCAGTAGTCAAGGCCCACCTTTATGAATACTCTGGAATGAGTCACTCTATCAATAGGCAATGAGCCCATAAGTTGCTTTGAGGTTTTAGCTTTATGTCTACAACATACGACACATTTATGAATTACGCTCTTTACTTCTCTAACAGCATTAATAATGTATTATTTTTGTAGTAAGTGACTTAAGACCAGCTTAAGACCACCATGCTTTAAAGCTAGATGTTCTTGTCGGATAATTAACCGGGTGATATGACAACATTTAGGCAAAATAATAGGAAATTTGGTTGTGTAATCGATGTTGGCGTTACACAACCTGCCACCCACACGAAGAACACCTTGCGAGTCTAAAAAGGGATTCAGTGACAATAAGGAGCCCTTAACATCTTTGTTTTGAACTAAACCTTTTATCTCATGGGAAAAATAATGATTTTGAATTCCCCTAATAATTGAAGTCAATGCTTCTCTTATTTCTAGAACAGAAACCTCAGCAGAGCGACCATTACGCTTCTTGCATTTATTTACAAATCTTAACACGTATACCATAATACGCGTAGCTTTATAAAGGCTAGAATAATTTTCGAAAAAGGGATCAATGGATTCCTTATCAATAATTGAAAAATTATCACATGGAATAGTGTTAAGTGGTGTTTCAATTTCAGCCATATAAAAAACGTAACAATCTGAATGTAATAAATAATCTGGTCCACGCTTCCATAGCAAACTGTTATTAATTTCGGTTGGGTCTGCGCCTCTAGACAAAATATCTGCGGGGTTAAATAGGCCTGGAGTAAAGTGCCAACTAGCATTCTGTGTTAGCCGCTTTATTTCTTTTACGGGTTTCCTATGTAAGCGGGAACCTTTACAGCGCACGATAGGTCAATCCAACTTAGCACAATCTTGGAATCGCAAAAAAGATCAATAGTCGCTACGTTAAGCGTACTAGAAACATGATAAGCGAGTTTTGCTAAAAACAACGCACCGTTCAATTCCAATTTCGGAATTGTTAGCTTAGACTTAATTGCATCTAGCTTCGATTTTGAGCAAAGTAGGTGAATGTACGTTTGGTCAATACATTTAACTTTTAAATATAAGCAGCAGCCGTAAGCATTAGCAGATGCATCGCAGTAACCAATTAACCGTATTTCTTTAGCCTCGGAAATATGCAAATAACGAGGTATGGTCAGCATAGGCATGTTAATAATATTGTTATAAAAACTCTCCCAAACAATACATAACTCCTTTGGTAAAGGCGTATCCCATTCTAAATTATTTTGAGACAGCTCTCGTAAAAGCAGCTTGGCTTTTAAAGTGACAGGACCAGCAAATCCCATTGGATCGAATAATCGACTAATGGAAGATAATACGTTTCTTCTGGTCGGAGTTTCAGGCTTTGGATCAAGCACATGTCCACTGAGCTGAAATACGTCATCTTTCGCTTCGTATGATATACCCAGTATTTTAAAAACAGTCTTGTCCGTATCAATATTTTTGTTACTCATACCGAGACTTTCCTTTGGCACATCTATAAGTAATTCGGGACAATTGGACACCCACTTATGCAGTTTGAAGTTTGCTAGCTTAGAAATCGAATCAAGCTCACTCTTCAGTTTGAGCGCGCCTTCAATTGTATCGCTTCCAGACTGAATATCGTCGATATAAGAATTGTTTATAATAGCAGAGCTTGCCGAAGGATATTCGTCTTTGTAACGCCTTGCTAATTCAACAAGACATCTGGTGGCTAAAAATGCTGAGCTCTTCAAGCCATAAGTCACAGTTTGAAGCTGGAGCACTTGCATGACTCCATCCTCGCGCCATAGAATATTTTGTAGGCATTTATGATCTGGATGAATATTGATCATTCTGTACATATGACGGATGTCGCATTGAACAACGTACTTGTACTTACGAAAGAGTAGTAGTATGTCGAAAAGTGATCTTTGCACAACGGGTCCATTGCACATCATATCATTAAGACTATGACCACCTTTCGTCTGTGCGCTGCCATCGAACACTACTCTCAATTTATTAGTTTGCCTCTCAGGGCGCAACACTGCGTGATGTGGCAAAAAGAATAGAGGATTATCCTTTTCATCACAGTTGTCGGTATCAATCACTTTAGCGTGCTGTAGATCCAAATATTCATGAATGAAATTCTTGTATAATTCATGATATACTGGATCTTTTTTAAATCGACGCTCGATGGCGCATAACCTTTGGAAAGCAATCCCAAATGAATTTGATGGGTCAATTTCTTTAAGTTCTACTTTTAAAGGTATTTTAACTTCGAACTTATTATTTTTAAGCGTCACCGAATCCTTGAAAACCTTTTCGCTGTATTCATGTTCTGGAAGAGATTCTTGGAACACATGAGGAACCTTCTCGGCTTCCCAAAACTGATGAATACAATGTTCCAGGCTCGGTTCAGTAATTGTATGCAAAACGACAGCGTCGTTAATATTTGATAATCTGCAGGACGAGACAATATACCCAAGATGCGTATTGAGTAAGATGGGATCCGTTGGTCCTCCCTCAATTTTGCCGTCCTTTATAATTTTGAATAAGACATCACAAGCCAATAAAAGTGAAATTTCACCAGGCATGTGAAACTCATCATCAGCCAAAAACACGTTTTTTGGAATTTGAAAGCTGTTTAAATCAATTTTTGTTTGAGGCAGCTTTGATGTTATTTTATCGACAATGGAACAAGTGATGTTTAAGTTATAATTCTGCATAATCGACTTTATGGGCAGGTTTAAGGCTTTAGTAGATTTACTACCGCAAACGTCACCCAAGGTTCCTATATTTTTAATTAGATCATATTGTGGCAATCCTAACTGTTCGGCTAATACTGTGGTACAAAATGAGGTTTGACTCCCACAGTCTAAAAGCGCCTTTACCACTATATTTTTATTATTTGCTCCTTGTGCAATCACCTTAACAGTGGGGAGCAAGACGGTTTGGTTTACAGGCTGTGCTACATGCAAGTTGATCTTATTAAAACCATCACATTCACCTACTTTGTTCTTCTCATGAATTAGCGTATTATGCGACCTGGAATCACAAATTAAGCACACAAATTTATATCTGCATTTCAATGGATGAGCGTTCAAGCAGACTTTGCACAAATTGTTACTGCTCACATGATTAATACGTTTATCTATAGTCAACGAGAGAAAATTGGGACACTTAAAAAGTCTATGATTTTGTTGACATAGAGAACATTTAATTTGAGAAGAAGGCTTTGTCGGTTTACTGCCAGTTGTAATTAGTGAAACAGGTTTTGTTTTACCGTATGCCTTCTCATTAGAGCTAGGACTTACCTCCATACAAGCTGCTCGCTTGTCTATGTAATTTAACAACTCGTCAGTGGAAACGACCTTCGTAACATCCCGATCACTATGAAAGAGCCTCACTGTATAGGAATCAAGCTTGCGGAGAAGTATACAGGATAGAATCGCATCCCACTGGCTCACAGGTTGCTTCAAATTATTTAACGCAGCCACATGCTGTCGCACCTTCGCCGCCAAGTCGCGCAATGACTGTGCAGTACCACGCTGCAAACTTGGAAGATCTAGCAGACTGGTCACATGACTATTTACTAATAAAGCCGGATTATCATACCGTTTCTTCAATAAACTTAATGCAGACTCGTATGATTCTCCAATAATTGGCAGACTGTCGATTATCTGCAAAGGTTCTTCTTTTAAATATTTTTTTAAAAAGCAAAGCTTTTGTATAAGCGACAACCTTGTATCTTTGTGTACAACAGCATCAAACATCTCTATAAATAATTTATAAGAGGAAATATTTTTGCCATCAAAAATCGGTATGTCAAGTGAAGGAAGCTTCGCTGTATATCGGTCATAGTGTGGCTGATCTCCGGAGGGGGGAGTTGGTGACACAATCTTGCGCTCGATCAAAGACATTAGCTTGAAATATCTTTCCTCGATCTCCTCCTCCTCTTCGGCTGTTTCACCCAGCACTTGCAGGTTCAAAGATACTTTTAAGTAGTTTTCATAAGTTTTTATTAGTGAATTTTTTCGAACAAGAACATCCTCAACGTTATACTCTTCCACATTAGCAAAGTATTTTTCCATTCGTGTGATGGCCGCTTTGTATTGGCCTCTACTTGCAATCAGGTTTTTTCTGTCCGAGTCCGTCATAATATTAGAATTAGCGTCAGAGTATGAGCTTGTATTGTCTATAGAATCAGTATCACACTTGAAATCGCCAGTAAAAGACAAATCTTCAAGACTCATAGAATTTCTTGTAACCGACGATGATAATGTTTACCTACAAATCGATGACGTGAATTGTCATTTGACGGATGGCTTTATTATTTTGTTACCTTGACTACAGAACGAATTTGAAATATTGCGAAAATTTGAAAAAAATATGGCGAAAAATTTTCTTGTTATCAATGAATTTAATTTTGCTGAAATAGCTCAAAAGGCATAAACGCGCATTAAATAACTGAATATGTTTCGGCACCATGTAAAGGACAACACTTTTCTAGGACTTTTACTAGTTAAAACTGCCCTTTAATATTTTAAATTAATATATTTGTGAAATGTATGTATCTTCGTTACACTGCAATAAGAATAGACAAAAACAGAGTATAAAAATATAATCAAAAGAGATTGTGTCATAGACAGTTGCTACAGATAGAAAAGACAGGTATTAGGTATCGCAGGCGTAGATGCGAGTACTAAATAGAGTTTCAGATCGTTGTAGTATGCACACCGTATGTGTGTCTATTAGGGACTTTAAATAATGTATATACTCACGCAAATTTTTGTTGACAAGCAAGTGATCGATGACGGCGATGATCTTGCGGCGCTGCAAAGCGGCGCGCTCGCAGTGCACGACCAGGCTCAGCAGCACGCACGCGCAGGCCAGCCCGCGCCCCACGCAGAACACCGCCGGCGCAATAGAGTAGTATGCCGTTTTCTGTTTAGCATTTTATTCAATACTTATTTTGTAGCGTTGGTGGTTTATATTTACTAGTATTGAACTTGTATTTTGTAATTATTGTTTCAGAAATTGTTAAAATGTCCAAAGTATTTATTCAATCAAACACATAAACCAAACAAAACAGAAAAACAAATCTTAACCAAATAACCACTAAATAAAACTAACTAAATTATACAAAACTACCCTAAAGATAACAAATTAGCCCCAGGTCGCGTAGGAAAAGTGCCAAGAAAGCTGGCCGCATTGCCTCGCTGTACGGCAAGGCTAATACGTTAATTCAAATAAAGGCCAGCCGTATTTAGTAATATCGGCCAGACGCAGCTAACTCCCGAATAAGAGAGTTTGCGCCTGGTCCCCACGGCCTAAAAGTTTCCACACCAAACGGCGCAAATAAGTAATCAACACCGAGACTAGAATATTTGATCTGCTTGCCATTTTCATCTGAGGCAGCACCTGCCGCAGCTAGACAGTGGCTGGAAGATGAGACGGCACGAGTGTCAAAGCACGTGGCATCCCAGACCAAGGGCCCTCCCCACTTCTAGGGCGTGAGCGTCATTCCATCGGGCCTTCTACCATCATCACGAAACAGACCGTTCGGCTCCAGCACCGCTGGAGCACTAGCGGAGGTAAAGGCCCGGTGGATAATATCATTCAGAACCGCGTGTCGTGGAAATCGTCCGGCGCTCATGCTGCACGATAGCGTAAATTGGTCATTTGATAAGTACTTAATCTAATACTTAAGTGCCGTCACATCGCGTGTCACAATGTCGGTATAAATACATTACTGGTAGGTACTATTTAATACTCACCTGCGTACCAACTGAAATTCTCACGCTGACGTTCATGTTCCGAATCATCTCAATCAATAAACTGACAGTGCTTAGAAGTATCTAAAAAGATGATTATCTGTTATGGGCTTAGATCATGTTATGGGTTACATTGTGGACTAATGCGTTTCTGGTACTAAGTCTGGTACGACCACATTAGATCTTAACATTATTTTCTTATAAATGATAGAAGGTAGTAAGTATTTACCTTAAGAATAAGTATGGATATGGTATATAGTGCTTTTGGTAGATATAGCAAACTTCTGGCTTATTACACAAACATCAAAGATGATTATCGATTGCAAGCGATAATATGAGAGACAAAATTATAAGGACTCACCCGTATTCCGTACATTTTGCTGATGAAGTAACATTGTTCCAAGATTAACAAATAGCATCGATGAAGACGCGGAATTTCAACTTTGTAATTGTCAGGATACAGTTTGGATGTTCTGAGCTGGGGTTGTATCGACGGTGGGTAATGGCTATTAAAATAAAACCAATGTTGATCACAAACGGGATCAGAAACGAAATTTTTCGATGACAAGTCAAAAGACATGTTTTGACATCTATTGTAACACCCCATTACTATAGCACATATGCCCCGTAAATGGCCCTCGATATGAAGAACCTGGACAGTGAGATCTAGCGAAGATAAAATCTTTATTAAGAAGAATATATAGATGGTCGAGAAGGCCAGCGGCACGTCCCAGGTGTAAGTCAAATACCAACCGATGAAATCAGCCACCGAGCTTACCAGCCAAATAAATGAAAACAACCATACTAGGTTCGTGAGGTTCTTATTTGCAATGCTTTTGTCAGTTAGGCGGAGAGTTTTATCGATGTACTCCCTTTGATCAAAATATTTAGAAGCTATTTCCTGTCCATATCTATGAACGAAGTAAACATCAACTAAATACAGACAGTAATCATAAAGTGCTTGAAATGTGTCTGGTATTGAAATAGAGATATTGAGCGGACCGTACAGCGTGCTCATTCTATAATACCACCCACTGAAATTTACTAAGCCCACAACGCTGAGTATAATTATTTTTTTCAATAAATTGCGATCAGATTTATGTTTTACGTCACTGGCGTAAAAATCTATGCAAAACACTTTCAATGCAGCCTGTAGTATCATAGTTGTAATTATAACGACCAATGCTTATCACTCGCCAACTCACGGACACTGTGCCAGGAAATAGAATGACAACGCTATTAGTTGATACTAACACATTCAATTAATTATATTGAGTGCTTTTCGTGAAATTAAAACTTGACAAATAACAAAACCAAAAGTACTCACCTACTCTTAACACAACTACAGGCACAGAATATTAATCTATATTACGACACATTCGAAAGAATAGTTACAGATACTATCGAGAAATACAAAGGTCCGACAATATTGAAAATAATTCTATCGTCATGCACACAGCAAATTACAAAACTCTGGGATAATAAAAATAAGATCTTGGTTACACAGCAAAACCAGCTGCTAAAAGTGGTGGAGGAATATTAGGGTGAGCTTTACAAATCCAGAAATTCCAAGTCTAGTAATGTTGTGAATCGTAAGACAACGAATGTCGGTTCAAAAGATGTGTCAGAAAAAACAAACACCGAGATTAAGGCAGCCTTAAATCCTAAAACTTTAGAATGTCTAACGGAAAAGCACCGGGAGAAGACAACAGCAGTGTAGAAATGATCAAGGAAAGGGATTCGGTCATATGTTTTCTCAAGAATATCTTCAACAAAAGCCTTAAAGAATGCCGCGTACCTACAAAATGGGAACGTGCTACAGTTGTTCTCTTATTTAAAAAGGGAAACAAGGGTCATATTAGCAACTACAAGCCAATTCGCTTGTTATCGCATATGTACAAACTCTTTACAAAAATTATTACCTTACGGCTGACCAACAAGCTTGACTTTGCTAGACTTGACTAGCAGCCCATAGAGCAACCCGGATTCAGAAGTGGAATGAGTACAATGGACCATATCCTCTCTCTGCGAGTCGTTAAGCGCGCTCCACATGTTCGCCGAAACTTCCGGCGAAACTTTTGCCGGGACTTTGGTCGGCCCTCCACATTCTCGCCTATTAGGGATGTGGTGGGTATCAAAAGCGTCGACATTATATCGATTCATCGGTGTAATATCGTTAATCTGCTTTAAACAGGGTCACAGAGGTGATAGCACCTGCTCTACTGTAATTACTTGATCTACTAATATCATGGATCATGGTCAAGTGTACCCCGAGCTAGGAATATAAATATAAAATCGATCGAATCGAGACGACAACAAACTATCTCTACTTAGTCTATGAAATAGGCGAGACATGCCAAATATGCACGGGACTACACGAATACTACCTCTACATTCTCGTGTTCCCGCGGAACTGTCCACATGTGGAGCGCGCTTTATCTAGAAGGCCACAGAATACCAGATGCGACTATGGTTGGCTTTCATAGACTATAAGAAGGCATTTGATAGTATAGAATCCTGGGTAGTCTACGATTCTCTGCAAAACGCTCGTATTGACCATCGGTATACGAACCTAGTAGAAGACATCTATAAAGATGCCAGCATGAAAGTCAACCTGCCACTAGAGACAGAGTCCATTAAAATAGAGAGAGATATCACACAAGGAGATACTATATCTCCAAAACTGTTCACCCTAGTACTGGAGGACATTTTCAAGACTCTCAATATATCTATTTATTTATTATTTATCTTGATTGGGACCAATATGAAACGCGTGTTGAAGAAAAGAATCTTCATAACTTGCGAGTCGCTGACGACATTGTCTTGTTTACCGAAACCCCGGAACAGCTGAAAACCATGATGCGAGAACTTAATCATGCCTCTGGATTGAATATGACTAGAGATGAATCTAAATAAGACCAAGACCATGACCAATTGCCCCGATACCCCGTTTAATATCAAAGTGGATGATATCGTGATGGGAAAGGAAAATCAGACGATCAAAATGTACAGGCGCATAAGACTAGCATGGGCATATGCAAAGATAGATTATGTGCTCAGAATGAAGTTAACATCAGAACAAAAAGCTCGCATACATGATCAGTGCATTCTGCCGGTTCTCACTTATAGTGCTGAGACTTGGGTTTATACGATGGAGATCCTTAACAAACTCAGAGTCGCTCAAAGAGCAATAGAGAGGAAAATAGTAGGCGTAACTTTCAGTGACCGCAAAAGGATTAAGATTAGGCCAGCCAGCATGCGGGTAGGTTTAGGTAGGACGTAGGGTTCGGTTTCTGAGTCCGCTGGCTGGGGTGCTTGCACTCATCTGGTGTAAGTGCGCTTCGTTTAGATTTAGTCATACTGAGGATAAGAACGTCTGTAGGCTGACTTGTTGAGCATACATAGCACTAACACCCGGTTTCTGAAACGCTTGTCAACGCAAAAATCACGTAACAGCTTGTTAAACTCTGATTAAATGCAGTTTGGGTTTCTGAAAGGGCCAATTGACGGCTTGTTAACAGCTTGTCAATGGATTGTCAAATCTCCAATTAACGGCTGATTAATGATATTTTGGGTTTCCGGAAAGCTTTTTCTCATGTTAACTGTATGTTATCGCCGTGTTATTTTAATTGGCGAAAATCGACCAATTAACCGATTGTCAAAATAAATTATATCCGATTTTCTTGGTCTAGGTCTTGGTCCTGGCCCTTGTGCAGGTCCTAGTTTTGGTCCATGGCAAAGTCCAGGTCTAGGGTCAAGGTTCTGGTCCAGGATCATGACCAAAACTGCAACCTTGATCACAATTTGAGCTTGAACCAGAACCAGGACCTAGACCAGTGCCAGCACGTAGACCATAAACATTAGCTGGACCAGGACCTGAACCACGGACATGTCAGGGTCCAGGACCTGGACCTGAACTAGAAGCTGGTCTGGGGCCAGGGCCTGAACCTGATTCAGGACCTGGTGCGGGGCCAGGACCTGGACCTGAACCAGTACCTGGTCCGGGGCCAGTACCTAGACCTGAACCAGGACCTGGTCCGGGGCCAGTACCTAGACCTGAACCAGGACCTGGTCCAAAGCCAGGACCAGGACCTGAACCACAAACTGGTCTGGGTCCAGGGCCTGAACCTAAACCAGTACCTGGTCCTGGACCAGTACCTGGAACTGAACCAGGACCTGGTCCGAAGCCAGGACCTGGACCTGAACCAGGACCTGATCCGGGGCCAGGACCTGGACCTGAACCACGAACCGGCCCGTGTCCAGGACTTGAACCAGGATTTAACTAATGGGATTATTGGGAGAAACTCACAGAATCGATAGCCGATGGGGCGGATGTTGTTGAGTGGCTTTCTCTGGATGGCCTCCCAAGAGATGGACGGACGGGACGACCTCTTTAAGGTCCTAGGGAGCCGATGGATGCAAGATAACAGAGTCGACTAGAGTGTAAGCCGTGGGAGGCCTGTATTCAACAGTGGACCGGGACCGACCTAACTGCCTAAAGATGATGATGATGGGATTACTGATCCACTGGAACCCGTGACCATTTAACATAAATATTGTTATATTTTCTCTTTTCTCGCTATGTATATTTTTTTTTATAATATTCGATTTTTATTTACACGAAAACTATACAATCGCTATCAGTTTCATCTAAAAGTTGAATATCCCGCTGCTATCAAAAGACCGCTAGGGACAGAGACAAATTAATGCGTTAGACAGAAACAAAACATGTATGAGTGAATGAATGTGACTGATTTTGGCAGGGGTAGCCAGACGAAAAAATTGATCTCTTGTTAATGGTCGATTAGCTAACAATAGATTGATTGGCCTTTCAGAAACCCACGGTGATTTAACAGCTTGTTAAATGTGACAGTCTGTTAGCTAATCAGTGATTTGACAAGCGTTTCAGAAACCGGGTGTAAATGTATTGGAAATGAAACGCATATTGACAAGATTTTTATACTCCAATTATAATTTTTTTAAGACTTTCGTGGTTATTGACTTCACTTTCATCGCACATATTACCGAGTGTGTTGCCACGGTTAGTATTGTTTACTAAACCTGATGATATGTGCGATGAAAGTGAAAGTTTAAATTTTTATACGATGTCGTATAATCATTTAACAAGTAAAAACTTTAATAAATATTTATTACTTACTCCATATGTATTTATTGATTTCAAGTACTTTTTAAAAGACTTATAATGTTTCATGTTTTTATGTTTGCATATTTTAAGCATTTTGCAATAATATAATGGTATATGTGGCGACCACTGAAGTTGTAGATATCAGAAGCGAATACTGCGAGCGAGTGCGCCACTCCCTTATACTCCTTATTCATAAGGAGAATAGGGGGGAGGGGCCCAAGTTCGTTTCTTGCACGGGGAGCGGCTCGGGGTATGGTCCAGACTGGACGCGGATGATCACGACCACCGAAAGGAGGGGGTAGGCCCAAGGTCGGGGCTCAAACGGGTAAGGCTCAACTAGGCCAATCTACACCACGCTGCGGCAGCAAGCGCTGTGGTTGAGAAATGGCTTTGCGAGGGAAGGCCTGACCTCTCCCTCATACAAGAGCCCTGGGTGTCACATTCCAAAATTCTGGGACTCAACGCTGCCGGTAAGATCATTTTCAATAAAGGCAGCAATAGACCCAGAGCCTGTATTGTTTTTAGTAAAAACTGTAGGATCTTACTTTGCCTTATGTAATACTTACGGTTATGAGGACTCCTGTTTAGACGTTGTTTTCAACACGTTGACACTTTTATTCTTAATTTTTCCACCTTTATTGGTTTGTTGTGGGCATCTTTGGATCTGGCCCTTCAGGCTCTGATTGTCAATCATTATTTCCTTGAAAATATGTTAATTCTGTATTTGATGTAACTACGTTTTTTCTAATGTGTTTAATTTAAATTGAATATAATAGAATTTAGGGTTTTGCTTTGACTTGTGTTAGTACTTACGGTTATAAGGACTTTTAGACACATTTTTGTGTAGCATGTTGATGCTTTTTATTTTCAATTTGTTATATTTATTAGTTTTTATGGGTATCTTTGGATTTGGCCCTTCAGGCTCTGATTGTCCATCATTCCTCCCTGGAAAATTAAGTTTATTCTGTATATCAGACTATGTTGATTACTACGTTCTATTAATGTTTTGATTCTAATAGATTTTGGGGAATGTCCTTTTGATATATAGACACCCAAATGATAAAAGTAATGATGGTTTCCGAAGGAAAAGCAGGGGGCAATGGCGTGTGTCTGGATTCTTACCTTCATAACTTCTTGTTTTTTAAATATTATGGATCCGGACGGGCCCCAATGCTTCGGAAGGTTTTTTCCTTCGATAGGGTTTGATTTATATATAGTTTCCAATACGAATTATACACATAAACCCGCATTTTAATTGGGAGCGGGTCCTTTCTGTTATTTTACTCTTGTCATGTCATTTGATGTCAAGTGGGAAATTTTTAATAGTCAAAGGAGATTTTAGTCTTTTTTGTGCCTCTCTTATTCTGGATAACTGCTGGATCCAATTCCTCATCAGGTCGGCATGAATATATTCTTGGCTGTCGAACACCAGACCGTCCGAAAATTAATATGGACCATTTCGGGAACTGGCTGGTTGACTATGACTACTGGCTGACAAGACATTATCTTCTTTTGTGCCAAATGGTTCTAGAAGGTGTTTTAAACGAGGACCCGAGCCTTCAATAGAGAATGGAGAGAGGGATTTGGTCAGAGTTTTCCCAGCCTTCGGCCATGGAGGTGAATAGATTATAACGTGATGTTACTATGAGAAATTAAATCGCCAAAATTATTATGTGTGCAGTATAAATCTAAAGTATATGCTACGATGCATCAAATTCTATCTCCGAAGACCCAGTTCTAAGAATATGCACCTAGTCGCATGAACCAACTCCTATAAAAATCCCAAGCTGACGTAGTCGCTTAACCAGTTCGCAAACCGGTACTTTCGGTCTGCGTTGAAAAGTGAAATAAGTGTTCCCGCCCGGACAGAAGGTTATGTGGACAAACTCTTTTTTATAACTGTTGTGCTTTTGTAGATTATTTTGATAAATTCCTTGTTGTAGATAGATTACAGATGGACTGAATACTATACCCACTACCCTGATTCTTTTGTTTTCTTTGCTCAAGGGGTCGGCTACCGACCTCCATTTAATCTCTCATAAAAATAAGCTTGCTACTGACCTCTAACAGAGCATTCCTTATTTTACAACTGAACCTGACCCACTGCTAGGCAGTTCGTTACGTTACAAAACATAAACTTATTGACTGTTGCAGAGTTGTGTAATGATGACATTGTAGCAGACATTTTAGCCATCGAAGGGAGCACGGCCAAAGCTCTTGTGTGCTCGGCCTATCGTCCATGCGAGAAGGAGGACCCTGCTGGAGACCTGGCGCGTGTGATGGAATACGCCCGCCGACACAAGCTGCAGCTGCTCGTAGGATGCGACGCAAACGCCCATCACACCGCATGGGGTAGCTCAGATGTGAACAGCAGAGGTGGTAGATTATATGACTTTCTACTAACAAATGGCTTGCATGTGGTGAATAGGGGATGTAAACCGACCTTTGTAACCCGTGCACGTCAAGAGGTGTTGGACATAACCATTGCGACTAATGATCTGGCTAGACGTATTACAGACTGGCACGTAGCTATGAGCCGTCAATGTCTGACCATAATCACATCTGTTGCGATTTGTTAGGATAATTTCCAAATCAGAAATCCAACTTTAGGAATCCTAGAATCACTGACTGGACTATTTTAGAAACAAACTTAAATTGTACCTAGAATATGTTCCTAAAACAATCAAGACCAAATATACTTTAGACATAGCAGTGACGGTTACCTCAAATGGCATAATTAAAGCCTATGATGATAGTTTTAAGGGTATGTTCCGGGTTTCCTACCGCGTACCTTTGTTGACGAGTAGCCCGATATTTCGACACACTTGCATGCATCATGGTCACGGGACGACTATCTCGACGACGTCGTCAGTCTATAGGCAGGAAATAGAGATTCTAAACCCCCACATGGTAAAAATCTTCAGAGTAAGTTAAGCCTGGGAACATATTCCAGAAGAATGGGCCATGGTCAAAGTCCTCTTTATTCCAAAGGCTGGCGAGAGACTATTCTCAACCGAAATCCCTCCGGCCCATCAATCTGAGTTCATTCATGTTAAAGACACTGGAAACAATTCTGGATATTCACATTAGGGAAACAATAAAAATTAGAAACCCTATTCATTACACTCAACATGCCTACATCAAAGGAAGGTCGACTGAAACGGCATTAGAGGATCAACAAATTGCACTATGTGCGTTTTTAGATATTGAGGGTGCTTTTGACAATACCTCAACAAAGACCTTAATTCAAGGACTCACTGAAAAGAAGATTGACATTACAACAGTCAGATGGGTGGAAGCAATGCTCTCAAACCGAAAAGCGAAGGTTGCCCTACTTGGAAGCTCGCTTGACGTATTTGCTACCAGAGGCTGTCCACAAGGAGGGGTCCTATCTCCACTGTTGTGGACCCTAGCGGTAGATCAGCTGTTGCGTAAAATGGCAGAGCACAGGATAGATGCACAGGGCTATGCTGATGACCTTGGGATAATTGTCAAGGACTTCTGCCAAAGAACGATTTCATACATAATGCAAAGAGCGATGAATGTTATTGATAAATGGTGCACGGACAATGAGCTGTCCATAAACGCAGATAACACTGTCATTGTAACATTTACCAATTAAAGACAACTTGACGGATTAGTCAAACCGCGGTTAAATGGCAAAACTGTAGACTTTTCTAAGCTTGAACGCACACTCATGCAGTGCGCCGCGCGGCGCACTGCATGATGTGGCAAAACTTGTTACACGCCGAGCAATTTGTATGCAAGTACATTGACATGTGGCGAAATGTACCACTGTGCAGCGCGCCGTGCGGCGCACTGCATGATGGGGCAACACCCGCAATTCAAGCCCGAAATGTCAGTTCTGTATGAATTTTGTCCACGTTTTTCAATTTAGTCCTATCGTGCAGCGTGCGGCGCGATGTCTGCAGATGTCAACATGAAACGTCACATCTGACTGTTTCTTTTTACCAACAGTTCGAATCTTTTCTTCTTATGTGACACAGTTCACACACATATATCTGTCTACTTTTTTTAGTACAGATACAACGCGTTTGAATGAAATAGGAAACCGACCTTGTCAATGAAAGTTTGACCGCGGTTTGCGCGTAATTTAAGTTTTATACACTCTCTTTATACTTACTACAGATGTTATACTTTATAGTTATAATTTTGAATGAGCCACCATGGTATACACTCAGTTTAAGTAAACATTCGTAAAGGACAGAAATAACTACGTTTTAAAATATTTTGTCGTAATATTGTCCCAAAATCATGTCTTCAACCTGTTGAGGACAAATTTAAGGTTTATCCTACAACAGAATCAATCAATGTAAATAAAAATTCACAACATGACCGAATCAATCTTCTGAATTGAAAATTTTTAAATTTTCTTACATCCTCAAGATAATTTAATTGAATGTATTATCATAGAGTCTGTAACCATCGGACAATCAATACGCTTTTAACGAAAATCGGCCAAGTAGTTTTTGAGCTAGAATTACCAACCCCTTTCTCCCGCAAGAGCAGGTAGAGACGACATTGTTCCACTTGCTATGGTCCTGACAAATCTCTGTCGATTCTTCCACGTTTATCAACTTTACATACATAGATTGTTAACTTCATTACCCTCCCTTAGCTCCATCGGAGTCGGATAAAAAGTATCAGTTATAGTATAGTATTCGCGGAAGTTGCATGGTTCAATTTCTATAGATATTACTGATGTTATACTTTTTAGTTAAAATATGGAATGACTTACCACGGTCTACAGATGGTGAATCTATGGGCACCTGTCAGAAGTAAACATTCAAAGATAAAATCCGTTTTCAAAGATTTTAAAGTAAAATGATGTCTTCTTTCGAGGATGAAGACATGTTGGCCGTACTGCAGATGGTTAATATGCAAAAATGTAGACGACCCCGACGTAAATATTGGGTGCACCCTATATGGAATACCGGTAAAAAAAATAGACTTACCAGTTGATGGTAAGCCTGGAAATGTATCCGGACCGTTTTCAGCAGGTTTTCAGGATGTCACCATTATGTTATAATCAAATATTAACCCGAGCCAGATCAAGGTTACAAAAACGGCACACAAATTGTAATGTCAATGTAGCATTGACAATAATATAAATTAAATAATCATCGTGGCGTCATTATCTTGATGTTGACTTCAATATAATGTTTTATGAGCTTGTTGAAAAACATCCTGTACCATACGACTATAATCGATCAGATTACTCTAAACGGAACGTGAGAGACAAGATGCGGATAATGATAGTAAGGGATTAAACGGCAAATTACGTGGGGACAATAATGTCTGACCATGCCAGCCCGCTAGGCACGGGAAGGAGAGTTCGACCCACGAAGCGATGGCTAGACGTCGATAAGAACGACATGCGTGCCAACAAACTCACCACCAAGGATACCGAAGACCGAGCGAAGTGAACCAAGAGGGGTAGGAAGGCGGGCTCCTGGCAACCGAAATGTAACACCAAGACGATGAGAATGATGATCTTGGCGTCAAATCCTGTTTGGGCTCTCGCACGCGAGGACCCGGGGTCCGCTTTGACTATGATCCAAGATTTAGCAGATCAGGCAATTACAGTGGAACGACTGCCAACTGACCTCCATACATAAGGTCGACATAAGGTCAATAATCATGCGAGTCGTTTAAAATAACGCGCGTAAAAGCGTCGAAAAAGCTCTCGTGCAAACGTTGCCTAACTCATAATCTTTCGTAAATCTCTCGTGCGAACGTTGCCTAACTTAGAAAACCAGAATAATACCACCGTTTTCTTTGTTGTCACCGTGCGTGTCACGTGACCGTCACTGCACTGCATGAGTGGAGCTACACTCTAAGGAAGTGAAATGTCTGGGTCAAAAGCTGACATGGAACAGCCATCTAACTGCAATACTACAGAAGGCTAAAATAGCCTTGGGCATTTCCAGTCGACTGGCAGGGAATACCTGGGGATTGACCCCAAAAAAATTCCCTGTGGCTTTATACAACTATAGTAAGACCCATAATTACGTATGCCTCCATAGTGTGGCATACAAAAGCCAACCAGGAGACTGTGATAAATTTACTGAGTGGCTTACAGAGAACGGCGTGCCTTTTGGTCACAGGAGCCATGACAACCGCACCTGGAGCGGCCCTGGACGCAATTCTGGACCTTCCGCCGCTACATCTGCATTTGCAAATGGTGGCGGCGGCCAGTATGCACAGGCTAACCATCCAAGGCTGGCTCTCACAGTCACTGAAGTCTTTTCAAAAAGAGATCATGGGCAATAAAATACTAGGTATGCATACAGACACTATGATTCCTCAGTGTAAACACCAAAAACTTTACACTGTAAAGCTCCCAGACAGGGATGAATGGCTTAAAAACCAAATTTCCTGGAAAAAAGGGAGCCTGATCTGGTACACAGATAGATTCAAATCAGGCCATCACGTGGGGAGTGGAATATATGGAGAGGGATCTAGAAATAGGTCTAGAAATTCCTAAACCTGGGCAAGCACGCCTCTATATTTCAAGCCGAGGTTTATGCAATTTTGGAATGCGCGGACATAAACCTCAAAAGGCACTACGTGAACCATTGTATTTATGTACACTCAGACACACAAGTAGCTCTATTGGCCCTATCATCAAACTCTGTGAGTTCTAGATTAGTGCTAAACTGTGTCATCATCACAGCCCGTAACAGTCCACTGCAGGACTTAGGGCCTCTCCCACGAAAGGGGAGGTTATTGCCATAATCTCCACGCTTGGCAGGCGGGTTGGAGATCGCAGTGTTTAAATATAACAATGGAAAATGCTGCTGCCCATTTTCCAGACTACGGAGACTCTTGATCTTTTGCCTCGAAAACATTAGTCGCTTTGTACGACACCCATGAGTGTAAGGGGTTGGTGCTATTCTACTCTGCCGGACACCACACGGCCAAACTGTGTGAATGTTCTCAATTCCTTGGGTGAGAAATACCAAGTAATTTTACGTTGGGTCCCAGGATATGAAGGGATAGAGGGCAATGAAATTGCAGACGATCTTGCTAAGGCTGGTAGTGTTTCCGCAACACATGGTCCAGAACCATTTTGTGGCATACCAAAAAGCCTAGTTAAACTGACCCTACGGACAAATGCAAAGAGCAATATTAGAGCACTGGAATAAGCAGCCAGGCCTAAATCATTCAAGGCCTATAATAGACTTCATGCCAAGGAACGATTACTACTCAGTAGTACCAAATTACGGATCCTGATAAGGGGGCTGACTGGTCACTGTGGGCTGAATAAGCACATGCTTAACTTAAAGCTCAGCAGTACGAAGGATTGCAGATTCTGTAAGGAGGACGAGGAAACGCCTCTACACTTGATCTGCAAGTGCGAAGCCCTAATGCGCAAACGTAGCATCCATCTTGGTAAATTCCAGCTACTACTCGATGAGGTGCACGATATCAGTGCTAAGAACCCATTACAGTTCATAGAAGCTGTAGGGATCAGCACTGAACTGTAAGCTAGAGGCGATCGCAATAGATCAGCAATGGTCGCAGTGATATTAGGACATTTAGCCTTGTAAAGCCCACTTAACATAATAAATAAATAAGCTGACGCAATGCAAGAATCTGTATCGCGTACCACTTTCCCTTTTATTAAAACCGTACTTGGGGTAAAAAGTCGGAAGTACAATCAGATTGTGAATTCCGGTTATCCACCCCGTTCAGGGTGGATAGATGGACACGCGTTTCCGAGTATCCACCTTAGGGTGGCTGTTTTAGGGTGGATAAACGGCGCAAGCCGCATGATGCTTAGTTTCTCCATTTTTAACCGTACTCTTTTGGTGTTGCCAATGTGATTTAAAAAATATTGAATTTTTCATGCCAAAAATCAAATTTGAAAACCGTTCGAATCGAGCCGACGATTCAGAAATAGAGCCCCAGGCCCTATTTTTGAACCGCTCGCATCTACGCGAGCGCTCGCGTGCGCTGCCTGTCTTTGTCACATTCGTGGTAAGTTGCTACAGATAGAAAAGACAGGCATTAGGAGGCAAGCGCTCGCGTGGATGCGAGTGCTTCAAAAATAGAGCTCCAGGTCCTTGTAGGCACAGATACGATGTGCCTCTTACTTTAAATAATGTCTGTACTCACGCAAGTATTTGTTGGCAAGCAAGTGATCGATGACGGCGATGATCTTGCGGCGCTGCAGAGCGGCGCGCTCGCAGTGCACGACCAGGCTCAGCAGCACGCACGCGCAGGCTAGCCCGCGCCCCACGCAGGACACCGCCGCCACAGTGATTCAGATTAGAAAACAAATGGACATAGCAAAAAAAGTCATAATTTTGACCAAAAAAATGCTACCGATAGGAAATCTGATTTACAACAACATTTGTCATGTTAAATTTTTCGATAAATTGTGTCTAACATGGTCAAAAGAATAAAGAAAAAGAAAATGAAAGGAGAAATTTCTTTTTTTTTATTTTTCTCGTAGCCTTTAAAAGTGTTGAAACTGAAACCTTTTCTATATTATTATATTCAACTTTGTCTTCGTCCCCGTAAAGAAATTGTTCGCATATACTTGCATCTTTGGCTATAAGGCGCAATTGAATTTTCAAATTTTGTTATTAATTTTTAAGGCAATGATTGTTATTTTGACGTATTTCTGTATGGAAATAATGTAGTTAGCCAAGGTTTTTAATTATGTACCTGTTTCGGTAGCAATTTTTTTTGGTCAAAATTGTGACTTTTTTCGCTGTCCATTGTTTTTTAAGTCTGAATCACTTTGCGCCGCGCGCCGGCGCAATAGAGTAGTATGCCTTTTTCTGTTCACCATTTCATTGAATGCTTATACATATTGTAGCGTCAGTGGTCTAATGGTTTAGGGGTTCGACTCGTAAGCGAGAGGAACCGGGTTCGAACCTCAGTGTAAGTAACCATGTACTCTTTTCTGAGTTACGAATAGTCGAAGAAACTGAATGGTCAGTAGTTTAGGTGTATTCTAAATTTGTTAGTATTTTACATACTGACATAAATGACAAACAAAACGTCTTAAAATACACTTACAAACATAACAATCGGACTACCATTTCTGAAATTTGGAGCGTATATGGCAAAATTTGAGGCGGTCCAATTGTTAAGCTCATAAGTGTTGTAACACGGCCAATTTCAGACATATGGCAACTTGGTTACATTTAGTATATTATTTTCTTCAAACTTTTAGGGAGGACTTTCTTTATGATAGATTGAGCATAACCGAAGCTGTAAAGTTTATTGCTTAATTTTTAGACCAATGTATTATTTAGTTCATTTGTATTTTTTTTACCATAATCGTGTGAATAAATATTGTCATGTCATATGCAAGCATTAAGCTGTAATTATCGTAATTAGTACTAAATGGGAATATGATCCTTGGAGAACTCCTTCACAGTTTTAAGCTGTTTTAATGAAACTGTTTTATAGAATGAATTACGAAAATAACGTAGGTATTCGTAATAATTTATTCTATACATTTTATGTCACAGGTAAAAAAATTTAGGTGCCTTGCTTAATATAAATTAAAAGCTTCAATATATACTATATTTAAGCTTTCAAACAGCAAAATAAACTTCAAAAATTATCCGATTGTAACGTTCGAGTTCTTGTGGCCCACCATCTTTATGTGGCTCCTCGATATACCATACAGAAAGAAGCGGCTTATACTTAATTGTGTTAAACTTGTAGGTACGAGTATGTAGTAGTTATTTGTTTTAGAAAGTGTGTCAATTGGTCGTTCTAATACTTAAATGTGCTACCACATCGCATGTCACAATGTTGGTATAAATACTTAACTTGTAGGTACTATTTAATACTCACCTCCGAACTAATTGAAATTTTCACGCCGACGTTAGTGTTCCGAATCATCTCGATGATTAAACTGACAGTGCTTAGAAGTATCTAAAAAGATGATTATCGGTTATGGGTCTCATTTCGGACTAATGCGTTTTTGGTCCTAAGTCTTGTACGATCACCGCACGACAGTGATAGAAGGTGGTAAGTATAAGTCTATAGTGCTTTTGGTAGATATAGCAAACTTCTGACTTATTACACCATCATCAAAGATGATTATCGATTACAAGCAATAATATGAGAGACAAAATTATAAAGACCCACCCGTATTCCGTACATTTTGCTGATGAAGTAATTTTGTTCCAAGATTAACAAATAGCATCGACGCAGACGCGAAATATCATCTTTGTTATTGTCGGGATACAGCTTGGATGGTCTGAGCTGGGGTTGTATCGACGGTGGGTAATGGCTATTGGAATAAAACCAATGTCGATCATAAACGGGATCAGAAACGAAATTGCTCGATGATAAGTCAAAAGACCCGTTTTGAAATCTATTATAACACCCCATTACTATAGCACATATGCCACGTAAATGGCCCTCGATATGGAGAACCTGAACAGTGAGATCTAGCGAAGATAACATTTTTATTAGAAAAAACAAGTACATGGTCGAGAAAGCCAGCGGTACGTCCCAGACGGAACTCAAATACCAAATGTAATCACCCACCGAGCTTACCAGCCAAATAAATGAAAACAACCATACTAGGTACGTGAGTCTCTTATTTGCGATGCTTTTGTCAGTCAGGCGGAGAGTTTTATCGATATAATCCCTTTGATTAAGATATTGAGAAGCTATTTCCTGTTCATATCTATGAACAAAGTAAATATCAACTAAATACAAACAGTAATCATAAAGTGCTTGAAGTGTGTCTGGTATTTTAACGGAGACACTGAGCGGACCGTACATCGGGCTCATTCTATAATACCATCCACTGAAATTCACTAAACCCACAATGCTAATTGTAATTATTTTTCTCAGTAAATTGCGATCAGGTTTATGTTTTACATCTTTCGCGTAAAAATCTATGCAAAACACTTTCAATGCAGCCTGTAGTATCATAGTTGTAATTTTAAAGACCGATGCTTATCACTCGCCAACTCACGGCCACTGTGCCAGGAAATAAAATGACAACGCTTGTAGTAGATACCTACCTAGCAGTGTGGACATATAAAAGTGACACATTCAACTAATTGTAGTGAAAGCTTTTCGTGAAATTAGAACTTGACAAGAAGCAATCACCAAAAGTACTCACCTACTCTTAACATAACTAAAGGCACCGAATATAAATCTAAAGGATGACACATGCACAGTGTAAAGAACCACCCACAGATAACATTTTTATAGCCTGTCGCCATCTCAAAGATAAAATTATAAGGCTACATTTTACATATTTGTTTTTGGATATATTTGTTTAAGATAGGTACAGATGTCAGCACGAAAAAGTGCGCACCGGCTAGTTCAACTTCGTAGAGCGTTTTAAGTCAAACTTAAATAGGGTACCTAAGAATATGTTATGTAATTGTTTTTGAAATGCATGTGCACATTGGATCGAATTAATGAGATAGTAGTTACCCCATAGCCACAGCCGGAGCCTCCCACAGCGCAGCCAGTTCCCACGAAAATGCGAGGCTAGTCCACGACTGGATCTAGACCCTAAACATCGGCCAAACTCATACCACTATACTCTTTATTATAAAATGCCTATAACATACGAACGGGTCTCTCCGGGTTAAAGGCAAACTCTCTGTCCAAATTTCATAACGATTTCGAAGATTACACCGAAAAGTCTACCTACAGTAGGTATGACATAAAAAAAAAGTCAAACAAAGACTGTACTAAAATTTGTATTAGCCCACTTGTGCATTTGAGGCATATAGAAAATGCGGTACCTGGCGAAAGTCCGAGGAAAAGGACTGACAGCGAATGCGTTATCTTAGCCTTGTGATGACCGACAGGGTTGGGTACTTAGAGATATGGACCAAGTTATTATATTCGTATTTTAGAAAGTGGGTTGCAGCATTTCTATTGAATACTATTGTGTGTGTGAATGCTGCGATCTCCAATCCGTAGAGAATCTGACATTGACCTCTAATAATGTGGAGTAGGCTCAAGTCCAGCAGTGAGCTGTGACGTAGGTAACTAAGTACTATAAGTATCTTAAGTACTATAGGTAATTTTAATTCATATTTTGTAATATTATTATAGTATAAGTGACCACAACAGAGACTGTAGAAACTAATAACTCGTAATTAAGTTTACTGAAGCCGGCCATGTTGAAATATATTGGGCGTGATTCGATGAGCGTACGCAACTCCGTAGCCGCATTGTGCAGTTCTGCATCTGTCACAGATAATATATTTTTAGGAAACTCTAAATTGTTATGACAATGTCATAGAACAGGCCAGGACTCCACCCATTATTATTTATGAAAAAAAGAGCAGAGGTGATACTCAGCAGCTAGGGTTTAACCATCGAAGGTTTACGTTGACGTGTTCTGACTTGAGCAGGTTGCTTGTACAGTTCAAATCTCTGTATGATTCTAGCTGCCTATCTTTTTCGTCCTGTATATAGTCACACTAGCAGGCAACCTGTTCGCCACGAACGTCCACTAGGACCGGGTTTCACGACGAGAAGACCGACAGACGCGCAACCCTACGCCGATGCTGGAGGCTCGAGCTCGAGGCGATGTAACTAAAGCATTTGTTTCGAAATGAAGTATACCAATTGGCGTTTGAGAGAATATCGAGTTTTATGACTGCAGTCTTTGTTTTTATTCGATGTACCTACTCAGCGAAGATAAGATTATTATATCTACACCAAAGAGAAGACAAAGTTTGTCAGTATTACAGAAATTTCGAAACACATTCCGAAAAGTTGGAGCTAGAAGGAATGGGCTCCGTCTGGCGGGAAAACGCACCTGTCTGTTTGTTGGCGTCACCATATTGGCATCGCCCTAATCGGTGAGCGCATTGAAGGTTTCGTTCAAACGACCAACCATAGCCTTTCGACAAGACTGAATGTCATCGAATTTTACGGTACTGTCGTCTACGAACTCTAAGATACAAGGTACAAGCAAATCTAAGGTACATACGATCTAAGGTACAAGCAAATCATTAATATGCGACAGCAGACTGAGGAACTCCTGCGTCAATCGCTGCTAGATCAGGGTTGCAGCCAGAACTATGCCCATTACACAGAATACGACGTCCACAATAGCTTTAGTTTGGTTCACTGTTTTAATTTTGTGATCTGATGTTTTCCTATGGGGAGTGTTTTCTAAACATTTTAGGACCTTCATGCTTTTCAGTACCTACCTGCCTTCTATCAATCAATCAATGCCTTTTCTTCTTTAGCAATTATTTCGTTTAATTTTGCATAAGTTCCGAAATGATAAATATTTTTTCAAAACAAGCTTTTATCGTGCGGTACCCACACCAGTGCCTAGAATCTCATCGAGACCGTTTCATAGAGCCCAATCACGACGTGGTTATCTTAGGTTGTATCACTCAATATCATAATCAAAGCTTGAATTTCATCTAGAGGTCTAGGACCTACTCATTCTGACCATTCCATATAGCCCAAACACTGTGGCGTTATCTTATTGCGTTCATTAGTTTCTATGACTACCTCTCGATTAATCCTCAGACTAGCTCAATTATATCATATTAATGCATTAATATATTAAACTCACAGGGATAATTCTGCCTTTTACCTACCTATAAAAGTAGGCATATAACGGCAATGTTCTTGAACAAGGCTTAGGACTGCGCAGTAGCGACTTTATGCAAACTATCCCTTCACCGCACGTCAAAAATTGTCAAGAAGATTACCTACTTTGTAGGTGTTATGAGCAAGTTCGTCGCTGTCCATGTTCATGTTTAGAACCGACCAACAAAAGGTCCAAGAAAGGCAAGGCAAGTGTGTACCTAAATAACGTAGTTTTTTACAATACACATCCTCGTCTCTGCTCTGGTGGAGTCCGGGCCTTAAGCAAATTGCTATTGTTACCAGTATTTTTAATGTTGAGCATATGGTAAATGATGTTGATAGTGCGCTCCCGCTGCGCATAAACATACTCGCATTGCTGCACCAAGCTGACGAGCACTGCTGCGCACGACGCCATCCTCATCACGGATGAGATTGCTGGCGCGTAACCCGCGTTGTAGGTTGTTTGCTGCGAAGGTAACAGCTTTTTGTTCAAAATATCATGGTGTGGAAAAGAAAACGTGGTGTGGAAAGGACAATGAACTTCTCGAAACAGCGACATTTGGTACCTACTTATAATGGCGCACGAGCAAGATGTGGATTGAGCCCTGCACTATAACATGGGGCTTTTTAGGGCAAGTCTACGGGTACCTATATCAAAGGCCGGCTCGCATCCGCTCCGGTGGCCGTTTTTCATCAGGTGGATAGTCCGACCGTGTGTCTCCCTAGGCAGCAAAGAAACTGGGTAGGTCCAAATACGTAGCCTACTTAAATTAAGTAGGTAAGTATAGGAAAAGATACCCATGTTTTAAATGTTTGCAAAATTCCCTAAATACCTACCTATATAATTTTCACCCTTGCTACATGTTATAAATTTCGTGTAATACGAGTTCTGTCATTTGTTCTTTTGTTATTTTTGTTTTGTATAACGCCCCATTCAAGTGTAATGAATAAGTAAGTAACTACGCGCCGCCGGTAAGAGGGAAGCTCTTACATATAATATGATGTTGAGGTACCTACACATAACATTAAGGTAAAGTAACTTACTTGTGAACCCACCATGGTTCTGAACGCAATGTTTGTGTATCTGATCATATCGATCATCAAACTTAAACTGTTCAGTAAAATCTGAAATCATAGAAACTATAAATACCTCAGTTTGTAGGTTGGAGTACCTCCAATACCTAGGTAAGTGGGGAGAGCCTAATAATAAAATTGATATTCTGCAGAATCACAAAATATACATATAGTTATATTTATATTATGTAACTTACCCTCACTCCGAACATTTTGTTTATGAAAATACATTGCTCAGTCATAAGCAGATAACATCTGCTGAGCCAAACCAACTCCTGAGATTTATTACAAGAAATGCTCTTCATTGGACGCGAGTCCGTCTGCATCTTGGTAGCTCTTTCGCAGTCGCCCGAATAAAGCCAATTTTGGTTGTTCATGGTGTCCTTTAAACAAATGTTTGAATTCTCTACGACTGGGAGGTCCGGCGTAGTCATGTAGCAGCCATGGACCAAGTCTCCTAATACGCGGAGTCGGGACTCAATTCCGATTACTTGCGCCGTGAGATCCAGAGAGGATAAAATTTTAATCAATAGGAATAAATATGCCACAGAAAACATCACCGGCGGTATAATCCCAAAACTAAAATACCATGCGAGGAAATCGGTTATCGTGCTGGTCAACCACACAACTGCAAAAAAAGAAACTAATTTCACCATTCTTGTCCTGATGACGGACTCGTGGTAGGCGAATAGAATCTTGTCGATGTCTTTGTACAACGCATTGTACTCCTGGGCGATGTCCCCGCCATACTTTTGGACAAAATACAAATCCACGATATATTGTCCATAGTCATATATTGTTTGAATGATGTCAGTGAGTTTTACAGAATTGTTTAATTGTGGAAATAAGTAAAGTATTTTGTAAGATAAAGTGTAAAAATTAAGAAATCCCAGTACGGTAGCTGTCAAAACTTTCTTTATGAGGGAGCCACGTGATGCACTTTTACGGTTACTGTTACAGTTAGAATTTAAAGAAAATGCGGATAGAAGAAACTTGAAAATTTTCATTGCGGCGGCTTTTTTACGACAAATAAAAATTGTCCAAATTCCGTCGCGCCTCATACGTCCGCTTTCATAGGGGACTATAACTAACTGTTATTACGTTGCTCTACCTATATTAAGTGTTTCACCTGAATTACCACTGGCATGGCACGATATTACAAATGCTTTTAATAGACTTTAATAGACCTAAGAAGTATATTGTTCGTGACAATTCGTGTCATTTATTAAGTACCGAGCAACTTTAATAAATACCTATCTCTATTGATATGTTATATTTTTTATATATTAAGTAGATAATAGGCATTGATATATATAATATTATATAGAAGTCTTTGGTATAAATATCTAAAAAAGTGTGTCTGTAGGTACATTGAATATATGCAAAAAATAATTTAGGGCGATTAGGAAATAGTAATAGAACAAGAATTTGAAGAATATCTGTTTGTCTGTACACGTTAATCTCCGGAACTACTGGATGGATTTAAATAAAACTTTTTTATGTGTAGCTATTAAGCCTGAGCGACATATAAATCATTTTGGAAACTTGAATATCTGATGAAGAGCCACAGCTTGGGCTCTCCGTAGTAGTAGCTTTCATCCATTAGGGAGGTCATATAAACTGGTCGAATGGAAGAACTCATAACTGCCCTAAAAACTATTATCATGCGGACGAAGTCGCGGCAGAGACTAGGTAATGAAATTACTTATTTCGGGCGACTTAAAAATCCAGATAGCGACACTGATCTAGCAGCAGCGTGTATGCTAGACGGATAACGCAGATTAAGCAATGCTCGCCGTGTCCGGGAACTGGGTGGGTCATCGTTTCGTGCTTTGAGGCTAACTGAATTTCAGCACCGCAAGGAACTCGGCACTTATTATCTACTTATACAGGCTGTTACATAATATATGTATAAAGCCGTGAACCGGATGGAGTACTAAATGTATGAAAACGATAGGTACAAAAATTTCACGTACGACAGAAATAATTGTACCTATCGTTTTAATATGTTTAGCATCATGCTCCATCCAGTTCATGGCTTCATACATATATTATGTAACACCCTGTATATCTGCTGTCGGCGAAACGAGATTTATCAAGGTTTTCCGCTGAGGTCCCGAAGACTGGTAGAATAATTTACGGTCCCGTTCCCGTAATTTATGTAAAAATTTCTTTCGGTCTTTATAAATAACTAGTGGACCCGGCGCGACTTCGTTTGCGTACAGCTACTGTACCCCTACCTACTCAATTTTTCCTGCTTATAAACCTTCCTCTTAAATCACTCTATCTATGATTCAAAACCCCATTAAAATCCGTAGCGTCGGTTAAAAGATTTAAGCTTACTTATCATCATCATCATCATCATTTATTTATTCATTTACAGTTACACTGTGTGCTTAGATACTAATACATAGGGACAGACGGCGGGAAGCGACTATGTTATATACTATGTATAGATTCGAGAGCAGAAAATTCGAAAACAGTCGTTTAAGGATAAACATCTTTTCACGGTCTTTTCCGTCTAAAAAACCTGTGATCTATGACTTATTTATGACACAACATTTCCCATACTATTTTTATTATAATGCGTTCGACACCGTCTCTTTACCTGTGCTCCTATCGAAAATAGAACGTTTTGGCGTTTGAGTTGTAGAATTGCAATTATTTGAGAGTTACCTTTCAAGTCCGAAAAAAAATAGACCAACACATCAATACCGATCTTCCAATTACGCACAGAGTGCCGCAGGGTAGCATACTAGGCCCCACCCTATTTCTTATTTTTATTAATGGACTGTGTAACCTTCCTCTCGTAAATGGTAAAATCCTGATGTTTGCGGACGACACTGCCATCCTTTTTAATGACAAATCTTGGGAAGAAGTATTCAATTGTTACCTTTCAATTGTACATTTTTAATTATAAATTATAATTACATTGAATCGATCGATATCGATACTTTTTTTACTCTTTGAATCCCTATGAACTTATTTTGACGCTTTCGTAGTGACATTGTCCCAATATTATTCCTTCCGTTTCCTGTTTAAAATACTAGTTTTAGAAGGTATACAATGACGAAAACGGTGGTAAAGGCTTTAGGCCATTTAATAATGGAGATGTTCATTTCCTTTTTTTTCGTCTATTATTGCCAGTAAAATAACTTTAGTATACTCATTTTTCCGCAATCTGTCAAAGTAACCTAAGTCCCTGGTCGACCTATACCAAAGTTCCTGCGTGAAGTCATAGTGATACTACCGGGACGTTATACATTTACAGACATTATTTTATGGCCATGGCGTGATAGCCATACGTTCCACTTTGATTCGTTGTCACGCTTTTAGAGTATTAAGCTGCCATTGCAGTGTGGGCGAACATTTGGTACAGACGGCAAAAGGTTCCAGATCGCAACGCCAGATGGTGACACCAAATTGTTTCTATACTATTTGGTCTGTGCTTAGTATTGCCAACTTAGGGTACTTTACCCTAGATTGAGAGTAAAATTCATCCACCGGGGTAATTTTTGTAGGGTATGCATTTTCCTAGGGTATTTTCGAGAGTAATTAAGTTACTTGGGGCATTTGTTAGGATATTAGTTTTAAAGTAAAAAAGTAAACTTATAAAGATTTAGACAAAATACACATCATAGGTGTGTGTATTCTGTCGCCCGATGTCTTCCTAGTAAGTTTCGAATACAATATTCTATTCAGGAACATACATAGACTTTCGCATTTACAAAGTTTGCTATAGTCCAACGGCTAAACCATACTTTTTGTCCAAAATGCTGGGTTTGTAAAGTTAGGAGCTTGGCTCTTCATGAGATCTGATTTCTGACCTTTTCCTCAGTTAAACCGTTAAGAGCTTACGAGGCTTGGCCCACAAATTTTACGTCAAATGTTTGGTGGGATAAATCTTCTGTTAACTTTATTTATTCGTATGGCGAAAATATAATACATGAGAAACATATTCAGCTACAAATTTAAATCAATCGAAGTTAGTACTTTACTCCGTAGAAAACAATAGACTTTAATACTAACATATGTACTTATGACAGGGCGGACCCTGGGCCCTCGTTGTCGAGAGCACAACCGGGACATTAACGCCAAGATGATGATGATGATGATGATGATGTGCTTATGACAAAAATTATTGTGATTCCGAGGATACTTACTTTCATTGTCATGCGCCAAATAAATAATGTAGTTGTTTTATTTGTAAATAAAGGGTAATACTAGAATATAATTATATTTAGGATATTTTTTCAAAATAATACAGTTTAGGGTAAAATTACATCAAGCATCGGGTAAAGTGAAAATCTGACATGACAACACTGTTGTCCTACAAATGGGAAATGTCAGCTAGCTAGCCTCAGCCCTCAGCTTATAAAGCAAGCAAGCTCGCACAAAAAGGAAACGTGTGTTTTCGTTATTTTATGGCTTAGGATTTTGTTACTCGAGATTGTATTGACAACGCTTACGTGGGATATACAATAATACGGAACAGCCAGAGCCAAAGGTAAAGTCCTGCACTTGTTTACTGAGACGTCTTATTACAAAAAAATAGTTACTAACATATTGCTATCTAAACAGAGTGTACCTGTGTAGACTCCAGTCGAAGATATACTACATGTTCGCGCTAAATTTGCCGATCAGTGAAATACAGACCACCGCAACCTGGGTTTCAGTAAAAATATTTCAGATTGACGAAGGCTTTAGCGAGGACGAGATATAAATAATGTTGTATTTCGTTATATTCTTGCTGTTCCTACCAGCATCAGCGACAAAGTTGTTACTTTACTACCAAGGTGCATGTAATGGTTCAAGGTACCTCTAAGTATTTTAAAAACAACATTAAAATGACAAACCAGTGCAGGGTAAGATAATAACTTACTTTTCATTACATTAAATGAAATATTCTCATTATTTACAGACTATGCCATGGGAGGTTGCCGGTGCACTTATAAAAACTGTACTGTCAGGTCAGACGGTAAAACACATATGTTCCATTACCCTGTATTCGACAAGGCGAGGTGTCATCAGTGGCTTGTGAATGCGAGACGACTTGAGTTCCTCGAGTTAAAAGTGTCACAGCTGAAGAATAGAGTTCTGTGTCAACACCACTTCAAGGATGAATGTTTTATGAACTTTAAGGTACTTAAACCTATGATGACCTTTATTTTTTAGTTAATAATTAGATATACCTAGATTTACCTGTTACCTGTTTTCGGACATGGAGTAATATCTAACCCAAATCAAAATGTCTTTATTGTGTAGATTAAATATCTCTTTTCAATTGTCAAAGAGAAGGGGTAGGAAAGTAGGAAGGAAACACACAGCCCAGGACCAGAGTACATCCACCTTATGCCATCGCATATCGGACCACATCTCCGTCAATTTTATGTACTTACAATGTATTAGTTTTAAATTGATTTCATTTCATTTTAAATGTTCTAGATGTCATAAAAAGCGACCTATGTCTTAGATGCTCTTAGACTTTAACTAACTAGGGCCTCCATACAATGTTGCAGCATTTTCTGTTGTGTTTTCAACCAGCCTGCCAAGCGTAGAGATGATTGACAAAACCCTTGGCAAATGTGAAGGAGGGTCAAGTTTAGCATTGTTTTGATTTAGATTGGACTGTTTTGAGCTGGTCATGACAGATATGATACTTTATGGACTACCTGCTAAAAGGTGTAAATATTATTTTTAGTTGTGTCATTAATTTAAGCAATGATTTCACAGAGTATGTACAGTTACATTAACCTAATCTTAATGCAGTGCATAGTCAGAGAAATAATGATTTAAAGTAACAATCCATACTCAACGAGTGGAATTTCATAATTGCGAAATTGTCAGTCATTAATCACTACATGTTTTGGTATCAGGGCGACATTTGATATAGGGTCTGTCAATGTCAAGTATTCCGATGGGCCATAATGGTCTGCAGTGGTCACATCATGGACATCTGTGGTACAGTACACCCGCTGTGTTCGACCTTGATTTAAAATTCTCCATAGACTTAAAGTAATTGTTGTTTATTCTTTAGTGCATATATTGTGGATAGTGGTCTGGTAGTGCGTTGCAGGCAGTAAATTGACACTAACAGATAGCCAGACGCAATCAGCTGTTCTAAACAATGCAGCTGTTCTAAAAAATACGGGTACAAAAATCGTCAAAACATAAACAAACATTTAGCGACATTTGAGAATTTATTAGATAAAAATAACACCAAAGTACCGACACAAACCGGTAACTACTTGAACAAATTCGAGCCTTATAACTAGTTCGCTAAGATCCATAATGGCTATGAAATGTCATGCGCGCGGGAAGTTTATGTCTTGCTAATAATCATATTACAAATGTTGTGTTGACATCGCGAAAGATGCAGAAATAGATGCTGCTTGGATTTCCAGCAGATGTCACTAAACATATTAATTACTGCCAATATCACATATTTGCTGACGATATTCAAGTATACATATCCAAACTGTTGATAAACTTAACCAAGACCTAGAACGTTATAGCCAATTGGGCAAAATCCAACATGTCAGTTAATGGAATGAAATCATGTGGGCAGCTTTAAATACGCAGTGACAAAAATATGGAACCACCTGCCTACGCCGATCCGCCGTCTGCTGATAATCCACACATTTAGGGAAGCATATAAGTCTCATTATCTGGACGTACAAAAGACCTTAATTGGGTAGGTACATAAAGCCTACTGTGTGATTGTGTCTGCACGGGTAACGAAGTAACAATAGCATTGTCCCTTTCTTATTGTTTCTGGTATGCTGTATTGTATCCAAATGTACTGTGCCATGTGTGAGATAGACGTATTGAACTTTTTTTATTTATTTACATTGCTGGCTTAATTATTTTGTTGGAAAATAACAGTAAATTTATTTTTTATTTTAATTAATAAAGATTTTCGCGGTTCCAAAATCCACGAGATGGTACGACAAAATTAAGCCCTTTCATTGGCTAGAATAGGTGGTAGTCGCTTCACTGTAATTACCAAATCTTGGATCATGGTCAAGGCAGACCCCGGGCCCTCGTTCTCAAGAGCACAACCGAAACACTAACGACAAAATTATTATTATTAGCTGGAATAGATTCGTCATTTCACAGGACTTAATAGCATGGCAGGATTTTGACAGCAGACCTTACGCATCAGTAGCGCTATTTGAAACCACAATAACCATCGTGGAAACCAATGTAAGATTTTCTGAGAGCCGATTAAAAAGAAAAAGTAGTTAAAATAATTGTAATAGATAAAATTAAAATGAGACCGTTACATTGTCATGTATCAAAATTTTTTTGATTACAGAGTTACAGACCACATTCTGTATAATTTTAAAGTTCCGGATTGCAAGTATGCAGTCTCAGAAGTCCAACCCTCTCCCCTAATGTGTAGGTTACTCCAAAACCCTCCATGGAGGATGCTCTGCTCACGTCCAGTAGTAGACTGTTCCAGACTATTTATAATAATGATGGCTTCAACTAGGTGTTATCGTAAATTACAAACCGCACTGGTCTAGCGGCAGTGTGCTTGAGAAACCGATGATCAAAAGATTAGCAACATTCGCAAAGTCCGAGTAGTGGACTGTGTTACCGTTTCGTACTTTGAGGCTAGTCTAACTTCAGCACCTCAACAAGCTGTTGCTAGCAAGCAAAGAAGCTCGCAAGGTGTGCCTTTTAGTACCATTGGCGAAGCAAGGTTTACCAAGGTCTTACGCTGGGGACCTCTGTGACTTGTTGAATTGTCTCGGGACTCTCGGGAGCCTATTGACACCCCGTATATTATATGCTTAACACTAACTGTAAATATCTTTGTTATTTACAGAAAGAGAAGTTGAAGTTTGACGCAGTACCAACTGAAGATGGACCATACTGTGAATCAAATGAGGAGTTGGACATTAAATTGGAAAATATATCAAAAAAGTTATTCATAGTCCCAGAAGACATTGAGAATGAGTGTTTATCTTACAAGGAAAAGGTAGCCAATTTTTCTGTCAAATATGGAGATTTTCTTGTGAATAGTGAACTAGCTAATACCTTATCCTTTAATGATAATATAAATAACAGTTTAATAGATGAAATTCCGTTTTCCGTTGCTAATAATATACCTAATATAAAAAACAGGCAGCAGGCGATTGTAATACCCACAATATCTAACGTTAAAAGTCTGAATTCTACTAAATCATATAGTGCGGAAAGTATAAATATAGGCCAAAACACATTTGAAAATAATAATCAATATAAATCCAACCCCGCTCAAATAGCGCCAATGACAAAGAAGCGTAATACAAGAAGTAACCAGAGAATTGAAATTTTATCAGAGAAAAAGATATCAACACCTGTGGCTATTCCACCTAACCTTGAACCAGTTTCACCATCAACAATTCTGCGTCCAAATAAAAACAAAGAGGTTAAAGCATTTGATAATGATATATTCAAAAATAAATTCGAAATCGAGATATTAGATCATTCTGGGGTAGTGGCCAATAAAGAAATAGATGTAAATCAAAATAATGATGTGGTAAAAACATTCGATTCACAACATTTCCTGCCAGTAGCATCACAAGCAGTAACTGGTAATAACAACCTTACAGAATGTGATTCGTTATTATTGCCATTATCAGGATTATCTGCCCAAGATATTACAAAATTGCTAAGTAATCCTCCCGAAGAAGAACCCCATAAACTCGAGAACAAAGCAAAAATTGCGAATAAAGATGACATTAAAAATAATTCGTTATTAAATAATCAACGGTCTAAAATAGCGAGAGAGAGAATGGATACTATAGAAATTAAACGAAAATTGAATAAACAAAAATTAAGAGACATGATTGAATTTTGCTTAGATGAGATGGACGAACAAGACAAAATAACACATACAAATAATAGTTTAGTTGAAAAGATGGTTGGCAATAAACCACAGAGTATTCCAAACAGTATGCCTACTTCAGTAGTTCGCAGTTCAGCTGACCCAATAAATGTGAGAACGAAAAAGAATTCGGAAAAAGTAAAGCAGCATTTATCCGAACACCCGAGCTTGCCTAGTATGCAAGAATATAGTGTTGCTTCTATAGAAGCTAGGCTCCAAAGAATGGAAGATACTTTATTAAGAAGAATAGATCAAAATTCACAAAGAATAGAAGACTTGAAGAATTCTATGAATCAGTCTGGTACACCTAAAACAGCTACAACACAGACTACTGAAACTGAAGAATATACTAAAAAACACCTTTATAATGAAATGTCTAAATTTTTAAGTCCAGAGACTAACAGTCTTATTTACGAAGAGTTATTTTTAAATAAGTATGTCAAAGATGTGAAAAATAATGTGCAACTTTCGTCTGATTTATTAGGGCCAAAACGTCGGAAACGTAAATGATTCTTACAACTTTACCATTTAAGTATATTTGTAGTTAAGTATAATATAATGTGTGTATTGTTATTTTTAAGGATAATCAGTTTATTAAATTAAATAATGTATTGTTCAATTCACTTTTACAATAGCTTTTCCTGTATTCACTCCTTCAAATAAGCCTATAAAAGCATCCACTGCCGATTCAAAACCATTGAAGATATGTTCACGATATTTCAGTTTGCCTTCTTTGACCCATTGTAAATTATGCTGTACACCTTCCATTGTTCGTTCTGCATATCTGTTTACTTGAAATCCTTCAATTTTAATTTGTTTGCCCACAATGTACGGCTGAAGAATTGTTGCTGAAAAAAATAAACAACTTTTGATGAGTTGTATGTGATATTTTTCTATAACTAGTTGTATAATTCGGTTGTAGAATGAGCTCCCAGCCACAGTGTTTCCTTTGGACTATGAAATGGGATCGTTCAACAGTATATTAGAGGTCTCCTTAGTGGCGGGCAACACATTGGTATTGCTGATGTCCATAGGCGGCGGTGACTACTTTCTATCAGATGTCCCGCATGCCTGTTTGTCTGCAGCATTACATAAAAAATATTGTTTGTTAATAAGTAGCTGTTCTCAGCGGCTTTCACCCACGCGGAGCTTGGGTCTCTATAAACAATAAACTTTCCTGCGGGACCTATTCTGCCGTCATAAGAAAGAGTACAGTAAGTTACCCAAAGTCGGTTCAGAGATAAAGCCGTTTGAAAGATGCGCGCGATATTTTGATGACCGTGTCGAAATCTATGTAATACCTTATAAAGTAAGGTATGTAATCCACTTACTGCACTGTTTGTTTGTTATATGATATTCCTAGTCAATAATACAGTATTTTAAGTAAAACATAACCACTTACTGTTATATTCCTTAGGAACTGTTAACATGTTACTCAAACATACTGTATTATTTATACATGCAAAATCGCAGGAAAACATAGTACAGCAACGAAACCTAGACAGAAAGTCGCGTTATTTTTCAGCGATCATTTCTGTGTAACTAACTCAATTTTGTCAAAATCACGACTTACTGTACTCTTTCTTATGACGGCAGTATTATTTCCCCGAGATAAAAAGTAGCCTATGTTACTCAGTGATAATGAAGCATTCTATTAGTGGACAAATTTTTTAAAATCTTTCCAGTAGTTGTTGAGTTCTTTCATTACAAACAAAAAAACAAATCTCTTTCAATTATTATTAGTATAGGAAAATCACGCAGAGTATGGTAGTCGGTTCCAATTCCAACGTGTTTGAACTGAGCAGATCACGACGGACCGCCGATCTTACTGGTCTACCCAAAAAAAGACTACTGACCTTTGCGTTTATCTGGATCAGTTTCATTATATGTCGAGATCGCACCGCAAACAGCGACACGGCCATATTCATTCATTTGGGAGATCACGGTGCTGCTAAGTTCACCGCCAACATTGTCAAAATAACAATCTACACCCTTTGGCGCGTTTTGTTTCAGGAACTCATGAATGTTTACAGATTTGTAGTTGCCTGCTGCATCGAATCCTAGTTCTTTCACGAGCCATTCACATTTATCGTCAGTGCCTGCGAAACCGATGACGCGACATCCTGAAATAGATACCAACACCCACCAGTTAGATATTTTTGCATCGAAAAAGACAGTTTTGAAAGATTGAGGAGTTTACCTAATAGCTTCGCAATCTGGCCAACGTGGGATCCGACGGCGCCCGCCGCACCAGACACCACAACAGTTTCTCCAGGTTGCGGCTGGCATATTTGAGTGAAACCGAAATAGGCAGTATTCCTGAAAATAGACAAATTTTACATAATATCCACATATTGTCTGGAACCTGTTTTCCGCGCACGGAGCTCCTTCCCGAAGTCTACTTTACACTATAATATGGGGTTTAAAAAGCATGTCTACAGGTAGCTCAAAGGCCGGCACCGCTTCCGCTCTCCTTAGATTGCAGATGGACGACGGTTACCACTTTCCATCAAGTGGACCGTCCATCCGTGTGCCTCCCTAGGCAATAGAAAAAAATTATGAGTAAATGAATGAGACTAATACAAGTGACTCTTCTTACCCCACTCTTCCGCACACTCCCAACCCTAATGATACGGGTAAATCGCCAAACTCAGGCAAAGCATACAAATATGGCTTCTGATTGCACAGAATTGCATTTTCTGGTTTTACCACGGTATAGGTTCGCCACCCAAAGTGTCCCATTACCCAAGAACCCTGCGGATATTCCGGATTTCTGCTCTCTATAACTCTGAAAGAATAAGGTGAGATAGTTTAGTGTATGGAAGAACAACTCCATGTTTATATTAGGTATGTAGATTACTTAATTGACCCCACGATAACTTAACACCCACTTAAGGTCACTCATATATCACAGGTAAGTACTCGTAGGTACTGACTACTAAAGTAGCAATACTTATTACCTTGTTTTTTCTTACATTCAGTTTTCGTGACACATTTATATTATTCAAAAGGGTCGAGAGATATATTGCTACACAACACGTTAACCAATCAAACTTACTTGGCAATTTGACCTCCAATCATGTCACAGGGGAAATTACTACCGAGTTTCACTCGTTGATATGGGTCGACACTTAAATATGTAGCTTCAGCCAAGAATTCTGAGGATAGATGAAACTTTTTATGTGGTTATTGCTAGAGAGGTTCTTAAAATTCATAAAAGTTTAAGAAAATAGGTACCTCCATCCTTAATCGTTGGCAGCTCTTCTTCTTTAATTGAAAAGTCACTTTTCTTGGGTTGGCCTTGGAATGCATTTAGCACCACGATTTTTTTAGCGCGTACCATTTCTATGCTAGATTATTTTACTGTAGTTGAAAGTAGACACCTTACTATTACCGTAGAGAAGGTATCTTACCTACTAAATCGATAACAAGCTATCGACGTGAGTCAAGGTTATCCGCTGTTTTTGGTAAAATCTACGCTGTTTAACAAGTTATCAAACAAATAAACCTGTTATTTTATGATAAAACATTTTATCTGCTTGTTCTCAAGAGTGTGATACCAAACGTAAAAATAGTTTATGTAGTTATGACTGAACGACGGATTTTAAATCTACGTATTGGTCAAGTAGGTAGTGCTTCATTTTAAAATAAATAGTACCTACCTAAGTAATTATTAATTATCGTAGGTAAGGACCTAGTGGTTATAGGGAGACGCAGGTAAAGTGTAGGTAATTAGCGTATTAGTGGCGTTGTGGTTTTTATTTAGGATCGAATATTAAATATTGAATTATTGAGTGTGAACAGTTTAGGTATACTTAGTATAAGGTATAAGTACTTAAAATAGTTTTTTTGTTCAGTTTGGGTTAGGTTACAGTGAATTAACGTCTTGTTTAACCTCGAGTCGAATAGTCACGTACAACTTAGATAATGTCAATTCAGTACATATCACATATTCTGTGCCAGCCAGCTGTCGATGCCGCGGTATTATCAGGTAGGTACCTATTATACACTCGCGCTGCGAAAGCCGCGAGACGTGAGTGTGAACGAATCGTATCGTCCGCGTCGTGTTCGCGCTAGTGCCTATTATAATTTTATCTTTGGCGTTGACAGCTAGATCGACGATGGTTCTTGTCGAGCGACCACAAGCATGTCAACTCAACACTTAGATTTTCACGTTATGTACGTGGATTAAATAAGACCGTGAGAGAGAACTTAGCCGTCTGTTCTCAGAATACCCCGACAAAGTATCTAGTATTACTCCTTATAACCAAAGTACATAGTATACCTTACCTACATAAACTCAAATATTTTCCTGTACTATTTTATTGATTAGAGAGAAGCTGCATGCAGACAACAGTTGTTCACATCTGTTACAAAATAATAATATTTATTAAATTCGATTCTAATGAAGCAAAGTTAGAAAACGATCCCGATTCAACTGGCTGCCAATGACACCGCATCGAAATCGATCCAGATTAAGGAGATAGGAATGAATGAATGAATTAATGAATTGCTTCAAAATGTGGTATAAAAAGAGATTTTACAATAAGATACTCGCTTCTCACACTTTACCAGTATCTGGCATGCAATATTAGAAGTAATTGGTTAATTTAGTTAATAGCAAAATGTCCGTAGGTAACAAATTACATAAGTAATCATTAATCTGCAAAATAAATATGTCATTCTAAATAATAAATTATTAATTAAGACGGAGATAAATATATATGTCATTACAATGAGCAGTTTTCCAGTAGGTATTGTCAATTGGTTTCAAAAAGCATCAATAGATGGCGCTCCTACAATTTTGGTAATTATTTACAAAAAGGTTCAACGAAATGTATTTTAATACAAACCTTTCATATTATCTGTGATTTGTATTGCGTCCATTCTTGATCCTAGTGTCCATGAAACGAGTTGACTCAGTCAAATTGATGTTTGTTTTGTTTGTAATAATTTATTACAACCTCTAAAATGGTTAAAAACTATTGATAAATACAATATGATCCAATACAATGTACCCAGTGTTTATATCCTCTTTGCTAAGAACCTATTTCAAGCTATTATCAATTATCAAAATTGTCGGGGCGCCATCTAGGGAGTGGTTAGGAATGCTTTAGATACCTATTGGAAAACTGCTCATTATGCTAATTTTAAACGTCAAAATAAGAAACAACGTTAGAGCAGCAACCAAACGCGAACATTACACTGGCAACATCTCCCTACTATGCCACAGACACATAGATACGCACGTTAAACTTAAACTGTGCTCGTTTTGCGGCGGGGGTTAAAAACAGTAGGTACCTGCAAAAGTACTCGGGACATCAAACAGCATATCGACTTACCCAAATCCACTATAAGATGAGTAGGTACTGCCCAGTACCTATAAGATTGGCTAGCGTATCTCTAGACGCGTAGGTACCTAGAGCAATATTAGCTCCTTGTATACGTTTGGTAGCTCGATATGCTGTCTTTATACCTACATAAACGTTTTTTTTATATCGGACGGTAGGCAACCAGGCAAAGATTTTTATCTACTAGCGTAAACAGGTAAGCGGATTGTATATAACCAGTGGACCCGGCGACACTTCGTTCGTGTACACCTACTTTACCTCTACTTTACCCTTACCTACCCTTTTTTCCTATTGAATCGCTCTATCTATTGTTAAAAACTGCATTAAAATCCGTTGCGTAGTTTAAAAGATCTAAGCATACATAGGTACATAGGGACAGACGGCGGGAAGCGACTTTGTTTTATAGATAGTTACCATGTAAGAAGCATTTTTTTCGTAGCTGGGCACAGTTATCTAACTTAACTTTCGGCATCCGATAAAACATTAGGTATTCTCAAAAATGTAATGTGTTGTTAACTTCCGTGAAAAATGGAAATGAAAAAAGTTTTTTATGAATTAGGACTACGTTGATTAATCTCTTTCCGAATCTCAAAAATTTTATGGAGAGCAAAGGGAAAGTTAAGCGAGCTCATCCAGGTAGGGTGGACGGTAAGTGTATACGAGTGCTTACTCCGGCGGGACACCGGGAACCGATCCACCGTTAAATTATACATTCGATAACTACATATAAAGTTACATTGGTTGTTCTTATTTGTTAACAACGCACATGATGTAATCGAAGCGAGCTTGCCAAGGCCCTTCCGCTGGGAACGTTGAGACTGCTGATTGAACAGGGAGCATGTCACCCACCCCGTGAAGGTATATGATTAGGTATTTTTATTGTCAAAGTAACCAGTAGCTAGCGTTGTAGATGTAAATTAGGGTGAAGCAGGCAGAAGTACCTAAGGTTCCTACAGTTTTCGAAATGCAAGATTTTAGCCATGTAACTTTGGCCAAATAGTTTCCTACCCACCCTATTATCTGGGATAAAAAGTTTCGCAAAAGTTGACGATACTCGGATACTCGATACAGGGAATAACCCGAAAGATGGGCAGCAGCATCTTTCTGGGTACATCTACTGCACTGCGATCGCAAACCCGCCTGCCAAGCGTGGCGATTGTGGCAACCACCACCCCCCCTGATGACAAGCACACACAGGCCACGGCCTCCAGTACCCGGCGGCCCCGCTATTCCGGTCTACGGTAGCAGTCACGTTAACGGCGGGGCAGGGGGTGCGAAGAATCACCAGGCTACCACAAAGCACGACGGAACTGAAACGTGGCCGCTCACTGTGGGCCTTATAAGAAAGCTCTCTGTTAAGTGTCAGTGGGCAGGGCACATAGCTCGAAGAACAGATGGCCGATGGGGCAGTAAAGTTCTCGAATGGCGACCACGTACCGGACGCAGCGTGGGTAGGTCTCCTACAAGGTGGACCGACGATCTGGTAAGGATCGCAGGTACCAGCTGGATGCGGAAAGCACAGGACCGGCCTTTGTGGAGACTTCTGGGGGAGGCCTATGTCCAGCAGTGGGCGTCTTCTGGCTGATATGATGATGATGACTCTGACTATCTAAAGAAAGGGAAACGTACGAAAAGGCTGACGATCAAGGGGCACGGCACTGCCTTCCCGCTAAGTCGAGGAGACAAGCACGGCCGTACACCATTTTCTCGAAGCAACTCAATGTATTTTCGAGTTCTTTAGATCTTTATTAGGGACTGAAGAAAGTGCTTGGATTTTATATTGCATTGTCTACGTAATGTAGGCAGCGTATATTTCAAATTACATGTTTCTAGCTTTAACGGTTTTTTAAATATCGTTTATTGAATTTAATATTAAGTCAGGCACTGACTCATTGATCTTTAAATGGGTAGACCACTTCCAGGTGACTTAGTAAGTTGAAATTTGGCATGGAGATAGGTAGCAATAACCCTCCTCCAGCCAGGATCATTTCGACCTCTCGGTCATAGAAGATAGGTAATAGGGAGTTTATAAATAAAGGAAATAATCTAGCGACAGCCATGAAAAAGGGAGAGAGAAGTAATTCTCCGAACCTCACTGGCCGCCGACTTAGCGATAGGCAGTTAACACCTTCTTCCAGAGGAGACCTGAACACCTCATCACCTACAAAAGTGGCCCATACTAATCACAGATCGACTTTGCAGAACGTAAGTGGTGGATTCAGAGAAATAAGAGCCAGGAGTTCTTGGAGGCAGCCGAAAGCCTCAATTGGAGCGCTGAGGGCGAAACCTCCAATGAGCTCAGGGGCAACTATTAAAAGGCCATCCTCAAACTAGGACGAACAGTACTCGGCACATCGTAAGGCGGCCGAAGAATAGATAAGGATACAGGATGGTGGAATAGTGAGGTGCAGGGACAGAGTGGGACAATAAGGCATGTTTCAAGAAATGCAGCGATACAAATGCGCTTTGGATAGGGAGCTGTAGGTACTTGGGATCAAAGCACGATCTGCTCAGCTGGCTTCACTCTACGACTTAACACTGCGAAAGAGCAGAAGCTCATCTAAGTATAAATTGGCAAAGTCTCGGGGTCGAGCCCGTTTAGATGTGACAAAGTGTGTTGACATAAGACTATTAAATGTACAATTTTGTATAAAAGTTCCCAATAAATATTGATAACAAAAAAAAACCGGTTGTGCTGCCACCACAGAGAACTGTACAACAAGGCCAATATTACCGCATCCTGCAAACTTTTACATGATAAGTACCTATCTGGTCCGTATAAATAACGGAAGAGCTTTTGGACATGCCCCTAGGGGATACCTATAGAAACCTGGAAGACAAGGGCGTACTCCTGCTCACTGACCTACCTACATATTCCACAAGATCGTAGCACTGGGCTTATATCAGACGCGTGGTAATAGTAGTTTATGCAACTGTCATATAAAAGGGGGTATTAAAACATGAGTGTCTGTTTATCATACGAGGCGTAGCCGAGAACAACAATTACAAAAAACATTCTGTTTAGCGGGAAAATAATTACACAGAATATAAACAGGAAAATTTAAATTTTGTATTTGAATTTGTTAAAGACATCTAAGTATTCAGCCTACATTACGCTGTGTCCCGGGCGGCGCCCGACAATAAATAAAAGTGTTGCATAATGATTAAAAAGTTATTTTACGATACAGCTGTAACGAAAATAGTATGGGAAATGCTGTATCGAAAAGTATTTTTTAATATTTTATAGACTGGCGTGAAAAAAGTGTACCCTTAACCGACTGTTTTCGAATATATAATTGGAACATTACGCTATGAGTGTAGATACACATTATTATGCCTATCTATAAAGGAAAGGACAGCGTGCAGGATTGAGGCAACTTTAGAGGTAGGTATCAAACTTATGCCTTACACTGACTTAGCAACACAATGAAGCTATTCGAACGTATTCATGACCAGAGAGTTCGCCTGGAATGCTCCCTGTCCGATACGGTTTCAGGCTGGGCTGTAGCACCATGGATCTAATCTTTGCTCTGAGTACCCTCCAAGAGTCCCACCCACTGTAGTAAGAACCAGCCTTTGAATTTCACATTTCTCGCGAAAGCGGACCCTGGCAGAACCCGGGACTATGATATAATTTCTTTGAGATTCCCTTGAGATTCTCTGGCATATTTGGCATATGTTGGCAAGCAACAGAGAGGAGATAAAAACTACGTTTGCAGCCAAGAGTAGTGGAACTGCGTTGTTGCCAAAAATAAAAATGTTATAAGGTGCTCCTTGTAACAAGGAAGTTGTTGCAATCGTCGTCATGATCTTTTCTCATCACAGAGATTTCTGATAAAATCATAGATATAGTATACTGGTATAAAAACCTTTTGTATAAAGTTTTTCTGTCTCTGATTGTCATTTCATACGTCATCGACGTAACCTTTGTTTATTACTTTTTACTAGAAAATATTAATATAATATCCCTGTTTCAACAGAATAAACATAAGTCGATATCTCATAAGATATTTTGTTATCTATTACAATACTGTGGTGTTCGGATCCCCCATAACTAATCGCAAGAAGTACCCGAATACAATGTATTGTGTTGCATCATATGGTTGTATTTAAATTAATATCAATTGAAATTAGGAAACCATTTGCTCAAACTTCAATGGACCGTAGTGGAGATGAAACAAAGATAAGCGTAGACCAAATTGGATCACGGCAAGTATTTAAGTTATACAATATGTAAAATCCTTTTAGAAAATATATTTGAACGTCTCTCCCCCAACAGTATGACACCGTAATCGTATCTATCTACCCCTTCCTATCTACTTATTTTGAGCTTAAACAGTCAAAAATTACAACTTCAACTATCTGGCTGCATACTGACTTCCTAAGATATTGAGAGGGAATATTATTTCATCTACAGGAAAAGGCATCGATTTAGTAGCAGAGGAAGCAGGATATCCAAGTTAGATGGCGTATACGGCGATGACAAAAAGCATACAAAGATTGCTCCAGCAATTTCCTTCCGCACCTTGGTGAATCTTAGTCGTTCGATGGTTTTACGTTTAATTTATTTTGTGTCTATCCACTTAATGTTGATCTTGTTAATTTTTTTAGTTCAGATTCGCCTCCAGAAAGGACAAGTTAATGATATCGATTTCCTTTATATTCTCATGCTTAGCAGGCGCAATGCAACCGTTTGCTATTACATTAGTATCCAAAGTATTTCAAAGCATGATCAATTACGAAATGTCAAGGCAAACTGGACAAGCTGACAGTGAAACATTTCTCAAAATAATGCACAGATTCAGTTTTCAATACTCTACCATCGGCCTGATATCGTTAATTTCGGGTTATATTGGATCAGTATGTATGAATCTAGCTGCTATTAACCAAGTAAGTTTATTTCCATTCCCCAATAATTTCGTTTTGGTAACTCACGCATTGGTAACTCCCCTGGTGTTGCTGATGTCCATAGGCGGCGGTGACCACTTTCCATCAGGTGGCCCGCTTGACAAACAGTGGCTGCCGTATAACATAAAAAAAAGATAAGTAGGTACTAGGTTAGGTGCCAAGACCGATATATTAACCATAAACGATTGATGTTTTCATTGTGGCCTGGCTGCAGGGCCGATTTTGCCATCGCAGACCTACAGGAGGACTATTGCATGAGGTATCCACGTCAGCTTTCGCAATTCTCGGTGTGCTGAAAGCTTTGGACAGTGTACCACGGGAGGTGATTATTGGGTGAATTGTAGGTTCCAAATCTGTATCTGAGGCATACTTTGGAATAATTCTGGTCATGTAACTATGCATTGACTGAGCCCATTATCAAAACCATCATAGGCTACAGTACGTCAAGGTTCGATCCTGAGGGCTAAGTTGCTCTGCGTTGTGCTTTATGTCCTCTCAGTTGCAATTCCGAACACGCCCCATGGCTCATTACATGAAATACGATGATGACATCGCACTGGTGAACAGGCTTAGACAGGGTAAACATGAGGGAACCAAGCTGTGGTGATTAAAACTCAAAATGTATGTTCAAGTCCGGAGATATTCGTTTGGTTCCGATGTCAAGTCTCGTATCGCTCGCCCAAATGTTGCGATATTACGGACAAGATGGAAGAGTCTATGCGCTGGTTTGGCCACATGACATAGACACACATAGACTCAGGGAGACTAGGCCAAAGGAATATGTGGGACATACTTTGGCGCCTAAATGGGCCTGTATCACGAGAGAGGTTTCGCGGGAAGGGATGGGTTTATCTCGCTTAAATATATTTGGTCACGTGACCAAACGAGCGTAGACAGACCAAACTAAGATGATCAAACTAAGACTCCAAAAGGAGAATAGGTCAAAGGGATACGCGGGATATACTAAGGCGCCGAAACAGGCCTCTATTAAGAGAGAGGTCCGCAAGAAGGGACGGGTTTATTTAGCTGATGAAGGTTCCCTTGTGGCATTTCCCGCGCCGAACTCTAAACTCTTGAATGTTTATATCACAACAAGCCGTTTAGTTCGTGCTTTAGTAACGTATTCACAGTTGAAATTGACCTTCCTCCAAAGTAGGTAGAGGTGGTTTCGTAATCTCCGTGCATGCTAGTTATTGAGTTACTAATTGTGTCTTTTTCAGATATTTAAAATTAGAAAAGCATATTTCACATCTGCTTTGCATCAAGACTGTGCTTACTATGATTCTACTGAACTTAAAGACTTTGCATCCAAAATGGCTGAGTAAGTTCATTATACGTCTTTCTCATAGAGTACAGCTACCTCTAGATAGGAATGATTGATTATATTTCAATAAACCTCTTGCAGCGACATTATTAAATTGCAAGAAGGCATCGGAGACAAGTTGTCAATAGCAGTGTATAATGCTACCATAGCTGTTGGCTGTATTACCATGGCAATCTTGAAAGGGTGGAAGCTGGCACTGGTTTGCCTATCTCCTTTTCCTGTATCCATGGGGCTGCTTGCACTTTCAAATAAAGTGAGCCAGTGTAAAACACTCGTGCATATTACCTACTTATAGGAATCAACCTTGGTCCTTCCAGCCTACATTATATACACATTCAAATACCGCCGTGAGTAGACTCTCTAGAGTAGAATCTGTATAATGGTATGTATTCAGATATAAGTTGATATTTTCGCCAGTATGGTAGGAGTCTGTTAAGCCTGAGGAGTCTGCCTGGATGGGTACCCCTTATCTTTTTTTCGTCGAACAAACAATGTTTATATTGTTGTATCTCGTTTTGAAGGAGCCTTACACCAGCGCTAGGCATATTATCCTTCCGCCCACGCGATGTCCAGGGCCTCAAGTACGCAATCTTTAGATTAGCGTTCCAAGCACAATTCAATTACAAGTAGATTACAACTCGAGACAAATTGGATATTCTGCAAAATTTGTAGCTGAACGCCATTGAATTGTAATCCCCCTTGGTGTTGCCTTCTAAAATTTATCTACCAAGGGACTGAACAAATAAGAGCAGAATATCGTTTTATCACCAATCGAATTTGATTCGTCTTTTATTAGTAGCAGAATATCAAAACCATGTCTCCAGATCCAGATTCAACCAGACCCAGATATGAACCTCGCGTGGACGGAAGAGAATACTATGACATGACTCTAGCCTTATAAGGGTTGTGGTGTTCTAGTTCGCGGAACGTATGAGCAAAAAGGAGGCGGTGGCGACAGGCCGGGCTAGCGCCCTGGCAGAGGAAGTTCTAAGTGCCGTCCGCACCGTGTATGCCTTCAACGGTCAGCAGAGCGAGGTCAGCCGATACCAGAACCTTCTTGGACAAGCCAAAAAGACCTACACCAGGAGAGGTTAGCTTCATCATGTCATGTGGTTTCGATCCGATTGTACCTAAATACTTTTTATAGATTGCACATTAGGTACCTACTTATATCAATTATTATCAGATACGTATATTTGTGGTCTTGCTTCAACCGAAAAATAAGGATTTAAAAAATTTGCTTTATCTTGGCGCAGTCATAATTGGCAACGGTCATGCGACTATTGTCGTGCGACGGGCGGTTTTGAGGTCTCCTATTGGTCGGGCGACGTCCGTTGTACGACCATTGCCAATAAGAACAGCGCCTTTGTCGTTGCTAGTATAAAGTTTGCTTTCATATTTGCAGAGTTGTTCAGTGGTTTGTCAATGGGCTTTCTCTTCTTATGCCTGTTAAGTTCCTATGCAGTCTCCTTCTATTACGGAATTTACTTGATTGTGAACGAGCCTTCCAAATATAATGCTGACGTCTTTTTTGCGGTGAGCACCAACGAATTTGGTAACATAATTACGTAAACCCTGAATTGATTCCTACTTTACTTATGAATATGTTACCTACGATTTATAGATGAGAAACATGCAATTTCATCATCACAGCCAATAACAGTCCACTGCGACTTAGGGTCTCTCCCGCGAGAGGGGAGGTTATTGCCATAATCTCCAAGCTTGGCAGACGGGTTGGAGATCGCAGTGTTGTGGATATAAAAATGGAAAACGCTGCTGCCAATTTTTTAACCTAGATTCTTTCCTCGAAAAGATTAGTCGCCTTCTACGAACCCACGAGTGTAGGGTTGTTGCTACTACTCTGTCAGACACCACACGGCTACAGGGAAAAGCAATTAAGAAGACGTATATCCCAAATACCGCTTTGTCCACAATCCTAGGTGTTCTTTGGAGTAATGGCTGGTATGGGGAACCTCGGCTTGATCGGCGCGGTGGTGTCCTCCCTCGGCAAGGCCCGCGGGGCTGGTGCACAGATATTCTACATTCTAGACCACGCGCCCATCATCAACCCCTTGCAAGACCGCGGACTCGTTCCGAACGTAGCGGAGGGAAATTTGGAACTCCGCGATGTGGTATTCCACTATCCAACGAGGCCAGAACTGAGGGTGAGTGTTCATGCAAATTGATGTTGTAAGTAATGCGAAAGTAACTCTGTCTGTTACGTTTTGTTTTAGATTTAAACAAGGAGATTGACGACGGGGTAGGAAATAAGCTAGTTTTTATCTCCAGAAATAAGTAACAAAATTTTTGCAGACGAAATCGCTGGCAAAAGCTTGTTTTTATTATATATCTAAGTAGTAGTGACGTTCGCGGCGAAGTTATTGCATCTGTTTCCTATTTAAACCTATTAATATCAAAAGGTGTACAATAACGAAGAGGGTGGAAATAAGCGCCATGCCGTTTTCAGCTTCTGGCTACAGCCTTTCACAAATCGTCACTGGATCTGGCCCAAGGATGTTCTACACTACTCTTGAAGATTTCGTGGTATAAAGACTACCCTAGATTTGGTTTACCCAAAGCTTGTTGGTTTATCGATCTACGGATATCATCTCACACCTATCGGCAGCCGTACGGCCGATATCCAGTAGTGCGCCGCCGTTTTGATGCAATTGAGTTGTTGTTCTATGGTTGGGACCAATCGCAGCAAGCCAGAGCCACCATTATCTTAAGACATGATTTGGTTTCACTTTCAGATTCTGAATGGTATAAATATTATCATAAAGCGCGGACAGTCCGTGGCCTTGGTCGGGTTCTCTGGCTGCGGGAAGTCGAGCATCATTCAACTGTTGTGCAGGTTCTACGACGTCACTGATGGACAAGTGAGTTATGCTTTTCTGTCCTTTAACACAAATGTCGGTAGGTATTAGGTAACTGCCTTTCGTGCCTGGAAACCTAAGATATGCGCTAATACATTTGGCTGCATTCAGTCGTCGAAATACAGAAGCAAAAAGCGTGAGAGCAGATCAAAGTGGAATATATTACTCATAAAATAAGGTCTAGTTTTGTATCACACCTTTTGACACAATACAAGCGATACAAAAAATATTCCTTATTCTATAAGCAATACATTCCATTTTAATTTGTTTCTCTCATTCTCACGATTTTTGCTTCTGAATTTAGATTTAGAACTGAATTTAGCGCATAGATACGCCTTATAATTATGTAGTTGTGTTGTAATAACGTCCAGACACCAAGTTATAGCTGTAGGAGTAGATAGGTAGGTAGGAAGTACCTACTAGGTACTACCTAGTTGGATTACCTAATAAGTATTTACAGTACAATAGCACATCTATTACGAGTGGCCACGGGTCCGGCTGTGTCGTCATACCAGTTATCGTTATGTCTCTCCGGCGTAATAAATAATATAACTCTCTCCCATACCGCTGTGCTACCTATAATTTTCTCGAAACTAGTGTAGGGTTCAGGAGATGGCGTAGGATAGGAAGAGGTGGCGATCTCTGGTGTCGGGGGTTAAGATCCACTTTGGTCGCTGAGTCAGCGCAGTAACATTAGTAGTAGTAGTTTAGGGTTCTGAGGACTTAGTGTAAGTTTGGATGTGAGCCTGGTCTCGAGCACATATATCACAAGAGGGCGCGTCAGCGACAGCGTTGACAAGCCATGTTGGGAAAACAAAAAATCGGAGAACTGACATCAAACAGTAACAAGTCGCTACAACAATACCGTTTGTTACTATGTAACACATTGCACGTATCCTCAGGTACTGTTCGACGGTCACGACGTGCGGTCGGTGTCGGTGCGGTGGCTGCGCGCGCAGGTGGGGCTGGTGGGGCAGGAGCCGGTGCTGTTCAACACGAGCGTGCGCGAGAACATCGGAGCATTGTCGGTTTTTTGTATTTTTTATTTACAAGATACAAGTAATTAACATCCAAGAATGTACACAAATTGGATTTTCAACTGTTTTTCGAGGATCATCGAACATCAAATTTTCGCTATTTTTTGTGGTTTTTTGCAATTTACTCAAAATTGAAGGCTGGACGGCCTAAACTGACTTAAAATTCGTATTCAGCGGGTCGAAAAACATGCCCGTAGATAGGTGGCGCCCGGTGTACAGACAATTTTTTTTTTTTGTGTGCCGGTGTTATCGGAGAGACATTGCATACAAGTCAAGCTCATGAACGAAATGACTAGTTAATAATTGTTTATTCGTATTGAAAAGACGACTGGGTGTCTTATCTCTAATTAATTCGTTGCGATTCGCTAGGTAATTTCGATGCGAATCAACATTTATAAACATTGTACCTACTTAAATGAAAATTTCGCTACCTTCCATTATCTTTTCTCGCGGTGTAGAATGAAACAAACAAATCATTAGGTATAGCTACTCATGAATTCAACAAGGATATTAAGGAATATGAATATTACGTTCCTTATACATGTGTTTAAATTGATGCAGTCTTTCATCAACGAATCTCGGCGTGTTTTTAGCGGTAAAAATATTTTTTCATCACACTATTGACTGGTCCAGCCATTTTATACCTGCATACCTACTTCCTATGTCAATTCCTATAACCAGGCAAGCGGGCCACCTGATGGACAGTGGTCACCGCCGCCTATGGTCATTAGCAACAGCACCATTCTTCGCAGACTGATATCGATATTCGCTCGCGGACACGTATATTTCATATGCCCTGGCCTGCTGGTCTACTTGCGTCTCCCGCTAGATAGCGGATGGATCCAGATAGATGAGCCCGTTAAACTGTCCCTTTTTGCCCGCAGTTTTTTTACGATAAGATAATATAATTATTTTCAGTAAGTAAGTATATGATTTTTGAATTTACGTGTGTATTACCGATTTTCTATTTGGGAGAGTTTAATTTAAAAACTCAAATTAAATTGATAGCTACTTTGCCTATTGTCTTATTTTGCTACGGTACGTTTACCTTTGGTGCCTTTTGTGTCATGTATACATTTTTGTGTTTCAGATATGTCTACTTCTAATATACCAAACATATCCATTGAACATGAAGAACACAAAACCAATTCAGTAAAACATTATGTTCATTCGTTGTCGGATAATGAGAAAGCATTGAGAGATGATTTTCATCAACCAATCGACCTAGAACCCTATAACTATCAACCAAAACGATTCAAGAACAAGCTTATATTAAGGACTAAATATATACGGCCTCGTTGTGGAAGTGTGTTGCATCCAGGAAAAAGTTGTGATGAATATGTATGTAATCGAGTACCTGTTAATACCAATACGTATCACGGCAGACTACATAAGAAGCCCCTAAAAACTATTTGCAAGCCTTCTGGGCGGATAAAGATGTTGTTTCACAAAAAGGTTTATTATTACATAAAAGATAAACGTAATAAGTTAAGAATTTTAAAGAAAGAACCCATTTCTAAAGATTCAATTTTAGCTAGACAAAAACGTAAGAAACGCACTAATAAACGCAGTGGCAAAAATAAATCTAAAAAACGTGGTAAAAAAGCCGTTAAAAAAACCACTACAACAACAACGACCACAAAAACAACCACAAAAAAAACCATCACAACAACGCCAAACACCACTCCGACCACCACGCCTATAGATGACACCCCTGAATTTTGGAAGAAGACGAGATTAAGGGCTTTCTGGAAACCGATGAAACTTGCACCAGGAGTTAATAGTAAAATAATAAGATTTATGCCAAATGGTTACAATATTAATTTCTCGGAGGAGGAAAGTACACCTAGCCCCATTATAACCCCCCATTTCAAACTGTACGAGAAAAAACTCAGAATTTACGAGTGGACAGAAAAAACTGAACGACCTACAATAACTACCAACATCATCCGCAAAGCAACTAACAAAATAACCCCCAAAACAAAGAAGAATAAGAAACTTGAGACCACCTCCACAGACATCCCCGAAACAACAGACGACGCGGAAGAAGAAGAAGACGACTCCGATTACACCAACGAAGATGTAGATGATGACGAAGACCTCAGAAAAGAAGACACTGGCGATGACAACGAGGACAACAACGAAGATACAGACGACGACGACGATGACTCTCTCGGAGAAGAAGACTACGAGGACACCTACGAAAAAATAGACGACGAGGACGACTCCCCTAAAGATGACGACGACTTCTCTGAAGAGAACGACGACTCCCCTAAAGAGGACGGCGGCTCCTCTAAGGAGGACGACGACTCTCCTAAAGAGTACGACGACGTTGAAGTATAAAAACACAAAAAACGCGGTAAAAGACCCGCTAAAAAGCACCCACACTAGTTTAAGAGAAGGTTTTGGAAGAAGCTGAAGTTAGGGCTTTCTGGAAACCGGTTGGTAAAATAACGACATTTTTTTAAATATTAGACTAGACAGTCATGTGACCGCCATCTCACCTGGTAGTAGGTGACGATGGAACATGTCTGTCTAGGAACAACCTATTCACTCTAGTCGTGCCACTGCTTTGCACACTCTCCAAAATGTAACCTTTAGAAAACCGACTACGCCGATGCTCGAGGCTCTGCAGCTTAGCATTAAGCTTATTTTTTTCATAATCATTAGTTTTAAATCATCATTTTAAATGTGTATGGTTGTGTGGCAGTGATGTCATGCAGCTAACTAATACTAAACTTTAAATATAAAAGTTATTAATATAAACATAACTTTAAAAGGTTGAAAGAAATATAAAAAAATATATTTATTTAAGTAGGCACTATGTTCCATTTTAATAATAGGTCTTTACCTATGAAATTGCCGTTTTGTATGAAAAAATTTAAACGAATTTTTTTCATGTATTTTGTATTTGTATTAATCGAAGTAATCACCCATGCAGTCAATGCATCTTTGCCAACGCAGTAGCAGTTTATTGATGCCCTTCTTTAAGAAATCAGCTGGACGGGAGGCAACAAATTCTTCAAAGGCATTTTGTACTGCCTCTCGGGTTTTGAATTTTTTTCCCGACAAGAAGTTATCCAAATTCTGGAAAAAGTAGTAGTCTGTAGGCGCAAGGTCTGGTGAATAGGGCGGATGACGGAGAGCTTCCAACCCCAGTTCTTGCAACTTAGAGACCGTCTGCTTTGCAGTATGAGGTCGCGCGTTGTCGTGCAGGAGCAGCGGAGACGAGCGATTGACTAATGCTGGTTGGAGATGTGCCAGCTTCTGCATCATTGTGTTCAGTTCTTCACAGTACACATCTGCAGTAATGCTTACCCCGTTGGGTAAGGAGCTGTGATGAATCACACCGGCGCTAGACCACCAAACAGTGACCATCACTTTTTTAGGGGTAAGTTTTCGTTTAGGGCATTGTTTAGGTGCTGAACCAGGATCCAGCCAACTTGCTGAGCGCTTGCGGTTATCAAACAGAATCCATTTTTCATCGCAGGTAACAATGCGGTTCAAAATTCCTTCATTTGTGTGTCTGTTGAGCAGTACAAGGCACGTCTCGACAAGTACTTCGCGCTGGCGCTCATTGAGTTCGTGAGGCACCCATTTTTACCTTGCCAATTTGACGCAAATGAACCAATCTTGTTTTGACGCTAACGTCGAAAGCTGCTGCTAACTCAGCCGTAGATTGTGTATCATCAGCTTCTACAATCGCCTTTAATTCGTCATTGTCGACCAAAGTCTTCGGACGACCGCGAGGTTCATTTTTCAGGTCGAAATTTCCAGAACGGAAGCGGTTTGTAGTGTTAGCTCCGTAAACGTCGTTGATGTTGCGTGCCGCTTGTGCCGCGTTGCTGCCACGACGGCACTCATTTCCATAATTACTCGAATTTTTAACGTATCCATGATAACGAAAAAGATTGAAATGCGATGAAAATGTTACACTAATCAATAAACAAATGACTAATTTTGGAAAAAAATTCCATGTTTTTAAAATAAAATTAATTTGAAATTTGAATTCTTAGCTAAACAAAAAATATTCTGATTTGAAATGGCCAGTATTGCAGAACGGCAATTTCATAGGTAAAGACCATACAAACCTTTCATATTTGAATTATGTTCATTCTTGATCTTAGCGTCCATGAAACGTCAATTTAATGGTTTTTTGTTTGCAATAATTTATTAAAACCTCTAGAATGGTTGAAAACTATTGATAAATACAATATTATCCAATGTAACGTGTTTATATCATCTTCGCTAAGTACCTATTTCAAGCGATCTTCAATCACCAAAATTGACGGTGTGCCTAGTCTAATCTAGCGAGTGGTTATAAGCTTTAGATACCTATTGGAAAACTGCTAATTGAAACTTGTATAGGTAGGACATTGGATATATTTTATCCCGTAATTCGTCACGTATAAGAGGGGATGGAAGTCAAAATGTGTACGTAGTTGTTATTCAACCCAATAATGGATGTATGTACCTTGAAACTCGGAACGTACCTATAATGAATCTTTGAACGTAAAGCATCATAACCTGACGTGTGCACATTGGCGACTCTGTCCGTTGATGTGGGTGGAATCCCAATTCCTGTTGTTAACAGTTCTCGATTCGTGGGATTTGAGATTGATGGAGGCCTGCGGTGGCAGGAGCACATCGACAGAGTCTGTGCTAAGTTAAACTCTGCTTTTTATGGTATTATCAGGCTCTCAAATACTCTTTCAGAAAAAAACCTACTGACAGCGTACTATGGGTATTTTAATTCGAACCTTACTTATGGCTTTGATCTCTGGGGGTTGGCTGCTGACAGAAATCGCCCATTTATAATTCAGAAAAAGGTTGTGCGTGTTCTGTCCCGCGTCCCACCAGATACGCCGGCAAAACAGCTTTTTATGAATCTTAAGATCCTGACACTGCCGTCACTTTACATCCTGGAAGTGGCGAAATATGCGAGGAGGCATCTATCTGAATTCTCGGTGGATAATGCGCAAGTGATGAGATATTCGGCGAGGAGAAGTCTTGACCTCCCGTTGCCAGCGCATCGGCTACAAAAAACTAGCCAATCTCTGCGCGTGATGGCTCCGAGAATTTACAATAAATTGCCTAAGCAAAGACGGAGTACTGTTTTATAAAACAATTAAAAGCGATGCTTATTCAAAAAGCATATTATAGTGCGTTAGTGAGTTACTTGACGAGTGAACTAAAATATATCGATTTATTTTAATGTTATAATAATATAATTTTTAATTTGACATTTCATTAGTTTTGCAATGTGACATGTTAAGATGACTATTGATACTCAATTAATATCTAAAGGTGACAATTTCAATTCTATTATTAATTCTATTGACTGTGATACTATTTAATTATTGATGTAAATACTCAATATATATGCATTGTTAGTTAGGACATAATGTATACCTAGATACTGAATTTTGGACAATGTATAAACAATACTAACAAAGAAATATGAATATGAATATCTACTATTGACGCACTATTGGCTACTTTCTAGGGGGGTGTAACGATCACTATGTACCATGAGCTCGCCACCGTAAAATTTATTTACATCGTATGGTTGTAGTTGATGGACTTGGAAATGAATACGCATATCACACACAGAGCAGTGTGTGGTTAAAATATGGTTTGCTTATCATGATTTCTTTTAACAAATGCTCTCAAATACTTAACCAAAACTTGGTTTTGTAATAAACTTAAACAATTTATTTGACGATAAGAGAAATATTTTACTTCAAAAGCCCGTAATAAATTTATGCTATTGATTGGTTGGACGACAGGCAAAATATCGTGAATATCTTAAATGTTTGGCGTAAAGTATGGGACTCAAGAAAAAATACTCACAAGTGATAGTGATGTGAAATTCATACAAATACGTTCCAACGAAATATCAAAATAAATAATTGAATAAAAGCACACCTAAATATTAAACGATTTAATCTACTTGTTTGATGACTCAAATGGATTTGCTTCATAGGAATTAAATATCTCTATACTTAGTCTGATTAAACATTACATCGAGTTTATAGTACCTAAAATGTCTTTATATTGTTTACTTATAACTCCCTACATTATAAATTTTGGTCTAAAGAAATTACACATCGAATCCATTTGCTTACGTATTTTTTTTGCGTTAAATTTAATCGACTCTTTAAATAAATAAAACGTCGTATGCACACATCCCTACATCCCTAGCTGTTGTAACATTTAACTATTTTCGGTTTATCAGGAACATTTTGTAAAATTTATGGATGTGCGAACGTTATAAGAGCAGTCGCTTCAGACCTCATAAACTTAGAAATATTTCATTTTTGTTTGTTTGTAATATTGAACTGTGGGAATTTTGACAATAACGATTTAAAGCAAGGTGGCCAGAGGAGTAGAATGGGGACAGTCAGCCCTTGGGTCGCGTCGCGTGAACATCATCGTATCCATTTCCGTAACTAAGAAACCCCAGGCTTTTCCAAATTTCCTCGAAAAATTCATTACAACTCGCGTGAAGTTTGTTAAATGAATTTGGGCTTAATTATTTTGTGTTATTTTTCAGCTTTATGTCGTTTCTTTCGTTCTCTATCTATTTCTTTATCTCCGTAGTGTCAGTGATTTGGTTTATTTTACATTTGTCTTTGTTTCTAAGTTTTGAAAGCGTAAGTTACATTCTCATTACTTTTATGGTAGTTAAGAGTATTTTTTAGGGCTCTTAGAGATTTCAACGTAAGTGTGAAAGGTGATTAAAACACAAATTTTGGGGAAAAGATTACCAAATTAAATATCATCAGTACTCACCCTCACTGAATAAAAAACTATAAAACTAACCTGAACACAGTTTCGGATGTGACATCGAATACACTCTAAGAGAATGAGTCTGGCACGAATTCCGACTTGGTCTTCGATGGCCTAGACGCTCTAACTAAGTCTACGCCTAGGTTTGCCGCCGAATTCTGGTACGATTTTGGCCCATGTTCCGTTTAATACCCTTTGTGCTTTTAAATCTTTAATGACATTTTCCTACGGACATGAATCTCGAGTTTGGATCGATACCTGGCCCGAGTCGTTATCGTCCCTCACAATAGGCACACAACTTACACACGCGAAGTAAATAAAATTTTAATAATAGTCTCTCCTTCGACTCGTGAGTCGATAGGTAGGACCATAATAATGCCTGACGAGATGATCGGAATATGTGTGACGGTTTGAGCGAAGTAGACAATTGATCACTGGTTCGTTTGATGTCGAAGGCTTTGCTGGTTGGCTGAGATATGAGGTGATATGATGGGAGTCTCAGTTCCTTATCGATTAGGTAGGTTTTCAGAGACCTAATGGTCTCTGTTCTATATTATTTAAGTAAGGATAAGGTTAGGGTTTCGTAATCATAGGGTTAGAGTGGCCACAGAAGAAAGAAGAATCCGTTGCCGTTTCGAGTTGTCGCATGTTTACTTTATACTTTGTTTGATTTTTTGTACGGATTTTATAAATTGTTTGACTATTTTGATTTGCGCGGATTACATTTAAATCATCTTATTTATTTTATTTTATTTTTCTTTATTAAGGAAAACAAACAGCTTACAATATTACATACAATATAAGAGAATATTTCACACGTTAGCCAGTGAAGTTTCCACAGGATAATTTTACGAAAGTGAATAAACTATTTTAAACTAATTATAATAACACAACCCCCACATAACATGGGATAGTGCAAGGAGGAAGAAGAGAGAAACTAATGAAATTAACATTATAAATGATCAAACCAATGAGTATCCATTCTGCTCGATAACGCTTTCTTATTTTAGTCTCTATTATCAAACTTAAGTATCCGTTAACCATTTAGCCTTTACGGAAGATTTATATTCACCATATTTCACATGAAACAAATCAATGTCTGCGTATTTATTATTGTGCGTATGACAAGCTCTAACCAAAAATCTGTTTCTGGAATAGTTCGTTTTACAATAGGGAACCGAAAATACATCACTGCAGCGGCTCTGTGACCTAGGACACCTGAACAGAAAACTACCAAGAAGGTACGGGGAGTCTATCATATTATTAATTATTTTGTATATAAATGTTTGGTCTCTATGTTCGCGACGCAGTTCCAAAGACAAGAGACTGGGCTCAGGACCTTTAAATCTATACTGTACTCTTCGGAGGAACTTTTTCTGTATTTTCTCCAATTCGTATTTATGCTTTGAATATAGTGGATTCCAAACAGTGGATGCATATTCCAGGTGACTTCTCACTAACGAATTATATAATAGTATGTACGTACTCATGTTTTTGAAATCACTACACTGCCGAAACATAAACCCAAGCATCCTATATGCTTTTGCAGATATTTTATTAATATGCGATGTGTTATTAAGCTCACCATCCAGCTGAACCCCAAGATCTCGCACCTCAGTTACCCTCTTTATATTTTTACCTAAAATTTTATAATTGAAATTGATTGGCTGTTTCTTACGAGAAAATGTTATGATATAGCATTTGTCTACATTTAAAATTAATTTATTATTGCGACAGTAATTACCAAATTCCAACAAATAATCTTGAAGCAGCATGCAGTCGCTGGTTGACTTCACTAAGGCAAAAATTTTTGTATCATCAGCGTACAATAAGCTCTTGGAATTTCTAAAACACTTTACAACGTCATTGATGAAAACATTAAAGAGCAACGGGCCAATATGGGAGCCCTGGGGGACACCAGATGTTATAGGAACAAAACTAGACATAAAACCCTTCACTGCCACCGCTTGAGTTCTATCGCGTAAATAGGATTCCAGCCATCTCAGTAAGTCGCCGTGTATACCGATGTTCTCAAGTTTTTTTATTAATATGTTGTAGGAGATTTTATCAAATGCTTTAGAAAAATCGGTATACACGGCATCCACCTGGTAACCATCCTCCATGCCTTTCAAAACTACATCCAAAAATTCACATAGGTTAGATTCAGTGGAACGGCCGCTGATAAAGCCATGTTGATCCTGAATTAGCAGAGGTCTAACTGCAGGGAATAAAGAATCGTAAATAATTTTTTCGAACAGTTTTGGTATTACCGATAATTTCGATATACCACGATAGTCACTTATATTATGTTTGTTACCACCTTTAAATATAGGCACTATCATTGACTTTTTCCACACCGATGGAACACTGCCTTTTGTTAAGGAAAATTTAAATAATAATGAAAGAGGGATAGCAAGCTGTTTATTGCATCGTTTAAGAAAAACTGGATGCACACCATCTGGACCACTACCCTTTGTTGAATCAAGTTTGCTTAAATACCTCTCAACAATTCCCTGATCTATGTAGACGGTATTGATAATGGAGTCATTGTAAACATCACATTCATTGGTAGAAGTAAAAATGGACGAGGAGGGTTCAAAAACAGATTGGAAAAATGTACTAAAAAGATCAGCTATCGTTTGACCATCGGTCCCACTGCTGTCCCCTAGATATAGAGTGTCTGGGATATTGTTACTGCATTTCTTCGATTTCAGAAATGACCAAAAATACTTGGAACTATATTTAATATTGGTTTCTGTGCGTTCAATGAACAACACGTAACATTCCGTTTGCATTGCCTTAACTTCACGGCGCAATTCAGAGAAAGCGTCATAGTCACTAGTCCTACCGTAAATCCTCCATTTTCTGTGAACTTTCAGTTTTCTACCGATTAATTTAATTAATTGTCGCGTATACCATAAAGGAAATTTACTATCACCATAAACAGTTCTAGAAGGGACAAATTCATTGATAATTTTATTAATAATTGTGTAAAAACAATTCACAGCGTGTTCAATGCTATCCCAAACCAACTCTTTTTCCCAATCAATCTTTCCAAGCTCGCCGTTAATAATATCATAATCCGCTGCAAAATAACGACGGATAATACGACATGAAGGTTGTAGATTATTAATTTTGGAATTGAAATGAGCCACAATACGTAGGGATGGATGGTGCCCATCCTCGGGCAGTGATAACGGCGCCTCTCTATACACCTTTAAAGTGACACTCGACAGTACAAGATCTAGCTGTCTATTACTATTATTTTTAATACTATTGTATTGGTACCAACCATTGAAGCACAAAAATGAAAACAGCTGCGTGGTAAGAGTATCCTCCTGCGGATTCTCAAGAGTTAAATAAGGTAATCCTATACTTCGCGTCCACGCAGCATTTCTTATGTTGAAGTCACCAACCATAATATACTTATCGTCGGGATAATTTAAATTGATATCTGATATAAATTCAAAAAATGTGAGTTCTGAATCAGGTTGGTCTTTATTTTGTGGAAAATAACAACAAAATAAACGCAGTCGTTTACCGTTGGATACATTTTTCAGAACAATACTAACCGAAGTTATATCAGCATCGACCATAGCAGGCAGCGGGGCCGATGGGCGCATATCCACGGGAATACCGCGGCGCACAGCAATAAGAGTACCACCCCCCTTTGATAGCTTTAATCGTTCATAATCTCTATCATTACGATATACATTATAACGTGAGTCAAATAATTCTGCATCAAAAATTCCTGGCAGCAACCACGTCTCAGTTAGACATATTATGTCATAGTTTACATTTAAAATATTATTGTAGAATAACTTGGTTTTGGACCGCAAACCCCGAACGTTTTGGTAGAAAATATTAAAAGTCATTGTAAATTAAGAATTAAATAGTACATAAAGATAGAACCTCCACAAAATGCATGTTCAGGTTTCAGTTTTGAGCTGAGAATGCTAACATTAACCACGAGTTTGAAAATCGTAGCGAACAATGAATACCTATAACTTAATATGGTGAATATAAAACATCGATGTATTTTAAAATATAAGGAAACAAAAGCATATTCCAAAAACAGTTTTTCAAAATTAATGTTAAAAAGTAAAGTTATGTGAGTCCAAGTTACCCTTATACAATTTTGTTTAAACATGCTTCCGATGTGATGTGTATAACCGGGGACTTGTCTGTGTGGCGAACCATAATAGTGCAATTCCGAACCCAGCAGTAGACGTAACCCTTCTCCTTTGCCAATCTCTTCGCATGTTTAAGTAGGGTTTTATTTCTCGCCGAAAGATGGTCATTAAAGTAAATCGTATTTTGGCTCTGCTCACCCGTGATACCCACATCGCCAGCCGTGCACTTTTTCAGTTTACGGAATGCAGCTAAAAAGTCGTCCTTTTTGTACCTAGCATGCATTTTCAATATAATAGGCTTAGGTATCTTGTTCTCAAGATCGTTCTTAACGGCCACTCGAGTAATGAAGTCGATGTCGTATTCAGGATTTAGCTTAAAGTCGCACTTTTGAGCTAAGGACTGTATTAATACAATAAGGTTTTCCCCTTTCTTTTCGGGAACCCCATTTATTTGTATATTCCAGCGTCGAGCCCATTGTTCATTACGACTATTGCTCTCGTTCAACTCATCCATATTGGTACGTAAAGTGAGTAGTTCAGATTTTAATTGGTCGTTTTCAGTCTCCAGCTCATATAATTTAGTATTTACAGACGACAATGATGCCTCAAGCCCATTTAGTTTTGTTTCCCAGGAACTAACAGTGTTAGACAACTTCAGCAACTGATCACTCACATCTGTTTTCAGTGACTGAATCGACGCCCTCAATAAGCTAAATTGTGTTTCAAAATGCTCCATCAGAGCATTAGCATCCAAACTAATAATGGAGTGCGTATTATCCTCGCTTCTTGGCGTAGTTGGATTGATATTTTTTTTCGTTTGTTTACATGACATACACTTCCATTTGGCCTTGTTCATTGGCAATATTTTCTTAAATTCGGATTCACTATAACCCACGCAGGAATAATGGTATGAACATCCACACGCCATGCATTTCATAGACTCATCTAATTCGACAGATTTTGAGCATTTTTTGCAATCCATTCTTGAACCGCAAAGATAACTGTCAACAAGTGGGTATCTTTGATAACAAAGCAGCCGATAACAAGTAGTCGCCGATGCTAGCAAGTGAGAGTCCGCGCTTAAAACAGCATAAGCGCCATGCAGAATGCGTCGGTTACGCGTTCACTACTTGCGCCACTAACGCAACACTGTTAGATTAATTTTATTTCTGTTAACTGTATTATTACACAGTAATTAGTTAAGAATTGACAGTTCCAAATTACGAATATTGTAGTTTACACTTTGATATTAGTTTATAACTAAATTTCACTTCTCAAAATTCACTAAATCGCCAACAACGAATTAAATTTGTTCACCGATATGTTACCCGTGACGTGTTCGAGCGAATAATAACGCGGATTTATGTTTCATTCGTTTCATTTTTAAGGATCTTGATATTTGACTTTACTTTTATTTATGTGGACTAAATTTTATTCATTTGCGAATATCTTCCGAATATTCGTGCGCTTGAATTACAGAGAATTGCTATAAAACTTACATATTCCTTGGGACGTTTTTCAAAATGAATACACAACGTAATAGGTCTGAAAATTTAAATCAACAACTAGACGATCACTCGCTTACGGCCAAATCACAATATGTGAAATGATATTTATTATGTTATGTCTCTTTATAGGTAGATACTCGTATGTGTGTATTTATACAGACAGATAGGTATTAGGGTGACTGAGAAGTTACAGGGGGCCTGGCCCCCAGAGGTAGCCGATATAGCTTAGTCGACCCCCAATGTACAGTCAGCTAGCACGATTAGTTTTAAAATTCATAAAAAGCTTTATCTTGTTGCGGTAACGTAATGTCATAGTTAATATGTTTGAATAGTAAACTGCAGTACTTAAACTCTCATATGAATGTATCAAAAGCTTTATAGCCACAAGGCATAATCGTATCGTATCGATTGTATCGCCGTAAACAACGCAATAGATACGTATCGCGATGTCATCATCTTCATATCAGTCAGCAGACGCCTACTGCTGGGCATAGGCCTCTCTCAGAGAACTGCACAAAAAGCGGCCCTGTGCGGTTGGTCGTCGGTGCACCTTGTAGGGGCAATCCACGCTGGGTATTCTGGTACGTGGTCGCAACTAGAGAACTTTACAGTCCCATCGGCCATCTGTTCTGCGTGCTATGTTGCACTGTTCACTGCAATTTTTAAGCTTGGCAATCCTTCGGGCTATGTTGGTGACATTAGTTCGCTTGCGGATTTCTTAATTTCTGATCGATAGCGCAATGAGACTCCGAGCATAGTCCTTTCCATTGCCCGTTGGATGACAGTGAGCTTTCTTAAATGGTTCACAGTAAGCGGCCACGGCTCCGTTTCATAGGTTCCCTTCACTGACAACACCCATTGGTAAAAGAGCTTCGTTTTGAGATAATATGGTAATTGGGACGAAAATATATATGGCGTAGCTTCCCGAACGCTGCCCAAAGGAGTCTTTCTAGAAATTTGACCTAACTAGCTCGACTAGGTATGTATTGTAGTCGTCAACAACTTCAAGTGGAGCACTTCCAACTATCACTGGAATAGGCACAACATGGGCATTTGAAACCATTTTCGTCTTTTCCATTTTAAAACCTACTTGTTAACAAGCACCACAGACGTCATCGAGCATTTTGCCCAAGTCTTCCAAGGTTTCCATGACTACGATATCGGCAGCCAATCTAAGGTGAGGGAGATACTCGCCGTTAATATTGATGCCAAGTCCATCCCAGCCCAGAAGCCTGAAGACATCCTCCAACGCAGCGGTGAACAACTTCGGTGATATGATATCACACTCCTCGCTACAGTTGCATAGGCTTTGAGTTCAGGTCTGAAGACGTACTGACATAGTGGTGTTTTGGTACAAACACTTCAATGCTTCGATATGTCGATAATCTATTTGGCACCTCACCATTCTGTAAAGAGTGGAGCACAGCCCAGGTTTCGATCGAATCAAAAACCCGTTGTGGGATAAGCGCGCCTTTGCATTATAAACTGTATTTTTATTTCCTGTAATGTTATAAATTGATGCAATAAAGAGATTACACACACACTGATCACACTGAGTCTGATGGCGTCTAAAGTTCCTCAAGAGCGTCTTATCACCCTCCTTTCCCTCCCTTCTTGAAGAACAATATCACTATACTTCTGTGCCACGCTTCCGGCGTCTTGAATAGTTGAATTCTTATAATAGTTGAGTTGAATAGCTTCTAAAGGGTCTTAAGCACAGGTCTGTTTTGGTCTGGACATTATCACCCAGCATGTTGTTGTTTTTGAGCTGTTTGAGAATTATACTAATCTCATACAGGCTGATGTCCGGGAATCTTCGGTATAATAACCGTGGAGACAGTTTCTTTTCTGTTTTCTATGGCTTTCACCACAGAACAGAAAAGTAGGTCTTTTTTATACAACAAAGGTGGTAAACAAGCTTACGGCCTGCATCTGCAAGTTTCACTTATATTAGTGTAGTCGTCCATGTTGACCTAGGATCAAGAATCAAATGGATATGATAAGCGCATATACCTGAAAGGGACAGACTCAAAGTACCAGTGTTGCAACCTCTACCAAAATTTAGCACCAAAATGTTTGAAAAATCCCCTATCATGTAATAGGCTAGATATAAGACGGTACATATCAGATGTACATCATTCGAATAAATTTACTAGAGTGCGCGTCATAACGAATAAATCAATGATAAAATAAACTCTTTACTGCGTAAGGTCTTTGCAATTTTACTAGACTATCAAATTTAGTTCCAGTTCATTATCTTCGCGCAGTCTATACTTCGGTATTTAAATAAAACATAGACATGAGTACAAAGCGTTTAGTCATGTACGATGAGTGTTCAAAACTGAGAGCAAAAGATATCATTCATTTTAGACCAAAGAGTCGAAAATGCCAGCCAGAAAGAACTATTGTAGGTAATTTTGAGATAGAGTATACAATACCTAAAATTTTATACTATGGCGTCAAATCTGTAGGTACGTAAACCAACACCTCTATGTATCACTGGGCGTACAGCACTAGATAAATTTAGGGTCCATATTAAAAATTAATACCCCACAACTAAGATAATTGATCAGTACCACAGCTGGTACCCCTAAAACGCTTGTAACCCGGACAAATAAAAAGTATCATAAAATGCCGGACTGAAGCTTGACTTAACTTATTCCCAATTTGGTCGAATAGCGCAACAAAAAATCTCATATTCCGACAAGGACAACAAATAATGTCTTTGTTCTTTTCGTTCTTAGCAGTTTTTGTATGCTGTGATCCTGTTCATGCAAGGTATTATTATTACTTGTCATCTCTATGTATTCTCCCTCTACGATGTTGACGCACTCTCCTAGGCATTCGAAACGCGAGTTGAAAGCTGTCTGGGTTTTGGATTTGGATGGGTACAGGCCGGAGCGTAGACTTCATCAATCTCGATCTTTCGAGCTTTGGAAATAGAGTCAATGTGCCTCCGACCAAGTGGTGATCACTGCCAATTCTTACACTAGCGATCACCGAGACACCATTGAATACATGCCCAACACACGTCCATCTGCGATGTTTCGGCTTCCAGAAGAAGGTATTTATCAAATACCCTCTCCATATCCATGAATCCGGCCGATTTCCAACTCCAATTTGCCCCACTCTCAACTCGTCTCCGCTTCGTATTCCCAGTTTCGCGTAGACAATCCCTATGTTAACGGTGTAGTGTGTCTTGGAGGAATATATGGCTGTGGAAATAACCTCATACATAGCCTGTATGACCTTCAACGGATACTGCTTGGTAATTCTTAATATAAGGTACGCTACCCTTGACAACACACTCGATTTTGACAACGTTGTTCACGAGGGATTTGTGGATGAGGAACTCGATACCAGTTGGTACAGTTGACCCTCCCGGAAATAAAACAGATTTTCTGATTTCAGGATTATAGAGTCCGACTCTTTCCTTCGGACTTTAGATAACCTGTGACATCTCCACGTAATCTGCTCACGACTTCCTCCAGTTTTACTGGCTACACTGGTACAGCTTTTCGTCGGTATATAGCCATAGTCAGGGGTAGTCATTTGTTGTAGCTTGGTCTATGCCGCAGATTTTTTGCACCCACTGCCCCGCCGTCACCGTGACCGCTACCATACCACCTACCGCTGGGGACTGAGGGCCATGGCGTGGGGAGAAATGCTATAATCGCCAATCGGCTTTGCGATCGCAGTAGATACTTAGATACACAGAAGGATGCTACTGCCCATCCACTGGCTTATTCCCTTAGTTTGTCGCCCCTTTCGACACACAAAATTCAAATGTGATTGCTTTGTAAAATTATTTTTGGGACTGCAAAAGTAGGTAGAAGTAAGTTTGTAGATTTCTCGGATGTATTTTATTAAAATTGTTTTTGTGTCAAGTTATTTATGTATCCATTCTATAATTTCGAACCGGTACATCTTTGGGTGGGCACCAGGCCATGCTGGGGTGAGCACGGCCCACCCGCCGTATATATCTATGCATAGTATAAAAAAAAGTCGCTTGCCACATTTGTCAGTATTTTCGCTACGTCTTCCTAAACCATGCAATTTTACAGATTTTGATGCGGTATTCAGTATAATTTAGAGAATCGTGCGGTTCCGTATTTTTGTTACCTGCAACCTAAATACATGAATCGTGCCTAGATGTTATAGGTGACAGTTATCGCTACCATCAGGTGGGCTGTCTGCTCGTTTGTCACTGAGTAGCATAAATAAAGGTAACTAATTAGGAAACAGTTTGTGACAAACTGGTCGATTTAGTGCTTTCATCATCATCTTGGCGTTAATATCCCGGTTGTGCTCTCGAGCACGAGGGCCCGGGGTCCGCCTTGACCATGATCCAGAATTTGGCAATCAGGTAATTACAGTGGAGCGACTACCATCAGACCTCCGTAACCCTGCTACCAGGGAAACCTGACCAGATTGGATAATGCCTTTGCCAAATTCACATGGCTGAATGTAAGAGCATCGGTTAGAATTCAACTAATGTAGATAGGTAGATACTTAACTCAGAAAAGAGTCATTAGTACATGGCTGCAGCGGGATTCGAATTCGGTACCTCTCGCTTATGAGTCGGATACTCAACCGCTCGGCCACCGACGCTTAAGTGCATCCATGCTAACAGAAATAACTGACTTGGCTTTACATGAGATCTCACAACTTTTTACGGTGAGGATATATACATAGCAAGATATGGATAGGTACATAGCGAGACTTAACATGTTTGTACATTTGATGTTTTTGATGGGCTGTAGATATCCGTGACACGGGCGTAGCCTGGTTTTGGGGTACCTAAGGGGCGTGTGCAATGCACGCATACATTTAGATTCGTACCGCCCTCCCATATAAGATGGGGGGGAATTGTAATAAAAGTACCCAAAATCATATTACTTAGGATAAATAAAATCATAATCATCTTGGCGTTAATGTCCCGGTTGTGCTCTCGCGCACGAGGGCCCGGGGTCCGTCTTGACCATGATCCAGGATTTGGCAGGTCAGGTAATTACAGTGGAGCGACTGCCATCTAACCTCCATGACCCTACTACCAGAGGAACATGACCAGATTGGATCATGGTTACACATCCGGTCGCCTGAATGTGCAGGTTTCATCACGATGTTTTCCCTCACCGTAAGAGCATCGGTTAGTATTCAACTAATGTACATAACTCAGAAAACAGTCATTGGTAAATGGCCGGAGCGGGATTCGAACCCGGGACCTCTGGCTTACGAGCCGGATACTCTAACCGCTCGGCCACCGACGCTCTTTTTAATTGCAATTAAGAGAATTAGGTTGTTCGTAATAAATGTAACGTAAATTTAAGTGAGCTCGAAATTTTTCGAAATTTGTCTGAGGAGCTCGGCTCGAACTTTTTGGTAGGTACATATTGGCTCTTATTCTGAGTTAAGCATGCGGCGTGTATATTTAAAAAATGAGTATGGCGACATAGAGAGCTCAAAATTTTTCGAATTTAGTCTAAAAAAGATGGAGTGAACTTATTAAAGAAAACTTTGAAAGAGCGAGCGCAGCGAGCTCGAATTTTTTTTGAAATTTCAGCTGTAAAAATCCGGATTGATCACGCGGCGCAGGCGGTGTGAAACGATTTTGGGGGGCATTTGAAACACTTGAACCTACCCCCTTCTGCTGAAATTAGCTGATTAATGTCTTAAATCAAATACCTGCTGCGGTAAAGCCTGTTGCCTTGGTTGCCAACATGCCTGTCGAGGTGAGCTTGGCGATTGTGCTGCCAGCGGCCACGTTCCCCGTGAAAGACATGGCGCCGGCCGCCACGCTTTTGGCAGCGACGCCTTTGGCTCCGAAGCCTAGCAACGGAGCGACAATCTTGGTACCCAATCCAGTCTTCACCGCCAGCCCTCCCAAACCGCCCACCACGATCGCGGAAATGATCGCCATGGCTCGCTGTGAAATGAAAGGAAAATTGCAATTAAAATTACGGAATTCAGTGGTGACCTACCCAAGATAAGATACACAAACTTTGGTTAAGGAAACTACTCCTCATACATTTGGTCCAGGTAGGGATGTGGTCGACATCAAAAAGTTAGTTTGGCTTAGTTTGAGTGGCTTCTTTGTGTTACGCTAGACACCAAACGGGCAGGCCGATTTTGATGATTCCTACGTCTACGAATTCTGACGACTACCAGCCGCCATTTTGTGAAAAATAAAAAAATTATGTGTACAAAATATGTCATGTCAGTTATCTAGCACCCATAGTACAAGCTTTGCTTAGTTTGGGGCTAGATGGCGATGTGTGAATTAGTCCACGAATATTTATTTATTATTTATTCATGTAGGGTATCGCTGAAAAAGTTTTGAAAAATGATCTTTAGGTTTATCCTACCATTTTTCATATAGAATGCCCGCTAAGAATCTATAACGATTTAAATGTTGTACAGCAACTCAGCACTCGGGTCGTCAAATATGTTTATGCATATGTAACTTTAATTAAAATATGATTAAAAGTCGAATATGACATTAATGTTATTATTTTTCAAAATGGCGGCCAACGGGTAAAGCGAACCATGAGGCACCATTTTTATTAAATTTTAATTATTATTTTGTCCATTTATTAAGTAAAAAGAGCTCGTTTAACAACAATAGCTAGAAGAAAGAAGAAGGGAAAATTAAGGCTCCCATTTCCCATATGAGCATTAAATGGACTCTCATAACCTGCATGTATAGTAATGGGAGCGGTTGACATTTTTTGTAACATTTATGACATTTATTGTACCTTTATGTATGGCTGTGGTTGATTTAAACTATGATAAAACAGTCAAATAAATGATTTTAAAAGTAAACCAATTTAGTTTTTACCATTATTTTCCCTTAGAAGGCTCCCATTAGTTACTGCGGGGGTTTATTTATTCATTCGATTTAATTTGTTATTAGTGGATGCTTTGTTTATTAATTTTATTATTATGATCCCTGCGATCTTACGGCAACACAGCCGCTGCGCTCGGAGCAATGCACAGACTATGAACTATATACATATTGATTGGTGGTGCAATGAAATTGTGAAATAGACGCATTCTACGCGCAATTAAGAGAGATGGATAGCGGCGATACGCATACATATATTTGGAGATGAAATTAAAGATCAAAAATGTAAACACACAACTGTCAATGTCTATGAGACTATCGAGGGCTATAAAACCTTTTGTTTGCATATTACCAAATAGTTATGCATCATGTTAAAAGAGGTATGGAATAGCGGGGTATCTCGTTCGAAATAGAGCCGCCCGACTGGGGAAGACCACCTTACAGAATACTACATGCCTACCGTATATCATTAAAAAAAAGTGTGCTTTTTAAACTTTCGAAAACGAAACAAATCAATTTACCCCCATTTATTCAATTTATTAAAAACGTAATAAGTAACTCGGAAACTATTAGTCCAAGAAGAAGAAGTCCGTACTAGTTAGAAAACTCCAATATTAGAAAGAAGTGGCCCCCATTTTGAAAGTTATATTTTATTATATATTATTATTTGAGAAATTAATTAAATATGTCTCAGCGTCGGTCAATCCCTTACTTCCCAAGCTTTTGCAATAACGTACTGTAACAACGAATTTCTCACCATTACCAGTGTTACGGAAACTACAGATTTATAATTTCAATATAGATGTATATATTTTTTTAAAGGAAAATGACAATTACATTTATTAACTCATAAAGGCTTGATAGGTTGCGCTGGTTCCATCTGGCTTCGTTAGATGGGGCTACACGCCCGATTGCCAACACCAGTGGGCCGCTGCGTTATTGTTTGTAGTTGCATTATGAATTACGTGGCGCGGTCAGAGAATACGAAAGGGGGCAAATAACAATAACACAGTACCTAAAATAGTCCAATATGTTTCATAATTTACACTTTACATAATACATTAAATTATTGGGGCCTGGGTACTTATTTATTTATTTAACAGTTTATTGTGCACAGGAAATACATAGTGAATAACAGGCAAAGTAATAAATGGTTATATTAACTTACTTCAGTTTGAGTCTTTGAGGAGCAGAAACAGAAATTAATCCTTGGATTTAGGTATCTGAATGTGAATATAAAATAAATATTATTCTCCTTACTTCAAGGGCTTATCCACAAAAACAGTGTAGATAAGATACGAATGTCACAACACCTTTAGTAAGCATCTAATTTATTTATTAAATACCTACATACCTACTTGCAAACCACAGACATATAAGTAGAAGATACTTATATGTCTGTGTTGCAAACTGAGTCCAGTCTGTAATGCAAGTATGCAAGTGACAGAACAAACACTATCTAATCTACTGTACCGAGCAGTGCTGCCAGGCCAGTTTGAGTGTTGGGCGCTACATCAGTTCAATAAAAGCGCAAGATTCCGCTAAACAGGTGGTTAAAAAAAGCGCTAGATTAATATGCATTTTTTTTATTATATTATTAATTATGAGTTAATAGAGACGTTTCACAACCACACCTAGTATTTGACTAACCAAGAAATTAATTAGTTGGAGAATCCAACTAATTAATTAATGGATAATTGTTCTTATTAATTAATTAACACGACCTGGGTGGTTCAATGGTCAACAATGGTCTGCCATGCAAGAGGTCCCGGGTTCGATTCCCGGCCGGGCAGAAATTGAAACGATGAATTTTAATTTCTGTTACGGGTCTGGGTGTTCTATGTATAATAAGTATGTATTTAAAAAGTATGTAAGTAGTATATCAGTTATCTAGCACCCATAATACAAGCTTTGCTTAGTTTGGGGCTAGATAGCGCTATGTGAATTTGTCCACGAATATATTATAATTAATTGTTTGTAGAAACTAGAGCGGCACAAACAGAAGGTCGTTGTGCTCGGTTCAGTGGTTTAAATTAGTAGGTACCTACATCATATTAACCCCAGGTCTTATAAGACAAAATTCGACATATTTCGATACATTTTACCTATATTTTTGGTATTCAACAACTATTTCGATAAAGCGCAAGATTTTCCTACGCTAAGCACACTCCACATGTTTGTCAAACTGGGGGACAAAAATAATGTAGAGGGAGTATTCGCTTATATTCGTGAAGTCCCGTGCATGTTTGGCATGTGTCATCTATTTCATAGACAAAGTAGAGATTATTATTCGATTATTTGTTTTTGTCACGCCTTGTGCTAAATCCCATCACTTTGGTTCTTTCTACTCAAAAATTTACTTGGTCAATCCAAAAATGTACGAAATTCACCGAGAAGTAAATTCACTGACTACAAACAAAATGTATAATATGCATAGACATGTATGCTACTAAGAAAAATATTGATGAATCCGATGACCGATGTATCGATTTATATTTTTCTTCCCGTAACAGGTTCGAGGTACACTTGACCATGGTCCATAATTTTCTTAGATCAGGTAATTACAGAAGGGCAGTAAAGTTGCCATCACCTCTATGACCCTGTTTACAGCAGAAGTACTAAATTAGCGATATTACACCGATAAATCGATAAAATATCGACACATTTTGTCACCTACCACATCCCTAATAGGTGAGCGAGAATATAGAGTGTCTACCAAGTCCCACCAAAGGTTTTGCCGAAAGTTTCAGCCAACATGTGGAGTACGCTAAAAGATTATCAATCGATAATTTTTTGTCTTCTCGCCTTGTGTTGAATCACATCACTTTGGTTCTTTCTAGTCAAGAACCTACAAAGATAATCAAAAAATGTACAAAATTCACAGAGAAGTAATGTCTCTGGCTACAAACAAAATGTACAATACTACGCAGAAAAATATTGATGTATCGATGACCGATGTATCGATTTTATATTTTTCTTCCCTAGCGCTTTTTCCCGTAACAGGTTCGGGGTACACTTAACCATGGTTCAGGATTTTAGTATATCAGGTAATTACAGTAGAGCAGTTGCCATAACCTCTGTGACCCTGTTTACAGCAGAACGTACGAGATTAGCGATATTACACCGCTGAATCGAAATAATATCGACGCAACACCCTCCATATCTCTAATAGGCGAGAATGTACATTATCGACATAGGACCCGTCAAAAGTTTTGACGTAAAGCGCACTCCACATGTGGACAGTTCCGCGGGAACACGAGAATGTAGAGGAAGTATTCGTATAGTCCCGTGCTATTTGGCATGTCTCGCCCATTAGCGTATCTAGGGTTATTTTCCAGGGGGGGCCTGGCCCCTGAAGTGGCCGATGAAGACGAGTCAATCGCCAATGTACAGCCAGTGAGCACCCCATCCTGGGGTGGGCACCAGACCATTCTGGGGTGGGCACGGCCCACCCGGCCACCCCCCTTCCTACGCCTATGGTCTCGCCTATTTCATAGACTAAGTAGAGATAGTTTGTTGTCGTCTCGATTCGATCGATTTTATATTTATAAGCCTAGCGCTTTTTCCAGTAACAGGTTTCGGGTACACTTGACTATGATCCACGATATTAGTATGTCAAGTAATTACAGTAGAGCAGCTGCCATCACCTCTGTGACCATGTTTACAGCAGATTAGCGATATTACACCGATGAATCGATATAATGTCGACGCGTTTTGACACCCACCACATCCCTATACCTTGTCTAAAATAGGATGATAATTTTGACAGATCACAGTAGGGATGTGGTTGTGTAAAATCGTTAATGAATCTATTCGATTATCGATTATCATTCTCATAGAACTTGGAATCGATAGTTGCATGGTTATGCTATACGTTTTATACAAAATAAACTATTTATTTTCTTCTGAATTAATAGTTTATTAATACGACATTAAAAACCCTTCTACAACGACGATTATGACACGTGCGTATTTCTATTCGGTCAGTCATCCTATTACGTAGAATACGCGCGACTCGAAATTGTTGTTGTAAAAGATCTCTTAAGGTGAAATCCAAACAAAGAATAAGAGTTTAGTTACAAAAAATAATAAGGTTACCTAAATGTTAATTTTAAATATTCGATTCTATTATATCAATATCGATTTTCGATTGTCTGTTGTTCGTGGCACTTCACTAAAGGGGCGGGGCCTGTCTATGAAGTACGACATTTTCCGTAGTACATTTTAAGGAAAAAAAACGCAAAACTTCATAGGCGTGCGCCAAAGACCAACAATTAGTGAGCTGTCAAAATTATCATCCTATTTTAGACAAAGCATAATAGGCGAAAATGTAGAGGTCGATCAAAGTCACGGCAAAAGTTTCGCTGGAAGTTTCGGCAAACATGTGGAGCGCACTTAAGTTTCGTCGAACTTGCGGAGTGTGCTTTAGGCAGAGCATAGGGGAGCTACATGCACACACGCACAGGTACTGAGGAGGGAAATCCCCCGTTTGCAGCGTACGTAAATAAACAAACCGATTGATTGAGTGATTCATTGATTATGGCTGCCATTCCCATTGTATCAGCAAAGAACAATTTTTAAATACTTTAATTTTTTTACGTAGCTATCCGGTTGGGCTTTTTAGGTATTTGTTCTCACAGATGTTACACATAAAAAATACACTTATTAATTTAACACCTAGCGACATCTGTGCAACCCATTAAGCAATATTTATAGCTATCAACTCGTCACTAGATGGCGCTAAGAAGTCTAACAAATGTATAGCAAACTCTTTGGAACAAATACAAAGCGGTAATTAACGATTAGGATAGGACGTGGAACTAAATATTGCAACGGCGGGCGGGTGTTTAAGAATATAGACCTAATACCTATTCAGAGTTTATAATATTTTTATCTAGGTACTTGAGTTCAAGGCTAGAAACTGAAATTGGATTTTTCATATTATTAATATGGATTTTGCATTGCCTATTTACCTTAGCGTTGCCAGACGTCCCGATATTGGCGGAACGTCTTGATTTTTAGCCTAAAATTCACAGGCTCAGTCCCGCTTTTCGGGAAAAGGATGAAATAATCGTTAAAGTAGTGAGAAATTGTAAAGACATCATTGCACAGAAATGGAGTTTAATTTAGTTTTCTTCATTTAGGTTTATATTTTCATCTTCAAATATCAGATTTGCCGGACGCGATATTTGCAAATGATTTCAAAATAGCCGAATTTATTACCTCATTCTTTTTTCAAAGATAAAGGAGAGATGGTACTCGTACTTCCAAGAGTTGCTCAACAACCAGCATAAAGAGGTGCAGCCACCGCACCTCCCTCGGAACCAAGGACTAGTGCCACCGATTACGCCTGGGACGGTTCTTCGCCACATGAAGAATCGGAAAGCTGTCGGGCCTGATGGAGTTCCTATCGAGGCATGGAAATCGATGGGCTCTCGTGGTATGAGCATCCTTACCGACCTTTATAACTGCATTCTCCTCACCGGGAAGTTACCCGACGACTATAAGAGCAAGGGCTCGGTGCGGGAGTGCACCAACTACCGCGGTATAAAAGTGATGTTTCACACCATGAAGCTTTTTGAACTCATTGTGACTTTCGGATCCAACAGAAGTGTACAATCTCGGAGTGTTAGTATGGGTTTCGGCCGAGTGGTGGGACCATGGATCCCGTTATTACCATGAGAACTCTCATGGAGGGATACAAATCAAAGAACACGCCCCTGCATTTCCTGTTTCTGGACATGCAGAAGGCCTTTGACTGTATCCCTCGGGAGATGATATGGTGGGTGTTGCGGTCTGAAGTCGATGCCTGAAGCCTATATTGACATTATACAACACATGTACCACGATTCCGATTCCATAGTAAGGACTGCCGTTAGTGACACCAAACCGTTCCTGATTACCGTTGTGGTTAACCAGGGCTCTGTGTTCAGCCCACTTCTGTTAAACGTGATAACTGCTTTCTGAGAATAAGACGTATTGTCAGATAGCATCCGAGATTATCATGAGGTACCTCCATGGCTACTCATGTATGCTGACTTTATCACGCTGACAAACTCTGACAAAGGGCGACTAGTCCAACGTCTAAAAAAGTGGAAGGAGACACTTGAGAACGGCGGTCTGAAGATAATGTGGAGAAGACAGAGTACATGGCCTGTAACAGTGCAAATCACCTACCCGTGCGCATAGGCGAAGAGCAAGTCAAGTGCACGGATCACGTCAGATACATGGAATCTGTACTTAGCTCAACCGGGGACATCGATGGCGACCCCAAGTCCCGAATATCCACTGCTTGGGCCAAATGGCGGGAGGTAACAGGTGTCATTTGTGAGCCCAAAATGCCGATAAAGCTGAAGGAACAGTAGCCGTATTCACAATGATTCGAAACCGTTTCCGAACGATTCGACACGATATTCGTGAGTGGCGAATCCGTGTCGTTCGATTCGAAAACTGTTATTCAGAAACCCGATAGATTCCACGGAAACTCTACTATCTATAACATATGAAAATTTCATCAAAATTAACTGAAACCACATTTTCCTAAGAACTTTTGCAGGGTCCTTAGTCGATTCCGAATCCGAATCCGATTTCCGAGCCATTGTGAATACGGCTACTGGTCTATAAGACCATCATTAGACCTGCTCTCCTTTACGCTAGCGAGATTTGGCCCCTATTAGAGCGATACAAGCAGGAGCTGCACGTCACGGAAATGAAGATGCCGATTCACGGAAGGATCGCTTTCGAAACGCCCACGTCCGGGGTAGCCTTTTCGTCCGTGACATTGCAGATAAGCTGCAAGAATGTCGCATTCGATGGTATGGCCACGTCTTGTGCAGACCGGCAAGTTATGTGGGGAACAAGTGTTTGGCCATGCCACAACCGCTGGGCACGGGAAGGAGAGGCCGGCCCAAGAAGCGATGTCTTGACGTAGTCAAGAATGATATGCGTGCGAATAAGCTCACCACTAAGGCTGCCGAAGACCGAGCAGGGTGGGCCAAGAATAGCAGGAAAGCGGACCCTGGGCCCTCGCATGCTGCGCGGGGGCGCAACCGGGACATAACGCCTAGATGATGATGATTCTTTTCTCAATTTATTATTTCATTAGACTCTAATGATTAGAACATGAAGTTAAGTAGGTACCTAGAAGGTAGCACAGACAGAGAAAAAACTATTAAACATGTGCTTGTAGGTAAGTAGGTATCCTTTTTTAGGAAAAAGAAGTGTATCACACTTCAGAAAATAATTGATATAACTATATTATTCTTATACCTAATAAAATATTATTTAAATATTCCTTTGTAATTACTATTCGACTTTATATTATTTAATTGACGCATTTAGAATTTAACCTATAGTCTACTAAAAGGTTTGTTTATTATGCGTAATAACATAAAATACGTTAGAATCCCACTACGGCCGTGTACCATGACTCTTTTCTAAGTTATGTACATTAGTTGAATACTAACCGATGCTCTTACTGCCTTATACTGTGCCTTCCGCATCCAGCTGGTGCCTGTGATCTTTACTAGGTCGTCGGTCCACCTTGTGGTAGGGCTACCCACGCTGCATCTTCCGGTACATGGTCGCCACTCGAGAACTTCACTGTCCCATCGGCAATCTGTTCTTTGATTATGTGCCCTGCCCACTGCTACTTAAGCCTGGCAATCTAAGGATTATGTCAAGTATGTATGTTAAGGGCTATGTCGGTGACCTTGGTCCGCTTGCGATTATATACTTACCAACTTTAAATACACTTATACACTTTATAATATTATTGCTAAGTACTCTTTGGCATACTTGAGGGTAGATTTCTGACCATATTTGGTCACTGTACATTATGACCGGCAGAAACATGTGTCAAGGGTAGGATACATGGGATGTAAGGGCTGACTCTTGTACCAATTTCAGAGCCCAGGTCAATCTTACATGCTTTTTGTGCACCCTGCCAACACGAGACTCTGGTGACCTACCATCACGCACTGAACCAGCGCAGATTACGGTTTTTCCGTAGGCCTACTCTGTAAACACTGTGTCTGCAACTACAAAACATACAAGTAACCTTTATTTCTTCATGTATGTGTGAGTAGATAAGTATTCCTTTATCTCTAGCGGACTGTGGTTCCATTGCTTCAAGACAGTATCTTATCAACTCAAATGACGTCACTTGGCCATTTTCTGTTTTCTTTAACTGGCTCTCTGAACATCAAACGTCAATTTTTTATAATCAAGGTCATCAAGGTCAGATCGGATTTGCTACACAAATACCTACGCAGAAATAACAGCTACAATAACTACGTAGGTATTTAGGTATTTGTATATTGTCTACGCACTAACCACTTCTAAGTAAGTGGTAACTTTGTTTGCAAACACCAGGAGAGTATGGAGCCGGCGCGCGTCGCGAGCGGAGCTACACTCCGCGGTTGCAGCTCGTGGGCCGTGGCCGTGGCTTGCGGCGTTGCGGGACAGCGGGAGCCAAGTCAGTCTGGAAGCACGGTCCGAGGAGCAGCCACGTGCGCTCCCCTCCCCACTCGCGCTCGCCCAACGTAAATCCACTCAAACACCGAAACACCTTATCTCTAATTTATCGCTTCGCCATGATACATCGAATTACCTCACTAGTGGCTCATAAAGGACTCTCTGCGTGATAAACGACGCGTTATCATTATCACAGACCGATTTCACGGCGATTCATATTATTAGTCACTTATAACTTTGAGTGTTTCGGTGTTTTTCGACTCCAATAATGGTTAGAACGTTTATCTCACCTGTTGCTGTTGTTAGTTCGATGCAAGTGACTTAATAAAGACTGCGTAACGCTGTGTTGTGGACGGAAAATTGAAAAAATGCAGCGGTTAATAGTGTTTGTTCTGAGTACTTTAGTATTAAGTTGTGCGAATAGTTTGCCATGTAGTGAGATGGAGAGAGTGGATATATCGGCTGGTGATAAGTATGAAAATGGTTCAATAATACACGACGGTTTAGAGTACAAAGTTGGCACGTGGTACGATGCGACGGAAGATGGTGTGGTCAACACGTATGGGTGCCCTTGCATAGGGAGAATTTGCGTATGGAAATGCTGCGAGGAGGGTAGCCTTCACCTGGGCAGGAACTGCAGCGGCTCACAAGCAGCTGAGGTGAACCCGTTCAGCCCTCAAGTGTTCACTGGGCAGTCGCTCGTGAATGTAGACGCCAGCCAGCATTTCCACTACATGTACAACGCGCTGACCTGCCCGACCAGGTACTTAGTCGACACGGAACAAAGCTTCGAAGATATTTTCATTCAAAAGGTAAGTTATAGGTGATACTTTCTTTACAAACTTTATCTAACAATTAACTTTGGTCATTGTTGTCTGTTCCTTAAATTTACGACAAAAAATTTCTACAGAAAGGTACACGTTTTTGCCTTAACTATAAGTTTATCGTTTTGGTTTTAACAACTTAACATTAAACGGTCGGTCTCGCCGCAAAGTCGACGACGCGATGTATAAAATCGCGAAGGCCCGATCCCAATATTATTATTGTTACTTTACCAATACCAAGTACATTCATCTGCGTACCATATGTTCATATATCCATGGGTATTATACTTATTACAGTTTGGTTTGCCTTGTGGTCCATATCCGCTTAGTAACAAGTACCAATATCTAAAGGCTCGCGCCACTGAGGGGTCTGTCCGCACTAAACAACAAAAATTTAAAATCTCCAGGTTTCCCAATTCGAGGCTTTAAACTTTAAATTTTTCCACGTGGATTTTATTAGGGTATAGCCCATATATACCCTATTACTAAGCTTCCGCTATTTGTTAGAAGTTATGGGGGTCCTCATACAAAAAGCGTGCTTTTTTCCGCATATTTAGTTAGGCAGGTACTTTAATATTCTGTATCATATTAACAATTTATTGTTCAAGCATCAAACTTTGTACTAAAGTATAAAAACAAACAATAAAAGCAGTTACAGTAGGAATCGTACTCGCGCTTTTTTCGAAATTATTACATTTTTACGAATCATTTAGGTACCTATTGCTACAGAAGTAGGTTAAGAAATTAGGTAAAAAAAAACATCTTGGCGTTAATGTCCCGGTTGTGCTCTCGCGCACGAGGGCGCCGACCGCCCTTCGACCATAATCTAGGATTTGGCAGATCAGATAATTACACTGGAGCGACTGCCATCTGACCTCCGTAAACCTGCTACCAGGGGAACCTGACCAGATTGGATCATGATTACACTTTCAGTCACCTAAATGTGCAGGTTTCATCACGATGTTTTTCCTCACCATAAGAGCATTGGTTAGTGTTCAACTAATGTACATAACTCAGAAAAGAGTCATGGGTACATGGCCGCAGCGGGATTCGAACCCTCTACCTCTCGCTTACAAGTCGGTTACCGTAAGCACTCGGTCACCGAAAGTAGGATAGGTATATGAGAATGAATGAAATAAATGAGATAAATTAGAAGTATGTAAGGAATATCAATATATAAAGAAGATAATATAGTGACAAGGATAGAGAAAGCAATGCTGTGTTGGTTTGGTAGAAGAATGAGAGGAGATAAAAGAGAATTAAATGTGACAGGAGTGAATGAAAGGGTTAGAAGTGAAATACCAAGGTCGAGAAAATGATTGAAACTGCAATTTTCATACAAGAAAACTTTTTAATTTCTTAAAAGCGGCTAATACGATTACAATTAAACTTTGTACTTGTATTCAGACAACATTAAAGTAACTTATTGAAATGTAAGTTTTCTCATAACTTATAAAGAGGCAAAAGTGACGAGAAATAAAGAGGTGTATTTTCAAAGACGTATTTTTCTATTTATTAAATGATTTAGTGGCATTTAGAATTACTAGTTTTATAGTTAAAGTAATATATTCGCGGAAAAAAACGCAACTTCATATATACCCCTATTATTATAAATGCGAAAGTTTGTGAGTGTGTTTGTAACCTACTAACGCCTAAACTGATTTGGATGAAATTTGGAAGGTAGATAGATTAGGCTAGGGGAAGAGAGGGTACTTTTATCCCTCCACACTCCCCCCTCCCAGCCCCAGTTTATTTAACTATTTCTTTATGACTAAAAATAAGAAATAGCAAGATTTATTGTTAAAAATGTATTTGTTTCAAACTAAACTCGCGTTCTTTACACATATTATTATATTAGACGGGACTTGGACGCGACGTACCTTTATGATTTGTTTTCCCGACGTTTCGGTAGGGTTACACCCACCGTGGTCACGAGACGACACACGTGGAACGAAAACGAAACGTCGGGAAAACAAATCATAAAGGTACGTCGCGTCCAAGTCCCGTCTAATATAATAATATGTAAAAATGTATTTGTTTACACGCGTAAAATATTTTTAGAAATATAATCTATCAGTTTATCATATCTACATCCGCAGAGTTTTAAAAGACGCACGATAAGGAATATGACAATGGAAAATAAAACAATTTTTTTTGTGTCATACTTATCTGACTAATTATTTTGGTTCTTACTCGTAAGTACCAGTCTTACTAATCTTTCTCTTTTGCTTCTTAATCTTTACATAATATTAAACAAAGTCGCTTCCCACCGTCTGTCCTTGTGTGTCTATGTACTTATGTATATATGTACGCATAGATCTTTTAAACTACGCAACAGATTTTAATGCGGTTTTCAGCATAGATATAGTGATTCAAGAGGAAGGTTTATAAGCAAGATTAAAATAGAATAGAAAAAATAAAAGAAGAATAGAAGAAGTAAAGAATACCTAATAAAATATTAGGTAGTTGGTAAATCGCGCCGGGTCCATTTGTAATATTGCACATGCGAAAGTTTATAAAAATTGATGTACTTATTTAGGTGTGCTACTCCTTCACTCAAAAACTACTAAACGGATTTTGATTAAATTTGGCAGTAATGTAGCTTATAGCCTAGAATCTACTTATAATAATAGTAATGTAGCTTATAGGCTTTTATCCCGAAATTCAATGTGATCCCAGCGGTAACGGGTCTGGAACGTAAAAGCCGAATTTTACGCGGACGAAGTAGCGGTCAAAGCTGATTATATCGACAACGTCACATTTTCAATTAAATAAAAAAAAGGTATCGGCCGCAGTCTAGCAACGTGCTTCCGAGGCCGACACGCTAACTGGATGGGTGTCTCCTAATGCCGTTGGCGCAGCGAGGTTGACCAAGCTGGGGACCCTGACAGTGGTTGAACTGTGGGTTGAACAGTATCGGAACTATCGGAAGCCGATTAATATTTCGTGTCGAGATATATTATTTTTATGTGCGATGCTAGAACGTAGCTGCAGACATCATGACGGTGTATTTAGAGAAAGACTTGCTCCTCCTAGGGGCGAAATAGGAAGAGAATAGAAGGAAGCTGACCCTGGCACCGCGCGGTATGGGCCGCTAGGATAGTGACTAACTGGTAGATACGATAGATATAGGTCGACGACCTGAGTGGTTCAGTTGGTTAACATGCCGGTCGCCACGTAGAGGTCCCGGGTACGATTCTCGGCCGAGAAGAAATTGAAATAATGAATTTTAAACTCTGTTACGGGTCTGGGTGGTTTGTATTTAAAAAAAAGTATAAGTGTTTATCAGTTATCTATCACCCATAACACAAGCTTTGCTTACTTTAAGGGCTAGATGGCGCTGTGTGAAATTGTCCAAACACATTTATTTTATATTTCGAATTTCAAGGTTCTAATAGTGAAAAGTTACGGGCTGTCAATTGTTACATTAAATTAAAATTAATTATTATGTGCGAATGCTGGAGGAAGACTGTAGTCTAATGGGCCTGTCACGGTTTTAAAAAATGATTGAACAAACCAAACATGAACAATGCCAGTAGATAATTAGTGGCGCCTTCTGAAACGGCTATCATTAATTTAAATTTGTGGGCCAACTTAAACTCAGCGATGTGGAAAATCCATGGAAAATCTAAATGGCATGTCGGAATTGGACTCAATGCTATAGCGCATGCATGATTTTCAAAAAGTCAGGACTCTACGTTTGCTAGCTGGATATGGGAGTCCTATCCATTATTCTACAGCAAGAAACAGTTGATTCAATTAAACTCTGTGCTTAGGCACGTACATCTTTTTGACTAAACTCGGATATGAAATTCAAGATCAAAAGTGTAAACAAATTGCTCGTATAAAAAATAAATCCAACAGGCGAATCATACGATTTTATTTCATTGTGAATGTGTTGCTTTGATCTTGAATTTTATCTCCGTAATTATTTTTGACTGTCGTTAAATCTCTCTACAAGCTTCTCAAAGTTCCTAGCGCTATGTATCTTAGTGCGTATACATCGAGCCTCAGAGATTATACTGAAATAAAGGCACGAAATTAAAAGTGAAAGATTAATTCCCTGTAGCGACAAACATCCATAATGAAGGGTTAATTGAAATTTTTTGTTTAGGTGGTAGGTAACTCGTACCCACGGTTAATTAACGGATGGTCGGCCATTAAGGAAACCAAACAATAGGTAGGTAGGTACCTACTCCAACATTGTCCAGCATTGAGTCATAAAAATGGGCAAACAACCGACTAATTAACTGGGCGTTGTAAAACACTTTTACCCTTTTTATGGGAAAGTAAATACATTAGTGTACACCTGCTCTTGTGGACAAGTATTTAGGTGCTTCATTTTACTTCGAAAATGAAACTTCACATACTTATAGGCGATAACAACAACTCAAACAAATAACAATTGATTGTTGAAAAATGTGCGGCCTGAGCTGATTTGTGTATAGGATACCAGTTTCACATTGTCGAGTCGAAGCTGGGTGAGCATCGAGTCGTCGCCCTATTAATTAAAATTGTATTAAAATCAATATATTTTGGTAATATATTGGGTTTATTTATATTAATATGCTGATGAATACCGCATTGCGGACTAGTATTAAAATGAATTGAATATGAATGAGTGTTGTGAAATGACCAATTCTGATATGTGATTTTTAGTCATTAGCCGTTTAGCCATTAGCCATGCATTCCACCATGTGGTAAAGCTTTTTATAATATCGGAGCTTATTAGTGTAGGTAACTACCTATGTAAAATTTTTATAGCCTACCGTAAAAGCTAGATCTTCCTTCAAGTATTTCTGCTTGATGAAATTTTGGTTCTCTTCTTGGAGTAGGTATGTTTAATTATTAATATTTTAACAGGATTATATTTAAAAAGCGAAAGCCTAACACATAATAAGCCCATATCAATCCACTGCAGAACTTAGAGCCTCTCCCACGAAAAAGGAGGTTATTGTCGTAATCTCTACGCATAACACATACCTACCTAAAATATTCGTATTGACGCGATTTTTGTACTTATTATTAAACTGAAACCCTGGACTATTATCACGACTTTGCAGGTGTCCCTCGCTTACTTTCCTAAAATTTATTTATTTATTCTTATCTATCATCATAACCGGAACACGTCGACTGCTGAAAGGCCTCCTCATAGACCGCCAAGCGATCGATCTTGGGCTGTCCGCAGCCTGCAAAGGCGACCCACTGAACTTCAAGTCGGGAATTTAAAACCAAACATAAAAAGCGATAGGGCCGCCCCGGTTGCTTTTCTTTTTTCCTCTGTTTTTGTGTATACCCAAAAAATAATTTTTATTTCATTCATTTAAAAATTTGTTGTTTTCTTGCCACTGGAGAGTTACAGAGTTTAGTATTTTTACAACAGAAAATTAACTTTAGAATCTTATACAAAACGTTGTTTCCGCTTTACCACAGAATCTTGAAAAGGGCCGTCTTTAGTATGTACTTTGTGACTGAATTCCTATAAAAACCGCTATTCAAACTTTAGGGGTACTGCGTAAATAAGCAACAATGACGCAGCGTAAAAAAGCAAGCGTAAAAAAGTGGGAATAGGTAGGATGCAAATGTAAAACCCATAGGTACGAACCGTCAGCATTTTTTGTTGCGAGAACTGTGCGAATATTTACTGAACGCTTTGATAATTACCCGTAAAAGATTTACAAGATATTAATATCTACGCATTGCACGTACCGCAATAATCATTGTTGACTAACTAGTTCTGGTTAAAGTGAGTAAAATAACATAAAATGCTGTTTCTCAGAAACGTGATTATCAGTTTAATCGGGGTTTTATCAGTAAGTGTTACGATGAATGACAACCTACGTACATCGAGTTTTATCAGGGATGCTACGGTATTTTTTATCAAAAAAGTATTTTGCAAGTGTTTCGGCAACACCCCATACGTAGTCCTGAAATTATTCTTGCAAAGCACGCTACACCATTTTTTTAGCTCTGCTTCTTTAGGAAGTACCTATATTTTATAGCTAGGTACAAGGTGTCACACCCATCTAACCTTTTCCGAAAAAAATGTATTTCGGACTAAGGTATGAGATCGAATTAAAGATCAAAGATGCAAACAAATGGGTTATGTACTGAAATATCGATTAAAATTAATACATTCAAAATGAAATAAAATCATATGAATATTTTAAAACATTTTACTGAATTATATAGGGAACTATGTTTTTTTTGTTACATATTAGTGCTGTTTCAATAAAATATGAGTAGTTTTCATTTATGCCACTGGTAATGGTAAGAGTTCTATACCTTTGCTTCGTTGTTACAGTACATTATTGCAAAGGCTTGGAAAGTAAGGGATTGACCGACGCCGAGACATATTTAATTAATTTCTCAAAATAATACATAAAATAATATAAGATTTAAAATGGCGGCAACTTCTTTCTAATATTGGACTATTCTAACTAGTGTTCTTGGACTAATAGTTTCCGAGTTACTTATTGCGTTTTTTAATCAATTGAATAAGTGGGGGTATATCAATTTGATTCGTTTTCGAACGTTTACCAGCCATTGTAAAGCACACTGAAAACTGTTCATGATGCATAACCATTTGGTTATGCAAACCATAAGTTTTATACCCCTGGATAGTCTCTTTGACATTGACAGTTGTGTGTTTACATTTTTTATCTTTAAAATTATCTCCAACTATAGGTACTTGAGACCCGTGTCGGCGTCAGTTTGTTCTTTGTATACCAAAACTCTATGGTTCGTCCGTACCGTTGGCACTAGTTGTACTGTCACGTGGTTGTGCCATGGGGTAGAAAGCGTGCCCAAACCTTAAATTATTTGCAAGTGATCACAAGCCGTGGTCGTGTGGTGTCCGGCAGAGTAGAATAGAACCAACCCCTTACACTCGTGGGTGTCGTACAAGGCGACTAATGATTTCGAGACACAAAATCTAAAAGTCTCCGTAGGCTGGAAAATGGGCAGCAGCGTTTTTCATTGCTGTATAACACTGCGATCTCCAACCCGCCTGCCGAGCGTGGAGATTATGGCAACAACCTCCCCTTTGTGGGAGAGGCCCGAAGTCCTGCAGTGGACTGTTATAGGCTGTGAGGATGATCACAAGCATTTAGGCTTCAAGCCAAGCTATTCCCGTGACTAAAAACAAAACAATACAAAATTTGTAAATTTCGCGGAGCTGGTCGAAATTTGAAAAACAACATAAAAGCGTCAGTAAATATTTAATGTTGACATGAAATATTTTGGTACAAATTCCCGTAACTAAAAACAATTCTGCACAAATTTAGTAAATCTCGCTACAAAAACAATGGAGCGGGTCGAATTTGTAAATTTAACATTATAAACAGCATAAAAGTGGCGTCAGGAAGTACTTATTTAAAGTTGAAATGGAATATTTTGGTACAAATTCGGAATGCTAACATTCGTGGTGCCTAAATAACGGGCGGACTGTTTATTGTTGCAACTGGTTTGTTATTCCTGCCGGCTACTGACAACTACCATATGTCTGAAAACTTAATACGAAGTGTGATTTTTTTATTGTAACGGAGAGTAAGTACGTATGTATAGATTGATAGATTGGTATTAATTTAGTGTTACATGCTGAAGCCTATGACCAGCAATCGACATGCTGCGGTTCATATGTTGATTAATGTAGACACATATCGCCATTTTGTAATCCAGACACTGTTGTAAGAATCTGAGTTCACTGTATCAAAGCTGTTGATAGTTATTTATTATTTTGGTTAAAGTAGATCAGCTTTTTATACCCTCGAACGCCTGAAAGTGGCTTTCGAGTACAAACCCTATTAAAGGTGTTATAACAAAAGATACATATATTTAACATGAGTGAAGCTAGTTTCATGTGTTCTATCGTGTCTGGTCTTTCGGTGTAAACATATACCCAAAGAAGAATAATGGAGTCAGATTGCACAATCCCTATGGCCAACGTGAAATTATTCGTTGATGTTAATTTTTACCTCCACACAAAATTTAGTTTCGCGATTCATCGCGAACTTTTATTTGAATAGTTTTGACCTTTTGGAGAAAAAACACGCAACGGCGACCTTTCTTTGAGGATGCCGATGAGCCAGACACGATAGAATACAACAATCGGTAAGCGATTAGAGAAATATGAGCGTGCTGGGAAAAGTGTGTGCAAATTGGACGTTCAGATTGGGCCCGCACTATTCGCGCCAGTCACGGCGGACACATGGCCGGAATCATGAACCCTTTATAAACTATACAAGAGGAATTTTCTGTCAATGGGATCATAAAACTAGCGCCATAGTACCTGAAAGTAATAAAAACAGGTAGTGCTAGACGTAGGGCTTGGGTACCTCCATAGTTGTTAACTTGATAATAATAGTGAGTGCAAAGGGGCTCGTTTCATTGGAAAACAATTCCTTAAACAATAAATTGTTATAGTATAACAGTCTCTACAATCGACGTTTACGCCAGCTCGATAGCGCGTGTAAGCACTTCAAACTGAAATCGACGTATTTAAGATATCTCCGTCACATATGAGGCAGTATTCCCTCGTATTCACAAGCATCAGCAGTAACAGCCAGACCCACGCGTTGCCGGTGACGTCGTCGATGTCGTGGACAACAAAGTGATATTTCAAAATGGCGACACTTGGTTTCAGTTATGATCGCCGGGCCAGATAAGTTTGTTGCACTTTGTAGTTTTAAAATGAAATGAAAATGAAAATGAAAAAAGTATTTATTGAATTAGGATTACGTTAGTTAATATCTTTTCAAACGTCAAAAATCTAATGGAAAGCATAGGGAAAGTTAAGCGAGCCCATCCAGGTAGGAGGCGACGCATGTAGACCGATGAGCGTGCACGAGCGCTCACTCCGGCGAGACACCGGACACCGATACACGCCACGCACATAACCGCCTAGGCGAATCATGTGCACTGCGTGCCCGGCCCCAGCCAGCACGCACCAGCCGGCCTATCCGCGTTGCCCCCTGAGCTCGGAACAATTAAGTTACAAGAATGTCATCTGTCTGTCAGTACTCCGCTTCAGTTAGGAAAAATAAGTTTAAAAAATAAGATTTACGGTACCTCTACCTAGAGCCTACTTTATCTAATTACCTAATTATATTTCCAACAATGTTATCCTTACCATGTGTTTACAAATAAAGACATTATGAATTATGAAGTGTCTACGCCTATCCATTAATCTTTTTTCTTTGCGAAGTAACAGATCATTGTCTGACGCAGTAAACCATCATTACAGTCAGTTGTAAGTCGTAACGCTCAACTCTAATGTGAAGGCGTCTATATACACCTCCAATCGTTCCAGTTTGAAAAATATTGCGTATTCCCATTCAGTTTATTTACTTTTCTAAAGTTTATTTACGATTGGACTAGTTACAATTTTGAACACCGACGTGAACGGTCTAGTGAAAACTAGTCGTGGTTTACTTCTATAATAAGTACTTGGATCTAATTGCAGTTTTTATTATATACTAGCGACTCGCCCCTAGCCGACTTGATAGGTTTCAGAATTATTTTTTTGCCCAATGCAAAAAATTACAACGTCCATTCCATTTTTAAAAACTGTGGGTCAAAATGATTGTTTTGACGTCCACTACATGTTTGCTAAACGGCTAGATCGGTTTGTAGCTTATTTTTTATATTTCTTATTTATTTCGGTGAATCAACAGCTACATAAACTTCGTAAAAAGCAAAATACATCATTGGAATCCAATTTTTATACTCATATGAATTTAAATATCCATATACATACATTGCAGTATATATTACTTTTCTATAATATGAAGCAGCTAAAAGGCGTCACGCACCTTCTTACTCGACGTTATTGAAATACGAAATTTTTTGCAGTACAATTCCGTCGACCCTAAGGCGGAGATTTGCATGAGAATGGGCTTTGGGAATCGCCGTGAATCTGAAATTATAATTTGAACATTAACACTGAATATCTTAAGTCTACGTATTATGCGTTTATTGTAGTAGATCTCAATTCTGTGATTGTTGTAAACAACTTTTGCTTGCCCCAACTACCCTTATTTTTCTTGCATTTAAAACTTCCTCATAAATTGCTATCTCCTCTATCTATTGTTGAAAACTGCATTAAAATCCGTTGCGTAGTTTAAAAGATCTAAGCGTCCATCGAAACATACATAGATACAAGGGGATAGGCGGCGGGAAGCGACTTTATACTAAGTATAGAAGTAGGTAGGTCTCATATAAACACATCGAACGATCTACGTTTCCCAGCCCATCACATCAACGGCCCGTGACAGTACTGGACTTCAGCCTCTTCCACATTGGTCGATGGTATTGCCATACCTAAGCCTCGCCCGCGGAGCTCTATCAAAGTGACATATTTGTCTGATTCCACTGAACTTTAGGCGACGTGTTGATTTCAGATATTCCAAACAAGAAAAGCATTGCACCAAGCACTAACCTTAGGTGAAAACTAAATTCGCTAAGTCACTCTTAATTTTATGTCACCGATTTTGTGACTACTAAATTTTTAGGAAAATTTTAAGAAAGCACCTTAAGCATGGCCTAAGTTACTAAACTTAGACGATGCTTAAAGGTGCCGCCTTGGGCATTAGTGTTAGAATGTAACAGTTCAAGTTTGACAGTTTATAAACTGACTACGTACGTTAAATAACGATTTTAATTCTTCGGTGATATATACACCAATCCAAGGGGGGATTAAGTCATGGGCGGCATAATATTGGAAACCGAGCGTATAGGTTTGTTTTAAACTTAAATCCACCGAAGCTAGGCGAGGGAGTTATGTAACAGTCCAAGCTGAAGCAAGGGGCTTTTCTCTACTTTTCACACCTGAGATTAAGGTACAATCTCTAGTGTTTTGCTTCAGAATCGCGCTTTTTCTTGTTTTTGTGTTGTGTTATGGTGGATTAGATTTTTAGTTCGATTTTAAAATAAACTTTTGTTACCAGTATGCTCCCCATATTTATTATCAAGTTAAAGTGATTACTTCAAGAGTGACAACTATTATGAAATTAAATTTAATTTAATAATTGACATTAAAATATTTACAGTTATAGTAAAAATACCTATACATGAATACCTAAGGGCACTTGTCACCGTCAACGTACCGGCCGTATTAGAGCCGAAAGGTACCGTACGTGACGATGGCAAGAGGCCCGACGGCATGACGCTCATTGGGTGGCAGCGTGGGAAGGAGCTGGTGTGGGACGCTACCTGTGTGGACACACTGGCGCCTTCGCATGTCGCCTCCACTGGTAGCTGCGCTGGGGCTGCGGCGTCAGCTGCAGAAGACCTGAAGCGGAGGAAATACGAAAGTCTAGCGCCAGACTTCGTATTTCAGCCGTTTGGGGTGGAAACGTTGGGACCGTGTGGCCCTGGTGCGAAAAAGTTATTTGCAGAACTTTCCAAAAAATTAAATGACACCACTGGTCCACTGGTGACCGGAGAGCTGGCTTTATCCTCGGGCAACGGATTAGCATCGCTATTCAACGAGGCAACGTAGCCAGCTTTCTGGGCACCATTCCGGGGGACAGCGGTGTGGACGACTTTTTTAATTTTTAGTATTATTTTTGCTGTATATTTTTGCTATTTTAAACTTATGAAATAGTTTACAATAAGTTAAAAAAGTATATAACACCCACAATTTCCTTACCGTGCAAGTTTTCACGTAGATACCTATTAATTATTATTATTATCTTGGCGGTAATGTCCCGGTTGTGCTCTCGTTCACGAAGGCCCGGGGTCCGCCTCCAGGATTCAGGGGTAATACAGGATTTGGCAGATCAGATAATTACAGTGGACTCTAACCTTACGACTGCACTCTGACCTCATTGACCCTGCTACCAGGGGAACCTAACCAGATTGGATAATGGTTACACATTCAGGTTTAATCACGATGTTTTCCCTCACCGTAAGAGCATCGGTTAGCGTTCAATCAAATTAATGTACATAACACGGAACAGAGTTTTTGTTTTATTTTATGTATAAGCAATAAATAATTTTTCATTCATTTATTCATTCATTCATTCTTTCATTGGTACATGGCCGCTAACTACTCGGATACCGTAACTACTCGGTCACCGACGCCCCCACCGTAGATAGATACATTTTATACCTACCTAATATGTGTCGGGTAGACATATAACATTTCCTTCGAAGAATTTATATGTAAGCAAGCAAGCATCAGGGGAAATGGTTAGATATAAATCATACGTGGGTGGATAACATACCCGCATATTCCATCCTAAACACCCACACGGCATAGAGAGGGAAAGCCCCTGGAATGTAATAACTGCCATACGGACTTGTATCATTAATTTGCATTTTTTTCATTCGATTCCGTGAACGATTTTCGATACACGACATTATTAAATTAATTGAAGTCTTGTATTAACTACATATTGTTCGTTGCCCGTTCATAAACCACATTTATTTGATAATATATTATTATATAATTCCAAATAGGTATAAGATAACATGAAGTGTTGAATGTTTGAATTGAATTTTCCTAATTATTTTCTCCTGATTCTTTAAAATAAATCTTAAGCTTTTGCGATGCCCACATGGGTTTCATTATGAAAGTACATTGAAACTGTAAACCTGCATAGTATCATGAATGCAATAAATACATTGAATATTATACGTGAATCTATCTACTGATATTATAATTGTGAAAGTTTGTAAGCATGTTTGGATGTTTGCTATTGCTTCTCGAAAGAACTATTGATCGGATTTTGATGACATCAATGTAGTTCAGCCCAGCACGGCTAGCACAAGAGTCATCTCGTGCGCGATAACCGAGAAAAACTGCCACATAGATACTGCTATCTCTTTCATCTTAGTACTGAAAGAAGAAAACAAACGCTCTGTCGCGGCGCGACATGTGTCACGGGCACACTTATACTAGCCGTGCAGAATAACACATAGGTTATATTTAACCCGAAATTGAATTTCGCTGTGGTTCTCGCGGGAATGGGTTCGGAACGCCCCTCATAACCGTCCCTAATACAAAAGCTAGTAATAATGTAGGTCGAAACTCTAGACTAAACTGTCTATGCGGCGAGATTGTGGAACTCTCTTCCGCATGAAATACGGGATAACCATTTATCATTTATTTATTCATGTGATTCATATTATGGCTATATTTTCTTAAAAGAAAAAAGTATACATAATTGAATGATACGTCAAAGTAAAAATATTGGAAAAATTTCATAGGTACATTTAAAATTTATGGCTTAAAAATTCATCTTATTTATAAAAGTCAGTTAATATAGTTTTGAGTCGTGACCGGAACATGAACACACTTGCTCTTTAATGTCATCGGGAAGTTTGTTATAGCACGTCTATCTCCATCTTCAAGAAACGTGTAAAAGAGCACTACCTTTCTCTATCTATCTAATATTTGTATGTGTTTGTATTTATGTATACCTATATATATATGACGGATCACGGTCAATAGTATGGACTCATGTGGTCAATAGTACGGACTCATGACGATGAAAACGGAAGTGGGAGTGCGCCCTCTGGTGGGGCGTGCTGACAGAGTCTCGACGGCACGACTCGGGCCGAGTGGCGGCCATTCTTGGCGCGACCGCCGCCGAGGAGTGACGCGTCTTGAAACTGTCTCCACATTTCGTTTGTTTACGTTTGAAGTTCGTTAATAGAAAGTGTTATTTACGTTTAAAAATAAAGTTATTTTAAAATCACCTTTGAAATAAGAAAGTAAATTACCTCAACTGCCTACATTTGTAATACCGCTCTGAATTCTAGTGAAATTATAAGTGATGTGCAAAAATGAAATGGAATAAATACAGTGGAGTAAATGTGAACCTTTTCTTTAATTTATCTGGACGAATACGACCTAATACTGATATCACCACCCTGATGACAATGATCCTGATACACCCCTTTCCTTCACGCGACGACATCAGAAGCGGTGATGACGAACGCAACGCCCAAGAGATGGTATGATGAAAAGCAACAAAGAAAATGCAGATACGCTACGTGAAAGCGTAATAATAAAAGAAAGGTGATTACTCGATCCAGTTGAGTTGCCTACATTAAAATGTAAAATGATTTAACATGTTCAAAGCGCAGCCAAGAGTCCAAACACCCCGAGATATAAGACAAAGACTTCGTCAGAAAGATTGGGGGATTCATAAAGTAAACAGCAGATCATCTGTACCAAATGGGTCATGGTCAAGGCAGACCCCGGGCCTTCGAGAGCACCACTGGGATATCGACAACATTATTAAAAATCGAGTGAAACTTACTATGGACGGCACTTTGGTATGGCTTCTTTGTTTTTGTTAAATTTAATTTAGATTACTCATGTAAAATATTTTCCTTTTTAAATATAAAATTGAGTTAGTTAAATAATTTGCGTAGTTCTAAATTAGCCAGCTAAAGTTTATTCAATGACTTTAAAGTAAACGCTTACATTTAGATTCATTTAGCAGTGTGGTTTGACATCACAAGTAAATTAATTGCTTATATTTCTGCAGATTAAATAAAATCAAACAATTAAAAATGGTGTATATTAATTTTTTATTTTTGTTTTACTAATACAATTATTTTCTTCAATTGCATAACAATGGTGCACAACGGTTCGCTTCACCTACGAGAACAACATTGGAATGCAACGCTGGACTGGTAGCCTCAACGTGATTGTTTCAACATGGGACGACGATGGTAGACAATCTGCGAGTGTACATGACTGAGAAATGATGTGATATTAACAGTTCCTCTCTATCTGGTGAGTCCTATACATAATTCTTATTTAGTAAAAACCTGTGCTGAAGAGGCTCCCTAGCGGATTTTAGGAGTTATTTACTTTGACAATTAAGAAAAGTATTCTGACAGAAACACTATTGATACCCTTAGTAGAGAGAATGGCAGGTTTATTTGTATCTTTAGTGAAACTACAAATAGAAAGAATGTAAACAAAACATAAACAACGTCAGTTACGTCAGTGTTACAATTTGTTGGTAAAAATGTCAAAAACTACTGCTAAGTTTAAAAATGTTAGCTTTTGCGGGTACCTATGTCAATTAATGTAGGCTGTCTTATAGAAAGTTACTAAAAAAAAAAATCACTTCACAAAAATAGTAAGAATTATGTTAAATCCGTCCCAATGTCAAACAGTGTTTATAGTAAAAAAAGTGTTATTTAATCTAAGATTATTTTACCATCTTGAAACATGGTGCGCTATGATTTTACGTATTACCAACATCACGTCAGTTATCAGAAAACAAGAATAAGAAATACTTGGAAAGCATAGTGCTATTATTTTTATAAATTGAGTACGTAAGCATAGTTATGGTGGTGCTGCTGCTGACTGACTTCTTCTTCTTGATCGTTGCCTCACTGCTGAGGATCCTGACATCTTCAGTAAACTGCATGTCTCCATCGGTTTCGATGAATCGTTCGGATATTTGGTCCACCCATCTCTTCGGACTTCGGCCTCTGGGTCTCTTGCCTTCGACTTTTCCCGTCACCATAAGTCGTTCCAGATTGCTGATTAAGTAAATATTTGATAATAACAGTGTGGCAGGGATGCCGTAGCAGTGAGTTTGTGGAACAATTAGCTGGTGTACTTTAGGATGTTGTCTTAGAGATAGGATAGGCTTCACATAGGCTTCGAATGTGCAAATTCAATAACGACCCCGCGATCTCCGCGATTTCTATGCGAGCGGGAGGGTGCAAACATGTATCGAGAAAAAAAAAAAGAGAAAAATTATTAGCGTGTTTGTTTACATTTAACAGGAGAAATTCGAACGAAATTTTCCATATTTCAGTATAATGTTTGTTATTATGGTCGTAGTTTCCCAATGTTGTAGAATAGAGAGATAAGATATCCGCGGTAAAAATGGGATCACCGATATACGTTTCTTTTAATACTACAAAAAAAAGGTAGTTTGGTTAGTAACGTAATTTTATATTAGTATCAAGTTATTTAACGAAAAAAAAAAGTAAACACGAGTAAGTGAACTGATTGACGGTAGATAATTTCGAATTATGTTTTGAGTAACTAAAGATAAACCTGTGACTTAGTTCGACCGAAAACCATGTGTACTAAGTCAATGTGACTTAGTTTGACCTGGATAAAGACTTTGTTAGACGGATCAATCTAAGACGCTAACCCAATACGTGACGACTATCGAGCCGAGGTTTTTATGAGATTTATGTGATCGTTTTGTTTTCTCAAAATTTGTTGCATCATCGGATGAAGGTGATCGTGTTTTATCAGTGATGGTGGGCTAATGGAGCCTATGGGAGAGTTTTATGGTTGCTTACCGGCCTGATGGAGGCTATGGGAGCGTGGCTAATAGCAGGTAGTTGTTTTAAGCTTTGTGAGAAAGCGTTGAACGATAACGATGATGAGAAAGTCCAGATATTTTGGTGACAGTTCAATAGCCGGTTTTATAAATTATTTTTAGCTTCGAGTACTGAAATTTCCTTGATTACTGATATAAAGTAACTATTTTGAGTTCTGTTGTTGTGCCAGTAAGATGAGACAGTGTAAGCAATGGTGAGATTTCATATCCTTCTGCCAGTACAAGTTTTTAAGTACCTGAATTGTTGTTGAGGTCAAACATCCAGATTTATTTGGCTGACTTGGAGTGACCCGGGAGTCATGTGTGTGACTCATTGGGCTAAGAGCCCCGAAAGTCTCGGATGTTGTGGCTGTAGATAGCAAATTTTATTTTGTAATTTTTTTAGAAGGCGGCTTGATATGGGATGCCTTCGTTATTACAAACATTGTTAAATGGTTTCAAAATGGGAGCTTAAACGTAACGTAAAGTCTAGATAGAGTATACTCGTTCGAACAGTTAAAATCGATGACGATGATTATTGCTTGTTTAGTTTTGGTGTGGCAACAAATGGACTATTGTTACCTATAACTGGCGTATCAAATAGACGTGAGAGCTTCTTATTATTAAACTTCTGATTTAGTTTTGATATTGGGCAGTAGAAATAATGTTTATTTTTATTTTATTTTATTTTGTTGTTTTTGTAGAGATGACACCGTAAACAGTTGTTCGGATCTGTGACGATTACTTGTTGTGTAACTCGTAGACCGTTATTGACCGGGTTATGATAGCAGATAGACTGTTACCTATCACTGACTTAGTACAGATTTGGTCGAAGGATTGACCACGAGCTGAGAATCTATAGACAGCTTCTATTTATTTGTCCCGCCTGTGTGGCTCCCGTCTGTGTGGCTCCCGCCTGTGTGGCTCTCGTCTGTGTGGCTCCCGCCTGTGTGGCTCCCGCCTGTGTGGCTCCCGCTTGTGTGGCTCCCGCTTGTGTGGCTCCCGCGTGTGTGGCTCCCGCCTGTGTGGCTCCCGCCTGTGTGGCTCCCGCCTGTGTGGCATCCAACCTGTTTGGCATTTCGCCTGTGTGGCATAGTCTGTGTGACATTAAGTCTGTGTGGTATTTAGCCTGTGAGGCATTCTACCTGTATGGCATTTCGCCGGTGTGGCATTTTTATGTGTGGCATTTTGCCTCTGTGAAATTTACCCGTGTGTGACATCTTACCTGTATCGTGCTTTGGTAGACGTGACACAGGATATATGATGAATAAACTCATAGTTTGACGATTAGAGTGGCACTGACCAGAGTGACACCCAACCTGTGTGGCACCTAGTCTGTGTGGTATTTCGCTTGTGTGCCGGTCCAGTTGCGTGGCGGCCTGGTTGCGTGGCGGCCTAATGGCGTGGCGGCCCGACTGATGGCGTCCGTCGTGTGGTGGTTCGTCGCCTGTGTGTCATTTCTCCTGTATGGTAACATTACTTATTCTTTTTAAATTAGGATGGCGCTGACGGATGACCAAAAATCATATGGCATTTAATGAAGGAGTGTTTCAATCCCACTCGAAGTAACATTGGGTCTTTTGCTGAGTACTGAAAATTTGATGTAGGTATGTCACATATTTGTAGTGAATCTATGTTCCTACAGTAATGGACGTCGGGGACGATACGCGAGCTCTGTGATTGGGGCTTGTTTCCCACTCAACAAGAGCATCAAGGGGAAAACACTGGTGACGATGATTAAACCTTCTTCATTGGTGGTAATTGTGATACGGTTTATGAACCGTCTGGTGTTATACCTTGTCACGCCTCTCTAATGAACTGAAGTCGTAGCTGAATTTATGTCGGCAACTTATAAAGAATAATTTATGTACAAGATGATGTTGTTATCTCTCAATCTACAGAAGTTTAGTATGATAAATGATAATGGACGTATGTTTTATGTGAAGAATTGGTGGGTTAATGCAGTCGTGATAGATCCAATCACATGATTCATAAGACTTATTTGGGTGATGTGTTGTGGTCAGAAGTGACCGAGCGAATATAGTACTGTGCTATGGTTTTCATGTTTCAGATTACACACGAGGACGTGTGTACAGCAGGACGGCCGTGACGGATCACGGTCAATAGTATGGACTCATGTGGTCAATAGTACGGACTCATGACGATGAAAACGGAAGTGGGAGTGCGCCCTCTGGTGGGGCGTGCTGACAGAGTCTCGACGGCACGACTCGGGCCGAGTGGCGGCCATTCTTGGCGCGACCGCCGCCGAGGAGTGACGCGTCTTGAAACTGTCTCCACATTTCGTTTGTTTACGTTTGAAGTTCGTTAATAGAAAGTGTTATTTACGTTTAAAAATAAAGTTATTTTAAAATCACCTTTGAAATAAGAAAGTAAATTACCTCAACTGCCTACATTTGTAATACCGCTCTGAATTCTAGTGAAATTATAAGTGATGTGCAAAAATGAAATGGAATAAATACAGTGGAGTAAATGTGAACCTTTTCTTTAATTTATCTGGACGAATACGACCTAATACTGATATCACCACCCTGATGACAATGATCCTGATACACCCCTTTCCTTCACGCGACGACATATATATATATATATATTTGTTTAAATGTATATAGGTATACATAAATAAATACCGGTATGTATTTATTTATGTTTAGTATAGGCTTTTAGACTATTTTATTTTAATTTAACACCTGCATCTTCAGCACGTCTTAACTGCATTTAATTATCACGATGTCTGCTGTAGGCCTGCTAGAAGAAATTTCTGTGTACAAATAAGTAGGCCTGTTGTGTCTGATATATTATGTCATAAGTACTTACATATAGTTTTGTAAAAATCTTTTGTACAATAAATGGTTAAATCTATATTTATAAAAGAAAGTCGTGTTAGTTACACTATTTGTGTTACACTTTTTATAATTCAAGAACGGCTGAACCGATTTGGCTGAACATTGGTGGGGAGGTAGCTTAGAACCAAGAGACGGACATAGGATACTTTTTATCCTATTTTTTTTATCAAAAATATAACAGTAGGGTAGGGTAGGTGTAGGGTAGGGTAGAACTAGGGGTAGGGTAGAACTAGGGGTAGGGTGGTGTAGGGTTAGAACGATACGCGAACGAAGTCGCGCCGGGTCCACTAGTAAATAAATAAACACGAATCTTATCACGCGAAACAACACATAGGTATCTATTATATGTACCTACAAATATTATTTTTTACGCCAGACGAGAGGGCCGTCATGAGTGACGAGATAAATAATATGAGAGACTCACTATCTACTTATTGTCTATTTTCGTTTGTTTGTATATTCACATCACACCCACAAAAATGATGGTTTTATGAACCCTATTTCTAAGCGACTTCAAAAAACCAATGGAGGAAAAGGTTTTATGTTCTATGACTCATCCAACTGCGTCGAAATATCGAGGTAAAACAATACTACACACAGGGCCTGCAGCCGTACCGCCGCTCTCCGATTTTGTTGTTCTCCGAAATTGCATCAAAATGGCGCCGCACGCCGCCATTTTGATGCAATCGAGTGTGGACCAATCGCAAAATGCCAGAGCCAGAGCTGTCTTGCTGCGATTGGTTTAAACTCAATTGCATCAAATGGAGTCATACAATCGGAGATAGGCGGTACCATTGCTGAGTTCTGACACTCAGGCAAGCCCGAGGACAAACTAATCCGTAACAAAAATTATGAAGTAAACATTCTAACGTGTTGTTTCAGAACGCGACTCTGATCGAGCTCACGGACGGGGAGTTGCTATGGCATCCACCGACAGAATACTGCGTGGACATGATGCAGGACAACGAGACTCTGCCGCCGCGGCTCATCGCGCTGGTCTGCCACGCAGCCGACGCTGTGGAGGACAATATATACCTCTACATCGCTTATGCGGCTGGTAAATTGATTTTCCTTTACATATAAAGTTAGCCGAGTGGTGTCCTGCAGAGTAGAATAGCACCAACCCCTTACACTCGTGGGTGTCGTACAAGGCGACTAATGTTTTCGAGGCAAAAGATCTTAGAGTCTCCGTAGACTGGAAAATGGGCAGCAGCTTTTTCCATTGTTATATTTACAACACTGCGATCTCCAACCCGCCTGCCAAGCGTGGAGATTATGGCAATAACCTTCCCTATCGTGGGCGAGGTCTTAAGTCCTGCAGTGTACTGTTATGGGCTGTGATGATGATAAATCTAGGGCTTTCGTTTCCTGACCGTATGGTCGTGTCGGGTCTGCCCAGTAACAGTTTCATCAGGTGGTGGGGCTCTGTCAAGCCAGAGGAGACACCTGGGTGAGTACTACCACCTTATCTATTTTTGCCGCCAAGCAATATTGCTTGCAATGTTGTGTTCCAGTTTGAGGGACAAGGTAGCCAGCTAATTTACAGGCATGAGGCATTTCATCTTAGTCGTCACAGTGACAATGCACCTGCGGTCTACATTTTTGTTACCTACAACCTCAATGTATGAATTATAGATGTTATGGGTGACATTTACCATTTACCATCAGGTGGCCTGTCTGCTCGTTTGTCACTGAGTAGAATAAAAAAAAAGGCTCACGCTGGCCTTGAAGATGTCCAGGTACGAGCGGACCGTCCACCTGATAGAAAGCGGTATCTAACTGCCGCAATCATCTACGATTCGTAGATAGATAGAACCACAGGTGCCTACATACGATACTACGGCAGAGCCAATCTAGGAGGCAGCTAGACAGATACTAAGCCTTACTTACTATAAATTAAAGTCGGTTTCGGTTGCGCAGCTAACCGACCTTGGTCGGACGTCCGACCACGTCCCCCATATCCGAAAAGCGCCTGTATTATATACTAGCGACCCGCTCCGGCTTCGCACGGGCAGTAACCTTAGCAAATCATACACCTAAACCTTCCTCATGCATCACTCCGTCTATTGGTGAAAACCGCATGAAAATCCGTTTGGCAGTTTTTGAGTTTATCGCGGCAAACTTTGTTTTAAAATATATATATGAATTAAGTAATTACGTAAGGAATAGTATAGTATTATGCATCCTAGATCGTTCCTACCATAAGTCCTAGCAGTGCGGAAGAGAGAGCCACAGAACTCTTTTGCTACCTCTGGCAGCATTTTCATGGATTCATTTAGTACGCCATTTTCCGTGGTAATTTTTTTACGTAATAGGTACGGCAGACAAACAGGCATACGGGCCACCTGATGGAAATTGGTCACCGCCGCCTTTTCATATCAGCAACACCAGGGGCGCCACCAATGCGTTTCTAAGGAGACCTCTAATATACCTCTTGAACGATCCTATGTCATAGTTCAAAGAAACACAAGTCCAAAGATACATCTAAAATATATACTTCCCTACTAAGACGCGGATTATATCAAACGTCGGCACGCGCATTAGAAATTCATATAATTTTGAGTGTTGACAGCATAACCCAACCTGAGTCACCGACGCCTGTTATAATCTGCGCCTAATATTATAGAGAGGAGTCCGTCAATTTGTATGTTTGTTTGTGTATCGGGATCATCATCGAAAATACTGAATCGATTTTGAAAATTCTTTCAATAGCGCGCAAATTAACAGTGCGTGTAAACTGCGGGGAACGGTTAGTTAGGTGTAAAATCTAGCTTAACAATTAAACATTTGAATGATTATCCAACCATTCATAGTAATTATTTATTAAGGTACACATCAAACTGTTATAATAAAAATATACACTAATACCCACATGTAAAATACAAAAAATATATACCTACAAAGAAGAAGAACTTAAGAACGATCTTGATTAAACTGGATCAAATAGACAAACCGCATCCAAATCGGCCATCCGTTCACGAGCTACGATACCATAGACAGATATACAAAGCCACAAATACACACGCTAAACTTATGACACCCTTCTTTTTACGTCGGTAAAAATAGTCGAATATCTAAAAAGATTCAATACAAGTCTGAGTGAATGGGAGAAGCGGCACGCGCGTAGCGAAAAAGAGAGCGTGTTTGAAAAAGTGATCGGAAATTGATTGCTCGTTAACTTCTACTACACAATGCCGACGTATTTAGGTACAAAGCTAGTCTATATCTATTTATAGGATGTGCATTTAATAGTGGCAGATGCTCCGATTTAGCTGGAGCCGAGCAACAGTCAGTAGCAGTCGATACTAATCCTTACGGTGTACAAAATAAAGTCGCTTTTTAATTAATTCGGATGAGCAAGCGAGCCGACCTTGGTTGGACGTCCGACCATGTCCCCCGCACCTTTAAAAGCTACCTTACAAAAGCACTCTTATTGGCCGTGTGGTGTCCGGCAGAGTAGAATAGCACCAACCCCTTACATTCGTGGGTGTCATACAAGGCGACTAATGTTTTCGAGGCAAAAGATCTAGATCTAGTCTTCGTAGGTGGAAAGCAGCGTTTTCTCTTGTTTGTCGTATTTAGAACACTGCGATCTTACGTGGTAGAGGCCCTAAGTCCTGCAGTGGACTGTTATGGACTGTGATGATGAAGGATTAGTATCAACTGCAACCGACGGTTGGTCGGCTCGAGCCAAAAGGAACGTCTGTTACTAGTTTCTATACTGCCGTGGCCGCATGGTGACCGGCAGAGCAGAATTGCACCAACCTATTCGACTTATTATCTATACAAAGTGTAAAACTAAGTCGCTTTCCGCCGTCTCGCCCTATGTATCTATGTGAGTATCTATGTACACTTAGATATTTTAAACTACGCCACTGATTTTGATGCGGTTTTCAACAATATATAGAGTGATTCAAGAGGAAGGTTATACGCTGCTCGCTTATACTGGACTTTCCCGGCTAAGCCTCGCTTGGGGGCGACTAATGTTTAAAGCGCGACATACGAGCTCAGGTTTATCTGCATAGGTCTGGATAGTGGATACTTGGCCGTGTACGTCGGACTTCAGAGGGTGATTAGCTAGGACGTCCTTGGTTAAGAAAACAGAAGCAGCTGCCACAACAGATCATGCCAAACGTGGAAATTGTGGCAAAGCCCTCTTCCCTCCTGATGTGGAGGAGACTCAAGGCTAGTAATGGACTACATTCTGGAGGATTATATATATTAAGGAATGGAAATCCTGATCATTTTAATCTGGACGCCATCAAGAAGAAAGAAACGAATGGATTTACTTTTTTGTAATATGGCAGACAAACAGGCAAGCGGGCCACCTGATGGTAAGTGGTCACCGCCGCCTATGGACATCAGCAACGCCAGGGGCGCTATAAATGCGTTGCCCGCGTCTAAAGAGACCTCTAATATCCTCTTGAACGATCTTGACAACCCCAAATATTATTGCCAGTAGCCATTGCAAGACCTATATTATAATAATGTTCTTGCTAAAGTAGATACTAAACATTTTATTGGTTATTAAATGAAAGACATAGTTATTAAATCTACGTCCATATTGACTACGAACGAGGTTTAGTTACGGCTTTAGTTTATGACATATTTCGGCTGCTGTGAATTATTTATACCAGTTAAGATGTTATGCGAGCCTCGTAAAGCCTGAGTGCCTGTAGCTGGATACAGGCGAAGCATTACTTTTACTACAAGTATCTAACTACATGGTACCATGACAGCCTCTACAGTTTCATTATAATGGGGGATTTTCAGGGGAGACTTTACATAGAAGAAAGTGTAGTTTGACGTGCTTCACTAGATGGCGCTGCTTAGACCGTATTCTCAAGTACCTATTGCATTTGGTAACCGAAGTTACTCGGTAAGGTGTTTCGTGAAAAGATAATTTGCTTTAGTACCTTTCTGAGAAGCGTCTATAAATGTCTACATTTATGTACATTTAAAGGTCTCGTAAGTATTGATATTTTTTTGAGAATTGTGTCTAATCAACGCCATCTATTACAACTATTCGAACTATTTTTCATTTGAATCGGCTTTTAGAAAATCTCCCATAGAGTTTTATGTTAGTCAAACTTGATCACGTTACAAAGTATTAAAGAAGCAACAACCCACTTGATGGAGCGTAACCTTGCATGTGTTCTGTAGTAACTGTCGATCGCATGATTTTTACAAGGCTTTTCAAGCTTTATACAAGCTTTTACAAATAACTTGCAAACCATTTCTCGACCATTTGTTGGTGTCCGATTGGGCTGAAATTTAGTATACGTATGTAACTTGAATGATAATGCATTAATATGATATGTACCATGGAGCTGGTCTGATGATGGAGTAGGAAAGTCATAGGAACCAATGAACGCAATAAGATAACCACATCGTGGTTGGGCTCTTTGGAATGGGCTTGATGTGTAGGTTCTATATCGTGCGATAAAAGCTAGTTAATATAAAATATTTTTCATTTGAGAATTTATTTTATGTTATACCATAGACAAATAAGCAAATAGGCCATTTGATGGAAACTGAAGATTTGTTTATACACGCAATAATATACCCTCCTACATATAGGTGAATTAGGTGTATAGATTCGATTGAAGCTGAAATATTATTGTTTGCATGAACTCACATCGTGAACCGACATGTTAGCCTCAAATCAAGATCGATTATCTTGGATTAGATTATTTTATTTATTGGAAATGGTAATTCCCACATACGCCAAAAATAGTGGGTTTACATACAAAGATTTCAATTTTTTTTTTGTTAAATTTGATAAAGAATTAAAAATATAAACGGCCAGATACGTTGTGTATTGGGACGCAAGACAGAATCAGTGACAACGCACCTGCGGTTCTGCATTTTGTTACCCGAAACCTAAATATATGAATTGTAGATGTTATGGGCGATAGTTACCACTTACCATCAGGTGGGCAGTCTGGTCGTTTGTCACCCAGTCTAGTCCCATAAAAAAAAATTACGAGTAGGCCTAGCAGTGTGCAGCTAACTCGTAATTTGATCCAGCTACATTTCTCTCCATTCACCCTTACCATAATTTCCAGGTCTCTACCTGTCAGTGCCGTTCCTGCTGGCCACTTTCCTGGTCTACGGGCTGATAGCAGAGCTGCGGAACCTTCACGGACTGTGTCTGATGGCGTACTGCGCTGGCCTGATCGTGGCTTACCCGCTGCTGGCATACTTGAAGATCAGCGTTGGCGAGGTCGGCGTCTACCGCACCGGGTGTCTTGTTGTTGGTAAGTGCTTTTTAAAATTTAACAGGTCAGATGCTCCACCTGCTGGAAAGCGGTCACTGTCGTCCAGCGTTTGTTTCCTTCTTTCAATACTAAGATGAAAGAAAAGGAAGTATCTATGTCGCGCCTTTTCTCGCATATCGCGCGCGAGAGCAACTTATGCTAGCCAAACTGGACAAGTGACTTTCATTTCTATTGCTACTAACTCTACCTGTTCGATTTCTCTTCTACATTTCTGTGATGGTTGCCTGGAAGAGATCACTTATAGCGATAAGGCCGCCGTTGCACAATTGTTTCACTGATTTTAACTGTATCTACTGTATTATGTTCTGTATAAGCAATAAAGTGTTTATTCATCTATTTATATTTAGTACTTGCCCTCAGTATAAACTCCTTCAAATTACCGGTGTCGTTAAAAAAAACAATTGACAACGAGACAAGAAAAATCATGATCGTGGTGCAAGGAATAGGGAAACATTGGAAAAGACACACGTGGACATTGTAATCTACTTTTTTAGACGTACTGTTCATAACACAAATAACACGTTCGTTTTATAAAATAATCATAAAAACAACATAAATGCCTTAAGACTCCGTGGGAAGGAATTGTTACCAATTACGCTGTCGGTAAGACAGATCCTTGTACCAAAGTACTTACATATTGGCCAGCCTTTTGAACGTGCGATGTATCCAGGCGCTCAAATAACTCTCTAAAGCGAGTTTGAGCACCTGGACCCCACACTAACCAACTAGGACCTCTGTCGACCAGAAAATGCGTAGCAGTGTTTTTTGTTGTGTTATAATATAAACACTGCGATCTCTAACCCGCCTGCCAAGCGTGGAGATTGTGGCATAATAATCCAATTATTTAAAGGAGGGTCAAGTCCAGAAGTGAACTGGTTATGGGCTGTTGATGAAGATTACTAATATTAATAATAGATGACATATAGTTACGTTCTTAAGAGTAGGCGCATGCATAATACTGAGCCATGTGGTATCCGGCAGAGTAGAATAGCACCAACCCCTTAAAATGGTGGGTGTCATACAAGGCGACTAACGTTTTCGAGGCATAAGATCTAGAGTCTCTCTAGGCTAAAAATGGGCAGCAGCGTCTTCCATTGTTATATTTATATGATTGCGATCTCCTATCCGCTTGCCATGCGCGGAGATAATGGCAATAACCTCCCTTTTCATGGGAGAGGCACTAAGTCTTGCAGTGGACTATTTTGGGCTGTGACGAATACTGAACGGTGACACAACAGAATGGAGTATAGGACCAACTAAACCCGCTCATATATGGTAAAATTATGGTGAGCAGTTACGGGGTGAACTTTCCCTTACCATATGAAAGAGTATTTCGAATAGGATGACGGGTGTCGTAGGCGAAAATAATTAGTTCGAGAATGAACGAACTAATTGGTCGACTGCGCCCTCTTTTATGAAGGACAATTCGAGTGTCTACTTTCATAATGAACGCACCTATATACCTACCTATGTAAGTTTTGTGGTGCTTGTTCCTTGGAGATAATCATGACCAGGGGGCCTGTATCTTTATTTTTAAATCGCTTGCCGTGATTCGAAATAGATTATCGTCATGAAAAATTCGATATTTTGGGACATGATGCTGAATTTCGAATTTCCCTATTTTTGCCATACTCTTTCGGTGCAGCCAATGTGATTTAAAAAATATTAAACATTTCATTTCGAAATTCAAAATTGTAAACCATTCGAGTCGAGGCGGGAGATTAAAAAATAGAGCCTTTTCCGGTTATCTGTGGTTGTTTTCCCGCCAGTAGTGTCCAACTATTCCATTAACCACGCAATAAATCTCACTTCTTACATTGCCACAAGGTCCTCCCCGCACAAAAAATCTGGACCATCCAGAGACCGCCGCATCCACCAGCTGGGGACATACTATAAATATTTACAGTATTTATTATTGTATAGTGTAGGCATAGTTATTTATATATCTGTATTTTTATAGGTTTAATAATATTTAGGTATACGTTCATTTGGCCGTGTGGTGTCCGGCAGAGTAGAATAGCACCAACCCCTTACACTCATGGGTGTCGTACAAGGCGACTAATGTTTTCGAGGCAAAAGATCAAGAGTCTCCGTAGTCTGGAAAATGGGCAGCAGCATTTTCCATTGTTATATTTAAACACTGCGATCTCCAACCCGCCTGCCAAGCGTGGAGATTATGGCAATAACCTCCCCTTTCGTGGGAGAGGCCCTAAGTCCTGCAGTGGACTGTTACAGGCTGTGATGATGATACGTTCATTAGATCAAAATTATCAAATACCTAATTAGTTAAATTTAGATTAAGTAAATTCACTTGGTATCTATAGTACAGGTATTCATTATTGCCTCCACCGCTCGTTAAAGCTCCTTTCGGCTTATCTAAGGTTAGCTGTAAGTAGTCCCATTGTAGGATAAGCCCGCCTTTGCAATCTGTTTTATAATACTTTTGTTATAATATAGATGTAATAAAGAGTTTACATACAAACATGCATACTTATCTCATCTCATATTATCCTTGCACGCCCGTCTGCTATACTTCCCATTACAGCATAAACCAAATATTGCCTTTTGTGTACGAGTGGCAAGGCGAAGTAACTCAAACAACGCCTGTTTTATGTCTTGTCAAGACGTGCGTGTCCGTCGGTCTGTTTGTTTGCCTTCACGCACAATGAGTAATAACTATGAGAATCCGCGACGTGGATAAACACATTACGAATAGTTTGTATATTTAGAAGACGAATGGGTTAGTCCCACAGTCCTCATTTTAATTTTAATAGGTTATAAAGTTTTATCGTTATTATTATAGATTTTAATAGACTACGTCCGGCTTGCACCAAACTCTTAAACGCGTTGAAGAATAACGTTTTTTGGATGAAGCTTTTTGTTTAAGTGTCAACTTAAATTTGTTTAAGAATTTGGTGCAAGCCGCTCTTAATCGTAAACGAGGATGTGAGTGAATTATAGTGGAACTTGAAGATAAAAAATCGGACGAGTCTTTGTCGGAACACACGGCCGTTGGTTTTACGTGAAAAGTTTACCTCGGCAGCTTTGAGACGCTCTCGAAACCGCCACGCTGGCTCAGTGCCGGACTTTAGGGTATCCACGTGTGGCCCATGGCCCCCTCTTTCTGACCATAGCCGTGATTTGTATTTCTTGCTGGGTCTTGCACTTGTAATTTTCGTATTCGTACTACTGACTTTTCTTTCTTTGTTTTCTTCTTTTTTTAATGCCTAGGGAGGCCTACGGACGGAAGGTCGATATAACACCTGGACGAAAGGTCGTCCAGGACATTTACAACCTAAGGGAGCGCATGCGGTGCCGGCCTTTGAGGTACCTTTAGACATGCCTTTTGAAGAACCCTACGTTGTAGACATGCCTTTTGAAGAACCCTAAGTGTAGTAGGAAAGACTTCAGGAGGTGGAGGGAGGGAGCTCATTCTAGATTGGTTCTTAGTCGGCATCTTCATTGCTGAGGTCGTGTCTAGTCTGAAATGTTAGCCACTCGCTGTACCGTACTCTTCCATGTAGTTCTGTCTGTGTTAATAGCTTTACATTTCAGCAGGCCAGTAAGTGGCTTTTTTGGTCTAACCAGCGGGTACTCGATCGACCTCGCGGTCTTTTCCCTTCGACCTGACCATTCACCATAAGCTTTTCAAGACTATCCGGGTTTCTTTGTCCAGGTTCAATAAAATAGTTCACATAACTAAAAACCATATACATTCGTAAAGATTGAGCGACTATCCGTGATTACCTACAAGAGCAATAGTGCCAGCGCCACTCCCACGTAATTACAGTTGGCTTAATTGCCACCGACAAATTGGGTGCTAAAGCTTCATTAGCTTTATATTAAGCTAATTAAATTAAAAGCATGTTTTGGGCGTGTGCTGAGGAAAATTATGCTCCATGACGTCACTCAAGGCACGAGAAAAATGCGATTCCATTTTCGCGTAGCTTTGTTATTAATTTTGATAAGGATTGCCGCAGTAATTAATTATTTCGTTCGTAATCTATTTTATTAAAGGCCATGGTAGTTTCATGTGCTTTGGATAAGTAGTGTAGGTAATATTTATCAGAAATAATATGAATGCAATTTGGCAATTCAGCGTGACAAGGCTTCCGTAATGGACACTTTTGAGTGTGGTACTACTTGGAGAGGGTTATTTGAATAGTTATGGTATTTTTTTGATGACATATATAGATTTTAATTTATGTTATTTATTAGTATGTTAATTATATGAATGCCATCAGGAAAATGTTTGGGGGTTAGTCGTTTTTTCCATCTTCCAGCAACGGAACAAATAATTTTTTGCCTAAATAAGTGAAGTTTACGAATATGAGATTTCTTTTACGTCGAAAGCAGTTAATTTTTCCATAAATACTAGTGTTATCTAGTGGTACTTGTAATATTTTTATCTATTAATACTTACAAACGTAACGTTGTTTGTTTTGAAAAGGTTGGTAAAATTAGTCCTACCAAGACGACCTTATTCCTATTGCTCTAATTTCTTTTTAGTCGGAATCTAAACGGCATAGGTTTGACAAGTCTGACGACAAGCCTTATATACTTGTATACTTCAGAATTTCTTTTTACTTAGTAATATTTGAGAACAATTAGTGCCCGATAGAGAATAAGTACCACCAGATCAGATGGCGGTCGCGCCACTGTAATTATTTTTTATTTTTATTTATTTCAGCTATCAAGCCCCATATAATATAATAAACTTATAAATTAAAATTAAAATTATAAACACAATATACTTATACATAAATAGTAGCAATAGCTATATAAAATACAATCAGAGCTATAACTAAGTAGGTACAGAACAGAGTCAGAAAAGAACTATAAAAAAGTATGACACACTATGTCACGTCGGTGACGATGTCGACGCACGTAAATGTCCGCAGAATCGACGATACACACCTTTCGACCACAGCTCTGCCTTCATGACCCAGGTCCTCTGTCGGTACCTTATACATATTCTATTTATCTAGACTTATATATATTCTATTATAGCATTGACAATTGTAATTAAATTTATTAAAAACCAAGCCTAGTTGGTACAATATGTACCTACCTATTGATATATCATTACAAATTTGTATTTGACAATTTTATTATTTATTTGACATTGTAATTCTATTATACTTATTGGGACAATTTTATTATGAGATAACATTAATTTAGCTACGCATTTATGTAGTTACTACGTTTATTTATATTATGATAGTTTTCAATTTTATATTGACATACTTGTTAATTTATGTTAATTGATTTCTTAAATAATTATTAATATTAATAATAATTGTGTGACGGTGTAAAATATTTACTAAATAAATGAATATGAATATGAATACCGTTATCTCTCCTGGTAGACTGGTAGATAATGCTATTTTAGCTTTAAGTCCGCCAATGTACTGTTTGTGCATGAAGTATAAATAAATAAATAAATAAATAAATACCAGTGCCACGAACGAGTTAGTGCGTTCACGGCTCGACGGCAAAGGTTTGACTCTTACAACATAATGCTAGACTTTCCTGATGTAATCCCCCACATCTTGCGCTGTCATGGTGTAGTGCAGGCGGGATAGGTAGAGCGCTGGCCTTACCTGACCTGCCAAATCCTGGATCATGGTCAAGGCGGACCCCGGACCCTCGTACGCGAGAGCATAACCGGGACATTAACGCTAAGATGATGAGAGAATCACCAACCTTCTATCGTACAAGGCGACTAATGTCATAAAGGCTGACCAAGGGACCTACCACCTAACTCTAAAATTCGAAAGCTGTCAGCTTTCATACTTCATGTCGCTCGCTCGCGAAAGGCACCCCGAAAGGTGCGAGAGCAAACCCCTCCACCGTTGTGAAAGAGGCTCCAGTCCAGAAACGAACTGATATGGAACTATTTATGATAGTGATGATACCTGTAAAACGAATTAATTCCTTCGTTTGGAGGCTGCAACATTTATTTACAAAGCAGTAAAATTTATTTACTACCTTAGTAATAGTAGGTTTAGCTGATTAGTTAATTAAGCAGTTATATCAGTCCACTATAGACAGGCTTATAGTTAACTAGGTTATATCAATAGGTACTTTTATAGAGGCGTACTCGACTCGAGTGATAATCGAGCAAACAATGTGATCAAACAAATAAAGGCTGGCCTATAGATTACATTGGCATATATTTTGGGGCCAATCATATTGAGGGAGGAAGATCTTCTTTATTATAGAAAGACTGTATGTAGTTAGGCAGTATATTTATAACTACGATGTTTTGAAAGTGAAATCTCCATAAACATGCTTAGACACATTCACACAGCGCTATCTAGCCCCAACGTAAGGAAAGCTTGTGTTATGGGTGTTAGATAATTGATAAACTACTTATATAAGTACTTTTTTCTTTTTACATACTTATTATACATAATACACCCAGACCCGTAACAGAAATTAAAATATATCATTTCAATTTCTGATCGACCGGGAATCGAACCCGGGACCTCTGTATGGCAGACCGGTATGTAAACCAAATAAACCTCTCTGGTCGTCAGTTTTTAAAGTTACTTACCTCTCTAACCAAACCTTTCCAGCCAACTCTACCTCTCGAACTTGAACTCTGGTAGGCAATATTGCATTAACTGAGAGATTTTTTTTTATTTTTGTATTTATAGATAAAAGGCCAAAAAGTCAATATAAATAGTATAAAGTATCTTTATTTTTAATATATGTATGTATAGTATTTATTATAATATAATATATGTTTATTCTATCTTGATGTAGTTGGTATTGTGTTTGGGTAGGTTACAGTCCATCATCACGCTTTATAAAGCACCTACTTACTCACTTTCTGCATTGTCTACTGGTTGACTGGAGGATAAAGCCTTGATGGCTTTAAGTCCGCCAATTGTATTATTGTGCAGTGGAGTTTAAATAAATAAATGAACTAATCGTAAATCTACGTAGACCCTACTTGTTTTGTAATGTAAAGTGCTCAAAGAGAACATATTTATATACAACTATTTCGATAGTATTTCTTGTTTCGGACAATGGACAAATGGTTGCTACGTAGTAAAACCACCAAACGTTCTTTGAGCAAATTATCTCAATTGGCCACAGACCGCTGGTTGGGTATTATTATTAGTTTTTGCCTGCTGTCGTGCCCGCGGCACCTGTATTCTTTATCGTTTCATGGAAAATATAACGCAATATTTAATGGGAAACAACAAAGTATATGTGTCATGTTAAACAATAAAATGTATGACGGTGCTCCCCCTCGACTAGCAATAAGCAATCTACGACGAATACGAACTAGTTATTGCCCGCGACTTCGTTCGCGTAAAAGTCGGTTAAATAACGTTTTGGTATTATGTATATTCATATTCATTTATTCGTAGTAATAATCATACATCGTCATTGAAAATTGATTCATTATATAGTGGTACTCCACTATATAGTTAGGTAAAAAGGATATTTTGCGTTCAGCCACAATTGAAGGTATGAAGCCTTTGTAGAGAATTTTATAGGCTGTAATTTAGCCAAGCACCATATTCCCGTAGGACGCACTGTTTTCGAGATATTTAAGAAAAACCCAAAAGTGGGACCTTTCGCACCAAAGGTTCAGGTGTACATTTTTAGTATGTTGATTAGAAGCCTACCATTTGCCGCAATAATAATTTCTGTTGCAGTTAGTTCCTCAAGCCCCATTTTCAGTTAATTCTGCTCCACCTTTTGGAAATTACTGTTTTGTAATTGTCAGTCCTACTTATAACTGTGAAATAAATAAATTAATATCTATGAAAATATTCTGGGCTTTGGGCCCGTTCTATCGTTATCGTTATATATCCTCCAGTAGTTTTTGCATGAAGGAGTAACAAACATTTATCCAATCAACCATCCTTCCTTACAAAGTTTCGCATTTACTTAATATTTAGGTAGGATCAGGCTACTATACATTGGTGGTCATTTTCGGTGCCCTGTCCCTGACGGGAAATATGAGCCGGCAAACTATGACGAACCCACTAAGTAAATGTAGGTCACAGTTGATTTGCCGCGAAATAGCGAAATATCATATCGAAATAAGAACGCAGACGGGCCGTAAACGAGGGATGATATGATACAACTTTTTGTTACGAAAAGTTACTCATAAACATGCCTATACTCTCTCTATTTTCTGCGGCTGTGATCTGTTATGAATACAAGTAGATAAATATTTATTTACTTGGGTAATCACTCAGTCATTTGTTGCCCCAACGAGTCTGTGAAGCGTGAAACTAATAGAGAAAGTGGATCTATCTTTAGGTACTATAGCGATATTGATTTTTAAGCCTCACGATACGTGAAGTTATAATTGTTTCATTACCTGTGCATACATGTTACTACACCCAGTGGAATTCTATAGCGGGTGCTATTCTACCGGACGCCACATGATAACATGGTTAAAAATTATAATTACCATGATCCACGATCAGGTAATTACAGTGGAGCGACTACCATCTGACCTCCGTGACCCTGCTACCAGGGGAACCTGACCAGATTGGATCATGGTTACAAATTCAGTTGCCTGAATTTGCAGGTTTCATCACGATGTTCTCCCTCACCGTAAGAGCATCGGTTAGTATTCAATTAATGTGCATAACTCAGAAAAGAGTCATTAATACATGGCCGCAGTGGGATTCGAAGGGGTACCGACCCCTCGCTTACGAGTCGGATACTCAACCGCCCGGCTACTAACGTTCCTACCTAATTGGGATACCTAGGTATTATAAGGACTAGGACTTCCTAAGGAAAATTAAATACGTCCTGTGCTGAATACATGTTACAGACTTAGTATCTAAGTAGGTGGTGCATTCAGTTTTTTTTATACCACTAAGGGGGCAAACAAGCTTGCGGCCTGCCTGATGGTAAGCAGTCACCGCAGCCTATGGACGTTTGCAATACCAGGGGCATCACCCACGCGTTGCCGACCCCGTAAAAACCTTTTATCCCCTTTCTTGAAGAACTCCATGTTGTACTCTCCAGGGAAAACCTCTCCAGGTAGTTCATTCCACAACCTTAGTGTGCGTGGGAGAAAGTTCCTTTGGAACCGCACAGTTCGCGACCAATTTGGCTCTCAAGTTAAGAATGCTATAAATAAATAATAAATAAGCTTGGACAAATTCACCATTCCATCTAGCCCCAGAGTAAGCAAAGCTTGTGTTGTGGGTTAGATGACTGATAAACTACTTATATACTTTTTTAAATACATACTTATTGTACATACTACACCCAGACCCGTAACAGAAATTAAAATTCATCATTTCAATTTCTGCTCGACCGGAAATCGAACCCGTGACCTCTGCGTGGCGACCGGCATGTTAACCAACTGAACCACTCAGGTCGTCGAAAGATCGTCGCCTGCTTTTACGAACATCGTATTTCCAATAGTATGGTACGTTTAGGAGGATCCCACACGGAAAAGTTCGAAAAGACAGCAGTTAATATTTACTGAGATCGTTGGTTGTTCGTTCAGCGAAAAACATAAGTAGGGAGGTATGATACCGTCCAATACTTGATCAGAACTGCATCTCCACAAAGCCATTTTAATGTGTAGGTAGAGATAAAAATTACATTTTTATCGTGTAGAATGCACAGACCTGAAGAAAAGACGGATTGTTACTCATTTGAGAAAGTGTGCATGCCACAAAATCACGCAAAATGGGGGCATATTGTGTGAGTGTCTAGATCTTGTACAACAAAATCAATTGTCAAAATTGCATGCTTCACTTCTCTGCAGTGCAGAATGGCGTCCGTATTTTTCAGTTCCGTGGTGGCAGGTAGTTAGGAAATTGGACATGGTTTTTAATATAATCCTCTATAAATCTACGTGAAAATTGCGGGGCAGTAAAAAAGTGGAATTTCACGCCGTCCTAGCGAGTACAAATGTCCTGAAAGAGCAAAATATATGGAGGAACATTCAAACCTAATGGAGATTGCACCCCAATTTGATGGGTAGACGCGGTGTCTTTTTTGCGTTTATTTTCATCCCTCATTTAATCAATATTTTATCTTTTCGCTATCTCTATCTATTTCTACCGCCAAGCAAGAATGCTTGCTTGGTTTGAAAGATAAGGTAGCCAGCGCTATTGCAGCCATGAGGCATTTCATCTTAGTCTTCACAGTGACAACGCAGCTGTCTGCGCAGTGTCAAAAATGCAGAACTGTCAACGGTTCTGCATTTTTGTCCCCTGCAACTTAATGACATGATCGTAGATGATATGGGCGACAGTTACCGCTTACCATCAGGTGTGCTGTCAGCTCGTTTATCACTGCGTAGAATAATAAAAAACTCGATGAAAATTAACATGATCTGTCTATCTACTATCAGTCCCCATGTGTAAATAATGCAGATGCAGTAAGTATCTATCTACAGGTACTACTAGCTTTATGCCCGCGATTTCGTCCGCGTAAACTTCGGTCACTACGTGACAAACCCGCTGCCTTATTTGCTTATTTCACTCGTTTTCCCGAATCAATTCCGAGCGCTCGTTTCCGCAAGACGAGTCAACAGTATCGCCTATAATGTTTCGATCATGAGTTTGACATGTCAAAGCTATGTACGTATAAAGGATTTGGTTCACTCATCTGTGTGTGTGTGAGTCATAAAGGTAGAAGTGTGAGTAGGTACGTCACTTGCGGTCGCGAAAATTGTCTATACATGAAAAATGCTGTCCGCTATAGATTCTGGAATACGGCGATTTATGTTCTATGTGTATTTATGATTTATGTTCTCGTGGAAACCACATTCAAGTTCGAGAAAAACTATAAGTTTATGTTAATCACTGGTAATGTAGCTTTCTAGATGTGAAATAATTTTTAATTAGTTTTTGAGTTCAATACTTACAAACAAACAAACAATAAAATCATTTCTCTTTATAATATTAGTGTAGATAGATAAATACAGAATGCGGCACATCAACCTACCCACCCCCAGTATAAAATGAGCTATTCTAGTATTACAGTGGATGCGCGTCATGAGTGCGGACAAACAACAACACGTACCTATAGTCTTAATTAATTTATAGGTAACTATATTGCCTGACCATGGCTCGACGACGCTCGCCAATGCATAGTAGGATGGATGTATAGTAAAGTATTCTTTGCTACAGACCGGAAGTGCCAACATGTATATGTCGCAGCCGGATGGTTAAATTAGCCGGTTAATTAAACGGCTAGCTTTTTAAGCAGTTATTTAATTGAATATTTGCCAAATTCATGAACTTTGAAAGTAAAGTCAAATGAACGATATTGCCTCGAGTTTACGGAGCTCTTCCATTCATTGTCATAATGCTAACCTTATATAACCGAATAGAAACCTAATGCAAACTATTATTATACTTTGAAGTTATTGTGGGTAGGTTAGCATTGGAACAATGTGTGGAAGAGCTGCGTAAACTCGATGCAATATCGTTCTTTCAACATCACTTTAAAATCTTATGAAACTGGCAAATTTTCAACTAAATAACTGCTCAAAAAGCTAGCCGTTTAGTTAACCGGCTAATTTAACCATCCGGCTGCGACATATACACGTAGTTCAGTTGATTAATATGCCGGTCGCCACGCAGAGGTCCCGGGTTCGATTCCCGGCCGTACAGAAATTGAAATGCTGAATTTTAATTTCTGTTACGGGTCTGGGTGTCGTATGTATAATAAGTATGAATATAAAAAAGTATGTAAGTAGTTTATCAGTTATCTAACACTCATGACACAAGCTTTGCTTACTTTGGAGCTAGGCGCTATGTGAATTTGTCCAAGCATATTTATAATTTATTTTTATTTGCAACGGCATCGGCAGCTCTTGCCTATCACAGTCTTTGCTCGCGTTATATTGACTTCACCCTCATCAAATCAGCCATAGAGATAGTTTTTTTCATTCATTCGGTATATGTAGGTAAGGTAGGTACGCTAGTCGGCGATAAATGACGCAAATCGGCTAGTATCGGCTTTGCATTTATCTACTCTCACTCTCTCTACTGCCATGGGGACGACGCTCTACGAAGCTGAACTAACCAAAGTGTATTAATTCATCATCATCGTCATCAAAGCCCATAACAGTCTACTGCAGGACTTAGGGCTACTCCCACGAAGGTTATTGCCATAATCTCCACGCTTGGCTGCCGGGTAAGAGGAAACACTGCTGCCCATTTTCCAGACTCTTAGATTTTTGCATCGAAAACATTAGTTGCCTTTTAGGTACGACACCAAAGAGTGTAAGAGGTTTGATATTCGCCCAGCATTATTTACCGCCAACAATTTAATTTAGTAAACCCGTAAACATTGTATGAATCGATAGGTATGATCTGTCCAGACTAACTTGTCTTATTTGGTAAACAAATCATACCTAAAATCAAGACTTGCCTTATTAATTATACTACGTGTACTGTGTATAGATGACTTGAATTAGTTAGGTATATAAGAAGCACATAGAATGTGAATTTCAAAGAATACTGTTGCAAATCATTTATTTAAATACATAATTTCCTTATCCAAATTCGACAAATCAGGACTGATTTCAAGCAATAAATCCTAGAACTTCAAGGTTCAAGTAACTCGTGTAGGTATACCATCAACAAAAGTCTTCCAGTTCTTCAAGTTTTTTTTCATCGTATACAATATCTTGTCATTGTGTCAACTTTATTAGCTAACAACGTCAGCTTCCACAAATAGACTTGCACGCACAATGCTGCATTCAAAAGCAATATTACATTTGACTGGCCCACTTTATCTTTTGTTAGCCCCAAAGCTCAATCTTGCAAAATGTTTTTTCATCTTGAGAGTGGCACACCAAATATTTTATGATAGGGTAGGTACTTGATATTCAGCTAGAGAAGTTTGTGTAAACTTTGAGCTTCGGTAAAATATTATGAAAGTCCCGTGTAGGATGTAAAAATATTTCTATCGAGAAGTTCGGTTTGAGTGAAATTCTGAGAACTCGGTATTGAACCATAAATGCATTTTTGACCCCATATGGGTTGAACGGTTAAAAGGGTTTCAATTCAGGAAGCGATTGATTTGGGAGTTGATACCCAACAAACAATATGGTAGTCCAGTCCTCTAATTCATTTTTGAAAATATATTATTATCTAACTAATTTGAGAATAGTAGAAGGTAACCGAAATCTCTTATGAAATGAAGTATGAGATTTTTGGCGCATGACGTATTTTTTTTTAAACCTGTTGGAACTAGCGAGTGGGTGGATCCGGATCCGGACACTAATCAATATCACGGATCAATATTGGGAATTGAAAAGGCGATGCTTTTCAATTCCCAATATTCTCTTCGCCAAGTAGAATTTTTTGCATTGTTATGATCCAGTTTGTAGGATAAGGTAGCCAAGCATAGTGACATAATCCTATCACAAGCATCCCCATTCCATTCCATCTCGGATTCGAAATTTTTTCTAGCCGCTAATATTTGTCCACTAAGGAGATTCTTTATTAATGACACTGAAATGTCTACTGCAGCTAAAGAACATTTTCTCAACTCTTTTCGACTATAATATAATATCGATTTTAGTAATTTTGGTATTTTTTTCCATCCATGAGTGTCAATGCCGGTTCCGCTGCCGCCTCGGCAGTAAATTTCAAACGGCGCAATTATGCTGGCCTCAGCGGAGATCTGTATTGTGTCGTTTCTCGTAGAAACGCTTGCGCCGTGGGGTCCAGGCGCTCATACTGTCTTCAAAGATTAACGCTTCGCACAACAAAAAGACTGGCCATTACTTTGGCCAAAGGATTCAATCTCGCGGTACAGCGAGGCAATGCAAACATCTTTTGGGAACAATTCCTTCTAAAAGGGACTTGGGGCAAGATTTTTATATGTAAATATTATTTTATAATTTAGAATTTTTTCACATAATTAGTATTCAGTGTCATTTAATTTTTTAATATCTGAATAGTGCCCTTTTAATACAGATTTGTGGCTAGAAAAAATGTCGAATTTGAGATGTCACAGCGCAAGAATATGCGGTCATATCGGGCCGTTCTTTATTTTATGGTCGTATCTAACATGTCACCGCGGTACCCGTAACAGTCAAGAGTCCACTTGAGCCTCGTCCACATTAGTGGAGGAACAAATATTGATCAGCTTTACTTAATTTTTGCACGACAGCCGAGTTTTGCTGAGTTTTTGAATATTGAATCCTTGATGTTGCGGGCGTACTATCGGAATTGTATTGTAATACGGGGGGGGACGCCCTTACATAACAACATACCTTTTCCAAAACGTGTATCATCATCATCTTGGCGTTAATGTCCCGGTTGTGCTCTCGCGCACGAGGGCCCGGGGTCCGGCTTGACCATGATTTAGGATTTGGCAGATAAAGTATTTGCAGTGGAGCGACTGCCATCTGACCTCTGTGACCTTGCCATCAGGGAACCTGACCAGATTAGGTCATGGTTACACATTCAGTCAATCAATCAATCAACTACGTAATTTTTTTTTTATGACATACGATATGCAAACAGGCAAGCGGGCCACCTGATAGGAAGTAGTCACCACTGCCTACATTTGCAACACCAAGAGTATCGCCAATGCGTTGCCCACCTCTATAACACGTAAATAACTCAGAATAGAGTCATTGGTACATGGCGGCAGTGGGGTTCGAACCCGGTACCTCTCGCTTACGAGTCGTAACTGTATCAGTGACCACTAGGCCACTGACGCTCCGTGTATATCCCATATTGGCTGAAATTCAAATGACCATGCCCGTCAATAAAATGCAATACAATTTTTCTAGTTAAATATTGACTGAAATCGGAAATACCCTAGTCACAATTGGTTATGATGCCACCCGGGATCGAATTCGCCCATTCTCTACCTCGTGCATCGGAGATGAGGAATGAGCTATGGTACTTGTCATGTTTGAAGGCGTTAGTTACCGCTCTTTTGTTATACAGTGGTGTATAACAAAAGAGCGTGGTGTACGGCGGAATAGAATAGCACCAACCTTTTTCACTCATGGGTGTCGCACAAGGTGACAAATTTTTTCGAGACCGAAGATCTAAAGTCTCCGTAGGCTGGAAAATGGGCATCAGCTTTTTTTTATGTGTTTCGGTAGACAAACAGGCATGCGGTTTTCTATTGTTATATTTACAACACTGCGATCTCTAACCCGCCTGCCAACCGTGGAGATTATGGCAATAACCTCCCCTTTCGTGGGTGATAAAATGCAGTATGTCATTGTGTATGTTGGTACTATGTAGGATACATTTTAGTTCAACAAATATTTAACTGACAGTAGTAAGGCACTAGCTTATGAGCCATAAAACATACAAAGTTAATAAAAGTCGCCCATTGTAGGTTAGTGCATGAAGTATAAAATTACACAAAGTTTCGTGATGGGGTAATGCCAAGGTCAGCTACTATGGCACGGAAAGCGACGGAAAGCGATAAAGAACTTGAAAGTGACTCGGAAAATTGTGAGACGAAAGGCTTTTCAATTAAAATTTGTTGAGTAAATGGTGAACGCAATTTGATGAGTAGATAGATGCCGTACCCTTTCATTTGATGTGTGAAACGGTACTTCAAAAACTATCTAAAAAAGACATATTTAACACGTTCGCAGACTATACGTCTACAGGCGTGAAATTTTAATTATGCTTTGTGACAATACGTTGAAGGGCGGGGTATATTTATTACGAGTTTGGACAGTACGTCGACCGATGATACTTATATTAGAAGTATAATAGTTGCTTATAACTATTAGGAAGAATAATATCCACTGTCATCTTATTAGCACTTTAGTTTTTCTTGGTATCGTGTCACGAGTTTTATATGTAGTTTTACATAGCAGTTTACGTATCTGGACGGACTTTGATTGGTAATTAGAACAAACGTGACGTTGATGTTGACGTCCCAGAACGTAGTGTTGTATTGAGACAGAATTTTAATACCAATATGTGTATGTAGTCAAAAGAATGTCAATACGTCAGTCGACGGGTATCATTCAGTATGGAAAATTCTGCTGCCGTATTACGGTGACAGACCAAGTGCTTAATGTCAGCGGACGTTGTGCTCGTAAGTAATTTATTTTAGTAGCAGTAGAAACTTAAAAGCCATTCCATAAATAAAAATATTTTATTAATTTTCAGCATTAGATAATGCTAACAACGTGACATCTTTAAAAAAATATGGTCGGCAAAAGTTACCTTGACCATTTTTTCGTCTGAAAATAAAATTGTTTTCATCAGTCTCTATTTTATAAGTAGTTATCAACACTAGATGACGTTATCCCTTATCTGTTGTTTTTAAACTTATTAATATGCACCTAATTAAAACAAATATGCGCACACCTCACATCCGTAGCACCAACATCGCAGACAAAAATACCGTATGACTCAACCATACAGCATTTAGAAAGATTCTTTAAACACTTAGCTTATTTATCAGCTTTCGACATTGAGCCACTGCTAAAGTGATACTGATCGGTCTATTTGGGAGGAAAATATAATAAATAATTAGGTCGAAAGATGAAAGAATATGACTGTCAGATCGAACCATCGGTGAAGAGCGCGAGTTGCGAAACGAAAACAATTTTCAAGGAAATCTTTCTTTAGGAGTTATCAATTACTTAGGATTCTATTTGCAAACATTTGGATGTAGAAATGTGGCTATAAATTCGTAGAAACCATATTTCGTTTATTTTGGATATGGATTTAACTTCACATTCATTTCCCTCACTGAACGTGAAGAAATTACAACTTTTCCGCAACTTCTGTAATAAATACAGAGGTTTTCTTTGTTTGTTTGAGGATGGATACCTACCTAATAAAAAAGTATAGGAGGTTGAAATCCAGCATTAAATTGTACAAATTATTATTCTCCTTAATAGGTGTGTTAAATTCATCTGTTCGTAGCTACTATATTTGGAACTCTGAAGCAAGCCGAGCAGATTGATCAATTTTTGTAATAATTTATAGGAATCCTGTTTTCTTGACCCTATGTCTTATTTTAACATCAGTTTAGTCGTTTGTAAATTTATCGAGGTTGTCGAAATCGACCTTTATATTTACTAATAATTAGCTCTCTGCTGGACAAAGGCCTCCCCCCAATTCTTTCACTGTTCGCGATTAAGTGCCAATGTCTGCCAGTCACTTTCGAAGGCCCCTTTTCGCTGTATATGACACAGATATAGTAAAAAAACAGTATCTTACGAATGAAGGTAAACAACGGTATCTATCTTACGACAAATTATGAATTATGCGAGCGAAACAGCGGACTAAAGAAAACTAACGCTATATATGTTCACTATTATAGATTTTATCCTTTCACGCGGCAACCAAGCGATATATCGACTTGTTTCTTTGAATAAAGTGAGTTTATGGGCGGGAAACATAATGATATATTTTATTGCCGTCGTCTGCAGAGATAAAAATAATACTTTCGTGAAGATATAAAGTACATAACTATTACTTTGTTAGGGTACAATGATGTGAAAGAACCAACAGCAGCTTTCTCGTAAGATTTTTGTATTTCCAATACAATTTGATGACAGTGTGAAACATTAGCTTCCTGCAAGACTGATAATAAAATGTGTATTTAGTATATTATTTGCGATTTAGGTAGTTAAGTTGTTTTTTAATTATTTATTATTACTATTGCGCACGTCTCACCGCTTACTCTAGCATGATTACTTCGTATAAATTCGTCTTTTATTTTGAAATATTCTGTATACTATTTATTGTGTGCAATAAACTGTTAGCTAATTAAATAAATAAAATATGTATTACCATAGTCATCATATTATGAGCATTGGAGTCAAGTGGCTGGAGGTTGGAGGGAGCGATTATCTAACGATAGTTCCTATATCGATAATATCGTTTAGTAAAAGTAACCATATGTCTATATATCTATCCATACATTTAGGATTAAAGCAATGTTACTAAGCTATGTTTCATCTAATTCGGTTGAGTAGACCCACTGTTTGACCTGTCGGCAGTAGATCGCAGTAATTAATTTGTATGTAGTAGCTGTAATTTACGACCTAATTTGTGCAACGCATTAGTTTTTAACAGTAATGTTGTACAAAGCATAAAAAAAGCAATCGCAGCTCAATGCCAGTTTTAGCATTTTTGGTATTCCGCTACAATTAAAACCGTTGAGCTGCTATTGCGATCCAATAACAATTTAATCGAGCTAAGTAAATTAGCGGACTCGAGGCCCGGGTACTAGATACAATAAAAAAAATTGTCGCGCGTAAGTAAATCGAAGTACCCAAGTCTCTATTATTAAAAAATCCTGAAAAATATATATGTACGCTAGGTTTATTACTAGTTTGTGTTTAATTCATTAACCATTTTGTTTTTCAGCGTTCATCATCTACTACGCCTTCCAGACCAGCTTCTTCTGGCTGAACGTCATGTGTTTCGACATCTGGAGGACTTTCAGGTAAATGTTATTTATAAGCTGTTCAAACAACTTCATATTAACATTTACTAATGGTATTTACATTGAAAGAAAAAGAGGAAAAAAACATAAACAACACTATACATACGAATTAAAAATATCGTCCACACCGCTGCCCCCCGGAATTACGCCGAGAAAGCTGGCTGCGTTACTTAATTGAATAGCAATGCTTATTCTCTGACAGAGGAACGAGCCAGTTCTCCGGTCACCTGTGGTGTCTATTAGTCTCTTGGAAATGTCTGTAAATAACTTTTTAGCGCTAGGGCCCCACGGCCCCAAACGGCTGAAATATGAAATCTTGGGCTTTCATATTTCCGTCGGTAAATATTGAAATAATACAAAAAAATAACAAACTCAATAATAGACTAACAACAGTATCCTCGTTGTCCATACGTACTAATTAACGAGCATATAACACTTAATATCTACCGAATAGCTATTTTATGAGACGATACAATACCATGACAATCAATCGCACACACAAACAATAGCTACCTACTGTTCTTCAAACGTCTATTGTTATTCTAACATCAGTTACTCTGCTAATTGAATCGTCTCTTTTGAATTAGCATCGTGTTGTGCATATAAATTAACACCAATCAGACAGACTAGGAGGTAACACGTACAGATGTCAATGGGAAGACGTAGGCACGTGTAGGAGTTTTGATAATAGGTAAATAGGGTACGTGTGTAAAATTTGATAATAGCTGAATACATATTATTAGATTTATCGGTATTTATACGCAAAGGTACGTCGCATGTTAGTCCCGAGTCCTGAGTTTAGTTTAAAACGTATAAACAAATATGTTTGGACAATTCACACAGCGCCATCTAGCCCCAATGTAAGAAAAGTGGTGTGGATGCCAGAAAACTGATAAACTACTTTTATATTTTTTAAATAGGTACATACTTATTATACATATAACACTCAGACACGTAACAGAAATTAAAATTCAACATATCAATTTCTCCTAGGCCAGGAATCGAACCCGTGACCTTTCGTGGCAAACCGGCATGGTAACCAACTAATCCACTCAGGTCGTCAACCTGTATCTATCATATATAAAATTAATTAATTAATTAAAATACGTAATAATCAGTATCACGACAAAATGGATATTGTCTGCCATTTGAAACGGCTCATAAAGAGCTCAGCTTTCAGAATACACACATTGTTCATACGCTTAAATTTCAATAGCTTCGCTACAATTTTGGCTTTGAAAATATAAGCTTTTACAATTTTAATTAAAGAGATCGAAAAATTTAAAATATAGGGATATTTTGAGGAATTTTATACTTTAAAGTAGTATTTTCGGCTGAATATTCGTATCAGCATTCTGATCACATATATTTTAGTATAAACCAAATTAGCCCATTGTTTCGATAGGTAGGTACTATAATTTGATTAAAAAATTCCACGGAAGCCTCATTATAATGTATTTATTCTGTCTGGATGCGTGATTTAGTGCTAACTTTTGCGTGTAATGTTAATGTGACAGGTATACGCCACTTGAATTAGTATTTCGTTATCTTCTAGCCGTTCCTAGCTTTTATTATAATTTGATACGTTTTGCAATATGTGTGCAGGCTACTTAATTGCTAAAGCATATAGGTACAAAGATATGGTATCTATAGGTACATAGTATAAAACAAAGTCGCTTCCCGTCGTCTGTTTCTATCTATCTGTATATTGATCTATGTACGCTTAGATCTTTTAAACACCGCTACGGATTTTAATACGGTTTTAAACAATAGATTTATCTAAGAGGAAAGTTTATAAGCAAGAAAGAAAGGGGTAGGTAGGGGTAGGTAAATGTACGCGAACGAAGTCGCGCCGGGTCCACAAATTTATTATAATGCGCCACAAGTCCACCACATATTTATAGAATAAAACTTCTAATTTATGACCATCAATGGAAGGTGATCTACAAAAAACTCCGCAGGCTAAACTTAAATAAACTCATAACAAATCATATTCACACCGTTAACGTTATTTTATTGGTCTTTTTCGGAGGAAAATATTTATAAAATAACGTATAATAATATAGGTCTGTTTCGTATCCATCTATCTATACTACTATGAAACTGTAAAAAAACCGTGTCTGTACATTGAAGATATTTCAGATAAAAGTATCGGTGTACGATTATAACTGAGAGGTAAATACAAAATAATTGTTTGTATTTGTGTTTGTCTCTTTGTTTGTTTACGCATCACGCAAAAACTACTGAATGAATTTTGATTCCGTTTTAGTAGTTTAGTAGCTTAAAGTCCAGGGTCTTATTTCTAATTTCAATTAGTCCGGCCATATTTCATTCATACAATTCGGGGGGCAAAAGCTAAACTATCACAAAAACTATTTCTAAGCGTACGAAATCGCGTGCAAAAGCTAGTATTTAATAATTTTAGATGTTGTGGGTATTTTGGTTACTTCATTGAACTGGAACGCGATAAAGTAAAGCGCCGGTAGAGCTTATTGTAGAGCGGCACGCGAACTCCGTTTGCATTTGGCGGTACCCACATCAGTAGGTACCTAAATAAAATACTTACAGAAACGATCACCTTTGAAAAGAGAAGGTTTAATTTCCATACCCATCTATAACTAAACTAAACAAATTGCTGTCATAAAATGAATGAGTGCAAAGGTAAAGTCCTCGGTAGAGTTGGTCACAAAATTTTATTTGTACGAATAAAATCGCCCTCAGTAAAAGAAGGAACGTACTAAATCGCAACTGTAAAACTGGGAAAATACTGGCGTAATTGGCTCTGCGATCACGCGACGAAATGGGTTTTTACGAGGGGTTCAGACCGACTTTGACACGTTCCCTAAAAGTATAGCTCCAAATAGCGACGATTTGGTGCTATTTTGAACTAATAGCTCGCATACTTAGGCGTCGTGTCGTTGTATGTACTTGTATGTATTCCTGGCGGGGAATTTTAGACTCTTACCTTTTCGAGAAGAACGGTTTTCAATTTTGATTTTCGGCATAAAATATTCAATATTTTTTAAATCACATTGACAACACCGAAAGAGTACGGTTAAAAAATGGAAAAAATCAGCATCTTGCAACAAAATATTGAATTTTGCATGCCGAAAATCCAAATTGAAAACCGCTCGAATCGAGGTGATATTTCGGGATTTTATTTTTATGCAAAACTGAGCTTTGCTCTAAATAAAATGGAGTAACCAACATGTACAGCTAAACCCAATTAATACGAGAAAGATGTTAAATAAACATTTATTCAATCGGGCTATTTACAGTAGCCTAGCCAAAGAAAAATCGATTTCCAGATTGGCTGCTATCTCCGTGCTTATTTATATTACCAAATTGGGATTTTACTTCAGCTCATAACTCATCTCTCTTTTGCTTTTCTGTCATACTTGTTGCGTGGATAATAAATTAAATCGATAAAGTTAAAGTTAAAGTTAAAAAAAGATAAAATTAAATCACATCAAGCCATTCGTCTCCTTTAACGGTAATCGTTACATGGAATTAACCATAGAATTATTATTCCTAGCGAATACCAATCTCTTTGAATCGCACAGAGCAGAATAAGAAATTGCTCAGCCGTGAAGGTAGCTAGCTTTCCAATATTTTTGGACAATCGTCATTAAACTATTTTGCACTGTTTTCAATGCTTTCGTGTTCCAAACCATTTGCTTTTTACTAAGGTGCTATTAGGAACTCCAGCAATGTAAGTACCTCCATATTTTCCGACTATAAATTATTTCAGTCGCGTGCAATTCTGAGAAAATAAGTAATCTCTTTGAAGCTATTAATAACCTCGCGTCTATGCATTCTTAGGTAATTTATTTATGAAATGGCCGTCTTGTATACTGAACGTTTATATTAATGGAGTACAATTTACGCTAGAAATAAACATAATCACGATTTGTGTACAAGTTCTCACTTAGTATCTAATATCTACGAGTAGGTATAGCTGTGTTGCTTTGTGTATTTAAATGTAGGTAATCTACGATTCTACCTAAAGCTATTTAAGTTTCAAATAATAATAGTTCAGAAAGGTACGCTATTTTGTGTTTTTGTTTTCATTCACTCATTCATTTACTACAAAATCAAAATCAAAATCAAAATGTCTTTATTGATTAGGACAATAAATATCTCTTTCAATCGTCAAAAATGAGGGGGATAGGAAAGTAGGAAGGAAACACACAGTGACACGCTGACCGCCCTATGACCGTAGATAAACGTATCCCTCGCCAACCGAACCGTGCTGGACAATGCCAGGCAGAGCCGGAACGCTATATTATATTATATAGGTATGTCTAGTATAATTAAGAAAAAACCACCTAAAAATACAGCAAGAGTAAGCCAGTCCACCAAGGCAGCACCCGTTCACGAGTATAACGCAGGGCCCAGCCATCGTCCAATTCAACCATATTTGAGGGAAAAGAGCGACCCGGCCCCCACGCCACCGCCAGACAGACTTTTAAGTGAGCGTGCATCACACATGCTGTATGTGGTAGGTAGTCGCTACCACCCTACTCTATCCTATCCCTTCCCTATCGCTACCTTACCCCTACCCTATCCTACCATTGCCTTAACCCTACCCTACCACTACCTTACCCCTACCCTACCACTATCTTACCCCGACCCTACCACTATCTTACCCCGACCCAACCCTATACTACCTTACCTCTATCTTACTCCAACCCTACCCTACCCTACCCCTACTCTGACTACTACCCTACCCCTACCCTAGCGCAGACAGGAGACACCATGTGTGGGAGAGGAAGGAAAATTAACGCCGCTTCCAAGGTGGTTCTCCGTGGGGAAAAGAAACGGCAAGAAACCCACAGAGCCTACGTTAATTCTTTTTTTTTTTTTTAACATGTCTTATGTACTAATACATTATTTGTCCTATATACTATCTTAAAAGTAAATACCTGTATAGAACAGCAGTTCAGTCCCATGGACTTTTGTCATTTACATATTCAGATATACTATAATAACTTTTTTGACATAATTTGTTTTTTATAGCGACTTTAAATTTATTCAATGGTAAATTCTGAATATCTGTTGGAACCTTATTATAAAAGCGTACACATTGACCCATAAATGATTTGTGGACTTTGGCTAGACGACAAGCACCAGCAACAAGCTTATCTTTATTTCTCGTATTAATATTATGAACATCACTATTCTTCTTAAATAAGTGTAAATTTTTATGAACATACATTAAGTTCTCATATATATATTGTGACGGCATTGTCATTATATCAATATTCCTGAATTTATCTCTTAGTGAAGTTCTAGGTCTCAATTGATAAATCGCGCGAATAGCCCTTTTCTGCAATACAAATACATTGTGCCAGTCGGCAGCGTGTCCCCACAGCAGTATGCCATAGGCCATAATACTGTGGAAATAACTAAAGTAAACTAATCTTGCAGTAGCCTCGTCAGAAATACCCCGTATTTTCTTTACAGCATATGCTGCAGAACTTAGCCGTTTCGCCAATTTATCAATGTGAGGACCCCATTGCAATTTATTATCCAGAGTAAAGCCTAAAAATACTGTAGAATCAACAAGATTCAAATTTTCGCCTTTTATTTGTACATTAGTGGGCACTGATATAACATTTGGCAAAGAGAATTTTATACATTTTGTTTTCTTGCCATTCAGTAATAAATTATTAACCGTAAACCAGTTTACCACTTCTGCAATAGCCTTGTTCACGTCTTCATATGTTAATTGTTGTCTTTTTACTTTAAACACTAAAGATGTATCGTCCGCGAACAAGACAATTTCATGGGTATCTTTTACAAAGTACGGTAAGTCGTTTACATAAACAAGAAACAAAAACGGGCCCAAAATAGATCCCTGGGGGACACCCATAGAGACAACAGACCCCATAGATCTCTCTCCGTTTACATCAACTTTTTGAATTCTATGACTCAAGTATGAATTTAGCAAGTTTAGGGCCAAGTCTTTTATTCCATAATGTTGTAATTTCCTGACCAAAATATCATGATTAACGCAATCAAAGGCTTTGGATAAATCACAGAAAACCCCCAAGGCATCACGGGATTCCTCCCAGGCCCCAAAGATATGTTTAATAAGTTCAACACCTGCATCAGCTGTTGAACGACCGCGAGTAAAACCGAATTGTTTATGATGCAATAGGTTACCTCCATAAAAATGAGCTTTTAGTTGATTTAATATGATTTTCTCAAATATTTTACTTAGAGCCGGTAAAATTGAAACTGGTCTAAAATTTGTAGGATCCGTTGTATTACCAGTTTTCAACAATGGAATAACTTTACTGTGCTTCATCAGGTCAGGAAATTCACCATTATCAACACAATTATTAAATATATTCGCTAAGTGGACAGCAATAACATCAATTACAGAGCTAATAATTTTTACTGACATACCATCAATGTCGGCAGTTGCTTTCATTTTTATAGTTTTAAAAGCCTTAACTATATCTTGAGGTGTTGCATGCTCGAACTTAAAATCGATGACACTCTCGGGTACATTTTGTTTTAACAAGGATTCAGCGAGAGCAGGAGACGAATTTAAGTATTTCGTAGTTGACACTGGAATGTCTGTAAAAAAATTATTGAATGCCTCCGCAACTTCAGAGTTTTTGGTAACAACATTATCATTTATCTTTAAACTGTACTTAGTATCGCGATTTGTTACTTTTCCAGTTTCACTATTTATTATCTGCCATGTGGATTTTACTACATCTGTGCTATTTTTTAGTTTGTGTTTAACGAAATTCGATTTAGCTGTAGCACAAACGCGTTTAAATAACTTCGAATAATGTTTAACATACTCAGCAAATTCTACGCTATTATTATACGCCCGTTCTGCATAGAGCTCATATAATTTATTTATACACAACCGTGATTGTATTTATTTACCATTGCATTGGGTACGTGCAGCTCGAAATAGCGAGGTAAAAACCGTGATGATATACAAATGTTGGTATAGGGTGTTAATTTTAACAATTCCTGTACAATAGCTCCATTTTTCCCTGCTATTAAAGGAATCAATCCCGGTAAAATTGAGTCCCCGGGATAATTAACAGAGTACCGAAATGCACGCGTGTAAAACCGTGGAGTCCACTAATTGAAGATAGAATTGTAACTACAGAGCCACGGAACGCTAATTTGAAAGCTTTTCCATCACTTGATGAGATTGTTTGTCCTTATTACAAACGTCCTGTTGTCATTATTACGCTGAGCTTCCAGCAGTGTTTCCAGACTATAACGAGGCTATTTATCTCAAAGGCCGGCAACGCATTCGCGACCCCCGGATGTTTGGGGTGTTCATGGTCGGCGGTGGCCACTTTCCGTCAGGTGACCAGCTTTCTCGTTTACCTGCCTTTAAAAAAACGAGGCTACACCTATCTCAAAGGCCGGCACTGAATTCGCGACTCCCCGAATGTTGAGGGTGTCCATGGCCGGCGGTGATCACTTACCATTAGGTGACCAGCTTGCTCGTTTGCCTGCCTTCATAAAAACGAGCCTACACCTATCTCACAGGCTGGCAACGCATTCGCGACTTCCCGGGTATTGGGGGTGTCCATAGTCGGCGGTGGTCACTTACCATCAGGTGACCTGCTTGCTCGTTTACCTGTCTTTAAAAAAACGAGCCTACACCTATCTCAAAGGCTGGCACCACATTCGCGACTCCCCGGGTATTGGGGGTGTCCATGGTCGGCGGTGGTCACTTACCATCAGGTGACCCGCTTGCTCATTTGGTTGCCTCCATTATAAAATAACCTAGATGACCTGTGCCCTACATGACTTGTGCCCTAAAACTACTTCACAATTACCGTGGTGATGTAAACTTTTTAATGACTTTACATTGTCATACATTAGCTACCTAATCTGAGCGATTTCTATAAATGGACCTTCGTCACGTGATATAAAAATTAACGTTGTTGATTAATATAATAATAGCACAAATTTCCTCGTAAATTTAATGGTAGGAGGTATTCCATTCTATTGAACATTAATAAACTTTTGAAAGAAGTAGGACCCTGAATATTGAAATAAGAAAAGTGTATGTACTCTACATTAAAGTTCAAATCTATGACAATGACGATGTTACAACACATATCATATTTTTATTATAACTGTAAATATTGTATGTGTATCTTAATAAAGAACAATCATTATGTCATAAAAAAGAATTCTACTTTGTTTTACTTTATATTTCCTTTTGTCGAATTGATATTCCTTTCTTCTCCGTTTCATTGTATATAAAAAGCTTCAGTTTTATTTCGGACCGTTGGCTTACGAAAAATTCCATTTCCAACTCAGGGAATAATAAATATCTAACAATGAGAAACCCCAATTCGGACACACCCATAATGTCTTATGAGGCAGCTCTAACAAGACAGTTTACTTTTTCATAAAACTATAGTTACGAGTAGATATAACAACAGGTACCTACACAAGCCATATCTGTAGTGGCCCAATAAATACAAAAAATGCAAATGTTTTCTTAACCAATTCAATATCATAAAATGCACCTACAGATGCATCCTACTCTACAGATATTTAATGTCCTACTAAATAAAGAAATTTAGAGTCATAAAAACATAACAACCTCTCGTCATAAACAACGTTGTCCCAAAAACGTAACAAATGGTATAACGTTCAATAGGTACTCGCATATGAGAGATCTCCTTAGAGGCAGGCAACTCATTGGTAGCACCCCTTGGTGTTGCTGATGTCCACAGGCGGCGGTGACCACTTTCCATCAGGTGGCCCGCATGCCTGTCTGCCGTATTAGATAAAAAAATTGTGATAAACATTGTTTGAAATGCAATTGTGGGTTGCAGATCGTTCGTCCCGCCGCCACCGGGCACCACCCACCCGTATGTGTTGGCTCTCGCAGCCCCGCGCGCACGCTGGCATGGCTTCCTGTTCCCGTTACAGAACAGCCTTGTGTAATTGTCTCGTACATTATGCCATTACAACATTTTATTGTCGATGTTAGTGCATGAACTTGGCGGTAGACACTACCGTGCACCCTTAAGCTTAAACTGGAAACTAAATTCGTAGACTTTCGTGGTTATTCACTACACTTTCACTACACATATTGTCATAGGTGTTATATTATTATATGTGTAGTGAATGTGTAAATTCGTAGACTTTTTCGATACTAGCTGGATTTTAGTATTGTTATTTTGTAGCTTTGGGTAGGTCTACATTTTTCTCGTAGAGGGGTTTATTAAAGAAGTTATATACAGGATTTTTGCATAAAGAAATCTCCAACAATAGATTGACAAAGGTATATTTTTGCGTTTCCTGGCTGATTATTTTGTTGCCTTCGTTTTTCGTCGTTAAAGAAGTAGAACTGTTGTACTTAACAATACATGGTAGACCTTTATTTAGTTACAATTAATTATCGTCTAACAGTTATGGATGGCGAGGTTAAGTATTAGAGGTTAAGGAATGGTTAGTGACTACTCGACTAATAAACCTAAGTATTCATAAATGTATCAGTGGAATAACACTTCCCGTCTTAATAGTTAAAATTGTTCATATGATCAAGCGCTTAAATTCGTTATTATTGACTAAAGAATTACTTTTATGAATACCTAATTAGTTTTCTTCTCTTTCAATTTTATTCGTATTCTATTTTCCATTTTCTGATAGTCGGACATTGCATTACACAATGGACATTTTATCTTCTTTTATATTTCAATATTCTTTCCACATCTTATATTACCCATCACCATTAATATTTATGTTTTTATATGTAAATAGCGTTCGATACGGGTCTCTTTTAAATAAAATAGGAAGATATTTGTAATAGAGTGGCCACCATATTTAATATTGTATATTATTTGTACATGCTCCCCCAAAACAGGACCGGTGTAGCTACCTCACAACTAACGCAAGGGTAAGGCATAAGGACATCCATTTTTGAATAGCTCTTCTCGATTCGAACGGTTTTCAATTTTGATTTTCGATTTGAAAACTTCAATATTTTTCAAATCACATCGGAACATCGAAAGAGTACGGTTTAAAAAGAGGGAAAATCAGCATTCAGCATCAAAATATCGAATTTTTCATGCCGATTATCTATATTAAAAACCGTTTGAAGGAAAGCGAACGATTCGAAAATAGGGCCCCTGGTATTACCTACTTACTCATCCAAGAATCCAGCTGTATTTTCATGTAACGCTTGCTTGATATAACACACACTGTTATTCAAAAACTATATAAGTAAGTCGATATTTTTATTGCATGTGTATTTGTATTTGTACAAGTCCAAAAATATGTAACAAATTGAGTACACGCGGTTGTCGCGGTAGCTCTCCCCCTAACACGGAAGCATATATATGTGAGAAGGGTAAGGTAAACATACTACGTGTCATCACCAAATTAATTGAAGAGCCTAGCTCTAGCACGTGTAGGTTTCGATATTTCCTACCTACCTATTTTTTCCGTAAATACAACTTAATAACCTAAGACTTAAGTATTTATAATAACTAGCTATATAAAACCCAGGCTCCGCTTTGACCATGATTCAGGATTTGGTAGATCAGACATTCGAGCGACTGCAGTCTAACATCTGTAACGCAGGTAGATTAAAGTTTAACAAAATTAAGGTAAATTAATTCATGACGGATTGGTGTAAATGTTTCTCTAATGATCTGAGGTTGGGCCTGGAAAGATCGTAAGTCGCTCGTAAAGTGTAAAATAATATTTAGGTAGACGATACACTCTATCTAAGCGAGAAAATAAAAATAAATTAATATGATTTGATTGTCAAAAAGACATCAAAATTCTTTCATTTTAATTAAATTTCTTCCTGTTGTAAATCCAGTTACTTTTTCAATGGACTTGAGCAAATACAATGGGCATGAGGTCTTAATCAGTCTTAATGGAATCCCAATATTGCAAATGATCTGAAAAATCTCTTTCCTTAATGCCGCATCTATTTTTAGACGAACACCTAAATTCCAAAGGTCAGTCCGAGCAACTCATTCCCAAAATAGCCATATTTTAATGAAGGTTCGCTTTTGAAATTAAATTTTCATTTTTCAAAGCCGGCTCATTGCCTTCCCTCTACTCTATTATTACAATGAGGTATCTGGTTCACTGGCTACTTTCATAATGTACATTTGTAGGTTTCAGTTTAGGAAACTCAATAAATATAAATAGTTTATTAGTAAAAGACATGGTTACAAGTTAAGTTAAGTTAATGGTACGCGTTTTGTTCATTTTATTAAATAGGTTGGAATTGATTTAAGTGGTCTCCACACTAGGACAGCCTGTATCGTGGAGGCCTTGAATATCTGAAATTTTTAAGATACAGAGGTAGTCAAATTACGTTGTGGTAACAATAATGTTGTGTTATAACAGAACTGAAAATCGTGAAAGTAGATTGTGTCGCTTTATGTAGAAACACAATCGTGAGCCCCACATTCAGACCTTACCCAAAATTACATTTGAATGTTGAACATAAACAGTGGTTACCGCGGCGGGCGGTCAACGAAGCATCGAGACAGGAAGCGCTTCGCCTTATACGGGATCTACGCGTGGGGAGTCCCCTTGGTCCTGACGGCGATCACGGCCGCGATGCAGTTCAGCAACGGGCTGTCACCTTCCATCATCAGGCCCAACTTCGGCAATCGGCGGTGCTGGTTTGAAGGTAGGTAAAGTTGGTGCCGAATAATCACCAATTCAAGCTGTGGGATTGAGTTGTGCAGTTTTACTTGCAAACTTCACCGAATCCCTGACACTAAATAATGATCTTTTGGCGTTAATGTCCCGGTTTTGCTCTCGAGCACGAGGGCCCAGAATTCGCCTTGACCATGATCCAGGATTTGACGATCAGATAATTACAGTGTAGTGTACTACCATCTGTAGACCGTGACCCTGTTACCAAAGGAACCTGACCAGATTGGATCATGGTTACAAATTCAGTTGCCTGAATTTGGAGGTTTCATCACGATGTCGTCCCTCACCATAAGCAGCTTCGATTAAAATTCAACGAATATACATAACTCAGTAAAGAGTTATTAGATTTGAACCCGGCACCGGATACTCAACCGCTAAGCCACCGACGCTCCTTCACTAAATAATCATAATCATGGTGACAAAGCAGTCATGTCACGTATGAGGTGAATGGTGAATAATCACTCATCTCAAAACCGAAACCAACTTTCTCCGCCCGCAGACTGGTTGAGCGAGCTGGTGTACTTCATGACCCCGGTGCTGGCGCTCGTGGTGTGCAACTCAACGCTGTTCGCGGTGACGGCGCGCCGCATCCACTCCATTAAGCAGGAGACAGCCATCTTGAAGAGTGCGGAGTCCTCGCGCAGTGACAAGCTCAAGCGGGATAAGCAGAGGTAATAAATAAATAAATTTGTGTTGAGATAATTCACACAGCGCCGTCTAGCCCCAAAGCAAATAAAGCTTGCGTTATTGCTTTTTAGGTGGCGCTGTGTGAATTTGTCCTGGCATATTTATATATGTAGACTTTGTCAAAGGTGTTCTGATACTGTCAATGCCATTTGTATTAATCTCGACACTTTTTACACAGAGCAAAAAACGTTAGCCAGCCTTGAAAGTAGCTAACTTCCCAATCTTTTTTTATTTTTGTTTCGTAATGCGGCAACAAAAAGTATTGCAGAGTACGCCCGCATTTAAATGAATTCGAGGATTTGCTAGAAATCCGTTAATCCGCATTGGGCCAGTATGGTGGATGTCTTTCCCGCCCATGATTTGTAAGTGGGCTGTCTTAATCTTTTGTAATTATTTACCAGCTTTTGTGACAAATGAGCCTTTCGATCGTCGTCAAGTACCCGGGTAATGTGAACCTATTAATCGTGATAGGTATGTGGAACGCGTGCAACCAAGTACGTACCTTTATCTAGTATATAATACTGAACGAAAGAAGATATATTTTGTATTTAAAATACAAAGTACAGGCCCAAGGAATAATAAAATAAAGCGACTTTTAAAAATGCCTTCTTCTTCTTAGCGAGTCGATGGCAAAAGGCATGAATTATATTTTAGGCGCCAAAAATATATAAATACCTAATGTAAATATACCGGTTGCCTACATAGTATATAGGTAGCTATTTTTACGAATGAAAATGTCTGGCCTACGGGCAAATAGTGTGCCTTTATACAGGTTGTTACATAATATATGTATGAAGCCGTGAACTGGATGGAGTGCTAAACATATTAAAACGATAGGTACAATTATTTCTGTCGTACGTGGAATTTTCGTACCTATCGTTTTCATACATTTAGCACTCCATCCGGTTCACGGCTTCATACATATATTATGTAACACCCTGTATAAAGGCACACTATTTTCCCGTAGGCCAGACATTTTCATTCGTAAAAATAGCTACCTATATACTATGTAGGCACCTAGTTACTTTGCAATAGTAGTATCTCGAAGTTCGAGAGTCTGTTAGGCGATGTCCTAATTGGCAGCGATCTTGCGACCATGGTCGTACGACGGACGTCACCCGACCAATAGGAGAACTCAAAACCGCCCGTCGTCATACGACTGTTGCCAATTAGCACAACGCCTTACGTAGAGAAGACTGAATAATTAAGTAGGTAGTAAATAATGTTGTACCAACAACTAAAATATTCATTAAAAAAAGGTAGGCAGAAAACACAGCCCCGGGAGGCTGTGTTTCTGGGGTTCGTTACGAGTGACTGCTATAATTATTTACTTCAAGTTCTCCAGACGATTTATGTGTCCTCAAGGGATTATGTGCGTAGCTTAGGAACTTTCTTTAGGGTATTACGTATTTCATATTATTTAAAGTAGGTATATAGGTACTTTTCTAATTCGGTACTTTTCTTTATGAAATTGTTATACATATAAAAGGGAATCTTTTATAACTTAGGTATAAGTGTAGGTACAGGTAAGTGTACCTTTTTAGCTTGCTTTGATACCTAGGTACAGGTATTTGTGCCTGCGTAATACCTATGAGGTCGACAAACAAAACGATGGGATGATGATTTCAATAAAATAGCTGGCCCTCTATGGATACGAACTGCAAAGAATAGAGAAAAATTGAGATTGTTGGAGGAGGCCTTTTCTGAAGGACAAGCTGGTACAGAAAAGCAATCGGTTGTTGTGTGTAGTAAATTTAGATATAAATATAATTTATACCTAGGTATTGGGCAGGCATAAATTAATTACCAGTGTTTTACTAATGAACCACATATTGTTAATTTACTTAATTAATAAGTCTTTAGTAGGTAATTAATTCGCACTAAACGCCATCATCCCTGAAAAGACACTGGCGGCGTAACAAACCGAAATTCACTGGTGACCTTTAGCCATGAATAGCAGTGACCCTTCCTACCCAAATGATTGATTGTGCCTACATGTTTTTCTTTGTCATCTAAATTTACATTTTCATTGGGGTATTTATATTCAATAGATGGAACTCCATTTGTATGGCTTCCGGTCTGTGCGCACGTGCTGGAGGCTATAAGTGAGAATATTATATGAGTACCTAAGAGATACCTATGGTATCTTCGTCTCGTTAGGTCTGTATTATAGTCACCTTTATATACAATATAGGTGAAGCAGGTCCCACGCCCACTCATACAAATGTGGGGTTTAAAATAAGTAGGTATTCATCCAATCTACATAATAATATCTACCGATATCTCTTCCGACTCCAAAAATAAATGATATCTATGAAATATTTCGTTTGTATTAGACTATTAAGTTTCAATTTCTGTACCTACTTTAGAAATCGGCTTTATTATTTTTGTCGTTGTTTTTTTATTATAATACTTAACATTTTCAGAGTTCTTTATTATAACTAACAATCTATAATATAATGTTTAATTAGGTTGTATGTTTGAATTTACTGAGACCTGGAGGGGAACCCCCTCAGTAATTCATCATATCCGACCCTGCTGAAATTGAGATTACATTCAGACAATAAAAAAATTAATATCCGACCATAATTCACGGAAATGTCAAGAAGAAGTCAGTGAAAACAGTCATCACTACAATGAACCTTCTCTTACCTATTCCTACCATCTTCAGATACGGTCTATACCTGAAGCTGTTCATCGTGATGGGGGTGAACTGGACCGTGGAGCTGATCAGCTTCGCCGCCGGCGGCTCCAACTGGTACTGGATCCTGATAGACCTGTCCAACATCGGCCTTGGGGTGTTCATCTTCTTTATCTTCGTGTGGAAGCAGAAAGTGCGCAACCTCATTAGGAAGAAGTGAGTTATTATTTTTACTAAGCAAAACAATCAATTACATCATCATCACAGCCCAGAACAATCCACTGCAGGACTCTACCACGAAAGGGGACTATTGCCTTCACGCTTGGCAGGCGGGTTGAAGATCGCAGTGTTATAGATAAAAAACAGTTCAGGAGTACCCTCAACCGGTGTAAATGTATGGGAAGATGTAAGAATGTCTTTTAGGATCGCAACTTGTGGCACTCGATAGTCTACTACCCCTATGGGATACGTGCGTGTGTATGTATATGTATGTATGTTTGGAAATTGTTTGGATACCACGTGCATCGACACACTCGCGCCGTCTCATTTTCCAGCCAACACGTGTCTTCCTAGCTAGACCAGTAGCCGGTGCTGCCCAGCTGAAAATGCCGAGTGGCGCAAATACTCTAGTCTCGGTGTTGATTACTCATTTGCGCCGTTTGGTATGGAAACCCTTAGGCCGTGGAGACCGGGCGCACACTCCCTATTTCGAGAGTTAGCTAACCGCCTGGTCGATATTTCTAAAGACCTTACATGAATGAAATACCGAATGGTGGCCTTTATTTGGGTCAACATATTAATTAGCCTCGCCAACCAACGAGGCAATGCGGCCAGCCTTTTTGGCACTGTTCCTAGGACTGGGGACCTGGGACAATAGTTTTTGTTTAATTTAGTTTAATTTTATTTTGTGTTAGAGTTTCAGGTTTGTTTTGTTTACGTGAAATAAATAAATTAATCGTCCATGGTTTTCGTTGCGTGTTAAAAAAAAGTTTTAAAATATATTGTTTGGCCAGGCAATTTTCAATGCAAAAGGTACAAATATCTAATATCAAAACATAAAAACAGAAGTGAAATTGTTCCAATGACTCGACCTATGCCCGAGGGTAATTTTTGGAGCGACTGGTCCGATTTAATTATTCCCGAAAGGCTTTTAGTACTTTCAAACTGCCGTATGTATAACTCCGAAAGGAAATTATAGTTGTAAAGATCTGGAATTTCCTTCAGATGAAAACTGTAGAGTTAAAGTCATTACTACCTACTATAAATGTGTTTTCCAATTGACATTGCTAAATGTTTAAAACACGAATGAAATTATCTAACAAATTTTCTGTGAACTGGCTCTTTTGAATATAACTTAAAGACTATAGTTAGTAAGTAGGTACCTACAGATTTAAGTTCAAGTTACAGTACACTAACAAATACAAAGTACCTAGGACCTACTAACTTAAGACTTACTGATTGCGCGACGTCCAATTCACTTGGAGCATTTGACACAATTTGATTACGTATTAATGTTGTGGATTATGGAACTCGTTACGTGGACTGAGCTAGTTTGCCGAATTAAGCTACTGGGTTATTATTAAACCTTTTATTAGGTAGGTATCACCAAAAGGTAGAACTTTTAAATCAACGCTTATTTGGAAAACAGACTAGTTTCAAAAGTAAACTCCGGGATACCTAACGCGTACCTTAGTTTACGAGTAGCCCGACATTTTGCAAATCACATGCATCATAGTCGGTGCTTAAAATGTATGTGAATAACCGCGTTAGTTTAAAACCTTCTGTCTGTAGGAAAATAATATCTCAATCGAGCCCCACGAGTATTTGCTTCGGATTACGTGGGTACCTACGTGTGATGTTATGTTTTAGTTCGGCGGCCAAGTGGAGGATTGGGCCTAAAGGGACAGGAATGCTCGATTAATTTTAGCTCGAAAGGGCACTCCAATTCCAAAGTACATTAAGTAGGGGATACTTCTAAACGTGCAATATTTGTACCGCAATATGGGGCTGAAAGAATCATTTTCGATTTCTTTTTCTATTGTTGTTTCAGCTGCACTCTATTGAAGATGCATAGTGCAACCTTTTCTTAAAAATTGTGTTATTTGCAGTCATATATTACCCTTTTAGGAACCTCTTTATTTTGACCTCAGGTTGCAAGAGCAACCCATATCGTTTAGTTACATCAAGAAACGTTGAAGAGTATAATATATTTATTTTAAATACGCTCAACTTGTTATTTATCTGTGGCATAGGACACTGTCAAGCTCGAGCAGACCATCAGGATGGGTACCGCCGCCCTATCTATTTGTGTCACCAAGCGAGCAACGACGCTTGCGTTGTGTTCCGGTTTGATTAAGGTAGCTCTTGTAGGCATGAGGCATGTTAGAGCCGTCTGCGGTTCTGCAGTTTTTGTTACACTTAATAAAATATATATGAATAAATACCTATTAAATGATTATGTATGAGTAGGTAGATAAATATAATGTTATGGAGCGATATTAACGCTTCCCATCAAGCAAAGTAAATTGAATGCTAGAACGGTGTAACTCATTAAAAAGCATGGCTTTAAAATTCACCATGTTTCCCTGGCTGTATCAGGCATGATGCTATTGATAGAATCGATTTCTGGTATTGGTTAACCGAACACGCCGCGTTGACAGGAACTAATGTTCTCACCTACTCAGTACAGATTGTAATATATCGGTGTTGTTTTACGTGAAACTGACATATTGTATGTAGTTATGCCGACGACGGTTCTTGGGACATCTATCACTAGATATTATGGTGTTCATGTGTGACTATTGACGATTATATTGTGTGGCGATTATAATATCACACGAAGGCCCAATTTGTGCATCACATCCTATACAGAATACCCTCAACAACATTCAGGAATGGCTTACTCAATTAAATAGAGAATTCGCACGAACGAAGCAAAATCAGTGCAATTCACTTTTGCGAGTCGCAGACCTGTCCATCAGTCTTTCAATGGTGTCGAAATACGTACCTCAAAGCGAAGACACTTAAATATCATTGCACTTGGATCGTCGACTTATTGCGTAAAATATTTAAATGAATTCGATGGGCTACAACTTGGAAGGAATTCGTCACTCATTTTTATGGGTAGATATTACGTATGTTCTACTCTGCCGCGACCCACATCATCATCGTCGTAATCCTAGGGATCAATCCCTGCCGGGCTTCTGCCGGGGTCCGCATTCCTACTCTTTCTTCTCCTCTTCGCCCTGTCTTCCGCATCTTCACATCGCAAGCCTCTTGCACCCGACTAAGCGATATCAATCCATCGCTTCTTATACCTGCCAGTCGCATACCTTGACGAATCTTGTCCTCGTCAGGTTCGCTAAATGGCGCGGCGTCAGCACCGAGCCGCCGACCGTGTCAGACACCAGTCGCTGGGCCCGTTCCAGCACCGCGGCCACGGAGGTGACGAGGGTCTCTTCAGACGAAGCGGGAGTACGGCTGAGGGACCTCGACAAGTAATGGGGTAAGTGCTTTTTACTCATTTATTTTGACAAAAATTGATCCTAAAAAAATTGAGTAAGTTGCAATAAAAGTTGGCTATAATTTATCGACCTATAGTGCCGAATATTAATGAATAACAAAAGAAATCTAACTTATATGAGCCTTTTAAATAAATCAGACAAGTTAAAAGCGCAAATTGAGACAAAGTGTAGATTTAACTAAAGTACCTGGGTGTGCCTGAGACTTCAAGCCGTACAACAGCACAAGAAGAAGCAGAAATACGTTTTGAGGCCTGATGATTAGAAATGATCATTGTAGTAAAGTAGGGAAGGCAGCGCTACAATGATTCCGAACTACTTACCTGATTACCTACGTGTTAATCCGTTTAGTGTCATCGTTAGTCGGTACCCGAGCTGGAGCTAAACATATTTAGCCTTGCAGTAAACAATATCAGAACTACATAGACGCCATTTAGTGTGTTGTATCACTAGCCTCACTAGCGCCACCGTTCACTGAACAGAGTTGGTGGCACTGTATAACGACAAGTTCTGAGTTGTTTTGGACAGCAAATCGTTTGTGAAGTACAGTTTGTATTGCGATTACACATGCAACTTCGTTCATTTCTCTATCGTTACTAGAGCAGCTAGCGATGACCTAGTAAAGATCGCAGGTACCAGCTGGATGCGGAAGGCACAGGACGGGCCTGTGTGGAGAACTCTGGGAGAGGCCTATGCCCAGCAGTGGGCGTATTTCGGCTGCTATGATGATGATGACTAGAGCAGCTGACGTTCAATCGTCTGTCTTTACCTTTTACGAAATGATTTCTAAAGTAACTAGAGGCACCTGCCCTGCTATAGAGTGTTCTCAAATTGTTATACTGGTATTGAATTTGACACCATTATTGTTCCAGAGTGCAAGATATCCAGAAAATGGCATCGATTTTGGCCAAAGAATTCTCAACGATGTGATTTATGTATGGATGGAACACACTAGTCAAATTATAGAACGCAACATAAAAATGAGTTTGAGCTTTTATATTTTTGTACAAGTTAGTACCTACCTACCTACTTAGGTAATAAATTACCTACCTACACTAGAAGAAATTTTCTTCTAATATAGGTACCTTAGAAGAAAATTTCTTCTAGTGTAGGTAGGTAAAAGAAAAAGTAATCATTAGGTACAGTTCAAGAGCATAAGTGCGTTACCACTTAAAGAAAATTTACCCTTGCCGCTACAACATCATTCACGGTATTTGGTGCATGTTTAGCCAGAATCAGTTTGCTAAAAGAAGGGAGCATTTGCTGTCTTTTATGCCTAAAGGACTCGTACGGTATTTACCGCCAAGGTATTTCTAATATAATAAATTAAAATGTAATTCATGAGTGCTATTAAAACAATTTAATTTAACAACTGCACAGTCGTGCAAAGGAATATCGTTCTTAAGGTGGTCATGCACTTATGTTCTTGCATTGTACATAAGGTATCAAAGATAAGTACATCAAAGATAATGTGTATTGATTTTTAATAGGTATCTAGGTACTTCGTTATGACAACGAAAATAAACTTGTAAATACTTACCTCATGAACCGAATCCAGTAAATTGAGATTGCCTGAAGATGACATGACGATATAATTAATTATTAGGTAATGATAAGTTAGTTGTCTAGCTAGGTATAGGTACCTAAGTATTTTAATTGTACATTATGTATACAGTTAGTAGTTGTTAAGGATGCTCAAACGATTATTCCGTAAATAAACATATGTAATATTATAGATTGTACCTAGCTATCAAAAACCTTTGCCTTTGTACGGTAGGCTAATTGCGTAATGCTGTTGCCAACAATTCTGATTACAATGATTGAAATTGTTACTTTTGCATCATCGATTTCATGGGTTCAATTGCTAACAAAGATCTATTGCATTAAACTGAAACTATTAAATCGATTAAAAAATAAACAATTTCAATAATTGAAATCAGAGAATTGTTGGCAACAGCCTTTCGTAAGTAGCCCACCAATATCATATATATTTTAAGTTTTTTTTAATACCTAATGGAAATACAAATATGTACCTATGTATCCAAAGTTTTAACATTATTTGTATGGTAGCGCCCATTCGTATATAGTTTATCGTAGAGGACTATAGGTATCATATTTTCAGGGGTAATGTAAAAACTTTACGACACCTTTATATAAGTTAATATGGTATTATGTAGATACCTTTTATTTTTACGGAATACTCGCCTGGACACACTTAACGGTTACAGCCTGTATAGCAGCCCACCCTATTATTTAATTAAAATAAGTAGTTAAGTAAAAACCTTTGTTAAATTTAAAACTCTTGAAGTTATCACCAGCATTACCAACAGTCATCAGTGTCGTAGAATAAAGTTTTATTTTTATATTTTTTTATATGATTTTATGTGTGCCTACAAATCTTCAAACTAGAATTGTGAGAATTCATCATCATCACCATATCAGCCGAAAAACGTTGCTGGGCATAGGCCTCCCCCAGAGATCTCCACAAAGGCCGGTCCTGTGCTTTCCGCATCCAGCTGGTACCTGCGATCTTTACCAGGTCGTTGGTCCACCTTGTGGGAGGCCTGCCCACGCTGCGTCTTCCGGTACGTGGTCGCCACTCGACAACTTTACTGTCCCATCGGCCATCTGTTCTTCGAGCTATGTGCCCTGTTGTGCCTACACATTCTGTTGTGAGAATTATGCATCTGATAAAAATGTGCCCGTATTACCTATAATACCTACGTACCCTAACCTCAAATGGGACTGAGATAAGTAGGTAGGTACCTATTCAGTCATTTAAATTCAGAAGCAAAAGAGCACGAGCAAATGAAAGTGGAATGTATTTTTCATAGAACAACCTTATTCTATGAGCAACACATAAATAATAATAGAAATTATACATATTGTGTTATGCGTCGCGCCGCTTTTTAAAAGGCGTAATACAAAAATGGACCTGGAATGGACTTTTGCTTCTAAATTTAGTCGACTGAATTTAGCCAGGTGTAATAAGCGCATAACTAGGTCGTAGCACATTACACTAATACTATTACGTTACATTAGTTAATTTCTTTGTCTTTTTATTGTACATATTTATTTTATGTTAGTTGATGTAATGTGTGAATAAATGATTATTTCAACCTTTGGTTGTTTGTCTCTTCGTCTGTCTTCGTCTGTATGATACTAATACGAATATTATTATGTATTGTGGTCCTAATTAGATAGAAAAACTTGAATTATACGCAGATATCGATAAACCATAGAGACCACAGAACACGATAGAAGTGTCATCTTCGCCATTAGTACCGAAACCGATGCCGCCGTTCCCGACCCCACTATTTTTACTACTACTCATGCAACTTAATATGCACAGGCTTACGCACGCACACGCAAAGTCAAACGGAGCGCGGTGATTAGTCAATCGGTCACTACCACATACACACATTGCGTTGCGTGTGTGCTGTAAATCCTCTCTGAATTTACATTTACGCTAGGGATTGACAAAATCGAATTCTTGTCGATATTAATATTTTGATATTATTATGGTATTTATTATTTAATAATAATGAATTGAAAATGTTATTATATTGAGGGGGGAGAGGGGGTGGGCTGAAGCCGCTGAAGGACGCATAAAGCGGAGATAGAGTAGGGGTACTGTAGATTTACCATAGGGGTATGGCATTAGTACGGCAGAGTTATGTCAGGAGTACGATAATGTGTGCGTCCTGAGTGGTTCAGTGGTTAACATGCTAGTCTGTCATACAAGAGGTCCTGGGTTCATTTTCCTGCCGGGCAGAAATTTAAATTATGAATTTAAATTTCTGTTACGGGTCTGGGTGTTCTATGTATAATAAGTATGTATTTCAAAAAAGTGTATAAGTACTATATCAGTTATCTAGCACCCATCTCAAACCATGGAGCATTTACTCTCTTGTCCACTTTGTCCTGCTACCTGCACTAGGGAGGAACTGTTCCTGGCGACTGGCCTTTGCCGTGGCCGACTACACGGCAGGTTACATCTAGGGTTTTCAAAAATTGACTCGACCAAGAAGAAGCACCCACAGTACAAGCTTTGCTCGGTTTGAGGCTAGATGGCGCTGTGTGCATTTGTCTACGATTATTTATTTTATTTTAGTGTTAAGGTAAGGGTACAGTTATAGTATGGCAGGGTCATGGCTGATATACGGTAGGGGTACGGCAGAGGTAGAGTAGGGTTACTGATAGTGCAGAGCTAAGGTAGTGGGGGCTAGGAGTTCGTTGAATAGGAACCACTCAAACGAAGTAGCTTCGTTCAGTATAAACTTATTTTTACCCTATTTTTTTAAAAAGGCATTGGAAAAGAGACAGCGTTAAATAAAATTAAATACTTATATGCATGCATAATATTATAATATATTTGTATTGGTATTACTCAACACACGGTTAAAGACATACATAAGATTTTATACACAAAATTTTTTCACGCGGTATTTCACCATCTAGTAAGTATTTATTTCCAGATTTTTTCACAGCATCATCTTTTTCTCTAAAATGTCTCGAACAAATGGTGCTGTACTTAGTAGGAATCAAATCTTCTCTACCAGTTGCTTCAATCCATTTTTTCTTATGGCTGGCTCTTTAGGAAAACTATAAAATATATTAAAAAAGTAATGTACGTCATCAATATTACTACGAACAGGTGCATCCCTCGCTCAAGACGCTCAAATGGTTTGCTTCGCGTTTTTTACTTTGGTTCTACACGCCGCACAGTGCTCCACTCCCATACAAGCGATTGCTCATAATTTGAGTCAGTCAGAAAATACCAAATACCGTTGTAAACACAGATTTACTTATGGTTTTAAAGGTATGTGGAACAGGACACACAGGATAGTTGTTCAGTGGTTTCCACATGAGAAAATAAAAAATAAATTAAACATTATTTTCATTATCATTTATTCAAATTTTCTGCCATTCCAAATTGTACCTACTTGTAGAAAGGGTCCATATGTTTACCAGACTGTCCATTTTTTGGTGGAAACCATACACAACACGGTACAAGTTGCACCTGAAAAAAGTTATGTTCCGGGGCACAAATTGCCCTAAATATAATATGTTTAGCATTATAGAAGTGTAACACATTAATAAAAAATACCACTTTTCTGCCTGGTTTTCGAAAGTTGATATAGAAAATTAAAAGTGAACGAATACAATGACAACTTTACGATCATCTTAATTTAAAACAGTCGGTATTATCACAATTAAAATAATATATTTTAAAAGTACAAACCTTCTTTAGCAAGTTGCATAACTTTCACTACCATATACTTTAGTACATCAATTTTATTAAATCGCAATCGCAAAGAAGAAAAACCCCGATTTTTCAAGTATCAATACGACAATGAATAAAGATACTTCAACTTAAAATATTTTACTGTTCTAATGAGTTTCAAGGAAAAAAAAAATATTTTATTGCTCTTTAGTAAGTCTTGTCTTTAAAATAAAAGTAAAAGGATCGCCTTTACTTACCTTTGGTTTTTTTAATTACGAGCAATCTCTTGTATGGGAGTAAGGCACTGTGCGCCGTCGTAATCGACGCACATTAATTGTAAAGCAATTAACTATCGCGATTTCCTTGGTTTATAGGTATCCCACCTCTACCCCACCCGTGCCCTTACAATACCCTGCTGTACCCCTACCTTACCCCTACTAAAAACTAACATCAAAATCGGTCCACAATTGACGGAAATTTCAAGAAACACAAGTACCTACAATAAAAGTACATTCAATCGAAATAAAAATTTCCTCCTCTTTTGATGTCCATTCTACTATACAACAAATATATTATATCGATAAACAAAAAAAATTATCGATATGGTCGGTTACTGTGCACAGCACTAGATTAGGCGCAAGGTGTCCTTGAGCGCGGGTGAATATTTTTCCTATAATATTGATAAATACAAGGTTTTTAGACTTACCGGTGAAAAGAGATTCCTCCTTATGTTCTAGAAGCCTGATCGCTTCTGGTTTTGCAGTTAATTATTGCGCAAAATGGCATATTTTTTACAATTTAGGCACAGCTTTTTTTTAATGCGCACTCCGCGGTATTGTGCAAGAGACTGACGGCGCGTTCGCGCCTTTTGGATGAAACTAGCTCATTTGCGCATAGTTGTGGCGCGCCTGCACCGCCTACTTAGCTTTTCTAACTACTTATTTGTTCTATGATAGAGACAACGAGGTAACAAAACAAATAATGAAATAAGTATAATCCGCGTCATGAAAGAAGAGACTTGTCAAATGACAGTAGAGGGGATTTCGCGCAGGTAATCGCCTCCTAAGCAAGTCGAACCACGTGACCCGCCAAGTCTCTTCTTATTTGACACTAGTTGTAACCCAATGAGGAGTTTTCCAATAGGTATCTAAAGCATTCTTAACTACTCACTAGATGGCGCCCCGACAATTTTGGTAATTGATAATCGCTTGAAATAGGTTCTTAGCAAAGAGGATATAAACACTGGGTACGTTGTATTGGATAATATTGTATTTATCAATAGTTTTAAACCATTTTAGAGGTTGTAATAATAATGGAACATAGTGCCAACTTATATAAATATTTCTTTATACAGTTCGTTCAACCTTTAACAGTTATGCTTATATTAATAAACATTTTAGTTTTAAGTTTAGTATAAGTTAGCTGCATTAAATCACTGCCACCATCATACAGATTAAAAAAAGATTACCTAAATTGTAGGAGCGCCATCTATTGATGCTTTTTGAAACCAACTGACAATACCTACTGGAAAACTCCTCATTGAAATCTATTGGGTTAATATGCCATGATTGTATAATTTTAGACGCCAGCTATTTCTGACAGTTATACTTTTGTACGTTTACTTGTATTAATGATAATGAAGAATTACAGTACCTTACCGGAAGCAATAGGCGACCTTGTCGCTTAAAGTAATTTCTTCCAGGCAACATTTAGGTTAATTAATATTTATTTAATGCATAATTTTCAGGAATTCATGTAGATATTAATGCAGTGGAGTAATCTAAGTCCATTAAGTATATTCATTTTGTATTTTTATTAGCCTTTGTGAGCATAATAATAGGTACATTAGCGTCTTCAAGTACTTCCTTATCTATAATATTTTAAAGCTATATGGTTGCTTTTGTAAATATGATGAATTGAAAATTGTGAAATAAGTAGTAAAGTATTGCGTCTTGTAAATAAACATGTTTATGGTGACAAATCGAATAGCGTATATTTATTCAACAATACCTAAAGCACCCATTTTTAATTAATTTGCAAATCTTGCAATGTACAAACATTAAGTATGTATGTATGTATGTTCAGGGCAAATCTTGCTAGTTTGACCCATTTCCCAGTGTTCAATTGAGTTGAAATTTGGTAACTTGGATGACAATGCATTATTATGGTAACATGGAGCTGGTCTGATGATGGAGCCGGTGGTTATTGGAACTAATTTAATGATCGCAGTAAGATAACACCATCGTGTTTGTGCTCTTTGGAATGGTCTTAATGAGTACTACTATATCCCTAGGTCATATTCAAGGTTGATGACGATGACGGAAGGTGGTTTTAGAAACTACTGAACGCAACAAGATAACCCCGTCGTATTTGGGCTCTTTGGAATGGTCTTGATGAGTACTACCATCATCATTATCATCATCATCTTGGCGTTACGTCTCGGTTGCGCCCCCGCGTGGCACGCAAAGGCCAGGGTCCATCTTCCTGCTACTCCTGGCCCATCTCGCTTGGTCTTCGGCATCCTTGTTGGTGATGGTGGTGAGCTTGTTGGCACGCATATCATTCTTGACGACGTCACGCCATTGCTTCTTTTGCCAGCCTCTCTTTCCTGTGCCTGGCAGGGGTGGCGTGGCCAGACACTTGTTCCCCACGTAGTTTGCCGGTCTACGCAATGGTTTACATACTGCGTGATAAAAACTTGTTATGAGACAATATTTTTCATTTAAGAAGTATCTGTGACCATATAAAGTACCTACTTAAAACCATAGGTACCATAAGTACTGGAAATTATTTCTATACAGGAAGTTACACTTTTCCGAATGTCGTGGGGTAAGTAGACCACACTTTTATCCCGGAAAAATAATAAAAAAAAAAACTTTCTTTATTTATATAAAATACAGTAAGGTACATGTTAAAATGGCAGGTGTGATAGTACATAACAATTTTTGTTGCCCTGCTTCCCAAACTAGGAATAACTTGTATCTTGGGAATCAGTGAAATCACCCATGGCGCCACATCATATTTTAGATTATGGTAACAATTATTAAACTTAAGAAAGAAAGAAATATGAGAATATAAAGATATACTACATAATCTTAATAGAAAGTTAATTTACGGTTAGTAATTGTGTGTGTGTGTGTGTGCGTGCGTGTGTGTGTGTGTGTGAGTGCGTGCGTGCGTACGTGCGTGTGTGTGTGTGTGTTAGAACTGAAATATACATTGGTTTGAGTATGCCTCGGCATACGAACTGCGTGTAATCATCTTGGCGTTAATATCCCGGTTATGCTCTCGCACGAGGGCTCAGGGCCCGCCTTGACCATTATCCAGGATTTGGCAGATCAGGTAATTATAATGAAGCGACTGCTATCTGACCTCCGTCACCCAGCTACCAGGGGAACCTGACCGGATTGGATCATGGTTACACATTCAGTCGCCTGAATATGCAGGTTTCAACAACAACAACTTTCCCCAAGAAACATACCCGCGGAAACTCATAGTTTGGGCAGAAATCGAGATTCTTTTAAAAAAATATATGTATTTTTGTACTGAAAAATATCAAATATCGATAACTACATCGTCCACAATTAATTTAGACACTCAAAATTCAAATTTAAGTTAAAAGCACGCAATGTAAAGCGTGCAGACCGGCCTCCGCGCGGGGTCAGTGGCCACTGGTCACGTGGGCGAGCGAGAGGCGTTCGCCTGACGATGTACATTGCGCGTCGCAATTAATTATTTATTTTAGGTAGCGAAATTATGAAGTCATTTCCGGGGGTGGCCGTGTGGTGTCCGGCAGAGTAGAATAGCACCAACTCCTTACACTCATGGGTGTCGTACAAGGCGACTAATGTTTTCGAGGCAAAAGATCAAAAGTCTCCGTAGTCTGGAAAATGGGCAGCAGCATTTTCCCTCATTATATTTAAACACTGCGATCTCCAACCCGCCTGCCAAGCGTGGAGATTATAGCAATAACCTCCCCTTTCGTGGGAGAGGCCCTAGGTCCTGCAGTGGACTGTTACTGGCTGTGATGATGAATAAAAAACGGTAGATAGAGGTAAAGTAAGTGTACGCGAACGAAGTCGCGCCGGATCCACTAGTATATTTATAAGTACAAAAATACGGTCCCGGGACCCCCGGCATGAACGAGAACTAATTATTACCTGTCTGTCAACATGTCCATGGAAACAGGTAGCTATTCTAACGATTCCAATGTGTCATACAAATAGAGAACGGACTTTGGGTAGTAAGTACATGCAACGGAGGCTTTGTGACAGGGTTCCATTTTCTTTATTCTGCCACGGAACCCTAAGAGCATGCTTAAGCATCTTCGTAAATTACGTAGTTCTAAGATTGGCAGCTGTCATCTGAAACTATGAATGTTGGAGTTTAGTTAAAGAGTTGGAGGTGTTGAAGCTCATAAACAGTTACTAAATTAGGCCATCGGCGTTGGCGCTGATTCTCCATACTGTACATTCTTCTACTCCGAGCTGATCCTCAAGCTCCCGACCCTGGTGCTTCTGGTCCCGGGACCGGGATGCAGGCTCGCTTTAAACGACAGCGGCGTCAAACCGCCACTGGAACTCTGGTCCCCCGCGCGGGCTCTGATAGTCTGTGATGCTCTAAGGCTGCGTGCGAGACATGGCTAGAGCTGACGAGACAAAATGTTGGAATGAAAGTGTAGCGTTACACGACTTAAGTCCGTCCGTGACAGCCTTGCCTGGAGGAACATTGAAGAGGCTCACCTGCCGCTGGGTTGGTCACATGCTGTGTAAACCCCAACGATAAATAGGAAATATGTAGGTATAGGTAGGTGAATAAACCTGCAAGTATCAGGATGCGTGCCGGATGCGAGAGTCAACGGCTTACGGTGCGTGGTTGTTGAACGGGCTAAGTAAAGAAGAAAGAGCGGTAAAGCGGACTCTGGCAACTCGGATGATGATCATGATGTAACTGAACTAAAGCCTTTTTCAGATTATAGAATCAGAATCAGAAATAGTCTATTCTAGTCCAGTAAATTAGAGTGAAGCTTAAGTACATATCTGTCGTTTCTTTAAATTAACTTTTATTTTATTAATTATTATATAAACAAATTAGACAATGAAGATTGGGCTGCAAGAATAAGTATCCTTGAACTATCCTCTACGTATGTGAGATTAAAAACAAACGATTGTAAACAGCTGATTGACGATTGACATTGATGACAGCCAGCCCCAATCGTATTGTTTTGGTTTGATTATCCATCTATCAGGAAATTAAATTACTGGATATTTCCCTGTAATATTTCTGGATTTGAAAGTATCTTCCTGTTATGTGACAGGGGTTTTTGGTGAATATTTTATGCTTCCGTGACCGGGACCCTGACAATCGCTACACATAAATTGTAGGTAATGTTGTGCAAATGTCGCGCTTCGCGCTTCCTTACGAAGCAAATTTATACAGATAAGGTAACCTTTGGACCGCTTTGATAATGCGCAGAGTAGAGTACACTATATCTGCAATAGTAATATTGGTCTCTGTGTTTGTGTCTTACATTGTGATTTCAAACTTACCCCCAGGTTGGTATCAATAATACCTAGTCTTTATTCTAACCTATAACTATTTATTTTTCTTTTCAATTAATTTATTCATACAAGAGAATGATGTGCCTCCTATGCTAGGGCCCCAGCCAGTCGGTAATCTTTTAGGTGAGAGACAGTTTAGTAGAGAAGTACCTACATCCATTTCTCCTATGAATTTTTTAGTATCAAGGACATTTTTCTATAAAACAAGCAACATTGAACTGTGATACTCAAGTGATGTATTAGGTATAGTTTCCAAATAACATTATGTACCGATCACTATCAACTAATTAAAAAATTATATATGATTTGACTGAGCATTTGGATCTCTTTAAATCATCATCAACAGTCCACTGCAGGGCTTAGGGCCTCTCCCACGAAAGGGGAGGTTATTGCCATAATCTCCACGCTTGGTAGGTGGGATGGAGATCGCAGTATTCAAATATAACAATGGAAAATGCTGCTGCCCATTTTCCAGACTACGGAGACTCTTGATCTTTTGTCTCGAAAACATTAGTCGCCTTGTACGACACCCATGAGCGCAAGGGGTAAAAGAAATTAGTTTCAAAATTTTTGTACAATTAGTACCTAGTGGCATAAATTGTAATAGGTAGTTTGTAAAGCTCATTTGTTATTATAGTGTGATTAACTTAAATGTGTACGAATGTAATCGGATGTACAAGATACCATTGTTATCCTACGAAACCAACTTATTTATAAAGTCTATCTGTATCTCCTAATTTAATAAAATAAAATAATATAATTACATATATATTTATTTTCAGAATCCCCAATGGCTAATAATGGATTATTGTTTGTATCAAATGCGGCTAAAGTCCACAATGTCTGTCAGAAAGCTTCAAAATTTGTACAAAAAGTATTATATATTAAAATTAACGGAAACACTGAAGCCAACCTACCTGTTATCAGCAAACAGATAACAAATTTGTATTCCAAGGTAAAGTTACCTAAAAAGAGTATTATTAACATTGTACCAATGATATGAAGTAATGCAAAGATAATGAATCTAGTATGTAATGTGTTCAAAAACAGACTAGATAAATTTTTAAATACAGCTTGAAAATTAGTAGAGAAGAGCTAGATACAGGCATCTATCAGTTGTTTGACAACTGCTTGCCTGCTTAATAATAATAATAATAATAATACATATATAATTATTTATTTTAGGCCACATCAGTCTGTAGCAACTTGGACGTGCGACTTTTGTTGAAATCAAATGATGCAAAACCAATTAAGCCCAGTTATCCTGTCGATGTGATTCTTTATGACAGTGAGCTTGCTGCGGAAGTGGGTAGACTTAAAGAATCAGTGTTTACAGAGAAGGAATGCCAGCTCAAATGCCTAGGTAAGTGTCAGAAACATACACAATAATAATTAATTTACAACGGAGGTCAGATGGCAGTTGCTTCACTGTTAATGTCAGATTGCCAAATCCTAGACAGTGGTCAAGGCGGACCTCGGGCCCTCGTGCGCAAGAGCACAACTGAAACATAAACGCCAAGATGAATATATTTAATTTTTTTGCATTTGAATGTACATTTTTACAATGTTCAGTTACTCATAATAATTTACAATTTAGTTAGCTTAAGTTTTGAAATTTTAAATTCGGCATCAACCAGGAACTCTGTAGCAAGGCACTAACATTGTAAACCAAAATTTTCTATCAACAGATTCCCTAGAACAAATACAGGTGACTGATGAAGAACCGGTGAAGAAATATGAGTATGTTGCCCTCGGTGGTACATTTGACAGACTCCACAATGGCCACAAGATACTGCTATCACAGGCGGTGCTCCGCGCCACTAAACATGTTACTGTGGGTGTCACTGATGTTAACATGATACAGTGTAAGTATTTCCTTAATTCATTCTGCATGCATGCATTCTGGTATTCCAAAGGCTGTGGTGACTGCTTACCATCAGGCAGGCCGTGTGCTTGTTTGGCACATTAGAGGCATAAAAAATCTGAGATTAATCTTTTCTGCAGTGTTCTATTACAAATGTCCTTTTTGGTTACTTTAAATAAAATAAAATAAACATTAATTTGTTGCTGAATCGATTATTTTTAACAATATGAAACAAATAAAATAAACAATAAGCATGAAAGACTACTTTATCACCTTAGAACACCTATTTCTAATGTACCAATGTTCATAACTGCTATTTATGTACTCTATCTATTTATAATTACATGAACCTGTAATTATTTGCAGCTAAGAAACTTTTTGAGCTAATCGAACCAGTGGATCAGAGAATAGATGCTGTCCTGAAGTTCCTTACAGATATAAACCCCGACTTAGAATACAATGTTTTGCCATTGCAAGACTTGTATGGACCTACTAAGGATGACCCAAAATTCCAGGTAATTAAACTCAAACTCAAAAATGATTTATTGAAATAGGTTTAATAATCTCTTATCAAACGTCAAAAAAGCTACGGAAAACAAAGGGATCATTTAACGGACTCATCCAGGTAGGGGATGACGCAAGTAGGTCGGCCAGCGCGAACGAAAAGAACGCGCCCGCGAGGTACCGAGTACATACGCACCATGTACAGTCGGTCGAGGAATGAACGAACAACCCGAGCTTAAATGAATTGGTCTATGATGTCCAGGCAGGTGGGCTGTGTGGTGTCAAGCACAGTAGAATATATGTAGCTCCATCCTATGTTGCAGAAGAACAAGCTGCTTGTCTGCCCTACATTATGATTGTGGCAAAACCCTTCACTAAGAGGTTCACTTGAGCCAGCAGTGGACTGTTCTAGGGTGCTGATGTGATGGTTCCAACAGATTACAATATAGCACTAACCCCATCCATTCACAATGGTTATAAAAAGCAAATAAGCAAAGGGTCGAATGAGAGTCACTGAGCAAAAACACAAAATTTGTATTGTCTGAAGCTTATTGGTACTGCCTCTCCTTAAATATAGTCTGTCTGACTCAGCTGGCTTGAAGCCCGCAACTTCTTTTCTCAAAGGCTCTCAACGCATACCTATTCGCGACCCCTCGGGTGTGCTTTATCGTTTCTCTCCATCGAGGGCGATAGCAGTTACAGGAATCAAAATAAGATATGTAAATAGAAATGCCATGTGGGGCGTCGAAACTATTTTTCTTTTTTTTTTTTTTTTACTTTATTCAGAACACCAACAGCAAATTACAAGTAATACTTACAAACATATATAACAGCAAGGCCATTAACAGGTGCTCGCAGATAGTTATTTAAATGATACGGGATGCTAGAAGTAGGATTACAGTTTGTACAGAATTACATAAATTATCGTAAGAAGTCTGAATTACTCTTAGTGTAAAATTAGTTCATTAATTTGATGTTGCGTCTTCGGAAGAATGGAGAACGCATGTCGCGTGCACCTTGCCAGTAAACATGCTGCACGCAACACCTGAGTGAACTGTATTACTGCGCAATAACTCTCAGTTGTCAGATTCTATATGCAAAAGTTGACCCTCGGATCAACCGTATGGCGACAGAGTCACACGCGCATACCTCTTCTATTGACTTATCTTATTTTGATTTCTATGTGTAGAGTGGAGGAGGCTCTGGTCCAACAGTTGTAGTTCTTGAAAAAATTGGTTGGTGATTTTGAAGGAGAATCATGTGCACATCTTTGCCAGTGCGGCCTTGATGTAGAGGCATCTAGTTCTTATTCCTGGACGAAGTCTAACTTCATAGCATCCAATTAGCAGTAGCATCCAATTCATGGTTTCCTAATAATTAAGCAAGTGTTCACTACACAGACTTTAATATGTGAAAACATGTAAATGGTCCATAGATTCTTTGTACTGATTCTATTTAGCTATTAAGTACTGTTTGCTTTCCGAAGAAGAAAAAATGCATTTATTCCAGTTGATCGTAGTGAGTGAGGAGACTGTGGCCGGCGCTGTTAAGATAAACCAGAAACGCCGTGAGAACGGTCTCAATGAGCTGGAGACATACGTCATAGCTCTGGCGGAGGACTCCCAGTCCTCGCACGAGGAAGAGCAGAAGGTCAGCTCCAGCAACCAGAGGATGAGGCTGCTGGGAACGCTGCTCAAACCATTGGTGGTGAGAATGACTTAATCTTACCTAATTACAGAATCCCTATATTACTTTTCGCTACTCAGCTACAAACGAGCAGACAGCCCACCTGATGGTAAGTGGTGACTGTCGCCCATAACATCATTTAGGTTGCAGGTAACTAAAATAAAGAACCGCAGGTGCTTTGTCACTGTGAGGACTAAGATGAAGTGCCTGTAATTTCTAATAACTTATATCGTAAGTTTGCCTCGTGCGCGCAGTAAAACTGCAGGGTTATAGATTCCTTTTCTAAGAATGTAAATATGTCAAATTCCCAGCAGTATAGGAGATGGTTTAATTATGTCATTTTACTGCTGGAAGCCTATAGTCGAACTCGTGCGAGTTTTCTTACGTCAGATTCCACTCGCTCGTGAAATCTGGTGTAACAGCACTTTCGCGCACTTGGGTACTGATTTGAGCACTACATCCCATTACTTGAACCTAGATTGTCTGCCTACCTTATTTGAAATTACAATTCAATCTAATTACAACATTACATTTAAGATTCCATTCATCTAATCGTAAATAGGACTATGTCCAACAATGGACGATTACAAACTGTTACCAATTATAATAGCAATGAATTTATAATTACGATACGTATTGTGTGTGGGTATGGCGGTATTAGTCGCCTAATACCGCGTGCAATGCGGGGTCACAACCGCCAAGATGATGATGATGAGGATTGTGTGTGTATGCAACACTAATATCATTTCTAGAGTCTCCCATATTCTTATTGAATCACCTCTTGTATTTACGGCAACCTGATTGCAGATTGCCGATATAGTCTGAGGGCGCCGTAGATTGTCGAGTACAAGAAAAATTCCACTTTATAGCGATAGTAGACATTTAGGAGACCCACAAAACTTGGTTTATCCGTACACAACATGGTACAAAAGAAACATATTTTTAGTGACCCAAACTTTGACTTTCGTGGCGATAGTACTTACATATCCTCTTGTATGGGTTCTATAAGTAAAAAGACCGTTCGGCCTTATATCCTCGCGGCATTTTCAGCCACATTAAAGTCACCAAAAAGAAAAGCTTGTGCTCGGGCAGACCAACATTTTGTAGGTCTCCTAAATGTCTACTATCGCTACAAAGTGGAATATTTCTTGTACTCTATGACGTAGGATTACCTACATCAAACTCTCAGTGTAATAGTTTTGATGTATTGACTATGCTAGTAAAAAGCCGTGTGGCGTCCGGCAGAGTAGAATAGCACTAACCCCTTACACTCGTGGGTGTCGTACAAGGCGACTTATCTTTTCGAGACCAAAGATCTAGTCTCTATAGGCAGGAAAATGAGCAGCAGCGTTTTCCATTGTTATATTTATAACGATCTCCACCCCGCCTGCCGAGCGTGGAGATTATGGCTATTGCCGTAATCATAATAGGTTATTACCTCCCCTTTCGTGGGAAAGGCCCTAACTTTTGCAATTAACTGATATGAGCTGTGATGATATGATTTACGAGTTATTTTGCAGCCGAACCCCAACATCCCTGAGTGGCCGCACATCATCGGGCTGGCGGGCGGCATCGCCAGTGGGAAGAGCAGCATCGCCGAGAAGCTGGAGTGAGTTGTTTCATATTATGCCAGTTGTATGATTCTCACGTGGACCAGATTGTCCGATGAATCAGTAGATAGATAGATAGATAGATAGCTAAACACTTTATTGCTGCTACAAAACAACACAGTAGATACAGTTAAAATCAGTTAAACAGTTAAGCAAAGGCGGCCTTATAGCTACAAGCGATCTCTTCCAGTCAACCTTAGAAAGTACGTTTTGTTCTAAACACGATTTGCGGCAGTGTAGAGTAACTACAATGGGGGATTTTATGACAGCTACTTTAAAAAGTGTGTTTCACGCGTGCCTTAATAAATGGCGCTGCTTAGACAGGATTCTTAGGATTTCTCCAAATTCAGATAGGAGTATTGAATTTGGTAACCGGAGTTACTCAGAAAGGTGTTTCGTGAAAATATACTTACTTTTAGTACCTTTTCTGAGAAGAAATCGCAAAATAGTTTACATTTTTATATGTCTAACGGTCTCGTTTTGATTTATTTTGAGAATCGTGTCTAATCAACGATCTGTTACAATTATTTTAACTATTTTTTCTTTTTAATCGACTCTCGGAAAATCTCTCATTGGCCAGCGCGCGACCTTTTTGATTGCCCACGTATCTGCGATTCTCCATTCTTAATTACTTGCATAAAACATAACACTTTAGGGCGCGAATCTTAATTCGTAGATTTACTACCGACATCAGATCCCACTTTCCATATTATGTTCTGCTGGTTTGTCACCGAGTACCTAACAGCAGATTTGATGATTAACTGACAGATATGGTCAACGCACATCTTAAGCTACTGGATATGAAACTTTGGCGTGCGGTTAGTTAGGTAGTAGTCTAGGCATACGAAATATGTAAGCTACAAATTTCCCCTGCACACTTCTCTTTAGGTTCATATAGTCCACTATATCAAAATATCCACTGTATCAGAACGTCCACCATATCAGAATGTCTACCGTATCAGACGGAACATCCACTGTATCAGAACGTCCACTCTATCATAACGTCTACTGTATCAGAACGTCCACCATATCAGAATGTCTACTGTATCAGACGGAACATCCACTGTATCAGAACATCCACTGTATAAAAACATCCATTGTATCAAAACGTCCACTTTATCAAAACATCCACTATATCAGCTCGTCCACCATACCTTCCCAGACAGAAGGGTGCAGCGATCATCAACTGCGACTTGATCGCCCACGAGCTCTACAAGCCGGGGCTGCCGCTCAACCAGACCATAGCCGAGACGTTCGGGGAACGCGTCATCAACGCATCCGGAGAGGTCGACAGGAAGGAGCTGGGGCAGATCGTTTTTAGTGATAAGGTGAGCGGTCTTGTGAATACGTTTGTGTTACATTTTAAAGGTATGTTCCAGGTTTCCTACCGCGTACCTTTGTTGACGAGTAGCCCGATATTTCGACGCAGTTGCATGCATCATGGTTACGAGACGAATGGAGAGCTAATTATGATTATAACCGCGATAGGTTAAAACATTGTGTTATTAATCAGATCGAGATTACCGACCCTAAACCGACGTTACAATCATACACTCTCACGCCCGTGTCCCATAGTGGTAAGCAGAGACTAATAAAATCGAGACAAAAGATCTAGGCTGGCAAATGGACAGCAGCGTTTTCCATTGTTATATTTATGACACTGCGATCTCCAACCCGCCTGACAAGCGGAGATGAGATTATGGCAATAACCTCCCCTTACATGGGACAGGCCCTAAGTCCTGCAGTGGACTGTTATGGGCTGTGATGATGAACCTACAGCAGAGAGCTGAGCTCCCCTTATATTCCCAGGAGCAACTAGAGAAACTGAACTCGATCCTCTGGCCGGCGATCCTGGAAGAGGCCCAGCGGCGGGCGCGCGCGCTCGGCGAGTCGGGCCGCCGCGTCGTCGTGATGGAGGCCGCGGTGATGGTGCGCGCGCAGTGGTACCGCTACTGCCACCAGCTGTGGGCTGTCATCGTGCCGCCTGAGGAGGTATTGCATATGTTCAGAGCCCACAGCCGGTTTTCCCAGCTGACCCCACATCATCAACGTTATCGTGGGAGCAGGGCCGCCGCTTAGTGATGGAGGCCGCGGTGATGGTGCGCGCGCAGTGGTACCGCTACTACCATCAGCTGTGGGCAGTTATCGTGCCGTCTGAGGAGGTATTGCATATGTTCAGAGCTCACAGCAGGTTTCCGTAGACGCCACTGACATTTGATACACACACAGACATTCTTCAAGATCATTATCTCAGCCGCAATACGGCCACTGATATTTTTTTATGCTACTCAGTGACAAACGAGCAGACAGCCCACCTAATGGTAAATGGGAACTGTCGCCCATAACATCTACAATTCCCTACATTTAGGTTGCAGGTAACAAAAATACAGAACCGCAGGTGCGTTGTCACTGTGAGGACTAAGATGAAATGCCTCGTGCCTGTAATTTCGCTGGCTACCTTATCCTTCAAACCGGAACACATCATTGCAAGCATTGTTGCTCGGCGGCAGAAATAAAAAAGGCGGTGGTACTCACCCAGGCGGACTCCTCAAGCTTGACAGTCCTACCACCCGATGGACTTATACCTCTATGAGCTTTTATTACAATTGGCAAAATTCAGTCCATTAATTCAGAAACAAAACGTGTAAAAGCAAATTCAAAGTGGAATGTATTACTCATAGAATAAGATCCATTTTTGTATCACGCCTTTTGGGAAGCGAAGCGTCGCGTAACATATATAAGTGATGGCTACCGTAACCTTCAAACCGTAACACAACAATGCAAACATTGTTGCTTGTCGGTAGAAATAGATAAGGCGATAACACACACCCAGGCGGACCTCAAGGCTTGACAGAGCGCCGCGCCATCTTCGATGAATTCTAATACATCTTCATACAAATTATCCCTTTCAATTGACAGGCCATAAAAAGACTGCAGAAACGCAACAATCTCACCGAAGAGGAGGCGAGACAACGAGTGGAGGCGCAACCCTCGAATGCTGAGCAAGTAGCGCCCGCCAATATAGTATTCAGTCCATACTGGAGCTACGAGTTCACGCAGGCACAGGTCGATAAAGCCTGGGACCGATTGCAGGACTACCTGGACACTGGGACTAAATCCTCGAAGTTATGATCAACATTAGCATCGTCAAAGGAGGGAGTTTGGAGATTGCAGGGTTGACTAAAGCCACGATTACACTAGTTCATGTCCTGTGCTTGTCCATGGAGGTCTCTGTGTCTAAGAAAAACAAGTGCTCTTGGGTGCATGGTAGTTAATTCTGTTGGATGCCGCTCGGTTTATAGCAAGCTACGTGACAGGAGGACAGACGGGAAGGTCATTGCATTGAAGAGTTTCAACAAACACTACAACTATACAAGGTTATGTCTACTGTTTTAAATAGATTATTTGATCTAAGGGTTGCTTGCACCAAATTCTTGAACGCATTCAAGCTGATATTTAAACAAAACTTTGACGGCCTGAGTGATGCAGTTGGTTAACATACCGGTCAGCCACGTAGAGGTCCCGGGTTCGGCCGAGCAGAAATTGAAATTATGATTTTTAATTTCTGTTACGGGTCTCGGTGCAGTAGATATGTATAATAAGTAAGTACTTAAAATGAAAAAGAAGGCAACGGCAACGCATGGGTGATGCCCCTGGTATTGCAAACGTCCATAGGCTGCGGTGACTGCTTACTATCAGGCAGGCCGCAAGCTTGTTTGTCACCTTAGGCATAAAACAAATAAAAAAGTATAATTATAAGTAGTTTATCAGTTATCATAACACAAGCTTTGCTTACCTTGGGGCTAGATGGCGCTGTGTGAAATTGTCAAAAAAAATTTTAACGTCATTCTTAAATGTGTTCAAGAATTTGATGCAAGCCTTAATATTTGATATTTCGAGACAAAGCCCGTTGTGTAAGTGACAACTACGCAATTTATTTCTTGTTGTGCTTATTTCCATTACCATTCGTAGTGTTTATGTTATTTTTATTAATTTATTTTATTATATTCACGAGCAGAGACCTCTGCAGGGACTTTATTATTAGCACACAATCAGTAGGTAAACCACAAATTCATACGAGCCATATTAAAAGTCAGTAATATTTTTGCATTTACACAACGCACATTAAAATCGTGCGCAAGTAAGTTTATTTTATTTATTTAGACAAGTAAAATGTGTATAAATATGCAAGGATGTAATTATGTAAACATAAAAATACAGTGATAATTATCAGGTTTTTATACTGTTGAAATATACGCTATATCGTTATCGTTGATGTTAATCTTTCAATCAACCCTTGTATCAACCTTTTATGCCTTTTCAGCCTTAATAGGTAGGTTACCTATATAAGTATATCCTATATAAAAATATTACATAAGCATTTACTAATGATAGATAAGGTCACCCATAGATTCGAGTTGTTTTTGCCACAAATTACTCCATTTCCCCGATTGATTTAAGTAGATACATCAGTAAATGAGAACATGATGGGGATTGTTCATAATTTATTCATGATATGATGTTGAGGGTCGGTGAATTATTTCACCAAACCCCATGGAACTTCAGGCTGATTCACCATGGGAATAACTCGCTTTTTATTATTCCTTTTGTCCGTGAAACTTCTTTCCTTCAGCGTTTTTGGAAACCTTACAGTTCCTGTTACGGATATTGAGGAAACAAGAGTTCGGGATGTGGTAAGTGCTTCACATAAGGTGATGTCCAATTTGGCAGCGGTCGTGCAATCATGGTCGTGACGGACGTCATCCGACCAATAGGAGATCTCGAAACTGCTCGTCGCACGACCACTGTCGTACGACCGGTGACAAATATGACAGCGCTTAATGATATAGCTTTCTTCAGCCAATTTATTATGTCCTACTTTGTTAAAACAAAACTATGCGTCGTTGTTTCAGACAGATGTGCTGAAATCAAATTTTAAATCGAACGGTTGGTTTAACATATTTTGCATTGGCTCGCTGCCGGATTCGTTTTACATTGCAATACAGCAGTCCAAGTATACATATGCAGTGAGCGACGTTGAGAATGAAGACCACGATATCGAAGACGTAGTCCAGTACGCTTCCAACGTTATAGTGATGAGCATAAATAACTTCGAGCACTTTGAAGAAGCGCTATTGAAAGCACAGCCTTTACCATACTGGCATCCCCAAGCAAACATTATCCTCTACTATCACGATCCAAGCGGAGAGGATATAGCAAAGATATTCTTTATCTTCTGGTTTTACAGCGCTTTCAATGTCGCTATCGTACAGTACGACGACGTCCACAAAACGTTCACCATTTCCAATTTTACCCCATACGTATCTGAAAAAATGGAAGTGCAAAGGTTTGGCTGTTGGAAAACCACGAAAACAACCATACCGGTAACGACTTTCGAAGAAACCTTCTTTTGCGAACAAGGCTGTGGGAATGTTTCTCTACATTCTCTGTACAGATCTAAACATCTAGGTACCTGCATTGGAGTCAACACTTACACTGTTCGTTACGGAGATCGGGAGACGATGAAAAAATTAAATCTTTTTGAAGATATTAGCAAAAATTTACATGGATTCACCTTCAGAGCTTATGGCATTAATGTGGTGCCGTTTATGGTTATAAAAGAAACAGACAACAACTCCTACACATACGATTCAAGAGACGGTTTGTTATGGAACACCTTGGCGACGCATATGAACTTTAAATTTGACCTAAGCGTAGGTAAAGACAGAATACACCAGCCCTTCAACTTCGAAATTAACTTAAAAAACATATTCGCGTTCGCTAGGAAAGAAATTGACCTTCTTCTTATACCTATCTATCAAATGGAGCTCATTGTGATTACTGTGGATTTCACTATACCATACAAAGACAGTGGAGTGTGCTTCGTCTCCCATAGGGCCGCCTTTGTAACGCTAGTGTTTGATACAAATTTGTTAAAGGAAAACTACATGTTGCTTATCCAATTCAATACTTGTTTCGTACTCATATGGTCCATGTTCGCTTTGTTCCATTACATAGAAAATAAAGAGATTTCAGCCAATCAGTTTGGGATCGCTTTTCTCAACACAGTAAGAAGTGTTCTTAATATTAGCGTCCCAAAGCAGACATCAAAGCGGCGATCTTTTAGAGTATTTCTGGGCACAGTAATATGGAGTTTCTTTGCAATAAATTTCGCTACGCAAGCGGCGATAATGTCCATCTTTGCGGTATCCAAAAGAGGCAAAGACGTTGATACTTTTGAGGACGTTATAGCTAAAGACTACCCTGTTGAAGGCATCGCATCCCCGGATATGATTTTGCCTGACGACGAGGAGCGGTTTGTGACCATCAACTCGAAGTTGGTACCCACCCAAGATTTTCACGACTGTGTCTTTCGTATGGCGAACGATAGCCACAGATTCTGCCTCGTTGATTGTTCTGTCGCTCGCTATTTGGAACGAAATCGTCTCGATCATAGAGGACAGCAATTCTTACACGTCGCCAACGTAGATAAAATCCACAATTACTACTTGGCTCTAGTATTTCACAAACACTCTCCGCTAACTAAAACAATCAACAAGTACTTGCGCCGATTTGCCGAAGCTGGTTTGGTAAAGAAATGGGAACAATACCGTTACGCAGATATAAAGGAAGAATCTCAAGTAAAACCTCTGGACTTGAAAGAACTTTCCACCATCTTTAATTTCTATTTTACGTTTATCGCAATAAGTATGCTTCTGTTTGTATTCGAAATATTGATTGTCACCACGCGTAAGACCGTAAAATGCATTAAAAGAAAAGCGAAGAAATGGAGAAGGTTGCGTGCAGCAACTCGTAAAAATCAGTTAGCAGAGAAAATTCGGTAAAATCAAGGGCATTGGATTTAGGGTTTAAAGCCCTAATTAATTAGTTATCTATAGCTTTATTGGGTTGATAGGTAAATCAACAATTATTTCGGTATCTGTAAAGTGGACTAAGAAAATTACTGAATAGAAATAAAATATTACTTTTATTATCTTTATGTGATTTTTTTATGTCATACGGTAGGCAAACAGGTAAGCAGGCACCTGAATTCACCTGATGGAAGGTGGTCAACACCAGGGTACATATAACATGTTGCTCTGGCAGCAAAAAGACAAATGCCCCTCCACTGCCAAAGCGACGGTTCCCCAAATCCCCACCCCATGGATCACGGGAAACCTTCCTCACCGGCAGGAACAGCAGTTATTCATTAGGCGATCCAGCTTATTGAGAAGGTCCTGATTCATATCGGAGCAGCACACATCTGCATAATCTATGACAGGCAAAATCAGGGACTGCACAAGCAACATTTTGGTAGTAGCAGGGAGAAAAAACTTAAATCTGTAAAGGGCACAGAGAGTCGAGGTAACCCTCCTGCTAATCTCAGTCACATGAGCCGCCCAACTGAGGGTGTTTATTGTTTTTGTTCCAATAAAGATTTATTTATTAAAAAATACGAAAGGATCATCCATACACAATTAGTGTAACGATGTTTTCGCTCACTATGTATCAGTTAGTTTAGTGGGCAACTAATCTACATAACTGTGAAAAAGTTATTGGTACACTGGATATCGAAGTCAGTATCTGCTACTTACGAGACCTCACCGCTTAGCCATTAGCCTGACGATGCTCACACGTACTGCAAACGCTGTACGCAGTAGTAAGCTGGATAAGCTTTCATGGCGATGTCGGCGATGCGAGATATGTGGCAGAGTTACGACCGCTGTGGAGTTCACACTAAAAAAATAGGTAATAACGTTGGCGTAAAGATGTGTCCAAACATAGAGCGGCAAGTGTGCGCGGCAGCCGCGCGCGGCGTGCCGCGCTTTGTTTGGACAACAGCCGCGCGCGAACGTTGCGTTGAGCGGCAAGTGTGCGCGGCTGCCGCGCTGTGTTGGCACAGGCAGTTATCGTTCGTCCGTAATCCTGTCTTGACGTGTTTGCGCTTCTCAAAAATGGACAATGAAACATCAATTAGATTGATTGAAATATATGGCTCATAGTTGTGGGCTATGTAACTGTTCAAACTCTTCCAAGGACACTCTTAAAAACTGTGGTGTTTTATAATTAATTTCTTAATTAATTGATTCCAAATTTTGTATCCTCCGCTGATAAAGTGGTTCCATCCAGCATGTTCTTGTTATGATGCGTTTTTTCTTATTTCTTCTTCGCAATTTTCGAATAATAAGCAGAGCTAAAACACTGACCGCCTTCATTGTAGTTTTGGTTCAGACTGAATTCAAATGCGCGGCGTCTCGCAAGTGCCGCGCAATATTGCCGCGCAAACATTCGTCAATAGTCCTAACTAGAGCGCGGCAGAATTGTTTCCTGGACATGCCGCGTGTTGCTGCCGCGCACGTGCCGCTCTATGTTTGGACACGCCTTTATATGTTCCGGTTGCGCTCACGCGCGCGATAGTCCGGGGTCCGCTTTGACTATGATTCAGGATTTGGCATATCAGGTAATTTAGATTATATTTATTTATTTCTCTCTTAAAATCTTACATAATTATAATATTCTTATTAAGTATAGATTACATTTGGTCAATAAAAGAGATCGTCAAATTATAATATTAGAATTATTGCTTTCATATAAGAAGGCAATATCAAATAATAAATAAATCGAAATAATATAGTGAACAATGTCAAAATAAAAAATTAATACATAAAATTACACTAAGGTAAATTGATACAAAGCATGTCAATACCAGTAAGGCAGGTAATTTCTGCAAATAGTCAAATAATAATTAAATGTCCGTTATTGGATACAAAATACAAAAATGTCAATAAATGAAAATCAAACTCATATTGAATAGAATAAAATTGAATTGAAAATTTTGTAATGTCAAACAACTAAGTAATAATTAAATAAAAATATCAAGTCAGAATAAAAATGTCATTAAAAATAATTTGTTCTCAACATACTCATAGATTCATTAACGGAATAAAATACATTATCCAATAAGAAGTTTATCAGTCGGCGGGCAAACGCTTCGTCAGTCTGTTCGTTTTTAATAGACGCGGGTAGGTGTTCATACAGTTTCGGCCCTATTATACGTGGGTTTTTATTAGAGATGAAACGGATAGTTGTTTGGCCGGATACCGGATATCCGGCCAGCCTCCTAGCCGGATAGCCGGATATCCGGCGGCTGGATATTCACAGGTCATAGTCTCTGAACAAGTTTGTGCAAGCTGTAATCGCGGCGTGGGACTTTATACGACTGCATGTGTTTATGTAATTTAATGTTTTCGTTTAATCTTCCGCCCTCATACGGATTGATAGTTTCAAAATACGGGCTTACACATTAACCCACAGCATCGTAGAGGATAAACGACATCGTATACTAATTTCAATTTTAAAAAGAAATCCATATTTTAATCCAGGATAATATTTTTTCATATCTATAATATCAATATATATCTTGATTGACTTTAAATTATTACACTAAGTACATTATAATACTAAACAGCACTTGTCAAAACGACACACGACAAAAATGCGTATTTATGCTGATCAGCGGGTCACCTTGTTGGGCAAAGTACGTAACGTCCACTCGTGGAAGTTACAAAGTCACACCTATGCCCGAGAAAATTTAAGAACGCTCAATGCGATGGTGTGAGCATGTGCTCCGCCGCCCCAAAGATCACCTTAGCAAGTAGCCCTAAATTTGGCGACGACGACTCGCTGATGCGGAAGACACCCACACGCCACCTGGCTGACGGCGGACCAACGGGACCTGAAGGACAATATTATTGACGCTGCTACTGCTCAAAATAGAAAGAAATGGAGGAAGCAGACAAGGAGAGCCGACTCCAGCTAATGGAAAAGGCATAGTGCAAAAAGAAGAGACCTGAAACTATTAATAATTTTTGCTAACCTACCAAATGAACGATACGAGTAGAATAGTTGCCAATGCCGACATAATCAATCGTTCTTTGATTAATATTTATGGTTTTTAAACGTTTTGATACGACTTTTTACTCGACTGCTACAGAAGGGCATATATTTCCGATGAGCAAAATCACTTTTATGGGCTTTCATATTTTTTTTACTATCCGGTATCCGGCCGGATATTGACGCATTATCCGGTATCCGGCCGGATAGTAAATTATGGATATATTACGGATAGGCCGGATACCGGATAGTGGCCGGATATCCGTTACATCTCTAGTTTTTATCCGCGAGGGCTGTTCGATTGTGGACCCCCGCCAATCGCCCCGCGCCTCTCAGGCCTTGCCCTCCGTCCGTGCGACAATCAAAACTTGAAAGATGTGCCCTCACGTACATAAGTACATTATAAATATATAATGAGTATAACGTCATTATACGGTTCCTCTTAAACAGTGGTCGACATGTGTCCCTTAGTTTGGCTTTCTCTATAATCCTCACGGCTCGCTTCTGCAGGATGAGTACACGACCGGAATCTGTGAAATCACCCCACAGAATCGTTCCGTATGACAGCAACGAATGGAAGTACGCAAAGTACGCTTGCCGCAGCGCGCTGGTCGACACCAGAGGACAAAGCTTACGTAGCGCATAAGCAGCACTGCTGAGTCGATCGCACAGAGACTCAACATACGCCTTCCAATTCAGTTTGGCGTCTAACGTCAGACCAAGTAAATTGAAATACAGCCATCTGACCTCCGTGACCCTGCTGCCAGGGGAACCTGACCAGCGGGGCTATTGGCTAACTCAGTTGACAACTGTATTTGACACTAGATAATTCTACACCACGTCATCTACGTTGAAAACTGGCAATAGCGTCTACCAAATTAGTACCAAATTAGAGTAGTGTCAGATTTTTTTATGTCAAATTCAGTTGTCCACTGAGATAGCCGATAGGCCCTCAGATTGGATAATGATTACACATTCAGTCGTATGATTGTGCAGGTTTCATCACGGAGCGGAGCCCACACTACCTATCATCAATGTCAATAATTCAATGGCTTGACTCGAACCTCCTCCACATTAGTGGAGTTTCCTCTTGACTCTAGCTGGTCTGACTTTAAACATCTGACGCTTCTTCGGCACTGTGAGGAAGGGGTTTCATCAGCATGTCAGCGATCAATCCTGACTTTTGTGCCAGGCTCCGCTTTCCTTCTCTCTTCTCCATTTCGCCCGGTCTTCGGCATCGTAGGAAAAGAGCGTCCACAACACGACACGCTGGCTGACAAAGATACAATGGACGTAGAGTTTTTAGCACAAGTCAACAAACTTTTCGCTTTAGTTCGTGCCATCGCCATCTATTGGAACTAATGAAAATCACATCGTTATATAATCTGTTTTCATATTTGTCTGTAGCATTGATTGACTGATTGATTGTAGTGGTCTGTGGTGTGGGGTATTGGACAGTATTGGTTGGTTGGTTGTTTGTTGGTTCGTGGTTGTGTGTGTAGCTGTGGTGAAGCGGTGAAGCTTGTGAAATAAAAGTGGGCTAGGTATTATATTACAAATACAAAACACTTGTCATCGATTAGAACATGAAAAGATCCTGTTGAGCATGATTTAATGGGAAACTCTCAAAACAAAACTAGTGAAAGCCGGAGCCACAAACAATCCATCACAGATCGCAACCACCAAGCCTACACAAGTCAGGTAAAAGATGAAAACTTGCTAATGTCATTCACAGCTGAACATACGTAATATTTTGCTAGCTGTGTCACGTAAATCCTTTGTTCGTTTATTTGCAAGTTGTCCGTGTTTTAGGGTTTGGGATGGGTTTCTTTCAGGTACCAATGTTCTTTGTTGTCGGGGACAGACCATTGTTAATGTAATAATTTTTTGTGCACAGTTCAGTCTCTCGCAGTTGGTGGGAAACTTGAGCGTGCATTCGTTCGTCAGCGTGACAAGTAACCAGTCGGTCTACAGCGCATCACGACCTTGGTCTCGGATTTCGCGTCGAAGGTCAGTATATTTTGTGTCCCTGATGTCCCTGATGATAATAAGCATCATATTCGTTTGTTTATTCGAGTATTACATGAAAAATTAAAGCTACAGTCCGGATGTAGTCAACAATATATTGTTGTGATAACTGATGACCACCATGTGTTCTTTTAGGGTGTGTTGTGTTTATTTATCATGGTGGTTGTGTTTGGTTTTCAATTTCTGTAGTTAATTTTTTATATTATGCAAAAAGATAGGTAGGTAGGTTGTTGACCCCTGCAAATGGGGTAGTTTCTCTTGGGCTATCCAAAATAGTTGCTTAGTGATTTATATTCATCATACAATTTTAGAAAAGTCTAGCAATAAATAGGTATATCATAGATATTGCTTTTGGTGTGGGTTTATTAATTTTTTATTCATTGTAATGAACTATTGACTAGGTGAAATTTTCCAACTCTAATATGTGTTCCAATGTTTCTGATATAAACAGTATGCAGTGTTAAGGACCTACAATATGTCCAACTGTTTTTATTTTTACACCAAATCTTTTGACGTTTATCAGCCAATATTGTTAGTAAACACTTGATATAACCTACAGTCAAAATAAATAGGAGTTTCTGTTATTACCAGATCATGGAGAGGATTATGACTTAAGTAACATTGAAAATTTACTTCTTATTGAAATTTAATTACCTCTATATATTTATCATCACTATATCACAATATTATTTTAGATCTACAAACCTGTTATAAGTATTGTTTGTAGTCTTAGTTGTGTTGTTGTAGGTGGAATGATTCAACGCTAAGCAATCCATTGGAGGCTAGCAAAACTGCATGGCCAGTGGCTCACAAGGAATCCATATTTTTGCCAGAGTTTCCTATCACAACAGATTTAGTCCATAGTGACTTTGAAATTGAAGATACAATAGCCAAGGGTGCCTACGGACAGGTTTACAAGGCTAGGAAAACCGGCGACGACAAGAAATACGCACTCAAAGTTCTAAGCAAGTCACAGGTGAGAGATCGCAGTATTTTTTTTCACATGTATCATATAGTATTTTTCTATGTGGCACAAATTCAAATCAAGTTTTTGTAAAGATATTTTACTAGGAAATGCTACATCATAAGATGATCACCTGTAGTACATTTTCAAACACATCAAATTGTAAAGGCAGGCTCAATCCTTATCAGAAAACGGTTATCAAACTGACCCATATTATATATTGCCATTCTTTAATGGGTTTACGTGCATTGATAAGAGAATTAACTTCCTGCCATTTGTATTGTGGCTAATCCAAAATAAAATACCTACGTAGAAAAAGCTTGAAGGATTTGTACACAAAATTTTTTCTTGTACGTTTAGGTGTTGTACAATTAAGTTAACAAATATTTAATAAGCAATATGTTTAATAACTGGCCATGTGGTGTCCGGCAGAGTAGAATAGCACCAACCCATTACACTCATAGGTGTCGTACAAGGCGACTAATGTTTTCGAGGCAAAAGATCAAGAGTCTCCATCGTCCGGAAAATGGGCTGCAGCATTTTCCATTGTCATATTTAAACACTGCAATCTCCAACCCGCCTGCTAAGCGTGGAGATTATGGCAATAACCTCCCATTTCGTGGGAGAGGCCCTAAGTCCTGCAGTGGACTGTTACGGGCTGTGATGCTGATGATGATGTTTACTAATATGTATTGAAACTTACTCTTAACATAGTTTTTTTTACAACCTCTATATTATGTATATAACTCAGGGACAACATCTACAACTGCTGCAAATACTTGTCAGATGAGATTTGATATTTAGACAGTTGTTATAATTTTACTGCCATCATTTATTCAAGGTTTGTTAGTCATTTGTTTATGAACAAGGGAGGTAAACGAGCAAGCATGTCATCTAATGGAAAGTGACCACTGCCGGCCATAGCATCACCCGAATGCTTTGTCGGACTGGTCGGTTCGGAGTAGATTCGTTTTTGTATGGTTTCATATACATGTAAATAATTTAAATACTGTTACCGCCACAAGCCCATTGAGTAACCAGAATAAGTGAATATTGTCAATATATTCTTGCAGATTGTCAGTGAAAATGCTGTACGTCAAGTAAAAGAAGAGGCCCGTATTCAGGCGGTTTGTGGACATCACACTTTCATCGCTGGCTTCGTTGAGCAGTGGCAGACCAAGAAAAGTCTTTACATAGGTAAGTGAATTGATTTTTTTTTAATTTTCTTAGTTAAAGTTAAATTAAGTAAGTATGAGTAAAATTTTTTGGTACTAAGGTATTTATAATGGTCATCTTATCGTTCCTTTCCTCCTCTTCCTTCCTTCCTCTCTTCGAGTATCCTTTGGGCATAAGGGGCAGCTAATGGTCCCTTCTTTTAGCAAACTGAATTTGGCTAAAGATGCAAAAAATACCGTGATTGTTGCTGTAGCAGCTAAGAAAATTTTCTTGAAGTGGTAATGCAGCTTAATGCAGTGGTAAGGTAAAGCTTAGTGCGATTTAAGCCCGACCTAACGGAGCATCCGTCCGAACTGTGGCGATCACATGCGCGTCGACTGATCGGTTATCTCGCTCTAAATATATGCGCTAGGAAGTCACGGCCGGTCGTCGATCAGAGTATATCGCTATTTACTCAGAAGTGCAGGAGTCAACCGGAGTGCCTCCGTCCTATTTATTATTAAACAGAGTCGGCAGAGTAATGTTAACGAAGTTCAAATTTGATCTCAGATTGTTTTAGGTGACCATTCGTGTTAGCTAGTATTCCTAATGTTTCTACAAATTTATTATGTTATATTTGTTAGTTGCATATGAATAAGCTTTGACCTAAAGTCGTCGTCGATATATTGTCATTTTTAAGGAAATATAGCTTTTGTTGATATTATATTGAGCTATAATTATATGGAGTGGAGTCGTTTTTCGTTTGTATTGAATGGCTCGGAGTAAAAATAATATGTAGCCCTATAAGCGGCTGGCAACAGTTATTAGTAGGAAATTAATATCTTATTTACATAAGGATGCGTGTAGTATTTACACAAATGGCGGACTCACGGTCTACATATCGCATCACTGAATTAGTCTATTGCGGCGCTGTTAGGCGTACCTTTTATTTACACTGGTACTTCGAGACATGACCTCTTTTGGTTATCTTTGCCTTTCTTTCAGTATAAAACGTGACCTAATAAAACTAAAGGTGATTGCTCGAGTCGCAATTATTATCAAAAATCACTTGTCATTCCTTTATCTGTGACGCTTTAGCGCATGTTTCTGAGCGAAATACGCTTGTGGTATGTACCACGTGGCGCTCATACTGACAAAACTGTTCTAACCGGACATCCTGCTCAGAGCGTAAGGTCCAGGGACAAGACTGAACGCGTTCAGACTTCCATTTCTAAAATAGATCTTGAGAGCATATTTGGGCGCCAGTTTTGGGGACTTGGCAGCCTGAAAATACTTTATGGATGAAAACGAATTGGTAGAAAGTATTAAGCAACAAGCAGCCCTGTCGTTCACAGCGATTTCTTCAAGGCACCTACTATGGTAGGTTCGGCAATAAACAATCAGCGCAAGGACAATATTACACTTACAAGAGTAATCCTATTAACGATATTAACGATAACGATATGGCGAAGTACTAGTAACAAGTCTAAATTCTTAGATCAGCTGGAACACGCCCACTGCTGGGTATGGGCCTCCTCCAGATATCTCAAAGGCAGTTCTTGTGCCTTCCGCATCCAGGTAACTGCGATCTTTATCAGATCTTCGGTCCACTTAGTGAAAGACCTACCTACGCTGCGTCTTCCGGTACGTGGTCGCCCGTCGAGAACTTTCCTGCCCCATCGGCCATCTGTTCTGCGAGCTACGTGCCCTGCCTACTGCCACTTAAGCAAGGCAATCCTTCGGGCTGTAGATGCATATTGAACAGTATCTCGACAACTTAAAGCTTGTACCATGCCATGTATCATGCTACCTGTTATGGCAATTATCGTAATTGGGTTACTTTTGCCAATCAATCCAATCTGCTGTTCTGCGGAGTTCCTGCTTTCCATCAGGTAGGCTGTCGCTTGTTACTGAGTAGTGAGTAATATAAAAAAATCCTTACTATAAAATACCTCAATTTACTTATCCATCTGGAGAGATAACGCGATTCCAATAGGCTTATCTTGCTCATTGCTACGCGATTGTGGAAATGTAGGACAGTGGAACAATAGACGGAATTAACAGTTGACTCGATCATAAGGTCATTGTCGTTTGTGCAATCAAGACTAATTCTTTAATGTTTTGTTTAGTTTAATACGCGGCTTATACAAGACGGCGTGTTTTTCGTACGTAGTTCGCGCTTGAGTTAATTTGTTTTGTGGTTTGTTGTGTCTACACGTGTTTGATTGCAACTTTGCACCCGTGCGTGGTAAATATAAACAATCGTTCGATAGTTTTGTCTGTTTACTTCTAATGATTTGGAAAGTTGATTGGGGCAATATTGGGACTACTGGCCCGATATGCAATATTATTTCACTGATAGGTTGCTACATTACCCCAATCATCATCATCATCATCTTACCGTTTATCCCGGCTTCTGCCAGGGTCCGCTTTCCGACTCATTCTTCTCCACTTCGCCCGGTCCCCGGCATGCTCGCGTTGATGGCCGTTTGCTCTCGAATCCCACTGCTAAATTACCCGAATAACGCTTCAGAATATCCTGACAGGAGTAATGAAAGGAAGAAGATCGGTGGGACCGATGACACCTTTGCCAAACCGGCAACCTAAATCATCAGATAGCCAATCAAAATGGAATGTATACCTACTCAGAGAATAAGGTCTATTTTTGTATAACTTTTACGCGCCTTTTAAAAAGACGTGATACAAAAATGGACCTTATTTTGTGAGGAATACTTTCCATTTTGAACTGTACTCCGATGACTTAGGTTGCTGGATGAAGCAAAAGTATAATCGAAACAGGTGCTAGTGAAGCGGTTAAACATATAGTGATACAAAAATAAAACAATTTCCAAACCGTTAGTCCTTATTTCATTCATTGGCGTGTTCTGTATATCAAGGCTAGAAATCAACATGACAATGATTTTTACACGAACGATTATGTGATAATTGCAGTAAGTACATGTGTTAGGTACTGTGTAATAATCGGTTGATAACTACGTTGCTTGGTCGGAAAATACCGCAAAGGGCTAGCGAGCAGCGGATACTCAAACCGGTCTTATTAATAACCAACTTAATTGTTAAGTTTATTATGGAAACTTACTTTCGTCTCCTCGGAACTTATTTATTTCGGAGATGTTATTAATTTTTCATCGATTAAAATGGCGATATAAAGTGTACGGGTGGTGTCGTGTGTAAAAATAAAAAATATTGATCTTGGCGTTAATGTCCCGGTTGTGCTCTCGCGCACGAGGGCCCGGGGTTCGCTTAGACCGTGATACAGGATTTGGCGAATCGGATAATTACAGCGGAGCGACTGCCGTGGGACCTACGGGACCCTGCTACCATTTGGATATTGGATCATGGTTACGCATACAGTCGCCTGATTGTGCAGGTTTCATAACTAGTTTTCCCTCACCGTATAAGCATCAGTTAGTATTCACCTAATGTACATAACTCAGAAAAGAGTCATTGGTATATGGCGGCAATGAGATTTGAACCCGGTACCTCTCGCATTGCGAGTTAGATACCGATACCACTAGGCCACCCACGGTCTCCGGTGTCGTGAGTGTGAAAGGCGACAAAAATCGTTAAAGCACAACATAGATAGCATCACCATTATCATCTTAGCGTCCATCCCACCTCATTCCAGGGTACAGCTTACATTAGTCGGTGGCCAAATTCAGTAGATGGTGTCGGCATAATTTTTAGCACTTAGCGGAAAGTTTAACAGACAAGTTTTTCACCCGAATGGTCACCTTAACTTAAGTTGACGTACTACAAGCTTTGCTCTTGCAAAGCTTGCTACGTCAGTAAACCTGCCTCTACCACCTAGTGTCACCAACGCTCTAGAAATAAACATGCATCATCTGGCCTTGTATGGTTGTTGTACACTTACTTTCTGGATCATCATCATGTGTTTAAGCGTAGCTCTTGTTGGTGGAGCAATCGGTGGTATTTCTGGATATGCGAGGATTATTATGGCTAAATCAGTCATCAACAAATAAATAAATAAGTAACCAAAGCTTGTGTTATGGGTGCCAGACAACTGGTAAATTATTTATAGATATTTATCCGTAACAGAAATATAAATTATCATCATTTCAATTTCTGCCCGACCGGGAATCGAACCCGGGACCTCTGCGTGGCAGACTTCTTACATCTGATGTTAACCAACTGAACCATTCAGTTATTCAGTATTATTATTAACGAAAATGTATAACAGTTTCAGAATACATTCCTGGCGGGGAACTGCTCACTCTGCTGGACAAATACGGAAAGTTGCCGGAGGAGCTCGTGAAACTGTTGGTCGCTGAGATCGCCATTGCATTGGGTGAGTAATTTTGTAATAATAGTAAATGTTAAATGTGCTTGGACAAATTCACACAGGACCATCTAGCCTCAAAGTAAGGAAAGCTTGTGTTATGGGTATTAGATAACTGATAAACTACATAAATATACTACATGTTAACCAACTGAATCACTCAGGGCGTCATATGAGTAAGAGTAATTCGTTGTTACGTATAATATACTCTACGGCTTCAAGAGATTAGAAACCATAATAACGAACATCAGCGATATTTTATATAATTTTCGCCGTGCGTGACGACAAATTAAAAGAAGACGTTGGACTAGTTCTTTTAAGTATAATTTAGGTTCCTATATATTGTCGGACGTGGAAGATCGGGTAAAGGGGAGAAAATAAAGCAGGAAAGCGGACACTGGCAGTAGCCGGGATTGACCGCTCGGATTATGACGATAATATTGTGGGGCGGGATCTGCGTGGCGTTGTCGGGCGCTGACCGGCTCTGTCTGGTAGTGTCGGACGTGGTCCGGCCGTAGTCGGCGTGACCAACATGTCACTGTGTGTTTCCTTCCTACTTTCCTACCCCCTCCTCTTTGACGATTGAAAGAGAAATGTAATGTCCTGCTCTATAGAGAATATGGAATTTAGAAGTCAGGTCGTGCATGGATACTCTAAATCTGAAACAAGTAGAACAACGAACTTTAAATCTATACTTGGCAATATTATAAATATCGAATATGTTTATAAATTATCGTTAATGTGTGTTCTTAGATGTTCACTGGTGACGGCAAAAATATAAAAAAAAGGATTTGTTAAATTAAGTTTTATTGAGTGGATCACATGAGGCACATTGCTAGATTTATAACAGTTAACTTTAGAAAATCAATGTATCAAATTAGCGACACCGCCAGGCTTTCAATAACATCAAAATACGTCGGGCGGAGTGTTGAAGTTCATCTGTAGATGAACTACTTTCATCCACTTCCGACTTAGCCCCCGGTATGGGACCAAGCACTACGAGTTTATGAGTTTTTTCAGCTGCTGACTAGGCTGATTATGCACCTATGATAAAAAAATAAAAAGAATAGTATTAGTACAATTCCAGCAATGTCGCAAATTGGATACTTATCTAAAAACATGTAGAACGCTGACTATCTGGCAATGTAACTTATTTGACACACTCAAAAAAATTTGCCCATAAAATGTATTTATAATACTTTTCGGTGCGTGGAAATACCTTTTCTGAAAATAAAATATTATAACCTATTCGAAAAAACCCACTTTTGAACAACATTAGTACAAAATATACAAAAACAACATTATTTTTATCTTGCGACGCGCATACGCCTTCAACTTGTTTTGGTATTGATAATAACTAAAAGTTATGTTTTGGTAGAATCTCAATAATACTTTCGAGCATATTATACCAAAATGTTTCGAAAATACTTTTCAAATTACTTTGAAGATTTTTGAAAAGTGCAATGTATCAAATAATACACCGCGCCAAGAATAGTGTTAAGGGAAATATTAAATAAAAAATAAATAAATAATTTATTCAAGAAAACTTAAGTCTAAAATTACATAGCTAAATTTAAAAGTACCTACTTATGTTAAAATTTAAATAGAACAATTTGAAATTATTTATTACCCTAGGTATTTAAGCTAAGTAAATTAAGTAGATACATGCTATATTTTTCATTAACTAGATGCCTAAACTAAGTATGTAGTTTACCTCTGTCTTAGGCATCAATGAGGCACCTGTGTCTTAGGCATCAATATTGACGAATGACTGAGGTATATTAGGCGATCGAAACAAGGGACACAATGTAGGTGTGGTCTGCATCCCTTTTACGGAATGACACGCTTCATAGACATAGACGTATATTTAATTGGTCCAATAACACATTAAAAAAACTTAAAACTAACAGAATAAGTACATAATAAGGAAGCAGGGCGATGCGTCATCCATCTATAATAATTCATATTATATAACAAAGTCCCACGCCGCGTCTGCTGTCTGTCTGTTCGCGGTAAACTAAAAAATTACTGAACGGATGTTCATGCGGTTTTCATCAATACACAGAGTGATTCATGAGGAAGGTTTTGTTGTAAAATATGTTAACTAACCGTGCGAAGCCGGGGCAGGTCGCTACTATTATTATAAAAAGGAAAAGTTTGTGTCTGAGTCTGAGAATTAGGATGTTTCTCCGACAGTACTGATCCGATTTTGTAAATTCTTTCACTAATTGGATGCTACATTATACCAACTGTCCCGACTGTCATAGGATACTTTTGAGTCCCGAAAATAAGAGGATCCCTTGGGATAGTTGAATGTCAACAGATATCCTTACCGCACGCCGCGACTCTGATGGAACTTCAGACGAAGAAGGATGGGACGCATCTTCAGACTAGTTGATACATTTTTAAGATTATAGACGTAAGATGTAATGGATGTAGATGGATGTAAGATTCTGTAAAAGTTTTAGTTTTAGGAGGCTTTTTTATTGTTATTATATTAAACAAAATCAAAATAAAAAGATTTTAATTCGAAAATAATTTTGATCGACTTTTAATACCAAATACCCCTGTGTGCGTTGGTGAAAGCTGCGGGAAACGGCTAGTCTTTACATAGTATAAAACAAAGTCGCTTCTCGCCATCTGTCCCTATGTATCTATGTACGCGTAAATCTTTTAAATTACGCAGCGGATTTAAATACGGTTTTCAACTATTAATAGAGTGATTCAAGAGGAAGGTTTATAAACAAAAAGGGTAGGGTGGGGTACAGTAGGTATACGCGAACGAAGTCGCGCCTGCACGGCTAGCACAAGTGTGCCCGCGACACAGCGTTTGTTTCCGTTTCTCAATACTAAGATGAAAGAGATAGCACACGCGCAATAGCACATGTGCTAGCTGTGCTGGTCCACCAGTTATTTATAAAAATGTATGTGTGTGAGTGAACTCTTCGCAATTATTTACCTGCTCTCGATTCGAATCGGCAGAATCACTTGTTCTGAAGCAAATAAAAAACAAAACACATCCACAAAAACCGAACCAGTTATTATTTTATCTATTAACATAATAAATGAATTCAGTTAGTGGCGGTTATTCCTTTGGCATTAGTCACGTTTATAAATATAAAATACAACGAAAATATGTGATAACAACGGTGCATTTGTTGTTGTTAAATTTTGTATTGTATCATCGTTCATTATGGGAAATACCTGTTGCTTGAACATTTTAATTAATGACGGTTTAGTATAAGTACTGTCTGGGAGTATATACATACATACACAGTCCATAAAACTGTGTGGTTTATAAGTTAATATTTTAAAAGCTCTGAAAATTCCCATAGAATGTGTGTATGTGTAGTTTTCACTAACAAGGTCGTTTACCTAGTCTGTGATAAAATGCTACCGTCTCTTAGAAAATAGCGAAACTGTGATTTTCATTCGTTTACGAATGCTCTTTATGAACATAGATTCGCTTGCTGGACGGAGATACCACATTCACTCGTCATTCTATAATTTTTAGCTATGCTCGGACTTTTCTTTATGCTCTGATAAAATGCTCTTGCTTTATGTTCATCTGGTATGAAACCCACCGTTACAATACAAAAAAGTTCCACAATTTAAAACTTAATCTACCAAACTTTCAAATTACAGACTTCCTGCACAACGCCGGCGTCATTTACCGCGACCTGAAGCCCGAGAACATATTACTAGACGCCCAGGGGCACGTCCAGCTGATCGACTTCGGGCTCTCCAAGTGGCTGTCCATCGGCGCCAGGACCACCACACTCTGCGGCACGCTCAACTATATGGGTGAGTAGTGAACAACTACTGTACACGCCACATTCGCTAGGGCCCCGGCACGCTAACCCACCGGCGCGCTTCCCACAGCATGCCGATACTAAAGCGGACGTTTTCCCTTTCAGTGTGGCACTTGACCCGCTGCGTTTTTTAGTGAGAGATGGCCCGCGTCGGCGCTCGCTCCGCCCTTCGTACGTTGACCGCGCCCCTCGCTCTGTAAGCGCGTGACCTCCGGTGATTATGTCAGTAGTGTCGGGCTAACGCGGCGGGCCCCCGGCGCGGTAACATGAACGCGCGCAGCATCCCCTTCCAGCTGACGCTGGAGGGCCGGCAAGTGGACGAGGTGGTCGCCAGCATCTTCCACACGGTGCTCTTCCACCGCTCCAGCGGGAAGTTCACCTACAACGGCGAGGAGAGCTACTCGATCCGCACGGTCAGCTACGTGGACGTGGATTGCGACTTCATAGACTTCACCTACGTGTGCTGCGAGTCGCCGGCACTCGGGCGGACTGTGAAGCGGGAGATCGCGGACTTTTCCCAGCTGTTGAGAGGCGCGGCCGCCCGCCCTCCACGCGGCTCCATAAGCCTCGAGTTCTTCCAGAAGCGACGCACCCGCTGGCCTTTCCAGCCCGAGTGCGTGCCCTGGGAGATCTGGACAGTGTTCTGCGAGCTCACCGAGCGGGGCGAGCGCGGCCACGCGAACCACGACAGCGTCGTCGAACTCCTCCAGGAGAAGATCGTCTACATCACCGAGATCATCAACCGGCACGAGTACGTGCCCAAGATGCCGACGCGCTCCGATATGGATCTCGTGTTCGACACGTCGTACCCGGATATCCAGCCGTACCTGTTCAAGATTAGCTACAATTTGTCCGGGGCGCCGCCCAAGACGGTGGGTAATACGGTGCGCAAGCTGATCCGTGATACGCTCTCCTTGTGATGCCCGCGCCGTACGCCGCCGCTGGTCCGACGTACTTGCAAGTCATATGTGCGTACTCGGAAAATGTTGCGTTCGGCTTCATTGGCTAAATTCATCTCGCATTCTTTCTGTACTCGCGGAATTCGGCTGGATAACGAAGAAATTCTAAAAATTATTTTCTTTTTTTTGCAAGGGAGTCTATATAATTCGGCGACGATGTACACTATGTAATTCAAGTCCACCTAAACGCGATTTTAAATAACTTTAAATTTGTACTTGTCTTAATTTATGATCACTTCATTCATTTCTTGCTTTTGTTTCTGACATCGATGATTAAATTATTATTATGCTTTAATTCAATATAACGCATTGTTTGCACAAAGCAATTTATCATCGTGCTATAAATAATAATTAACTATTCAATTAATAACGAATATTGACATTGACAGCTATATATATGTTAGAGTAATTATTTACTTTTACTTACTAACTTCTCTTGTCATTGTGTTGCCTTTTAGGTTTATTTATACGTAATTAACAATGTCTGTTGTAATGTGTTAACTCTACAAGTTAAGTAAATTTAGTTGTAATATTTTGGGAGCAATGACTCAAAGCTGGTTGACGCGTCCACTCATTATTTTATTTAAGGTTTGATCGTTTATTCGCCTGAACTTCGGGGCTAGATAGGTTTTCTCAAGGTTTGCTTAGACTTATAGTTACCTAGATATTTAATATTATTTCGTAACATATTCGATATATTTTGTAGTTAAGGGTAAATTCACAGGCAGAATACCGATGGCTGCGTCGCTTTATGATTGCTATTACAGACGATGCCTCGGTTGACTGCAACCCATTGGGTGTATCGCCACTCAGTAAAATGTTGTATGGTCATGTGACTATTATGCGTGTTTTTTATATTAAAATAGCTTTGTGATATTGTAAGAAATTTCAATTTTTAATAGAAGTATAAAAAATATATTGTAACTGTGTATGGATGGATGCGACTTAAAAAAATTCTAGCCTATATCAAGTTGTAATGTCTGGTCCATGATGATATCTAATGTGTATTGTAAATAAAAAAAATTGTGTACAGTTGATATGACTGTTTTAATTCTTCGTCTATATTGTTTGTATGAATTGTTTGGATGCTTCATTTAAATTAACTCTAGAACTAAATACGTTAATCTTTTCAGTGATGTTTAGATTTAGTCATCTATAATGTTAGATTAGAAATGGTGCATGGAAACTCTCATAGATTGTAAGCTAGTTTTAAGTGGTATTTTAGCTGTCTTGTAGTATAACATGTCTATATAAATATTCTTGAGAGTAATATCGCCCTCTTGCTACATGATAAGGGGAATACCACGGTTATGAATATTAGGCATACGCATGTTAGAGATCGTATAGTTGTTATGTTGTGTGTTTTCGTGTTGTTGTCATTCAGCCATGACTGCAGTATGCTGGTTACGTAACGCCGTTGCCAACAATTCTCTGATTTCAATGTTTGAATTTGTTACTTTGCGATTTCATGGGTTTTGTTGCTAAATCCCATTGCAATCAACTGAAACTGTTAAATCGATCATACGGAATTGCAAATGTAACAATTTCAACGATTGAAGTCAGAGAATTGTTGGCAACCGAGTTACGCAATTAGCCAACAGGAATACTGTTTCCTAGAGCCCTGCGGCGCAGGCACCATATATTATTATGATTTTAATTTGATCGGACTGTGAGTAGCGTCCCTCCATAATTTTAAACTTGTTTACTATCCTACCTCATTTTGTGACTCTAGCTTTAGTGTATTTTTATTTCAATTGGAATATTTTTCCTATGCCTAACTGTATTTTTAAATCGGAATATTTGTCACCAAAGATGAGGCTGTACATATACGATTATCAGTCCCGAGAATGAATTCAAATTTTTTAAATCATACATATTTTTTTAATGATGATGATTATAATAATATATTGCAAATATTTATTGAAGAATTGTAATGTTCATATCAGTGAGTACCTAAATTGTTAAACTTATTAAAAGTACCATGTCAGTTTATTGGTTCTGAAATGTCGAAGTTGAGTGTAGCCACATCTAGCAACGTACTATACTTTTTTTTGTCACTATTGGGATCTTTTATACAAAATTCTACATGCCAGCTCCGTATTATAACAATAACTATATAAAAAGAGTAACTTATAAACTAAGCAATTATCGCCTAGTACAGACGAGCGTATACTCATCGTCTGAAAGCAAAAAAAGAACAATTTCTCGGCCTGCTCAGTACATGTATACGCTAACAATGACTGGAAGGCCCCCACATCGTACGGATTCAATTTAAGCTCCCTCCTCAACTTATTCCTAGCACTTTCGTACGGAACACACTCGGCCAATAAATACTTATACTTCAAACTATGCAAGGCCTGTATGGAGCCCAGTTTACATGTTAAATTTGGAATCAGTCTCTCTCAGTTTATGATTTTCGATCCTTAGTCAATATTTAGTCGCGTCGCAATGTACGCCGTATTTTACTTAAATATAATTTAAACTTTAGAATGCCTGCACTGAACTTCGAGTTTCACTCCCGATGAGGTTTTTCCAATCAAGCTTCTATAAAATCATGCACACACTCAGCCAGACGCAGAACGTTTGTCTAAATATTTTAGTAAAGTAAAATAGATATTTGGCAAATCGTTGGGTACATACAACATAGCGTTTATATGTTTGTGATTTTTGTAGTCGCTTGCCTGGAAAATCTCAATATACGAATGCAAAACAAATCTGGTGGTAAGACAATATCGTATTCAACAATATGTAATACCTTGATCGCGTGCCTCGTTTCTTAGTGTGGTTTTTGAGCACAATGTGAAGTAAATTATTATCAATGCACATGCTATAAATGGCCTTATTTGAGACATAGTTCTAGAGATGTAAGCACTGGTTGTGTCTCATTTACTTGACTCATTTGGAATATATCGTGGGACATGGTGTATGTTTGATCTCCCCATACTTGTGGGTTATTTTATGTGATACTAGTAATGATATGGATATATGAGAAACTGAAATAATAAATATCATGTAGCCCTTGTAAGAGGTGTTTTAATTCCATCCCAAAAGTTTTATAGCCGATTAAATTGTATTGGTAAATGAGGCACAAGAGTTTTATTTTTGTGATCGTAAGTTCAAATTGATATAGAAATGTTAGTTTTGTGATATAATCTGTAAATAAATAATTTAAAGTGTAAATAAATTGGAAAGTATTACTGTTGTGTTTGATTTTTTCGATTATTGTTTTATGCCTGAAGTGCAATCTTGCAAAGCGTTCAATTAGAGTATTCGCGATTTCAAATTCCACCAGATAACGCTCCTGAGAAGTGAAGTCTGATGTCCATAAAAAATCTATAATTAGCTGGACAAGATCCACCATTTTACAACAGTTGTTTCTGACCAATAATACGACAGTATTTTGATAACGGTTCTTACTTTTCAGTAGCACAATTTGGTGATTTTATATTCTCGAAAAGGCTCATTGCGGCACCACCTGTCGTGGTGTTTATTACCTAAGTTGGCGGCCATGGAACTCTTAAGTGTTCTATACTGAATCGGAATAAAAAGCAAAATTTAAAGGATTTAAAACGTGTGAGCAACACAGCTATACGTTGTCGAGTGGAAAGAAAAATTATTTAATTTTGATAGTGGGTACATAGGGCTTACTATGAACTCTTATAGCAGGACCTAAACAGAATTGCTTTCGGTTTGAACGAGACAAGCTTATGTGACACGTATAGCGCTGTCTCGTTCTAAGCAGGGCCGTAATGTTTAGGTCCTGCTATAAGAGTTCATGGTAAGGCCCCAGGACGCGTACCATGAGCTCTTATAGCAGGACCTAAATAGAACTGCCCTGCTTAGAACGAGACAGCGCTATACGTGTCACATAAGCTTGTAAGCATAAGGATCGCAAAATAGTTTTGTATTGGCAGGCACATCCCAGTCTAAAGGCAGCGTGCTTGTACGGTAACTGGATGGGTGACCGTTACATACTTTGGCTAGTCGAACTTCATCACCGCAGTGGTCGCCACTCGTTAGGTGTAAATACCTCCTAATAACGTTGGCGAAGCGGAGATGACCAAGATCTTCCGCTGTGGATCCTCAGACTGGCTGCAAAGTTCCGAGAGCCAATGAGTACGATACCGTCTACTAATAATATTATTGGCACGTCAAATTACCTGTTTGAGATTAATTCACGACAGACACTACAATCATGTGCATATACGTATGTGCACTGTTGAGTTTGTTGGATATTTCAACACAGTGAGGAATCAAAAGAACCTAAGCGAACAAACAGAGCAGAGATTTGACTCACTATTTGATTTACTAAGGTAATTTAAACTTAATTACCTCGGTATAAAGTCCGTTTTGGTATTGATAAAGTTTAATTTTCGCCCAATGTTCAAATCGTACGGTGTAGATCATGGTGTTCGCTGAAGCTTTGATGCTGAAGAGAGTGTCTAATACGTGTTTGCATATAAAAAGACAAAATTGAGATCGAAAATGATAATAATGTCTGCGATATAGGTATGGGTATAGTTATCCTTATTCTAATGTTTCCTTCACCCAGAGGAAACAAGCCAAAACCGAGACGGATAAGAACCTTACCATGTCCGTGGGCTGCCCAGGTTCGAGCGAACGCTCATGTCTGCTGCTTGTGTGATCGAATTTGTCTTTCCCGTGTTGGCCTCTACAGCCATCAGTGAACGTGTACAGCCTTAAGAGAAAAGGCTGCGCCATTTTTTTTGACCAGTGAATATAGTTTCCCTAATAGCAGCAGTACCTATGATCCAATATAATCCATGCCACATCTTTGTCATTAGAAACAAACAGGCAAGCGGGCACCTGATGGAAAGTGGTCACCTATGGACATCAGCAACACCAGGGGAGTTACCAATGCGTTGCCCGCCTCTGAAGAGATCTCTAATATGCCTCTTGAACGATCCCATGTCATAGTCCAAAGGAATCACTGTGGCTGGGAGCTCATTCCACATCCGAATCATACGAGCCAGAAACATCCTTTCGAACCTTCGCGTGGTGACCAACGGAGGGTCTACGTAGTAGGGATGAGTAGACTGGGGGGACAGCGTAGCTAGGGCATATACTCTGATTTATTATATATAATAAGAGTCAGTTAAATCGATAACCAAGATATTCGCACATGTTACCGGGTTTATCACCACGGTTAGTATTATTTTTACATCGATAATTCGATGCAATTGCATGCTTTAGACGTAGACTCGTGACCATAACGCTGCACTGCGTCGAAATATCGATGTAAAGATAATACTAACCGTGGTAATAAACCCGATAACATGTGCGATGAAATTGTAGTGAATAACCACAAAAGTCTTAAAACATATAACCAAAATAATGTAACTTCAGTGCATTCAAGAGGACTTCATTTGCTTCACGTGAACGAGCTTCCTTCCATAGAAAGAAATCTAAGTATTAACCATTATACAATTATAATATTTTTAATTGCTTGTTTGTTTTGCTGTTTTTATGATAGCTTGTATGAATGGAGGAATGTTAGTTGCGTAGAGCACATGAACATGTTTGTCTTATTATTAGCCTAGCACGCTTAACTAATATTTTTTTAACACTATGTTGTGACTTCGTGATAGAACTCCATTATGTTATGAATTAAATCACCTATTGTACACAAGTTCCACTTTATAATACAAATTTTATTAAATAGCTTTGGTGTCGAATTACTCATCGTCAGGCAATGATCTAATATTTTGTCTACAATATGTACGTATGTACCAAAAAAAAAATGTAAAATAATGTGGAACTAGTGTACCTACAAAACGTGATTTAATTACTTTTTTATATGGATGTAGGCTACGTACTGAACTCGTTTAACGACCTAAACCATTCCATAAAATATATCAGTTTTCCTTACTTATATTTAACTCTTATTATTAAAGTGACCTAAATTAGGACACAACCTTTTATAACTACCTACCTATACTTACATTTCCTGGATAGTGCCTTTGTATTCGTTTGTTGCTAGTATTTCTCGGCTAACACAAGTGTGCTCTCGCGCACGATAAACGAGAAAGGCGCGACATGGATACTGCTATCTCTTTCATGTTAGTATTGAGAGAAGAAAACAAACTTCTCGCGGCGCGAGATGTGTCGCGGACACTTGTGCTTGCAATGCACTATACAAAATAATAATCGTCGCTTGTGGTGTCTCACTGTCGATTTTTTAGTATCTACATACGATACTTATTTCTGATTATGACAATGTTGTTGCAGCTCCAGAGGTGCTCAAGAGAGAGCCGTACGGGCATGCCGTGGACTGGTGGTCACTCGGGGTCATCGTGTGCCGTATGATGACCAATGAGGTACGTCATATGTAACTCTTTATCTGTATATATGTAGTTTAAAACAAAGTCGCTTCCCGCCGTCTGTACCTGTATGTAAGTACCGTTAGATCTTATAAACGACGCAACGAATTTTAATGCAGTTTTCAACAATTGATATTGGGATTCAAGAGAAAGGTTTATGTGCAGCTTTTCGAAATAGATATCACTGATAAGATCAGGGGCAGTCTGAAAATCAGTTCTGCAGGGCATGAGCCCTCAGCGTAAACTGAGACTGTGTCGTTCCACGCAAAGCTTTTTATAATTATTATTACTTTATTTTGTATGTATCCTAGGTATAAGGTCCTAATATACAAAATGAATTACGTTATTCTTGTGTGATAAATTAATATTCTTAGTCTTATAGGCAAAAGGGTAGGTAGGGGTAAAGTGCTTGAACGAAGTCGCGCCGGGTCCACTAGTTGCTTAGAAATATTTTTTATATTAGTCATATAGTGGATTAGAAATAGTTGTAGAGGTGGAACTAATTGCAGCAGAATATATTATTGAGGCAAATAGTAGGTAATACGCTTGAATATGGTCTAATTCTAAATTATAGCCTATAAAATCCTCTACAAATTTTTATTCACATGCTTTTTCGTATTCCCAACCGCTACATGTATAACGATATACATGTATTTTGATGTGATATATCTACAAATTAACATTAACCTTACTGTTGCAATTAGTTCCACCTCACCTGTTTTCGGTTAATTCTTCGCCACTAATATGCCCGATTGCACTATACTTAGGCAACGCTTAAGATGGTATAAGATAATTATAACAAGAAAAAGCATTGCACCAACACCAACCTTATGTGAAAACTAAACTCGCTAAGTCACTCTTTAACTTTATTACTCCTAAATGCTTAGGAATATCTTAAGGCGCCAACTTAAGAGTCGCCTAAGTTTAGTGCTATTAGGACAGTAGTATGTTTTTTGCAGCGAGTGGAGAACTAACATTTCTATAGTCCGTTTTAAATCCTGACAAAAAAAGACGAGTGTTATACGATTGACGTGTGTATATGTGGCTTTGTGTATCTTTCTGTTCCATCTTAGCTCCCGAATGGATGGATCGATTTGGATGTAGATTTCTCTATTTGAAAGCCAGTTTAATCAAGAGGACAGATACCTTTGTTTCATTAAAATCAGTTCTGTAGTTTAGAAAATATTTGAGTTTAAGTAAACTTGGCGGGTGTTATCCGACTTTTTCTGTCTTTTAGGTTATTAGTTATGATTTGTGTTGGTGGAATGCCTTTCTTGTTATGAATAATTTAAATCGACTTCGGCGTTGCCTAAAGGTTTGTCCAGCGGACATCAGCATTTTATGTGCAACAACAAAATAAAAATAGGTATTCAAAAGAATACCCTGAAGCCCTTTTTCTGGTTTATGGAGGTACTATCTGGTGTGCCTCTTATGATATTGATCACCTTCCATAACAGCCTTGCAGGAAAGGAGTTAGCGCTATATTTCAATCTGCCTGACACACGTTTATCGCTAATAGACGTTCATCATCACAGCTCAAAACAGTCCACTGCAGGAATTAGGGTCCCGTCCACGAAAGGGGAGGTTATTGCCATAATCTCCGCGCATGGCAGGCGAGTTGGAGATCGCAGTTATAACAATGGAAAACGCTGCTGCTCATTTTCCAGCCTACGATGACTCTAGATATTTTTCTTCATAACATTAATCACCTTATAAAATACCCACGAATGTTGGTGCGATTCTACTCTGCAGGACACCACGCTGCCACAAAACACGTTGACACAAAATAAAAGATATGGTATTATAAAATATTTTTTATTTGTTACTTAAACTTATAGTACCGCAAATTCGATAATTTACTTGAGATATAATTACAGCTTAGGTAATTTTTTGTTTCGGCTATTTTAAATAAGTCTCTAGCTAGATCTAATGGCGGCCGGGGCGCACGGGCGCGTCCGCGGCCGCCTCACGCACTCACGGGCATGCACTGCTCACACGGCGTGGCCGCGGGCGGGGGGCGCGTGTCGAGGGCCGTCGACACACGCCTGCCGCCGGACGCTACTCAACTATTACCTAAGAGCTAGACTTCTTCTCAGAACTCTCTTCTGACGACTTGTTGTCGCTACTGTCGTCCTTCTTCTCGCTGCTCTCGTCGCTCTCGATCGACTCGCTGCTGTTGGCTGGCGCGTCGGCCGGCAGCTTCTCCTTCGACTGCTCTTCCTTAGTCTCAGTCTTCTCTTCACTGCTATTTAGTTGAGGCTTCGCTTCCTCCGCCTTAGCCTTTTGGACAGCCGCGGGCTTCTCCTCTTTGGCAGGCTCTTTTTTCTCTGGTTCCGCCGATCTTGAAACCTTTTCTGGTTCCGCTGATTTCAACTCCTTTGCTGGTTCCACTGATTTCAAATCCTTTGCAGGCTCCTCTTTCTTCTCCTCTTTGGGCGCTTCAGGCTCTTTTGGGCTTTCTGCCTTTGGGGCTTCCTCTTTCGGCGCGTCCTCTTTAGGGGCTTCCTCCTTGGGAGCTGCCTTCACGGATGGCTCAACCTTAGGATCTTCAACTTTTTTGGCTTCTGATTCTTTAGGCGCTTCTTCTTTTACAGGTTCAGCGGTCTTGACTTCTTCCTTAGGCTTTTCGGCTGCTGCTTTTTGATCGTCAACAGTGTCGCGTACTACTCGGAGATTATCGTCTGCTGAAGGTTCCGGCTTTTCAACTTTTTTCTCTTCGGCCGGTTTGGATTCTTTAGCTGGCGTTTCTGCTACTTTCTCTTCAGCTTTAGGTTCAGCTTTCTTTTCTAAAGGTTTCTCTTCTTGTTTGTCTTCTGGCTTAGCGGGTTCTGGGACTTCCTCTTTTTTTACTTCAGGAGCGGGTTCAGCGGATTTAGCGACAGCAACATTTTTTTCGGGTACTACTCCGGCAGGGTCAATAACGTCATCAGCTACTCCAGCATTATTCTTTATAGCACTAACGACATCGATATTTTCAGATTTCTCTTTAGGCACCTCTTCTACTTTAGCTTCAGATTCTAATGATTTAGGCACTACTTTAACCTCTTCCTCTTTAGCTTTTTCTTCACTTTTCTCTTCTTTCTGAGGTGCTTCAGGTTTGCTCTCCTCTGGCTTAGGTAAGGGTTCAGCTTCAACCGCTGCTGATTTAGCCTTGGGGGCTTCCTCTTTTTTTTCTTCGGGCACAGATGGTGCACTTTCTTTGACTTCAGGCTTTGGTTGTTCTGCAGGGATTGCGGCTTTGGTTTCGCTTTCTACGTTATCTTTTTTCGGCTCGGGTTCTTCGGGTTTCTTTTCGGGAGCTGCCTCTGGTTTCGGTTCTTCGGCTTTGGGAGCAGCATCTGCGAGCGGGGCGGGGTCCACTGGCTTGTTTTCAGCCACCGGCATCGCAAGACTCACGGCCGCCAGGGCCACCAACATTATTAATACCTTCATCCTGTAAAGAAGAAACGCACTATTAGCGGTTTACCAAAATTGCTGTTCTAAAATCTTTGCGATCGCAAATGTGCGTCTCCAAATCGTGAGTGCGGTAAGGCCAATGTTACGCGCAGCCGCCCGCCTGCGACGCATCAATTTTCCTATTAAGAGCATCGAGTAAGGGCCGCCGGCCAGATCGCTAACTACCAACCATTCGATTCGATTCGTTGATATGATAAGTAGGATGTAGACCATTCAAGAAAGTGGACTATGAAATATCTTTCGACATCGTTCCCGTTAACCGGCTAAGCCGTCGCCCTCTTATTACCTACATTGTAATTCAAACTTCAGACGTCAGCGTTTTACGGACTTTTAATCTTATTCGCGATTATGGCTGAGAATCTTAAAGGGTCTTTTATTGCATTAATGTGCCGCATATTAAACGAGGTGCAATAAAAACGCTGTAGCTGCCGGTCGCTCATCTATTTTCCATTAGCTATTAGGTCGTACACCTCGGATAGTGCTATTTTTAGAGGCTAGATCCGAAGGTAGGGCATTAAGGCGATATCCCGGAATGCGGTCCGGCGCCACCCTGGAATAGACTCGTCGTAGTCAGCGTAATTAATAGCTTATAAACCAGATCGCTAGCTTAAAGCATTTCGTTGCGTTTATCAAGTGTGCATTTGTTTCATTGCATTGTCGATTTTGCGCTGTTTATAGAGACGGGATTACGTACTTAGGGTATGTGTGGGGTTGTTTCATATAGGTAGTAGGTAGGTTTATATTTGAGATCAATATTTCAACTGAATAAATATGTACTTTTATTTCTTTCTGTTTTATTCTAGTCTTGCATGACGCTCTAATCTCGGAGCTCTCGTTCGGCGGTGATACTATTAGATCGCATTCAAAACAATCAAAACCATTTTTTCTTTGTCAAGTAATTATTGAAATGCATGGAATCTCTGTCTATGTAATAATTTTATCAATATATGCATTTATTATTACATATATGACCAAGAATAGGCAGCCGAGGACGAATTGGAATAATCGCCGCGGCGTCGCAATAATATTGTGGTAATTATTATTTGAAACGTGATGCGTTTCGCGAATTATGACGTAGCCTTTGACGAAGTCATAATAAATTAGCGAAATGATGGACACTTCCTAGCGCATGCGCGATGGCGGATGCAGACTGCGCACTAGTGCGAACGGAATTATGGACATAGACGTACAGCGCGACCAAAAAGTTGCTATATGGAGCTTTTTTACCTTCCATTTTTTTATAGATGACACAAAAATGTATTTAATGTAGGGGTTCAAGCAAAATATTTACAAAACCATGACAAATAAACTAAAACTAACACGTAAAACATAAAAAATAAAAATGTCATCCAACCAGTCCTTCCAATTATTGAAATATGCTTTGATTTCTATTAGTGATTTATATTACTTACATTGCTAAGTAGGTACAATAGTTCGTCGTAGATGTTTAAAAAGTTTTTTAAGATCTCTATTATTACGAAACTTTGATTACGTTATAATGACGTTATTTGTTTCGCCATCATATTTTTGCTACAATAATGTTTTTCCTTCATTTTGTAGGACTTAACTTGTTGGCTAGTTATAGAATACAAAAACTGGAATACGTTGAACCATGTTTTGCACCTAATAATTTTGATTTTGCTCACGAAAGGGGAGGCTATTGCAATAATCTCTTGGCCGGCTGGTTGGAGATCGCAGTGCTATAAATATAACAATAAAAAACGCTGCTGTTCATTTTCCAGCCTACGGAGGCTAGATCTCTTACCTCGAAAACATTAGTCGCCTTGTACGACACTCACGAGTGTAAGGGGTTGGTGCTATTCTACTCTACACTACACTATACGGCCAATTTGGGATAATTACTACCTTGTAAATGACCCGAATCCACTATCAGTAGTACGCAGCCAGCACAAAGGGTAACGCAGCCGTTTGTTCCCATTCGGGCGTACACAATCGAGACGTAGGCGCAGCATCATCTGAATTTAAATCGACTCATTCAATTCAATCGCACGCTATAGAATGCAATGCACGGAACACGGTGATTCATAGATTCAGACGGCACTGACGTACATTCTAGTAAAGTACAAACTTATCTTCACCAGTGGCCAAAGTTAGAACTAAGTATCGCCAATTGGAAATGTCTTTTTGTTGTCAACAACAGCGGCGACATTAGCGGGTCAAATAAGTTTTGTGGCACTTTAAATGGCTTTGGCTTACGACTTAATTCGCTTTATGTGTGAATATTTACCACCACCATCATCGTAGAATGCTAAAACTCCATCGTCTTTTTAGATTCATTCTGATTTTCACAGATTTTGACGCTGTTCTATATTTTGTTTGTTTATCTCTTTATTGCATAAATATACACAATTAGATTAGATTCTAAGCCCTTCATAATGCAAATGGACCTTATTCCACAACGGGATATTTTCGTATAACTGCGATGACGGCTGAATAGATAGACCTCTTGATGGAAATATGCAATGGTAAGCGGAATCTACGATTCATTCTCAATACGAGTTGGTATAGGTGTCTCCAAGACGCGCCACTTGGGTCTTTTCCTCAAATATTGTAACTTCAAGTTGTGTTGTATACCTACAATCATTCGTACCTATAATTATATTCCATTTATTTATTTTTATCTTTACTTTATGTCCGCCATGTCCTTGCCCGCAAGGATCTCGATCGCCACGTAATTGAGCAGGTTTCGTCATTCGCCCCGTTTGTTACTTGTTATTACCAGGTCTCCTTACTTCATGCAAGTAATCGAGCATCTTCGTTTTTTGTTTCGTCTCCGATCTGCGTGCGCGCAGGGCTGGCAGTACCCGCGAAAATCCCCAACGTCTCTACTTAATATCACTACGTATAATAAAACAAAGTCCCACGCCGCGTCTGTTGTGTTTGTTCGCGAAACTCAATAACTACTGAACGGAGTATATTTGAGTTTGAGTAAATTTGGTTGGGGATTGTCCCACTTTTCTGTCGCTTAGTACTATAACCCTTTACCCATTAACAAACAAACACCGCTCCAAAATAACCGAAACAAAAGCTAAAAGAATAAGGACGAAGTCACAAACTCTTATTACTTTGTTTCTTACATTATCATCTAAATGTTATCTCAGAAATGCTCGTTAAAACTACATTGCAAACACAACCCTTGGAACGGCAGGGGGCGATATAAATAAAAGATACGTACATCCGATCCGCAAACTGGTTGCGTGCAGTGGTCAACGAACGTTGCCTCCGATGCGGCCAGTACGTGGTCGCTAGCGTTTTTACAATTGCCTTTAATTAACTTAGGTAGGTATTACAGTTTTCGTGGGAACTTTATTATATTCTTTACAAGCTTTTACCTATAGGTAGGTAGGTATTAGAGTTTTCGTAGGAACTTTATTATATTCTTTACTAGCTTTCGGGACTTCGTTTGCGTGGACCAGTTTTTATGTCAGTTTTGTAATTTAATCCATCACGAAGCATGGAAGAATAGGGGGAGGCCTTTGCCCTGCAGTTGGATGATTCAGGCTGATATAAATAAATTTAATCCGTATACTTTTTGTTCCCTTCTTAATTTTTTGTATTACTTTATTTTGTTATCTCTTTGTGCGTGTGTATCATATCTACCTATGGGTTTTTGTAGCGTTAGATTATTGAAATGTTTGTCTTTCGAAAATAAAAATTCAGAATTATCACATACGAGCATACTTTGATGGGAAATGTAGAGCAAATGCAAATATATTTACATAGTATGAAACAAAGTCGCTTCCTGCCGTCTGTCCCTATCTACGTATGTCTGTATGTATTAGATCTTTTAAACTACGCAACGGATTTTAAGCGGTTTTCAGCAACAGATAGAGCGATTCAGGAGTAGGTAAAATAGGTAAGATAGAAAAAGAAGGGTAGATAGGGGTAAAGTAGGTGTAGGGTAGGGTAACATATACCAAAGACTCATTTCTGTGTTATGTACATTAGTTGAACACTAACCGATGCTCTTATGGTGAGGGAAAATATTATGATGAAAACTGAATGTGTAACCATGATCCAATCTGGTCCGTTTCCCCTGTCAACAGGGTCACGGAGGTCAGGTGGCCGTCGCTCCACTGTAATTATCTGATCATGGTCTAGACCCCAGGCCCTCAGCGAGAGCACAACCGGGATATTAACGCCCTGATAACCACAAAGGATACTTATTATCAGTAGGGCGCCGAGATTATTCTCTGGCCACGCTAATTTGTGGAAGGATATCCTCGCGCTGAGGGCAAGGCAAGGATGCTGCCCACGCCGCCGGCAATCTTCCAATTGACTCCCGCGCTGGATTATTGCGCCAATGAAAAAAATTGCCGGCGACCAGCTGCCTACCCGAATGCAGTATCTACGGCTATAGACCTACAACTGACTACTACTAGCTACTCTAGGTGTTCTGACCCCTGACTACGGCACGTGTCGGCACATGTGCGCTTCGGCTTTTGACATCGTCTTTAGCACGCGCCTCAATCGAGATTCAAAGCCAAAACTTCCTTCTTTGCTATACCTACAGCTGGATTCATTTGGTATAAACATAGTCGCTTTGTAAGATACGGTCCATTGAGCGATACAATGTTATAGGTGTAGAGTAGGTACACGCGTTCGGTTTAACTAATTTAATTAAGTAGGTAGCGATAATGATATTAGTTGCAAGTTTGTTGCGTTACACAGCTAAATAAACAAATAGCCAAACAAACGAGCCGACAGCCCAGTTGGTGGTAAGGGTAAATGACCATAACCTCTACGATTTATGCATTTAGGTTGCAGTCAACAAAAATACAGAACCGCAGGCGCGTCTTCTAACTCGCGAAAGTTTCTGCGATGTTTGTTGCATGTTCACGGAAAGCACTGATAAAGTTATGGGTTTTTTGCAATTATTTTTATTTTTCTACTGACAGGTGGCAAGCAAGGGTACGGCCTGCCTGACGGTAAGACGTAAACAATACTACTTACTTATATCAGCGTGTATAATCTACACGTTGCAGAACAGGATAACATGTAGACTATAATTTACCACGTTACTCAATGTAGGAACCTGTAGGAACATGTCATAGGTATCCGAATTTTACTTGGACGAAGCTGCGGTCGAAACGCCAATAAATAAGTAACATAAATAACATTATAAAACTTTTAGAGCCTATTATGAACCTATAGTATTACGTTACGTGTTGTCCAGGCGTCTAAGAGCTAATTTCGAAAACCGATTCAACACGTTTTGACCGATTCAGGCGCAGGCGCAGGCCTTGGACATATTAAGGTCTTTGTGTTGAATCGAGACTATAGTTATAGTGCTATAATGCTCTCGGTCCAGCTTTCGTTGCGCCATACCGTCCCGCGTTACGGGCTAGTGATTTTTACGAAACGACACACAATTCGACCAGCACCTCTGCTGTGACGCCAATGCTGATTGTCTGGTTGGCTCGATGGCACATTCGAATGGAGGTAACAGATGATATTTCTGACGAGAGATTATGTATTAAATAAATAAATAAAAAGCATTTATTACACTTAATCGCATGGTACGCAGGTACGTTTATATAAAGAAAAGGAAATAATCATAAACTACAATGGCAGCAGTAACGATAATATAGTATAGTGTTGTATCGTTATCCAACATTATATTCTATTACGTGCTCTTTCCTCTGCGCAAAATTCGATTATGCCCTGTTCCAGAGGAAACCACATTGAATTTCGGGATAAATTACAACCTGTGTGTTAGTTTGTTATACATATACGCTACAACACACTACAATTTAATTAAAATCCGTTTAGTTTTTGCGTGAATGAGTTGACTTCTTCGTTACTATTGGATTGGTTATTTTTTGCTTCTTCAATTCTGTAGATACTAATGTTATGAAGAGTAAAAGTTTGTGTGTTTGTTAGTTTGACTACTACATTTTATTTTTCAATAATTAGAAGCTACATTATTCCCGAGTGTCATAGGGTACTTTTGATCCCGGAAAAATAATATATACGACTCCAAGTGACAGTTTTACATAGACCCGAATTGGGCGCGGGTGAAAATCGCCGAGGAACAGCTAGTCAGTTATAAATTCCGTCACCGCTCTAACGTTCTAAGTTCAAACATATAATTTGCACTACAAGTCACCCATGAATCAATCGCCAGTTCAGGAAACGGCAAAGTCAACGTCGTCGTTTGACGACGTAAATTTACATGTTCGGATCGGACGTCGACGTCGATTTTACGTTTACGGCACGACCTCGCCCGCTCGTTTTGTCTAATCAGTGACCACTCTCACTAACCTTAACCTACAGTCATTTTTCGGGTAGTTAGGTATACGACCCATCAACTAACCACATGTGAGTCGCCGGCAATGGCGTCAAGTATACGAATTACCCGACACCAAAGAACCGTTACAAGGGCGGTCGGCCATCAACCAATTACACCGACGTTCAAAGTTTTGTTTATCTGCATGTGGCATCGTGAGGATTTAGTTGTAGGCAATTACTCGTCGGCTGTGTGTCGATAATTAAGCCATGTTCTGAGTGTACTGCTAGGTCGTTGGTACGACACGGTATAGTCTTCTATCGTAACTAGGCGATGGAATATCAAAAACAAGGTTTGTGTTGTGAACGGTTGATGTCGAATTTGGATCTCCTTTAGGGCTGGAGGGTTTTGCTATGACCTTCAGGCTTGGCGAGTTAGAATATTGGATTTGCTTACGACTTCGTCTGCGTAAAAATTGGTAGTGTTATGATCCCGGTGTGGTGCCCACATTGAATTACGAGATAAATAATTAAAGTAATTGAAATTATCCCTATAATTATATGCATAATTATTATAGGTGAGAACGATCGCACCGAAATCAATAGATTGCTCTGCGAGGAAACGGATATCCTAAATTTATTGCATGGATATCGTTTATTCGACGCATTGGTTAGTTTCGGAAAAGTGATCCTGTAATTATTACAATTATGTAGTTAAAAATTAATAAAAGCTTCATCGGGAAGTGGCTAGATTTATTAAGCTATCAATTTTGTCAATATGCCTTCAAACGCGTTTCTATAGTACCAAGTAGGAACTGAAGGCTGGCTTACGATTCTTCAATTCAATTCAATTCATTTATTTTGATAAACAAAACTTTACACGTCAAATGTTATTATTGAATGGTATTACAATTCTTGTTAACTATTTTTGGCGTCAAATATCAATGAAAATAATATGTATACATACTTCACATAAATCATGCAGGTTTCAGTGAATTTGAAAGCGCTTTCCTACTAGAAAAGCGGAACCTGTCAGAAGCCGGGATTGACGGCTAGGACGATGAAGATGAATTCATTACTTACCTATTTAAATCTGTAGCTATAGGTAAAATAAACCGATAATATAACTTTTCTACAAAGATATCAACCGCTATCTATAATTTTTGCCAACATTGGTAGGTAATAAAATATCTGAGAAGATATATCTAGTATCTAATGGTTTGATCACGTTATTACTGTGTCATGGTCATTTAAATATTATGATTCGTTTGTTTAGTATTGTGATTATGATACCTACACTGAAGATAGCGTAATTTGTCTTGTAGATTTAGGTTTTAGGTTTCCAGAGATAAATTACCTAGTATAATAAAACTGAAAATGCCTACAATAATATTAAAACGAATAGGTATATCTTCTACAACCAGATAATAGAAGAGCTTCAGTATTGTGTCTAATAATGTTCTCTAACTGATCAACGAAATAGTTAAAGGGGACTATTCGCGCGCTTTCGACATTCCAATTTGACATTTTCTACAGTCACAAATTCCTATTTAAAAGTAACTTTAATCTCTATTGCAGGCGAAAAACTTATTCTCTACGATCTTCGCTAACCTTCTGTTGGAAAGGACCGTTATCAAGAATATTTAAAAAAATCTTTTTTTGGAGCCGTCGTTGTCCCACTGCAGGGCAAAGGCCTCTCTCCCATTTTTCCACTTAGACCTATTTGTTGCCAGGTCTCTCCTCTCTTTCTTATACGCCGCTAATTCGTCGTGTCATCATTTTTGAGTCCGATCACGACGTCTTTATATATGTAGCTGGAATAAATGTCGAATTCGAAATTTCACAGCGCGAGTATAGAGGCCCCAAGGAGTAGATAAAATTGTTATTCAGTATCCAATTGATCGGAGATTTTGGCGATAAATTCTGGCAAAGTTGATCATATCGCGTCGTCGGGCCCAGGGTAGCGAGGTCGATATGTATCATGTATGTTATGTATGTATGTAGGTATGGTACGTACGTCAACGTTAATTAATTAATGGGGCTATGACTTGTAGACCGCGTGCACGGAGTTTAGCAAACTCCACCGATAAGACGGAATGCGATACACATTCCTTTTGCTAATGACATTTTTGGATCGATACGACGACTCGTAGGGGCTTCTAAAACCACGGTTCGTAACTACAAAGGCTAGGGATGTTATCTCCGTTACCATAACCGAAGTAATTGAGTAACCGAATAGAGTCATTCGAATCGGAGCAGTAGAGTTGATAATTGTTTTTTTTATGCTACTCAGTGGCAAGCGAGCAGACAGCCCACCTGATGGTAAGTGGTAACATCTACGATTCTTACATTTAGGTTGCAAGTAACAAAAATGCAAAATCACAAACGCGTTGTCACTCTGAGGACTAATATGAAATGCCTCATGCTTGTTATTGCGCTGGCTACCTTATCCTTCAAACCGGAACACCACAATGCAAGCATTATTGCTTGGCGGCAGAAATAGATAAGACGGTGGTAATCACCCCGGCGGACTTCGCAGACTTGACAGAGTCCTACCACCTGATAATATATTGTCAACGACTCTACCGGTACCGCGGTTGGTAATGTCGTCTACAAAATGCACATCATAGTGTTCGCTGCATCAACATACCAAAGCAGGGTTAAGGGCACCATAAAATTGTTACGAAATCCCGAAACTGGTCTCGCTTTCTCCGACTGTATTTCAACAAATTCTTAAGAAATCCAATAATATCCAATTTACATACAGAGATAAATTAAATACGTCTATGAATGTTGCTTGCGTCACATGAAGATGTACATTTTCCACAATTTACAATATACCTAACCTCTGCCCTGATGTAATTTTAGGTATAAATTTTATTTGTCGTAATTTTACGAGTTATAGCTGGTAGTTATCTATACGCACCTGCCCATTTCGTTAGATGTAAGGTATTGGGTGTTATATGATTTACTTACGTATTTTGTAAGCCAATTAGGTATGAAGCCATTCTAGTTATCTACCTGTTAGACTATCTTAGGTTGGTGACGTTATTAACCTGTAACATAACAAACTTATTTCGCTAAAGTGTTTTTGCAGCATTCGCTGTAACGTTCAAGTGAGTTTGAATTTTGGCCTCTACAGTTGAGTAGCAAGCATCTGTAGATAATCGGTCGAATGTAGGTATTCTTTTTTCGGTGAGTTTAAGATCAGGGTCGCAGATCGAAAAGAACGCACTTGAATTCTAGTCCATTTATAACTAAATTAGCCGCCGTCGTGACCGATTCGGCGCGACCCAGACTCAGCACGTTTTTCATTTCGTTACAGATTTGTGCCGCAAAAAACTGACCTGCTGCGGTACTACAGTTCGCCTACTTTCTATCCAACTTTGTCTATCAATCATCCGTAGTCTATTCTAGTTAGATGTTTCTAAATAAACTTGCATTAGGCTTCGACAGAGACGAACGTGTTACAAGTGACAGCTGATTGATTTAAGCAAGAAGTTACTCGTGATTTGATGTGATGTAATTAATTTACTGCAAGTTTCTGCGCTTGCAATGCCACTTAAAGTAGGCTGAAGTTGGTTGATAAAAAGGCTAATTTTACGGGGTTGCCAGCGATGTTTGCCAGTCTCTCAATACGAGTACCTAATGTTTTCGAGGCAAAAGATCTAGGCTCCGTTGGCTGGAAAATGGGCAGCAGCGTTTTCCATTTTAATACAGTAACATAACATAATGCACATTATTCGCCGAGATCCTTCCACGATGTCCGTGAAAATGGTTGTCTGAAGGAGTTCGCTTTTAGCGATAAGATCGCCTGTGTACCTACTATTTTGTCTAACTGTAAAAAAGTTTTTAATTTTCTTTATAAGTACAATAAAAATTATTGCTCCAAAACTTCAAAAGAAACAATTGTAAAGAGAACAAAATTTGGCAGGCACGGAATAAAGCGTGCGAGAATCACAAAACGATGGGAAAGTAGATATTTGATATAGCTTTATTATTAATCTCGTCCATACATCAATGTAGGAACGTGTAGGAAGAACACCTACTTGGCCGTCCCATAATTTGATATTCACCGCAATCGACTGCATCTTTTGGGCGGATAACCACAGTGCAGGTACAATGGGGTCTGTGACGCTATGTTGAAAGCTGTTGGTGTTTGGCGTGGGTTGTGCAATCGATACACGATTCATTGTGAGCGCATTTGGTGTATTGGGACTGCGTGATCTGATTTCGGTTACGTTGACAGTTCACGATTTGTATGAGGACTCGTTTTTATTCTGAATGCTATGATGACGACCGATATTGGTCTTGTGATTGGCGACCTCTTGTATGAGATTTAGATCTTGTTATATTGCGATTGTTTGAAGTACAAAAGAGAAGCGTTGATGAGTACTGTACCCTGTTGCTATGCCAGCTTGCGTTAATTAAACTAACGTTATTGTGTTATGAGAGATGGAGATGAGCTGCGAGCCTTTGAATGTGGCTGGCAGACGTTGGCATTCGATCGCAAAGAGTGGAAGAATCGGGGGGAGGCCTTTGCCTAGCAGTGGGATCATTCAGGCTAATATAATATAATAATGTTGTGTTAAATCTACTGTATTTTATTCACGGTATTCAGTGACAAACGAGCAGGCAGCCCAGTGTAGAAGTACTATAAAGCTTATAAGTAAATATTATAGCTCTTTAATGTAATAGGTATTTGCTTATTAGCTGCTTTACTCCAGTGACATTCCAGTTTAATGCGCAGCATTCACAATGCAAATCGCACTGCATGCAGATCTCAAGTTGATTAAGTGTTATAATTCCCCTCAGACTCGCCTAAATATAACTCATTCATGAAATAGCACCACATTTACTAATGAATACATTTGATTTGCCATTTGAAAGCGAACATGAACTTAACTAAGCTGTTTATCATGACTTGACGAATGCATTATATCGAGCCTTTGAGCTAGTAATAACGAACGTTCAATGTGGGAAAATTATTTATTGCCATACAGACTAGCTACATGTAAGTTAGGAAACACCTTTGCCGGAGGATTTATCGCAGTAACACGGCCATATTACATGTTTTGAAATGCACCTATCTTGTTCTATCAATAGTGATGACGAAACTTGCGTATTAATCGTCGCCATGACAGAAACATAAAGCTTATCTGAGTAGCATTTTACGCTGTCGGTATCGAGATAGCTGTGATCGTTCAGATTGGGTGCTTAAGTGATTCTTCGCTACTAGGCTTGCATAAAGTTAGAAGAGCAACGGTAAATCCCGATGTGACTGCGGTAATGCTTAGGTCAATGCCAGCGGAAGAGCTGCTGCTGGTTTACGTAACGGCACACGCCGGCCGCGGCAATGGGAAATGTCAACAAATCCGAAATCTATGGACGGACGAGCTACCTAAGGCTATTACCGGTTGGGCGGCGCGCGAAACGTGATTACAAAGTTGTATGATTGTTAGATGCATTCCTTTATTAATATTAATTAGCGGTCGTTTGGAGTTTGTGTATAAGTGATTTGAAATAAGTTTATGTGTCAATCGCTTATGAATTTAATGTGAAATCTTAAACCTTTACCGATGTAAACAGAATCCATTTGCGCGGTGTGTACGGTTGTAGAGCTCTTTATGGAGTTGTTAACGGTCATAAACGCATTATCTTCAGATTCGATCGGTTGATTACAAGCAATTAAAGAATTTTCCGTATGTAACGTTAATCTATGGGATTTGCTTTTTAGTGTCCGAATTTGAATAAATCTTAGCGGCGGCCTTGGTCCGTCCGAAAATAATTGTGTACTCGTCTCTCGGCCATTGTTCGGCTAAACATCCATGATCCGTGGAAATCGTTATCATTATGCAAGTTAATTGACGCGGCAAAGTTACCTTGAGTCGCGTTCCTTGTTGGCTGATGGACATGGACGCAGCTTTTTGTACGCGTTCCACCAAAGTGGGCAATGGCTGCGGTGTTATTGAATTTTCACGGGTATTTTTACGGTGCACGACTTGTTTGTGCCGACACTCGGTGTGTCACTTGTAACTTGTAGCTAACATGTCGCTGGATGGTCGCTCATTGTGCTGTTGTCAGTCGTGGAAATGTACTGTGTAGCACATGCGTCACAGACAGCGATCGGCGACGGGGATATTTGTAAATCGATGGCTTAGATTTACGACGTGTGAGCACGTGCATGATGGAGTTGCTTTATCGCCTTGCTGGGTGCCTGTCGGGGTGTGTACGACGGGTGTCGGAACAAGTGCGACGGGTTAAAGTGTCAGCTATCTTAGTCTGAGCATCTTAGGAATTAAAATGGCTAAGCAATATTGCTTCTTTTGAGCCTAACGTGTGTGTGGTACTCGACTGTGGCAGCACGGATGTCGCACAAAGCGGTATCGCTTGGTACTAGACCAGCAATCCGATTCTCTAAGAAACATATTGACGCAACGATAAAATGAAGGATATGCTGTCAGATAATAACATTATTTCAATGCAAAATGGCGCGTTGCTATGGCAACTTTGCCACGATCTGTCAGATTTCTCATCGTTACGCTACAGATGTTGTCTGCAGAATTGACCGGCTGAAAATTGGAATCAGGGTTTCTACAGCTATATTATCAGCACCAAGCTCTCGAACCTTTGTGTGTTCGGGTTTGGTGTTATCTTTGAAATATGTCGGTGTTTCCCGGCGGTCGCGAGTCGCGGGCGGTCGGACCGCCGCGTGCGCCCGCGCCGCTCCGCCGCCGCCGTAGGTTTTTATTGGCGGTGTTTTGTTTCGCACCAAAGTGGTGGTTCGCCAGAGCCGTTTACAGGCAAAAGATGTTAGATTTCTTGGGCACAAGGTTAGGTCAACTTATGTGTTTTTTTTATTTTTATTAGACAAGACTTCACAAAACACTGCAACATTTAATTGTCACGAGCTCTCTGCTGTAGGCCTGCTGGAAGAAATATCTTTATAGAAATAAGTTGGCCTGTTGTGTGATATATTCTGTCATATAGTTTTATAACAATCTTGTGTACAATAAATGGTTAAATAAATAAATAAGACAGGCATTTGAATGCCATCTCACCCGTTGGTAAGATACGATTGAATTCGGCGATCGACTTTGTCCTTTAAATATGTATATCGATTTTCGAAGCTAATCTTCGGAGGTTATGGTATCCTACATTATTTTTTAATTATAATAATTACCTTGCGTCGTTAATGGTTTTATTTAAAAACAAACTTTTTTCCTCAACTATTGGCGCTCGACTTGGTATTTATGGTAATGTTTGGTCACGTGTTTGTCACATTTTTTAATGTAGAATAGATGTTATTTTAAATACCTATCATAAAGGCACTCCTATCTAATTAATTGCCCATAATCATAAATTGAGTAGCATGAGCGTAGAGTAGGTAGGTTGTTAAACCATCGTCCATATAGCAGTGAATGGAATTCGAATAAGATATTTAATTGGCAAAGCTATCATCCTTTAGATTCTCGACCAGATAGTCGTTGAATTATCTCTTCCATTTATGTTTTTCACCAGTAACAAACACAACGTGAGAAATATACCTACCTACCTAAAAAATAAATATATATTTATTCATAAATTATAATATTATTTTGTGTTAACGGTCCTCGAATGTGTATAAAATTACTGCCTATCATATTCTGTGACCCTAATACGGGTTCCGTATTCCGCGAATATTTTAAACCTTAATTTTCTTTCGCCTCGAATTTTTGAGGACCTTGAACTTCTGAATACCTCTCTGACGATCTTCAGCTAGGCTTTAAAATAGGTCAAGTTTAATGTTCCAATTTCAATAAACATACATTTATTTTACATATAGTTATGTTGTGGAGTCAATAACGCATGTTAATTGGGATGAGTCATTTAAAGGCGTCTATGCGTAAAATTATTGTGTTTATCTGAATAGAGCTTTCCTTGGGAATCAACTTTAATGTTTAAGATTTTTCCTCATATGTATGTTGTTTTACATTTACATTATTTACCTAGGACCAATGGCATTTTAACAAGTCTATCTCGGGTCAGTGTCAGTGGCATCACCACTCTGGTAATGTCACGCATGTCTGGTAATGTATGGGGCTCTTACCCATGGTATACCAACCTCTTTGCTCATACCTTATTCAGTGTGAGACACACGCATATAACCAAAAAGATTGGAAAGTTAGCTATCTTCATACGCTGGCAATTTTTTTTGCTCTGTGCCTATAACACTGAAGTTTTCGAATGGGCTCATGCCCAACAAAACAATTGTCTGTCTCGCCTTTAGGTCCAATTGTTGTTGATACTAGGTTGATTGCAACAACAATTCATAATGATGAAAATGTATTTGTTGTTCATACAGATTACACATGAGGATTAGTTCTATATTTTGATTGTGCATCTGCAATCTGTCTTGTAAACAAAACTGAACAATGTCGATATTAGCGTTTGTTTTACTGTGTAGTGTAAGCATCGGATTCTAATACGGCTTTTATCACCTATAAAAGGGTTAGATATTAAGACATAATTGGACATTGTAAAGGTATGTTCAAGGTTTCCTACTGCGTACCTTTATGACGCGCGTCTTTTGTTTGGTACGCGGTAGGAAAACCGGAACATACCTTTCAAGTGTGTGATAATAACCGCGATAGTTTAAAACATTATGTTAGAAAGAATTAGGTACTTAGTTTGTTACAAACCTAACGTAAAACCTAATATTACCCGACCAATATGTACCTAATTTTAACGAAATTTCTTTTAAGTATACGCCAATGAAGCGTACGCAACCGCGGTCGCGCCAGCGTGTTCTCCTAAATTCTTGCGGACGTAACGTCTGCACGTAAACGTTACAGACTTAACTTACACAATGCTGATAGTTGAATCGTTCAATTAGAGATAATTCGAAGCAGCCGCAGTGCGCGAAGAGTGGTACAGCCAAATAACCTAACCTAAGCGAAAGTGCAGATATTTATTCTAAATCTAAGTAATGAAACAACGCTAAAAATCATCTCGATTACAGCCTCAAAACTCGCATCGAAATCGGTTCATTCGTGCGGGAGCTTAATGATGCCAGAGACAGACATGCAACACTTCAAATTTATAACATACAGGAACCTGTACAAAGGTACTGGTTTTGGGTGAGCGGATACGGTGCCGGCCTTCGAAAATTCTTTCACTAATAGGACGCTACATTATCCCTGAGTGTCATCATTTTGAAAACTGTAATAATAGGATTATTCGATTGAATATCCGCATTTGAAACCCATCACTTCATTTTGTCCACGATCTACCCAGGACCCAAAGAGCCACTGATTTTTAACAATCAGGCCCGCCCTGGAATAAGCATTGCCTTTTAGTACAAGACCCTGACAAACTGCGCAACATTTTTATGACAGATACTCTCTCTATGTTATTTTATATCCATTATACTACGTTCACAATATCTTACACAAAAACTATCTAAACTACTGCGGACACGACTAGCTCTTGCTCCTGCAACAAGCACGCGACGACGGCAGCTATCTCAAACATAGTTATTATGATAATTGACCAAAATTAACATCAACTGAAACCCACGACGGCGACGACGACGACGACGGACGATGCGACCGCGGGTGGACCGTTGTCAATCGATTACCCGCGGCCAGCGATTTGGCACGCCCCCGCATTAGCAAACGGCATACCACCATTGTTGTTTCGACGGTCATTACCACATAAATGCCTATATGATATGTGGCCGTTGTCAGCGTATGGGAAGAGAAGGTTTTTCACAGTTTCGGTTATAATTGCTCATAGTAAAGGTATTATAGTACCTATAGGTATTTGGGAGCGGTCGGAATTATAACTTGCAATGTCTTGATTGTTTTTAATTCTGACAGGATGTTTGTCAGATTTCGGTTTTTGCTGATAAATACGGAACCATAAAAATGTTGCTGGGGCTGAAGGTGCGTAGGACGACTATTTTGATGAGTGCTGGATCTAAGTGATCTATGCTGGTCTGCCTACTCGGTGCTTTCATCCGTGGTGGTGTCTACCTACCTATCACTACTCACCACCAGATGAGATGGCGGGCAAATGCCAGGGTAGTCTAATTAAAAATATATATTGTTCTTATATTTGTAGGACACCATTCTAAGCTCAACTTCTTCTGGTTGTTTGTTCTTAATATAGATTAATTAATTACCTAATTGTGTTCTTGTTGAACGTGGTGAACATAAAATGTAATTAAAATTTCGAGTTTCAAAGCCTTTTAAATATTACCCGTTTTTTGCGAGTTTGCATTGGTGATGGATCTGGCTATAAACATCATAACAAAGGTTTTTCCTTAAAATGGATAAAGCTTTAAAATTGAGCAAAAAAATGCACCTGACATAAACGCAAGCAGCAATATGCAAATTAGGTTGGCAGTTTATTTAAATCTTTACATTTTAGGTAGATGGGTGGGTACCATTAGGATATCGTGTTGTTATAAATATTTTATTATTCACCCGTGCGACATTGATATATTTTCTTCAAGATGCTAATGAAAAAAGCATATTAAAACTTATGCTAACACCGTGTAATAATATTAGCATGAAACGTATTACTTTTCAATAATATTATGGCGAACAAATAGTTTAATACTCGTTACTTTAATCGATTTTATGGATTGTAGGTTACACGTTAGCTTTATTACTTGCCGCTAAAGATTTATCGATTTAATGTTATTTTAAATGTATTTTACTAAACATTATTTATTTGTTTGATGAAAAAAAATTACAAAAATGATAGATAGTAATTAGAATTGCCTATTCCGTTATCAAAACAACTAAAAAAACTACATTAGTCACTTCAACGTAACGTCAATGATTTCAATTAATTTTTTATTCATTTATAGTGAACCCCGTTTAGCATATTTTTTTATTATTCTTGCTTAGCTGTCAGAAGATCTAATTTAGGTGCTTTAAAAGTAATACGGATAAAGTGAATCTGCGACCGCGCTCCCATCTCTTACGTAGAGCTACGTCACAGCCCTGAAAGCTCGCTTACCTGTGAACTAGGTCCTGTCAAACCGGCTGCAAGGCTCTGGCACTGTCACTAAAGATTTAAAGTGCAAACTCCGTGTTTCCAATACGATTTGCGTGCGTGCGGTGCGGTGGCCGGCAATGTATTGGGCGGCGTTAGTCGACTGCTGGCTTTTATACGCGGCCGGCGAGCCGCGCCGGCCCATCGCACCCACCGAGCTTTGTCTGGACTATGTGCATCGTTTATTTTCTCATTTTTCTCACCAAGATATCGTCCCCGTACCTCGTCACTGGTCACCTGTGCTTTGAAGCTGGAACTCAGTTTTGGTGCAACCTACAGATGAAAGCCACAAGTAGGTTGGCTCAACGGTAAATTCGTATCAAAACTCAAGTTGTTGAGGAAAAACCGAATTTTAATTTGACGAATTGTCTAATCAATATTCCAAATACCTGATTGCTGCGTACAGTTATAGCGTATACAAATACTAAACACTTTGGGTACTCAGCAAATAGCGACCTAACAGTCTCTTTCCGTAGTCTGTCGGAGGGCGTTCTGGAAACTCCCAAAACCTTTGACCATCGCTCTGGCGGGAGGAAACAGTTATCGAGTTAGCATAATCTTCTTATTTGTAGATGTATATTGCATCCTAGCCCGCCGACTGTGCACGCGTTCTTGAGAATGCAGCACGACAGTTTGTGTCAATAAAATTTATTTCATTCGCGCCTCAGCGAGATAACAGCCGCTATTATTGATGCCCAGTCTCGGGTGTCCAAGTGTAGCTTATAAATTGCGTTTGGTAATTTTTAGTTGAGCAACAAAATATTGTCGCTTCGGCAGCGTATTAAGACGGGCCGCTATAAAATTCCGGAGACCCTGCGCGCTCTTATGGCGATGTATACGATTTTATTTACATATGTACGAGTAGTTAGTTAGGTTGGAAGTGTGCAATGTTTATGTCGTGTTCCGTTCTGAAGCGTAGACACGCTTAGCAAAGGTTGTACAGCTTGTGCTTGTGCCTAAGGCTAATTCAAAGGTTACCCAACTCCCAGAAAACTCATGTGACGGCTCAATATTTTTTGTGTATTTTTTTAAAACGGGGGTTCTTAAACATTTGTTATTGGGGTGCCTAGGTATGGAAGTTTTAACTTCATAGAATGTGCGGCAGTAGGTACACTCGGTCTAAGCAAGTTTAAGCTTAGTAAGCTTGCGAACCGCCACAACTTCGTACCACCAAACTCGGGGCTAATTTGAGACCTTAAACAATAGAAAAATACTAAACAATAATAAATAAGAATAATCATCTTGGCGTCATTATCCTGGTTGTACCATCGCGCGTGAGGGTCTGGGTCCGCTTTGATCAAAATCCAGGGTTTGGGCGATCAGGTAATTACAGTAGATTGACTACCATCTGTCTGACCATGACCCTGGTAACAGGGGAACCTGACCACGATGTTTTCTTTCACCGTAAAAGCATCAGTTAGTCATCATCACAACCCGTAACAGTCCACTGCAGGACTTAGGGCCTCTCCCACGAAAGGGGAGGTTATTGCCATAATCTCCACGCTCGGCAGGCGGGTTGGAGATCGCAGTGTTTAAATATAACAATGGAAAATGCTGCTGCCCATTTTCCAGACTACGGAGACTCTTGATCTTTTGCCTCGAAAACATTAGTCGCCTTGTACGACACCCATGAGCGTAAGGGGTTGGTGCTATTCTACTCTGCCGGACACCACACGGCCATCAGTTAGTGTTCAAACTCAAACAAAGTCATTGGCATACGGTGGCACTGGGAACGATCTCGGTACCGCTCGTTTATGAGTTCGACCTGTTAGTTACCGCCGCTCGACCACAAAAATACAAAATTATAGCAATTAATTATTATAAAAACTGTCCAGCCGTTTCGCAAACCACAGCGAACATATAGACATAAACTTACATTGTTTTATACCTCTATTTATAGATATACTATTGGATCCGACGCGACTTCGTTCGCGTGGCGTCCTACCCCTACTCTACCCTACCACTACCCTACACCTACCCAACACATAACCTACAACTTCCCTACACTTACCCTACATCTACACTACACCTACTTTACCCCTACCTACCTTTTTTAATCTTGCTTATAAACCTTCCTCTTGAATCACGCTATCTTTTTGTTGAACCCCGCAATAAAATCTGTTGCGTAGTTCAAAAGATCTAATCATAGGAACATATGGCGGAAAGCCACTTTGTTTTATACTATGTGTAGATAGAATGAATGAATAACACTTTATTGCACATTTAAAAGAACACAGTGGATACTTATAAATGAACAGCAGAAAAAGCAACATGCGGCCTTATCGCTTAGAGCGATTTCTTTCAGGCTACCTTTTAGGATAGTTGTCCCTATACAACAATAATAAATATGCAGCAAACTACGTCCAAAATATTCTTTGCCTATCTGAAACAATATCTTTTAAGAATAACGTAACGCATGTAACCTCCCAACCTACCGGTGGTAAAACGAAATATCTGAACATTACCACCAGGTGAGGTGGCGGTCAAATGCCTGACTAGTCCTATTATTTAAAAAATATCTTTACTTTGGCGCTGATAAACTACGTAAAACCAACTACACCATAACTTGACCAAATCGAGATCTCAAAAGTATTCCAATGAACCTGTTATCAGTGAGGTTCTATTTATAGTTTTCAAAGCAGTGGTCGGTCCGTTGCCCACGCATCGTAACTTATGTTAATTTAGGTACATCCCGTACTGTGAAAGTTACGTAAAAGTGAAGAAATTCCCTTATACTAGTGTCGTGGCTTAGGTGTAAGGAAGGAATATACTCGAGCGAGCATTCGCTGCGAATTGGGTTTGCGAGCATTCGCTGGCGAATGGGGTTTACGAGCATTCGTTGCGGTAGCGTTTGTTACGTGAGCACAGCTTCTAATTAAAAAAATATATAATTCATTATTCAAGTGACCAGATTCATTGTGTTGATAATTTCTTAATCTATTTGTTAGGGCAATTATCTGTATACAATGCAATTAATTAAATATTTCTCGCAACCTGTCGTTGGCAGCAGTGAGGCATGTATGGTCAGTCGAGCCTATCTGCGATCATTGCCAGCGAATAAATAACAACAGCGAATTAACAATGACGTGAATTGTGGTAATGAGTGGGACAATCGTCTGCAATTACAAAAGATGGCTAGACTTGTGATATCTCGAGGTATCAGAACGCCTCTAAACGCATAATCTTCAATCGAACATAATCTTGCGAAGCAAACTTTCGATGTTCGTTTCAATACTTCAATGTAAGGTTCGCGAACATTGTGCTCAAATTCACGACGCGAGCAAAAGTATTCGCAACACGCTAGTTCGTGGCACGAATGGCACCGGTGAATACCGTCCCTAATGCTTAGTATCACGTGGTATCACACCACTAATAAGCAATAAACTGACATTCACCGTCCAGAGAAAGGTCAGCAAGGTCAAGGCAGGTCGTTCGTTTGTTTTGGTAGCTCGCGCGGTCATTTTTCGCTTACAATTAGTAGTAATAGGTGAGATGAAATTCTTTGAATTGAGCGTAGGAGGCCATTTATCCATTTTTATTTTTTTAGTGTGATTAAATTGCTAGGAGCTTTAAATCGATTTAGTAGTTAGTTACATTCATTTGCATTTATTAATAAGTATATTATTACAAACAACTAAAAACCCGACTGATGTTTTAATGTTACCTATAACTTGTTGTAATTTTTTAAATTGCCCTTTGAAGACTTAATTTTATAACTCGATTGGTTTTCGAGATAAAATTTTTTGAATGTCACAATTTGGCAACTAAAATCCGCCATTTTGAATTTTTTTATAATTTAAACCCAACCGAGAGACCCAGTGTCACTTGCTCGACCAAGACGAATCTAAAACACTTCATATGTTAAATAAAATTGACGCCGCATTGAGCCGTTAGGGCTGTAGCCCGTGCCTAAGAAATAGACATACATATTATATACATACTCTCGAAAAAAGATAACCCTCTTTCTGTCGCAGTCGGGTAACTACTTACCTATTAGGAGTTTAATTTTTCGGAATCTGACGGTAATCCATACTAACATGGTATTAAATATATCATATGCTCTAAAGTAATAGTGCCTACTTCAAATAATTTCATATCAATAGTTTGAAGCACAAATAATTTAAAGTGAAGTCAAATCTGGATTACAAATACTTTTCTCTACATTATTTTGAAAACTGCATTCTTTATAGAGATTATGTCAATGTCCACCACTGTGTGGAAATGGCTTCACAGTGTAAGCTCTTGAAGTACCTAGTTACAGGGTACAGGTAACTGGTATTAGTACCTAGTTACCTACCATACATTTGGGCATCGTATTTACTCGCACTATTGCAAGAGAGATGACGCCCTATGAAGCTGAACTAGCTGATGTGCATTATTTTACCGCCGACATAAAATACCTAAGAATCTTGCTGTCTCTTGACAGCACTGATAATACTGTCAAGTGTCAAAGGACAGTTAAACCCAAACATATTGTGTCACAACTCTATACAAAAGACTCAATGTCAAACAAAACTAGTACACTAAGATGACCAAGGCCACCAAACTTGACAAAAGCAGTGGTTATGGAGGGGCATTTCAAATCAAATTAAATCAATCAATTGTTTATTTTGTAAAAAAAATTTGGGTTACATTTTTTAGGGTTTTATAAGTGGTACAATTTTTGTCCATGCCAAAATTGGCCATTAGCGGCATACAAATATAGTCTCGGTACTTAAATTACTAGATTTAAAGTCACTACAAAACATTTGACAACTTACAGCCGTCAGTTTTGAGCACGTTATGTGCACCTTGTGATTTCAGCTCCTTCTACGTCTCAATGTCCAATTTCTTTGGTTTAACCAATCAGAACTATTCTGAACATAAGAGTTAGAATTTTAAAGGTATGTTCCGAGTTTCCTACCACGTACCTTTGTTTACTAGTAGCCATACCTTTAAAATGTGTGATATTAACTGGGATGGTTTGAAAACATTATGTTATAAAAGATAGAAATAAAGAAAATACCCACTTGTACGCGTCGAAAGAGAGGAACGTGTCCTTGTTTACAAGTAAGCAGTTGTCTAAGATTATAAATGTTTAAAGACGTGGCTAAGATTCTCGTTGACTTCCGCACTTACGTTGCTACGGTTGACAAGGCTACGGGCTAGACTTACTAATCGGCCGATTATTGTGTAGAGAAACACAGCAAATTACCAGTAATTTAGCTTTAATTTGGGGATATTCCGTTATTGGGATGAGCTTCTCCGTAATCGCCGCTGGGATCTTATACGGGTGAACTATTTTAGGCGACTAAGAAGATATGGAATTACCAACAAATTTAAGTATATATTTCAGGCTGCTTGCTGTAAACGAGAAGTTAATAGAAATTATGTACCGAAAGGTAGGCCGTGTGGTGTCCGGCAAAGTAGAATAGCACCAGCCCCTTACACTCGTGGGTATCGTAGAAGGCGACTAATGTTTTCGAGGTAAAAGATCTAGAGTGTGGCCTTTGGGCAACAGCGTTTTTTATTGTTATATTTATAACACTGCAATCTCCAACCCGCCTGCCAAGTCTGGAGATTATGGCAATAACTTCCCCTTTCGTTGGAACGGCCTTACGTCCTGCAGTGGAATGTTATGGGCTGTGATGATGTACCGAAAATGTAGGCCATGGTAGCTAGGTACTGTTTAATTTTTTGTGGAGTTTTTATTTATTTGTTAAATAAAACCCGGCACCGCACCCGCACTCTATGGTTGCATTGTATGTCCATCGGGTCTATTGTCTAACTCAGTTCAACTCAGTTGGCGACTGAATTTGACATTAAATAATTCTGCACTACTTCATCTACATTGGCCCCTGGCTATAGCGTCTACCAAATTAGAGTAGTGCAAGAATATTTTACGTCAAATTCAGTTGCCAACTGAGTAAGTAAACAATGACCATCTGTCCGTGTCTCTTGACCATGTCAAAAATTGTCTTACAGCAGAGTGTTGTTAAGAATGGTGTGAGATGATGTTATTAATGGGGAGGCACATTAAAATTGTGTAGGTAGTCTACGGTATTTACGAACTTAATGGTAAAGAGCCGCAACCAGTAAATAAATTATGATTCGAAGAATAATATAACGACTTATAATATTAATATGGGCTGAACCCATGACCATCTTCATCCTAAGACAAAACGACGAAACAATAATCAATTAGTGCTTTAAAGACGTATTCACTTTTTCGATAGAGTGCAATGTTGCCATTTCCCGGTTTGACTCTCAATAAAATCTTGTGTACACAATGGGAGAAGTAAAGCCTCTTCAAATGACGTTTTGAAGGTCCATGCAATGCGGATGAAGCTTTTACTTCGAGCATTACACATCTTAATCGAGACGTAGGACGATGCAACAGGTAAGTTTGTGGATTTGACGTCATTCAAGCATGTACATAATTGTTTAACTGGACATGACCTATAACATTTTCACAGTAGCTTAACTTTAGATACCTATCTTACCACGCATGTTGATAACACAATTCATCACAGCCCATAACAGTCCACTGCAGGACACAGAGCCTCTCCCACGAACGAGGAGGTTAATAATAATAATCCATATGCCACAATCTCCACGCTTGGCGGGAAGATTGGAGATCGCAGTGTTATAAATATAATAACGGAAAACGCTGCTGCCCATTTTCCAGTCTACGGAGACTCTAGATCTTCGAAAACATTAGTCGCTTTGAACGACACCCACGAGTGTAAGGGGTTGGTGCTATTCTACCCTGCCGGACACGAAAAACAAAGATGATAACACAATTACGTATGGAAGTATGCCATGCCACCTTCTCCAAGCACGGAAAAAAAGACCAGCCAATCTCCTAATCTGCCAAATCATGTATCATGGTCAAGGCGGATCCCGGGCTCACGTACGCGAACCCGGGACATTAACACCAAGATGATCAAACGTTAATATAAAGTTCATAGTTCGTGATATTATCAATGATTCCCTCATAACACAAAGAGAAAGAAAGACAGGCAGACATATCTATACGGCAGAGAAGCACTTAGTCAAAGAAAAGAACATACTTAATGGTAAGTATGTACTTTTCGTTAGCCGACGATATGGATCGTCGGCTAACTTTTATTTTGCAGTCAACCAAGTTTTCGTCAATGAGTATTTATTGTAAGTTCGAAAATGATTCGATACCGACATAATTAATACGTACCTATTGTATTACAAACACGGGGTGATGTGTTTATATCAGGTGGTAGGACTCTTTCAAGCTTGAGTGAGTACCACCGCCTTATCTATTTCTGCCGCCAAGCAACAATGCTTGTGTTCCGGTTTCAAGGATAAGGTAGCCAGCGCAGTTAGAGGCATGAGGCATTTCATCTTAGTCCTCACAGTGACAACGCACCTGCGGTTCTGCATTTTTGTTATCTGCAGCCTAGTATGAATTGAAAATGTTATGGGCGATAGTTACTACTTACCATCAGGTGAGCTGTCTGCTCGTTTGTCACTGAGTAGCATAAAAAAATTTATGAATACTAAGTTACTTAGCTTCCGCTGTGCTAGACATAAGTCCTGCTATCGCGGTGTCTATGTAAAATTACGATCCTTTTTTTTTGTAGGTCGCTCGTTCCATAGGAAAATTCTATAGCTATTGAAATAAATTATCATTGCATCGATAAACTGTTACGTATAAAGTTTGTTGGTAAGAAACATGAGCACGTAAGTGACACGTGCCCAAACAAAATGTGTTAATTTTGCTGCATTTCGGTGTCGGCATGCGATCAATATGATAACAATTGACATCCTTAGGTAACTTAGGTAGCCTAGGTCGCAGTGATACAAGGACTGAACTTGCCGTGAAAATATACAAGTACAAATTTCAAAAAATAGGTAGGTACCTTTTGCCTTACCGGCCCTTGCCCTATCTACGTAGTTAAACTTTAAAACATCGGCAATTTTTGGTTAACAACCAAAAAAAATCAAACCAGGAAATAATTTTTTAAATCATAATTATTATCGAACATATGTTTAGCATCACAATAAAAGGAATTCGCCAACGATTGATGCCATAAAATCATTTACGACCATAAAACATCAATAAACACCTTACTCAGTACCACAAAAAAAACTCGATTTACTCGATATCGACTAAAATAGCCGCGTTATTGATTACACCTTCAAAATCACAATACATTACTTTCTGTCTGTGGTTAACCGTGTCTATAATGCTTCCAGAAGTGGTATTGAATAGCACGTTCCTCGTAATGTCACAAACCGTTAACAATTACCATTACCATGTTCCTGGTCGATAGGGCTGAATAGCAGCAAGCACTAAACTGCATGAAATAGGGACGCTAAAATAACGTGGCGGTAACTACTGCTAGTGATGGGCTAGTCTCGCCCAGCTCTGGGCAGAACCAGTGACGTAGTTAATCGATAGGTTCTAAGTGGAGGAAGTCCTCCCCTGCGCCCCTTCCCCAGCTGCTGGTGGAAAGTTTCCTGCCCTGGAAAAAGTAATAATCAGGATATTAGACGTTTAAGTGGTACCTACTGGGCTAGCTGATGCTAATGGAAATAACGATGTAAAAAAATTTGTGATTATTCTATTCAATTTATTTACTTAATTGTCAACATGGGTTTCAAAGTTGGTTACATATATTTAACAGATCTCCATGTTCCACCTTACATATACGGTATATGACACATTTCACATAGGCACTTTATACAAACCAAGATTAAAATGGAATTCTGCCCTTTAAAATATCAGATATTTATACACTAAATTGCCAATAAGATGTCAAGATAAATCATCTATTTAAATCGTTAATGACTATGATTAATTGAATGCTACTACCAAATAATTGTATGTCAAATTTTTATAAATTGTTTAAATAATTTTATTTCATTTAAATAATAATCATTAGGTCACCTAAATATCATTCTTCCTAACATATGAATGAAAATGAAAAAGTATTTATTGAATTCTTCTTCTTAGTCGTGCACTCTTGACAGAGTGGTCGTGGTCATGTATCGGTCAAGTTCCGCGCCACCGTCGCCCTCGCAATGCAACGCCATGTGTCCCTGTGTCTGACGGAGTTTTCGATCGTTAGAGTGTGTAGCAGACTTGATGAGGTCCGTCCACCGTGTTGGAGAGCGCCCACGAGATCTTTTACCCTCGACTTTCCCTTGCACCACCAAACGTTCCATGGAGTCTTCATTACGGGTGATGTGCCCGAAGAACTTGAGAATTCGTATTTGCACAGACGACGATAATCTCTCTTTGATGTTGAGTTCTTGTAGGATTGAAGCATTGGTTCGGTGCGCGGTCCACGGAACTCTGAGCATACGTCTCCAACACCACATTTCTAGTGCGTCGATTTATTGAATTAGGATTACGTTAATTAATTTTTTTTCAAAAGTCAAAACTAACGGAAAACAAAGGGAAAGTTAAGCGAGCTCATACAGGTTAACATACTAATCCATACATATGTTATGTTGTTATAATTGAATACTTTCCGTAGTTTAAACTTGGTGCATATTATTGATTAAAACACACACTGTATAAACATTTTTTCACGTATACGTCTATTGCGGTTTTTGTGCAATCCGTCGCCGCTGTTCAATCCATACCACTGCGTTTTTAAGTAGTGGTAAACTAAATTGGCCTGTATGCCTGGGCGAGCGAGAGGAGCCAACAATTCAAAGACATTGACATCAAGAAGAATGACATTGAAAGTAGTAGCATGGTTTTTATTCTAGCGAGATGTCTCTTAAATTCCATAACTCGCGGTAACAACGCACTTGGGGTTTTACGTTTTGTTAAATACTAACATTATTGTCTTGTAAGAAAAGGGAATTAAAAAGTAGGTATATGTTATCCCATCGTCAGGTGCTAAGCTATCCCCTAACTGAATTTTATCAAAATAAGTGCTGTGGTTTAGCCGTGAAAGAGTAACATAAAGTTAGAGCTCGTCTAATCTAAAATGACGCGCCCCACTATCGCATTAACGCACACAAGCAAGTTTAAAATATGGACGCAATACATATACAAATGCCGTTGTAATTGGTCATTCAGTTGCCGGTGAGACACCAACGTAGGAGCTCGCGTCGTTCGATTGGAGCAGTCGACGCTCCCACACAGATGAAGTGTCGTTATTAATATTTGCACTCACACATCGAAATCAACTAACAAAGTAGTGGGGCGCGTCATTTTAGACTAGACGAGCTCTACATTCATATTAAGTAGGAATTTAGGTTGTTAAAGCGAATGGATCACAGACACAGCTCGCGATCTCCATTTGACGAGCTGTCTGCCCATCTGTTACTAAAGTTCCATAAAAAAGTTCTACCGGCAGCCGGCCACCACAGGGCCTTGGCTTCGACGCCGGCGCATCACTGATCGTTAACTCTAATGATAATAATTTGCCCGTTCCGGTTTGCACGTTAACCTGCAGTTCGCTGCCTACCGTTAGTAACGTATGACTTGATTTTGACGCGTTCCGAGTGTTCCGACAATGCTTTTTTTTATTACTGCCTAGGGAGGCATACTGACGGACGGTCTTCATGATGGAAAGCGGCCACCGTCGTCCTGGGGGTCTAAAAGGGTCACATTAGAGCGTTTCATATTATGATTCATATTAATTTGTCACAAACGTATTAGCCGCGTCGCTGTTGTTGGCATTGACATGACAATTCAAAATAGCGTTACGTAGTTCCAGTGTTGGCCACCGGATCAGATAAGCTTGTGGCTTTCTAATATGAAGCCTAATATGAAACCATTGAGTAATGTGGCCTTTTTAGACCCCTAGGACATCTGCAACCTAAGGGAATCGGATGCGGTGTTTGCCTTCGAGGTACCTGTAGATGTTTACGGAGGCAATGCCTTGATTGGTCTTTAGACGGCTTTGTTCAGTAAACAATTGCAGAAAATAATTGTTTATCGATAAGAGCGTCGGTGGCGTAATATCTGGCGGGTCCGCCTCGCAAGCCAGAGGTACCGAGTTCGATGTAACAATGCCCAGTGCTGCTATACACCAATGATTTTTTTTGTGAGTAGGTACAGTAACCTATTGAGGAAATTTGCAATCGCTAAAATTTGAAAATTGCTAAGCGTACCCCGAACCTAATATGAGAAAAGCGCTAGGAAGAATAAAACCAAGAATAAGAAGATAAGCTTAAGCAGCAGTTTAGCTTTAGGATGAAACAAGTGTGATTATGAACATACCAGAGAATTAGTCCTGAAATGAAAAGCTTTTTACGAAATAAGCTTTTATCGCGCGATGTAGTAGGTACACACCATTCCAATGAGTTCAAACACGGTGAGGTTATCATGTTACGTTCAGTAGTTCCTATGGCTACCTTCCATCATCTTTTCGACATCAGCTCCATGGTACCATATTAATGCATTATCGTCCAACTTACATAGGTATACCAAATTTCAGCTCAATTGGACTTCTGGAAGAGGGTCTAATTCCTTATCAAAAACTAAAGTCTGAATCACTCTGGTAGAAAAATGATCGTCGAGATACCTAATAGCGTTTGAATTTGTATGAAGAAGTACAGTTAAAAGCTTGAAAAAAGACTCCCGTCCCTTTGATTACATTCCTTATCAAAAACTAAAGTCTGAATCACTCTGGTAGAAAAATGATCGTCGAGATACCTAATAGCCTTTGAATTTGTATGAAGAAGTACCTACACAATTTATTGTACAGACATCTTCAGATTGAAATTAAAAAGGAAGTGGATGATTTACTGTAGTGCATTTCTGTGAAGACTGTTTAACTTGTAAGAACTGATGCATACAATGTTACTGTTGGATAGTTATGTAATCTTATAGCCATAGGAATACGTATAAAGAGTTACGTAGGTATGTGTGATAGAGAGCATTTAAATCCCATTAATTATGGTGCGATATCTACTAGTAAGAAAGTCGAGTCGCCCCCATTAGGCCCATGGCTTTGCCTCGATATGTCGTTAATATCAGGGTAATTTTTTTATGTTCAAATTGGTAGACAAACTGGCTGTAGCTAAGTCACAGGAAAGAGGTCACCGCTCCGTGGTGTCCGCTTACAACTGGACATTAGTTAGTCTGCATATGTAAAAATCGATCCTGTAGATACATTAGCTATAGACAGTTATCACAGTAGCATTACTTTCAGAGATTAATTTCTAATCGACCTATTCAATAGTTTGTTTAATGTAATCATGTTTATTATAACCTCTTGACTTCCCCGATGCAGAGAGTCATCAAGTCATCATCATCACTCATTTGCCTTACGGAAACCAAATGTGCCTCATTACTGTGTCCGAGGCAAATGGGATGCTCGTAATTACTTGCTAGGCAAATGCCCTTAAATTGCGTCAATTAGGCATTTATTTGCGTAAGTTATAAATCCTATACCTGAGTAAGTCAAATTTATATTTTAATTTGTAAATCTATTTTTGTTTGTTCTGATGTAAAATGGTTCGCATAAAAGACATGTGACACTTATTTTTTTTTCTAATTGATTCAGGTCATGATCATCATGACTACGAGTATATACCTATACTGGGTACTTATTTCAGTTACCAAATTCCTAAAATATGCTGCTAATTGTTATTTATTTTGCATACAAGTAAGGTATTTTAAAGATATAACGTATAAGTTGTATAGAGGTTAAGATATTTCTTAATTTCCAGGTGAGATGGCGGTAAGATGCCTGAAAAGAATTGTCTACTCTACCATAAATTAGGAAGGCTATAATTACGTAGATTGTATTTTAGTTTTAACCTGTTGAAGGCCAAGTTTATTTTATTCGGATGATTAGCTGGAATTCGAGTCATACTTACCTACTTATATCACTACATATTATTTATTTAAAACCTCATGTACATTACAGTACAATGACGGATTTAAAGCTACGTAGCTTTTTCTACCAGTCAACCAGAGAGCAATTAACAAAAATTACAAGGCGGTGCAACAAAAAATGAAGAGCAAAGAACATAAAACAGACTTAAAGTAACATTAATTAAATTAGTATATCAAACATTCACAGACCGAAATTTATGGATGGTATAATAGGAGAGAGAGAGAGAGAAAACAAGGAACTGAACATAACAAGCTACAGGCACATTCAACAACAAACATTACAAAAAGAGAAAGACTAAGTAGGAAAATATATAAGGTTAAACACTATGCACAAACTCAAAAAATTTGCGCCTGAAATATAATAAAAATGGTTGAACAAAATCACGCAGTGCCATAACCACAAAGTAAGCAAAGCTTGTGTTATAGGTGTTAGATAAAAGATAATCTGCTTGTATACCTTTTTTATATATAATAATAATAAATATTCCTGGACAAATTCACACAGCGCCATCTAGCCCTAAACTAAGCAAAGCTTGTACTATGGGTACATAAGTACATACTAATTATACATACTACACCCAGACCCGTAACAGAAAATAAAATTCATCATTTAAATTTGTGCCCGGCCGGGAATCGAACCCGGGACTCTGCGTAGCCGACCTGTATGTTAACCAACTAAACCGCTCAGATCGTGTAAAATATGGGCAGAATTTAATAGGTAGTCGTCTATACGTGGAAGACCACCTTGTAAATATGGTTTTATAAGCACCATAGATTTCTCCCTTGAGGGACAGTGACATAAATAACACATTAAATGCGACAGGAAATGCTCAAGAATACCGTAATAATTAAATCCACTAATTAAATTAATAGAAATATTATACACATTGGACTCAAACCTGCCGGTATCAGGAAAGAGGCCCCGTGGGCGACCTCAGAAGCGATAGATTGACGTCGCTGAGTCGGATTCGAGAGCCAACGGTCTACGACGCGAGGATACCGAAGACCGGGCGAAGTGGAGAAGAATGAGTCGGAATGCGGACCCTGGCCGAAGCCGGGATGATGATGACTATACACATCGGACAAGTATTTGCGAATAAGATAATACTAGTACCAGGTCTAAGGGATGGCTTTCCCGAAAAATATATTTCAGGAAGTTAGGTCCATAGCAACCAAGTAGATATTACTGTAGTTTGTATTTGTATATGTACAGTCGAGTTCATTAATATGTGAGCATTGCCAAGGCTTCAAATATAAATGTACATGGAAGGGTACTTATATATCTAAGCAGAAGTACATATGTTTGATTGATGAATCTGCTCAGATATATAAGTACCCTTCCATGTACATTTATATTTGAAGCCTTGGTAATGCTCACATATTAATGAACTCGACTGTACCTAACACCATCTCTAACGAATAAGTTTATGACATGCGAGTGTGTTTCCTGTAGATACATTATAATTTGAATACGTAAACCTGAGAGCTGTTCCTAGACCAGGCATGCTCCATCTTCTGTCGCATCGTCACTTCATCACATAGTGAGGGTAAGAAAAAAGGGTAGGCTAGGTTAGGTTAGTGCAGGATAGGAGTAGGTGTAGGGTAGGGGTAGGGGTAGTTTATTGTTAAATAAAATAATAAGAACTTCATAATCATCACCTTTAAAGGACCTACACTATACAATTCGCTCTACTATACAACATTTTCGTCTTTAAATATTTTAAGCTTAACTTTCATACAAGTACTAGGTAGATATCTAAGAAGGAATTACTCAAGGAATGTATCAAAATTATAGTTGCAACTTCTTAATACAAGTTAGACCACATCCGCATCTTTACAATTATCGAATTATACAGCGTGTTCGTACACAGACTGACACGTAAAGTATTCATTAAGCGACTTAACTGCAGGAAGGTTGTTTCCGCATGGTCAGCGCTAGTGCTTCGGAGAAACGTCTGCTGTATCCTTGCAGATTAGTTATCTATGGTTAGTTATACCTACTGTGCGGGTGATTTAATAGCTTTTTTATAGATATTAAACAAGCATAGGAATAAACGATAATGTCTCACAGTTTGTTGTTATTAGGACGACGGTCTGTGCCAACTCTAGGCAATAATGTTTTAGGCTGTTTTTCTATGATTCTTTTTTTAAGAGAGTTGGATACATATCTACACGAAAAAAAAATTCGTTCTCCGCGGCGGAACTATGTAGCGGAGGTACCTAAATAAGAGTATTTTCATAAGATTTTATTTTACAACTTCGTCGGCGTGAATAATTTGTATAACCGTAACAAATTGCAGCTCTCTAGTACCAATAGTTTTATATATAAATTGCGGACGGGCAGACGGACTTGGCGAAATTATAAGGGTTCCTTGGTTTACTACGGAACCCTAAACCAAAACCTTTCATAGGTGGCGATTTATTCTCGCGTGTCAAATCCATCCTAGAAATTTGGATAAAAGAAAACTCTAGGAACATCTAGACACTGTCCCGTTGGTTATCAATGAAAAATATTCCAAAGATTTTTGAAATATTCCAAAGAAATTGGACCATAGAATAACCAATTTCTTTGAAATATTCCCATAGATATTCTCTTTGGATTCCGTGCGGATGTTGAGTCATTGGCGAATTTGACATTTATTGGACAACAAAGAGTTCTACAAAAAAACTTTGCCAGTTAATCACTTGAATCAGCCGTGAGCTAATATTTGTTTAGAAATACTTACAAGAAATACCACTGAAGGATATCTTCCATTTCTCCAATGTAAAACTTTCTGTATGGGAATGTCTGAGAGAAAGATTACAGCACGCGTGTGGTTTGAGGAATGCTTATAGTGTTTTACCTATACCTAATTTATTAAGATTATTTTATTAGTTGGTTCACTTCACATAGTTGCAAATGGTAAGCACTACCTGAATGTAACTCAAGGGATCCATGATCCTTTGACCATGATCCAGAATTAAGCAGATTTTTTTATACTACTAAGGTAGCAAACAAGCTTACAGCCTGTCTGATGGTAAGCAGTCACCGCAGCCTATGGACGTTTGCAATACCAGGAGCATCACCCACGTGTTGCTGACCCTGTAAAAACCTTTTCACGCCTTTCTTGAAGAAGTCGATGCTGTTCTTTCCAGGGAAAACCTCCCCAGGTAGTTGATTCCACAACCTAAGTGTACGTGGGGGAAAGTTCCTTTGGAACCGCACAGTTTGCGACCAATTTGGCTCCAATGTGTGAGGAGATTATATAGTAAAGCGACTACCTTCTGACCTCCGTTATTAGGGGATCCTTACCATATTGGATCATGGTTAAAAACTTCGAATAATTGACTAAATATCATCATCACTCATATTCATCGTTTATCTTCAGGTGTTGCGACTAAAGAAACATTATAGAGAAACAATGATCGCTTGATTTCACCAGCAGTTTGGAGTCATGTGCGTTATTTTCACCTGTTGCAATTGGACATTCGACATTATTCAGAGGTTTTTATCGTTTTTGATCAATTAACTACTTGTTGATCAGCATGATACTCGCACGGCCAGACCCAATAGTTTTCTTTGGGCAGGCCACTTTTGTCTTTAAATCTTCATGATTTAAAGTTAAAAGTGGCTTTACCAGCAGACCATGGGGGTCACTGGAGCAGGATTGATGGCGGATAACAGCTGAACCAGATAGGTATTACCATGGGTGTATCGAGGTATGGGCAGTGGGGGCACAAAAGATAGGATAGATAGAAAGGGTGTGGTGGGGGTAGCTGCTCCCCTCTTAACTACTATAATATAACAACTTTCGATTTTTTACAAAGTTGCACCGAGTACGATTCTCTATTGTGTCTGAGAGTTAGGACTTTTTTAATGCAGCATTTTCAGCAAAATGCTTTATTCTAAAATTCGGTCTTGTGGTTCCGAAGAACAAACGCGGTGTCTTATAGTTTCGGATTTCTATTCCTGTACATTTTAAGTCGTCGTCGATAGGTAATAAACACATGGACAATACTAACTCAATAGGGGAGTAGATATCCCCGAAGGAGGGACATATTAACTTAAAATCCATAATATGGACCAAAATATGAAATAAAATCCAAATCACTCCACAGCCCGTATGAACTTGACACTTCTCTAGATTAGTACATAGATTTGCCATATTCTCTACACTTCGAAAACGCGTTGGACGTGGAGATACCAGATTGGGAGCACACAAGTTCACACAACAGAAATCGCTGCTGCCAATTTCCCGGTCTACGGAGGTCGTAGCTGGTCTGCCTCCTCATTATTAGGCTTGAGCGATACTTGTGACTGGTAGGGGTTGGTGCTATCATAAAAGTCGAAAGTCGTTATGTTCGTATATTTCTTTTATATCGAAACGTGATTTAGGCAAATCTGGCAGTGACCTAGTTCTTTTTATAACACTATGGTGGCAAACAAGCTTACTGCCTGCCTGATGGTAAGCATCACCACAGCCTATGGACGTTTGCAATACGTAAACCTTTTCACTCCATTCTTTAAGAACTCCCATGTTGTACTCTCCAGGTTCCCTTATTGCTGAGCTTAATATAATAGGCAGCCTAACTAGTGTGCTAGGAATTTGCCCTGTTGTACAATAAAATTATAGCGACTTTCTTTTTTCTGAGCACAGATTGATTACGTTCGGATTTGTGTTTCTGCTGTGCATTCTGGTGTGTTTTGCACTGGCAGTGGGCACCGCTGCTGGCATCGCTTACGGCTACAACTACTCCATATCGGAGTTTAAAAGCCTCAAACCGGATATGGAGCCATAGACATTATATTTATATTAAGTGGTAGCGTTATATTATATACTTTTTTAATTTTCTTTATTTTATTATTTTTTAATATACATATTTCAAATTGTTAACAGACAAAAGAAAATATTGGTAGTATATATTTGTATTTTCATATTTTGAGTTTTATTTCAATATATTATATTTTCTCCGGCTGGCACAATTTAGGCTTTGTTGGCTTAAACGCCTGAGCAAAAATAATAACTTTAAATTCATCGTTGTTTCGGCCTGCAGGCCAAAACCAGGCCGAGGCGGAAAGCCAGAATACAGTATGACAGAACACAGTCGATACTTCCGTAATTTGATTTCGTAATTTCTTTTCTGGATTTGCGAAGTACCTAAGTCATAGGCGTAGCGAGAGGGGCGATTCAGGGTGGAAAATTTTAAACCATACATTTTCGAGCTCGCTGCACTCGCTCTTTTTATAAATAATCACTGCTCACGCCAAGTGGTCGATTCGGATCTTAGGAACCAATATACCAACAGAGCGGAGCTCGCTGCGCTCGCTCTGTTATTAGTTTATGTTACATTTATCATGGTTATTCCGCGTCTTTTGAGTCACAATTCACATAAACTTCGAGCTCGCTACGCTCGCTCATAATCGAATTCGGATTTTATGGGGTCAATATACTCAAAAGTCAAATTTTGAGCTCGCTTTGCTCGCTCATTTTTCAATTTCAGTTACTTTTATTACGAACATCCTAAATCTTTATATATATAATTCTTCTGTGAGTGTGTATGTCACTGAACTTCTCTCAAACGACTGGACCGATTTTGATGAAATTTTTTGTGTGTGTTCAAGGGGATCTGGGAATGGTTTAGATTCACAATTTTGTAAAAAAAAGTTTGAAATTTTCAAATTAAAGACGTGTAGACAGGACAACGTCTGTCGGGTCCGCTAGTTTCTTAATATGAATTTGTTTACTTTCATTACGATTATCCCAAAAAGCTGCTGCCCTTTCTCCAGCCTACGGATACTCTAGATCTTATACCAGGAAAACATCAAGTCGCCTTGTACCACATCCACGAGTGTAGGAGGTTGGTGCTATTCTAGTCATCCGGACACCACACGGCCAAAATTCCGAAAAAAAGGAAAAGAGACCAAAATATACTTTTCCATTGAATTGCACGAAATAGAGACCAATGTAAGAAACACAAGTTTATTACGTCATAAGCCGATTGACGTAGCAGGCTTCTTAACATTTCAATGCAAAACGGTGACTGATTAGGTATCTCCAAACTGCCGTTTGCGAATGCATTTTCCAACATGTGCGAGTATAAGTTACCTATTGTAAGCTGTAAGAATTTATTATCCGCATTGTATTTAGTCGATAATTTTTATTTGAGACTAGCGACTCGTGAATTCGTCCGCATAGAAATCGTTTTAGGGCAGTTTATCTCTTTTCCAAGTGGCAATTTTAAATGACTTCCCTAATGTATTAGAGCTAGTACTACAATGAGGTCAAGCTGTATCTCTGGTTCTACCCAATTTGATTAGATACCGAATTAGTTGGATCCTAAACTACCAAACTGTGAAAACCTCATCACAAAAACGCCAGCAAACAAACAGACAGACAAACATTTTAAAAATTATTTTTCTGTTACTATTTCTTCAAAAGTTTAAAAATTCAAAAGATTTTTTGTAATTAAAGGGTATTACAGAGGTTTTCAATAATCTTCAATAGTTTTTTCATCCTTCATCGCCTTAAATGATTATTTTTTCAAATTATATTCAATGTAAGTACCTACAGACACTTTTTTTACTGTTGTATTATATGTATATAGATTGATGAATGTGGAAGAAGTCGTAGAGGTCTGTCACGAACGTAATAAGTGGAACGATGTGGTCTCTGCCTACGAAGAAGCTGCGACGATCTTTTTTTTGTGATCGGCAGAGAGTCGAGTAGTTAAGCAATCCGACTCGTAAGCGAGGGGTGTCGGGTTCGAATCCCACTGCGGCCATATACCAATGACTCTTTTCTGAGTCTGATTGACGGAAAACATGTTTACACATGTTATGGTTACCCATGGTCCAGCCTGGTTAGGTTCCAGATCAGATGGCAGTCACTCCATCTGTAATTACTTGATCTGCAAATCTTGTATCATGGTCAAGATGGACCCCGGGCATTAACGCGAAATCATTTATTATTATTTTAATAATCCTGCGCGTCCTTCGCCATCCGAGTGTCTTAAAAATTCTTGTTCATTTATACGAGTAGATATAGCATTAGTATAGCCAGTTGCGATGCAGAAGTTTCGGCTCACAATCTCGGAGTCCGAGTGACCTGCGCTTGCGGTCAACGGCCTTGACACTCTACCCGTTTAACCGGCCCTTTAAATTCGGTCGCCGCCTGAAATCGGTCTCTAACCAGACGTGGCTAAACACAATGCATATATACATGCGTAATATGCATTGCATTATACGTCTCTATATTTAGTATAAAACAAAGTCGCTTCCCGCCGTCTGTCCCTATGTATCTATGTACGCTTAGGTCTTTTAAATTACGCAACGGATTTTAGTGCGGTTTTCAACAATAGACAGTGATTCAAGAGGAAGGTTTAGAAGCAAGAAAAAAAGCGGACATGTACATAGCCGCAATGGGATTCGAACCCAGTACCTCTCGCTTACGTGTCGGATACCTAAACCACACGACCACAGACGTGCAGGATTATTGTTCACATTAAATTATGCAAGCATTTGACCGCCATTTGATTATTGTGGCTTCATTCTTTTGAAATTTGATCTTGGTTCTTTGAGCTTCGCATGAGAACCTAGATTACCTTTATGTTCGCCAAAACCTTTTCTTAGAATTTGCTTTTAAATCTTTAATTCACACCTAAAAATCTGTCAGACTTTAGTATTATTAATAGGAATTCGATGTAATATGTCTTATAATTCAGAACGCGCAGTTAAAAGGTTAAAACCAACCTGAAACTCCGGATCAGAAATAGCTTTTACTATCTTTGTTCCTGATACCTGATACCTACCTAGTTTCAGAGATTAAGTACTTTCGTTTTAGCCAACATACCTACAACTTTATTCAAATACTAACAGTAGATAATGAGATGCTTTTGAGAGTATTAGTAGGTATCTACTGTTAAATAGGAAATCGAGGACATAGGCCACAATGCCTGATTTGACGTTAGACGATGTAGATGTCACAACTAGGATTGTTATAGAGCTCCGTAACTTTAACCGAAACAATCCGATTTTTTTTTATCGTAACCATATCTAATATCCGTATCCGAAATAGCATATCCATAACACCCCTGGTCCCAATTCTAGTGGACACTTTAGCATCACAGCCAATAACAGTCCAATGCAGGACTAAGGGCCTCTCCCAAGAAAGGGGAAGTTATTGCCATAATCTCCACGCTTGGCAGGCGGGTCAGAGATCGCAGTGTTATAAATAAACAATAGAAAAAGCTGCTGCCCATTTTCCAGCCTACGGAGACTAGATCTGTTGTCTCGAAAACATTTGTCGCCTCGTCCGACACCCACGAGTGTATAGAGTGGTAACTTAGATGGCGCGTTTTCTGCGTTGTCGAAATAAAGTGCAGTTATTGTTAAAAATATACATTTTATCTTTTACTCACTCAACAGGTACTTACCATGAGCTCTAATAGCAGAACCTAAACAAAACTACCCTGCTTAGAACGAGACAGAGCTGAACGTGTCACATAAGCTTGTCTCGTTCTCTACGCCCTCAGCTCTGTAATCGTATGTACAGTCATCCTAACGCAGCTTTAATAATACACTTCTCTGTAGTTCTTCAAGATTCCCTGCAACCGGTGAAGTTAATATTTCCCAAGCTTATATCTAACCCTATTGCATCTTAAACTTCGCCACACCAATAGCAGATTAGGACTAGGTTTAGGGATTAGGCTGACTCAATTTCTTCTGTTTTAATTGATGGCTCCTGCGCATAGCATTGTTTTAGTATGTGAACTTTTCGAATGCGAGTCCGGTTCGTACTTAGCTGCCCCTCATCCCCATCTTACCTGCCGAAGATAGAGTACGCCTAGGAACAGACTATTCATTCTTGCCTCGATTGCGTCTACATTATAATGGTCACGCAGACCTGCAAAGTTTTCCGTTGGTTTATTGAAATGTCGAGGATACCAAGTGAAACATAGTATAAACAAAGTCGCTTCCAGCCGTCTATCCTTACGTATCTATATATGCTTAGATCGTTTAAACTACGCAACAGATTATAATGCGGTTTTCGACAATAGATACTAATTTAAGAGGAAGGTTTATAAGCAAGAACAATATGGTAGGTATGGGTAAAGTACCAGCTGGATGCGGAAGGCACAGGACCGACCTTTGTGGAGATCTCTGGGGGAGACCTATTACGCCCAGCAGTAGGCGTCTTTCGGCTGATATAATGGTGGGTAAAGTAGGGTAGGTGAAGGGTACGGATAGGGGTAGGACGTCACACGAACAGAGTCGCGCTGGGGCCACTACTTATAAATAATAAAATCACGCTTCTATCATCTGCTTTCGGTACGCTATAGCCCTTGGACGATTACAAACCGTAAACTCGCTGGTCAGTCATCGACATGTTCCCGACGCGTGACTACCGCCATTACCACTTAATTTGCCCTATGGCACTAACCACTTCTGTAAACTAGAGCCGTTTAGAGACCATAGTTTAGTTATACGTATTTGCAGTGTAGCCATATGCGTAGAAAACAGCTTGATGTCGACCGCTACACTAATCACTCTAATCAGTCTATTATTGTTGTGTGGTGTCGATGTGCTAGCGTAGTGGTGTAGACTTAAGTTCTTGTATTGTGTATCAATGTCCCATCCATACCCAGTTTAAAGAAATTTTCCTCATACCGTGACATGTTCATAGCATATGACCAACCCGAACAATTCAACAACCACAAATGTTTCTATCATCATGACCCAGTCCATTGGGTGCCAATATCACCTACGCAATGACAAGGCGCAGTGGATGGCGTAGCGTCGTCAAGATTCGTGTGATGCGACACACGACCGGCGCTTTGCCCTACAACTGTCCTTACCCGAATAAAGGAGCCCATGGTGTCCAACGATATCTACTGTACAGCATTGCGTACTTAGTCATTTTAAAAGTATTCAGTGGATTTCTTGCCGCTACCGCTAGCTAACACCACCTGTAGATCTCCAGTTGTCCTGTGACAATGATGCAAGCCACAGAGAATACTTCCAAAATGTCAGGTAATGACCGCGATAATTTTAAACGACATGTACTCAACTCTTCGCTAAGTTCAATTACTTCGTGATGCTTAGAAACGTGAAAATCTCAGAGAGAGAATATTTATCAACAGAGAATACTTTCAAAATGTCCTGTAATGACTGCGACTGCACAACTTTTTACTAAGTACAATTACTTTTGTGATGGTTACATACGAAACGATGATCAGTGGTAACGCCCTCAGAACCTACGCAGCGATCCCTAAATGATAGTTTAACTGTTTATTAAAAACGTGCTAGCCTGTGTTTCCATAACTATATTTTAGTACATGTTTATGCTTATGCCGTTCGTATATTCTAGCGCTGTTATTAAGAGCAATAAAGATACAATTTATTACAATCTTCGTCCTTTTGTTCTGCATATGCACGGATCATTTGCAGTAATTTATCGACGAATCGTGATTCTGCTTCCATAAACAACAAAATTTCGCTTTTGTGTTTGTCGACTCACTAATGGCTACTGCCATGGACATGACCCTTTCGGACAAAAGTTACATAGTGTCAGTCAAAGGTCACTTCTATTGAACGTTGAATCACTAACCGTGTGGTGGTCGATAGAGTAGAATATCTATAAAGAAATAAAATAAATCCATTGATGAGGGTCGTAGTAGGCCACTAATGACACGGAGGCAGATTCGACTAACTGCAGCAATATAATGGGCAGCAGCGATATATTTTGAGATTTCCGACGCGCCTGCCAAGCGTCTGCCAAGTATCGAGCCCAGCAGTGGACTGTTATGGGCGGTTGATTTGATACGGGACAGAGTCCTTTTTGTTTGAAAACGCAATTTCATTTTCCAATTACCTACAGTAGCAACCTATGTCATCATGAACTAGAGTGATATGTCTTTACGCCCACTTGAGTTTATATTTCATGCTACGCGCCCCTTGGATCACATGATATCTAGAGACAGATATCATGTCCAAGAATTTTTGAAAAAAACAACTAAGTAATTATTATTTTTTCATTATTTTTCTGTTAGTTTATTTTAATATGGAATGTATATTTTATTCCCTATAAAAAAACAACACGAATGAACTGAAATACTCCCTGTGCCGTATCTAACCACTGGTTCTTAGAAGTCACGAGTGTATTATACCTTAGAATAGTTTCAATAATTTAGCAATAACATCTTTGTGATCAAACGGTTGGACAAGGTTAGCAAAACAAACAAAAAACCTATCATAAAAATAACTTTTTATATGTGCACCTTATGAAGAAAACGATCCGTGAAATTCGTAAGGTCGCATCGGGTTTCTGGTTATAGTATTTTATTACTCACTTTTTACGATCCTATTAATTGGTGTTTGTTAATTAAATAAAAAAGATTTCCTTGTATTTGTTTAATGTCGTGGTGGTGTTTCGTTTCTCGTTTCACTCAAAAGCCGTCTTCGGCAGTTTTCAGATAATTTTAGACGTCCAGTACGTAGGTATACCATTATTATTTGTAAAAGCTACTCAGTTACATTTGAATATCACACTGTCCAGTGCTAGACTTAAGTCTCCTTCACGTTCGTGGAGGGGTTTGCCGTAATGTCCACGCTTGCCATTCGTTGGAACACATACAACTAAATCTGCCAATTTTTTGGTCTATGGAGGTCAGAGCTTGCCACTGCCTTTAAGAAATTAACCTGTCCAGATGTTTGCTTCTCACACAAGCAATGATTCTTACACGAAACAGAGTCGATCAACATACATTTTTGTGACTCATGTTTGCATACAAATTCTATGAAAATCTTTCTTTTGAACCCCCTCTCCTCTGAAACGCAACCGCGCTCGACCAGACGGTCATAACCCAAATCCAGAAACATGTCAGAATCTAACTGAAGTACCTAATCTTATTTGTCAACAAAATGACGTAAAATGTACCCTGCTATATCTTAATATTAGGATTTACCTTCAATCTGCACTAAGCCAGCGAGCTGGATTAAGCCTAACTCCCTCACATCCAAACTTGGCAGATGGAGGCCTTACTTCAACACTGTCAACATTATCAGCGATGATTCAACGAATTAGTCATCTTACGAACGTTTATAAAACGGTGAATGATTAATTGCCATGTTTCATACAATGCGTTTCCACGACTTTACCATTTCACCAAAACATCGCTTGTTTTCTGTTACGAATACGAATGTAGTCACAACGAGTATGTCGTATTTCGTTGTATGAAATTGTAGTTATCATTTTATTATAATCAATGTAAACACAACAGAATGAGTTCGTTTTGAAATAAACGAAACAATTGCTCCCTTTGTAAAACAAGTAACGGACGCTCCGATTTGGCTTGCGCCGACCAACCGTCAGTTGCAGTCGATACTAATACTTACGTCGTACAAAATAATGTCGCTTTTGTATTAATTCGGATGCGCGTGCGAGCTAACATTGGTCGGAAGTCCGCCGCACAGAAAGCAAGTTTATTTTGTACTTCATAAGGATAACTGCAATTGAGGATTGGCTCCAGCCAAAACGTACATTTGTCAGACTGGATTTTGAACTGCAATTTAACTAAGGGGTTTGATCGTTGAAGCTAAGGTTGAGGGGGTATAAAATGTATAAAATATATTGTAAAAGGTAAAATTAAAGAGAAACAACAAAAAACGATTACAATTCGGAACAACATGAAAATCATCAACCTTAACATAAAAGTGGTTCCCTCTGTACTATCTCTCCAAATTAAACTTCACAATACGATACGATTTCTTTTTTTCTCCGTTTTTGTATTATTTTGTGTAAAGAATTTTTCATGCATTCATACATTTATGTCTGTTACTAGTTTTACTGCGACACATCATCTGCACCAACAACGTTGCAGACCATTCGCAATTCCAAACTGTCTCAACTGCAAGCTTTTGGAAAGATCTCGTTCACAAGATTTAGCATTAGGTTTTTGGCATTTTGAACTCTAGATAGTTTATATTTCATTTTATTTTATCTATTAGGAAGACCAACAGCTTTATAATACATTAGTTATTCATATAAGAAATATATAAGAAGACTCTACCACAACTATGTAGAGTTTAGTAGAGATCGAAAAAATACTTGATATAGGAATTAAGAACCAGATTTTAGTTGCCTATCGTTAACATCAAGGATCGGCTTGATCTACAACTTAATATATTTATGTCAGGCAATTGATGTCTTACTTCTAACTAAATAATACCAAACAGGGCATCGTCCTCTTGTCACAATCAACACTGCGTTTTCGAACTGTCTCAACTGCAAGCTTTTGTAAGGATCTCGTTCACAAGATTCGCAATAAAACGTCGCCTTTTTAATAAAAACAGTTTGGTGTGGAACAATTTGTGTTTAAAGCTTCTATAGTTCTGTTCAACAATGTAGCTAGCTACAATTGTGTTCGTAATGCGAAACATATTATCAAATTAGATGTAGAATTCAACGCAGTAAATAATGATAATCTGCTGGAATATAGCTACTGAATGTAAAATTTGATACGAATGACCTACTTCTTCAAAACGGTTATAAATGAGAAGTTCATTCGCATCAAATTACATACTTTGTCCAAAAAAGGGAACAACATTTTGTTTAGGAGATCAACAACAACATCATTCATCATTACTCAACTTAGTTCCGTTCAACATACAGTTTCGTAGGTAACTCAATAAGTTTTGAGAATGGAACTTCTTAAGAGTCGAGTTAGGAAAGTGTCATGTTTGAAAAAGCGACCAACTAAGAACAAGCCGATGGGACGAGTTACATTGTTAGCAAAAGCACAAGTTTAAGAAAATGACGAAGTAGTCCGAGGGAATACACCACAGGATTACTCGGACTGCAAATGGCTTATTGAGTCCTATTTTTAAATAAATTTGCTCTATAAAAACATACAGATGTATTCCATTTTGACGACCTGTGTGGTTCAGTTGGGTTTGCCACGCAGAGGTCCCGGGTTCGATTCCGGACCGAGCAGTAATGCAAATAATTTTTGTTACAAGTCTAGGTGTTATATGTATAATAAGTATGTATTTAAAAGTATATATGTAATTTATCAGTTATCTAGCACCGATAACACAATCTGCTCTCGAGCATCTTAAAACTTATTAAGTTACTTACCGAAAAATATTCAAAGTACTAATGTACACACAGCTCTACATCCAGAGGGATCCCTAGAGCTATTATGATTAGCGTATTATGGGATGATGGATTGTACCGGGAGCATTCACCCGCCGCTTGCACAACGCCCGCTGCCCTGCGTAGGCGCAACTCTACATAATAAAGCCCCGTACTCTTCCTCTATCGGTATAATATTCTAACTCTACATGTATAGAGATATATTATATTATTAGCGGTAGTAGAGCTATAGATTTTTGGCATTTCGAACTCTACATAGATTATTTAAGAAGACTCTACCACAATTGTATAGAGTTTGGTAGAGATCGAAACAATACTTGGATGAAATTTCTTTTTAGAAATAATTGTGCTTTTCCTCTATGTTTTATTGTGTACAATAAAGACTTAAATGTATAAATAAATAATAACTTCATATTGGAATTAGGAACCAGGTTTTTGTTACTTGCCTATCGTTACTTTAGTGTCAAGGATCGGCTTCATCTAGAACTGTATATATTTATGTCAGACAATTGATGTCTTACCTCTAACTAAATAATACCAAAGAGGATATCGTCCTTATGTCACAATCAACAACAACATGTAATATTCCAGTACAAATGCACCAAAATTAGCAACCATTCGCCACAAGAACTAGACCTTGATAAAGACATATACGAGTACATACATCACATACAAATAACTGGAGTTAAATAAGGTGACCTCTGATCTTCTTTGGGGAGTCAAATAAAAGTATTTCTTCACGAAATGTCGCAACCTAACATCACAATGATAGTTAATTAAAAATATTTTTATAAGGTTGTATTGCGGAGGTGCATGACGCGTGGCTGCGAAATCGCGGGCTTTCTTATTGTCATGACGCGTCCTTGACTCGTCACCGGAGATTCATTCAGTCAGATCCACTGTTTGTTTGGACATTTGATCAGAGTCGTTAAAATTATGTCGTGCATTATGCGTCAGTAAAGGTAAAGGTTAGGAGCATCGGTGGGCTAGTGGTAAAGGTGACTCGCAAGCAATAGGTACTGGGTTCGAATCAAACTGCCGCCGTGTAGCAATGACTCTTTTCTGAGTTATGTACGTTAGTTGAACACTAACCGATGCTCTTACGGTGAGGGAGAACATCGTGATGAAACCTACACATTCAGGTGACTAAATGTGTAACCATGATCCAATCTGGTCAGGTTCCCCTGGTAGCAGGGTCACGGAGGTCAGATGGCAGCCGCTTCACTGTAATTACCTGATCTGCCAAATTCTGGATCATAATCAACGTGGACCCTGGGCCCGTGCGCGAGAGCACAACCGGGACATTAACGTCAATATTTTTTTAATTATGAAACTAAATGTTTATGACTAAAATAGAAGTACATGAGGCAGCTGTTTGATTAATCGATATTTATTGAGTTTGGCACATGATTGATTACATTATTTGGGTTTTGCAGTGTGTACCTACTTTATTTAAGTATCTGAAGGCATTCGTCAACGATATTTTCATTTGATTTAACAAATACTTCCTGTTCTTTATTATAATCTGAACATTCGTTAAATTTCAATACAAGTATATTATTTTATATTGTACTAGCTTTTGCCCGCGACTTCGTCCGGAAATCGTTTTTAGGGCAGTTTATCTTTTTCCCGTGTAGCAATTTTCAATGACTTTCATAACGTATGAAAGCTACTACGGAGAGGTCTAGCTATGGTTCTTTACCAGATGTACCAGTTTCCAAAATTAATTATACCCTAATTATTGCCCAGGCTTAATAGCTATACAACAACAAAAAGTTTCATTAGTTTCGTGTACAAACAGAAAGACAAAAATTTCAATATTTCCTAATTTAGGTATTACTTTTTCCTCATCGCCCTAAATGATTTTTTGTAAATATATTAAATGTAACACACTTAATTTACTGTTTTATTATATTTATAGATTGTATCCAAGACAGTAAGAAGGTATATAAACTCAGGCTAAACACAGGGTACTTCGAATACCAGTTCTTCGCTTACTCGCTTACATAGGAAGCGCTGGATCTGCGTACCTAGCCGCGAGCTGTCAGGCAGGGAAGCCGAGTAAATTGCTCGTCATTTTCTCAAAATAGGCTCCAGAGACACCGTTAGGGCTCCAAGTGGCGCCCGCCGAGACACAGATTAAATACAACTTTACAAGCTGTGTGTCCGTAGCCCGGCTTGTTAATGAAATGCACGCCTAGGCGCCAAGCCACATCATAGAACGTGTTATAAAAAGTTTAATAACTTGGAGGCATCCGACACGAGATGATAATCTGTTTTGATATTAGGTACCTAACATATTTCAAGGTGCATTAGCTCGTATGTAATACTTGGTCTTAAACTGTCGTGTTACAGTGTTCGACCTATGTAGTAGTATCTAAGTTTCGTTTTCGATTTATATTAGATAGATACACTCTTTATTGCACAAATTACAAAAAAATATAATTTAATAGGTATTTTCAAACATTGTGAGCAAAGGCGGTCATCTCGATATTAAGTTCTATTTTTCTCAAGTTGTGTAGGGTACGAGAGTAGAGTTGGTATTCCTGTATGTTTATAACCAGCGGCCTGCCCCGGCTTCGTATAAGTAGTAACCTAAACAAATTATACACCTAAACCTTCCCCAAGAATCACTCTGTCTATTGGTAAAAATCGCATGTAAGTCCGTTCAGTAGTTATTGAGTTTATTGCGAACAGACCGACAGACGGCGTAGGGCTGTGTTTTATAATATGTAGTGAAATATATTAAATCGAGTACGTAGTTAATGTGTATATCAGAGTATATATTGACGACCTGAGTGGTTCAGTGGTCAACGATCTGCCACGCAAGAGGTCCCGGGTTCGATTCCCGGCCGGGCAGGAATTGAAATGATGAATTTTAATTTCTGTTACGGGTCTGGGTGTTCTATGTATAATACAAAACTAATTATACAAAACAAAATTGTCCATGGCTCAGCTATGGCTGCCAGTGAGACCGACAGCCGCTGTTATTCTGCCATGGCCAAATATTATCCTAATAAGTATGTATTTAAAAGTATATACAAAGCTGGTATCAGTAAAGCGAGTGTATGCAGAAAAGTTCTTTCATTCTTCCGAAGACGCAACATCAAATTAATGAACTAATTTTACACTAAGAGTAATTCAGACTTCTTACGATAATTTATGTAATTCTGTACAAACTGTAATCCTACTTCTAGCATCCCGTATCATTTAAATAACTATCTGCGAGCACCTGTTAATGGCCTTGCTGTTATATATGTTTGTAAGTTTTACTTGTAATTTGCTGTTGGTGTTCTGAATAAAGTAAAATAATAAAATATAAGTAGTTAATCAGTTATCTAGCACCCATAACACAAGCTTTGCTTACTTTGGGGCTAGATGGCGTTGTGTGAATTTGTCCACGATTATTTATTTATTTGATTTAGTATAATGTATACTTACTATCATATTGTGTATCATTTAGGACTTAGTTAAACCAGAGAAAGTGGACCCTGCCTGTAGCCAAAAATCCTCTCTTTCTTATACCTACAAACCTACAATAGCTAACATTGTGTATCTTTACATATTATAAAACAAAGTCGCTTCCCGCCGTCTATCCCTATGTATGTAGGTACGTATGGACACATAGATCTTTTAAACTACGCAACGGATTTTAATGCGGTTTTCATTACAATAGATAGAGTGTTTCAAGAGGAAGGGTTATAGTGTAGGACAACACGTGAACTAAGTCACGGCGGGTCAGCTAGTATATAATAATAATAAGATCTTGTAGCTATTCTTGCTTAACCCCAAAACACCCAACTCATTAAAACCGCTTAAAAATTACCAGTTTTCCAAAATCGAAACACCCACGTAGCAACGTCTACGACCAAAGAACGGTACCCACAAATGAAACAAGTTAGAGACACGTATATCAGCCGACGATGTTCCTACTAATGCAGTGTTTGAATTGATAAATTGTTATTGCGGTGACAGTTACTCTTGCTGTTCATCAGATTTGTCAACAGCGAAGGTGGCTTGGCCGCCTTTGGGTGGTCGTGGAATCTGGCTAGTTTTGGACGTGATGGTACTGGGAAAGTTTGGTATAACATACATGCTTACAAACTAAGCCCTATCCCAGAGGGGTAGGCAGACACTATCAAGTGCCACAAGCTACGACCCTTAGACGCTGTCCTAATTGGCAACAGTTGTGCGACCATGGTGGTACAACGGACGGTTTTGAAGTCTCCTATTGGTCGGTCGACGTTCGCCGTATGACCATGGTCGCACAACTGTTGCCAATTAGGACAGCGCTTTACACACCTCTTTTGCCTTTTCCATATTCATAAGTACATATTTTGATACATTTACGCCGGTTGAGGGTACTCCTGGCTTGCCCTTTTTGGAGATGGTGATACTTTTCCCTGGCCTTTTTAGGTATAAACTATAAATAACTTTTTATTTTATTCAATTACTGCGTTGTTCAATCAAATCAATTAATTTTGAGTGTTCAATGTTGCTCTAAAAATTAAGTTTGTTGGTACTTCAAACCTCAGTGGCGGTAGGAAAGGGCTTAGGTATATTGGAACTGGCACAACACGACCATTACATTTTAACTGCAATTTATATTTGTATAACTAATGTTAAATTACCTAACTACAACTACTCTTATGCCTTTAATAACACGTAATAAACATTAGCTAACCTCTTTTCAGGTCCTACCTATATATAAGTTGAAAGTCGTTTTCACTCCAACCCTATCCGAAATTATTCGAAACCTTTATTTTGGAGTCGGTGAAACAAAATGTAAGGTATGTGTGCAAAACGACGCGTTTTAATACAGTCTCTCTGTATATGTTTGTTCCATCGAACATGTCATTATTTCGGATACCCAATCGTTTCGGTTACGGTAACGGGATTCCATAATATCTCTAAAACGAACTACCTAATCTCGTGTAAAACGCCGCAGTAGATCTCTTCTAGACTCAAAAACCTCTCTTGATACCAAAGCGACCGATCGCCTCCACGCAAACGTCTACCGAGCAATCATTAAGAAAAAAATTGCATCTATGAAATTTTAACGATCGCTCACGACTAAAAAAACAAACAAATTACAAGCGACATTAGCCGCAAATGAACCGGCGGGGTTACTATCGTTCAACTGGGGCACAAGTCTGCTAATTTTATTTAAGTCACATGCTATTGATATTCAAAAACTCCATTACGGTTGTGACAAATTGGGTTGGTGTTCTGCAAAAACTTATATCAATAGAGTCGTAATGGAATCATAATTGACTCTCAGTTGAATAGTTATTGGTGTTGCAAGAGACTGCCGTTTTAGTCCATAATCGAATTACAATTAGACTAACAAACTGTCCAATGGCAGTTCAATCTGATATCAGTGGAAAAATATTAATTTTTTTTTTTTTTTTAGATTTTCCAGGAATTTTACCGCCATCTCCCATGATAATGCGGCCAAAGATGCCCGTCTAAGGACACCTATTACTAAAGCCTTAGTGTCAGAATATCAAAAGCGCCTCAAACTTGCTATCGCGTTTCAATTGAGCCATTCGTTTAGCAGACTTAGTGCCCTGGCCGCCGGCGCCAGGTCGTACCACCGAGCCATCGTAACGAGTAAAAAAGCCGCGGACCTGCCTCTGCCTGGACTAAAAATATCCTACTGGCGCCACAGCAGCCTACTTGGAATTTACTACGCAGCTAATCACCGGATATAAGTAGATAGCGGCTTGCGATCGCGAGGGGTGTACTGGCTGCGTATGTGGCCATTTGTGCCCAGGATATTAAGTGGCGATTAATATACTCGGCCTGATGTGCAGGGAGCAGGGGAAAATGGAGGGTTCTCGCTTGGGTAGGTACGATATTAGGTAGGTAGGTGTGATGTTTTATGGGAAATAAAGTGTTTATCTATCTATCTAGGTAGTCTTGGGAGATTATTTTTAGCTTACACGCGAATTGAGGGAGTGTTGTAAGTTTGACCTGTCTGTTGCGGAGCTCCCGAAGGTCTTCGGAGCTCCCGAAAGTGTGGACGAGTTCCGATGCAACCATTTTTTTTTTGAGAAACATTTTTATCGAGATGGTTCTTAGCTCGCTTTCTTAGTTTTGGGATATATTATAGTATTATAGACTTATGTCTTGTGGTGACCGGCAGCAGCATTTTTTACTATATACTTTTATTTAACTTGCACTGTTCGTATGAATTAAGTTGTCAGTAAAAATTTGCAATAACTTTTCGACCATTTGTTGGTATCCGATTGAGCTGAAATTTTGTACAGCAATGTAACGTGGATGACAATGCATTAATATGGTACCGTGGAGCTGGTCTGATGATGGAGTTAGAAGGTAAATGATATATGACGATGATACGATTACGCCATGATGAGTAGGTACTATAAAGCACAATGTAAGCATGTCATACATTTTTTTCCTTTGTAAAATTATTTTGTATATTTTTAACACTGCGATCTCGATCAAGGCAAGCCTCCACCACTGTGGAGAAGGCTTAAGTGGATTGTTATATCTGTAGGTTAGGTTATCACAATATCTATTACATTAGAGCAGTCAACGAGTAACATTCCTTTTAGCTGTTTATCAAACAACTATTTCCGCCCATAACATTCACAATCTCCACATGACGGTGATATTCGTTATGGTTGTTTTGGCATCGGTATTTCGAACTTACTATGTATGGTTGTTCTCATAAGTGCGTTGACACCTTAAAATTCATAGTCCTGTGCAGCTTTTAAAAGCTTTTATAGCATGTAGTGTACTGTTCGAAAGGAAATAAAGTAGAAAATATTTTTAAATTAAAATAATGTAAAAATCGCTTGCATTTTTTTCATTGCAATTCAAAACCACCTTGTCAGTTTGCCATATAAAAGACAATGATTTTTTGACTTAAATAAGTTTACATTATGTGTAAATATTAATTTATTGTAACTATAGATTAATACTTACTAAATTAAAAATAAAATTATGAGGCTGTATTAACAAAAAATATTTTAATTTTCATTTACAAAAAAAATACCTGTTGATAGGAATTTGTTATTGGTGCCTAAGGGACAGCTAATAGGCCCTTCTTTTAGCCAATTCCCTCTGTTTAACATTGCGCCTAATGTCCTGTATGTCGCAGTAGCTACCAATGGCTTTTTTCTAAAAGTAGTAATGCACTTATTAGCGCGACTCTACCTACCTATCTTATAAGGGTTAAAAATGCTAATGACGTAGATACCTACATTCTTAGTTATAAATAGCTTAAACCATCTCACGTTCACCATGTAAATGACAAAGACAATTAATTGGAATTTAAAGAAAAATAAATAACAAACCGCCTAGTTTTTAACCCGTTTCCCATTCGCGGCGACCCAATAAGTCAGTAGCTGTCACTCAATCGGCAATTAAGAGCGAACTACCGTTACCTAGCTTAGCTTGGTCTTGGATTCGTACAGACGAGCAGTTAATAAATGTGATTGGACGAATTCACAAAGCGCCATCTAGCCCCAAAGTAAGCGAAATTGGGTTATGGGTGTTAGATTAGTGATAAACTTCTTATATACTCTTTTTTTAATGTATACTTATTATACATACTACATCCAGACCCGTAACAGAAATTAAAATTCATCATTTCAATTTCTGCTTGGCCGGGAACCCGGGCGCTCTGCGTGGCGACCGGTATGTTAACCAACTGAACCACTCAGGTCGTCAAAGTTACCTATACAGAACGAGGTTTAAAATATATCCTGTTTGCAACAACCAAGTAGTGTTTGTATCAAAAGGTCTTCAAAAACTAAGTTACAGACAGGCGATTCAAAATGAGTTAAAGTTGATAAGTCGTAGCCGGATGGTTATATTAGCCGTTTAGTTAAACGGCGTTAAAATGGAACTTCAAATTCACGAAGTTTGTAAGTAACGTCTGGCGAACGACAGTGCCCCGACTTTGCGGAGCTAATCCTTGCATTGTCACAACACTATCCTAACCTAAGTGTCTTTAAACAATAATAATAGTTTACATTAGGTTTAATTCGTATAATGTAGGTAAGTGTTGTGACATTGATCCGTAAACTTGGGGCAATATCGTTCTTTAGACGTGAATTTCAAAGTTCATTCATTTAGCCTTCCTTTCAATTGAATAATTGTTAAGCTAGCCATTTAATTAACCGGCTAATTTATCTATCCGGTGGCGACAGATACGCGATTTTATCCTCAAAAAAGACAGGCCCATCTACTAACTAGGTAGATAGAGGGAATCGTTGTATGCCTACCAACTGTAATACCTATTTCAATGCTGGTAGGGAGTGAATATTGAATAAATCCACAAAATCGACGAGATTTCACGGTACAAGAGCATGAGTGCATGAGCACCTTAAGAATCATAGTCCTGTGCAGTTGTTAAAAGAATTTCATAAATTAGTATGGTATTAAATTTTTATTTAGTATAAAAAATGTCACGGGGGTCAAATACTACAGAATCAAACTGTCTAAAGGATCAAATAATGCGGGGGCAAGAAGGGATTCTTTTATCAAACTCATGTTGAATAAAGATGCACCAAATACCCTGTATATTGCTGTAGCTGCAACAGTAAATTTTCTTGAAGCGGTAATGCAATTACGCACTGGTGACTCCCCTGGTGTTGCTCATGTCTATAGGCGGCGGTGACCACTTTCCATCAGGTGACTCGCTTGCCTGTTTGTCTGCCGTATAACATTAAAAAATCGTTCTGTTCTTGCGTTTAAAACTGTACGTGCGTAGCTACCTACATGTATCGTTCAGATGGATGTACCCCTAATTACTAAAAACTAGTTACAAATACACAGTCAAAGCAATCGCACGTCTCTTACAAAACTCTCTACAAACAAAAATCACCCTTCGAGCTCTCAACATGCTCTTTCCCTGTACATATCGCCCGTCTGCAACGGCTCCGAGAAAAGCTATTCCGAACGGTTTAACGCTCGGACTAGTTATCAATTCTTATCTTTATCATGTTGTGGGTACCTGCGCTACCACAATGAATGTTTGTGTTCTGATCTGGTCACGATTCGGCCGCAATCGGCCAGGCTTGCTCGGCAACTTGTATTCAATTAGAATTTTCAATAATAGCGTAGTGCCACAGGAAGGCAGTATTTACGTAGTAGGTAACTAAATAGTAAATACATACTACGTTCCACGAGGCTCTGCGCTGTGCTGAGGATAGAGGAAGATAGAGTGCCTTTGTCCGTGACAGGATTATGGGAGGGAGACGTCACGATCACGACCCTCAGATATGAGGAATAGGAACGAATTAGAAAGAACTAAATAGTAAATACCTACTGTAATTTACTCTGTGCTGTATTTGCCTATCAGACGTTTTGGAAAAACACCGACAATCAGCTCGAAAGCCTGTCCAAGAAGCGATGCCGAAGACCGAACGAAGTGGACCAAGAGGAGTAGGAGGGCGGACCTCGGGCCCTCGCGTGTTTAACCGGGATTTAACGCCAAGATGATGATGAGTTTTATAAGTGTGTATATATTTTAGTGTTTACGAGCAATGTGTCGACGAACAAACGAACAAGCAGGACATGTGGGGGGGTCGCGAAAGCGTTACAGGCATTTGAGAAAGGTTTAGGCTCGTTTCTTGAAAGCTTCAATGTCCTGTCGGTTCGGTTAGACTATAGCAGGAAGATAAATCCAAAGAACGGCGACTATCCAGCCAAGTATGTTAGGTACTGACCACCAGGGCATTGAGTGGGCTTATTCAAATGCCCAGATTGAATTATAATTGGATCGGCGGTTTCAATTGTAGCAGAATACAAAAAACGCGTAAACTTCCATTGAGATGCGATAGCAATCCAATTACAATACGTAATCGTTCGAGCCAATACTAACAGAAGAACGCCAAAATTGTGTCAAACTACCATTGAGCTGTAATTGCGTTCCAATTACAATTCAATTATCGCAAATGCATAATTTAATTTGTTTCTTGCAGTATCCAGTTGCTGCGATTGGACCACAGTCGACCACCGATAAAAGTGGCAGCTCCAACGTGTTTCCTGACAGTGTCATGGCCACGGGCACCAGGTATTCCATGAAAATATTGTCCGAACAGATTAAAAGGAGTCTCCCCCGAGCGCGCTCAATACAAACTTAGTTTGATCATATTTTCAATGTTACGCTATCAATGCCCCAAACAAAGGAAAGCTTATAAGTACTCAAAGACTTCTATATACTAGCGTATGTCTATACTAATATTATAAAGAAAGGTTTGATTTTTTGTTTGTTTGTTTGTATTGAATAGGCTTCGAAACTACTGGACCGATTTCAAAAATTCTTTCACCGTTGGGAAGCTACACTATCCCCGGGTGACATAGGCTATATACCCGTGTACCCGTAGTGGTACCCGTGCGAAGCCGGGGCGGCTGCTATGTAGATATATAGATCAATGGTAAGTACTACTATTTAATATTATATATAGAGTAACACTCAGGTCCTGAACAGAAAATATTATCACTTCAATTTCTGCCCGGTCGAGAACATAACACGGGACTACTGCGTGGCAGGTAGTCGTCAACTGATAACAATCCTTGGAAAAATCCGTAATTAATATAAATTTGACACTCACTGTGTAACACAGAGTGACAAAATTATTAATATTTGTCATTATACTTTGCTACGCAACCCTACAACGTTCAACTTTAATTCGATACCTCTTACGACCAACAATAGGTATGTAATGTAGATACTCTGTGATAGAGGAATTCTTATGAGGAACTATCAGTAATATAGGTACTTATATTTTGCTTTTTAAATCAGGGCCAAGCCTGGGACTTTACCAGCCAGTGCGTCAGAGTTGCCAAAGCCAGCGCGTGGTATCCTGGTCCGTCTACTGGACGTGGATCCTCGCGTTCGCATGAGGAACCTCCGCCAGCTCCAACAGTCAGCCTTCTATATGGGCTACAACTTTGAACACGTGAAGGCTAAGACGGTGAGCTCATGATGATGTGGTATTTTTGGCATGGAACCTATTTTTAATGTGAGATTCGCTGTAACTGTCTGTAACAGTTGCAGCTTTCAGTAGATGCTATGGGGAGAATTTGGTACAATAAAGGAAAAGGAAAAATATTTTGTCAAATCGTTTAACGCCTAACGTAACTTGTATTATTGAGTTTAACTCACGTTGCGTTACATTTGCTGCTTTATTACTAAGGCGCTGCATAAGCTTTGTTGTATTTTGTGATTTCTTTTTCCAAGTAGCCATCACTGGCTTCATACGTATAAACCAGGCACTGACTGACACATTGCTCCAGTATCCCCCTGGAACACAGCCGCATATCTATTCAAAAGCTCCTATTTGCACCTCATCGCTCGAAACAGTTGTTTTTTACATAAGGAACTATGCTCTTTCCAGGTCTCGCCGAAAGCCATCATTGAAAAATTCTTCCCAGAAACCAACGAGTCATCATCGTTTTTATCTTCAGCATAGGGTAATCTCTACATGCGAGAGTTTCTCTTTTATAATAACAAATGTAGCTCATATTTGGTATCTCTACCCTACTATTCGATTGTTTTATGTAAAGTTTTTGTTTTTCAAAATACCTAACATCAAGTTGGGCTACCTGGTTGAAAGAAGTTATAGTCAATTATTTTTATTCAGGGTTTAATATTTTAACTTAAAACATAATTGAACTTGAACTGAACTTGAATACTAGCCATCGAATCTCACCTAATAAACTTAAGTAAGTAGATACGCATAATAACAAATGCATCTAGATATAGGTACCTGCTTTAGATAGTATAGAGGACTATTGCGACTACGAATCTACATTCCATTGTACAGATATTATTAACTGAAAATAAACCATTTACAAGGAACACTGTTTGTAAGCTTTTTTATTATTAGAATCATAAATTGGTTAGTGGTAATTGGTGGACATCAAAAGGATTGGAAAGTTAGGTACCTTCATGGTCAAGGGCAATTATTTTTGTCTGGCATCATAGCACGAGAGTGTCATCGTCGCCTCACATGAAACTTTTGGTCGGGTGACCTGACGAACTAGTAAAGGCGGTGTTACACCAATTATATAATCAGTGACTTAAAGCTCTGGGCCCTATTTTTGAACCGATCGCATCCACACGAGTGCTCGCGGGCGCTATATGTCTCTTTCACATTCGTAGTAAGTTGCTAGAGATAGAAAAGACAGATATTAGTAGGCGTCACTTGTGTGGATGCGAGCGGTTCAAAAATAGGGCCCCTGGTTTTGTACCGTTAAAACCGCCTCCAGCGCGAATACTGCGACTGGTGAGTGAGACGCGAGGCAGAGGCTTACTGAATTGTTCAATGCTTCATCATATCAGCCAGAAGACGCCATAGCTGTGCATAGGCCCTCCCCCAGAGATCTCCACAAAGGCCGCTCCTGTGCCTTCCGCATCCCGCTGGTACCTGTGATCTTTACCAGGTCGTCGGTCCACCTTGTGGGAGGCCTGCCCACGCTGCGTCTTGCGGTACATGGTCGCCACTTGAAAACTTTACTGCCCCATACCACACCCGTTCTATGCTTACTGATACCCAATTGCACTAAACTTTAGGCGATGCTTAAGTTCATTTAAAATATTGCTAACAAGAAAAAGCTAAACTTTCTGTATCTTAACTTTAACCTAACTCACACCGACTTTATTGGCCGTTTTCACTAAACTTAGGAATCGCCTAAGTTCCATCTTAACTAGTTTTCAGCCAATTAGCAAGGTCCAAGTTGAGATAAGAAAGAACTTAGGCGATTCCTAAGGTTTGTTTGTGTAACGACAATAACTCCTAAATGCTTAGAAATATCTATAGGCGCCAACTTTATGGTCGCCTAAGTTTTGTGCTATCGGGCATGAGAGGCGCGAGTATGAACACGCGCCTGGTGCTTCGCCTCGCTTTGTTTTACATTATATTTACTGATGTTCTATTATACAATAAACCTAGAGGAACCGGAAGAAATTCTCTACTCGATATTGAAAACCGCATGAAAATCTGTTGCGTGAGTTAGAAAGAGTTATCGGATATACAGACAGACAAATGCGGAAAGTGACTTTATTTTATTCTAGTTGCCCGTCCTCGACTTCGTCCGCGTGGTCCACTATCGTGGTCGCAGCCATATTGAAGTCTCAGGGATCCCGAGAATGTCCCTCCAATGGACAGAAATAGCCTAATGGTTCGTGACGTGCGGATAGGTGGTTGATAGAATAATAAACCTAAGGTACACGGTAGGAAACCCGGAACATACCCTTAAAATGGGTGGAAGGTAATTTTGTATCTAATGTCTTACGTATGCAAACAGAAAAGCGGGCCACCTGCTGAGAAATGATTACCGCTACATATAGACATTAGCAACACCAGTGGTGCCAAGGCGTTGCTGCGTTGCGTTGCCCACATTTTAAACCCCGGAACACGTTTCCGTGACAGCAAATAATTAATATGTAAACGCGCCCTTCATTGGCAAGGACACCTTACCCACCGGCAGGTACACAATACGAATTAAAATAGTGTTGTTTAGCTGTCGATCCCAAAATTCTGGTAAAGCTGTCCATCGAACAGACATGAACAGAAGCATGAGCCTGAGCTACGCGTCACGAAAATTAAGATGTTGCAGTGATTGAGAGCAGATAAGCAAAAGCTGTGCCTCGATGGTGTGGCCACAATTTGCGTACCGGCCCGGCACATTATGTAGGGAACAAATGTCTGGCAATCCCACCCTCACAGGCACGCCTGGCCCATGACGTCATGGGCCGCTCACTCAAGAAACTCACAACAAACTCACTACCAAGAATGCCCAACCAAAACCGAGAGCTGGGTTTGCCGCCAAGGCGACGACGATGATGATGCGTGACTGCGGTATTCTCTAAGGTACCCTACACCAGGCATAATATTGTAGATGTTTAAGGGTTTGTATTTTAAATATTCGTGGATTATTGCCCGGGAGATTGCCGTGTGGTGGAGGGTAGAGTAGAAGCTATTCTGCCCGTTTGATTTACGGATGACATGTCTATAAGGCGACTAATGTCTGAGAGAAACAGCTATTACCAGAAGAAAATGGACAGCCTGCATCGTTTTCTGGTAGGTATGATTTCTCTCCAAAACAAAAGATTACTTACCTATGGCCAAATTCTCTACTAATGTGGGGGCGGCGAAGTCTAGCACCTCAAAACGTTTAGACAAGCACCTGGTGCGTGGCAAAAGGCGAACTACTTTTGCCACTAGATACGGTAGATACGGTTTATGCAAAATGCGCGTCCGGAAACGCGGATTACCCACGGATTACCCACTTTGTATTAGTGTCATTTTAGTCCATCAAATTAAAATATAAACTTTACAATAAGCTTGAGCATATAAGTAGTAAGTATATCTACAGCCTTAGCGGTTTTCCAAATTGAAATGGCTGAAAAGTGGATGGCATGACCATGGACTGACCATTTTCTATCTCTAACTTATTCTTAGCTATACTTAGGTATCCTTAACTTTAAAAAATATTATAATATAATATTTTTATCGTGTTTTCTGTGCAAAACCATTTCAGCCAAACACGGTTCAATATTATTGACTAGCGTGCAGGCAGCCTTACACTTCTGTAGATAACATTTTTTCTCTATGGCCTTACATAAGTTAGAAGGCATGGCTGTAAAGATATTGTTAGCCTTTGCCTTGAATTTGACAACTGACAGATTTCTGTTTTTTGTCAATTTTGACATTGACATTTCCCTTGGCAAAAAATCGACAAAATTCTTTCTCTGTTGCTGATACAGATTTAATAAAATTGAAAATGGCTACAATACTACAAAGAGCTGCTGCAAATTACCTTAGAAACCAGGCACGTGCTTCCTCGCACGCTGCCACGGCTGGAGGGCATGGAGGTATGACTGTTGTTTCTTTGTTATTGATTCCTACAATTATGTAACCACGTAACCTATCCCTTATCTTTACCACCTAGTTCTACGAAAAAATGCGTTTATTTATATTATAATGGCATCTCATCTAAATTACACAATAAACTACAACACAACTTTACAAAATTGTCAACACAGTAAATTACTGAAGTCATTAAAATGACTGTATAGTTAATGCTAACAGTTTTTTACTGAAATTGAACTTGGTTTTTTTTAACCTGACGCATAATGCAACTAGCTCTCAATGTATCTTTTTTTCTTGTTTTCTTAGGCATTGCTTTTTACTCTGATAGAATCCAAAATATATATTCAACATTATTATATTTTCAGGTGGTTGGAAGTTGTGGAAGAAGCTCACATTCTTTGTGGCTTTCCCCGCAGTAGGCCTTGGCATGTTGAATGCTTACCTTGCCCATCAAGAGCATGCCAATCATGAACGTCCACCATTTGTACCTTATGAGTACATGCAAGTGCGCACAAAGGTAATCTACAACATCTTCTATGTCTAATACTGCTTATTGGTATTCATAAGTCACAGAAATGACTCAAGGATCTTGATGTTACATTTTAATTTAATCTGTACTTTACCATTTAAAATGTTTCATTGTAAGGCATCATTATAATTTCTGAATATGTTTTCAGCGTTTCCCATGGGGTGATGGCAACAAGTCTCTCTTCCACAATCCTCATGTCAATGCTTTGCCCACTGGCTATGAAGATGGACATTAAAACAATTCCAATGTTATTATAATAGAGGTATTAGTAAAACTGTACATTGGATGCAGTAGGAGCTGAAGGGGTTATAAGTTTCCCAATGTTTTTGCATACTAAATTATCTATGTGATAAGAAATAAAAATAATAAATCTTAAGAAGTTTTACTGTGTTGAGATGTGAATCCAATCCTAATATTGTAAACGCGAAAGTAACTCGTCTGTGAAAGTGAAAGTGAAAGTCTGTCAAGCTTTCATGCCTAAACTGCTGAACAGATTTGGATTAAAGTTGGCAATGATATAGATGACAACTTGGGGAGCTTTACAAGCACCATTTACAGAAATCCTAATAACAGGTATATGGCACTAACTTCTTAAAAAATATTTTAAGAAGCCAGAGCTTTGCCGCTGCGGCCACGGTCGTCTCACGTACTCGACATTAAAACGTAGTGATTACTTGCTCAGTGGTCGACATAAAATACACCCAAAGAAATTATGTGTAAATATTGAAATGGCCGCGTGGTGTCCGGCAGAGAAGAATAGCACCAACCCCTACACTCGTGGGTGTCGTACAAGGCGACTAATGTTTTCGAGGCAAAAGATCTAGAGTCTCCGTAGGCTGGAAAATGGGCAGCAGCGTTTTCCATAGATATATTTATAACACTGCGATCTCCAACCCGCCTGCCAAGCGTGGAGATTATGGCAATAACCTCCCCTTTTGTGGGAGAGGCCCTAAGTCCTGCAGTGGACTGTTGTGGGCTGTGATGTATGAATTGAAATACTCGGAAAAGTCTTAGTTTTGCAAGCCATAAAATCTATTGATTGACAGTATAGCTTATTACCTCTTTGGTCTATATTTGGTTCAAGGTTGGTTAATCTCTTTGGAGATGGTTGGTCTGGTTCGTTTGTAGCCTTTGTAGTCTGAAATTATTTTGTTGTTTTGGTCACGTCTCCAGACAGAAAAAAATTTCTACTTGTGAATTTTCATTGTAGTTCACTTTTTCCTAAATAATTGAATTGATGAGGTAGTATCAAAATTTATCCAATATGGCTAATGCATCAGTTAAAGAATTTGGAAAGGCCTGGTGGTCCGAAGTTTATAATCGTATTATTGGTGCAGCTGTTTTTCTTGACGACGCTAGCGCAGAATGTCTCCATTGGGATGGTGGAATATTTAATTTACTGAACGGGGGAGCCGTAACAGTCAAAACTTTGTCTCCGTTTGAGGTAAGAAGCGTCATATCTGTAGTAATTACCCTTCCAGCCTCATTGATTCGCCGGTCCATATGGCCGGTAAAACTAATTAGTTTTACTAAGATTGGAAGTGAGCACTACGCAGGTTAATATACCACTTGACTCTCAAGCCGGATGCCGACAGGCATCAGTCGCTATCTCCACAACCGAAGCTGATCTTGTGGCAGCTTGAAGGTGGAAGAGAACTCGTTTGGCTCTCATTGTTATATCAGCAGATGACTACACCAACAGACATCCCGGTCCGGCATGTGGACAATGAACAAACTGGGGATATTCTGACGAAAGCGATGCCTCTACCAACCTATGCAAAATACTAGGATTAGACTCAGTAAATATTTAGGGAAATTGTTGAGAGTTCAGTATACTCTCATGAATGTAAACTCTTTTAAACATTTAATAGATAATTTTGTATAATGTTACAGATATATGTATTACTATTACCTATAACCCATAACAGTCCACTAAGGGCATCTCCTACTGAAGGGAGCGTTATTGCCATAATCTCCATGCTAGGCTGGCGGGTTGGAGATCACAGTGTTATAAATATAGTAATGGAAAATGCTGCTGCCAATTTTCTAGCCTACGGAGACTAGATCTTTTACCACAAAAACATTAGGGTCATTCCATGTCAAACGCTACCACACCAAATTTTTTAAAGTACTTGTTTTTTTAGATAAGCAGCAACTTATGTGAGCCTAATTGCATTGAATCATATGATTTAGCTGAAAATTCTAACAAACATTATTTTTTTGACATTTTTTTCGTGTCTTGAAGTATGAACGAAATTATCAGATATTGATCACTGGTGACATCAACATTGACATTCTAAAATCGTCCAAATATAAAAATGAGTTATTTGACATATTAAATCGATATAAATTAAAGTCTTTAGTCCGATTTCCTACTAGAATCCAGGGTGAGTCTAGAACTTGCCTCGATCATGCTTTTTCGGACTTGGATGTCATTAAATCATCTCCTTTACAATTAGGAATTGGTGACCACCTTGCTGTTTGTTTCAGTATATCTGTCTCAAAACCAATCACAGGCACTAAGCATGTAATTAAAAGATTGACGTCTAATACCAATATTAATAAATTTATAATGACAATTAAACACTATGACTGGTCAAGCACCAACAATATATTAGAAACATTTACCAAACTATTTGACAATTTCTGTAGGCTTAAGAAAGTTCAACACCGCACTAGATACCAAGTATGGTGCAATAATGACACAAAATCTTCTAGTCAATTTTTACAACTTGTATCAATGTACGCACAACATTTTCCTTTGAATAAGGAATTAAAACAATTCTACTTGAGTTGTAAAAGTAAACACATTAGCCTACTCGCGGCGACCAGAAAGAAATTTCTGAATGAGTGTGTGGCGGTTAGTGACACTTCGGGGCGGGCTTTATGGAATCTAATAAAGTCCGAAACAAACAAAAGTGCACATACGAATGGAATGGACGTATTGCAACATGCTGTGGGGGGCAGGGGCGAGCCGGGGCGACAGCGCTTAGCGAGTGCCCTAAACTCGTATTACGTTTCTGTAGTCCGAGACACGCCGCTACGGCCCAACGTCGCTGTTGCTATGCGAATGTTGCGCGACAATGTACCATCTGTACAACGTAATATGTTTTTTAAGCCTTTCACGGTGGATGAAATAGTTAAAATCATTAAGAAAATAAAACCAAAACGGACAAAAGATATCTACGATGTTCCCACGTACATTCTCCAGAGGTTGCCTCGGGAGTTTCTGGCTGTTCTCTGTGAGGAATTTAATGAGGCTGTATGTAATGGCAAATACCCGGACTACCTAAAAGTAGTAAAGGTAATCCCTGTCTATAAGGGGAAGGGTAGTAGGACCGAAATAAAAAGCTATCGACCTATATCTTTAGTCCCGGCACTATCAAAAATTTTCGAAGTAGGTATCTGTTCACGACTCGCTGATTTCCTCTCGAGTAATAACTCGCTGTGTCAGCAGCAGCACGCCTACCAAGCGGGCCGCTCCACGGCGGGCGCGGCGCGGTTGCTGCAGCGCACCGTGCTGCACCATTTGGAGGCGAGGAAGCGCGTCGCTGCCGTATTCTTTGATTTATCCCGCGCCTTCGATCTAGTCGACCATCAACTCATCGTCTCGAAACTTAACCACTATGGCATTCGCGGTGTACCTCTTGAGCTCATTAAAACTTTCCTATCGGACCGGACACAGGTGACCGATGTAGGCAGTAGCAGGTCCGAACCTGGCATGATCGGTGACAGATCAGTCCCTCAAGGCTCAAATGTCGGCAACAGTATATTTCTGTTAATGATGAATGACCTACCTTTTCAATCTTCGTTTGTCGAGTTTCTGTTATATGCCGATGACATCTGCGCAATAGTGCACGCTGATGATGACCAAGAACTGAGCCTTACTGTTCAATCGGTAACCCATTCAGTCGCGGCGTGGTCGCGTGCAAATGGAATGCAGTTAAATATTTCCAAAACCAACCTCATGGAGTTTTCGTTGAAGCGAGGTCCCGGCCCCACCATGTCTGTGCAGGTGGAGGATGTCCAAATTCCAAACGTTGACTCAGCTCGCTTTGTTGGTGTCGAGTTCGATCGCTACCTTCAGTGGCACGACCATATAGATAAACTATGCTCAAAATTAAACTCTGCGTTTTTCGCCATTGTCCGTCTGTCACATACGCTTTCGCACAAGAATTTAATAATTGCCTACTATGCATATTTTCACTCCCATCTAACTTATGGCATTGATCTTTGGGGGCTGGCGGCAGACAGGAATAGGCCGTTTGTAGTTCAGAAGAAAGTAGTGCGTGTTCTATCACGTGTGCCGCTAGATACACCCGCGAGGCAATTGTTTATAGATTTGAACATCCTAACACTGCCTTCTCTCTATATTTATGAGATGGCAAAATATGTGAGACGTAATATGAAGGAGTTTCCTAGTAACGCAACTCTTGGTCTTCGTTGCTCCTCTAGAAGGAAGCATGACCTACTAATACCGTCTCATCGATTAGAAAAAACTACTCGGTCGCTAAAAGTCATGGGTCCTCGCATCTACAACAAGCTAGATCTAGACATACGCGAGTGTAAGTCTGACTTTAGCTTTTGCAGGAAGTTAAAGTCAATATTGATAAAAAAAGCATACTACACGGTGAATGAGTATCTTGACGAGTGAAACCTTATATCCTCTCCGTTGTTATTATTATGTTCTATGTTTGATACATGACTTTTATTATATACCTACTCAATTGACATTCTTTTTATAGTTTTTATTGTACTTTAAGTATTGACATACATATTTTATTATGTTAGTTTTCTTAATATTAAATTAATAGTGGGCATACCTACCCAATATATAGGTACATTCGTTTGACATTTTATTATTTATTTATAATATTAATTTAAATTTGACATTATTATAAAAAGTAATATTGTTTTCATTTTGACATTTTGTATTCTGTGACACACATCATTTATATTATTTGCTTTTATAATTTAATAATCATACATATTTTTGTATTATGATAAATGACGGTGTAATATTTTACTGAAATAAATGAATATGAATATAATAATAATATGAATATGATAAAATATTGCCAGGCGGTAGAGATTTTGGAACTAAAACACCGAAAAAACTAATAATATTATTCATTATCAAAGTTAACTTCCTGCCTTTTTGAGAAGTGATATATGAACTGCTTTTTAAACGTAAAATTTTCTGTAAGTTGGGAAGTTTTCCTTAGTTTATAGTACTTTTTTAAAAGGGACATCGCATGTTACACCCGTTACGGAAATGAGGTAAAATTTAAATCTGTAGTTTACTTATTGCACTTCCAGCTCCACGGCTTTGGGAAAGTAAGGATATGTTTGCAAACAAATGGCCAATGTCTTAGATTTTATACCGGACTTTGTAAATTATAATATTTTCGCTAATGAAATTGCGTTACGCCCGTTACGTAACGGGTGTATTACTGTTTTGGTGAGGCTTTATGGGTGCAATAAAACAAGATTTCAACTGATGTTGAGTGCGAATTGGGAGCGAAGGGTCAATTTTAGGGTTCCGTACCCGAAAGGTAAAAAAATAAACCCTATTACTAAACCTCCGCTGACGTTTGTCCGTCTGTCTGTGAAAGGCCTGTACCTTCGAAACCATGACAGCCAGGTACTTGATATTTTGCTAGAATATGTGTATCTATGGCCGCTATAACAACAAATAATAAAATTAAAAAACTTTTGAAAATGAAGTAGTGTACCCCATACAAGAAACATGTTTTATTTTCGGTGTCTTTCAGAGGCGTTTTGTTATTTTTCTTATATTTTTTTTTGCAATAACTGCAATATATTCAATCACGACACTTTGTATAATTATAGTTTTAATATTAAAGCAAATACTAAAAACCGGTCAAGCGTGAGTCGGACTCGCGCTAGAAAATTTCGAATTGTAAGATAATTTGATGACTTACATGTTTCTCTGGCATCAAAATCTTGTTGGTTATGGTACGGAACCCTGTGTATGCTAGTTCAACTCACACTTGGCCGGTTTTATTAAAGGCATGAAGTTAGTGACTCCAGTAATAATTTGGCATTTTAAACATTTTATAGCTTAAGTATAAGTTTTAGGTCGCATGATTTAACTTTGTTTACATGATGTGTGTTTTGCAAAATGGCTTATATTTTAGTGTGGGTATTCAAGGTTCACAAAACAATGCCTTCAGCCAAAGAAAGAATTAAAAAGTATCGGGAATTAGGGTATTCATACATACTACAACATTGAATACAGTATTTATATTTTTTAAATTAAACCATTATTTATTTAACATGTAATTACATAACTTGAGTACCTATTTAATATAGTATGTTTTGTGATTCAAAATAGTTTAGAAATTAAAGATTGTTCACAGAATTTTGTTCCGCATTCGTATGCGTTACGCCCGTTACAAATGCCTGTTACACCCGTTACACACTAATATTTACGTAAATTTTATATTATTGCCTGGATTTCTTCAATAAATGTTGTACATGGTGGGTTGTTAATGTGGGTACAGCTTACCGTCCATTATATTATTCATAGAATATGGGCAATTCGCAGAGTATCGTATAAACGTCGCGCCATATGGAAGTGAGAGGCAAAATCAAGTTACGCCCGTTACGGTACTTCCGGCTGATTTTTGCAAAATCTATGAAACTTATAGCAAACATAAATTAAAATAAACTTAATACAGGCTAAAAGGCTATTAATTAAGTAATAAAATTAATATGCTTCCCATATAAAACATAAATAAATCAACAGTTGAAAGTGTACGACCTGTTACACCCGTTACATGGAATGACTAATTAAATGCCTTGTACGACACCTATGAGTGTAGGGGTTGGTACTACTCTACTCTGCCGGACACCACACAGCCAATGTATATATGTATAACTTGTCATTAATAGACGTTCTGTGAGAAAATAATGGTGTTCTTCATTTTCATTAATAAATATATTTTGTGATAGCTAACTAGTTACAAACAGTTCCAATATAAGCGAGAGTAGATCACAGTGATAAATTATCTCCGCTATCACTTAGGACCAGTCAATCAAGAATATAATTACTCGCAAATAATTTTAGAAAAAGAACCTACTTCATACTGATTTAACTGCTATACTACCTCATATGTATGTAGTACCTATACTCAAAATATCATATCTTGTTTCACAGTTTTCTGAGAAAGTGTACAAGAAGGCTGTTTTCATAACACAAACAACGTCAACGCAACTACGTACAATCCATGAGATTATTCAAAACAGTGATTTCACACACTGTATTTTGATTTCGTGTGTCAGTCTTGATACTGTCTATTTGGAGCTGAATGAAGGCAAAGATGTGAGTGACGTTATTGCATCAGGTCGAGCCCAGTCAGAAGCAACCAAACACTTGGAGGGGTTACTCACAGAATGGATTGGCAAAAAGGTATTGACCCCACTGTAATGTTATTTTATTGTTATTGTTATTGTTTATCAGGCAGGCAGTTGTGAACAACTGTTGGGTATTTTCACTAATATCCTAAATTTGAAATATATTATGCTTTCTGTACTAAAGTTCAATGGTCTTGTTATTATTTTTAATGGTGCTATAAATTTGTTTCAATTTTCAGCAAAGTGCAGTGGAAGTTGTCCACATACCTATCTTCACTATATCTCCAACAAGTGTTGTGTTCCTCACACCACCCTATCAGAATATGTACCCTACATACAATGGGAAACTTATCCCTGATACATCCTCTTTGGATTTGTACACTCTCACTAATGATGAGAGGTCTCAAGTGAGAAGACTGGCTAGTTGCTTGAATAGTATGTTAGACTCTATGAATTTGAAGGAAGATATTTTCTATATGGGTGCCTATAGCTCTTTAGTTGCAGGTGTTCTGGAGAATTCACCTGTTTGCATATCCAGGAGAAAGGTATAGTGTTAACAAGTATTCTACAACATTCTCATAATATTGGAAAATATCACCATATCGGCGTTGTTTTGGTTGTGCTATCGTGCACAAGGGCCCGGGGTCCGCCATGATCCAGGATTTTGTTGATCAAGTAATTACAGTGGAGCAATTGCCATCTGACCTCCGTGACCCTGCTACCAGGGGAACCTGACAAGTTTGGATCATGGTTAACAACACTAACAAAAGTATACTTACATAAAAAATAATGAAATTGATTTCAACCCAGGTCAACTGAGGTCTTCTGCTGGGGACTGGTTTAATATTTTTATAGCCGATTGGCACCATATGACAATATATTACTTTTTATCAATATTAAATTACCATTAACCATTTGGTTGTTCAATATTGTAGTAGCACAAAATAAATTCCTATTAGTGAACCCTTGGGGATGTGGTATTGGAGGTGTCGCTTTTTTAAACCAGTAAGCTCAGCTCCGATACAAATGCTTCAAAGAATGAAAAGGGTTGTCCGTTAGTGTATCAGATGAACTACCAGAGTCAAAGATTAATTATGCTTAACTGTTTTAAAACTACTGGATAGACATTAAGGTGCTATGTTGCTTATTTTCACTTAACCTAAAAGCAATTATGAAATGTTCCAGACTTGCTCAAATCCCGCATCTCTAATAATAGTGGACCGTACCTTGGATTTATGTGCCGTGACTAGCCATTCTATGGAGTCTGTCCTGGACAAAGTTATGGCAGTGTTACCAAGGTTCCCGGGACACTCTAACGAAGTGGCCGTGGATATGTCACCATTGTGCGAAGCTAATGTGTAAGTTATCATTAGAAAATTTGTTGTACAGTAATTAGGTGGCTCTTTAAGGCCTGAGGAGGCCGCCTAGGTGAGTTCCGCCGCCTTATCTATTTCTGCCGCCAAGCAACAATGCTTGCACTGTTGTGTTCTGGTTTGAAGGATAAGGTAGCTAGCGAAGTTACAGGCATGAGGCATTTCATTGTAGTCCACACAGTGACAACGCACCTGTGGTTCTGCATTTTTGTTAGCTGCGATCTATGAATGAATTGTAGATGTTGTGGGCGAAAGTTAGCACTGACCATCAGGTGGGCTGATTAAAATCGTCCACACGCACTTACGCTGCGCTGCGCGTTGTAGCAAGGTTAGTTTATATGAGTTTGTATGGAGATTGAAGCTAGACCTATTTAAGCGGCGGGTGGCACGTTAAATCCATACAAAATTCATTGCAGCCCCGCGTTGCACAGTGCAGCGCAGGATAAAGTGATACATTTTTATTTTGTCTGATACGGCAGAGAAACAGGCAAGCGAGCCATGGAAAGTTGTCACCGCCGCCTATGGACATCGGAAACACCAGGGCATCACCAATATTTTATGGTTAGGTCTCTGTCCCAATGAATGGCTTTTGGATTAAGAGTCTGTATTCCTAAAAATCCAAATGTTAATTACCATCATCACACAGGTGAAATAAAGCAAATTAATTATATTCCAGCATAGCCCATCCAGAAGACATCCAGCTGAGCCCCGGCTGCCTCTTCCACGCCAACGACGAATCATGTATGCAAACCTACGACCACATGATCAATAAATCACAGAAAGAAGTCATGTTTGACTTGTACAATAAGGTGTCAAAGATCGATGTCCAGAAATCGCCTGGGGCGCGGGCGCTGTTGAAAGTTACGCCACAGAGTGTGGAAAAAATCATTACAGCAACGAAAGGAAACTATGAGACGATCGGCCGTCATCTAGGCATGGTGCAGCAAGCTTTGGGTGTGGTGCAGACACTGAAGGCGCCGCGGCGAGCGCAATTGGATCTGTTGACTAGCCTCGAGGCGCAGGTGGTGCAGAGCCTCGCCGCTAGCAGGGATTCCACCAGTGTTCTGCATCAGGTTGGTAAAACAGGCTTTATGGGTAGAATTTTTCATATTAAGCAAGTATTTGATTGTCATCTTCAGCCTTGAAGTGCTTTATGGTGCCTGGAAGATGAATTGCACCAACTCCCTGACCTGTTTTGAAAGGCGGCGAAAGTATTAGATGATACCAACTAGGATCTCTGTACTATAGGCTGGGGCAATAGGCAGCAGCATTTAGAAACATACATACACAGTCACGTCCGTACCTGATCGCCAAATCCTGGATCATGGTGAAGGCGGACCCCGGGTCCTCATCCTCGAGAGCACAACCGGGACATTAACGCTAAGATGATACACAGTCACGCCTGTATGCCTTAGGGGTTGACAGAGACTATCGAGTGCCACAAGCTTTTTTTGCCTCTTTCACATTCATACATCTTCTCATGCACCGGTCATAAAACACGAAGCTAAAACTTTTTAGCACATGGCTCAAGAGCGAGAGACGTTGTGTTCGATTCTACTTAGTGGGATAGAGACAGTGCGATGATGACACGCTCTGCAGTCATCATCATCAACCTATCAGCCGAAAGACGCCCATTGTTGGGCATAGGCCTCCCACAGAGACCTCCACAAAGGCCAGTCCTGTGCCTTCCGCATCCAGCTGGTACTTGCGATCTTTACCAGGTCGTCAGTCCACCTTGTGGGAGGCATACCCTCTGCGTCAGCCTGCGTCTGCGCTGCTTCTTCCGGTATGTGGTCGCCACTCAAGAACTTTACTACCCCATCGGCCATCTGTTCTTCGAGCTATGTGCCATGCCCACTGTCACCTTAGCGTGGCAATCCTTTGAGCTATGTCGGTGACCTTGGTTCGCTTGCGGATATCCTCATTTGTGATTCTATCACGCAATAAGACTCCGAGCATAGCCCTTTCCATTGCTCTTTTGGTGACAGTGACGTTTCTTATGAGGCGGCCACGTCTCTGTTCTATAGGTCATCAGTGGATCACTAGAACTTCGTCTTGAGACACTGCGGTAAATGTCGAAGTGAGGGTAATCGTCGAATCCGAAAGAGGGTGGACCGATATGTCTGTCCTTAGAAGCGACTTCACACAGCGGCACCAGTCAACTCGTGACCATGACGCATGCAACTGCGTCGAAATATCGAGGTAAAAACAATACTAACCGTGGTAACAAACCCGATAATTTGTGTAGTGAAAGTATATTTGGCGTAGCTCACCGAATGCTGCCCAACCGAGTTGAAGTTTTCGAACTTTCTCGAAATTGGACCTACCGAGCTGGACTATTTGTCAGCAGTGAAATCCAGTAAAACATATTTATCTTTTTCCCCAGATCAGTCAACTAATAAAATCACGTAAAGATCGCAACTTACCGCTAGAGAATCTTCTGGCGTTGATTGTCCACGTCTACTCCTTGACCGGCACTGAAGTATCTTTCTCCAAGAAACACGAAGATAATCTATCGGAGACTCTTAGCGTGGCGATATTTGAAGACCATAAGACCTTATTCGACGAGGATCCGGGAAGAATTGTAACCCCTGAGGCGTGTGAAGAGGTGGCGAAGGGGGTAATGTCGCGGTTGAAGGAGGTAGCGCAGATGAGGAAGATTTTGCAGAAGTAAGTTGTACATTATCCTATACGGGTGGGAAGAGACCACATTGTTCCACTCAACGTATTGCTCTTACTGCTATTGTCTTTGTAGTTTACGCAACTGAGATCTGTTATCAGCCGTGAGAGCATCCTTCCAGACAGGTGCACCATAGAGGGTCATACTCCGTATAACCCCTGCGTATAACCGATAACATCCTCCATTTGGACCGCCCAAGTTCGGTAGGAGGCGGCCAAGCGCAGATGCTGCTGCTACAAGCATCACCAGCTAATATATTCGCCAAATTCCCATCGCCCGTCGAGTACGAGGCCCAAGTGTTCTTTCATATGTGGCCTTACAGCAATGTAAATCCCCTTAATAAATAATTCTGCGCCAGGAAGGGGGCACCTTTGCGGGGTCTATGATGTAACAGGCCTTTAGTCTTGTGTATTGCAACCTTAAGACCCAGCATTTAAATGCGGTCGACCACTAAGGTAGTGCCCACCGTGGCTAATAGCGCCACCTCTCGGAAACTACCTCCCCGTACTACGACTAACGTGTCATCTGCGTAGCAGAGAATGAGCATTCTCCGCAAGAGGGTACCCCGCAGTACCCAGTCATAGCCAATGTTCCACAGGAGCGCAAGAACCGACCCTTACGGAACTCCATATCTCACAGGATGCCTAAACATAGTACCCTGATTGTTGCCGAAAAGAACTTGCCTATCCATCAGATAGTCCTGCAACAGCTGCCTCAAATGTAGGGGCAGTTACCAGTCGATCCTGAGTGTGCAATAGAATATTATAATTATTATTATATTAGCCTGAATCATCCCACTGTTGGGCAAAGGCCTCCCACCGATTCTTATACTCTTCACGATCAAGTGCCAATGTCTGCCAGTCACTTTCTTTTCGAGCAATAGAATAAAGAATCTCATCGTTCCCAGCTATCAGTCAGTTCTGAAAGCGTGCGAGGGGGGCGCTGGTCATGAGTATCGTGGGGTGCTGCAACAGCTGGCTGAGGAATTGGTGGACGCCCGACGCCCAGCGCTGCCCGACCTGCGAAGGCGACACGACCCCGTCAAGGACCTCCTCCGGACTGGGATCAGGTCAGTTTAGGAGGAACGCTGAGGATACACTGGAGCAGCCTCAATACACCTTTAACCACCTCAGTATGGCTAGCACAAGTTGCACTCGCACGCGATAAGAGAGAAAATTCGCGACATAGACACTGAAATCTCTTTCATCTTAGTATTGAGAGAAGGAAACAAACTCTCTCTCGAAGCGCGAGCAGTCGCGGACATACTTGTGATAGCCGTGCTGGCCCTATTGCTTTCCACCGCCGGCACAAGAGCGGTGGTCTCATAGTTGAGGGATCCGACTTGTAAGCGAAAGGTACTGGCTTTGAACCCCAGTGCTGCCTATACCAATGACTCTTTTCTGAGTTATGTGGGTACGTTAGTTGGACACTAAAAACGCTCCACGTAATTACCCGATCAGCCATATCCTGGATCATGGTCAAGGCGTGCTCCGGGCCCTCGAGCGACAGAGCACACCGAGAGATTAACGCTAAGATGATTTATTATTGATTTCTACCGCCGTAACTATTCTATTGTCCGATTGTATATTTACACTGCAATCAGGAACTAGAGTAACTTGAAGTTCTCATTAATTCATAGCCCGTCACTTCCATCGCAGCGACTACTGTGTATCTTGAAACTAGGGTTTTTGCGATTTCAAAATCCAATAGATGGCGCTATTCAGAAGGTCCGTTGTCAAAATACTGTCGTGCTATTGGACAGTAACAACTGCTGTAAAATGACGGATAAATTCTAGCCAATGACGGCTTTATTGTGACATCAAACCTCACGTCGCAGTAGCACCATATCTGGAATCCTGAAAACCTCATTACGTCAAGGACCGGCAAGAGATCGTAATGTCTATGTATTCAACAGAAAATACTGTTGACCATTTTCTGCTGGTCTACCGCGTATTAATATTAACACGAACTTCATGTTCTTTAAGACGCTTGAAGTCACCCTCCGGAATCATTTATCTGACCCGGTAACGGCGTCGCTGTTGTTGAATAAACATGACATTCCAAATCGCGACAATTAGTTCCAATTTTGGCCACCGGCTCAGATACGTGTATGGTCCATTAAAAAAAATGGACTTCAAAAGACAAAATAACATGAAGTTCGCTGGCTGGTCTATGAAGGTCGTAGCGGAAGCCTTATAGACATTAGACGCCTTATAACGCCACTCCTAACCACCCCTACATCTTCCAGCATGCTGACAAGCAAGAAGCCTCGAGCCTCGAAACACCCGCTGGACAACGCTACCGTGATCATTTACGTGGTTGGCGGCATCACAGCAGAGGAATGCAAGCGTCTCCATCGCAGTGTGATCACCAGCGGCGTTGACAACACTGTCCTGATTGGCTCAACCAGGTTCGTGACTCCCGGAGAGGCTATGAGGGACGTGTTGGCATTGTAGCGCGACATGCGTCTGGGGGACTTGAGAATTGCAACAGAATAGCTGATAATAGCTATGTGATTGTGATACGAACAGATCAAGCGATATTGCCCTGGCTATATCTATCCCTCGTTGTCGAGGGGAAATAGACATTTTCCATGATTTTGTTGTGTAAACCGATATTGTGTATTGTGAACTGTGTTTTAATTTATCCGTATTGCATTAACATATGTGTAAAATATAAAAAGACATTCCTTAGAAGCGCGTATCCAGTGATGATTTTCGCGTTTCTAGATGGCGCTAATGGCTCGTGAGGTTCAGACCTAAATAAAGCCCTGTCGTTGGCTATTACCGTAATTTTACATATAGTCATAAATGTATTTCTTATAATTTTATCATGTGTAGGGTCGAATTGTCAGCCTGAAAAAAAAAGTTTCGCAGTTACTTAATGTGAAATCGAATTTGTTTATTCGATGTAGCTCCATTGAACCATGTCATTGAGTAAAAATACATATCGGGAGCGGCGTGAGGCCTAGGGAATTACTACAGAGACTGAACTAGACTCTTACAAGCCGAGCGCCATTACAAGGGTTCGACGCGGCTCATAGTGTGCCAGGGCAAAGATTTCGTCTTAAGTTGACGTTTCTTAAGACGTTATTTTTCTATATGCAACGTATATTGTCTGCTGTGGATAGCTATGGGCCTTGGGTGGGGAACGGGGAGCCTGGGGTAGTTCCTACTGTGGCCTTGAGCGGAGGGAAGCTTGTAGGCGGCGGCTTTTCGCCCTTTACAGCCTTGCCCCTGAGGACCTTCGTTTGGGAGGGGCAGCCCGGCCAGCCACTCCGGCCAGGAATAGGAATAGGGTATCGGGACATTATGAACATATACGATATTATTAAATCCGCCAGACTGTATCGGCGGCTTTAATGTATAGTACCCATCAAGCTTCTATTTGATGTGTTGTTGATTTGCAGAATTTTTATTTTGTATATAGGTGCCTAATTGTTACAGTATAAGTATAATTTAAGAATTAATTTATTATTTATTCGCATTAATAGCGGAGTCGCTAATTATAACTTATTATTAATTTAGGAATGTAATCGATATAAAGGTAAAACGCTAGGCGTAATTTGTTTGTAATCTTGAAATGTATTTTCTCAGATTGTTCTCATCTGGCCCCAAAGTAAGCAAAGCTTACATTGCTGCGGCCTGCGGTTGACATATCAACCAAATTTTAGTAAATAAAATAAAAATATATCTTTTTGAAATTTGTAAAGAGTCAAGTGGCAAGGAAGGCATATATTTAATGTATGCTTGAGCCCCTTCACTCTGCAGCTGACTGTACGTGCGCAAACCAAAAAACTACATAGAAATGGTCAATTATACCAAACGTGATATCACGCCCGCGATGCTGCCGTAGGAGCCTACTGCCAAGGAGACGCTACGAATCCAAACTCACCAAAATTAATGAAACTTCCAAAAAAATTAATGACTACTGGCTCGTTCCTCTGGCAACGGATTAGCATCGCTATCCAACGAGGCAACGCAGCCAGCTTTCTGGTCACCATTCCGGGCGGCAGCGGTGTGAACGACTTTTTTAACTTTTACTATGTATTTTATATGTATTAGTGTATATTTTTACTACAACTGTAAATATTGTATGTGTATTAAATACATATTTCCACTTGGTGTGGTTGATGAATAGAATATACTATTTTGACATGTTTTTCTTTAGTGGCATATCCCAACCCTGGCCAGGAAAATCTAAAATAAAGGCATCGATTATATTAAATTTGATTTTGCCGGCCTAGGCTGGATCTACAAAGTTAGTTCAGGTTCCTAACATTTCCTTGAGTTTATTCCACCGGCGTAGCCAGGTTTTGGTTTTGGGGGGAGGTTCAAGATCAAAGCATATAAATATCGATCCGTACTCCCACCCTTAAAATATGGGGTAATCGTAATGAAAGTAACTGGGGGCAGGTTGAACCCCCTGAACCTCGCCTCGCTACGCCTATTGTTTATTCCTAATATTAGTTGACAACGGCTACAGAAAACCTATCTGTAGTCAAACTGCTCATGACAGCTAACTTCTAAGAATGAAGTTGCACTTGCATTATAGGTAAGTGATTACGGGGTACAATGTATAATGGTACTATGTGTATTCAATTATTGAAGGTGTATGTAATTCGGGTATTTATGTGTTGTTTGGTGTTTCATATTGGACATAGACATAATGTTTATATGGCAATTTCAACAATATAAAGAAACAAACAAAATATTACTTTCTAACTTAAATTAGGTTAAATATTGTAGTGACATGCCAAACTAGAGCTCAACTCAACATATGCTGTAGGCAGTGAGACCACAGCTATTATTTTAATTATTTATTATGATGCAATGCAGTTACAATGCAAATTGTTTGTGTAATAATCGTGTTGTATTTGTGTTTTTGTATACTTATAAGTACACAAAAGAAATAAAACCATAAAACAATAGTAAGTATTTCATTAAACTGTACCAAAAGTGTTAAATGCTAAGTGCAAGTACACTAAACTACGATAAAAAGCATAACTCAGCTTTCGGGGTGCTCCAAGAACTCCAAGAACCTGAAATATTACCTGCTGCCTGGTGAACCTAAACCTGGTATTATAAATAAATAATCGTGGTCAAAAGCGTGAGAGCAAGATCAAAGTAGAATGTATTGTTCATAGAATAAGGTTAATTTTTGTATGACACCTAACATTCCAAAGAATGCGGAGCGACGCGTAACATACGTATGTAAGTGATTCAACGTCGTCGTCGTCGTCGTCGTCCTAGCGCTTATCCCGGCCTCTGCCAGGGTCGGCTTTCCTACTCAATCTTCTCCACTTCGCCCAGTCGCATCCTTTCGTCGTAAGCCGTTGGCTCTCGCATTCGACTCAGCGACGTCAATCCAACGCTTCTTGGGTCACCCACGGGGCCTCTTTTCTGATACCGGCAGATTCAGGCACCTATTTCCCGCATATCCCTGAGGCTTACGCAACACGTGACCAAACCAGCGCAGACGAGGCTCCTCGATCTTATCTGCGATATCCCTCACGCCAAGGCTGCTACGATGTACTCGTTACGTACTCGATCGAGTCGCGTAACTCCGCACATCCACCGCAGCATTTTCATTTCGTTGGCGTGGAGTTCGCGAACGTGTTTCGTCAGCACTGGCCAAGTCCCGCAGCCATAGAGTATCACCGGTCTAATATATTCTTGTATATAAGCCCTTTGAGCTTTAAATCCATTTTATGGTCACATCACAGGTGACTGCCGTGAGTTCCCGCCATTTTGCCCAAGCTGCAGAGATTCGGGACTTGACATCTGGGCCGATATCGCCGGACTCGTGCATCACGGATCCGAGGTATTTAGATTTATCTGTTCTATTGACAGCTTCGTTACCTACACGGGTGGTTTCGGGATCTACGCTGCAGCTGGCCATATACTCCGTTTTGGCGATATTCAACTTCAAACCACCGTTTTCTAGCACATCCTTCCACGCACAGTGCAAAATAAATTAGCCAGTCTATAGAGAGGGCTGTGACAGCTTTTTCACACAAAAAATGCGTGCCAGGTCAGAGGCAAAAATAATGAAATCTTCATTTTCTGTCAGCATCAAATAAAAAGGGATGTTCCCTTTGTCAATATATTCTTTCGATATGTTATATTAAGCAATATTATCGATATCCATATACTTAATAAAACATTCCTAACACATCATCAGCTAATATAGCCATTACAGCACCGCTACTTTACATTACTAATGTAAAATGTTACAATTTAATAATTGTAATGTAAAAATATAATGTTTTCACATTAGGTAGGAATGTATGTCATTTTATAAATGCTCTCGGGATCCCGTCAGGTTCACCCATACGCTTGATACGAGTATTTGCCGATTTTTAAAAACTTCAGCAATTACTTTTTACATTTAAAACCAATAAAATATTCATCCATAAACTAATAGTCGCTGTTAATTGAATACGTTAAATCTTTTCAATTTTTATCATAAATTTATACCTAACTTACTAAATGCACAAATAGTTAATTTCATGTAATACCATTTAAAAATGCACCCGCATGCACAGCGTGACGGGCGTTATTTGTTTGCGGTTAAAATTTTAAGTCTTGCTATAACGCATTAATATTTAGGTAAACCCTTATTACTAAAAAATGAAGACAGAAAAAGTATGGGATCCATCACTTGAAGTGTTGCCAATTCATCATCATCGCCAGACGCATAATCAACAGACGCCTACTGCTGTTGTTTTTGCAAAGGAATATTGCGCACTTCGGCATTTTGCTGCGTTCACAAACAATGTTAAGTAATCTAAAAGACAAAAATTAAGTGAACTTACAAATTTTAAAGCTCAAGTATTCACATTAGCCTCCATCATTTAACTGTTGAGCAAGGGACTTTCCCAATTTTTCCACTCTTCGTGATCAATAGGTATTTTTTGTTTAGTTATCAATGTTTCTACAGTACATTACAGAGCTCGGCGTATTAATTCAGTCAGAAAATTACTAATACTTTGAGATATTTCGAAAAAAGCTCATAAAACAAGAATCTTTAACACGCATTTATTTCATATACTATACACATTCTATAAATGGTAGTGGTCCAAAGCACTTCACTAATTTAATAAAATAAAAAAGCCTGTAACACAAAATATAAAAATATTTCACTTAATATTATCCTGTATAATACTAATGTAGATACGCTTCGGGCACTTTGATTTGTAAGTGTAGAGTAAGGGATTAAACGTATTCCACTTTAATGTTGCTCTTACACTTTTTGCTTCTGAATTTAGAAGACTAAATTTAACAAAGTGTAACAAGCCTAAAACACTGCAGTTTTCTCGAAACATTAACTGACTGGGCTGTATTTTGAATCGTTCGAATTAGATTGATAGGTATGCGACTTAGCTACCTGTCCTTTTCACACTTGTTGCAACTTATTACGTCTGTGAAAGAGGTGGCGAATTCGCTTTAGAATCTAATTCGATGGTTTAAAAATATGGCGCCACGGCCATGAACAGTTCGTAATAATAGGTACAATAAATTACAGGTTACCTACCTTGCTAATCATAAAATGGAAAAGGATTCTGGTATAACATAAATATGTAGGTAAAACACTGTTTCGGAAATAGTTTAAGATGTTATGACAAAATAAAAACAACAGTTTCGTTTCCATACAAAAGTATAATTCAATTATTTACCTATTGATATTTTAAAATTTTACAAGTTTAAAATTTTTCTTATAATATTAACATATTTTTATTTATGTTTCAACAACAATTATTTTATGAAAATAACGAGAAATTAGCATAGTAATACTTTTTTCTTATTGGTACCGTATCAACTTAATAAACGAAGCAAATAGCGTGGAACAATATTCTTTGTACAATAAATTACCAGCCTTCAATCAAATAAGTCGATATCTGAGACGCGCGAGAGCACAACCTGGGGCCCCACTTTTGCAACCGCTCACATCCGCGCGAGCGCCTGCCTTCTAATGTGTGTCTTTTTTATTTCTAGCAACTTCCAACGAGTGTGAGAGATAGCCAGCGCACACGAGCGCTCGCGTTTATTCGAGCGGTTTCAAAAATCCACGCCAAGAGGATGACGAATAAGTCGATATGAAAACTTTAAATGCGCTGCTTATAGCAGATGGTCATACTATTATTTAACATTTTACTAGTTTTAATAGTTGTACTAAAATACTCTTTTTATTAAATGTTAGGTGCACTTCCGAGCATTGCGATAGTAGATGCGACTTCCGGCGACTCATTAGCGTATCTAGAGCTATTTTCCAGGGGGGGCCTGGCCCCTGAGGATTCCTTTTTTTTATGTCATACGGTAGGCAAACAGGCGAGCGGGCCACCTGATGGAAAGTGGTCACCACTGCCTATAAACATTAGCAACACCGAGAGTATCGCCAATGCGTTGCACACCTCTATAACACGTTACTCTGGCAGCAAAAAGGCAAATGTCCCTCCACTGCCATAGCCACGGTTCCCCAAATTCCCACCCCATGGAGCACTGGAAACCTTACTCACCGGCAGAAACACAATACTGGGTTGTATTTAATTAAAATTATATTTGTATGAAGTTTTTTATGTACATATGTACATACGGTACATCCTGGGGTGGGCACCAGACCATTCTGGGGTGGGCACGGCCCACCCGGCCCCCCCCCTTCCTATGCCTATTGGTGCCACGACAACGCTGACAAATGTGTATGGGATAAATGCCAAACAGCTTCAAAAAATTATACCTAATGGTAGGTACCTTCAAAACCTTGGCATGGGTTATTGACACGGCCCGATAGTCGCTGGAGCCACGCGTATGGCGATGCTCCGAAGTGCAGCTAAAACCACCAATAGTTCATTAAAACACCTACCTACATAAATGAGGCGTGAAGTTTTGTATGTAATCTGAGATTCAATGCGGGAAACCTAGCCATAACAGCGGGATAACTACCTATAACGCAGAACATGGGTCTAAAAAGGCCACATATTGTGATTTTTATTTATTTCTCACAAACTTATCGACAGCGATGCTGTTGTTGACATTGACATGACAAAATGGCGTCTTTTAGTTCCAGTTTTGGCCACCGTATCAGATAAGTTTGTGGCATTCTATTCTAATATGAATCTTAATATGGAACGCTTTTTAGACCCATAGGAAGCACTGCATTCGTGAACTGCGTCGTGGAGGATACCTATTTGGTCAGTCAGCTAGTTCATCAATGCTTGTGGAGAGCGACAGGGTTTGAGGGCATTTATTCCAGTGGGAAGTTTGGAATACTTTTCCCAGTGCTGCTCCATTGGTGTCGTAAGCAGAAGCGATGGTAATTTCTTTCTAAATGGTAGATAGGTAGGTAGAGCTCGTCTAATCTAAAATGACGCGCCCCACTATTGCATTACCGCACACAAGCAAGTTTAAAATATGGACGCAATACATATACAAATGCCGTTGTAATTGGTCATTCAGTTGCCGGTGAGACACCAACGTAGGAGCTCGCGTCGTTCGATTGGAGCAGTCGACGCTCCCACACAGATGAAGTGTCGTTATTAATATTTGCACTCACACATCGAAATCAACTAACTAAGTCGTGGGGCGCGTCATTTTAGACTAGACGAGCTCTACTATACTTTGGACTACGTTATTAAAATGTGTAGGTACCCGCAATTTATTAATTACTTGTAAGTACATGGTGGTCTCTGTAAAGTACCTACGCTTGAGGATAGATACCTACCTACCAACCTATATATATAAACCTTTATCTAGGTTAACTATTTTTGTTCTGATTGGAACTAAAGAGGTGGTAGGTATTTTGTGTATTTCCGGGAAAAAACGCCCACTAGTGATCCGAAAACTCTACAGCGAGCGAAGATGTCACCTAAGCTTCTCATTAAATTCGTGTTAAGAAAATAGTAGGTATCTATTTATCACGGAAACGAACCCCGTTTCATACGAAGCGGTACGAAGGTGTCTCATATCTCTTTGGCCAGGGTCTAGCTAGGCTGGTTGTAACGATGACGTCACTATTTTCATAACACGAATGAACATAAGTAAAAAATGCTACCTAAAATTATTTTGAGGTGATTCCAGCCAACCGAGATCTCGAACCTAGTCGATCCCGGACACAGTTCCGCCTTTCCGCCAGTCTGAGTTGGCGAATATACCCGTTCTATTTCTGAATAGTGCGCACACGATGGAGCCTCGTCCTCGGAAGCGTTCTGTGGCGTGGCCCTTCGCTCTCAAGCCATTCAGCAAGCCCTAGAAAAAAATATTTACTTAATTAAATAAATATTATGATCCTTTTAAGAAACAACTGGCCGTTGAGATGAGGATGATCAAAAAGTGAAGAAATTAGTTGGTCCATAGGATAGGTACTTACCTCCGTAACTCCGTATTCATACTCTATCTTCATAGGGAATATCTGATGGTGTACCCGAGGGCTGTCCACTGCCCTCTTGATGGTCTGCCCGAACCAGAGCTTTCGCATCACCACCTGCACATATACATACATATTCTGACATGAACACAATTTCATTTTATAACTTTAGCCTAGTTGGCGCGGCGCGAATTCCTCTACCTTACCCTACCCCTATCCTACTCTACCCTACTACTACACCTACCCTCCACCTACTGTAATACATATATTTTAAAGCACCCCTGTATTATAGCAAACAAAACAAAAATAATTCGTTTTTACTTCTATGTCAAGCCATTTCTGTGTTTAAGAGACATCAGGTACTACTAACAAACCAACAGCAATCTATTTTTATATAAAGCCTGACTATATTAAACTGTGAATGAAACTGATTTCAATCAATGTTTTGTTGTTAACAAAGAAATATTTCTATGGATGAAAAGCGATTACGTAAAACGGAATATAAGTATGAGGATCCGTCATATTGCGGATTTTTATGGGACTCGGCAACATTACTGGCTTCTTGACTGCCCTCATATATTCCTGTAGACTATAACGTAACGTAACTCAACAATTATCTGTTTTCAATGATTGAAATTGTTACTTTTGCGGTTACGTATGATCGATTTAATACTTTCAGTTTATTGCAATGGAATTTTGTTAGCTGCTGAACCCTTGAAATCGATGATAGGTACGGAATCGTAAAAGTAGCAATTTTAATCATTGCAATCAGATAGTTGTTGGCTAGAGTTACGTTTTTTTTTTAAATTTATTTAATACATTGTAAGTAAATTTTGTTTCTTAATATCTAGTCATTGACACAAAACCCGGGTGGATTTGTCTGCGTCTACCTGGCTATTTATCAGATAGGTACAAAAACATACAAACAAGTAAAACAAACTGATACAATGTTACAAAACATATTAGCCTACTGGCCGCGCTTTGCTCATCAATTTGCTATTGATGAGTAAAGCGCGGACAGTAGGCTAATAAGCCCCCCTCTGAACAACACCACGACCACTCACCAACGCCACGGCCGTGGTGATCTTGGTGCCGCCCGAAGCGCCGACCACCATCTTCGCGTTGCCGGACGCGTCGACGATGATGCACGGGCTCATGGAGGACATGGGCCGCTTGCCCGGCGCTATGAAGTTCGCGGGGGACGGCTCCAGGCCGAAATAGTTACGGAAACCGGGCGAGGAGAAGTCGTCCATCACGTTGTTCATTATGATACCGGTGTTCAGCGTCGTGAAGCCGGCGCCGTAGCTGCGGAGGGGATGGTGTTAGATTTTGGGGGTAGAGCAGACGTCGAAAGTGCTCCAGGAAATTGCTTCGTCACCCTAAGATTGACGTTCAGTTGCACGTCGTATAATGTAGCAACAAGGTCGATTTTCAATTGTATTTTTTTACGCTGTTCAGGGACAAACGAGCAGACTGCCCACTTGATGGTAAGGGGTAACTGTCGCCCATAACATCTACAATTCATAAATTTAGGCTGCAAGTAACGAAGCAAGTAGCGTTGTCACTGTGAGGACTAAGATGAAATGCCTCATGCCTGTAATTCTAATCCTCCTTGTAATTCTAATTCCTGTAATCTAATGATATTCTGACAGTTATCAGTCTCGACCTCAGCGTATATCGGAAGTTTTATATAAATTAATAAACATATTTCTTGGCTTGACTGTACATGATAACTTCAGTATGGTAGACGTGGAGCCTACAATGGGAGAATCTTAGAAGACTTCCTATGTTTCCATTTAAGTTTCAACTAGTTTGTAATTATAAAGATAAATAAATGTTGTTTATGCTTTTTCTAAACAGTTCCTGGTGATCATAATAAGACTGGTTAAACGACCGGCAGCCAGGAAAGGCTTCCATGTTGCGCAAACATGTAAGTATAATAACCGATGACGATGCTATGGACTACATGTAGTTAAGACTACAGGTAAGGATACTGAATGCGTTTACTGCGGATACTGAGCCGAGGCGCGTGCGTACACCCTGCATTGGCGCTCATTGTGGACGCCTCGTCCTGCAATGGGCTGACTAGGTCAGATGGTATCATCATCTGATTATATGCAAATAAAAGTAACTCACTAGTAATTAATCGAGCTGGTCACAGACACAGCGTCTCCATTCTCAGCGATGATGGATATGTGCGCAGTGCCCGAGTCCGGCTGGTTGTACGACGTAGCGCCGTAGTGCGCCGTGTCGTTGCTCGTCCTGCTGTCATTGATGCGCGCGCGCACGTCTGCGCCGTACGCGGGGTCCGTCACGTTGCTGATCAGCTGTTTGGAGCGGGAATACAACGTATTAGATAAAAAAATATGGCTAACTTGGGTAAGCGATGTGCTTTAGCAACGCTTTTTGGTCAGTTTGAAGGCCTCGTCATCATCAGAGCGGTCAATCCCGGCCTCTGCCAGGGTGAGCTTTCCCACTTTGCCGGATTTTCGTCTAGCTCATGTAAGCTGTTGGCTCTTGCATCCGACTCGGCGATGTGAATTCATCGGGACCGGCACCCGCGGGACCTTTTTCCTGATACAGGCAAGATTATATAGGCACCTATTTCCCACCTATCCCTGGGGCTTACGCAATACGTGATCAAATCAGTGCCTCTTTGATTTTATCCGCGATATCTCTCACGCTAAGGCTGCCACGAATAATAAATAACATTGATTAGCCAAATAATACAACAACAAACACAACATAACAGTTACAATAAATGGCAATAAATCTCTTAATTACTATGTGTGTATGAGGCAATTCAGGGCACTAAAAATGTATTAGCCACATATTGATTTCCTGCGTCCTAAACTAGGTTACCCTGTATTATATAATAGGAGACAGAACTACACTGTAATAGGGAACAGAGGAGGAATGTACTGTTACGCACTCGATCAAGTCGTGTAACGCCACACATCCACCGCTGCATTTTTATTTCTTTTGCGTGGAGTTCACGGAAATGCTTCGTCAGTGCCAGCCAGTTTTCGCAGCCGTAAAGCATCACAGGCCTAATATTAATAACAGTTGGTAACAGAATATAAGTCTTCGAAATAGGCTTTAGAGTCGCAAAATTGGAGAGGCACATATAGCTCGCAAAATAGATGGCGGATGTTGTGGAACGGATCTCGAGTGGTAGCCGTTATTTAAAACAGCTGTATAGGTGAATAGCTATGTTAGTTATCTCCTAATCAACTTATTCAGAACAACCCACAAACCTCATTCAGATCCAGAAAGTCCATGTCACCCAATTTGGTCCTCGTCGAGTAAGCGTACTTGAACGCCTCAATCACCCTGTGGATGGTCAGGATCTGGTCTTCGGTGGTGGCAATGTTGGGCGGGCCGAAGTGGTAGCCGCTGAGGATGTTCAGGATGTTCACCAGGATCACGCCACTGCTGGGCGGCGGTGGGGTGTACAACGTGTCCCCGTGGCCGATCGGGACTGCGATGGGGTCGGATATTGCCACGCTGCGGGAGAAAGGGACACACATTTAATGGAAATGATTAAAGGTGGTGACTTTACACATCGAAGGCCACGTTGTGGCTTCGCCGCTTGTGCTGAGCGAGATCCTATTATTGCCAGGCAGTGCCACATCAAAGCAGCCACAGGCCAATTTATATTGTACCTACAACTAACCTAATCAGAGTTATTTTTCTGTGTAGCTTTTCGTATTGTTGACTTCTGTTTATGTTGTGATGTGGTGTCCTATGAATAAACGTCGCTCTCCTATCTACCAGTTGTATCTAAGTACCTCCCTAATGTATTTACGAAACCAGTAGTTATTACGAAGTTGCTCCAACAGTTAGTCTTTGTTTATTTCACATTCATTCATTCACTAATGTCATTGAGGCAGACCATTTACTTATTACCTCACTTAAATGAAAAATGGACAGCTCAACATTTTCTGTTGTGTATTTTATTTTCAACACTGTAATATTCAACCCGCCCGCCAAGTGTGCAGAGTATAGCAATGTCTTCCATTCTACTAATGTGGAGTGGCAGTTAAAACAAATACAGCGCCTAAGAAAATATGGGCAGCAATGTTTTCTATTGTGTATTTTATAACACTGCTATCTGCGCCTGCTATATCCCTCACGATGTGGAGGCCATAGAGGCCATAGAAAACAATGAAGCCGAAACACCTATAATAATATTTTCGCAATAAAATTATTACTCCACAAGAGTACATAATTTTTGTTGTAGAATTGCCATGAAAACCCCGCAATGAACGCAATTCCATGTACCTAGGTAGCCCCATGCCCCATATTACCCCCAGGGTTATGTAAGTACTTCCTGTGCCTAGTGGTAAGTTTAAAGTGTGTTCAATAGAAAATGGCAAAACCACTGAGCGTGCGACAGACGCCAATAATAATGATTGTGTTAGTGCAGTTGAAATAGTTTGAGGTGGTAATAATTGTAAAAAAATGATGATTGCGGCAAATGGCAGGTAATAACGCTTCTAATCAACCTACTAAAAATATTTGGTGCTTTTGGTAACAGGTAAATTTTTTTTGTTTTTCGTAAATATCTCGAAAACAGTGCGCCTTACGGGAATATGGTTCATTACTAAATTAAAGCATATAAAATTCTCTACAAATTTTGCACACGCTTTTTCGAATTCCCAACTGTTTACGAGCAAAACACTCGATTGTGGCTGTAGGCGAAAAACCCTTTTCTTAGGAATACAAAGAAAAACATTTAGAGGTTAGCCAGATAGCGAATTAAGTAGGTACTATACAACTACCTAAGTAGGTAGTTTGTGTCAAACCGTCTCGATAAATTTGCTTATTAAAACGGCTTATCAAACACCCACAAGCCAGGTTGACCCCTGCTATTGGTATCTACATTTCCTCTTAGGTAAATAAACATAAGTTTTTATCTTTATTTACCGAGGAAATTTACCGGAAAAGGCACTCTTGCAGCTTATCTGCTACTGCTTACCTATGTCACAAGCAACCAAATGTGAAAAGAAAGCAAATGTGGCGTTTCGTACGTGGTCATTTGGTCCAAGCCGCCGAAAACAACGAAATACATACTTATTTGCCTATGTGGCGATTTACTACTAAAATTTTATAATAATGCTAAGTTGCGTAGACCGGCAAATTATGTGGGGAACAGATCACCATGCCATACCACCTCCGCCAGATACGGGAAGGAGAGGCTGGCTCAAGAAGCCATGGCTGGACGTCGTCAAGAGTGACATGCCAACGGACTCACCACTAAGTAAAGCAAAGTGGACTAAGAAAAGCAGGAAGGCAGACCCCGGGCCCCCGGAAAATAAAAATAATATAAAACAAGTAAATCAAATAAACAAAACAAAAACAGAAACTTTATGGTAAGTTAGGATAAAATTATACAACAAGACATTGAGTCGTGCGTGTCTTATCGCTTGTTAGTCGGTAAGACGTCTCAGTGGCGCGGATATCACGTAGGTAAGCTGACGTAGGTACGTACCTGATAACCTGCAACTGAGGAGTTCTGTTGATACGTGACCAAAACAACTGTGGAATTTGTTTTGTAAATAACAAAACAAAGACAGTACCTACGTAATTTTCTGTTCTATCTGCTCTATTTAGAATAAAGGCGTGACGTTATAACTTTTTAGATAAGTGTACCTAAAGATATACCAGCTTGCAGGTCACCTGATGATAAGTGGTCACTGCCGCCCATAAAACGACAATGAGGGGGGGGGGGGGGTCGCAAACTCGTATGTTTTTGCACTGTTGCAAAGTATAAACATTGTCTAGACCAGGGATGGTCAAGAGATGGTCGTAGCCCGCGAGAGTTAATCCCGGATTCTCTTCTCTTACTCTTTTGCAGCGTGAGTAAGCCTCCCAAGGGGGACCGACAACCTGGTAAAGATCGCAGGAACCAAGTGGATGCGGAAAGCACAGGACCTACCTTTATGGAGATCTTCAGGGGAGACCTATGCCCAGCAGTGGGCGTCTTCTGGCTTATATAATAAAAATGATGATGACTAATTTCTCTCTCCACTTCGCCCGTTCTTGGGCATCCTCGTGTCGTAAGCCGTTAGCTTTTGGATCCATCTCGGCGCAGTTAATCCATCGCTTCTTGAACCTCCCTTGGGATATATTTCCTGATACAGGTCAAGAGTTCAGCCTCACAGGTCAAAAGTTTGGCCACGCCTAGTCTAGATCTATCTATGTGCCTACTTAGTTGTGCCAAATAAATAACAATTTAAAATAAAATAATGTAAACAATATCTCCTACATATATACTTACTTACTTACATTGTATTTGGTAGGTACCTAAATGTAGAGATAAAGAAACATTTCTAGAACAAGACCATATTTTCTGTGTCATTCATGAAATGACTCATGCCTGTGTGTTATCATTGCGATAGTTTAGTCAGGTGCGGGTCACACATTATTCTCCGTATTACTGAGCTATTGTAATCTTAGCTCGATATATTTTTCATATTAATTCGAAATGTTTAATAACAGCGAGTAGCATTGCGAAATATTTCCATTAATTTCGTCACGTAAAAGGTTATCGTCTATGTTTTCATCGGAAAACTATTTTAATGCGCCGTGAAGAGTTGTATAACATTGCAATATTGCGATGACATACTGCGCACTTCAAGAAACACATATCTAGAGTCGAGTGGGCTGGGAAATGGGCAGCGTTTTCTATTGTTATATTTACAACACTGCGACCTCCAACCCGCACGCCAAGCGTGGAGATTATGGAAATAACCACACCTTTCGTGGGAGAGACCCTATAAGTCCTGCAGTGGACTGGGTGCAATTACGCAATTATGGGCTGTGATGATGACTACGCAGTTTAAAGGCTTTAATAGCTGGGAAGTGCTGCTATTACTTACTTATACCTACCTAAAACATACAATATTTTTTTTTTACATCTTCAATTGAAATGTCATTATCATCACAGCCCATAACAGTCCACTGCAGGACTTTGGGCCTCTCCCACAAATGGGGAGATTATTGCCATAATCGCCACGCTTGGCAGGCGGGTTGGAGATCGCAGTGTTGCAAACATAACAATGGAAAACGCTGCTGCCCATTTTCCAGTTTACGGAGACTCTAGATCTTTTGCCTCTAAACGTTAGTCGCCTTGTACGACACCCACGAGTGTAAGGGGTTGGTGCTATTCTACTCTGCCGGACACCACACGGCTGAAATTGAAATGTATTTCACAAGATTTAATAAACTTTTTATTATTATTATTAATATCTTCTGAAGTCTTTGCTTAGTATTTTTATGTTATACGGCAGGCAAACAGGCAAGCGGGCCACCTGATGGAAAGTGGTCACCGCCTCGTATGGACAGCAACATCAGGCAACTTGGGGTTCTTCAAAACTCATGTCTGCAGATAGCTAGGTATCTTGAAAACCGGTATCGCATGCGCTCCGCTTAGTTTGTAAATGCCCTGGACTACCGTGGCCGCTTTCCATCAGGTGAGCCGCCTGACTGTCTGACGGTGGGCCTTAGGCAATATAAAAAAAAAACAATATTTTTCTAAACAACCGCCATCATGCCATTGCCTGAACAGGTAATTGTAATTTAATGTACTATTTTAAAGTAAATTCATCACACTTTTGTATATTCCATGCATTGAAAGTAAACTTGCCACAAGTCTCTATTTAGTCAGGGCCGGATTTAGGGGAGGGCAACCGGGGCGAAAGCCCCGGGGCCTCCACAAACGGGCCCCCCCCCCCAATAGAGACTTCGGAAAAAAAAATCTTTCAAATTAGAAAACACTAGTAAACATCTTTTCCTTTGATATTTTTTTTTGCTCTTTTACCTTTACCTACAGCCTGCAGTACTTTGTACATACATGATTATTTGATTATAATTACACTTAATTTATTATTTTTTAATTACACCTAATTACAATAAATTATTTATTGAAAATCTCGACTTAAAAAAATTTTTCACTTTATTTGGAAAATAATTTGGGGCGAGGGGGCCTCCGCTCCTTCGTTGCCCCGAGGCCTCTGGACCTCTAAATCCGGCCCTGCATTTAGTACTATTAATACATAAAATATAGTCAGCATTCAAAGTTCAAGTTTTAGCATCTGAAATAAAAGGCAGGTATTTCAGTTGGATAGTAATAATTTTATTATTATTTTTGCTGTGATTATTACAAAAATAAATAAGGATTTTATTGTACTAACAAAATTTTAAATTTTTGCGCTGTCTGTATGGAAAAAATGAATGTGGTGACTACACACATATATTTTTTTGTAAGACAAATTTAATTTGTGGCGTGTTTATAATAACCCGCCTAAAGTACCTACTTACATTTACTTCTGTAACTAGTGGACCCGGCGCGACTTCGTTCGCGTACACCTGTTTTACACCTATCACTCCTTTTTTTCTTGCTTATAAACCTTCCTCTTGAATCACTCTATCTATTGTAGGAAACCGCATTTAAATCCATTGCGTAGTTTAAAAGATCTAAGCGTACTTACAAAGGGAGAGACGGTGGGAAACGACTTTGTTTTATAGGTACTATGTGTAGATGTTACATAGCCAGCGTGTAATGAAAATGATATTTATCATAAGTATTATAGCTTGATCATTCATACAAACTCACAGTTATTTCTGTCATACACTTCGCCATTCACGAACGGTTTGTCAATGACAAATACAACTTTCCAAACCGGTTTGCCTGATCGGGATTAAAATATAATATAATGCAACAAAAAGTGGAGCGTCGGTGGCCAAGTGGTTAAGGTATTCGACTCGTAAGCGAGAGGTATCGGGTTCGAATCCCACTACGGCCATACACCAATGACTCTTTACTCACGTACATTAGTTGAATACTAACCGATGCTCTTACGGTGATGAAACCTGTACATTCAGGCGACTGACTGACAGGTGTAACCATGATCCAATGTGGTCAGGTTCCCCTGGTAGGGTCACGGAGGTCAGATGGCAGTCGCTCCACTGTAATTGCCTGATCTGCCAAATCCTGGATCATGTTCAAAGGCGGACCCCGGGCCCTCGTTAGCGAGAGCACAATCGGGACATTAACGCTAAGATGTTAATTTTTTTATTATGCAACAAAAAAGTATATTGTTTGTTGAACGTTATGTAGGTAAGTAAATGCCAACTCAAAGGTAAGTGTTACATAAACACGATAACAATGTTTTGGGTCGGTCAGATAAGCAGTATTTATCAATACTTGTGTGTTTGTTTAGCATTTAATAACTAAGTAGGTACCTATTATAACCCATATAAAAAGATGAAGTGCTTATACATTAAAATACCTACCTACTTATAGCTACTTGTTTGTTTAGAATTAAGTAACGAGATTGGTACCTATTATTACCTATACAGGTTGTAAAATGGCCGCTAGCATTAATTGAAACAGCGGTCTTTTTACACTCTGTAAAAAACATGAAGTGCTTAATTAAACGAATTTGGTTGCAATACCTAGGCAATTTTTTTAAGTGTCTTAAGTAGATAATCATCAATTTTTCTCTCATCCCTATACTAGCGGTACATAAATCAGTGACTAGCGGTAAATCTGCCGGCCAGATTCCTCTACTTGTATTAGCTTTCCTATAATCATAATCATAATCATAATTTATTAATAACATTCGTTACAAGTCATTATTTTACATATTAAATACATTTGCAATGTCATATTACATAATAATAATAAAAGAATTAAATAGTGAAATGTCCACAATATAAAATAATATTTCAATCATTATTATAGTTACTAGAGTGTAGACACAAGTTTATTTGAGATATTGAGATTTAAAAATTCATTATAACTATAAAAAGCACTCTTGAGGAGCCATCGACGTAATCTGTCTTTGAATGATGCGGTGCTCGGAGCGTCAACGACGTCTTGTGGTAGTCTATTATAGACACTGGGGCCCATGACGCCGATCAGCCTTGACGTTTAGGTCAGGCTGTGCGAAATCGGGAGAAGTCTATTGCCATGTCGAAGCGTATGACCCTTATGATCGCTCCTCCTCGAGTACTATTTAACATAACCTTACACAAGCTTACTTCGGGTTGTCTTATGTCTTCAGGTCTACGACTCTGGTCTACGGATAGGACGGAACGTAGATATTTGCAAATCTATCCCTAGTAAGGTCCACAAAGTGTTAGGTCGTTACTTACCCGTAACTCCTGATGTTTTACGCAGGGATAATGCTCCCCACCCTACTGATTTCGTTTCACCCTACCCTTCCACCTACCTTCTGAGGGCATCAGCGGTGACGATGCTCCCCGCCCTACTCAGGTCGTATACTTACTCACCCGTAACTCCTGAGGTCGTCCGCGGTGATGATGCTCCCAGCCCTGGTGAGGTCGTTGATGAACTCCTGCGCCAGCGTCCCGTTGTACAACTCGTCGCCGCCCTTCTCCGCTATCCTGGCCAGGGTGCGGCACAGCTCCTTACTAGGTTTCACTATGGTACCCGGCTTGTAGAACTCGCCTGTCTCGGAGTTGACGTACTGCCGCCTGGATGTGAGAGGAGGTAGCTGTGAGTGGTATAGGGTATCGGTTCTGGTGCTTTTATTTTACCAATTATTGGAGAGGCTTTGTGATGAAACCTGCACATTCAGGCGACTGAATGTGTAACCATGATTCAATATGTGGTCAAGGCGGACTCCCAGGCCATCGCGCGTGTGAGCCCAACCGGGACGTTAACGCCAACATGACTAAATATTCGTGTGTATTATTGTATTATTAATTTCCATTGGTTAAGTATAGAATTGCTAACAAAACAGGAAAAGCTTGCTTTTGCATTGTATATACGTTATTTAGCTAATAAAATAAATGCTGATGTGATTGACGGTTTCCTACAATAAAAATTTAAACAAGTAAATGTTAATAGATATTCCTTTGTAAAACAAACCAACCTCAAGAGCGGATCATTTTGTATGAAGCGCGCCGCCATCAGGCCGTCGTGCATCGGCCTGGAGATCACGAAGCCGTCCTTGCAAAAATGCAGCGAGGGGTCTATCAAACTGGCCCAGGGCAGCTTCCCCCACCGCTTGTACGCCGCCCACATGCCCTTCAGCTCGCCTGGCACCGCCACCGCGAGGGGCCCTAGAAAGAGTACAGGAACCCAGTGTTACCACTCCATTATCACCAATAACATCATCATGACAGACAGCGGCAAAAATGACCATGATACTCGTGACCATTACGAATGCAACTGCGACGAAATATCGAGGTAAAAACAATACTGACCTACCACGAAAGTATTAAAACGTATCATCGTGGTTAACGGCCAGAAGATATCCACTGCTTGACAAATACCTGCATAGGACTCTAGGCCTATACAGAATATTGATAGACCTTGCATTGTATAGGTATTAATAGTCAGCATCAAAAGTAGCTAAGTGAATTAACAATCCAGAACTGAACGATTTGAACAACTGATTTATTTAAACCTAATTTCTACTACTTTTATATAAGTAGTCCGTTTTAGCATGGACCATGAACCAATTACATGGTCATAGTCCATCACAAAAAACTCTATATCCTACTTAGATAAGCATAATTTATGTACTAAAATGATAGGACCACCTGTGTCATCATCACAACCCGTAACAGTCCATTGCAGGACTTAGAGCCTCTCTCACGAAATGGGAGGTTATTGCTATAATCTCCAAGCTTGGCAGGACGATTGTGATCGCAGTGTTGTAAATATAACAATGGATAACGGTGCTGCCAAATTTCCAGTCTACAGAGACTCTTAGATCTTTTGCCTCGAAAACATTAGTCGCCTTGTACGACGACACCTGCGAGTGTAAGGCGCTGGCCAGACAGGAAGGACGTAAGACGAAGACAGGGCGCAGACAGAGCGACTTTTTAAAACATAGAAATGACGGAGTACGAACGTGTCAGCATCGCGCTTCCTTTTCTAGGACACGTCAATACCTCAGGCAAGAAAGGACAGCAAGCGCTGCATGGGAGACCCAGCACCCCGCACCCCGGTCGCGCCTGTGCCCCTTTCTTTCTGTATGTTTTGCAATGGGGCACAGACGTGTCGTGGCAGACGCGTCCGCGCCCCTTTTGTGCTTTGTGTTTTGCATGGCGAAAGTAAAATATACATTTTACATGAAAGAAAATTAAAGGCGTCTTACGTCTTTTCTGTGTGGCCGATCGCTAAGGGGTTGGTGCAATTCTACTCTGCCGGATACCACACGGCCGAAGACCGAAGATTTTCAAATCTACTTCTAATGCTGACTGTATAACCAACAGATTCATCATTCGTTGGCCCACATTGTAGGGATCAGTCCACGCTGTGTCTACCGGTGCATGATTGTCGAAGACCTAAGGGTCCCAAGAACCAACTACCAGTACTCTATATGGATCTCACATTTCTTAGTTCCCCGTAAATCTTTAGAAATTGATGGGACGTTCCTTACATTACGACAAATATCTAGGTGGGCGCTTAAAAGCTGGTCTACCATAAAACTCCCAAACTAGACTTAGCTGTGTGATGTGTGAGAAACAAGTCGGATGATGTAAGTAAATAGGTGTATAAAGTGCAAATGTTAGTTTAATTTAAACTTGAAAGCAGGCGTGCCCCTTTTTCATATAAGTAGGTGGACCCGGATACTTAATATTTTTAGAAATTTATTAAAATGCTTTACTTCACTTATACCAATCGAGTTTTTTCTAACTTTTCAGTGTTTTAACAGCTGTCGAGGTTTTTAGTTAGACTTAGACTAAGCGGAACTACTAACGCCATCTAGTTGCGTTATTTAGTAATCAAACTTAACTAACTAACCAACTAACCTAACCTAACCTTGAGTAACTTCCATCAGTCAATTGCAGAGTTGTGCAAAATTTAGTTTGATTGGCGACTAAAAACTAAAAATAACTAATTTAGTTTTATGTAACGATTGAAAATTCAATTAGTTTCAGTCGTTTCAGAAATAATACGTCTATCTATCGATTACTCTAAATACAGATATTTTTATAGTTTATAATATTTTATATGAAAATTGAAACTGAAAACTAAAATTGATGACTAACCATTTAGTCAAAACTAAAACTTTTAGTTGTGATTTATTTACTTAGTACAACTTATTTGTCCTGTATTGCGCCCAACAGTAGAGTGAGGTGTCGAACCCACAAAAAAGTTAAACAATCATAACTCATAAGTTTGTCAATATCATGAAATGTTTTTTGTCATTCATAAAAGTCATAACAAACAATTTGATTTCTGGAGTTATTTACCTAGTTAGTTATTTACCGGGAGTTATTTTCGTGAGTAATGAAAAATATTATTAAATACTAGGTAAACAATGAAAAAGAAAGTGCGGAAGATAATTTTCAGCATGATTAATAATTTACATTAAACGTCAAGCTAACAGTGACCAAATAACTGAATGTTTACAAGAAGAACTGAGAAGGAGTATCAAGGTTAGATTATCCCAATATCTGACACGTTGCGTTATGGTGATACTATTGGTGCCTAACTGTGTAGATATTACTAGTTCACTGTTCGACATCTCACCTTAGTCACTTGCTAATGGCGGAGTGAGTGAAAACAACACAGAAACAGTTTTATTGACAAAAAACCAAAATCGAGAACTTCGATCTAAGGTAAGGTTAATTGTAAACATAGATAGCTTTTGTTTTTAGCAGTCAATTGCAAATGGTATTTCAATATTAAGCATATCAAAATACAATCAATGTTGGCTTTGTATAATGCTATATTTAGCTTTTTTGATGGCACGTGAACTGTAGAATGCCGGAGATGATTTGCACGAATCATTTTATACCTCACGGCGAATCATCTTGTACCATAGCCGTTTTTAATGGATCTTCATCATCATCATCTCGGCGTTAAATCCCGGTTGCGCCCCCGCGCTACACGCGGGTGCCCGGGGTCCGCGTTCCTGCTATGTCTAGTCCACTTTGCTCGGTCTTCGGCATCGTTCATAGTGAGTCCGTTGGCACGCATGTCACTCTTAACGACGTCCAGCCATCGCTTCTTGGGCCGGCCTCTCCTTCTCGTGCCTGGTGGGGGCGGCATGGCCCGACATCTGTTCCCCACATAATTTGCCCGTCTGCGCAAGACGTGGCCAAACCGTCGACGGCGACACTCCTGTAGCTTATCTGCGATGACACGGACACGAAGGCTACCGCGGATGTGGGCGCTCCGCACGCGATCTTTGCGGGAAACCCCACACATCCACCGCAGCATCTTCATTTCCGTGACTCGCAACTCCTGCTAGTGTCGCTCTAGTAGAGGCCAAGTCTCGCTGCCGTATAAGAGAACAGGCTAATAATGGACTTGTAGACCTGTCCCTTCAGTTTCATCGGCATCTTGGGGTCACAAATGACAGCCGTCACCTCCCGGCAACTTGCCCAAGCCGCAGATACTCGGGCTTTGATGTCGCTGTCGATGTCAACAGTTGCGCTTTGTACCGACCCCAGGTATCTGGCCTGATCCGTTCGTTTGACCTCCTCTTCACCTATGCGGTTAGGGGGTCTGTACTGTTGCAAGCCATGTACTCTGTCTTCGCCACATTTATTTTCAGACCGCCGTTCTCAAGCGACTCCTTCCACTTTTCCACCCGTTGGACAAGACGCCCCTTGTCAGAGTCTGTCAACGCGAGATCGTCAGCATACATGAGTAGCCACAGAGGTACCTCATGATAGTCTCGGATGCTGTCTGACAGTACGTCTAATATTACGTTGAACAGAAGTGGGCTGAGCACAGAGCCCTGAGGGCCTAGTGTGAGTTCCGCTTTGATTTTACTTTACTATCGCGTTTGCGTTTACGTGAAAATTAGTATGGAAAAATATATAGCGCCGCCTAGTGGTACGTAAATGAAGTTTTTTTCTTCATACTAATTTCGACGTAAACGCAAACGCGATAGTTAAGTAAAATCGAAGCGGAACTCACACTAGGCCCTCTGGTGTACTCCAACGGTAATCGGGAAAGGGTTGGTATCGCCAACAGTAGTCCTAACTATGGAATCGGAATCGCGGTACAATAGCGGTTTTAATGGATATTATCTTTAAATTATGATTCCTACTTCATGATCCTACCTACCTACCTATAAAATAACATTTAATACCTACCTACCTATATTAGTAATAGACTTTATTTCGTTCAGTTTTTATTTAAAGTTTTATTATTCTATATTGAGTGTCGTGTATTTGACTTTGCCTGTCTTCTTATGTGAAGTGTAGGTGCAGCCTACGACAGAAAACATAACTACCTACTTTTCTTTGTTTTAGACTATGCCGCGTAATTATAAAAGAAAAACAAGCCGTGGTGAATGGTCGAAAGATTCCATGATAAAAGCACTGAATGCTGTAAAAAATGGCATGCCATATAAAACGGCAAATAAACAGTTTGCAGTTCCGCTCATGTCGTTAAAAAGACGGGCTAAAGGCAAAAATAAAGTTGCTGTGGATGCAGTTAAATATTTAGGTGGGAAGTAAAATGCATTTACAGCGGAACAGGAAATCGAGCTCGTCAAGCATATTAAAGATATGGAGACGAGAATGCATGGGTTGACGCGACAAAATATTTTATCCTTGGCGTATCAGTTTGCCGAAAAGAACAATATCACCCATCCTTTTAAAAGAGAAAAAGCTGGTATTGGCTGGTTAAAAGGATTTCGGCAGCGACACACTGATATAACTCTTCGTGCTCCAAAGTCCAATTCCACTAATATTAAAAGCACATCAAAGCCACGCCACCATTGTCTGCCTGCCAGCTCATTGCACACACAAATTGCAACCCTTACACGTGAGTGTTATGTATCCCTTGAGCGTTTAACATAACCAGTCGTTTGAAAAATGGATGAATAACAATCCGGGCGGCCTGTCACTGTATTTCAGGATTTGTCAGGATTTTTTGGAGACGCTTACTTAAAAGCGGCAGTTCCATTAAATGCTATCCAAGGTTTTGCCAAAACTGGAATCGGATCAGCCTACGCCGCGCCAGAGCAGACGTCGTGCGCCGTGCCGCCGTGAGGTCGAGCACCACCGCGCCTGATCCTCCGCCCGCCGAGCCGACGAAGCCCCACACGAGCCCACAACATGATGTTGTGTCGCGGCACATGCGCCTCGCAGTCGTCTAACCCCGTCGACGGGGCCGCCGCCGCCATCCAGCCAACGCCGGGCTGGATTCGGGCTGTGCGGGCGCGTGCATACCAACCGATCGCCGAACCCATCGACTTGAACCAGCGGACGCAGTCTACGGCGCGAGACCGTCCGCACCCCGACCGTCACTCCGGGGTCTCACATAAGATCCCGTTGAAGTGGCGGTCCCCCACCGGAGACGACGCCGCGCCGCGCTGAAAAGCGCCCAACAACACGCCGCGCCGCGCACGCGAAACCGCGTACCGCGAACCGCGCAACGCGAACCGCGCAACGCGAACCGCGCAACCGCCGCGCGGTCCCAACTAGACGCCGCGTCGCCGTCGACTCATCGCCGTCAACGGCGACGCCCTACCGAACGCGACGTCGGGTGTAGGAGGACTCCCTTCGGGTTGAGACCCTATACCCCACCCCCACCGGACTCTACGGCCGCTGAGCACCGCTCGCGGCACCCCACCTGACTCGACGACTGCCGCCGGCGCGCGCACTGCGCCCGGCGGCCAACCCCACCGGACCGACTGCCCGGCGCTGCATTTCCGTCCCTACGGGTCGTCGGATCCAACTGCGCCGGGCCCCGAGCGTTAGCCGCAATTGGGCAGCAACGCGGGGGCCGTTGAGCGACTTTGTCCCGCGGCCCCCACCTCCGGACGAGACCCCCGGCAGCCGCAGGACGTCCCTCTACGAGGTCGATGTCCTACGAGGCTCCGGTGACGCCCCTGCCACGCCAGTGGCAGCCCCAACCCCGATTATTCGCGCCCGGAAGCCACCCTACGCCGGTCCCGCGCCGGGCTCGCCGAACAGGCGACCACCCAGTGCGCCCGACCGCGGGGGAGGTGACGAAGGCGCCAACACCATAGACCGGCGCAAACACATCACCGCCCGTGGGTTCGTCCCAAACGCGGTCTCCCCGCAGGTGCGCTTCGCGCACGCACGAGACGAAGAAATGACTGACCAAAACTGGTATATGCCCATTAAATCAAAATAAGGATTTTCTTGAAAGGGCACAAAAGGGAAAAGGAAAAAGTAAAGGATTATCAAACAGAAAAAAGAAAATGAACCTAAGAATTGGATACATCTTAGGATGATGCGGAATGCTTGTTCTGTTTACAAGCTTTTTCTAAGGATGGGATGGGTGAAAGATGGATAAAATGTTCTGTATGCCAAAAATGGGGTCATGATGCGTGTGCAGGAAGAGATAGTGATGATGACGATGACTTTGTTAGCGATTTATGTCGTTTAGCCGTTTAGATTTTTAAGTCAATAACTTCTTTATTAATATTAAACATATCAGTCATTTTTGCAAAGTTTTGTGTTTTGGTGTTACATAATTTTCCAACCAGTTATCAACAATCAGTGCTCTTACAGTGGCACACATAGACCCCGGCCCAGTTTAAACATACTCTTATCATAATATGTCTAAGCCGCGTCGCGCACAATGCGGTGAAACCGATCGGCGCCGGCGCAGCCAGAGAAAGCTTTGGAGAAATTCGCGCAGCTTCAGAACCGCAAATATGAGGCCCCCATAAATTGAAACGGAAATAATCAATTGATCAGCTAAAAATGTTCATGTCAAAATTTTACTGTTCTTGTGAGCAGTTGATTACTACCACTTTTTAGGGTTATGGTAAAGTTTCGCATAGTCCGTCTGTCAGCAATGGTTTATTAAATTTTACATTAAGGAAAATCTTATTATTACATCACTCCTGTTGCAAGCTCCTGCTAGCAACTTTAATAAAAACAGTCCGTGTCTTTCTGTCGAACCATCTGATTTAATTTGGTCAGGTTCTCCTGGCTAACAGGGTCACGGAGGTCAGATGGCAGTCGCTCCAGGTCAAGGCGGATCCCGGCCCCTCGTGTGCGAGAGCACAACCGCCAGGATAACTACCAGGTACTAATTCGGGTATATCTCCATCTGAATTGTTGCATGTTCAGGACAACCTTCGCGTTGATAAAAAAAATATAAGGTGTTTTAAGAATCGTTAAGATCCTAATTATGTAATAAAATAAAGCAAATGTAATGCACCGACAGTGTCATGGGAGACTACATATTGTCTTAATTAAGATATTTTAAATGTTAATGTGTCCTTTGTATGTAATTGTAACTGTTATTGTGTCGTGGTGTGCTATGTGTAATAAATGTATTTTCTTTCTTTCTTTTCTTTCTTAATACCTACAAGAAACACCTACTAATTTAAGCTAAAACACTTCTGTAAAAATAATGCAATTATGCGAAAAAGGTGGTTATGGTGGTCAAACTTGTTTTTGTTAGACAGCCTACTTAAATATACTTACTAATAGTATTCATGAAATTCAAACCCGATTACTGACCAACCAAAAGTAGTTTTAGTGGAAAATTTGAAACGAAAACAACAGTTGTTATTAAAAACTGTAGGTGTAATATTGAAATCTTGCATAACATTATTATCAAAACAAAATATTTAGATATAGCGGTTTACGACAAATTCGTTCAGTCACGGATAGTTAAAATAGATTAATGTTGATGACAGTGAAATATAGCAATCTGTATAAAGCAAAATGTATCGATACTTAGGTAAGTAAGATAGATATCTATTTCTATATCTATCTAATTTAATGCATGTCAACCTCCCGTCAAGCTAATGATTGATTACTATCACACTGAATATCCTGTCACTACACGTGTCCATTCCATTTTATTTTCAAATATCCAATAGTCTAAATAAAGTAGGCTATAAATACCAGCCTACGCAGTAGTGTGGTTGTAGGTCGATTATTTGTCTATCTACTCCATTAAATTTCTTTACAAATTCATAACAATATACAGTCTGCTGTATGAGTTGCCTGAGCCTTCACTAAGTTGTTTTAAATCGGGGTCAGTTAAGAACTACAACTGAGTGCACTATCTTTACTTTACTTTTTGCCTACAACTTCGTCGATCTTCTGAATTTTGCGGAAATATTGTCTGTGTTATTCTAGAATGCAAACTACAACACTGCCAAGTTTTACCAAAATCCGTTCAGTAAGCTAAACATCAAGACGCTAGCCATAAAAATGCGATGTTGAAGGCAACATCGGTGTATTTTGCATAAAATTTGCGTCGCTAACATCAAGGACAACGGGCCCCATGTGGTGCTGATGACTGGTTCAAGTGCCATCATGGCTCCAGCCTACCTACAGGGAACTATAGAGCGCCCCATCTTTCCGAAAATTGTATAAAATCGAATACATCATCATTCTAGAACACTGTGGGACTCCTATCATCATCACAACCCATAACAGTACACTGGTGTCTAAGTACACCTCTCCCACGAAATGGGAAGTTATCGCCATTATCTCCAGGCTTGTCAGGCGGGTTGGAGATCGCAGTGTTATTATATGTATAACAATGAGAAACGCTGCTGCCCATTTTCCAGCATTTTCCAGACTCGGGAAGTTTTGCCTCGAAAACATTAATCGCCTTGTACGACACCCGCGAGTGTGAGGGGTTTGTGCTATTCTATTCTGCCGGACACCACTCGGCCTATAAATGTAATTTCTTCGTGCAGTCGTAAATTAATGGGGTTGATAGAGCATCAACCGTTTTAATGGAATCTATCTAGTACCTACCTACATATTTATGCTTAAAAGTATAATACGCATTAATTGAACATAACGAGGTGTTTTCGATATAATATTGTGTAGAAACAGTTGCGCGCTACATGGTACTATAACAATGGGACGTAAATTTTCCAATGCCAATGCTGAAAAACACGATAACAAAAGAAGGCGACACTAAAATAATTTATTTCGTGTTTAGGTTGATTTTAAAACCGGTTCCATCCGGATTTATGGAATTTGACATACATGTAATCATAGTGTTTATTATTAGCCGAGAACTTGTTCCGTAGATGTGAAAAGTGTATTCCCGGAGTATTCTGGGGTAGTGCCAAAGAAGCATCCAAATTTTGGCGATAATCCCACAACGTATTGTCTGATAAAATATTTTTATAAATAAGTATTTTGAAGTACTTACCTAATAGTACAAAGTCACTTTTCTTTTTTATGACTATAATGTGGCTAAAAAGCGAAACTGCCACAAGGGTGCGAGGCACCCCGGTTTATTTTACTTATAGAACCCACACAAGTTGATACCTATGTAAGTACTATCTTTACGAAAAGTGCAGAACGCGCTCGGGGGATAGGTACTCCTCTGAACATGAAGGCGAATAATTAAGCTGTATGAATTTTATCATATTAAAAATTCTGAACGTTATTATTTTACAAATCTACGTCAAAAAAGGATGAATCTTCAATTTGGATTTGGATGTTTTTGTTTACCTATTTAAATATATACATATACCTACTTTCATTTGGTCTCTCTTTAACGAGAGGACTTCACAATATCTCATGGGATCCATGAGAAATTGTGGGAACTTTTTAATATTATAGACAAACATTTAGAGGCCTCGGAATTTTCAGTGACAAGTATAAACAAAAGCCAAGATTTTGCATTCAGAAGAGCCGGTGCAAAAATCCAGGACATTAAATATTACAAAAAAAAAACAGAGAAAAGGAAAGGAGTAGGTGCCATTTGGTGAACTGGGCCTACAAAAGAAAGCCACTCATATTAAATTAAATGTTCATAGGACAGATCTCGAAAAAGAATTTCTTTTTCAAAATCTTCTTTCAAAGCTAAGGGAGCAATACCTACCTATTTATCAAAGTAACTCGACACCTACTTGTGGAAAGGTTAGTATTTAAGGTTAGAGAATTCGTTCGCATGCTCATAAAGTATTAACGATAGCAAAGTCGATTGGCATACATACCACAGATTAGTACCGATATAGTATAAACACCGATACCTACAATGTAGGTAAATGAACAATAAACAAAGCATTGCGTGTGCTATTTGGAACGCCTTATCGGGATGTTCCCAGTACAACTGTACCTAGACGTAATTACAATTTAAACTTGGACAAAGTTAAAACAACCTATGTCTGTCTAGCGTACATCAATCGAATGGTCAGCTTGTTTTAAAGCTAGAGGGATGCTATACCGTGTGATGCTGTAGGCTACTTACGTAACTATGTTGCTAACAATTCTCTGGTTTCATTGATAGAAATTATTACTTTTGCGAATTAACAGTTTCAGTTATTGCAATGGAACTTTGTTAGCGACTGAACCCATGAAATCGATGATAGGATAATCGTAAAAATAACAAAATCAATTATTGAAATCAAAGAATTGTTAGCAACAGAGTTACGTAATTAGTATAGGTAGGTACTGGTATCTGTCTGTGCACGTACTTAGCTCTCGAACGGATAAGAGCAACACATGACATGCACATGACGTCAAATGGGAGATTTGCCGTGAACAGAAAAAAATAATTTTTTTCAAATAGTTGTGAGATGGCGTTGATGAGAAACGATTTTCAAAAATAAATCAAAAAGAGACTGGTAGATGTATAAGAATGTAGAAAGGTACAAAAACTGAGCCTCTTTTTACAAAGCCTTTCCGAATTACTTCTGTTACCAAATTCAATACGTGAGAATCCTGTGTAAGTTGCGCCATCTAGTGTTGCATTACACTTACACTTTTACTTTTTATAGTAGCTGTCCGAAAATCCGGCGTTACATCTATAATGTTTATGAAGTTGAGTTAGCCTTGAAGTTTCCAGCAGAGAAGAATATTGCACCAACCCCTTCGACTTATGGGCGACTATCTAATGTTTCGAGACGAACCAGCTTGGACCTCCGTAGACCAGAATAGAAGTAGAATAGTGCCTAAGTAAGTAGAGCGTCGGTAGCCGAGTTGTTGAGGTATCCGAGTCGTAAGCGAGATTTAGAGAAATCCCTCCAATGATGCCTAGGGGGCTCAAGTCCAGCAGTGGACTGTTGATGTGATCATGACGCAAAGGCATAGTGGTATAACAGTTTCTTAATAAGGCATAGGCTTATCATTCGTTGCACTCGGGTCTCGGTAAACGTCAGTCTACTTACATTCAGACAATGAGGCAGAAAAGGCAGATAGACAGACTTTGTTAGATGAATTTGTACAAAGTCTGAAAGTTCGTAATGGTGTTGGCGAAATAGTTGTATCCGCTTCTATCTAACACTGTCTGGTTGGCAAATTTCACTAACATTCAAAATTTTTTGTAAATCTCAGAACAGACATAAATAACATAAATACAATGTTTACAGCTCACACTTTTGCCCCCCGTAAATAACATAATCGTTAATAACCCGGTGGTTGCAGTATTTATTATTATCACTATTATTTATAAACAATAACAACCCATATCAGACCTGGGTATTATAGACGACGATTAGACGCCATATCTGTTAAGATGCGAGGATATACATATAGTCGCATTTCTTATCTAAATAACAAGTACTTAATAATAACTTCTTGTTAATCTTGTCCCGCAGTCACGTAGGTGTAATAATCAAGGTTTTTTTTCGCGGGGTATGCATTAGACTCGGTACTCATAGGGGTCCTCCCAACAGTCGCCGGTTTACCTACTAAACCCCACGGCGCTCCTGCATCGCCTAAAAGGAGGTGTCATGAGAATAGCCGAAGCCTTGTCATCCACGACACCTCCGGTGACCGCCTTACGCGACGGGCCCGCCATGCCCCCACAATAATAAAGGCCTTTTTTTTTTTTATACGCTGGGAATGCTTTACGCACGATACTCTCCGTAGGGGGGACGGAAGGCCTGTGTGGGACTCCCAACAGTCGCCGGTGTACCCACTAAACCCCGCGGCGCGCCTGCATCGCCTTAATGAAGGTGTCATGGGAGTAGCCGAAACCTTGTCATCCACGACACCTCCGGCGACCGCCCGCCTTGCACGGCGGGCCCGCCATGCCCCCCTTGCGAGGGGCGGCTGGGAATATCCAGATGCGCCGAAATATTCCCACTCGACGGAGGTGGGGGCCCGTGCAATGCAGGTGGAGGTGCCCCCGCACCTCCTGCCCGCTGGCTGCCACCGGAAGCAAGAAGGGAGTGGTCGTATAGCCGCCTTCTGACTCCTCTTCTGCGTCTGCGGAGCGGTGGCGCGAGAGGGTCATCTTCCCTCTCTCGCTCCGCTGCCTCCTTCTGCGAGATTATGTCCTCACAGAAGGCGGCCACAGCTCCCCAGGCCCTTTCACTTCCAAGCATGGCATTGATCACACCTGGAAGCGCAAGATCTGGACCCACAACCGCATTCAGGACACGGCGCTGTTCCTCCCAGTCTGTGCAGACCTCGAGGGTGTGTTGCGGCCACAATAATCAAGGCCTTGGTCAACCTCTTTGGTTTTCAGTTGTACGTAATAAAGCAACAAGTGAAAACAGTAAGTGATAAATAGTGTCCGACCAAAGGTCGAAGCCAAAACCGAAGGCAGCTCTAAGACATTTGGTTCAAGATCATCGGTATCATCTTTACGTAAATTCCGGCTGCGATTCCGCCCGGCACGCGAGGGCCCCGGGTCCGCCTACAAAGGCGAAACTCTTCTTGATCCACATACACCGGCACCTATACCTACAGTTAAATTACTTTAGCATTTTGTAGTATACATGAACACACCGTGTCAGTTAGGTATGTAGGACACATCTCACATCTTGGCGTTAATGTCCCGGTTGTACTCTCGCGCACAAGGGCCCGAGGTTCGCTTTAACAATGATCCAGGATTTGGCAGATCAGGTAATTACAGTAGAGCGACTGCCATCTGTCCTCCGTGACCCTGCTACCAGGGGAACTAGACCAGATTGGATCATGGTTACATATTCAGTCGCTTGAATGTGCAGGTTTCAAGGCCGCAGTGAGATTCGATACCCTAACCGGCCACCGACATTGGTCTCAAGTTTGTAGGTACTATACTTACAAAAACATCATTATGCAGCATTCGGTTTTCAAGAGCCGTAAAGAATAATCAGTTTAATTTCAGCAGAGAAAGTGCAGTATGTCATTTAACTAAAGAATGCGTAGCGTATTCATAGTTGCTCGGGTAATTTAAAATGTTAAATAGGTAGGCAAGTGCCAGCTTTGCTCAGGATGTGAGTACACTACAAATAATTAGAAAATTAATTATAATTTTTTATAGGCCGGTGGGGACGTAACTCTGTTGCTAATCATTCTCTGATTTCAATTATTAAAATGGTTACTTTTGCGATCGCAATACTTTCAGTTTATTGCAATGGAACTTTGTTTGCAACTGTACCCACGAAATCGAAATTACGTTATTTCAATCATTGAAATCAAATCAAATCAAAAATTGTTAGCAACAGAGTTACGTAATTAGCCTAAAGGACAGCGAATGCGGTGCCGAGTGCGGTGCGGTGGTGAGTTGATGAATAATAAAAAAAAAGCAATCAGTGTGGTCATTTGGTTCTTTAGAGATTGGTTCAGAAGCCCCCAGAATGATACTCTACTATACGACACGAGGCGGTCAATTGCTACGTCATCACCAATTGGACGATACGGGAAGTATACAAAGCCAAGGTTGCACGGAAGAGTCGCTTCCTCCCATCCTTGTTTGGCGCCAATTATCAGTTTGTATTTACACAAGGTATAAAAGATTTTCATATTTTTAAAATGAATAAAACGGCTATGTAAGATTGTAATCGTTATCGAGTGCGAGCATTATTTTCATAAATAACTCCAAAGTTATTCCGTACTGTTGTCGGCTTATTATCTAGATACGTTATAGGCAAGTCGTCTGATGTAGGTTAATACTTTTAGTTGTTATTCAATTCTAGATAACATTTAACATATAAACAAATATTCTATTTAATTAATGTTAAACTGCACAACAACCAACGTATATCGCAGCTTACTTTAAATATAAATTTATTGGTTTATAGTTACTTTAAGGTAATTTTCTGAAAAGATTTTGCTTGTAGGCCAGAGTCTCACAGTCTACCTTCAATCAAAGTCTGCGCTAACAAAGATGATGATGTTCAGTTGTGATAACAATTAATTGTAAATGCATGCTGTTTTACCTATAATTGGTTTTACAATTAAAACTAGATTATTGCTGTTACTTTACATACTATAAGATTTTCATGTAGTGTATGAACTGTTGGTGAACCTAATCTATACTAATATTATAAAGAGGAAAGTATAAGTATAAGAAAGTAAAAGAGGAAAGTATAAAGAGGAAACTAATATTATAAGGAGGAATATTGAATAGGCTTCGAAACTACTGGACCGATTTCAAAAATTCTTTCACCGTTGGGAAGCTACACTATCCCTGGGTGACATAGGCTATATACCCGTGTACCCGTAGTGGTACCGGTGCGAAGCCGGGGTGGCTTCTAGTAAATTAATAAAAAGAAACAGATCCATATCCTTGTATCGTATTTCTCGTTAGGGTTCGTCTGTCCACCAGTCATTAAACTGATCACATAGGCGCTATAGATAGTACCTCACCTATTATACATGATTGCTTACCTTTTGAAGCGAGGTCGTGATTCCCTTGGAACATGTCAGCTGACGCTCCAGCTGGGGCTTTCTCTCTCGCGTTCAACGCGTATGCTTTCCTCTCGTCTCGTATGTAGACGGTCATGAAGAAGCCTCCGCCAAGACCCATGCTCTGCTGGTTGAGGATTCCGTTGCAGAACATGGAGGCTATGGCTGCGTCTACAGCTGAGCCGTTCTGCTGCAGTATGGACCTGGAACGGAGCAAGGTAGTTGTTCAAACATGCTAGGGTAACGGGAGATGGGCGGCTGGGACATTCTGTATGTGTGTATGTACAGATGTAACTAAGGTGCTGTCCTAATTGATAAAGCTGGTTATGAGCTCTCCTATTGGTAGGGCGACGTCCGTTGTACGACCATGGTCGCACAACCGTTTTCAATTAGGACAGCGCCTAACGGTCGATTTCGGAACTGTACTTAATATAAGACTGTTAGCCATAAAGTACCCTATGATACCCGGAAATAATATAGGCTCCTATCACAACCCTCCAACCCGAGGGGTGCCTGGGAAATAGGCGCCTTTCTAGTCACGTTTTCACGTAAACGTTTTATAGTCAAGGTCCAATCTATTTTCAATAACAAATGTTCCCAAATCGATACAGTACCTACCCACGTTTCAGCCATGGTAACGTACACAACATGGATATTATACACTTATTGGGTGAATCATTACGATGATCTATTTCTATTCGCATCGTTATTTCGTTTGGGAAGAAACGACCCAAATTCCGCAGTTTATTTAAAGATAAATTTATTTGGGTTATATAAATGTTTGTTATAAATTGGGTCACAGACAATACCGAACCTTACGTTACCAATTTTGGAAGGAAGGTTATTTCCTACATTACCTTTTCTATATACAGGTAGATATAGTATTTAACGAACTTGCTGAATGCTTGGGCATATGATAGATACTAGTATTCGTGCGGCTAAGGAATGAAACACGTTGGCTGCAAGTGTGTTTCTTATAATCTAGACGCCTTTAAGTTTACAATGAATAGGCTGTTCCTAGACAGATATGCTCCATCATTGGCCGCATCGTCACTTATATTAGCAATTACAGGTGAAATGGTGGTCAAATGCCTGTCTAGTCTATTAAAAAACCTAAAGTTTAATGTATGTATTACGATACTACCCTTATTATTATATTAGACGGGACTTGGACGTGACGTACCTTTTAGATATGATTTCCCGACGTTTTGGTAGGGTTACACCCACCGTGGTAACGAGACGACTGCCGTGGAGAGGTGACAGCTGCGGTGATCGAAACGTCGGGAAATCAAATCTAAAAGGTAAGTCGCGTCCAAGTCCGAGAGTTTAGTTTGAAACAAATATTAGCAAACAGATACTACCCTTGTTGAGCAGGCGGGCTATTTGTATTATTATATTTGACACTACACTGTTATATGACTTCTGCGGGATTCGCGGAAGACCCACATTGCGGCTCCGGCCGTGGCGCATCATCATCACAGCCTGTAAGAGTCCACTGCAGGGCTTAGGGCCTCTCCACGAAAGGGGAGGTTATTGCCATAATCTCCACGCTTGGCAGGTGGGTTGGAGATAGCAGTGTTTAAATAATATATAACAATGGAAAATGCTGCTGCCCATTTTCCAGACTACGGAGACTCTTGAACTTTTGCCTCGAAAACATTAGTCGCCTTGTACGACACCCATGAGTGTAAGGGGTTGGTGCTATTCTACTCTGCCGGACACCACACACCATGGCCGTGGCGCATGCTGAGCGAGATTCCTTTGGTGTCGGGAAATGACACACAGCAGCAGTGCCGAACCGATTTAAAGTAGGAATTTTTGAAGTTCATTTTGTATTCTATTGTGTATTATTTACTATTTAGATTCTGTATGATTATGTCGTGATGTGGTGTCTTATGGCAATTATTTAATACCATTTCACATATTACATAATATTATTACTAGCTTTTGCCCGCGACTTCGTCATTGTCATATTCGGTTATAACGTTGCAGACCCGTTCCCGCGGAAACCACTATGAATTTAAAGTTTAATTGTAGCCTATATGCTATTCTGGGCTATAAGCTATATTACTGCCAAAGTTCCATCCAAATCCGTTCAGTACTTTTTGCGTGAAGGAGTAGCAAACATTCTTACAAACTATCGTATTTATAATTATAAAGTACCGATTATCCATATGTAACTACTATTAATATAATGTAGGTACCTTGTTACTGAGTTCTCTTACGTAATGCGAACAATGACCCGACCACCTGTTTGCCTCATCGTCCGCTTTTGCGGCAAAAAATAGCAACGCTAATAACATACGAGGGCCTCTTTCAATAACACCAACACAACGTAGAACGATATTTTAAATAATTGGCTATGTTGTGCCCCGTCTGGCATGTAATACCTCGGTTGCTTCTTATTGATTCTGAAACGTTTCCTGAACCACGTATGCGCTGAACCATTTCAGTTGGTATTATGTCTAATTTAAACCGCAGACAGACAGACGAACTTCTTTATATAGCTCGGTCGGGAGGTAAAAATTAGGGCGACCGGTACTTGTTTCTGGTAATAGATTCAGTTTATTGCAATGGAACTATGTTAGCAACTAAACCCATGAAAACGATGCTACGGAATCACAAAAGTAACAATTTCAATCTGAAATTAGAGAATTGCAACAGAGTTACGTAATTAGCCTAAAACCTTGAAATTTTGCTTATATCTCGAAAACGGCAGCCTCTAGCAAAAAATGCACTTGCACTACAGGTAATCTACATAAATTTCTGTACAAATTTTGCTTTATATACTTTATCGAATTCCTAATCGTTTACAAGCAAAACAGAATCGGTTGTGGCGGTAAGAAAATTATGCTTTTCTTAGGAAATTGTACGAAAAATATACATAAATTTAGCCCCCCCTAGGTAGCACAGGCTCATTTCCGAAAAAACTCCCAAAATTTCATTAAAATCGGAATTGTGTCTATATCGAAAGTACCTGTCGACCAGGCTAATAGAAAATATACTTGCATTTGACCTCTCCTGGTAAGACTGGCTACATTAAGGCCGAAGAAACCGTAATAACTTGAAACCGTATGGGTTTCTTGCTCACGAGACTGATGTGATAAATATATTAATCGTGGGCCAACTGCCCCTTAGTCACTGGGGTGCATAATATAACAATTACATATATAGCATATCATAGCATAGCATTACATATATAACACCACAAACATATTGTTATGTGTTTGTGGTGTTATTGTGTGTAAATAAATGTTTTCTATTCTATTCTATTCTATTCTACATATCATTATACTTTTGTCTATAAGAATAATAAAAAAAAACAATTATATTATCGAAATTTTTACAACATAGTGAACAGACGGCTCTCTGATAGAAAGCGATAACATTGCCCATACTACCTATCTACGAGTCATTCATACATACGATTTATACAGGTCTAGTTAATAAAAACGCGGTACTTAATACCTATACAGATGAAAGTTTCCGACCGGATCATACGCATCACGTCCACAGCTACATTTAATTATTGGACAATTTTGCCAATATAACCAACCCCTTTGCCAAGGTGGCTAATATTTTTTTTGTGTTTCCCAATTACACGGTAACAGCACGGGTGGGTGCCCGGGTATGGGCGTAGAGAAAGAAGAAAAAGCAGCCCACGTTCTGCTGACATGCAGCGGCTACATATAGGTCAAAGTATCTAGGACAGCCATCTACCCTCCCGAAGATCTTTCGGAGGCTGAAGGCTCTTGAATTTTCTTTCTTGAGGAGCCAGGTTGGCAGGAACATTAGTGGTACCCAAAAACAATTATCTCCACCCACACGTAAACGAGGCGCCAGAAGTCTACTACTATAGAGGTATACCCGGGAGTAAGCGAAACGCGCGGCAACCTAAAATCTAAAATAATAAATATTAAGTACCTAAGTGTACTTTGTTTATAAAATATATTTGACTATAAAAGGTACGTCCACATCTCGCGCAAACCGGCAAATTACCTACATAGACAACAAATATCTGGCCATGCCACCAGCATCAGGCACGAGAAAAAGAGGCTCCAGACGTCGTCCAGGGTGGCGCCAAGGGCGTACCTACGATCTAACCTCTCAGGTTGCTGAAGACCAAGGGGACAAGGAGAAGTAGGAAGTGGACCCCGGGCCGCGTCCGTAAGAGCACAACCGGTTTTTTTTATCATAAGACAGGACAGGCATTTGACCGCCGTCTCACCTGTTGGTAACTGACCATGTGGCCGAAGACGGAGCATGCCCGTCTTGGAACAGCCTATTAACTCTAGCCTTGAGAAGTCCAGATTATATTGATCAGGGAACACACTCGCAGGCAACGTGTTCCATTAGCCGTACGCATTATAAAGGCCGAACCAAAGCGGCTGGAAGCACGACATAAGGATAAAGCGTCCGCCCGGCTCGCGTCTCCCGATGGCGGGGGCCGACGGAATGAGGTCGTACATATTTATTGGTCCCCTACGTTACCCTGGCCATTTAGTGCGATTGCATGCACGCTTCAAGCAACGTGCAATAGCATATGCGCACGCGCAGCTCTCGTCTGTAATCCGATGCGCACGGTGCCTTGCAACACTACGAGTATGTTGCAAAATAACCGCTTCCTGCCTATGAATGGCCCGAAACGTTAAATTTCCGATAACGGCCGATTACGATACGAGACTTCGATTGAAATTTGTGCTCGTGGTTTAATGCTGGACAGAGTTCCGGTACGTTCCAAATGTAAGGATGACAAATGTTGGTGGGTTTGTAATTTGTTTATATACGGGGAAGTACAACATGGAGTTCTTCAAGAAAGGGGTGGAAAGGTTTTTACGGGGTCGACAACGCGAGGGTATTGCAAACGTCCATAGGCTGCGGTGACTGCTTACCATCAGGCAGGCCGTGCACCCTAACTTCAAAAATTTTAAAGATATCTAGGTAAATGGTACCTTAAAAGAAAGAACAATAACCCAGCTAGTTTTTTTAATTGTTTGAACACCTGTAGCTATTTTTTTTAATGTCATTAAAAATAAAATAAAATCTTGAATTATTTTTTCTGTCAAGTTTAAATTTTATAAAATATATTTTTTTAGCAAGAACAGTGCTTTAAAATGATTTAATATCGTAAAACACAAATCAGGCTAATAAGGTACATTAAAAAAAAAACATTTTCACTTAAACTTTGCGTTATTAGCACTTAAATGGAAAATTTTGGGATTTTGCTATTAAACACGTTAAAATTCCGTAAAAAAAAACAAACAGACTTTGGCTAGGACAAATATGGCTCAAAATGTTCTAGATGGTCTATACTAACACCCCCTTAAGGCTTTGCACCCAGCTTCCAAACAGCCTGTATATTTTCGAAGATAAATTAAAGTAACTAACATTTGTATTGAGCGATAGAAAAAAACCTTGGTTTCCTATCAATAGAAAATATTTATTGAGCAGTTATTATAAATTTTCAACCTATAATTTTTTCTATTCTATTAGATTACCCCCTACAAACATACAACCTACATACAGATGTTAGCTACTATTTTCCGGCCTCTACACTCAGGAAACTGTTTTAATAGGTGAAGGCGGGACCAATATATACGTAGATATTATAGAGTTCCGAGATTTGTGTCACACAGACCGTCGCTCCGGCCGGCGAAGACATAATATATTAGCGTACTAACGATTGACTTTAAATATACAGTGGAAAAAACCAGTAATAAACGAAATATGTGTTTAAATTACAAGTTTACTTAGATTTTAATTAGATTACTAATTCGAGTGTACCGATTCTTTTTTTTATATGTGTAATAACTTTCTATACCTATCTCAAGAAATAAATAAAACCTTGCCCCATCTGCAAGGGAACTTATTACAGTTTTTTTATGTTATACCGCAGACAAACAGGCCACCTGATGGAAAGTGGTCACCGCCGCCTATGGACATCAGCACCACTAGGGGCGCTACTAATGCGTTGCCCGCCTCTGAAGAGAGGTGTGGCAAGAACTCCTTTAAATACTTCATTCTTACGTAACATAATAAACGTTTCAAGTAGCTTTGTTTATGTTGAACACAGCAGTTACTTGTTTACCAAATTGGCTGATCAATAGTTATCGTACCAATTAGCCACAGTCGTCGGTCGGTCACAAGTGATTAGGTTCGATTTTCCTGCGACGCAGTTCCGCGGAGGTAAAAACGTAGCCGGGCAAGCCGATAATGCTGACAAGGCCGGCGACTCGGCTCGCCGCCGCCGCCGCTCAAGGTTACCTTTGTATATAAACACGCATCAGCTGCCTACGTGTGCGACTACATAAACAAAGCCAACCGTCTTACCTACAGGGACATACGAAGCGAAAACGACAAAGTAATTTAAACATAGCATTTATTAACCTTAAAACAATTATTACAGTCCGTTTACCTCGCAGCGAGAACAGTTATAATAATATATTAACTAGGAATTAATAACACAGTAACTTGGGCTTTAGAACAAGCCCAGTTGAGAGTTGAGATCAATCGTTGGAACGGTGTTGGGTCCGAGATGGCGGGCCGGTTAGCGCCTCGCGGGAGCGGGCGCTAGCGCGGCGGCGGGCGGCGCGGCTTGACGCGGGCCCTGCCCACGGCGTGTGCGGCGTAGAATCCCTGCAGCAGCAAGAACCGCCTCGGGTGTTCCAGTGATCTCTCCACCAGGCGGCGACCCGTCCTCTCCTCGGGTATCCGCCACAATATCCTTTCGCTTGGCATCTCAGTAGTCCTTACATTCGCCATTGTCGCTCTTACATGTCCGTCATTATTGCTTGTTGGAAGCCTTCTTGTTGTTCTGTGTGTTGACCAGCTTGGTGACGATCTTTCTCGAGTGACCGGAGGGATCGAAGTGGTTGGTGTGCTCGCTCACCTCCTTCTTGGTGCGCTGCTTGCCGCTGTGGCCGGAGAAGATGTGCTTGTCGTGGTCGAAGTTGTAGTAGTCGTACTCGTCGAAGGAAGCCTCGGACATATTTGTTATTGTTTTACTGGGTGGGTTTAGAGTTGAAGTGACTTGACAGCGTGGCTGTTGGGTTTTGCGTAATGATCGGTGCTGTAGTCGGTGTGCTGGCTTATATACTGTCGCATCGACACGTCAGTGACCGCGCATGCGCGTCGATAGCGGTCCTGAGGCGCGATTGGCGGAGCGGCCGCGCGACCCGCTTGGAAACACGGTTTGTTTATTTATATGGCGCGCGCGTGTGCGTGAGCCGTTGGGGATGCCAGCAGCGGGTTTCGATTTGCCCACGTTTGCCATGTCTGTGCGAGGGAAATTGGATTTAGTTGCATACCGCTACATTGAACTGCAAACTGTGATTTGAACGTGGGATGAAGCATTAGCTTATAGAATATTTGTTTAGTTAAGTAGTTAGGATTTCAAAATTGGATATTTTTCAAAAACCTTAATTGAACGTTACGGAGGACTGGTTAGTAGGAAAATCACTTTCATAAACATACTAGATATTTTCAGGAATTAGATCTAGCTATCTTGTTTTAAGTGGAATGGGAATCTGGCAATGATGTAAAATCTGGATAATTGTCAATTATTGTCTTGTTTTCTGGAGTTTTATAATCACTACAATTTTCCAGTTATCCTGCATCTGTATGTAAGATTGTAAAAGAAAATAACTAATTGAAGTATTCTTTAAATTTATAGAACTGGTGGTAAACTAGTTAAAGTGCAAAGAAAGCCTTCATCGGGAAATTAAAATACATATTTTTAATAAAGTTACATTTTTATAATGTCTAAGAGAACTTCGCGGTGGCAAAAGACAAATAGAATTCCACGTTTACCCGATTTTTCGGGTAAATTGTTTAGTGCTGGTATCCCCATTAATGTTTCACAATAGTGTGTGAGTGGGTGTGTTTGTGTGTGTAGAGGCTGGTCTTTGTGTAGAGGCTTTCGTTGAACCGGATAGCGGTATAGCGCTGCCTGTTTTCGCTTGATGGATTTTTCTAGAACACAATACATGTAGCTGCTTTAGTTTTAGTTTCACTTGGCGTAATTAGGTAGATACTTCCTATAAGTTTATTATTATTGTTTCTGCTAAACTTGGTTGCGAAAGCAAGTACGTAGCCATCTGCTATTAATAATACTATAAAGGCATATTGGATAACTGGATACATTTTGCTTTGACTGTGGCGACACTCTTGTTGATATAGAGTCGGTATAGCCTTTCAGCAGCTTTAAGAAGCCGCTTTTTGAGTATTTCATTTAATTTTTCAATGTTTTCGTATTAATGTGTGAGATATGGATTATATTGTTTTGTTGACACATACGGTTGAAATTATTCTGAGTAATCTTTATTTTCGTGAAACAGAAAATTTTTATGTTTATTCAGTGACTCAGGTGTGCGCTGAATAATTCATTTGCGAATATAATGTGTATCTGATGCAATAATAACGTACACAGAGAAACGCCTGACAAGTTAGACACAATAATTATTATTATAGGTAGATAAAAATTCTGCGTCAGCGTTTTACTTTGATTGTGTTATTGTTTGGCAATTCTGGACACATAAATATACGTCAATGCTTATTTTGTAAATCTATACATAATAAAAGACAAAGTCGCTTCCCGCCGTTTGTTCCTATGTATTTATATGCGCTTTGATCCTTCAAATATCGCAACGGATTTTAATGCAGTTTTCAACAATAGATAGTGCGATTCAAGAGGAACTTTATAAGCAAGAAAAAAATGTAAGTAGGGGTAAAGTAGGTGTACACGAACGAAGTCGCGCCGGGTCCACTGGTTTCACAATGATCATATTACAATCTTCACATATTACATCTAACACATATTACAATCATATTACAATCATCATCACAGCCCGTAACAGTCCACTGCAGGACTTAAGGCCTCTCCCACGAAAGGGGAGGTTATTGCCCTAATCTCCACGCTTGGCAGGCGGTTTGGAGATCGCAGTGTTTAAATATAACAATGGAAAATGCTGCTGCCCATTTTCCAGACTACGGAGACTCTTGATCTTTTGCTTCGGAAACATTAGTCGCCTTGTACGACACCCATGAGTGTAAGGGATTGGTGCTATTCTACTCTGCCGGACACCACACGGCCAATATTATTACAATAGTTCATATTACTATTAATAGGTCATATTACAATAGTTTCACAATAATCATATTACAACTACAATTCCACAATCTTCATTTACAACATTTACTAGCTTTTCCCGCGATTTGGTTGGCGTCTATTTCCACGTAGAGGTTTGAGAGAACTACATTCAATTTCGGGATACAAACTAAACTACTAAATACAACAATTTAGTTACATAAAGACCACTTCTCAAAATGCGAACATTTCACGACTTACGGGTGTCGTACAGCCATCTGCAGAGTAAGCGGACTCGTTACGCTAGGGGGTCAGATATTGCTACACTTCAATGAAACGGCGCCACACTTTCTGACGAAAATGTAGGTATTTGTATAGTTAGGCTTCGTAGATTTATGAGCTTGGCTCTTCATGAGATCTGATACGAGGTTTGGTCAACAAATATTTAGTGGGATTCTTCATATCTTTTTGTAGAAGTATGGAATAGATGCTCTTTATGTTTAATGTTTTATTTGTGTTACAGACCTGCACTCTCGTTTATTCATTTTATTTATTTAAAAACTTTATTGTGAATACAATTAGCGGACTTAAAGCCATCAAGGCTTTTTCTACCAGTCAACCAGGGCTGTTTATGGGGATTGAACGTTAAATATTGCAGGTAAACTTAAAGGGTTCGTACTCAAATAGTGACCTTGCTTTCAATACTAATTCCCTAAACAACAGTAAAAGTCGGATAACCCCCGACCAAGTTCACTTAAACTCAAATAATTTCTAAACTACAGAACTGATTTCAATGATACAAAAGAGCCATTTTGATGAAACTGGCTTTCAAATAGGTATCGGTCTATCCGTTCGGGAGCTACGATGCCACAGGCAGATACACAACGCCACAGATACGTCAAATGCCCCACTATTTTCGTCGGGGTTTAAAGAGGATCCCGTTGGTGTCTTTTGTATGGAAAAGAAATACTGCTGGAGATAAATGTCATTAGCAAAAAAGGTATTTTTAGATATCCAACATTGTTTACGTTAATATGCTATTGTAATATAGTTTGTGCATAACTTTTCCCTTACATAAATATGTTATTTATTTAGTTTTCCTAATGCTTACGACGCATTAGGGAAACAAGTCATATATTTACAAATGAGAGAGGATTGAAATGTGGTTAGATTCCTAGTAGAACACAATATTTTCATAAGTCAAGTAACCACAATCTTAATGAGGTTTATTTTTCATATTACTTGCTTTTGCCGGTGACTTTGTTTGCGTAAAATTTGGTTATAACATTCCAGATCCACTCACCCGGGATTCACTGAATTTTGTGAAAAGTTAAAGCCTATCTGCTATTGGCTTATGGCTTGGACCTATGGGCTATAAGCTATATTACTGACAAATTTCATTTAAATCCGTTTAGTAGCTTTTGCGTGAAGAAGTAAGAAACATCCTTACGAACTTCCGCATTTATAATGTTCATTAGGATAGAATTATTAGAATAATTCAGCGTAGTATATTTGCTGAGATATAATTAGTTAATAAAACGTCAAGTAAAACTAAATTTACGACGTTAGTAGGTAGCTAGTAAATCTAGCTTGAAGGAAACATAAAATCAATAACATTTATCTGACAGTTGTTGGACTTCGGTGATATAATATGACGGCATAATAATATAATACATTCACGATTGTTCTTTATTCAAAACAAAAGTTGTTTTGATACTAATTCTTAAATGCTGTAATTCCTCATCATCTTGGCGTTATGTCCCGGTTGTGCTCTTACACACGAGGGTCCGGGGTCCGCCTTGACGCTGATCCAGGATTTGGTCGGTCAGGTAATTACAGCGGAGCGACTGCCATCTGACCTTCATGACCCTGCTACATGGGGAACCTGACCAGATTGGATCATGGTTACACATTCGGTCGCCTGAATATGCAGGTTTCATCACGATGTTTTCCCTTACCGTAAGAGTGTCGGTTAGCATTCAACTAATGTACATAGCTCAGAAAAGAGTCATTCGTACATGGCCGCGGTGGGATTCGAACTCTCGCTTACGAGTCGGATTCCCTTTACCACCCGGCCACCGAGACGTTCCGATTCCTCAATTATTTTTATTGATTTTGATTTTGTTAAGACTATTGGCATTAAGCATTGGAAGATATCACGAACGAAGAATGGGAATACAAAGACATATTCATTTTTACAAGTGGAAGCAAGTTTTGTATACCTTATCTATTGGCATTGGCATTCTTGTACTCCGATTTGAAGGATAATATTATCATCTTAGTCCTCATAGTGACAACGCACCTGTGTATCCAAGTGCTTATAGTTGAGTCATTAGAGATTCTAAATACGTAAACATAAAAAAAAACTCATTTTTATTAATCACTGGTGGACCCGGCGCGACTTCTTTCGTGGCGTTCCACTCCTACATCCATCCCACTTTACAACTACCCTACACCTACCCTACATCTACCCTACACTTACCCCACACCTACTTTACCGTACCCTTTTTTTCTTGCTTATAAACCTTCCTGTTGAATCACTATCTATAGCGCTCAAATCCATTGTGTAGTTTAAAACATTTAAAGGTACTAGGGTTTATAGATACATAGGGACAGACGGCGTGAAACGACTTTGTTTTATACTATGTGTGGATGGATCTATTTGCAAACCCGTGATTTAAAATTATGTATGTCCTATGTCAAAAGAACTGTCAAATTATAAACATAAAACTCAAATTTAGGAGATAACGTCAAATCGTTCAAATAACGGTTTAGTAAGTAATAGTCCTTCGTAAGTTGTAAAATCGGTCATAGCCCCATCACTGACTCGGTGGGAGTCAACTGGTCCTTTTTAGCAAGGATCTACAGCGGCTATCCTACAGTGCTACTGAGTTTTGACAATCAAGCATAACCGAGATCGAGCTTATACTGTATATTTAACCAGATCAAATTTAATAAAGAAGTAGCAGGTAGTGTATAGGAGACATTGGTTCCGACTTTAAAAACCGTAGACAGCGTAAGGTAGAAATATAAGGTAGAAAATGCCAGAAGTCGAAAGAAAAACGCACCGCGGACATAGTATTCACATAGACCTCGCGGCTAGGAAGTTAGCTGCGAGTGCAATCTTTTGTTATGAGGATTGTTCAAATAGCGGTGCATTTTGGTGTTAATAAACATCATAGGAATAATAAAACCACAATTTAAAGCGCACATAGTACAAAATTATGCATATTTCTAGCGTCGCCATAACCATCCATTGTAGCTAAGTAAGAAAAATGCTAAACTTCACTGACCTGCCAATATTTGAGCATTCTGGCGCGTCGGTGCACACTGCTGCTTTCTTGAACACGTTCAGGATAGAGGCCGAAGGTGGAGGCTCCACCTCCGGGTCCGGAGGCTCCGTGAAAGAGAGCCGGTTCGCCCTTCTCCCGGCTACCAGGTAGCCAGTCAGCGCCGCCACCAGCGCAACCACGACCACCCCCGCTACTATGACCTTCGTCCTCAGCTTCCACGCCCTACGACAAATTATATTATTGGTGAGTTCATGGGAAGTCTTTCGGGTATCATCGGTTCACTTCGTGCCGATGGTTTGCGATTTACATATATGTGCACACATGTCGTCTAAAGTCTAAAGTGACCACAACGTCACAAAGGCTGGAACTGCTTTTCAAACAATGTTTTTCTGCGCAGTAGGCGATTTTTGGGCCACAAACACCGATGTCCTCAAATACTGATGAGTGCAGACTAGAATATAATGCGTGAATTTTAAAACATTCATAAAATGCCGCCACGAAGTGGTTAAGAGGTTTCAGGTTTTTCAGTAACGGTTTTAGGATTCTTTATTGTATCAGTAATGCCGACTGCATTAACCATAGGCAACGCCTAAGGTGATGATCATAAAATATTCCTAAGCATTTAGGAGTCACAAAGTCGGTGTCATTTTAAGAGTGACTTAGCGAGTTCTCACATAAGGCTGGTGTTAGTGCAATCCTTTTTCTTGATATGAATATTTTAAATCAAGTTAGGAGTCACCTAAAGTTTAATGCGAACGGGCATAAGTTGTCTAAGATGACGATGATGAAAATTTATTTAGTTGGTGTCTTTCTTGCTAAGACGGTTTAGTATTTGTTTACGTGATATAAACGTATTTCTTCGATGACATTTGCTATGGAATTTATAGATATCTCGAACTAACTAAGGTACACAATAACCTGGACTTAGGCATCCCCCAATAAGCGCTAATGCACCCTGTCCTCGGTTTGCCGCATCCAGCATTCACCCGCAGCCTTTCGCAAGTCGTCACTCCATCTGGCGGAGGGCGTCCCACACTACGCTTGCCGAGCATTGGCGTAAATAGGGCTTTTTTCCAGGGGGGGCTGTCCCCTGAGATTATCGATGAAGCCAAGTCGATTCATAATGTACAGTCAGTGAACACGATCAGCCTGATTAATACGGTACATCCTGGGGTAGGCACCAGACAATTCTGGGGCGGGCACGGACCACCCGGCCCCCCCTCTTCTTACGCCTATGTTGCCGAGTCGTGGTAGTCAAAGAGTCGAAGTACAGTAAAGTACACACCTTAATGTTCTATCCCGGTAACAGATTTACGCGGGTGAAAATACAGGGCTTTCAATGCAAGGGATCGACGAAAGTCAGTAAATATGTTATTTAGGTATATGATGATTAAATTCCGAGAAAAATTGGTGCGGTCACGCTTAATTACGTATATTTCAACAGGTCTCTTTCAATGCAAAGGTACCTAGTAAAAAAATCACTTATATTTTTAGGGGTTTTTATTAGGAAACAAGATCATTTATTTATTTAGGTAAGGAACACCTGCAGATTACATATTCTTACATTATAAACCGTTTACGTAAGATAGGTTGTTCTAATATGAGTCCCATTTTGGTGACACACATTCGCATTCAGTGTGTCATTATGCTCATGGCTACATTATACCTAGGATGTATTGATAGTGCAAAAGTTCAAAGTTCTAGAAAATATATTTATGTACCTAAATACCAAGACCTAATTAACACCGCAACGTTATTTACTTACTTTTCGGAGAATTCGTCGTGACGGCGTGTATTGTTTCCATGGAACAAACTTATCCGGTTTATGGGGGAGACAAGTCTCATGGTGTCTTGCATATTATCAGAATGACCGCCTATGAAGTTTCGGCGGTGAAGGCCGTTCTTAAACGTGTGATCCATGTTAAATTTTAATAAAGTTTTATCACAGTCGTAATTATTTTATAGTGGTAATTCAGTTCATTTTCTAACTAATTCATACGTTACAGTGCATACTAAAACATATTGTTGCACTGTGTGTCATCATAAATTTATTGGTTCAGCAATACCAGCTTTGTTACTCTAACCAAACGTCAACAAAAATACTATCGTTATATTTACTACAACCCACGTGTTGTATTTTAATCAAATGACAATACTTTAATATTTTGGACCACCACAACACAGAGCACAACATAACCTAACGAGGCGTTCATATACAAAACACTATTCCCACTCATATCGGTCGACGGAAGAAAATTTTCGGTGCAAGACTTGCTAATTATTTGTTTGTTTTTCTAACTCATGATAATTTCAACAGCTGTTTTGTTCCACTTAGGTATAGCGGTTACGTGGTATAGGTAAACTGCAGCCAATAGCAACGAATCTTGCTTGACGTTAGAACGGGGAAAATCGATAGGAAACAGCTGACTAGCCACAGCAGTGAAGTTCGTTCGAATACTCGAATACCTAACATTAATAGCACGATATTGTAAATGAATGTTGTTCGATGTTTTGAAGGTATTTTGTGTTATTTTATTTCATCGTCTTATCACGTCAACTTTTAGATTAGTTAAAATAGTTTGTTGAATTATTGCTCCCTTATATTTAGTAGGCGCTTCATTCCAGATAGTGTTGTCTGTTAGTGTCTAGTATCAATATTCTGTGCTTTGAATAAGCATTTAACAATAACGCCATCTACAGAGGTGTCGATATACCTTTCAGTTTATTTTTCAGAGCTGAAGCTTATTGCTATATGAAGCAGTTGGCACAAATTAAGATAGATGGCGCTAGTATATTGGCAAGAAATACGTAAACAACACAATATTATGTTTTACGTATTTTTTGCCTAGCCCTGCTTACTTATTATATTGGGAGCGAACTACTCAACAAGTTTTTAGTTTCCAAAGCGGACAGTAGGTAGATACATATCTAATATCTATCTATAAGTACATCACTTATGTGATTGGATTCGAAGTGAAGTAGTAAGAGTAAGTAGTAGACGTGAAGTCAAGTTAGGCGGAAAGTTACAGTCGAACCCGGTTTACATTAGAACACATAGTAGGTACTTACAACATCAAATTTAGGACTGTTTATGAGGTCCTGCTTTTGAAATTTTGGTTTATTTATAGGAGAGGTTTGTTCTTAAATAGGAATCTACAAAAAATATCGATTTCATACATTCCGTGTCATTCTTAATAAGAGCCGTAAATTGACTGCTCTATGTATGTGGGTGGTCATTTTTTAATGGTGGCTAGTAAGTACCACTATACGTGTACCTACATTTATTCAGAAAAGTAAACATCCGAATTATCTCAGCATAACTCTCTTCTATGGTAAAACGCCTTGACCCGCCGCTCCATGAATCCAGGATTTGGCAGATTACACAGGGGAGCAATTGCTATCTGACCTTCGTCACCCTGTTAACTGCGGAACCTGACCAGATTGGATAATGGCTACACATTTAGTCGCCTGAATGTGCAGTTTTCCCTCACGGTAAGCACATCGGTTAGTGTTAGAACTATAAATAATGAAAATAACTCAGAAAAGAGTCATGGTACATAGCGGCACTGTGTTTTCAACACTTTGATATGGCAAAATCCTTCACTAAAGTGTAATAGAGGCTCAAGTCCAGCAGTAGTAATGCTGCACAATACCATCGATAGTTAGTCAATGGTATTGTGAATAATAATTATTACTGGTAAAATTAGGTAAACACCATATTTGAATAATAACATCGTCGCAATTTGCAGCGTCCCTCTTTTCCGAGTGTCTCAAATCAATTTGGGACACTCCCTCGGTGATCATAAATGGTTGCATAGCAACAAACCTGATTGTAAGGTTAACGGTACAGAGCAGTGCCTTCACAAGGCGATCATGGGATGTCATTGAGTCTGGCAGTACCCGATACGGCATAAGGAAATGACACAACAAAATGTGTGAAATAAATTAGCTTTGCAGTTGAATCGATTCCAGTCCATCAAGGGGTAATTAACGTCTTTTAATTTATATGGAAAAAAATCCATTACTATAATTGGGTAAGGTAAAGGTATCATTCTATCTGAAGGATATTTTTTACAGCAGTTATAAGGTAAGACGAAACCACTAAAGTAAATTAAGTCACCGAAGCTTTCTTAGAACCGTAAGCCTTAAAGGTCATCTGTCGATCGCAAGTAATGGGAATAAAAATCGAATTTGACCCACCCATTTGGGTGACCCGCGGTGGCTGCCTTGTATCTATTTTATTAAGGTTATTTTACCTCAATTGCTTCTACGAATAATGTACACTGGCTATCCCACTCAAGTTTGGCAATTCAAGGTTTGTTTACTCCGATTTCAAGGTAGACTCGACTTAATTTCATTAGTTAGTCTGTGGCGTTATTTGCTGTCAAACTTTCTAGACTGGAAGTGCCTATTGCCGATATCATCACAGCCCATAACAGTCCACTGCAGTTCTTAGGGCCTCTCCCACGGAAGAGGAGGTTATTGCCATAATCTCCACGCTTGGCAGGCGGGTTGGAGATCGCAGTGTCATAAATATAACAATGGGAAACGCTGCTACCCATTTTACAGCTTACAGAGACTAGATTTTTTGCCTCCAAAAACATTAGTCGCCTTGTACGACACCCACTTGTAAGGGGTTGGTGCTATTATACTCTGCCGGATACCACACGGCCTTTGCGATTGCCGATATATGAAACAACTTTTAACGAAAAAATCGCCGTTTTATTATAATCTTTTTAGCCCCATGTTTCGATCACTTTACAGTTATCAGGATCATGGGTAGGTTTGCGCTAGAGCTAGCCGACTGGCCGACTAATCGGCTACAAAAAGGCCGACTTCTCGGCCGACTAGTCGGTCAAGGCGACTAGTCGGTCAAGCTGATCATTGTTGCAGGCGAATTTCAGATGGTATCGGTAAATTCGGTAATCCCGTAGGTGCAACCAAAAACCACATTCTTCAACCTGTTATAGTACTGACAAACTTCTGCCACTTTTTCCATCAACTTTTAGTTTTAGGTTTGAGGTACTAACTCTTGACCTGACCTAATTGAATGTCTTCGATTAAACCATGGAATGTAGGTACGCCTAGGTCTAGGTCTACCTAGGTCCCCTTCCAATTGTCACATTCAGTCTTGCTTTATCTGCCGATATCCAAAGCTTTGTAGGTTAGCCTCAATATTCTATACCTACATAAGGTATGAATAATTTTCTTAGCACTCTTCTTTACCGAATCCAAAGCAGCCACCTAATATCTCTGGTTGTTCCATCTCAAAGTTGGCAGCAGTATTCCGTATTAGACCGAACTTGAGCTTAGTAAGCTACCGCCTAACCTTTTATAGAATTCCGATATTTTTGGTGCAGTTTTTGCTTTGGCTGGCTTTGAAGTACAGTTACAGAAGTATGTCTGCATTTTGGTAGAATTGAATTGAACCTCGACTGCAATCAGCATTGAGACTTGACACTCATAGCAATAAAATTGCAATTTTCAGACACAATCGCTTGCAGTCCTCTCTGAACAGCCATAAGGCACCTCGATAAATCAAAAGCAAATGAAATAAATAAGATAGGTTACTGATATTTAATGAAATAAATATGATTTTGAATTTACCCTACAATAATAAGTAGGTAAAGATGTGAGCCAACTAACCAGCTATTTTCGACGTCACAACTCTAGTTTGTGCCTTTTCTCAATTACTTTACGAAGTGTTTACAAAGATGCTATCACAAGATAGCAACGTCGAACCCAATTTATTTTCCACACATCATTTTATATTCCAATAAATATTTTGCGAGTCCCGACAAGACAGACTCCAAAAAGCTTGGCGTCGGACGGCCTGAGTGTCAAAACTTATTGTCTGTCGCGTAGCGACTTTTAAGAGCTTTCAATTTACTTGTGAAGTTTTCATAATTTCTTGTTATAAAACGTTGCAATTTTCTCAGAAGTTAGTATTAGTATTCTATGGTCAGCAGTAGTACCTACAGATTCCTATTAAATAGGTTATATTATTGTTATTAAATAGGAAAGTATTTTTTTATGATTTGGTAATATTTTGTACTCAGTTAAGATATATTTGCATAACGATCGCTCGGTTCAAGAGGGCGACTCTGTGCGAGCGTGATGCAAATATATTTTCGCGAGAGTAGCAGAGACAGGTAGTGACAGGTCCATGAACGAATTTCTTTCCACTGAAAGTCTTTGCTTCAGTCTAAACTGCACGTTACTTTGAAATGTATCTATTATTATAAATTTTAAATAAGCATTACCCGTATCTTCCTCCATCTCCCTCCATCAACCTCATAGTACCTATATTAATTAAATATCGAGGTATTTCTCATTGTCGTGACCTTTGACCTCCTCATCCTAGCGGTAAATCCCGGTCCAACGGCTAATGGCAAATCTGTTAGCCATGGCGCGTCCTTCTAGGAAAACGCTTTCAAACTTACTGAAAGAATCCTTCGCGACCCTTGTAATCTGAGCATTCACAAAAAAGTTGAAGAAAATTGTTTCATTTCTGGGAAGCAAACGATCCGGTGATAGTAATCATTAATGGTTAACGGTATCGGTATAAACGAAAGCTGGTACACGCGGATGAGATATTATATTATTTGACAACTAGTGGATCCGGCGCGACTTCGTTCGCTTATACCTTTTTTTTTACGCACGGTAACCTCAACAGGGGAAAAGGAGGGCCTGTGTGCGACTCTCAACAGTCGCCGGTTACCTACTAAGAAAGGAGGAAGGAATCCGCGACATATCCGGCAACCGTCCGCCCTAACCTACTTTACCCCTACCTACCCTTTTTTATTGCTTATATACCTTCTTCTTGAATCACTCCAACTATTGTTGAAAATCGCATTAAAATCCTTTGCGTACTTTAAAAGATCTAAGCGTACTGGATACATACATATATAGATACATACATAGATGTATCTGTTGTACAAGAAATGAATAAATAAATAAATAAAATAAATATTGATACATACCTAGATGCTTAGGGACAGACAGCAGAAAGCGACTTTGTTTTATTCCCAGTCACAGGACGGGTGGACGCCCTTATGAGTCGATGCATTCAGGAAGATGGTTTAGCCAAACTCAGGAAATCATTATTAGCGCCTACAATTTGTATAGTGGTAGTAGCGTAAGCCACAGGGATACGTGGGAAATAGGTGCCTGAATCAGCCGGTATCAGGAAAGAGGTCCCGTGGGTGACCCAAGAAGCGATGGATTGACATCGCTCAGTCGGATGCGAGAGCCAACGGCTTACGACGCAAGAATGCCGAAGACCGGGCGAATTGGAGAAGATTGAGTAGGAAAGCGGACCCTGGCAGAGGCCGGGACAAGCGCTAGGACGATGATGATGCATTCGCATAGTGGTATGGCAGTGGGCTGGTAATATATGCCGAAGCACCGACAATCGTTCGTGTAAACGGTATCCTGAGTGAGATCAGGTCTCTGCAAGCGCCTAATAAAGCAACGATCTGTAAAAGTCAAACCACAGCGTGATGGCGTTCATTGGAAGAGGATAAAGACTGTTGGCTAGGTTAATTTTTATTCACATAGATAAGTTGCTCTAAATTACGTTGCAATGTATAACCGAGATTATTTTGTGACAATAAGTATTAAAATTGAAATATATGTCTGCTTCAGCAAAAGAGCAATAAAGAGATGATTATAAATCACAGTGACGCAATATACTGCAGCAAAGGTGTAGCGAGTAGCGAGTCATTTCACACCGCCTGCGCCCCGTGATCATTCCAGGTTTTTACAGCCAACATACCAAAATTTCCGAGCTCGCTACGCTTGCTAATTCATTAGTTTTCTTTAATAACTTTGCTACAGATCTTTTTAACTAAAATTTAATAAATTCGAATTCGTTGTGCTTGCTCATCGATGTTTTTATGTTTTGATCTTGAACCCCCCCCCCCAACCAAAACATGGCTACGCCCGTGTACTGCAGTGTAGTTGAAGTTAAGATAGTGAAGGAGATTAGGAGAATAACGTTCTCAGCACAGTTATGGAGGTTTGACTATAAAAACCGTAATTAAGATTAGAGTAGGTAGGTTTTCCACTATTATAATCTAATCACGTAATTCTCTTGCTAACAATTACCTGATTTCAATTATTAAATTGGTTAGTTTTGCGATTATGTATAATCGATTTAATAGTTTCAGTTTATTGCAATGGAATTTTATTAGCAACTGAACACATTAAAGCGACGATACGTGATCGCAAAAGTACCGATTTCAATTATTGAAATCAGAGAATTGATAGCAACAGACTTACTTACGTAATTAGCTTGCTCATTTCAATGTATGAAATTGTTTCTTTTGCGATTGCGTATCATCAATTTCGTGGAGGCGTTGTTAGCCTTTAAATATGTTTCGGCTCGTTTCTTCAAGGTTATGCCGCGTATTTCATCAAAATACGTTTTGGAGTTAGAACGTGAAAGAGTAAAACCCATCTAAACATTCACACTTTCGAAATTTGCATTTAGGCATATTAAATACTCTTGAGTAGGTATAGTAAAGTTTTTTTTTTGCACTACAAAAAGGAGGAAATGACAGGAGATTCTTCAAAAGGCATGTCTGCAAGGCCGGCACCGCATTGCTCCCCTTAGGTTGCAGACGTACAGGCCGATGGTGGCCGCATTTCATCAGGTACACTTACTAGCTTTTACCCGCGACTTCGTCTGCGTAAAATTCAATTATTTGAGATAAAAAGTAGCCTATGTCAACCCCCAGTTTGTTATCTATCATCCAAATCTGTTTTGCGAGTGAAAACGTATCAGACAGACATTTATATAATTAGTTTGGATAGTAGTAACTCTAGGAAATAGGATAAAATAAAATGCAAACTCACATTTCATCATCATTTAAAGTCGCCATGGTTATATTATCACTTAAAGTATTTTCAACCGCACGGGGGATCCATTAGTAAAAATTAAAGAACGAAATAAATAATATATCAATAAGTAAATCATTAAAAATATTCTATACAAATTTGATAGAGAAAATGAACACGTAAACTAGATTCAGCTTTTGGTAGGCTTGTTTGGGTAAATAGATGTTGACATAACATGACATAACTCATATTTACCTAGTGTGGTGTGATGACGGATGACAAGCTAAAAACAACCAATGCCAATGGTGACAAATTATTGTCAACCAGTGTGTCAAAGAGTTTTGGACTTGTACATAAAACTCTTTGCAGTGTCTTATAAAAAAACTCGGATAACAAAATGCCGCATAATGTACAACTCCACGTTCAGTAGGTAGATTTTAATATCAGCCGATAGACGCCCACTGCTGCTTAGGCTTAGGCCTCCCCCAGAGATCTCCACAAAGGCCGGTCCTGTGCCTTCCGCATCCAACTGGTACCTGTGATTTATACCAGGTCGTCGGTTCACCTTGTGGAAGGCCTACCCACGCTGCGTCTTCCGGTACGTGGTCGCCACTCGAGAACTCTACTGCCCCATTGGCTATCTGTTCTTCGAGCTGTATGCCCTGCTCACTACCACTATAGCCTGGCAATCCTTAGGGCTATGTCGGTGACCTTGGTTCGCTTGCGGAATTTCTCAATTCTGATTCTATCGCGCAGATTTTAACATATACATGGACAAAACTCGGAACTGGAACACTGTAAATCGTCACAGATGGAACGAACGAAACTTATCGCCGATTTAAGTACAATTAAATGTTGATTTTAGTGTACGGGGAGCGACGGTGGCCGAGTGGTAAGGGTATCCGACTCGCAAGCGAGATGTACCGGGTTCGGATCCCACAACAGCCATGTCGGTCGACGGGTCGGAGGGGTCGACGAGCGGGAAAACGGTCCGTATTGGAATTACGACTCCCTTAGGGATAAGGTTAGGTATATTAGAGTTCGTTAGGGCAGCGATTCCTAGTAGGATATGCCTTGTAGAAAACCTATGTTACTAATACTATCTTAAGGTATTATGCCTAATTAGTTTGTGTTTAACAACTTTGTGTTATTGTGTTAAACTTTAAGTTAAAAGCCTCCCCCCTCCCAATTTGCTGTGCCCGGGTCATATAGTATTGTCAACTTTATGGATGCAAAGAAATAAATATGAATTTGATAGTTGGCCCTGTGACTCTTTTCTGTGTTATGTACATTAGTATGAATACGATGCTCTCACGGTGAGGGAAAACATCGTGATGAAACCTGCACATTCAGGCGACTGAATGTGTAACCATGATCCAATCTGGTCAGGTTCCTTTGGTAGCAGTGTCACGAAGGTCAGGTGGCAGTCGCTCCACTGTAACTACCTGATCTGCCAAATCTTGGATCAAGGTCAAGGCGGGCTCTCGTGCGTGAGGGCACAACTAGGACATTAAAGCCAAGATTATGATGATGATGACGTGTTATTTTTACTGTGATCTAGCATGGCTGAATTTTGTGCCGGCGGGCATGATATAGGTTCTATGTCGTAATTTTCTAAACGTGTAATTCTAAAATCAGACTGCACTATTCCTATGAAAAATTGAACTATATGGGTACCTATCTCCACAGAGATTTCATATTCCAACTTCACTGATCAGATATTTGTGGCGTAACTCTAACTTTTCCAATATGCTCGATACCCAGAGGAATTGCACGGTAATACCACAACTCAGTGTTACGTAGAACGTATGTAGTTCGCGAGTTATAATTAACGTATCATCTAATGGCAGTGCTTGCGAGACCGATAACCAAGGTTAAGCAACGCTCGCAATGTCTGGGAATAGGATGGGTGATCGTTTCGTACTTTGAGGCGTTGTGCTAATTGGCAACGGTCAAGTGACCATGGTCGTACGACGGGCGTCGCCCGACCAATAGGAGACCTCAAAACCGCCCGTCGCACGACTGACCGACAGCACCTAAAGCGCTGTCCTAATTGGCAACGGTCGTACGAAAATTTTGTGGTGATATAAGTAGTCACATTTATCCCGCAATTCAATGTGGTAAGTTCCAGCGGGAACACAACAAAACTGAATTTAATTTTACACGATCCAAGTCGCGGGAAGAAGCGTGTAACCTACTTTATTTTCTTTTACAAGACGAGCGCGAACCAAAATGGGCCCCACCTTGGGCGGCGCATTATATGCCGGATGTCGAAAATCTGATGGGAGATGGAGTGGGAAAGTACTGGAATGGAGACCTCAGACTAGGAGGAAGGTGTTAGGCACTATGCTAGATGACTGACGACCTACTAGAGTGGCTAATGGATGGCATTTGCGTGACTGATAATAGTGGAATAGAATGGAATAGACCTACACTCAGCATTGGGTAGACAAAGGTTGAATAAGAAAATAATACTAGCCGACGGATTACCTAGTGATCGTCGCCTCCCGCCGCGAGTTTTTTATTCTAATAATATTCTAAAAGTAAACTACCTTCCAATCAAAGTGAGACGAAATGTAAACAAACTACTCCGAATTAAAAATACCCAATTGTAATGGTTCCGGGTTTCGTACCGCGTACCACTTGTTTACGAGTAGCCCGATATTTCGACGCAGTTGCATGCATCACGGTCACGAGACGACTGAGCTACTGGCTGGCTACAAAATTGTTAAATTATTCAATAATCTTTCTAATCTGTATAATCGGTATAATGTATTGGAGGCAGCACATCAACCAAATATCCATGACATCAACCTATCGTACGCGGACTACAACCCGGAGATGGTCCAAAGTCCAACTAACCTGTAGTGTAGGTAGGTTGCATGAATTCTCTCTAGCACGTGTCTATAACTAATTGTAACCATCTGTTCTTAGCGACCCGTCCTGGCTTCACATCGACTTTTTTTAATATGCATGTATCACACTTCAATTCAAATTAAAAAAGAGAAAATAATTCCTCAAAGGCCGCAAAATGAGCCGATAAATGTGACAACGCAAAAACCTACATACCTATAAATAAAACTTCCAAAAGAAATTCTCAAACGGTGAAAACGGAACAGGTGGTGATAACCTCATCAAAATCCGTTGCATGGTTTAGGAGTTCGCAGTAATAGCGAACTTAATTTATACTATGTATAGATTTTACTTAACTACACGGTTTTTACGGGGTCAGCACCGCGTGGGTGAAGCCCCTGGCATTGCAAACGTCTATAGGCTGCGGTGACTGCTTACCATCAGGCAGGTCGTAAGCTTGTTTGCCACATTAAAGGTATTAAAAAAACTACATCACATCACACTTTTTTCAGCTTTTGTTCAACTTTGATTAGAAAATAGTAGTGTAGTGTTAGGTAGGTACTAACATTATCCTGTACTTACCCGTCAGGGCCTGAGTCTGGCACTCGGATGAGGACATGTCGGTTCCTCTTCTTCACTCGCGGACGGTCAGGCGGGGATGCCTTCAAAGAGCTTTTCCTTAGAAGCTCTCTGTCACCCATTGCTGCCACTAAGTTCTACACTATGAACTTGTCCACTATTAAAATATTGTATGTATTCTTCTTCTTTCTTTATTTTATCCAATACAGAGTCAGTTTTCAATATTTATTAATTTTAATATCACTTTTTAGCAACGACTTATATATGCCTATTAAAATACATATACATATAAATGAATGATTTTACACTACATCCGATCCAAGATGATAAATTACACCGTCACGGGGTTAAAATCGGCTCTCGAGACTGTTACTACTCCTCAGAGGAAGACCTTGGATAACCTCGTTTCGCCAATGGTATAGGAGACGCACTTAACAGAAAAAATATATTCCGTTAACCTACAAGTTGGCGCTCTAATGGCTAAGTTTGGCGAACTTGGATGTATGCAATACATAAACGATCAAACCGGATGCATTATTATTTAAGTTGTAAGTTATAAAGCAAATCGATTTCATCATTGTGATTATTTAAAGCCTGATGCAATAGAAATAAAAGCTTGATTTATAAAAGGTCAATTAGATTATTCTCGTCTACGCATTCTCGTATTTAAACAATATCGCGGAGTTGTTTAGAATCAAACTCTGTTGACAACAACATGGTAATAAAAATACATATTAGGTATGGAATTTCATAGCCTTGAAGCTGGCAAAAATAAATGTAAATAGAGCGATAAGTTACCGATAACAGTTATAATATTTTGCAAAGTATTAAATGTAATATTTATTTCAGTGTTTAAACATAACGTTTACATTTTCAGTTTGCAGTAATCTGCCATCACAGTTTATCGATTGCCGCATAATATATGTAATTTACGTACATATTTCATAAGTAAAACTAGTAACAGACGTTTTGGCTGGAGCCGACCACCCATCAGTTGTAGTTGATGCTAATCCTTACGTTATACAAAATAAAGTCGCTTTTCAAAGGGTGGAACGTGGTCGGACGTCCGACCAAGATCTGCTCGCTTGAATTAATCAAAAAGCGACTTTATTTTGTACAAAGTAAGGATTAGTATAGGTAGTCACTACAAAGGATATAAGTAATTTAGCGAAATGATGAGACTTAGTGGTAAGTCACGATATTTTGTTAAATTGAGGCAATAAGCGATTTTTATTTTTATTCTAGTATCGACTGCAACTGATGGTTCGTCGGCTCCAGCCAAATCGAAGCATCGTTTTAGTCTTAATGTTGTGGATGTCATCGCAATACAAAACATTGCGAATAAAATTAGAGCCTGTATTCGCATAACAACTGAGTCGTAATTTTATCACGTCATTTACGTATATGAATCAGCACATTTCAGTATAGGTAAGTGCTTATTTAGAACATCGATTTTTATATCAGATTTTGTAATACTTTGTAGTTATCGTAGTTTATATTACCAGTAAACCACTATTTCAAAGATAAAACAGTATAACAAAAAGGAACAATTATTGAAACGGAGAACAAAAAAAATATAAATAAAAAATTGAGGTACAGAATATTAATACTTGGGATTTTTGTACTATTGGTTCCAGGCTGTTCCAGGTATAAAATTACATTTTAATATAGGTACTGACCTGTTCTGGAGTTTTGTCACTTCTTTTATCTTGGTAATAAAATTTAATATGTCTCCGTCTCCCTTTATGGTTAACAGATCCTGTTTTTATGTTGTTAACGAGTAGAAAAACTCATCAATATTCAGTAAGGTCAGGATATGTTATGTTACTGTTGACAATTTTAAGGTGTTTTTTATAATCGACTTTTAACTATATTACTTCGTATACTTCTATGGATTTCATACATTGACTAACTAAGTAACTACCAAGCTAAAGTATTGCTACTTGGCGATAGAAATGGACGAGGCAATGGTATAATACATATCACAGCCAGGACTGTTCAGGCCAGACCAGGTCCTATATATTAGCTTGAATCATCCTACGGTTCGGCAAAGGCTTCCCCTCGATTCTTCCACTATCTTTGCGATTAAGTGCCATAGTCTGCCAATCACTTTCGAAGGCCCGCAGCTCATCTGTCCACATTTACCTCCTACCAACGGAAAATTTGTTATAGATAGGTACGTATGATTGTCATGGAATTATTTCTAACGCCATGCCCTTGGTTATTATGTTTTCATACTATATATGGCCTTGTGAAAACATATAAATTTTAGCACCTACTTGTGTATTACCTTTTTAATGGCCAAACTATTGTTTCTTGTGACACCCAAGAGTAGGTTACTGGAATTATGTGTGTTCATAATTCACAACAAATTGCTAATACGAGCAACAATTATGTTTGAAGTGCCACACATTTGATGTTTTAAGTACGGTCACTTTATTGTATGAGGATATTATTATAATATTTTTATGTTGTTTGTTGTTGGTGTCAGTATACGCATAATCTTGTGAACGCCTTAGAAAAATGACCTTCTCAAAAAGGGTAGGTCAAGAAATATATGAGAATTGTATGAATGGGGAAGATCCAAAAGAAGTGTGTCAGGATCGTAGGTTGTAGCACTGAATAGTCTCTGCCTATCCCTATGGGATGTGGGCGATGTTGCAATCGCCTTGACCATAGGTCTTGACTGATTTTTGTTAGTTCAAATGTTTGTAATATGTAGTCCAAATAAGGCATTAGGCTTACAAAATTCTTATGGTGTTTTGTACTATATTTGGGATAAGGCTACCTATGTCCTACATAGAAACTTTATGGGAACTTGATGGGAAAACTAGGGGGAAAAAATATCACAGTTAATAGAAGAAAGTTTTCGGTAGATGCACAAAACAGCCCCATTTAAATTTAAAATAGGTACATATTTTCTAAACACATAGATGAAAGAGTTATTCTTATTCTTTCATACTTTGAATTGATGTAGGGCCTTTTTGTGATACTTACAAAAATTTTCTCCAGTTGACTACGATATTTCTTCCCCGTAGGCTTCAATTTGGTAAACAGTTAACACTTGCAGAAATTTATATTCGGTGAGACTGGAGCCTAAACATCTGTAGTGTAATAATACACCTGTAGACAACCAGACATGTATCTTGTCGGTGTCCAGGTCTTAACCTCAAGGAATAGAACAATCTAATGAAACATATGTATCAATACATTTTGTCCATGATTGGTATCATACATGATTGACATCTACAGTGGTATAAAAATCTATGTTTATAGATTCTACGTTTGTTTGCAATTTGTATGGGCTACTTATATTTATTTATTATAGTGTTGGATGTAATATTGCTAAAGATTTTGCGCCGCATGGTTTTATTGCGTTATTATAGTAGGTGATCAAAGCAACTCAAAACTAAAATCGTAATTTCAAATAAATAAACTCAACCTGAATTATTATTATACTCACAACTAACGAACTTTAAAACAATGTATATAGGCTTTTTGTTAAGGCACCACAATACAGCACTGGCTACCGGTAACCCCGAACTTGTATCACGATTATCGCATCGATCGTAATCGCGGAGATCAAGCGATCGCTGCGCAAGTGGCGTATCAACACCAAAAAGACCGCTGACCGACTGACCAGTGATCAACTTTTGTTACATTACATTACAAGCGTGCGCGCAAACGCCGCGTCACGCGCCGAACAAAAAAATAATATGGCAAAAAACTAACAATCTCAGATAAAAGTACTGACGCTAACTTCAACCTAAAAATAAGTGTTTTGTTACCTTTTGTGGTCAACTCTTCCTGATCTTTGAGATCGGATCTAACTTTTGAATATAGATAGACAAAGCCGGAAACCTGTCGTCTGAGGTTAGTTATACTTTGGCCTTCTGTTAAGTATTATACAAATCAGATTCCGCTATAATTTTGCCTACTCTGCCTAGAAAAGGTGAAATACATATTTAATAAGAGCTGGCTCGTTCCACGGACAAGCATTGTCATCCAACGAGGCAACGTAGTTAGCTTTCTTGGCACCATTCCGCGGGACAACGGTGTGGACGAATTTTTTTAATATACTTATATTTTTTTTTATGTTGGCAAACAGGCAAGCGGGTCACCCGAAGTAAAGTGGTCACCACTGCCTATAGACATTAGCAACACCAAGAGTATCGCCAATGCGTTGCCCACCTCTATAATACGTTGCTCTGCCAGCAAAAAGACAAATGCCCCTCCACTGCCAAATCCACGGTTCCCCAAATCCCTACCCCATGGAGCACTGGAGACCTTACTCACCGGCAGAAACACAATACTATTTAAAAGAGTATTGTTTAGCTGCTGTATTCTGTAAGGTGGAGCTACTTCCTCAGTCGGGCGGCTCTAATTCGAAGGGGATGCCCTATCTTTCTGTAATTATAATGTTTCAGTATTAGTGTTTAATTTTTGTTTCTAATTATAAATATTTTTTCTGTAACTAAATAAATTATTTGTTTATTTAGTAAGACGGATTCAATAGTTGTATGTATAGTAAGTATTAAATTTCGGCCTTATTACTTAAGTTACAGCTAGAAGCTACTTTCTAAATGACTAGGACATATGTGTACGAGCCAAATTCCTTTCTAGTTCTTTCGAATTTATATTATGTACTCACTGAAATATCTATGGATTTATCTACACATTCAATAGCAAAAAGTTACATCCGACACGAAAACGATTTTGGTATTGGTATTCCAATCATATGGGTCTACCAGTGCCATACGAAATAGCTTCACCACAGTTTTGCCGTGTTCCCGAATCGATAGCGGATATGAAAATTTTGATAAATGAAAATTTCACTGGCAGTAGAACTCTGTCAAGCATGTGGGTTTGCCCGAATGTGTACCACCGCTCATTATGAGGCATTTCGTTTTAGTGTTGCGATGGCGGAAATTATGCTGTGGGCATAACATTAAAAAGTTACTTAATACGATTCCAGTTGTAAAGCCGGTAGAACACACAGAGGATGTCAAAGTCACTTCGTACAACTAGTAGTTTTAACTTGCTTCTTAGTATGGGATCGACGACAATGTATTGGTACGGAGTCAAGATATTTAAGCAGGTCAAAGTCGAAAAGACAGCAAACAAGAACAATTTGACTAGGGGGCTTGTCAAGGGTAATTGTTCTTGTTGGCATCATGACACGTAAATGCATACTTATCTTGCCCACACGTTCTAATATTGTCTACAGAACAAATCTGGTTATTGCCTGTTCCGTGGAACAAATAAGTTCCTGGCACTGCCAAGTTTAGTTTACAAGTGTTGTTCAAGTGAGAACCTGTCCGGGAATATACCACAGTTCCAAAACTCCAGCTGTTAAATACAATTGTCCCGGGGCAATGGGCCAGTCTATGGAGTTCGGGGAAATTGGAATTGGTGGCGAGTTTCGAAACCCGCAAAGTTAGCAACTTAGAACGTTGAGATTGTTACGAGCCTGTAATTTGAAATGACGATGTATAATTATTACTACTTACTATAATATGTTATAGCGTTTACGCACTGCTTCCGACCCGAGTTTGACCCGAAAACTTGTTTGGGCCCAAGACCAAGACCAGGCCCAGGTTCTGGTTCATGGCCAATCTCATATCATTGGCATTGGTTCAGATACCTGTTCCAGTTTTGGTCATGGTCCTGGACCAGAACCTGGACCCTAGACCTCGACTTTGTCTTGGACCAAAACTAGGACCTGGATCAGGGCCAGAACCAAGACCTAGACCAAGAAAATCGGATATAATTTCTTTTGACTATCTGTTAATTGGTCGATTTTCGCTAATTAAAATAACAAGACGATAACATACAGTTAACATGAGAAAAGGCTTTCCGGAAACCCAAAATTACATTAATCGGCCGTTAATTGGAGATTTGACAATCCGTTGACAAACTGTTAACAAACTGTCGATTGGCCTTTTCAGAAACCCAAACTACATATAATCAGAGATTAACAAGTTGTTACGTAACTTTTGCGTTGACAAGCGTTTCAGAAACCGGGTGTATGTCAGTCAGTAATAATGTAACATTCTATTAGTGAAATAATTTTCAAAATCGATTCAAACAAAACTATTTTTTTTTCTCTTTAATATCGGTATAGATATGTTTAAACTCCATACGTTTTCAAAGGTAAGGTGTCTGGGGATCGAGCCCACGCCCTGATACCTACTACCGTCTTCACGATCTCTTGATCCTACATACCGTTAATCGGCAGTACTTGCAAAAAGGGGGTAATGATTTCGACCGGTATGAATGTATCAAAACCTCTAAACGAAGTAGGTACTTACTTATCGTTAGGAGGGCTTCATTGTCCGTAGGTTGGCTTATATGACCTCACAGTACATTGAATATGGTGCCATCTAAAGGACACAACATAACTAGTCATGAACATAAATATTAAAAGTTTAGGTATTTTAACATATTGAACAGGCAGCATATTATCTATTTTCGTAAAAATTCAAATATTAATGGTATTGCACCAGGACAGACTATGGGTTTTCTTTTATCTTGTTCTTTAAAACGTTTAGAGGTTATAAAATCTTTATTTGCAACCCAGACATCATCATGTCTGGTTGTTAGTAAACCTAGAAAAACAAATGAAGTTATTTTATAAAATGTCTCGTATCGTCGGTGCCCGGTGGCCTAGCGTGAGCGAGAGGGACCGGGTTCGAATCCCACTGTACCAGTGACTTTTGCTCTTTTTTCGGTGGAATAATCACGTGCTCTTACTGTAAGGTAAATAAAACGCGAAATATGCATATGTTTAACCTTGATACAATTTGGTCAAGTTGTCCTGGTAGCAGCGTCACATAGGTCAGATGGCAGGCGCTCCGCTGTATCACCTGATCTACCAAATCCTAGATCATGGTCAAAGCGGATCCTGGGCCCTCATGCGCGAGAGAACAACTATATTTAGACACCGAAATATAGCTCAATTTGCCAATAATTTAAAATCTATCTATTATGGCATGTTGTTCTATAGCAAAGCTTTTCAATTATTGCAAATTCACACTATTACGACGCATATTTTTGTCACAATTTCTAAATATCTTCTATCTATCTCGTTATTCTTTCGATAATCCAGGTCCTGGATGTGATGTGGATAGGTACACCTGGTGTAGATATTTCCATACTTTGAGCTTTCACATAAATATGCACAATATTGCACCGTCTGTATACATGGTTTTATTTAAATTTCCTTGATTTTTATTGAAATTGCACCTTAACAACACGTGAAATAACCCTATAGCAAGATTCTAAACTGCCTCTATATCCAATTCTTTGTCCAATTTCTTTGTTCTTAACAAAGATATTGGATCGAGAGGCAATTCTAAATCGTTGTAGAGTGAGCGAACGGGAATACTTAAGCCTTCATGTCTAGTCTGTAATATCTGTTTTTATTATTGCAAGTGGGTATTTGAATCTCAATTGTCTATTGTTGTTAAATCTTAATTTTGTTTTGAAGTACATATTTGATCACCGCATTTTGTATTGCTTTGCGGTCGCACACAATGAGCGATTGCCCGAGGTGGGTAATAGCCGGCTGAGAGCTCTGCCTGCCACTATTTGTTTTTATTTTATTTAAGAGGGAGACAAACGGCAAGCAAGCCAATGTTCACCGATGCCCATGGACAGTCGCAATACCAGGAGTGACTCGAATGCGTTGGATTTTTCATATGACAGACTAGATTAAATACGACTACTTAAATTTAATTTAGACAAGAATAATGAAGAACGTTCATAAATTATTATATTTGAGCTAATTATAATAATCATAAATAAAATTTATAATTAAATGAAACTTTGTGTATTGAGAAGAAATTGCTGATCTTCGGGGAGGATCCAGCTTTACACATAACCCACCCCTTTGCAACGTCTGGTAGCAAAACTACCATAGTTCCGTACATAAGTGCGCCGTACGAACCGTCGACGATCCCATACTAACAAGCAAGTTAGAACCACTGGCTGAACGAAGGGGCTGTACAATGGTAAGCGTTCTGAGGAACATTTTGATCTGGAACCCACAGCACAATTCCGCCATCGCACCACCCGCCGCGGGCTGGGTACTCAACTCCATTACGTAGACCCTCTGTTTTGGTCCACGCGAAGGTTCGAAAAAACGTTTCTCGCTCTTACGATTCGAATGTGAAATGAGCTCCCAGCCACAGTTTTCCTTTGGACTATGACATGGGATTGTTCAAGCAAAGGTTTAGGATATCAGTAGTCTCTTTAGAGGCGGGCAATAAATACCGCGCCTGGTGTTTCTGATGTCCATAATTGGCGGTGACCACTTTCCATCAGGTGGCCCGCTTATGTATAATTAAAAAGCTTATGTTAAAAATATGTCATATTGGGCGACAGTTACCGGATATCTACCATCAGGCAGGGTGGGAGCTCATTTGACAAAAGTAACTCTTTGTGTATATATTACCGAAAATGTGTGAAATCTAGGAATAGTATATATTTTCTAGAAAATGTATGACAAATTAACATATATCTGATTCCTGCTTAGGAAATGTATGAAATTCCTAGGAAATATATTTCACACATTTCCGGTAGATTTTAGGCCTTGTAGTTATATATTTCCTAGGAATTCTCTGAGTGTCCGCCATACCATATTTAGACGCAAAAGGCCCAGGCCCTACAACACTCCAGACAGAGTCGCTGCTACCGCCATCGTCGGCGCTGCCGATGGATACCGCCATACCGGGATCCAGCGGCAGCGACGACGAATGCTCCCGCAACCTAGGCGACATGAGTCTGGACGAGGAGGAGAGAGCGCTCATGGATGATGGCGCTGACTTCGCCTAACCCCAACATCAACATCATCCAAATCAACCTCCATCACAGTCAAACCGCCACGGCTTAACTACGCAAGTGGCTGGAGGTCCACAACACCACCATCGCCCTAATCCAAGAGCCCTGGATCAGGGCGGACCGCATATGCGGTCTCCTACATACAGGAGGTAAGATATACAATTCGACTGAATCACCCAGAACATGCATATATACTAGTAACAATATACATGCACAACAACTCCTTAATTACTGTTCCAGAGATCTAACAGCTATAAGGATAACCAACAAATTAGATCCCAAGCAGCAGGACATGGTCATTGCATCAGTCTACATGCCAGAACAGGACGACCCGCCATCTAATGAACTAATCCAGCTAGTGAAATGGTGTGAAGAATCCAAGCTGGAGCTCATTATTGGGACGGACGCAAATGCACATCATCCACTATGGGGGATGAAGAATGAAAACAATAGAGGTAAACTGCTAGTTGAATACCTGTTCACAACTAACCTGCTAATTATTAACAACGGTGCAGAACCGACCTTTGTAAACAAAAGAAGTCAAACGATAATTGATCTAACACTAGCTACAGAAACCGCGGCCAAACTAAGACCACAGGTGGATTCTGTACGATTTAAACATAGCTAATACTAACACGGTGCTACGTAGAAACCCGAGAAAGACAAACATTAATAAATACACAGCTCTGGTTGAGGAAGAGGTTAAACGCATGAGTAAACCACTAAAACTAACCGACACGCAACAAATAGAAAAACAGGTAGAACAACTAACAAAGTTAATCATTAACTGCTATCATAACAGCTGTCCCAAACCAGGAGTCTCCAACCCCACCGCCAAACAGCAACCGTGGTGGGGTCCCAAATTAGACAGAATTAGGAAAAAGGTGAGACAACGGTTCAACAGAGCAATGAACACTAGATCTGAGGAAGACTAAGAATTATACAAAGATGAAAAAGCAAAGTACAAAAAAGAAATCAGGTACATGAAGTACACAACATGGAAAAAGTACTGTACCAACATCGAATCCAACGAACAGGCAAACCGGGTAAGGAAAGTCCTATCCAAACCTATGGAAACAACAAGGTGTACTGCGCAAACCAGACAGTACAATGACAAGCACTGCTGAGGAGTCGGAGGAAACCCTGCTTCAAACACACTTCCCCGGTTGTAAAATCCACAATACAAACAACTCGGATATCACCGAGGAGGCATACACACCCACCACAGAGGACTGGAAAATTGCAAGTGAAGTAGTTACCAGTGAGTCAGTAAACTGGGCCATTAACAGTTTCCAAACATTTAAAGCAGCGGGCCAGACGAAATCTTCCCTGGACTTTTAAAATGGGCAGGCGAACGCATGATACACCTGCTGACGGATATATTAAGAGCATGTTTGGCTCACAGATATATACCGTCTAAATGGCGGAAGGTAAGAGTCACCTTTATACCAAAGCCAGGAAAAGCGATTACACCGATACGAAATCGTTCAGACCAATCAGTCTTACCTCCTTCCTCCTCAAGACCCTTGAACGTCTGTGCGACAAGGAGATTAGAGATAAGGCACTCATAAAACATCCCCTGCACAAGAATCAACATGCATATACAAAGGGTAAATCTACGGAATCGGCACTGCATGCAGTAGTAGGGAAAATCGAAAATGCAATTCAAAATAAAGCAATATATCTAGGTACTTTTATAGATATAGAGGGGGCCTTTGACAAAACTAATTTCACAAGCATTAAAAACGCATTAAACAAACACAATGTCTCGGAAACTATCTCGGGATGGATAGAGAACATGCTTAGCAAAAGAGTCATTCAACTAGATAGTAATCCTAACAAACAGGTATCAGTGGTAAGAGGTTGCCCACAAGGTGGAGTCCTGTCACCTCTTCTATGGAATTTGGTGGCTAATACACTAATATCTAAACTAAACTCTAATTATTTTTTCACAGTAGGTTATGCTGATGATCTGGCCATACTCATTACTGGAAACAACGCGGACACCGTCACTGGAGTTACACAGAGGGCTCTGAAAATGGTGGAACTGTGGTGTAATGAGTATGGACTCTCAGTTAATCCAACGAAGACAGAGATGGTAATGTTTACGAATAAACGGACTTTAGGTAACTATAGACTACCCAGTCTCTTTAAAACACAACTTACTCTATCAACGGAGGTAAAATATCTAGGAGTAATACTTGATAACAAATTAAACTGGAACAACCACATTGAATCAAGGTACAACAAAGCTACAATATCCTTCTGGCAATGCAGGAGGATGATAGGGAAGTCCTGGGGATTATCCCCCAAAGTCATAATGTGGCTATACAAAACAGTGATTAGGCCTATGTTCTGCTACGGAGCGGTAGTATGGTGGACTAAAACCAAGCAATCCACCACAATAGCAAAATCACAAAAACTGCAAAGGTTAGCCTGCATGGCAGTTAGCGGCTGCATGAGGACAACCCCAACTGCGGCCCTGGAAGCTATGCTCAACCTAACACCACTACACCTTCACGTACAACAAGAGGCAACAATAGCTATGGTACGCTTAAAACACTCAAATCTATTGGACAAAGTGCCGCTCCCGCATACGGTACTTTACTACGATGAAACAAAAATGGAACCAATGATGGAGGCGATAGCCATAGATAGCGATAGCGACCGAATATCAAAGCAGGTAGAAACGGTCAAGAAGTACAAGATCCAACTGTACGAGGACCCGCGGGAGGGCCAAAACATACGAGAAGTAAGGATCTTTACTGACGGGTCCAAAACAGACTCAGGTACAGGTTGCGGAGTTTTCTCCGAAGACCTAAACATCAAAATAGCTGCCCCACTGGGTAAGTACAACACGATCTTTCAAGCGGAGTGCATGGGAATCATCCTAGCCACACACGCGGTACGGGACAAGAAGGTAGAACAACAGCCTATTAGGATCTTATCAGACAGCAGGGCAGTACTTATGGCCCTTGAAAACAACAACACAACCTCGGGGCTTCTACTCGACTGCCGCAATTGCTTAAATGAGGTATGTAAAACAAATCCCATAACCCTACAATGGATTAAAGGACACAGTGGATCGAGAGGGAACGACGCAGCTGACGAGTTGGCCAGAAGAGGCTCAAGCACGAAGCCCACTGGCCCAGAACCAATTATACCTATGCCATTTTCATGGACCCGTAAACACTTGATGGATAGAATCAAGGTAAAACATAACCAACTCTGGTCATCACTAGAGGGATGCAGACAAGCCAAGGAGGCTCTACCGAAAATTAACCCTCCCCTTACAGAAAGGCTTTTAAAACTAACCAAAAAACAACTCCGTCTGGTAACCGGAGCTTTAACGGGACACGGTCCATTTAATAAACACCTCTTCACCATAGGTCTCACCGACAGCCCATTGTGCAGAGTCTGCCTGAGGGAGGAGGAGACAGCAGCACATATCCTGCGGACATGCGAGGGGGTGACAACATACAGGCATGAGCATCTCGGACAACCACAAACCCTTCCAGAGACGTTTGCAAAGCTGAAAGGATTGCTGCGTTTCCTGGAGGAGTTGGGATGGCAGGAACAATAGGGTATCTTGGAGTATACCATATCCACGCAAAATGGGCGCGAGTTCGCCCGAATGCGGAAATGGCCCGGATATATCTATCTATCTATCTATCTAGACGCGAAAGCGTAACATAGACAGAAGTTTTTTTTGTAATCAATATTTATTGGGAACTTTATTTAAATTTTTTTAGATTTAGATTTATTTATTCACAAAAACATTACAATCTTCAATACAACACATTGGTGAACCTCTTTGAGGTTTGTCTCAACGATAATTTCGCCTTCGCCATCACACATACAATATTAATAAGTAGGTACTTATGCTGATGCTGTAATTGTACATGCCAGTTCTAAAAGGCTAACTTATAAACTAAACATTAACACCATTATACCCTAGTAAAGACGAGCGAATACGCATCGCTTGAAAACAAAAAAAGAACAAATTGTTTTTAATATTACGTCGCTACGGATATTAAAACAAAAGGAATATAATGAAATTAAACCAGCTCACTCACCCTAGACACCGCCTCGCCGTGACGTCGCGCGCATCGTTCACAGTCATACTCTGGATAGTCATCTTCACGCCTGCGACCTGGAACAAAGCCTTATCATGAATTAAATCCTTTGACCTTTGGACGGATGCGACCATATTCCACGGACCGGTGGTTATTAAGGTTCTGCAGGCGAATATAATAACATTATTTTTAAACTGCCGAAGAAAAATAAAATGGCTTAAATAACATACAGTGTAAGAGTTAGATTCGTATAAATTCTGAATGATGTAAGACAGCGTTATGGAGGAGCGGACTATCCTGACACACAAATAATTTGTCTACTGGGAGTATACCCACTACAAATGTTGATTTAAGAAATAAATTATTTATTTAAGAGTAACAGTTGTAATATCCAGTGTAGAAGGTAGAAGAGTGTTAGGCGCTGTCCTAATTGGCAACGGTCGTGCCACCATGGTCGTATGACGGGCTTAATCGACCAATAGGAAACCTCAAAGCCGCCAATCCGCACGAGCGTTGCCAATTAGACTTTGGCAGATGAAGAAATTACAGTTGAGCGACTGCCATCTGACCTCCGTGACCCTGTTGACGGGGGAACCTGGCTAGATTGGATCATTATTAGGTACACGTTCAGTAGCCTTAATGACCAGGTTTCAACACGATGTTTTCCCTCACCGTAACTGCATCGGTTAGTATTAAATTAATGTATGTACATAACTCAAAAAGAGTCATTGGTACATGGCGGCACTGGGGCTCGAATCCGATACTTCGGGGTACGAGTCAGACCCGTCAACTATTAGGCAATCGACGCTCTCGGTAACATCAAGGACCCACGACCGGGATAAAACGCAGTGTATATGTCGCAGCCATATGGTTAAATTAGCCGGTTAACTAAACGGCTAGCTTTTTGAGCAATTATTTAGTTGAAAATTTGCCAGTTTCATAAGATTTTAAAGTGATGTTGAAAGAACGATATTGCCTCGAGTTTACGCAGCTCTTCCACACATTGTTCCAATGCTAACCTACCCACAATAACTTCAACGTATAATAATAGTTTGCATTAGGTTTCTATTCGGTTAGTTTAGGTTAGCATTATGACAATTAATGGAAGAGCTCCGTAAACTCGAGGCAATATCGTTCATTTGACTTTACTTTCAAAGTTCATGAATTTGGCCAATTTTCAATTAAATAACTGCTTAAATAGCTAGCCGTTTAATGAACCGGCTAATTTAACCATTTGGCTGCGACATATATATAATCTGTCCAAACTGACTTGTCTTATTTGGTTAAGGAAATTATGTATTTTAATGGATAACGTACAGCATTTGTTGAAATTCATATTCTATGTGTTTCTTATGTAATTCTCGACATCTATACACAATATACTTAGCGTGATTGATACGGCAAGTCGTGATTTTGGGCATTGTTTGTTCACCAAATAAGACAAGTCAGTTTAAACAGATCATAGGTACATTTTTATCACTCCGTTAGGCGTTACCAAGGTCGGCTAGCACAAGTCTGTAATACGATAAATACGCAATTCTAAACATCCTAGATCTGAAACCATCGTGTTTTTTACCGGTTTATTCGAGTTTTAGTCTATCTGGATTAGTCATTTTATGTGTTTCAATTTAGTTTTGTCCTTATACCACTAATAGCCGACTGACTGGGTAAGTTTCCCCATCTTACAGAATACTGCATCCAAATAATAATAATGGTGTACTAAAGTGGTACTCTCCTTTCCTATTTTATCAGGTGGTAGGACTCTGTCAATCCTTAGGAGTCCACCTGGGTGAGTACTGCCCCCTTATCTATTTATCTCGATTTTTTCCAGAACTTAACGACTAATAGACACTTAGAGCTGGCTCGTTTCTCGAACAGAGAATAAGCAAGCTTTCTGGGCACAATTCCGGGGCGAGCGGTGTGGACGACCCCTTTAATTTTTAATGCTCAGGAATAGTACTTTCACCCTCTTGCAGTGATAAATAGGGAACCGTTACATTGGACTATGTGGAGCGAATTGGCATTTGTTTATTTGCAGTCAGAGCAATGTGTTCGGGGTTTTAGAGGTTTTAGAGACCTTTGATGACCACTTTCTATTTGATGGCTGCTTGTCTGTTTGTCTACAGGGGCCCTATTTTTGAAACCGGGAACCGCAAAACATGTATTTTTTATATCCAGCAGTTTCCACGAGTGTGAAAGAGATAGGTAGTACACGCGAGCGCTCGCGTTGATACGAGTGGTTTCAAAAGTAGGTCCTCTGATGTCTAATCCACGGTGAAATAAATAATAGATATTTATTTCACCGTGGATTCGATATTATTATAAAACTGTAAAATAGCCGTGTTGGGATAGGGTACTGAGACAGCAGACACAAAAAAAATTTTGTTGGCATTTTTGTGTGTTTGTCTGCACACATCACACAAAAACCTCTGAATAGATTTTGATGGAGCCATATTTAATCTAATTTCATAATAGGTGGGCAGAACCAAAGATACAGGTTGACATCATCGTAGTACTGGCATTGATACAATGAGGAGGTCATTTAAAATGGTCGTTAACGAAGTCACTGGTAAAAGCTGATAGACTGTGAGTGCGAAATTTGTTATCCTATTTCATCGAGTACAAGAAAAACTCCACTTTGTTTTTTTTAAGCCAGGCTGTGCACGGGCAGACCAACACTTTGTGGATCTCCTAAACGTCTACTATCAATACAAAGTGGAATTTTTCTTGTACTATATGACGTAGAATATCCCAAGGCGCCAACAGTCTATGAACTGTCATAAAATTATTACTACGCGGAAGAATTCTCGGAAAGAAGCTAGTATTACTCACCTAATATAGGTACAGGGATAGGTAGGGGTAGGTAGGGCCAGAAGACTGCAGATCTACCTACGCAAAATCAGTATAAAACTAGCTAACATTGCTATTCTATGCGCGTCTCATACTGGTTTACGATAGGCTATTGACTGACAACAAAAAGCAATGTATTGACAGGCGAATGTAAACGTCGATGCGGGTAAATTCAGAACCGCTGAGCGGAAAGATATCTTGTTCCAGTATTTTTTTTGTTACTATTTTTTTAATGAGATATTTATTATGAATACTCCTGTCTAAAGTGCTTTAAAACATTGAATGATAACCGCTCTTAATGCGACGATCCATACGTAGAAATTGACATATTGTTAAGGCTAAAGGACGAGCGTATTAGCAAAGAAAATATTAAAGCATTTGTATTTATATAGTTTCTTCAGCCATTATTTCGGAACAGGCTCGTCTCCTAGCCGTCACGGAGCAAGAGTCAGGTTGAGAATGCGAGTAGTCCTATTCTTTTTGGACAATAATCTATCGTTGTCCATATGTTTGAGTCTAAGATTGGAGGTAAATATGATCGTTCATCCAAATTGCTATCCTTGTGGTATGTCCGATGATGCGCTAGAACACCACTATCTTTCGTGTATTCGCATCGCAGGCTGTATCTTCAGGCACGCGGCAATCAATGACGTCATCCGTAGGGCACTTGTCACCGCCAACATACCAGCCATATTGGAGCCGAAAGGTATCCTTCGTGACGATGCCAAGAGGCCCGACGGCATGACGCTTATTGGTTGCGAATGCGGGAGAGCGCTGGTGTAGGACGCTACCTACGTGGATACTTTGGCGCCAAGACATGTGGCCTTTATTGCCTCTCCTGCGGAAAACCTCAAGCGGAGGAAACACGAAAGCCAAGTACAAGACTTCGTATTTCAGCCGTTTGGGGTGGAAACCTTAGGACCGTGGCGCCCTGATACGAAAATGTTCCGAACATTTGACATTGAAGACATTACTAACTAGTTTAGAACTGATTTTATACCTTTTTTATGTACTCTTGGCGAAAGAGTTTAGCGTCATCGTAAAAACCCTCAATGATGTTTCAGATTACAGAAGTCAGGGGGGAAATCGCCCTTTTTAATGTATTTACGAAAACCAAACCACAGCGAAAGACTTCATTGCTGCAACAAATTGCTGGTGTATCTTTAATAATATCATCATCAGTGCAAGTTGCTTTTTCAGTCATTCCATAAAATCAACTTGGATAGGCATTATTGGGATTTAGGTATGAAGATTAGAATTTAGAGGTTTTATTATTGTGTCAATGGTTTGAAATCAATAATTTATATCTGAACTCAAACATGCAAAGTAAAAGATAAAACCGAATTTTGATCCCGGCAATTTTCACTTTTCAAATTTCAGACTGACACCGATTATTTAAAATAACAGTATTGGTTTTGATTTAATATAATATTATGTTCTATATATACAAATATTAGTAAAATAAATCAGTAATACTAAATTTCTATCAGCCCCACAATCACCGCCAAATATCTCCATAAACGTTATCAAGAATGCGAAACGACTTGTACTCAGAGATAGGGTCATATAGAGGCCACATAGGGCAGGAATTTGCCTTACCACACACAGAGCCCCTTTCAAAGGTTCAGTTACCTCGTGCATCATCTCCGGAGATGGGATGCTCTCGCCGGGTTATGACTAGGAGCGTGCATACCGGCGAAGCGTCGAATCATCCACATAATATTATCCCGGTTTTGTTCTCCTTGACCATGATCCGAGATTTGGCAGATCAGGTAATTACACTGAGCGCGTCGGTGGTCGAGTGGTTAAGGTATCTAACTTGTAATCGAGAGGTAACGGATTCGAATCTCACTTTTGCTATATACCAATGACTCTTTTCTGAGTTATGTACATTAGTTAAATGCTAACCGATTAAGGTGAGGGAAAATATCGTGATGAAACCTGCATATTCCGGCGACTGAATGTGTACCTAACCATGACCCAATCTAGCCAGGTTCCGCTGGTAGCAGGGTCACGGAGATCAGATGGCAGGCACTTATCTGAACTGTCAAATCCTGGATCATGGTCTAGGCAGGCACCGAGCTCTCGTGCGCGAGAGCACAACCGAGACATTAACGCCAAGATTGTTATTTATAGGTAATGCAGTGGAGCGACTGTCATTTGACCTCTTTGGCTGTGTTAACAATGGGACCTTATCTGATTGGATTTACATCAAAAGTTTACACATTCAGTCGCCTAAATGTATAGGTTTCCTCATTATGTGTTTCCTCACCTAACCATCAAATCAACTAGATAGTGTATTAGGTATTAGATCGAGATCATCGCGACTAAGTTTAATTAAATTAAGAATAAGCTTAACAGTAGATACCTAATTAAATTGAAGTTAGGCCTATATGACAGCGCCTACAGATTTGTGTTTACGAATAAAATTATAAACACTCAGTTTACCATTACGCTGTTAGTGCCTGATATTATTCCGAAGGCAATATCACATCAGAACAATCAGGCCCGGAACAGAAATCACTCATTTTCCAATTCCGTGAATTGATGCCGGGATCTTATAATAGCAGTTTTTTTATACTACTCAGTGACAAACGAGAAGACAGCCCACCTGATGGTAAGTGGTAATAGTGGAGTGCTTTATCAGGATAATCAGATGATTTGTTTCGCATTTAGATATCTGGAAGAGATCGAAATGAAAGATCCATAGAAAGAAAATATGCTAAAATTTAGAAGGATAGGTAAGCGGTGTGTTTGCATGTAAGAGATTCAATCAGATCATATACAGTCACTACTGCCACTGCTAAATATTACGAATAAACCACATATAGAAACCCCTAAGAGATTACAAATGATACGTGACAGAAATACAACGTGCTGCTAAAATTTACTCAAGTAAAAGATAATTTTGTTGCAGATACCTTATCCAGAGCTCCTATTAGTGACAATAACAATACATATGATTTAGAAGAGAAGAATAAAGAAAGAAAAGTCTTCAGTTGATAGCTAAATTTCAAGCATAAAATATTTAGATGTATCCGACAAACTTATTAGCAAAATCAAACAATATACTAAGGAAGATGAAAGTTTATTGCAGCTTATTGTTTATATGCAACAGGGATTTCATAAATATGTTGTATACCGGCCATCAAGTAAGCACAGTTTAAATGGTTCCTCTTCGATTGTTATAACAACTTTTAGAATAACAACAGTTACTCTGACGACGATTGATATAACTATTAAATTGGTCTAATTTCAATTAACCATAATAGCCATTTGTGCTAACAATATTTGATCAAACAGCTGTTTGGTAAACTAATTATGAAACATAACAGTAATTTGGTATAATTAAAGGAGGTGGGGTACAGCCCCCTAATATGGTATAATATCTATCTAATATATAAAATTCTCGTGTCACAGTTTTCGTTGCCATACTCCTCCGAAACGGCTTGACCGATTTTGATGAAATTTTTTGTGCTTATCCGGTATCTATGAGAATCGGCCAACATCTATTTTTCATCCCCCTAAATGTTAGGGGTAGTTCACCCCTAAATTTTTTTATTATTTATATGGCAAAACAACGTTTGCCGGGTCAGCAAGTAATATATAATAATATAATATGCTTGGACAATTCACACAGCGCTAGATGGCCTAAGTAAGCAAAGCTTGTGTTATAGATGCCAGAAAACTGCTACTTATATATTTTCAAAATACATACTTATTATATATTGTATGGGCGAATGGAATTTAATTTAATAAACTGCTGCAAACCCCAACTCCATCAAGTCTTATCGCTACGACTCTAGAGTGTTTTTAGAGAGCCGGAGGCGCGAAGGCAGAGCATTCCCCGCCCGACGTAACAAAGTGCAGGCGGCAGTGCCAGAAGTAGCCATGGAGGCTGGTCCAACCTAGCTGGAGCTGCGGAGGTAAGTATGGTTGCCATAAGCGTTCTTGTCGTTACGACTCTAGAGTGTTCTTAGAGTGCCGGAGGCGCGGAGAGAGAACAGCCCCCGCACGACGTAACAAGGTACAGGTGGCTGTGCGAGCCGTAGCGCTGAAGGCTGGTTAAGACCAGCTGAAGCTGCAGAGGCGAGCATGGTTGCTATCAGCGTTCTTGTCGCTACGACTCTAGAGTGTTATTAGAAAGCTGGAGGCGCGGAGAGAGGGCGACCTCGGCCCGACGTAACAAAGTGCAGGCGGCAGTGCCAGCCGTAGCGGTGGAGGCTTGTCCAACCCAGCTGGAGGTGCGGAGGTGAGTATGGTTGCCATAAGCGTTCTTGTCGCTACGACTGTAGAGTGTTCTTAGAGTGCCGGAGGCGCGGAGAGAGGATAGCCCCCGCCCGAAGTAACAAGGTACAGGTGCCTGTACGAGCCGTAGCGCTGGAGGCTGGTCCAGACCAGCTGAAGCTGCAGAGGCGAACATGGTTGTCTGAGCTTTGTTACGCAAAACTGCAGATACTCAGACAAAATGCCCAAAATAAGGACTCAACTTTTTCAGGCATTGAGACTAATCATCAGGCGTTCTCAGACAGGGAGGGAGGGTCAGGAGGAGGTTCTACATGTCCATCTTCGAGCTTCGGTTTTTCTTCTGAGGGCCCAGAAACTCTATCCAAGTTAGCCACTCAACGAGGTCAGCGTATAAGAACTTATCATTGGCATCTAAGAGATATGTAGGTATTTCATTAATTAAAGAAAAGGGGATGTTTGTGAACGTAGCATAGATTTTAGTTAGTTTGTACTCGATAGTAAGTCCATGACGTTTCGTCTATCTGCCGTCTCTATTGTCTTATGAAGCCTAGATTACACACGTGTTCTTATAAAGTTCTCTAGTATTCATTTAACAAGGGGCAAGCATTCAGCGGAGCCCGCCTCGGCTCCGACGTGGCTTTTAGCGAATGCTATCAATCCGTTGTGGTTAGGCCCTCTGAAGCGCCGAGTATTTCATTAGTAAGCAATTAGTAGATAATTACACAAAAATTACTACTAATAATTCTTTCACTATTAGAATGTTACTTTGCCACTGGGTAACATAGGCCACTACTATCCCGGGAAAATATTAGATACCTGCGGGAAAGTTCATTGTATACAGATATCCGATTTGCGTGCGGGTGAAAGCCGCTGGGAACGGCTAGTTCACTATAAAATACCGGTGAAAAGTCCTTCTAACACGATCTTGGTTCATATAGCAACAGTAATAACCTCCCATGCGGGCAGATTAAATTTAAATTAATTAGAAATAAATTAAAATACACGTTTCCAATAGATTATTCTTGAAACTCCTAATGTAACTTAGCACAGTGCTGCGTCCGAACGAATTATTTTTATCTGCTTATTACCAAAAGAATCTAAATATCGACATTTTATTAGTAAGACGGTAAAACAAAGTCGCTTCCCGCCGTCTGTATTTATATAAACTTAGATCTTTTAAACTACGCAAACAGTAGATAGAGTGATCAAGAGGAAATTTCATAAGCAAGAATTTAGGGGTAAAGTAGTAAGTGGGTTAAATTATTGAGATTAAATTTCCATACATTCATAGCCCTTGAGGTATTGCATTCATAGCCCTTGAGGAGCGTCGGTAGCCGAGTGGCTAAGGTGTCTGACTCGTAAGCGAGAGGTACCGGGTTCGAATCCCACTGCGGCCATATACCAATAACTCTTTTATGAGTTATGCACAATTGTATGCGAATGCTAACCGACGCTCTTAAGGCGAGGGAAAACATCGTGATGAATCCTGCACGATTAGGCGACTGAATGTGTAACCATGATCCAATCAGGCGAGGTTGCCCTGATAGCAAGGTCACGGAGGTCAAATGGCAATCGCTCCGCCATCTGCCAAATCCTGGATCATGGTCAAGGCGAACCTCGTGGAATATTAACGCCAAGATGATTATGATGATTATTTTTATTGGATTCATACCCCTTCTACATCGATCGTGGTCCACGTCGCAGGAGTAACAACCTCCCATGGGAGCAGACACATGTATCCAATCGGTTCTCCTAGAAATTGCCAATTGCAACTCGTCCCAATTACCAGTACTGCGTCCAAACGAATTCAGATCGTGATACAATGTTGCTTCCAACAGAGAATTATACTTTTGTGACTTTTTGTTCGTTTTTCCCGGGTTCAATTCCCGGCCGAGCAGAGACTGAAATGATGAATTTTAATTTCTGTTACGGGTCTGGCTGTTACCTAATGTATAATAAGTATGTATTTAAAAGTAAATAAGTAGTTTATCAGTTATGTATAGCACCCATAACACAAGCTTTACTTACTTTGGGGCTAGATGGCGCTGTGTGAATAGGCCAAGCATATTTATTTATTTATTATTATTTGTATTTCAGTTTCACAAATAGAAAGGTGTAGGTAGAAATACTGTTGGTATAAATAAATAAAATAAATAAAATAAAAAACCTTTTATTTAATTCTCATTTCATGCAATATACATTTTTTTTTACATGCAAGTAGATAATTATCATAATATTATATTGATATAATTAATTAGTAAAGGCTAATTGCATAATTTCTTTATATATTTTTAATCATTTTCATAATATTTTACTTCAATTTATTATTGGTATTTATATTTATTTATCAATATAAATATTTTATTATTGTTATTTTATCTTTTTATAATTATCTATGTATTATTATTCAAATGAGAGCCCCTCTCTAGGGTAAAGGCCTCCTCCAATTTTTGCCATTCCTTTCTGTCTTTCGCCTTGATTTGCCATTTGTCTCCTGCTATTCTCTTTATATCGTCTACCCATCTTCTTGGCGGTCTTCCCCGTTTTCTCTTTCCTGTAGGTCCTTTCCACATTACGACTTGCTTTGTCCATCTTTTATCTTTCGTCCTAGCCAGGTGTCCAGCCCATTTCCACTTCAGTTTCATAGAGTAACGCAAAAAATCTATCAGTTTTGTTTGATCTCTTATTATGCTGTTACGTATTTTATTTATTCTTCGTATTTTTAGGATTGATCTTTCCATTGCAGACTGGCATGTTTTAATTTTTTCTTTCACCTGTTCTGTGTATATCCAAGTCTGGGAACCGTACGCGAGACAGGGAAGTATTGCGCTGTCCATTACTTTCTTTTTCAGGGCGAGTGGAAAATCTCCTTTAAGTATTTCCTTGTGAGCCCAGAATTTTTTCCACGATATATTTATTCTCCTGTTAATTTCTTCTACGTTACTGTTTGGGTGCAGTGATACTTGTTTTCCTAGGTATATGTAGCTATCAACGTACTCTATATTTATGTCTCTAACTTTAATCGGTGTTTTGATGGAATTGGTCATTAATTTAGTTTTCTGAACATTCATTTCTAGTCCAACGTCTGCACTTTGTTTTTGAAGAGTCTGTATCATATGTTCAAGTTGCAGGCTTGATTCCGAAAATATTATTATGTCGTCAGCAAAGCGCAAGTGGCTCAAGTAGTTGTTGTTTATATTAATACCAAGACCTTTCCACTCAAGTTTTTTGAATAACATGTCTAGCACTGCAATAAAAAGTTTTGGGGATAGAGGGTCGCCCTGTTTTACGCCTCGTTTAATTTTTATTTCGGGGCCACTGTTTTCTAGGCTCACTCTACTTGTGCTATTCTCATAGATGTTTTTTATAATATTGCAGTAAGTTTCGTCTACTCCGTTTTCTCTTAGCGCCTCCCAGATAGAAGTATGTGAAATAGAGTCGAATGCTTTTTGATAATCGATAAAGGCGATGTATAGAGGTCTTTGAAATTCTTTGTATTTCTCTATTATGTTGTCGAGGACTTGAATATGGTCAACAGTTGAATAGCCTCGTCGAAAGCCCGCCTGCTCTACCGGCTGATTGTCATCAATTTCTGCAGTTATACGACCTAGGATACAAGACGAAAATAATTTATATAGACACGGTAGTAGGCTAATCGGTCGATAATTGCCTATGTCTTTTGGATCTCCCTTCTTATACAGTAAAATTATATTTGATTTGGTCCATTGTTCTGGAACTCTTTGTTCATTATTAATGATGTTAAATAGGCAAGTTATTATCGGTACGAGCAGCTTTGCTCCTAGTTTTATGGCCTCATTAGGGATTCCATCCGGACCTGGGCTCTTTTCTGGTTTTAACTTTTTTATCTGCCGCTCTATTTCTTTTTCATTCCAGTCCATAGCCGGTTCTTTCTGAGAGTAAAAGTTTATTTTTTCACTGTGTTCGTGTCTCTCTTTCTGGTCATAGAGATGTTTGTAGAAATTTGTTGCTATTTTAAGTATCCTATCTCTGTTATTTGCACAGGTAGAGCCATCTGTAAGACACGGTATCCATGTTTTGTGTGTACAGAGTTCCTTATATGCACGTTTGCAGCTTCCGGTAGTATTTAGATGTTTTTCTATAGTTTTGGATCTGTAATTATTGTAGTCTTTTCTTATACTTTTGTTTGTTCTCTTGTAAATAGAGCTAAGTCTTTTTTTATCGTCAGATGTTTTTGGTTTTATATTTTGCAGTTTAAAACGTTCTTTAATTAGGTCCAATGTTTCATTTGTGAGTATTTTATTTGCTATATTCGTACTTTTCTCTATTTTTTCTTTTTTCATGCTATTTAGTATGCATTTTTCTAGTTGATTGTATAAGCTTTGGCCTGAACTGTTACTGTCAATCTCTATTTTTTGAATATTTTCCTCAAGTTTTTCTAGGTAACGACTTATATCGCTTAGATCTTTGAGTGGGTTGGTAGGGCATTTGTATTGTGTTCTATTTTTTTTCATTGGCGTAAGTTGTATTTTTGATCTAACCAATCTATGATCTGTTGGTATACCCGAAATTTAAATCTTGTTTATTTAGAAATTATTGAATATTTCTGTTGGCCCTTATTGGGTGAGCCCAAGTCGAATAAAATGATTCGACTTACCCATTATTTTTAATAGAAATTGTCAATATTTTGCATTTGCCAATATCGTCGTCGAGCTACATAAAGTCGACGATAATCTCGAATAAACTACCAGAAGTTAACTTTCATCGAAATGTCCGAAATAGCTCTCTCTACTACAACTTACGCTCTGTCTACCGTCTGGCTAAGATGCCATACTGTTGAGTGAGCTGACCTGTCTATACATCCTTCGGCGGGTGGCGTTCTATACTATGTGTACTGTTTTATAAAAGTTGATTATATGACACGTACGTATCCTTCTCGTTTGCATACAAAAAGAGATAGGGTCAAGAGATGAAGTCCAGAATATTTTATTATTTTGACGCGTATTATATCGCTATGCGACATCTGTCGGTGATCGCCGCTTGACGACAGCGTACCTGTGTTTCGAAGGAAGCGCCTGCCACGGGGTGGAAACGCAGTATCCAGAGTCATAAACTTAATAAAAGCGACCGCCAGCATCGAGTGGCTGTCAAATAACTTTTTAAATATAATTTTACATACTAGACATCCCGGTTGTATACAAAAATATCACCAATATGTGCAGATAATAAAAAATATTATAATATCTTTAAATTATATTTATACATTTTCAGAATAAAATTAATATACCTATATAAATAATACGCGAATGTTCTTTTTTTATAAACATTTACTACTGATACCTTGTATCCAAAGCCAAACCGAACTTCTAGAAAAAGAAACTACTTTTTGACAGAAATCGTTTTTTTTTGTATTTTCGTGAATTCTAATTTGTTATTGTAATATAATAGATTCCTATCGGCTTCTATTTGAATTTTTGAGCAATGTTTCAATATCGCTGTGTCGTGAGAGGATGCCCATTGAGAGAAACATTGTGAAATTGGCCAACTCCAGCACTTGCGAAATATAGGTAGTTAAAATAACTCAACATAGTCCAACATAGTGTTTTCACTGCCAAAGAAAACTCTGTTATTTATAAAAGTAAGTAGTATATTACAATTTAAGTTTTTAACAAGGGTATAATGTTCATATTTGTGCCATGTTGTCCTTTTCCTTTCACCTTTACTTTTCATGGATTAGCAATAGGACTTCTACATTAGTGGAGGACTTCTACATCATCCCTATTTTTTCATTGGTGGTTCAAAAGTGTGAATATCAGTAAATTGCCGTTTTACATAAATTATTCCTAATATAATGTTTTAAACTATTGCGGTTATTATTACACATTTTAATTTCGGGTTTCCTACCGCGTCCCGTGACCATGATGCATGCAACTGTGTCGAAATATCGGGCTACTCGTCAACAAAGGTATGCAATAGGTAACCCGGAACATAACCTTAAAATTATACCGAATGTTTCATTGTAAGCATTCATAGAATATAATTATTAGACAAAACCTTTCCTTGCCGCTCCCTTTTACTATGAATACTTAACATTCCTGTTTCCATTTTCCAGGTGTTTTGAGGAATGATCAATCAAGATTATGACCACGAATACCCAGAGGCCTACTATGGTAATTGTTTTAATTGAAAAGTATACTATATTATTGTAAACTTATTTTGTTTATTTATTATTTATTTATTTAACAGTTTATTGTACACAATATAACAAATACAGAAAGTACAGATTACTTATGACACAACAGGCACTACTTATCTCTAAAAGAAATCTCTTCCAGTAGGCCTACAAAAGAGATATGTGAAAATTAAACGCAGATAAGACGTTGTTTGGTTATATGTGTGAAGCATGAAATTGCATTTTGCTTTATGCATTCACCATTGGTTGTTCATATTGGGCTAACAAGCTTAACTGGTATTAAGTGCATTTATTTTATGTGTAAACACTTCTTAAAAATTTTGTATATTTATTGACCATGTTGACATTTAAAGTATTTCATACAGAAAAATTAATTGGCCCTTGTAATAAGCGAGACTTATTTGGATATAAGTACCTACCTACATTTATACCTGCACCAAAACATGAATTTTTATTAGGTAAATATAAGCAAAGGCATAACAAAACTTCTATATGGCTAAACTTATATTTGAAGTGCACTATTATTTGTTCGAGTCATCAATTTATTTTTGCATTTGATAGAACACATCCAAAATTTTGTAGATTTATTGACATTTAAACTATTTCTCTCAGAAAAATTAATTGGCCCTTGTAATAAGCAATACTTATTTGGATATAAGTACCTACCTACATATTATACCTGCACTAAAACATCAATTTCTACTAGGTAAATATAAGCAAAGGTTAAACAAGACTTCTATATGGCCAAACTTATATTTGAAGTGCACTATAATTTGTTCGAGTCATCAATTTATTTTTGCTTTTGATAGTACACATCCTCTTGATAATGGACATCTACAGGTGTACACAGGTTTGCACTGGTACATTGGTACTACGATGACATTAAAGCTTCATTATTGACTTTTAATTTCAGGTGGTGTCGAACACAACTTGAGAACATTCTGTGATCCTGCGGTGATTATTTTAAATTGAGAGGCGCTTTACTATTACTTTGTAATTAATTTCTAGACAAATTATATGTATGTTAATTATGTGCCATTTGTGTTTTCTTTAATATAAGAATTAGAATTCAGTAATAATAAAGTACAATATGAAAATCGAGAAAATGTAATCGATGTGGCATCCCTAGCCAAATGGCAATCGATAGATTGTTATGTTGATATGACCGCAGCACTAGCACTTGTCAAAATTGTTATGTCAAACTATACGTCAAAACCGATGCTGGCGGTTTTCTCTACGACGTCCGTGTCTCTATGGACGCTTCCCATCTGATCTATAGTAATCTGTGGCGCCTGCGCAGGATACGGACAATTTGTGATCCAGCGCCAACACCACCGACCCAGTTTTACTGGCCGTGATAAGAATTATCTCTATTGAGTCTCTCAATGTAAGATTATTTACTCGCGTTTTTATCACTTTACTGTTTTATTTTAACTAGCTTCAAACGCTTGTAAATGTGATTTTTATATCTACATCAAACAGCGTATCGTATGAGGGAATCAAAAACCGAGAAATAGTATAGCAAAAAAAATTGTCTACTGACCTACATGATCTACTCAGTCCTTTAAATCACTGCTGGATTTTTTATTTATTTTTGTTACTCAATTTTAATACAACCCTAAACCCTATACGTATGTATCTTAGAGAAACAGAGAGCAGTAACAGTCGCCCAAAGCGTCTACAATGCTTTATTAAGGTTATTATAAGTAAACATAGGCAGTATAATTAGCAAAATTACGCTGCTAAAGTTCTAATAGTCTCAAGACACCAAATAGACTATACACTCAGCACAGTCAATGTCACGGCCACTGGGCCCGAGTGTATTTCAATTTACACCACGATACACAGCAAAAACCGGTTACACCTTGGACTTCGGGACGAATCATCATTATCGTGATTCATTCACGTGTTTTACGATCAAACTAATTATTTCGGGCATAGCGACCAAATCTTGTTACTGTGTTCTACATAATTATTTTAGGTTGAGGATAATCATATTATGATGATCATGTAATAGGACCTTGTATTACTGATTATCATTATTATCAAATTACTGTAGTTACATACGGGTTGGCTATGGAATATTCTATTCTATACGTCGTATAAAACAAAGTCGCTTCTCGCCGTCTGTCCTTATGTATCTATATACGTATGTGTATACGTTTAGATCTTTTAAACTATGCAATGGACTTTAATGCGATTTTTAAAAATACATAGAGTTATTCAAGAGGAAGGTTTATAAGCAAGTAAAATGGTAGATAGGGGTAAACTATGATCTGTCCAGACTTACTTGTCTTATTTGGTAAATAATACCCAAAATCAAAATTTGTCGTATCAATAACGCTACGTACTTTGTCTAGGTATATGTCTTGAATTATATAAGAAACACATAGAATGTGAATTTCAACGAATACTGCAGCAAATTATCCGTTTACATACATAATTTCCATAACCAAATAAGACAAGTCAGTCTGGACAGAATCTAGGTGAACGCGAACAATGTCACACCGGGTACACTAGTTATATCTATACTAATATTATAAAGAGGAAATGTTTTATTTTTTGTTTGTTTGTTTGTATTGAATAGGCTTCGAAACTACTGGTCCGATTTCAAAAATTCTTTCACCGTTTGGAAGCTACACTATCCCCGGGTGATATAGGCTATATAGTACCCGTAGTGGTACCCGTGCGAAGCCGGGGCGGCTGCTAGTTATAATATAAATCTTCTCGAAGACTGGAAAATTATGTCATAATTTATATTCACGCTTAGCATACGGGTTGGACAGAGCTTATTGTGTTGAAATTACGCAAAGTAGGGTCCAATTACATTGGTTGTTATAATACGTGATCGATACACTGGATTACGTTTTTTTTGTTCTTGTCACATTGCTCTGTGGTTTAGTTTTGTAAGTAGGTATTTTCACGTGGCACCGTCTATGTATATGTCAAAATCTTTGCGTGAGCATGAGAAATGAGCAGCAGTATTTTCTGTTGTGTATTGCGATCTCCAACCTGTCTGTTAAGCGTGGAGATTGTGGCAAAGTCCTTCACGGATAAGGAGGAGGCCTTACCTTCCCGAGGCCCTGCGCTGCGGCACAGCATATTGATACTAAGGTAGGTCTTATAAGCGCCAGGCGGGAGTCGCACGCGGTCTCTAATCCATTGCAGGTTTAGTATACGTGGCTCGCGTGACAAAATGCATGAAAGTCTAGCCAATAGTTTAGTATCTGTGCGCTGCTCAGCCATAGTAAAATGTCTCAGGGGTAGGGCCTCATCTAGAGTGGACGAAAAAGGTCTAACATAAGATTTGTCTGTACCATAAGCAAGTTAATGAGGAGTTTTCCAGTAGGTATTGATAGTTGGTTTCAAAAAGAATCAATAGATGGCGCTCCTACAATTTTGGTAATTTTTTACCAAAAGGTTCAACGAACTGTATTTTAATACAAACCTTTCATATTATCTGTGATTTGTATTGTGTTTATTCTTGATCCTAGTGTCCATAAAACAAATTGACTCAGTCAAATTGATGTTTGTTTTGTTTGTAATAATTTATAACAACCTCTAAAATGGTTAAAAACTATTGATAAATACAATATTATCCAATACAACGTACCCAGTGTTTATATCTTATTTGCCTATTTCAAGCGATTATCATTTACCAAAATTGTCGGGGCGCCATCTAGGGAGTGGTCAGGAATGCTTTAGATACCTATTGGAAAACTGCTCATTGCAACGTAATATATGACGTATAAAAATTAGTAATTTATTGTTCGCTGTTAGTATATTAAAGAAATTAATAAGTCAGTTTGATCTCAAGCCTGGACCCAGAATCTCAAATCAAAATCGATCTACCTAACCTAGATAGGTCCTATATTGAAGTTGGAATATTTTCCCCACAGCATATCAGCTTAGAACCCATGCAACCACCGAGTTACAGTACATCCAAACAGTACCTTAACTCTGTCAGTCTGTCGGTTACGGACTTACGGTGCCTATAAGTTCTCAAATGAAAAATATTTTTCAACAAGCTTTAATCGTCCGGTGTAGTACCTACTCATGAGGACCATTGAAAAGAGCCCAAACACTGTGGGCGATATATTACTGCGTTCCTATAACCACCTGCTAACTTCATCATCGTATCAGCTTCATGGTACCATATGGTGGTGGTATATATGGTGCATTGTCGTCCAAGTTGCATAGGTAAACCAAATTTCAGCTCAAACGGATACCGACAAATGGTCGAAAAATGATTTGCGACGAACAATTTACAAATATAGATACATACGAACAGTGCAAGTTAAATTATTAATAAATGAAAGCTTGTAAAAACAGCTGAACTGAGGAACGGAGATTGGCAACCAGCTCAAGAACAACATTTTAGTTTTTATCTTTAAAAATATCAAAACTTTACACAGACCAAGTCGCGGGAAAAGCTAGTCACGATATAAGCAATTTGTACTGTCGTAACACATGGCACTAACTTATATTCTGTATTAACTTAGTGCGCTGTACTAAAATATTTAACTCTCAGTTTGCCCGCGATTTTCCCAAGTGAGGAGTTCGCGGGAACTTTCGATTATCCCGCGGGATCCTTACATAATTCAGGGATCAAGTGGCGTATGCCATTCAAGGAACAGTGAAGTCGAATACAGAGCCACAAAGTTATCTGACAGCGTCGCTGTTGTTGGCATTGTAAGTGTATTTCAAAATGGCGACACATAGTTCCAGTTTTGGGCACCGGGTCGAATAAGTTTGCGGCACTGTAAAGAAGACACGGTTCAATAAAAAAGGACAAAGTAATTGTACGTGACACCGACAAGATTATGATCAAATCGTTGGATAACATTTAATGTGGCGTAACAAGGAACTAGCATACTAGACTCTGCCTAAAAAGTAAAGCTACTTTTGAAATAATATGGACGACCTGAGTGGTTCAATAGTCAACACGCACGTACTGCCACGCAAGAGGTCCCGGGTTCGATTCCCGGCCGGGCAGAAATTGAAATGATGAATTTTAATTTCTGTTACGGGTCTGGGCGTTCTATGTATAATTTTATAATAATTTTATAATATTAAATCAGTTGGCGTTGATGTCGTAGTTTTGCTCTCCTGCACGAGGCCCGGGGTTCTTCTTGACCATGATCCAGGATTTGGCAGACAGGTAATTACAGTGGAGCGACTGCTGTCTGACCTACCTCCCCGATACCAGGGAAACCTGACCATATTGGATCATGATTACACATTCAGTCGCTGAATGTGCAGGTTTCATAACGATATATTTCCTCACCGTAAGTCACCTCACACAATCAGTTAGTATTCAACTAATGTACATAACTCAGAACAGAATGATCGCGATAGGATTGGAACCCGGTACCTCACGCTTACGAGTCGGATACCTTAACCACTCCGCCTCCGACGCTCCTCTTTGGAAATTATGTAGATTGATTGTCAACAAGTAAGCAACCTGATTTTGAATAATGACGCGAGTGAACACGTCTATCTCTTAGGTACTATTTTGTTGTACATAGTTTACTTACTAGTTGATTTCGATCAATCTTATAATGTCCCAAGTCTGCACTTTTTAGACAGGGTCTACTATTACATACTATAACAGTCACAAATTAAGTTCCAAGTACTCTACGCTTTTCAAGAAACTTACAGCCGCGTACGACCGTCATCGATCCGATCCTTTGCCATCCAGATGACGTGCTTACTCTAGAATAATAAAAAATCAGTAAACTACTTTCCGTAGATACCAGAAAATTAAGCGTCCTGTTCACAGAGCAAAAAAGTTTCTTCAGCCACGAAGCTAGCAAACTTTCCAATCTTTTTGATCTTGTTAGTGGAACAGTTTTCTAACTCATTCTGTGGTCTTGCAGTTCATATTCCTGCAGTAATTTTATAGTACTTTGTTGAACGTCCCTCTTTAGCTGAAATTCATCTTTTAATTCTGGTTTGTTACAGGTTTATGAATTTATAAATTCAGTACCTTTTGCCCGCGACTTCGTCGAGATAAATTGTTGCCTGTGTGCTATTCTGGTAAGCTACATTGCTGCAAAGTTCCATCAAAATCCGTTTAGTAAGTGAGAGTAACAAACATCCAACCTTAAATATTTTATATTAGTAGGTTTAGGAGGGTAGATAGTAGCTTTTGCCCACGACTTCGTTTTACAACGACAGTTACGACTGTCCTTTGTTCGAATCGAAGACACGTGACATATGAGAAAGGCAATTGCACTCCATCGCTTTTTATTATGTATTCCAACAATCAGTTATTACATACTTCACATGAAACCAATATACAATAGTGCTTTCTTCCACTTGTTTCTGATTGAATTTTCATCATAATAAATCTATGTCATCTATCCAACGCAGGTGAGACTGCAGACTGCGATCTAAGAAAATTTCCCAAGGGATCCTTGTTTTTCCCAGTATACAAAGCGGGCATTCGTGGTAGGTAGTAAGATAATAATTCAAAATAAGCGTTTACTCTTTGCAACTACATAATTCGAATCCGAGACAACACTGTCTGAGGTAACCGTAGTCAGCTGCAAGGTGAACGGACTATCATACACTACTACACACTCACTCTATAATAGCTGGCTGTACTATCTCTATAACTTTGGCGGTGAACGGTGAAGATGGTGAAGGTGGAAAAGGATAATTTACCCACCTGGCCGGCTGTTGTGACCAGGGGACCAGGAGTCCGACAGTTGATCGTCGGAAGTAGTATTTATGCCGCGAAAGTTGGCACATTTCTTTAGCGCGATGTAGGAATGGTGCTTGTCAATCTTGTGTTCGTGTACTCGTAATGTGAGTATTGTTGAGTTTTCTTTATTGGAGCGATCGATGTCGCATCCGAGTACCTACTGTCCGAGTTTTCTATATCCGTCAAGTTAGTACCATATTCTGCGGTAAAAAATGCACATATTTTCTATCAGCTCCGTATTTACGCACACGTGTGTGACATGGTGACTTCATCTAAATAATATAATTAAAATATATAACCTATCGAGTATCACGGGCTTTTTGAAACCGTCAGTCACTCATGCCCACACAGAGCAAAAAAATTGTCATTAGAGAGCCCTTTGACGACTTTTTCAAACAAAAATGCGTGCCGGGTCAGTGGCAAAAAATAATTAAATTTTCATTTTCTGCCATGAACGTAACTTTCTAATCTTTTTGCATTCCCACAACACGGCGACACAAGAAAGAGATACTGAATATTGACGCTCAGTGAGTTAAAGGACAAGCCAATACGGATTAGAAGTTATGTCACCACGCCATAAATAAATTATGAATAGAGATTAGAAGGGAAATTGATTGAAAGAGTTGCCAACTGAGTAAGTAATATTACGTGATAAACATTGTATACAAAGGTATTGTTTCTAATTATTACCCTGATAACAGGCAACCACAACTACTAATAATTTAGTAAAGTAATTTCTTAAATTAACCTAAAACCCTAATCTAAAAATCTATTTGTACAAATATCCCCTAGGTCACTGAAACAGTTGGGAATGGTGCCCATAAGGCTGACTGCATTCTCCCGCTGGATTCCTATCCCTATCACTTACGGTTGGAATTGGTGCAATGCTTTTCCTTATTAGGAATATCTTAAATCATCTTAAGCGACGCCCAAAGTATTTTGCAAAATGCCTACTATTTTACAAACATAAATGTGTGAGGTATCTTACATGGAATGATGTGATCCCTCTTTCCTTCTATTCGAGGAAAGAGGAATTCCACACATACAAAACGCGTGACATTGCGGACCGGCGACTAACCCACGCAGACTGGCAGAGTTAAATAAGGTGACGCATGTAATAGGTACCTACGGGACCTAAATGTATCGTTGACCTAAACATAGAATCATCGAAGTTGCCAGCGATAAGGATTTCAAAGGAAAATTAATAATGTGATTGGAAGTATTGAAGTATTAATATTGTAATTTTTCAACGCATAAACCCAAAAAATGCAAGGTTGATCAGGAAGTGAATGAAAATATTGAAATTTAAGTAACAGAAATTAAATATCATAATTTCCATTTCTGCTCGGCCGGGAATCAAACCCGGGGTCTTAGCGTGTCGACCGACATGTTAAGCAACTGAACCAGTCAGGGTGTCACTATGATTGAAGTGAATAGAGTGCTGATTGAACAAACGTTCTATTGGCGTATTTAAAAATGTATTTTATTTGATTATTTACTGGTCACATACAAGTACAAGTATTCGTAATATAAGTATTTACTAAACCGCATCGAAATCGGTCCATCCGTCCCGAGCCCGAAGATCGGAGAAGGCAATCAGTTTGATTTGATTTTAATTCATGATAAGCTATACCACATTATTATCGTATAATCGTTGCCACAATCGTAAAGAACACAGACGTACGGTTTTAGCCTCAGATAATTTGCTTTAACATAGCAAATATTTGACTTGCATACGTCAACGGTCTTAAGTTACGTAGTCTCTAATTAGGAGGGGCTTTACCACATAAAATGTGCATGTTTATAATTTTGTGGTATGGAATAGGTGCCTCAAGTTTTCCTGCTTTGTCACTGTTTGTCGATTCATTGGAATAAATTTAATTTTTCTTTTTCCTGGTTACCGCAGTGACCGCACACGATCATCACCATTATGATTTTACGTAGCGTCTATCCCGGCATATGCCAGGATATCCAGGGGTCTGCTTACCTACTTTTCTTCCTCCACTTCGCCACATTTCTATACAAATTTTAAATCCCGTGCAACTTTGAAACGATATATTTTAACGAATATCTGACAAACTACAAGCATAGATATTGGTTTCTGGATCACGTCTACAAAATTTCATTGGCATTGATAACGTAATATTGAAAATATGATCAAACTATATTTGTATGAAGCGCGCTCGGGAAATATTAGCCTTTAGGGCCAACTACGACTACATAACCAAATAATATAAAAAAAAAATTATACGTTCACCTCATGGAATTGAAACTTTCACGAAATCCGACAAAATGTTATACATACTTTGATAATATGATATGAAATATTGCGCGGTCTATCGCAGTTTTGACTGTCGCGGTCTCGTCTGACACTCCAAAAGCGATTCGAGTGATGACCGCTTGTAACTTCCTTATAACAGAGAACTGTTTATTAATTTAAAATATTTTTAGCTACTGATTTATTTATTACAATTCCTTCCTCGACCTTAGCCGAGTATAATACATAATAATTAAACCGTTTTTGCTTTATAATAGTGGGAACAAACAAGAGATAAAATTTCTTATTTACTACACTTTACCGATGACACAGGATATTAATATTAAGCCTGATAACTTCGCACTCTACTTCCGGCTTTTTGTAAAAGGTTTGTGTCATTATCCTCGATCCAATAGAAAAATCCAATGAGCACTTTCTAAGTGCCCATAATGAAGTCGTAACAAACAGATAGACAATCGCAATGATAATAGAAAGGATTTTTACGATATTACGTGAGCGGAAGCGACCACCAAGAACAGATTGAGTTTATGTTTATAAAGATTGCTTGTTCTTTATTGTTTTGTGTGATTCTAATAGATGTTTTAGTTAAGAATAGGTACTTTGATTTAGGACTAGCCTGAGATTTCGACGCAAAATGAGCGCGATAGTTTTATAGCTTTAAATTGTGCTGTTTTCTTAACTTAAATGTTAAGGAGAGTAATACCCGAACTAAACAATTAGGCGACCTCTAAGTTGATTTCAGATATAAATAACAACATAAGGCATTGCTGCAACATTAACCATAAGTCAAAACCAAACTCGCTAAGTCACTCTTAACTTTATGACACCGATTTTGTGACGCCTCAAAGCTTAGGAAATAGGCTACTACTTACTCTACTTACATAAGTGTCGCCTAAGTTTAATGCAATCGGGCATAAGAATCGTCTTGTATGGTTGAACCTATCTTTAACGAGTATGTGTTGAGAATGTAACGAGTGCCACAAATATTATTTATAATGGTGGGGACTCAGCCGATTCTAGCGCTTCGACATCTCGAATTTGACATTATTGCTTTGTAGTCTGGTGACTATATTAAAAACAGAGAAAGAGCCGTGACCTATAGATAATGTACACTGTACCTCTGTCACAATCCTGTACAAATGACCCAATGTCATATAAAAAGCTAGAACAGTGACCAAGGCCAACGAATTTAACAATTAGCTGTGGTTATGGAGGGGTATTCGATTAGTTATAGCCTTTAAAAAATAATCCTTTTGTTCGTGCTCTCGTTCGCTAGGGCCCGATGTCCGCCTTGACCATGATCCAGGATTTGACAGATCAGATAATTACAGTGGAGCGACTGCCATCAGACCTCCGTACACTTGTTACCAGGGGAACCTGACCAGATTGGATCATGGTTTCATATTCAGTTGCAGGTGTCATCATGATGTTTTCCCTCACCGTACGAACATCGATTAGCATTAAAGGAATGTACATAACTCAGAAAATAATCATTGGTGATGGATGTAGCGGGATTCGAGCCCGGTACCTTACAAGTCGGATACCTTAACTACACGACTACCGCCGTTATATACATCATTAAAAAGGAAATGAAATATATATTGTGATTTCAGGTGTGAGTAGGCTCCTTATATAGGAGAGTACAACATGGAGTTCTTCAAGAAAGGGGTTAAAAGGTTTTTACGGGGTCGGCAACGCGTGGGTATTGCAAACGTCCATAGGCTGCGGTGACTGCTTACCATCAGGCAGGCCGCAAGCTTGTTTGCCACCTTAGTGGTATAAAAAAAAAATATGCCTATATGTCCAATTTGTCACTGAACTGACATTAAAGGATTATCATAAAAGTCGTGAGGGTAGATTATTATCATCATTATAAAAGGATTGGAGATTAGGTTTCCTGGCTGCAATCGATGTTTCAGTGACATATCTTCATAAAATCGCTGTGATCGAGTGATTAAAATCCGTATCAGTGACCACTTTCTATCACCGCTTGCCCGTTTGTCAGCCGTATAACATTAAAAAATTGGGATATTGTAGCGCTAGAATAAACCCCCACCAGGTGTCCTGTACCTACAGGTGTTCATACCTTGTTCCAGGCACCAGCTCCAACAAACAATTTATTGTGTGAGAACCTGTTGGGTAGTTTTTGTACAACGCAGTGACAAGCGAGCAGACAGCCCACCTAATAAGTGTTACCTGATTGTAAATATGTTTCAAAAAGTGCCTTAATTTTAATCAGGTAAACTATTAGTCATCCTGATTATTGCAAAACAATTTTATTATGTTACTGGAACTGCAACATTTTCTACATTAATTTCAATTGATATAATAATAGGTTTATTTTCACATCAAATATGCACTTATAAAATATACAAAAATAAAACAATGTTCTTTTTTTTATGGCAAACGGTAGGCAAGCGGGCCACCTGATGGAAAGTGGTCACCACTGCCTATAGACATTAGCAACACCAAGAGTATCGCTAATGCGTTGCCTACCTCTATAACACGTTGCTCTGGCAGCAAAAATGCAAATGTCACTCCACTGCCAAAGCCAAATTGGCAGTGGAGTGACATTTGCTTTTGGTTCCCCAAATCCCAACCCCCCCATGGAGCACAAGAAACCTAACTCTTGGTTCTACATTAATTAAAAATAATAATATAAATAAATAACGAATTAATTCATTTCAACTGAGTAACAGGTCGCTACACTGAATTAAATAAATAAATAAATAATAAATAATTTTTATTTCATAAATAAACATTCTTAACGGATAAATGGGTTGATCTCACCCAGGAGGCAAAGATATTATGTGTGTGTTACGAGAGATTGCTTCTCCATAGCAATAATCTCACATTACTAATACGTGATTTAGAAACAATGCAATAAAAATAATTATACAACTTCAAATTGAATGAAGACAAATTCACATAATTCTCGTTTTTTTATTACCTCAAATTGTGAAATAGAATCAGATTTACCGGGCTGTATACCGGCTTACCTTGTCCATCCTCGCAACATAAAACCTCAGAGTAAATATAAAACCAAGGCACGACAATTACAAAACGCGTGATAAGAACCGCGACATTTCAATACACTACGCTTTGTAAATAAAGAAGTATTAATTTTTGCATTGCACCAATATTGCACTACTGAATGCGAAAAAGAAAACATACAAAACACTTGCCTTAAATTGTTATTCCGAGTTCAAACACTGTACTCCGATACCATCAATTAACAAATCACAACACCGGACTTTCACTTGGAACACTGCACTACATTCATCCAGACCAAACAAAACACTGTCTCTACTCGGAAGAAACAAAACACTGTCGTCGTCATTCGTCACTTGTCAATCAAGTTCGTGTATTTTTTGACAGAAACCAACTTAGATCTTTACTTATGTTTTGTTGTAAGCGAGGATGGTTGTAAAGGGAGCATAAAGTTAGTATAGCTAGCGGACTATACTAACTTCACAGAAGGGAGCCGGTTGGTGGTCAGCGTCTGCGCACACGCGCCGCGGCAAGCAGACTCGATCGGGCAGAACGCAGGAGTGCGCCGGTCAGTTTTTTAGTCATCCTTTTAGGGATCCCTGGGAGATACCTATTAATACACGATACGATTTTTTTATGTATGTTAGTTTGCGACGGTCGGCAGGAGAAAGTTTTTTACTTTTTTATTTTAGTTTTGAGTAATATATAATATCTACTTCTAAACATATAATTATCATCACCAATAATAATATTATAAAAAACCTTTTGCTGGTTTTTATTAATTAAGTCTATTTGTTGCGATTTTGTTTCTATTTTTTTTTGTTTTACTTTGAACATTATTTCATTTTGTGTTGTTTTTCTGTGAAATTAATGTTATTCTTTTCTATTCTATTTAATCCCTAATAACGTCGAGGTGAGGTAGAGTAGGCATATATTTAAATAGCATCGAATGTGTGCGTGTATGTGTGTATCAAGGATATCAAAAAATATCATTAAAACTATACAACATATACTAAAACAGTGTTAACGATTGAATAGAGTCTATCTCTACAAAATACGAGTAGTATAGTAAAATTTACATTCCCGTATGTCTTTTTGGATGCATAGATAATTTTTCAGGATAGGCGGACCCCGGGCCCTCGCATGCCGAGCGAGAGTGAACCTCGGACTTTACGCCAGGATGATGATGATGATGAGTTTCTTTTTTTAGCCTGTAGGTATAAAATTAATCCTAATTTGTAGCCAGCGGCCTGGAACAGACACAAATATCTAGATATACCACGTGAATAGCTTTGGTGAAAGCAGCATTATAAGTACGGTGTGTAATTTGTACGTATTTAAAAGTATATAAGTATTTTATCAGTTATCTCAGCACCCATAACACAAGCTTTGCTTACTTTGGGGCTAGATGGCGCTGTGTGAATTGTCTAAGCATTTTTTTTTAATATTATACTTCAGGACTGTTTCACAATACCTTAACTCGGAATCCTTTCTCCTATTACAATCTTTGTCTTTGATACAGATGTAGTTGGGAATTACAGAGGGTGATTTTTAACCTCCAACGAATTAGGGGAGGGGTGTATTGTTGTGGTGTGTCAGTTATAGTAAATGCTTTTTCTTTTCTTCGTTTCTTTTACAAATGTGTGTCTATCTGTGGCATCGTATCTCCCTAACGCCTAGACTAATTTTGGATCGATTTCGTTTTATTTTATGTCAAAGCCAATTTAATCGGGATTGTTTGCTTAAAATTGATTCAGTAGTACAGGAAATATATGAGTATATTTAAATTTTGTCGGCGTTTATCGACATCAGTCGGCTAGGTTAATTAAACACGTTTCTCCATAGGAAAATAGTCCTCATAGGTAGATCTGTTTGTACGTCGTTGCGTAACAATGCTGTTGTAGTGTAATCATTGCGTTATCGGAGTTGGTACTCCTACCTTTTATGGCGTGATTATTCGGAATCATTTAATTGAAATCCATTTCAGATTAAGCTGTGTTAGGTATGTTATGGTTTACAAACTGAGGCATGGCGCGCACACACGCACACACACATACACTTACGTACTGAACATTATTATTTTATTGTTGTTGAAAATTGGTATGCTTCACTGAAGGGCACTGAAAACCAGCGCCATAGCACCAGTCATGGCATACGCTGAGTGTGACCCCTTTGCACGTCTTCACATGGCACGGGTAGTGATGCGTTATGGACTCATAAAATGTCACTGTTTCCTTTTTTTATCTTTGAATGTACCACCTATCGTGTCATGAGTTTATGTGTATTTCTTAATTAATTTATTTCATTTATTTATTTATTTAAATGAGGAAACTTTTATTGGACAACACCTTAAAATTATAATACAATAAATGAAAAAGTACAACCTAGCCTAACAAAAAATGAATGTTGATTGATAACCACTAGGCATCTAATCCAGGCATCAGGCATCTGATGCATCCGACTAACCTACCCAAAACGTTTTTTTCCACCCACGTGCAAGATGTTCCACCTTTGTCCTGAACATTTTTTTACCATTTTACTTAAAAAGCGGCACAGCATCCGTTTACGTTGCTGGACGATGGTGGTCACTTTCCATCAGGTGGACCATCTAACAAGCAATAAAAACTAACGTATCTATACATAGTATAACACATATATATCTATACATAGTATAACACATGGCCGCTTACCGCCATCTGTCACTATGTATGTACCTATGTACGCTTAGATCTTTTAAACGCTACGGGTTTTAATGCGATTTTCAACAATGGATAGAGTGATTCAAGAGGAAGGTTTATACGTAAGAAAAAAGGGTAGGAACGAAGTCGCGCTGGGTCCACTAGTATATTATATACATGTGAACGCAGCAGCAGATTGTCTACAGTTATCGGCCAAATATACAGGATCATTGTAGGCCTTCCATACGTCAAATGTGGTTAAGGAAACATACCTTATTTTAGATATTATTTGCATTTCTTTATCTACGTAGTAGTAGGTAGGTAATCGCGATACCAAGGTTTAGTATTGAAGGAAAAATTGTAGTCATAAACAACTCGTTTAGTAAATAACGAAACATTTTTTTTATTATGATTATCTTTATGATTTTACATTTGTATTAGTTTAGGTTTAGTATGGGGTTGTGTTCTAATCACAGGAACCGTCACTGATATTTTTCATATTTTAAGATTATTACTGTTTCTCCTACGGCGAAGGAAATCGCGTGTAACCGTAATCCAATTTGTCAGGTTACCTGAACAGGGTCACGGAGGTCAGATGGGAGTCACTCTACTGTAATTACCTGATCTACCAAATCCTGGATCATAGTCAATGTGGCCCAAGCCTTCGCGCACGAGAACACAACCGGAATATTTACTGTAATGTGCCGTCATTGTACTGTAATGTGCATGAAGTTTTAAATAAATAAATAAATAAATATTGATGCCATGATAAAGACGATGGTGATGATTGTAAGACATGACATAACAGACAATATGAAATACATGTGTATTATAGAATATCACATAATTTATACGCGATACTTGAATATTAATCAACAGCCCAAAACAGTCCACTGCTGGACTGGAGAGCGTCGTCATAATCTCCTCGCTTGGCAGACACATTAGAGATACTAAAGTTCAAAATACTAAACAGAAATGCTGCTTGCCATTTTAAAAAGCTTGTATTTAACTTGCAATGTTTGTGGATTCGGCCTGATCCAATTCACGGCGTTCTAATCAAATTCAAAGGTATACTAATGTAACTTGGATGACAATGCATTAATATGGTACCATGTAGCTGTCTGATAATGGAGTCGGAAGGTGGTCATATGAACTAATGAACGTAACAAAATAACACTATCGTGTTTGGGCTGATTGGAATGGTCTTCATAAGAACTACACCCCTAGGTGATATTTAAAGACTGATGATGATGACGGAAGGTGGTCAGAGGACTCCGAGGCTCTTATAAACCATGCATGATAAATCACAGGCATACAGGTGGCTACAGGCATGAGGCATTTCATCTTAGTCCTTACAGTGACGACGTACCTGCGGTCTTCATTTTTGTTATCTGCATTTCTAATTGTATGAATTGTACTTTCAGATGGACTGTCTGCTCGTTTGTGTCCGAATAGCATAAAAAAAGTTGTAAAACCTTGTAGGCTTATTCAACTTGCTACATTAGCAATGTTATTTGGCTTTCCGTTACATCACTGGCTGGTCTTATGAAATTTTCAATAATTATAATTTACTATACTCACCTAAGGTTAAGAATGTAATGTGGAACCGAATAAAGTGCTGTCTATGTCTATGTCTAACCTAAATCACAATTACTGATGAAGGACAGGATAAAAACGAGTCCACGCCACTCGCATCGACGACTCGCGCTTGGCCTACATTTGTTTAGAATTCTGCCATGCCATTGTTCGGTGTGGGAAGGAAACGTGCGGGCACATTGTTATTACTGATAGTCAATCGCTGCTGGTTTTAATTGGTGCTCCCTTGCTGTATTGGCAATCAATCGACTGTCCCAGGGGCTAAGTACAAATGCCGATAGATTCTATAGAGCAGCAAGTTTAAGTTGGCACTCTAATGGTGGCGCCTCTTATATATTGTCATTGATACTTTTGTCGGGTGACGAAATACAGAATTGTCAAAATTAGTAAGATTTAGGACCACAACTCAATCTGGACGGTCTCTAGGTAACTCGGAAAGAACTGGGATATCTGTAGAGCCTTAACAGACGTATCGAAATTTATGCACGATTTGTACCAAATGTTTATGCAATTTTGGGGTTTCTACTAATGACAGAAAGCTTATTTTATTATTTGCAAACAAACGCGCAGCACCCGCATAGTCCTCGCACAGTATTGGGAGATTTTCCTTGAGCCGATTAAAAATCAAACATATTTTAAATAATTGTAATAGATGGACACGATTCTCAAAAATAAATTAAAACGACCTTTATATGTGTAAAAATTTATACATTTTGCTACACTCAGATAAGACACTCAGCTTGTGGCCTGCCTGATGGTAAGCAGTTACCGCAGCCTATAGACGTTTGTAATACCAGGGGTATAACACACGTGCTACTGACTGTGACACGTGCGACATGGCCGTGTGGTGTCCGGCAGAGTTGAATAGCACCAACCCCTTACACTTATGGGTGTCATACAAGGCGACTATTGTTTTCGGGGCAAAAGATCAAGAGGCTCCGTAATCTTGAAAATGGGCAGCACCATTTTCCATTGTTATATTTAAACACTGCGATCTCCAACCCGCCTGCCAAGCGTGGAGGTTATGGCAATAACCTCCAATTTCGTGGGAGAGGCCCTAAGTCCTGCAGTGGACTGTTACGGGCTGTGATGATGAGTATTGCTTATATTTTACTACGTATATAAGTAGGTAGGTTCCTACTCGTCTCTTAAGAAAAGGCAACAGTTTAACTAAGATTAGATAGGCGGTAAAAAAAGTTTTAAACACTAATGTATAAAACTTCATTTCCGAAATAAGTTATTATTTTCTCGTCTTCTTTACTAATAAAGAATACGAGAAAAAAATGATAATTTTTTATACCACTAAGGTGGCAAATAAGCTTACCGCCTGCCTGATGGAAAACAGTCACCGCAGCCTATGAATAATTTAGACATCAGTTAAGACACGGCAACATTTTAAGGATAGGTTGAGGGGAGGAAAGGAAGAGAAAGCCAAGGATTGGGTATTGGTAGCGATAGAGTATATGTTGAGAATTATTATAAGGAAAAGAGATTGGCGCAAAGGAGAAAAAAAATACAATTTGACCACCAATAAGATTAACAAATGATGACTTTTTATTGTACATTTTTGTTTCATTTTTGAATAATCAATATTCCAATACAATTTCTACTATCAAAGCAATAGTACTTAGTTGTCTCTGTCTCGAATAGAACAAGCAAAGTCTGTATGATTAAAATAACTAAATGGATATGATTAAGACCGAGGCTGTGTATCATCTTGGCCTTGAAGTTTTTATCACATTGCTTTGTAGGCCCAGAGTATTAGTTACCTATAGAAAAACAAGGGGCCAGTGGGTTTAATGTACTAACAGACTTATTTATTTAGATTCTGTGACTAATGATATAATTGATGAGTCTTCGCAGCAAAAAAATCGAGTTCAAGTTTAGAGGAAACTTGGATGAATCGTTTTATTTTTAGACAATAAATAGATCTCTCCGGACTCGTGGTCCTACCACGATGTTCCACTAGTGGGTCCACAAGTCATTTGCTAGGACCCACCGATAGAGAACGGAACGATGCGTTCGTTTAGTCATGTAGAGAAGATGAATGAGATTAAGGGAAAATATATACAGGATGCACCACTCGAAGTGGTACCAGTTTAAAATGCTATGATTTAGACAATTTTGATTTTGTTTAATTAAAAACTTTAGTATATCGAAAAAACGTGTACAATTTTAATAAAAGTGAGTTGTTGTTCGATGTAGCCACTTTTAGCCCGGACAACAACATCTAGTCAGTCCCGAAGAATTCGCTCACGGCAGGAACGCGTTCTGATGGTATTTTGTTCCATTCTCGTCAAAGAGCGATTATCGTCATCACTGGGTATCGACTGGCTCATATTGTATTGCTGATACTTTGGCAACATTGTAAAATCCATTGAATTTAGGTCCGGGGAATATAGCGGCCATTGTTGTGAAGAAACGAAGCAGGAAAAAAATTATTGTAAAATTGGACATGTTTTTTTTTTTCGGTGCACTGAAGTTATTATAACTATAAAAACTCCTAATAGACAAAATTATAGCATTTTCAATTGGTAACACTTTGAGTGGCGTATCCTATATTAAGCAGGAGTGAATAAAAGCGCTGGAAAGGGAAGATAAAAAATATTAAAGAAGGTCGGGTTGAAAGTACCCTAAACCGACGTGCATGTATGAAAAGAAGTGTGAATGTGGAAGAAGCTAGAGAGGAAGAAGGAACAATGTGTTCTCTGCATAGCCCTATGGGAAAAAGGTGTGACGTTATTGTAAAGAATGGATACTTTTAATTAACTTAATGCATCCAACTGGCCGGCTCGTGGTGACGGAGTAGAATATGGCATAACCCCATCCATCACCGGGTATGGTAGGTTACAACGATATACGAGTAAAGGATGAGCATCGAATAGGAACCACAGAAAACCAGCGCTGTAAGATGCCTCGCTGTTCACGGTACAAGCTGATTGGGATCCTCTTGCACTGGCCGCCGCGACATTGACAGTACCATGGGGATCAATGTAGGTGTGCGTTTACTTGTGTAGATGTTAGTTACGTGTTAGTAATGCAGATGGTCTTACTTACCTACATAAGACAATGCGTTTTTCTTTTTTTTTGTATTATTTTTAGCTTTGTCTATTTTTGTCGTGTCGTGATCGTCATCATCATCATCATCTTGACGTTGTGTCCCAGTTGCGCCAGTTCTGGTCCTAGCTCACCTCGCTCGGTATCGATATCCAACTTATGTTAGTTATGGTTATGTTACTTATGATTAGGTACTTATGCTTCCATTAATGTTGAGGAGGCTCAAATATCTCATGTGGAAAACATACCTGAAATAAACAACGAACTATAAGTAGTACGTATGAAGGAAGCAAACTGAGCAAAAATAATTAAGTAAGTACACAAAGAAGAAACATTGCAGACAGCAAAACCATGTCTATCGGGATAAATGCTTAGTTATCTAAGGATAAAAGAAAACAAACAGAGCCATAAAAATGTGTCGTCTGTCTCGACTTGTGTCTATTTGGATAAGAGATATAAGTAGATTACAAACAGTTATTGCATTAAATCAGCTGACTATCTAGTAGGACAGATGTAGTGGTAATATAAAATGTAGGTACCTAAAAACAAATGTTAGGTACACATTTATGTCTTCATGATTCGGAATAACTCCGTTTCTACCACTAAAATCATATTTACCTAGGTCGCAGTTGCATATGGTAACGAGTATTTGCGAAGAACATTTACATCACTCGTTGTAAAACATTAAGACGCTTTAAAATATAACAGTATGAACCATTTACTAAGGAGAAAATCACAACCCACTTTCCACCATTTTGAAAAAATATCAATTTGCGGCAACTCACAAAACTTATAACAATCGATAGGAAACTTTAATATCTATCGATCACTTTATGTTAAAAAATGTCGAAAAGGTAGGTATATCTTGCGAGATATCGCAAGTCAAAGATGTACATTACCTACAGACACATCCCAAACAAACACCCGCTACTAAGTCATACTCATATTTGACGACCTGAGTGGTTCAATGGTCAACATCCCATGCCATGCCAACAGGCCATGGCCGGTCTGCCACCCAAGAGGTCCCGGGTTCGATTCCCGGCCGGGCAGAAATTGAAATGATGAATTTTAATTTCTGTTACGGGTCTGGGTGTTCTATGTATAATAAGTATGTATTTAAAAAGTATTTAAGTAGTATATCAGTTATCTAGCACCCATAGTACAAGCTTTGCTTAGTTTGAGGCTAGATGGCGCTGTGTGAATTTGTCCACGAATATTTATTTATTATACTCAAATAACATCTCAACTACTGAACCGATTTCAATTAAATAAAGCTAGGAATAATTTCCATTTAAAGAGCTTACAAATAAAAAACCGCATTAAAATTAAAGTTCATCCGTTAAACTTACAACACAAATTAAACATAAGTGTTTCCTAAGATAATGTGTTCACCAACATACAAAATACTTCATTTCATAATAATATTAGAGAGAGCCGAGTGGCATACCGACACGGGATGCCACTCGGCTCTCGAGACTGTCCAATTAGTTTCCGATTCCTAGCGGTAGACCTGTGATCGATAGATAGAGATTAAAGTTTCCTATCGATTGGCATAAGTTTTATGAGTGGCCGCAAAATCGTTATTTGTTAGGAAGTGGGTGATGACCGAAATGTTCAATGCTATTTGGTAAGTAGACCTAGGTACACTACGACTACAGAAGTAAGCGGTAAGTCATCGTTCTAGCGCTTATCCCAGCCTCTGCCAAGGTCCGCTTTCCTACTCATTTTTCACCACTTCGAATGGTCTTCGGCATCCTCGCGTCGTATAGTTTATAAGACCTAAGCGTACATTATTATTATTATATTAGCTATTATTATATCAGAGTCATCCCACTGCTGGGAAAAACCTCCCCCCGATTTTTCCACTCTTCGCGATCAAGTGCCAATGTTTACCAGTTGCATTGTCCATCTTTTTTTGGGTATCCGCGACCGTACATATGTGTGTATAGCATGTACATACATACAACAATAGATACAGAGGGACAGACGGCGGGAAGCGACTTTGTTTTATGCTATCTAAAGATTAATTCATCACAAGCGCCGATCGTTAGTGTCGCCTTAAACCAACAACTATTTCCGAGTTATGTACATTAGTTGAGCACCAACCGATGCTCTTGTTAAATTTAGTTATATTTACTACAGCTATCACATGACTAACGACAACCCTGTATGGCAGCGGGGTGAACCCCTCACCATTTCATGAAAATTCAGTACCTACGTCTTGAACCAAAACTTACTATTTTGTATGGACACATTTTGATCGACAGTCCTAGTATAATTGCGGCCACTACTGATCTATTGTGATCATCTCTTACTTACAGTTCAGTGCCAATCCCTACAGCTTCTATGAACTGCAATAGGTTCGTAGCACTGATATCGTGCACCTCATCCGGTATAATAGTAGTTTGTGTTTACCCAGGTGGATGTTACGATTCCGCATCAGGCCTCGCAATTGCAGAGCAAGTGGATAGGCGTTTCATTCTCCTCCGTAGAATCTGCAGTCTCTTGTTCTGCTGATCTTTAAGTTAAACGTGTGTTTGTTCAGCCCACAGTGACCAGTCAGTGCCCTTCACTCGTGCTAGTGCCGGTGTCATCGTGTTTGAGTAGATAATCTTTAATAAGTCAATCAAAATCTTGAACAGCAGGAACACTTCAAAGATTCGCTGCGACCTTTCAACATGCGATAATTGGACTCCCGGTCCACCCGTTCATTAATGTGAATTACCCAAAGGACTAGCCGACGTCAATTACCATTGAAGAGCCTAAATTCCACTTAATAATAGCGGGTAAATCACTATTAATTGGTACCGCCATGCGATTCTAAGCCACACAAATTGATAGTGGTTCAATCTGGGCATAAATAAAGGAAAGGGACCGCTGCACAGAGCAGAAAAAATATTTCTCAGCCGTGAAGATAGATAAGTTTCCAATATTTTTAGATTGTTGTTACACGAGTGAATAGAGCTCAGATCAGCTTAGCAAATGGTCAAGTGGGCAACCTGATGGAAAGTGGTCACCGATATTATAGACATAGGAGTATCACAAATACTACGCATTTGGTACTTACTACCTTTAAACCCCATTACCTAGTCCCACCAAACAAATACTGGAGACATTACTAACATGATTATTTTGATTTGTATATTTTAGCCTGAAATACATTATGATTGATGATTACTCACAGACAGAAAGATCATTCTATTGTACATACTTAGCATTGTTTATTTGCGGTATTTGGTGAGAGCGGACCTTCAATCAAAAACTTCGAGGATTAACCATCACCAGGATGCAACAACATCAAAACAAAAATTTAATTTTCAAAGGAGTTGTTCTGAGATTACTGGTCTTCTGGTTTACTGGACACCAAACAAGATAACATATTTTAGTCCCTGGTGTTCACAAATGATACATATCTTTAATATAAAGTACCAGAATCAGTTTGCAGTTTCTGATGCGTAGTGGCAAGGATAATGGAAATGGAATCTAGACAGGAAAATAAACAATTTATTGGAGTTAGTACCACAACAATTTCTAAGAAAAATGTATTGACTGTTGTTAATGAGTTTAATTTTAATTTGGCTCTGTATTATTATGTTGAATGAAAGAGTCAATCTTATGAGTCATACAATTAACTAGTCGTGCCACGTATTGTCCTTAAAAAGGCTCCGCCAGGAATGCTAGCTCGCGGAATACGACTTCAGGCCGAGCTGCAGCACCATGTCTCCAATATTTTCTACGAGGATTGTCTAGGAGACCCACTGCAGTGGAATTCAACCTCTGTATTTTATATTTCTTGCTCTGCAGAAGGTCTTCGACAATGTTTCCTAGAGCCTAGGTCCAAATCTGTGCCCTAGGCGTATATTGAAATCCAAGACATGCACACCAACACTGTCACTGTGGACACCATTGAAGCCTACACAAATTACTTCCCGATTACCGTAGGCGTCCACCAGGGTTCTGTCTTGAGCCCTTCCAATAATTGATATGCAATTTTATTTGCTTCTATGGGGTGGCCCGTAACATCTGTACGAGTAATAAATAACCCGCGTTCGAAGCGTCAGTCTTTGCGAATTTTTACTATGGAACAGTACAAGAAACAAAAAGAAGTGTCGGGGGCCAAGTGGTTAAGGTATCCGGTTCGTATGCGAGAGGTACCGGATTCGAATCCCACAGCGGCCATGTACCAATGGCTCTTTTCTGAGTTATGTATTTTAGTTGAATGCTAACCGATGCTGTTACGGTGAGGGAAAATATTGTGATGAAACCTGCACATTCAGGCGACTAAATGTGTAACCATGATCGAATCTTGTCAGGTTCCACTGGTAATAAGGTCATGGAGGTCATATGGCAGTCGCTCCACTGTAATGGGCACCACATGGATCATGGTCAAGGCGAACCCCGGGCCCTCGTGCACGAGACAACCTGCACATTCGCCAAGATGATTACTTTAGTGATTTTTTGTGCAGCTTTACATAAAAAATACTACGTTGCGTTTAAAATTTAAAGTGAGAGACGCGCCGTCTAACATGACCATTAAGCGTAAGCGTTCGCTCAAAAAAATCGAGAGTACCGGTAATCTTTGCAATACTGGTTTTCTGGTCTGGACATCAAGAGAAAAGCTACCGAGACGCTCTGATGAGAATATTGAGACTATACGGGCCTCAGTTTAGACCTAAAAACAACCATCGAGTCGCCGCCGTTCAGCTAAATTAAGCTTCAGGTTTTTGATTGGGATTCGAATTTTCTGTTGCAATATTAGCTGAACATTGCAACTTCTGGTTCCAACAGGACGGCTTCATAGCCTACACAGCCTGAGCCACCATCGCCTTCTTGTGCTGTAAGTTCGTCGATCGCTTTATTTCCAAAAAGGGTGGTTTTAACTGTCCACTGTGATCTCCCGATTTGACGCCACTGGACGTATTCTATTGGATGTTTTAAAAGTATTAAGTGTATGTCAATAAGCCACGAACTTTGGAAGAACTCAAGGCCAATATTCGACGCGATAGCCGCTGTAGAGCTCGCAACACTTTGTAAAGTGATGGAGAATTCTGAGAAACGAGCTCATCGTGCCATCCGCTGGAAAGGTGACCATTTACGGGATATCATCCTCAAGAAGCTTTAACTGCAAATAAACGTGTATTTTTTAAAATTATTTACAAAGCAAATAACACTTTAATTGGAACACCTGTACATGGAATAGAGTTCTATTTATAGTATTGTAGAAGGAAATTAAGTTGTGAACTCCAAATAGAGTACAATAATGGACTGCTTCGTAAAAAACCAAAATAAAACAATTTCACCGTTGTACAACAAAACTGTATTCCAAAGTGGTCCAAGACAATCGAATTGTCACTGAAATTGCCGCAAGAAATTCTGCTCGAGTTGGGTCCATGGGAAAGTCTTCATTTCTTCGCCATCCACAAACTTCTGGCCTATATTGATGATAGTCTTTATGAGGACGCTCTTCATAGCAGCGTTAATGGTTCGTGGTCCTGAATTTTTCCACGTACCGTTGGCATTACTGCTAGTCGCAGTCGTGTCATTCAAAACCCTGTACACCGTGATGTTATCTGTAAAGGGAGGTTTATTGGAAGCCTGTTACGAGGAAACATTAAATTTTAAAGCCCATAATTGCTTGGCCATTAAACATCGGCTCCACTGAACGACGACTAATGGAAAGAGACAGATCGACTAGGACCTCCATATATAGCTGAAAATGTACATTTCTGTAGAACCTTAAATAGTGTGGAGAAAGCAACAGTCTTGGATTGTTACGGGCTATCTAAGAGCGTTTGTGAAGCGTCTTGGCTTCAGTTTCTATGTTCGGGCGGCATGAAAGATTAACACCCGGTTTCTGAAACGCTTGTCAAATCATTGATTAGCTAACAGACTGTCACATTTAACAAGCTGTTAAATCACTGTGGGTTTCTGAAAGGCCAATCAATCTATTGTTAGCTAATCGACCATTAACAAGAGATCAATTTTTTCGTCTGGCTACCCCTGCTAAAATCAGTCACATTCATTCACTCATATATGTTTTGTTTCTGTCTAACGCATTGATTTGTCTCTGTCTCTAGCGGCCTTTTGATAGCGGCGGGATATTTAACTTTTAGATGAAACTGATAGCGATTGTAGTTTTCGTGTAAAATCGAATATTATAAAAAAAATATATACAGAGCGAGAAAAGAGAAATTATAACAATATTTATGTTATAGGGTCACGGGTTCCAGTGGATCAGTAATCCCATCATCATCTTTAGGCAGTTAGGTCCTAGGTTAGGGTCCCGGTCCATTGCTGAATACAGGCCTCCCACGGCTTACACTCTGGTCGACTCTGTAATCTTGCATCCATCGGCTCCCTAGGACCTTAAAGAGGTCGTCCGTCCATCTCTTGGGAGGCCATCCAGAGAAAGCCACTCAACAATATCCGCCCCATCGGCTATCGATTCTGTGAGATTCTCCCAATAATCCCATTAGTTAAATCCTGGTTCAAGTCCTGGATACGGGCCAGTTCGTGGTTCAGGTCCAGGTCCTAGCCCCGGATCAGGTCCTGGTTCAGGTCCAGTTCCTGGCTTCGGACCAGGTCCTGGTTCAGGTCCAGGTACTGGTGCCGGACCAGGTCCTGGCCCCGCACCAGGTCCTGGATCAGGTTCAGGCCCTGGCCCCGAACCAGCTCCTAGTTCAGGTCCAGGTCCTGGACCCTGACATGTCCGTTGTTCAGGTCCTGGTCCTGGTTCAGGTCCATGTCCTGGCCCCGAACCAAGTCCTGGTCCAGCTAATGTTTATGGTCTATGTGCTGGCACTGGTCTAGGTCCTGGTTCTGGTACAACCTCAAATTGTGATTAAGGTGCAGTTTTGGTCATGATCCTGGACCAGAACCTGGACCCTAGACCTGGACTTTGCCTTGGACCAAAACTTGGACCTGGACCAGGGCCAGTACCAAGACCTAGACCAAGAAAATCGGATATTATTTCTTTTGACAATCGGTTAATTGGTCGATTTTCGCCAATTAAAATAACAAGGCGATAACATACAGTTAATATGAGAAAAAGCTTTCTGGCAACCCAAAATTACATTAATCAGCCGTTAATTGGAGATTTGACAATCCTTTAACAAGCTGTTAACAAGCCGTCAATTGGCCCTTTCAGAAACCCAAACTGCATTTAATCAGTGTTTAACAAGCTGTTACGTAATTTTTGCGTTGACAAGCGTTTCAGAAACCGGGTGTTAGTCATTTAAAAATTTGAACCTCTTTACTTTTGGAAATACTAAAGAAACTAAAGAAGTACACATTTTAAAATTTGTAATCATCTTGGCGTCTTTCCGACTTCCGAGGGCCCGAGGTCCGCTCTCGTATTTCTCTTTGTTCACTTCTATCGTATCTTAAGCAGATGGTGAATTTGTTTGAATGTATGTCATACTTAATAAGTTTCAAACTAATGTAATAAAAGTAAAGTGGTTATTTAGGAAAGCGTTCATGTCATGCCAGAAAACAGATTTATCGAGACATTATTATCGGAGTGGATAGGATCCACTCACTACCGCTACATATCAGAGCTGCCAGCTCGTGTCTCTATTTTAAGCAGACTTTGATAATGATGATGATATCACCTAGCACAATTGCTTTCATAATTATAATCTTTTATGATTTCATCTACTGAATAAATGATTATGATTATGATTATTATACTCTATCTATCTACTCTAAATTATAATATATTAGTGGACACGACGCGACTTTGTCCGCGTACACTTCCTTTACCCCTACCTACCCTTTTTTTTCTTGTTTTGTCTTACCAAAGGTCCCTGGTTTATACCCGGCTGGCAGAAAAAGAAATGATGAATTTTAATTTCTGTTACACGTATATTTATTTATTTATTTCCAAACAGTTTTACAGCAATAAAATTTAGTTATAATTGTAGAATTCAAAGTTGCAATGCCAATAACAAAACTGCGGTTTAAAATTTTGAATATCAAACCATCTAGCAGTATGATAACCTAATGACAAAATACAAAAGAAAAAGCTTTCATATACATAGGTAGATACATGCTTATGTATAATATATGTTTTATTAGTTAATTTATTTATTTTTAGTTTTATCAATTAATATGTTTATTAGTTCTCTGGCACCCATAATACAAGCTTTGCTTACTTGGGGGCTAGATGGCGCTGTGTGAATTGTCCCAGCATATTTATTTATTCACCACCTTGACCATTAGTTCGAGATAAACGGGTTCAAGTCACTTACATGTTCTTTGTTCGTAGTAGCAGTAGCTATAACCAATCACCGCTCCGATGCTGATTGCAAATAAGATTATCATGAGGATACCTATAGTGATCGCCAGACATGCTATCCATTTCGGTTTGCTGATGGAAAAATAATTCAGTTATGAGTCCGTTTTTCGAACGACGCCCAATGCCAGATACAGCATTGGGTGTGTGCTGATATAAAGTTGAATATCGTATGTATGCTTTCAAACCACTTAGGTACAACCAATACAAATGTCTATTTAACTTTAACAAAAAAATATGAAAACATCGAGGGAAAGCCTGATAAAGATTGAATTAGAAGCTATGCAACTTAGCAACTAACACGACGCCAGCATTGTAAGATTAAGACCTTATTTAGTGATTAAATTATCCACCGTGAAGCCTAATACGTAGGTCACTTAATAAGTTTTGAGATGTTCGAAATCTGTAAATGGTACGCACATGTATTATATGTTTTTAAAAAACGAATGCTTAAAAAATAACAGAATAGAGACTCAATAAAAAAAAAGTTCTGATCATTTTGGCTGCCTACGAAGTAAGAAGATTTCTGACCTGACGGGTCCACACTGGCAAAACTGTTTCCAAAGTCGATTTAGACGAACTTTGCAAACAGAATAATCAAGAGTATTTTGAAAAGATGTTACATACATACATACACACTTTGCTCTGTCCTGACACAATTCCCTAGCCTCGCATATATCCACAATTATTTTCATACATCTCCTTTTATTCTTACCACTTCGGACCCAGAACAAGAAATGTTAAATAAATAATAGTGATATAGGTATTCAATATTTTTCTTTATATCAAAACGTATTGAGTCACCCTACTCCGCTGAGAAAAGGGCTTCTGATAACATTACGATTAAGGTTTCTGTTTGATTTAGTTACAGAAGTATTTCAACAAAACACGAATATAACTATCAATATAACTATTAAAATCATCTTACCCTCTCAGACCTTCTGGAATATTTTCATCGTCTAAAAGCGAGTAGAATACCATATCTGCTTTTTTCTTGGGGTACCTAATAATATCTATACAATAAAAATAAATAGGAAAAACAGTAAAATTAAAAAATGTAAAAAATTAAAATAAACTTAGATTATAAATCCATGACAATGTCTAACAAGGAGGTTGTATCCGTCACAGATCCACCAATGATATGTTCTCTCAATCATTGAGAAGAAAATAGTTCAATGACGTTATCCAAAAAGATAGGAAAACATTCTTTGGCCTATACAAATATTTTGAACATATTGCAATCCTAGACCTACAATGTCTCAAATCATTCTCAAATGTCATCTCTGCACACAACTTTTAAATGTGTATTTTAGCATTTTTTGCTATATTTATTAATATTTTATTTAAAACGTACAATTTTATCTCATAGATGCACAAATTCTCCAAATTGTTTACAACTTATATTATTACTGCAAAATGTGCTTGAATTTTTGTTCAACTTTTGGCTACGCATTTGGAAGTCTTTTGTATGTACTACAAAAGTGAGTATCCTACTTCACTACGTATTATAAAACAAAGTCCCACGCCATCTCCGTCTCAAAACTAAAAAACTACTAAATTGATTTTCATGCGATTTTCACCTTCAGTTAAGTGGCTGACAGACGCGCGAGTAAGTACGCGACCTTGCTCGCTCGTGTGTCAGCCTAAGTACGCGTACTTTAAAACCGCCGAGTAAGTTCGCCGGCGATCCAACATGTGTTCGCTCGCGGCTCGCGCGTTAGTCAGCGCCGCGATATTTATTTTTGTGATGTATCTCGTGCCGTTGTGTTTTGTGCATAAAATTGTTCAATTTTAGTATAGTTTTCTGTTTCGAAATTGACTAACTTACATGAAAGTGACTAAGTTACAAGACGCAGTTAAAAATATTAGCAATAAATCGCTGCGAAATCTTTATTGGTTAGTTAGTGGTTGGCTAAGATAATTTATGTAGGCGTTCTGATTTTATGGTGCTTCTACGAGTACTACTCTACTATATCGGAAAAATAGTAGGATCCCGTGTGATAGCGGAATGTTGATACTTTTTCGAAGTGTACTCGACTGTAGACCTACAGAATAATAACATATGACTTAATTTGCCTTGGTTTTAATTAGTTACAACTAGGTACTAGCAAACTAAACTATTCACCAACAGTCCATAACAGATAATTGATGAACTAATGTCATACACTAATACTAAACTACACATTTTATCACTATCATTCTAGCGGTCTCCGGCTTTTCCATCCTCCACTTGACCACTATACCTTCTTGCCAGGGTCCGTTTTCCTCCTTCACTTATCCTTTATACCACCAACTCGGGTTTTAAGCTCTTGGTTCTTGTAGAGTCGCTTCTCCACCCTCCATCATCATCATCAGTCTATACTAGTCCATTGCTGGACATAGTCCTCCCCCAATGAGCGCCAATGTACCCTGTCCCCGGCTTGCCGAATCCAGCATCCAACTGCAGCCTTTGGCAAATCGTCACTCCATATGGCCGGAGGGTGTCTATCGTCTTAAGCGGTCCGCTGGACCCCTTTCCCTATGCCGGCTGGATTGTGTACATACTTATTTCTTACATATCCCTGTAACCCAATGAGCAGTTTTCCAATAGGTATCTATAGCATTCCTAACCACTCACTAGATGACGCCCCGACAATTTTGGTAATTGATAATCGCTTGAAATAGGTTCTTAGCAAACAGGATATAAACACTGGGTACGTTGTATTGGATAATATTGTATTTGTCAATAGTTTTCAATCATTTTAGAGGTTGTAATAATAATGGAACATAGTGCCAACTTCTATAAATATTTCTTTTTACATTTCGTTCAACCTTAAACAGTTATGTTTATGTTTAGTATTAGTTGGCTGCATGAAATCACTGCCACCATCATACAGATTAAAAAAAGATTACCAAAATTGTAGGAGCGCCATCTATTGATGCTTTTTGGAACCAACTGACAATACCTACTAGAAAACTCCTCATTGTATTATTTTACGCGTGGCTCTGCTTTTTAAAAGCGGTGATACAAAAATGGACTTTAATTTATTTGCTTTTGCTTGCACACTTTTTACTTCTGAATTTAGAAGACTGAATCTAGCCAAATGTAATAAGCGCATTACATTGCACGTGACCAAACCAGCGCAGGCGAGTCTCTTCAATCTTTCCAGCGATTTAACTACATACTTAGTTTACAGTATTACGTTGATTACTTATTTGTTATTTAATTTATTTTATAGAATAGCCTCATTGTGTGCCGTTACCGCCCTCATGACTGTAATAATTGTCACTCTGATGGTCACACTCAGCGTCGGAGTGGGGATTGGCTATCACTACGCTATTGTAAATAACAAATCCAGTAAGACAGGTGAGTTGGTAAAATCTGATGTCACTGATAAGTACAGTACTTACCTATGGTAAAAAAATAGCAAAGGTAGAGCACGAGCATGTAAATACAGACATGTAAATATGTTGATCGTATTATTCATAATTTCTATCATCATCAGCGTAAGTTCCTTTTCCAGTCATTCCATAAAATAAACTTGAAAATTCATAATTGGAATTATGTACATTTAAGTTTTAAGTTCAAGGTTTTAGTTTTATTAAGTTTTAGGTTTTATTATTGTTTCCGTGTAAATTATTGCCATACTAGCTTTTGCCCGCAACTTTGTTTGCATGGAAATCGTTTTTGGGGCCAATTGTTTTCCCCGCGACCATTTTAAATGACCTCCCTAATGTATGAAAGCTAGTACTACGGAGAGGTCGAGGTGTATCTGTGATTTTACCCAACCGAATTAGATGAAACATTGTTTAGATTTTAAGTTACCTAAGACCCTATGCTACCAAAATAAAAAAACAAGATTCGTTTAGTGGTTTTTGCGCGAACAGACAAAAAATAATGTTGCCCAAAGTTACGTCCCAGAATCCTATACCGACATTTTTTTTTAAATATCTTCAGTGTATAGACTTTTTTACAGTTTTATATTAGGTAGTATAAATAGAAGTCAATTTATTTAGATATCTGTAGATAATGTTATACTTAACGTAACCGTGCTCTACTTTTGCTATATTCTATTGAAACATACTGTAGGTAATATTTTTATTTAATCAATATTTTTGCTGGACTCATTAGTGATCCACTGCTGGTCATTCTGGTCTAGATCCTCCGGCATTTCTATAATCACCAGGCTTGGCAGGCCGGTTGGAGGTCTCAGTGTTGAAAAAATCAAACAAAAGATGATGCTGCTAATTTTCTGGTGCCAGTATGTAGCTAATAGATTATCTGCAGGATATGATATATCGGTCGTCATCATCCTTTAGGTCAATCTCGGCTTCTGCAAGGGTCCGGGGTCGGGTAGCACTATTAAGTTACCCTTAAATATGTTTACCGTTGCCGTGTGGTGTCCGGCAAAGTAGAATAGTACCAACCCCTTACACTTGTGGGTGTCGTGCAAGGTGACTAATATTTTCAAGGCAAAATATCTAGAGTCTCGGTAGGCTGGCAGCGTGGTAGCGTGTCATTGTTATATTATAACACTGCGATCTCCAACCCGCCTGCCAAGCGTGGAGATTATGACAATAACCTCCCCTTTCGTGGGAGACGTGCAAAGTCCTGCAGTGGATTGTTATGGGCTCTGATGATGATGATGAAATATGTTAACACTAAACTCGTTAATTTTCAGAACTAGGCGCTCTAAGAAGGTCTCTGAGGGAAGTGCAAAAGATGGAAGGTAGCTTGTCTTCAGATGCAAGAAATACGTCGTCATCATCGATGGAGGCTTCAGATTTAGATCCAGTGAGGCTCACGGTAACCTCAGCTGCAACTCAAAAGTTTTTCACAGAGCCACTACTCGTAAAGCGTACCGTGATCATACCTCTGCACCTGAGCGACGATGTGTCAGTATTAATAGAGAAGATAAAGGCTTTGAATAGAAATGTTACTCTAGAATTGTTAGCAAATTGAGAGTATAGTTTGGTAATCTTGCATCTAATTGTGGCAATGCTGAGGAGTCCATCTGCCAAGTTATGGGTATGGGACGAGAAATGCCAACGTACGTATGATGTTTACGTTTGTTGTATCGAAGTTTCAAAGATGAAGCCTATAATTTAGATTCTTTTACTAGGTTTCTTTAAAGAATGTAGATTTTATGAGAGACTTTAACCGCTATCAATCAGGTGATCAGGCTGATCTGTGAAGTATATGTTGTATCGGGAACAGTTCTTCCAACAACTAAATAAAAGTAATAGGTACGAGTACATGATATAAGTAGTCTTTGAGGAGGTTATTCGTTTTTTTGTAAAGAGATTTTTTATATCTACATATTATTTACATTCAATTTTATTTGTTTTAATCTTTGTTATAATAAACACGTTTGATATAAACTTGTGTTTTTTACTGAAGTAATATAGAGATACACAGGCATTGCCGTGTGGTGTCCGGCGGAGTAAAATAGCACCAACCCTTTATACTCGTGGGTGCCGTACAAGGCGACTAATGTTTATATCGCGGTAACATATACTAGCTTTTCCTAAGTGCCCTACCACCTGCATACGCGAGGATCTGAAGGAGGCCACTTGTGTGTGTTGTGTTCTAACTTGAACCAAGGATAATGGAGATACGAAGTGTCGGCCGGAGGTGATATCTGCGTTGTAATCAGGAAGAGCAAGGCGGGCTTCGCCCTCTACAGGTGGTGATGTACGGCGTTGAGGTTGGAGTGGATGCCCCTGATGTTGCAAAAGTCCACTCGAAGTGTGGAAAGGGGTGCCGCTGAAAAACCTTACACTTTTTTTTACGTTTTGCCATTTGTATTGTTAGAGGGGTGAAAAAGGAGTGCTGTAGCATAGGCATCCGGCAGGGCAAAGATGTTTTGCTACAGGACGCTGCTGAGGGATGGGTTGTGTGAAGTGCTGGCACGGGGAACGGAAGCCCCCCCCCCCTGAAGATACCTGTCGGGTCCACTCCGGTCTCCTACCCCGGCACGACAGGCATCCCCAGATTTTTCGCGCGGAGGTTAAAAGTGATGCCCGAGTTCAGGTCCCCTACTAACAGGCGGCCAGCGACGAGCCGTTTCATCGGGTCTCTCTGGCCCCCGCGCCAACCTGTCACGCGTCTTTTGTCGGACACGAACCTTTGTGTCGGATGTGTTAAGGGGTGGCCCTTAACACATCCGACACAAAACTGGGACCTACAGAGTACCAACATTACAGCACTCGGACGAGGGGGAATGGCTCACGGAGTACTTTGGCGGAACACAGCCCATGGGCTGCTTAGCGCCATGCAGACTTATCTCCGTGGGTAGTCGCTAGCCATGCGGGCCGAGGCCCTACCACCAAGCAATTTCGGCTGCACTCTTCGCACCACCCGGGGGTCACGTGTAGGGATATAGCCTACGGACGTGGTGCAGCAAGACCCCCATAAATTGCAGTACTTTTACCTAACTCTTAACCGTAGAGGAGTTCGGCTTCATTATGAGTACAGCAGCATCATATGATGGCACCATGAAGCGTATACCTCAGTTAGACATGATAACGTAACAAGGATGTCACCTTGGATGTCTACAATGTTTGAGGATTGTCCTCGATTTTAGGGTTTCCATCATCAGGGGTTAGATCCTGACCTGATAAAAAAAGGGTCCACCTCAGAAGTGCACATTTACAAACAAAAAAAGAAATTTCAATATCGGTTTACAATAATTGGCGGAGAAATCGGTGGACATAGTTAAAAAATATATAATGATGATAATAGAATCGAACATAAAACCTCCTTTTGGAGTCGGTTAAAAACGGTACGGTATTTATAGCGCTGTCCTAATTGATCGTGTTCGTGCGACGGGCGCTTTCGAGGTCTCCTAGTTGGTCGGACAACGTCCATCGTACACCATGGTCGCACGATCCTTGCCAATCAGAACATACGATAGTTGACCACTCATCTAGGTGTCACCAATCGATCTTTAATATGAAACTCGGCAACAAGTAGGTATGGCCCAAACATACTCCCAGTGATATACGTGAGACGCAACCTGGGACGCAACCATCTCATCGCAGTGACAGATGGTTTATAGTCTAGACGGCGGATAAAAGCGCAAAATTCATCGTCGAAATTTCGGGTCGTCCGACATTCAACGGGGACAAAAGGAAGATTACTGCAATTTTAGGGTAAAACTCTCTACTACTGCGTGGAAGAGGCTTAATCAACAATGGACTGTTACGGGCTTTCGACACAAAGAAAAAAACAGCCCATCCCCCCTTAGCTATTGATGTAGAAGCTTTCTGTTGAAGATGGTTCAAGGTCTACGTTCAAGGGAGACGATAATGTCTTAGTTAATCAGTGACCTCCGTAGATTCCGATGAGTATTTTCTTTTGTATTTCTGAATCACAATGCTGTAAAGCAGGGTTCTCAAACTTATGGCTTGATTTACCCCTGTCAAAGTTTATAGATGACAACGAACCCCTTTACCCCCCCTCCCTGTTTATATTCATAATCATTCATCATAACAGTCCACTGCAGGACTTAAGGCCTCTCCCACAAAAGGGAATCTCCACGCTTGTCAGGCGGGTAGGAGATCGCAGTGTTGTAAATGTAACAATGCATCCCTGTTTATACAGGCTGTTTACTTCAATCGAAACAGGCAACAAATATAGAACCAAAATATATTTTTAATATTAAAGTGATGGCCGTGTGGTGTCCGGCAGAGTAGAATAGCACCAACCCCTTACACTCGTGGGTGTCGTACAAGGCGACTAATGTTTTGAGGCAAGAGATCAAGAGTCTCCGTACTGTGGAAAATGGGCAACAACATTTTCCATTGTTGTATTTAAACACTGCGATCTCCAACCCGCCTGCCAATCGTGGAGATTATGGCAATAGCCTCCCCTTTCGTGGGAGAGGCCCTAAGACCTGCAGTGGACTGTTACGGGCTGTGATGATGATTAAAGTGTACCACGCGCCTGCCAGTTGTACAGCCAGCATTACGTAAATCTGGTCACGAAACCTCTACCGTCGAATATACCCCTAGGGGTTCGCGTACCCCACTTTGAGAACTCCTGCGTAGAGCATCCCCGGATCGATTCCTGCCTGGCCAACATAATATTGTATTGCAATCGCACGGCCTATGATTAATTTTGCTTCAAAATGATTATTTTTTTAATGTATCGAAGAAATATGCTCCGAGAAAAATGCTAAAGAAAATGTCTGTGTGACTTATGGTTCAGTGAAGAGCTGAGTGCCGTCATTAGAGCAATTTGTTCTGATCGTCCACTTTTAGATATACAACTCCAGCATCAGTTTTAGATTTATATAAAACTCTATTATGGTTGATTACTTCTATAGGAAATAAGTATCTGGTTTTTTCTGTTCCTATATTGTTCCTATGGATGGGACCATGACGAGGCCCGTTTCAATTCCATATAAGAGTGCCACAAACAATACTGTGGCCAAAACTGGAACCAATTTTGAAATGTTACTTTGTTGTCAACAACAGCGACGCCATCGCCGGTTCAGGTAAGTTTGTGCCACTCTTCTGTAGATAAAATTGTTTCTCTATAGTGCCACTCTACTATAGAAAAAAAGTACAGATTTTTTTTGTAAATTTTCTATTTGTCAGAAATGGTCAAAAGTCATTATATAAAGTTTCATATTTAAAGTCCTGTTGTTATAAACGGAACTAAAAATATTAGCTATTGTAAGTGTGGTCTTGAGACAACAGCGCCTCTCTTCATAAATGTTGAAACCATAAATTTAACATACATTGAAATCTCTTTGACAGAAATACTCCAATTTTACGTCCTCAAACGCTATGTCATAATCTTTCATCTGTGTTTGTATTATCAAAGTTTTTTCCTAAATACTGTATATAAACTGCTATTTATAAAAACTGAAGTAAAATAATTTTAATCTCCATGATAAAATATACAATAAATCAGTTATTACAAGCTTAATATCGTGATTACATTCTTCTCTTACCACTTCCCGAAAGTACCATTTATAAATTTTTCTGTACACCAATAAAGATGTATTCTGAGAAAAGATTATAAGAAGAGTGACGTAAGATGTGGTAAATATAAATTTAACTTTATCAGTAGGTTTATTAAAGGTTTAGATATGTGGAGAGCATCGATAAAAGACGGCTAACTAAAGGCAGGTAAGAGTATGTATGTATGTTAATATCAAACGTCTTTTTTTATTGTCTCGTACTTACACAACCAACTCACTCATTACCTATCGTAGGAAGACGGTTAGATGTTCTTCATCGATGTAGCATTAGCAGAGCCCATAGTATAAAGGAAACCCTGCATTACCAAAAATGATTTAAAATAACTAACTTTATGACACAGATTTTGTGTTCCCTGACCAACCAATCTTGCATTAGTGACCGCTTTAAATCACTTGAGGAGTGGTTAACATTCTATCTACGTCGAAATGGCCGTACTAAGCGGGTGGACAGATTTTGAGGCGGTTTTTTTTATTTGTAAGTTTTTATTTGAAAGCTAGTTTTTTCAAAATGGTTCTTAGCCTTATTTCATTAAAATCGTTTCAGCAGTTTAGAGAATATTTAAATAGATGTAGAGTTTATCGAGCATTGGGTCCTCGTACAATGTTATATTCTTCTGCATTGTATCAGGCATGGCGCGGAGTTGGAGATGGAGAGTGCTTTTTACTTGCTGCTCAATGGCAAGGTGGACCAATGTGCGTCCTAGCACAGATAGGTCCGGTGGTAGGAAACGTAGTGCCTCGACGGCGGCCGCCTTTGGCGTTCCATTTTTGAACCACTCACCTCCAGTCGGACGGTTTTCAATTTTGATTTTCGGCATGAAAAACTCTTTTTTTTTTAAATTACATTGTCAACAGTGAAAGTGATCGGTTCAAAAAAGGGTAAAATTGCGTTATGTAAAAAATATTGGATTTTTCATATCGGAAATCCAAATTGATTGCCTCGGGGTAAGCGATTCATAAACAGGGCAGGAATGCAGACTTACCATGCGCACGCGCATGCTCCTCGGCGACCTCATTTCAAAACACGACGTCGACATCTATGCTGATGGACTACGTAAAGCTCGTGTCATAACATTTGTTTCTAATAATGATGACAACATTTTTTAAATTAGGATTGGGCTAAGTTTCTTTGCTTTGGCTGACGTTTGTGTAGTCGCTCCACTGTTATTACCTGATCTGCCAAATCCTGAACATGGTCAAGACGGACCTCGGGCCCTCGCGCGCGAGAGCCCAATCGGTACATGACAGCCAAGATGACCCACACTGTTATGAGACCCAGTTTCATCTTTAATTCCCGTGGAACTAGAAACATTACCTTTTAAGTTTGTCTAGGCCATAGAAAACAGCGTCTCTTCGTATGAAGTACCTAAATGCTGAAACGTAGACTAATATTAAGTGTCAATACCTATTTTGTTTATATTGTATTTATTATTGTCAAATATGGATAATTTTATCTCAGAAATGATATGAACTATTTACTTTATTTTCAACATTTTATCGATAAATTAGTTGTTAATTTTAAAGGTATGTTTCGGGGTTCCTACGGCGTACCTTTATTGACGAGTAGCCCGATATTTCGAGGCAGTCGCATGCATCATGGTCACGGGACGACTGAGTCGTCGGTCGGTCGCGTATACTACTCGTCAATAAAGGTACGCCGTAGGAACCCTGAAACATACCTTTAAAATTAACAACTAATTTATCGATTTATGTTGAAAATAAAGTAAATATTTCATATCATTTCTGAGATAAAATTATCCATATTTGACAATAATAAATACAATAGAAACAAATAAGTATTGACACTTAATACTAGTCTACGTGTGATAATAACCACGATAGTTTAAAACATTAAATTAGTTGTTATTTTCCTCTGTTGCAGTGGAACGTGTTTGTGTATGACGAAATTGATTGTTTATGCACTATTAATAGTTATCCTAATAATGGTGGCTGTGCTTTTGTACTTCAAATTGGGAAGGTCAAAGTGATCGATTTTTACGAGGTATTTAGTGAAATGGTAGGTATGAAAGAATAATGTAAATAAAATGTACATTCACACAGCCAATATTGCTTCATATACATACTCATCCTACTACCTAGGTATGTAGGTAATTACTACATTTTATAGACACTTTTAAAACATGTTTGTGAAGATGTCGAACTCACTACCTGCGGACTGAGGGAATTGTCAGTGCCTAACCAGTCATTCATCATAGCCTCTCCCATACATGTGCGCTAAAACGCGCAATATTTGTATTGTTTGGGTGCATAATTCAAAATATACTACAAGCAAATATCGCAAGGACGCAGGAACTCATTTTCCTACTTCTATTTCTGCGTTATTATCGCAGTGGTGTGTAATATCGCTATGTACTCTGAAAGTCTAAACAAATATCACAAAAAAGGAACGCGTTATTGCGTGTTGCATTATCGCACGTTTGGGGGAAGCTTGTAACTATTCTCTTTGTTTAAGTGTTAAAGTAAGTAGGTACTTTTGTTTCGACCACTGTATTATATAACGTATATTATAGCTGGTCCGGCGCGACTTCGTTCGCGTGGTATTACTTTATTCCGCCCCTACCCTACACTTACCCTACACCTACCATTTCATACACGTACCCTATAAAAGTGCTGGTCAAAATTATGAAATGTCAAAGATTTATATTTTCTATTTTGTATAAAGAATTCTATTTTCGTATGCTGTTATTAGGTTTTATAAATTTAAAAAATATATTAAATAGGTACAGTCTGGCAAGTCATGAAAAATTTGAAGGCATCATCGCTACTTGATACCAGAAGTACTCAGTCTTACAAACGGGCCTAAACTCAATTATCATGCGTAGTTAAGGACAGTTTTTGACCACTTTCCGTCATCATCATCAGACCAGCTTAATTGTCATCCAAGTTATTTGAATATACTAAATATAAGCTCAATTGAAAGTCGGGAAGTGGATTAAATAAGGCTTGCAAGATTTGACACGAACACAAATGTTTGTAACATTGCATTAAATAAAAGCTTATTAAAAAGATGTTAACCTCGGAATGACACGAAATACGTTAAATTTTTGTACACGTTTGAGATGTTTATAACTTTCAAAAACATTACAAACAAAGGAATCGAGATATTTCCATAAAACTGATTTTCGTGACCTTTGACCTGGAGTGTCTAAGGACGCGGACACGTGGCCTTATAAGACTTTTTGACAACATTTAAAATGACTTATCATGTAACCTCTACTGTGGTTTCCTTCATGTTCATTCATAGCATCCTAGCTTTTTTTCCGTCTATGGCGCTACTTTCAAAATTTCCCCGGTAATACAAATTTCTTACATTTACTTCCTATGAAGAGGCGCTGTTTTCTGTAGACCAATTATACAATGTTTATAGTTCCACGATAATTAAAAGATGAAACTAGGTCTACTTTGTCGTTTCGCGTCGCCTCATACATCGATCATCCGTCGCCTTGGTTGATACTTCAGGTTTCGTTGACTCTTAGTATAGCCTCCTTCATCGCTTAGACTTTGAATTGCAAAAGCTATAGCCACCTCAAAGCTATCCTTTCCCTCTGTTGCAGTGTAACGTGTTTCTGCCTGACGAAATGCTTTATATGTCTTCTCATAATATTATGTGTCCTTGGCGTAGCGACGCTTGTGCACCACTTCATAAGCAACTGGCAGTATTATGGCAATTATGGTAGGTATTACAAATGACAATAAATAGAGAATCATCATCATCATCATCATAATCATCATCATCATCATCCTAGCGTTTATCCCGGCATCTGCTAGGATCCGCTTTCCAACTCATTCTTCTTCACTTCGCCCGGTCTTCGGCATCCTCGCGTCGTAGGCCGTTGTTTCTCGAATCCGACACAGCGATGTCAATCTATCGCTTCGCAATAAATTCAGACAGCCAAACTTCATTATTATCATCAGCATATACACACTGCTGGACATTTGTTTCCCCCACTTTACCTTGCTAGAGGGCGTCTTATACTACGCTTTCCACGTCGCGGCCTCCGCTCAATAACTTGTCTATTCCAGCGCTTGTCGGTTCTTTGGTGGACATGGCCAGACCATTCACTGCACCCTTCTAATTCTCTTCACTATGTCGATTACTTTGGTTCTCAGTGGGATTGCTTCGTAGCGAATTTTACCCGTCAGAGAGACACTATGCATAGCGCATTTCGTAGCACGATGAGCGACCTTGAACTGGTGAATCATCTGTACTGTAAGTGTCAACAGCAAGGCACGTGTAGGATGCACAGGATGAAAAGTTTAACTTTTAAGCATTCTAGTTAGCCATACGAGAAATCTGACCGAGAAAACTGCTCAGACTACCGCAGGGCTGCTCAGCCCTACTCAATCTGCTTCTTGACCTCTCAAAATTACTTCTACCTATTAACAGAAAGCCACAGGCAGAAACATCTTCATTGTAAAGACCATTTGCAATGACAGGACCCGGATCAGTGCTCAGATTGATTACTGCGACAAAGTTGTCTGAACTTTCGTTGTTTGAAATTGGGTTATGATTTAGTTACTGCGACCGTACCCCATTAATTTTCTGATACATTACCCGCAAGAGTAATGTATGAGAAAATTAATTTTTTTTGATAAAATGGTCATTCCGATTTAGAGGTAATGGTACCTTTTAAAATTCCGAACGTGTGCAAAACAATGAATCCGGTAAAGCACTCATACACGTATTCAAATATTTTCGATCAAATAAGGCTAAAGATATATTTCAATTAAACTAACATTCATAAAGTTTTAAACTATCGCGGTTATTATTACACATTGTAAGGGTAAGTCGAAATATCGGGCTACTCGTCAATAAAGGCACGCGGTAGGAAACCCGGAACATACCCTTAAAACTAGCATTCAGTTAAAAAACTACATTCATAGCCACTAATAGTAACATATATACTTCCGTACTAATATTCTACAGAGGAAATCTTTGAATTTTGTGAGATTTCGAGTTGTTTGTTGAGGGTAATCTCCGAAAATACTGCGCCGATTTGGAAAATTCTTTCACTAATTGGAAGCTACATTATTCTCGTGTGACATTGACTACTGTTTATCGCGGAAAAAGTAATTTAGTCTCGCGGGCTTGTTGAATGTTTACAGAAAACAGCAATGCGCGCGGGTGAAAACCGCGGGGGACTGTAAGTCAAATTTTAAAGGAGTAATATCGCTGTATCTTCTTATATACACTCCAATTCACAACCTGCCTACCGACAGACTGAAGTAGTAGAAGTATAATTTTGAAGCAGCTTTTATGGCAATGAATTCTATGCTTTCAGTGAAGTAATAAAATGCTGCCTGATTTTGGTACCGTTATTGATAACAGTAGTTGTCGGATGTATGATTTACTCGTTCATGAAGAAACACTGGCCGGACGTAGTACCATGAGAATTTGTTATGATCGATTAAAATGTGAGTATTATGTTCAACATTACTACCGCCATTCTCTGGGCCCAAGCCAATCACACCTGCACACGGTCCCCCAGCTGACAGACGGATAAGGTTCTGGCGAACCTGCTTCTCCCTTACGAGATGTGTGTCAGATGGCATTCGACACACGTAAAAGGTCAAAACACCACCATTTTTTTATTAAGGATTATAGGAGAAGACCGCTTTTAGCAAAACTGGAAGCGCTTTCCAAGTAAAAGAGCGGACTGGCTGGCAGATTTACCACTTGCCGGGTTTTATCGCTAGGATCTTGAACATTTTAAGAAGTTTACTTTCAAATTTGGCAAATGGTTCTTTTGAACAGTTTAGTTGCCTCTAACACTACTCTACACTGGTATTAAAATTACCTTTAGACCATGAACTTGTTCTCGTCGCTCTTTGAACAATAATTGGATTTTGTTCTTTGGGAATTTTTTATTATCCGTGTAGTGTCCAGTATAGAATAATGGCGCCGTTGACATCCGCCGTACGACCGTGATCGCTCGACTGTTGCCAATTAGGACAGCGCATACGTGTAATTATATCAGCAGCCCCTTAAACTTACGGATGTCATACAATACGGCTAATGGCTTAGACCTTAGAGATACCCCAGCTTAAGTCTATCGGTCAGAAGTTATTTGCAAGCGGTCACAGCGATAGCTGTAACGCTTTAATAATTCTTATCATCGTATTGGAGGTTCTACTCTCGCGCACGAGGGCCCGGGGTCCTTGACCATGATCCAGGATTTGGCAGAGCTAGTAATTACAGTGGAGCGACTGCCATCTGATCTCTGTGACCCTGACCAGATTGGATTATGGTTACACATTCAGTCGCCTGAATGTACAGGTTTCATCACGATATTTTCCCTCACCGTAAGAGCATTGGTTAGTATTCAACTGAGAAATTAGTCATTGGTACATGGCCGCAGCGGGATTCAAACCCGGTACTTCACGCTTAAGAGTCGGATACCCTAACCTGTCGACGGCTGACGCTGTAACACTTGTTATAAGTTGTCGTATTTACAATTTAACGAAATAAAAAAGTTTATACCTAACAGTAAAGTTTCATCTATTCTTCATGGAAAAATGACCGTAGATGACCGAGAGGTCAAGGCACTCTATTTTCAATCCATTTCGCACGATATACCTATAGTTCCTTTGCGATCTCCAAAACATCTACCAAGCATGTACATTGTAACAAAAACCTCCAATAATGTGGAGTAGACTCGAGTCCACCAGTGGACTGTTACGAGATGTTGAAGTGGGAACAAAATTTGTTTCCTCTTCGAAATTTAATGTGTAAATTATACAAATTATTTAAAACAAGTTATAATTTTATGACCTTATTTCAGATATTACCGGATTCAAATATAACTAATGAATAAATATACCTAAAATACTACGTGAATCTACCTACAAGGTTTTACAAATATTTACATAATATGCAGTCATTTTTGTCCAGTGTATATTTTGAACGTGCTATTTTATTTAGTCTAATTGTTATTTTGAATTTAGGTATTATTGGCGTAATATATTAATAAACAATATGTTTTTATAGTGTTTAAATTGGTTTTGGTTTTGGCACCTACCTTGTTTCAGACAACAAACAAAATCTCAGCCTTCCAGGTAAATTTTTTTTATGTCAAGCTGAAAGTGGTCACAGCTACCTATAGACTTCAGCAACACCAGGGAAATTATCCATGCATTGTCCATCTCTAAAACCCCGGGACACACAGACACACAAAACTAAGCCCTATTTGCTGCCAGAGCAACGTTTCTGTCTGTGGGACAGTGGCTTTGGTAGTGGATGGGCTATCCACTGTCAAAGCCACAGTTCCCCACCACATGGAGAGATTTTGTGACCTTACCTACTCACCGGCAGGAACACAATAGTATTTAAAATAGTATTCGTTAGCTGTAGTATTCTGTAAGGTGGAGGACTTCTCCAGTCAGGCGGCTTCAAGTCGTAAGGGATATGTATGTAGGTTTGTAAACTCGTTATTGCATAATAAATAAGTAAGAAACGCCTGACTATGCCTTACCTGTTAATCTGTCCTTGTATATCTACACGTACGTACGTATAGCCACTAATAGTAACATATATACTTCCGTACTAATATTCTACAGAGGAAATCTTTGAATTTTGTGAGATTTTGAGTTATTTGTTGAGGGTAATCTCCGAAACTACTGCGCCGATTTTGAAAATTCTTTCACTAATTGGAAGCTACATTATTCTCGTGTGACATTGACTACTGTTTATCGCGGAAAAAGTAATTGAGTCTCGCGAGCTTGTTGAATGTTTACAGAAAACAGCAATGCGTGCGGGTGAAAACCGCGGGGGACTGTTAGTCAAATTTTAAAGGAGTAATATCGCTGTATCTTCTTATATACACTCCAATTCACAACCTGCCTACCGACAGACTGAAGTAGTAGAAGTATAATTTTGAAGCAGCTTTTATGGCAATGAATTCTATGCTTTCAGTGAAGTAATAAAATGCTGCCTGATTTTGGTACCGTTATTGATAACAGTAGTTGTCGGATGTATGATTTACTCGTTCATGAAGAAACACTGGCCGGACGTAGTACCATGAGAATTTGTTATGATCGATTAAAATGTGAGTATTATGTTCAACATTACTACCGCCATTCTTTGGGCCCAAGCCAATCACACCTGCACACGGTCCCCCAGCTGACAGACGGATAAGGCTCTGGCGAACCTGTTTCTTCCTTACGAGATTTGTGTCAGATGGCATTCGACACACGTAAAAGGTCAAAACACCACCATTTTTTTATTAAGGATTATAGGAGAAGACCGCTTTTAGCAAAACTGGAAGCGCTTTCCAAGTAAAAGAGCGGACTGGCTGGCAGATTTACCCCTTGCCGGGTTTTATCGCTAGGATCTTGAACATTTTAAGAAGTTTACTTTCAAATTTGTGCAAATGGTTCTTTTGAACAGTTTAGTTGCCTCTAACACTACTCTACACTGGTATTAAAATTACCTTTAGACCATGAACTTGTTCTCGTCGCTCTTTGAACAATAATTGGATTTTGTTCTTTGGGAAATTTTTTATTATCCGTGTAGTGTCCAGTATAGAATAATGGCGCCGTCGACATCCGCCGTACGACCGTGATCGCTCGACTGTTGCCAATTAGGACAGCGCATACGTGTAATTATATCAGCAGCCCAGATATTTTCCCTCACCGTAAGAGCATTGGTTGGTATTGAACTGAGAAATTAGTCATTGGTACATGGCCGCAGCGGGATTCATACCCGGTAATTCTCGCTTAAGAGTCGGATACCCTAACCGGTCGACGACTGACGTTGTAACACTTGTAATAAGTTGTCGTATTTACAATTTAACGAAATAGAAAAGTTTATACTTAACAGTAAAGTTTCATCTATTCTTCATGGAAAAATGACCGTAGAGGACCGAGAGGTCTAGGCATTTTTAATCCATTTCGCACGATATACCTATAGTTCCTTTGCGATCTCCAAAACATCTACCAAGCATGTACATTGTAACAAAAACCTCCAATAATGTAGAGTAGACTCGAGTCCACCACAAAATTTGTTTCCTCTTCGAAATTTAATGTGTAAATTATACAAATTATTTAGAACAAGTTATAATTTTATGACCTTATTTCAGATATTACCGGATTCAAACGTAACTAATGAATAAATATACCTAAAATACCACGTGAATACACCTACAGGGTTTTACAAATATTTACATAATATGCAGTCATTTTTGTTGTATATTTTGAACGTGCTATTTTATTTAGTCTAATTGTTATTTTTAATTTAGGTATTATTAGCGTAATAGATTAATAAAATATATGTTTTTATAGTGTTTAAATTGGTTTTGGTTTTGGCACCTACCTTGTTTCAGACAACAAACAAAATCTCAGACTTCCAGGTTAACATTTTCTATGTCAAACTGAAAGTGGTCAGTCACAGCTACCTATAGACTTCAGCAACACCAGGGGAATCGTACATGCATTGTCCATCTCTAAACCCCCGGGACACACAGACACACAAAACTAAGCTCTATTTGCTGCCAGAGCAACGTTTCTGTGTGTGGGACATTGGCTTTGGTAGTGGATGGGCTATCCACTGCCAAAGCCACAGTTCCCAACCACATGGAGAGATTTTGTGACCTTACCTACTCACCGGCAGGAACACAATAGTATTTAAAATAGTATTCGTTAGCTGTAGTATTCTGTAAGGTGGAGGACTTCTCCAGTCAGGCGGCTTCAAGTCGTAAGGGATATGTATGTAGGTTTGTTAACTCGTTATTGCATAATAAATAAGTAAGAAACGCCTGACTATACCTTATCTGTTAATCTGTCCTTGTATATCTACACGTACATAATTGACGAAGTACCATCAATATTAACGTATTATGTTAATTATTTGTACTAAATAAAGAAGGCTATGTTTGTACCTTTGATTCTGGGAAAGGTCCATGGGACTTCAAAAGCGAATCAGAAAGTATATCACTTAAAAAATAATTAATTTAATAACTTTTTTAAGTGAGACCCAATGCAATTTAAATTTAAAGATACAGCACAATCTGTTTAGGAAATTATAAGTTCCATTATAGCTGTATGAACATTATTCCACTCGGTCAGTATAGATATTCTGTGACTCGGTGTAGAATAGAATTTCACACACAGCACAAACAAAATCATCCTCACTACGTAGGTTCGAAAGAACGTTTCTCGCTCGTACGATTCGGATGTGGAATGAGCTCCCAGCCACAGTGTTTCCTTTGGACTATGACATGGGATTATTGACATATATTGGAGGTCTCTTCACAGGCGGGCAACGCACTGGTGACTCCCCTGTTGTTGCTGATGTCCATAGGCGGCGGTGACCACTTTCCATCAGGTGGCCCGCTTGCCTGTTTGTCTGCCGTATACCATAAAAAAACAAACAAAAGAAACGCAAACAATACACACACACAATTGAAAACAATTTCGGTATAGACAATTCCGTTAGACGAGGGGACGATTCTAAGAAAAGCTGCCAGCAGAAGGCTTCCTTGAGTGCCGCCTTTACCACGCCTGGATGTGGCAAGTGATAACAGGGCCCAATGATAATAATTGGTCAAGATCAGAGGTTCAGTCATGGACAATTGCATCTATTTCCCCCTGGATCCGCGCCTGCCATCTAATTGGTACCTTTAAAGAAATACATAGGTAAATTTTGTTTATAAAGAAAGTACCTAATTTGCCTAAGTTGCCAGCGAGTACGTTCCCTGATCATTGTAATCTGACGCTTTCAAGGCTATAGTGAATATTCAGGCATGCTCCGGCTCATGCAGCTTCGGCCGCATCGTCACTTACCAACATGTGATGTGTGTGTCAAACGCGTCTAGTCTAATACTTGTTTTTTCAAACGTCCATAGACTGCGTTGACTGCTTTCCATCAGGTAAGCCGTAAGCTTGTTTGCCACATTAGTAGTATAAAAAATTGCTGCTAAAATTCCACCCGTTATTATAAACAGCCACTTTAATTAGACACCCAATAACTATTATTTTTGTTGAAGTATTCGTAAGAAGAGTCTGAAGTCGGACCCACTGAGCGGACTCAAGTATCTACAATTATTTTTCACATACAAAAATCCGAGATAATATTAACTTACACTCATACTCGTTCCAGGATCCCACGGGATTATTCATCTTCATTATCACGCGACTATATAGCTCCAATGGCTCCATTTTGTGGCGCCGCCATTTTCATACATTATGATGGAGGAGAATGTTGTGAAGGCGGGAAGGAAGTCCCTAAAGAAACTTTCAATTCAATGCTGTTTATTTAACAAATATCTATATTCGAGAAATTCATATTTTATTATAGCTAGTCTTAGAGTCTAACCAGCTCGGAGAAACCGGCAGCAGCGATTTCTCTTGTTCGTTTTAACCACTACACACTACCAAACTGGAAGGTTGCTTCGGAATCCGTACAATAGTTCCTTCCGTGGAAACAAAACACATCCATCTATTCTTGCAAATGTCGTTTAGTATCTACTAGTTCGCGCTCAGTTCGGCGCTGATGAAACGTACTAATATTATAACATTTTTGGTTATTACACGGTTTTCTTTTTGTGTATGCCATCTCAGGACTATTCAAAGGACTACTCAAGGTTGCGGTACGTATCTATTTCATCTTAGCATTAATGTCTCGGTTGTGCTCTTGCGCGCGAGGGCTTGGGGTCCGCCTTGATCGTGATCCAGGATTTGGTAGATCAGGTAATTATAGAGGAGCGACTGCCATCCGACCGACTGCAGGGACCCTGTTAACAGTACTCCGGACAGGGAAACCAGACCAGATTGGATAATGGTTACATATTTAGTCACCTGAATGTGCAGGTTTTGTCCCGATGTTTATCTCACCGTATAAGAGAATCGGTTAGAGTTCAGCTAATGTACATAACTCAGAAAAGAGCCATTGGTACATGGCGGTATTGTGGTACGAGCCCGGTCCCTCAGGGTACGAGTCGAACCCTAGGCCACCAACGGTCTAAGAGTTGGTAAGTGTTTGGCTGTAATTCACGGCTGGCAAACTCAGCGCAAACGAGTAGTATATTAGCACAGCACGGCTAGCACAAGTGTGCGCACGAGAGCAACAAGTGAGCAAAGCGCGACTTAGATCCTGCTATCTCTTTTATCATAGTATTGAGAAAAGAAGACAAAGCCTCTCTCCGGCGCTCGCAATATCGCGGGCACACTTGCTTGCACTTGCAGCACAAGTGCTAGTCATGCTGGCCATCCTACGTTAATGTAGGTATGCTAGTACCTTAATTCACGCTCCAGCTGCCTGATACCTGGAATTATCCAATTATGCGTAAACCAGCTGTGTAAGCGGATAGTAATTGTCGGTTGGTAATACACTTCAGTTAATTTACGTTGAGCCAGACCAGTTGAGTCAGCAATTCAGCTATCTACTGGATACAGGGCCCTAGGGCTAGTAATTAGGGGCGAATAGCCTTTTCCCTGCCGTCTGGTTACCGCTGAGTGTTAATTTATATGCTAATGTAGAATCCACAGGTGGGTCACCCCTGTTACCTGGAAATTTTGGTCATTTTTACAGCGATTCTGACCGTGCTTTTATATAAAATATTTGCATTTTTATAATCAAGTCCAAGCAGTGACCACTTTCCATCAGGTGGCCTGCTTTACTATTTGTCTAAAGACAAAAAATAACAGAATAACGACGACGTGTCAACAGCAAAACAGATGAAATCTAAATCATTCTCTCACTTTTCGGTAAGATAATGCAGTGAATAGATTTCCTAACTAAATAAGCAACATTAAACCATAACATATTAATCAGTAATCAAAATACATTAAACTAATGGGCCCTAAGCACTAAGCGACTTCGTTCGCGTGGCGTCCTACATCTACCCTACACCTACAATACACCTACCAATACCTACCCCCAGAAATTATGCGCGAACATTTTCATACCTTTGCTTATATTATTGGATTTTCCTGAATAATAAAACTGTGTTCCTCGCAGATAATGTAGCTTTCTATAGGTGAAAGAATGATTAAAGTCGGTTCAGCAGATTTGTAATTTATCCATTTGCTAATATAGAACCGACAAACAATAAACTCTTTTCTCTTTTTAATATTAGTATAGATACAGAGTTGTTCAACCAAATAGGTACACAGAGTACACTCCCAAACAATTGTGTCGAAATAATAAACGTAATCATTACCGCACGCACGAACCGCAATTGCATTTGAATTGTTCGAACACTCGCTCAGGCCTATCCTCTCGAGTTTTAAGCACATTTACGACGTAACAACCCACGTATTATGACACATACTCCTGGAAATGCCCGTAAAAAGTTACGTTACGCAGTAAAGCGCCAAGGGACACGTGTTTGCTGTAATTGCCTAATAAAACGGGACAGGGATGCGATGTTATGAGATATCAATAATCTTAGCAGTGCCTGTGAGGTAGAGATCCGTTCGAAGTAATAGAATTAGTTCTAACAGCTCAACTAGGTGGCGTTGTTAGTGAGCTACATCGCGCTAACGATGCGATAGTCTGGAATTGTTTGATATAAATGTAACCGTGTAACAAACCCGATAATGTGTGATAAAAAGATTTTTCTTATGTCATAAGCCTCTTATGGTCCTTGTGATATAACGGTTGGTTGTTATTCACGGACTGGCAAACGCAGCGCAAACGGGTAGTAATATCGGTTCACAAAATAACCAGTATAGGAAGGTAAGTTGCGTTCAGAATTGCAAGCTAGAACTATGTCATGTTGCGTTTAGTTTTAATTTAAATTTCACATACTTATTGTTTATTTATTTATTTCGAAATCCAACAGCATATTACATGGAAATAGCTACAACCATAACTACAGTGAGCCAATTATTAGGTATCCACAAATAAAATCTGAATAAATAAGTTTGTTACGAGCAAAACATGCAATCAACACGAAAACTTAACATAAGTCAGCTACTGACCATTCTACATCACAATGGTGTTATATACAAGGGCTTTTTGGTACCTACATGAATAAAATCGTGAAATCTCTTACAAGACTTTCTGCCTCTGTACAGAAAAATAAATCAGGTACACCCTGGCGTCACGGAGCTGGGCCGTAAGCCTGGAAGCGGGAAATTGGATTTTCTTGTCGCATTTCCTCGAGAAATATTAGCAGCAAGATAGTTCCCGGGCCGCTCTCTTAATGCCTGACCCACTTGGCGAGTGCAATTTGGACGATGTAAGTACTGTGTGCCTAGGACGCTTCTGACGGACCGAAATTCGTATGTAGTCAACAGCAATGTCCTAATTGGCAACGGTTGTGCGACCATGGTCGTACAATGGATGTCGCTCGACCAATAGGAGGACGCTTATTACAATTTTCTAAGTTCAGTCGCCTTAATTCATGGAAAAAAGCGTGAGAGCTAATGAAAGTGGAATATATTGCTCATGAAATAAGGTCAATTTTTCTAACAAGCCTTTTGAAAATCAAAGCGACGCGTAACATTAAGTGGACCATAGTAAAATGGATCTTATTCTATGAGCAGTACATTCCACATAGCTAAAGAATTTAGTCGACGGAATTTAGCAAGGTGTAATAAGCGCATTGGGTTAAAGATTCTTAATTTGAAAATATAAATTTCACGGTGAATTTCTTTGACAAAGACTAGCCCTTGGTTATATAAGTTAACTATTAACAGAAATATTAGCCGTGTGGCTTCCGGTAGAGTAGAATATAATAGTATAGCTATACACTGCGATCTCACTGGTTTTCTCGCTAACTATTTTTCTTAAATAGCAGCAAGACTGTGGAATCTCCCGGCTGATATCAGACGAAGCTCCAACAAACTTTCCTTCAAAAAGGCTGTTAACGAACATTTCTTAAATTCTTTACAATACCCTACTTTAATTTCTTTGCTTAAGAACTCTCTTTTCCATCTTAGTTCATGGGGATACTTGTCTAAAAGTGGCAGGTATTTCTGTACGTTTCGCTACTCTAGGTTCAGGTTTGCTATCTTGTATTTTGTTTTTTATTCGTACCTAGAGTTTCGGTATGTGAATATTTGTAGCTATATTTATTTAAATTTGCAATTATGTATGTATAATTTTGTTGTAAAATTACTAGTTTTCGGATAGACTGATGGATACTCTGTGTACTATTTTAAGCATAAAGTGATAAATAAATGTATACTATATAGTAGAACAGTAAAGGGAGTATATTTAGAAAAAAAATATTTAGGGCAATGAAAAAATATTAATAGAGAATAAATTAAAAAAAAATTGTTCTGTCTTTGTATGTTTGTACACGCTAATCACCAGAACTACTGGACGGATTTGTGCAGCTATTAGGGCTGGGCAAGTGGGGTATAATTGATTTTCAAACTAGAACACCTGATTTAGAACCCTAATAGACCAGATAAACTATAAGAAATATGAAAATGACACCGAAAGGATTTTGATGCGGTTTTTATAGTTTATTAGTTTGGCGTTAAACTTGATATCTAATTCGGTTTGGTAGAACTAGATATACAGTTTGACCTGTCCGTAGTCATTTCAAATGGCTGACTTCGCTTGATTTAAATTTGTAGTTGAATGTGTTTCTCGTATATTGTATTTTTACCATACGAATAAATCAAATGATCGGTTGGGAAGATAAACTACCCTAGAAAAGATTTCCACGCGCACGAAGTCGCCAGCAAAAGCAATAAATTAATAAATCTCTAACTCGCATATCTAGATATACGCATATATACGAGCCCAATAATAAAATTGTATCTTTCAACGAATTCTTTGAAAACATTAACGAGAATCCAATTTTGAGAATCAATTAAATTGTTTTTTTGTAAAGCTTTAGGCAATTACCCCGATAAAAAAGAATGAATAAGTAGGTAATTGGTAAATATTGTCTCTATTCTCTACAAAGGTTAAAATAAGGTTCGGTCATACTTATCCCACACACGCAACGTTGATTATACCATCGAACATATACGTATGACGACCTGAGTGGTTCTTATAGTTAACACGCTGGTCGCCACGCAGAGGTCCCGAGCTCGATTCCCGACCTAGCAGACATTGAAATGATGATTCAATTTGTGTTACGGGTCTGGCCGTAGTATGTATAATGAGTAGGTATACATAAAAATGCTACGTATACTTGATTATGTATCTAGTTTAAATAGAATTAGATGGCTGTTAAACTATGAAATAAATAAATTAAAAAGTCTGTAGGTATATAAGTAGTTTAACGGTTATGTAACACAAGGGTTGCTTACTTTGGTGCTAGATGGCGCTGTGTGAATTTGTGCAAGCAAGCATAAGCATAAGCATATTGTACCGACTGTTTTAGGTACCTACTCAGGAATTATTTTGTCACTAAACATAGATATAAGTAGCAAGATTCGTAAGGAAAATTCCGTAGAGCTGTAGATAAATTTATTGGCGGTACGACCTTGTCACGTAACCGATATTTCTTCGAAGATTTTCGTTCTGGAACAACCAATGTTTTTGGGGCGCGCTTATCATTCCACGTCCACGTGTGCGTAGCCGCTTGCAGTCCAGTTGGGAAATTCCTCGAAAATTCCTGCTGGAACGCAAGGTCGACTAGTAACTATCCGGTAGCATGGTGCACTAATGCAATAGTATTGGTGTACTGTGTAGCGGGGTTCTTGTTAGTCGAGCGCGAGGAAACTGGTCCTAGGCCAAGGTGTACCGCGAACCGTGCCGAGGGCTGCGTGGCCTGAGGGATGTCCGGCCTCAAACGGTGCTCCTCCGATACCTGGGTTCCTCGGAGGAAATTTGTGCCCTTACTCTGGCAAGCGGGGCTCTGCCGGAGGTGAACTTTAGTTCCCTAGCTAATCGAGGGACTTGCATGAGTATTGATAATAATAAAAACCAAAATAGTCCAGTAATCTCTGCCATGGAAGTGGTGGAGATTGATTTTGGTGCTGAAGGAGAGCTTTTGGCCTCCCCAACGCCCAGAGTAAATGATGCAACTGAGAAGGCGCAACCTGACGTAGATTTATTATTTATTTATTTCAAATAAGTTTACATACACAGCTTATGCCTAATTAATGTAAACAAAATAAACAGTAAAACTAGATATAAAAGAAGAAAATATAAAAAAAACAAAAGGAAGTAAATAGACTAAACAAAAGTTACATCAATTAAACGTTAATTTGGTGGGGTGCCACTTCTGCGAAATGTAGGGTTTAATATTACTGCACGTGTCAGCAAAAACATCGAAACTTGGCGTTGATGGAAGCAGTAATGTAACAGATACGGAAGGGATTTCGGCCTCTGATAGCATTATACCAGGGAGCCATCACAGGCTTTCTGGGGTTGCGCGAAAGCGTTTCTGGAGGCTGAGGGAGATGGATGTGGGTCTCAAAGAGGCTCTAGTCCTCTGCCGTCAGCCTTAAAAAGAGATTTCTCGGTTGCTACCTGTGGCGAAGTCGTTAAAACGCACTCGATCAGAGGAGGAATCCCCGAAAGACCGACTGAAGAAAAACCCAAAAATCACGCAGTAGGGAAGAGCAAAGCCTACCTTCAGTGAAGTGGCTGGTTCAGTCAGGGTCGGGATTCGTGGGGAAAACCCACTAACCGAGGAGCAATCGGGACTTATGCGCCGCGCCCTTGTCGACATTGTTTCTAAGGAAGGCTGGGAGGAGGAGCCCAGGTTTGTCTCAACTAGGATCCATCCTGGTTTTTGTGAAAATGAAGCTAGTAAGCACTGGCATATGAGGGCGGTACCCAGCGTCAAACCCTGGCCAGAGGCGAAGCTGTCTGTTCTCTCAGAGAGCGTACTGCCAAAGCCAGCGGTAGTAACCGCCTTCATACCCAGCATAGACGCCACGTAAATAGACGAGGCGATCAAATTGCTGGGCACGCAGAACAGGGGCCTAAACACGCAGCTCTGGAAGGTTCTCCATAGTAGGGGGAGGAAGGAGGCATTATTACAACCTTCGCGGTGAATGATCTCTCTGTGGAAACTTTGAAAGGGAGTCGGAAATTATTCAATAAGGCCAAAACGACCCAAGATTGGGAATCCTATCGGGAAGCCTTAACAACTTGGAGAAAATTCTGCGAAGAAGTCATCAGCACGTCTCAGTGCGCAAGAGTTCACAAATTCCACGCAAAAGATAAACCTAACCAAATTGGCTTGCATAAATACCCTAATGGGACTTACATGGCCAACGAAAAAGAAACTCTAAATTTCTTTGTATCGACTCATTTCCCTGGTACTTGCGCAGAAAATCCATTCTCAACAAAATCATTTCGCCCAGGTAATGAAGAATGGATGTGGGCCTCGCTGATAATAAGGCCATCCCAAATAAAATGGGCCGTTATCTTCGTGCATTCTTAGATATTGAGGGCGCATTTGACAACACCCCTATAAGGACACTAGTTCCAGGTCTCACTGAGAAAAAGATTGACTGTGCGACGGTGAAGTGGTTCGAAGCAATGCTCTCAAACCGAAAAGTGAGGGTAACCCTGCATAAAACCTCACTTGAATTATTTACTACCACGGGTTGCCCGCAGGGAGGGGTCTTATCTCCACTACTTTGGACCCTGGCAGTGGATCAGCTCTTGTATAAGATGGCGGAGCTCAGAATAGATACGCAGGGTTTTGCTGATGACCTAGAGGTAATCGTCCGAGGCTTCTGTCAAAGTATGCTTTCATACGTTATGCAAAGAGTGTGGAATGTTGTTGATAAATGGTGCAAAGACTATGAGCTGTCCATTAACGCTGGGAAAACAGTGGTTGTACCATTTACCAACAAAAGGAAATTTGACAATTTAGTCAAACCACGATTGAATGGCCAAACTATTGAGTTCTCCAAGGAGGTCAAACACCTAGGTGTAATACTAGACCAAAAACTTACTTGTAACAGCCATATAAACGGAATCTTGAACAAGGCTAAAATAGCCTTGGGAATATGCAGCATACTGGCAGGACAACAATGGGGGTTAACTCCAAAAAAACACCCTCTGGCTTTATAGAGCGGTCGTAAGGCCCATAATAACATATGCCTCCGTAGTATGGCACAGGAAAGCCAACCAGGAAACTGCTATAATTAAACTAAGCAGCATGCAGAGAACTGCGTGTCTCTTGGTCACAGGAGCTATGTCAACCTCACCTGATGAGGCCCTGAATCCCGCCCCTACACCTGCATGTACAGCATGGTGGAAGCGAACAGTATGCACAGGCTAATTACCCAGGGAAACTGGCTCTCAAAGTCACTGGCAGGCAGTAACATACTGAGTATGTACACTGACTCAATGACAACACAGAGTGGTTTCCAGAAACGATACTCTGTGGAATTTTTATCCAGACATGACTGGCTTAAAAGCCAAGTGTACTGAAAAATTTAACCCTGATATGGTACACCGATGGGTCCAAATCAGGTGATCATGTAGGGTGTGAAATATACGGAGAGCGACCCGAGGTCAAGAAATCCCAAAACCTGGGCAAACACACCTCCATATTCCAGGCCGAGTTGTACGCAATCTTAGAATGTGCGGACATAAACCTCAAAAAGAAATACATTAACCATTGTATTTATAAACACTCAGATAGTAAAGCAGCTCTATTAGCCCTCTCAACAGACTCTGTGAGTTTAAGATTGGTGCTAAACTGCGTGAATGTATGTACTCAATTCCTTGGGTGAGAAAAACCAGGTGATACTGCGCTGGATACCAGGGCAAGAAGGGATCGAAGACAATGAAATTGCGGACGAACTCGCGAAGGCTGGTAGCACAACTACAACATATGGTCCAGAACCATTCTGTGGCATACCAAAAAGCCTTATAAAACTGACCCTTTAAATCAACTGCAAAGAGCAATCATTAGAGAATAATCAACCGGGCCTAACACATTCCAGGGCATTAGGCAAAGCCTATAATAGGCGTCATGCCAAAGAACTTACTACTTAGTAGGAATAAGTTGCGCATCCTGACAAGGGCACTGACTGGTCACTGTGGGCTGAACAGGCACATGTATAACTTGAAGATCAGCAGAACAAAGGACTGTAGATTCTGTAAGGAGGAGGATGAAACGCCTCTCCACCTGATCTGCAAATGTGAGGCCTTGATGCGCAAACGTAGCATCCATCTGGGTAAACACCTACTACTACCCGATGAGGTGCACGAAATCAGTACTAAGTAGTAGTAATCTAGTTCATAGAAGCTCTATGGATTAGCACTGAACTGTAATGAAGAGGCGATATCAGGAATGGCCGCAGTGATAGTAGGACTGAGAAAGCCCTAGAGAGCCTAATGTTTTTACTTATTAGATGGTGGAAGGATGAACATTCCCCATGTCAGTGATGCACTCTCAGTCCGACAACACCTATAACTGAGTGCCCGGAAAGTCAGCGGTCTTAGGACAATATTGGGACGAAGAGGGTGATGAAGCAGCTGGAGGGAGTGGGAGTGCGTGGTTGCACACTTTGCCATCGCCACATCTAGACACTTTCTTAGGTAGCGACTCATTGCGGGTGGCTGACTCTTCGCTTGGGTCTGTGAACCTCGTTAATGCAACTGCGGTTCTGGGTTGAAGTCAAAGGTGACCACGCTTTCAAATCAATTAATCATGTCTATGTCTATGTCTATGTCTATGTCTATGTCTATGTCTATGTCTATGTCTATGTCTATGTCTATGTCTATGTCTATGTCTATGTCTATGTCTATGTCTATGTCTATGTCTATGTCTATGTCTATGTCTATGTCTATGTCTATGTCTATGTCTATGTCTATGTCTATGTCTATGTCTATGTCTATGTCTATGTCTATGTCTATGTCTATGTCTATGTCTATGTCTATGTCTATGTCTATGTCTATGTCTATGTCTATGTCTATGTCTATGTCTATGTCTATGTCTATGTCTATGTCTATGTCTATGTCTATGTCTATGTCTATGTCTATGTCTATGTCTATGTCTATGTCTATGTCTATGTCTATGAAATGCTGTCGGTGAGCGGGAAATTACCACGTCACCACGCCTTCCATGATATTGTCCGGAGAGCGCTGGTTTCGGCGAACGGCCCTTGCGCCTTAGAACCTCCCGTACTGAGTAGGTCCGAAGGCAAGTGTACTGACGATGTGACTTTTGTGCCGTGACAGCGATTGAGTTTTTAAAAGACGTTGGCCATCTTATGAGGGAGAAGGGTGGTGACCCCCGCTCTGGGTCATTTCTGTTGTAGAGCGACTATATACATTAGAGCGACTACCATCTGACCTCCGTGACTCTGTGACAGGGGAACCTGAACGGATTGGGTCATTGTGGGTTACATATTCTGTTTCCTCACAATGTTTTCCCTCGCCGTAAGAGCGTCGGTAATGTACATAACTCAGAAAAGGTCATTGGTACATGGCTGCACTAGTGATCGAAGTCGATACAGGTGAACATGCTAGCCTTAACCTACAGTAGCTAAATCTGGAAACCAATTCACACTGGAGCAGCGTTAAGGAAAAGGTCAAAGTTTCGGAGTAGACATTTCTAATTTCCCCCAAAAGATTTCGGTTCAATTCGATTGTGATGCCTGGAATGGTCCCAGTAGGAATTGATGACCGAAACAATTTTGTCGCGGCACGGCAGGTAATCGTGTTACTCGAAACGTTATTGGACCTCTGTTGGAGAGTACATTGTACTCACCTACATTTTATTTGTATTAAGATAGAAAACCAAATTCTATTACTATTAGTCAAATAACGAAATCTCACTTTCTCAGAATACAAAAGAGATAAGCGCTGTCCTAATTGGCAGCGGTCGTGCGACCACGGCAGTACGACGGCCGTCGCCGGGCCAATAAGATACCTCAAAATCGCTCGTCGCACGGCCACGGTCCTATAATCGTCGCTTATTATGTCAGCGCCAAACTCATTTATAGAATTAGAAATACTGAAAAATCACACACACACACACAGTTTGTATAAGGTTAGGTAATCCAAATCACAAAGATGTATGAATTTATGCCAACCAGAAAGGTCTGATATAGATTACAAGCGAACTAAAATCTGAAATCCGTAGGAGAACTTACAATTTTTTCTTTCAGTAGGAGGTATAGTATAAACAGCTTCGGTGGCCTCGTTGTTAAAGGGTCGAACTCTTAAACTACATAAGTTGAACACTACCCAATGCTGTTACGGTGCGGGAACATATTGTGATGAAACCTCTACATTCAGGCGACTGAATGTGTAACCATTATGTTATGTGGTGAGGTTTTCTGGATAACAGAGGTCGCGGAGGTCGTATGGTAGTCGCCCCACTGAAATATCCTGATTAATAGTGGGCAGACAGACAGTGGGCCCTCGCGCGCGCGAGAGCATAACCGGGACATTAACAAAATGATACAGGATATTACCGAGGTGCTAGTGCTAGAGGTGAGTAATGCTAAGAAATAATTATTTGTTCCTTAGAGTTTAAAATTTTGGAGAAATTTAAACAGAGTCAATAGGCGGTCTTTGTGCGGATGTAGTTGAGCTATCTATATCCACAATAATGGCGTTGCAATAGGGAACTTCGGACATTTAAAAACTCACCTTTGTCCGTAAACATTTTATGTTCTGCTTACGATGTACGAGTACTAGGTATAGTCACAAGACCTTTGGATCTATCACTTATACCGTAAAAAGCCTTTGCAGTGTAAATATCAATTGCCAATACCGCTTTTATGTCCCTCTTACTCTTAGAAAACGAAATATAAATTATGATAAGTAACGAATGTACGCTACGCGAATGGTTTTCGATAAAACCAACATTAACAAATTATGACATTTATTCTGTTTTTGCTGACCTTATGGCGTCTCAGGACCTAAAGGTTTTTTTATTCCTAGTCCCTGGGGCTCTATTCTGAATCACTCGCAACGATTTTCAATTATGATTTGCGACATTAAAATTTCAGTATCCAAATCCGTGACGATGAATTCCCCTATCTATGTACCTTTCGCTTTCGGAGTTGACGATGTAATTTAAAAATGAATTAGGTCATCATATCAGCCAGAAGACGCCCACTGCTGGGCATAGGCCTCCCCCAGAGATCTCCACAAAGACCGGTCCTGTGCTTTCCGCATCCAGCTGGTACCTGCGATCCTTACCAGGTCGTCGGTCCACCTTGTAGGAGGCCTACCCACGCTGCGTCTACCGGTACGTGGTCGCCACTCGAGAACTTTACTGCCCCATCGGCCATCTGTTCTTCGAGCTATGTGCCCTGCCCACTGCCACTTCAGTCTGGCAATCCTTAGAGCTATGTCGGTGACCTTAATTAGTATTATAAAGTAATTATGGTGAAAATAAAAATTGAAAACTGTTCGTAAACTGGCATGCTGGTACCTTTGTAAAAACACAAACACGATCCGCAAATCCTTCTCACAAGCGGTAAATAATCTCCTTAATAAATTAAAAAATAAAAACACAAAGGACCAATGTATAAACTTGGAAGGTAATGTAATAAGTATGCTGAAATAAGCACAGCTTACATAGTTCTTCTCGTACAAGTGTAGTTTTTACTACTAGACACACGAATATAAATTTAATTGTAAATGAAATAGCATAGACTTGAGATGGTTATCAAATTAAATTCTGTACGTTCTGTACAATGTACAAAGCCAAATCAAACGAACATTAATACTTGATTTAGAAAGCGAGCTAAGCAGATTGTGCGCTTTTATTCTTCTTAATAGCAAGGGGAGCGAGTAAGATGATACGGTATCTACTTATATAGAATACTTTATCAATGGCCCGTGAATCCCCAGGATTCATTGATAAAATATTCTATGAGAATTTAATCTTATCAAATTGGGCAATCTGCTCATCTTTATGAAGGGAAATGGAAATTACATAAAGTTAAATATACCAAGAAGAAAATTTAATGCAACAAAAGTTTTAAGTGCGGAGAACCAAATAACTGTGTTGAACCACAGATTTGTTGACACTGTGAGGACTAGCACGAGTTACATTATACTTGAAACTATCCTATGAAGTACTTATAATGTTGAATGGGCCTGATTTTAAAATATTATGCATGAAATTTTGGAAGATAAGAGATTTAGAAACCTAAAGAAAAGTGGTTTTAATGTGTCTGAAAAGCGAAACTGCCAAGAGGGTGCGAGACAGACCTATTTTTTTTACTTGTAGAGCCTACACAAGAGGACAAGTAAGTATACTATCCGTATGAAAATTCAATGTATAAATTGAATTTGCCTGATTTTAGACTATGCGTTGAAGTGGAAGAGAAAATATTATGAAAGCTGAAAAACAGGATTGTGCTATGTTGTAACTCAGGCGTAACAACTGGCAGTCAGTAGTTTTTGCCAACCCTTTGGCTATACATTGCGTATGTAGGTACTACATCACGGGCATTCACGGGATAAAAAAGGGTTCGCCACTGTACGTGACCAAATTCCGAATGGATGAAACCCAAACGTATTAAATTCAACAATAGCGAACACAATCCCTACTCGTGTTTGTTCAAGGTAATGATATTTTTTTGTGTATTTGGCTGATTGCTGTAACTCTGTGACCTTAGTGAATAAAAATTACTTTCTAGAATGTAGAAAGTAATTTTCTAGGTGTACACTCCAGAGAATCTCATTACTAAGCCGACGTAGGTTCGACATGTGTGTAATGTGAATGTTAATGTAATATCTATGTTACTCATAAAATAAGGTTGATTTTTGTATCACACATTTTGGAACGCGGAGTGATCCGTGAATTAAAAACTCTACTTGTTTTTAAAGATTTATGTTTGATACAAAAATAAATGGCACGTAATATAAAAATCTGTTCTGTTCAAACAGTCTCCGGGTTCCCAGCGGAAGACCTCGGACAACCACTCAATACCGTCATTCTGTTAGTTTAATTAAATTAGATAATATTTTTTAAAATACGAAAGCATCGTTCTAAAATATTGTTTTTAGGTTGGAATTATTGTCTGCAACCGACATTTTAAAAATCGTTCATTTCGATAATAATCGACTTGCATGCGTGCCAGGCTGCTTTTGCGTGCTAAGCTTCACAAAAATAGTATTGTCATGTATGTGTTTGTTGTGACTGTGTTATTTTAAATGCATGAAATGATCTACCAATCATAGCTTAGCCCTGTAGTGGCCATTTTTTATTCTTATTAAATTTTAGTAAATAATAATTAGTAATGTTATCGTTACCTCAATTAAGGATAATCTATCGGCAAGTTCGTGTCTGTAACTTGAGAAGTTGCCCTGCGCGTATTTAAATTTCTGGCCGCATTTCCGTAATTTATGGTAAGTTTAATATTTAGATCACGTCGCGAAGCCATTTTTAAAAGGTTCCTTTCTGCCCTTATATAGCTAGAATAGAACACAGATGAACAACAACAGTGATGAAATACATAAAATGTTCATAATTCAAATCTTTGTGTTTGTAAAGATGGATATTTGGATGTATATTTCATAACCGGCAAGCCGGCCTAATGGAAAGTGGTCACCTCCGCCTATAGTATGGACAGTAGCAACACCAGTTGGCTACACTTGAAAGATCCCGTGTCATAGTCAAAAGGAAACACCGTGTCTGGGAGCTCATTCCACATCTGAATACTGCAAGCGAAAATGTTCTTTTGAATCTTTGCGTAGCGGAATTGTGCTATGGGCACCAGATCTAATGTCTTCTCAGAATATTTCCCATTGTAGATCCAGTAGAACTGCGCACAACTGCGCAAACACACAGGGAGTTATAACTTGCTTGTAAGTAAGTTTGGGAACGTTGACAAGTAAAGACAAGTCAAGAGTACATTTGAGTTAAGAGGATTAATCAGGTCGGCAGTTTCGCCGGCCCAAAGAAGGGAGCAATATATGGCTCCATTATGTGGCTGCACTTGTGCCTTAGGTGCATAGCAACAGGCGCCGCCCTGTCTTGGGACTCCAGAACCGCACGCCAACCGATTATGTCGATAACAAGATTCGTATACATTTTGAGATGGGTAGTGGTTTTCCTTGGAACTGCGGCGCTCCTTTAGCCAAAAGGAAAAATGCACAGACCTTTGTCAGTGGGAATGCTTTCGTGTAAATAGTTGGCCATCTTGTTTAGTGATACCTTGTATCTACTGTAGCTATAATAACTAGCTCTCAGCAAGCATGGACGAACTGTTTATAAGAATTTGCAGTGTTGCATCCTAGAATAACCTATCCTGAAAATCAATGTCATTTCCGTGAGAACGTCAATGTGGCTTGCAAATATTCGAAAATTTAAGTATTCGAATATTTTTCCTGGTGATATTCGAATATTCGAAATATAGTGAAATCTAGAATCATGGTATTAAATACGTTTTTAATATAAGTTTGAGCAATTGGCCGTTAGTAAATGTATCCAAATGAGCGTGTAATGGATTTTTACATGTTAATAAAAAACAAAGCAATGAAAAATAAAAATCGCAATATTACAAAACAACGCCGCCTAGCGGCGAATATGGATTTTTGATTAAAGTGCATTATTTTATATTATTAAGCTAACGATTTGCTGCAGGTGCAGCTGCTCTAAGGTTTGAATACATTTACTAATAGTATAAACCATAATTCAATTACTAAAGATTAACAAAAAAAATATTTAGTACGGAAATCGAATCTCCTTAACTCTCGCGAGGCGAGAGTGTATTCGGTCTCCTTGCCTCGCGATTCCCTCCCGTGTAGTCCCCAACACAGCAAAATACAAAGTACCTGCCTCGCGAGAGTGAAGAGGGCCCGCCTCGCCTTGTGTCACCTCACGCGAGGTCGTCTCGCGAGGCCCTCGTGAGGCCCTCGTGAGAGTGAGGAGGTAGCATTAGGTCAGTGAGATCCTAAGATCAGGTATTTTACGAGATTAGTACGTTCGACGATTTTTGACTTAACAAGAAAAAGGGAAGAACTTATATCATGAGATAAGTAATACTATTCGAATATTGAAATGAGACGAATATTTGAATATTCGATTGCAAGCCCTATGTGGGTCCCGTCCGTTATGCCGTAATTTTACACGGCCGAAGTCGCAAGCAATATTTGGTCTTTCGTTAATATTTTGCGTACCTAGATATAATTTCTCATCTGTACATACATAGAAAAATACAAAGTCGCTTTCCGCCGTCTGTCCCTATGTATGTATCTTTGTGCGCTTAGATCTTTTAAACTACGCAACGGATATTAATGCGGTTTTCAACAATAGAGTGATTCAAGAGGAAGGTTTGTAAGCAAGAAATAAAGGGTCGCTAGGGGTAAAGCAGGTGTATGTAGGGGTAGAACGCCACGCGAACGACGTCGCGTCGGGTCGACTGGTCATTATTATAATTCCTAAACATTTGGTAGGTAGTTTACTGTCTGTAAATATTAGGTTCGCGCACCTGGTAATCGATGAGGATCGCTTACCTTACATTAAAAAAGTCACACATCGAATCGTGTAGAAGGAAAGAGACGGAAAGTGGAAAATTAGCGCCTCCAACCTGCCAACTAAGCTACAGGAAGGACGATTCCATTAAAAGCTCGAGTGGTCCCCATGGACTGGGTCCGTCTAATGATAACTAACGAGCGAGCACGTAAGCGATGCTCTTACTGTTGTATGGGAAGATGGGAATATACGACGTGCTTTACGCGTAACGTAAGTAATAAAAGTGGGCTTGACCCTGATGGGCAACGTGTTTTGCCACTTTGAGTATCCAGTTCTGGATACTTAAAAGTTATGCGGGGTGACTGGCAGAGTAGTATGGTTAAAACAAGTTAAACAAACAAACTAAACAAATTAATTAGAGGACCATTTACTTCATACCAGCCGTGTGGTGTTCGACAGAGTAGCAACCCTCTTACTCCCGTGGGTGTCGTACAAGGCGACTAATGTTTTCGATGCAATAGATATAGAGTAGTTGGCTTGAAAATGGCCAACGTTTACTATTGTTATATTGACGACACTGCGATCTCCAACTCGCCTGACAAGCGTGGAAATAATGGCAATAACCTCTTTAAAAGCCCTAAGTCCCTAAGTCCTGCAGTGGATTGTTATGGGCTGTTATGATGATTACTCCATATTGTCATATGTATCATAAGATCGAGGGATTTAGATTACAATTAATTTGTTGGCTGTACAAGGCAATTAATGTCTGACGATACAATACGGCTAGGACTGAACCTCTGTAGACCAGAAATTGGGCAGAAGATATTTATTACATCCTTTTGTAACGAATTTGCCAGAAATTGAAAAGTAAAATACCAATAAAATGTCCTAAAAATATTTCAAATATTAAAATGAACTCGGCAGTTAACCAACGCTATAAGTCATGAAATATGAAGGATCTACTCAAACCCTAATCTAACAAAAAAGATCCGTAAAATAATTGACTATACAAACGGACTTTAAAATCTGCAAATACCGTGTCCCTGTTAATTTGAGCCGTGTCTAAACTCCACAAAAGGCATACATTAAAGCGAGTTAATAAAAACGGGGTAAAATATTGTAGCTTGAATATTTTAGTATAGCTGTGTTGCGGTTGCAAGCTGAAAATTGCTGCGGTGAGGTACTCTACTCTCACATAATCCTTTTCATGTTGGCATACCCACTGAAATTAGGTCGTTAATTTAGAAATTACATGACGCTACGTTGCAGAATGAAATTAAAATGTAATCTACGTCCCGTTTAATGTTTTACAGTGATTAACATTTTCTACAGGTGGACTCCACGGCGATACGTTTAACATAACGTTGAATAATAGTCGCTTGTTAGTTATGGTACCATTATTTATTATACGTTGTCAAAGTTGGTTTTTTGAAAAATAAATATTTTTTTTACTAACACTGCCGTATTTCTTCCGGAGTAAGGTAAAATTATTTTCACACCTCTTGCTCGACAATGTAATATGTCATGAATTGTCAACGCTAAGCATGTCCTTGTTACCCGCAGCGAAATAATTTTGTATGAAATTTCCAAGGGAATTTGGAACATTCAAATTCGTATGAAAACTCTGAGCCACGCGGCATTGTAAAAAGAGTTCATTCGAAAAACGTAACATATTTTTCTCACAATAAAAAAAAGGAAAATGGCGCAATGCAAACACTGTGACTAAAGACTAGGCTTTGCAGACTACTCAAATTGCGCTACTTTTACTTTTGAAAATAATTGTCTTACTTTCATAAAAAAAAAACTATATAGAATATAGAAGAATATTCATAATAAATACAAGTACAAACATTGTAGATAGTTTGAATGTAAGTCTACGGCCACCGAATAAACCTACAATAATTTTCATCTACAGCTATTCCCTGAGATAGTTCACATCGTATCGTATCGTATTCACTGCGCTGAATGACGCCCAAATGGTACCTCGTTTGCGAATTCAATTCTATTTCCATTTCATTACCATAGTCTCTTTTCAGTTACTATATTATGAAAACGGTAGGAACACTGGCAAGACAATCGGAATAAAATCACATATAATCCGAATATCATATTTCGACTTCGCAACCCGAGAACTGTAAAGATAAAACAAATGTTTTATTTTTCAAAAATCAAAGTAAGCAAAATATGATAGAAAGTAGAAGTTTCAAACTACCTCTTTGGTTTCCTAGCTATACCAGTTCACCTCGTAGATCGCTTTTCACCGCAGCTTTTGGCGTCTTTAGATTCCCAATTTCCCAAATAATGTTTGGTCATTAATCAACTTAAAAATGTCGCTCACAGCAATCTATCTTCGTCTCTGAATTTTGTAAAACAAAGTTGCTTTTCGGCGACTGTGTTTGGTAATTCGTAATACGTTTCAAACTTTGGACTAAACTTGTAAATTACATATTATTTAATTATTTAGATTGACGTCTAACACCAATATTACTAAGATATTTAAAACACCATTACTTTTAATAATTAGTGTAATTAGTTTAAAAGTAATCATGATTTTTAAAGTTTGTAAGGCTAAGAACCTTTGATAAGACTTAGATTTATACCCGGGCGTTTTTCGCAAACCGACGATTAATCGCCAATTTCGTGTAGAGGCGATATTATATTGCTAGATCCATTGATATATGCTACTGTTCCAGAAAGTGCCTAGAAGAGTTTGTGGTTGGCAGGATAAGTATGGGAAGCTATCGCCACTTTCCCGCTTCCAAATTGGTCCATCCGATTGGGAGCTATTATACGATACCGCAGAGAGAAAGACAGATAGACTCAGTACAATGATACAGACGTAGACCTATACCATATTCACTTTTATAACTTTTAATAACACCGTTCTGTTATGTTGGGGGTATTATAAAAAAAAAAACATTTATTCATGAGAAGATTTTGTCCCGCAGCTTTTGATTGAATATCATAGGATAGTAGTCATCAAAAACACGATGGGGTTATCTTCTTACGTTCATTAATTAGTTCCTATGACCACCTTGCAACTCTGATGATGATCATCAGACCAGCTCCATGGTACCCTATTATCACATTGTCATCGACGTTAAATATGTATACCAAATTTTAGCTCAATTGAACTCCGGAAATAGGGTTAAATTAGGCTTGCAAAATTCCAGGAGATGCATGCAAATAGAGTTAAACATAAGCTTGTTATCGAATTGATTAGATACTACTCACTTATTTTAAGGGAACGTAATAAGAAAATTCACTTTGTCTTAAGTAATGGTGGGTATTGTATAAAATTAAGTATGAAATCTTCACATTTCAGTTAAAACAGTAGAAGAACAAAAGGCATGTTTTTTTTATGACATACGGTAGGCAAACAGGCAAGCGGGCCACCTGATGGGAAGTAGTCACCACTGCCTATAGACATTAGCAACACCAAGAGTATCGCCTATGCGTTGCCCACCTCTATAACACGTTGATCTGGCAGCAAAAAGGCAAATGCCCCTCCACTGCCAAAGCCACGGTTCCCCAAATTCCTACCCCTTGGAGCACTGGAGACCTTACTCACCGGCAGAAACACAATACTATTTAATAGAGTATTGTTTAGCTGCGGTATTTTGTGAGGTGGAGGTACTTCCCCAGTCGGACGGCTCCAATTCGAACGGGATACCCCGCTTATTCCCCCCGTTATTTCCTGAAAAATAAAGAAAAGATGGAGTGACCATAGAAAACATCCGTATTCTGTACCTGTATACTTTTACCTTTTGAAGTTTCCGCGCTGAGAAAATAACATGATGTTCTAGACTTCTAGTATCTAGTTGTGTTCATGTTACAAAGGGGAGCCAGCTAGTATTATTACAAGCAAGACACTTAACACTGTAGTCTTAACTGCCACCGTTAGCACGTGCACGTGTACTTTGTTTTCTTTGTAATGATAATAATAATAATATGTAGGTGACTCTTAGGCGCTGTCCTAATTGGCAACGACCTCATTCTGCCGGCTCCTTTCCGCCATCGGGAAATGCAGTCCAGGCGAGCGCTTCATCCTTATGTGGTGGATCTTCCAGCTACCTTTTTTTGGTTCAACCTTTATAATGCGAACGGCTAAGAAATGGAACGCGTTGCCTGCGAGTGTGTTCCCTGATCACTATAATCTGGACGCCTTCAAGGCTAGAGTGAATAGGCTGTTCCTAGACAGGCATGCTCCATCTTCGACCGCATCGTCACTTATCACCAGGTGAGATGGCGTTTAATTGACTGGATAGTCAAAAATTTAAAAAAAAAAACGGTCATAATTTGTCGTCCGACTAATCGGAGACCTCAAAATCGCCCGTCGCACGACCATGGTCATACGACAGTTGTCAATTAGGACAGCGCCTTATGCTACAGTATCCAGAATCTACTGCTTTCTACAGTATACAGAATCTATTGTATTATAATAGCTACTGCCTTCATGGATGCTTATATTCTGTGGCGTGGCTTTAATACAAACTCGACGTTATATCCAATTACAGACTAATAAATAATTTCTGAATGTTCGAGTACACTGCGTAGTATATTCGGCTAACGTAATATGAACACGTGTTCTGTAACCAAATATGGTGGACTATGTTGACTCAATACGTAGCCTGTGGCCCGCGGCCCTGGCCTTATAACGCGCAAACTAATTGGCTTTCCACAATGTGGTTTGAGTAACGAGGTTGGAAACGTGGAGTCGAATTTCGCACTGCGAAATATATCGCCCTAAAAATTTTGAAATCAAAATTTTATCGGGTAGGACTCTGTTAAGCCTGAGGAGTCCGCCTGGGTGAGTACCGCCGCCTTATCTATTTCTACCGGCAAGCAGCAATGCTTGCATTATGTTCCGGTTTGAAGGATGAAATAGCCAGCAAAATTACAGGTGTGACGCATTTCATCTTAGTCCTCACAGTGACGAGGAACGTGTGGTTTTGCCATAGGCGTAGGATGGGGGGGAGCCGGGTGGGCCGTGCCCACCCCAGAATTATCTAGTGCCCACCCCAGGATGGGGTGCTCACTGGTTGTACTTTGGCGATTGACTCGGCTTCCTCGGCCACCTCAGGGGCCAGGCCCCCCTGGAAAATAGCCCAAGATACGCCAATGGGTTTTGCGCTTTTGTTATCTGCAACCTAAATGTATGATTTATAGATGTTTATGGGCCACAGTTACCACTTACCATCAGGTGGGCTGTCTGCGTGTTTGTCATTGATTAGCATTTAAAAAATATATCATTATAGTAATTGTGTAAGTGAGAATGAAAAGGTCGGCAGAGGCTGCTCTAAAATACCTATAGGTACATATAAAACGTGCAAGAAGTACGTACCGTTATAAACCGTGCATTTCAGAAGTTAAAGTGAAGTCAGTCAGTCGGTGTAAATATGACTGTTGAAGAAGTTAAAGCGGTGTGTCAGGATCGTAGTTTGTAACACTCGAAAGTCTTTGTCTATATCTCAGCAAAATGAGGGTGTAAGTCTGTATGTACCTGGTTTTCTTTTATCCATGGTACGTATTTACATTTCATTTATCAATCTTCGAACTGCTAAAGTACCTATATCTTGAAGAAATATGAAAGAAAGTTATTAGTATGATCCCTTGGAGGATATCTTGACCTTTATTTTCCTACAAGTTGATACACCACGTGATTAGTTGCGATTGCATATATAGAAATATATGATATATATATATATATGAAATATATGATAGCCATTATATAGAAATCGGAATAATAATAATAAAATATATTTATTCAGGAAAGATTTGTACAAAAACAGTGTTACGGTGGGTTCACTTAGTGTAGATTGCTAAAACTATTTTCACAAATTTATTTTTAAACCCTAAAATCCAAACTTGGCAATAGTCTGTATCTTGGATGTCAGTGTTCTGCCGTAGAAGCTTAAATAGCTTTCTGTGACTGACTATAATGAGAGATTCTTTGGAAGATATTGAACCTGTCCCAGAGAGTCATGTACAATATTACTTAGGTATATTTTCGTTTGACATTGAAGGCCATCTAGTTAAATGTCTACTTTTTATGGGATGCTAACTGGTATTGGTACTCCACACGCAATATTGTGGGCGTAGATTACATACATAGGATTGTAGTAACAAAATGTCTATACTTAGGACCTTTTAATTTAATTTTTTGATGGACCGTTTGCCCTTTGTAGATTTTATACACGTGGTTCCGTTTTTATTATTGACAATGGTAATAGTAATATACCGTCACATGGTGCCAATCGGCATACCAATCTCAGGCTCAGGAAAGATCTTGGTTAACCTTGCTCAGCTAACAGTATATAGGAACCACGGAACACAATAATGCAAGCAGTGTTGCTTGGCGGGAGAAATAAGTGGTACTGACCCAGAAGGACTCTTCAGGCCTGACAGAGTCCTACCATCAGGGGCCCTATTTATGAATTGCTTATTGAACGGTTTCCAATTTTGATTTTCGGCATGAACAATTCGATATTTTGATGCACGCTAATTTTCCCTGTTTTTGAACCGTACGCTTTCGGTGTTGCTAATGTCATTTAAAAAGATTGAATTTTTCATGACGAAAATCATAGTTCGAGTCGATGCAAGCTAGATAGAGCCCTTAATGGTATTTTATTTTTAGATGTATTTCATTTGTCCTCTTGAAGATATCATTTCATATACTAGCACCCATAGTAACAGCTTTGCTTTGTTTGGGGCTAGATGGCGCTGTGTGAATTTGTCCACGAATATTTATTTATTTATTTGAAACACTCTTTTCAAAGAGTTGTTATGTTATTATACAGGGTATCCCAGAACTTAACGTCAAGCCGAAACGGGGTGACAGGATTGATTGTAACCATCATGAGAAAAATCAGAAAAAAATCAATCCCGTGCAGTTTGAAAATTATGGGCATTTAAGAAAAACCTAGAAATTTGGTCAAACTGTAACCATTTTTCGGTTATTGTAGTTAATTTTTATTATTTTTGTTCATTTAAACTTTGAACCGTAACCCTAAATAACTAAATACCGTAACCCTAAACCGTGTACAATGTATTATGTAAAATATACCATCAACAAAGAACGCTGTACCAACATCTACATCACAATACCTAAACGCTTTACTTTCATACACGACCTTATTCTTATCTACACGTTTCACCTAAACCTCTATCTACACCTTCACTTTTATATTCCACGTGATGACTTGCCTCTAATCTCGAGTGAGCAGCATAAAGCGCTCGGTATGCTCCATGAATGTGTAGTGTAACATTCAAGTGCACTGAAAGACGTGTAGGTATCACTGGCGATAAAGTTGCATCTCTGTAGTACACAACGGCGCCTCCGTGCTTCATGCATATTGCATTGAGCTGGTTTGGGTAAGTGAGCATTTGTATTCGGCTATGAAGATATTCTAGTAGGGTATGCGGAAAAGCTTTCAGAACGATCCTACTGTGAATAGTCGACAGGAATGCACACTATGTATATGTTTGTGAATTAAGAACTACCGTAGCTGAAATCTATTTTTTGGACTACGTTTTGGATTTTGTACCTATGTATTAGGTACAGATTAGGCGCGCCTTCGTTCGCGTACACACGCGTTTATCCCTTCCTACCCTTTTTTGCTTATAAACCTTCTTCTTGAATCAATTTATCATTGTTAAAAGCCGCATTAAAATCCGTTGCGTGGTTTTCAAAGATCTAAGCGTACACAGATACATACATTGGGACAGACGGCGGTAAACGACTTTGTTTTATACTATGTATAGATAATGGCTAATACATAGTTCCAACAAGTACTTATGGGTAGCAATAACGAGAAATCTCTTGGGATATAATTTGCGAACCTAATACCATGTTCGATCTCTGCTAATTCCATTAATCGGTTTAGTTCCAGGCTTTACCGATAATATGGCGCGGTGAATTGTTATCCCAGACATACAGTTTTAAATATAACTTGTCTCAATAATGTATTAGTATTACCTAATACGTATTAACGTATTAGGTAATACACAAATAATGACTTGTAAACATTTTTACCAATAAAATTATGTCTATGTCTAATGTCTATGTCTATTAGCTTCCATGATAATAGTTTCTGGGAAAGAAAGATATTTTCTATGATTAACGAGACAATACAAGTAGAAAAAAAGAGATTTTGTTAACATAATTGTCTTCATCATTCTGTTGTTGGTAGGTAACTTGAACTCTACTTTACACCACTCAAGAATGGTTTTATGGATGTTTTTAGGTTTCTCGGCCCCAAGACAGCAATGGCAATTAGACCGGCTTCGAACTGAACATAGACTATAGAATATAGTATGTTCAGGAGTGGTTGGCGAAATTCTCCAGCGTGCGATTGCGGTGCCCCTGGGCAGTCCATCTATTATATAATTTACGAATTTCTAAAGCGGAAATACGCTAGAGATTCTTTCGATTTGTTCTCTCCTGATGAAAATGCACTCCAATTGGTGAAGAATTTGGATATTTACTTGTAGTTTTATTGTTCATTAATAATATTCTAGTTCTAATTAGCGACTCGGCTATTAATGCCACACTAATAAATAAATAAAGTTTTTTTTTGATAATTTTTTTGTTGCCTGGAGAGGCACACGGACTGATCTAAAAGACCACCGGAAAGCGGCCACCGTCGTGCAGGACATCTGCAACCTACGGGGAACGGATGCTGTGTCGGCCTTTGAGGTACCTGTAGACATGGCCTTTGAAGAACCCCATGTTATATAGCAAAGGAAAGACTTCGGGACGGAGCTCATTCCACATCTTGCACGTGCTGTAAAAAGGCTCGCAACGCAGTGCCATCCCATCGTCGGAGGGTGCGGTGGCGGAAAAGTGACGGAAGCACCAAGTTGAACATTTTTCGGAAAATTACCCTTTGCACAGACGGTAGAGAACACACACAGAGTCAACGTTTCTCCTACGAGATCTAAATCATCTCTGAGACGGGCAAACCGAGGTTCCCAATGCTCCATGGAGTGGGGATTTGGGGAACCGTGGTTTTGGCGGTGGAAGAGCTTGTGTCTTTTTGCTGCCAAACCTATGTGTTCTAGGGTTTTAGGGGTAGAACCTCTATTGTTGCTGGTTCCCATAGGCACCGCTGACCACTTTCCATCAGATGCGCCGCTTGCCTGTCTACATAAAAACCTCTACGTACCTCCAATGTTATTCAATCAACAAGTATCAACAACTTGAGTGCGTAAAACTTCGCGTTGTTAGTACACAAAACACGCGATACCGCTAACTGTTTGGAGTTACTAGTGGCCACGCAGGCGCCGAGCACATCAAACGGGCCAAACAATTGAGATGCGGACAATAAAATACTTTACGAGCTTGTTGTAGGACCTCGGCCAAGTTTGCACAATAGCAAATTCGCGCCGAATGTTTCACTAATATTTGGCCAGTTCCCTTGTTTACGAGGGGTTAATTTTGCAGTTGTAAATTGTAATAGGAACCCACGGTTTGTAGAAAGCGTATTGATTTAAACGTGTTGCGCATTCCTTGATGTTTGAACTCGATTTTGTGCTCGTGATTGGTTTACGACTTCGAACAATGCGGATGCGACGGGCAGTAATGCCTGTGATTGTGACCCACTGCATTCGGAGCTGCATTTTGTTTGAGCTAGAATTCGTTATTGATACCGTGTATTTTTTTTTTTCTCTACAAAAATCAACAAGGAAATCCTTCTTGTCAAAGTATCATGAATATTAAAACGACATACTAACTTTATGGATAAAACAGAGGACGCAAAATGAAAAACATTAAACTATCTTACATGAATCAATAGTATATTAGACATTCCATTCTTCAATAAATTAAAATTAACACAGATAGTAAAACAGCTCTCTGACTAGATTAACAATTCGTATTTATAAGCTTGTACAATTACAAATAGTTAACGACATATAGTATCCGTTACATTTAGCAAACTGTGAGTGAAGTTGGTGAGTTTGGACACCAATCCGATTCAAGTGTAAAATACTTATAAAATTAAATAGTAAGTTTTACTTTACTTTCGATATTTTACAACAAAAATATTATCATCGATACAACTATTGTTCTAGATGTAGAAATAGGCATATCTCTTTCTAATAAAACTTTCTTTATTTTGTTGTTTAATAACTTACGTTCTTAAAATGTAAACAAAAATATAATCTTCTTATACTCTGAACAATTCTGGAGATCAAAATGTAGGTAAATAGCAAACACATTTAGACTATTAATTCTATACATTTAGGCTAACTAAGTACGTTCATATTTTACCTAACAACAATCCCTAATTTGAAGCCTAACTCTTCGAACAACGCTAAATATAGTATCTCAAGTATAGCCGTTATATTAATTTAGAATGAGATTGCCATTTGTAGATGGTATTACACAACAGTAGATAAACGTAATGGTTCCGTTGGACGGCGAGTAGCGAGTATCTAATCAGCGAATAAAACATCTACAAAGTCTAACATCATTACATTATGATCAACAAAATATAACAAAGATTAAAATCATACCCAACAACTTCATTATACTCTTTCTAAACCTATGGAATATTATCAGAAAGTCACCTTTAGAAACATTCACTAAAGTAATACTTCAGTAGGTAAAGCTAACGATATGGAGGAACCCTGTAGAAGAAATCATTACATCTAATACAATAGTAGAAATATTTGGTCACGGCTTGGTCAGAAGGGTCGAGCAGAGACGGGTCACGCGAAGCGGTAACATAACACAACACCGAGGCCGACTCGACTCCGGACCGCACATCGTTTATTGTCTTGATCGCACATCCACGTAGCAAAATATATTCTAAGTTAGGTACCCATTTTATAAAGCGTCGTGTTTCTGGGCCTGGTACTGCGGCCAGGAGAGGAGGAGCTGCTCGTCGGCGTTGGCAGTGACGGGCGCGTCATGAGGCGGGGAGCCGGCTAGCGCGGCGAGCAGCGCGCCGCTGGAGCGCGACTGCTGCCGGCACAGCGGCCGCCGCGTCGGCGAGTCGCTCTCGTCCGACATGGCGCGCGTGACCGTGATGCGCGGCGACTGGCGGCGGCGGCTGCGCAACGGTGGCTCCTCCAGCCCTAACGCGCGACCTAGCACCACATGAGGCGGTGCCCGCAGCACGGGGATGGCCGACGTGCGCGGTCGAGGCATGTCCTCCTCTGGCGCGTCCTGCAGCAAGTGGCAGGAAGCGGCGCGTGGCGCAGGCCGCTCCGACCCTCTCGCACCCATCACCGCCGCATCCGACAGCCTCCGCGTCGTCGGCGGCCGAATGCAGCCGGACCCGGTCGATAGCGACGGCCGCCGCGACCCGCACGCGCTTGGCGTCCGCGCCTGGATCTCCTGCGTCACCTCACTCTTCGTCATTCGTTTCCGCCTATAGTTACGCAGCGAATCACGCAGCGCTCGACTCCTAATTCCGTACAGGATGCCGTTGACCGGGGGTGCCGCCGCCAACAGAGCGGCCGCTATGGCAGCCAGCGGCTGCGGCGGGGCGCTTATAGCTGGCCATATGAGAACACAATAGTAGGGAAAGTACAAAATCGCCAACGACCCCAGGGGTTGGAGCACAGCTGACAGTGCTCGTCTTTTAGGTGGCGGGGGTGCCGTGAAGGGGTTGCGTTGATGGGTCACGGTCACTTGAGCGGACAATGTAACTTCGTATATGGCGGCGGCTATCCGGTGTCGGTGGTATCGCGCTATGCGGAGTATCTTGAGGCTGCATGCGAGTACCAGGGAGGCGGGTATAACTAGTGTGATGAGGGCATAGATTACGCAGAAGATTAGTGCGGCGGGTCCTGCCCCGCAGTCCGGAGCGCAGCTGCCGAGCCCCGCGCTGTAGGCTAGCGGCGGCCGCGCGGCTATGAGGGGCGCCAGCAGCGCCGCCATAGCCACCCAGCCGCTCAACATGCATACCATAACCTGCAATGGAGAAGGTAGTCAAGAGCTGGTGGCGTACGATGAGGTTCCATTTAATGAGGGGTAACGTATGTTTGGTGACGGGCACTATCTTAGAAGCAGATCAGCTAGGACCTCCTTCCAGAACACGGGCAGTAGTGTTTTATTTTGAATAGTAACAATGTGCGTAGAGATTATGGCAAAGCCTGCCACTGTCGTGATGTGGAGGTCCAAATTCAACAGTGGAAATTATGTAAAATCTAAATACCTATAAAAGCAGGTCCAACGAATCCAACTCAAATGGGCAGCGTTCGGGAAACTATGACATATATTTATAACCCAATTAAAGTAGTGTCTCGAGACGAAGGTCTTTGACCAATGTGTGTAATGAAACACAGACGTGGCCGCTCAATAAGGAAGGTGCCTGTCATCCAATGGGCAATGAAAAGAGCTATGCTCGGAGTCTCGTTGGGCAAGGTACATAGTTCGCAGAACAGATAGGCTGTACAGGCAGAGGGACAGTAAAGTTCTCGAGTGGCGATCACGTACCGGACGACGCAGCGTGTGCAGACTCCCACCGGGTGGACTGATGACCTGGTAAAGATAAGACCGGCCTTTGTGTAGATCTCTGGGGGACATCCATGCCCAGTGGGCGTGTTTCGGCTGATATGATGACGATGATGATAAAAACACGATGTCACTATGATATTTTCTGTGAAAATTAGTTCAGTTCAGTTAGTTCAACATAACAAGGCCAACCTTCTTAGCAGAGACGATCGCAGCATAATGCAGTGGCGCGGCTATGGCTGCGGCGCGGTCGGCATGCAGTCCGCAGACTGTCCACAGCTGCAGTGGGTGCAGGGCGTGCAGTAGCGCACCGCACGCGCAGGCTCCGCCCCCGCAGAGCGTTGCGCCGCTCGCGGCAGCCCCTACGGCCCCTAGGTGCAGCAGCAGCACCGATGATGCTGACGCCGACTGCAGACAACGTGGTTTGATATAGACGATTATTTTTTTAAATTTTAATGTCTATTGCGGGTTTGGGTGTTATATGTATCATCATCATTACAGCCAGTAAAAGTCCACTGCAGGACTCGGGGCCTCTCCCATGAAAGGGCTATTGCCATAATCTCCATGCTTGGCAGGCGGGTTGGAGATCGCAGTGTTGTGAATATAACAATGGAAAACGCTGCTCCCCATTTTCCAGCCTGCGGAGACTTCAGATCTTTTGCTACGAAAACATTAGTCGTCTTGTACGACACACACGAGTGTAGAGGGTTGGTGCTTAACACTTAGCTTATTAGCTTCACGACCTGAGTGGTTCTGTTCGTTAACATGCCGTCATGCTGCTAGTCTGCCACTCCCGGCCGGGCAGAAATTGAAATGATGAATTTTAATTTCTTTCCGGTCTGTGTGGTATTGAATGTGTAATAAGTATGTGTTTAAAAACTGTATAAGTAATTTATTAGTTTTCAGCACTTTGGGGCTAGATGGCGCTGTATAAATTTCCAAGCATATACATTTTATTTATTTTATTATAACTGGTTAGTAAGAGAGGTTTATTTGCATTGAACAATGTGGAGGAGGCTCAAGTCCAGTAGCAGACTGTTTACTTCTTTTTTTATCGCTTCACGGACTGACGGTGTATCTGATAGAGTTGTTTGATGTATGTGAATATTATAAATATAAAAAAAAAATTCAATAGCAAATACCTGGTCCAATTTGTTTGAGCTTAAGAGTCTTATGACTCTTACTGTGGATTATCTGTCGCGGGGAATATCGTAATGCTCAGCCAGGGCCCCTATTTTTGAACCGCTAGCCTCGACTTTAACGATTTTCAAATATGAATTGCGGAATAAAAGTTCAATGAATGTACTGATAAGGATGCAACTATATAAATCTTGCTGCAGATTGACAAGTCTCGCTTATGAGTTGAATGCGACGGGCCTCACAATAAGTAGCAGATTTTCCCCCACAAACTCTATATGTAGATTATTGCATTATAATTCGGTTGCTTTATTTAAAATTGAAACCATAATACATTGTACCATAATGTTGGTAACTTTATTTAAGAGTATATTTAAAACTAAAAAAAATTTAAAAGCTAATCTAATAAACCGCTGCCATTAGGCAAGGTGCCCAGAATGAATTTACCAAATCATAAAGTCCAGCATTTTTTACCAAAATTATGTAGGTAAAACGTTAACATATTTTGCGTAATACCATCCCCACGTACCGGGGAATCTGTGTTACGTCACATCAAAAATTTAATTTCCCCTCCATCCGTACTCCAATACACGCCTATTGGCTTCTAAGGGATGATTATTATAATACTTTCCTTTTCAATAAGTTTTCGCCTCGTTATCGAATCGTTTACGTTTCATGGCAATGATATCGCTTCACACCAGGAGCTCATAATATACCACTGTTCTTGAGCACTAGTGGAGATATTTGCCATAATCTCCATGCTCGATATTAAATGATATTTGATCGCGTGTATGAATATAAAACGTTGCTTTGGGCTCTACGTAGGTCCTAGGTCCTAGGTGGTTATTCTTAATAATTGATTGCCTCGAACACAGTTTCAAGTAAATCGTCTAAAGGTTTATAAAGTTTTATAGGAATTTTAATCTCCTGTTTAATACCCCCCGGGAAAGTCTATGATATGATTTTCCAAAATTTCTCATTTGGTGCCCACTTACGTCATAAAATATTTGTGCAAAGTTTCAAACGAATCCACTAAAGAAATAAAAAGTGGCATACAAATTTTGTACCCCCCATTTCACCCCTTAGAAGATGAAATTCCAAAAACGTCGAGTTACATTTTTATTTGTAGAGTATTGGTTAAAGTTTTAAGCGAATTCATTGAAATAATAAAAAGTTGCATACAATCTTCATTTCCATTCCTCTATTTCACAATTGCGGGATTTCCAAAAATCCTTTCTTAGTGCTCACCTACGTCATATAGAAAACCTCATTGCAAAATTTCAAGCTTCTAGACCCGGTTTCGGTTCTGCGTTGATTGATACAGGTCAGGGCAGGTCCAAGTCCGCGTTTTCCCTTCGCCGACCTCACAATGTTTCAAAATATCCCCCAGTTAAGATTACAAAAGGAGGAAATTGGGAAAATTCTTTAAAGTATTTTTCCGTAGAGTTAAGTTAAATAAAAAAATGTTAGGTTTAGACCAAAAGAGAATAATATTTAACGATTACTTGAAGCTGTAAATCGACAACGACGCTGGAACGAAAGGAAAACGAAAACGACCGAAGAATGTAATCAGCCCTTTTCTAAGCATATTCCGCGTTTCATATTACGCAGCTGGATAACAAGTAAATCCTGCGATGCGTGACGTGATACGAAACACAATTAAATTCGAAGGGATTTCAATATGATTTCAATACAGTGAGTTTCGTGGGTAGACAAATGGGTTGATTTGTCGATCGATCATTCCCTGCTTCGAGTCTCCAGTTTCCTACATTATGACAGATATTATTGTGTAAATGAACCTTATCACCAAGGAATAACGTCTCCAGACAGAGTACACAATAAAAACAGAATGCAGATATTGTTCTCACATTTTATGTGTTCGTCGCAATATCGCATCATTGAAATCTTTTACGTGGGACTGAATTTTTCCACTAATTCGTGCTCGCAAAGAAATCATGACAATTTCCAAATGAATAAATTGTTTAAGACGTTTCATACCAAATTTTTGTTATGTACCTACGTATATAAGAAATCCGCCTGGGTTGATATTCTGAGTTCTTACAATATTTTCTCGGGTCTCGTGAAACGACAACCCAAATTAAATTTTAATTAGAAGTTTTCAGCATCTCTTTTTGTACCTATTAGATATACAACGGTAGTAAGCGCTTACTAATTTTACAAGCTTTTATTTAACTTGCACTGTTTTCATGAATGTTTGTAAGTTGTCCATCAAAATTGCAAACCATTTTTAGACCATTAATGTTTTGCATACACCTTAAGTTCTGGTGACAATACAATGTCCAATAATCAAATTAAATATGGCTAACGCTCCAAGATGGCGGAATAAATATGGGTATTAAATGAAAGAGTTTGAAGAGTAGATAACGATAAAGTTAGTAACATCACACTAAATTCAATATGGCCGCTGCCGATGGGATGAGATGGCGTACGAAACGATAACTCCGTCGTGTTTGGGCTATACCGCGCGATATAAGCTTGTTATGAAAAAAATATTTTTCATATTAGAGACCTTATTTACTCAATAAATAAGTTCGAAAAATCTAGTGTAAAGCGGAATTCATGAACTTACGAGCACATTACCTTTGATTATATAACAAACTAGTGGTTTCGGCGCGACTTCGTTCGCGTAACGTTCTAGCCTTACATACACCTACTTTACCCCTCACCTACCCTTTTTTTCTTGCTTATAAATCTTCCTCTTGAATTCAGAATCAGATTCAAACATTTTATTCAATATAATAGGTATAAAAAATACACTTATTGAACGTTACAAATTATTTATATCATTTTATTTTATAATTGGAAAATACTAATAACCATAATACATATATATAGTACAGTATAGTCAAACTCAAATTAGAAGTTACGATATTGATTTCAACTGCAATTTGTCTCTCTATTGCTCTATTGCTTTATCTATTGTTGAAACCCTTATTTAAATCTGTTGCGTAGTTTAACAGATCTAAGCTCATATATACATAGGGACAGACGGCGGAAAGCGACTTTATTCTATACTATGTAGGTATAGATAAGTAGATAAGTATTTTAGACGTAAGTACATTTTGTAATATATTCTCTGGAGCTTTGGCTTTAGCGAAATAATTGGACACATCGTACGCGGTCCGCGCTGAAATTCCCCTTGTTTGTTCCTGTTTATTCTTTCTTTATTCTCACATTTGACAAACCACAGCCCACGTATTGTCAGTACACGCCAGGTTTACGGGTTTATCTTCGTTATTATTTTTTATGTCGCACATTCCGGAGACTGTTCTTTGATTTAGAAATCCATTTCGCACCCTGTGAGATATGTGAAATATGCAGCGCGTAATTGAATCCCTTTGTGAAAGGTTAGATAACTTTGGACTGGAGGTGGATAGGTACCTGATGTTGATAGGTTGATATTTTCCATATTATTAATAAGTTCGAATAGGTAACTTTTACTAGACATAGACATTATTGATTTTGACATCACAATATTCGTAATGCCTACATTGAATAAGTTACAATTCTAAATCTAAATTCTCTATTTAAAACCTACTTAAACCAGGCAAATCGAATATGGAGTAATGCTGTGTATGCATGCAATGTAATGGAGGCATGTAACTATCCAAATTTTAGTGATATTGCTGGCCAGCTGGTGTTATTATTTGTTTGTATTTTTTGTTATGTTAACGCGCTACAAAATCTACGAAACTTCTAAATTGATTTTGACAATTTTTATGGAAAAAATCCAGAAAATTGGGATGAGGATTCTGGGCCGAAATACTCATCCCGGAATTCTCATCAACGTTTATGACTCTGAAACCATTGAAGTACTATTTTCGAAATACAACATGTCGTCCCAACTATTCTACGATTGTAAACCCAAATCAACTAACAAGTACACTAAACCCAAGTACACCAACCCTTTGTTCGCAACCACAGGTACCTTTAAGGATTCTGCACTTACTTATTTCAGCCCAGAATTACCGCCAAACCATCGCTACAAAGTCAACTCAACAAACACACAGCATATAAGTTAAGTACCCAAATTAAATTAAACAATAACTTCATCCATTACCGTCACAGAAAACTGGCAACGACAACCTGTTATTCTAGCCGGACCTTTTCCCAACGTTTTGTGATCCAACCCCTACGTTGAAGCTCACATTTTCACCTTCAAATACCCCGGTACATTAGTAAAACATCAGCAAAGGTTACATAAATAGAAATAGAGCGAGGCTCTATTAGCTGGCTACTAACGGTTGCCTGCGGGTGTGTATGAAATATTAACAAGTGCCCTTGTACCGAAATGGGCGTCGTATTGCCATCGCCACGGCGTTGGCTTATACGGGGTGGCCGGTCTACCGTCAACTTACGACATGTATGTAGTTAACTTGATGTGCATTAGGTACTCATTGACCTAGGAAAACTATGGCCTTGAAATAACTACGAAATAGTGGATAGGGGCTAGGGAAGTAAAACTTCTGGATATCGGAGAAAGGTGGACTCTATCATGGACATCAGAAGGTATTTTTACACGTTTTTATACCATATAACATGTGACAGGTTATATCATAGTAGCTACAATTACAATTATGCAATATAAATTAAATCATGTTACAAAAATTGGTCTATACATACCTTGATATAATAAAACTGTAACAGGTCCAATTCTGTATATTGAAGATTCTTTGTAATTTTTTTATTGGAGGGTACTCTATAATCTGTCTGTCTGTCTGTCTGTATCTTGGCCGCGCATCACTCCGAAATGAAACTTGATATGATCTGAGTTCATACTACGAGATAGGACACTGGATACGTTTTATCCCGAAATTCATCACGATTTTCTCGGGAGAGGGGATGGAAGTCAAAATGTGTGCTTAGCTGTAATTCATTACGCGTTGTCCTTTCATTCATTCCTTTTTTGTTATAAAAGAGGTACTTAAACGATTGACCCGTAAATATTTCAAGGTCATCGATGTTGTAGTTCAGAATTTACATCTCAATAGTAGGTCCAAATAACCTGTATCCCAGAATGTATAGAACTCTTTGGGCGTACGGTTCATCTTAAGCTGGCATGTGTACTTGATTTTAAAGGCTTAAAATGGATACACCTATTGTCAAAGGCAGGCCACTCCAAAATGTCATATTGCCAAATTTTATTTTTCTATATGTTTCGTCATGAGCTGCTTCAGCCGACAGATCTATGTGGCTTTTTCGAGGTTAAGTGACGCTGATAATATGTTCGTATATTGTTCCGATGACGTTACATATAACGTAGTATACAGGGAAGCTCTGTACATAGAGGTAACACCGACAGTCACAATATACGGGCATATTAGTTATACAGGGTTATCAGGAAAGGAAATACCAACGTGCAACTTTTGTACCAACATGTCCAGGTACAACATGTCCAGGGTTGGCCTCATGATAAACCATCATCCTGAAATCATGCAAAAAATCACAACAGAAAACCATTCTCAGAATTCACTGCCGTGCGGCTAATGTAGCTAAATCGAAAACCTGGATCTCCGCAATCAGTCTGCCTTTGTCTAAACTATCTGTTTTTACCTGATAGATTTCGGGGACTACAATGGTAGTGCAGAATCTATTAATAATCCAACCAAGTCCCAGGCGACCACTTGCCTATTTGTGGACATTTTAGTTTAATTACGCTGTAGGTAGGCGTAATAAGAAAAGGATGTAATAAAATTACATCCCGTATCCCATATCACAGCCCGAGGTAGTAAATGTGAGTGGAAAGTTGTTAATGGTGCGGCGATTGTCCACGGTGGATCTCAACCACCCCAATGTCATATTATGTTTTGCTTACAATCTGGAATATTAGAAACAATTTGGGTTTGCCACTTTAGTTTGGGTTTGCCACAAGGCTTAGGGAGGTAACTAACAAAGTGCTACAAACTGAAACTCGTCGTATGAGTGTGCTAGAGGTTTCTAACTGAGTCCCCTCTGACAAATATAATATGACTACGAAGATAATGGGCCGAAATAGGCTGTTCTTAGACAGGCATTCTCCAACTTCGGCCCCACTTACCAACAGGTGAGATGGCGGTTAAATACCTGTCTAATCTAATAACGACATAAACTAAGAGAAAGAAATGCTCATGTACTTGGTTTGGTTGGGTTAGAGAGGATAAATGAAAGATGTATGATTAAAACTATATATCTATATTATGGGAGGAGTGATGGTATAGTATAGTCGGAAGTAAAACATCGAAACGTACGTATCTCAATCAAATTGATGATATTTAGAAAAGGTCAGTCAAAAGCACCCTATACTGACCGACTATCATGTATGAAAAGATGTGGAAGAGGTTAGTCAGGACCGTAGCAAGTGGAACGATGTGGTCTCTATCTACCAAAACGGGACAACGGCGCGATATTACGTATTTTCTGTGTTTAAAACAAAGTACAAAACTACCTCGATGAACTTGTTAAACATTCACTTAGTTTTTTGGCTTAATCCTATTCAATAAATAAGTCCCGCTGACCGCCTAAGCGCGATGATGACCCGCGCGAAACTGTGAAAGGGGGTTAATTGGACGGTGTACGAAACAAATGTTGATAGAAAACCGCAAAATCGATGTACGTGATAGCCGTTTCGTACACGGGTACTGTAGGTTAAAACATTCAGTTTGGGCGGTAGCTCTTAAAATATACCTTAAAATAGGGGGGAGCGGTAATGGCCTCATAATTTTTTTTGGGTGTGTACAAAATGTGTACAAAACGGCTATCCTGTACATATACATAGGACGACCACTACGACTTCATAACAGCATGCGGTTGAGGCTCGGAAGTGCCATTATATTTCAAACTTGTGACCCGCGACCTATACCTGGCATGCTGGCGGTCAGCGGGACTATGAAACCAGCCTATCTCTAGACCGGAGTCGTTGCTCAATTTACCTATTTTTCATATTTTTCTGAAACCTATGGGAATAAAAATGCACTATTGTCCATCTTATGACGTAGACAGGGAAATTAGGAATAGGGTCCAATTATGGAATTCCTTGATTTCTTCGGAAATCATATTTGAAATCGCAATTCTGTTTCATGTACTCACATTAGACGTGTATACGTTCACTCTTATCAGTAGGACGAAGGCCGGTGACATGGCATGAGCATTTTGTTTGGTCGCTGTTCAGAACATTTTTAGGCACATAAAAACGATGTATTTCTTATTATTTAGAGATTTATAACATTTTCCTCATATATTTATGTGGTAGTTCTTGTATTTCCAGGCCATTTATTTGTTTCAGTTTTGTAATTATTTTAATATTGACAATAATTTCTGATGTCATCAAATTCCAAATATGGACAGTCACTGGGGTCCATTTATGGAATTTTCCATATTTGGGTCAAAATCGCAACTGATGGTTTAATTTTTCTTTTAATGTGTTCATCTTTCTGAATGCTTTCTAACACATAAAGTAAAGTATTCGAAAACCAAGAACTTAACGATTTATCACAAAAAGCTAAAAAAATTATTTGCTGTTGGTCAACAGCATTTTTCCTACAAAGCCTTAAGAAAAGCTGTTTTACCAACTGCAAATACTCCTTTTTAAAGATTTAAATAGCTTAACTGATTTGCATGTGATGTTTTATATTTGTTAGGCCGGACGGAATACTCATGATACGGGTACCACTCGCACTATGTCGATTGGTAACAGTATTTTTATTAAAAAAATATTTATTTTATTTTTTGCAATATAGCAGTCTAATTATTTTTACAAGTAATTACAAATTTGATAAGTAATGATATTTTTATTAAGTGTTACAAAACATTATTTAACCATATTTTTAAGAATTTGTTGTGCCTTTTTCTCATGGTCCATATTTGGGGTACCTATTCCATATTTGACTTCCTTTTACATTTTTTGATTAAACTACATTTTTAATACTATAATTAGTTATAAAAAAAAATAAGACTATCACTAAGTGTTGCAAAACATTATGTCTTCTCATCGAATAAAGAAATTGACTTCGTACTATGAATAGTTTATTTTTTATACTTAAAAAACAAAATGGTATTCCATATTTGGTTACTTTCCTCTAAGGTTGTTAAATGAACTACCTGGAGAGGTTTTCCCTGGAGTGTACCTATAAAAACAATTTCACATTCCAACTACTTACAGTAATGCGATCCATGTGATGACACGGGTCGCGTTATTGAAAAATTGTTATGTGGATGTCTATAAAAGTCAACAAACTTATCTTCCGATGGCGTCGTCCCTGTTGTTGAATTTAGTATTGCTGACAAATGTTATTTGAATGGGTCGCTTAGTTCCAGTTTTGGTCACCGGTTCAGATAAATTTGTGGCACTTGTGTAAAAGTTTATTCCTGTCGTTAGTATAAATTTTACACTATCTTTGTGGTTGGTAAGTTATAGAATATCCGTATAATATTTAACGTAATAAAGTCCTTACACAATTCATGCATCCTATTTGGTGCTTAAGTGCCTCGTTGAAGATTAATTTAGGTAGCTACAACTTCAGTATTAAATTACTTTGCTTATGGAGTAACATAAACATTAGCACTGTAAATTAAATTAAATTTGAAGGGAACTTCATTACGTGTCTCGTTAGCACAACAGTAATTATTGTTTCTACTTATAGGTAAGTACTCTTTAATGTAAACGCGTTATATTTATTATAGAAGCGAGTACGACTGAATTTGTGAAGCCTAAATGATTACGAACATCTTAAGACGACAATTTAAGCGTCGCCTCAAGTTATGTGCAATTAATAAATAGTGCGTTAATCATAACACACTTAGCGGACCGTAAACGAACATGAAATTGGAGCCTGTACCTGACTGTTGTTGGAAATGACATAACATTTCAAAATGGCGATACTTGCGAACCACGGTAGCGCGACACCATCACATTGCGAACCACGAAAGCGCGACACCACCGCATTGCGAACCATGGTAGTGCGACATCATCGCATTGCGAACCACGAAAGCGCGACACCACCGCATTGCGAACCACGGAAGCGCGACACCACCGCATTGCAAACCACGGAAGCGCGACACCACCGCATTGCGAACCACGGAAGCGCGACACCACTGCATTGCGAACCACGAAAACGCGACACCACCGCATTGCAAACCACGGAAGCGCGACACCACCGCATTGCGAACCACTTTTGTGTTATTTTCTTTCTTAAACACTTCTCTTTGAATTGCACTTTCTTTTTGGTTTGGCTTATCGTCTGTTTGGTGAAAATAAACGCTACCTTTTGAACTTGTATTTGACACGTTTGACATAACTTTTAGATTTACCTAGGCTCATACCTTGCCTTCGTATCATTGTTCGTTATGTAGAATGCACTTTGATTAGGTTTACTGATGCGAAAAGCCAAGTGAAAGTGGTAAAAATTAACGTAGTAATTAATGTCAACTCATTTCGGCAATTCATTAAATTGCCGAAATGAGTTAACAGTGGAAGAAATTGCAGAAGAAAGAGTCAACATCGCTTCAGTCCCATGCTGCTAATCGACTAAGTATTACATAAATATTTACATATATTTATCGTACTCTAAAGCTATTAAGGTCGCCGAGGACAGAACCACATGGAAGAGTCTGGTACAGCGAGTGGCCGACATTTCAGACTAGACACGACCTGCAGCAATGAAGATACGAACGACGATAAGAAACTAGGAAGAGTAGATCCTACTCTGATTACTTCCAAATGTACCAAGAATAATTAATAATCTTCGCGTCAATATCCCGGTTGCCGGGGTTCACCTAGTTGCTAGTTAAGCGACTGCCATCTGACCTCCATGACCCTGTTAGGGGAACCTGATTTCTCAGCCTGACCTATGAAATGCACCAAGTATGACCAGATGAAAAGGTTTCATTAATTTATATATTAATCTATTATCTATTTTTTTTGTATTCATCTACCTATGAAGTAAAACAAGTAATATGCCGCTCAGGAAACGTACCTAAGTATCTTTCTGTTTCAAGTGAATCCGCCTTGAATTCTTCAGTTATTTGGTTGTTGCAGGTTAATCAAACAAATTCAATTATTTTCCAGATTTGCCTTCGGTTATCAGATGAAGGAAATCGGCAACAATGTGTTGTATATTCCAGTTTTTGGAATGGACCTTCGATGCTCTCCAACGGTATGAATTAATGTACAATATTTTGTAGCTAATATAAATATAGGTAATTTCATAAATATGGGAAAACAAAATTTAAGTTGTGAAACAGGTGCCTACATCTGCCGGTATCAGGAAAGAGAGTTTGGGAAGCGATTGATAGACATCACCGAATCAAATGCGAAAGCCAATGGCCTACGACGTGAAGATGCTGAAGACCGTGCGAAGTGGAGGAAGAAAAGTGGGAAAGCGGATCCTGGCATAAGCCGGAATAAACGCTAAGATGATATGACGATGATGATAATGATGATGATTCTACAGTTTTCTGGTAATATATCTAATTCATTTCATCAGTACTGCGATTCCTGCGTTAAACCTGCTTCGAGCGATCGATAACGATAGATATTCTAGGGGTATTATCTCCTAAAACTGCTAGCGGGCTCATGTTTAGCCCTTGGCCCACAGTCTTTCAGAACTCAGCTTAATGAGCAATATGGCCCGCCTAAAACCATTTAAATTTTGAAAATTCCTGGAATCATTTCTCATCGTTCTATGTTGTAATTCCTTATTATTCTTTCTCAGAACATGGTCTTTCTTGATGGCCTGTTGTATCGCTGGGTCCCTAGCCTGCCTCATAATGTGCGGAGCTCTGGCAGGCGTCTCCCTCGGATACAACTATTCACTTGCTGAGTTCATCGACTTGAGAGGTATGTGGTGTGTGTGTCTTGGCACCATCATTAACAGCCTGGAACGGGCCACTTCTGGATTCCAAGCAGATAGATTATCGAAACGTATCATTTATGCATTCGTTTCGGTGATTAATGCTTTTGATATTATGATCTTTGAGTGAAACTATCACCCTTGTTAGTCCTTGGCCTTGGTTATTCAGGTAATTGACTGCCATCCAGGGGCGTAGCTACCGCCCTATCAGCCGTATCAATTATATGGGGCCCCCGGGCTATAGGGGCCCCCAAATTTGTGTAAACAAAAACACGTTATCTCTTAAACTCAGTAAAACTCTTCTTTATTTCCCGAAAAAAAATTATTTAATAGAGAATTTCAGACCAGGGTTGGGGGCGCTCTCCGCCAAAATAGCAAAAGAAATAAAGTGATACAATCCGTTTTCATTCACCTTTCGTTTAAGAGATTATTAACATGTTTATTGAAAAAACAAGACAACTTAGGACCCTCCACTCGCACTCACTCTGTAAGTAATGAGTCATTGAAATTTTATAAAATTTGCACCCATCAGATGTCAAAAATTACGACAGTTTTGATAATTTCATATTTTCAGCATTATCGGTAATACCAAAGTCAGAACTCCGTTCTTTTCTAAATGGGTCATGTGGGTCAGGCTCATAATGGCCCTTATGCACACTCGCTTATTAATTGTTCGCAAACTTGATTTTATTATACAATCTCCTAAAAAAATTCGAGGCAGCCCGATTTCGATATTGCTGATTTTACGGTATTTTTCAACGAAAACGCGCAATGTTTTAATGTATATATACAAAAATTTCGAGCTCGCTACGCTCTCTCATTCATAATCACGCAAGGTTTTAATATAGCCAAGTCAAGGGCCAATATATCAAAAATTGCGAGCTCTAACTAGCCTCGTGGACCCGACTTTTAAAGTCTATTGTCACACAAATGTAGAGCGCGCTAGGCTAGTCCATTTATTGACTTAAGCTGAGACTAGGATTTATGTTACTCATTAGTACCCCCCGTAGTTGGGGGTATCTGCTAGGGGGGCCCCTATACAATTATTGATAAGGGGCCCCCGGAGGGCACGCTACGCCACTGCTGCCATCATACTTGATGCTGCGTGTAGATGCAGCCTACGATAGGACAATGCTAATTAAGTAAGCTGTATGGCAGTTGGACGAGGCGCATTAATGTGTGTCCGATCGTCGTTCGCCTGGAGTGATCGAGGCCTACCTCTACAAAAGGAGTACTATTATATCGCCACCCAAGGTTCACTTATGGGAGAAATAATCATCTTGGCGTCAAAATGTAGTAGGTAGTTTCGACCCCGAAAATCCTTAAAATCTGCCACCTAATAATGGAGAGAACGTTTAAATAAAATAAAATAAAATGTATTTCAGACCTTATCCGATTAAACGTCCTGTGACATTTCCGATGGAATAAAAAAAAACGCTTGTGATGCTTAAAAAGCGCAACCTACCGCTTATTCGCGATACCTTTTAATTAAGTTGAATGAAAGATTGGTTGCCTATAAAATAACTTACAGTAAATTCAGCAAAATGGCGTATAAATATATCCGTGTAATTAGAAAATTGTATTTGCACAGAGCGTGTAGGTGGCGGCAGCGCAGCCCGGCCGTTAGAGCGCAAAATAATAGGACGGGCGGACGTTTAAGCGGATATATCCATATATTACATAAACGGTGTTAAGTAATAAGTAATTACTCATGTCACTCATTTTCTTTAGAATCGAACGTGTCGGTGTACATGCGACGCGGTGTGTTTGAGGACAATGAACTCGGAGGTGACAGCGACACGAGACGAGCAAGGCAGACCAGATTTGGCGAAGATGGATCTAGCAATGGTAGGTGGTAATATTTGTTTTTTAACACATGTTAATGCATGTAGAAAAAGCAAGTGAAAACGAAATTTGTAAAATTTTAACTCAACGTGCTAATTTTATTTTTATCAAGTATTGAAGAAGACACTGAGGTAATGCTTCTTTATTTCAAGTTTTCTGCGGCTATTTAGGCGACATGTCTGAGACTGATCGAAGGTTATGACTATGTTTTAGTGATAACCGCCGGCGCGCCAGACGAGTACTACACTCCAAGAGTCGGGCGAAGAATGGACGATTCAATTTTTGAATCGGACGACCAGCAGAAATTTGACGCTTCCCTGGTGAAGTTCACCGACAAGCCAATGATCTCAATGATCACAGAATCGCGGCTTCCAAATATCCGGAATTGGCAGGAGGTATTTAGAGTCATGTTCTTTTAATTTTTCAGACAATCACAGCCTTTCGTTAAGATATTATGGGCATGGCTGCGAAGAAACTGCTATCTATTTAGACGACCTGAGTGGTTCAGTGGTCAACATCTGACCGATCTGAACGATTCCCGGCCGGGCAGAAATTTAAATTATGAATTTTAATTTCTGTTATGGGTCTGGGTGTTTTATGTATAATAAGTATGTATTTAAAAGTTTATAAGTAGTTTATTAGTTATCTAGCACCCATAACACAAGCTTTGCTTACTTTGGGGCTAGATGGCGCTGTGTGAATTTGTCCACGATTATTTATTTATTTTAAATCTATGCTAAATTTGCAGGAACGCAGTGAACAACAACCGCCAGGGGTGAACTCAATTGGAACTCTTCAGGCTATGATTAATGCCAGGAAAATGAAAGAGCAAAGTCTATTGCCGTCACGTAGGAAGATGCCCGACTCGGTAATTATGTATTCGTATTTTCCAGTGAACAAAAATATTCGATAGCTAATGACTTTTACGAGAAAAGAGCCACGTGAGCCACGTTTCATACATTTTTGTACCAAAAAGCTGAAAATGGCGAGCAGGATAAAATATTGTAATTCTCAGATTTTCAGTATACAAATCCTAACTTTTTTATAATGGCGCCAAACGTACCCTGTGCCTAGTGGTTAGGTTACAATAATTGATATTTTAGTATTGTTTGCCCAATGGACCTACAGGGCGTTCTCGTTTAGCGCCATAGCAAAAAATTTGGGGTTTAGGTACTTAATCTGAATTATTTTTTCTGGCCGGTACTTTCAGGTTTATTTTATTATACCACTAAAGTGGCAAACAAGATTCAACCTGCCTGGTGGTAATCAGTTACCGCAGCCTATGGCCGTTTGCATTAGGTACCAGGGGTGTGACTCGCGTGTTGCCGACACTGTAAAATCTTTCAGCTTTATGGTCAAAATTGAATGATATCCTTTGTTATTGTGGCAGCATGCTTGCGAGCCCGATAACCAAGATTAAGCAATGTTCGCAATGTCCGGGAACTGGATGGGTGACCGAGAGGCTAGTCGAGCTTCAGTACCGCAACGAGCTCGCCACTCATTAGGTGTGCCTCCTTTGGCGAAACGGACTTCAGCAAGGTTTTCTGCTGGGAACTTGGAGACTAGTTCAACATGTTTATGGCCCCCACTTCGAGACGGTATTTTAAAAAAACGTATTACAAGTTGATTGTTTTCAGGGTTCGGGTGCAGAAATAGACCCACGAGACCAACTTCCGTTGAACGTCGGAGTAGACCCGGGCATGTTTCCCAAATCAACTGTTCCTGAGATATCAGGGAGACGAGTCATGGACAGCCCGATGCGAACCATAGACAACTCGTTGTTTCCACGAGACTCTAATGCAATATTGGCTGGTGATATGCCAGACACATACGAGTTCAAAAAGAACGTTGTGCCAACGATAAAGCCGAAAATTCTGAGGCCGACTGGATCTACTGCTTCCAAGCACATGCATGTGGACCCCGTTCACGATCAAGACTTAGTAGATTTTGATGCATACAATAAATTTTTGGACAATGCTGATCCAATGTAAATATCTACACTGAGTTTTCTCTAAAATTAACACACATACTCATGCCCGTACTCCACAGGGGTAGGCAGAGACTATCGAGCACTACAAGCTCCGATGCTGTCGGAATGAGTAGCTATATTTACAATAATGCTCATTATTTTAGTTATGTTTGGAGCGTCGGTGGTAAAGGTATCCGACTACGAGAAGTAGCAGGTTCGAATGCCACTGCGACCATGTACCAATAACTCTTTTCTCACTTTTGTACATTAGTTGAATGCTAACCGATGCTCTTACAGTGAAGGAAAACATCGTGATGAAACCTGTATATTCAGGTGACTGAATGTGTAATCATAATCCAATCGGGTCAGGTTTCCCGGGTAGCGGGGTTAACGAGGTCAGACGGCAGTCGCTCCACTGTAATTATCTGATCTGTCAAATACTGGATCATGGTCAAGGCGCACTCGGGCCCTCGGGCGCGAAAGTACAACCGGGACATTAATGCTAAGATGATGATTTTAGTTACGTTTGGTTACTGTAGAAAATCATCATCATTATCTGTTTGACCAGACGACCCAGAAGCCGGGGTTCTGCCATGATCCGATTTCCTGCTTCTGACCCATCAACGTCAATACATCGCTTTGTGGACCGCTTGCGTAATCATCTTAATAATACCCAAAAATATAGTCTAATAAGAGTAATAAAATTATATTTTGTTACAGCATAAAGAATGAAAATGACATAAGCCGCGAAGATTACGATGATGTGAAAGGGGTCCCTGTTAGAAGAAAAAAACGAGACCGGATTGGTATATCAAAAGGTACCACTGTAAGCCAAATAAACAATTCGAAATATGCTCATTCCACGACCGTAAACAATGTTGAAGTAACGAAATTGATAGCATCTAGTGTTCTGAATAACGATTACAAAAATAGTAAATTTATGAAGAAATTATTCGCTAAGTAAATTAAAAATGAGTTGTAATGAACATTTTAAATTTGTACGTAAATCTTTATCTTTTCTTTTCTTTTAATTCCTAATTATTTCTATGTTTAAGCGTCACTTTGATCGTTTGTTTCACGTCTTCATATTGCGACTATTGCTTCTGATGTAAACGAGTTTGTGTGATTGTATTGTGGTGTGTAAATTAAACGAAAATTAAGCCAAGTTCTTTGTTTCGATTAACATTAATAGTTATATTAATTTTAACTACCCAGAGAATAATATGACCAAATTTAAGCTTTACTTGTGTCCGATCGTGGTTTCGCTTACTATTTTCGAAGCTGACTGTACATCATCACCATTGACTAACCCACCTCCACTCAGGGTCCTATCGACCTTTCGGCCATACGGACCGCGTCAGACCTAATCACGGATGATGCGCACGCTTACTGGCCGGTGGGTCTTTGGGCGTGCGCACTTCTTGACACCCACAAATCCAGTTTTTCCAGCTGCCATACTCCTTCGCTCCCTCCTCCAGCTCTTCTTCTGCTCCTATTCCTCCTCCATTCTCCTCATGCGGTGCCATGCGTTTGCAAACTCTCTCAACCTTGCGAAGTTTGCTTCTGAGGACACAAGGTCCGTGAAGCAGACTAGACCCGCTTCCTTCCGCTCTAACCCAGCAAGCATGATGCTGCGCTCCTGTTCGTACCTCTCGCATTCCCACAAAATGTGGTCCCTAGTCCTCAAAGCCTCCCCGCATAAACACTCTGCACAGTCGTTCAGATGAAATGCCCACACTCGCGCTCTAAATGCGCCATGACCGGACAGAATCTGGGAAACGACATAATCGGACTCCACCCACGTGGCCCCCAGTCTATCGCGGACACACGGGAAGAAGCGCTTGAGATCTGCACCCTTCTTCACCCTCGGCATCCCAGCGCTCCTGCCAGGCGTCTACTGCCCGTGTTTCACTACCTGTCTTTCCATTTCGGTTTTGGTTATGGCAACTGAAAGCGTATTCTCAAAAAACCCGGGAAATTTTAAAAATCTCTATCACTCAATATAACCACAGTACAGAAAGAATCAGCAAATCATCCTCATAAGAGAGAGGTACCGAGATCGAATCCCACTACGTACCAATTACTTTTTCTGACTTATATACCTACATTAGTTGAATGCTAACCGAAGCTCTTAAGGTGATGCAACCTACACATTTAGGCGATTGAATGTATAATCATGATCCAATCTGGTCCGCTTCTCTTGGTTACGGAGGTCAGATGGCAGTCGCTCCACTGTAATTATCTGATATGCCAAATCCTGGTTTATGGTCAAGGCGGAGCCTGGGCCTTCGCGCGCGAGAGCAGAACCGGGACTTAAAAGTCAATATAATTATTTTATTAACAAAAATGCACACGAAGATTAGACGTACTTTTAAAGGTTCCTTTACATTGCGGGTTTTAAGTTATTTGGAACTACTAATGAGGTGTAACTTCTGATTCACAACATCTTGAAATATTTTATATCAATACTTTGATATTTACGGGACAATATTTAAAGCATCTCCTTTCTAACAAAAATATAGAATAAAATCGGACTACACTACTTTACACATTTTAAATGTGTAAATGGAGGAGAAAAAGTATCTTGCTCAGAACGACTCGGCAGAGCCGTTTCAGCGGCACCATAGGCCCCCCAATCCACAGCAGCAGGACCCCTTTCTGGGGTCTCGCTATAATTTCTCCAGTGTATGCTCCGTAAGGAGTGACGTTGAGCGCACCCCGTCCTTACGGGGTGTCGCATCCGATGAAACCTGGAAAGCCTTCCCGGCTACAGGTGCTCCCAGGAGGTGTTTAGCACGTATGCGCCTAGGACCTTTCTTTGGTGAGTCGTGCATAACCAGTCCGGCCAGCCGGCTGGTACTCATGAGAGTTCCCTCCCAACCGCTATACCGGAGGGTGCCCATTTCCTTAGCGCATGGGCACAAAAAAAAGAGACCTTACCATACTCTTCCAATATTATAAAGAAAGATTGTATGTTGGGGGTTCACTCCGAAACTACTGAACGGATCATGAAAAATTCCCCGCCTCAGTGTTCCCTTTTAGCTATGACATGGGATCGTTCAAGAGGTATATTAGAGGTCTCCTTAGTGGTGGGTAACCCGTGCGCCCCTGTACGGCTAGCACAAGTGTGCTCTCGCACGCGATAAGCGTGAAAATGTACGACATAAATACTGCTATCTCTTTCAGCTTAGTATTGAGAGAAGGAAACAAATTCTTTCTCGCTATGTCACGGACACATTTGTGCTAGCCGTGCTAGTGATGCTGATGTCCATAGGTGGCGGTGGTACTTTCCATCAGGTGGCCCGCATGCCTGTTTGTCTGCCGTATAACATAAAAAAGGTACCGGCTCTGAAATACAGCTGCGGGAAGATAATTTACTAGAATGGTTGTGGCAAGGTTCCCAGCTGTCTTATAAAATAGTAAAAAAAAGTTACTTTATGACTCATGTTACTTTTTATATCTCGGAACAAAAATGGTGTCCCGCGGAATAGTCGAATGTTTACAAAATTCGAACTGCACGCGGGTGAAAACCGCAGAGACTGCTAGATTTGATCATAGAGCTATAATCATCCATTTTTTCTTGGACTTAGATCACAATTTCTTTGCTCATGATCCACAGACATAACAGACTAGACACAAATCACAAATATTCCCTGTTCGCTCACTCTACAATGATTATGAATCTTGCTATCCCGTTTTTTCACCCATAGGAACGAGCCTGTCAGAAAGTGAAGAGCGCATTGTTTCGAACGTTCACCACGTTGCTCTAGCCATAGCCTCCTTCATTCTAGCTAATAATGACCAGAAGCCTTACCATGAACTCTTATAGCAGCAACTAAACAGAACTGCCTTGCTTAGAACGAAACAAGCTTATGTGACACGAACAGCGCTGTCTCGTTCTAAGTAGGGCAGTTCTCTTTAGGTCCTGCAATAATAGCTCATAGCAAGCCCCCAGACGTTTCATTTGAAAAATCGGTGTAAGTCTTATAATTTCCTAATAACATTTAAATGAAACCATTTGAAAGACGGTGTAATGTAGTGCACAGTTATGTGAAAGCGAAAAGTATGGAAATACATCTGGATTATGCTTTCACCGGTAAATAAACAACTTCTGTAAATACAATTTTTTCTCTATGATTTGATCTCTCAATTCATCATCTGTGCAGATTTCATCTTCAATGACATAATCCGCTATATTGTGAAAGAAACCATAAAAAAATGTTACGTAAATTTTAGTAAAACAAAAATATATAATAAAAATCGTAAAATCAATGAATGTAAATGTTATATAAATCAACTGCGGTGCCAGCGCACTGAAAAAAATCGAAAAATACAATAAAAGAGAGATGACGGAATAAGATTTGGAACAGAGTCAAGTCGGGTCGGGCTTAATAGTAACTAAATTGTAGGCAAATATAATTTATAGTCTTAATGGAATAAACCTGATCATAGTACAGTACAGTCCTGACATTACACGTTCTACCTTCGCTTCTGAACTCCTCATCGAGAAGTAAATCGTAACGGTTCAACGGCTGACGGCAACTGAGCCAGCTCTTCTATTAGGAAAGCGGTTACAGATTTACTAAAAGCTAAGGTTCCCTACCAGAATCCTTAATTCAAAATACGTGGTGTATTGGTTTCTTATGCGCGGTAACTACCATCTGTCCCGAACAATGCGGTGGTATAGAAAGATATATAAGGGCGGTCCGACAGTGCCTTGTCTATCTGTCATCAGAAGGACCGAGTGCAGGTGTTTTTGGATTAGGTCCAGAAGATAATAGTAAAGCCTCATAATCCCGTCATAAAGTTTAACGGTTATACAAATAATACATTTTTATTCAACTCCAGTTAGTTTCGTAGGAAATATTTCTCTAAACTTGTCCGTATCAGGAAAAAGGCTCGCGGGAGGCCTGGATTGACGTCGCTGAGTCGGATGCGACAGCAAATTTGAACCAACGAGTTTCGACGCGAGGATGCTGAAGACCAGGAAAATAGGCGAAGAGTAAAGAGAAGAAAGTGGAAGAGTAGGATATCAGACTAGGATGACGATGACGAAATACATTTAAAAAAATTCATTTAAATCGCTTTTCAGGATTTCCATTGTATCCTAGTTCCATTATATCTGGTTAGAAAATCACGTGGTTAAGTGACCATGTGTTGTATATTCACGTACTTGATGTGGTGTATGGATGCGGTTCAACGGTATGGAATGTTTTCTACATTTTATCTACTAATCCTATCCATCCTACGTCTAGAGTCATGAAAGGGTGAAATATAACGATACCGCATTATTGTGCACTCATAATGTCTACCGCAGAAACGCTGTTCTACTGACAAGATAAGGTTGTGAGCCACTCCAAATTGAATGAAACTAGAGTAGACAGGTGATTCTGATCAGATCTCTGTTTTATAACATGACTAGTGGACCCGGCGCGACTTCGTTCGCGTAGCGTTCTAACCCTACACCTACCCTACACCTACCCTACACCTACCCTACACCTACCCTACACCTACCCTACACGATTTTCCCGCTTTTCTTTTCAAATTTTTCCAGAATTTTCTTTGCTATAAACCTCACGGAGCCCGAGACCTTTCCAACGAATGCAAAACCGTGGAAATCGGTTCGTGCGTTCTGGAGTTATAGCGTCAGGAAGGAAAACCCGACTCATTTTTATATAGTAGAAGATTATCTGTTACGGATAGTATACATAATAAAGTCTTAAATTAAACTAAACTAACTAGAATGTAGGTCATGGCTTAAAAATTATCTTCGCGTAGAAAATCAATTCAATTGTTAATATTGATATTCATCACGATTGGAACACAGCTGAGGCCTACGACGGCCTTCACTGCCTCCAAATTTTGTACTAGGACGTAAGCAGGTTTCCTCACGATTTTTTCCGACACCCTAATGAAGTGGTAACTACTGTACAAACCTACAAAGATTCATTTTGGAGAGTTTAATTGGAAGTGGTTTTTCCGTGATAGACACCGAAAAACAATTGCCCATGGACCGACGAGTAGAAGTCGGCGATCGGTCCCCGGCAAATAAATAAAACATAGGATTCTGATCAGAATCACCTACTCCACAAACCTTCAAAGATTCATTCAATACGGAGAGTTTACAGTCACAACCTTTCCTTGTGCGTAAGTGACGCATGTACAGTTTCCCTTATTCTTTATCAGAATATGGACCTTCCTGATGGCCTGCTGTATAGCGGGAGCTCTTGCCTGCCTCATTATGTGTGGAACCTTGGCTGGTGTCACCCTAGGATATAACTATTCACTTTCCGAGTACATGAATTTGCGAGGTATGATCAGTTTTAAAGGTTTACTAAGATTCTGATTATTATCGCTGTGGCGAGAGTTTTTCTTTATTTTTTACGTACTAATATAGGTTAATACGTAGTAGTACGTATTAATATAGGTTAATATGTCGAATAGCGCGTGGTGTCCGGCAGAGTAGAATAGCACCAACCCCTTACACTCATGGGTGTCGTACAAGGCGAATAATGTTTTTGAGGCAAAACATCAAGAGTCTCCGTAGTCTGGAAAATGGGCAGCAGCAGAATATACATTGTTATATTTAAACACTGCGATCTCCAACCCGCCTGCCAAGCGTGGAGATTATGACACTTTCGTGGGAGAGGCCCTAAGTCCTACGGGTCGTTACGGGCTGTGATGATGATGTCGAATAGTCCTGTGAACCTGCTTGGGGTCATCCACCAACATCCCCAAAGCCTTCTACGTCCGCCCATCACGTGGTGGACCGTCCGCGTCCTATGCTATGTTAGTCGATCCGTGGTGACCAACTGAAAGCCTTTCAGTCCGGTCCGCCATCATAAGCTTCTAACTTTCGATATGATAATTTATCGTCTCAGTATTATCTTTCATCTCTATTTTAAGTTCAGCCGAGACGCTTTAATACTAACTTCAATTCTTAATTAATACTCACAAGTGGTATTAAGCCGCTGAGTCAGCGGATGGATTTCGCCTCCCTTTGTGTGCTTTACCGCTTGTGCAGCGGTGTTGTGTTTATATGATGCCTACAACTACATTCTATCATCGCACCGCTCGCCATCGACAGGGATTTCATCCTCACGCCTTGAAGCTAAATTGGTCGCGAACTGTACGGTTCTAAAGTTGTGGAATGAACGCCCTGGAGTTGGAGTTCTTTAAGAAAGTGGTGACACGGTTTTACGGGGTTGGTAATGCGTGGGTGATGCCTCTGGTATTGCAAACGTCCATAGCCTGCGGTGACTCCTTACCATTAGGCGGGTCGTAAGCCTGTTTGCCAATTAAGCGGTTATAAAAAAAAATGTTAGCTCAAAAGACCTGGTGAACGTGATCAATGTATCTTCCAACCATCGCACTCCATGCGAAAGGTCCAATTCCATCATTCAGTCTATCAGTGGTTAGGTGTTTGTTTAACCATACTTGCTTTAGTAAATACAAATATTATATGTGACATTTCATCTTAGTCGTCACAGTGACAACGCACCTGCGGTTGTGAATTTTTGTTACCTGCAACCTAAATATATGAATTGTAGATGTTATGGGCGACAGTTGCCGCTTACCATCAGGTGTGCAGTCTGCTCGAGTAGCATAAAAAAGATAAAGAGTGGCCTCGTATGCAATTTCCCTGAGATTATCAGAGTGACATTTTATAAGTATTATCCGGGTTTCAAATGCAAAGCTAGATACCTTACTTGTCCTTTCATACATTTTGTAATCAAAATTAGAACATTGATTAAGTGCAATCAAATTATCTTGCAGAGTCAAATCTATCGGTGTACATGTTGCGTGGTCTATTTGAAGACAAAAAATTGTGGCGACGAGCGGAATATGAACCCACCTCGGGAGAGAGGCGGGGTGATTACGGTAGTTATGTGCACTAGTTAGTTATTTTTGCTGCCGAGCATTAATGCTCACGCTGTTGTTTGAGGATAAGGCAACCAATGTAATGACAGGCATAATACTTACTAGAAATGATCAACGACCATTCCATCAGATCCCTTCTCCTAAAGATCCCGTCCCTCAAGCCGCTACGGCGGTTCCTTCACTGTAAACTCTACGCGTTTATGGAACTCCATAATAATATAATAGGACCACGCTAAGTGCGAATCGACTGACAGTGGTAGAAATTATAAAGTGTGGATATGGCAATATCGATTGGATAATCGGTCCTTGTCAGTCACTGCCCATTATTATTTAGGTTATTCGCACACTGGAACGCAGCACCGTACGCTTGTGCGTGACGTCCGTTAGTGCGTGACATAAAGCTTTTTGAGCTGTCATCGGTTTCTATAGAAATCACGCAGTCGAACACACTGACAATGCATCCACGCGCGTTCGTGCGAATCCGTCGTTTTTTTTCTTCGACATATTTGACACGCGTGCTCTGTAGTCAATATTGCCATGTAGGTCTATTGTAATAAATAAATAAAAAATCATTTATTTCAGAATTTACAATTCCATATATTTTTAAGTACGTAAGTAGTTTTTAAATTCATTACCAAAAATTTAAAAATAATAACAATGTCAAATTCCATACTTATCTTAATTAACTAAAAATATCAATGTCAAACAATTTCATAAAATCATAAATTTAACCATGTCAATACATTACAATAAATCAATTAATCAGTAATAATTACATTTATGTATGAATGAAATATGGCGGATCATAAGAACGAAGTCATACAGAAGCTACTGCCGCCTATCTCGTGAACGGAAGCTGTTTCAGGACAGTCGTCAAGTGGTGGATGATGGGACACTCGCACTTACCTGCCCCAGCTCTTAGGATGGTGTTGCGACTGCCGCAAACTCTGTTCATCAGGGAGAATACTTTTCTGCGTATTGTCACATAAAAATTATTTGTTCGCGCCTCGGCAAACATGCCAGAGGCGCATCAGCGCCACGGCAGTCGCAACAACATCCTGAAAGCATTATTGTACTTAACACGCAGAGCGTTATATGCCTTCTGCGTGTATCTCACCCATAGGCTGCTAGTATAAAAAAAGATTGACAAAATGCCTTGAAGAGAGTAATCTTCACCTGCTCCGACGAATGAGCAAACCTACGGGCAAGCATATTGCTTCTGACCGCCAACGCTCTACGTTCGCGCTCAATACTTACTGAATTTAGTGCTGAATCCAAAGAGATAGTATATATTGGCTGAATCCACGGGCTGTCCCTAATGATATGTAGAAAATATCGAATGCTTTATGGATAAATTTTCTTATTATTCAATGCAATATATAAAAGCCTAAGCCAAGAGTGCCAAGAGCCAAGAGAGAGAGAGATGTATCAAAGCTTTAGTATCTACAAACCGACAAGGATCATCAATACATCATAAACGTGGCGTAAAAAGGAACTAACATTCCGCTTATTTGAAAAGTCAATTTTCAATATGGTGGCATGCACATGGGCGTAGCCCCCGCCCCACCTAGCAAAATGTATGAACTAAAAAGCAAAATAAGAAGAGAAAAAGTTGCATTTCGGGTGACAGCTGTCAAACCTAAAACTGTATCTGAAACTTATTGTCCTAGAACACTAGTCCCAAAAGAGAAATGGTAGTACTAGTCGAGATCATAAAAAGGCGTCAAATAGGCCGCTGCTGTGAAGTGAGGTCTCCAGGATTGTCAGATAGGTGTGCCGTTACTCAGTTCTCAAATTATTTTTCGCCTTAAAATATAATTTTATGAAAAGATTATAACAATTTGGAGAATTCCTAAATTTTTGATTGTAAAAATTACACATATTTCCAAATTTCGCCAGAATGACGAATGAAGGGCCCAATCTTGTAACACTAGAGTAGTCTATGGAAATGCAGCACTGGAGTTGTCTTTGAAAACGTACGGTGATGCGGATCCGCAGCCACGCGCGTGGATGCGTTTTACGTGCTGCGTTCCAATGTGCCAATCGCCCTAATAATATTTTTCAAGTCAGTCAAACTCTTTGTTATGAATGACGTTCTATGACGGATAAAAGACATGGCATAAGTTGCTATACAGACATTTTTAATTTTTAAAAGGGATTCGGACTTAGCGTGGTCTTAGTATACCTTCTTACATCCGTGCTAGTCCTTCACTGATTACATTTAAAAGGAATTTAAAAGAGCATTATCTCTCTCACTAATATACAGTTATAGTACGTATATATTTATTGTATTCATTATCACTACCTATGCCTAAATGCTGACTTACAGCTTCTTTGACTCCAAGGTTTGCTGGTAGAAAACTCAACTGTTGAGTTAAGCTCGCCTTTGTACTTAAATTACCTTCTGTTAAATTGTTTTTATTATTTTTGTGTACAATAAAGAATAAATAACGAATAGATTTATAGTTTTTTTGGGTTAATATCATATTCGTTCAATTATAACTATACGATTGACCAAGACGAAAATATTTTTAAGTGATGACCACTCCATGGGCAGAAGAATATCTAACTATACAAACCAAACAATCAAATACAACCATTTTAAATGTGGACCCGACGCGGACAGATCCTATAGAAACCATACAAACAGATACAACCAGATCAAGTGTGGAACTGATGTGGACAGATAATACTATTTCACCGTCGAATGAGGTGCAAACATATGGAACACTGACACAGTTCAGTACTAGCCCTCTATACGTCACACGAACTCCACCGTACAAAGTGGAAACGTGGAAGAAGCAAATGTGGACGAAGGTAAAATAAACAGAGAGCGGTGGCCGTGTGGTGCCCGGAGTAGAGTAGCACCAACCCCTTACACTCGTGGGTGTAGTGCAAGGCGACTAATGTTTTAGAGGCAAAAGATCTAGTCTCCGTAGGTTGGAAAATGGGCAGCAGCGTTTTACATTGTAATATTTATAACATTGCGATCTTCAAATAGCGTCCCAAGCGTGAAGATTATTCGTGGGAGAGTCCCGAAGTCCTGCAGTGGACTGCTATGGACTGTGATAATTGTATTATTAATCCTGCTATTCAGGCATATGAATATATCCATGATCCAAACGGTATAAGTTCCCCCGTAACAAGGTTAGACGGCAATCGCTCCTGCCAAATCCTGGATCACGGTCAGGTTCGCGCGCTAGAGCGTAATCGGCATATTGACGCCAAGATGATTAAATCCTGTCAACTAATTTAGTTATTGTAATATGTCCTTAGTTATGATCATATCAAAATAATAAAAAAATGAGTAATTTCTCAAAATATCTTACATTATGTTACTCGTATAATCATATATAATTTCCCTTAGGCCCGCAAAGAAATACAAGGTTCGCTCAATCAATTGCAAAAGTTGAATTCTGCGATTAATGACAGAGTTATGAATAAAGAAGATATATTCCCGGAACGTCGTATGTTGGTAAGTGTGATCTTATTTGTTACGTAGAAAAGCTATATTAATAATGTAGATAATATTTGCAACAGACATTTTAGTAATTCATTGTAATTGTCACGGGATCAATTTATTAAAAGTCTGCCTAATGCATGTTACATACCCGGAGCCCGGAACTAACTAATACATACGTAGTAGACATCCTCTTAGAAGTGAAATACCTCTGAAACGGGTACAGGGATATTTTTTACTATTTACGTTTCTGATTTGTAAGATTCCATTTTTAAAGTTTTAAATACTTTCGAAACCCATTGATCCGAAGAAGAAACTATAAATTTCAAAACGTCGCCCAGAAGTAAGGATTATATTTGTTTTTATTTTGTAGAAAGTCTATCTTTATAATAATTAGGTTTGTCAGATTTTATTTTTATGCAGCAATGCATAATACATACGATTTTTTTGGAAGATTGTTATTATTTCTATCGAGAATTTGTATCGTTAAGGGCCGATTTTTCAATCCTCAGATAATTTAAGAAGTGACTTAGTTGAAATGGTATCGTTAGTTCATATGAATACGTGCAGTATTATAGTTTGTTCTAATTTGGTAGTATCTTATTCGGTCGTTTTGTTATTTGGTAGTATATTACTTTATCCGCCGGATAAAGTTTATCTGGGGATTTAAAAATTGGCACTTACCTACTAGAATAATACTTAAATAATTCATATATTCTTTTCAGATAATTGACGAACTAGAACGCCAACTACTGAGTGGCGTACAAGCGAGCTTATTTCCTGCTGAAATCTCCGGGAGCCAGATAATTCCTGAAGGTGTTTTGAGGACATATCCACCTCTAACGCTATCCAGGACACCCACGAAAACCCCACTTCAGGCGCCCACACCTACCACAGCTCATGACCAGTCTGACATGAGCACAAAGGAGCCCGAGAAGAAAAGTAATTGCGAGGCCTACATCAAAGATCAGAACGATTTAGAAGACCAAGAGTAATACTAATTATACTTTTATCAAACTAAGGGATATCATTCATTTTAGACCAAAACATTGAGAATGCCGACCAAAAAAAAACCTTGTTCACTACGGCGCCAAACCTGTACTTATGCCCACCACCACTACTATGCACCACTGGGCGTACGTACAGTACTAATTGCCTATATCAATCGAACCATTCGGCGTACAGAATTGACCTGATAATAAAAATGTTAGGAATTGTTTGCCCTATGGGAAAATCACATTATTTCCTTTTGGCCGGTACTTTAGATTTTTGGTCAAAATATGTATGAAACGTGAATGTCCTTTAAATATTTCAAAGTTTCATCTTCGAGATAGACTCGTTGCACACAGATTTGTTTTTTTGAGGCAGTTATAGTATTTGAGAAAGCCTGACAGGGAGGTCATTTCACAGCCCAACCTTTTACTTTTATGTGCTTGACTCCAGTATAAAAAGTGAAAGTAACGAGACGGAGGCAGCCTAGCAAGCAGGCCACCTGATAGAAAGCAATCACCGCCGCTATACACTCGACATTCGCAACATCCAGGCAGCCGCGACTACGTTGCCATCCTTAAATTATTATGTTTAAAGTAGCGATACAAAAATTATTCATTAGGTAACGATAATTTTATATTATTTAGTGAAGCAGACTGCTGACATGATTATAAACGGTAAATATCGCCTATAACGTCTACGATTCTGCAATCTAGACGAGGTTACAGATAAAAAATATGCAAAGGTACAGGTGTCACTTTAGTTATCCAGGACTACTTAAAATGCCTCATGTCTGTAATTGCGCTGGCTACCTCATTCAAACGGGAAAAATAATGCAAGCAATGTTGCTTAGCTGCAAAAATAAGGCTGTGGTACTTATCCAGACAGACTCCTGAGTTGCCAGAGTCCTACCAATCCTAACTATTTTTATTTGTTACAGCGAAAAGGGTGAAGACTTCGTGAATCAAGACCCAATGTATGATCCCGATCGAGAAAATTACAAACTAAAAGGCCTCTCGAAAAATATTACAGAAAACGAGATAACCATATCAGAAATTCGTGACAGTCCATTGGATATGAGCTTTCCCCTAGGTTAATGCTTTACTACAATCTTCACGCTTGGCAAGCGTATAGGAGATAGTTTAAAACTGATAATTCTCATCGTGGTTGTTTAGGGAGTTAGACAGTAGCGGTAGGTTTCAGTGCATGGTAAAACGTGTGGCGTGTACTGGCCTGCAAAAGTCTCCTTAGCAAGTTAATACCTATTATGTCCTATGTCTGCCCTGTATGGCACTAATCGTCTGGTCGCCTCCTAAGATATCCGTGAAAGGAAGGAGCTGCTGTACGTCATGCGGCCAATCTGGATATTTTTGCTGTTAGTTCCACGAATTGTGCAGAAATTCTACAATAATATCCGATTTCCCGATATATGTCACCTTTTACTAATTTGGGTTTTTCAATTGCAACTATGGATTGTGGACTGTGTTCGGTCTGATGGTGAAGTTTTCTAATTTATTCTAGAGAATTTTTAGCATTCTCGTTGTAACAAAAATAATTTTAAGTTTACGAATATTCGTGTTATTTTTGTGCTCTTCTTATAACCGAGTCAATGGCAAACATATTATATTGCACATTATTTGCGCGCTATGGCACATAAATTAGGGGTCAGAAATGACAAGTACTCGTATAATGAATTTAGGCCAGAAACGATATCTCACGGCTCAAGTACTTACCACATGGTTTTTGTAGGTACAAGATTCGATTGGTAATCTGAACTTTTTTCTACCATGTGCCTGAAAATTTCTTTTACAGGCCGCAAATAAATTTCCTTTTAGGTAGGTAATATTTGTTCAGCTGAACAAATTTTTTGGATGATGTCATATTTTAATAGTCATCATTATCATCATCACAGCCCATAGCCGTCCACTGCAGGACTAAGAGCCTCTCCCACGAGAGGGGAGGTCATTGCTATAATCGCTACGCTTCGCAGGCGGGTTGGAGATCGTAGTGTTATAAATAAAACAATGGAAAACGCTGCTGCCCATTTTCCGGAGACTCTAGATTTTTTGTTTTGAAAACATTTGTCGCCTTGTACGACACTCATAAGTGTATGGGGTTGGTGCTATTCTACTCTGCCGGACAATACACGACTAACGGCCCTATGGTTACGTTAATAGTATCTCCTACTCGTATTTATCTGATTTATTAGATAAATAATTACCAAATGATAGATATGATTCCATATACAATTTTATTGAGGAATACAGTTGATTGAACAATACCGCTGCCTTAATTAAAATATTCACATATGGATGCATTTCAATTACTGTTCATAAATACCAGAGCTAAAAGTGTCTGCTTTGGTCAACCTATCGACCTGGATTTAATATTTAATTGGAACATCCGAAATATAAATACTTCGGCACATAAAAGTTAACCTTCCACCGAGTTTATTGCTTATAGGAATATTGACTATTATTTGAAACCTCAAGTATGAGCGTCGGTGGCCGAGCGGTTAGGGCATCCGACTCGTAAACGAGAGGTACTTACTGGGTTCAAATCCCGCTCTAGCCATGTACCAATTATTCTTTTCTGACTTATGTTCATTAGTTGAATTGAGAATATCGTGATGAAACGCGCATTCAGGCGACTGAATGCGCGTTTCATCACGATCAGGTTCCCCTGGTAGCATGGTCATGGAGGTCAGAGTCGCTCCACTGTAAGTAATTGATCTGCCAAATCCTGGATCATGGTCATGGCGCACCCCGAATCCTCGTGCGCGCGAGCACAACCGGGACATTAACGCTAAGATGATATATTTATATGAAACCAAACGTCGCAACTCGCATGTCGCAACTATAAGTATTATACCTATTTAAGAACCTTTAAAACAGACTGGTTAAGACTCAGTAGTGCCTCCATGGCTTATCAGCAATCCTAGAGCGATGACCAGGGTTGGTTATTTTTTACCTTGATTTTATCCACCAGGCGTTTTCGCGTACATGCAAATGGCAAGGGCTTTTAGTTGGTTTAGGGCCTTCATTTTAGTAGCCGACCCTTATTTTTTGTATGACTGCCTGCACATTATGCCACTCGAGAACTTCTTCGCAATATCCGATTGTCGAGTCTGTGGTTTAGGCACATACCCCTACATAACTACACCAGGTGTTTTTAATGAAAAATTCGGAGCCAAAAAATTTATTTTCCTTAGTAAATCTCAGACTTAACCGGGAGTTAGTGAGCTCTTTCTGCAATTATTATACATTTCAACGAGTTAGAATCCTTAATCGCTTCGACGCAAACTGTTTGTGGCCCCGTTGAGTCTGTCTGCAAACTTGCAGATAAGGCAGTATGCATCCAGAACATAGTAAAGACAGCTACGTACTCAGGAAAACGAAAATTATCTTACCTCCTCCAATTACTCATCACAACCAATACTAATATTGTAAATTGTGTACCTAACTCTATTCATTTAAACTACTAAACCGATTTAGTAGAAATTTTGCTGCAAATTATTTGAACCCTGAAAGTGAAGGGTCCGGAATGAAATAACCGTATTTTACGCGATGAAGTCACGAAGTATCAACATCACATCAAGGAGTCATAAATGAAAAATTTATTACAGGACAGTCTTCTTCATCGAGTCAATTTTCGAAAACAAGACGGATCTGGTTTGCCCGCGGTATAGTAAGGGAACGTGCTGGAGTAAAAAAGATGTAGTGCCTAGAAGATAGAAAAAGAAATAAGTATAATATGACCACGATAAGTCCGTATTGACTGACAGTAGTAAAAGTTATAAAGTGTGGATATGGCAATAATCCTGGGATAATCTGTCCTTATCAGTCCTTCTTGTAAACATTCAGCTATTTAGTCACTATTAGCTTGGACTTGAACTTTTGTATGTCTAAATTATTAATCAGGCTGAAAATTATCTCCCGCCTTTATAGCTGTTTTGCCCATTATTTAATAATATTTTATCACTCACGAAAATAAACAATCCTCAAAAATCAAATTGTTTGTTACGACTTTTATGAATGACGTTCTACGATGTTTTAAAACTTGCATACCGTAGAGGGAGTATAAGTATTTGATTCTTGATCCTAGTTGCATACAGTTTTTTTTAATAGGCTATTCGGACTTAGCGTGATCTTATTATAGCTAGTTTGATGTAGAGAGCATGAAAGGAGACTACCGAAAAAGATACAAATGGCTGGAGTGAATGGAATAGTCGTAAAGACCGAGAAGGTCACCAAGAGTCTCACGATCAAATTAGGAGTATCTTAGACCGACGTTAATCATGAAATATTGACGAATGTGGAACTCCTGCGGGCGTACATCTAAGGTATATGCATGGAGTCAAGGCCAAAAGCTTATTAAAGGATGGGTATCGAAATCGATATAAATTTATTTCGATTTTTATGGAATAGGAATTAAGTAAACTGTGATATAGACAATGACGAAATTAACTCCTGGCTTGATACGGCAGGTACACATAACAAGAAGACTGAGGCTCTAAGTCTGCCTCTGGTGTACGAGTGTGAGGTTATTTCCGCTGTATTTGCACGCTGAAGGATCCGCTGTATTTGCACTTTGTATAAATTACATGGAAATGGATTTTGTAGAAGTATACGTATGTAGGTAAGTATAGTATGAGTATAGTGTCGACACATTCAATTTTGTCATTGGTAGTTTACAAGTATTGTTGTATATGTTGGAGTTAGCCAGTTTCAAAAAATTTGTTTCCGTTTCCATAAGTGTTTACATTGTTTGGGTAGATATTTGGTATGTAGGTATTTAAAACTTAGATCAACTATTGTTTGACTAAAGTGATACTTTCCCCGTCAAGCACAAAATATTGTACCCTGCACTTACCCTACACCTACCTACCTTTTTTTTTCTTGCATACAAACCTTGTTTTGAAATTACAAACCCGAGATTACTAATACAATTAGATAGCTGCAGTCGTTCTGAAAATTTGGGCGAAAATGCAACATTTTGATACCATGGAGTACCTATATTATTGCAATTTTCCTAAGGATCTCAAATTTTTTGTATACAAAATATAGCCTATGTTACTCGCTAATAATGTACTTAGCTTTAGTAGTTCTTTTGTATATCCATTATAAACATACACACAAACAAACAATCAAATCTTTTCTCTTTATAATATTAGTATAGATAAATGCAGAATTTCATTATAATTCGTGCAGTAGTTTTTGCGTGAAGGAGTATCAATCATCCATCCATCCGTCCAACCTTATATCTTATCCTTATCCATGTCTTACCACAAAGGTGGCAAACAACCTTATGGCCTGCCTGATGGCAAGCAGTCACCGCAGCCTATGGACGTTTGCAATACCAGGGGCATCACCCACGCTTTGCGACCCCGTAAAAACCTTTTAATCCCTTTCTTGAAGAACTCCATATTGTACTCTCCAGGTAGTATATCCGATAATCTTTCGCATTTATAATATTTAATTAGGATTAAAAGAGGCGCTCTTGCCTTTGGATTATAGTTCCGCTGGTAATCACTGGACTAAACGGGGTTTAGAAGTATTTTATATTTTATCTTAATTTCTGTGAATTAATAGATCATTCCTGAAAGGTTCTGTTCTATTTCCTACCTTTCTTTGTACTGCTCTATAGAAATATATTTTTATTCTAATTCTAATTTTATTCTGAAGTAGATCTTCAGAATAAAAATCCTTATTTTATTTTGAAACAGTGTAGAATTTATTTTATTCTTGCTACTTTGGAAACCTAGTTTTTTGAGATCACTACAGATCTGATCTATAAATGTTTTCCTGGGTCGTCAGGACAGAGTGGCGATCCATAGTCTCTGCCTACCCCATCTGTTTAAACTGACGTCCTATTTGGTGAACAAACAATGCCCAAAATCACGACTTGTGAATCAATCACGCTACGTATATTGTGTATAGATAGATATCGACAATTATACAATAAACTCATAATAAAAAAAAATAAAAAAAAAAATATTTATTCAGGAAAGATTTGTACAAAAACAGTGTTACAGTGGGTTCACTTAGTGTAAATTGCTAAGACTATTTGCACAAATTTATTTTTATACCCTGAGATCCAAACTAGGCCATAGCCTGTATCTTGGATGTCAGTGTTCTGCCGTAGAAGCTACCTATTTAATGACTATAATTTTAACAACCACATTTACTTATAGAGTTACGTCACTAATGTATGTACTTAAAAACGAGTGTGGGAGGAGTAAGGGTGTGTGTGAGTGTGTGTATGTGTGCACGCGCGCGTGCGTGTGTGTGGTTATGTGTGTGCATGTGTGTGTATGTGCGTGTGTGTGTGTAAGTAAATTAATGTATATACCAACGGTCAAGAGCTGTTAGGCAGTAAGCTTTCCTTCTCGTCGTAATTGAGTTGCTGTAGCCAATCTTTCAATTTCGATTTGACCTCAAACGTATTAAGCTGGTGAATATCCAAAACTTTATTGACACTATTATAGATAATAGAGCTAGAGATGGGATAATGTCGAGAGGAAAATTTAGTTTTGTGTGGATGGACGGGGCAGACTCTATATTGTGATTTCCTTTTCGAAGGATCTGGGGGTGGAACCTCAGGATGAAGAATGTGAATTTCAACGAATACTGCTGCATATTATCCATTTTAATACATAATTTTCTTGACCAAATAAGACAAGTCAGTCTGGACAGATTATTTATATGTGTATGTGTGTATCGAATTTCTTATACTTTTAAAGTCGATTTATTTCTACATTTTCTCAAATCCCAGTGGCCTACTAACACTAAAGTTTCCCTTAAAATATAAAAAAAAAACATAAATTTGATTTTGTACAAGCGGAAAAGGTGACAAGGCATTTTATCTTCCTCAAATCTTGAATATCTTAGTTGACAACGTGCTTTTTTACTCGTTTCGGATTCGTCACGTTTCTTATTGCTTGTTCGAATTTTTGTTTTTTAGAGGCGTAGAACTAAATTTGAAATAAAATAAAGAAAAAAGTATTTTGTATCAGTGAAACTAGCTTTATTGGAAAGATAATTTTATAGCTTTTATGTTTGAATATGATTTCGGTCATGTGGCCGTTGTGTGTTAATAACTTAATCATTCTAATATTACTTGTTATTCGACCTGGAACTGGTGAACTGGCTTATGTTACGTGGCTGCGGAAAGATGGGTGAGTACATAAGGGACTGGAAATAGATATTGTATGCAATCAAGCAGTACGCAGAGTACGCACCTTTCAAATATCCATGCGGCAAATAAATAAAACATAGGAATGAAATATGTGCATCTTCTGTGATTCGGCTTGATGAGAATAAATATCGGTTGGAAGAGGTTACTGTCCTAACATTGCTTACTTGCAATATCTTAACTATTCCTTCCACTACCTTATGATTTGTTTGAATTGTAATAATAATAAAAAATATTTTCTATTTTATAAATTAATAGTCTTAATGGATACATTGGGTTGACTTCACCCAGTAGACAAAGATATTTTGTCTGTGTTAGGAGACATCGCTCCTCCATAGCAATAATTTTACGTTACTAATATGTGATTTAGATTAAAATAATAAGAAGAGAATTTACCAACTTCAAATTGAATGAAGCCAAATTCTAAGAAATACAAATTATAATTCTAAAACAATATAAATCTAATATCCTATTTCATACAGATGAACACAGGTACTGACCTGTGCTTGCGCGGGTGTGTGTGTTTGTTTGTTTGTTTATTTATTTAGGTTTGTACGAGGTGTGGACGCCTCAATAGGCGTCATTAACGTCGTAGGTGAGGCGTCGTTGTAGGTGTAATTTTAACCAGGCGCGGATCCAGGAGGGGGGGGGGGGGGGCAATGGGTGCATTTGCCCCCTCCCTCAGCCCCGACTGACTCACAATCGCCTACGGTTTTATGAACCGAAAAGCCAAAAATTCGGAGCTCGCTGGGCTCGCTTCATTCTTTTATCGATATTATCAATCACTTTAACTTTTTAGAACAGAAATGTCTAACATTTTGAGCTCACGTTGCTCGCTAATTCATTGCCTTCAGTTTTGTCATATTATTCACCAATCTTTTCAAATCAAACCTAAATTTCCGAGCTTGCTGCGCTTTCTCAAATATTCATTTTAACAATCACCCCAGCTTTTAAGAACTACAATGTTAAAAGTTTCGTGCGCGTTCCGATTGCTAATTCAATAATTTGAATTTCTCTTATTGTCTTTTATTACGATCAGCATCACACATCATCACATCACCTAAGCCGAAATGACAAAAAATTCGAAACTCCGCTCGCTTATTAATTTATTGCTCACCCCAGCTTTTAAGCTTCGCGCGCTCATTCATAGGTTCTATTTACTTTTCTTACCTTTTACCAAGCACGTTGCGGTCGCTCATTCATTAATTTCCCTAAGTTACTTTTGTAAAGATCACCCATTGCTGTGAAAACCCAAAATATCTAAAATTTCGACCCAAAATGTCTTAAATTCATTCATAGGTTTCAGATAGGTACTTTTCTTATCATTCACCTAGCTCTTTGCGGTTATTTATTTATTTATTTATTGATATTATTCGTTAATTTAATTAAATTACCATTGTGAGGGTCACCCATTGCAGTTAAGACCAAAAATGTGTAAAATAGGGAACTCGCTTCGCTCACTCATTAATTTAATGATGACCGCAGCTATTAAGGCCCAAAATTTCAAAAACTTCGAGCTCGCTCCGCTCGCTCACACATTTGTTGTTCTCCCCCAGGTTTTAAAACCTAAAATTTCCGAGTTCGATCCACTCGCTCATTCATTTATTGTTCACCCCACCAAAAAGGGTATTTTTTTTTACTCAGGGCGCTCGCTTATTGACTAAACAATACTTATAATTAGAAGATACCTATAATTTTGACATTTGCCCCCCCAACTAAATCCTGGATCCGCGCCTGATTGTAACTAATACAGTTCTTGTGATGTAGGCTAATGTAGACTAATTTTACAATAGATTGTTGATTTGGGGTTGGATGGGACCCCATGCTGCGATTACCGATACGTCCTGGTCGCCAATCCAGAACCTTTCCTTTCCACCCCATCGGCCATAGCTTCTGCTATCTACTACACGTATATGGGCTGATTTTCGAGGACAAAAATGAATGTATTGACACAAATTATATCATTTTGATACCATAGATAATTACAAAGTGATAGTAAGGTAAGAATTTACAACCCTGCCTCCTCAACTAGGGAATAAAAGACAGTGTTCGATAGTGTCATCATTAAATGCCATTTAGCCAATAACGTTCCGTGAATAGACCTGTATGTCAGTGGGATGAAGAGAATGCATGAAGGTATATGTGTGTATATAGTTAAGGGTAGGTATAGGAGTTCGCCCTGCTAGGAATATCGCCCATCGGCCTTCGTTTCTGCGAGCTATTACTCGTACATTGGCTAATTTTCTGGAATCAACTTACGATAATGAAGACAGAGTTCCGAGCTATTTTGAGCTGTTATCTGGTCAATCAATATTTTTAAAGGATCATAGACATGAGCACTAGTAAATCGCAGTATCTGTTGCGACAGAGGCATGGAGGGCCCTTACTCATCCGGGCGGTGAGATTGCGAGTCCAAGGTGTGCCGGGATTGCAGAGATAGGTCACGTGGGACCCTCGTGGGCTCGTTACAGTTTTCTTGTTACGGACACTTCACTGAATCGGTCCCTGTACACCGCATTTTAATTGGGGCACCCTGGGTTTGTACTTGTACTTAGTTGCGAAGTTGAAAAGACAGAAAAGTTGGAAGCAAACGTAAATACTGTAGTTAGAGAAAGAGCGAGTGTGATCAAGCAAGTTTTGCTTCAGTTGCGGTCGAGGAGAAGTCGTCTAGCTTGTAAATCTCCTACTTTAATCGTAAATGACGCGTGGTTAACGTAACTTAACAGGATAGAGGAAATAATTATGATGACGATATACTTAGCAGTCATTATTCGTTTACCTGATGTCAAATTAATCTATCTGTAAAATCAAAATCAAAATCAAAATTTCTTTATTGATTAGGACAATAAATATCTCTTTCAATCGTCAAAAATGAGGGGGATAGGAAAGTAGGAAGGAAACACACAGTGACACGCTGACCGCCCTATGACCGTAGATAAACGTATCCCTCGCCAACCGAACCGTGCTCGACAATGCCTGGCAGAGCCGGAACGCTATATTATATTATATAGCTATGTCTAGTATAATTAAGAAAAAACCACCTAAAACTACAGCAAGAGTAAGCCAGTCCACCAAGGCAGCACCCGTTCACGAGTTTAACACAGGGCCCAGCCATCGTCCAATTCAACCATATTTGAGGGAAAAGAGCGACCCGGCCCCCACGCCACCGTGTACTACATACAATAAAAAAACAGTATGAAAACAGTAAAAAAGTGTGTCTGTAAATTGAATATATTTACAAATAATAATTTAGGGTGATGAAGAAATAGTAATAGAATAAGATTTGTTTTAATTTTTGTCTGTCTATTTGTACATACTAATCTTCGGAACTATTGGACGGATTTGAATAAAACTTTCTTTTTATGTAGCTCTTAAGTGTATAATTGATTTTGTAAACTTGAACTCCTAATGAAGGCCTGCTGGAAGAGATTTCTTTTAGAAATAAGTAGCGCCTGTTGTGCCATTTATTACTTTGCCTGTTATTCATTATGTATTTCCTGTGCACAATAAACTGTAAAATAAAAAATAAATAAAATAATGTAGAACCATAATAGACCAACTAAACTATAAGAAATATGGAAATGGCGCCAAATTGATTTTGATGGGGTTATCAGAGTTTGGTAGTTTGGGGTCCAACCTAATGGTTTGGGCTAAATGGGTTTCATCTAATTCGGTTGGGTGGAACCAGACATATAGCTTGACCTCTCCGTAGTATTAGCTTTCATTGAATGGGAAGGTCATTTAAAATGGTCACTCGGGAAAAAAGTAAACTGCCCTAAAAACGATTTCCCCCAAAATCTATCCTAAAATAAGAGTAAAAAGAGAGATAACAGTATTATCATCGTCCGCCTTGAACCCTCATGATTGTCAGAAAAAATAAACAAAACTAGGCAAGCGTCGTTTAACATAACCAATTTTCCTGTCAGAATAAAAATTATACCCACATAATTTAAGTAGGTTCCTAAATTATGTTCTCTGCTGTTCACAAAGGACGAGAGGAAATTTTTCAAATTATGTTCGTCTCATAAGCAGAATACTTATAAGTCGGATTCTCAGACCCATGACCTGTTTAAGAAAGTTAAGTCAGTTTGTCAAGTTAAATTAGTTTGGACAAAACACGCGAACTTCAACCGAGCTGCGGTTAATTTATGGGATTATAACAGCGGTTAAAATGACATAAATGATAGATTCAATCCCGCAATGTGATAGATTCAATCGAAACGTTCTTTTTTTTAACTGAAGGGAGAAATGGGCGGACAGCAAACTTGTAAGTGGTAACTATTATCTATTTAAGATATACATTTTAAATAGTGTTGTGTTTCTGCCGGTGAGTAAGGTTTCCAGTGCTCCATGGGGTGGGGATTTGGGGAACCGTGGCTTTGGCAACGTAGGGGCATTTGTCTTTGAGATGGGCAACGCATTGGTGATACTCTTGGTGTTGCTAATGTCTATAGGCAGTGGTGACCACTTTCCAGCAGGTGGCCCGCTTGCCTGTTTGCCTACTGTATGACAAAAGTAAAATTTTCCTTTTTATTAAACTAAGTTCTAATACATTGCGATCGGTTTCGACTAACTCATCATTAGGCAAAGGTGTAGAATAAATTAGTTTAATCAGAAAAGGACATCGAATCAATTAGTTCAATCAACAATGCAGTACATGAAGTAATCTATGTTATCTATATAATCCTAGTAGTAAAGGAGTCATAGAACACTGCCACACACGACCTGGACGACGGTTCTATAGGTAGACCCTGCGTCCGCGTGCCTCCATAAGCAACACTAAAAAACTAATACTAAAAGTATATGTAAGGTGTCTACTAAAAGTAAATTCGGTAAATGCCTTGTTACATCTTAAGCCTTATTCTTATTCCAGTAAAAATTATAAAACACTAAAAGCAAAATGTTTTAAAATTTCGCGGTTATTATCACACATTTTGAAGGTGTGTTCCGGGCTGCCTACCTTAGTTTACGACCAGATATTTCGACGCAGTGGCATGTATCATGCCCATGGACCATGGTCCATCATGGTCTGTGACCATTATGCATGCAACTGCGTCCAAATAGGTATCTGGTCGTAAACAAAGGTACGTGGTAAGAAACCCGGAACATGTACTAAAAGTAATTGTATCGTGCAAGTAATTACTGTGTCGTGGTGTGCTGTAAAATAAAAGACTTTTATTCTTTCTTTCTTTCTTTAAAGTGTCTACTAACACTTACTAAAAGCTGAATCTCCGTACTTCTAATCTTTTGCGTTAAATATTTGTAAGAATAAAAATATGGAACGCGAAAATTGCGATCGCAATCAAAATAGGAAGGAATCGTTCAAAACTCCGATATTAAATCGAAGACGTCTTACATATCTGTAGCGCAGATCGCTTGTGAAGTGGATAAAGAGCTATATCTCGCTCGCTTCATGGAGATTGTGTGATCGATTCACGGTGAGTACTCTCCAATATTAGTAAGAGGGCTTTCATGACTGTCGCACAGGATTTTATTACTATTTTTAAGCCCCGACTCTGACGTACAGTCTGTGTGTTATGAGTTTAGTGATCCCTCTCTCATTTGGTACCGAAGGGATGACCTGCCTGACTGATATAAGCAGCGCTATTCCGAAAAATGTTGATGTTCAATAAACATTTTTTCCGATAGCCATTGAGTGGGGTATTAAAATAAAGGACTGATTGAGGAAAAGAGCTGATTTGAAAAATATATATAACCTTTATATTTAAAAGTATTTTATATCCATATGCTAACAGAATAATATTTATTTATTTAACCTATAAACGTTAAAACACATAAAACAGTTTAAACCTAGGCAGGTACACCGTCAATTAATAAGCCCCCACGAACAGCCTCCCTGCCCAATATTCCGGCCTCGCTTCCACATTGAGCAGCCAGTGACATGTGCTGACCCAAAAAGTGCCCAGACCTTGGATCCAGACCCCTACGCCTCATCCGGCGACCCAGGTCTCAGCACAAGTTTTTAGTACCATATTTAAAGTAGGTTGCAAAGACAAAAATGGCATTAAAAGTAAAGTTTTTGCAAAAAGTCGTATTACGTATTACGTCGAACAAATGGTACCAATAATTAAACTAAAAAGCGGAAAATAAAAAAAGTAGTTCAAAAACTCTAAATGCCGACCGCTATTAAACAGCAGACGGGGCTCCAATTTCATATAGGTGACACGGATACTTAATATTGACTTATAGAAATTTATAATGGGTCCCCACCTGCTTTCCAGTTTAAATTAAACTAACATTTGCACTATAGGTATATACCAATTTTCTTCAAACATACGACTTGTTTTTAACTTTTTAGTTTTTAGTATAATTTTTTTTTTTAAGCTACTTTTTTTTTATTTATATCGACTCTCTAATTTGGATGGTTTCTGCCCAAGTAGTAGTGGAAAATTCCGATATTTAATGGATATTATTAAACGTCTCTATTCGCGGTTATATAGTGATCCCACCACGCTATTAAACTAATTATTGCGTCTCTAAATTTAATTTTTTATGGGACGTCTTGAGTCAGCGTCGATTTTTATGTCGCCGTTTTGTTTACCGACTCAAAACTGTGGCCAGTAAAATTGGATCAATGTCACGCCACATATTAAATTTATATCTGTACCATAAGTATAGAGGTAAGTTATTTTTACAAAGTTACTTATAGGTTAAACAAATTCGCTATACATTCGTTCGTTTGTTTTGAATGGTAAAGGTGAGTTTGTGTACGTATTGATATTAGAAAACATGTTAGTAACTAGAATAGCTTTATTGGTATTCATCCCACTGCTGGGCAAAACCCTACCCCCTATTCTTCCATATCAATAACTCATCTCTCTATCTTTTTTTGGGTCTTCCGCGACGTAGTTTTCGGGTAGTGGGTGCCTAATTTGTAGCGGTTTTGGCCCATAACTCCTCCAACATGCGGTAGACATGACCGACATAGTTCCACTTCAGTTTTCCAACTTTGGCGGCTACATCAGTGATCTGTGTTTTGGGGCGTACCGTGGAGTTTCGGATAACTAACAAACTGCGGGCTATGGTGCTCTGACAAACTCCGAGTTTAGACTTTTGCCAAAGACGAAGTCTGAGCCTCGTAGGTGAATATCGGGAGAATACATAAGTCGAACGGATTTATTTTAAAAAGGTTATACAATCCTTCACTGCCCAATCCAGGCGTTATCAATGCGACGTGATATTTTTTTGTCTTGTGTGGCCAGGAAGGAGACAAAAAATGTAAACCCGCAGGTGCGTTGTTCTATGAATACTAAGATGAATTAAAGATGTTGGATTTATAGTTATTGTAACTATTGAAAGCAAAGAAAATAAGTTTCTTATTCTGTATACTTAGTCCGATGTAGTGTAACTCCTTTACCAGTAGAAATAAATCTGAGAAATCCGCCTGGATGGGTCCAATCGCCTGGTCTATTTCTAAATCCATTGTGAATCGTGATTCAATTTGAAAGCGAGGGCAATTACAGACATGAAATACATTCGCCTTTTACAGTGACAGACTACGCACCTGCGCTTCTAAATTTTTCTTATATTATAAAAGTATATTAAACGTAGATAGATATTATGGGCTACAGTTACCGCTTTCCACCAGATAGGCCGTCTGCTAGCTTGTCAATGAGCAGAGTGGTATAAAAATACACATCATTTGGTTTGTTTTTAGAGTAGCAATAAAAAAAAAATCGACCTTACCTCGAGCTCGAGCACTAAGGTCCTCTTACACAGGTATTATATTACAATAGAGTTTATCGAAAATATTGTACTAGTTTACCTGTTTAGTGATGATAATGACGAACATTATGTAGGCGTTCAGCAGCAGTCCTATTGCGGAGATAGCGGTGACCGCCACATGCAGAGCGACCGCCACCGCCTCCTCCTCGCGCGCCGTCTCGTTCATGCCCATAGCATGCATCTATCTCTGTCCCTCTCTCGCCATGCCCCACGTTGTCGACGACGTAGCCTCGACACTGCTGCGCTCCATCGCATCTTCGGCAACCTGGGAACAAGAAGCACTCTTAGCTCTGATTGGTTCCCGCGATTCTACTAGCTGGGAGTGACAGCGGTTGAGCATTACGTCGCTCTTTAGTTATTTATAGCAGTTTTCTTCTAACTTGAGGTAAGGATAAGTGAAGTTATCCTAACTTTTCAAAACAAATACGGCCATAATAAATTTTCTTATTGTTCTTTTCTCTTTTCTCGTTACCTTTGTAGGAAACTGATTTATTTCATTGGGCCTTATTTTTAGAAGAACGAAAACATAAATTACCGCTGTAAATCCATTGAATTAGTAATGTGGCCGCATTTCTTCTTTCGTTCAAACGGTTTGGCCTATAAGGATCGGTATTGGGCTCTTATCCAACTTACAATCGAAAGTGAGTAACATATATAAATATCCGTCCTTCAATATCGACTCGGCATTTCCAGGCAAGGTCGAGCAATCAATTCCGAAAAGCTTTCGTTTATTGTGAACTATTGTGCAAGATCAACTTGCAAATGAAACAGGGAATTACATATTCTCTGCGCGTCTCGGGGGAATTGCCTAAATGGCGATTCCAATTATAGCAAGTTTTCTCCATTAGGGTGGCACCTACAAATAGAGGGTATCTAAAAGTCGTATGGTTTAACATAATCATTCACCAAAACGGGCTTAACATTTCACAGAAAGGCATGAGCCAGATTAAGACAAATTTCACAAAAAATTATGCGATGTCTTTTGCAACCTAGTGGCAAATACCGCCTGGGTTCGCTTTTCTACTTGCAAAACGGGCTTTTTTAGTTAGACTAGCCAGGCATTTGACTGCCATCTCACCTGCTGGTAAGTAACGATGCAAACAGCCTATTCACTGTAGCCTTGAATGCATCTAGATTATAATGATCAGGTACACACTCGCAGGCATAGCGTTCCATTCCTTAGTCGTACGCATTTTAAAGGTTGAACTGAAGCGGCTTGTGCGGATAGCTGGAAGATACACAACATAAATATGAAGTTTATCCGGGTCGGTGGCGGAAAGGCGTCTCTCCAAAATGCAATCTGTAGAACAACAACAGACACGCAACCCTACGCCGATGTTCGAGACTCTGAAGCTTTATCATCACAGCCCCTTACAGTCCATTGCATAACTTAGGGCATCTCCCACGAAAGGGGAGTTCATTGCCATAATCTCTACGCTTGGCAGGCGGGCTGGAGATCGCAGTGTTGAAAATATAACCATGCAAAACGCTGCCGCCTATTTTTCAGCCTGTGGAGACTCTAAATCTTTTGCCTCGAAAACATTTGTCGCCTTGTACGACACCCACGGGTGTAGAATAATATATAAATACGTAACGCATAGCAGCATTCCGTGATTTCCAAGAGTTCGTGCAAGTAGCTTCCGCGATCTCAGCAGCGCTGAATGTAGAGTGCGCAACAAGTTTGTGCACTTTATAGTTTACCAACATAATGATGCGAATCCATAGATAAATCTAACCTACAAGGGTTTGATGAAATATATCAATTGGTAAAGGTCATTCTTAAAGATAAAAATTTAGTTTAGTTTAGTTAGGTAATGCTTAATTCGAATTTCGTGAAAACGGGTGTTGGCGAGTTTAGCTGTTTTTAATCTTTATTCTTTATTGTACACAAACATGACATAATTATACAGTACAGTAGCAGAGATGTACAAAGGTTGACAATGCTGTATGTTGTGTATCGCCTAAAATTTTGTACAAACATAAAACACGTGCACATTTAATCGCTTAACCTAAGAAATCTGATCAAATATGTAGGTTTTGTGTTCTGTAATACTTTTACTCGGTACTATTATAGCTCAAAAATCGCCCAATCGTTTACGCATTCCCGCACCGCACCCAGCGTCCCCCATGCGCCTCCCCAGGGGGCCTGAGGTGAGCATACTCAAGCTCGACGCAGGTTTAATGTCGCCGAGTAATAAAGTTGGCAACAGCAGCGCCTATCAAATTACGCCGGTGTCGGTCTCGTGTTATGATTTCATTACGCCCAATTGGTTTATAATTCTGTTACGTTGTTCTCTTGCAGTTCGCTCGCCCGCTGTTTTTTATCTACGAAGTTTCTCTTTATGAATTCCACGCGCGAAAGTAGAGCTCCGCGTTGTTGTTTGCGATTTTCTTTCGCTAAACAGAATATACTGCTTGTTTAGTAGGAGTGTTTTACGCTGTTGTATTTTAATTAGCCCGTCTGGGTTGTTGACTTTGAAGTTAACTTCAGCTTACTGAAGCAAGATGTATAGGTGTGATTCTAAAAGTGCAAAAGTACAGGTACCTAACTCTATTCAAGTTTTCTGCATTTTTATTTGAATAGCTTACGAGACTATGAAAAGTGCCGAATGATTCAGAAGTTTAGAAGAAAAACATGGTCGCAGTTCGTTATCTTAGGCATGCGATAACGGTTTTCCTCTAAATATTCAAATACTTTATAAAAAATAATGTTTCGTACGTATTTTTCAGGCCTGATTTTTTGGCACAGGCGGGTTTTGGTTATTATAACATTTATTTCTTTTACTCGTTTACGATATCGCGCACAGGAGTCGGCTTATCAATTTCATTTTATCCGCTGATGGTTTCAGTCCGGATATTGCATTTTTACATTGAGAGTATTTATAAAATCAAATACTCGGCGATGATTCTTAATCCAATAAAGTGTATGCTATGATAGATAGACAGGTAATTAATAACAAATCATATTAATTTCGAGAACCTAAATAGCGCAATAAACACCTCGCCTGTCTGGCTAGTGTGTTCCTGTGCCAGTGAGATGTATAAAATTTTTAACTTCGTTATTGTTCAAGGAGTGCAGCTTCCTTCATGGCACTTACGATAGCGAGTTGTGGGCGAAGTTGTGAGCGTAGAACTTCATAATATCATTCCCCTCCTACAAGATTGTCTAGCGTGTGTTTGGTTCTACGTCCATTAAATTATACCTCTGGGGGGCGGAGTTTCGGACACATTCGTACAATTTTCATATTCGCAAAAACGTTTCATCGGTGGAATTACCAAGTAGAAAATTTAACGATGTCACGAATGAAGCTAGAAGTGTCGGTAATTTCATTGTAATTACCGTCAGATTTGTATACGTACCGTTTACAGTAATATACTAAACCGTTTCTGGACCCAGGCCTCCCTACCCATCCGGTTCGGAGGTTTGGGTATCCGCAAAATTTACAGTCTGTCTGTCACTGCCTGTAATAAAATGTTGCAACTTTGGCCCATTTCCTGGTTTTCGACTTACACTGCTGTTTTGTGCACTCATGTAAGTGACCATGCAATGTGGATACAATCGAGTTGATCTGATGATGGAGACGCAAGGTAGACATAGGAACTCCTGAACTACGCATGGTGAACCCATCGAGTTTGGGCTCATTTGATTAGTCTTGACAAATACTCTGACTGATGATAGAGTACCTAATGACAAATGAGCAGACAGCTAAATGGTAAGCGGTAACATCTACGATTCAAACACTACCCGCGCGTTCCCCGCGGTTCTCAGCAGCGCGTAGTTCGGAACTCTGTAAATGTATAATTTTCCTGTGGGATCGTGATTCCTGAGTAGTTTAGTAGTTATGATGCATCATGCATGCATGCATGCATGTTGGCCGGTCTGCCACGCTAAAAGCCACGAACCCAGGAGGTTTCGATTCCCATCGGGGCAGAATTTGAAATGTTGAATTTTAGTTTCTGTTATGGGTTTGGGTGTTTTATGTTTCTTATGTATGTATTTGAAAGTATCTATGTTTGTAGTATACTATGTTTCTAGCACCCATAGTACAAGCTTTGCTTAGTTTGGAACTAGATGGCGCTGTGGGAATTTGTCCACGATTATTTATTATATTATTTTCATTTTTTTCGTAGTTCCCTATTAATGAAAGAATTTTAAAATCGGTCAAATAGTTTCGGAGATTAGTCTCAACATACAAACTTTCTCTCTTTATAATACTACTAATAGCAGATTTCACGGCTTCACCCTTCGTACGATTAGGATCTCTGTAACTATACACGGGACCCTATTATTTTTGGATGAAACCTACGATACTCGGAAATAATGTAGCTTCCTATTAGTAAAAGAAAATATTTAATCAGTTCAGACGTTTGTTCGCATTTTATCCATAATAAAAAACTCACAATATAGAAAAATACAGACTAACCGTCCAACCATGTGGACAGATTGATTTGTCGGTTATTAATAACATAATTATCAGACACTTTAAAGTTATGTTTCGGGTTTTCTAAAGTAAACCTATGTTTACGAGTAGCCCGCTATTTCGACGCAGTTGCATGCATCATGGTTGCGGGACGAGAGGAGAGCTGCAGGCGCCGGGCGGTGATGGTTAGCGATAAAGCGGCCGAAGCCGATCTACCCGCTTTCACAAAAGTTGTCTACTACTACCGGAACTCGAACTCACTTTTAAGTCACGGTACACTACACTGATTGCATCAAAGACTTTATACTGATGTATATATCAGTGGATTAATTCAATTTTTTTGTTCGACCTGGATCCGGTTTTAGAGAATGAATGAATTGGCGACCAAGTATTCGATAACTTAAATCCGTCCTCACGATTGAAATCTGGATATTTCGTGATTTAGATGGCTTCCCAACAAAACTTGAAGTGTAGTGTCGTTCAGTAGATAAGACCCGTGGGTTATATTAGTCCATCCAGTGATTAGTACCATATTCTAAGATCGGGTAGAATCTCTAATCTCCAGTCGTCCCGTGACCACGATGCATGCAACTGCGTCGAAATATCAAGCTACTTATAAACAAAAGTTACGCAATAGGAAACCCGGAACATAACTTTAAAAATAAGTACTAATAGACGGAACCGAGGGTATGTTGTCGCTTGTCACTGTGGAAACTAATAGACGTACCTTTTGAATGTAATTGTGATGGGTACCTACAAATTCTCATTTCTTAAACAGCCTCGTACAATTTAATAAATGGAATGTCGAATGGTAGAAGAGTATACACACTTCACTTGAGTAATATCGGCCCAAGCCGTGTAAATGTGAAGTCTTAAGTCAAGGAAACTTTGCAATCTTAAGTAGACAAAGTGTCGAAAATGATGTTTTCCATAATAATAATCCCGGAATTTCCAAGATTGTTCTGGATCTATGGATGCCTAGTCTCGTACTAACTAATTTCAATTTTGCTATCCCTTCATTCGCGATGGCTTTTTTTTTGGCCATATACTATTTTTACAACTTACACAATACTATTTTTAGAATTTTTATAGCGTTGGCCAGCAAATAACATGAGTATTGTCACATTAAGCAGATTGATAACATTTTTTAAAATTTATAGTAGACGAAAAGTTATCTTTCAATTATACAGTTGAGTTAGCTTGTAAGTAAGATATGAATGTTGTGTAATACGTCGATAAGTATAAAAACTAAATTTTAATATATTTCATAATTTGTTGGCTTCCTAATGGCTGCCTCAAACAATTACCTAACTTAAATGGGACTTTTGGGAATGCATGGATAAACTAAGGACAACATGTATGACATATGTAGATGTCGTATTAAGGTTGTCCCATGATGGCATTACTGAGATATTTGTTCCCACAGTTTCAGGAACAATTTGACCTATATTCTCGACCCAGAATTGTTAGTTTAAAAAAAACGTTATAGTGCAGCCAGTGGAAGCTGGAAGCAGTTAATGGGATCTCTAGGAAAAAATACCAGTAGTATTCTGGGAATACACGAGTTTATTAAGGATGGTACCTACTTAGATATAGTATTTCAGTTGAAGTTTGGAGATCCACTTTCGATTCGTATTGTTGTAAAATTTCGGTAAGTACGTTGGTTTTATTTTTTATTTAGTTAGGTATATAATTAGTAGTATAAATATGCTTAAGTATATAATTTTGCTAATATTTTAATCCCGTATTTAGTCTCAGAGTTGTGACTAGTTAATCTTGCAACCCTAAGGCTCTGGCCTAATTAGCAACCGTCATGCGACCATGATCGTACGACGGACATCGCCAGACCAATAGACATCAAAACCGCCAGTTGCAAGACCTTGGTCGTACGACCGTTGTTGAATTAGCACAGCGCCTAACGCGTTTATATTTGTTTTCTTACCACGCGACTACTTACCTTCACAGTAATCAGCCAGAAGACGCCCACTGCTGGGCATAGGCCTCCCCCAGAGATCTCCACAAAGGCCGGTCCTGTGCTTTCCGCATCCAGCTGGCACCAGCTTTACCGTGTCGTCGGTCCACCTTGTGGGAGGCCTACCCACGCTGCGTCTTCCGGTACGTGGCCTACCTATACTTCACTGACTGTAGATATAATATTGCGACCATGTCAGTTTCGAGTGTGTCCCCTAAATTATCCAGTTACAAACAGCATGAAACGCGCTTCAAAGGGAACATGTAAATATTCCACGAATGATACCGACACAAGTAGGTATTCCACAGAACAGTGGCTGTGAGTGGCGGCTAAAACTCGGCAGGTATACAGGGTGCGCCAAATGCTATAATTTTGTCAATTATGAGTTCTTAAAATTAAAAACTTCAGTATCTCGAACTAAACATGTTAAATTTTAATAAAAATAGGTTCTTGATGATGCCATCTTTAGCGTGGATGACAGCACCGAGTCAGTTCCGAAGAATTCGCTCGCTGCACGAAATCATCGTGATGAAACCTGCACACTCAGGCGACTGAATGCGTAACCATGATCCAATTTGGTCAGGTTCCCCTGGTAGCAGGTTCATGGTCAGATGGCAGTCGCTCCACTGTAATTACCTAATCTGCCAAATCCTAGAGCATGGCCAAGTCGGATTCCGGGCCCTCGCGAGTGGACAGGACAACCGGGACAACAACGCCAAAATTATTTTTATACATAGGTAAGTAAATTGATATCAAAAGTGCACTGCGACAATGGGATTTATATAATAAGTCCGAATCGCTTTCTGAAAAAATGATATAAAAATCTCTGTATGGCAACTTATGCCAAGTTTTTTAAACGTCAGTTAACGTCATTCATAAAAGTCATAACAAATAATTTGATTTCTGTAGGATTGTTTATTTTCGTGAATTATGAAAAACATTATTAAATAACGGGGAAAACAATTAAAAAGGAAGTGCGCGAGATAATTTTTAGCATGATTAATAATTTAGACGAACTAAAAGTACAAGTTTAAGCCAAATAACTGAATGTTTACAAGAAGAACTGACAAGGACTGACAAGGACAGATTATCCCCATATTATGGCCATATCCACATTTTATAATTTTTACTACTGTCAGTCAATACGGACTTATCGTGGTCCTATTATATGTACCTAGGTACCTATTATAATTCCCGTACTTATTCCTTCTTTTTAACATTACCATCTGAATTCATCTTGACATCCGATTGAAATCAAATTTTGCATACTCAATGATAGCATTTCTTTTAAAATGAAAATTTGCAATATGCATTTGCATTTGATAGATGGGAGAAGCCGGGATTGATCGCTCCTACCATGATGAGATGGCAATCTTGTGAATGGCAGAGAGGGGTGTTTAGGTTCTTTTATACGTGACCGAGAGCCAGCTTTTGTAGCCAGCCCAGCTCCTTTCAGAAGTCTATTAGTCTCTTGGCACGTTCACAGACTCCCGAAGGGACCCTGTTCCTATTGAGGCTATAGCTCTGTAGTCCTTCAGCTCCTCACACTCCAGGACCACGTGAGCTGTTGTTTCCTCAGCTACTAAACATCCCCTGCACATGGGGCTGTCTGTAGCTCCGATGGTATGCAGTAGTTTGTTTAGGGGGAGGTGCCCTGTAATTGTACTAACTACTGTCTTAAGTTCTCTCCGTTTTAGGTCCAGTAGTCTTTTAGTTAACTTAGGTGATCTTTTGCTCACCACTAACTTAGACTGCCTACATCCGGGTGTGCTTTCCCAGCGCTTGTTGTGCTGGTCATTTGTATGTTTGCTCACCCACAAGCGTAGCGTGTTAAAAGAAAGGGGTAGAAATGGGGCAGGACCGGCAGTCCTCGTCCCTGATCCCCTTCTTGCTAGCTCATCGGCGGCATCGTTGCCCATTGAGTTGCTATGACCCTTAATCCATTGTAGAGTGACCCTGTTCACCGAGTAGATCATCTTCTAGTGCATTGTGACACTCCAGTGTCAAGGAACTGTTAATGCTGTTGCCCATGAGAGCTTTCAGTACGGACATGCTATCTGTGAGTATTCTGATGCCTTAGTCGGATACGCCAAGGCGCTGCATTAGCCGAGCGGCCTGTGTGATCGCCACATATTCGCACTGAAAGATGGTACTATGCTCTCTTAATGGTAGTGACGATCTGAAATTCAGATCTAGCGAGAAGATACCCGCTCCTGTGCCCTGGTCGGTCTTTAATCCATCCGTGTATATTCGGACTTCTCGTATCCCAGACCAGTCTGTCTCCGTCTCAGCAGTCTGGATTTGGTATCTGTGGCCAAATGTGAACTGCTTCGGAGTTCTGTCACACTTGGCCTCAAACAATGGGTTGTTTGACACCATTGTTTCCCACAAAGTATGGTGAGAAACAAGTGTGTTGCACCAAGGGTTTGATACCTTGAGTCTGAGTGTTGCCATCATTGCCTCCTTTTGTATACGCAGGTCAAGCGGTGGCAGTCCCAGTAGTACCTCAAGGGCTGCTGATGGTGTTGAGCGCATGCAGCCAGTAATGGCGGAAGAGGCCATCCTCTGGAATCGTTGTAACTTGTTATTTGACGTGGCCAGCTAGGTTCTAGTCCACCAGGCGATTGCCCCATATGTTACAAACGGTCTCACTACCGCGTGTGCTGTGGCTTTGTGTATCTGTCTGTGGCATCGTAGCTCCCGAATGGATGAACCGACTTAGATAAAAAAGCCACTTTAATCGAGATGGTCTTTAGCTTTGTTTCATTAGAATCCGTTCAGTAATTTAGAAAATATTTGAGTTTAAGTAAACTTCGGTGTCGGTCGGTCGGGGGTTATCCGACTTTTTCTGTCGGTTAGGTTTTCCCCAATAACATCTGAGGAGGGTTAAATAGGGGATGAAAGTTTGTACGAGGAACTGCGGCTCTAATTTACCCAGCAGAAAACAGCGCCATCTATCGTCTGCGATAGATATCTTAATAAAAGGCATAACTTAAAAAAAAAAAGAAAAAAAAAAGTATTTAAGTAGTATATCAGTTATCTAGCACCCATAGTACAAGCTTTGCTTAGTTTGGGGCTAGATGGCGCTGTGTGAATTTGTCCACGAATATTTATTAATTTTATTTTTTATTATTTATTCTCACCTCGCAGTCTATATTAAATTATAGACTGTGAGGTAGTCATGGGTTCGAACGTTTTCTCACAATCTATTAGTTCACGCGGACGAAGTATCGGGCAAAAGTCAGTAAAGGAATGAAATTTGTTCCACGTGTACTCGATAGAAACGTAGGTATATCATTGCACAAGCATCTTTACGTGATTATATTAACTTTGACATTACAGTGAAAAGTAAAAATTTACAATAAGTATAATTTGTTAGCCAGTATGCAGAGCGCCCTAGTAATGATCCTGCCAGCCGCATGTTACGAGTTCTCCGGCGGGTAGGGAAATGTTGGGGAAATTCCAAGCCCCAGTTAAATGGGGTGACTTTGTGATGTGATATTTCATCTTATATGGAAAGTTTGGATTTAAATTAAACTAAATCTATAGAATCATGCCATAATACAGAATTTACTTTTGTTAAACGGCAACAGATCTTTGGGGAGGATTTCCAATGGTGTATATCAAGAAGTATCTATAAAATAAGTAAATAAATATGGTGGGATAATTCACACAGCCTCAACTAGCCCCAAAGAAAGCAGAGCTTGTGTTAAGAGTGCTGGATAACTGATAAACTACTTATATACTTTTAAATTCGTAGGTACTTATTATATACATAACACCCAGACCCGTAACCGAAATTAAAATCCATCATTTTAATTTTAGATCGGTCGGGAATCGAACGCAGGAGATCTTGCATTGGAAACATTGTTTATGGACATGACATCGGACGCTAAACGCTTGTTAACGTTACCAAAATATTTAATAATTTAAAATATTAGCTTAATAAAAATAATGTTGTATGCATTTTCTACTCGATTTAATGTCGACTACGATGTTACGGCATCGTCTTTATTTTCTTTGTATACTCTGAAGAATGTCGTTCAACGAACGTAATAGCTTGAAATAGGAAAAAATAATTTAACATCTTGATCAGCCTCGCTCTTGAAATAAAACGTTATTACTTTTAAACATATTTATGAAATACTTGATATACTTAAATCCCGCTGCCGCCATATACCAATGACTCTTTTCTGAGGTATGTACGTTAGTTGAACACTAGTCGATGCTCCTACGGAAAACATCGTGATGAAACCTGCACAGCAATGATCGAATCTGGTCAGGTTCCCCTGATAGCAAGGTCACGGAGGTCAGAAAGCAGTCGCTCCACTGTAATTATCTGATCTGCCAAATCCTGGATCATGGTCAAAGCGGACCCCGGGCCTTCGTACTCGAGAGCACAACCGGGACATTAACGCCAAGATTTTTTTTTACTTGATATACTTAAATAATACCTAGATTAATTTTACTATCACTAGTAGATACGCAAACCTACAAACTGAGATGAGAAAGACCTATACTTACCTATTCTAATATACAAGGTTGAGTGGTTATACTCGTAAGCTCTGCCATAATACCTAACTTCGCAACTATCACCTTCCTACCTGAAACTGATCACAAAGTAAACATTTTCATCTTCAATGAAAGCATTTTTATGCTCCTATAGACGAGTCACTGTCATAAATGGATATTGGTCCTGAGGGCCTGAAGTGTGTGAGGTGTGGCTGTGATGGTTTTACTGAGTAATACAGTTTGGCTACTCGCTAACGAACTATGTCGAAGGTCAGACAATACGAAACTATTAGGACCACGATAAGTCCGTATTGACTGACAGTAGTGAAAATTTAGAACAAAGTAATACATTTCAATTTTAAAATATATTAATTAATTTGGGCTATTCGACTAGTCATTGCAGTTCTTTCACGATGTCTGGTGACTTATGCAGATTATTTTGGTGGTGTTGCTGGTTTTTCTTTTCCCTTTTCTTTGACGTTAAATTATTTACTACCCTCATTGACTACCCGCATTTTAAACGAAGCATTATTGTAAATTACATTGTGTTGACGGTTGTATTAAGTAATAATATTAATAATTTAATTATATTGATATTTTTGTTGACATTAATTTATTTTATAATTGAAATATTTTACTTTGTAGTGAAAATTTAAAGTGTGGATATGGCAATAATCTGGGGTAATGTGTCCTTGTCAGTCCTTCTTGTAAACATTCAGTTATTAGAATAGAATAGAATAGAAAACATTTATTTGGTCACTATTAGCTTGACCTCGTACTTTTAGTTTGTCTTAAATATTAGATAATCATGCTGAAAATTATCTCCCGCACTTCCGTTTTAATTGTTTTGCCCATTATTTAATAATATTTTTCATAACTCAAGAAAATAAACAATCCTACAGAAATCAAATTATTTGTTATGACTTTTATGAATGACGTTCTATGACGTTTAAAAACTTGCCATACAGATATTTTTAATTTATTCTTTTTATATATTTGTAAATCTACATATTTGGGGCTCTATTTTTGAATCGCTCGTATCGATTTTAACGATTACAATTATGACTTTCGCCACGAAAAAATTACTATTTTAAAAATCACATTGGCAACACCGATATATTACGGTTCATAAATAGGGAAAATCAGCATCGCGATTCAAAAATAAGTCCTCTGGTTGAAATAATGGGCATATGCAAGTCAATAACTCGATAAGCATGTGGAAGACTGAACAGCGTATTTTACAAACATTTATTTAACACAACACATAACAACCACCACTCATTGCTAAGATGAGAAACATTCACTGAATACTCGATTCAGTTACCTTCAGCTTGTAGATCATTTGCTATATTGAGAGTAACTTTATATAATAAATATTTTTATTATAAAATAAATTATTATATTCTATTCCATCTATTGAACCTATATAATTTGGTTTCTTATTAGAACCCTTCGATGTGTGACCAGAGATCGTCAATCCGGCGGATACCTACGGGTGTTTGCGTAACAAATGGACGTGTCAGGGAAATACCTACACAAACACAAATGGTCAAGTGATGTGCCCTTTTACAGGGTTAAACTATTTTGGGCCTCTAGCTTTAAGTTTGACGTAGGCAGTTTTAATTTAAGCCGAGGCAATTAAATCGTCATTTTTTATGTCAAACTGTAAACAAACATGGAAGCGAGCCACCTGATTTATAGTGGTCACTGGCGCCTATAACAACGCAACTATAGCTTAAGCAACACCAGTGGCTTTTTTGTAACACAGACGGACGGTCCATTTCACAGACGGACGGTCCATCTGTTGGAAAGTGGCCATGGTTGTCCAGGATAGATATCGATTGCAGATGCAATCTAAGGGGAACGGATGCGGTGCCGGCTTTTAAGGTACTTGTAGACACGCTTTTTGTAGAACCCCATGTTATAGTGCAAAAGAAAGACTTCGGAAAGTTAATGGAAAACCCTGGATTACCCCGGGATTACTTCGATGCATTAGAAATAGAGATCGTCTTCATACAAAAGCTAAAAACTCTCCAAATAATCAAATTTTGAAAACCACGTACACAAGATATCGAAATTTTTGTAATAATCTTCTTCGCAAATTAAAAATCACTTATGAAAAAAATGAGTTGCTTAAATCGAAAAATAACCCTAAAGCCACCTGGAAGACAATTAAGAGAATAACTTATACCGAACGTCCTCGTAATCTTCCACACGAACTCTTAAAACTGTCGGATAATGACAATACTTCTCTAAACTTGGTGAACGATTTCTTTGCAGGGATCGGTAAAACACTTGCAGCTAGGATTTCTGCTGGTGTCGGTGACGATGTATCGCAACATCTCAAACATAAGTTAATACCAAACTCGATAGTCATTACTGAAACAGATGAAAAAGAAATAGAGTCTACCATTCTGAACCTCCGATCTGATTCATCAACGGGTTATGATGATATATCTCCCGTAGTTTTGAAATTTAATCGCGAATATCTAATACCTGTGATCACGCACATCTGTAATGTCTCCATCCGTTCCGGAGTTTTTCCAAACGCTTTCAAAAAGGCCTTGGTCCACCCCATCCATAAAACAGGGGATAAAAATAACGTGGAAAACTACAGGCCTATCTCTGTACTACCTACACTATCAAAAATTTTGGAAAAGCTTTTAAACAAGCGATTGATTACATTTTTAAACAAAAATAATATTATATCTGATCACCAGTATGGTTTCAGAGCAGGAATTTCTACAGAGGACGCAGTTGTCGATCTGGTCACCCATATTGCTGGAAAGTTAGATCACGGCCAGAAATGTATTAGTATATTCCTTGATTTGCAAAAGGCTTTCGACACCGTTCATATACCAACTCTACTTTCCAAGCTCTATGGCATGGGCATTAGGGGTGTTGCGCACGATATTTTTAGCGACTATCTAAACCATCGGTCCCAACGGGTTAAGATAGGTAACTTTACGAGTGATGAATCATACATTGAGTATGGCGTCCCCCAAGGATCAATTATTGGACCTACGCTCTTCCTAGTCTACATTAACCAGTTGTGTGATCTGATTCTCCCGAATTGCAGGTTGTTTACATATGCGGATGACACTGCCGTTGTGATTCACGGATCCAATTGGGCAGAAGTCAAATCAATAGCTGAGAACAATCTTGCTATAATTGATAAATGGCTTAAACTGAACCTACTTACCTTAAATCTCACGAAGACATACTTTATCCCCTTTTCTATAAGACAGAACACGCAGCCATCCGCTAATTATCAATTGTTCGTCCATTCAAATTGCAACCGAAGCCTTAATTGTACCTGCCGCCCCATATCACAAACCACAAACATTAAATATCTTGGTGTTTACATCGACCGCAATTTGAACTGGAAATACCAAATTGAAATGCTTAGTATTAGACTTAGGCGCCTCATACACATCTTTCGGACACTAAGACAATCAGCTGACAAAGAAACTTTAAACTTGGTTTACTCAGCTCTCTGTGAATCAATCATTCAATACTGTGTGACTGCTTGGGGATGTGCTGCAAAGTCTCACTTTATTAGGATCGAGAGAGCGCAAAGAGCCGTCCTAAAAGTTATGTACTCAAAACCCATGAGATTTCCAACAAAGGAATTATATTCCACATTTAAACATCTCACAGTGAGACAGTTTTTTGTGCTCCGATCAATTTTGCGCAAACATCCACAGGTCCCACTACCAGACCCCTCTAAAAGAAAAACTCACCAAGCCTGTCCTACCCCACACCACAAAACAAAATTCGCAAGTAGGCAATTTCATATAAGCAGCTCAATAATCTACAATAATACGGATAAAATATTAAATATTAACCTATGTACAAAATTCGAGGTAAAATCGCGAGTAAGAGATTGGCTATTGCAACTCAATTACTGCGAAACAGAAAATATTCTACCTACCTGAAAGTCTTGACTGACATACTACATTACCACACTACACACACACACACACACACACACACACACACACACACACACACACACACACACACACACACACACACACACACACACACACACACACACACCCACACACACACATTTACACACAACCACACACACATTTACACACACCCACATAAATACGTTAAAAGTATCAACACACTTGTTTTATAAAGTTGTAACACATTTCATTATAAATTTATTATCAAGAATTTTCTTTGTCTTTGTCTATGTAACATTTGTAAGTACAATTCATGTACGCTCAATGTGGTTGTAACATTAAACACATATTTGGCTTTCGGTAGAACACTGATCTCCAAGATACAGGCCTGTGCCTAGTTTGGATATCAGGGTTCAATAATTAATTTGTACAATTATTCATTCTGTGAATTACAAGTGTATCAATGTAGTAATGTACAAATCTTATATAAATAAAGAACTTTTATTATTATTATTATTATTATTATTAATTTCGTAGCTCATTTCACAAGTTGCACGTGTGCGGAAAAAAGGCTCGCAATGCCCTTACGTTAGTTGGATGCCAGATATCTAGATAGTGTGGATAAAATCTATCCCATTGTTGGAGGGTTCGGTGACGGAAACGACGGTGGCACCATGTTAAACAGTTCTTCGGAACATTCCCCGCTGTACAGACGGTAGAGAATACAGAGCGTCAACTTCTCTACAGAGGCTTACGGAATCTATACCATCTGTGAGAATGGAATCATGGACAATACGAAAAGCCCGGCGTTAAATAGAATTAAGTATATGGAGTTGGTATTGGGATGCACCAGCACTGATTGGGTATCACCAATCGCAGCTCACCTCTAAAACCGCGCGACACGTTGCTATTCCAACAAAAAGCTACAAGCCAATCCCCGCCTCATAGAGCACTGGAAACTTTACTAACCAGCAGGAACACAATGCTATTTTAAATAGTATTGTTTGAATGCGGTACTCTGTAAGGTGGATACCTCCAGTCGGGTGGCTCCAATTAATAGAAAGATATATGCTCTACCCCGCAATACTCTACATAGTTCGTTACTGTTGTTGTTGAAAGTTCGGTCCAAGGACGCCTTCACTTTTTTTACCGCTCTCACAGTATCTTTTGTGGATCAAGCTTATACTCTACATGGTGAAAACTGCGTGAAACTCGGTTAACTAGACTAAGAAACAGAAACGATGAAGATAGTTCATAAACTTTGTATACTATCTCTTCAAAGTTTATGAGAAGACATCCACTTATCTAGGCACTGTGTTACTGAGTGGATATTGTTACGTTGCCACAATAACAATATTCGATCTTAATTTATCTTATTTTATGTACGGTTACTTAGAATTGGCTCACTGTAGATATGGTTGTAGTTATTGTCATGTAATATGCTGTTGGTTTTCCAAATAAATTATACTATTTCCTGAAAGTTCAACAGTCCACGTAGGATGTTTCAAGACTAATTGATTAAGCTTTGTACGCAAAAAGGTGATCGCAGTGTAGAATAATTAGAATGAGGTACCATAAGTGGTGCCTGTTGTGTCAGTTATATCTATGTTATATCTCTGTATTTCTTTATTGTGTGTAATAAATTGTTAAATAAATAAATAATCCTAAAATAGTCTGCCTGCCTTTTACGACGCACCCATTAATCTTGTCATTTATTTCGCTTTTTCTTCTCCTGATTAAAGTTATATTATAACGATTTTTTTAATGTTTACATTTCCCATCCCTCCCATCCATGAAATTCCATTCTAATTAAGAATAACTTGTCACCAAAATACAAAACTACATTAAAGGCACGTAAAGCTTATTTTGTCGTAACCGTAATTCGGTTCGAAGCGAGAGGCGAACGAGCCTCGATAAAAGGGCAACACAATCAATTAAGCAACCAATGCCCGTAGAACATTGGTTTTATTAGTCTGAATCGTAAAATTACCGCTACGGTTATAAATAGTACTACCTATAGGCAACGCTAAGGGCACTCAAAGTAATATAGGTAAGTACTTAGATTGATACCTTTAGTATTTCGAACCCAACAGCATTTTATATCGGTAAAAGGACTCGGTCAAGTCTAAGGGAGCTTGGAAGTGCCCAGCGCCTTATATATTATCCAACCTAGCAACAATGTTTGCATTGTTGTGTTCCGGTTTAATAAGGTATGAGGCAGACACCTTTTTTTTTACCTGAGAAAATTTCATTTACGGATACCTGACGGAGATTATGTGGGACTCGCCTGTCCAAATGACAGTCCTACCCACTAAAAACCACCACGTTGCCCCTCATATTCTCTTTATCAACGAGATCACGGGAACGGTTTGCACACTCCGCAATCACGTTGATGAGTAACTTGCTATGGTATGAGGCAGACACCTGCGATTCTTGATTTTTATTCCATAAAAACTCTTCTTGGCGTCAATGTCCCGGAGTTACTTTCTCGCGCGGGGCCCGTGGTCTGCCTTAACCATGATACAGGCTTTGGCAGTTCAGGTAATTACAGAGAAGCGACTGCCATCTTAACTTTGTGACTCTGTTAACACGGGAACCTGACCAGATTGGATCATGGTTATACATTCAGTCACATGAATACGCAGGTTTCATCACGATGTTTTCCCTCACCGTAAGAGCGTCGGTTAGTGATCAACTAATGCATGTACCTACGTACATAACTCAGAAAAGAGTAATTGTATATGGCGGCACAAGGGTTCAAACGCGGTACCTCGGGGCACCTCTTAACCATTAGCCCACAACTAAAGCATACTAATTAAAATATTACCCCATTCCACTGTGTACTATAAAAAATTAATGCTCTACCGCGTGACCGTTTATCGGCGCTTGTAACTCTGTCTTCATCACCTTCACTGGAACAGCTCGATTAAGGGGCATCCGTTGCACTATGACTATTGGATGAAAAACGAACTGATTGGTAGGGATGTAGCAGTGCGAGATCTTGGAGTTATCCACGTCAAAGGATTTCAATTGCATTAAAACATTTAAGGTATTGTACTGCACATATGTCAGAAGCCATTTGGAGTATGCGTCTCAGGTGTGGAGCCCATGCTATGCCACATATATTAGCCGTATTGAGAATGTCCATAAAAGATTTTTGCGATATTTGTGCTTTCGTACCAAGGATCGTTCTAGCTCTACCGATTACATCCGTATTTGCAGGAAGCACCATCTTTTACCTTTGTACAAGAGGCGTGAGATTGCGGATGTAGTGTTCCTTTTTAAAGTAACATCTGGCGCAATTGATAGTCCCCGTCTTCTTGAGGAAATTTCACTTAGACCCCCCAGTAGGGCCCTGTAACTAATGCCTCCACAAACTACAGGCGGAACACATTCCTATGGCACGCTTGTAACTCTTTCAATGAGTTGTGCAGGGAGAGCGACATTGATTTATTCACCACTAAATTTCAAGCAGTGAGGTGGTTGACCCGATCTTTCTTTGACGGTACTCCCTGAATTGTTACTACCCTACATTTATATTTTTTATTTTTCTGTACTACATTTCTGGTTTGGAGCGGTAAGCATGTACCTATATTATTTTATAAATAAAATAGTTCGTGTAAAATGGGTTGTTGTCACCAGTGTACAATGTACTCAATTGGAAAAAATTTAGGCGCATTCTCTTTTTATTTCTATTTTTTTTTGTACGCAATAATTTCATTTTGTATTCTCTCATAATATTATTGCAGTGCAGTTTTACTTTCCTTATTTTTTTTGTTTTTTCTAGCGAGGATCTGTAATTGGCTAATTGACTCTAATATAATATTTATTATGTTATATATAGCTGTTGGTACTCCAATAAATAAATAAACTTTATAAAATATAGTTTCAATTCTTTTAACACGGGTTGTTTCAAAGGGTTTCAAGACCTAACCGAATTACGTAAGCAATTAGCTAATGAGTTTACAGCAAAGTAATTATGGTACGAATTGGATCCGAGCTAATCACAGAGCAGCTTTTAACCGCTACGTCGGGCTCCCCGCGAGGCCTTTGCAACGTTCACTCAGCTTAATTTAAATCGGAAAATCTAAAAGAAATTCAAACCAGTCGACTGTATTCAACACTACCTTGAGAAAAATCTTAGGTAATCTCTAAATGTAGGTACAACGGGACACAGAAAAGCAGGTAGGTTTTGATAGAGCTACCTACTGAGATGGATTGGAGACATGTCATGATTTGCTACCCATCGTCTTTTTCATATAAAATTTCCAACGCAATACCAGTGTTTTAATGCTTTAAAATTCAAATCGATCTTACAGTATCCCTTCGGTGTCTCTGAAGTACGCTTTTCCTGTGTCAGAGGCGGATACCCAGACCGTTTTGTTCGACTACCGTCATACCGACAATGCGTGTCGCTACTCCCACGTACCGCGCGCCCTTTGTACCATTCTACTTTGTCTTAAAATATCGGTATCGGTCCCCAATACCCCCACGGAATATCATTGTCTATCGACACGGATAGAAGGCTTTTGAAAAAAAAAATCGAACTTCGCCTGTAGGGACGGTGGGTGAATAATTTATTGTACGAAATGCTGAGAGAATTTTTTCGGGACATTTAACCCTCAAATAAATTCTAATAATCATCCTGCACGCCTTTTGAAATTTTAAGTTCTTTATTTATAAGAACTTTTTTGTGTCGGTGGCCGAGTGGTTAAGGTATCCAACTCTTAAGCGAGAGGTACCGGGTTCGATTCCCACTCCATTTACCAATGACTCTTTTCTGAGTTATGCACATTAGTTGAATGCTAACCGATGCTCTTATGGTGAGGGAAAACATTGTGATAAAACCTGCACATTCAGGCGACCGAATTAACCATGATCCAATCTGGTCTAGTTCCCCTAATAGCACAGACCATAATCACTCTCTGTGCTCAATGGATCAATTCTAGATTACTTCGCCAGATCGTAATTTAATGTCGCCACGCGCAGCAAAAGAATAACTTTGCTCTTTTGTATAACAATTTTTCCATTCACAAGACAAATTCCATCAAAAACCAATCTCCAGTAAGACTGTGAGAGCACGCGCAGACGACAAACTGGCTTCACTGATAAATGCAAATATTACTTTTCTCATTTTTATAGCGAATATTATTGTTGACTGATATGAAAATCCTAGTGAAACAATCCTACACAGCTACGATTCTGACGATAAACCTACATGTACTTTTTCTTGCTCAAGGTTTCATTCATTCATTTGTTCATTGTTTACCACAATCAAAAATATGATGTGGCGTCATAGGTCCTTTCACTGATTCCCAAGACACAGGTTATTCCTAGTTTGGGAAGCAAGGCAACTAAAATTGTTTTTTATACCTTACCGTATTTTTAATAAAAATAAAGAAGATTATTATAATTAAATATAATAGCTACATTTCTCGCGAATGGCAATTTGTGTACAATAAAGTAGAACAAACAAAAGGAGGTCCTGTAAAAGAAAGGAAACAGACCGCAAAGCAACAGATGTTGGGGTAATGTCCCCTACAGTCGTAATGTCGTTAGGGAACTCCATTGCAATTCCAACTTGTCTTTTCCTCTTGGTGAAAAGAGAAAAAGTCAACGCGATATTCGTGGAATGAAAATAGACCCAGTAATGGGATCTGTCTGCCGTTCCGGCATTAAATCTAGGTTACGTTTTAATTGTGCTAGAGGCTAGCATTCAGTCGAATCGCATGATTGCAATATGACAGATTTTTTATTACAAGCTTCTTAACTTGCAATGTTTATATGTTACTACTCGTATGTATGTTCGCGGCAAATCATGTAAGCCCAATTTGACCCACTTCTCAGTGTTCAATTGAGCTGAAATTTGGTATAGGTACCTTTGTAACATTAATATGGTACCAAGGAGCTGGTCTGATGATGGAGTCAGAAGGTGGTTATAAGAACTATAACGCAATAAGATAACACCAACAGAATGGTCTTAATGAGTACTATACCCCAAGATCATATTCAAGGTCTGATGATGACGGAAAGTAACCTAAGGACTACTGAACGCAACAAGATAACCCCATCCTGTTTGTTCTTTTTGTAATGATCTTATGAGTACCATACCGCGCGATAAAACCTTGTTTTGAAAAAATATTTTTCATATGAGAACTTATTTAAATGAAAGTGACCAAACCAATATTCCATCGAAGTAAATATGTGGAAAACATAAAATAATAATAGTGGGTTATTATCTATATTGGTTTAAGTGGTTATTTGCTTACAAAATGGATTAAAATTAATGAACCATTGTGTGAATTCACACCTGCGCTTTTGTATTGATTTTGTGTACATTTTTCTGTGCGATATAAACTTGTCACAAACGGTAAGTTGTCACAAACTTACCGTTTGTGACAAGTTTAGGTAAAACTGAATACATATCGGTGGCGCAGTAATAGTAATTTTTTAAAACCTAATAGTTTTAAATAAGGTAAATCCGACTCGTAAGCGCGAGGTACTGGGTTCGATCTTGCCGCAGCCGTACCAACGACTCCTTTCTGAGTTATGTACATTAATTAAACTCTAACAGATCTTACGGTGAGGGAAAACATCGCGATGAAACCTGCAAATTCAGGCAACTGAATATGTAACCATGATCCAATCTGGTCAGGTTCCGTTAGTTGCAGGGTCACGGAGGTCAGATGGTAGTCGTTCCACTGTGATTACCTGATCGCCAAATCCTGGATCATGGTCAAGGCGGACCCCGGGCCCTCGTCGAAAGCACAACCTGGAAATTTACGCTAAGATGATAATTTTAGCTTTAAATAAGGTTTATAATCATCCAGTACTAATCCACTGCTGATAGGTTTCTTACTCAAAAAGCGCCAATAGGGTGTTTTGGTTTCTCAGCTTGCCTTGCCATTTTTATTTATGAATTTAACGCTAATGTTAGTTTATGGGAATATTATCCTGGCACAAGCTATGTAAAAATATATCCGCTAATGAAACACTTTTTATTTCGTAACATTTCATTTCTATTGGCAAAAAGTTACGGGTCGTTCAAATATAGCTTGAAGACTGTTAAATGTTTTCATTGTTCAGTTGGTGAAGTACATTGCTGGTTTACTGGCTTCTTGCAGAAGTATTTCCAAGCAGTTACGACGACGACGGGGAGGGCTTTCTAAAAACCTACAATTGTGTGTTAAAATAGTTTCGCTTATAGGACATTTTGAAATGGCTGCATCTATCCGACTGCGGCAATTCTCCGGGAGGAATCTTACAGCAATGAAATCTTCAAGGCACGCCCACATCTTTGCATCGACCGCAGTCTACTACCTACCCACCACCACCCAGGGTCCTATCGACCTCTCGGTCATGCGGACCCCATCAGAGATAATCACGGGTGATGCGCGCGTTCACTTGCAGATGGCTCTTTGGGCGTGCGCACTTATTGACACCCACAAATCCAGTTGTTCCATATACACTCTAGCTTCGGTAGGTAACTGGACATTAGGAGACACGATTACCGATAACTTAAACGACCTATGGTGGCCGTCTGGTGTCCTGCACCAACCCCTAACACTCGTGGGTGTCGTACAAGGCGACTAATGTTTTCGAGGCAAAATATCTAGTCTCCGTAGGCTGGAAAATGGGCAGCAGCGTTTTCCATTGTTGTATTTATAACACTGCGATCTCCAACCCATCTGCCAAGCGTGGAGATTATGGCAATAACCTCCCCTTCCGTGAGAGTCGTCCTTAGTCCTGCAGTGGACTGTTATGGGCTGTGATGGTGAAACGACCTACATTTTAATTTGTTGCTCCTGTTACACAACAGCCTATATAAGCCTTGGACGTAAAATTAAATATTCCACATTCCCACGCGTTGTGTACGATCCTACCTACATAAATTAAACTGATTAGTCTCTTTTAGTCATAATAAGTAACAGAATTATGGCAGAAGGAGTAATATCTTGCACATTTTGGCGCCTAATGTCTTAATTATACACAGTCACTGAGTTTGAACGCCCCGAGCTATGCTATGAAAATTATTACAACAGCGAAGAAGAGAATTGCCCATAATCTTGAAATTGTTAGTGTCATTTGAACATTCCGTGGGCGGTTTGAGGTGTGTATGTGTGCGTGTGTTATTAAAATAAACTAACTTTCCACACGCGGCTTTTTCCGCTTGACCTATTAAATATAATAAATAAGTATGCTTGGACATTTCTACTTCCAAAATAAGCAAAGCTTGTGCTAGATAACAGATAAACTACTTAAATGCTTTTTAAATACGTGACAGAAATTTAAATTCATCATTTGAATTTGTGTTCGACCGGTAATCGAACCCGGAGATCTGCCTGGTAGACGGCACTCAGGTCCTTCGATTGTACCAAAATTTTATCGTATTGTACATGTCGTTATTGTATTGTCGTTGAGCTTGCGACTGGATGAAAATAAAAATTGCCTATGTCCAGCCTCAGGTGCTAAACAATCTCAATCACGAATTTCAACAAATAAGACAGGCAGACAGAGTTCCTTTCACATTTATAATATTAAAAGTAGGGACCTAGAGATTTTCTTACATTATCTACCATAAGGCAGGCCGTAAGCTTGTTTGTCACCAGTGTGGTATAAAAAATCTACCAGACTTGAATTACTGAATTTAATTATGTTCTTACATAACCTTACTAACCAAGAAAGTTGCTGTCAAATATTTTTCCCGGAGCAATTACAATGGGAAGCGTAATTGCTTGAACTTTCTTTTTAATAAATGTCGAACTGGAGAGTGACATAATGGCCTGCGCCGAAATTCCGGGTAGACATAAATCGCTTTACGGCAACTTGTTTCCCGGAATACGATATTTTAATTGTGTCACGTTTCTAGGAGAATTCAGAATTTAAAAATATTTCGCCACGAGGAAAATATTCTTAAAATGTTTAATACCTACCTGTACCTACTCATATATCTACTTGTAACTACTAAAAGTAAAGGAATTGTAATTTCCGAAGTAAATGATTAGTATTTATTTATTTCATATACCTACTAATATAATATGCTTCGTAAATATAACTTTATTCACGATGTAAAAGACGGATCAAAACGTTTAAGTATTTCAATCGGGTATTGAACTAACTTATTGGGCGAGGATCTGTAATTGGCTTATTGACACTAATATTATGTTTTATATAGCTGTTGGCCGTGTGGTGTCCGGCACAATTGAATAGCCCCAGCCCCTTACACTCATGGATGTCGTACAAGGCAACTAATGTTTTCGAGGCATAAGATCAAGAGTGTCCGTAAGCTGGAAAATGGGCAGCAGCGTAATACATTATTATATTTAAAACACTACGATCTCCAACTCCCCTGGCAAGCGTGATGATTATGCCAATAACCTTCCCTTTTCTATCCTAACCTAACTCCTGCAGTAGACTGTTATGGTGATGATGACGAATGCATTATTGCTCCTGTACTGTTTATGACATTAAATCAAAGTCTCATAATCTCTCATGCAAGCCACATTTCGCTTTCATAAAATATGATGAGCATCTTGATCCAATAAACTGTCACGTAAAAAGCATTCCGGGGGAGGTGAGTCGACGGCTCCAAAGTAAATTAGCACTAATGGCCTTACTAAACGTCTTATATTGCCGTGGCTGGTCAAGAATTAAGGGACTAAATTCACTATAGGTACTTATATATCCGTTAGCCTATTACGAATCTATCTATAGGTACATGGTATGAAACAAAACCGCTTTCCGCCGTCTGTCTCTCTGCCTACATATTTTACACTATGCATGTTAATAATGCAGTTTTCAACAATAAGTGGAGGGAGAGAAAGGTTTATAGGGTAGGACATCACGCAAACGAAGTCGCAGCGGGCCAGCTAGTGTTCTATAAGAGGTGTAGGAGGTCTAAGTTTAAAAATATTTAAGTATATTCGCGAGATAAACTTTACATTTTCATCATAAAACATTAGCTTTTACCTGCGACTTTGGTCAGCGCAAAATTCGGTAATGCTTGGGCACTATAAAATTTATAACTACGTATTATTCTAGCTCATAAGAAATGATGGTGGGTGAGGGATATCGCAGATAAGAACTGCGATTAGGAGGAGGAGGCTCGCCCGCGCTGCTTTGGTCACGTGTTGCGTAAGCCCCAGGGATACGTGGAAAATAGGTGGCTGAACCTGCCGGTATCAGGAAAGGGGGCGACCCAAGAAGCGATGGATTGACATCGCTGAGTCGGATTCGAGAGCCAACGGCTTACGATGCAAGGGTGCCGAAGACCGGCCGAAGTTGAGAAGAATGAGTAGTAAAGCGGACTCTGTACAGAGTCCGATGACGATGATGATGATGATGGTTGGGTTGTAAGCAATAACTGTTTCAAAGTTTTATTAAAATTCCCTTCAGCAACTTTTTCCGTCATATATTAGGTTACAAACAGATATCCAAACATCCACCCTTAGTAGGTATACAAAGTTACTTATACCTAATATGTATTCGCATACATAATATAAGTAGGTTAAAACCGTATTTCCTTAATTTTTAATGACTTACATTTACAGCGCTATGTAGGTAACAGGGAAAGGTTTTCCTCCAAATTATTCAAAGATCAACAAAACCTATACTGTTCGAGTTAAACGTGTTTTGTTATTCATAAATAAACAAAGGGCAAGAGAAGGGAATCCACAATGTGTTGGCGACCCACTTTGACCTACTGCAGTCATGTGGAATATGCCACACATGACCTTTGCCAAAGCGACCGACATTTTAGGATTCGAGCGCTAACAGCAAAACATAAACTCAAATTCCGTTAGGCTTTGTTTACATTTTGACAAGTGACAAGTGCAAGTGCGAGTGAGAAATGTAAGTGACAAATAGTGCATCTGAACGAGCAGTGACAAGTGCGAGTGACGAACAAAAGTCACTCATTCATTTATCACTTGCACTTCCACTCGCACTTGTTACTTGTCAAAATGTAAACTAGGCTTTACGGTTTATGCAGTAAAGGTTGACATAAATTGAGTGAAGACAGGCAATACTTTTACGGCACTGACTGCAATATTGAAAAGAACACACTATACTACTATATTATAGTGTGCCTAAAACTACAATAAAAATAAGTTCTAAAATGAAAAAAAAACATAACAAGCTCTTAGTACCTACTAGGGTTTTTTACCTGCTTACCCGGGGTCGGGTATACCCGGCTATTTAAGGGATTTTGTACCCAGGTACAATCTGAGTGCCATACCCGGGAAGCCGGGTATTTAAAAAACATTTTTGATGCTAAAGAGTTTAAATAGCGCATATCTTCTCCCATAAGTCATAAGGAAACTAAGGAAAAACATATTATAAGTCAGGATAAGTTCAAATTGTTTTATTTTCTTATAAACCTTTGGTTTTTAAATTGAAATTAAACAATGAAGAATAGTCCATAGGCGGCGGTGACCACTTTCCATAAGGTGGCCCGCTTACCCGTTTGTATGCCTTGTAACATCAAAAATAAAAAAGGTTTTAATATCAATGAAACTTGGAACTTGTATTGGAAAGATAATAAATATTTAAATATTATTTCGACTATGTGGCCGCCGCGACTGGCGCGTAGATGGCCCAATGTATATGTCCAATTTTCACACATTTCGCAGCAAACGGTAGTATTTTACTCACAACTCACCGAATGTTGTTTTTTTTTATAGAAAATGGTCAGGTATTTGACTGCCATCTCACCTGATGTTAAATGCAGATGCAGTCTACGATGGGGCATAGCTGATTTCATGATCATCACCTTGACGTCAATGTCGCGATTTGAATACCTATTCACTCTTGTCTTAAAGAGACCCAAATAGTACCGCTCAGGGAAAATGTGTGCAGGCAGCGAGTTCCAGTCCCTTGCCGTACGCAACAGAAAAGAGTTAGAAAAACGCTGAGTGCGTATTGGTGGAATGTCGACAATATAGGGTTGGTACGCTAATCTACACCTGGAGCCCCGAAAATGGAATGGGGCTAGTGGAACTAATTCGAGTAATTCCGTCGTACATTCCCCAAAGTGTAGTCTGTAGAAAACCGACGGCGGTAATCCAGATCCTGTAGATTTTCCTGCACCAACGGGGAATTGTCTATCTATTTCTTGGCGTGTAGCTTAACCGTGCCAGGTAGACCTTGGCAGATCTGTAAATCACGTATTTGTAGGGGCGCACCCTGGAAAGTTAGAGTCCGATGGAATGTACTTCGCTTGGCGGTGAACAAAAATGCCTTTGTTTTAGATGCGTTGAACTGCACAAGATTTGCAACTCCCCTATCAGAAACATTCTAGAGAGCTTGGTCCAGACGATCAATGAGAGACTCTCGACAGTACTCGACATCCACTCTCAGTACAGGGTTGTGTTCTATCGTCCCGTAATAGATTGCACGATCTGGATGTCCAACGTGATATTATTCATTGATGTTTATTTTTTCTCCATACAAAATTTTGTTTAGCGCTGAAGCCCACTTTAGATTGAATGGTTTTGACTTTTGTTAGAATAAACACGCAGTGGCCACATAACCGAAATCTTATTCATTAGCTGTCCAATAAGGCTAGTTTTACGGATATTAATATTTTTCTTTGTTACATTTCAATTTGAAATAAAAGGTTATAAAAATATCTTTACTTACATTTTCTTAAAAAATGGGTAAATACCCGGGTACCCGGATATACCCTGGTATTAAAAATAATAATACCCGATACCCGGGTATCTAAAAAGGTCGGGTATTGGAAAACCCTAGTACCTAGTCATCAAGGTCATTCCAAAGAGCCCAAACACGTTGGGGTTATCTTATTGATTTCATTAGTTCCTATCAATCATCAGACCAGCTTCATGGTGCCATATTAATGCATTGTCCTCCAAGATACATAGGTATACCAAATTTCAGTTTAATCGGATACCGACTAATGGTCGAAAAATTGTTTGTAAACCACATACATCTTACGTATGAACAATGCAAGTTAAATAAAAGCTTATAGGGACCAAATGCGAGTCGAACTCGTATATTATAAAGAGTTTCGTAAAATTATAACAAATAATTCTTAGGTGAAGACTATTATACCAAGGCAACACGAAATCCGTAAAAATCTATAATACTTTTTGCATCTTGATGCGTGAGTCCGACTCACATTTCACCAGTTTTAGATATTTGTTGTTATAAATAGTACGAGCACTACATAATACTGCTACATATTGTGCATATACTACATAACATATAGTTATGAACAATGTTGTATGCTTGTGATTTAACGTCATATTTAAGAAAAAAATCGAATGTCAGATGTCAGATGGCAGACGCTCCACTATACCTAATGACCTGATCTGCCAAATCCTGAATTATGATAAAGGCGGACCTCGGCTTCTCGTGCGAGAAAGCCCAACCAGGACATTAACGCTGAGATTATAGATATAAATCAAACCAAAGAGTTTGGTATACCAGAGGTTTAGTAAGTTTATAGGTCAAACTTTAACGTATACGGAACGGCACTGGTCCAGCGGCAGCTTGCTTGCAAGATCGATAACCGAACCTAGCAATGTTTGCAATATACGGGAACTGTATGGGTGACCGTTTCGTACTTTGAAGCTAGTCCACTTCGGCACCGCAATGAGCTCGCCACTCGTGTGCCTCCAAACACCGTTGGTATCGTTCAAGAGGTCTATTCTCCTCTGGAGGTCTCCTTAGAGGCGGGCAACGCATTGGTAGCACCCCTGGTGTTGCTGATGTCCATAGGCGGTTATGACTACTTTCCGTCAGGTGGCCCGCATGCCTGTTTGTCTGCTGTGTTACATAAGAAAAATAAACATTTGGCAAAGCGAGCTTGACCAATGCATTCCGCTGAGGAACCGGAGACTGGTAGAGCAGTTAGGGCCCCATCATGATATTTATTTCATTTTATATTTAATTAAACGTATTATCACAAAATAAAAAGCGGCCATCCTCTTTGTGATATTACTGTGTAGATAAAAATACCCGTGACAAATGCTAAAAAAGTGCCTTTCTTGTATCTCCCATAATTATCGATTATATGTGTTTTTTATATAATGTTTTGTTATTGTCAACATGTACATATTTCAAATGTCCAGCTGTTACGGTCCAAAGATATGACTCACAGATTGACGCACAGACTAGATATTTCCAACCAAACCAAAATTATTATTTTTAAGATTCATATTACCTGAGAGCCAGATGCATCTACTCTATAGGAAACACAGAGAAAAGATTTCGTTTTGTTATAAATTTCTTAGCGCTCAACTTGAGCTCAATTGCTGAATTGTAGTTTCAGTTCACTGCCTCAGATTCGATTAATGGCCGATGTGCCTGATAGGCTTCCAGTTGCGTTAATAATTGCTGAATACGACCCTGTTGTTACCAGAATTAATAGTGGAATATGAGGAAGGGCTTGCAAGGCCTCGGTCGGTAATTGATCTATGGAATTTCTTGACCTTAGTACACGCCTGTACAAAATAGATATTAGATGTCACAAAAGCTGAGGAGCGAAGTGGTAAGAATATAAGGAAATGTATGACAAGAGTTGTGGATATAATATGCGAGGCTAGGGAGTTGTGTCACAGAGTAAGACAACCTCCCACGAGATGGATGGAGGATCTCGTTAGGGTCGTAGGAAGCCGATAGATGTAAGAGTAATGGATAAATCAAAATTGGTGTTTAGTTTTATGAACTCCTTTGATAATTTTAAGTTTGTCATTTCATCTGGTATACATGCCTCTAAATTCCAGTATTTGGTTTCATTCCCTATTAGTGTTTTGGTGTTAAATACGAATTATATAACAAAATTAGTGGACCCGGCGTGACTTCGTTCGCGTACACCAACTAGCCCATACCTACCCTTTTCTTCTTGCTAAGAAACCTTCCTCTTGAAACGCTAACTATTGCTGAAAACCGAACGAAAATCCGTTGCTTAGTTTAAAATCAAAGCGTACATAGATACATAGGGACTGACGGCGCGGGAAACAACTTTGTTTTCTACTATGTACAGATTACGCATAAAGGGAAACATTCATACTTTCAATTGATCAGGGTATCAGCCTGCTCACCCCCACCCTAGTTTTCAGTTAGGGATGAAAAGAGCACACACTCACCACAAACTATTAGGAGTGCGTCAGTCCCGTCTGCCATCGATCGGAGTCGTCATAAGCCCCTTCGAATTTTTCATCGCAATCAGAAGAGTGGCTTTCTATGAACCATAAAAGCGGTTATAAAGATAGCTTATAAACTGTTTGAGTAACTCCGGTGCTCGTCGGAAAAGTTTGCTTAAGTCATTCCAGCTTAAGTTTAATAGCTGGGCGGGAAAACCACGGAGCATGCAACAAGTTGTACAAGTTGAAATTAAAATAGTTGATACATAAAATACTTTGGCTCCAAGAGGAAGTTATCTCCGCTTATCAACTTCTGCCGATGCGGCTCACCGATTTGGTTTGCAGATTTTCCACTTCGGTTCGAATACCTATCCACAGTTTCTAAAGTTATTTTGAATCATCTTGGCGTTAATATCCTGGTTATGACCTCGCGCGCGAGGGCCCGGGGTCGGCCTTGACCATGATTCTGGATTTTGCAGATCAGATAATTACAGTGGAGCGACTGCCATCTGACCTCCGTGACCAACAGAGGAACCTGATTAAATTGGATAATGTATAAACGAGCAAACGAATCTACGTCGTGATCGTGATTCGGGTCGTTAGAAGTAAACAAGAAAGCGAAAAATATTTGAACAGTCTCGGTAACCGATTAACACCCCGTGACGGTATATTAGTATAATGAATGATTAGAAATACACATTTTAGATTCTAACTTAAGAGAAGCAGAGAAGTGTATTCACACAATCTCCACAAGTTTTCAGAAAGCTCGTTGTCGAGGTGAAAGAGAGAGAGTGTGTCGAGGGAAGGGTTTTGTTTGATTTACAACCAAATAGGGCCAAGCCGGGTTTGTTCTGCAATATCTGACTAACTAATTCTTCCCTACAGAGTACTTAGATAAATGTTGTTATCTTATTTCGGCATTAAAATATGTAATCTAACTTAATTTAAACATAAACCTTAAGACACTAACATTGATAATATAGCGCAGGTGCATAGTAACTTTATTGTATAAATTCTGACCAGCAAGATGTACTGTGTTCCTGTTTTTTTTTAACTAAACATTACAGTTGTTTGAAAGTAATGATTTGAGGCACAATCGACAACCGTATCTTGAGAAACTGTAAGGCTTCGTGCATATCGATCGTGTCAAACTCGAACTAAAAATATTCACGATGTCGTTACGTGTCCCTACGTGAGCGAAACACAAAGGTATACCAGCTACGTATACCGCATTCGTATGGCCAATGATCGATACTGCTGCACCCTTGATCCGATTTGTACTGGCAATTCAACGCGCCCCGGTAGACTGAGGTTTGCAGATTTTATTTTCGGGTAATATTCGCCTTTCTAATGCACATGTGTTCGTCTATGGCCGTGTGGTGTTTGGCAGAGTAGAATAGCACCAATCACTTACACTCGTAGGTGTCGTAAAAGGTGACTTAAGTTTTAGAGGCATAAGATCTCCGTAGGCTGGAAAATGGGCAGCAGCGTTTTCCATTGTTATCTCCAATCCGCCTGCAAGCGTGGAGATAATGGCAAAATCCTCCCCTTTCGTAGGAGAGGCCCTAAGTCTTGCAGTGGACTGTTATGGGCTGAGATGTGAATGCGTATATGTTCCTCTATGGCCGTGTGATGTCCGGCAGAGTAGAATACAAGGCGACTAATGTTCTCGAGCCAAAATGTCTAGAATCTTTGTAGTCGTGCTACTTTTTAGGTGTTATTTTATACAGCATGGAACAGACATCGTTGTTTGCTACGGGATCGGTACTCCACTCACTTTAATTTTACAAATATTAGGATACCTAGGTCCTAATTAGCCTACACAGGCAGGGTTTTTTTTTTATTTTGGGAACACCCGACTTACGTAATTGCTACTTTTTAGGTGTTATATATTATAATATAAAACTTTAGGCTACTTTAGGAACAACTAAGAAAATATGGAGTCACCATTCTAGATTTATTAATTACAGGTTGACAATTCATGTCTGACTCTAGCTAATGTAAATTTTGGATTTCAATAACACTTCAATCGACTTGAAAACTTGTATCTACCTCAGAATAAAATTATGGTTAGTTTCGGAAGCCGCAATACTTATTTTAAACATTGTACGGTTCGTTAATACTTATTAAATGCACTAAATAAGAATTCAATTTCAAATAAAAATATGAAATATCGTCCACATGAAACACATTAAAAAAAATCCACATGGTATAAAAAATCCGTAGCTAGAGGTAATTCGTAGACTTGCGAAATGAATAGTACACTGGGGACACAATTTTTCAAGAGCGTCGAACCTCGATGTAGCGTGTTCGAACTCCAGTGCTCATGGGTTCAGTACATGGGTACCAATTACTCTTTTCTGAGTTATGTACATTAGTTTAACACTAACCGATGCTCTGTGAGGGAAACATCCGAATGTCTAATCATGGGTACCAATTACTCTTTTCTGAGTTATGTACATTAGTTTAACACTAACCGATGCTCTGTGAGGGAAACATCCGAATGTCTAATCATGCTCCTATCTGGTTAGGTTAACAAGGTCACGGAGGTAAGAGGGCAGTCAATCCACTGTATCACCTAATTTGCCAAATCCTGGATTATGGTATAGGCGGACTCTGGGCCCTTGCTGATATGACAGACAATTTTTTTCATTTGGGCGTCACTTCTGGTCATTCTTGTTTTATTCTTATTAGAGGGAGACATACGAGAAAACAGATGGCCTGCATGGTAAATGATCGATCACCGCCGCCCATGAAAGTGTTGTATTGTAAATTCGAGCGATACCTAGCAATAGTAGATAACGTCTTCATGGATTGGACTTGGCATTTTGTTACGAACTGTAGAGTTGTAAAAAAAACGAGTCATGTTAGTGAGTAACACTCTTTAATAAAACATTCTACATATTTAAATATTTAAACATACAAAAGGGGTTGTATTTAAATATTTACACCTACACTTAGGTCACTAAAACAAAGGTCTTCAGAACAGTGTTCTATTATTCAGTGCTGGCATCACTGTTAAGTACAGTTGGCAACCCTGATTCGGACACGCAAGGGTTTGCGGCATGGATGTCGTACTCTCTTTGGGATTGCTGTTTGATTTGTTACTATACGGAGCCGGGGCCTTGACACGCTAAACTGGCGTGGACTTTGGCGGTGGGGTAACTCATACCACATATTAATATGACAACCGGTTAAGAGGTTTTTACGGGGTCGGCAACGCGTGGGTGATGCCCCTGGTATTGCAAACGTCCATAGACTGCGGTGACTGCTTACCATCAGGCAGGCCGCAAACTTATTTGCCACGTTAGTGGTATAAAAAAAAGACAGTCCGCTGAAATCCGGTACTTTCACTTTTGTATTTATATTTTATTTATAGGAAGAACAAGGAATGACAATGACAATAATAAACTGTGTAACGTAACACTGTCCCACGTACAGTGCCAGGTTCAGATAATAAAGAAAAACAAAAAGATTCAGGGTAATGGGTTCTTTACTTTCAGTCCGGAAAACTAGCTAAATACAATAAAGTTAAAAAAGCACAAATGTCAACATGCTGAACAGTTGTTTGAATAGGAGTCCTAATAACCGTAAGTAATGATACAACTATTCATCAGGGCAAGACCTTACAACTGTATATCTTTATTAAGGTCTAAACGCTGTATGCTTCCCCAAATACTGGGCGAATAAAGTGTAACTCAGAGTCTAGTCCATCGACTCGATAAGAAGAAAAAGGTGGCAAACAAGCGCATTTGAACAACTTGACTAATTATTAAAATTCATAGTATTGCAAGCACATGATAAGTACCAAAAGGGTGACCGAGGAGATTAGAAAAAGAAATTTAGCGATGCACAGAATTCCAATTTATTACAGTTAAAACCCGTTTTTTTCCAAAATTTCTACAATTACAAAATTACAAAAATTAAAAATTAAAATACAATTACAAAAAGTACTAGGCTACTGCTCAAAAATGAGACCACTTTTTTATACTACGCAGTGACAAACAACAGACAGCCCAACCTGTTGGTAAGCGGTAACTGTCATCCATAGTTAAAACTACTCTCAAGAAGCCTTGACGTAGCAGCCTGAGCTGATTTGTTCACGTACTGCATAAGCCCCAGGAATACATTCGAAATAGGTGCCTAAACCAACCAATATCAGGAAAGACGCAAACGCAGGAAGCCATGTCGAATGCGAGAGAGAACTAGTTACTAGATAAAACGCGTAATGTCGAATCAGTTGGAACTGTTCCGACAGAGGTTAAAGTTCATCTTGATATATTACTGAGCGGTCAATCGTGGCTCAGCCAGGATCCGCTTTCTTCATTCTTCTTCACTTCACCCAGTATTCGGTATCCTCACGTCATAAGCTGTTGTCTATCGCATCCGATATCGCTTCTTGGGTTTCCCGAGGGGACTCTTCATTGATACCGATAGACTTAGGCACCTATTTCTAACGTATCCCTAGGGCTTACGCAGTTCGTAAACAAATCAGCCCAGACTGTCTATAAGCTATCTTTTATCTTATCCATGGTGTCTCCCACGCCAAGGCTACTCCTCATGTACACCTCAAGATCCTGTCTTAGCCTTCAAAAGTGCGATGTCCGGAATTTCATAAACGAGAGTTGTATGCACAACGCAGAACAAGTAAGGGCTTAGGACAGAACCCTGGTGAACACCTACACTAATTAATTGCTTACGATTGCTTTGACAACGGCTTAAGTATTGGCGCATATGTCATGGATCTAGTCTTTGATAAGAATTATTAATAAATATTTTGGTAAACAACGCCCACAATAATTTAACCCTTTTGATACAAATTCAAACTAAAAGCCAATCAACACTTATAATTGCTTTTAATTGAGTCTTTACCCCAAAACAAGTTTCTTCAATAGATACTCGTTTTCACTAAGGTTCAAAGTTTGTACTAACTTTGTCTAAGGTTCAAATTTTAATACCATTTAATTCTAGTTATAACTAACATACTTTACAAATGGCAACACCACTCACAATTGTCAAGTTTGAAGTGTAGTAATCAGATAGATATCGATTAAAGCCATCAAGTAGATTCAAGATTATAATTCAAGAATATATCAGTAAAACAATTGCAAGTATCGGATTAGAGGTTAAAATGTTACATTTCATTATAGCATATCAGTGAAGTTAATTATTAATGGTTTGTCTCACTTTCATGCAATTTCTTTTCACGCATTGGTCCCCTGCATTGCATCCCTGGTGTTGCTAATGTACATAGGCGGCGGTGACCACATTCCATCAGGTGGCCCGCATGCCTGTTTGCCGTATTACATAAAAAAAATTACTAGCAATAGTTTTAGATAGAGAAAACGCGTTCTAACTAAAAACGGGGTTTTACTGTAACATACCTACAAATTAAAAGTTTGTGAGCGATAACGGTAGCTAATTTTCCCATATCTTTCTGTCTGTAGGAGAGGACTCAAATAAAGTCGTGATTAGAAAATTCAAGGAAATAGCACAGGGTACAATAGTACAATAGTATTGCTACAAAAAGCCTTTTAGATCTTTGCTTCAATAATTTAACATGGAGTTTTAATGGTAAGACTTCTATGATTCAGTGATTTAGCACAATGGACGTACTAAGGAAAGGTCTCAATTTTATTTTTATCCGCTCCAGGTGGAAGCATTCATCACCGTTTGATGTTGTTCTAGTTTTCGGCACTAGCCATCAATCATCCGAATGATTTCTAATGGCGTATTAAATAATCCGCAATGTATTTTCAACACACTTGTTAGTAAAGGCGCCGTTATTTAATCCATTTTTTTACAATGAAGGCTATCTTAAACGCGTGATTTTTGTTTACATTACCGCACGCTTCTTTTCTTTAGTAAAGTAGTGGTGGAGTAAAGAGTGAATATTTTAAAATTACAACAAATGGTTTATGTGTTACCGTTTTCCTTTTTATGTGACGAAATGGCAATGTAAATGATAGACGCTGATTAAATTGTGATATGACCAGTCTGGGTCATTGTCGAGAAATCCGAAACGTTAAATAATAAATAAATAAATATTCTTGGACAATTCAATCAGCGCCATCTAACAACAAAATAAGCCAAGATTGATAACTGTTAAACTTTTATATTTTTAAATATATACTTATTATACGGCTGACCAACCAACGTAACCAACTGAACCACTAAAGTCGTCATAGATAGAGTAATTAGTTGTCACCAACCACTAAGCCAATTCTAGATCATGTTATAACTGCATTTTATAGCTCTCACATACAACACAATACAGAATTCCAATTGGAAAACCAAAAATATGTTACTTCCACAAAAACACAACGTGTTACTGAAATAATGGGTATGATAGCTTGCAGCTAATTGGTAGGATGGAGTCAATAAGCAAAGACATGCCGTACCTACGCCGCTCCCACACAACATACTGGCCATGTAATTACCCTATTTCGGAAGGTAAACATGCTCAAAGTGGGCTTACAAAAACTCTGTTACGCCGGATTTATTAAGGGTAATGTATTGGCAGCATAACGGGAGCGTCGGCGACCGAGCGGTTAGGGTATCCAACTCGTAAGCGAGATTGAATCCCGCTGCGGCCATATGGGTATATACCAATGACCAACCAACTTTTTTAGTAATGTACATTAGTTGAATGCTAACCGATGATTTTACGGTGAGGTGAAAGAAACATCGCGATGAAACCGGCACATTCAAGCGACTGAATGTGTAACCATGATCCAATCTGGTCAGGTTTTCCTGGTAGCAGGGTCACGAAGGTCAGATGACAGTCGCACTGTAATTGTCTGATCTGCCAAATCTTGGGTCACGGTCAAGACGGATCCCGGGCCCTCGTGCGCGAGAGCACAGGGATATTAACTTCAAGATGTTATTTATTACGAGAATGTAAAAATACCAGTCAAAATACCAGTACAGGTGCAAAAGGCATAAAGTCGATCAGTGTGGAAGGTGTGGGGGTATTGTCTATATTCAGCAGTGGGTGTCTTTCCATCAGGTGAGTTGAGGTCAAATGCAAGCCTATTATTAATAAAAAAATAAAAAAATAAAAACGTGATGATGATTATCAAGTCCAACTGTTTCAGGCCTGATGTAGGTAGTTTTAATTTCAACTGAGACAGGGCTTCGTCAACCTTAGTACTTAATGTGTGGGTGGTGTTGTCCACGCGTGTGGCACGCAAAGGTCCCGGGTTCGCCTTGACCATGGTCCAGGATTTGGCAGATCAGGTAATTACAGTGTGGCGACTGCCATCTGACCGTGACCCTGTCAACCTGAATGTGCAGGTCTCATCATGGTGTTCTTGTTCATATAAGAGCATCAGTTAGTGTGTTACTAATGTACATAACTCAGAGAGTCATTATTACATGGCACTGGGGTTCCAACCCGGTACGCCGGGGTACGAGTGAGACCCCTTAAGCACTAGGTCACCGAGGCACCTAGCACTACAAAATTTAAAATTCAAAACGCTCAACGGCAGTAATGTTCCTTTTTGATAAGCGGCCTTTTCGTAATATCACTGAGATATCTTGTCTCAGCGTTTCGGCGTCAGTGGAAGGTATTTAATTCCGACATATTGCCTCTTCAACACCCCCAATAATTTTCTCAAAAGGTACCCTCTTTGGTGTCAATGCGTAATTCATACCCTTTGCCAGAACTGAGACTGTGTAATCATCCAGCTTTTTGCTTGACAGATTTAATACAGTGTTCCCTTGCGCAAGTGAAATCGGTTGTTTACCGCCATCCCGAGACAAAGCCAACTTCGCGAGTTTCTTCTCATGTGTAGGCGTGTATAGCTCGGCACTGCGTTCCGCTTGGTTATAGGTCACATATTATTATATTAGACGGGACTAATATAATAATATGTAAAGAACGCGAGTTTAGTTTGAAACAAATATAAATTCATTAAGTCCCAATTAATATATATTTATCCAACAAATTGAAATAAAATATGTCATTAGAATTAAATAATATGTCATCGTACTTATATACTAATAATACCCATTATATGTCAAAACAATTCATAAAATTATTAAAACACCCACATCATTATAAAATAATTTCATACCCTTCACTATTTTTAGTTGTTATCCACGTTCAAATATTTATTCTTTTTACCTCTTCGGGTAAGGAACCTCAAAAAATTGTAACCATTAAAACTAGACATACGCCTACGTTTCTTTCTTCACTTTTATATATTATTACATCCTTTTTTCATTTCAAAAGAAATTTGGTAGACTTGTGATTCTGCTTATCGAACTTTCAATAGAAGAGGGGTCAAAGACGCCTCCGCTTCAGACAGGTCCGCTCAAACAGGTATTCGGGCTATTAAATCTCCTTTGTACTTTGATATCAAAATTCACAATTCGTAGAGAGGTTAATGCTTCATTATTAATGCTACAATTAACCCTTTGAACCCTATGAATGAAGTAACGAAAACAAAAAGGGAACAAAAGGACTGTAGTCCTACCGAGACAACAGGTCAGAACTTTGTACAATTATGACTAAACTAAAATATGATATTCGTTTCTCTGAGGAAACCTGTATCTAACTAACAATAAGACTGATCCTATATGTAATTACTAAACGTATACAATATAACTAACATACATATATTACTACAAATTATGGATATATGGTCAGAAATAAAGTTAATTTAATTTAAAGCGAGTTTCGTAAAAAACGATGCTTAGAGGCAACTTTTTATAGACAAGATAATTGCAACAGCAGAAAAACTGTCAATACTGCTGCCAAGGCTTATTATTTATGGCAAAACGCTCCACTGATGTGGAGAAGGCTCAAGTCTGGCTGTCAAGTCGAGCTGTAGATGTGAAGTACTCTTGCATTTAAGTACTTAAATAGGTACAATGACGGTAGGTTCATGACCACCTTAAGAACCATATTCCTTTGTACTATCTACTATACAGTAGTTAAACGGTTTTTACAGCATTCATTCATTCAATGAAAAGGGAAAATACTTCAAATAATAGCTTTGACCTATAAGGGTGTTAAATGTTACGCAAGAGCGGTTGTGCGCAAAGAACCAGACAACTCTCGGATGCCCTGAGGCTAGCTCTGAGTTACATGAAGCAGCCCAGAAAGAGCGTATTTGTATAGTTAATTAATAACTAACAAAGCAAAATATGTATTGTCTTGAATTAAATTCTGACTAGCATTTGATAAACGAGGGGTGAACCGTTGTTTATTCGTCATGTCTGTTTGTTTAGTGAAGAGTGAATTTTGAGCGTATTGACCTCTAGGATATCGTATCTTCATCACAAGACCCATAGCGGCTTTGTTCATGTTATCTATTGAGCTATTTATCATTAGATTCAATTTGATAATTTGAGGTCTTTGAACTTTGTTCCTCTTTTTTTATCAATAGGCTTGCATTTGACCTCTTTTCACCTAATGGAAAGCGACGATGAGGTCGAAGATGTAGCATGCGTGCCTAAAAGATTCACTCTTAATTTGAAGACTCCGAGGTTATCATTATCGGGGGACAATGACTCAGGCAGTCCTCAATAGATCCAGTTCTCAATAGATCCATTAGAGATTGGAACTTTGAGATGATTATTGAGCTTTTTATACTCTAAAACCTTTCAGAATGTTTTTTATAGAGAAAAAAAATATTTACTTCACTTTCCGCGATTAAAATCAGAACTGCTTAAAAGTATGAAACCAGATTTCAATATTTAAAAATTCAGCCATCCCTGGCTCGACTTACATGTCGTTTAACATCTAATTGAAGAAAGTCTCCTAAATTGCAACTAAAAATGACAAAGTTGCAGTGCATTTGAAACAACAACAAACTTCCGAAGTTAATCATACAGGAACGAAGTTAGCTGAATCGCAGCTTGGGTAGGCCTCGCAGGTACCAGCTGGAGATCTCTGGGAGGCCTATGCCTCGCAGTGGAAGTCTTTCGGCTATATTGTGATGATGATGATGAGCTGAATCTAGGCCAAATTTCCAACCCTCACTCCAACTTGAAATTGAATTTTACTATTTTTTATTGTAATTTCTGTAGGAACACCCCTCTCCATATCAAATAGTATCGGGATCCTTGGTGTCCACATATCGAATAGCGTGCGTTTCCGGAGTCACCTAGAAGGTAAGGCCAAACTGGCTTCAAAAAAGCTTGGAGTGCTTAACCGGTCCAAACAATACTTCATCCCAGGTCAGCGCCTGCTGCTGTACAAGACACAGGTGCGGCCTCATATGGAGTATTGTTCCCATCTTTGGACCGGCGAAACTACCGACCTGCTTAACCCTCTGGTACAGAGACGCGCCGTGCGAATTGTCGACGATCCCATTCAAATAAGCAAGTTAGAACCACTGGCTAACCGAAGGGACTATGGCTCCCTGTGTGTGTTCTATCGGCTGTACAATGGGGAGTGTTCCGAGGAACTTTTCGATCTGGTGCCCACTGTATAATTCCGCTATCGCACCACCCGCCGTGGACTGGGTACTCATCCCCACTACGCAGACCCTCTGTTGGTTACCACGCGAAGGTTTGAAAGAACGTTTCTCGCTCGTACGATTCGGATGTGGAATGAGCTCCCAGCCACAGTGTTTCCTTTGGACTATGACATGGGATCGTTCAAGAGGTATATTAGAGGTCTCTTCAGAGGCGGGCAACGCATTGGTGACTCCCCTGGTGTTGCTGATGTCCATAGGCGGCGGTGACCACTTTCCATCAGGTGGCCCGCATGCCTGTTTGTCTGCCGGATAACATAAAAAGATAAAAATTAACTAATTTAACTGCAGGCAGAGGTGTGGAACAAGATATCTGTTTAATTCTGCCACGTGTTGTTATTTATTTATTTATTTATATCTCTTTATTGTACATACAAGGGCAGTAGAACAATGTTACAGTTGTTGTTACTATATTATAGATACAGCTTTTTTACATTCAACAGATAGTGCTGCAAATTTTTAAAGATACATATTTGAAAACCTGCACGTACCTAATGTCCAGTTTTATCATAGCAAGTATATATATATAAGTATCATAGTAAGTCTATGTAGCCACTATAATACGACCAAGCGAACATTATCCATCATCTCAGATACTAGATTAAACAAAACCTACCGTCCTTTATTCTAATAAGTTGTAGGGCAGCACTTTCCCATTCTATTTACGAATAATAAAAGAGCCAATATCGTGGAATAAAAGCAATCGAATGGCTTTCAGCTGTCTCGACGCGAAGTGACATCGCCTATTCCCTCCTATTCCTTATTGAATATCAGTAAGTACCCAATAAACGAGGTTGGCTTATGGCCGGAGATCTGGAGCTGAAGACGGCAAATGTCCGGACCAAATCTTCCGAAGCCTGATAAAGAATTTCGTTATCTTGGGTCTGTTTCTTTATGAATACAAAATTCGAAGATATGATACAACTCAAGTATACATAGAAGATAAAATGATAGATCATTTTATTTGGAAAGACTCGAATCGATCTGTGTAAATTAGGTACTAAGTACCTAGGTCTTACTATTTGTTTAATTTTAAGAATTTCAAAACATCATTGGTATCACTTCAAGTTAACTGCAGATATTCCTGATGCAGATCACACCCTAGTAGATTTTTTAAAGAATATTTACGTAAATTAAATTTTCCTAGGTCCACGCCAGCTCTTGGGTCGCAGGATGGCCAGCAGACGGGTAGATATGTCTGTCTTTGCAATTTGCCTACGCTTGTTTAGTATCTTAGTGGTATAAAAAAATATGTCAAAAGCTATATCCATCAGTTTTATTGATTTCATCCTAAAGAACTGTACTGGTTTGAGTGTAGTGAGCATTTAACCATTTTTGGTGACCAGTTCAATAAAAAATTGGCTGATATGTATATGGTAAACCAACCGCAGATATTATTTATGTAGATTATATCCGTAAAACTAGAAAATTTAAAATATATAATTTTTCAGGTTTGTACAGTCGAACTGTTAAATTTTATCCTAGGATATTGTACACGGTGAAACAATTATCGGCTTCGTCGACATTGAAATGCTGAACATTAATTAACGTGATTATGTTAATAGATTTTCGACATGATTTCATCCTCTTCCATTCATTTCGCCTTGGGGACGCTGAATTGGAGGAAAAGGAGTACGACAGCGGGCCCTGGCAGAAGCCGGGATTGACCGCTCGGACGATGATAATGATCATCACACTCACACTCATCAGAGTATGTGTGTGAGTGTGTGTGATGTCAGCGACTTCATCCGTTATTAGTGTCGTTGGTGTGCTCGCAAGTGGCTAACGTAGCCAATCTTTTTGATGCATATTCTTCCACGTTTCAGATATCTGAGCACACCGTTCTCATAGTAAGACGAGTAAGACAAGTAGGTCTTACGGCTTTACGGCAAAGTGGAGACTGAAACTGAAAAATCTTCTCTAAAAGAATGTTTATTAGTGAAATTGCCTAAGTAATAAGTCTATGTATTAAGCATAAAATGGTAATAGTTTTTATTTAATCTGGGTTTTAGAACTTTGATACAGACACACAAGGCTAGGGGGTAGGCCTCGTAAAGGAGAGGCAGATACCGAGTCGAACTCGGTGCCGACATATACACAATGACTACAAGACACAGTTCATAGAAACACATACTGACATTTGATATACCAGAAACTAAAGTTGGTTCAGAATATCGATTGAGCGATCTCTTAAAAATCTTCATAAACTGTCGTATTTTAAATAATATCTATAATCTTTCAACTATCGCGCGGGATCCTGTTATTTCTCCAGGATCAAAAGTATCGTAAAGAGCGTCGCTATCCTAATGGTTAAGGGTCCGACTCGTACCTTGTGGTACCGGGTTCGAACCCCAATGTCGCCACGTACCAATGACTCTTTTCTGAGTTATGTATGTGTATTAGTTGAACACTAACCATCGTAGGCATGGCCTTACGGTAAATCCAAGTAAATCTCAAGTAATTATTATTGGTGGAACGAAGCAGCTGGCTCGATTTAGCTTGGACGATCTCCCACCAGTCATGTTCGAAAATACGCCACTAGTTTTTAATACAGTGGTTAGGAATCTGGGGGTTTACTTCGACAGTACGCTGTCCTGGGCACCGCAAGTGTCGGAGGTGAGTCGGAGGATGTTTGCTGCGGCTGGAGCGCTGAAGCGGTGGAAGAACCTGTTGCCGTTTAAGACTAAAGTCGAGCTTGCGCAAGCATTGCTGCTCCCCATTTTGGATTATGCGGATACCTGCTACTTAGATCTCAATGAGGACCTGCTCAATAAGCTTCAGCGTCTACAAAATCTCTGCATCAGGTTCATATTCGGGCTGCGCAAGTTCGACCACGTCTCAGATTTCCGTACTCAGCTAGGGTGGCTTCCGGTCAGGTTACGAAGGGATGCACATGCACTCACATTAGTTTATAATGTCCTCCACAATCCACTCACACCGGGATATTTGTCCGAGCGGTTTCAGTTTCTTGGTGCTGAACACGACCGTGGTCTCCGGTCCAAATCTGACAATCTCCTCAGAGCCCCTTTTACGCGGTCGGGTTATTATAAGGAATCTTTTACAATCCAATCTACCCACCTGTGGGATGCTTTGCCACGACAAATACGTCACAGTACATCGTTACCCATCTTCAAAAAGAAGGTACACGAATATTTCCTCTCAAAAACTGTTTGTTTGCAATAATTATACTTATTTTATTGTGTATATAGAATTATGTTTATTGTATAGAATTATGTTTATCCATAGTTTAATAATAATATATTTATAGTATTCTCTTTATATATTTATTTATGATGACATGTGTAAGCACATCTTGTAGTTTTTTCCCCTTATTTGCTCTTGCACTACTATGAGATACTGTGATAACTTACCTCTTCCCAAAGGTTGTCTGGAAGAGATCGCTTAAAGCGATAAGGCCGCCTTTGCGCGCATATAAATTGTTTTTCTTATTTCTTGTTATGTATATTTTTTTGTGTGTGCAATAAAGAGTTTTTACTTACTTACTTACTTACTAACCGTAGCTCTTTTGGCGGTACCTGAATGTGTAACAATGATCCAATCTGGTCAGGTTCCCCAGTTAACAAGATCACGGAGGTCAGACGGCAGTCGTTGCACTGTAATTACCTGATCTGAAAATTCCACGATCATGATCAAGGCGGACCCCGAGATCTCGCGCGCGCGTTTGCACAATCGGGACCATAACGCCAAAATATCGAAACTATGTTATAAGTATTTTAAAATACTCATAGAATGTTTTATATCGGTTCAGTGGTTTCGGAGATTACTCCATCCATAGAAACTGATTGGCACCGACTCCAAAGGCGCCTACATACAACATTATTATTTTTACTTACTTATATTTTATTGAAGAAGCAGCTATAAGATGTTTCATTATCTACTAATAACTTTGATGGGCGTTTCTTTCTTTTTATCGACTTTTTTGTTTGAAGTCTCTTATATTTTATACACTTATTATAATAAAGATTTCATTTTTAGTAAACATCAAGAGCTATATATCAGTACCTACTAATAGAATACAGCTATATTCTATCATCGCACCGCTCGTGCCCGACATCCTTACACCTTGGAGCCAATTTAGTTGCGAACTGTGCGGTACCAAGGGAACTTTCTCCCATGCAAACTAAGATTGTGTAATGAACTGCCTGGAGGGGTTTCCCTGGAGAGTACAACTTGGAGTTCTTCAAAAAAGGGGTGAAAAGCTTTTTACGGGGTCGGCAACGCATGGGTGATGCCCCTGGTATTGTAAACGACCATAGGATGCGATGACTGCTTACTATCAGGCAGGCTATAAGCTTGTTTGCCACCTTGGTGGTCACCAGGCAGGCCGTAAGCCTATTTGCCAACTTAATGGTATTAAATAAAAGATATTTACGCAATAAACAGAAACATAGGACATTTATTGGACTGTTTTTTAATATAATTTCCTCTTGTTACACGACTTTAATTGAAGCGTAGGTACATCGACTTGTGCCGTTGCCAATCCAAGGAAACAACACAAATCTTCCGATGGCCATTAACAAGAATTTAATATGGCACTGAAAAAGTGCCAACAGCACTTTCAACCTTATCGCAAAGAGGTAAAGTCTAAATCGGAAAGCTTAGCATTCCATTTCCGCTTACAAAATTTCATGCCACGAACATTGGAATGAAACCATAGAATTAATAATAAAGCACCTATTTGCGTTAATACTTCTTAGCGATGCCGATAACGAGAAACATTCCAATTCTAATGGACTGATTTAAATTCTCAGCTCGAATAAGATGTCAGCCTAGAGATCGTCATCACAGCTTGTAACAAGCCACTGACGGAATAGCCACCCCCATATTAGTGCAGGGTAGTCGATTCCGTGGACATTCAGGGCGCCACAGATTAACAGTTCGCCGGACTATATTAGTCTGTCAGTTATTCGCAATAAGCCACACTGTTTAAGGTTTCGGACTGACGACTATACGAACTGAGAGTGTGTGGCCGCTTAACAGATATCGGCCGGAGGGACAGTCCTTGGCCTTGAGGCCAAATAAACACACATTAGGAGGTAGTCGGCCGGCGACATCATCACCGCCGTGACACAGTATGCCCTGATTTTTAAATATATGTATAGTTTGTTATAAAGTGCTTATGCGTATAAGTTTATTGTGTTAATAAGTTTTATTGTATTTTATAGGTATGTATTGTATTACATGGGGGGTCATGTTACCGGAAATAATAAATAAATATGGCATGATCTCTGCGCTTGGCAGGCGGACAGGTGGTTTGGACATCATGAAATATGGTACAGAAATTGCTGCTGCTCATTTTCTAGTTTATAGGGAGGCCGAGTCTCGATTGATGAGAATAGCCTATTTATGTTTAAGAATACGGAATGGATTCATACAATTTCCAGGGCCTCCAACCCGCTAATTTACTTGGCCCAATTGAATTGTAATCGGATCGCACTTCAATAAGTTTTAATTGAAGTAGAATACCAAAAGCAAAGGCGATTGCGATTTTATTACAATTCAATCGAGTCATTAGTAACAGTAGCAGAGTACCAAAAGCGCGTAAAACTGCCATTGAGCGGCAACTGTAATTCGATTCGACTGTAATCGAATTATTAGTAAATTAGAGGACTCAAGGAGTAGCCTGATGCTGATGACTGGATTACTCTTAGTTCGAAAATCTACCAGGTTCTATAAATAGGACATTTATCTTATTGGGCATGAATGTAATAATGCCCAATACTCCACAGGGAGTAGGAGCCACTTTCAAGCTTCTACGCGTAATTTAAGTCATTTAGATCCGATTACAGTACAGGGAAGACTGAGAAACGTCGGTAGCTGAGTGGTTAAGGTATCCGACTCGTAAGCGGGAGGTACCAGGTTCAAATCCCTTTGCGGCCATGTACCAATGCCTCATTTCTGATGTTGTACATTAGTTGAATGCTAACCGATGCTCGGTGAGGGAAAACATCGTGACGAAACCTGCACATTCAGGCAACTGAATTTGTAACCAATGATCCAATCTGGGTTACGGAGGTCAATTGGCAGGCACTCTACTGTAATTATCTGATCTGCCAAACCCTGAATCATAGTCAAGGCGGACCCCGGGCCCTCGTGCGCGAGAGCATAACCGGGACATTAACGCCAAGATGATTGTTTTACAGTAATGTTAAGATACTATGCGGAAGAGGATTCATTACATCTCAGTTCTCGAGTGACTAGCGACACAAATAATTGCTTAAACTAACTACTGAGTTCGCTGCGTGGTACTTTACGAAGTTAGTTAAAAGTTTCTCAATCCAAGACTCGTGAGAATCTATAGGTTTTAACTCCACGGGAGATTTAGTAATACTTAATGAGTAGGTTAGCGTGAGGAAAGTTAAGTTAAACTGCGGTTACGAGAAAATCTGCACGTATTATATCTAGATTGGTCAGATTTATAATAAAAAATAAAAAATTTATTATGATTCTTGGACTGATTCACATAGCGCCATCAAGCCCCAAAGTAAGCAAAGTTTGTGTTATGAGTGTTAGATAACTGATAAACTACATTTATTAACTTTTTTTAATACGTACTTATTTACTATACATACTACACCCAGATCCGTAACAGAAATTATTATTCATCATTTCAATTTCTGCTCGGCCGGGAGTAGAACCTGGGACCTTTGCGTGGCATGTTAACGAACTGAACCACTCAAGTCGTATTATAGTCATAGATCGAAGAAGTATAGAAGGACATTATTATAATTTATTTCGCTTACATTTATGTAAAGTCTCGGACGGAAGCTTCTAATGATGACGTAAAATATATACAACTAGCCACACTCAGGGGTTTTTAGATGGCTGACATATTCGGCTTTAGTCAGATACTTGGTCATGTTATGATTTGGTCATGTTCTGGTTTAGTCTAGTCTTATCTTTGTAAACATAAACTTTCCGGGAAAGTTTATTTTCCCGGGATAAAAGTTGCCTGTATTACTCAGAGATAATGCAGCATTCTATTAGCTAAGAATTTTTAAAATAGGTCAGTAATTTATGAGTTTATTCATAACAAACAAAATTACTTATCTTTTCTCTTTATAATATTACTATAGATAGAGAATTGTACTGTTCATACCTATCATTGGCTTTTTATTACTACATTCGTATAGGTCAATATCACTTTGTAAATGTATTATCAATCAAATTCAGGTGACCTTCCGGTGAATAACGAACGTCTTTAATAATTATTCTCCTAAAAATAGCCAGATACCTACGTAACCTATGAAAATCGATAGCACTAAACTTGCAGCTATATTCCACTGTTATGAGCATGGGTCACATCAAATTATGGTTATAAAATTTGTTGACATAATCCATGAAAGTGTAATAAACCTGCAATCGATATAGCCTTGGTGGTAAGAAACGGCGTACCTACTTACATTTTACTGCTCAGTCACATACGAGTCCCGTAGCTGATGAATAGCTATGTTTTATAATTCATAAAAACGTTGTTAAACGTTGTTATATTTCATGAGAGTGACGATCCAAATGTCTGGGTAATGGGGTTACCATGCCGAGTTACCTATGCTAGGTTCATCACCTATCAGCGTAGATTCGATTTTCAGTCTGTGAGAAATGGAAGTATTTAATTTAGATTATTTTCCTTTGATATGATTGGATATTTGCTAACTCTAAGCCCGTTAACCCTCTATCACTCATGAACTGGTATTCATTTAATTGGGAGTGAAAACAAAAAAATAAATACATGTACCTATATCTGGATTTCAGATTTTTATTTTAAAGAAAAGAAAATTTCAAAAATAAGGAGTGTTGCTTTTAGACAACACTGAGGTAAGTGGTCATCATGTCCTATAGGAATGTTACCTACGAAAGATGTAAGTTTCTGAAGCATTTCTTGGTTTTTCTGTAGCATAAGGCTACGCCACGTTACATATTTTTTATGTACGTTATGGGTAAATTCAAAACACTTCAGAGACATGCATCTTATTTTCTTATCAGACCATTGCGGCCAGTTCCTAATCTGGTCTTGCCGGACTGCTTTTGGAGGCACATATTGAGCAGGTCCTTCGTGTTTTTTAGCTTTGATTTTATTCTTCAGCAATCAGCGAGTTGACAAACTAGGTTGTATTCCCATTTTGCAAAGTGTCACTGCAACCTCCAGACAAAATTCTGCTGATGATAAGCATACTGATTGAAGGCCTTTGTATTTAGCCACCCTCTTGTAAAGTATCAATGCATTGTGAGATCCAAATAATGATAAAATAGTCACATGCGCTATCGTTTGTTTCGCGAACGTATTTTGTATATGCCCAATGCCCATGATTCTGTCTAGAAGGTCAACACCCCCTTCTTCTTCTTTTTCTTTATATGGCTATTATACTCTCCAGGTACGCACATTGGGGCGCTTTATGTTCACATACCTTGAATTTTGTTTGTACAAAATTCGTATATCAGTATCAGGTTTCTGTCCAGCAAATGTGGAAGCCAGGTTAACAATTTGATTGTCTTCCCATCTCTCTAAGCTCCTCCTCAGACACCTGAAATGCGCTATCTTCGCTTCGAATCTTTTTGCACTTGATACAAGTTGGTATCCTCTGATATTCTCTTCATTGATTAGCATTTTAAAATAGGTATACAAGGAACTGTACGGGAGTACCTATCTCGCTCATGTCTTCCCTTCTCTCTAAGCTCCTCCTCAGACACCTGAAAAGCGCTATCTTCGCTTCGAATCTTTTTGCACTTGATACAAGTTGGTATCCTCTGATATTCTCTTCATTGATTAGCATTTTAAAATAGGTATACAAGGAACTGTACGGGAGTACCTATCTCGCTCATTTCTTCCCATCTCTCTAAGCTCCTCCTCAGACACCTGAAAAGCGCTATCTTCGCTTCGAATCTTTTTGCACTTGATACAAGTTGGTATCCTCTGATATTCTCTTCATTGATTAGCATTTTAAAATAGGTATACAAGGAACTGTACGGGAGTACCTATCTCGCTCATGTCTTCCCATCTCTCTAAGCTCCTCCTCAGACACCTGAAAAGCGCTATCTTCGCTTCGAATCTTTTTGCACTTGATACAAGTTGGTATCCTCTGATATTCTCTTCATTGATTAGCATTTTAAAATAGGGATACAAGGAACTGTACGGGAGTACCTATCTCGCTCATGAAGATTAGGATCCAGGGTCTTGTTTTCCATAAACATGATCTGCCCTGCATTTAACTCTAATTTTTTTTTACTCTGCAAATTCGGTTTCGCTGGCTTCTGTTTAGCTGACTTTTCTTGGATGACTTGAGAAGACTGAACTGTACTCTCGTGTGATGGTCCAGTTTCCATGCTAGACGAAGGACTTACATCATTGTTTTCTAAAGTTTGTATGGAATCCACATCAATATCCACATATGGAGCTCATCTTTAAAGGTTTCCAATTCAGGAACACCTTCAGGATCGGCAAGGCGGTCGTCATGAAATTCTAAGCCATCTTTTAACTGCACAATCATTTTACGCAAAAATAATGCCCTTGTCACCAAGAGGCTGCTGACGAAACATCCTGAACTAAAAAAATACGTGTGGCACTCGGGGACTGCCGCGGTTAAGCTATTGCATAGCATTTTTTATCAACTTATGCAATTATAATTATGTATTTATTTATTTTATTTATGCAGTATTCTTTTTTTCTTTGATATTAATTCGAGCTAATTAATGCGAGCTTCGTACAGTCGTACCATATACATACACGTTAAGGTTCAACTAGTCGCGGGCTCGAACTCACACGTGGGCGCGGCCAAAAAGCACGCTGTCTCACCTAGCATTGTGTCTAAAAGAGATAAAATCAGTTATGAGCAGTTAGCAGCTAGTCTACACGCATACGTCTAATCGCACGCACACAAACACCGTGCCGAAGTCTGTCGAACTGAAACGACGTTAGACGATGCTCGGCTTTCAACGCCGCACCGCTGTGCCGGTTGGAGTGGGGGGTGTTAGGTTTTTTTCGTTACGGAATTTCTTGACTCGGTCGCCGCGCTCAAAGCCAACGATAAAAGCTATGCAATAGCTTAAAAAAACAATAATTAGTGCCATAGATATCAAAGAAAATTGAATGCTATTCGCCTGCCGTATCCTACACTCAACAAACACAATGCAACAAAAATACAATAAAACGTTAAAAGTGATTCAAAAATAACGTTACCCGATAAAGTTTGAACCACTTACCAATACAATTTCTCAAGATAATACACAAAACACAAACTGAACTATATTTTTTTATTTTTTGGAATTACGGTCACCCGGCGCTATTCCAAAATGCTGACATCTGATAAACAAACCTCAACTTGCAACAAGTACCAACATTTATTTGTTTTCCTTGGTACGCGTTCGTCGAGTGATGATCACAGGTAACAGCGTACTATTACGTAATACAAATCTATTTCATTAATTGTTTTATTAATTTGAACGGTAACTTACCCATAGTCTACATTATGCTACAGTGGGTTAATAGCCTTCAACACCGGAATCTCTAGTGTGGAGCATACAGACTCATAAATAACATGTTGCTAGTTAGCTTCCATAACTTTTTGATGGAGCTTTTTTACAAGCTTTTATTTAACTTGCTCTGTTTGTATGCAAGTTGTCCGTCAAAGTTTGCAAACCGTTTTTCAACCATTTGTTGGTATCCGATTGAGCTGAGATTTGGTATACCCATGTAACTTAGATGACAATTAATTAATATGGTACCATGGAGCTAGTCTGATAATGAAGTCGGAAGGTGGTCATATTAACTAAGGAACTGAAAGTATTTAAAAAAGTTCATCACCCACAACACATGCTTTGCCTACTTTGGGGCTAGATGGCTAGACGCTATCTGATTAGTTCAAGCATAAAAAAAGACATTCATCATCCATCCTCATAATCTCAGACATAGGACCCAATATTGGACATCCCTTACGTCTTCTAACCAATTGACCCTACGCTTTGTGTACATCGACTCCCTATGACCTTTACAAGGTTCTACGTTACGCTGTGAGAGCCGGTACGCGGCCGCCACTCGAGAACCCTCCATCGGCCATTATGCGAACCTTTTGCCACTTTAGTAGTATGCTATCCTTATTTGTGATCCTATCGCGTAGATAAACTCCGAATACAATTTCCTCCATCGCACACTTGAATAACGTAGTCACATATTAATATTGTAGGGTAACCGACCGTGTGGAGGTCACCCATACGGATCAAATGTGCTTTGTGTCCCTTGCGTGTGTGTACTAAAAAGACAGCTTACAGGCAAATTGCAGGAAATCGTGAGGCGAGTATATAGCCCACAACAAAAAACGACCATGAATGTTCTGTCGAGAGCGCATCGACCAAGAAGAAAGGTGTGGTCTTTAGCAGTCCTATTGTGTTGTATCGATATCTATAACGGATGTGAATGGAACCACGTAACAGATATTCACAGTAGATGACCACTGCTTGTTTGCTGGGACCTTAAGGAGGCATTTTGTCTGAGTTCTGGGGCTGTATTTTTGAATCGCTCCTCTCGATTCGAAAGGTTTTCAATTTTGATGTCTGGCTTAAAAATTTCAATATTTTTTAAATCACATTGGCCCATCAACACCCAAAGCGTACGGTTCAAAAATTGGGAAAATCAGCATAATACATCAAAATATCGTATTTTTCAAGCCTTATGCCGACACAGAAGCGACTTTACATGCATATTACCTAATTTTTGTGCTAATAGTACGGCGTCCCAGGAATGTCACTCGAATAAAGTGCTAGAGATGGAGTGATAAATAACGTCACTGTAGTAACACTGTGACTTTCCACAAAGGAACTATGTAACAAAATCACGTCACAACATATAGAACACACGGTAATAAGTAAGTCAGCCGTAAGTTTTCGTTAGTAATTCCCCATCGGCGGCAGGTTACGACAATAATGAATGTAGACTACAAATAAAATATAATGGCGTCGATACTGGTAACGTTATTTATCACCTATCTTTAGCACTTCATTCGTGTGAAGTTCCAGAGAGGATGTCCTAAATTGTAAAAAAATTGGGTAGTACTTCACGAAATTTCCTACCTCGTACGACTAGGTACCATATACCAATGTATGGATCTATATCCATCAGGTGACCCGCTTGCTCGTTTGCGTCACTCTAAACAAAAAAACAAAAGAAATGTGCTTGCAAAAACCTTCCCTGAATCCGTAAAAAACTAATCAAGGTACGCCAATGTCTTGGTATAGAGGTATAGCAATGTTATCACAGGCATAGTCTCACCAGCATAGTCTTTATGTGGTTCTGCTTTTATTTCGTTAATGCGAAATCTAAGTGCATTAAAAGTTAATAGAAAGTAGGTGTTAAGGACGACAATCATAAGGTGTATATATTTTTTTATACCACCAAGGTGGCAAACAAGCTTATTGACTGCCTGATGGTAAGCAGTCACTGCAGCCTATGGACGTTTGCAATACCAGGAGCATCACCCATGCGTTGCCGACCCCGTAAAACCTTTTAACCCCTTTCTTGACGAACTCTATGTTGTACTCTCCAGGAAAATCCTCTCCAGGTAGTTCATTCCACAACCTTAGTGTGCATATTCTGATGTATCCGGAACTCCAAATACAAACATACGAAGAATTGTAGCTCCAAAGATAGTACTATACCGATAAATTGTTAGTCGACAGAGAATAATATAAAGAAGCAATTACTGCACTGACAGTACATTCGTCAGCGAATGCTAGTGCGAAAGAAGAACAGTGCTGTGATGTTCCTGTGAAACAAAATATCATTGATGTCGTCTCTACCTACTCCTATGAGCCCCTACGAAATTTGTGTAGGTAGGTAGAGATCGCATAGATTCCAACCTATACCAATCAAATCAAATAATTTTTATTCAGTTTAGGTCTTACAACACTTATGAATGTCAATATACAATCAATATAAATAGTATTATACAATGCAACGACAAAAAAAAAAAAAAAAATACTCCTAGCAGTGACTGGAACGTACCAGGTATGACAAGTGGTCATTGGCCTGTTTGATCCGACCATATACAGTTTATGGTCTATGGACCCGACTGTGGTTCTGTCACTGTCCAATGTCACTTTGATTGACGTCAACGTGCTACAAACTGGTGCGTGCCATAATACAAATAAACAATACACAGAGCAAAACAAATAAAATCAAAAGAAAAACATAAGGAGTCACATAGAAAACACAATACACCGTAAAATAACCAAATCATAATCGTGATATACTTTGGGTACCGACATACTTTCCTAATTACATAAAGTAAAGCTTGACCGCGGCAGAGGTGACCTGTCAATGGTGGCGTTAGTTCTGCGTTATATGTAGCAACACCGGAAGCATATAGTGTTCTGTAACAGAATTTCAATGCCAGCAACAATACGACATGGATATTAAGGAATGCAACGGATAAAGAAACTTACATGTCCCTATTGTGAAATTAGAATAATATGTTTCGGAAAAAGACCTAGCGCCTCCTTCATGGAAGAATTATTCTTGTCAAATGTGTCAATATTTGACATAGTAGACGTTGACATCAATCATAGACAGTATAATAGGACCACGATAAGTCCGTATTGACTGACAGTAGTCAAAATTATAAAATGTGGATATAGCAATAATTTGGGGATAATCTGTCCTTGTCAGTCCTTGTCAGACCTTCATAAACATTCAGTTATTTGGCTTTAACTTGTACTTTAAGTTTGACTAAATGATTAATCATGCTGAAAATTATCGCCCGCACGGAGCACTTTAATCGTTTTGACCATTATTTAATAATATTTTTCATAACTCATGAAAATAAACAATCATACAGAAATCTTAGACTTTAGGAATGACGTTCTATGACGTTTAAAAAACTTGTCATAAGTTGCCATACAGAGTTTTTTTTATATGCAATTCGGACTTAGCGTGGTCTTATTACATAAACCGATTCATTTTAAATGGTGCAAAATAACGAAGACGGCTTATTTAAGCTTCGAGTTATATATCTTCTTTATAGTTTATTATTGTCAGTAAAATAAATTTAGTATACTCATATTTTCGCAATCTGTCAAAGTAACCTGAAGTCGTTGTACCCCTATACCTACTAAATGTTCTGAAACAAAGGCAATCAAACACAGACTCGCAATATGTTAAAAACATAATAATTTAAAAAGGCTTTGTACTTTATTCATCGCAACATATCACGACTGAAATTTTTGTTTCGCTATTTATTGTAATAAGCAATTACGTAGGCGGATCTACCTAGGCAATTGAACCTACCTAGGCGGACTCCGTTAACACACGTACCGCGCGGGAGCGCAACCGCGACATAGTGCCAAGATGATGACGATGATGCAATATACCTACCTACATTATTTACATTAAATAGGTAATATTTAGCCGACCAAGCTTGTCCAGTACCTAATGCCCTAAAAAGATGTCCTCCAAACATTTTTTTACGATATTCGACAGATAATTTAGGTAAATAAGATAGGCTATGAAAAATCTATATTTAAAGTATATTAATCTGGCAGCCACGCGATACGCTGAGCTATTTTGATGCGTGGGAACACGTGGACACACTGTACTGATGAGATTCTCTCTCACATCATTAGAAGTATCTTGTAGACGCGATCGACAGATACTATAGTCATAACATTGGTTCTACGATAATATTTATTATGTTTTATATAACAGTTGGTACTCCAATAAATAAATAATCATCTTATTTCTTTACACGCTGAGGCTGGAATTTTGGGCTAATAAATAAAATACGATGTCTAGATGATTTTGTATTCATTTGATGGGCGGATGCTATACGATCGACATTTATCGCGATAGGTATCGTTGATATGGATATCAGATTTTCTAGAAATTCTGTGATCCGAATATGTGAGTCTTACACACTCGATAATTATCGGGATCAGGATCGCAGTCCACGTATCACGCGAGCGTCGAACATCTAGCATCCGCCTTAGGTACTCCACTTTTCTCTATCTTTTCTATGATTATTGTTATGTTATTCAATGTTTGGTAGGATTAGGATGACACTTAGCCATGGCAGAATAACAGCGGCTGTTGGGCGCACTAACAGCCATAGCTGAGCGATTTTGTTTTGTATATCTTGTTTTTTTTTCGGTCGACTGTTACTTATTTCAATTGCTTTTTAAAGTAAAACGAATAAATATATTCATTTCATTTGTGAGCGTGCAATATAATGATGCGTTTCGCATCCTCAAGAGAATGCCAAGATTCGCGGAGGCGAGGGTGCCCGACTTCTTTGAAATTATGAGGGCGCATATGGCTGCACTTTGGAATAAACTGAGGTGCTCAGACAACACCATTCTCAAAATAGTATGCAGTGACCTTCACAGTCCAATCTTTAAAATATGCTTGACTATGCATTTGACCGAGAATCGAAAACGATCATTATTTCAAACTTATACTATTGTATATTTTATGACTGGATGTTTATATTTAATTGTGTATTTTATTTTATTATCTTTTGTTTGTTGCCTGTTGCCGGTCTCAAGCACGGATGAAAAAGGATAAGGGTAGGTCAGAAGGGACTAGCCTACCATAAAAAGTCAACACCGAGTCTCAGGCGGTAGTATATATCCTGAAAGACCATGGCCACCCAGCGCACATGAAGCGGTATCTAGTGACCGAGAGGACTAAATCCCCTCTGAAATACTATGGCGGAAGGACGTGGGAACCCACCGTGCTCACTTTTTTCCAAAAAAACCTCTTAAACCATGAGTACAGCAAATATGAAATACGATTCGTTAGACGATCCGGCTAACACCCGGCGCTATCCGGTACCCGGGCCGCGTGGTGTGAAAATATTCAAATTTTGGAGATTGTATTATCAGCCGTAGGCTACCCACTTCTAATAAGACATTTATACAAGCCATCATCGTATTGGCACCTGGAATGTAAGAGGCTTACTGAAACCAGGTAAGCTTAGTATAGTCGAGAAGGAGATGGAAGAGCACCACCTCAATATCCTGGGAATGAGCGAGACGCACTTGCCTGGCAATGGGCATTTTAGTACAGCTGCCGGCAACTACGTGTATTTATCGGGGTCGGAGGATTTGAGCGCACATGGAGTGCCCTCAAGCGCACCTGGGTGGTATCAGGAATCCTGATACCACCCAGGATGAACAATCAGGATGTTCTTGGCTATATTCCGGTGTCGGACCGCATCATCTCGCTGAAGCTAAACACCAAATCAGTAATTCTCAATATCGTTCAAATTGGTGCCCCTACTGCACACTCATCTGAAACAACGCTAGATACGATACCGAACCGCGAAATGACCATGACACTGGGAGATTTGAACGCGAAAGTTGGCAATACTGAGGCTGATAAAAACGTGCGTGAAACGGTGGGGAGATTCGGGTTAGGTATCCGGAACGAGCGAGGGGAGAGGCTGTTGGAGTTTTGCACAAGCAAGTAGCTGATTATAGCCAATACTTGTATCTAGCACCATCCTAGACGCCTGTACACATGGAAATCTCCTGGCGACAGATACAGGAATCAAATCGACTATATTCTGCTCAACTCTCGCTGGAGATCTTCTTTTCGCAACGTGAGGACCTTCCCCGGCGCTGAATGTGGTTCGGACCACAATCTACTTATAGCCAGTTCTGTACGTCGTCTAAAAACACCTAGAAAGCGAATTTCGTACAACCCCAGGCAAATAAATTTGACTGAGAAAGATATTTTTCAACGAGAAGTCGAAAGAAAGCTAAAGAACGCACCCTCAACCGAGCTATCATCTGCCGATACTTGCTGGAATCACTTGAAGGGTGTGGTTAATGCTACTTTAAGTGAGATACATAAAACAAAAACACCAGAACCAAAGAAAATAACCTGGATCTCAGATCGTACTTGGGCTCTCATACAGTCTAGGAAGGAAATGAAGATTAAGGGACTGCAGAACTCAGATTATGTTAGCCTGTGCAAGTCTATAGAAACATCCTGCAGAGAAGACAAGAATACCTTCATTGAGGGAATCTGCGCTGATATAGAATGACACGCCTTGAAGTATCAGACAGCTGATCTTTTTAAAAAAGTCCGTCTTCTGTCAAGAAAGAAAGTTCAAATCCAAATTCTGGGTAGTCGAGGATGCTAACGGCCAACCCTTGCATCAACTGGACGAAATCGCGGAGAGGTGGCGAACATATTTGAGTTGAGAAAGCCTATGAATACAATGTGCCGATGGTCATGTGTTTCGTTAACTATAGCAAGGCTTTTGACTGTGTCAACTGGGAGCCCCTTTGGAGGGTGCTAGATGAGCTAGGCGTCCCCGAACATCTGACTGCGCTGCTTAAATCACTTTACTACAACAGTCAGGGGATGGTTAGAGTAAGTAATATCATTTCCCAGCCTTTCCATTTTGGCAAATGTGTTCGTCATATGGGGAGTATATCATGAGACACACCTGCGATAATTGGAGTGGTGTTGTGTGCATCGGTGGAACAAAAATTGAAAATCTCCGGTAAACCGATGACACGACACTTCTTGCGGCAACTAAAGCCAAAATGAAAGGCCTTCTGGAGAGAATGGGGGTGGTCAGCAACAGCCTAGGCCTCTCTATTAATCCAAGTCCAAGACCAAAGTGATGGTGGTGGACCGAGCGAATAAGCTCAATCTCACTAGCGCCCTCGATCTCCAGATAGTGGACAATTTTATTTATCTCGGCTCTAACATCAGCAATAATGGTTCCTGCGAGGTGGAAGTTCGAAGACGTATAGGAATGGCCAAGAACGCCATATCTTGGAAGGACAGGAAGATCTCGCTGAAGATGAAGTCAAAGCTCGTTCGCACATTGGTTTTTACAATATTTCTTTATGGAGCTCGAAATGTGGTGCTGGAGAAAGATGCTGCGAATTCCATGGACGGCACATCGGACCAAGGCAACGCGTCTATTCTAAAGCAGCTAAACGTAAAGGATAGGCTTTCCACCATGTGCCTTAAAAGAGTGCTGGAATATTTCGGTCATATTGCCAGAAAGGACGGGGAGGACCTCGAAAGACTGATGATCACTGGAAATGTAGATGGTAAAAGACCTAGAGGTCGTAGCCCAATGCGTTGGTCCGATCAGATCCGCACCACACTACATACTACATTCCACGAGGCTCTGCACTGTGCTGGGGACAGGGGAAGATGGCGTGCCTTTGTCCGTGACAGGATTATGGGGGAGAGAGGTCACGACCCTCAGATATGAGGATTACGAACGGAATAGTTTGTTACCTGAAATAAGTAAATTAGGATAGGTACAAATCGTAAAGGGCTGCATGTAAAATGCTCTTTTGGAAAATTTCCTGAGTCATAAATGCCCGAATACATTTTTTGTTTGATTTTTCGTCGGCTTGTTTAGCTACAACGTGTAAAATATTAAATTATGACTACATCTCGATTCTATATTTATAAGTTCTTAGTACATAATACCTAATCAAAATTGTTTACATTTTGTAGTACATGGTGGTTTGGTTTATTATCGTACAATAAAGAAACTCGACTATTGCGTAATAAGTAATAATGTAAGTAAGTAATGCGCTTATTACATTTGACTTAATTCAGGCGTCTAAATATAAGAATAAGGTTCATTTTTGTGTCACTTAAATTACGAACCGCTTCTCAAAAGGCGTGATACAAAAATGGACCTTATTTTGTGAACAATACATTCCACTTTGATTTTCTCTCATGCTTTTTGCTTCTGAATTTGTGCTACTGAGTTTAGCCAAATGTAATAAACGCAAAATTTGTTGGAAATAAATATCGAGATATAATACCTACCTACTTTGTTTTATTATACTATTTACTAGCTTATTTACTAGTTGAAGAATAAACGGTTATGTCCATCCTCAGATGCTACTATCTTCATATCGCATTTCATCACAATTGGTGAAGTGGTTTAGCCGTGAAGCGTGGTAGCGTAAAGACAGACAGAATTATTTTCTTAATTATAATATTATTAGTAGGAACAGACAACTGTTAGCGCTCTTCGCTTTTTTTGCTTCTGAATTTAGTTAATACATTTAACTAATTCAGCGCATATCTATTCTAAAGTACACTTTAGTGGCCTACATATATAAATGTTAGTCTTTCTTTATTTAAAATTCTAAATGAATTCTCAATTCGTAACTGTTTGTAAAGAAAATTGTATCACCAATAGATTTCACAAATTAAGTTTTCTTGTGATTTAACAAATATTTTTGACGAGAAACATTATTTGTAAGAAGCTGTAACTCAAAATCTCTATCTAATTTTGTAAGATCTATATCGCTATCTAATTTTGTAAGTTAAGGCAGAAAAGCAGGTCCTGACGGACGGTACGGACCTGTTTATGTATTTATTTTTCTCTCTTTCTTTTTGTTTAGTTAGTTTTAAGTCATTGTTATTATGTCTTTTTATTCTATTATTTTATGTCTATTAAAAGCTCAATTCTAAATACCTACCTAACTAATACCTTGCTACCTTTTTATTTATTTAATATGAAAATATATTAAACAACAAATTTTCCAAAAAAGAAAAAAAAATTATAAACACGTTCATTCGCCAATCAAAGTAGCTACGTGAACTTTTGTTGGTTACTCTTTTATTTATGTAAAGGAAAGTTTCAAAGCTCGCTTACGGAACGTCCTTCAGAACCGCTTTGGAAGCAAAGTATCGATTGATTTATTACTTAGTTGGTAACAGCCACCGTCAACGGCTATAACATTATCTTGATTTAGGTACTAATAATGCATCAAAGTTCGAGGATATACTTGATTGATCTATTATTCTGTTTGAATGAGAATAATTTCAATTTTCCGTTTTTCGATTAAATGTTTTTCAAGCTGTGGTTGAGTATTTTCTGCCTCTAATACAATATGATAGCGTTATAGTTTCGACTTAGCGTATGAGTATAAAGCATAGGAACTTATTTTATTTAAAGGGATACCTATTATATTATACACAGGCACTAGACACAGACAAACCTACCTGGGTTTTGTGTCAATTAGTATTGAGAAACAAAATGTACTTACAATGAACTACATAAATAAATACAAATACAAAAATATAGTAACAAGTGTATATATAAGTACATAAAAATAAAATACAGAAAAGTCCCACGCCGCGTCTGTCTTTTTCATGCGGTTTTCACAACTAGACAGAGTGATTCATGTGGAAGTTTTATAGCTGTATAATTTCTAAAGGTTATACTACCCATGCGAAGACATAATAAATAACAATCACGAATTTTCAAATCAGTTTTTGATACGAAGTCAAACCCTTGGTGTAATGCGGAGCCTCTGTTATCAACTTTTTATTTGAGTAAAAAGTTGTTTTCAGCTCTTCAAACGGGTATTCCAAAAGGGAAACCCCAGAGGAACTCCCGAAAACCTTTTAACTGGGATATAAAGTATACTATGGTTATGGTACCTCTCGCTCTACCGCCCGGCCACCGACGCTTCCAGAGAAAGGCAATATAAATAACTATATAACTTTCCGACTGTGAACATCAGTCGTCACCCCGTCTACGTCTGCGAAATTGAAGTTGCAACAGTTTAAAACTGTTACCAGCAGTTGCAAATAGTCTGGAACTGTTCCTAACAGTTGACGATTGTATGTAAACATTCCTAAAAAAATATTTTTATACAAAATGAAACGAAACTATTAGTAACAGTTGTACCTTATAGTACATCAAGAAGCTAAACTGATATTGAAAGTATGTTCTTTAACAAGTAATACAACATCAACATTAAAATTTTCTCGGAAACATTTTAATTAAATAACCCAAGAACTACAATTTGAACGATTATTTTTAGAATTACAATATGATTATTTATAGCTAGCTTTTGCCCGTGAGTTCGTCCGAGTGGAAATAGTTTTTAGGGCAGTTAATCTTTTTCCAGAGTGACCTTTTAAATGACCTCCCTAATGTATGAAAGCTAGTACTACGGAGAGGTCAAGCTGTATCTCTGGCTCTACTCAACCGAATCAGATACTACTAGAACTACCAAACTATTAAAACGGAATCAAAACACTTTTAGTAGTTTTACTATATTTCTTATAATTTAGATGGCCTATCAAGGTTCTACATGAGGCGTTCCAGTTTCTAAATTAAATTATACCCCATTATTGTTGCCCAGGCTAAACAACAAAAAAGTTTTATTCAAATCCGTCCAGTAGTTCCGCAGATTAGACTATACAAAAAAAAAAAACAGAAAGACATATTTTTTCATTTTTTTTCTATTACTATTCCTTCAACATCTTATTTATTTTTTTGTAAATATATTCAATGAACAGATACCGTTTTTTTACTATTTTTTATGGGATGTAATAGACGAAATTGTTGTTACATCTTACAGCTGTCTCCTAAACAACGACTTCCAAATATATATCAAATATAACATACTAAATTAAAAAAAAATTATAATTCTTATATAAATATTTCGATGTACCTTTATTGTTTAACTTACCCTGGAAATTTAAAATTCTGCTGCGTAGTCGACTGAAAGTGGAATAAACCGGGGAAAACACTCTCATAGTGGCATCAACGGCCGTTGTTATTGTACTGCGCTTGCTAAAGTGCAATATAGCGCCTCTAAAAGCATCCATACACCCACTAACCAAGTCTAACGCAATTACGCCCGAAATTTTCATCGGAGTCCAAATTTACTATGCAGTGTTCCACGCCTAGCTTAAAAGGATGTGTGACCAAACCCATCCACCGGCGAACACAAAGGGGGCTTATACGACCAATGAGCGACTGTGTAATCAGCGAATGCTGGAAATCGAATTCTCGCCATTTGCAATTCAGTTAGTGAAACTGTGACGTTGAAATCAATGACGTAGAAAGTGGTGAAAGCAAAGGGAGATGATAATTCAGTGGCTTTTTCAAACGGAATCACAAACTATATGGATATTATAAGTCATCATCTTGGCGTTAATGTCCCGGTTGCGCTTTCGAGAACGAGGGCCCGGGGTCCGCCTTGACCATGATCCAGGATTTGGCGATCAGGTAATTACAGTGGAGCGACTACCATCTGACCTCGGTGACTCTGCTACCAGGGGAACCTGACCAGATTGGATAATGGTTACAAAGTTAGTTGCCTGGAATTGTAGGTTTCATCACGATGTTTTCCCGATATGGATAGTTTAATAGTTTAAAATACAACATTATATAACCAAACCTACAATCAGTTTGCAAACTTAAGCTAGCAGAATATTCTCCCCAAAATTTACAGTGCTATCAATAATTCACTAGAGACTTAGTGAGACTAGTGGAATAACATTTTCTAAATGGCGGGCGTCCTTAGTTTATTAATTAATTTATAAAATTTCATGCATAAAATGATGGACTAAAAGCTAAAATAGCCTTATCTATAGTTAACCAAGATACATTGACTTAAAAAAGGGTAGGCGGTGCAAGAGAAGCTACGATACATAATGGAGGAGGGGAACCGTTTATGCAACTATAACCGATACAGAGGTAAATGTACGGATAATAAGATGTATATACTTTTTATATATTGTAGAAACTAACAAATTTATATAAATATAATAAAGCTAGAAATAATTAGTTCTGATTTTGTCAACTACTAAACAGTTCACTTGGAAGCACTGTAAAAAAAGCTGATAGATAAACCATGCACATAAGTTGATATTCCAATAGCAGCGCCTCCTAATAGACTGTGAGGACGCCGTAGGTTTTCCTACGTCATTGAGTTCAAGAACAATTCCACTTTGTAGTGATAGCAGACGTTTAGGAGACCCACAAAACGTTGGTCTTCCCCAACACGTTGGCACCATTTCTTTTGTGCCACATTAAAGTCATCTTTCTCTTTAGTGACCATAATAGGGCTGACAATCGAAACTGTCAAGAGGATGTGAGGCACCCCGGTTTTTTTACTAATAGAATCCACACAAGAGGATTATATAAGCATCATCGCTACGAAAAGTCGAAATCTGGTCACAAAAAAAATTTTGTGCCAGGTTGTGCACGGGCAGACCAATGTCATACGTCGCTTTTTAACAAGTGATGAAAAATTATTAAATGCCTTCTCAATTGTTGTTATAACAGAAGGAGGCAAACGAGCAAGCGGGTCACCTGTTGGTAAGTGGTCACCGCTGCCCAAATACACCCGCAACACCCAGGGTGTCGCGAATGCAATGCCGGCCTTTGAGATAGGTGTTGGCTCGTTTCTGGAAGGTTTCAATGTCATAACGGTCCAGAAACACTTCTGCAGGAAGCTTGTTCTAAAGCGTGGGTGTACAACGCTGGAAGTTTTCTCAAAATCGTACGATGTTCGACCGCCGGTCATCTAAGTGGCATATTTCCGCGTAAAGGGGCAATTATTTAAGAGATTATTGGCTTACAGTGTAGCCAATTAACCACGAGTAGTTTGAGCTTATTTATGGCTTGCGGGTGCAGGAGCATACAAAAATAAGTTTTGGCTTAATTAAAGATATTTTACGTCTAGAAATTTTGACTAAAAGACAAACCCTTTTAGACAGTGACTGCGCCAAGAATATTTTGAAAATGCTGCTGCCCATTTTTCAGTATACGGAGACTTGAAGTTTTGCCTCGAACACATTAGTTGCCATGTACGACACCCACGAGTGTATGGGGTTCGTGCTAATCTACTCTTCCAGACACCGGCCATTATCAGCCAAAAATTATGTCCTCTGCCTGCCAAATAATTTTATGGAAACAAATGTTTTGTTTTAATTCTATGTGGCCCAAGTCTTACATAATTCTACATTGTTTTTATCTGTACTTAGGTAAATACTCAAAGCTGCGTATAAAATTTATTTAAACTTAAAAACATCGTCATAGCATAAGTATAGCATCGTCGTTTCTATTTTAAAAGAGACTAGTAATAGAAGGACAAAATTTTGCCTTCACGTTTACATTATTAGTGAGGATAATGATCACGGACAACACCAAAAAAGCTATTTTCCGTCAACCTTAAACGTCTTCCGACTATGATGGAAATGCTTCGTCATCGCTGATAAATGCCTATTATTTATTTCCTGCCGCAGCCTTGACTGGAAGTGCTCTATTTGTAACGATCGACGACCGAGCCTTGCCTGTCATACTTTCAAATTTTAAAATGCATTCTATGCAAAGAAATCTGACACAGAGGCATACGAGAGGTTACTCAGAGCTGAAGTCACAATGTATATTTTGTTACTTTTTTAATGGTGCATATAACGTGTCGTAAAGTGAGGGCTATAAGTTGTCAAATACCCCTTCATAACCACTGCTATTGTAAAATTTTGTGGCCTTAGGGCCGATTTTTCAATTGTCAGATAAAATTTATCTGTCCGATAAAGTAATATACTGCCAAATTGAAACAAACTATAATTCTTCAATTATATATGAAGTAATATTACATTTTATTTTAGTCGCACAATGACTTACCAGACTGATATGTTTTATCTGAGGATTGAAAAATCAGCACTTAGTCACCTTAACATACTATTCTAGATTTTGGTATGACATTGAGTAAGTTTTGACATAGTGACAGTGTACATTCTCTATAGATTCTCCATCTATGATCTACTATATGTCCAATATCTTTGATTCTATGCATATACTGCCTGATTGACATACAGGGCGAAAATGTGTCCAGCTGATAATAACGGAATACAACCGTAACATCCCGTAAATAATAAATATTAAGATACTTAGTGACCCGCCCCGGCTTCATACGGTTGTTACCAGGTTTTCTAGATTATATTATTTATGCAGCATATATTAAATACAATCTGTGAAAACCGTATCAAAATACGTAGCGTGGTTTGAAAAAGTAAGCGGAGGAACAGACAGAAGATAGCATCGACATTGCTTTAGACTATTTAGAGAATGTTGTTTTATTTTATAATGATATATTATATCATGTTATAATAAACCTAGACCAGTTTTAGTATAAAGGTAATAGCATATAAACTATATGCAATTTTTAATAGGCTCCATTCTTCTTACATCACTTTTTAACAAAGACATAATAATATGCTGTTACTGTAAAATAAATAAACATTGCATAAATTTTAATGTTTACTTACGAACCAAGATCGTGTAGTGTACAAAATAATATTAAAATGTTTTATGAGAAAATATTGTAGTGTTTTCTGAATTTGAATTTTAGTCATTTTGATAACCATCACACATTCACTTCCTTGATCATAAGGTGTCATGAAATTTTTTTTCAGAAGCTGCTGCAATACTGATAATACATAAATTATCAATTCTATTACTACTTATTATAAGATATAACAACAACATTACCCATGCATAAGTAGAACCAAATAATCCTAGATCACATGAGTGATAATTACAATCAACGACGACCGTTTCCGTAAGTTCATTTTTGTCATCATAACTAACCCATTCTATTGATTCCCGAAAATGTTTGCTTATTAAAATGGAGCTTCGATGCACCGACGAAGCACTCTTGACACTTTCATGCCTGTAAGTACCTATACTACACAAACTCGACATACCTTTAACCGCTGTCCGTATCGCCCACTGTCCGTATCACACACTATAGAGTTCCGTCCAGTTGCGCGGGAGTGCCGCAAGGTGCTCGAGTCGGTAAAGTTTTGGTGATCGGGCGTGTGGTGCTAGGCTGCGCGACGTGCCGTGGGGCGCTTGGGCGGCGCGTCCGCCCCGATGGATCGCCGCGCGCGACTGCCGCCGCCCGCCCAATACCGCCAGCTTTTTCAATTCATGAGAAATTTTATTAGTGCTCTAGAAATACTCGCTCTCTAATGATGTTTTGTCACGTGCCCCCCGCCTGTGTAACGGCTTCTGAAAGTTGTAAAGTATGCCCAATGGAGTTCATTTGTTTGTCTATTTTATTCGCAATTTTTAAAAGAGCTGTTAACGATGGCTTGTACGCGGTTTGAAGTGACGGCGGGGTACGTCAGATTGGGTACGAATTCAATGGTTGTAACGAACTCGCTACTCGATAGGTGAGGTTAGGAGGTAGGTAGGTTTTCCAAGGTGGCTGAAGTAATCTCAGGAGGTAACACTGCGTGATTATTATTAATTTATATGCATGCAAATATGGTACGTGAGTTTATGTATCGATGAACAGATTCTAAGTTCGTTATCATCATGTTGGAGTAGTTTGCACGCTTAGCAGGCAAGTAGATCGCAGTGTAAATAGACATCAGGAAACGTTGCTGCTCGTTTTCTGATCACGGGCACCAGCTGGTTAGCCACGTTTAAAACGTTAGTCGCCGTTTACGGCGCCCATAACTTGAAGGCGTTGGTGCAATATTGTACTCTGTGTTTTCTCCTTTACACTTTCTATTTTGTTACTGTCTTATTCTTCTTCGTCGAGTCAATTTTCGAAAACCCCATTCATTTATTTATTATATAGATCTGGCTTGCCCAATCGTCGGCCACGGCAACGGCATAATATGGCTTTGTTACTGTTACAATAATATTAATAAGGTTTGAGATTTAGAAAGCTAAGTTCAAGGATCACGGCAACAGACGCAGACAAATTCCGCGCGCGAAATTTTGATTTAATCTGCATGGCATTCAGACGGGCGTACCTACTGATCGCTTCCAGTGGAACACAAATGTCTGGGTCGACAAGCCACCCCGATCAAACACGGGAAAGCGTGGCCGGTTCGAGGAACGATGACATGAAGTTGTTAAGGATGACATGAATATAGGATTTATATGTACCAGGGTGGGAAAAGGCCGAAATGGAAATACATTGAACAAATTGGCTTTAATCGAGCGAAGTGGGCGCGAGAGCACAACCAAGACGCCAAGTTGATGATGATGATAGGTCTCTTCCTGAACATAATTATAAATAATAAAAATCGGTTAAATAGTTTTTGAGTTTGTCCATTACAAACAAAGTAATATACAACAAACAAACCGACAAACAATCTGGCCTCTTTATAAGATGACATTATTATTATTATTATGTTATATGTGACATTATTAATTATGTATTTATGGGGCAAACCTGAAATAAATGACATTTAATTTAATTTATAATACCTGTATGCATAATATTATATACCGTCACGTCAATCTGTACATGACTGACTGCTGACTAGAATTTAACTAAACATACCATTTGAACCCCGTCACCCTGTTATCGATGAACCTGACCAGATTAGATCATGGTTACACATTCAGTCGCCTGAATATGCAGGTTTCACACGATGTTTTCCCTCACCGTAAGAGCATCGGTTAGTATTCAACAAATGTACGTAACTTAGAAAAATGTAATGTTCATAGCGGCACGGCGTTCGAAACCCTAGACTCGATGGTCGCTATCTATATATATATATATATATATATATATATAAATCAATTGCCGTGCGTTAGTATCTCTAAAAGACAGAAACGACTGGATAGATTTAAATAACTCTTTTTTGTTTTGTACGGATAAATAGAAGGGTGGTTGTCACGAAAAAAGGGCAAGGAAAGGTTAAACCTACCCAGCAGGAAGACATTCTTTTATAAAAATTAATAACTTACGAAATATTAAAGTTATTTATATCAAGCGTTCTTAAGAGAAAATATAGCTAAAATAGTGCAGCTTAAGATAAAATTCACAGAAAATAGCTACATGACAGTATAGATAGATAGATAGATGTATCCGGGCCGTTTTCCGCATTCAGGCGAACTTGCGCCCATTCTGCGTGGATATGGTGTACTCCAGGATACCCTATTGTTCCTGCCATCCTAACTCCTCCAGGAAACGTAGTAACCCTTTCAGTTTTACAAACGTCTCTGGAAGAGTCTGTGGTTGTCCGAGATGTTCATGCCTGTATGATGCCACCCCCTCGCATGTCTGCAGGATATGTGCTGCTGTCTCTTCCTCCCTCAGGCAGGCTCTGCACAAGGGGCTGTCGGTGAGACCTATGGTGAAGAGGTGTTTATTAAATGGACCGTGTCCCGTTAAAGCTCCGGTTACCAGACGGAGTTGCTTTTTGGTTAGTTTTAAGAGCCTTTTAGAAAGGGATGGGTTAATTTTCGGTAGAGCCTACTTGGCTTGCCTGCATTCCTCTAGTGATGACCAGAGTTGACTATGTTTTACCTTGATTCTGTCCACCAGATGTTTACGGGTCCATGCAAATGGCATAGGTAGAATTGGTTCCGGGCCTGTGGGCTTCGTACTTGAGCCTCTTCTGGCCAACTCGTCAGCTGCATCGTTCCCTCTCGATCCGCTGTGTCCTTTGATCCATTGTAGGGTTATAGGATTTGTTTTATATACCTCATTTAAGCACTTGCGGCAGTCGAGTAGAAGCCCCGAGGTTATGTTGTTGTTTTCAAGGGCCAGGAGTACTGCCCTGCTGTCTGATAAGATCCTAATAGGCTGTTGTTCTACCTTCTTGTCTCGCACCGCGTGTGTGGCTAGGATGATTCCCATGCACTCCGCTTGAAAGATCGTATTGTACTTACCCAGTGGGGCAGCTATTTTGATGTTTAGGTCTTCAGAGAAAACTCCGCAACCTGTACCTGAGTCTGTATTGGACCCGTCAGTAAAGATCCTTACTTCCCGTATGTTTTGACCCTCCCTCGGGTCCTCGTACAGTTGGATCTTGTACTTCTTGACCGTTTCTACCTGCTTTGATATTCGGTCGCTAATGGCCTCCATCATTGGTTCCCTTTTTGTTTCATCATAGTAAAGTTCCGTATGCGGGAACGGCACTTTGTCCAATACGTTTGAGTGTTTTAAACGTACAATAGCTATTGCTGCCTCTTGTTGTACGTGAAGGTGAAGTGGTGTTAGGTTGAGCATAGCTTCCAGGGCTGCAGTTGGGGTTGTCCTCATACATCCGCTAACTGCCATGCAGGCTAGCCTTTGTAGTTTTTGTAATTTTGCTATAGTGGTGGATTGTTTGGTCTTAGTCCACCATACTACTGCTCCGTAGCAGAACATAGACCTAATCACTGTTTTGTATAGCCACATTATGATTTTGGGGGATAGTCCCCAAGTCTTCCCTATCATCCTCCTGCATTGCCAGAAGGATATTGTAGCTTTGTTGTACCTTGATTCAATGTGGTTGTTCCAGTTTAATTTGTTATTAAGTATTACTTCTAGATATTTTACCTCCGTTGATAGAGTAAGTTGTGTTTTAAAGAGACTTGGTAGTCTATAATTACCTAAAAGCCGTTTATTCGTGAACATTACCATCTCTGTCTTCGTTGGATTGACTGAGAGTCCATACTCATTACACCACTGTTCCACCATTTTCAGAGCCCTCTGTGTAACTCCAGTGACGGTGTCCGCGTTGTTTCCAGTAATGAGTATGGCCAGATCGTCAGCATAACCTACTGTGAAAAAATAGTTAGAGTTTAGTTTAGATATTAGTGTGTTAGCCACCAAATTCCATAGTAAAGGCGATAGGACTCCACCTTGTGGGCATCCTCTTACCACTGACACCTGTTTGTTAGGATTGCTATCTAGTTGAATTACTCTTTTGCTAAGCATGTTCTCTATCCATCCCGAGATAGTTGTCGGGACATTGTGTTTGTTTAATGCGTTTTTAATACTAGTAAAATTTGTTTTATCAAAGGCCCCCTCTATATCTATAAAAGTACCTAGGCATATTGCTTTATTTTGAATTGCATTTTCGATTTTTCCGACTACTGCGTGTAGTGCCGATTCTGTAGATTTACCCTTTGTATATGCATGTTGATTTTTGTGCAAAGGGTGTTTTATGAGTGCCTTATCTCTAATCTCCTAGTCGCACAGGCGTTCGAGAGTCTTAAGGAGGAAGGAGGTAAGACTGATAGGTCTGAATGATTTTGTATCGGTGTAATCACTTTTTCCTGGTTTTGGTATAAAGGTGACTCTTACCTTCCGCCATTTATTCGGTATATATCTGTGAGCCAAACATGCTCTTAATATATCCGTCAGCAGGTGTGTCATGCTTTCGCCCGCCCATTGTAGAAGTCCAGGAAAGATTTCGTCTGGCCCTGCCGCTTTAAATGTTTGGAAACTGTTAATGGCCCACTTTACTGACTCACTGGTAACTACTTCATCTGCGATTTTCCAGTCCTCTGCGTTGGGTGTGTATGCTTCCTCGGTGATGTCCGAGTTGTTTATATTGTGGATTTTACAACCGGGAAAGTGTGTTTGTAGCAGGGTTTCTTCCGACTCCTCAGCAGTGCTTGTCATTGTACTGTCTGGTTTGCGCAGTACACCTTGCTGTGTTTCCATAGATTTGGATAAGACTTTCCTAACCCGATTTGCCTGTTCGTTGGATTCGATGTTGGTACAGTACTTTTTCCATGTGGTGTACTTCATGTACCTGATTTCTTTTTTGTACTTTGCTTTTTCGTCTTTGTATAGTTCCCAGTCTTCCTCAGATCTAGTGTTCATTGCTCTATTGAACCGTTGTCTCACCTTTTTCCTAATTCTATCTAATTTGGGACCCCACCACGGTTGCTGTTTGGCGGTGGGATTGGAGACTCCTGGTTTGGGACAGCTGTTATGATAGCAGTTAATGATTAGCTTTGTTAGTTGTTCTACCTGTTTTTCTATTTGTTGTGTCTCGGTTAATTTCGATGGCTTACTCATGCGTTTAGCCTCTTCCTCAACCAGAGCTTTGTATGTATTAATATTTGTCTTTCGCGGGTTTCTACGTAGTACCGTGTTAGTATTAGCTATATTTAGATCGTACAGAATCCACCTGTGGTCTGAGCAGGATGCCTCAGAAGTGACTCTCCAGTTCTTTATTAGTTCGGCCGCGTTTTCTGTAGCTAGTGTTAGATCAATTATCGTTTGACTTCTTTTGTTTACAAAGGTCGGTTCTGCACCGTTGTTAATAATTAGCAGGTTAGTTGTGAACAGGTATTCAACTAGAAGTTTACCTCTGTTGTTTTCGTTCTTCATCCCCCATAATGGATGATGTGCATTTGCGTCCGTACCAACAATGAGCTCCAGCTTCGATTCCTCACATCATTTTACCAGCTGGATTAGCTCATTAGGTGGCGGGTCGTCCTGTTCTGGCATGTAGACTGATGCAATGACCATGTCTTGCTGATTGGGATCTAGTTTGTTGGTTATCCTTATCGCTGTTAGGTCTCTGGAACAGTAGTTAAGGAGTTGTTGTGCATGTATATTGTTACTAGTGTATATGCATGTTCTGGGTGATTCAGTCGAATTGTATATCTTACCTCCTGTATGTAGGAGACCGCATATGCGGTCCGCCCTAACCCATGGCTCTTGGATTAGGGCGATGGTGGTGTTGTGGCCCTCCAGCCATTTGCGTAGTTGAGCCGTGGCGGTTTGACTATGATGGAGGTTGATTTGGATGATATTGATATTTATTTTATTTATTTAAAAACTTTATTACACAAATTACAGCAAATGGCGGACTTAAAGCCATTGAGGCTTTATCTAACAGTCAACCAGCAGACCATGCAGAGAGTGATTAAGTAGGTGCCAACAGGACAACAATGAGCGATTGATATGGGGGTTATGCAAGTCAGCGCCATCATCCATAAGCGCTTTCTCCTCCTCGTCCAGGCTCATGTCGCCTAGGTTGCGGGTGCATTCGTCGTCGCTGCCGCTGGATCCCGATATGGCGGTATCCATCGGCAGCGCCGACGGTGTCGGTAGCAATGGCTCTGTGTTGGTGTTGTAGGGCCTGGGGCGGCAACCGTATCCGTCACTACGATTGGGCCACGTTTCTCCGTCTGTGCCGGTGAGGTGTCCTGCTTCTCCTCCTCTTCGGCTCTTCCCGCCGGGCGCTCCGAAAACTTCCCCCCCACGACCTGAAACTTCACGTAGACTGACCCCAGACAGAAGCACAGCCTGCGTTCTCTCTCCAGCAGTGTGGGGACGATAGCTTCCGGGACGCTGACCACGACGAAGGTGTTCCCCGTCTGCACGTCGACTTTGTGAAATCGCCAGGTGTCCACTTGTGCCCAATCGTTTTGGTAACGAAGTGTTTTTCCTATGAGTTTAGCATCAGGCCATTCACCGGGTACAAGTATCCCGCAGCAAACGCGTCGTTGGAGCTCATGTTCTTCCTTTACACAAATGGTATCCCCACTGCTCAGGATGACGTTCTGTAGTGTGTTCCTAACCCATTCCTTGGCTTCAGTACTAAGACACCACAGCTTCAGATTGCCATCTGTGTAAATTGGTTTCCCTTGGAAGCCCGGGCCTAGCCTCATGTTGTTGCTCGCTGCCCCCATTATCTTCTGGCAGAGTAGTTTTTCCACCTCAGTGGCTTGTTCCCGGCCCAGATGGTTTTTCTGGTTGGTGATCCCTACCACCAAGTTAGGCTTCGCTGCATCAGCGTAGCTACCAGGCTGTGGTCTACGTGGAGTCGCACACTTCAGCCGTTTAGGACCCTCCCTCGGCGTGATGGTCTCGTCGAGACGGTTCCTCTTGACTGGGGTCTGCGCCTCCCCGTGACCAGCAATACCTTGCAGCGCAGTTCCAGGGTTCCTGCATGGCCGGTACGCCTTTGGAGGCGGTCTGCTTACCACAGGATGAGTTGCCTCACCTGTGGCCGGCAGCCCAGTGTTCTTGGACGTCCCAGGTTGCGGTTCCCCTTCACTGGAAAGAGATTCAAGGCGTCTGCGTTCTTTTGCTCTCTTCTTCTTGCTGGGCCTCACTTTACGGGTCCCTTCAGCCACGTTGGCTGGTACCCGCGGGGCTACCAGAGTCCATCCCTCGTCCATTGGGTTAGGCTCTTGTTGTTGTTTTTGAGTTGTGGTCACCTGGCTCGGCGTCGCTTCACTAGGCCCAGCAGCAGAGTTGTCTGCCCCTGTGTTCCCAGCTACTGCCACTCCGGCCGGAACCTCAAGTACGACGGTGGGGCCACCCGTACCGGCCGGCCTTGGTCCCAGGGATTTCTCCGTGGAACCAACACCCACCGGTATGGGGCCCGCAGGCCGCCTGCCACGTGTCGGAGGCTTGCCTCCGTTTCCGCGCTGTCCCTGCGCTTATTTTTGGATGTTGTTATGTTTGGTTGGTTGCATTTTTCGGTATACATAATGGAGTATTATTGGTTTTCATCCTTCCGGCTTCCCACCCGCCACGGGGCCCGAACCTGGGGTGCCCTTTTTAAGGGGCACCAGGACTACCGGAAGAATATAGGGACGAAGAGTTAGGAGTCATGCGCGACATCGACAGCTCGTAGTGTCCAGCTTGCTGGGCCATACACCCTGGCCATCTCAGCATGGCCGCCCCCATCCCGTATGGGACCCCCCCCCCCCCGTCGCCGGCAGACCATTAAGTGGAATCCACAGCCGATTGATCCTGAGTGGCTAGCCCAAGACCGCCCGTTTGAGAGGACTCCAGGAACTCCAGACCAAAGAGGCGTGTTGCGATCAGTGGGCACAACCGCCGGCCCGCCTCACGCTCAGCCACCAGGATTCCTTCATTCCCCCGTACGGGTCTCCACGCACGGCACAAACAAGTGGGTGGTACGGTTCTACCCGTCGCTAGCCCGCATAATAAATTATACGGTGGCGAATCGGGCCCCTGACTGTTGTGCCACGAATCAGTCACAGTTTAAAGAGCTGCTGGGCAACACCTATTTAATGGCGGTGTTTGTTCGCCATGTCGTGGGGTCGTCATCGGGATTTCTGTGTCTTTTCATGGGGTACTCACGCAGCTGAGATATAATAAATTATATGCCTATTTTAGTGGAGGGTTTACTCTCCCGGACTCTCCCTACCTACAATTAAACACTTCACACACAATATTGAACAATAGTGGACTTAAAGCTTTGTAGCTTTGTCTACCAGTCTACTCGGAAACTAGTAATAATAATAACAGGGGGTGCAGTGACATTTTATCCCGAAAAGCTATGGATAAAAATAATAATCATCTTGGCGTTAATGTCCCGGTTGTGCTCTTCCCGGTTGGGCCCGGTTGGGCCCGGGGTCCGCCTTGACCATGATCCAGGATATGGCAGGTCAGGTAATTATAGTGGAGCGACTGCCATCTGACCTCCATGAGCCTGCTACCAGGGGAACCTGACCAGATTGTATCATGGTTACACATCCAATCGCCTGAGTGTGCAGGTTTCATCACAATGTTTTCCCTCACCGTAACAGCATCGGTTAGTATTCAACTAATGTACATAACTCAGAAAACAGTCATTGGTACATGGCCGGAGCGGGTTCGAACCCCAGGACCTCTGGCTTACGAGTCGTATACTCTGAATTTTGAATTTTTTGAGCACAGCCCATAACAGTCCACTGCAGGAATTACGGCCTCTCCCACGAAAGGGGAGGTTATTGCCATAACCTCCACGCTTGGCAGGCGGGTTGGATATCGCAGTGTTATAAATGTATCAATGGAAAACGCTGCTGCCCATTTTCCAGGCTACAGCGAAGACTCTAGACATTTTGCCTCGAAAACACTATTCGCCTTGTATGACACCCGCAAGTGTACTTTTTAAAGGGGTAAGGGGTTGTTACTAGAGATGAAACGGATATCCGGTTGCTATCCGGTATCCGGCCTATCCGGCCTTAATTTTCTATCCGGCCGGATACCGGATAGTAAAAAATGTATGAAAAAACATAAAAATGATTTTGCTCATCGGCTTCCTTCATTTCTCTGAGCAGTAGCTGCGTCAATGATATTATCCTTCAGGTCCTGTTGGAGCGCCGTCAGCCAGGTGGCGTATGGGGCCTTCCGCGGCAGCGCGTCGTCGTCGACAAATTTAGGGTTATTTCTGTCGTTTGTTGTTTTAACAAGTGTTGTTTCATATAACATTTTTTCCAAAGTCAATCAAGGTTTATACTGGAGAAAAATACAAATTTCTCTATATTTAGAGGTAATATACGATGTCGTTTGTCCGCCGATATGCTGGGGGCATGTGTAAGCCCTTATTTCAAAACTCCGAATCCTTTAGAGGTTGAAAGAATTGTTCAATTTAACGTTCAAATTATTCTCAATGAAGGAAGACTTGAAATCACGTAAACACAAGCCGTCTTAAGTCCCACCCTACGATTACAGCTTGCACAAACTTGTTCAGAGACTAAGTTCAGCCGAATATCCGGCCGCCGGATATCCGGCTATCCGGCTAAGAGGCTGGCCGGATATCCTGTATCCCGTATCCGGCCAAACCACTATCCGTTTCATCTCTAGTTGCTACTCTGCCGGACACCACATGGCCGAAACATTAATGCTCTAAATCCAAATATTCCCACCGGCATTCTAAGTACGAAATAAAGCCAATAAATAAAATATTTGAGAGAAAGGAAACATTTATCAACTACTAAATTACAACTAATTAAATAAATATCTAGCAACCTACTCATAATGCTACATATCTACCTGCGATTTTTACCAGGTCGTCGGCCCACCTAGTGGAAGGCCTATCCAATCTGCGTCTTCTGCACTACTCGAGAACTTTACTGCCCTTTCGGCCCTCTGTTCTGCGAGCCATAATAGCCTTTGCACACTCATATATATTGTTATGTATTTAAACAAATAACATTTATTTATTTATTTCGTTTCATTTATAATCAATCACTAATAATCAAAAGAATATGTAAATGTAACAGAAGTACTTCACAACAATGCCACTTAAAAAATAGTGCTACTACGACCCGACGAAACCCCTGATATACAAGACACAGGTCTCTGACTTATTTTGGTTTCACAAGTTTCAATGTATATGATCTCAGTGCTATGTATACTCTCTGTGCTATCTGTATACCTATTACATACATGTATTTTTATCGCCTGTAAATTTTCGAAATAAATTATTATTTATTATTCCTTGTGGCAGTTTTGTCCATGCATCACTTAGGGGGTCCACTGAAAACCAGCGTGACGGCGGCTGTCGTGGCATATGCTGAGTGTGGCCCCATTGCGCTCTCCATATGGCACAGGTAATTCTTTAGATTACAGTAGCTCTTTTTTGTTTTTCCGTTTATGTCTCTATTTTTCTTATTTCCTTTTTTCTCTATGAATATTTAAGAATTTTATGCCGTGTGTCTGAGTGGAATAAAAGTGTTGTACTTTACTTTACCTTACTTTAATATCCCTGCTTGTTAAGATAGGTACTGAAAGATTCCATTACAAGAATATAGTTTTAAATAATAGAACTTTCTAGTTGTACAGAAATACAGCAAAATCCTACTACACCTTTCTCAGAGGCCGGCAACGCATCCACGATCAAATTGGTGCGGCGGTGACCACTTACCATCAGGTGACCCGCTTGCACATTTGCATCCTTCTAATATTTAAAAAATCATGTATAATTTTACAGAAATTCAATACATATTGACACATGAATACACGCCAGACCATTATTTGTAGGAATAACGCAACACTACGTCCGGAACTAACTTGTTTAATTAGCTAGATAACGTTCAATTTAAAACTTGATTTTGATCAAGTATGTCGTTTACGACGATAGCTCTTCGTTTGTTGGGAACAACGCTAATATACTTCATGATTGTGGTAAGATAAACTCACCAGATTTACCAACTTATAATTGATTTGGCTTCTGGCGTACTTCTGCCGATCGATTCTTTAAGGAAACTTCTGTGAGCGCAACGCTGACATGTGATAGATAGTGGCGAAGTTGCCATGGCAACGCATATGTCAAAATAACAATTCACATCCGACAGCATCCTACATTTCAAGCTTCATTAAAGAATCGCAATGCAGACTGGGATCTAAGACACACTGGCCACTGACAGTGGTCGCGTTTCAGACGAGAGGAGTTCAAATCATTTTAGAATTTTCATCCATGCTCCATCTTCGGCCTCATCGTCATTTACGAGACGGCGGTCAAATGCCTGGTTAGTTTGATGAAAAAAAATAAGCTTACAAGTTTAAAAATAATTGAATTTCAGACAGTAAAAGAGACCGATACGTTCAGGCATTGTTAGGTATCGATATTAAAATCGATTATAAATATTTGAATTCAGAAAATAAGTGAATAATTACAGGAAATATTAAACATAAATAATATTATACAATACTAAATAACTAATACTATCAAGAGTACTTATGTTGCAACATATCTTTGCAAAGCATCTCCAAAAGTACTGCCCGATCTCAAAAATTGTAACGGGAAGCTACACTATAATTCCCGAGTGTTTTTAATACATTCCTCAAATATTTTGAGAAATAACGTAAAAATAAATTATATTTTTTCCGTTTCAGTACGTCTGGGGGGTACGTTATATTGAATAGATCGCATATTAATAGAAATATATTTTTTAAATACAATAATCAATGAAGGTATAAAAATCAAACAATACAAAATTTATATTAAGTGAGGGAGTAGAATCGTTATGTATAATACTTGAAAATGGTAATGTTATATAATTTACTAGTGGACCCGGCGCGACTTCGTTCACGTACACCTACCCACCCTCTACCCATTTTTCTTACTTATAAACCTTCCTCTTGAATCACTCTATCTATTAAAAAAAACCGCATCAAAATCCGTTGCGTAGTTTCAAAGATTTAAGCATACAAAGGGACATAGGGACAGAGAAAGCGACTTTGTTTTATACTATGTAGTGATAACAAATGGTCCAGTTAACAAAATGTTAATTTTCTGACATTAAAAAAATTATGAAAATATATTTCTATAACTGATGTTCCATTTCTATAACTGAGGTTCCATAACTTCTGCAAACATTGGCTTGATAAGCCCGATTACCCCGGACGAGGTAGAGAGGTCTCTGGCCCATATGAAGACCCGGAAAGCTATTGGCCATGACGGAACACCCAAAGAAACTTGGAAAACAATGGGGTCCCGAGGCGTACTATTGCTCACTAAACTATTTAATAGCCTGACGCGTGGCGCGTAAATATCATCACGCCAATCTATAAAGGAAAGGGCAGTATGCAGGAGTGCGGCAACTATCGAGGTATTAACTTATGACACACAATGAAGCTACTCGAATGTATTATAGACCAGAGACTTCGCCAGGAATGTTCCTTGTCGGAATGCCAATACGGCTTCAGGCCGTGCTGCAGCACCATGGATCCAATCTTTGCTCTCTGGGTCCTCCAGTAGTAGAAATCAACCGTTGCATTACGCATTTCTCGACCTGCAGAGGGCTTTCGACAGTGTCCCTCGGGAGATTTGGTGGGCTCTGAGATCAAAGTCTGTGCCCGAAGCGTACATTAGTATTATACAGGATGTGTATGCCAATACTGGAGCCGTCGTCAAAACCATCGTAGGCCATACTAATCGACTTTTGAAGTATGCTGACGACATTATACTGGTGAGCAAGCTTAGGCAGGATCTTGAGACCAGAGTAATCACGTGGAAGGATGTGCTAGAAAACGGTGGTTGAACGTCGCCAAAACGGAGTATATGGCCAACTGCAGCGTAGATCCCGAAACCATCCGTATAGGTAACGAAGCTGTCAATAGAATAAGAAGCCTCAAAGGGCTTATATACAAGAGTATAATTAGACCGGTGATGCTCTATGACTGCGAGACTTGGCGAGACACGTTCGCGAACTCCACGCCAACGAAATGAAAATGCTGCGGTGGATGTGCGGAGTTACGCGACTCGATCGAGTACGTAACGAGTACATCCGTGGCAGCCTTGGCGTGAGGGATATCGCAAATAAGATCGGGGAGGCTCGTCTGCGCTGGTTTGGGCACGTGTTGCGTAAGCCTCAGGGATACGTGGGAAATAGGTGCCAGAATCTTCCGATATCAGGAAAGCGACCCAATAAGCGATGGATTGACATCGCTGAGTCGAATGCGAGAGCCAACGACTTACGACGAGAGGATGCCGAAGACCGGGCGAAGTGGAGAAGATTGAGTAGAAAAGCGGATCCTGGCAGAGGCCGGGATAAGCGCTAGGACGACGACGAATTCTATAACTGAGATGCAGATGTCTATAGTCTTAAGTGTATATTACTTTTATATCAATCATTATTTTGCCGTTAATTACACGACTGTGCTCTCGCGCACGAGGGCCCGGGCTCCGCTTTACCCATAATCCAGGATTTGGCAAATCAGGTAATTACAGTGGAGCGATTGACATCTGACCTCCATGACCTGGCTACCAGGGGAACCTGACCAGATAGGATCATCACTATGTTTTACCTCACCGTACGAGCATCGGTTAGCATTCAACTAAATGTAGGTACATCACTCAGAAAATATTTATTGGTACATGGCCGCAGTGGTATTGGTACCTAGTGGTACCTAGTGGTTAAAAGTAATAGTAACAGCGTCGGTAGCCTAGACTATTACTTATATATTAATATGTAGGTAACTGGCAATATTAATAATAACAATTATATTTTGTTATTTGAGTGCGAGGCGGCTAAAGATTTGGTGCATCAAATACATGAAAAAATCTTGCTTCTAAATAGGAAATCCGGGTGAGTGTGATTTCTTTTTAATTATACGTAGCTGTTAGACCTGTCTGAAATTTAATTGTTTAATAAGTCCACTCGGACAAAATCCTAAGGATTTCTGTCGTACCGGGGTAGGATACGAAGTGTACCCGGCAGATACCTTCAGGGGATCGTCCCCTTCCGTCCCTCGTGTCAACTTTTACATAACCAATCCTTGTACAGGGTCTAGAAGCAGAACGCTTTTGCTCTGCTGGATGCCGTTACAGCACTCCTTAACTCCCCTACATCTAATATAAATCATGGCAAGAAAAAACAAGAGTAAGATATATATTTCAGCAGTGCCCCTTTCCACACTTCTAGTGTACTTTGGCTATCTATTCCAACCTGAACGCCGTCCAATATCACACAAACGGCGAAACCTTACTGTTCCTAATGGGGATGCAGATCACCTCCAGTTGACACTTCGTATCTTTACTATTCTGGGAGCAATTTGGAACACAGGTTGCTTCCTCGCGCTGGTATGTGCTTATACGTGATATCAGCTGTCGACCTACAGATGCCATTGAATAAAATGACTAATTGTGTGAGTGTACGTAGAATAGAGGGGTTCATCCCGTGTGTAGATACATCATAGACATGTCTACACAATACCCGTCACGGCATAGGGTGAGACAAATCTGTTTTTCGAACATATTTAATGCGCTACCGACAAAGTACTTTCTTGAGCGGTGTCCTTCCGATGACTTGGTAATTCTTGGAGCCTTAATTGCCACCATACTGTGTTGCTAGGCTCAAACCGATCTACCAACCCTGCTGGGAGGTACCCCTACGCTGAGGTATGTTACGCTTGGCAATGGAAAAAAGCTGACTTGAAATTCAATTCTTGCACGCTTTGTATATTTACAAACCAATAGGTTTAAATAATAATTTGATTTTTATTTCTGGTAATAAAATAATGTGTCATGAAAGTTATGTTATTGACTTTACAGCTTTTACGCTTTGCTTTATATTTTATGCCGCAGGGAAATGAGGATACCTGGGATATCAAGAAATCACGGGAGATGTCGAATATTCTTGTTTATTATGTCTTCTTACTAAAAAATTTTAGCGATATGACATAATGATAATATATTTTCCATGATATGTCGTTTCACTAACCTAAATCTTATAACATGTCAAAAAACAGACACTAGAGAATGCTACTTGCTAATTCGCGCTATGCATTTGTCTCGCTCCCAAGTGCGGCACATGTGATATAAGTTGCAATAAGAAGCACGTGTGCACGCTCATTTCAAGGCCGTTTTGACCAACTTCTGTGGATTATTTTGTGGATGTTAGTATACCAAGTGATATAGTAACCCTACAATAAGTGAGAAAGAAGTTGTACCTAGGAACAGTAGTACTGTACAACAGTTTTCTGCTCTGAACGTGGTTCACGTTCAGAGCAGGAAAGAGTTCGTTTCTAAGGAGGATTTTGATTGGGATAAGGATGGGTTACGTAAAAAGCTGGCACGGGGGAAAGAAGCCCCCCGATCTCCCCAAAAGTATCTGCCGGGTCCACTCCGGTCTCCTACCCGGCACAACAGACACCCCCAGAACAGACACCAACAGACTTTCAGGAGGACGAAGATTAAAAAGTGATGCCCGGGTTCGGGGGGACCGGCTGACGGGAAACCAGCGACGAGCCGTTTCATCGGGTCTTGCTGGCTCCCGCGCCAACGTGTCACGCCCAACCCTATACCACATCCAACACACAACAGAGACCTGGGACTGTACGCCGAAGTTAGAGGATTCGAATGAGGGAGAATGGCTCACGGAGCAAATTGACGGAACACAGGCCGAGCGCTTCTTAGGGCGAGAACCAGCCCCGTGGATGGTCGCCAAGCACTCTTAGTACCACCCAGAGGTTACGTGTAGGGTCACTAGGATACGAACGTGGTGCAACAAGACCCCTTAAATGTTATATTATCCATTAACAACAACGTACTGATTCCTGGCTTTCATAAATTGAGCCAGTACGGAGAGCGCTGGCCCGTCTAAGCTGGCCCGGCAGTAAAAGAAGCAAGTGGCGTTGCTGTGCTGCGTCCTCTCTAAGGCGATTGACGTTGCTGACCACGACTTGCCAAGAAGGTCAAATTCTATGGGATGAATTGGGGGACGCAGCACAGCAACGCCGCTTGCTTCTTTTACTGCCGCACCTTTAGAATTCGACGAAGCCCTTCTCGGACCAACATTGTTGTGGAATGGCCAGCGCGATATGCGAACTGCCGATCCGACAACGCCTGCGTGTCGATCAGGAAACGAGTAGGTCTGGAAGTAAGATCATATAGATCTCGTACGAAGTGAAGCTAGTCAGACGGAGAGTTTTCTCATTTTACTAGATTTAGTTTAGTGAAACGACATATCACTATTATATATCGCTAAACATTTTTAGTAAGAAGACGTTATAAACAAGAATGTTCGACATCTACCGTGATTTTGTGGTATCCATAGGGATTTCGTGAAATCCCTGGAATCCTCATTTCCCTGCGACATATATCGATAAGCATAACTTGACGTACAGAGGACACTCACATTGTAGTTGACACGAAATAAAAAATATTTTAAAATATCCGGAATTAATATGTTATATCATCATCATCATCATCACAGCCCATAACAGTCCACTGCAGGACTTCGGGCCTCTCCCACAAAGGGGAAATTGTTTCCATAATAACGCTTGGCAGGCAGGTTGGATATCGCAGTGTTATACTGCAATGAAAAACGCTGCTGCTCATTTTCCAGCCTACGGAGACTTTTAGATTTTGTGCCTCGAAATCATTAGTCGCATTGTACGACACACATGAGTGTAAGGTGCTATTCTACTCTGCCGGACACCACACGGCTTATATATTTATATAATATATTTTGGCTTTTTTACAGGTAGAAGATGTTTACTTAGAGAAGGAAGTAGCTAATTTTGCAAAAACTAAGTTTGCAAGTGTAAGTACTTCCTGCTGTAAGCATTAATAATTCAATGAATGACCAAAACTACTATCCTTGGAGGTGCTTTCATGGTTCCATCATACACATTGACAAATTAACGTGACCGGGGGATTAGAATGGGCCAGAACATTGTCGAAGTAAAACAAATGACAGCTCAGGCCAATTGATGCGGTTTTCTTTATTTGAAAGGCAGTTTAATAAAGATGGTTCTTAGCTTTGTTACGTTGAAATTGGTTCAGTAGTTTAGACAAACAGCATGGCTGCTTTGTTCGTTGCGCGCACACTACGCCGCAGTAACCGCGAGTAATTTAAATGCATACACATCAATAACTACTCCGTATTCTACGACAAATTTTATTCTTCTGTTTTTCCCGTCCCGTTCGAATCGGAGCCACCCGACTACATATATACAGACACTTTTTTTATTGTTTTATTATATGTATATAGATATAATTAATTGTAATATAATTATACTGACGATGAACAATACTAGAATTGCACCGACCCATATATATTAAAAGTATTCTCAAAGTTTCTTACCGCATGTCTTGGTTTAATGTGTAGTCCTAGAATTCGAAATTGTTTTATGCATTGAATTGAATTTCGATAAGAAATTCGAAGAATACTTTCAAACATCTAATAATGACCGTGATAGTTTGTAAGCGCAAGCAAGTGGCACTCTGATGGCAGCGTGCTTGCGAGACCGATGACAATCGCAACAGGAGGAGTTCAGCATCGCAACGAGTTCGCTACCCGTTAGGTCTGCCTTCTAACACCGTTGGTGAGGCTGACCAAAGTCTTCCGCTGGAGACTGGTTGAACTCTTATGGGAGCCGATTGACACCCCGTGACGATAATATATGTTTTTATAGTTTAAAACATCATCATCATCATATCAGTCAGAAGACGCCCACTGCTGGGCATAGGCCTCCCCCAGAGATTTCCACAAAGGCCGGTCCTGTGCTTTCCGCATCCAGCTGGTACCTGCGATCCTTACGATCCTAACCAGATCGTCGGTCCACCTTTTAGGAGGCCTACCCACGCTGCCAGTTTAAAACATAACTTTTTTAAATCTATTTTTAATATATTTACTTTATGTTTTAATTTCAGTGTAGCACATACGAAAAGGACGGACTGAATTATACTATTAAAAGTAAATTTTGTAAAGCAAGAGTAAGTTACATTTCCCATTATTGTCTTATTTCATATCTTACTACTGGGCACATGACCCCCCACTCCTTACATGTCGATTAATAATACCTTGAACACAGTCATAACACGTAGAAATTATAGTTTATGAACACGTATTTCGTTCACATTTTCTTTTAAATACAGTACGTAATGCAACAAATCGGGTGTATCAGCAGGAGTTGTTGGTGAATATTCGCGTGTCTGAACTTGGGTATGCAACCTTGCAAGCATTCGGCATTGCCACATTCTTTGCCCTAATGATAGTATTAGGACCTATGGAGGCTCCATACGTTAAGAATAGTCGACAAGTTTAGCAGCGAACAATGAAATGGAGCGGGGCATGATCCGGTACGCTGTTATTTAACAGTATGTCTAAACTGAAGAGGCAGTGGGCTGATCACATTTCGGAAAATATTCTTGAGATCTCGATGTTCTGGGGGAGACAAGTCTAGCTGTGCACTATAAATAACTGATAATGACAGATGCTGTTCTATCTCATAATTTGAATTTGGAGAAACAAGTCTTCATCTGGACTTGGACCCACAAGTAAAAGAATTTATACGCGATTGCAAACCCTAGTTTGTACCGATATATCAAACTTAATTAATTAGTTAGACTTACCCTAATGTCACCCTAAGATCGCTGAAGCACCACATCGTATCAGATCGAAGTACTGTTCTCGTATGGTTTGTTAAGTTTCCAGGAGGTTGAATAAGGTCATCCGCTGGGGAGCCGGAGACTGGTTGAACAGTTTGGGTCGCTCTAAAAGCGGCACTATCTACATACAAAACACTCCGTCTGAATACGAATATCCATAAGCTAGTTCATCTTCGTAGAGCGTCGTCTGTACGAAGCCGAAACTAGCTCATATGCATTATTTACCACCGAAAGTTGTGCAGTACTGTCAAAACTAGTCCGTTCACTTTCCATGTGGCCACTCGAACTTGACATATTATGGAAAAGTCGGATACAATTCGAATATCTAGTGTGTAACAAAGAAATAGTAACTGTTTCACGACACTGAAGAACATTTTCTTGGATTCGGATTGGATTCAGTGCGGTTATGCTCTTACACAAAACCTTTTTAAGAGGGGATATCTTCGGAAGATATAACTTCACCCGTGGGAGTGACGTAGATATGTAGGATTACCCGAAGAGAGCCCTACCTACTGAAACATGTGTGCTGTAAACATATATAAAGCGGCTGTGGATAGGTACCCAGTGTGTTTTTTTATCGAAACACCACAGGACCTCATAGATAGTTCAGCGACTTTACGCTACAGTAATATACAAAAACAGATTGCTTAATCACATTGTAGGCAGAGATTCTCAAGTGTTAGAAATTGCGATACTGGCTCTTTCACTTTCTTAGAAGACAATACAAAATTCCGTCACAGGGTGCCAAGCTGTTCCCAAGTTCAATGAGTCTAAATTAAAATATATTTCAAATACATTACAGGCTATATCAAATCACGCAAAAGTATTGGTAAGTGAATTACAAGTATAATTAATACCAATAAGTAAAAGTCTACTTCTTTCGAGTCTAACTTACGATGTTTGTTTGCTCGTGTGGGTCAAATTTTGCAACAAGATGGCGCGCGGCGCCGTTGCCGTGAAATTTTGTGAAAATTACCAAATATGATTTGGACACTTTTGAATTGTGTTATCCGTGTCATCCGGACAGTAACTCTTAATAATATCCTGACCCAAATATTAAATTCGGCTGATATCCGGATAATTTGGATATCCGGATACTATGGGGCCTACTCCTATGCGAAAGAGAGAGAAAGAGATAATTAACCGAAGGAGATACACCTATACGAATGATAAAAATATTACGGATTAACGTGCATTGACAGGACTTAGACCGCATTAACAAAGGCAATGTACATACAATAAATGATAAAAGCTTCTGTTTCCACAACCGATAGAGTTCTTTTATATTAAATATTAGGTATGCACTAAATGAAATGCAAACGGCCATGACATATGTCAAACTCACAGACATAACAGACTAGACACAAATTACAAATATTCCCTGCTCGCTCACTTTACAATAATTATGAATCTTGCTATCCCGTTTTGTCATACAAAGCAACACGCTGTCAAAAAGGGAAGAGCGCAATGTTTTGAACGTTTGCCATGTTGATGGGGCTCCTGAAGGCCAGACGTTTGTTTTGAAAAATTGGTGTAAATTTTTTAATTTCCTAATAAAATTTAAATCAAACATAAATACGCCCACATTTCAAATTTGTTTGTGTACGTTACGAGTAGAACTCGATGTCTGGAGGCCTTGTTTCGCCCCTACATTTGCATTAGTGTGTGTAAAATGAAAACACTGTTTGGACAGAAAATAACTCGTTTTATTTAAAAGAGCCATTTTTTTTTTATGTCATACGGTAGGCAAACAGGCAAGCGGGCCACCTGATTGAAAGTGGTCACCACTGCCGAGAACACCGAAAGTATCGCCAAGGCGTTGCCCACCTCTATAACACGTTACTCTGGCAGTAAAAAGGCAAATGTCCCTCTACTGCCAAAGCCACGGTTCCCCAAAGTCCCACCCCATGGAGAACTGGAAACCTTACTCACCGGCAGAAACATTTCATTATTTTAAAGAATATTGTTTAGCTGCAGTATTCTGTAAGGTGGAGGTACTTCCCCAGTCGGGCGGCTCCAATTTGAACGGGATACCCCGCTATGCCCTACCTCTCTTAAAGAATATTTTAAGGGTATGTGTTGGTCCAACATCGTCCAGCGCTCGCAGTTCTCCAGTCGTCCCGTGACCATGATGCATGCAACTGTGTCGAAATATCGGATAATTTCTCTATGGTCAAACTGACATTGACTAACTCTCATTCTTCCTACTGTTGCTCTCTTCTGTCTCCTTCATTGTCCGTGTGTTTTTATGTAAATTATGTGTAATCATAGCATTAGCCGTGTGGTGACCGGTAGAATAGAATAGCACCAACCCCTTACACTCGTGGGTGTCGTACAAGGCGATTAACGTTTAGAGGCAAAATATCTAGTCTCCATACACTGGAAAATGGGCAGCAGCGTTTTTCATTGTTATGTTTGCAACACTGCGATCTCCAACCCGCCTGCCAAGCGTGGAGATTATGGCAATAACCTCCCCTTTTGCGGGAGAGGCCCAAAGTCCTGTAGTGGACTGTTATGGGCTGTGATGATGATGATGTGTAATCATAATAAGTAGCTAACAGAATGAACTTGTGTTGGTGAATATAAATTCATTTTATTCACCAACGAGCGAGCACTAATTGCTGACTCCGCTACTGCAAGTCAGAACATAAACTTAGTCAACAACTTTTTCGCTAGTATCGGGAAGACTCTAGCTGAAAAAATCAAGGTAAATTGCTCGTCCACAACCAGTGGACATGCACTACAACCCAAATTCCCAAGTTAAACTCTTTCGCAGTAATGGACACTGACGAAAATGAAGTGGAAAGTATCACAACATTCCCTGTTCCTTTATTAAACTGCATAAAAACATCTAATTGCGCCTATGACCCACATATTTAACCTTTGCCTTTCGACCGGTGTTTTTCCTAAAGTTCTTAAAAAAGCACTAATTAAGCCCATTCACAAAAAAGGGGACAAGAGCTGTGTCAATAACTACAGACCCATCACCCTACTGCCATATATATCGAAAATACTAGAAAGAATAATCTATAAGAGACTCGTACAATACTTGGAATCCAAACAAACTTCAAATCCTGGGAATACGAGGGCTACCCCATCGCCTCATAAAAGACTGATAGAATTCAACGTGTTTCTATTGACAATATAATTAGCGAGGAACTCCCCACTGAATTCGATATTCCCCAAGGAAGTATCATGGGTCCGATATTATTCCTAATTTATGTCAACGAGTTATGCTCACTCCCTCTCAATAATGGTAGAATAATTACATACGCTGACGATACTGCCCTACTTTTTAGCGACAATAGTTGGACCGAAGTTTTCAGACAAGCGCAAGAGGGTTTCTACTCAGTATCCCGATGGCTCAAGAATAATGCACTTACACTAAATACCGACAAGTACTTGGTGTACATGACTTTTTCTTATAATTCCTCTACCCAGCCTCCAGTAAACATGTATGATATTGTTGCTCATTCCTATCTAACGACCTACCCGCTCAAACAAAATAGTACCTGCTCCTGTCCTAAAATTAGCTCTACCAAGTCAATGAGATATCTAGGCGTGATTATTGACCAACATTTAAATTTTAAGTTGCACATCGAAGCCCTTACTACAAGAATGCGTAAACTAATATACGTCTTCAAAAACCTTAGACATGCTGCGAATGAGGCTTTACGAAGATCCGTTTACCTTGCGCTGTGCCAATCTTCACTTCTATACTGCATCACAACATGGGGTGGCACACATAAAACATCTATTATTGACTTGGAAAGAGCACAAAGAGCTATCTTAAAAGTTAGTACCTTCCGACCCTTCCGCTACCCGACGATCCAATTGCTACATGAATGTGACGTTCTTTCAGTACGTCAATTATTCATTTTGCAAACGGTTATAAAAAAACACCAGTGCCCTTCAATCCTGAAACGTGTCATAGACGTGCGGACATGGTGTGCAACAATGAATTATTCCGCACACAGCACTCTCACAGGTTTTTCTGTTTCCTTGGCACTTATCTTTATAACAAATTAAATCGCAACCTACGTATCCACCTTACGAATAAATTTAATTGTAAATTAATTATCATAGATTGGTTAAAAGGCAAGTCCTACGAGGAAACAAAGAAAATACTAGAAATTGTTGGTTAACTATAAGCATAGTACGTCAGTTTTAGTACTTAAATCCCTTAGTACCCTATACATACAATTTAAACACTTTATTGTTTCACAAAATACATGTAAGAATTAACCTATATATTTAGACCTACTAACCTGGATGCCTAAGATACAAGTAAATAATTTACTTAGTTTAGGTGTCCAAACTATCAATAACTAGAATTAAGTACCTATTATTATTTGTGCAAGAGTTGTAAATATGTAGCCTTGATTTTATTTGTACCCATTTACTATAAGTAGGTATGTTGTAATTTTTAATTAACTTGTAATTTTTGTTTAATTTTTATTTGAATAAATTTATTATTATTATATATTATATTTGAAGGTCCAATATTTTATTGCATGGATTCCTGTCCTGGGGCGCTATTGACTATATCAGTGGACAACTGGATGTGAGATATTATAATAATCTTACTCTACTTTAATTTGGTAGATGATATCAAAGAGATTGGAATATTAGCAACCTCATGGTTATAGACTGGCAATGACGTAGTGTAGAATTATTTAATTTTAAATTTAGTTGCTAGCCGAGTTAGACAATAGTCACACACAACATTTTGCACATACCTTTGATTTGTATAAAATGCATGGCTAACTGAGTGAGATTCAAAATGCAATATAGCCGATTTCCTAAAGGTGCTCCTATACCGGTATTTACAAATATTGCCTTTTATTTCATGAAAGTTTTTAATTGTCTAAAATATTTTCAAACTCTTTTTTACCGCTTTTTACCGTTCCCACGCCAGATGTTGCTGTACCAATGTAAAATTTGTTTTAGTGTGTTTCCGGGCAAAATTTATCGACATGCAAAGCAATGGTAAGAACAAATTACAAACCTAACATTTAAATATTATTTTCTAAATACCACTTTTTATATGCCTACTTGGTGGGAACTAAAGATGCGGATGATAGTGAAGCATGAGTGCTTATTTACTCATACAAAAGCCACGTAATGGGTGGAATCCCAACGAGTGTCTACTGCAACGAATGTGAAAGGCGGAGCGAGGTGGGAAAGAACAGAAATAGGATATTAATCCTATATCTATAATAATATTTTAAAGAGAAAAGATTTGTATTTTCGTTTCTAGAGAACAAACTCAAACACTACTGGATCGTATTTAAAGGCCCGATGTCCACTCATGCAGTGCAGTGCACTGCGCGGCGCAGCCACCTCACGGTGACAACAAAGAAAACAGTGGTGTTATTCTGGTTTTTCATGTTAGGCAACGTTCGCATGAGAGATTTACGAGAAATTGTGAGTTATTTTAAACGACTGGCATAATTATTGACCATATGTCTTCTCAACTGTGTTTTTAAAAGCGGGCGTAAAAAAGTGACCGTAGATTTTTTTATCTGCCGACTCAAATGCAACGAAGGGAAACGTACAAAAAGTAGATCATTCATTTTGGATTAGAATAATAGTAGTGCCGGCCAAAAAATCATTATACAATTTTCAGAGAGACCATACAATTTCTACAAATTTCGTGAGCGATCATCATCATCATATCAGTCAGAAGACGCCCACTGCTGGGCACAGGCCTCCCCCCGAGATTTCCACAAAGGCGTGGAGATCTCTGGCTTCCTGCTCCTGTGCTTTCTGCAGCTGGTACTTGCAATCCTTACCAGGTCGTCGGTCCACCTTGTGGGAGGCCCACCCACACTGATTCCCGTCGTGATCGTCGTGAGCGATCGTTTTGAAGTTATTCCAGTTTTGAGTTTGACAGCTGTCATACACAATGTAGATCGCTACGAGAAGTATAAATTATCTTCAGGAACTAGTATTTTAGGACCAATAGTTTCAGGGTTATTACAGTTTTAAGTTTGACAGCTGTCATCCGAAATAAAGATCTCGACGAGCTCTATCAATACTCATTAGAAACTAGTATTCTAGGACCAATAGTTTCAGAGTTATTATAATTAGTTTTAAATTTGACAGCTGTCATCCAAAACGCCGATCTTGACGAGCACTATCATTTCTTTTCAGGAACTAGTGTTCTAGGAGCGATAGTTTCAGAGTTATTACCGTTTTAAGTTTGACAGCTGTCATCTGAAATGTAGGTCTCGACGCGCACTCATAAGATTTGTACATTGCTTAGATTAGGTACACTTGTAGTACCTATGTAGAATTAACATTTATACAAATAATTGTTGAACCCTGATATCCAAACTAGGCACAAGCCTGTATCTTGGAGATCAGTACGACGACGTCATCATCATCATTCTGACGACCATAATCCAATCTCAGGTTCCATTGATAACAGGGTTACGGATGGTAGTCGCTACACTATAATTACCAGATCTGCCAAATCTCGGAGCGTGGTCAAGACGGACCCCGGGCTCTCATGCGCGAGAATCAACCTGGACGTTAACGCCAAGATGATTATTGTTTACGGCTTAGTACGGTTTCATGAACTTGCTATAAGGGAGGATTGATAGAGCAGCCCTCTTGTGTTGCGATTCGCTATTAATTTTCATTTGATCAAGATAAGTCAAGTTGAACAAGGTAAATCCAACACCAACCAAAAAATGTTTGGCCCATGCCTAACTAGTTTTTTCTAGGATATCTTAATATCCTATTACTTTATTTCGCTTAGGATAAACAAATTGATTTTGCTGCTAAATAATACTCATATATTCATTTACATTACTCTACATCATATTTTGACTAAGATCGATTTCTGTATTTTAGTAAAACAGACTAATGATTTGTTCCTGTTCGAAGGTATTTGGCGAATTATCTAATGCGACAGTAAGTAATAAAAATCCTATCTTTACGCAAATTATATACCTACGGGAAAGTGAGATTGCCGCTAACAGACAAAAGTATAGGATCTCCGTTGACAGAAACTGGTCTAGCACTGGGTAGCATACAGCAACAGCTTGGCAGGCGGGTGTGAAAACACTCAATAGAAAATGCCCATCTTTCTGGCCCTACCTCTATTATATTTCCTGGAGGCTATGGCATGAGACATTTCATCATAGTCCTCATAATGCACCTGCGGCTTTGCATTTTTGTTTCCTGCAATCTAAAAGCATGAATCATAGCAGTTATGGATGATAGTTACCGTTTACCATCAGTTATGTTGTCTGCTCGTTGCATTCGTAGCATAAAAATATAGCAGTAAGGTTTCCAGGGGTTAATTCAGCGCTACGGTACGAATTCCTCAAGCGATGGGTATACTACACCATGTTTGTGTACTAGCACGTAGGTACAACGTGTTAAATAAATACAGATAAAAAAAAGTGTAATTAATAAATAAAAATATTTTTGGGCTGAGACAACTGTACTATTTTATTTAGAAAAACAACTAACACACACAATACAATTTACATGTACAAAAAAAAATTAATTAACTTAAAAATTTAAAAGTTTGATCCGTGTGGAAGCGTACCCAAGATGCTGGCAGCGTTACCTCTCTCCATCGCTCATTCTTTGCGCGAAGTTGCTTGCGTTTTCGGTCACCTGTGGTGTCATCCAATTTCTTTGATGACGATGATGATGATGTTTATGTCGGATTTCTGTTTACAGTGCGGCAACAACATGATTCATAGAACATTCAATCCACATTTCTACAACTACACCTACAACATTACCATGCGGAGAGCATGCGTTGCGGAAGTAAGTAAAGTGATTAAGCAGACGGGGGCTCATCCTATATTTCTATAAAATATAACGTCCCATTCCTATAAACAATAAGTACATATATATATAGGTATATAACAATAGGCCCCCGCCTGCTTTTAAGTTTCAGTTAAACTAACATTTGCTTTGCAAGCGTTGCAACATTACATTAACTTATGGTTTTGAGTTATCGTTTTATAGATATATTGCCCACTTCCTTACATACCTCCTTACATAGACTCTGAGACGAACAGTAACGAGCGTTTCGTTGGACGACGCCAGCTGGGGATGCAGTCTCGACATACATAGCGATCGCAATCTTATCGATTTCTTATGTCATGTCAGGGCATAGATATATAAGTATAAAGATATGCTTGACCAAACAAATAACTCTCATCGTTACCATATTAAATTAAATGGCGCAGTCTCTTATGCCACAAACTTACTTGACCCGGTGACAACGTCGCTGTTGTTGGCATTAATATAACATTTCAATACGGCAACACTTAGTTCCAGTTTTGGCCACCGGTTTATGGCACTGAAATAAACGTCAGTCATCAATTTCGCCAAGGCGCCAGACATTAAATTGTAAAAGCGTACAAAATTGTTGCAACGTAATATCTAAAATATAAATTTCTGAACAGTAATAATTAGGATTCGTCAATTACAAATCCAACCTTCAATTCCAACCTTTAATCTTTATCATTTTATCTTCTTTAAAATTATGCCACTTTTGTTGTTGTAGAATCTTTAACGATTTAACACATTTACAACACATTTTTATTGATGTGTTGACTGCTTTGAAGCTACGTTCCATAACGATATGATTGTTATTGATTATTTTGTATACTCATTTGTTATCTATTTTTATCTAAAATTATATCAGTTCCGCGAAAACAAAATCAACTACATTATGCCGCCGGTGCAAACTCACATCGTGCGCATATATGTAAGACGGCTAAATCAAAAACAAACAGATGGGGTGCATTGACTTTGATTGAACGTGCCAACTAATCACGGTTGGTAAATAATTTAGCAATAAACACTGAAATATTTATTGGAAATGCTAAAAACATAAATTTTATAAGTATGATACATAATGATTGTTATACTTTACGGAAAAAATATACTGCATCCATATTTTTGGTTACTATTTATCGGAATTAGTGCATGTGTTTCCTACTCGGCATTCTTAGATTGCAAATGAATGACCATTCGTATACATGGCCAAAACGTCACTAAAACGACTTTGGTGCTCCATTGCAGTTTTAGCTCCAATGAAGTGGTGTCATTGCCTTTGTACAATGAACCGGTCAATATATAGAAGTCCTTGTGTCAGGGGCTGTTTTTATCAATATAAATAGTTCCCAGTTAAAAGGATACGGTCTATCGGTCCATACAAGGTGTTCACTAAGATCCAGCCGGTACAAAGTGAATGAAAAATGGAAGTATGAAAAATACGGAACTCGTATCAGTTAAAAAAATAAATCTAAGTCTAGCCAAGTCTTCACAATTATTTTTCGAAAACTAAATATTTTTAGCAAAACTGCAACACTCACGCGACACTCATGCAACACTCGAACAAGCCGTAGAGTAAACGATGAAAGAAGAAACTCCTTTTATGCCCGGAGTAAGAAGTTTTTTTCGTCATAGGGAAGAGAAATCAATGAGGAGAGAAAAAACTCCTTTCAAGAGGAGAGGGCATTATGTTCAATAATGCGTGTAATGCGTTCGCTTTAAGAAAACACTGGTAAAGCGGCGTGCCGCGTGACATGACATACCTTTTGATGTTACATAAAATAGCCGCCGGATGAGCCCAAAATGAACTAGCACAGGAACTTAGAATCATGGTATGTACAACACCTCGGTCGACCTCGCGTCGCCAACGGTATTAGGGGGCACACATAACGAGTTTCCAACTCGTTGCGGTACTAACGTTTGACTATACTCAAAAAAGAAATGGTCACCCATCCAGCTCAATTGCATTACTAGCATTGCTTAAGCAATGCTAGCAATGCTAGTAATGCAATTGAGCTGGAACCAAGGTTAACCTTGGTTTTTACTATATAATAAAAAACATATCTGACACAATGGACAAAACTGGAATTAAGTCTCGTCAGCAACAGCGACGCTGTCACATGGTCTGACAACATTATGGCTCTGTAAGATAACTCCTCTTAAGGGGCACAACGGCAAAAATGGGTACAATGCGTGACACACACCTTTCGATACATAAAATGGCCGACGGATGTGGCCAAAAAGAAACTTAAAATAATAACTAGAATTCCCCAGCATCATAATACATATTATTATGGCTAATTAACTCGCTCACAGCCTATCATCGCCATAGAAATGACAACCACAGGGCAGGTCTTCTTAACGGAGTATGCAGTTTCATTCGTAATTAGTGGCAGTGTATGACAAAGACAATGACATGCCTGTCATTGTCAATGTCCAAACCTAGGATTTTTTTACATGTCTGTCTATGCAGTGTCACAAACTTAATCTGACTCAGTGACAGCGTCGCTGTTAATGGCATTGACATGACATTTCAAAATGGCGACACTTGATTCCAGTTTTGGCCACCGGGTCTAATAAGTTTGTGCATCCATAGCTTTTTTCGGGTGTGTTCATAATTTCATGCCAAGAATGCGTTCGTTACATAGCAAATTAGTAATATTTTGAACATTAATATAAAAAAATTGGCTAGCTAAAGAATTTAAATAATTACGAGAGGATATTACGTTTTATAAGCTTTATCCATTACAACTCTCAATATGCCGGCTGGTGATCAGGAAAATTTTAGACTGTCTCTTTTGTAAGAAATTACCAGAAACTGTCCTATCTATTGTTTTGTAACATTACCCATTGTATTTTTTTATGCGTTTGAAGATGAAAATTCCTGTAATGTTACTAATCTAAGGAAATTAAAAATTATATATTTGCAATACTTTGTTTGTTTACTTGTCAATTGACATTTTGGCAACGTCAAAGTCGTACTCCGTGACGTGCTTGCTAGCGATTTATTGTTAACTTTGCGAGCTGTCAAATTTGTTCGCTATATCTAACGTAGAATCGTTATTTTGGCAGCTGAATTCGCTAAGCAACCGATATTTATCGATAGCTTCGAATCTACAGACTCCGGAATATTGATAAAACCTAATCACTTGCAACTTGTAGAACCAAGTTGCATACTCATCTTTTCTCCGTTTGTCATGGTCCTCTGCCGACCATTATATAATATTAATATGTACACATATTATCTATATATATAACGACCGAAATCGATAAGTTTGCGATCGCTATGTATGTCGAGACTGCAGCCCCAGCCGGTCTAGCCATCTTTGACAGCTCCGCTTGCGTAATGCGTGTATGGTAGAAAATTGACAGGTCGAAGTTCGACTATTTCTACTAACATTTACATTGACTCTGATTGTGTAGGATCATCTGCCAATCAGCCTCCTTTGTACACCGAAAGTACGTGAATTGTCTATGGACCAAAAATTTCTACCACAAACAGCTTATGTCAGATAACGTTAGCTTATGTCAAATCCCATACATTTTTTCTACCACAAACGATTGTAGATTAACGCAACCTCTTCGCAAAGGCCGCAGGAGAGAGACCGCCTATCTCGAATTGAATGTCGCCATTTTAAAACAATGTCATCTTAAGTGACGTCATATTCGAGCACTGGCTGAAGCTATTGACTGACTGAAATATTCGACGCACCCAAGATGGTAGAGTAGCCATGAAGTTGGTTATTCTGCAACTTCGTATATGTTCCGTACTCCATTAACATAATTTTATTGCTTTTATTTTATGACATTTTGTGGATTTTACTGCAAAATACATCTGAGGCACTTAAAATAACAAAGTACAAATACCTATTATTTAAAAATAATCCTTAGTTCTATCTAGGCGCACGCTGTTCAGGATTGACCGCCAATATCTCTTTCACTCTCTCGCCCTGACCCGCGGCCGTTGGGCCTTCTCTGCCGAAGGGAGTCCCCCCTAAAATAAAAGGAAAATATATCGAATGTGTCATCTTCACAACCTTTAACAGTCTACTGCCGGACTTAGGGCCTCTCCCACGAAAGGGGAGGTTATTGCCATAATCTCCACGGTTGGCAGGCGGGTTGGAGATCGCAGTACTATAAATATAACAGTGAAAAACGCTGCTGCCCATTTTCCAGCCTACGGAGACTCCAAGAGCCTTTTACGACACCCACAAGTGTAAGGGGTTGGTGCTATTCTACTCTGCCGGACACCACACCGCCATGTCTCACCATAATTATATTAATACATACCGGTTGCCTTTTTGACTGGCCTATTTTAACATCATGTTTTAAACTATCGCGATTATTGTCATACATTTTAAGGGTATGTTCCTATACACGTCTCCATGATGTATGTGTTATATTATATGGTATCATAGAGTATTTTTAATTGTTATTTGATTGTAAAACTATCGTAATTAATAATAAATAACATTGCCAAATAAATATATAAACATTTCTTATTGAACGTAAGATATTCCTAAACGATGTTAAATCTTGAAGTACATTCAGTACTAATTAACTAAAATTTAGGTTTCTTAACATGTAATTTATCTTATAATTATTAAAAATAGTTTTAAGAGCTATTTTTATGTTTTTGGTTTGTATCTTTGCACAATATTTCATAGTTAATTAGAATTATTTAACGTGCTGTCATTGGTTGAAATGTAGTCGATTTCCGTTCAAATGTTGGCTATATAAACACAGTCGAGAGACTGGGAGGGGCTTTTTGCTCCAGATCCGGCACAGAGTTAAGTACAAACTTGCATTGTTTTATTGTTGCTTTATATTTTGTATTAGTTTTATTCATCTATATAATAGGTTATTGATTAAATCATACGTAATACTATTGTCCCATTTTTAGGGATTTTGTATTTTGCCATGTTTTATTATGTTCAGAATATATTGTTATATTTCCCATGTAACTTTGTTTGCTATGATTGCCTATCCTATAATATAACTTATCTAATTTGATCTAATATGTGTGTTTAAATATGCTTTTCCTTTCCTGAATAAATAGCTATTTATATTTAACAAACGTGCCCTATTTTTATTTAATTAAGCTTTCCACCCTTAATTTTCGATGAAATACTTAAATTCACACCCGAGATCTGTACACTCTATACACCCTATCTAACATCAGAAGTGGAATAAAGGACTCGCAACATCCTACAATATTTCTAACTCTTATTTTTATTTTTATGGTACATCGTGTTCTCTCCGCCCGCACAAGTCTGCGGAAGCTGGATTCTCCTTACGGCGCGGAACGGCGAGTACCTGCAGAATGCAGATGTGGGGGACTACGATGTTCGGTCCTCAATGACTGCTAGTTACAGTTTTGAACCGGTGAGTCGTGAAATTTATTTAAAGTTTTTAGACAGGAACCAACTTAAAAACATTCATATCTCTCATCAAATGTGTAACGAACATATTGAGAAAGTCGACAAAGTCTTAAGTTTATTTCTATGCACCAACTTAGTTTTTTCGGACTTACGATTTAATTAATTTTATAATAGATTTACAAGTTAAGTTTCTGTCCAGAAACAATGACATGAAAACAAAAGTAAAATTTGAAAATTATTTGTTTAATGAGGGTATGGTTAAATTATAATTCTAACATTGACCGCCGAAACTTTTTAAATTATTTTAAAAGTATTCGTAATTTTATGTCTGTGAGAAGTTAAATTCTAAATTGGTTAGTGCTAGGTTATTTGCACTACAGGACGTTAATATTAATTAATTTAATTGTTTAGCTTTTTTGGTGTGGTAGCCGATGGATTGTTACCGATGACTAGTACATCCGAAGGAGCTAGCACAGGTTTGGTTAAAGAATAAACCATGAGCTGACAGGCTATTGATAGCTACTACTTTATAATAAATATAATAAATAATAAATCTTCTTTATTTCAGGCAAAGTAACGAATTACACCCATATCACAAATTAATAATAAAAAATATAACAATAAAATTTACGTAAAAATGGCTTTAAGTCATGCTTAAGTCTTTATGATTTTAACTGTTTTATATAGAGAAATTGCTATTCTAAGTATATACTCATAATCTAACAGGTGTACCTACAGGTTAAGTACGACTAGTACAACAGTGCCTCTTCATTATCATCATTATAAATTTAGAAGTTGGACTTCTGCCGATGGAGCAATCGACCTACAAGTATCTAACGGTTACAAAAGTGTGACGAATGAACGTGAATGAGTAAAAATGTTAGCGATGTCTATTAATTTCAATTCGTTTTTCCTTGAGATATTGCATTGAGTTACATACTACAAGAGTAGGGTCAGGAATGATCGAGCGAACATGGTACTGTGTTGTTTTTATTTTTCAGATAACACACGAGTCCCTTCTGCAAGTAAATGGGCATCATCACTACAATCCACGATGTCTTGCACGACCGACGGACTTCCCCTCTGAAGAACGGAACGAGACCTAAACCTGGATTTGCGCCGTGCTGTTTTCACCACGTTTGCCTGACTTCAACACCTTTTTTGAATCGCCGCCTGGAACGACATCGCTAAAATGGTAGCAGGTAACACCCTGAAGAGTTCTGCATTAATATTGCATAAGACGCAAACTATACTGACTAGTTTGTAAGAATAATTTTAGATTCATTCTCTAAATAGACGATATATTTTTTCCAAATATTATAAAAGTTAAATTTCAAATACAAAATTATGCGAGTGCCAACCGAGACCGTCAAAAACGGTAATCGCATAATTACTTTTTCAATAACAATACTTTTGTTGTATTTTCAAAATGGATTTCTAGTTATTCATGGCATAAAATGATTTAACGCTAATAATAATATAATTCAGTAATATGATACTGTGATGTGAGAATGGCCACTTTTATGAACTACATATGTGATTTATTTGTGGGAATATTATACACACATTTTATTACACGATTTCACAGCCGTGTTACACTACACTTTAATAAGTTAAACTACCTCGCTCATTCTTAAAACGTTTTTTTTACAATTTTCTTAGTACGTTTTTACCCTCACATTAGGATTTAAAGTTCAACACGAGTTATGTTCTCTATACGCCTCTTGGATATCGTGGCGAAGCTACGGCAACGCCATCGGTCGGTTAACGGCGGCAACTCGAGGTCGTTTTTCTCGTAGATGTGAACATATGATTCGCATAAAAGTCACCGCACGTTTTGGATGTTTGTTTATTGTAACAAAAAAATCGTTATTATGAGCCAAACAATTATTAAGTGTGGATTTCGGAATATTTACGCAGACTTTTTTCGTGGAAAATCTGTGTCGAAAGGTTGATAAGTAATTACACGAACCATGAAATATTCTTTCAAATTCATTGTATATATAATTTTTACCACGTATTCATTTGATTGCATGATAGCTTATCGTATTGGTAATAACAGGCTGTTGAATTTATTGAAAAATATAGGGCATAAACTTTTCCAAAGCCATCATGTTCAGGAGGTTGTCGAAATCCGTTACGGTGGAGAAGGAATCATCCGTGGAAAAGTAATACCACAGGCCAGAGTAAGTAATCGACCGTACGACGTGAAACTAGAGGTATGTATTAATTATTAATTATAAAATGAATTCATAGTTAAGTAATAATGTAAATAAATATATTTTCAGCAACTTATCAACCATCCATGCAATTTAGAAATGGAAAATGAAGATATATTTCTTTATCAAAGAAATATATGTATATGTACATTGAAGGAATAAGTATCGTTCGGAAATGTGGAACCGATAATAATTTCATTTATTTACTTATTTATGATTTTATTGTCTTGCATCTACAATATATTATAGATACTAAAACAATGAAATAAAAAATAACTTGCACGTGAAACTCTAAAAAATTACAGATTTATAATTAATCATGATTAACATTCTGCATGTTTGTTTCGATTTTTTTTGTGCTGGTTTTGGTGCGTGTATTACTTGAAAACATGGAATACCGTCAACACAATAATGAATTTTGAATGCTGCATATTTTGTTTAGTAATTCCTGTGTGTACATACACGTTAGTGTAAATTTTTTGTGTGCTTTTTCTCGCTCTTCCCGTTTTTTTCCCTATAGGAACTGATCGTTTTTCAGGTGAACCTCGATCGTACGGTACGAAGGACAGAATGCACTTGCAAGGCGGGTTTATCGGTTCGAGGTTGCAAACACGTAGCAGCGGTCTGTATTTTTATAAATAATGAATGTACGCAATCGAAAACCGATCAACCGCAATGTTGGAATCAGCCTCGAGAAAGTCAAATGGAAAAATATAAAAAGGTTGCACTATCGCTCAAATGTTCCCAGGTAAGGAACATCTGATTGATTGTAATGCAGCGTTTACATTCAACAACGTCTAAAATGTATGGGGAATTTTTACACCCCACAACACAACAGTACCTCGTACCACCCATTTTTTTCCTGTTTCTGGTTGAATAATAACGTAAACCATGCAGCTGATCGCACGCAAAACGCCCACGAGTTGCCTAAATCTGCCACAACGCCGCGCCACTAGCGTTATCCAAGAGGCCTATACATTCTATTAATTCCGTAAGAAACGATTTCAGACGAGTTTTTAGAAATCCTTTCTAGAGGCCATTAGTACAAAATTATATAGGCCTCTCAACAAGTTTTGTTGGTGGTTTGATAAAAAAAAACTATTTTGTGCGGTTGACCGAAAAATAGTACTGCTAAGTAAGTACCTACTTATAATAGTCTGACATAGATTTTCGAATAAGTTAATCCAAAAATTGGCCTCATATAAATGAAAATAACCGATATCAACCGTCTTTAACAAAGACATAAGATGTAAACAAAACACTACTGTTACACCTACACTGGAAAATATTAAAATCATTGACCGAATGAAAATGCTGTTCGAATGGAGATACCCCCTTCTAACATTTTATTAGGTTTGGGTTAATATTTGAGACAATTTTTCGAATCTCCTGCTCGACACTTTCCACTGAAAGTATTGTTTTAACAATTGTCCTTAATTTACGAGAAAAATTATTTTCCCTCAAGACTTATCATACGTATTTTTGTTTGCACAATGTTTCCAACATGTGACATACCTTTATATAAATCGTTAATATTTTATCATCACAGCCTGTTACAGTCCACTGCAGGATATAGGGCCTCTCCCACGAAAGTGGAGGTTATTGCCATAATCTCCACGCATGGCAGGCGGGTTGGATAAAATGTAATAATAGGTTTTAATTATTAATATTAGATTATTATTAATTTCCTTAAAGCTAATTTAACAAAATCTTATTCAAGTACATACGTACCGTTGGCCCTACAAAGGATACATAATTTGAATATTACGACATACATAATTTGGTAAACGGCAAGACGAGGTACTTAAGATAAACAAGAATTAATAATATTATGCAAGATTTTTTCTTATATTTTTATAGAGAACAGTAATATTTCAACATAATTCTCAAAGTCACAAAGTTTATGAGCCCTGCTCAGTCACTAAACTATTCGATGACCACCGAAATTGGTTCTGATATTTTTAAGTGAGAAAGGTCTAAAATTAAGTAACGTGCACTGCGTCTTGGGACCGAGCAAGACACCATATTTAACAAGTATGAACAGTCGATTAACCCTTACAATTTCAACAAGAACAACCTTTATCATAAACTATACCTTTACCTGTTTCCATGAACTACATTCGAATATTTTTATGAATTTTCAAAACCAATACAACGGTTACGAATATTTTGGTTTCGAAAGATTGTTAATTTCATTTCATGTTTCATTACATATCACAGTTTTTAAGCAGATTTTACAATAGTGCATTGCAAACAAGTGAGAGCATCTAATAAATAGTACAATTTAATTCCCTAAAACCCTAAATATAATATTAAATAATTTACATACTAGCTGGATCAATATTACAATAGCAGTTTTGCACAAGGATTTCAGTTTCTGTGGTAAATAATTAAAATTTTGATTGTACATCTTATCCATCATAGCGTGAGGACGGACCACTTGTATATATAAGTACTTAATTTAGAAAAATATGTTGTAGTTTATTAACATTGCAATCGTTTCGCCTAACGGAAGTTAAAGGTGAATACATATACTCGTGAATTCTTACGAATTTATATGACCCTAGAATGTACAATGACGTCACTGGTAATATGCCGTACTTTATAAATTTCTGTCCAAACTTACAGATAATTAAAATTAAAATTTTTGCTAGCTATCGTTATTGGTTGAAAAGTCAAACGTCAGAATTGACCGAACGGATCATGATGGTTAATTTGGCTGATAAGTGCCATTTATATATTATTATTATATTGTGATACTGTCCAGAAGTAAAATCAAATACTTTATTCACACACACATAAGAAACTATACTACACGATATACTGTTACTCCAAATGTTTACTGTTCTTCCAAATGTTTACAAAAGATATTTTATACTAAACACTAACATTATCTATTTACTACACGTACCTATTCAATTTTATTATATAAATGTTTGTATATTATGCATGGTTGACTTTCTTGCCCGATGTCGGACAGCCTCATAGGCAGTGAGTGTTGGGCCCGGCATGTAAAGGCATATAATAAACACATTTCAGGATCACCGGTAAAGGTGATACCGGTGAAAAAAAAAAGTATTTTTATCACGGTCACCGAAAGGTGATGCCGGTAATGGTAAAAAAAAGCGGAAAGCATTACTGATGACTTCATTGATTATTGGAAATCTTACAATGTTAAGTAAGTAACCGGTAAAGGTGATGCCGGTAATGAAAAAAAAAAGCGAAAGTGCATTACTGATGACTTCTTTGACTATTGGAAATTTTACAATGTTAAAAAAGTATAAAAAAGCTGAAATGCAATATAAAAAGGCGGAAATGCTAAGTAAACGGTTATTTATTTATTTATATAGTGTGTGGTTTAAATAAAAAGTAAAGTATGTGACGAATATGAAAGATTCACAATACTTATAATTTCTATTGTAGAAATAACGCAGCATTAACGACACAACATGCACAACTTATATTTTTAATTTGATGGTCAACTATGAACATATTAAGATGTTTCATTTGATTAATTATTATGAAGCTAATAACATTTTCTATGTCCATGGAATATATATTTTGTTTGTTTGATAATATCGCTATGTACATACTTGAAAGGGTGCTTATGCAGGGATTGCAGTATGTTGAATGTAAAAGATAATGTTAAAATTAAATAAAATGTTTATTAAAAGTCCTACAATACTTGTTAATAATTGTAATTTAAATGAATGTTAAATCCCAAATGCAGGGAAAATTAGCTAAGTCACGTGTTCGATACAACGCACCGAACACTACTTAAGTAGTTTAGCGTATTGATAAAGATTTATGGATATATGTAAATGTTATTCTAAGCTGCTTTGCAAAGAAATATGGTAATTGTACTAAAATAATATAATAGTATATATACGTAATTATTTATTTTTAAAATTTATACCATAATTTTTTAAACTTGACGTGCCATCTCAATGTTTAAGTACTTCGAGAACGAAGTACATGTCAGTATGGCCGTGTTATATTATATGGTATTATAGAGTATTTTTAATTTTTATTTGATTGTAAAACTATCGTAATTAATAATAAATAACATTGCCAAATAAATATATAAACATTTCTGAACGAACGTAAGATATTCCTAAACGATGTTAAATCTTGAAGTACATTCAGTACTAATTAACTAAAATTTAGGTTTTTTAACATGTAATTTATCTTATAATTATTAAAAATAGTTTTAAGAGCTATTTTTATGTTTTTGGTTTGTATCTTTGCACAATATTTCATAGTTAATTAGAATTATTTAACGTGCTGTCATTGGTTGAAATGTAGTCGATTTCCGTTCAAATGTTGGCTATATAAACACAGTCGAGAGACTGGGAGGGGCTTTTTGCTCCAGATCCGGCACAGAGTTAAGTACAAACTTGCATTGTTTTATTGTTACTTTATATTTTGTATTAGTTTTATTCATCTATATAATCGGTTATTGATTGAATCATACGTAATACTATTGTCCCATTTTTAGGGATTTTGTATTTTGCCATGTTTTATTATGTTCAGAATATATTGTTATATTTCCCATGTAACTTTGTTTGCTATGATTGCCTATCCTATAATATAACTTATCTAATTTGATCTAATTTGTGTTTAAATATGCTTTTCCTTTCCTGAATAAATAGCTATTTATATTTAACTAACGTGCCCTATTTTTATTTCATTAAGCTTTCCACCCTTAGTTTTCGATGAAATACTTAAATTCACACCCGAGATCTGTACACTCTATACACCCTACCTAACACATGCAAATATCGGGCTACTCGTCAACAAAGGTACGCGGTAGGAAACCCGGAACATCCCTTAAAATGTGACCTATTTTAGATATAACATAAAACATATCATTATGACTCTACGATGAAATCCGTAGTAATACTAGCTTTGCTTAGTTTGGAGCTGGATGCCGCTGTGTGAATTTGGCTAGGATTTATTTATTTATTTCCATCCCTCCTGCTGAGCATTCAGATTCCATATAGTTTATTCGACAGGTTCATTTGTTTACAATACTTGTACAGAAAACCGTATGCTTATTTTTTAGATTCGCAAAATGTCAGATTAGCTGAATGCTAGTGACATTATCGTATTCGTTTATTTCTGATATTCTGTTAATCTGAAATAACGCGCCAAAAGGCTACCCACCTAAGTCTATAAGTCATCACAATAATATTATTCAATGAAAAATTATAAACTTTACGTGTTTTAAAATAAACTACAATAGTATGTGTAAAGAACGCGAGTTTAGTTTGAAACAAATTTAAAAATATCTGTCCCGATAATAATATTTTAAATAAGCTAATCATAGGCATTGTCTTATTTATTTCAGTGCGTCGGAACAATGTGTGTAGCAGAGGTGAATTCATCTAATTGTATATTTAGGTATATTGTATACTTATGAAAATCTTAGGCATGGCACCCCAAAACTGTACCGTTCTTTAGTTCTATACATAAATAACCCTCCTCCATTTTATATGTAGTGGCTTTTCCTGCACCGCACACCATTTCCAATCTTAGATCCTCTTTAGAGGTTCACGAGTAGAGTAGTGTTGTTTGCAGCGTTGCCAGATCGTACCTTTTGGTACGATTTCCGTACTATTTTGTCGACTGTCATACCTTTGGCGTACTTTGCTCCACATCGTACTATTTAGTACGTTTAAAAAAATGATAAATTTAGCTGAGGGGGGTGGTCCCTTGTCTTTCCTTTCCGTGAAATCACTGCTCACTGGCGCCACCGGCGAGTAAATAAGGTCTTGACTTGTCAAAATAACGCCGTTTTGTTGGCTACAACCCCACCCCCCATATCCCGATAAAATAGAAGAGTAGGTAAACCGTACCTTTTTAGCCATTTTCGTACTATTTTAGGAGCCCGGACGTACTTTTTGGAGACTACTGCTGGTAACACTGGTTGTTTGTGTATACTTAAACAAGTATTATCTGCTTGAAGTTTAAAGATTATCTTTACAACTAGTGAGGATCTATTTGTATAAATGCAGTTGTATAATTTTGTGCATCACGTTTTAATATTTAAGTTTATAAAAAATTCCTTCCGTCTACCGATATTAGTGGAGACAGTAACCAAATATGGAAACGAAAAAATCTCTGTATTTCTTTATTATGTGCAATAAATAGTTAAATAAATAAATTATTAAAAAATGAGTTAATGGAAGAAAGAAAAATTTGGTACCTACAATACCCTAACCATAACAACAAAGGTACAATCAAGTTCATTAATATGTACTTAATATCTGAGCAGATTCATCAATCAAACATATGTACATCTGCTCAGATATATAAGTACCTACCCTTCCATGTACATTTATATTTGAAGTCTTGGCAATGCTCACATATTAATTAACTCGACTGTACGATATCTATAGTTTATCACAATGCCCATTTTGATAGAGTACATAGAAAGTAGGTGGAGAATGTTATTGAATTTACTTTGTAATTTATTTTCAGGCTGGACATCTAGTATCGCGAAAAGTTGTAAGTGTTTCACAGAAATTAATCTATTATGTAATCACAGAAACCACAAACAAATGGAAAGGAACCTTGACAGTAAATCGAAATGACAGCTTGGAATTTTGTCGAAGTATTTACTTGAACAAGGTTCCATCCGATTCTGATAGCAAATACTGTGCATTACAATAGAATGGTCAATAATGTTGTAAATCTTGTTCCAGGATGATATTTATGAGAAACGCTGTCAGGAAAGGAAGTTGATTTACCAAATTGAATATATGTATAGAGGCATGCGTCAATCTCTAACAAAGTGTAGGTTAACAGAGTGAGTATATAAGGAATTATTTCAACTGTTGTTTAATTTCCTTCCCTATTACTTGAACCTTAAAACCTAAAATTTGGGTCTGTTGCGTAGTGTCCACCGAGCAGGTAGAGCTTGTCTTAGCTGAAATGACGCGCCCCACTACTTAATTAGTTGATTTCGATGTGTGACTGCAAATATTAATAACGACACTTCATCTGTGTGGGAGCGTCGACTGCTCCAATCGAACGACGCGTGCTCCTACGTTTGAGTCTCACCGGAAACTGAATGACCAATTACAACGGCATTTGTATATGTATTGCGTCCATATTTTAAATTTGCTTGTGTGCGTTAATGCGATAGTGGGGCGCGTCATTTTAGCTTAGACGAGCTCTACTACTACAGGGACATCGAGCACACTGTAAGTTCTGTGGCCGTTCATAAATATTTCAATTTAGTATGTTATATCTTTTAAAACAAAAGAAACTCGAATCAACCAAAGGAAAAGGAAAGCACCAGTCTTCTGTAGGGGTGTTGGAAGGCGAAAGCAAACCAACAAATTTGAGGCAGTTAGACCCTGCCCATAGACATCAGCAACACCAAGAGCAACGCCAATGCGCTGCCCACCTCTACAACGCGTTGCTCTGGCAGCAAAAAGCCAAATGTCCCAAATCCCCACCCCTTGGAGCACAGGAGACCTTACTCACCGCCAGAAACACAATACTATTTAAAAGAGTATCATTTGGCTGCGGTATTCTGTAAGGTACCTCCCCAGTCGGGCGGCTATAACTCGAACGGGATACCCCGCTATGCCCTACCTAGTTGCCTGACAGTAGCTACATTTTCCTCAGTGATCGCAGTTGAGAGTCGACCTCCATGCATTTTATCATAGAAAACACAGCCACGATTAAATTCTGCGTACCAACGCCCAACGGTGCTTAAATGAGGTGCTTTTCTCCGAAAAGCATTTTGATTTATTTATTATTTTTTTAAATCATTGACATACGATTACCCGCCATTTAAAAAAAAGCAATTTCTGAGTTTCCTATTTATTTTATTTATTTGTATCTGGGTACATAGGCTACGATACATTATGTTCAAACAAAATAAAATAACCAATATAACAATATCACTTATAAAATTAACAATAAACTAATAGATAATATAATAATTTTCAAAATTGAAATCTAGCACTTTTACACACTTTATTTTATACCTCTATACACTTAGGACACCCGCAGGTTTTAAAATATATAACATTCCAAATTTAAACATTTACGAGTGGCGCAGTACTTTCAGTATGCTCTATGTACACACAGGCATTCTATTACTGAAGTCCAGTAGTATGTCTAAAAGTACTAAAAACCGATCAATGCACCATGATATTTAACTAAATACATAAAGTAACATATTATTGAGAACAAATATTTAGGACATTGTCTCTTTTGATGTTAACAACAACATCAGTTAGCTCATACGGCTTATTTTTGTTTGGGGTAACTTTGTATTCGCTCTGTTGTAAAAATAATACCCCGAAGCTTATTACGACAAAGTACTAACAGACTTTAAAAGTTAATAGTATGGGATGTCCCCATACACGAAACATGCTTTTTTCGGCATTCTAATTATTGCACACACTAATGAAATACAGAGAATTATGTCTGTATATGAAAATAATATATTAGCTATTATTGAATGTTCATTTTCTATTACTCAGCCATATTAAGGTAAGTACCTAATAACAAATAATTATATTTCTAACACATAATTATAATAAAATGAATAACGTCGATGAGTATGACACAACTGTTACTACAGTGATACGTATTACCTTTAAGTAAAGGGGCAAGTACATGACTGGGTGGAATGCTCATGACAGTTACCTGTGACTCTAAAATGCACATCATACTCATGGGCTACACATATACACCTACAATGCAAGATACACAATACATACAATAGCAGGAGAGCAAGAGACTGACAAAGCACGTCCGCGAACTTCAACTAAATGAAAATGCTACAGAGGATGTGCGACGACGGATGTTACACGACCGACGAGTCCGTAACGAGTTGTGTAATGAAATAACGTAATGAAAGACATTGCGGAGAAGATTGAAATGCGAGAGCCAATGAAGGAAGAAATGTAGGAAAGTTAACCCTGGCATAAGCCGGGAGATACGCTAAGTTGATGATGATCACATAACCGGGTGGAAAAAGTATAAGTACATACATGGAATGGACATGGAATGTATAGTCGGGGCGTCCATTCACACTACAGCAGACTGTACGTACGCAGCGCTCACAGTAGGGCACAAAATTCTTTTAAAAATTTTGTATACATATAAAATATAGGTAGGAAACCTAGTATCTACCGGTGCTGTATTTAATGAAATAGGTGCATAGACGCGAGTTTATAAAATTACGTCAGAGTAATGAATATCAGTATGAAATAGTTAACTAGAATATATCTTAAACAAAAATTACCTGCTTGCTAGTTCACCTCTTGAGAAAAAAACTAAACTGCCGTCTTCCGCCACTTTCCCCGAGGTAGCAAGTGTTTTACCTTTTGTTTTTAATAATCTTTGAGTGGCATCAAGCGTGGAGGTTATGGCAGTAACCTGCCCTTTCGTGAGTGGCCCGGAACCATAACAGTCTACTGCAGGACGTAGATGCAGTGGACTGTTATGGGCTGTAATGATAATGATGATGTTTAAAATGGGGTCTTAAAAGTGGCTGTTCTATAGATCTCGGATTTTATATTCAACTTAAATATCTGTCAAAAAAAAATACTTGTTAAGTAATCCTACTTCATATGCCTATTGGCCATGGCAAGTACTATTACAAGGGAATCAACTGAGGCCCTGGTTAATATAGGTAACCTACGTTAGTATTCGGTCTTCACTTATGAAATTGGCGTCTTTTTCGCAATTATACATTTGCTACTTAATACTTGTTTGCGAAAGTTTAGACACTACTAAGTCCCTAAAATAGTATAAAAATAATTTCTCAAATTTTTATAAGGGTTTGAAAATACCCCATTTTATTTGTCGTAACTTTTGCCTCTTTAACCAGATATAAAAAGGATAGTTATGAAATTAAATGGTATGCACCAGTTAGCTTAAAGTTGTCTGATTATACCTATAAAGTTTCACCGTAATCGGATTGGCTAATTCCAAGAAGTTGAAAAAGAAGCTTGTATTGAAAATCCAGTTTCCGATATTTCGCCATACAAAATTTTAATTTCTTATTTAAGAATCTAATACTTAAAAGTAAGAAATGACGAGTTTCAATTTTATTTCAGAACTACGACTCTAGAAGAAAAGAGCAGGCAATTGTGGTAAATATAAAAAAAAAATAGTTTGCAATCCAGTACAATTTCATTAAAAGGCAATCCCCCCACTATTTGGCAGAAAGTGAGTCAAATTCAAGCTGAAAGATTTTATTACTAACACACATGGGGACAGGTAAAGAAAAATAAAATCTTGTTAAACCCATCAGAAAACCTATACAGAAATCATAAGTGGTCTGCCTCTAATTATCATCTTGTACGACTCACGCTGTAGAAGAGGTTCGTGGCACCAACTTGGTGGACACACGACTTAAGCACATTCTTCTTCTTGATCGTTCCCTCACTGCTGAGGATCGTGACATCTTCGGTGTTTGTCAAGTACATGTCTCCATCGGCTTCGATCAGTCGCCTGATGTGATGCCACGTTGACGGATGTATCCAGTTGTTCGAATATTTGGTCAGCCCATCTCTTCGGACTTCGGCCTCTGGGTCTCTTGCCTTCGACTTTTCCCGTCACCACAAGTCGTTCCAGATTGTTGATGGGCCGACAGGCGACATGGCCACATTAATACAAGGAAAACACCAAGATCCCAGAAGAGTGAGACAACCAGACCTGTAGTTCCCTTGTTTATTATAGAAACAATTTCGGGTGGTTTCAAGATCGCGGCACCTCTTCTGGCACTGGCATTCTCCATTATCTGCAATCTCATTACTATATAGACTCGGGGTCAGATTAGATGGATCGGGGATGACAAAAGAACTGAATTTGACAGACAGTCAACAATATTTACTAACAATATAAACAATGTCCTATCGGCGTCTTATGATCACATCACACTTCCGAAGTCCTGCTGGAAGAGATTTATTTTAGAAATAAATAGCGCCTGTTGTGCCATTTATTACTTTGCCTGTTATTCGCTATGTATTTCCTGTGCACAATAAACTGTTTAATAATAAATAAATGACAAGGACGCCATAACCTCAAAGCAACCTATCTGGCCTCGAGTACCAGTATTACGAGCACCAGTAATAGTACTACCAGTATTGTGGCACAAACTTATCTGATCCTTGTTTGAAGTGTTCCTTTATAGTTCCTACTGACGCCATATTCAGTCTTCACGTTGTCGCGCTCAGTTTTGTCATCTTCTATTGAAACGTGCTGGAATGGTAGCAAACTTACTAATATTAAAATACGTGATAATGAAAAAATTAATAAGTAATACATGGTAATACCTATCAACATATTCTCACATTTTCCAATCCAATCTGTTCAGGTTCCCCTGGGTCTTGAAAGTCAGATGGTATGACATGGCTGGCAGTTTCTCAACCGTAATTATCTGATCTACCAAATCCTGTATGTCCATATAATCCATGGTCAAGCGGACCCCGGGCCCTCATGCGCGAAAGTACAACCGGGATATTAACGCCATAATGATTTTGTTATAATTTTAGTAGAGCCCAAGGACTTGTTTTATAAATCAATGGTAGAGTAATAACACCAATATAATATTTACCAGGAATGTGATGTAAGTACATCTTAATTTATTTTAGCTTATTTGTAATAGAGTTATTCTGGGTCACTCTTGAATTATTGTCATATTTTAAATGTACGCTGTACGTACCTACTGGGTACATCCTATTATCTACCTAAGCATACTCTATCTGTCTGTTTGTCTTTGACGTGTATCGTACTGCAATAGCGTCGGTTTCGTACAGAGCCCTCTTGTTTCCCTCGCAATCGATTACAAAAAGAAAAAAAGAGTTGTACAAACATAGAAACTGTGCGATTTCTATGTTTGTCGGAATAATTACTGATTGAGAAAGTTCGAAAGGACTCCTCCTAGTCCTAGTTGCACCTTAATCTTTGCCCTGAGAGTTTCAGGTAGATACTGTGGCAAAATTCTCGATTGATCGATTCCTTCGGTAGATACATATTCTAGAGGGTTCTAAGGTCGAAATCTGTACCTACGTCATTGCTCCCGTAATAACCGTAATGCCTTCGAATCAATATTGAATAGGTATTTTAAAGTGTAGATTATAGTAATAATAATATACCGGTACGGGGTATCAATCTGCTCCCGAGATCACTCAACCAGTATTAGGGCCCCCAGTGGAAGACCTTGGTTCACCTTGCTTCGCGAAAGGTATTCGCTTCGAGATCGTTGCGGCGCTGAAGTTCGACTAGCCTCAAAGTACGAAGATTGAATGCGTTTACTAACTGTGGTTATCAGTCTCACAAATACGCTGTTACTGGACTGTTTCTACTGTTTCTTTTAATTTATTTAGGCGTAGGTATATAAGAAAGCTCGAGCCTCATTTACTGATAATATTGTTTCAACCATTAGACTGTCCCGGTGAGTACAAATTTATGTTTTTAAGTACCTCTATATTTATGTAGCAAACGGTCCAAAATCATCATTAATTTATCTACATCAGATTGATTTGTATAGTGCCACAAAAGTGAAACTAAATCGTATTCAGATATGTCGCCGATGACGGCGTCACTGTTGTAGAATTAACAATATGACATTTCAAAATTGTAGCACTCAGTTCCAGTTTTGAGCACCCAGATTTGGGTTGGATAAGTTTGTGGCACTGTACGTTACTTTAGTGTCAATAATAATTGATAAAGAATATATTTATTTATATAATAACTGACATAAAAACTAAATATGTACAATTTAAAGTAAAAATGAATTAACTAACTTATAAAATGTAAAATATTTGGGCTAAGTGGAAAGTACATTAACTAACTTATAAAATGTAAAATATTTGGGCTAAGTGGAAAGTACATTAACTAACTTATAAAATGTAAAATATTTAGGCTAAGTGGAAAGTACCTAAGACGCTGGCAGCATTCTCTATCTGAATAGTACTTAATGCTTATTCTTTGCGCCATGTAATCTGTGGTATCGACCATTGATAAAGACAATTTCACGATTTACTTTCAATATTTACAGAAGACGAGATGGGATCAATATAAATTTATGTGGGTAAGATAATTTAAATAAATAAGTAGTTTTTAGGTAAAAATGTCGGTAATTATACACGAGCCGAAAGGAATGCTGCCGAATAATATTTCTCTATTGCTTACAAATTTAAAAAATTACATTATTCGCAACAAATTAATTTGTACGCCATTTTGATATTTATATCGTTTTTATTTTTATTACGTTACCATTATTCATTTTTTCCATAGAACAACGAGTAGGCCAAAATATCGTGGTCCTTATTGATAGACTTCCTTCCATCGATAGAATTCGTTCCATCCAACTGTCTGCGTCACTGTTCCCGGAAAATTATAACCTTGATGTCTTGAAGTCATAAGTTAATAGGTTTTTTCTAGGCAAGCGTGCTACATCTTCTACCTCATCGTCACTTCCCTTCAGGTAAAATGAGATGAAATCCCAAAAAAAGAAACACGATTTAATCAGAAATATTTTAAAGAAAGGTACGGTCAAGAATACCCTAAACTGGCGAGCATGTATGTAAAGGTGGTTGAATGGGGAAGAAGCCAGAGACAGGTAAACACCCTAAGGGCCTGTTTCACAACTTTCTGATAGCTTCCAGATATTTCTTATTTGACAGATATCTGTGAAGCCTAGGGGGAGCCCTTGTTAGTGCAAAACGAAAGATATCGGTATCACAGATATCTGTCAGATAACTAAGATATCGGGAACTTATCAGTCGGTGGTGAATTCGGCTTGTGGTGCTTGTGGTTATACAATGATTACCTGTAGTCAAGTCTTTTATATATTAAAGTGAGCACACAAAGAGAGCGACCGCGTGGCCGCAAACAGTTTTATTAAATTTTTTTGCAATTTTGTAATCTCACATCGTTGCTGGGTCGAAATAACATTGACATTAATACCGAACGGTGTAGATACCAACAAACTCTCACACACCACCTCAATCTCTCGCACCATCGAACTAAAAAGAGCCGCTGTCCTAATTGGCAATGGTAGTTCCAACCATGGTCGTATGATGGTCGTACAATTTTGTAAAATGTGATAAAAAATATTTTCTCAAGTTAAAACGGTTTGAAAATACCCCTTTTCATTTGTCGTTAGTTTTGACCCTTTAACCAGATGTAATTTTATGAATAGAGTAGTTATCGAAATGAAATGAAAATTTTATATACCTAAATAAAGAGAGTATTATTATTATTATTAAATGGTATGCAACAGTGGGATCGCATCGAACGGGATTCTAAATTATGTAATAAGTCTAAGTTCTAGCTAATCTAGAATAAAAGTACGTTTTCTAAAGCTTGGACGCTGTCTCTGCGGTATATTACATCTGTATTGCATCTGAAAATTTCACATACCTTCCTTAGAAACTATAGGTTAAAACAATTATTTAGCTTATTATATTTATTTCGTAACAAAACATGTATGTATGTAAACTCTTTATCTATATATATAAAAGAAAGTCGTGTTAGTTACACTTTTTATAACTCAAGAACGGCTGAACCGATTTGGTGGGGAGGTAGCTTAGAACCAGGAGAAGGACATTGGATATTTGTTTTTTTTTAAACAAGTTAAGAAAGTAGTTGTAGGGTAGGTGTAGGGTAGGTGTAGGGTAGGTGTAGGGTAGGTGTAGGGTAGGTGTAGGGTAGGTGTAGGGTAGGGTACTTTCTATACATTAGGGAGGTCATTTAAAATGGTCCCTCGGGAAAAAAATAAACTACTCTTCCTTTAAAAAACTAATTTCTACGCGAACGAAGTCGCGAGCAAAAGCTAGTTGCTTAATAAATACAGGAGTTACAAAATAGTAGTTTATGCAACTGACATATAAAAGGGGGTATTAAAACATGAGTGTCTGTTTGACACGAGTTGACACGAGTGTTTTCATACCTAATTATATGCAGTTGCATACACTACTTTATCTACACTTATGTTTTTATGTTAAAATATCGTACCTATAACTTTCTCAACTTTGCTAGAAGTAAGCTGCGAGTCAGTTCTGTTATCTGTATCCACGCATCGAGGATATCAAGCGGCGGGAAATTCACTTCACTACATTCACATTTATCTATTTATTTGCTTCAAACAAGAAAAATCATTCACAAACACAAATTACAACAATTAGAAAAATATTCTGTTTAGCGGGAAAATAATTACACACAAATATAGACAGGAAAATTTGAATTTTGAATTTGTCAAAGGCATTTAGGTGTTCAGCCTACATTTCGCAGTGCCAGAAAAAATTTTTAAAATAAAAGTGTTGCATAATGATTTAAAAGTTATTTTATGTTACAGCTGTAATGAAATTAGTATGGGAAATGCTGTACCGAAAAGTATTTTTTTAAAATTTTATAGAATGGCGTGAAAAAAGTGTATCCTTAAACAACTGTTTTCGAATATGAAATTTGAACATTACGAGTGTAGAGTATGAGAGTATGAGTGTAGATAAATAATTTTTCACAGCAAAGGCGGGCTATCCTACAATGGGCCACTTCCTGACATATTATTAAAACTCTGGATCATATTATTAAATATAGTGTTTGTCAGGTGTTAAACATCATAACGTTTTACTTATTTCAGACAGCTGTCTTACCAGTAGAAGCAAGGGTATGTATGACAGAAGATTGTATTAATATTTTAGTAAAAACGTAAAACTTAAATAAGGTATAAAACCTATTGAAAACTATAAACTAAAATACTGAGACCTTTTGACTTAATTGACAATTTGTTCATCTTGGCGTTAATGTCCCGGTTGTGCTCTCGCGCACGAAGGCCCGGGGTCCGCCGTGACCATTAACAATAAATAATTTGTAATTATTAATTGACAATTTGTTATTCAGTGCAAAGGTTACCGGTGCAACGCAACGCTACGAAAGGTACGATGAATAATTATAATCATCTTCATAACCACCGTTGACAGCCGTTGTGTGGGAGATCGCAATGTGCAAAAAACACTACAACAGGAAGCGTAGATTTTAGGTGAATAAGACGACGCTAAGTCCGAATCGCATGTTAAAAAAAACTCTTTATGGCAACTTATTCCAAGATTTTTACCCGTCATAGAACGTCATTCATAAAAGTCATAACAAACAATTTAATTTCGTGATTTTCGTGAGTTATGAAAAATATTATTAAATAATGGGCTAAACAATTAAAAAGGAAGTGCGGGAGATAATTTTCAGCATGATTAATATTTTAGCCAAACTAAAAGTACAAGTTTAAGATGTTAGGGACCAAATAACTGAATGTTTACAAGAAGGACTGACAAGGACAGATCATCCCCAGATTATTGCCATATCTACACTTTATAATTTTTACTACTGTCAGTCAATAAGAACTTATCGTGGTCCTATTATATGAATAAGATATATTGATTAAAGATTTAGCTAACTTACTTACGGGTCTGGCTGTGGGACGCAAAGAGAATCGCGTCCTCTGACACAAAAAGACGCTACTCATGCCGATTGTGAACCAGTTGCTTCCTCATCGGCCTCTGAAGATGGTACAGGTTCTGCAGCACTTCATTCAACCCACGATTTTCAAGTCGGACGCCCAGAGTGATTGTTCACGCACAACGTGAAGAAACGAACTCAAGTTATTAGAACTAGTCTCTTCGCCATACTGTAAGTGTTCCTTGCAAAGTAATTTGGTCGAACAAAGTGCGAGCTATGAGAGGAATATTATTTCATAGATAGAATAACTCATACAATTTACGGGAGATTATATCTTGTGGCAATTGTTGCGACGTACTTTATTTGTCAGTGTCCTGGACGCGTTTTTGTGTCATGTATACCCTTAGACGAGATATAATCTTACCAATTTCAGTGTTTGCATTGTCTCCACTGTTCTCTTATGAGAGACATTTGAATCAACTTGTTCCCTACTCCTATCTTATACTCTTAATTTTTGTGATGGATTTCAAGACAGTATTAGCTTTGTCCTGGAGAGGGTGTGATTGTGCGTCTTAGTGTCAACACCACTGTAGATTCTGTGTGAATAAGAGTTGCAGTAGTGGGAATTTAAGCGTATGAAAATATTTAACTCGTTCTGTAAAAAAAAACGTTTGGTTCATCCATGAAGAGATCAATGAAAATCTATTTATAGTTATAAAACGTATCGTAATATTCCATTTCAGTCCGGTATTGGAACGGCAAAAGTATGTAATCATTTTATTATCATATGAACTTTCAGTTACGGAAAATAGTACGCGTAGGTACTCACGTACCTACTTACACTGCGGTGAATGTCGAAATTGAATTTAATAGGTGTGATATTTCACAAGACATATACATATGACAATGCAATTTAAAATTCGGGCAGTTTCTTTAGTCTGTGCGACAATGTAGCAGTAATGCTATAATGTGAAGATAACGTATTTTCAACATAATGTTTTAAACTAACGCGGTTATTATCACACATTTTAAGTCGTACCGTGACCACGATGCATGCAACTGTGTCGAAATATCGGGCTACTCGTCAACAAAGGTACGCGGTAGAAAATTGGAACATACCCTTAAAATGTGTGCGTATTTTGTTATTTTAATAAGTATAAGCAAAATAAATGTATTATTCCCTTCATTCAAGGGAGCATAATACAATATAGATGCCAATTATTACAATTTGTTATATTGTACACAATACAGCATATTGACCTACCTAAAACCAGTATAAAAAAGCAAGCATCTCTAGAGCAAGCAAAGCCTCGAAGGACCATAAAAGATGTGCGGTTTATGGTGGCCGTACAGTCTTGGGATGATGGTTGTTGATATCTTGGTGATGTATTTTAAGTCAAATTGGTATACTTGGTTGCTTGATACTTGTAATAACACACTCACTTGAACATTAATTACTTTAATATACTTAGTATTACAATGGTAAATAATATGTTAGAGGCGGTGTTATATGGTACTCAGTGGACAACTAATTCACTATTAAAATGTAATTATTATAAAAAGTAGGTTACATTAAGCAGCGCTGTTTGCACCTTTTATACTGGTTTTGTTTAGGGTAAAATATTCTAATTATAATAACTTATTTCAGTGTTATGGACAGAACTGCATAGCCAGAGTAAGACAAATTTTCTTAAATTGTATTTTTTTTATTAGGTTTAGTGCCCGCTTACACTCCATCCCTCGGGCACAAACCATGCAAAGTAATATTTTTTTACGTTATAGGCTTTTGTCCAGCAGTGGGATAATACAGGCTGACATAATACCTTTGGAATCAGTTATGACAGTTTATACAATAGCCTAAGATGAATAATATGATGCATGAATAAAATGTACTGTACAATTGACCGCAATCTCGCATCTGCATCAATTGCATCAATAGTTCATAAGTTTTTGGCTCCAGTGATTTTTGCGTTAAAGATCCATCGAGACACCCATTCTTACTTATTATTGTTAACCGTCAGGGGGTGCCAATCGGCTCCGGAGACTGTTCGACCGATCAGGGTCCCCAGCGACCGTGATCTTGGTCAACCTGTCCATGCCATGTCCATGCATGATGTTATGATATGTCTGTCAACGGTATTACACCTAGTAATTATGTCGAGCTCGCAGTGGTGCTGAAGTTCAACTAGCCTCTAAGTATGAAACGGTCATCCATTGTAGGATCTCTCTTGACTTATTTTATTACTTACGGTTATGAGGACTCCTGTTTTAACGTTGGTTCAGCATGTTGAATACTTTTATTTTTATAGTATAATATCGTTTTTAAGGGTATCTTTATATTTGGCCCTTCAGGCTCTGATTACTCACCATTATTCCCTGGAAAATAAGTAAATTTTGTAAAACCAGACTACGTTGTAATTACGTTCCACTAATGTTTTGATTCAAATAGATTTCGGGAAATGATTTCTCATTTTCTAGACATCCAATTGATAAAAGTAATGATGGTTTCTGGATAAAAACAGGTGCATTGGGGTGTGTGTCTGGACTCTTACCCTCGTAACTTCTTGTTTTCTTATTATTATGGATCCGGACGGGCCCAAATGCCTCGGGGAGTTTTTTCCTTGCTTTTGAAGACTGTTTTATTTATTTATTCCTGTGTTTTCTACAAGAAAACACGCATTTCAGGATTCAACGTGTCTCTTTTGATTTTTTTACTCCGGTCATGTCAAAGGTTGTCATTGGACAATTTTTTACACTCAAAGGATATTTTAATCTTTTTTGTGCTCCTCTTATTCTAGATAACTGCTGGACCCAATACCTCATCATGTCTGCATGAATTATATCCTGGGCCGTCTAACACGAGACCTTCCGAAAATTAATATCGTCCATTTCGTGAACTGGCTGGCTGTCTATAACTACTGGCTATCAAGACTTTATCTTCCTTTGTGCCAAATCGTTCTCGAACGTGTTTGAGCAAGGACACGAGCCTTCAATGGAGAATGCAGCGGAGGAATTTGCCAGAGCTTTCCCAGCCTTCGATCTTGAAGGTGGATCTATATTGTAACGAGATGTTACTAGTTTCGCTATAAAAAATTAATATAAGTGATCAGTATCAAACTAAATAATGCACAAGGGTTGCATCAAATTTTATCTCTGAAGTCTCAGTCTAAATAAATTCACATAGTTGCATCAATCTTCTTCTATAAAAATCTCAAGCTGACATAGTCGCTTAGTCCGTTTGCAAACAGTACTTTTCGGCCTGCTTTAACATTACCCAAGTGAAATAAGTGAGGATCACTTATTTCACTTGGACAAAAGGTTATGTGGAGTAGACTCTTTTTCCGTCCAGGAACAGAAAGTTGAATTCCTAAAATGTTGAAATCCCGAAATGTTTACTTTCCCAGAATTTTGTTTTTCTTTAGTTTCGCATAATGTGGAGTTTTAATAATGTTGAAATATTAAAAAGTAGAATTCTCAAAATGTATACTTTCCCGGAAAGTTGATTTCTTTTAGTTTTGCAAAATGTTGAATTCTTATATTGTTATAAAATAAAAATGAAAATGAATAAGTATTCATTGAATTAGGATTACGTTAATTAATCTCTTTCGAAGTCAAAAATCTAATGGAAAACAAAGGGCAAGTTAAGCGAGCTCATCCAGGTAGGGGGCGACGCATTTAAAATAATCCAAGACACTTTCGTCACTTTCATAAAAAAACTGTTTTTAGTTCAATTACGGCACGAGTGACGAATATGTACTTTTAATTAAATGATTTTATCTACACCCATAACATAACTTCCTTATAATATGTTCAGAAACGGTAAATCACAACGAAAATGAAGTATTTTTAAATACTTTAAAGATACATGGTATAAAAGCAACCACAATTTGATAAGTTGTGCGGGAGACACTCATCGCACTACTAACAGTTGTGAGGGTTACCACAGTCGAATTAATTCCAGATTACCTCTGAATCCAAACTGGTACATGGTGTTCTGCACACTTGTGAAAGAAATACAACTTAATTACAATAGAAAAATCGAAAGGTATAAATTGTTCGTGCCTTTTAAAAAGAACAGGCGGACAAGAGATATTCTTTTCGATAAAAAATATTTAGCCTTATTGAAGAAGCTGGAAAGAAAAACAATATCACCGATAAATTTCTTTAAATTAAGAGTATTTAATTTTAAGTTATTGTTTATTTAAAATAAAATTAAAATTAAATCGCTTTAATTCAGACAAAAGTCCATATAAAAATACAGTAAAAATAAAACACAATAAAAATAAACGCAATAAAATTAAACATTAGGTAGGTACTTCAGTCTCATGCCCATTTTCACCAAGCAGTCCTAAAGTATCCCCTTACTAAGGCATCCTTATCGTAAGGTATCCCCTAAACCGTTCCTTATCTTAAATTCGTTTTCACCAGCTTATGGAGCACTTCTCTAGGGGACACTTAGGTAAGTGACATAAATTGTGATTTCAAAAACCGTAATTATGCCGGTAAAATTTTCTTGAGATGATTTAACACACTATTTAATGAAAATATAAATTTGTGTGTTAAACACTATTTAATGAAAATATTACAAAATAATATTAAAACACAACTAAACATTACTAAAATTAGTAATTCTGATATTAAAAATGTCGGTTGTGTAAATTTACGGGGGGAAATGTATAACATGGCTGTATGAGCGTAGTACGTATTTGTAAAAAAAAAAGTTGATTTGACATTTCTTTGTGGTGATAATCTTTTCGCGCTGTTTGCTTTGTATATCTATTTTATTTGCTAATTCCTTACATTTACGAGTAATAATGGTAGAAAAAACTAAATAGAAATGGGAAGTAGTTACTAGGTAGCTACTTGTTATCTGGATATTCTAAATATAGTTCTATTTTTTCAAGCAAAAACATGACACTGCTTAGATAACCTTAAGCGGTTAAATAAGTATTTTTCTTAATATTTCGTGAAAAAATCAGGTCTCTCACGGTATAAATGCCTCCGAGTAAAAAATGAGGCCTTTGTATCATTTCGACAGCCTCTAATACTGTCAATAGCGTCCAAATAATAATAAAAATCTTCCATTTCGCACAATTAAATATAAACTTTTCTTTGAAAAAACGGTCACCTAAGTTTTAAGGGCCCGACATTTGGCCTCCTTAGGGGGTCACTTAAGACGTTAGGAAACCCTTAAATATTGGTGAAAACGAAATTTCTTTTAAGTGGCCCTTAAAATACGTTAAGTGTGACCTAAAATTTAGGGATTGTTGGTGAAATCGGGCATCAGTCTCTTATTGTAAGTTGGTCCTAAAGCGTAAGGATGTTTCTGTTTTTTAGTGTTTAATTTACTAGGTTTCAATAAACCCCATAAGTTAACCTTTTTCTGTATTTTTTTTGTATTTTTGGCGTCTTAGAAGACTAGTCTTGAAGACTTTCGAACCTTAGAGTCGCAAACCTTGAAGGTTCAAGCTTAGGAGGCTTTGATACTTGAGGCCCAAAAGACATGAGGTTTCTGTCCTCGTAAACAGCAATACGAACCTTTTAATTTTAGACTTCTACGATCGAGGCTTTAAGGTTCAAGGCTTCTAGACTCATCAGTCACGACCCAAGTCTTAAAAGTTTATGCCTCGAAGCTATAGGTATCGCAAATTTAATCTTAATGCAAATTCAATATTTTTGGATTCAACATACCGCAAAATCAACTTTCTGCAAATTCAACATTTTTGGATTCAACAAGCTGCAAATTCAACTTTATGCAATTTCGACTTTTAGATAATTCAACTTTATGCAAATTCAACATTTTCACATTCAACATGCTGCAAATTCAACTTTTTGCAAATCCAACATTTTAAGATTAGGACTTCATTTGTAGTAGCTAGCTTACCAATGGACTGACTAATCATAACCCACTACCCTGAATTCTTTAGTTTTCTTTATCCACTGAGTCTGCTACCGACCTCTAATTAGTTTCGCTTTATCAACTGGACCTGGCACAGACCTCTAATTGAGCTTTTCTTTATCAACTGAACCTGACACTGCCCTGCAGTTTAGTTACGTTACACCATCCAGTTCCAGAACTCTGCGAGCGTTGCTTAACCTTGGTTAGCAAGCACGCTTAGACCAGTGTCGGTCTATCGATTTCCTCGTTATAGCTATATGACTAGTAAGCTTTTGGCCGGGACATACCTTCACGAATTGAATCATTAAAAATGAATGTATACCTTTTGAGTTTTTGCTCATACGCGTCGCGTCGAATCCGCAACGAGTTGCTGGAAATTCTGAAATCTGCTTGACAACGTAATACTAATTTAGACAAACAGACAGAGCTTCTTTCATATTTTATAATAGTATTTAGTAACGAAAGGTATTAGGTTATTATTACAAAGAGAGTGAATGAGATGTCGGTATGAGAGAGGATATGAGGTATCGCAAAACCAATTCGGGTTTATGCCTAGACGAGGTACAGTGCAAGAGCACAGTGCATTGCCACTAAACAAAATATTTCTTTTGCCGCTTTGCAGCAACATTCACGGCATTTGGTACATCTTTAGCATAAATCGGTTTGCCAAAAGAAGGTAGAATTAGCTGTCCCTTATGCCCCAGGGTATTTTTTATATAATAAATAAAAATGTTTTTCATGAATGTTACAAATACCATTACCAGTAATGCAAAGGAATATGATTCTTGTGGTGGTCATGAATTTATGCTTTTGCACTCGAACGACATATTCGCAATCCGACAGTTGTGTACGAGATAAATCTGCACGTGGTGTTCGTTGACCTCGAAAACGAATATTCATCTTAGTGAATAGGCATTATCTAGGTCTACATCTTCGTCGGCATTGTGACTTACCACCAGGTGAGATAGCTGGCAAATGCTATACTACGGCAGAGACAATATAAGAAAATATGGACAAATATGGAAAATATGAATGGAAATACGTTAATTATGACATGCTGGTGAAAGGAGTGAGTGTCGAGATGACAAGTAATAGGATTGAATATAATAAAAAAACATAATGTACCGACCCCACCCAGTGGGATATGGGCAGGTTGACGATGTGATGATAGTGATATTTGCGTACAATAAAAAATGAGTAGAAATAAACTGAGAATGAAAACTGATGACAAAAAAATTTTTTTTTTTAAGTGTTTACAGCACAAGTGCACTTCTCAAGTAAGTACACATACGTACTTTGGAATATTAAAATTATATAAATGTAGATTTAAATGTAGATTTGAGATAACCCAAATTCACATTTACACATCTTCCTAAACATTTAACGCTGGTTACCTACCTTTTCGTATATCTAAAGAATGTGGAAGAGCCAAATACAGAAATAGAGAAGTGTGTCAGGATCATCTCTGCTATCCGTATGAGATACGGGCGTGAGAGTGTTTTAATTTAAAAAATTACATGCGTACTGGAAACCAAAGTACAACGATAATTATTATTTATTCACTCATTACTGTCTCTTATTAATTCATGCATGTTCAGATAACTTTCATCTTATCCAGGTATATACATTTTGAGACCCACTTGTTTGAAGCAACAGTAAACTTTTGCAGGCAACGGGTGACTATTCGTCAGCACTTGTAAGTCCACAATAAATAGTTTTGCCTACAACCCAGAAAGGTATTTGATATAAGTGAGCCAATACCACCACCATCACAGCCCATAACAGTCCACTGCAGGACTACGGGCCTCTCCCACGAAAGGGGAGGTCATTGCCATAATCTCCACGCTTGGCAGGCGGGTTGGAGATCGCAGTGCAGTTGATGTATATCTACCCAGAAAGATGCTGCTGCCCATCTTTCAGATTTGTCCCTTGGTCGCCTCTTACGACACCCACGGGAAGAGATGGGGTGGTGCTATTCTTTGAGGTGGCGGCACCACGTACCACTTAGTGAGCGTCTTGTCATTATTTAATGAATAATTTAAGGTTTAAAGTGCAAGAGTGCTTGCAAGATAACTTGGCTCGCGGCTGAAAACGGAACTACCGACAAAAACAAATATTGATAACCCCCATACGATAAAATATGATAACGAATAGTATAAAAGTATATTTATTTATATATACGTATTTAGGTAAATTGCAATATATCATCACGCTTTTAATAGCACATATTTATTTCTATTGGTTGACTGGAAGATTTATCTTCCTAGGCTTTAGCCTCAATGGTATTAAGTCCGCCAATTGTGTTGTTGTGCAATAAAGTTTTTAAATAAACTCCCAACAAAAATATTGACATGGACGCCATTTTAGAAACCGAGTTTTTATGCGCGCACTCTACAATAAGCCGATGCGAGGTCCGGGCCATTCTCGGCCATAGACTCAATAACATTGCAATAAGGATCAGCAACATTTATCCATATAAACTTGGATCAGCGACGAAATTGTCTAGTTACTTTTTCAAAAAAGTAGCTTAACACAATCGCTGACTGTACGCCTACAGGCGGGAAATTGGAATGATGCGCTACGACAGTACGTCAAAAGGCGGGGTTCTTTTCTTACTACTTACGTCGACTGGAGATAATTTTGCTTAAAGGTATTAAGAAGAAATACTAACATGTGTACGTCAGTCGACGGGTATCATTTAGCATTATAGTGACAAAACAAGTGCTTAATATACCTTAGAAAAACAAAACAGATGAAATAAAAAAACAAATTCACGATACCTCTTAAACCTGAGAAGATATTTATGCTAGAACACTGTTGGCATGCCAGCATATTTCATTGCGCATGACATTTCTTTCGAACCCTAATAACTTAGGTATTTCAAAATGGATTTAAAAAATGTCTTCATTGAGTTTCAGTCATGTGGTGTCCGGCAGACTAGAATAGCGCTAACCCCTTACACTCGTAGGTACCGTACAAGGCGAATAATGTTTTCGAGGCAAAAGATCTGGAGTCTCTATGGACTGGAAAATGGGGCAGCAGCGTTTTCCATTGTTGTATTTATAACACTGCGATCTCCAATCCGCCTGTCGAGCGTGGAGATGGCAATAACCTCCCCTTTCGTGGGAGAGGCCTAATGTTCTGCAGTGGACTGATATGGGCTGTGATTCTGATTATGAGTTTCATTTAAATAAAATCCATTTACATTTTAATAAAAAAACCATGGATTTTACCACATTACTGATCCTGGCATTGTCATCCCAAGTTGTGGCTAGCGAAACCCTAGAACCAGAAAAGATCCTGATCGTGAGCCATGTCCCCACTCTTGCAAACTGTGACACACCTTAAGGAATACTTTTGCCTGCACTACAAACTCCTGCGGTCTCCACGGCATAGACAACGAAAATATGTCTTTTTTTTATATCGGCATCAGAAGCCAAATAAGTAGACCCAAGTAATATCTTTATCCAAAGGGCAATTACTTCGCTGCCGTTCTCATCTCTTCCTGTACCCGACAATTCCATCATCTGAGATGGCGATCAAACACCTGGCTAAATACGTACATATTTGGCTGCCATCCCACAGAGTTTGAAGAGTCATCAAGTCAAGAGATAGGAAGGCTTTTATGATCCTGCCATCTGAGCGAGGCAGCAGTGTAAAGCGTTTATAATTTATATTTTTATTATTATAGACGTTTGGGCGGCGTAGTTACGCTTACGTGAGTATTGTTATATTATTTGAAGATATACTCGTACTAGCAGGACATTTACGTACCTATGGGCATGGTGGGCACCAAGAAACTTTGGCAACGAAGATGCACAACAGGGTCCAAATTACTTTAAACAATCAAAGTAAAATAGTAATGAGAAACAAGAAATAAAGCAACAGCGCTTCATTTTGAGTATTTTCTATACTACGATTTTCAACACGCCTGCCATGCGTGGAGATTAATGCGTCGCCCTCCACCTATGGAGGAGGCGATAATGAAAAGTTCAGCGTGCACAGTATTAAAGCTGCGGCTTTCACGATAAAATAATGTTTACATTTAAAATGAATTATCGTTTTTGGGATAACATAAACAAAGAGCTTTCAATTATTCGCGAGTATTCATGATCTACAATGTACCTATTGTCTACTGTCACCGGAACATTGTAAAAACGGATAGTTTACAATCCAATGTAGTACAACGTTAGATTGTGAACTATCGAAATGATGCGAACTACAACATAATTCAAGAAGTTATTTACATTTAAACGTATTAGTTTGTAAACTAACGTACACTGAATATAAAAAAAAAAATTATAATCTTGGCGTTAATGTCCCGGTTGTGCTCTTGCGCATGATATCCCGGGGTCCGCCTTGACCATGATCCAGAATTCGGCAGATCAGGTAATTACAGTGGAGCGTCTGCCATCTGACCTCCAAGACTACCAGTCTACCTAACTACCAGACAAGCTACCAGGGAAACCTGACCATACCATGGTAACACATTCAGTTACTAAGTTTTTCATATTTATTATCGTGATTCACAAATACCGAGGCTTCGGTTCGAGCAAAGTGTACGAGACGATGAAACGCAGTTTTAATAATAAATAAAATCATTTCCCCATCATCAGAGTGTGTATGGATGAGAAAATACATAATGTTGACTATAGCTGCAATCGATTTTGAATACTTAAATTACTTACTTGAGCTTACTTGATGCCCGCCTCCCAAAATGCTGCGCCCAACCGGGTCCGTATTATTTATACATAACAATGTTACTGTATTATTTTTATGGAAGCAAATAAATATGAATATGAAATCTGCAACCACACAAACTGAACTCTACGTCTCGAAATTCGTGATTCGTTAACGATGTCGAAATAACTTTAATATAATACAAAATTATATATAAATAACTTTGATATAAAACTGCAGCCAAGCAATGCTTGCATTGTTGCTTGTGTTCCGGTTTGAAGGATAAGGTAGCCAGCGCAATTACGGGCATGAGGCATTTCATCTTAGTCCTCACAGTGACAAGACACCTGCGATTCTGTATTTGTGTTGCCTGCATCCTAAATGCATAAATCGTAGATGTTATGGGCGACAGATACCGCTTACCACCAGGTGGGCGGTCTGCTCGTTTGTTACTGAGTAGTACAATAAAATCACGAGTGAAACCTGGTGGAAAATTCTTTTTCAGTGCAGTGGATATACTTGTACGGCAAAGGTGAGTAATTTACATAGGTACATAACAGTAATAATAAAATATCTCCCAGTATTAACTTATGCCAATTTGAAAATATTTGGACTGTATCGGTTACTTGATACATTTCGAAGATCGAAATAACCCGTTAAATAATAAATAAATAAATATTTCAAAAGAGTACATTTTTTAAGCTAATCTGAAATATATACATTCGTTGGAAGAACGGTATAAGGTTTAAACGTAAGAACATGATATTCTGATTCCTAAATTAGGATATACCTGTATTTTAGGAATCAGTGAATGTCCATGAATATTAAGACCCTATACATATTCTATTCCACTTACATTGTACAACAAAAACATTCAACATGAATTTCTATCTGAATGTGAATCCGATTAAGCTGGGCTACCAATTAACTGCGACCTATTGAATGCTTCGGTCAGTGGATACGCTGTGGAACGAGTAAACCGAAAGAACCGGCCAATTGCAAGTTGAACTCGCATAAAAAACACTAATAATTCTTATTTAGCAAAAATGTTTTGAAAATGTAATTCTTCAAAGTCTAGATTTATATATTATATAAAAAAATTACAAAATAAAATTTGTTTGCCCCTCAACCCTCAATTTTCAACCTAATTTAGGTTAGAGCGACCCATACAAATACACATTCTGGCTGTCACGATTCTAAAGATACAGGCCTGTGGTGGACAGACGGACAGACAGATGACGGGAGGCTTAGTAATAGGATTTCTTTATTTTACTCTTCGGGCATCATCAACATAATATATTTAAGAGTATGACTTTTGTCGGTAGAGCAATCGCCACTCTTATCTCCTGTCTGCCAACCTTATCATGTCTTTATAATCCGTGGCGCTCACTTTTTCCTTCACGTTCTTCCAATACTCAAATCTTGGCCTTCATCTTCGGGTATAGAACTCTTAAAATCAACAGCAAACTTTTCCGTCGAAACCTCTAAAGACAAAGAAAAATTCTTAAAACAAAAACGATAAATGGAAACAAGTACTCGCTTCCGTGACAATAACCCGCCATAAGTGACCACTGGGTGACACCAAAAGAGTTTATACGCCTTGCAATAGTCCCGTTGTACGATGTACTTACTACACAAATAGTATAGATGGCGCTGCTGGCACCACTGTGGTTTGCTACGACAAGACAGTACACCAGCACGAATGTAGTACCCAACAAATCCACTAGATAACGCTGCTGGTAAATTACATCACGGCAGAGACGCGTCGCCGCATTATCGCTATTACCCCAGTATTTTAGATTCCAGAACATCCGCTAGATGGCGCGACGGGTTTTTAAAATCGCGGTAGCGAAATATCCACAATGAAACATTTCGATTATATTCCACTTTTAGCTACTAGTTGAGTGCTTATAAGGTGGCCTCCAGGTAATTGATCGCCCTATAACATTCTCCGTGCCCCTATAAATTGATACAGTACGGAGTCTCTGTCGAGACGCCTGCGAGGATCACTTTAGTGTCAAAATCAGAGTACCCCTTTGTAACTAGTGCAAACGTTCCAATATAACGTTAAGCTAACTCAATTATGTAGTATTTTTCCCGACCACGAACGACGAAATCCTACACCGTCGAATATCTTAACATGTTCGCTGAGATTATGCACTTGCTCTGTCACTATTATGCGGCAGCACAATTTTTCAAACTACATGAGACCCGTTGAAAGACGTACTTACACATGTTAGTATTTAAATTCTGTCGTAATACGACACTACGCCCTGAGACGTCAACATCAACGTCACAATTGTTCTAATCATCAACCTAATATGAGACTACCACCCGGTTTCTGAAACGTTGTTAACGCAAAAATTACGTAACAGCTTGTTAATCTCTGATTAAATGCAGTTTGGGTTTCTGAAAGGGCCAATTGACAGTTTGTTAACAGCTTGTCAACGGATTGTCAAATCTCCAATTAACGGCTGATTAATGTAATTTTGGGTTTCCGGAAAGCTTTTTCTCATGTTAACTGTATGTTATCGCCTTGTTATTTTAATTGGCGAAAATCGACCAATTAATCGATTGTCAAAAGAAATTATATCCGATTTTCTTGGTCTAGGTCTTGGTCCTGGCCCTGGTCCAGGTCCTAGTTTTGGTCCAAGGCAAAGACCAGGTCTAGGGTCCAGGTACTGGTCCAGGATCATGACCAAAACTGCAACCTTGATCACAATTTGACCTTGAACCAGAACCAGGACCTAGACCAGTGCCAGCACATAGACCATAAACATTAGCTGGACCAGGACCTGGTTCGGGGCCAGGACATGAATCTGAACCAGGACCAGGACCTGAACCACGGACATGTCAGGGTCCAGGACCTGGACCTGAAATAGGAGCTGGTCCGGGGCCAGGACCTGAACCTGAACCAGGACCTGGTCCGGGGCCAGGGCCTGAACCTGAACCCGGACCTGGTGCGGGGCCAGGACCTGGTCCGAAGCCAGGACCTGGACCTGAACCACGAAGTGGTCCGGGTCCAGGACCTGAACCAGTACCTGGTCCGGGGCCAGTACCTGGACCTGAACCAGGACCTGGTCCGAAGCCAGGACCTGGACCTGAACCACGAACTGGTCTGGGTCCAGGACCTGGACCTAAACCAGGACCTGATCCGGGGTCAGGACCTGGACCTGAACTACGAACCGGCCCGTGTCCAGGACTTGAACCAGGATTTAACTAATGCGATTATTGGGAGAAACTCACAGAATTGATAGCCGATGGGGCGGATGTTGTTGAGTGGCTTTCTCTGGATGGCCTCCCAAGAGATGGACGGACGACCTCTTTAAGGTCCTAGGGAGCCGATGGATGCAAGATTACAGAGTGGACCAGAGAGTAAGCCGTGGGAGGCCTGTATTCAGCAGTGGACCGCGACCCACCTAACTGCCTAAAGATGATGATGATGAGATTACTGATCCACTGGAACCCGTGACCCTATAACATAAATATTGTTATAATTTCTCTTTTCTCGCTCTGTATTTTTTTTTTGATAATATTCGATTTTACACGAAAACTATACAATCGCTATCAGTTTCATCTAAAAATTGAATAACCCGCCGCTATCAAAAGGCCGCTAGGGACAAAGACAAATCAATGCGTTAGATAGAAACAAAACATATGTGAGTGAATGAATGTGACTGATTTTAGCAGGGGTAGCCAGACGAAAAAATTGATCTCTTGTTAATGGTCGATTAGCTAACAATAGGTTGATTGGCCTTTCAGAAACCCACAGTGATTTAACAGCTTGTTAAATGTGACAGTCTGTTAGCTAATCAATAATTGACAAGCGTTTCAGAAACCGGGTGTACGTCTACTACCTTACCTTACCTTACTACTAAACTACCTTTATAACTCGTAATAAGACAGTAATAAATACGAGAGTGCTCACTAGACGACATGTAGTGGATACTGTTCTTCCTAATAGTCTTATGCAAAAGTATCGTCGGTCGACGTAGTGTCCAAATTTGTAAAAAAAAGTACCCCGCCCTTCGAAGTATATTCACAACGCATCATTTAAATTTCTCGCATGTGGACGTACTGTCATCGAAAATGTTGAAAGTAAATCTGAATATATATCGTCTACATTAAGAATTGCAGCAACAACCTTACCTGGAGTTTGACCCTGATTCAGCAACAAGACTGCGTGACTATCTTACTTAACATTTTAGGGTATGTTCTGGGTTTCCTACCGCGTACCTTTGTTGACGAGTAGCCCGATATTTCGACACAGCTGCATGCATCATGGTCATGGGACGACGATAGTCGGGAAATATCAGGCTACTCGTCAACAAAGGCATGCAGTAGGAAACTCGGAACATACCCTTAAAATGTATGATAATAACCGCAATAGTTCAAAACAACTTACCTAAGCAACAATAAGCGGCAACTTTGAATCGATTCCGGGATTGGAATAGACCTGTTAGCCTGTTACCCAGGGTGAAACGCCCTGTAGGCGTGTGGCAGAAACATTCAGAAACATTGTGGGGATGTCCCTCAAGAATGGCAAGAATACCTCATTGAAGAACTATACACTTCCATCATGCATAAAAGCCACAACTACAAGGTGTTTTCAAGACATAGGTCGTGCTACAGTCTCTTCAGAGGTGCTTCATTGTCTATGTACGGTATCGGTATGCCGTGTTGAGAATCCTGTACGAACTACTATGCCAGAAGTTTTTTATTACGTCATAGAAACCGTAGTAGAACTAAAGTCAACAATATAGGTAACAATGGGCAGGCCACGTGGCTTATACAACCGAAGCCCGATGAGCGGCAAGGTACTCGACTGGCGACCACGTATCAACAGTAGGCATCCTGTTTCTTCACAGTGTAGCTTAGATTATATTTTTTTAAAAGGAGACAAACGATCAAGCAAGTCCTGATGGTAAGTGATCCCTGTCGCCCACGGACATTCGAAAACGAGTGTCACGTATGCGCTGCCGGCCTATTAGGACCTCAGTATTCGAGCTACCAAAAGTTAAATAACTGTTGTAGTAACTATTTTGTTTTAGTACCTACAAACATGATTATAGACACATGTTTTTCATTTCCAGTGCAAAGGCCGTCATTGCGTGTCGATTGTAAGTTAAGTGTTTTGAATAATGATATTTTCTAAGCATTTTAGATAACACGCACCATAGAGCGTAGTGGTTAATGCGGGCTATCGTCGTGTTCTTACGTAGTAGGTACTTCAGGCAATCCAATCCAAAAAAAAACATTACCATTCGCGCGACAATGTAAATCAATAAATGAGATGAAAAGACACATTAATGACCCCTTTTGTCATTAATTACAAACAAGTGAGTTGAAAAATATTATTGTGCTAGCGACCCACTCGACTTTACAAGGGTGAACCATAAAGTTGTATATCTAATTTTTTTATTGTTCTGTGTATTACTAAGAATTGTAGAAAAATTCGTGAGTGGTTTAGCATTATAATATACCTATGATTAGGAATAGAGTATCATCATCATCGTCTAAGCGTCTATCGCGGCTTCTGCCAAAGCCCGCTAATGCTACTGATTCTATTCTACTTCGCTCGGTCTTCGACATCCCCGCATCGTGGGCCGTATAACTTATACATATCTTGTCCCTTATTAGTGCCTTGGAATTGCCTGCTCGGCTACAGTAAGTGCCTAATCTTAATTTGGCCTATTAACCATTTATCGATTAGAGGCTCTTTTCTCTTGTTTCCCGTAGGTAATAAGTTTGATAACTGGTTTAGTGTAGGAACTCCGAACAACTAGCAATTCTCAAGACTTGTTCCACATATAATTTGAACTTGAGTTCGGTTGTCGCGGGAACCATGAATTTTGTTTAAGGATACATTATACTTTGTATGCTATGTTACTGTCAAATGTCATCAAAATCTGTTCAGTAGTCTGTGTGAAGGAGTAACAAACAATCATCCAAACGTCCGTCAAAACTACGAACTTTTATAGTATTTGTAGGATCAGTAGGGTAGGACCTATAGGATTATAATAAGTGGATTCAGCAAAATAAATGTCACCGATAACATCTACTGATTATCGTACCTGTTATCGTTTTATCCAACTTTTTATTTAACCAAGGTTCACAACTAGTTGCGATATAAAAACCTCGTTTTTTAAGTATTCGTAGAAAGAAGTAGTTTTTGTATTAGATATTTAGATTAAAAATTAGATTTTTTTGTATCTAATTTTGAACTTGATACATAATTTACTAATATCTTACTATGTCACACTCATTTGTATCTTTTTCGTTTTTCAGTGTCATGGACAAGTTTGCTATAAATTTGCGGATACATCCTTTTACGTTCTTCCCGGTGAAGAATTTAAAAATCTTTCTTATATGCGGGTAGCTGATGAGTTTTAAAAATGCTTTTTTAATATTAAGCACATTGATAAGAGTACAGTTTATTTGATATACCTACTCATTTATTTTATTTCCTTACTATTACTCACTTTTTATAGTAACAAACAATATTTTCGGTACCATAACCACTTATATTTTAGCAGAAAAGATATGAATAAATAGTGTATTGAAAGGTATATTCGTAGCATAAGGAAATCAGTATCAAACAATAAGTTTACAAATTATTTTCATTTCATCACAAGCTTTTATTGCTCGGTATGGTACCTACTCATCAAGACCATTCCAAGAGTCCAAACAACCACTTTCCGACTCCATCATCAGACCAGCTCCATGGTACCATATTAATGCATTGTCATCCAAGATACATAGGGATACCAAATTTCTGCTCAATCGGATACCAACAAATGGTTTGCAAAGGAGGACCGGCAGAAGAAAACTACTACAGGACCCCAGCCTATATGACCAATAACGTTGAGCTATATGTCATTGGAAAGGATTTTATATTTTCTACAACTTTTACTATGGCAATAATCTTCGAATCGCTCTGAGAAAAAAGTTAGGGTTAATTAAAGTAAGCTTCATTTTGTACTGGAAAATTCGGCCTACGTTACCAATAACGTTAAGCGATTTTTCATTTTCTACAACTTTTACCATCGCGACAATTCTGGAATCGTTGTGCGGAAAAATATTATGGTCAATACAATTGGTCATCATTTTAATTGTTGGTTGTCCGGACCTCCTTTTGACGGACATCTTACATACGAGCAGTGCAAGTTAATTAAAAGCTTGTAAAAATATTGACATACATAAATATAAATACCTATACATAGTGATCTTATTGAAAAACTAAAGAGACGTGGTTCTTAGAGCTACTGGGTACCGATTCTGGTGTGCAATGCAGTCTGATGTTACTATAACTACGTCGAGATAACGAGTCAATCCCAGCATCATCCCAGTTAAATTGCAGTTAAATCATTGTTCGACCTTTGACTCGTTTTCGTTGACAAATCTGAAGGCAGTTTGACAACTAAGAAATATGCAACTTAGTAATTTATATATTTATTTGTTTATTGGAATACCAACAGCCATATAAAACCATAATGCAACTATAGTACCAGAAAACGAATTGTGTAAAAGTTCGAACTCATGAAAGTTGCAACTCAACATCTGTCATTTAAATAACAATCACACGTTTTACATGCGACGCAATTGTGATGTTACTGCAACTGAGACGATTTCCGTACCAGAATCGAAGCCTAAAGAGTTTTAACACAGGACATGTATGCCAAAACTGAAGCTGTCGTCAAAACCATCATAGGCTATACTTATCCCTTCCCGATTACTGAACGTGTTCACCAGTGTTCAGTGCTGAGCCCATACCTGTTTTGTATTGTGCTCGATGCCCTCTCAACAGAAATTCAGGACATGCCCCCTTGGCTAGTAGTGTCGATAGCATATCACAGATATCGTACTCGGAAATACTGTACTATACTACAGAAATACTATAGAAACTCAAAAACCACTTAACCGATTTTAAAATTTCACCTTTTGAAAGCTATATGATCAGCGAGTAACGTAGGCAATAGTTTTTCTCGAATTGGAATATGGTTCCAAAGGGAACGGTTCTGGAACGAATTAACAGAATTATAGGCGGACGAAGTCGCGAGTAAAAAAGGTAACTGAACTGGAATTATTTTTCACAAATAAACAGCCAGCACAGTATTACGTGTTAACCGATGCTTTTCATCATCATTATCATCATCATCATCATCATCATCTTGGCGTTATGTCCAGGTTGCGCCCCCGCGCGGTACGTGAGGGCCAAGGGTCCGCCTTCCTGCTACTCTTGGCCCACCTCACTCGGTCTTCGGCATCCTTAATGGTGAACTTATTGGCACATATATCAGTCTTGACCACGTCAAGTCTCACTGTAACTAATTCTTTTACAGTGAGGAAAAACATCGTGATGAAAGCTGCACATTCAAGCGACTGAATATGTGACTGACCCAATCTGGTCAGGATCCCCTGGTAGCAGGGTCGCGGAGGTGAGATGGCTGTCGCTTCACTGTAGGTAATTACCTGATCTGCCAAATCCTGGAATATGGTCAAGGTGGACCCGGAGCCCTTGTGCGCGAGCACAACCGGGACGTTAACGTCAAGATGATTATTTTGATTAATATGTCAAGAGTTGACAATGAATATGAAGCGCATTGTGAATTAAACGGTAAATATTGTGATACGGATTGCGCTGTGTTGCTTCTATGGTTGCGTCACAAATTGCGAATACCAACTTCTGTTACGTAGGTTACGTAGTATTATTCTCTGATATTGTGTTGTACTGAGTTGCTATCAATTAATTAAATTCATGCATCACCAACGTGAAAATATTCGACTTTGCTAGATTATTTTGAATTGAGTTATGGTTTTTATGTACTATTTTATGTTTCTAACGTATTACATAACGTAAATGATGATTCTTTAGTTGGCAAGGAACTCAGTTGAAGATTTACCCGATTGTAGGCTAATGAATTTTGGTATTGCAAAAGGAATGGGGTATACAGTGCTAGCTTTGTTTCTCCTTACAGCTAAGGCTGTATTTGCAGAAGAATTAAATATTGGGAAAGTAGTAAGAGAATATTTTAATAGTGGTAAGTACCTAAGCATATTTATTGATGCCAAACACTTGAGTGTCTTGCGTAAATAATACCTTAATGTCACTGGAATATCGTGCAAGCTTCACCATCAGCTAATAGTACCTACTTGCTGATTTACATAAATGTGCAAAGTGATATGATTAATTAACCTTTTAACCATAATGGGCTGAATTACAACACATAACGGTGGAGCCCAAAGTGCCTCTGTCTGATAAATAAGACACATACTATGAAAATTTTATAAGGTGTGTTGTGGCGAAGAAGATAAGTTCGAACAAAAATGGATTTAGCCGTTATAAATTTGAAATATAAAATATCGAATGCTGTTAGAAGGTATCGAAAAATTATGAAATGCAATATATAGGACCAGGGAAAATAAATAACATAATACTTTTTTTACACATTGACTATGGAGCGACTCTCTTAATATTTTGAATAGGGCAAGAGAGGAAAATTCTGAAGGGCTGAGCCGTGGGCGGCATTTGGAACTTTCGTCAAATCTTCATCACTCACTTATATATTCTAGATATTCTGTCATAACATATGGTGTCGAGACGTGGATACGGCTGGTTGAACAATTTAGTCTTTCTGAAGGATTAAAATTACCTAATCAGATATAGAACCAAAGTTACCGAGTTAGCGTACAGAATTAGTAAGCTGGAGTAGCAGTGGGCTGACTATATCTGCCGACGTACCACCCGCTGGGATAAATGTAGATACTTGTGTATGTGCGATGGGTGGGGTAAATAAGTGGAGATCGCGACTTGGCAAGCATAGTGTAGGGCGCCCTCTGGGCAGGTGTAGTGACAATTTGCAAAAAGCTGTAGGTGGATGCTGGATGTGGCAAGCCAAGGACATTTGGCATTGGCGCTCTTTGGGAGAGGCCTGTGTCTGGCAGTGGACTAGTATAGGCTGATAGCGACATTTGTGAACAACTGTTGGGTTGCCTGCATCCGGCTTCTCTTTAAACAAGATGCCACGCAAAAGGTCCCGGGTGCGATTCCCGGCCGGGCAGAAATTGAAATGATGAATTTTAATTTCTGTTACGGGTCTGGGTATTCTATGTATAATAAGTATGTATTTAAAAGTATATAAGTAGTTTATCAGTTATCTAGCACCCATAACCCCAAGCTTTGCTTACTTTGGGGCTAGATGGCGCTGTGTGAATTTGTCCACGATTATTTATTATTATTATTATTTATTCTTATTATTTTTCCTGTTATTCTGATCTTAGAAATTTGTCTAATCTATTTTCATTAATTTTTTTTATTCAACAGCTCTTATTGTCTTTGTCTTTCTCAACATTTATGTTTGTTTTATATTGAAATACATGCCGATACCCAAATGTTTTTGTGTAGATATTTTGAAGACATCCTCTGAAAAATGGCAGGTGCATAAAAATTCAATTGAGAAGGCACTCAGTTTGGTATGTATGCAATTATAAACACCTAATACATAGTCCACTTCGTGTCAATTGTTACGGTGACTCGGGAACGACCAAACTAGACAAACCTATGTACATTTCGGATTTAATATTGCTACTTTGTGGACTTTCTATAACTATAACTTTTCACATCTGCTCGACTATGTCCAATGAAATATCACGCTGGACGACAAGATTGTATAAAACTTCCCTAGGGGATAAAGTGATTGGAATTTGGAATGTTAAAATTCGTATGAAAACAATTAGCATACGGGCTTTGTAAAGAGACTTTATTCGTAAATCGCACAAGTTTTCTTTTCTTTTTCTTTACCAAATAAAAGAGGCGTTCTTTACATTGCAAAACTGTTCGTACGAAAGAGTATGGTTGTAGGACCTTAAACTGCTTAAATTGTGTAACTGGAAAAAGTGTGAAATAAAGAAAGTGTTTCCTGTTATTACAATTTTCAATTCAAAATTATATTTTTACATTGACACAAAAATGTCGTGAAGCAATACTTATGTAACTCTGGAGTTTGCTAAGTCAGATACTGTTTGCTTTATTTAAATCTCATAGATTGTGTGAAAAGTACAGTATTCACCTCTGGAATAAAGTTGCCTTAGTCATGGGCAGCTTGAACACCTCGCTTCGCTCAGGACCGGTGGCTTATATAGCAGGAGATGTAGGTGGGTCATATTACTGTACCAATAGGCGAGATTTAGGTATAACAGTAAATGAGCGAGCGCCGCAAGACTTTCTTCTTCTTCTGTTTTCAATTTGTCTTATTAAGCTCTAATAAAAATACCAACAACTTTCACAAAATGAAATGCATAATAATTATGATAATGATTAAAAAATGAGCTCGAAATTTTACAGGTTTTGACTTAGAACAGCTCTACGCGAGTTTTACTATTAATTATTTTGTCGTTCGGTTTGTACATTTTGCTAGGGGGGAAGGGAGCTGTCCTCACGACCCTCCCCCCTATATACGCATATGCTCAGGACTCTACATAACTCCTGAGCGAAGCAAATAGCAAATCGCTACACTCAAGATCAAAAATGCCGCCCATGACAGAAGACACTGCTTTATTCCCTTGGTGTATAATCTACCATTATCGCATAACTGCCACATCTTAATAAATTGACTTTCTAAAATTAGCACACTTGTGTATTTATATCGTAACTAGCTGCGTCCGGGGGGACTAAATATCTTCGCCGATATTTAATTTATAATGACGTCACATCATAGTCTAAATGACAGAGTTCCCGAGAATGTCCCTCCCAAGTTTGCGTTAAATCGGTTCAGCAGCCGTGAGAAGGCTACTTTCGCATTTACTAATAATATAGTTATCATAATATAATCAATAGTTAAGATCAGGAAATTATTATGTAACTTATAAGTAGGCACCTATGATTTTTTTCTACTTACTATGCATTCGCTGTTTCAGGCTGTCAGCGGGACGTATAACGATAAGCCATCAAATCTGTTCAGCAAGAAACCTAAATCAAACAAAGAGATACCGGACATTAAAGGTTTCTACACGTCAGACCAAGTGGTCAATGTGTTAGTGTTACACGACATTTGTTCTACTTACATCATAATTGGCTTACTATTTATTCGTAAGGGGTGTAGAGGATTGTAGCAGCAGATAATAATTTTACGCTTGGACAATAAGATATATTGGGAAGATCTGTTCGAGCCTCAGTTATTATCTTGGGAATTAGGGCTTTCAAAAAATTAAATATTTTTTGCTTTAAATTGAAATAGATTTGAGTGCGGGGGGATTTGATACAAAAAGCTGGACTTGTTGCAAAATCCCGAACGATGCATTGCCATTAATATTGAACTTTAACGAAAAATTAGTACAGCGATGACGAGTGCTAGGGTTCAACGGGGGATTTTCTGACAGCTACTTTAAAATTTAAAAAGGGTAGTTTTGCCGTGCCTCACTGTATGGCGCTGCTTGACAGGATTCGCAAGTATTGGATTTGGTAACTGAAGTTACTCAGAAAGGTGTTTCGTGAAAATATACTTAATTTTTATACCTTCTCTGAGAAGAAAGCGCAATATGTGTAATTTTTTATACATCTAACAGTCTCATTTCCATTTATTTTTGAGAATCGTCTCTTATTAACGACATCTGTTACAATTTTTGGAACAATTTTCTTATTTTAATCGGCTCTTGGAAAATCTCCCATTGTACAGTGAAAGACTTGTTATTCTATCCCTAATGAGACAAGAACAGAGAGATATGGTGATTATTGAGTGGTACTTCTTACAATTTTAGGCTCTTCATGAACCTCAAAGTGCGTGATTTGCCAATGATGTATCACCCAACCATAGACTTCGAACTAGACAAAAATAGGATCCACATTCAAGCCCACGTCACAAACGTATACATTGATGGCATTTACAAAATATTCAGGTATTATTTTAAATTATTTTTCAAATCACTTACTAGTTACGGCGCGTCTGTTGAATCTGATAAGAAAAGGCGTCTGAAAGTGTGCGTGTCTTTGGCACAAATGGGGTTGGTACGAGTCAGCGGCGTGTCAGTACGGCTACCCTGAGTAGTCAATAAATCAAATAATATTTTAATGTCCGGAAACCAAATACAGCAAGCAAGTGAAAGATTTTCAGTCCTAATTCATCATCACATCCCATAAGAGTCCACTGCAGGATTAAGGGCCGCTCCCACGAAAGGACCTCCCAGGTGGGAGATCGCAGAGTTATAAATATAACAATGGAAAACGCTGCTGCCCATTTTCCAGTCTATTGAGACTCTAGATCTTTTGCCTTGAAAAGATTAGTTGCCTTGTACGACACCCACAAGTGTAAGGGGTTGGTGCTATTCTACTCTGCTGGACAGCACACGGCCAACTTGAGAAATGTAAATTTCAAATTTCAAATCTTAAATAGCAGTAGGACCTATACTTGCTCTTCAACTATTTAACCGATTGTCAGCTTACAAGTGGGTTTCGTTCTGCTTCTGTTTACCCACTTATAAGCACTTGGCTTGGAGTAAAGAGATTTTACGCCTATAAATTATTTTTTAACTAGACGAGGTTCATCATTATATAAGGTATGTAGGCGACTTGTTTCCGAAAATTGACTTGATGAAGAAGGTATGTAATTCATTGCGGGCAAGACGGATTTGTAGCCCAGAAAGTGCTAACATCATCATTACAGTATAAAGAAACTCCTTCGTGATTTCTTCATTGCAAAACAAAATAATTATGTCAGTTAGGTATATTTTTGAAAGTATATTATTATAATGGTAATAATTTTGTGACATAATTAAAACTTGACGTTACCTGCAATAAAATTTTGTATTTCATGGAACCATGAATACTTAGTTACTTACACGTATTTAATTCAAAATTAATTTTTAATCTTAAAAAATGGTAATTATATGATGTGATTTAGGCACTTGTTCTTGGAGATTAACGCACCAAATACCCGGTTTGTGGCTATAGCTGCTAAGGATTTTTTTTTTCCTGAAGTACTCTCGTTAGTAAAGTGGAGCGGCGGTGGCCGAATGGTTAAGGTATCCGACTCGTAAGCTAGAGATGTCGGATTCGAATCCAGCAGCGGCCATGTACCAATGACTCTTTTCTGAGTGATATACATCAGTTGAATGCTAACCGATGCTCTTACGGTGAGGGAAAACTTCGTAATGAAATCTGGACATTCAGGCGACTGAATGTGTAACTATAATCCAGTCTGGTCAGGTTCTCCTGGTAGCAGATGGCAGTCGCTCCACTGTAATTATCTGATCTGCCAAATCCTGGATCATGGTCAAGGCGGATCCCGGGCCCTCGTTCACGAGTATACAACCGGTCCATTAACGCCAAGATGATTTTACCCTCGTTAGTAATGCACATAACTACATATGTAGGCCTATTCGATGCCAAGCTAAGTAATGACTGCCCAATATGACTTTTATCTTCTTCTTTTCCAGGAATAAGTCATCTATCGTGTCTGTGTCGACGCCCGATTTCACGAAACACTCTCCTTTTAGTCTAGAAGAAGTCAATTCTGAAGGAAATGTAACGTAAGTGAGTTTCACATTCATTTTCTGTTTACTGATTTGCTTTGTAACTTAAAATGTATTTTTTCTATAAATATTTCCATAGTTATAATTATACAGCTGGATTACCGTTCACTCATATTATAATGATTTATTTAACAGTTTATATTGATGATGAAACCTGAACATTCAGGCAACTGGATGTGATCCAATCTGGTCAGATTCCCCTGGTAGCAGGGTCATGGAGGTCAGATGGCAGTCGCTCCACTGTAATTACCTGACCTGCCAATTCCTGGATCATGGTCAAGGCGGACCCCGGGCCTTCGTGCGCGAGAGCACAACCGGGACATTAACGCCAAGATGTCTTTTTTTTTATTTAACGGTTAATATTGTGCATAGGACATACATAGTACCTAATAAACAATAAATGTAATAAATATTACAACGGGAACTACTTATTTCTAAAAGAAATCCCTTCCAACAGCCCGCCCATATTTAGTGTGACGTGATCACGAGACGCCGATAGGTCGTGCACAATATTACCTATCATATATATAGAAGCATATTTAATCACTTACACACATGTATAAATACATACACACCTATAAAACTTGTTCTTGTTTTTTAACGTTGCTTATGATTTGATTCGACAGCCTTGTGTTACAAAACTGCGACTTGAGAGGTTCAGCTGTGACTAGCCTCGTAGGATACACCGTGAATCTTGGCTTCAGTTTCATGAAACTGCAAAACTGCATGATCACGGCTGAGGTAAGATATCACGTGTAAATTATTTAGGGCGGTTTTGAGGTCTCCTATTGGTGGAGCGATCACGTCTCACGACCATGGTCGCACGACCGTTGCCAATTAGGACAGTGCCTTATACGCATGACTTGGATCTAGTTAAGCCGAAACCAGCCAACTCGCAACATGACAAAAATGAGATGTTAATCAAAACGCTTTAAAATAATCTCTATTTACATATGACAAACACTCAATTTCCTATCAGTCAGTAATATTCCTTGCCATGTACCACTTATCCGAGTATGGTTTACCAAATAATTATAGACTTTTTGAAGTATGATGAGCTATTTCATGAACCAAACAATACTTTCAATAACATTTTAATTACAAAAGAGACGACATCAAACACTTTTTGGTATTTAAAGTTTTGATATGGTATAGCTCAATTTGGCAAAACAAAAATTTTGCCTACAGTAAAACAATATTTAGAGCCAATCATATGTTGAAATATTTCATTTATAAATCTCTAATTTATAAGCATTTTCGTTATGGAGCGTCGGTTGCCGGGCGGTTAAGTATTCAACTCGTAAGCGAGAGGTACCGGGTTCGAATCCCGCTTCGACCATGTACCAATGACTCTTTTCTGAGTTATGTACATTAGTTGAATTTTAACCGATGCTCTTACGGTGTTGGAGAACATCGTGATGAAATCTGCAAATTCAGGCAACTGAATTTGTTACCATGATCCAATCTGGTCAGGTTCCCCTGGTAGCAGGGTCACGGAGGTCAGATGGTAGTCGCTCCACCGGGTAGACCCCGGGCCCTCGACCTCGAGAGCACAACCGGGACATTAACGCCAAGAATCATCTTGGTACAAAAATATTTATCATAATCATCATCATCAATTATGATAAATATTTTCGTTATATTATGAGAAAACTTTGTCTGAATATTTAAACTTTAATATCTCAAAATGACTTCGATGTCAGTGGGCACGTTTTGGCTTAACTATGTCCACTTGGCCTCCAAATAACAGTAATTTAGTAGAACTTATCCGTAAAAGTCTTTTTTAGTTTCGAGCTAGATGCTAGATAAGTTTCAAGATCTATGTGTTTTTCTAGAATTGTAAATAGTTTCATACTTTCAGTGTGAATGTATCTATGTATATGTCAAATCTTTGCTTTCAGATATTTAACGATACAGTCGGATCACCGCCCATTATCGCACCGTATTTCACAAAAACCCAATGTAAGATACATTTGCACTTTTTTATATGAGAGGGACTGCCACTCATCCAGGTCGTACGGATGGGACTTTAATTTGTGACGGGTAGTACAATTGTAAAACTCGACAGCAGGTACTAGCTAAAACAGCTTTAATATACTGCTTCATGCAAGTACATCATCATTATGACAGCCCATAACAGTCCACTGCTACTTCGACCAGGACTTCGAGCCTCTCCCACGAAAGGGAAGATTATTCTCATAATCTCCACGCTTGGCAGGCAAATGGAAGATCGCAGAAAGTTCGTCTGCCCGCGCACAGCCTAGCACAAACAACTTTTTTTTCAGCTTACCAACCCCTTACACTCGTGAGTGTCGTAAAAGGCGACTAATATTTTCAAGGCAAAAGATCTAGAGTCTCCGTAGCCTAGAAAATGAGCAGCAGGAACGCCTGCAGGAAACGTCCTATTGTTATATTTATAACACTGCGATCTCCAACCCGCCTGCCAAGCGTGGAGATTATGGCAATAACCTCTTCTTACGTGGGAGAGGGCCTAATTCCTGCCGTGGACTGTTATGGGCTGAAACATCTTCTATATTAAATATATTTTTTAAATACACTATTATTGAAATGTGCCAGTTACTGATATGATTTTCTCACAGCTGCGCTCCTAACCCGACTCCTACACCCGTCGATAGTCGATGACATGCTTAAGAGGGTTCAAGCAGCTTTCTACAGCTACATCAACACAACTACTGTGTATGGCAAAGACGATATCATGATTATCAGGTGAGGTTTAAAAATTCCTGTGTACATCATCATAATCATTTCCTTCCTCAGCACAACTAATGCGTATGGCAAAATTATCGTGGTCATTACATAAGGTTTAAAAATTCTTGACTTATATGAGATTCACTTTATTCCACATTTTAAGGAAACATCTTATTTAGGGTGTTATAAGGTACACAGGATACTTCCCTTCTTTGTGGTAGCGATGCCAGAAGATGCTACAGCAAACTGCAATTTTTTGTTGTCGTCTGACTTTACCCGGGATTATGTAAGTGAAAATCCATCTTCTGGTGCCCCACAGTGCAACAAGGACAAATATTTTTCTAAAACTTATCTTTGCCGATCGATATGACAAAATCTTGGAGCATAGTGCAATCGCAAGACTAATTAATCGAGCCCAAACTCGGTTTATCATGCATAGTTTATGAGTTCCAACTCCATCGTTTAGCCTATAAATAACTTTTAAGCCGATAATCAGTGTGTTTTTCAAGTTATATAGGGGTTCCTATTATGACTACCTTTCGACTCCATCGTCAGACTAGCTCCATGTACATCTTAATTCAATTCAATTCAAATTATTTATTTTAGAATAATTATTCCATAATCAAGTAATGCATTATCATCAATTTGGTATACCTACAAAACTTACGTAGGTACTCAATTAAACCATCAAAATTAAATCATCCCAATTTGCTGATGATTGCAATTATGTCTCCTTCCTCCCCCTACTATTGAGAACCTTCCAGAGATGCGTGTTTGGGACCCTGTTCTACGTGCCCAGCAATTTTATCGCCTCGTCTATTGACGTGGCGTCTATGCAGGGTATGAAGGCGATAACAACCGCTGGCTTTGGCAGTACGCTCTCTGAATGAACAGACAGCTTCGCCTCTGGCCAGGGTTTGACGCTGGGTACCGCTCTCATAAGCCTGAGCTTACTGGTCGAAAATGAGACGAACCTGGGCCCCACCCCCTGCCTTTCTTAGAAATAAGGTCAACAAGGGCGCGGCGCACATGCCCCGTCTACTCCTCGGTTAGTGGGTTTTCCCCACGAATCTTGACCCTAACCTAACTCAACCAGCCACTTCGCTGAAGGTAGGCTTTGCTCTTCCCTCTTGGGTGCTTTTCGGGTTTTTCTTCAGTCGTTGTTTCGGGGATTACTCCTCTGATCGAGTGCGTTTTAACGACTTCGCCTCAGGGAGTAACCGAGGAATCTCTTTCCAAGGCTGTGCCGTTTTGAGACCCACATACATGTCCCTCAGCCTTCGGAAACGCTTTCGCGCTGCCCCAGAAAGCCTGTGATGGCTTCCTGGTATGATGCTGTCGGTGGCCGACGTCCCTTCCGTATCTGTGACATTACTGCCTCCATCTACATCAGGCTTTGTAATCTACGTAAGATTTGTACATAACATAAACTTGTGCATTGGGGGCACTAGTACACTGTGCATGCAGCTGGGAAAAAAAATTCTATGCACAAAACTTAATAAAAAGGAGTGTCTTTCCTCATTGACTCCATCACATTCTTCCCTCATTTAATCCTTTCTTAGATCGTTTTGTAAACTTCTTTTTAAGTCAGAAAATCCCTCTACGTCGCTACATGCTCAAATCACTCGCGGGGGGGGGTACTTGCGCCTCGCGCGTCGCTCACCACGTTTCCACAGAGCATGTAACTTGCTCAAGTGCCTGCGCAAGCTACATCTGCCGTTATACAAGCAACCCCAAATAAAAGCTTGTAAAAATATTCATATCTGTGGGTTGGAGATTTCGTCAGGGAAATATATGGAATTACGATATTTTACTCAGAGCAGAACTTTTTATTCATATTTTCGTTATTGGTTATCAAACAAAAATAATTAATCCACCTGTAAGGATTATTTATTCTTGTTTGATAACCAGTAACGAAAATACGAATAAAAGTGTTGTTTCGTAACTGGTTATGAACCACGAACGTGGATGAAAAGAAAAATGGTAATGCGTGTATCATTCTCTTTTTTCAGACATCATCAAGAAAAATTGTTTAAGACATATGGAGAATTCACAGCGAATTCAGTAAATAACCTAAATACACTAGTAAATGAAAACGTCAATGGAAAAATCCAGTTAGATGATTTGGCATGTACTTGGGATGAAGACGTAATTATATTTTATAATATTATTATATATAATCAGACAACAATCTTGAGTATACCTATAGTAAAACTTATATTAGGCAAAATAGCTTTTCTCCGCGACTTCGTCTGCGCAAACATCATAACCTACATCCTTCCCCAGGATCCGAGGTACCTACAGGTATCATCATCATCATCCTAGCGCTTATCCCGGTCTCTGCCAGGGTCCGTTTTCCTACTCATTCTTCTCCACTTCGCCCGGTCTTCGATATCTTCGCGTAGTAGGCGGTTGGCGCATCCGACTCACTGATGCTAATCCATCGCTTTTTGGGTCGCCGCTGGGCCTCTTTCCTGATACAGGCAGATTTAGGTGCCTATTTCCCACGTATCCCTGAGGCTTACGCAACACGTGACCAAACCAGCGCAGGCGAACCTCCTCGATCTTGCCTGCGATATCCCTCACGCCATGGCTGCTACGGATGTGCTCATTACAAGTAACCAAGTCTCAAAAAAAGCTTAATGTGCTGAAAAAACGGAATTCCAAGGAATCATGGCTGTATGGATGCATTACATTTGTCTATCCTCTTCAGGATAAAAGTCAAGAATGGAGACACAAGCCAATCACGATCAATCACAAAGCTAATAAAATCAGCTGTTTGTGTGACGGCGGTCATGTTAGTCATTAATATAGGTTAATCAGATGTTTAAAGAAGGGAATAGTACTGTACTTTTGTGCATGAAGCTTTAATAAATAAATAAATAAATAGCCATATGTAAGTTATGAAGCCGTTAATGAGAGTTTTATCGCTATTATGCGTTTGAGAATAATGTTTTTCAAAAACCATATTTTAGTAACCTTCTATAAACCTAACTTAACTAAACTAAAATTAAATAAATTTGTAAACCAAAAATGTAGTACAATAACTTAGGAAGAATGGAAATATTTTTGCTTACATACTACGAAGAAGGAGCAAAAGTATCAGAGTCAAGAATCACGGATAGAGGCAATATAGGAGAGTTTTACTATAAGTGTTTCCTCGGAAGATAGTGACTGTGACAGTGAAATGGCGAGTGATTAAGGTAAAAAATGTTGTAGAATAGTATATGGCGAAGTCTCGTGAATACTGACAATGTCTTGCTGTTTGCCGTAGACAAGGCGTCCATCACTAGTTATGAACCCCGAAAATCTTGTACAATGTCGAATAATTATCTAAATTTATTGATCCTAGGTCCGAATAGTCCAAAATATACAACAATAAGTAGACAACTGTGTTAGGCAATGGACTTGCAGAAGAATATTGATGTAATATATAAAGTGAAGTTGCAACAATTAGTAAACTTAAATGGTACTATCGACTTTATCCATCCAGCGATATCTGGGTCGCCCGACCGGTCGACATCCGCTCGGCCGACTCACATATGCTCTCCTTACGGCACGATCCCCCATCCTTTCCACGTGGCCAAGCCAACGCAGCCTTGTGGCCTGAAAGACCTGCACGCACTAGGAATCCTCGATTGGCAGGAGATGGCGCAGGACAGGGAGAGGTGGCGATCTCTGGTGTCGGAGGCCAAGATCCACTTTGGGTCGCTGAGCCAGCGCAGTAAGTAAGTAAGTATGGCACTATCTAGGTGTAATAGGAGTGAAGTCTTCACTCTATGCCGAATCTATACTGACTGATTCGGCTCACAAATCATTGTCGCATTTACGAGTTGTCGCAGAGTCGTGTTCGCGCAGTAGAGTTCTGTCACAGTGACTTTCGTCGTAGGGACGAGCTGTCGCGTTTATAGTCTATTCGCTTTAAGAAAATATTAAATACAAAGATGATTCACTATTTTCTTATTGTGTGCATCACAGTTTCGTCTTTCAATCCTCATTAACAGCTATCGTGTACGGCAAATTCGCACTATGACGTTGAATGGGAGTATAGTCATTTTTTTCTTTTATCCTCAGGGTCCAAGTTCTTTCAGCTTGACGGATTTGACTCTCAATGGTTTGGATGGCGCGTACACAGGCAATAAAGGTGGCCCATATTTTTACAACGGCATTGTTCAGATGGGAGAATATCTTAAATTCAAAACGTTGCAAGTAAGTTGTAATTTGTTTATTAAGCTTATGTGCAAATTATCCACATCACTGGGACCGCAATGTGCGTGACTGCATTGATGAAGCGAGCGATTTCTATTATATTTGGTAATTTATTATCATACAAAAGTATTATAATGTAATTGTGAATGGGGATTTGCGTTCCCTATACCATTCATGCTTCTTATCGCTATGTTTGCTAGAAGACCTACCGATCAAGACCGGTTTCTGAATTAAGAAAGCTAGTATGAATTAGCTGAGAAATAGCCACATACCTAATTAGTACTTAAGTTTTCCACATTTCTTTTCTAATATAAAAAAGGTGTTTTCCAGTGCGCTTTTAGCTAGGTATTTCTACTGACTTTTTACAACCGATAAGAACCGGTATTTTACCCGAATATTTTATAAAAAAAATGTTTCTTGACTATTCAGGTCCATGGCAATTTCCACATGAAAAACAAACAACAATTCGAGTTCGCTATAGAGTTGATCGATATTACTATGGAATTAGTTGGCAGTGATTCAAAATTGTACACCCCAATACTGTTAGGTAATAATTTAAGGTAATAATAAAACATGCTTTTTTTTAAATAAATATAATAATAATATATTTGACAGCAAAACTGCTATATTTATATATTTTGCTTGTAGGCTTGCAGAATTCTCTATGAAGCACGATCGGCTAGATATGACACCGCGTGATCGACTTGTGTATCATTCTTTAATTAGTGGTCACATTGCGAACGAGTTAAACACACACCTACCACCGCTGATTGAGCGTCTTCTTCACAAAATATTCCCGAAATTAGATATGAACAAATTGGAGGCAAATGAAGATGAAGGTGACAGGAACATTATAAATTCTAATAATAATGAGGATAATGAAGTGCTCAAAGAAGTCGTTAGTGAAACAGAAGAATGTGAGATGTGTAAGCTGGGAATCGATAATATATAACTGACGATCTCCTAGATGATCATGCGACGAATTAGTAACAAGTGAATGTCAAAAGTGATTGAAATAAACAATGCAATGGGTTGTAACAGACTGCTTTATTATTTAATAAATTTCGCTCACCCACAATAGATAATTTTGTTTATAATTTTATAATCTCTTCCCAAAAATAAATTCTTAATAAGGTATTCCTATTAATAGATAGAGCATCATCAGTAACATCATCATCATTGGCCTAAAACATATATTATAGATGATTCAAACAGCGTCATCGTTAGGGGTTTGTGTATGGCACTTTCTTTGATGACTATAGAGCCCAACACGGGAAAGACAGACTCGGTTACACAGTGAGCAGACACAAGAATTCGCCCTGGATGATGAGGGCTAGATCTTTTAACCAGGTATTGTCGTGTATGGTCACATCGTCAGTGATAGTTTTCCGCCCAACGGAGCGGTCGACAGCTAGGCTCTCCCAACTATTCCATTCGAAGTCAAATGAGATCATGTCACGCTTGATGCTGTCCTTGAACCGAAGCTTGGGGCGTGCCACTGGTCGCTTGGCATTTGCAATCACTCCCAGAAGAGTTTTTGTAGGTAAACGGGAAGGTTTCATCCTGTGCACATGCCCTAGGGCATATTGGCTAGCCAACGGAGATGTATATTTTTCAAAAGTGCGGTTATACTAGGCAGCTGTGCAGTTTTCAGGACTTTCTCGTCAGTGATTCTTTCCCTCCATGTTATTCCCAAAATGGGCCGAAGACAACGCATATGAAACGCGTTGAGTTTCCGCTCCGTAATAATTGGTTGATGCGTACATTCTTGCGACATGACTATGGCTTTCTTCATTTTAATTGACATTGAAAATAGTGCACAAGCTCTTGCAAATTTGTTCATCATATTCTAAAGCTCTTCTTGCGAGGTAGCAACAAAGGCTACATCATCGGCAAACAAGAGATAATCTGCAAATAAATCTTTGCGATGACGTTTGGGCTTGAGCAGGGTAACATTATATAATTTATAGAGATAGAGCATCAACAAAATGACAATAAACAGTCATTGCGTAATCACACTGCACAAATCCTAGAGAAGCTTTAGGTATACAACCTTATGGTAGATGTACTCGTATAATGAACACTCCTCTAAGCGAATGCCAAAATATATAAATATAACTCTGGCATATGCCGGGATAAATATTAATGTGATGAAGACGAGTTCTTCCAAGCCGGTTAGTCAAATTGTTGTAAGCAAGTAGGTTCCACGAACCTTCTTCAAATCAAATCAAAAATTTTAATCAATCGAGTCTTCAAAATTCTCACCTTCAAGACCTGCCTCGCCAAAAGAATCCTACGGGATTTCAAAAAAAAATATTTTGTTCTCATGTTACGGGAACTACTAGCTCCAGGAAGAGTAACTTAATATTTTTAACTGACTGAAGGTGAAAAGGACTCTTTTGAAATTTAACTATCCTGTCTAATTAGATAGACCATGCGTGGATGTGCATGGACGTAACGGTGCGTGAGATCTCACAATTGGTCCAATCATTGCTAAAAGACGAAGAGGGATGCCCAGCAACACAGTTCCGTCCGGAGCATCCGCCCGGCACCAGTATTTTCGGCAACGAATACTATATAGTGTGATTAGATTATATTTAATTATTTATCTATGAAAAATATTTCATGCATTTTTTTATAAAAGTAAATCACAACATATTTATATATATCGTCTTAAATTTGTAAAATAACAATGTCATGGTAAATATACAAATATTAGTAGCATGTCAAATTATTAATAATTAAACTAAGTATACTCAATTTGTCAAACAAATAAAAATGTCGACACAATATTATTAGTGAGTAGGTATACAAATAATTTACCTAAGGATTAAAACATCATGTCAAATAAAATTAAATGAACAATCAAAATAAATAAAGTAACTTAATAAAAATATATATAAAATTGGTCTTATCACCTTTTTTGAAGAACAATATCACTATGCTTCTGTGCCATGCTACCGGCGTTTTTCCCTCGAGGATGACGTAATTGAACAGCTTCTGAAAAGAAAATAATAGTAGTGCCGACCAAAAAATAATCACGCCATTTTCAGAGAGACCTTACACGTCCGCAAATTCCACGCCAACGAAATGAAAATGCTGCGGTGGATGTGCGAAGTTACACGACTCGATCCAGTACGTAACAAGTACATCCAAGGTAGCCTTGGCGTGACGAATATCGCAGATAAGACCAAGGAGGCTTGCCTGCGCTGGTATGGTTACGTGTTGTGTGTGTTAGCCTCAGGGATACGTAGGAAATAAATACCTGAACCAGCCCGTATTAGGAAAGAGGCCTTGTGGGTGACTCAAAAAGCGATGGATTGACATGGCTGAGTTGGATTCGAGAGCCAACGGCATACTACGCGAGGATGCCGAAGACCGGGCGAAGTGGAGAAGAATAAACTAAGTTAACACGAGATTAACGCTGGGATGATGACGATGATGATGACTAGTGCATGTTAGTGTCTGCGATTCGTTTTTCTGTGTATTGGTTTTAAAATAGTAATTAAAAAAATTCTTGTACTGGTTAAACTCCAACGGGTTGAGGACCTGGTGATCTGTAAGACAGGTCTAAACCTAGTGCAGACACCAGTCTCTGGCACAGGTTCCAGGTATAAGTATTAAATACTATTTATCTATTGTTTTTGATAAGTTGAAATCTATGTGAAGATAAACATTATGAATTATGAACTATATTATATTTGAACATATTTTACGCACGAATCGCTCAAATTCAATAAGGACATTGATTAGAGAGGAATTGAATTTAGCTCCGAAATTAATCTTTTCTTTTTATACCACTTAGGTAGCATACACGACTACACCTGCCTGATAGTAAGCACGGCCTATGGACGTTTATCGACCTATGGACGGGGTATCACTCAGGTGCTACCGACCTCGTAAAAACATTCCAATTAAAACCTGCCAATTTATTTTATTGTCCTCTATTTGATTACGGTTCACTAGCAGTTGTATTTCCCGCGTCCTGGACGTACCTATTTTACCAGCTCTAATTATAAAAATTGAAAATTCGCGTTAACGTGCCGTATAAAATTCGTAAATATGTCAAATAAATTCCATTTTACACATACGCGTGCAGATTTTGTCCTACTTTTGATTGTGCATTCTGTGAGTGGACATTTATACCATTCAGCAACATCTGAAATGGAGACGCTTATCGACACTCAAGGTAGATTGATAGACGATATTACAGAGTTTATTTATAAGGAGTATGAAAAATTAAATGCGCTGGAACAGTAAGTACACATTGTTTTGAAAAATTTACGCAAAAAAGGGGATTTTAGTTATCAAGTCTCCTGTCTACTGACTGCCTATATCTACCGACTTTCCGGTAGATATTAACTGACCAATGATGAGGGTGCTTGTTACACTTATGAAGGTGATGTTCGATGTATTTTATTATTTTTATAATTTATATATATTTATATAATTCGGCGTCCGTGAATTTGATTATTAATTATTGTATTATTAAAGGAACAACATGCAGCATGCTTTTTCTTGAAATCTCTGTCATTTTATAATTTACTTAATTTGTTATTTGCTGACGTTCTTATAACGTTGTTGGTAATGTTTTCAGTAAATTTAAATTCCGTAAAGCACATTTATGTTTTTTGAAAATCAGGAAAAGACTCGCTTCGTAGTTTCGACTACCGCGCTGTCTGTTGAGAGGTAAAAATAGTAGTTTTGTATTTACTTAGCTACGTGATGCTTCTAAAGCGAGATCGCAAAACAGCGTTAGAAGATGTGAAGACCTACCTGGATAATCCTATTAACGCTTTCACCCTTATAAAGAGACTGACTGTCGACCTGGAGCTTCTGGAGTCACAAATGCACAACAGTCCAGGTAAACTAAACTTATTAATAAATATTTTATAGCATATTGACATGGCTTATATACGTACCATCACCATCGTGTCAGCTACAGGATGTTCAGTACCGGAAATAGGTCTGGCGTGTCATAAAGGTCGTGCAGCGTCATGTTTGACATTCCGAAGCGGGCAGCCATATACGGCCCCCCTTACGTTTAAAGTAATAAAATAATCATCTTGGCGTTAATGTCCTTGTGCTTTTGTGCCTTGACCATGATCCAAAATTTGGTGATCAGGTAATTACAGTGGTGCGACTACTATCTGACCTCCGTGACCCTGCTACCAGGGCAACCTGACCAGATTGGATCATGGTTACAAATTCAGTTGCCTGAATTTGCAGGTTTGTTTTCCCTCACCGTAAGAGCATCGGTTAGTATTCAACTAATGTACATAACTCAGAAAAGACTTACGTTTAAAATACCCCGATGATTTTGTGGAGTCCCTTCAACCGAGCAATCTATCTTTTAGATCCTGTCAACCATTTGTTCCGCGGAACATGTATCCTACCTGTCCTCTCCCACTTAATTTTTTTTGTGTAGAAACGATTGCGGTGACATTGGTTTTGCGATCGTTTACCAATTGACATGATTGAGCTTTTGATTTAGTGCTGGCTAGATGCAGCGACAATCTGCGGCTGAAAGTAACAAAACTAAGGACCGGTTTAGATAAGTGGTGTCCTTCGAGGGATGTGTAGGCCACATACAAGACATTTATCCTCCAACAGTGGCTGTATTGTTAGGCGATCAGTATATTGCAGTAATTAAAGAAAGGTGCCAGTATTTAACTAATTTTGTTTCCAGATTTTGAAAGATCTGATGCCGAATATCCCAACATTAGTGATTTATCTGGAGCTGTCATGGGGTTAGAACGTTTACGCAGCACATATCTACTCAACATCACTCAAATGGCTAACGGCAAATTGAAAGGTTCAAAAAGGTAATTTGAAGCCTTGCGTCCCCAGTGTCGCGTTGTGCGCGATCGTGGAGGTCTTGTTTTTCCTGTACCTACATCGCGCGGTATACGCTATGTCAAGAGCAACGTCAATTATTTTGTGTGTATTTCATATACCTATGTGACTATTATCCCCTCGCCACGATGGCGCACATCGCTGTGACACCGCAACAAACACAGAGGTGCCATAATTTAAGATGTTTCCAGGGGATTCCAGTGCGTCATGGGGTGAGGATTTGGGGAACCCTGGCTTTGGCTGAGGAGGGGCATTTGCCTGCTTGCTGCCAGAGCAACGCATTAGCAACATCTCTTTCCATCAGGTGGCCCCCTTGCCTATTTGCCAACCGTACCTATTACATAAAAAACATGTAGTCACAAAAATCAAAATAAGATAAGTAAATAAAAGTACTATGCGCGCGTGAATTTGTCGCCATGCAGATGATCCGATCATGGAAAATTGGGTTTTCTTTTTCCATGGATCCGATAGTCACCTTTGGCCCATGATATCTGAAACCTAACCATAAAATTACTATACAGTATACCAATCTCTTTGAACCTAACAATTAGGGCGGCGCTCTCACCGGGTCGGTTTCAGTCGCTTTTGTCGTAAAAAACAAGGAGTGGTCAATGGTTTGGATGCACTTGCGATATGCGCGTCAGAGAAAGTATTCTGAAATTATCTGCGTTTATTATACACAGATGTACGTACGCCTTTAAGAGAGCTGTTACCGGTTCTTAGATATTTTTCTAATAATTTGAGATTTTCGTTTCGATTGTTCTCAATCCCGTTGTTGTGCCAAAAAAGAAAGAGTGTTGAACTAACATACTAGAAGAAGAGTAGAACTATCTCTACTCTCATACTAGAAGAATAGGACGAAAATCTCAAGTGTTCAAAAATTCAATCGGTAAAACCCCTCTTACGATGGGTCGCTTAATAAGGGAAATGATCTGCACAAAGGTATAGAAGGAAGGAATTATAGTAATGGAGATCAACACGTCACCACTTATGTTTCCAAAATGTTGAGAGGTGACTTTGTTATTTTCAGCGATACAATGTCAGTGGACGATTGTTTTGAAGTGGCATCAGTTCTGTACGACAATAAAAATTACAACGGTTCAATAGACTGGTTAGCTCAAGCTTTGCTAAAGTATAGTTTAGGTGAGCCAGTCTATCCTACAACGTTAGAGGACATATTGAAGTCACTTTCTCGCTCTTACGAAAGATTGGGTTCGTATTTGAGTTATTTTATACATACACAGTAATACTTACTCTTCTCTTACACTTCTCGTTTCTCGACTTTTTCTTTCCCTTCCTTCGAAACGTCTTGAATGATATCTCGATTACAGTATCTATCCTTCACTCTTTAATAAAATAATTTAAATTTCTTTAATATAAGGTGGATCTGATGAAAACCGCAAAGAATGACGTCCGCGTAGCCCAGTTTTTGCTAAAAAATTAAAACTATTAAGCAATGATACGATACTTCAATTCTATGTACTTTACCAAAGCATCAATTCTAAAATGAAGATAGGTATACCCTAATATCTCTTGTGAACCTTCACATAAAGGTGAACAAGCATACCTCAACAAAACAAAAAGTGTATAGAAGACGGGCTTATTTTTCGTGATTCGATTATTGCCATACGGCTATTAGTGAGGAACGTTTGATGTGACTAACGATGATATCATTAGTGATATATCTGTATATCATTATTGCGTACAATAAATAGTTTATAAAAAAATGATGGCTGTTGTGCGTTGTAGCCAACGTCCAATGTTGTCTTTGTCCAATGAGGTGACACGCGGAGATTTTCGTAACGGCGGCGGCATTTGTGTGTAACTCCGTCATTGATATCGTCTGGACGGAGCTGTAGTTGTCCGATTGCTGTCTGTTTTCGTTGTCCCGGTAGTGTCTCTGCCGGTATTAGAGGCGATAGTTGTAACGTTCGCCGTACCCAGAGCAAACTGACTCTATTATACATTCATGCACACGCTCATTCACACTGAAACTTTAGCCCTATCACAACTACTACTAAGCCGTAAGACTAAATATCCTATTTGCGACGTTTGAGCTAATTAAGGCCCTTTGTGATCGTCTATGGTTGAACTTGTTTAGTTGTTAGCAACCCCGATGATTTTCGAGTGGTAGAAGTATTAATAGGTATAGGATTGTATAATAAATGAATTACAAGAGTTAATTAGATTAGAGATTAATTTGTCAAGAGTTTTGTATCTAAAATTTGGAATCAGATTCATATATTGTCTAAGAGAAACAAACAGGGATCTCCCCTATTTAGGGGGGAGTAAGCTGCTCCAAAGCCAGATAACTGACTCCAGCATGAACTTCGCTACTCGTAGCCCATGCTTCACTCCGCAGCTTACTATATGAGTCAACTAGAGACGTCCTCATCCTACCCTGATATTTTATTTTATTTATGAGGGGGCACAATAGTTAATGTCTTTGTCATGTCAAGTAGTATTTTCGTAATATATCTTGTAAGAGGACAAAATAACAAAAACCATTGCCTCTCGATCATATCCAGGTAATAATGAGGAGTTTTCCAGTAGGTATGTATGTATGTATGTATGTAAACTCTTTATTGCATTAAACACCTTAGAACTATATAACAAAGTGATATAAAATACATTGCAAAGGCGGGCTTATCCCACAATGGGATTTCTTACAGCTAACCTTAGATAAGCTGAAAGGAGCTTTAACGAGCGGTGGAGGCAACAATGAGTACCTATACAATTAACGTACTAAGTAAATTGACTTAACCTAAATAAATATATTTAAACCTATAAAAATACACATATATAAATAACTATGCCTACACTATACAATAATAAATACTATAAATATATATTTATTATACATATAACAAATAATGCTCTATTCATAGCCGAGGAGGTGTTTTTTCACAAGTTCCTTGAAGGAACATAACGTGCGAGCATTCTGAACGTCTTACGTAGGTATTGATAGTTGGTTTCAAAAAGCATCAATAGATGGCGCTTCTACAATTTTGGTAATCTTTTTATAATTTGTATGATGGTGGCAGTGATATCATGCAGCCAACTAATACTAAACTTGAAAATAAAATGTTTATTAATATAAACATAACTGTTAAAGCTTAAATGAAGTGTAAAAAGAAATATTTATAGAAGTTGGCACTATGTTCCATTATTATTACAACCTCTAAAATGTTTGAAAACTATTGACAAATACAATATTATCCAATACAATGTACCCAGTGTTTATGTCCTGTTTGCTAAGAACCTATTTCAAGCGATTATCAATTACCAAAATTGTCGGGGCGCCATCTAGTGAGTGGTTAGGAATGCTTTAGATACCTATTGGAAAACTGCTCATTGAAAGTATTATTAATTCACTAAAGCATGTAGCTTACTCCAGGTGTCTCCACATCTTGTTGTATTGATAAATGCTAAACATGTATAAGAAACGCGAGTTCAAAACCTGTAACAAGTCTATTAATTAATACACCCGTTTAAGATTCAATATAAAACCCAGAAACACGTGCCCGCCCCACTAATGTCAAATCCATAAGGTGTGGAGTTGTTGTATTCGTTGTTGTTGTATGTAGTCCCGAATTCGAAATAGGTATTTAAAACATTTTTCATGTAAAACATTTTGGCCTTTGGGGTCAGACTGTTACATGGTCGCTGGCATATTAGTTTTGGTCGGTTTCGTAGTACCTTTATCTTTTTTACTAATCGTGGATTTTAAGAATAATGACTACTCAAGAATTTAATGACATTTGACGTGTAAATTTATGTTTATCAAAATAAATGAATTGAATTGTAGCATCATTGTTTTCTGTTCGCAAAATTGTAATACTGGCGTGACAATGATGATATTCCAGCAGTAGAAGTATCTCTTATAGTAGCAAGAGGATTAAAATCTGCAAGGCGTAGGAGGCTCGTCAAAGTACACATATTTTTGTATCACTGTTTCTTCGCCGTGAAGTCAAAAAGCCAAACAGGTCTTTCTAATACATCATCTTAATATTTATAAGGATGCGAAGGGCGTCATTCGCTGTATTACCTGCATTCTCACCTGTCCACAAATGTTCATCACTTTCACTCATCAGTGTTGATAATGATTTACCGAACGTACTGAAAAATACTTAGGTGACGTCAATAATACCAAGCTATGGAAGGACCGGATGGCTACTTGGAACAAGTTTCAAATCCAAAGATACAACAAAATGGCCAAAGATCTTCTAAAAGTTTGTATTTTTTTTTCTAAATATACCTACTACTAACTATACGAGTATACGACGATACTGACTTTTTCTAGTTGAATATAAATGGATTCTCTTACGTAAGGGAAATAATGTGATGAAACCTGCACATTTATGCGAATGAATTTGTAACCATGATACAGAGCCTTATTTTTGAAGATCACGCATCGAGTCCAAAAATTTTCACTTAAGATTTTTGGCATTAAAAATGAATATTTTGATGACCTCTTTTTGGTATTGCCAAAATTAAAAATATATTTATTGTTTCATACCGAAAATCAAAACTGAAAACCGTTTGACTCGAAGCGTGCTATTCAAAATAGAGCCTCCAATCTGGTCAAATTCTGTCCAGGTCGGATCTCACACTCGTCATCACAGCCCGCAACAGTCCACTGCAGGACTTAGGGCCTCTCCCACGAAAGGGGAGGTTATTGCCATAATCTCCACGCTTGGGTTGGAGATCGCAGTGTTTAAATATAACAATGGAAAATGCTGCTGCCCATTTTCCAGACTACGGAGACTCTTGAACTTTTGCCTCGAAAACATTAGTCGCCTTACACCAACCAACCCCTTACCCATAAGTGTAAGGGGTTGGTGCTATTCTAATCTGCCGGACACCACACGGCCTATGGCGCGGCTATGGCACGGCGCGGGATCTCACACTCGATAACAAAGATTTTGTTTAAAACTTCAGGGCTCGCCAAGATTCTCGTCCGCCGATCGTCCTTATCAAAACTGGTTGTGTAGAGGAACAAATGTTTCAAGAGAAGTTTTGAGCAAGTAGGTACACAAACGTTTTAGGCTAAACGTTGTCTGCAGACCCTTTGCCAGATTTGTCAGTCTCCTTTTTATTTGTAAGTTTTAAGTTTGATAATAGTAGTTTATGCAACTTGCATATTAGAACATGAGTGTGGCATGACAATAGTGAATCCTTAAACGACTGTTTTCGTATATACATATACAGGATTGGAACATATGAGTGTAGTTAAAAAGTTTTAAATATTTCTTAATTTTCTTACAAGCACTTATTTCGAACTGGCACACGAATTTAGTTTAGATAAATCATATCGAAATATAAGAAATACAATACAATTTTTGTAATCAATACTTATTGGGAAAATTTAACCAAAATTGTACATGCAGACTCCGTATTGTAACAATATTCATATAAAAAGGCTAACTTATAAACTATAAACATCTACACAATTAGCCCCTAGTACAGACGAGCGAATACGCATCGTCTGAAAGCAAAAAAAGAACAATTTCTCGGCCTGCTCAGTACATATATACGCTAACAATGACTCGAAGACATCGTATTGATTCAATTTAACCTCCCTCCTCAAGTAATTCGTAGCGCCCTCGTACTGGACACACTCGCCAATAAATGCTGCACATCCTCTATCACCCCACAAGTAGCACAATTTGGGAAAGAAACTTTCCTCATAAGATGCGCAAATTTATTCAACGGGACATGCCCAGTTCTTAATCTTAGTCCAGTTACAATGGCTTTTCTACATAATTTAGTGATACAAAATGATTAAATGCAACAAGGTTGATACTGTATTGTATTATACCATGGTTTTTGATCTTAAACAAATATCTCCATCCACATATCAAAACACTTAATGCGATACTTTGGCAATAATTCTGAATTAAATAATTGGTGAAATGCCATTTGCAGTCCTCTCTGTTATTCCGTTCCTAGCCCTAACATCAGCCTCCTCGTTACCTCTGAGACCAACATGAGCTGGAACCCATTGTGGTATAATTTAGATATTATAAATATAAAATCATAAATAAATGTCAAAACAGAGTACGCTACCTGAAAGCTAGTACACCCCTTGACACAATTGATCAAATGCTGTAAGGCACTTTTACTATCGTTACAAACGACAATTCGTTGGACACCAAGTAATCTAGCGTAAGTAAGGGCTTTGCGAATAGCTAGAAGTGCAATGGACATAATACAGAAGGTGTGAGAAATTTTAAAACAATTAAGATCATATGGATTAGCTGGATCATAAAAAGCTGCACCTCCACCCTCACTGCTCCTTGAACCATCTGAAAATAGAGGAATGACCAAAAATACTTAATTCTTACCAACATTGCGCTCACTAAACTTTGGATATTTTAGAGAGCACTCGGTCTTTTAGCGTACACGTAGGCGTAAACAAATTTTCTTGTACAATACTTTGTTCTTTGTTTAATTTAAATATAATTTAAATGTTCACAGGCTAAAATGTTTCTACATAACTCATAATAATCCGTTTCTGAAACTGGCTCCATTCAAGTTCGAACAACTCTATATTGATCCGGATATAAATATGGTGCACGATGTGATTACCGATTGTGAGATAAACCATTTCGTAGATAAAGCAAAGGCAAAGGTAATTATTTTAATAGTCTGTACTAGCTTTACGCCCGTGGCTTAGCTCATCATCATCATCTTGGCGTTAAATCCCGGTTGCGCTCCCGCGCGGTACGCAAGGGCCTGGTGTCCACCTTCTTACTCATCTTGGTTCACTTCGCTCGGTTTTCAGGTTCTAGGGTCTCTTTAGAGAGTTTAGACTTCTGACCTTAACGCTGTTTATGGCAAAATTTGATGCCCTCATCTCTCAGCATTTCAACGTCATATATCGCCATCGCAGAAAATTTATCGCCTAGAATCCATTGTAATTTCTCGGTGGATTTGGTCGAAGCGCGGCCTTTATCAGACGGTTCATTAGAGCTTGAGAATAATATTCAGAGAGGCTCGGATAAGGCGGTGACCAGTCCCGGTATTGAACCTTTTGATCACGAAGACATCTCTCAATATTTGCTTTCTGTCCGACATAATGAAGTCATTCTCATTCTTGGTCACACCGTCGGGGCTTCGAGATGTCCCCTCCCTGTGTGGCTTCTTAAGTAGGAATTCATTAAGTAGGACCCGTCCTTCTCGAGGAAGTTGACCAGTATTTGGCCCTCTTTAATAAAATAATTTAAATTTCTTTAATATAAGGTGGATCTGATGAAAACCGCAAAGAATGACGTCCGCGTAGCCCAGTTTTTGCTAAAAAATTAAAACTATTAAGCAATGATACGATACTTCAATTCTATGTACTTTACCAAAGCATCAATTCTAAAATGAAGATAGGTATACCCTAATATCTCTTGTGAACCTTCACATAAAGGTGAACAAGCATACCTCAACAAAACAAAAAGTGTATAGAAGACGGGCTTATTTTTCGTGATTCGATTATTGCCATACGGCTATTAGTGAGGAACGTTTGATGTGACTAACGATGATATCATTAGTGATATATCTGTATATCATTATTGCGTACAATAAATAGTTTATAAAAAAATGATGGCTGTTGTGCGTTGTAGCCAACGTCCAATGTTGTCTTTGTCCAATGAGGTGACACGCGGAGATTTTCGTAACGGCGGCGGCATTTGTGTGTAACTCCGTCATTGATATCGTCTGGACGGAGCTGTAGTTGTCCGATTGCTGTCTGTTTTCGTTGTCCCGGTAGTGTCTCTGCCGGTATTAGAGGCGATAGTTGTAACGTTCGCCGTACCCAGAGCAAACTGACTCTATTATACATTCATGCACACGCTCATTCACACTGAAACTTTAGCCCTATCACAACTACTACTAAGCCGTAAGACTAAATATCCTATTTGCGACGTTTGAGCTAATTAAGGCCCTTTGTGATCGTCTATGGTTGAACTTGTTTAGTTGTTAGCAACCCCGATGATTTTCGAGTGGTAGAAGTATTAATAGGTATAGGATTGTATAATAAATGAATTACAAGAGTTAATTAGATTAGAGATTAATTTGTCAAGAGTTTTGTATCTAAAATTTGGAATCAGATTCATATATTGTCTAAGAGAAACAAACAGGGATCTCCCCTATTTAGGGGGGAGTAAGCTGCTCCAAAGCCAGATAACTGACTCCAGCATGAACTTCGCTACTCGTAGCCCATGCTTCACTCCGCAGCTTACTATATGAGTCAACTAGAGACGTCCTCATCCTACCCTGATATTTTATTTTATTTATGAGGGGGCACAATAGTTAATGTCTTTGTCATGTCAAGTAGTATTTTCGTAATATATCTTGTAAGAGGACAAAATAACAAAAACCATTGCCTCTCGATCATATCCAGGTAATAATGAGGAGTTTTCCAGTAGGTATGTATGTATGTATGTATGTAAACTCTTTATTGCATTAAACACCTTAGAACTATATAACAAAGTGATATAAAATACATTGCAAAGGCGGGCTTATCCCACAATGGGATTTCTTACAGCTAACCTTAGATAAGCTGAAAGGAGCTTTAACGAGCGGTGGAGGCAACAATGAGTACCTATACAATTAACGTACTAAGTAAATTGACTTAACCTAAATAAATATATTTAAACCTATAAAAATACACATATATAAATAACTATGCCTACACTATACAATAATAAATACTATAAATATATATTTATTATACATATAACAAATAATGCTCTATTCATAGCCGAGGAGGTGTTTTTTCACAAGTTCCTTGAAGGAACATAACGTGCGAGCATTCTGAACGTCTTACGTAGGTATTGATAGTTGGTTTCAAAAAGCATCAATAGATGGCGCTTCTACAATTTTGGTAATCTTTTTATAATTTGTATGATGGTGGCAGTGATATCATGCAGCCAACTAATACTAAACTTGAAAATAAAATGTTTATTAATATAAACATAACTGTTAAAGCTTAAATGAAGTGTAAAAAGAAATATTTATAGAAGTTGGCACTATGTTCCATTATTATTACAACCTCTAAAATGTTTGAAAACTATTGACAAATACAATATTATCCAATACAATGTACCCAGTGTTTATGTCCTGTTTGCTAAGAACCTATTTCAAGCGATTATCAATTACCAAAATTGTCGGGGCGCCATCTAGTGAGTGGTTAGGAATGCTTTAGATACCTATTGGAAAACTGCTCATTGAAAGTATTATTAATTCACTAAAGCATGTAGCTTACTCCAGGTGTCTCCACATCTTGTTGTATTGATAAATGCTAAACATGTATAAGAAACGCGAGTTCAAAACCTGTAACAAGTCTATTAATTAATACACCCGTTTAAGATTCAATATAAAACCCAGAAACACGTGCCCGCCCCACTAATGTCAAATCCATAAGGTGTGGAGTTGTTGTATTCGTTGTTGTTGTATGTAGTCCCGAATTCGAAATAGGTATTTAAAACATTTTTCATGTAAAACATTTTGGCCTTTGGGGTCAGACTGTTACATGGTCGCTGGCATATTAGTTTTGGTCGGTTTCGTAGTACCTTTATCTTTTTTACTAATCGTGGATTTTAAGAATAATGACTACTCAAGAATTTAATGACATTTGACGTGTAAATTTATGTTTATCAAAATAAATGAATTGAATTGTAGCATCATTGTTTTCTGTTCGCAAAATTGTAATACTGGCGTGACAATGATGATATTCCAGCAGTAGAAGTATCTCTTATAGTAGCAAGAGGATTAAAATCTGCAAGGCGTAGGAGGCTCGTCAAAGTACACATATTTTTGTATCACTGTTTCTTCGCCGTGAAGTCAAAAAGCCAAACAGGTCTTTCTAATACATCATCTTAATATTTATAAGGATGCGAAGGGCGTCATTCGCTGTATTACCTGCATTCTCACCTGTCCACAAATGTTCATCACTTTCACTCATCAGTGTTGATAATGATTTACCGAACGTACTGAAAAATACTTAGGTGACGTCAATAATACCAAGCTATGGAAGGACCGGATGGCTACTTGGAACAAGTTTCAAATCCAAAGATACAACAAAATGGCCAAAGATCTTCTAAAAGTTTGTATTTTTTTTTCTAAATATACCTACTACTAACTATACGAGTATACGACGATACTGACTTTTTCTAGTTGAATATAAATGGATTCTCTTACGTAAGGGAAATAATGTGATGAAACCTGCACATTTATGCGAATGAATTTGTAACCATGATACAGAGCCTTATTTTTGAAGATCACGCATCGAGTCCAAAAATTTTCACTTAAGATTTTTGGCATTAAAAATGAATATTTTGATGACCTCTTTTTGGTATTGCCAAAATTAAAAATATATTTATTGTTTCATACCGAAAATCAAAACTGAAAACCGTTTGACTCGAAGCGTGCTATTCAAAATAGAGCCTCCAATCTGGTCAAATTCTGTCCAGGTCGGATCTCACACTCGTCATCACAGCCCGCAACAGTCCACTGCAGGACTTAGGGCCTCTCCCACGAAAGGGGAGGTTATTGCCATAATCTCCACGCTTGGGTTGGAGATCGCAGTGTTTAAATATAACAATGGAAAATGCTGCTGCCCATTTTCCAGACTACGGAGACTCTTGAACTTTTGCCTCGAAAACATTAGTCGCCTTACACCAACCAACCCCTTACCCATAAGTGTAAGGGGTTGGTGCTATTCTAATCTGCCGGACACCACACGGCCTATGGCGCGGCTATGGCACGGCGCGGGATCTCACACTCGATAACAAAGATTTTGTTTAAAACTTCAGGGCTCGCCAAGATTCTCGTCCGCCGATCGTCCTTATCAAAACTGGTTGTGTAGAGGAACAAATGTTTCAAGAGAAGTTTTGAGCAAGTAGGTACACAAACGTTTTAGGCTAAACGTTGTCTGCAGACCCTTTGCCAGATTTGTCAGTCTCCTTTTTATTTGTAAGTTTTAAGTTTGATAATAGTAGTTTATGCAACTTGCATATTAGAACATGAGTGTGGCATGACAATAGTGAATCCTTAAACGACTGTTTTCGTATATACATATACAGGATTGGAACATATGAGTGTAGTTAAAAAGTTTTAAATATTTCTTAATTTTCTTACAAGCACTTATTTCGAACTGGCACACGAATTTAGTTTAGATAAATCATATCGAAATATAAGAAATACAATACAATTTTTGTAATCAATACTTATTGGGAAAATTTAACCAAAATTGTACATGCAGACTCCGTATTGTAACAATATTCATATAAAAAGGCTAACTTATAAACTATAAACATCTACACAATTAGCCCCTAGTACAGACGAGCGAATACGCATCGTCTGAAAGCAAAAAAAGAACAATTTCTCGGCCTGCTCAGTACATATATACGCTAACAATGACTCGAAGACATCGTATTGATTCAATTTAACCTCCCTCCTCAAGTAATTCGTAGCGCCCTCGTACTGGACACACTCGCCAATAAATGCTGCACATCCTCTATCACCCCACAAGTAGCACAATTTGGGAAAGAAACTTTCCTCATAAGATGCGCAAATTTATTCAACGGGACATGCCCAGTTCTTAATCTTAGTCCAGTTACAATGGCTTTTCTACATAATTTAGTGATACAAAATGATTAAATGCAACAAGGTTGATACTGTATTGTATTATACCATGGTTTTTGATCTTAAACAAATATCTCCATCCACATATCAAAACACTTAATGCGATACTTTGGCAATAATTCTGAATTAAATAATTGGTGAAATGCCATTTGCAGTCCTCTCTGTTATTCCGTTCCTAGCCCTAACATCAGCCTCCTCGTTACCTCTGAGACCAACATGAGCTGGAACCCATTGTGGTATAATTTAGATATTATAAATATAAAATCATAAATAAATGTCAAAACAGAGTACGCTACCTGAAAGCTAGTACACCCCTTGACACAATTGATCAAATGCTGTAAGGCACTTTTACTATCGTTACAAACGACAATTCGTTGGACACCAAGTAATCTAGCGTAAGTAAGGGCTTTGCGAATAGCTAGAAGTGCAATGGACATAATACAGAAGGTGTGAGAAATTTTAAAACAATTAAGATCATATGGATTAGCTGGATCATAAAAAGCTGCACCTCCACCCTCACTGCTCCTTGAACCATCTGAAAATAGAGGAATGACCAAAAATACTTAATTCTTACCAACATTGCGCTCACTAAACTTTGGATATTTTAGAGAGCACTCGGTCTTTTAGCGTACACGTAGGCGTAAACAAATTTTCTTGTACAATACTTTGTTCTTTGTTTAATTTATATATAATTTAAATGTTCACAGGCTAAAATGTTTCTACATAACTCATAATAATCCGTTTCTGAAACTGGCTCCATTCAAGTTCGAACAACTCTATATTGATCCGGATATAAATATGGTGCACGATGTGATTACCGATTGTGAGATAAACCATTTCGTAGATAAAGCAAAGGCAAAGGTAATTATTTTAATAGTCTGTACTAGCTTTACGCCCGTGGCTTAGCTCATCATCATCATCTTGGCGTTAAATCCCGGTTGCGCTCCCGCGCGGTACGCAAGGGCCTGGTGTCCACCTTCTTACTCATCTTGGTTCACTTCGCTCGGTTTTCAGGTTCTAGGGTCTCTTTAGAGAGTTTAGACTTCTGACCTTAACGCTGTTTATGGCAAAATTTGATGCCCTCATCTCTCAGCATTTCAACGTCATATATCGCCATCGCAGAAAATTTATCGCCTAGAATCCATTGTAATTTCTCGGTGGATTTGGTCGAAGCGCGGCCTTTATCAGACGGTTCATTAGAGCTTGAGAATAATATTCAGAGAGGCTCGGATAAGGCGGTGACCAGTCCCGGTATTGAACCTTTTGATCACGAAGACATCTCTCAATATTTGCTTTCTGTCCGACATAATGAAGTCATTCTCATTCTTGGTCACACCGTCGGGGCTTCGAGATGTCCCCTCCCTGTGTGGCTTCTTAAGTAGGAATTCATTAAGTAGGACCCGTCCTTCTCGAGGAAGTTGACCAGTATTTGGCCCGTGTGGTTCCTATCTCCATTACCATGCGCCCCTACTCTGGATTCGTTGCCACTCTTGGTTCCCTTCCCACTTTGCCATTTAATATCGAGGTAAAACAATACTAACCGTGGTAACAAACCCGATAATATGTGTAGTGAAAGTGTAGTAAATAACCACGAAAGTCTGAAAACCTATATTGCCATTTAAGTTTGCTATAACAACGTTGAAGTTAACTTTTGTGGTAATATGCAACTCTTAGATATGACTTCGTACATTTCTTCCACTTCATCATCCGATTGTGATGAGCAGTATACCATTTTGATAGCCGAAGAATCAGGTACGTTACTATGGTCGACACACTCGTGATCACCTCAATGTTGCTAGAAAGAGCCTAATGGACGAGATACCCTGCATCCCGCTGGGATGCTTGCTCACCCTCGCTAAAGTAGAGAAGGTAGCCTATTTGAAGATTATGATAATGATGATGATGACATACACTATACCTACAATATTATCCCTGTGGTGCTAAATTATTTTCTCTATTATTATATTATGAAACGTAGGTACAGTCTTGCAAGAAAGTCGTTACTGCTCTTGCAACAATGAATTCAAATTCAAAGTCAAACTGAGTACTTCTGATGTCAAGTGGGAACCCCAAATTGACTTTCTTTCCAGACTGTAACAGAACTCCTAATTAAAATAAAATAAATGTTTCAGATGAATACGACGTATACAAAAAAGGAATACGCATCGTTCCGTGCCGCTAAAATTGCCTGGTTTAATTATATGGAATCTGATATAATGCGTCGGGTCTCCAAGAGAATGGAGGACTTTTCTGGCCTCGACCTAAGATCTGCTGAGAAACTTCAAGTGGCTAATTACGGAATTGGAGGACATTATGTGCAGCACATCGACTATCATTCCGTAATATTCCTGATTCAAACTTAAAGCGATTTTATAAGTTGGTGAAGTTGTTATATAAATCTCTCTTATGCTCGCTGTTAACACATAACACGGCACGGGCACGCTATAACATACGTGTATATGAGCCTTAGTAGTACTGATTCAGACTTGAAGCAGTTTTAGGGTAGGCACCCTTAATCTCGTGAACGTGCCGAAAAGGCCCATCTCTAAGCGCTCTAACCTGGAACATTTAATATAGAATTTGAATTTTCTTATCTAAATTATAGAATGCCATATTAACATGATATCGTAGATTAATATAGGGGTCAAGTGAACCCTTACCTAATTTTCTATTTTACACGACAATATATCATTATTTTTCCAGGGCGAGACCGGAAACAGATTTGCCACCATTCTAATTTATGTGAGTCATACATGAGTAATTTCACATTAGGCATGTATTAACCCAATCCATTATAGTTACCTCCTGAATATCCAGAAAATCTACATGACCGTAAGTTGTAAACAGAAGGAGGCAGGTAAAACGATACTAAAGTCACTTCACGCACATCTCCAAGGGGAGGCAGTTTATTATCGAGACTTCTATTCTTATAAGTACTATTGGAAATATTCTATAAGTAAAATAGCTGTTTTCTATTTTATAGTATACGGAGATGCAATTGATCTTCTTTAAGATTATAGTCCCCTATCAAGTTTGAAATCCACCTTTATGGATCTCTACTCATATCAGGACATTGCTCGGACGTAAGTTTTGCTAGGCGTACTTTCCGTTGGCGAGGGTTTCCCATGTGCTGATGACTAACACAATCTTCGGCTGACTACTGACCTAAGACACTTATCTGTGGCATTCCGTCTTCTCTATACAGATAATTATGCGGTGATCTTTGTTTCTATGTAGTGTACTGTTTTCGTGAAGTGAATGGCGCAAGCTATTGACGAAGCTTTGGTGGATATTACGCCTTTATTTCATTAGGGAGTCGAATATTATATAGCTTGATCCAAGAGGAAGGTTTAAAAACAAGAAAAAAAAAAGGAAAAAATTTAAAAAATCGGGGCGAACTGGAATAAATCAGCATAAATTGGAATAAATCGGGATATAACGAGATAAACCGGGAAAAATCAAAATAAAATGTATTCGTCGTTTTCCCCTAACTTTTTTAAAGATACTTGGCAAACAAATGGTGGTCTACCACTCAGCATTAACTGTTTTCAGTTCTTCAAGTGGGATTGTGCATACAGAACCCGTCCGGGTGAAATAAAACTCAATCATTTTTTTGCCTACGCTTCTCGTCTGCCTGAATTTTGTTGGTTTGCTGTCGCCTAAGACCACCCAAAGAGAAGACTGGGGCCTTACCATGAACTCTTATAGCAGAACCTAAATAAAACTGCCCACTGCTACTGAGACAGCGCTATACGTGTCACATGTCGCTCATTCTAAGCAGGGCAGTTTTGTTTAGGTCCTGCTATAAGAGCTCATGGTAAGGCCCCTGTTGCTTTCTTTTCGGCATGTAACAGTATAAATGCATATTTGGTCTCCTGTCACAATGTCATACAGAGCATTTGAACGTCCGTGAACGTACTTTAACAAAAAAATTACAACAATCAACTCGAGTCCGTTTTTGTTTTGGGATGAGTTCACGAGGGATTCAGCGGCAACAAAGTTTTGTATCTTTTAAATGTTGATGATTGATCCAAATGTCCTCGCATCTCCTCATAAGTGATACGCCGCTTCTGTTCAATTAGTTGCCTGAACAGAAAGGTTTTCCATTCCGAAATTTAAAAATTGAAATCCACAAAATCATGAACTTTAAAAAAAAAAATTCTGCTCCCAAAATTTGTTGTGAATTTGTAATTGGATCTGCTGCATAAAAAAGCACTGGAAATACAAATTGTTTTTATCTATCGTAGCTGGATTTTTTTTCATACGTAAGCTTTATTTTTCTCATTTTTCAGTCCCAGTTGACAGTACAAAGATAAATGATTTAGACAAAATCATTTGCATTCACGTTTCTTATTAATATTTTCTGACCTTGTCGTAATATTGTAAATTTTCAAGGTTGAAACGCCGAACGTAAAATTATTTTTTTGACATTGGCATTTGACCAATTGTTGTTTGAACTTAGTAATTAACTGTCAACAGCATTAAAAACCCTTTTCCAAATCTCTTTTCCAAGAACTTTGAGTCTTCAAGTGTTTTCAATATTTATAAATTGACTTATCAAGAAATCGTGCCTTTGATATTCATGTTTTTTGTTTTTATGATACAGTAAACATCATACAAGTATGATTGATATGATCGTAAAATATGGAATTTCATAACAGTAATCTGCGAAGAATTTAAATGACTGTTTTTGTACAAGATTTAAAGTAGCTTCCGTTCGAAGAAAACTCGTTAAAAAGAAGTTGTTTTGAAAATTTTTCGTTAACAAGCTCATGAATCAATGAAATGAAATCTGCTTGGAGTATTATGGTTCAAAAATATTAAAATAGTATTCTCTTTGACTAGCAATTGACCAATTGATACAAGATTTATGATTTTATCTGAACAGATTACTTTTGATGTTCGATAGTTATTAGATCTTGTTATTTGAATTGAACAAAATAAAAGCATACACAGTTAAATATATTTATTATACAATTCTACATAGTAATATTACAAAATCTAGAAATTTCACAACTTCTCTTATCCTTATCATCACAATTTTAACTTTACAGCAATGTCACAACCTTATCTCTATGTGTAGTACAGAAAACTTATGGAAAAGAGGCTCGTTTAAAGAGCAAACAATATTTTCTAACTCGTTGTCTGAAAGAAGCACTCTCAGAACTGTCTCTAAGTTTTTCATTCTTCAAATTCAAATCACTGATACTATCCAACAAAATCTGATTAAGGAAAATGTATTCCTCCAAACTGAAAAATTCAAAGGACACTTGGCTCTTAATTTTCAAGAGAACATTAGGCACTGCCACTGATTTCGATGTTCTTATCTGATCTAAACAGATGTCCAGCGCACAAATTGTCACCGCTCTTTCAAAGCATCCAACACTATGAATCACAATTGGACGATATGTATTTTCCTTGCCTTCCATTCTTGTTACGCAGCAACTGCCTTGTTTTTCATTAACCATCTTCAGGAAACTTTTCAATTGTCGAGAATTGAAAGTGGCATTTCTGTCCGGGAACTCATGGTACAGATAATGTAAAATTTTCTTCGATTGTCTTTCCATTAAATAATTTACAGTCAATTCCAATTGTGTGTAGTACTTATCAACAATAATTTCCTTTCGAATTATAAACTCACCGACAGTATATTCGTTGGTATTGAGCCAATTGTGTCTCTTCGATTTCTTTTGATCAAATCTTACAATCACTTTGCAGCCACAATCCCATATCCAGCTCCAAAAAATATACGAATCCATTTCTGATTTAGGATTGTTGATCAACAAAAACTTTTCCTTGACGTGGTATCCGTCGATATAGTTGATAGTGAACATGTCGAAGTTAATACTTCCCACGATCGATAAGCGGGCGCACTTTCTACTTTTCTTCGGTGTACTGTCATCGTCAAAAGTAAGTCGGTTTATTAAATAGTGTTCACTTTTCATTATTTCTTGGAAGCTCTGGTCCCTTCGTTTTGCAAACTCTTGTACACTTTCTGTACTCATTTCGATGTTTTCGCGATCACTGTCTGTATAAAACTGAGAGTAAAAGACGCTGTGGTCTGTTTATAAACATTATTTTGATGGAATGTATTGTTGAGTCACTGAACGTCCTTCTGTAAGGCTGATTTCCCGAAATCAGAGATGGAAATTTAATGGCTGCTTTTCTAAAGAAGTAATCACACTTATAATTCCTATTTATGATACAATTTATTACAAAAGTTGTCAGGACGGTATTTGTTCACAGAAGTGTGCGGAAATAATTTACAATTTGAAGAAATTACAATTTTGGAAAATCGCTTTCTATGAAACCCACAGCATTGAGAAACTTACGACTGCCTAATTTCAGAACACAGTAAGGAAAAAATATTTCAAAATCAATTTTTGAGCATTTTTCATGCCTATGTGAACATGATTAAATTAAAATTTTAATTTTGTCCCTTACTGTGTTTTAAAATTGGGCAGCTGCTCGATTCTGAACTTTAATTACTAATTAACGAACAGCTTTATCAATAAGGTCGTTTGTGACGTCAAACGGCACTTCGATAATCAGCGCTGATACCATGTCTGGCGTGTTAAACGCAGCTACATTATTATTTATGAAAAATTGCGTGAGTGAAAACTTTTTTTGATCATTTAGGAGTTCAATGCCTTATACAGTAATTTCATTAACTAGACTAAGAATTCACAATACAAATCAAGTATCAAATATGTCAGAATGATATAAATTCTAAACTTTAGAGTAGAAAAAAGGAGACAGTCTAGTTTTTTTCTAACCACCAGCCGGCATAATGAGAGTTGTAATGGATAAAGCTTATAAAACGTAATGTGCTCTCGTAATTAATTAAATTCTTTAGCTAGCCAATTTTTTAATATTAATGTTTAAAATATTACTAATTTGCTATGAAACGAACGCATTCTTGGCATGAAATTATGAACACACCCGAAAAAAGCTATGGATGCACAAACTTATCTGACCCGGTGGCCAAAACTGGAATCAAGTGTCGTCATTTTGAAATGGCATGTCAATGCCATTAACAGCGACGCTGTCACTGGGTCAGATTAAGTTTGTGACACTGCATAGACAGACAGGTAAAAAAATCCTTGGTTTGGACATTGACAATGACAAGCATGTCATTGTCTTTGTCATACACTGCCACTAATGACGAATGAAACTGCATACTCCGTTAGGAAGACCTGCCCTGTGGTTGTGATTTCGAAGGCGATGATAGGCTGTGAGCGAGTTAATTAGCCATAATAATATGTATTATGATGCTGGGGGATTCTAGTTATTATTTTAAGTTTCTTTTTGGCCACATCCGTCGGCCATTTTATGTATCAAAAGGTGTGTGTCACGCATTGTACGCATTTTTGCCGTTGTGCTCCTTAAAAGGAGTTTTCTTACAGAGCCATAACGTTGTCAAACCATGTGACAGCGTCGCTGTTGTTGGCATTGGCATGACATTTCAAAATCATATCATCACAGCCCGTAACAGTCCACTGCTGGACTTAGGGCCTCTCTTACAAAAAGGGAGGTTATTGCCATAATCTCCACGCTTGGCAGGCGGGTTGGAGATCGCAGTGTTTAAATATAACAATGGAAAATGCTGCTGCCCATTTTCCAGATCTTTTGCCTCGAAAACATTAGTCGCCTTGTACGACACCCATGAGTGTAAGGGTTGGTGCTATTCTACTCTGCCGGACACCAAACGGCATTTCAAAGTGACGAGACTTAATTACAGTTTTGTCCATTTTGTCAGAAATGTTTTAATTATATAGTAAAAACCAGGGGTAAACAATGCTAGTAATGCAAGGGAGCTGGATGGGTGACCATTTCGTATTTGAGGATAGTCAAACGTTAGCACCGCAACGAGTTGGATTGGAACTCGTTATGTGTGCCCCCTAATACCGTTGGCGAAGCGAGGTCGACCGAGGTGTTGTACATACCATGATTCAAAGGAAATCTAGTGTCTAGGAAATCCTGTGCTAGTTCATTTTGGGCACATCCGTCGGCTATTTTATGTAACATCAAAAGGTATGTCACGCGGCACGCCGCATTACCAGTGTTTTCTTAAAGCGAACGCATTACACGCATTATTGAACATAATGCCCTCTCCTCTTGAAAGGAGTTTTTTCTTTCCTCATTGATTTCTCTTCGCTATGACGAAAAAAACTTCTTACTCCGGGCATAAAAGGAGTTTCTTCTTTCATCGTTTACTCTACGGCTTGTTCCAGTGTTGCATGAGTGTCACGTAAGTGTTGCAGTTTTGCTAAAAATATTAAGTTTTCGAAAAATAATTGTGAAGAATTGGCTAGACTTGGATTTATTTTATTAACTGATACGAGTTCCGTATTTTTCATACTTCCGTTTTTCATTCACTTTGTACCGGCTGGATCTTAGTGAACACCTTGTATGAACCGATAGACCGTATCCTTTACGTGCGCATTAAAAAATTTCAAAGATAGTATAATGTAAATTCCCAAAATCGATCAAATTGCAAATAACTATACCTAAGGCTAAATTCAAAATTTTCAAATTAACTGCAATCTGCAATACCTATATGACATCATTTTAAGTACAAATAAGTAGTTTTCGATTACAAATGATATACAACTTAGATAACAAGTTGCGGAAATAAATTCTTCTTGATATAAACTCCAAGCAATTGGTAACACAGAGTATAGTTTTCTAAACGGTTCATGAACCCGTATTTTTGTTGCCTTACTTTCTTGAGAACACTTGCCACTGATAGAGTTCCCGTTTTCTCAAATTGCGCAACACATATATCAAATACGCAAAAAACCGCAGAGCCACTGAGCCCGTCCAGGCATTGCACAATAATGGGAGAAGTTTTCTTGCCAGCTTGTCTCTCCAACTGAAGGCACAAGTCTTTCACGTTACAATAAAAATCTATGAATGCATCTGGCTGATGGGAAAAATTATCCCACGGCCAAGCGGTGTATTGACAGTGGGATATTTTGTGCTCGTGGCCAGACTGGTCGGTCAGACTTAGCAGAGTCAACTTATAGTGCGGTTTTGTACTAATCTCCAACGTCTTTATCTTAAACTTATCGCGCACTGTCACACAACCCTCATCCGGGAAAAAATTTTGGCTACTCCTCTTGTCACTGAATCGATCCATCATCAAAATGATTTGGACTTTGAAACCCCACACCATTTCCCAAAATTTTCCGCAGAAATTCTCTTGCAAGCTTTTGATGCAAATATACTTCCGCTCAGTCTTATAACCATCGATGAAAGTAGCACCAAGTATTGTCTCGTTACTTTTGAGCTTTACGCGACGATCAAGATGGCGCTCAAGCTGTATGTCACCTTTGTTTTCACTCTTATCTTCCCTCTGAATTGAAGTTTTCAGCAACTTTTCTTTTCGTTTGGGCACTATAGAATAATATTCCGCTATTATACTTGTTAGTGAATCACGTTTGCTCATAAAACGCAGAAAATCATTTCCACTCATAGGCAAAGTTACCATTTTTGTTGTATTTTTAATTTCGAACTAACACTCACTGTTGTTGATATCGAGAGGATAACGCTTTTAAACTAATTCCCATTTAACAGTGTTAGGATTTATATACTCATTATCGTGCCCAATGCAAACTGCGCACATATCAGACCATTAACTTAATTTAATTCGTGCGTTCACCTACAGCTATGCCTCATGATGGACATTCATGTAGGTGGCTTTAATTACTTGTTTGTAAACTGTAAATTTTAAATGGATCAAAGCTTTGAACTTTTGTTCCTTTGTTACCTGTGCTTTTGTAGTTTTCGATAAATTGGCCTATTACATTGATATAAAATTAGTCTTTTATTAAAATAATTTTAAAACATAAATAAAATTCTCTGATTTCTCCATAATCTTTAATAAAACTTTGTACAATAATAATGATTTTCTTTTTAAAATATACAACTTCTTATAACTATAGACATCATTGATCTTACATACGACATTGCTTATAATATACGAGTATCAAAAAACTTACACGCTAATTCAGCTAATATTAGCACAACCGAAAACACTTCATTTCTAGCTTAAGCTAGAAATGAAGGTATCTAAAGATTAATCTTTAGATACCTTAAACATTAATTTACCTTATTTTCACTATCACTACATTCACTTTCACTATCACTTGAATAAGGCTGATGACAGTCCGCGCCGAATTCCATAAGGATGTCCATCATTTTGAAGTCACCTCTTTTCCAAGCGACCTGATAAGCAGTTAGATCTCCATAGTCACGCGCTTCCAAATTGACGGCAATCTGCTTACAAATACAAGTTGCCAACTCGTAATCCTGATTAACGACAGCATGATGAAGCGCAGTACTTCCAGAAATTCTGTCTGGTGCGTTCAGGTCTGCCCCCATCTCTATCAGGATTTCCAGCAACAGCACAGCCTTTTGCCCTCTATGACTTCGCGCTACAATATGGACACACTGATATCTTTGAAAATTGTTCTCACACAGCAGATATTTGTTGTTAAGGGCCAACCAACATCCAGCTCGCAAGAGTAAGGACACACACCCCTGGTCACAAATGTCATGGAGAAAATTGTCTCCCCAGCTGTCCACTGCACCGAATATTTCCCTGATTAAAAGAGACTCCATTATTTCAAATGAGAAGAAAAGTTGATCTGTCCCTAAGCAATGCCAGTGTAGGACTGAAGCTAAGTTATTTCTAAATAAGTACTATTGGCATCAAGCCAATTTATATTAGCGATTTACAATGCGTGGATTTCCCGAAAGATATCGTTCTATATTTATTTTCAATAAACCATAACAATGGGTTCAATGTTTTCCTTTTATGCCACCACAGTAAATGTTATTATATCATATGTTGCTCTGCAAAGCAAAACAAATGGATTTTAACATAAATAATAGCTACCGTACCAAAATTTGATTGTACCGATATTATGCTAATTATATAAGACAATTTCTAATTAGATTTTCCATTTCAAAATATCAAAATGAAAGTGAACTATAGTTATTGAATTTCAAAAGTGGTAATGAATTCAATTTTACTTTATTTATTACCAAAAGTTTCATCAAACAACAATTTCATGAAGATTATAGGTGTAGAAAACATTGAAAAATTTCCACCTCTATAAATATTGGCCTGAAAATTAAACTGAAAATCGAAAATTTCCAAGAATGCGTGCACCAATTTATCAACCAATAAATTGTTGCTAACGTTCCAGTTTTTAGAGAATGAAATATCGACAATTTTTATTTAGATAGAATAGTTCTACTGGTAAAAACCCGGAGTTTCCCAATAGCTCCCTATAATAATAATAATAATAATAATAAGCATTTATTATCTCTTCACAAATAAATAAATAATATGTAAGTAGGTCAGCACTATACAATTTTTATAACTATATTTATTTGTGAGAGACTGGTGCCTGAAATAGGTTCCAGAGAACCTGTGATACAGGTCACCAGGCTCCCACCCCTCGGATTTACAAAAACATAGACTATGTAACAATTTAAGTACTGACCTAAAAAATAAGAAATTACATTCATTAAGTATATGTTTAAAAAATAAAAAAAAATACCCATACAAAAACAATTTGTTGTAGGACTATTCAAATTAGAATTTTCAAAAGTACCAAAACACATTTACAATAATTATGCATTAGGACGAAGTATACTTTCCGTCATATCATAAGACTGACTTATCAGCCACTGCTTTACAATATTCTTACAATTATATTTAGGTTGAGAGTAAAAAGAGAGTATCGTATTCAGTTTATTATATAGATAAGAGCCAAGAAAACAATAAAACCTATTTGAGAACTTGGTACTGAACGCCATAGACACACATACCTCTCCCTTTCTTCTTTTACCCGTTAACATATCAGCGTCATATGCGATTTGAGAGTGTTTACGAAGGATCACAGCAAGTACGAACAACTGTCTGACACTAAGAACTTTCCATTTCTGATAAAGATCGAGAGTAGGGTAGTCAAAGGGTAAAACACGCACCAACCTTAAGAATTGCTCGCTGCGCTCTTTCAATTTCTATCATATGGGTTTTAGCTGCTCCCCCCCATGAAGAGATACAATAACTCAGTACAGATTGACAAAGAGCATAGTAAACTGATAACAGGGCTTTTCCACTCATAACGTGCCGCAGTGTTTTGAATACATAGATTAATTTCCTTAGTCTACAGGCAAGCGCGTCAATTTGTGGTTTAAAACTAAGTGTTTCATCGACTAGGATACCAAGGTACTTGATTACACTTGAACGCTGTAGCATGGGACATATACACTTTGAAGGTTCTTCTGAGCAATGTAATGAATGGGCTTTGATTGAAAGTGTTGCGCTTGGAAGTTGATTTTTTTGGATGGAGAAGCATAAATATTTAGTTTTCTCCACATTTATGGTTAGAATATTATGACTAAGCCATCCACATACATTGTCAAAGCCAGTCTGGGCGTAAGAAAACACTTCTTGCCAAGAGTTTGCCTTAAACAGCAGGACTGTATCATCTGCGAACGTAATAATTCTACCATTAGTAAGAGGCATATTGCAAAGGTCGTTTATATAGATTAGGAATAACAGAGGGCCCAAGACACTGCCCTGCGGAATTCCAAAAGTAACAGGTAGCTCTTCACTTAACCATCCATCTATCCCAACCATCTGCCTTCTACCTGATAGATAGCTATTAAGCAGGTTGAGAGGTAGACCTCTAATACCGAACCTTTCCAGTTTATTTATTAGTCTGGGAACAGAGACCGTGTCAAATGCCTTGGCTAGATCAAGGAAGATAGCAAGCGTCTTTTTCTTACAGTCAGTATTAACAACTACATAGTCAACAACACTGCATCCTCAGTAGATTTTCCAGCACGAAAACCATACTGTGATGGAGATAAAAGATTTCTAGACTCACAATAACTTAATAGTCTCCCGTTTATTAATTTTTCCAATATTTTTGAAAGCGTTGGCAAGATCGATATTGGTCTATAGTTATTGACACAGTCTCTGTCGCCATTTTTATGAATCGGTTTTATGACAGATTTCTTGAAACAGTCTGGGAATACACCAGTACTGAGCGCAAGATTGCAGACATGTGTAATTGGTGGGATGAGGTAATTACGATATTCTTTTATAAATTTACCGGATATTAAATCAAAACCCGCAGCACAGTTACTCTTCATACCCATAATAAGCCTCTCTACTTCACCATTATCCGTAGGACAAAGAACAAATGAATTGGCATTTAAATTTAAATTTAGATCTGCTATAGTACTTTCCCTACCATCACACATCTGCCTGGACTCCAGTATTTTTGAAGCTAAACGCTCTCCAACTTCTACGAAAAACTTATTGGCCTTATTCACACTTTCCTGAGGATTGTTTCGAGAAACTAGCCCGCTTGAGTTATTATCACTTCTGGATGTGTTTGTAACATGTTTAATTATATTCCAGAGTTCTTTTTTATTGTTACCAGCCCTGACTACTTCATTTTTCTCATAAGCTCTTTTTACTTTTTTTAATAAGGAGTTACAGAAGTTTCTATACCTTGAGAAAGTGACTTTGATGGCTTCATTGTAAGGATCCCTTTTCAATTTTTTGTGGAGATTATCTCTATTTCTCAAACAACGAAGGAGGCCAAGAGTCATCCAGGGTTTGTATGTTCTTTTACGCATAGGTATTTGGGAAATATTAGAGTTTTCCGAGATAATTTGGCCAAGGGCTTGTACAAGACTTGCCGCTGCCTCATTAGCATCATTGGATTTCATGACTGAACTGAAGTTGTAATTTTGAATGCTGGAACTTATGTTGGCAAAGTTAATCTTTTTCACAGTCTTTTTTCCACTAGAATTACCTATGTTTTTAAGAGGTAAGTTCAGCGCTACACAGTCATGATCCGTTATCGAGGACTCGATCACGAAGCAATATGCAAGTTCTTTAGATTTTGTGATTGAGTGGTCCAAACAAGATTTTTTGCGTGTCGGAAAACTATGTGCGGATAGTAGACCATGTGTGGCGAGCATATTTAAGTATCCAGTGGATCTCTGGTCAGTTGAATTTCCAGCAATATCGATGTTCATATCACCCATAACTATTATGTTTTTATATTTCGTAATTTTTTTTAATAAATCATTTAATGATGCTATGAAATTTGTTATATTATTTACAGCAGGTGGGCGATATATACCTATAACTATGGTGTCCTTACTATACTCTAACGCAAGACAATTCGCATTTGTAAGTACAGGTTCTGAGATGTGTGGACATAAATGTTTTCTATAGTATATAACAACCCCTTCATTCTGAGTGTCATGTAATGTAGTAGCAGCACATCTGTAACCATCAATTTGTGGAATACCCTTAGCCGATCGCAGCCAACACTCGGTGAGTATTATTATATCCCAACCAGTGCCTGATCTCGCCAAAAATGTTAAAAAGCTATCAATATTACAAACAATGCTTCGAATATTTTGCGTGAGGATATTTATGGATTTTGTTCCTTGCGGAACAAGACCACCATAATCCTCCACCCTGCAGACTCCCGACTCCGCTACCGAAAAGGAATCCAAGTCAGATATTATTGGTTCAATATTATTTCCATTTATGCTATCGAATTATATGGGTTGTATAGTTAAACTTGTTGTTCAGTTTATATAAAAACACTCTGTATAGGAATAAACGTGTGTCGCAACCTTTCAATGTATATTGTACCATGTAGTGTCTATGGCCCCCAGATTCAAGCACTATGTACATTACTATGCAATAATTATCAATTATAATTAATCTATATCCTATCTATCGTACAAGTGGGCATGTTGCCAACAAATAAATTCCCTGGATTTCCCAAAGGAGCGATAAATAGAATCTCATTAGCAACAATACATGCTACATAACCAAACGATTGTTTTGTTTATTTTTAGTAGGCATTAAGTTAACGCGGTTTTCCTGTTTTTTAAATCCGTATCAATTGGTATTTTCTGATGACTATACCATTAATAACTCTCTAATTATTTTTAATTTTGTTTATAACTTACATTTATGAAGCATCGAATCTTTATCTGTTACTATACAGAGAGATTTGTTCAAAATTTTAATTCTATCTTCAAAAAGCAATATACTATGATTTTAATTTGTTCACTAGTCGCTATTTATACATCCGTAGTAAACAATATAATCTCGAATAAAATTCACTTTTATTCGAATTACGTAGTAAATTCCAAAGTTGTATTGAGAAGCCATTGACCGTTTCTACGTAACAACTAAACATAAACTTCTAGTAGCCTTGACATTGAATTTGTTGTGATGTTATTGACTCGGCTGCGAATTTTCTGCTAAGTCCACTAACTTTCGAGATCGAATACTTTCCTGTTGACAGTTGCCACGTTTTCCTCAGTGGTCGCAGTTGAGGGCCGACCTTCACGAATTTCATCATAGAGAGAAACACGGTCACGATCAAATTATGCATATTTATGCAAATTTTTAGACCGCAACGTTCTAGACCTCACTCCGCGGGACTCACGGTAGATCAGCGCCTCGGCTCCGGCCGTGGCTCATGCTGAGTGAGGTCCTTTTGTTGACAAGGTGTGCCACAGCACAGCAATTCCGAATCGATATATTAATTTTGTAATTTGGTACATATGTTTTTTATTTGTATGATTATTGTTTATTTTATATTATGTGATTGTTGTAATGTGGTGTCCTTGTTAATCAATAAATATCTTTCATTCATTCATTCATTCATATCAACGCCTTAGGGTGCTCAAATGATGTGCTTTCTTCCCAAAGGCATTTCGAAGACAAGCAGTGCAGTAATGCGGAGATAGTAAACTTGTAAAATCATAGAAAATCATCGCCCTTAACTGTTTTCGCGTTAATTCTATATTTGCTGTATTCGGTCGACGAACTTAAACTTGTGGTAAAAAGCAATTGACCCAAATCGTAAAACAGAAGTGCAAGCGTTGTTATTTGGAGGCAGAAATAATAATACTATAAAAATAAAGGTACTTGTCCATTCATTGCTACATGTTAAATGTCTTTTGGCAGATGTCAGACGTAACTTCTGGTGGTGGAACGGTCTTTGACAATCTTGGAGTGTCAGTGCCCGTGAAAAAGGGAGCAGCATTAATGTGGCGTAATCTACTTTCAACAGGAGAGAGTAACTCCAGAACCACGCATGCTGCATGCCCAGTGCTCGTAGGGAATAAATGGGGTATGTCCTCTTAACCTATTTTCTACAAGGTAAGCTTTTTCCAACTCGGTTGGACAGCGTTCAGGAAGCTACGCGATATATTTTCGTCCAAATTACCACAGTGTTTCAAGACGAAGGCCTTTGACCAATGTGTGTTGTCTGTGATAATCTACAGAACAGAGCCACGACTCGGCTTTATATGGACCTTATAAGAAAGCTCACTGTCACCCCAAGGGCAATGGCTAGTGATCGGAGTCTCGTTGCGCGATATAAAAAAAATTAGGAGATCCGCAAGCGAACCAATGTCACCGACATAGCCCTAAGGATTTCCAGGCTGAAATGGCAGTGGGCAGGGCACATATCTCGAAAAACAGATGGCCGATGGGGGCAGTAAATTTCTCGAGTCGTCACCACGCAAAGCTTGGGTAGACCTTCCACAAGGTGGACCGACTTCCTGGTAAAGATCGCAAGTACCTTTGATATCTTTGAGCAGGTACCGGAATATTTTATTTATTTATTACAGTTCTGAAAAGATGGGTGAACGAGATCGGCCAAGAGTTTAGTTCGCCATGTACAAACGATCAGATGAAGTGAAGACATAGTGTCACGATACTTATTCGTATTTACTTGTAAATAAATTTTTGATTATCTATTTCTCTGTTAATTGCTAATGTGTATTACATACCATAGTAACAATTCCAATATCTATGAACAGAAACTATATATAATAATATGTATTATTTATGAAGTTAAGTAGTTTAGATTCAAGAAATGCGCCAGTTTCCCCCAATCGGGGCCCAAAGCCCGTCCGCTATCCATGCGACGCAGGCACCAGATAGAGTTAGTTTTTTCTAGGTTCATTGGGAAATGACACACTAGCTGCTAAAAGTGTCCAGTCAGACAGTAAACAGAGCAACCAATAGTAGTTTATGAACTCGCATATAAAAGAAGGTTTCAAAAACACTATGTGATAATAGTTTGACACGAGTGTTTTAATAACTAATCATATGCAGTTTCATAGACGATCTTGCCGTCACTGCTCAAGCAAACAGCTTCGAGGAGGTTGAGATGACACTCTCAGAGGCTTTAAATAACTTGAAAGCCAGAGTTACAAAGAACCCATCCTAAACTGAGTACGAGTATAGCGCTTTCCATCTCCATAATTGTTAAGCGAACCGAAAGAACATCTACAACTATAGACTACATCTTTACTATAATTCAGTTTTGTTTTCATTTAATAGCTCGTCTATGTTCTATGTATTTTATGGAAATACACAAAGAAAAACTTAAGTAATAATAACTAATGGAAAATGTTATTTGGATCTTTAATGGTTCTAGAAACAAACATGATTGTAAACAAAACACCTTTAAACATATATATTTTATTAAATATATTTTTGAGAAATTGTATTTATGGCAATAATCTGAAGGAAAATAAATTCAAAAATGTTAACATTTAACTATTTAACATCTTTTTCTTCTGCGTTGAATCCTCGTAACTGAGGGTCGTATTCACATTGGCTCACATCGTGAACGAGAGCTCTCCAAAACATGCTGTCTGTAGTGTCCAAAGTAAGCTAGCCTGGCAAACATCGTTGACGGCATCGGTCCATCTGGTCGGTTATCTACAGCGACCTCTTTATCCTTCCACGAGCCCGACCACAATTCGTTTTTTCAATTTACCTGGTTCCCTTCTAGCAGCGTGTCCCTATTGTAGAAGTCACTGCATTCATGTTGTAGGTCAGAATTGAAGCGTTGGTGCGCGTGCCGTCTATGGGATGCCTAACATTTTGTGTCAGCACCATATTTGGGACGCGTCAATCCGTCTATGAATCCGAGCATTCATAGCCCAGGTTTTGGACGCATACATAAAGATGGAGAAACGAGGGCTATTTTAAATTTTTCTTTAGACTTCCTATGATTCCTCTTTTCTTTGAAACAATAACTTTAACCCGTAACGACATGAACGTCAATGGCGAGTATCTTCCTCACCTACGGTTTGCCGACCATAGTCATGGCAGAATCTCTCGAGGAACTCCCTACAGGTAGGTCATATTTATATTGAACATGGATAAGATGAAGCTTCTGTTGTATGTACATGTAATACTCGCCCCAGAAAAGGTTAGGGGGCTCTACGCTCGAAGTGTTTGACGATAAAGTCTACCTATGAGAAATCGTCCAGTTCGACAAATTCAGCTCGGTTGAGTAGCGATAGAGAATTTGACAACAAGCAAAGATAGCTTGCGCGTACTATACGTATTACTTCGATGTCATGTTACGCAGTATATCATTCGATTTCTTTGCGCCATCCGCGAGTCTCCAATTCGGAACTGAATATTGACGGATCGAAGTTCCCATACCCATGCAGTACGCAAATGTTCATACCTTACAGCAATTTCATGATTTCCAGTAGGTATTGTCGGTTGGTTTCAAAAAGCATCAATAGATGGCGCTCCTACAATTTTGTTAATTTTTTTTTAAACTGTATGTTTGCATGCAGCCATTAAAAACTTACCTTAAAAAATGTTTATTAATATAAACATAAATATATAAAGTAGGCACTTTGTTCCATTTTAATACAAACCTTTCATATTTGTATTACGTCCATTCTTGATCCTAGCGTCTATGAAACGAACTGACTCAGTCAAATTGATGTTTGTTTTGTTTGCAATAATTTATTACAACCTCTAAAATTGTTGAAAACTGTTGATAAATACAATATCCAATACAACGTACCCAGTGTCTATATCCTGTTTGCTGAGAACTTATTTCAAGCGATTAACAATGAACGATCTACCACATACTGGTCGTAAGCCATGGGCTCTTGCTTTTAGCGTCTGAATTATCATTCATCATCATCAGCGATCTAGCCCGGGTTTTATTTACAACTCTTTATTGTACATACAAGGACAGTAGAAAATTGGGTAACTATTCCTATCCATTTCTCCCAATCTTAACATTCTCGCGTTGTAAGAGGTGCGCTCTTACGTAAAACATAGTGATGACAATCCATCACCTCTTAGTCTTTCTGCGGTATCTCTCAGTTTCAAATATCAGAAGGTTTAGCTTACGCAGCACCTGACTAAACTAACGAAGCCAGATATTGTCTTTCACACAACGATACGTCCTCGTTACCGACACTCTATACTGTCGTATACCAAAAAGTAATTATTTGTTGTAAGATAAGCTAAATAATGTTCGTTTGTACCATCCAGACTCAGATAAACAATTATGTGACGATTAATTGTTCCATAAGAATTATATTTACGTCTTATAATAAAGGTACACATAAAATATTGACAGTTATTGTAAACATATCATCTAAAATACAAAAAATAAACACTAATACGTATAAAATACAATCAATAAATTAAAAAAGTAAAGAATTATAAAAGAAATTATGATTTAACTTATTCTTTTACTAATTTCCGTAACAGAAATCTAATATCCCTCACGCCGTAAAATATAATACCGTATAACTCAAAAATTACCTTGTCACTTATAGGACAAACATTTCACTGTATTCAAAATTGCATTCATTTTCATACTTTATTGCTACTTTGCCTTTAAATTGAAAGATAAACAACCGTGAGGGAAATTAGACTGAGAACACTCTGCAGTGAGAATGACCGACTTAAGCTTAGTAGTAGTGAATACCATTTATCGCTTTAAAATTGGTATAGCTAATCACAATAGATAACACTGGACTCAGTATCACAGCTTGAGTTGAAAGGAAAGAACGTAAAGGGCTGAAAGGGGATGGTTCTGTTGAAATCAGAATCTTTCTTCTTAATACACAGGTGACGTCAACTTTATGGTACTACCATCGCGAAAGTATCTACTGTTTCGTCCAAAATTAAAAGCTAATTCAATCAAAATATATGAAACAACTGATTTTTTTGCTATTTCATAGTTGGTACCATTGTAAAAGTTGTGTGTTTTCACGAGCACATACATACGATACCCCTTGGCATTATGAATTTGAAGTAACCATAAGTAACTGACTGCTGTCGTTTCAACAGAGACAGCTGCAGGTATTTAGGTACTGTACTTTCAAGAATTTCCAATAGGAAAAGGTTTATTGAAATTCTCATATAAAGCGCGTGAAAAGTGTGGTACTCGCAGCAGAACATAAAATATCTAGATAGGTCTACGCGGCCGAAGTCGAGGTCAAAAATAGGACCAAGAACGATGTATCAAGAGATAGCCTGACTAGCAGTACAGACCAGCAGTGGCAGCAGTGGCAGACCTGGTGGCTGGGGCAGTAAAGTTGAAAGGAAGACGCAGCGTGGGTAAACCTCCCGCAAGGTGGACCGACGACCTGGTAAAGATCGCAGGCGCCAGCTGGATGCGGAAGGCACAGGACCAGCCTTTGTAGAGATCCCTAAGGAAGACCTATGCTCAGCAGTTGGCGTCTTTCGGCTGATATGATGAACCTGACTAAGTTTCAGCAGAATACATTGTCTTAACTTTCCAGTTGGTCTTTGAACTCATTATCATACTGGCGTAAAGAGTACGTTGTCTTCGTCTACATCTTCCACATAGTCGTCTATGTTCTTTTCTATCGTCCGCCACAAATGTGTAGTTGGTTTCGTTCTGAAAGAGAACATATGTTGATTATACAAAACTTTCTGCGCAGCTAGTGTAACAATCACTATGTAGAGCTCGTCTAATCTAAAATGACGCGCCCCACTATCGCTTTACCGCACACAAGCAAGTTTAAAATATGGACGCAATACATATACAAATGCCGTTGTAATTGGTCATTCAGTTGCCGGTGAGATTCAAACGTAGGAACACGCGTCGTTCATTGGCTCCCACACAGATGAAGTGTCGTTATCAATATTTGCACTCACACATTGAAATCAACTAAATAAGTAGTGGGGCGCGTCATCTTAGACTAGACGAGTTTTACCATGCTCGTACCGTACTATTTATTTGTGTATCGTATGTTTAAAGTTCATAGACTTAGAAATGAATAGGTATATCATACACAGAGCAGTGTGGTAAAAGTATAGTTTGCTTATCATGATTTAGTTAGATTTAGTAACTAAGAAACCCCTGGTATGCAAACCACGGGAAAATTCATTACAACTCGCGTGTGATTTGTTAAATTAATTTGTGCTTTATGATTTTATGTTATTTTCAGCTTGTGAATTTTTATATCCGTAGTGTCAGTGATTTGGTTTGTTTTGGATTTATCTTTGTTTCTAAGTTTCGAAAGCGTAAGTTACATTCTCATTACTTTTGTAGTAGTTAGAGTATTTATTAGGGCTCTTAGAGATAGTCAGAAAATTTAAATGGATAACTAGACGATCACTTACTTACGGCCAACATGTTGTCTTACCTTTTATAGGTAGATACTCATATGTGTGGATTTTGTATAGATAAATGGGTATTAGGGTGACTAGAAAGTTAGACCACAATTATTAATTATGTACTCTTGGCTTGCTACACTGTCACCACATTACCGTTACGCGGTTTGTCGATGGCACTTTTTAAATTTTCTTTACAATATTTTTTTTTAAATTGTAATTTTACAAGTAACGTTTTCTTGCCAAATACGTCCGAATTAGATGGACAGGACTGCAGGCGGTCAGTAATCATTCCATGTGACACTCGACTGATCGAGAAAACTCGGTGGGTCGGTAAAATTTTATACGCTCTTATTTATCTCATTACCAACACGGTAGCGCACCCCCAGACATAACATAAAATGATGGTGTTGGCTTGTCCACTCTTTCGTCCGATCTCCGGCATGCTCGTCTCGTAAGCCGTTGGCTTCCCCACCCAACTCAGCGATGTTCCTCGAGCATACAGCATGGACCAAACCAACACAGACGAGCCTCTTCAATTTTATAATGCGTAAGCTACCAAACATGATTCTCTAAAATTACCATGCCCTGCTATCATGTACTGCTACAAGTAAAATTATTTGTATTATGTAGGGACCCTCTTGGACTTTGGAATTGAACATAACTTAACTAGATAAGTTTTTGATTTGTAAATTATTTTACTTACTTAATAGATAAGCCCTTCACAGTCACTTTGTAATAATAATTGGAGTCTCCCATGGGACCCCTTTGACTATTATCCTGGTCCAATTTATTGTTATCGTATGAGTCTTCATAGTCTATTTTAGCATTTGATTTCCGTTTATCAATAATAGCCTCGTTTTGATGTTTATTAACATCAATAAAGGAAGGCTGATATGGGATGTCTGGTCTTACGACGGATTTCAACTGCTTGAAGTTGTTTTTTAATTTGTAAACGTTATTTTGCGATTTTGGCATGTAAGATATCACGGTAGTCCGATGCGGGTGGTTCATGCGTGCGATGGGGGTGGGGTTGCGATGGGTTCCCGCTAACTTTGTCACGCGCTAGAATAGAGTAGAAGGAAATTAGTAAGTTGTAAAGAAAGTACCAAATATAGTATTTGCTGACTATGCCTACGCTCGTTATAGCTGTTTTTACTACTTGTACCTATATCGTCTTGCCCATACACACTGTTTGAAAAGTAAGAGAGCGATAATAAACTTATTATCGGTTATGAAAGGCTCAAGATCATAGCGCTTACACTGGCTTTTACCAGGGTCCGCTTTCCCACTCATTCTTTTCCACTTCGCCCTGTTTTCGGCATCCTCGCATCGCAAGCCGTTGGCTTTTGCATCCGACTCAGCGATGTCAATCCGTCTAGTCCAAGATCCCATAAACGCCAGATCTTTGTTTTTTTACAAAAATTAAATGTTTCTCAGCTAGTAAAAGTTGTATTCTACATACAACTTTTACTAAGGTGGTAACGAGAAATAAGAAAACTTTTGTAACGAATTGTTTAAAGTTTATTAGCCTATATTGGTCATATAGGCTGTGATCCATACGTATGTCCTCCTTTAATTTATTTTGATGGCTGTTTTTATGCTACTCAAACGAGCAGACAGCCTCCTAACGGTAAATGGTATGGTAACTGTCGCCCATAACATCTACAATTCATACATTTAGGTTGCAGGTAACAAAAATGCAGAACCGCGGGCAATGTCACTGTAAAGACTAGGATGAAATGCCTCATGCCAGTAATATCGCTGGCTACCTTATCCTTCAAATCGGATTCTGTGCTATTCGTACTTACTATACCGTACCTGACTCAACTATAGTGGCACATTTGCGTGTAGCGAGACCAATTGTTTTATTATGCTATTTGTTAAGTAAAAATCCTTTAAGCAAAGCCATCACGTCTATTATCTTGTCGCCTGCAGACAGACTGGGCGGGAAGTCAGTGAAGTAGAAGCTAATATATAATAAGTATCTATTCCAATAGAAAATAACACAATAATAGGGACTAAGATGTCGCCTCTAGGCAAAGTATTGAAAAAGTGACTAATGTTTTAAAAAATAACCTACATATTATAGGATTATCTAAAACAAACAATATGCGAAAGAAATTACGACAGTACCTTCCAGAACCTGTTATCCAAAGTCGGCTGTGGCGCAAACTTTTTAAGGACCTGTGCATATTTCCACGAGTCCAACTCATGTTGCAAATGAACAGGCCGAGCTATGCCGCTCCTTTGTCCCGGAAAGTCTGCAAAAAGCAATAGCTTCAGATTAGTTAATACGTAGGTGTAGTGCACAATGTAATCTAGATAACATTTTATTGCAATGTTTATTAACTGGCTAACATACAATATTCGGAATCATTCCGGAATATACCCGAAGGGACAACAATGCAACGGGTGTTATGGTATCACTACTCTCTAGGCCCACAGAAAATCAAAGCAGTGAGACGCCTCGCGGTTCACAGCACAAGCTTAGTGGGATCCAATGGGAAGGGTAGCTATTTATTTAGCAGAGATACTCGGTCTTATCGTGTCCGAGCGGTGGTGGACAAAACACAATCTATAGTTGGTCTACGCAGAAGAGATTTGCAGAATATGATGGAAACTTGTCGTGGCGACTGCAGGGCGGAAGAGATGACCATGACCATTACCGCAGCAGGGAGGCGAGTAAACGCCAGGATAGCGGGCAGGTGCTGGCAGGTAATGTTAAGAATGCTCAAAAAGTTACGATCTCTCAAACTAAGATAGGTGACGACTTGAGTGGTTCAGTGGTTAACACCCGGTCTGCCTCCTGGTTTCGATTCCCGACCGAGCGGAAATTGAAATAATAATTTTCAATTTCAGTTACGGGTCTGAGTGTTCTATGTCTAGCTTTTGCCTGCGACTTCGTCCGCGTGGACCACTTATTACGTTTTCCCGTTCATTTAAAATGCAATACCTATTCAACTCGTTCTCGTTCTAATCGGACGACTTTTCAACAATTATTGTCATATTTGAACCGATTTACACAACGCCTTAACAAATTATACACCTAAACCTTCCTCATGAATCACTCTGTCTATTAGTGAAAACCACATGAAAATACGTTCAATAATTTTTGAGTTTATCGCAAACATGCGGACAGACAGACGCGGCATGTGACTTTGTTTTCAACCCCCGACGTATAAAGAGGGGTGTTAGACGTGTGTTCCTGTATATCTGTGTATATGTCTGTGGCATCGTAGCTTCCGAACGGATGCTGTTTCTTCTCTTTAAAAGGCAGTTTAATCGAAGTGGTTCTTAATATTATTTCATTAAAATCGGCTGTAGTTTGGAAAATATTTGAGTTTAAGTAAACTCTTTTTTAAAGTAAGCAAAACTTGGTCGGGTGTGTAGCGGATATTTAGCGAAGACCGCGAGCGTTTGGGGCTAGATGGCGCTGTGTGAATTAGTCCACGATATTTATTTTATAACTAACAAGACATAAATGTGAGTTAACTTTGGACACAGGAACATCATGCACAACAATCAAGTATCATCTCATGAAGCACCTCGATGAGAGAGACATATTCAATCGTACTCTTGACAGCTCCTGGTCAGAACATAACCATCTAAAGGCAGCTGAAGTTACATTAACTATTACTTTATTGGCTACCCGAAATAAATTATTTTTATTAATTTTGTTTTAATTAAAAGTCAGTGAGAAATTCAGCCGACACAAAGTCGTTCAGGCGGACATAGTGGACATGGACATGACTACATCATCAGTTTAATCTTTGTGAAGATACAATTAATTGAACCATTGATTTTGAAAGACGCTGTTTAAAATGGAAAAGTTTTTTCTGAGGGAAGTCAGAATACGTGTTCGCTGAATATTTCGCCCAGGATGCTTACAGTCCCACGAAAAGTCAATTATAGAGAAGTTAGATAAATTAACAGGATGGAATGTGACTCAAATATTACTCGAGGAATATTAGGGGAAATCATCACATGAAGACATGGAAAAGTTAAGAAACTGTTACATATTCGCAACATCTCAGTTAACAACAAACCCTTGGGCAGTCCTGATGTAGTAACATAGAGAAGTACAACGGTTGGTCCAGAAATCTCGTCTAACTCTCGTCCATGGTTTCGAACTTGGTCGCGAACTATGCGGTTCCAAAGAAACATTCTCCCACGCACACTAAGGTTGTGGAATGAACTACCTGTAGAGGTTTTCCCTGAGATAAAGTTCTTCAAGAAAGGGGTGAAAAGGTTTTTACGTGTCGGCAACGCGTGGGTGATGCCCCTGGTATTGCTAACGTCCATAGACTGCGGTGACTTCATGCAGCCCGTAAGCTTGTTTTCCACTTAGTGGTGGAAAAAATAGGAAATCAGTCTTGTGAAATGTGTTACCGAAGGGGTTCCAGTTTAGTACAGTCTAGATTCTTGCCTGTACAATAAAGTTTCATTCAAGTTAATGACTAATTGCTATCGAAACGAATTGCCTAGCTCATAAAAATATTATCTTAAAGCTAAACAATTTCACTTAAAAGAGTTACCATCTAAGTCTCCAGATCTGCTACCCGAAAATAAGTTCTTGTCACGATCTAAATCCGGCTTGTCGTGGAACTGTCCCCTTCGCATATGCACCACTACTTCACCACTACCTAAGGTAGTTGATTCGGACGTGGTATCTTCATCAGTTGGCTCACTATCTGAGGTGGATAGTTCAGACGTGCTATCTTCAACAGTTTCATCACTATCTGAGGCAGATGATTCAGATGTGATATCTTCATCAGTTGGCTCACTATCTGAGGTGGATAGTTCAGATGTGCTATCTTCAACAGTTTCATCACTATCTGAGGCAGATGATTCAGATGTGGTATCTTCATCAGTTGGCTCACTATCTGAGGTGGATAGTTCAGATGTGCTATCTTCAACAGTTTCATCACTATCTGAGGCAGATGATTCAGATGTGGTATCTTCATCAGTTGGCTCACTATCTGAGGTGGATAGTTCAGATGTGCTATCTTCAACAGTTTCATCACTATCTGAAGCAGATGATTCAGATGTGATATCTTCATCAGTTGGCTCACTATCTGAGGTAGATAGATCAGATGTGCTATCTTCTGCAGTTGCCTCACTATCTGAAGTAGATGATTCAGATGTGCTTTCTCCATCAGTTCCATTATTATCTGAAGTAGATGGTTCAGACGAGCTATCTTCAGCAGTTGCCTCACTATCTGAGGTAGATGATTCAGATGTACTATCTTCATCAGCTACTTCATTATCTGAAGTAGATGATTCAGACGTGCTAGCTTCAGTATTTGCCTCACTATCTGAGGTAGATGGTTCAGATATGCTTTTTTCATCAGTTCCTTCACTATCTGAAGTAGATGGTTCAGACGAGCTATCTTCAGCAGTTGCCTCACTATCTGAGGTAGATGATTCAGATGTGCTATATTCAGAAGTTGTATCACTATCTGAGGTAGATGGTTTAGATGCGCTATCTTCATCAGTTGCTTTACTATCCGAGGCAGATGGCTCAGATGAGCTATTTTCATCGGTTTCCTCAACCGATACACCTTCATCAGTTGGACGATCTGAGTCTAATGAACTGCTTGAGCCTGGTGAGCTCGGAGACTCTGCCGCACCGGAGTAATCAGGTGCGCCACTTAAACTAGAAGACTCGGGCGAGCCAGAGGAGATAGGTGAACCTGATGAACCCTCAAGTGAGCTGGGGGACAAAGGTGGACCGGAATGGTCGGGAGACATAGGTGGAGTGGTGTGGTCGGGAGACTCAGGTAGACCGGAGTGGTCCGGAGATACAGATGGACCCGAGTGGTCAGGAGACTCAGGTGGACCGGAGTGACTGGGAGACACAGGTGGACTAGTGTGGCCGGGAGACACAGGTGGACCGGAGTGGTCGGGAGACACAGATGGACCGGAGTGGTCGGGAGACTCAGATGAACCAGGGTAGCCGGGAGACACAGGTGAACCTGGGTGGCCAGGAGTCACTGGTGGACCGGGGTGGCCGGGAGTCCCAGGTGGAACAGGGTAGCCGGGAGTCACAGGTGGAACAGGGTAGCCGGGAGTCACAGGCGGACCTGGGTAGCCAGGAGTCACAGGTGGACCAGGGTAGTCGGGAGTCACAGGCGGAACAGGGTAGCCAGGGTAGCCGGGAGTCACTGGTGGACCAGGGTAGCCGGGAGTCACAGGCGGACCTGGGTAGCCAGGAGTCACAGGTGGACCAGGGTAGCCGGGAGTCACAGGTGGACCAGGGTAGCCAGGGTAGCCGGAAGTCACAGGCGGACCAGGGTAGCCGGGAGTCACAGGTGGACCAGGGTAGGCAGGGTAGCCGGGAGTCACAGGTGGACCAGGGTAGCTAGGGTAGCCGGGAGTCACAGGTGGACCAGGGTAGCCAGGGTAGCCAGGGTAGTCGGGAGTCACAGGCGGAACAGGGTAGCCAGGGTAGCCGGGAGTCACTGGTGGACCAGGGTATCCGGGAGTTACAGGTGGACCAGGGTAGCCAGGATAGCCGGGAGTCATAGGTGGACCAGGGTAGCCGGGAGATACAGGTGGACCAGGGTAGCCGGGAGACACAGGTGGGCTAGGGTAGCCAGGGTAGCCGGGAGACACAGGTGGGCTAGGGTAGCCAGGGTAGCCGGGAGAAACAGGTGGACCGGGGTAGCCGGGAGACACAGGTGGGCCAGGGTAGTCAGGGTAGCTGGGAGACACAGGTGGGCTGGGGTAGCCAGGGTAGCCAGGAGATACAGGTGGACTGGGATAGCCAGGGTAGCCGGGAGACACAGGTGGGCTAGGGTAGTCAGGGTAGCTAGGAGACACAGGTGAACCAGGGTAGCCAGGAGACACAGGTGGGCTGGGGTAGCCAGGGTAGCCAGGAGACACAGGTGGGCTGGGGTAGCCAGGGTAGCCAGGAGACACAGGTGGGCTGGGGTAGCCAGGGTAGCCAGGAGATACAGGTGGACTGGGATAGCCAGGGTAGCCGGGAGACACAGGTGGGCTAGGGTAGCCAGGGTAGCCGGGAGAAACAGGTGGACTGGGGTAGCCGGGAGACACAGGTGGGCCAGGGTAGTCAGGGTAGCTGGGAGACACAGGTGAACCAGGGTAGCCAGGAGACACAGGTGGGCTGGGGTAGCCAGGGTAGCCAGGAGATACAGGTGGAGTGGGATAGCCAGGGTAGCCGGGAGACACAGGGTAGCCGGGAGACATAGATGGGCTGGGGTAGCCAGGGTAGCCGGGAAAAACAGGTGGACTGGGGTAGCCAGGAGACACAGGTGGACCGGGCTGGTCGGGAGACACAGGTAGACCGGGGTAGCCGGGAGACAATGGTGGACCGGGATAGCCGGGAGACACCGTTGGACTAGGGTAATCAGGGTAGGCTGGAGACACAGGTGTGCAGGGGTAGCCAGGGTAGCCGGGAGATACAGGTGGACCGGGGTAGCCGGGAAACACAGGGAGATCGGGGTACCCAGGGTAGCTGGGAGATACAGGTTGGTCAGGGTACCCAGGGTAGCTAGGAGACACAGGTGGACCGGGGTAGCCGGGAGATACAGGTTGGTCGGGGTATCCAGGGTAGCTGGGAGACACAGGTGGGCCGGGGTAGCCGGGAGACACAGGTGGGCCGGGGTAGCCGGGAGACACAGATTGGTCGGGGTATCCGGGGTAGCTGGGAGACACGGGTGGGCCGGGGTAGCCAGGAGACACAGATTGGTCGGGGTACTCAGGGTAGCTGGGAGACACAGGTGGGCCGGGGTACCCGGGAGACATAGGTGGTGTGCCAGGTGTCCCAGGTAAAGGTGGAGTGCCAGGTTTCCAAGGTAAATCTGGTGAGCCTGGAGGACCGGGTGAGCCAGGTGCACCATCTGGGAAGTCTGGACCTGAAATCATAATCGCAATTAGAAGTATTAATTTCATTGTATAATAATACTGTTATGTGTATGCCGCGGGGATATTGACAAACGCCTTATTGCCATAGTGATATTATGGATTTACGCGCATGGATCACTTTTTAACCGACTTCAAAAAAGGAGGTTCACTCAATTCGAATGTCCCATTTTACATTTTCCCATTCTAACCCGACAGGTACAAAAGTTATTGGCCTTCATCATCATCATATCAGCCAGAAGACGCCCACTGCTGGGCATAGGCCTCCCCCAGAGATCTCCACAAAGACCGGTCCTGTGCTTTCCGCATCCAGCTTGTACCTGCGATCCTTACCAGGTCGTCAGTCCACCTTGTAGGAGGCCTACCCACGCTGCGTCTACCGGTACGTGGTCGCCACTCGAGAACTTTACTGCCCCATCGGCCATCTGTTCTTCGAGCTATGTGCCCTGCCCACTGCCACTTCAGTCTGGCAATCCTTAGAGCTATGTCGGTGACCTTGGTTCGCTTGCGGATCTCCTCATTTCTGACTCGATCGCGCAAAGAAACTCCGAGCATAGCTCTTTCCATTGCCCTTTGGGTAACAGTGAGCTTTCTTATAAGGCCCATAGTGAGTGGCCACGTTTCAGATCCGTAAGTCATCACTGGCAACACACATTGGTCAAAGACCTTCGTCTTGAGACACTGCGGTAATTGGGACGAAAATATGTGGCGTAGCTTCCCGAACGCTGCCCAACCGAGTTGGATTCGTCGATTGACCTCTTTCTCGAAATTGGACCTACCTAGCCGGACTATTTGTCCTAGGTATGTATAGTCGTCAACAACTTCAAGTGGAGTGCCTCCAACTGTCACTGGAGTAGGCACAACATGGACATTCGACATAATTTTCGTCTTGTCCATGTTCATTTTAAGACCTACTTGTTGAGAGGCACTACAGAGGTCATCGAGCATTTTGCCCAAGTCTTCCAGGGTTTCAGCCATGACTACGATATCGTCAGCAAATCTGAGGTGCGTGAGGTACTCGCCGTTAATATTGATGCCAAGTCCGTCCCAGTCCAGAAGCCTAAAGATATCCTCCAGTGCAGCGGTGAACAACTTCGGTGATATGACATCACCTTGTCTAACACCTCGCTGCAGCTGAATAGGTTCTGTGGTCTTGTCCTGGAGACGAACTGACATAGTGGCGTTTTCGTACAAACACTTCAGTGCTTCGATATATCGATAGTCAATTTGGCACCGCTGTAGAGACTGGAGCACCGCCCAAGTTTCGATCGAATCGAAGGCTTTCTCATAGTCCACAAACGCCAAGCATAATGGCCGGTTATACTCTTCGGTCTTCTGTACAACCTGCCGCAGCGTATGTATGTGGTCTATGGTACTAAAACCTTTTCGGAATCCGGCTTGTTCGGGAGGCTGGAAGTCATCAAACCTGCGTGCGAGACGATTCGTAATGACTCTCGAAAACAGCTTATAGACATGGGTCAGCAGCGATATTGGTCTGAAGTTCTTCAAGAGAGCCTTATCACCTTTCTTGAAGAACAATATGACTATGCTTCTGTGCCATGCTTTCGGCGTTTTGCCCTCGAGGATGACGGAATTGAACAGCTTCTGAAGGGTCTTAAGCACAGGTTTGCCACCAGCTTTCAGAAGCTCAGCCGTAATTCCATCATCACCCGGCGCCTTGTTGTTCTTAAGCTGTTTGAGAGCCATACTAATCTCGTACAGGCTGATGTCCGGGATATCTTCGGTGTAGTGTCGGGTCAACTTGGCTCTGGGGTCTTTTGCCATACTGGTAACAGGTGCCCGTGTTGTCGTGTATAACTGTCCATAGAACCTCTCGACTTCCCTCAAAACCTCGGACTTGGTCGAAACAACTCTGCCGTCATCCGTTTTCAGTCTCGTCAACTGGCTCTGTCCAATCGACAGATCTCTCGCAAAGACTTTAGAGCCTTTGTTCCGCTCGATTGCCGCCTCAATATTGGTAGTATTGAAGCGGCGTATGTCGCGAGTCAGAGACTTGGAGATCTGTCGATTAAGTCGCCTAAATTGAGAGATATCATCAGGGGATTGCAGAGTCATTCCGCGTCTTTCTTCGATGAGTTTGAGGGTACCGTCAGAGATTTTGTTTGTTCTGTTTGTACGGCAGGTCTTATAAAACTTTGACCCAACCGTATAGACAGTTTCCACGAACCTGTTATTATAGTCGTCCACGTCGACGCACTCTCCTAGGCACTCGAAGCGATTTTGTAATTCGAGTTGCAAGCTCTCGGGGTTTTGGATTTGGATGGGTATAGGCCGGAGCGTGGACCTCATCAATCTCGATCTTTCCAGCTGGGGGTTAATATTCAATGTGCCTCTTACCAAGCGGTGATCACTGCCAATTTTAACGCTATTGATCACCGAGACATCATTGAATATATGCCGTTTCGTAGATAGGATGAAGTCAATCTCATTTTTTGTGACACCATCGGGACTAACCCACGTCCATCTGCGATGATCCGGCTTCCTGAAAAATGAGTTCATCATAAAGAGTCCCTCCTTCTCCATAAAGCCGGCCAGCATCTGGCCACGGGCGTTCCGACTTCCAATTCCAAATTGCCCCACTCTCAACTCGTCTCCGCCTCGTTTGCCCAGTTTCGCGTTGAAATCCCCCATGACAACGGTATAGTGTGTCTTGGAGGTATGCATGGCTGTAGAAATATCCTCATACATAGCCTCCACTTCATCGTCGGAGTGAGTCGAAGTCGGTGCGTAGACCTGTATGACCTTCAACGAATACCGCTTGGTAATTCTGAGTATAAGGTACGCTACCCTAGACGACACACTCTCGATTTTGACTATGTTGTTCACGAGGGATTTGTGGACGAGGAACCCGACACCACCTAGGGACAGTTGGTCGCCCTCCCGGAAGTAAAGCAGATTTCCGGACTTTAGGATTATCGAGTCCTCCCCCTTTCTTCGGACTTCAGATAACCCTATAATATCCCAATTTAATCTGCTTACCACTTCCTTCAGTTCCACGAGCTTTTCGTCGGTCCGCAGTGTCTGGACATTGTATGTAGCCAGGGCCAGTGGTCGTGCTTTGTGGTAGCCTGGTCGCATCCGGTGATTCTTCGCACCCCCTGCCCCGCCGTTACCGTGACCGCTACCATAGTCCGGAATAGCGGGGCCGCCGGGTACTGGGGGCCGTGGCCTGTGTGTGCTTGTCATCAGGGGGGGGGGGTTGCCATAATCGCCACGCTTGGCAGGCGGGTTGGCGATCGCAGTGAAGTAGATGTAAATGTACCCGAAAGATGCTGCTGCCCATCTTCCGGGTTTATTCCCTTAGTCGCCTCTTACGACACCCACGGGAAGAGATGGAGTGGTGCTATTCTTTTAAGTGGCGGCACCACACACCACATGCCTTACTTGGACATTATTCGGATTTTAATGATATTTCGGAAGTTAGTTCGGGAATAGTGTGGGGTGTGTAATTTAAGTTTTCGACCTCGAGGAGCCTGTGCTACCTTGAGGGTGGCCAAAAATCCTCGAATTTTTTGGACTTTAACCAGTTTTTTGTTTTTAACTCGAAAATGGCTTAGCAAATAAATGTTGCACTAAGATAATCTTTATAAAATTCTCCACAATTTTTGCTTAATGCACTTTTTCAAACTCCTAACGAGCAAAACAATTTCAGTTAGGGCCGTAGGTAAAAAATATGCTTTTCTTAGGAAATTGTTTGAAAAAATATACATGTACAAATTACCAATTTTGTTAAGATTTCCTTCTACTAGTGCTGTAAGATTGTGCTTACTTGCCAAACTCTGTAGCAGTTATGACAGTCCCTTTGCCTATTTGCTGCTATTACCTCCCTTCTCTCTAAAGTATTGGAGCGAGTTATAAACACACAGCCCTTAGTTACCTAGAAGAACTCGATCTCTTAAGCGACCGTCAAAATGGTTTCCGACATTTTCGCTCTACGGGTGATCCTCTAGCTGTTGCGAGGTGAGGCACTGGCAGTTGGCCTGGTTATAGCGAAGGCGTTCGATCGGATCTGGCAAAGGGGTCTTCTATCGAAGTTACCATCATACGGGCTTCCCGAGGAATTGTGAAAATGGGTAACTAGCTTTATGTCCAGCTGATGCCTCAAAGCCGTATTGACGGCTTCTGCTCCGATAGCTTGGACATTAACGCTGGTGTTCGGCAAGGCTCGGTGCTGCTCCAACTTTGTTCCTCCTTCATATCAATAATAATAATATGTCTATTGACTGCATTCATTACTATGTGGATGACAGTACTGGAGACGTCTTTTATACGGGTCGTGCCAATATCTCTCGTGTCAAGAAGTTCATACTTTTTACGCCACAATCATTAAGAGCTTTGTTATATTGTGTAGAGTAATGCAAAATATATAATATATTTAAAAAATATTTTTATGATTAAATAATGATTATTTGCACAAGTTGTGAAGGATTCTTGACCGTAAGTTTAATTTGTAGGTAACGTACGATCAGACTTGACGTTTTGATACTCCGATAGTGAGTAGTTGTAGCCGTAAGCAATGCCAGCAGCCGCGCCCACCGCCAGCCCGAAACACACCATCAAACATAGCAGGAACGCCAGGAGGAACGTAATCAATCTGTGTTCAACAGAAAAAATTACAAATGTTACAACAGCGTAAATTCCTAGTACTCTAGGTACTCTATTTGTTAGATGTTCTCTATTTTGAATTGGTTACAAGCTTGGACACAAGCTGACGTTTCAATGTTTAAGAAATAATAGTAAAGTCACGTATCACGTTCAAGTTAAGATATGGTAAAGTAAATATAGTGTCAAAGGTGGGACTAATTACAACAGAATTGATTCTTGCGGCAAATGATAGGTAATAAATACGCTTCTAATAAATATACTAAATATCTACCTACACTAGTAGAGCTCGTCTAATCTAAAATGACGCGCCCCACTATCGCATTAACGCACACAAGCAAGTTTAAAGTATGGACGCAATACATATACAAATGCCGTTGTAATTGGTCATTCAGTTTCCGGTGAGACACCAACGTAGAAGCTCGCGTCGTTCGATTGGAGCAGTCGACGCTCCCACACAGATAAAGTCTCGTTATTAATACATATTTGCACTCACACATCGAAATCAACTAACTAAGTAGTGGGGCGCGTCATTTTAGACTAGGCGAGCTCTACCTAAGAAGCTTTTGGAGTGACAGCTCAAAAGATCCCATTTTTTGGTTTTTCGTAAATATCTCGAAAACAGTGCATCCTACGGGAATGGTCGGCAGAGAAGGATATAGCATCAATCAACCCCTGCTAATCACTAGTATCGTACATGCCAACTAACGACTAAGAGGCAGACCACTACGACCTCCGTAGACCAACGGAAATTGGGCAACGTAATTTTTTATTGTGCACGTGTTTCAAAAATCCACTTTCAAGCTAAATAAATAAAATACGGAAAACTTAATCCAAAAACGTGCTTCGAATACCCTATCCTATGACATCCCTAACAATCGAATCTGCGCGAAAAAAAATGTCAGTGTAACGTGTAGGGTACTCAAATAAATCTTTTAAAAGATTTTTAAAGAGTCACCAAAGAAAAAGCCAACGTTTTATAGGTCTCCTAAATATGGCTTTTTCTTGTACTCGATGACGTAGGCTAACCAGTAGAGCCCACACTGTCTACACTTTCACTACACATGTTATCCAGTTTGTTACCACGATTAGTGTAAGTGTAGTGAATAACCACGAAAGTCTTAAAGCCTTCACAGTCTATCAGGGAACGCAAGCAAGCAAATCGTTCCATTCCTTAGCTGTAAGCATTAGATAGGTCGAGCCAAAGCAGTTGGTGCGGTTAACTGGTATATTCACAACGTAAGGATTGAACGCGTAACCGCCCCTTGTGCCTTTTTTTGACGTACGCACCACTTAAGTATTATTTCGTAAAAAAAATATTTTGTAACTATGTTTACATGATACGGCCATACTATGCAGCGGGTGCGGCGGTCGCATACACGACAATCCAAACTTTAAGTTACAGTGAAATATTAATATAAACTATATATTGAACTGATGGTCGAACCAGTAGGTACCTAGCTTACATCCAACTATGTTACCATATAAACCGAAGTACGTTTACGCGTTTTGTCGAAACAGGGCCAGCGGACATCATGGCGGTGTAAGTATTCAGCTCATAGTCAGTAGCTAGACAAATAAAAACCAACGTAAAAACCTCTGAATAATGTCCAGTGTCCATTCACAACAGGTGAAAATAACGCACATGATTTCAAACGGCTGGTGAATCAAGAGGTCTTAGCTTCACCATAATAATGTTTCTTTAGCCGCAGCATCTGGAGATAAACGAAGACTGTTATTGATATTTCGCTTTTTTAGTAATTGAAGCGGCACTGGTCTTGTGGCACCGTGCTTGCCGAGACTGATAGCCAAGGTTAAGCAATGGGAAACTGGATGGGTGACCGTTTCGTACTTTAAGCCTAATCGAATTTTAGCCCCGCCTCTCGTTAGATGTGCATTCTAATAACCTTGGAGAAGCGAGGTTGACCAAGGTCTTTTACTGGGGACCCTGATAATGGTTAGACAGTTTAGGGTCCTGTGGCGGTAGTTTGTTTAATTTGTTCCCCTGGTAATAGGGTCACGGAAGTTTGAAGGCACTTCATAGGTACTATTATAACATTTGAAAAGCTGTATATTCTAAAAGATCGATGATTGACCTCGGTTTCTTGCACGAAAGTGTAAACTCACGAAGATAATGAAGAACGAGGGGCTTCTATACCTATACATAACAAAAATTAGTAGTCCAGAGATCATACTTACATCACACATACTGCTTGCCATTTTATAACGCTATGATATAAACAAATTCAAATTAATAGAATAATCTTGCAAATTATAAAAGAACACCAGGCACTTCTCAAACAAAACGTGTTCTATAATATTTCTTAAACATTCTCATACAGAAAGTTTCACGTAGAAGAAAGTTTAGGTTCCTTGTAAATATTATATAAATAAATATTACAGTGAGATTACTTCACATTGATTTGACACAAGTATGTAATGACATTGATTAAGAGAGAAAGGAATATTTACAAGGAATATAAATTTTTGAATGTAGCACCAACTCCTTATTCCTTAAGGAGGACCGGTCCTATGCTTCATTTTTTATAGCCTATAGCGATGATAGGCCATGAGCCTCGGTAAAAAACTTCGCTGGTGCCATCATAGGGGAAAAAATTGTATATACCTACAGGAGGGTGCCTTCAGCGCTAGACTGGGGGTCTAAAAATGCCACATTAGCGTTTCATATTATGATTTATATTAAAGTGCCACAAACTTATCTAGTCCGGTGGCCAATACTGGAACTGAATGACGCCATTTTGAATTGTCATGTCAATGTCAACAACAGCGACGCTGCAGATAAGTTTGTAACAATTTCCTATAAATCATATTATTATTCGCTAATGTGGCCTCGCTTAAGAGTCGGATACCCTAACACTTAGATCATATAGTTAAGGATAAGATTCGTGGACAAATCTTCTAACAAAACTTTCTGCCGATTTTGGTGCGGGGAGGGTAAATCACACTATGAAACAAAATCACACATACACAAAAATAATGTTTGTCTTTACAAACTCACACTATTTCAAAATTGACACACTAGCTTGTTTTAGCACACAAATATGTATCACACAGAAAAATATGTGTACGTATACGTAATAATACACTCGCTCTAAAGGGAGGTAACCAATTAAAAATCGTATCGACATAATTATCGATATTACAAAATTAATAAATTTGTTGAAATTCGAAAAAACATACATATTAATTTAATAAAAAATAGTAAACAGACATATTTAACCGTACTGCCAAGAAGGGAGACTAATGTTTTCAGCACGTACTGTATGTATGTTAGAAATGTTTGGATATTTGGATGTTTGTTACTCAATCACGCAGAAACGGCTAAACAGATTTGGGTGAAATTTGGCATGGATGTAGACTTTGACATGGAAAAGAACATAGGCTACCTTTTATCCCGATCCCTTAAGTAGTTCCCGAGGGAAAAATTTTTACGTGCTAAGCATTAAGTTGAGTCCACGCAGACGAAGTCGCAGACAGAAGCTAGTATGGAATAAAAAACACAAGAAAAATCCATTTCGTTCATCATATTTATTTGGACACAGAGAAGTTTCATAAATGGACATTAAAAAAAAATAGAAGAAAATACCCGATTGAATGACAAACAGAACAACAAAATTAAAAAAAAAACTTTAGTCTACCAAAATAATGAAAAAAATGTCATTTATTGATTTTTAAAATGAATCAATTTAGTATAAATGTGCCGTATAAATTTTTTAGGGTCACTTTTTTTTGTAAGATATGCAATCCTAGTTTGCGTACTTTGATAATACTGTTTTAGTTAATTCTATTTTATGATTTACTAAAATGTCACCATCATGTTTTATTTTATTTTATTTTATTTTATTTTATTTACTTAAGGAAAGCCAACAGCAGTTGTTACAATAAAAATAATAATAAAAATAATAATGTTCCACATCAGGAAACTAATTATCATTCATAACCTGACGTAGACATTTTGCCAGAATATATGTCGTGGTACACGTAGTAGTATTTTTTTATTTTCATCAAGATTTTGTCTTATGATTTTTTCGCAAAGTCGACACAACATTATTACATATTTTGAAGCATATTTTAAATAGCCTTTTGTTTTGTAGTATATCAAGCTTTTTTCCTCACACTCCCCAAAAATACCCTTTAAGCATGCATCACATTTAATTTGCTTTGAAATAGAAAACACAACGTGAGAGATAAAGTTGTGATTCTAAATCTATATCATCCGCGTCATCTTCATCCTTACTGTAAGTTTCTTCAATTGTTGTACGGGAACAAGAAGTGTTATTAATTTTATCTATTGAAGAACAATTTAGAATACCAATGTTTTCCAATGGAATGCAGTTGGTCCCTACGCTTGTTACTGACAGTTCATTGTGGATCAAAGCTTTTTATAAATTGACTCGAATTGTCGCGCTGTAGGATTGTCAGAAAATCCACCATGGCTTTGAATTTTAGAAAATAATATTTCTATATGGTCTTGACTGATCTCGGAAATGGAACATATGTAAGTCCCCCCTCCCACTCAAAGTGCACCTCACTAACATCCGAGGCCTGCACTCAAATCTCAATGCAGTCCACCACCACCTCGAGACTGATAAGCCGCACCTGCTGTTCCTCACTGAGACGCAGATCAGAAGTCCGGCTGACGCGGCGTACCTCAGTTACCCAGAGTGTACTCTCGAGCACAGGTTCGTACCCCATGCCGGAGTCTGTGTGTACGCTCGCGACGACATCTGCATTCGGCGTCTCAGATGCTTTGAAGGGGCTGGTTTGTCCATTTTGTGGCTTCTGGTGGATACTGGTCAAGTGCAAATCCTGTTTGCCTGCGTTTATCGATCCCACAGCGGGGACCAGGAGACGACTTGTTTATGTGACCATCTCATTGAAGCGGCGGATGAAGCGAACGAATGTAACCCCGTGGCGCAGCTAGTCATTCTGGGGGATTTTAATGCCCACCACCAAGAGTGGCTTTTCCCATACCAGGTGACCAATCATGCTGGGAGAGAGGCGCGAAACTAGCTCTGTCGCTAGATCTCACCCAGCTAGTAAACTGCGCCACGAGGGTACCGGATGTCGACTCCCATTCCGCCAATTGCTTAGACCTTCTGCTGACAACTGATCCGGACAGGCACTTAGTATCGGTTTCCGCACCGCTGGGTACATCCGACCACTGTCTGGTGAAATCTGTATCTGTCTATTCCCCACCCGAGCAAAGCCCATGCAACCCCCGACGGGTGTGGCGATACAAATCAGCAGATTGGGATGAGATGCGTCACTTTTTTTCGTCCTATCCTTGGCGGGAGGCATGCTTCTCTTCGGGCGATCCGTCGAGTTGTGCTGAAGCCGTTACCGCGGTTATACGGCAGGGAATGGAATACTTTATTCCATATTCTGACGTAGCGATGAATGGCAAGTCTCGTCTATGGTTTAGTGCTGACTGCAGTCGCGCTGAAGCGCTGAAGCAAGCGGCATACTCTGTCTGGGCTGAGGCTCGAGCGCATATGTCTCCGGATACTCGCAAACTGAAGAAAGCCTTTAACCTCGCCGCCAAGTCTTGCAAAAGGACGCTACGCAGGGCACGATTCGACCACATAAGTCGGATTGGCATCAAACTTGCCTCTTACCCTCCTGGGAGTAAGGCGTTTTCGTCTTTGGCAAAAGCGGTCGAATCGAACTTTAGTCAATCTTCGTTACCACCATTGCTGAAACCGGATGGGACACTGGCGCATGCTGCGGAAGAGAAAGCAAATTTACTTGCTTCTCAATTCGCGGCGAATTCACGTTTGGATACTGCAGGTTAAACTCCACCTATCTCACTCCGCGCTGACTGCACTATGGCAGCGGTGCGTATACATCAGAAAGAGATTTTAAAAATCCTGCGGAGTCTAGACGTGAACAAGGCTAGTGGACCAGATGGTATACCAGCAATAGTCCTGCGTAGTTGTGCCCCCGAGTTGTCTCCTATTCTCACGCGCCTGTATCGCCTAAAAAAATTTAAATTTCAGTTCTATGTATGGGGACCCCCAAAATTTATTATTATTATTTTCTATTTTTGTATGAAAATCTTAATGCAGTTCACACATAAGAGTTCGGTTTTTGCCATTTGGCTCCGAAACCCTAAAAACTATACCCCGACTACGACATTTGATAACATACGACATTTGATTTTTTTCACATTTAAATAAATATCACATACATACTTACATAATACACATTAAACTACTTGTTTGTGCAGTCGTGTAAAAATTCATAACAATCGGATTTATGTTTCGTCTCATTAAAATTATACTAAGTATAAATTTTTATCGACATCGATAGTTAAGAAGTAAAGTCACGTCACTCAAAAAGTCGGAAAATTTTTCGAAATTTTTTGATTGACTTAAATTCAACCACGATTAATCTCTATTGCTTAAAACATAGAGTCTTAAGTTGTATTTCTTAAAACACTAGTCTCGTGGGGAGTGCATGTAGTCTCGTGGGGAGTACGTGCAGTCTCGTGTCGCACAAACATGAGTAACATGAATCGATTATTCATATTGCTCACTATCTAATCGATACATCATTACGATTATTAGAAATTACATTTAAATAGAAATATACGTAAATAAAATAAAAAAATACTCACAAATGAAAGGTTATTCCATCTTTTTTAATGTTTGATGTGTTGGACTTGTTTTTGCACGAGGTAACAGCACAAAATGACATTTTAGCGGAGCACTCGCAGACGTCCTTACGATGATATACCGATGCGCGACTGTTTGTAATCGATTACGCAAATGGTTTTTATGAAAGCATTAGATTTTTTGGAGTTCGTTAATCTTATACCTCGGCAGAGGGGAAAGCGCCTGTAAGTCTTATCCTTAACTATATGATCTAAGCCCCCCTAACAGCTCGGCCTCGATTTTCGTAAATATTTTTTTACGAAAATCGGCTTTTTCTTCAGAGTCTGTGGAAATTCCAAATCAGATTTTATACGCGACAATATAATCTTCCCGCACACATTTACAATCAATATAATCACTCCGTCCTTGTGCGGCGTCGAGGTGTCGTGCCTGTTGGAGGCCAGGAATGCATGGTCTATCATCTGTTCTAACGCCGATTTTCCCGCCAACACCAACTCCCAAAGGCTTTGGGATGAGCCGGTCTGCAGATTGGCTTTTTCTAAACTTTATGAGCTCGTTTAATTCTGCAGATCGAGTCTTCTTGCCGTTTCGGAGAAGGAGGCGGGATATTGGTTATACTTGTATGCCATTCCTTCACTCAATTTAGGTACTCTTCTCACCAATTTATTTATTTTCCTAAATGGTAGTTTTAAGTTTGTACATATTGTAATGTATAATCATAATAGAAAGAAAATATTATGTAAGCACCTAAAATAAAAATAATATAAATCAATATTTTTATTGATCAGATAATCATTTAATTAAATAGGATAAATCGGTGACGCTGTCACTTCCGGTGCTTTTCGATGACGATAATGACTGTATGGTTTGCCTTATTTCGGTCTCCAAAAATGTCGTATAGGAATAACTTAAATAAATATTTGTTTTATCACCGATTTTTTTCGGCTGAGGCACCTTGAAAATTGAGTTATAATGGATAAGTTCGGGAATTTTAACCGTAAAAGAGACTGGGCGAAGTACATTTTACATTAGACCAATATGAGCACATGCAGCCAACATGTGTACAGGACAGATATATATGGAAGCCGATGCTGCATGTTCACGAGACTATAAATACTGATTGTAATTCGTATAAATTGTCTGCAGGTCTGGACAGGGTCGGGTGCTTCAATAAGTGTGTTTTATTAGCAGTTTAATATATTTATTGTGTAAAAAGAAAAGCTTAAATAAAAGGCACAGATTTGAATAGCTATTGACGAGTTACATTTAAATTTCGAACACGCTCTTATATAGACTGTGGCGTCGTGCATTGGCCGTTTTTCGCCCGCAGATTCTCACGGTTCTATCCATAGCCCCCTTAGTAAGATGAAGGAGGCTATGGTTCTATCGCATTGCTGACGGTAGATGGTGTTAGCAGCAGTGCGGCGCACAGTGGGCTGAAAATCGAGCTTCATAGACATAGGCAACTCAACTTTTAATGTGTCGTTTTTTTGGCGGGAATTGCTTCCATGAGCTATAACTATACATAAAAATGTTATCCGAGTTAACTCTGCGCAAAAACAAATGAATTATATTTTTTTTACGAAAAAAATGTATGGAGCCAATATGAAAAATCCAATTATCTCTGAAACCGCTAGGAAAACCGTAATATCCTTACAGATGGTTATAAAACTAATTATTCATGATTTTTTGACATACTCCATATAACGGTTACTGCTGCAGAATTTTTTTTAAAAAGCGTCGAAATATTTTATTTATTTATTTATACACGGTTCCTTTCGGTGAGAATTTAGCAACACGTTAAATCATATAGTATTAGGCTTGGTTCCTAGAAATAGTAGGTAGATGTAGGTAGGGTAAATTCTCACCGAAAGGAACCGTTTATAAATAAATAAATAAAATATTTCGAAGATTTAAAAAAAAAAATCTGCAGCAGTAACCGTTATATGGAGTATGTCAAAAAATCATGAATAATTAGTTTTATAACCATCTGTAAGAATATTACGAAAAAAATGTATGGAGCCAATATGAAAAATCAAATTATCTCTGAAACAGCAAGGAAAACCGTATTACGGTTTTCCTTGCTGTTTAAAATATTTTGCTTGGTTATAAAACTAATTATTCATGATTTTTTGACATACTCCATATAACGGTTACAGCTGCAGATTTTTTTTTTAAATTATTGAAAAAAAGTATTTTCAAATTTTAAATGGTAGGCAAATATATTTGCTCAAATGTTTAGTAGGTATATATATAATAGGTATATGTATATAAAAACCGTTTAATCAAATTGATAATTGTTTATATTGATAATTTACATTTATATAAAATGGTGGGTTACAAAAATGTGGTTTTTATTAATATAATATGTATTGATAATAAAAAGATAGTAATTTATAATATCTTACAAACTATTGATAAGAAGAAACTTAACTTCTTCACTTTTTATTATTATGTACAAGTAATAAGAAATAAGGAATAACAATAGCATGCAATAATATTATTGAAATAAAAAAAATAACAAAAAATAATTAAATATGACTTAATCTAAAACACATTATTCAGTTTATTCATTTTCCTTATCACTCTCGTCGTCTTGGGTATCCATTTCTGAGTCATAATGCACATTGGAAACATCTAGAAACTCAAAGTCAGTTTCTCGAAACTGAATTATCTCGAGAGTTTCAGAAAAATACTGCTGCCTTTTCTTGGTATCTAACTTGGGCCTTTGTGCACTTATTATAGGATCTGAAGAAATAATAAGCATATTAAGGATATCTTGATTACTATCTTGCCTGTTCTTTTTCCGCGAATGATGTTCTCGAAACCTTCTAAAATCTTTATTTCGAGCTTCTGATGCTTCTTCTGAGAGACTTCCAATCGGTACAATATCATTATTTTGGATTATATCTGCCCCGTGTATAAGTATTTTATGGACGGTTGAAGACATATAATACCAGTCATATAACTCCACGTACTTTTCTGCGGTTTGGCGAGCATAATCTTTGAACTTACTGACATCGATGTTCTCACCCGAAGTGATTGTTTGCAAAATTACAGCAAATCTTCTTACAAGTTCTTCATCCAACCCGGTAATGGCTGCAGTTTTATTTGGGAATTCAAAGAACCTTCTTGCTGTATTTCCGTCATTGGTAGTTCCCGAGCCTTGTTTTACGATGTCAATCAAAAGATTGAGTTCATTTTTGAACTTATCCTGGATAATCTTTTTTCTTCTTTTTAACATTTCTTTGTGCTCATTTCCTCTCGCTGCCCACTCTTTGAAATCAAGTCTGTACGAAATATGTAACAAACATTCCATACAATTAATACGGGCGTGTAGAGATGACAACCCAAATTCGTAAACGGCAGCGGACACGGTCTTTGACGTCACAGCATCCAAACGGTTCATTTCAGTTGGTTTTGCTAAACACAGATAGCATGATGAATTTGATCTGGCATCAGATAGGTACGTGCAGACTTTAGCATCGATCATTGTCATCATCAGTTGATGGTTCACCTTATTTCCATTATTGCACTCTGTGGGAATAAGAGCCTTGATTTCATCATCCATGTGTCTTTTATTATCAATGACGACTGCTTCGCTCTCCTTCACAAAAGTAAACTGAACTGGGCGACAATACACCGCTGAGCACGGTTTCGGGTTCGTCCATAAAGTGTTGTCTCCATCAGTCAGTTTAAGTGGCACTAAGGACGTCATAAAAATGCTGGAATCATCTTGCTCACCCTCCATTTTCTGCTTGTATCGGCTTTGGTTTGAAGCACCATCAAATCCCCACTTTGATATCAGTTTCAAATGTTTATTTTGCACATTGTTAGAAAGAGTGTGGAGGATTCTCTTCACTGTGATGTCAAGTAAACTTTGAAGTGTAATCCTGGCTGATGAATCCGTCACCGACACTGCTTGCTTTGGCGGATAGCATTCAAGCTTCGCTTGTTGCACTTTATAGTACGATGGATAAATGTCCTTAGCACCTTCTCTAATGGCCGTCTCTCGCAATGTGATATATTGCCACTTCGATAGTTTTAAAGAGAGCAATAATCCAAGCGCTTTTTCTGGGGTAAATATATCAGTATTCACAGTTTTTTTTATTGATTCCTTAATTTGACCAGCTGCTTCAGGATTTTTTAATATATATTCGATGACAGATGCGATATCCTCGTGGCCTTTCTCTTTTAAACGTAGTGCAGCTGTATATGCCAATTCACTTGGGTCTTCGTCTTTATGATCATCAGATCTTCTCTTTTTCTGTTTGCTTCCTAGATCTTCAAAAGGTTTTCGAAGTATCTTGGTCATTGTTCCAACAGAGGATGATGTCGATGGCTCTGGTGAGACTGGTCGTTCATCAACAGTTGCTTCTTGAGTGTTTAACATTGTTTGTACGCAACTTGGCCAATCGATAGTGGTCGCTCATTAGTTAATTACTACCCTCATTAAGGGTAGTTAAATGATGATCATTACTTAACTACCCTCATTAAGGGTAGTAATTAACTAATGAGCGACCACTACAATAAAAGGACTAAAATTTTGTGTTATAATTTAGTATTTACAAAACTTTGTAACCGTTAACATTACATTTGTCCTGCGACTGAAAAGTGTTAGAATGGAAAGTTTAATAACTAATTTAGACTTGTTTGTTCTTCTAAAAAGTGAAAGTACTTCATTTGACTATAAAGTATTGTTTGGTGCAGTTATGTCTCGCTTAGGTTACGGGTATACGGTTTTCCTTGCTGTTTCAGAGATAATTTGATTTTTCATATTGGCTCCATACATTTTTTCGTAATATTCTTACAGATGGTTATAAAACTAATTATTCATGATTTTTTGACATACTCCATATAACGGTTACTGCTGCAGATTTTTTTTTTTAAATCTTCGAAATATTTTATTTATTTATTTATAAACGGTTCCTTTCGGTGAGAATTTACCCTACCTACATCTACCTACTATTTCTAGGAACCAAGCCTAATACTATATGATTTAACGTGTTGCTAAATTCTCACCGAAAGGAACCGTGTATAAATAAATAAATAAAATATTTCGACGATTTTTAAAAAAAATTCTGCAGCAGTAACCGTTATATGGAGTATGTCAAAAAATCATGAATAATTAGTTTTATAACCATCTGTAAGGATATTACGGTTTTCCTAGCGGTTTCAGAGATAATTGGATTTTTCATATTGGCTCCATACATTTTTTTTCGTAAAAAAATATAATTCATTTGTTTTTGCGCAGAGTTAACTCGGATAACATTTTTATGTATAGTTATAGCTCATGGAAGCAATTCCCGCCAAAAAAACGACACATTAAAAGTTGAGTTGCCTATGTCTATGAAGCTCGATTTTCAGCCCACTGTGCGGCGCGCCGACATGCCCCCGCCTTTGAAGCACCGCTTCTAACAGCTGTAGCACTAGGCAGATCTTCGAGAAGGCGCGTCGTATGTCTGTCAGTGCCTGGAAACACCCTAAAAATACGCTCTAACTGACATTTGAGCGGAGGTAGGCTATCCTCCTGAATGAGCATCAACCTGGAATCTAAAACCTGGAACATCTCCGCAATCAATCTTTCTTTGTCTAAACTATCGGTTTTTACGACTTCGACAGAAGGAGGGTTATATTTTTCGAGCGTATGTATGTGTGTCTATTTCCTTGTTACCGGATACATTTTGGAGACTACAATGGAACTGCCCAATCTAATAAATACCCCCTAATATCTTTGTTCCACCACCAAACGAGTGTCTAGGCGACAGTGATTCACAGTCAAAATAACAAAGACTACTCGCACAGACTACTTTGCTTAAACATATATTGTGCAAACCGCAACGGAACACTCTACCTGTCTTGATGTTTTTGATAAATACACCTTGAGAGTTTTCAAATCCAAAATAAAAAGCTCCTTTTTGTAGTAGTGCTTCACCAGACCACAGCAAACATGCTGTAGTACACGCGAATCTTTTTAAGACGTTAAATGACTCTAAATGAGGAACTGTCTGATCTGCTATGGGTATAACACAATTCCGCCATCGCACCACCCGCCGCGGGTTGAATACTCATCTACTACGTAGACCCTCTGTTGGTGTCCACGCGAAGGTTCGATAGAACGTTTCTTTCTCGTAGGATTCGTATGTGGATGAGCTCCCAACCACAGTGTTTCCTTTGGACTATGATATGGGATCGTCCAAGAGATATATTAGAGGTCTCCTTAGAGGCGGGCATGGCATTGGTAGCGCCCCTGGTGTTGCTGATGTCCATAGGCGCCGGTGACCATTTTCCATCCGGTAGCCCGCTTGCCTGTTTGTCTGCCGTATGTCTTACATAAAAAAAACTTGAATCTAACTATTGCGTTGTTTGTAAGTGATCATGGAATCCGAGCCGGTTAGTATGCCCAGAGTCGTTGCGGCTATATGGAATCCAGGTTGCCATTTGTGTTCATTTTGACGCCACAGTTTTTTCGCAGCAAATACAAGGAGGCTTTTACACAATTCTTAAAATAAACAATAAGCATCTTACAACGTTAAAAGAATTGATGACCTTAAACTCTTTTACTGATCCTGAAATTTTAAATCGATCTCAAATATTCAATAATGGAAATAAAACAAGCATGAAACACGACCATATCAGCCGGTATCGAAGACACTTCGTGTAGTTGTTATAATATGATACCACCGCGGTGCCCGTATATAATCTATTTTTTAATTAAAGGATAAAATATCTACTCTAGAAACAAGTTTGAAAATTGCTGAAAATGAAATAATTAACCTACTAGAAGAAAACAGTACACTCAAAAGCATTCATCAAGAATATGAAAAGAAAGTAAGAAATCTTACAACTATTTGTAAATCGACCCCAAAAAAACAAAACTCATCCATAAAAAAGAAAATAGAAACATTGCAAAAAACAAAATTAGACTTTTCAGAAAAAACTACTGGAATAAAATTGAAAGAGCTTGATCCTGTGACATCCACAAATTGCAAAGCTCATGGCAGTAACTTGGAAGTAAATTTTCAGAGCAGTACCATAGAGCTGCCCAGTGGAGAAAGCCTAATGAAATCAGTGGCAAAAAACAAATTACCTCAAACAAAGTCAAAAATATTCATCCTAGGAGATGAACAAGCTAAGGGGTTGGCTAGGACATTAATTAAGTCACGTCGTGGGAAATGGAATGATGAATATCAAACTTTTTCATATTTAAAACCAAATGCATCTGCGAGTGAAGTCCTGAATTATTGTAGTGTTCTGAAAGAGCAAGCCAATCATACGGATTTCATAATCATTTGTACAGGTAGCAATGATTCAAATCCAAACATAATATATGGAAATTTGTTTATGGCTATAGACATGTTAAAAAATACAAATGTTATAATTTTACCAGTTTATAAAAATATGAGTCTCAACGAGTATATGATGAGTCAAATGTTTAAATTATTATCAAAGACATTTCATAATTGTAATTATATTGACTATGACTATTGTGTTGACCATATGACATATTTAAATTTAGTATGTAAGAGAATTAACTTTATTATTAATTATCACACATATAATTCAATGTATCTGACAAATGTTCGTAACTTTATATCACACCCAGCTAACAAAAGTATTGACGAAAAGGTAAATAAGCCTTCTAGGAGTACTATACCCTATTATTTTCCTAGAATGCCTTATAAAACCGCCAATAGTGCGATTTCAGATGTTCAGAGCGAAAAGATAGATGTAAGCATAACTGCAGGTAAAAGAAATTGCGATGGAGAATTTTTTCGTAGATACAAGTGTCGCTGGGACTTACTTTAGAATATTGCATCAAAATATTGCGGGATTTCTAAGTAAAAAAAACACGTTGACTATCACATTGTCTGAACTTCATGACAATAACAAGTCACCGGATGTGATTTGTTTATCAGAAACTTTTATTGCTAGAGGTTCTGAAAATGTTTTAACTTTAGCAGGTTATAACCTTTCCGCATCCTACTGCCGTACTAATAAGCAGAGAAGAGGTGGTGTTTGCATCTTTAGTAGGAATGGTCTAGTTTGTGACGACTTACCGTTTTTGAAACAATTTACGGTTGATGAATGTTTTGAATGCTATGGAGTAGAGTTTAGAAACTTGAATTTAATTTTAATTTGCATTTACAGAATACCCAGATCGGATACAATAGTATTTTTTAAAAATTTAGAAATTGTTTTAAGTAAATTAGCAGTTAAAAATAAAAAAAGAATTGTTTTAGCGGGTGATTTTAACATAAACACATTACAACCTAATCCAGTTAGTACAGCTTTAAAGGATTTAGTGAAAAACTTTAACTTTAATTTTCACATATCGGAGCCTACGAGACGGTCCACGTGCATTGATCATGTGATAAGCAATGTAGAATCTGCCGTCGGAAAATTATATCATCTTCACCTTTCTGATCACAATACGGCTCAAGTATTACATGTACCACTGTCAGTAAAGTGTGAAAGTGTAAATTACTATTACAAATATCAGCGGGATCACAGTGAAGAAAATATTCGTAAGTTTCGACATTGCTTGAATAGTTTTACTTTTTCAGAGGTTTATAAAGAGGATGACCCAAACATTGCATATAAAAAATTTTATGACTACATAATGCTTTTTAATAATTTGTGTTTTCCAACAATTAAAAAAAAGATTATAATATCAACAAATAAACCAAAATGGATCACAAAAGGACTTAAAATAAGTAGCAAAACAAAACGTGGTCTACGATTTAAATACTACAAAAATGGTAATAATCTTAATAAGAATAACTATCTAAATTATTCCAAACTATTTCGTAACTGTTGTGACATATCCAAAAAAAACTATAACGACAATTTTATAAGGTCATCAAAGAACAAGTGTCTTGCTTCTTGGAAGTTAATTAAGCAGGGAAATCAAGGTGCGAATCCTTCTACTTTTATTAAAGAAATAAATTCAAAGAATGGAAAATTGTCAAACACTAGAGAAATAGCAGAGGAATTAAATGATTTCTGGATAAAAAATAGTAATATTAATAATTTTTCAGCAAAAAATACTAACAGTTCTAATGTTTGCAATAGCATTTTTTTAAAACCGACTAATAAACAAAAAATAATAAAAATAATTATGTCACTAAATAATACAAGTTCTGTGGGGTTTGATGAAGTTTCAACTAAAATGATAAAAGTTTGTAAGGAGGAGTTGTCAAGTCTTTTGGTTCACTTGATAAACCTATCTTTTGAGAAAAGACTGCTCTGGCATAAAGTCATTAGTAAATAGTGGTAATAAGCCTTTGGATGTACGTAAAGTAAAATGTTATAATAATAAACAAAATTGTATAGTTAACTTAGTACATCAAAATATCCAAGGCATGACGAATAAAGAATTATTGGAAGTTGAGCTATTCATGAACGGTGAGAATGTTGATATTTTTTGCATTACTGAACATTGGTTAAAAGATCACCAGCTCATATTTGGCTTTAACAACCATAAACTTGCAAGTTCGTTCACAAGAGGGCAGGCAATTCATGGAGGTTCCCTAATACTTGCTCGTAATTGCCTAAAATGCAAGGAACGCACTGATATTGTCAAGCTGTCTGTTGAACGATCTGCTGAAATTGCCTGTATAGAACTTGAGCGACTTATTGTAATGAGCGTATACAGACCTCCGGCTTCATCATTTGATTTGTTCGAGAAAATTATGGATGAAGCCCTTATTAAAGTTAGCAATTGTAATAAAAATATTGTTGTTTGTGAAGATTTTAATATAGATTTATTAGACGTATCTTGTAAATATACTGGTAGGCTAATATCATTATTTAAGTGTCATAATTTAATCAACTTATTTTTAGAGCCTACTAGAATAACAAGTACTACATCAACTTGTCTAGACAACATTTTTTGTGATATCCAGGCATGTAGCCAGTCTGTAATAAACAAATTACAATCCGATCATTGTGGTCAATTAGCTGTGTTTAATGTTAATATGAGGAAAGAAACAAAAAATACTATTAAATTTGTACCAATTAACAACAACCGTCTAAACAGTTTTAGAAATAACATTATAGAGAAATCATCTAATTTAAAGTATTTTGATGATACAAATGAATATTATAATTCAGTTTTACACATGACAAAAACTGAAAGTAATAGTATATTCAAACCAAAGGTGAAGGCAGTAAACAGCAAACTTATGTTTAGCGATTGGGCGACAGCAGGAATACATAAGAGTAGAAATAAATTATATGAGCTCTATGCAGAACGGGCGTATAATAATAGCGTAGAATTTGCTGAGTATGTTAAACATTATTCGAAGTTATTTAAACGCGTTTGTGCTACAGCTAAATCGAATTTCGTTAAACACAAACTAAAAAATAGCACAGATGTAGTAAAATCCACATGGCAGATAATAAATAGTGAAACTGGAAAAGTAACAAATCGCGATACTAAGTACAGTTTAAAGATAAATGATAATGTTGTTACCAAAAACTCTGAAGTTGCGGAGGCATTCAATAAATTTTTTACAGACATTCCAGTGTCAACTACGAAATCCTTAAATTCGTCTCCTGCTCCCGCTGAATCCTTGTTAAAACAAAATGTACCCGAGAGTGTCATCGATTTTAAGTTCGAGCATGCAACACCTCAAGATATAGTTAAGGCTTTTAAAACTATAAAAATGAAAGCAACTGCCGACATTGATGGTATGTCAGTAAAAATTATTAGCTCTGTAATTGATGTTATTGCTGTCCACTTAGCGAATATATTTAATAATTGTGTTGATAATGGTGAATTTCCTGACCTGATGAAGCACAGTAAAGTTATTCCATTGTTGAAAACTGGTAATACAACGGATCCTACAAATTTTAGACCAGTTTCAATTTTACCGGCTCTAAGTAAAATATAAGCTCATTTTTATGGAGGTAACCTATTGCATCATAAACAATTCGGTTTTACTCGCGGTCGTTCAACAGCTGATGCAGGTGTTGAACTTATTAAACATATCTTTGGGGCCTGGGAGGAATCCCGTGATGCCTTAGGGGTTTTCTGTGATTTATCCAAAGCCTTTGATTGCGTTAATCATGATATTTTGGTCAGGAAATTACAACATTATGGAATAAAAGACTTGGCCCTAAACTTGCTAAATTCATACTTGAGTCATAGAATTCAAAAAGTTGATGTAAACGGAGAGAGATCTATGGGGTCTGTTGTCTCTATGGGTGTCCCCCAGGGATCTATTTTGGGCCCGTTTTTGTTTCTTGTTTATGTAAATGACTTACCGTACTTTGTAAAAGATACCCATGAAATTGTCTTGTTCGCGGACGATACATCTTTAGTGTTTAAAGTAAAAAGACAACAATTAACATATGAAGACGTGAACAAGGCTATTGCAGAAGTGGTAAACTGGTTTACGGTTAATAATTTATTACTGAATGGCAAGAAAACAAAATGTATAAAATTCTCTTTGCCAAATGTTAGATCAGTGCCCACTAATGTACAAATAAAAGGCGAAAATTTGAATCTTGTTGATTCTACAGTATTTTTAGGCTTTACTCTGGATAATAAATTGCAATGGGGTCCTCACATTGATAAATTGGCGAAATGGCTAAGTTCTGCAGCATATGCTGTAAAGAAAATACGGGGTATTTCTGACAAGGCTACAGCAAGATTAGTTTACTTTAGTTATTTCCACAGTATTATGGCCTATGGCATACTGCTGTGGGGACACGCTGCCGACTGGCAAAATGTATTTGTATTGCAGAAAAGGGCTGTTCGCGCGATTTATCAATTGAGACCTAGAACTTCACTAAGAGATAAATTCAGGAATATTGATATAATGACAATGCCGTCACAATATATATGACGGATCACGGTCAATAGTATGGACTCATGTGGTCAATAGTACGGACTCATGACGATGAAAACGGAAGTGGGAGTGCGCCCTCTGGTGGGGCGTGCTGACAGAGTCTCGACGGCACGACTCGGGCCGAGTGGCGGCCATTCTTGGCGCGACCGCCGCCGAGGAGTGACGCGCCTTGAAACTGTCTCCACATTTCGTTTGTTTACGTTTGAAGTTCGTTAATAGAAAGTGTTATTTACGTTTAAAAATAAAGTAATTTTAAAATCACCTTTGAAATAAGAAAGTAAATTACCTCAACTGCCTACATTTGTAATACCGCTCTGAATTCTAGTGAAATTATAAGTGATGTGCAAAAATGAAATGGAATAAATACAGTGGAGTAAATGTGAACCTTTTCTTTAATTTATCTGGACGAATACGACCTAATACTGACATCACCACCCTGATGACAATGATCCTGATACACCCCTTTCCTTCACGCGACGACATCAGAAGCGGTGATGACGAACGCAACGCCCAAGAGATGGTATGATGAAAAGCAACAAAGAAAATGCAGATACCCTACGTGAAAGCGTAATAATAAAAGAAAGGTGATTACTCGATCCAGTTGAGTTGCCTACATTAAAATGTAAAATGATTTAACATGTTCAAAGCGCAGCCAAGAGTCCAAACACCCCGAGATATAAGACAAAGACTTCGTCAGAAAGATTGGGGGATTCATAAAGTAAACAGCAGATCATCTGTACCAAATGGGTCATGGTCAAGGCAGACCCCGGGCCTTCGAGAGCACCACTGGGATATCGACAACATTATTAAAAATCTAGTGAAACTTACTATGGACGGCACTTTGGTATGGCTTCTTTGTTTTTGTTAAATTTAATTTAGATTACTCATGTAAAATATTTTCCTTTTTAAATATAAAATTTAGTTAGTTAAATAATTTGCGTAGTTCTAAATTAGCCAGCTAAAGTTTATTCAATGACTTTAAAGTAAACGCTTACATTTAGATTCATTTAGCAGTGTGGTTTGACACCACAAGTAAATTAATTGCTTAGATTTCTGCAGATTAAATAAATCAAACAATTAAAAACGGTGTATATTAATTTTTTATTTTTGTTTTACTAATACAATTATTTTCTTCTATTGCATAACAATGGTGCACAACGGTTCGCTTCACCTACGAGAACAACATTGGAATGCAACGCTGGACTGGTAGCCTCAACGTGATTGTTTCAACATGGGACGACGATGGTAGACAATCTGCGAGTGTACATGACTGAGAAATGATGATATTAACAGTTCCTCTCTATCTGGTGAGTCCTATACATAATTATTATTTAGTAAAAACCTGTGCTGAGAAGGCTCCCTAGCGGATTTTAGGAGTTATTTACTTTGACAATTAAGAAAAGTATTCTGACAGAAACACTATTGATACCCTTAGTAGAGAGAATGGCAGGTTTATTTGTATCTTTAGTGAAACTACAAATAGAAAGAATGTAAACAAAACATAAACAACGTCAGTTACGTCAGTGTTACAATTTGTTGGTAAAAATGTCAAAAACTACTGCTAAGTTTAAAAATGTTAGCTTTTGCGGGTACCTTTGTCAATTAATGTAGGCTGTCTGATAGAAAGTTACTAAGAAAAAAAATCACTCCACAAAAATAGTAAGAATTATGTTAAATCCGTCCCAATGTCAAACAGTGTTTATAGTAAAAAAAGTGTTATTTAATCTAAGATTATTTTACCATCTTGAAACATGGTGCGCTATGATTTTACGTATTACCAACATCACGTCAGTTATCAGAAAACAAGAATAAGAAATACTTGGAAAGCATAGTGCTATTATTTTTATAAATTGAGTACGTAAGCATAGTTATGGTGGTGCTGCTGCTGACTGACTTCTTCTTCTTGATCGTTGCCTCACTGCTGAGGATCCTGACATCTTCAGTAAACTGCATGTCTCCATCGGTTTCGATGAATCGTTCGGTTATTTGGTCCACCCATCTCTTCGGACTTCGGCCTCTGGGTCTCTTGCCTTCGACTTTTCCCGTCACCATAAGTCGTTCCAGATTGCTGATTAAGTAAATATTTGATAATAACAGTGTGGCAGGGATGCCACAGTTGTAGTTTCCCAATGTTGTAGAATAGAGAGATAAGATATCCGCGGTAAAAATGGGATCACCGATATACGTTTCTTTCAATACTACAAAAAAAAGGTAGTTTGGTTAGTAACGTAATTTTATATTAGTATCAAGTTATTTAACGAAAAAAAAAAAGTAAACACGAGTAAGTGAACTGATTGACGGTAGATAATTTCGAATTATGTTTTGAGTAACTAAAGATAAACCTGTGACTTAGTTCGACCGAAAACCATGTGTACTAAGTCAATGTGACTTAGTTTGACCTGGATAAAGACTTTGTTAGACGGATCAATCTAAGACGCTAACCCAATACGTGACGACTATCGAGCCGAGGTTTTTATGAGATTTATGTGATCGTTTTGTTTTCTCAAAATTTGTTGCATCATCGGATGAAGGTGATCGTGTTTTATCAGTGATGGTGGGCTAATGGAGCCTATGGGAGACTTTTATGGTTGCTTACCGGCCTGATGGAGGCTATGGGAGCGTGGCTAATAGCAAGCAGTTGTTTTAAGCTTTGTGAGAAAGTGTTGAACGACAACGATGATGAGAAAGTCCAGATATTTTGGTGATAGTTCAATAGCCGGTTTTATAAATTATTTTTAGCTTCGAGTACTGAAATTTCCTTGATTACTGATATAAAGTAACTATTTTGAGTTCTGTTGTTGTGCCAGTAAGATGAGACAGTGTAAGCAATGGTGAGATTTCATATCCTTCTGCCAGTACAAGTTTTTAAGTACCTGAATTGTTGTTGAGGTCAAACATCCAGATTTATTTGGCTGACTTGGAGTGACCCGGGAGTCATGTGTGTGACTCATTGGGCTAAGAGCCCCGAAAGTCTCGGATGTTGTGGCTGTAGATAGCAAATTTTATTATGTAATTTTATTAGAAGGCGGCTTGATATGGGATGCCTTCGTTATTACAAACATTGTTAAATGGTTTCAAAATGGGAGCTTAAACGTAACGTAAAGTCTAGATAGAGTATACTCGTTCGAACAGTTAAAATCGATGAAGATGATTATTGCTTGTTTAGTTTTGGTGTGGCAACAAATGGACTATTGTTACCTATAACTGGCGTATCAAAGAGACGTGAGAGCTTCTTATTATTAAACTTCTGATTTAGTTTTGATATTGGGCAGTAGAAATAATGTTTATTTTTATTTTATTTTATTTTGTTGTTTTTGTAGAGATGACACCGTAAACAGTTGTTCGGATCTGTGACGATTACTTGTTGTGTAACTCGTAGACCGTTATTGACCGGGTTATGATAGCAGATAGACTGTTACCTATCACTGACTTAGTACAGATTTGGTCGAAGGATTGACCACGAGCTGAGAATCTATAGACAGCTTCTATTTATTTGTCCCGCCTGTGTGGCTCCTGTCTGTGTGGCTCCCGCCTGTGTGGCTCCCGCCTGTGTGGCTCCCGCCTGTGTGGCTCCCGTCTGTGTGGCTCCCGCCTGTGTGGCTCCCGTCTGTGTGGCTCCCGCCTGTGTGGCTCCCGCCTGTGTGGCTCCCGCTTGTGTGGCTCCCGCCTGTGTGGCTCCCGCCTGTGTGGCTCCCGCCTGTGTGGCTCCCGCCTGTGTGGCTCCCGCCTGTGTGGCATCCCGCCTGTTTGGCATTTCGCCTGTGTGGCATAGTCTGTGTGACATTAAGTCTGTGTGGTATTTAGCCTGTGAGGCATTCTACCTGTATGGCATTTCGCCGGTGTGGCATTTTTATGTGTGGCATTATGCCTCTGTGAAATTTACCCGTGTGTGACATCTTACCTGTATCGTGCTTTGGTAGACGTGACACAGGATATATGATGAATAAACTCATAGTTTGACGATTAGAGTGGCACTGACCAGAGTGACACCCAACCTGTGTGGCACCTAGTCTGTGTGGTATTTCGCTTGTGTGCAGGTCCAGTTGCGTGGCGGCCTGGTTGCGTGGCGGCCTGATTGCGTGGCGGCCCGACTGATGGCGTCCGTCGTGTGGTGGTTCGTCGCCTGTGTGTCATTTTTCCTGTATGGTAACATTACTTATTCTTTTTAAATTAGGATGGCGCTGACGGATGACCAAAAATCATATGGCATTTAATGAAGGAGTGTTTCGATCCCGATTTTGCTGAGTACTGAAAATTTGATGTAGGTATGTCACATATTTGTAGTGAATCTAAGTACCTACAGTAATGGACGTCGGGGACGATACGCGAGCTCTGTGATTGAGGCTTGTTTCCCACTCAACAAGAGCATCAAGGGGAAAACACTGGTGACGATGATTAAACCTTCTTCATTGGTGGTAATTGTGATACGGTTTATGAACCGTCTGGTGTTATACCTTGTCACGCCTCTCTAATGAACTGAAGTCGTAGCTGAATTTATGTCGGCAACTTATAAAGAATAATTTATGTACAAGATGATGTTGTTATCTCTCAATCTACAGAAGTTTAGTATGATAAATGATAATGGACGTATGTTTTATGTGAAGAATTGGTGGGTTAATGCAGTCGTGATAGATCCAATCACATGATTCATAAGACTTATTTGGGTGATGTGTTGTGGTCAGAAGTGACCGAGCGAATATAGTACTGTGCTATGGTTTTCATGTTTCAGATTACACACGAGGACGTGTGTACAGCAGGACGGCCGTGACGGATCACGGTCAATAGTATGGACTCATGTGGTCAATAGTACGGACTCATGACGATGAAAACGGAAGTGGGAGTGCGCCCTCTGGTGGGGCGTGCTGACAGAGTCTCGACGGCACGACTCGGGCCGAGTGGCGGCCATTCTTGGCGCGACCGCCGCCGAGGAGTGACGCGCCTTGAAACTGTCTCCACATTTCGTTTGTTTACGTTTGAAGTTCGTTAATAGAAAGTGTTATTTACGTTTAAAAATAAAGTAATTTTAAAATCACCTTTGAAATAAGAAAGTAAATTACCTCAACTGCCTACATTTGTAATACCGCTCTGAATTCTAGTGAAATTATAAGTGATGTGCAAAAATGAAATGGAATAAATACAGTGGAGTAAATGTGAACCTTTTCTTTAATTTATCTGGACGAATACGACCTAATACTGACATCACCACCCTGATGACAATGATCCTGATACACCCCTTTCCTTCACGCGACGACATATATATGAGAACTTAATGTATGTTCATAAAAATTTACACTTATTTAAGAAGAATAGTGATGTTCATAATATTAATACGAGAAATAAAGATAAGCTTGTTGCTGGTGCTTGTCGTCTAGCCAAAGTCCACAAATCATTTATGGGTCAATGTGTACGCTTTTATAATAAGGTTCCAACAGATATTCAGAATTTACCATTGAATAAATTTAAAGTCGCTATAAAAAACAAATTATGTCAAAAAAGTTATTATAGTATATCTGAATATGTAAATGACAAAAGTCCATGGGACTGAACTGCTGTTCTATATAGGTATTTACTTTTAAGATAGTATATAGGACAAATAATGTATTAGTACATAAGACATGTTTAAAAAAAAAGAATTAACGTAGGCTCTGTGGGTTTCTTGCCGTTTCTTTTCCCCACGGAGAACCACCTTGGAAGCGGCGTTAATTTTCCTTCCTCTCCCACACATGGTGTCTCTTGTCTGCGCTAGGGTAGGGGTAGGGTAGTAGTTAGAGTAGGGGTAGGGTAGGGTAGGGTTGGAGTAAGATAGAGGTAAGGTAGTATAGGGTTGGGTAGGGGTAGGATAGTGGTAGGGTCGGGGTAAGATAGTGGTAGGGTAGGGTTAAGGCAATGGTAGGATAGGGTAGGGGTAAGGTAGCGATAGGGAAGGGATACGATAGAGTAGGGTGGTAGCGACTACCTACCACATACAGCATGTGTGATGCACGCTCACTTAAAAGTCTGTCTGGCGGTGGCGTGGGGGCCGGGTCGCTCTTTTCCCTCAAATATGGTTGAATTGGACGATGGCTGGGCCCTGCGTTATACTCGTGAACGGGTGCTGCCTTGGTGGACTGGCTTACTCTTGCTGTAGTTTTAGGTGGTTTTTTCTTAATTATACTAGACATACCTATATAATATAATATAGCGTTCCGGCTCTGCCTGGCATTGTCGAGCACGGTTCGGTTGGCGAGGGATACGTTTATCTACGGTCATAGGGCGGTCAGCGTGTCACTGTGTGTTTCCTTCCTACTTTCCTATCCCCCTCATTTTTGACGATTGAAAGAGATATTTATTGTCCTAATCAATAAAGAAATTTTGATTTTGATTTTGAAGGAGTTTTTCCCGAGTTATTAAAAATATCTGTAGTAAAGCCTTTGTATAAAAAAGGTAATAGACTAGACATAAATAACTACAGGCCGATTACGTTAATTCCTGTGATATCAAAAATTTTTGAAAAGGTAATGCGTGGGAGAATGATGGGTTTTATCATTAAAAATAAAATATTAGTGGAGGAACAGTTTGGTTTCCAAGAGCACAAGTCCACAATTTCGGCAGGGTATAACTTGATTAATAAAATTTTAGAAAATATAGATGATAAGAGATTAACGACCGTTTTATTTTTAGATATGTCAAAGGCTTTTGATTGTGTTTCACACCGATTGCTTTTACAGAAATTGGAGCAATATGGCTTCAGAGGTACTACTTTGAGGTGGCTGAAATCATATTTGGATAACAGATCACAATGTGTTGAAACTGTAGCCATAAATCAACAAAATACACTGAAGCATTACAGATCAAGTTTTAGAATAAACGAATACGGGGTTCCACAAGGAAGCGTGCTCGGACCGCTCTTATTTTTGTTATACATTAATGATTTTGCACGTATAATCAGACACCCGTGTACTATTTACGCTGATGACATTTCCATAAAATTGACATCAAAAAATTATAAAACTCATATTGACGATTACATTCTTGACATTAATAATACCATAAAATTAATTATTGACTGGCTTCATAATAATAATTTACAAATTAATATTAATAAAACGACATATATTCAATTTTGCAATTATAATAGTATTCAATATAAACTTGATATTAATATAATAATGAAATAATTAAAGAAGTAGACAACACAACATTCCTAGGTTTAATTCTTGATAAAACATGTAACTGGAAGGCCCACGTTGATAAAATATGTGACAAACTTAATAAATATGTTTATGTGTTATACCGACTACAAAACACATCAATGCTTAGTACTTTACTGGCTGCATATCACGGCTACGTTGATTCGACTCTGAGGTATGGTCTCATTTTATGGGGAAATTCTACTGATTTCCATAGAGCCTTCATAGCTCAAAAGAAATGTGTGCGAGCAATGTGTGGACTGCCGCCTCGGGAGTCTTGCAAAACGGTATTCAAACAACTAAATATATTAACTCTTCCATGTCTCTATATTTTCGAAATAGCTAAGTTCGTCAAATGTAATCCAAACTTATTCACTACTGCTGAAAGTATTTACCCAAGATGTACTAGGAATAAGATGAAGCTAGTTTATTCTAGAGTGCCAAAAACAACGAACTACTGTAAAAATTGTCCTGCTATGTGTGTAAAAATATATAATGCATTGCCTGAAAGTCTAAAAAGTTTAAATATTCAACTTTTTCAGAAAAATACGAAACAATGGTTAATAAATAAGACATTTTACTCTGTAAATGAGCTATTTTTGAATACGTAACACTAGATATAATGTTAATGGATACCTATAATGTTTGTGTACCTACTAAATATTTTCATATCCGAAAGGATTAAGTGTTCTTGGGACGTTATAATTATTTTGTTAACACCATTTTTTGTACCAACATTTACTGAAAATAAATATCTTTATCTTTATCTTTATCTAAGTATAAATTGCCTAGTGTCATAACAATATTATGGTGATTTACTCAATACTAAATGAAACAATCTGAATGAATTCATTTTTATTATGCGTAGTGTAATTACATTGGTAAGTAATAAAAAACAAGCCTCGAAACAAAATTAAATTAAGATCGTTCCGTGTGAAACGCAATTAGATTTTTACTTTTGTAAAATATTATTTAAGTTTTACTGTGAGTACTTAACCATAATATACCTACGTAACTTTATAATAATAATAATAAAGATTATTAGGATTGAGAGGGTTTATTTCAGGGTGATAGTTTGAGTCCACTTTGGTTCTGCCTGTCTCTGAATCCACTGAGTACTTTGCTGGATAAGACAGGGTCAGATTTTCAGTTTCGGAAAGGAGTATCTCACTTAGTATAAAATCTCTTACTTTTTCTAGGACGATCTTAAGTTATAGAGAGAAGTCACTGAGAATTTCAGTAGGTCCATCGGCATGTAGTTTGCGATGGACGTGTTCTGACGTGCTCAGATGGTCTCAGACCGAATTAGACGCTCTGGTTAGGTAAGTACAACAAGTAACGCACAACTTTGACACTGTATAGGAAGCATCAGCTGAGGTTGTCATGGATGAGAAAGGCGGACCCCTTAACAAACAGGCCACCGACGCTCTCGTTACATAACTATATAATAAAATTTAAATACATAGGTAACCTACAATGCAATTCGTCAATAGTAGCAGGCAGTCGTACGAGCCCAATTTTGACAAAAGTTGCATATCGTGAACGAATAGCCCTATATTCGCTTATGTTATTTTATAAAAAAGATAAACCCATTTTCATAAAAGCTAACCGCCCGCGGCTCTATCTGCGGGAACTAGTTATGCCTTTATATTTTATTATTCATTGCCTAGGGAGGCACACTGACAAACAAATATCTTGCGTGCTTTAATCATGGACTTACTACCCAAAGGGACTGCGCACTGCTTTGACTAAAACCGGGCAGAGCGAGAGTCACCATCGATAGTCCTTTGTCCCTTTCTAACAGTGTAAACACAATGTTATTGGCATAATCACTGTCATTCTAAATTGACAAGTGTCATGTTTGGTGTTGCCATTATTGGACAAATATATTTACCGTGAATTTGGTATTATTATGGGGTAATCCGTACAATCCGAAAAGTAGTTGTCAAAATACCTTTTGATCTACTGAACGTTTCTCCGACAAACGTCGAGTTGACATAATTAACAACCTACGACTTTTTATTCCACAAAACAGATAAAAGAATTCGGTAACGATTTATCCTACAACACTAGTTCCTAAAGAGAAGTGATAGTACTCGTCGAGATCTACATTTCGTATGACAGCTGTCAAAGTTAAATCTTTTATAACTCTGAACTCATTGGTCCTAAAACACTAGTTTCTAGAGAGAAATGATAGTACTTGTTGAGATCTACGTTTAGTATGACAGCTGTCAAACTTAAAACTGTTATCCGAAATGTAGATCTCGATGAGTACTATTATATTACTCTAGGAACTAGTGTTGTAAGACCAATCGTTTCCGAGTTACAACAGTTCTAAGTTTGACAGCTGCCATCCGAAATGTAGATCTCGACGAGCACTATCATTTCTCTTTAGGAACTAGTGTTCTAGGATCAATTGTTTCCGAGTTATTATAGTTTTAAGTGTGACAGCTGTCATCCGAAATGTAGATCTCGGCGAGCACTATCATTTTTTTAGGAACTAGTGTAGTAGCACCAATAGTTTAGGAGTTATTGCAGTTTTAAGTTTGACAGCTGTCATTCGAAATGTAGATCAACAAGTACTATAATTTCTCTCTAGAAACTAGTGTTTTAGGACCAATGGTTTCCGAGTTATAAAATCTTTAACTTTGACAGCTGTCATAGTAAATCTCGAGGAGTGCTATCATTTCACTCTAGGAACTAGTGTTCTAGGACCAATATTTTCCGAGTAGCAGGGAAACCTTGGACTGGACCCTGGTGAAAATATGACCTTCAGATTGCACCCGGTCCGACTCTGCCTGGCCCTGATCGGTAGGTTGGTGTCCGCGCTAAGTAATAAAAGTAATTCGGAATTTGCATCAACAATGGTGGCAACACTAGAAAGGGACACAGGACTATCGATGGTGACTCTCGCTCTGCCCGGTTTTAGTCAAAGCAGTGCGCAGTCCCTTTGGGTAGTAAGTCCATGGCTTTAATACGTAGTCTATATTCATCCAAAATATTGTCAAAATATCAAAATTGTTTGCAGTGGTTTAGCCATGAATGCATAACAGACTGACGTATACATAGACAGGCAGAGTAACTTTCTCATTTATCATAATAAATTTATTTTGTTTCAGGAAAACATGTTTCAACACATGTGCCAATGCATGTGGCATAGATATTTAATACTCCTATTGATTGCGTGGGCCACTGGACTACTCTTATTTCTACATATATTTCTAGATAACGTCATCTCCAGAGGTTATTATAACAATAGCATTTTTAAAGAATATGGATCGTCTATCATGGTAGACGCACTTATTAATACGGTAGGCTGCACTATACCTTCAATTGCTCTATACGATGAACTATCACTCAAGATTATGAAAAAACGAACTACAATAAAATCTTGTCCAAAGATCATAGATTTAATTCAAAGAAATGCCACGCATATGTGGATTGTAGAAGAAAATCGAAAACATTATTCAGTCAAACATTCTGCAAATACGAAACCAAAAGTAGAATGTTTTTATAAGTCATTTTATAGGCCTGATGATGTTGATATTACAGTAAATTGGGTCGACGATCGAATAAAGTTTGGACCTAGCATACAATTTTCGATTATCAAGCCCAGTGATGAATTTATTTTGGTTGAATGCCAAATCGCTAACAAAACAGTTTATAGGAACTTGTTTTTATTCGCCCAAAAAAAGAATTTTAAACCTCACTCTGATAATTATCAGTACTCTGGCCAGTGCCAGCTTAATCAAAGTAATTCAGTGTATAATGTTTTAATAATTGGCGTTGACAGTGTATCAAGATTAAATCTTCATAGAACAATGCCCAAAACTGTGACTTATTTGAAACAGTTAGATGCGGTCGAACTTTTAGGGTATAATAAAATTGGTGATAATACTTTTCCCAATACTGTAAGTATACTACTCGGAATCACAATAGATGAAATTAAACATATTTGTTACCCACATTCTAGTACATCCTTCTTCGATAATTGCCCATTTATTTGGGAGTGGTATAAACAAAAAGGATTTTTTACCGCTTACGGCGAAGATGGAAAAGAAGGAATCTTTAATTATAAACGTAGAGGTTTCGTTGATACGCCAACGGATTATTATTTGCACCCATTTATGTATGAAATAAATAAAGCTCAATATAGGCATTCTCCTACAGTATGTCCAAATGGACATCAAGTGACACTACGGTATATCGCGGATTTAACGGCCTTATTAAAAGCAGACAGGCTCTTTGGTTTCTTTTGGGAAAGCACCGTATCACATAGTGAACTCCAAAATGCAAAATTGTTAGATCCTGATTACTACAATCTTTTTAAGACGTTAAATGACTCTAATTACTTGAATCAAACTATTGTATTTTTTATCAGTGATCACGGATATCGATTTGGCGAGTATCTCAATACGCCTCGCGGCCGAATGGAATCAAGGTTGCCATTTGTGTTCATCTTGACGCCCCAGTCCTTTCGCAGCAAATATAAGGAGGCTTACAAAAATCTTATGATAAACAGTAAGCGACTTACAACGCCGATGGATCTGCATGAAACGTTACAGGAATTGATGAGTCTGAACTCAACTACTGATTCTGAAATTTTAAACCGAGTTAAGGAATCCAATAACGGAAATAAAAAAAGCATGTCATTATTTCTCCCTATCCCTGAAACGCGAACATGCCGATCAGCCGGTATTAAAGACACTTGGTGTAGTTGTCATAATGAGAAACTGGTGCCCATCACCTTGAAAAAGGTGCAATCAGGGGCACAGCTGATGGTCAAGTACTTAAACGACGTACTGCTACCGTACGACAAATGTGCTCATTTGAAGATAGAAAAAATAATGGAAGCATTTGAGATAACCTCAGTCTACAATAGTTCTGATACAATGTTGAGAATTGTAGTGGAGGTCATGCCTGGCGGCGGAATTTTTGAAGGAACTGTAATTCATGAGTTCAAAAAATTTTGGTCTGTAGGGGGCCCTTTAAATCGACTAAACGCATATGGGGAACAAGGATTTTGTATAAAACAATATCACCTTAAGATGTATTGCTATTGTGAAGGCGAGGAGTCGTAGATGATTGCTTTAGTTCTTATTAGGGGTTCGATTAACTATATATACCTACGCAGGACTTGTCAGGGTTAGAAAAATATACCTAAACTTAAAAAAATACAAAAACTATGAAGAATTTTATTTATTATAACGTTTACAATACAACGTTTACTTATAAAATACGTTTTAAAGGCCTAATGAGTGCTTCAAATAATATTTGATAAATAATGTTTTAAACCTACTATAAGGTGTCTTTATGAATAACATTATTTTATTGCTATCCAAGAAATATTATAGGATTCAAAACACGCACAGTTTTTTTCATTGTGCGTAAAATAATGGACTATAATCTATACTAATATAATCGAAATGTAATTGGTTTTTCAAATGTTTCTTAATGGCGCTTACTAGTTAATGTGTCGAAACTGAAATTTATGAACCTGATCAGGTTTTGAGTTGAAATGAATGCAATTCTTTATTTTCCTTCACCGTTCACCTAGCATACGGCAAGTGTAATGGATTCTAGTCGCTGTTTTCTAGCGAGCAGCCTAAATTCTTGTTTGTTTGGCTACGCCCATAAATTTCTTGTTCAAAACTTGAATTAAATGAGATATAAGGTGCAACGATATTACCGTATGCAATATGTTCTACAATCGAATACCTCTTCATTTAATTCGGTAGGTAGCACAAATTTATTATTTATGGTTAAAAGGACCTTAGTGAATTACCAACTTAGTGAATTTTAAACTTTAACCCCCCTTATTAAATACTGTAGTCAAAACGACGAAGGTTAGTATCCAAAAAATAAGATTAGTGATCTAGGGTTAAAGAAGAAGAGATGTAAGATTGTAGTCTAGAATATTTGCGAAATTTACTACACAAACTTTCCTTTAAATTTAATAAATGCCACAAGAAAGCTGATCATTGAGCAACCTAATATTGTCTCTTGGCAATACGATGGAAATATCTAAATTCAATAAAAAAATCAATTAAGTCACGTTATCTTACAGAATATATATGACCAAACAGGCACAACTTATTTCTAGAATGAAAACTTTACCTTTTTTGCAACGAACTAAAAATCGAGGTTTAGTTACCATTGCCATACATTCGGTTTCAAACATTCGTCTCGGGATATAATATCATGGAGCAAGTTCGGGCATAATCTCGTGTGCATTCTTTTTCCGAGGAACGTCATCAAGTAACATTTTGTAGAAGAAAATGCTCACTACCCCGCGCCCCGCACCCTCCCACTCACCTCACCTACCGCAGGCGAAATACCAGTTAAGTTGTCGATCTATAATTAAAGAGTGATTTTTTCAGCAGAACCAGATGTAGCTGCAAACGATATAGACGTTCTATGTCGGTGTTGATCACGTGGGCTATTGGAATACTTGTATTATTGTTCCTGTATCGTTATAGCACGAGAAGATCAAGAGTCAATTTAATAAATACGCTCCCTGCCAAAACAGAACCCAAACTTATTAACACAATAGGCTGCTCTACACCTTTCCTCAGTCTTTATGATGAAGTATCTACCAAACTATTAAAGAAACCTCCTGTTATTAAAGCATGTGCTGAAATAAAACATTTGGTTGAAAGGAATGCCACTCATTTATGGAAGGTCAAAGAGAATGAAAAATACTATAACAAATATAATTCTACGAATACGGCGACCGAACTGGTTGTACAATGCTTTTACCAGCCGTTTTATAGACCCTTAAATGTTGAGAACGTTTTGTCCTTATCAGTGGATGAACGTGTAACATACGGCCCTCGTTTTGAATTGTCTATTATCAAACCAATCCACGAGTTTATTTACGTTGAGTGTGAAATCGAAAATACTGTAATTTATGACAATTTCTATTTATTTGCTCAAAAAAAGCATTTTCTTTCACAGGATAAAGCAGTTCCACTACCACAAAATAATTCTGTTTATAATGTGTTAATAATTGGACTGGACAGTGTTTCTAGATTAAATCTTCATAGGGCTCTGCCCAAAACTGTGGATTATATTAAGAAGCTAGGTGCTGTTGAACTTCTAGGATACAATAAAATTGGTGATAATACTTTTCCAAATGTTGTAGGAATTCTACTCGGTATTACAGAAAATGAGATAAACCACACATGTTATCCGAATAGTGGAGGCCACTTTGACAATTGTCCGTTTGTTTGGAAGTGGTATAGGCAAAATGGGTACTTTACTGCCTTTGCAGAAGATGTGAAAGAAGGGATATTTAATTATAATCATCGCGGTTTTATCCATGCACCAACCGATTACTATACACACACATTTATGTATGAAAGTGCAATGTACAATATAACCAATCATAACTGGTGCCAGGACGGATTATATCCGCACCAAATCATGTTAAACTATATTGGTGATCTGACTACATTGAATGATGTCCAGCTGTTTGGTTTCTTTTGGGAAAGTTTAATATCTCATGGTTATCTCCAAAATGCAAAATTGTTAGAATCAGATTACTTTAATCTTTTTAAAAGATTAAATGACTCTAATTATTTGAATCAATCTATTATATTTTTCATCAGTGACCACGGAATGCGATTCGGCGAGTATGTCAAGACGCCACCTGGCCGTATGGAATCAATGTTGCCTTTTGTATTTATTTTAGCACCGCAGTCCTTTCGAAGTAAATACAAGGAGGCTTACAAAAATCTTATGATAAACAGCAGACGACTTACAACGCCGCTAGATCTGCATGAAACATTAATGGATTTAATTACCTTAAAATCAATTACAGATTCTGAAATTATAACTCGGAGTAATGAGCTTAATTATGGGAATAAAAGAGGTATTACATTATTTCTCCCTATCTTAGAAACTCGCACGTGTGGGTCAGCTGGTATTGAAGATACTTGGTGTAGCTGTTATAATGGGAAATCGATACCTGTCACCGCAATTAAGGTGTTTGTGGGCGCAAAATATATGATGAAACATTTGAATAAGATGATGTTCGATCATTATGAATGTGCTGATTTGGAGATATCAAATGTGATTGATGCAATGGAGAATATCACAGTCTACAATAGCACGGACCAATTGATGAAAATTGTTGTAGAAGCTAAGCCTGGCGGTGGTATATTCGAAGGGACTTTAAGACAAGATAAAAATCAATTATGGGAAATAGCGGGTCCAATAAACCGACTCAACGAATACGGTAAACAAGGTTTTTGTGTAGATGACTATCATCTTAAAATGTACTGCTATTGTGAAAAAAATGCAGAGGGTGATTCCTACAAGGGATTACATGAAACGAGATGAAACATACGTGTTACCCGCAAGGTGATGTCTGCTTTCACAATGGTCGTTTTATGTGGCAGTGGCATAACAAAAAAGGCTTTTGTACAGCATATAGCATTACAGATTTACAGGTGTCATCCATACACCTACCGACTATTATACGCACACATTTGTTAGTAAAAGAGCCAAATCACATAACATTTCTCATTCAAATCCATCAATAAATGTAACATATTCTCAAACCTAATGTTCTAACTTAACCGTAATTTCTGAACGTCATCTGTCAGCTTGACGATTCAACTCCCTGATTTTTTTACATTGGATCGAATCAACAAATATATTTTTCAAATAAGCGAAATTGTATCTGTTTTTGAATAAATGTGTTCAGACTTTCAAGTGCAAGGTTTTATTTCAACATATTATAACCTAGCAGAAAACCTCACCGACCCACTCTCTGCAACTACGTCCTCCTATACCACGTTATTTAGCCCAGAAAAACGGTTGGAATGGAGACTGGGCAATAGTGGTCTATGAACCAGCAGCGTTTCGGTGATGACCTTTAGGTTAGGGTGCCTCAACTGCATTTTTGTACAATACTGTATTATATATGTCGTCGCGTGAAGGAATGGGTTGTATCAGGATCATTGTCATCAGGGTGGTGATATCAGTATTAGATCATATTCGTCCAGATAAATTAAAGAAAAGGTTCACATTTACTCCACTGTATTTATTCCATTTCATTTTTGCACATCACTTATAATTTCATTTGAAATCAAAGCAGTATCACAATATAGGCAGTTGAGGTAATTATCTTTCTAATTTCAAAGGTGATTTTAAAATTACTTTATTTTCAAACGTAATGTCACTTTCTATAAACGAAATGTGGAGACAGTTTCAAGACGCGTCACTCCTCGGCGGCGGTCGCGCCAAGTATGGCCGCCAGTCCGCCCGAGTCGTGCTGTCGAGACTCTGTCAGCACGCCCCACCAGAGGGCGCACTCCCACTTCCGTTTTTTTCTTGGCGGGTTGCTAACGAGGGAGCCCACGGCGGCGATGCCCGCGACGCCCGCTGGAACAGCTCAGGGGACAACGACGGCGGGCCTGATGGGTGCCACCAAGGAGATGTTATGCGGCATCATTTCACAGGCTGGGGAGGATATAATGGGCGCAGTCACGGCAACTCAGTCAAAGCTCAACAAGGCAGAAATCGCAACCGTGGGAGTATGCGTACAGAAGCTGACTGCGGCATCGAGCTTCATGTTGCTGCGTAAAGCGGACCTTGAGGGAAAGTTGGCAGCGGCGGCGGCAGCAAGCTCGACGGCGACAAGGGGCGGTGTAGCGTCGGTGGTGTCGGGCACCCCGGTGTCTTACGCTGGCGCGCTGCGCCTGGGCGCAAGGGTGGCGGCTATGCCTATCCCGGCGCCTACCGGTCCGGCGGTGGCGGTTTTCCCGGCGGAGGGCGGCACAATCAAAACTTCAGAGGAAGTTAAGGAGGCGCTGAAAAAATGCGTTGACCCGGTGGCGCTGGGATGCCAAGTGCAGAGGGTGCGCCGCATAGGAAACGCAGGAGTGGTGGTGGAGGCCACCAGTAGGGAAGGTATGGATCGCCTGAAGGCGGCCTTGCCTCCCACACTGGTCGCAAGGGACCCGACTCAGCGGCAGCCACTTGTGGCCATTCGCAACATAGAGGGCAACCCGAAATTTGAGGTCCTCATTGAGGACCTGTACGAGCAGAACCTCAAGGAGGTGATAACGAGGGAGGAATTGACGAAAGAGGCCAAATTGGCATTTAAAAAGTCGAGGGCGGGATCCTCGAAAACGACAGTGGTCATTGAATGCTGTCCCCGGCTAAGGAAAATAATGGTGGAAAAGGGGCGCGCCTACCTTGGATGGGACGCCGTCAGGATCGAGGACTTCGCCGAGGTTTCATGTTGCCGGAGGTGCCAGATATACGGCCACATCGCCAAATTCTGTAAGGCAAAGACGGCCATCTGCGGGACGTGTGGTGACGAAGGCCACGAGATGAGGGACTGTAGCAAAGAACCAGCGGGGTGCGCAACATGCCGCCAATTCAGGAGGCCGCACTTGGGGCATAGGACGGCGGCCATGGAATGCCCCGCACGAATTCAGGCGCGTGAGGCATTCATAGCAAGAACTAATTATGGCCCATAGGTCTTGGGGGGAATAAGGGTCGGTCAGCTCAACTTGGCAGGGTCGGAGATGGCGACCAAGGAGTTGCCTGCAATAGCGGGAGAGCTGGGGCTGGACGTGGTGCTCGTGCAGGAGCAGTACGGGGGCCATGGATTGCCGAACCTTCTACAACATCACGGTAAATCAAAGGCCGGACTCTACATACGCAACTCAGGGATTACAATCACGGTACTCGGCAATCTATGCACCACACACTGCTTCGTGGCGCAGGTCGTGGTAAGCGGGGGGCTTAAACTGCATGTAGTCTCCGCGTACTTCCAATACTCGGACAGGATCGAGGCCCATCTGGCGCACCTCGATAAAGTAGCGGACCAGTTAAAGGGAGAGCCGATCCTGTTCGGTATCGACTCGAACACCCACTCCCCAATGTGGCACAGCCTGCCAAGGCAGTACACTGGCAGAGGAGCGGACGCGGACGCGAGGAGGGACGCAATGGAGGCGTTCATCACGGCAAGGGGGCTCCAAATCTGGAATGAGGCAGACCAACCGCCTACCTTCAAGACTATCAATGGCACCTCGAATATCGACGTCACTCTCTCCTCAATAGGGGTGGGAGTCAGGCAGTGGAGAGTCCTCGAGGGGATTAGTACGAGTGACCACCAACTCATCGTATTCAATGTGGAGGGGAGTGGGTGCCCGGCCCCGCGAAGCCGCCACGTAGAGCCAGGCGAAGAGCCGAAGCGATTCAGGGACCGGGGAGTGGACTGGGGTCGTTTCCAGGGCACGCTACAAGCGCGTGTGGGGAGGTTGAACCTCCAAAAACCTGCAGAGCAAGCATGTGCCGACTTCACCGCAGTCCTGACTCGTACAGCCGCGGAGTGCCTGGGGGTTAAGCGGGATCGACCGCAAACCGGTTACGAATGGTGGACCGGGGAGCTGGACGCACTGAGGAGACAGCATAATCGGGCTAGGAGAGCGTGGCAAGAGAGTAGGGTGTAGGAGGGACAGTGGAGGTAGAGTGCAAGGCTCGCTTTCATATTGAACGCGCCAAGTACCGAAGGGCCATGCGGGAAGCTGAATCTGACCACTTCCGGCAATTGGCAAACAGTGGGAATGACGATCCTTGGGGGTTGGCGTACAGGGCTGCTAGCGGTCGTGTGCGCCCGCCCGCAAACGTTGTTAACGGACTTAGGCTAACAGACGGTTTCGCCGGGGACGCCGATTCGGCGTTAGGTGGTGTATTGAAGGTGATGTGTCCGGATGACGCACCAGCGACGGACTCTGAATATCACAGGGAAGTTAGGGTAGCAGCATCTTGCCTACCATCTGGCCGGGACTCTGAACCGCTGAACGGATTAACGATAGGACGTATCGTGAAGGACCTACCAAATAAGGCCCCAGGGGTAGACGGGATCACCGCGCGCATAGTCAAGGCGGCTTGGAGAGTCTCCGCCGCTGAAATCACCGAGCTCATGGCGAAGTGCGTGCGAGAAGGAGTCTTTCCAAGTATCTGGAAGGTAGGTAGGTTGGTGGTCCTTCCGAAGGGAAATGGGAAGGCCTTGACTGACCCCAAGGCCTATAGACCCGTGACCCTCCTTCCCGTCCTCGGGAAGGTGCTCGAAAGGGTGATGTGCGAGTGTACGCCGGGTCTATACTCTCGCATATCCGACGGCCAGCATGGGTTCGTTAGGGGACGGTCTACCATAACGGCGCTTAACGCCATACTTGAGACAGCACGGGCGTCTTGTTACAAGTACGTCCAGGCCATCATGCTGGACATCTCCGGGGCTTTCGACAACGCATGGTGGCCCATGGTGCTGCTCAAGCTGAAGCAGGGTGGCTGCACACCGCATGTTCGGTTCTTATTTCTGTGGTAGGCGCGTGGGAATGTGGGCGGGGGGTCAGTGCGCTTGGAAAACTTCCACAATGGGGTGCCCCCAGGGCTCGGTCTTGGGGCCCACATTGTGGAACATCTTGATGGACGACTTGTTGCGCCTTCCGTGGCCGGAGGGCGTGCGGGCCGTGGCATACGCTGACGACGTGACACTGCTGATTGAGGCGAACTCCAGAGCGGAAATTGAGCGGCATGGGGCTGAGGCCCTGCGCCTGGTAACAGAGTGGGGCCTCAGGAATAAGTTGGCCTTCGCTCCGGCGAAGAGCGCAACTATCACCCTTAAAGGGAAATTTAAGCGTCCTCCTGTGCTACGCCTAGGAGGGGAATCAATCAGGAGTGTCACGACTGTCAAGGTTTTGGGGGTAACGCTGGACGAGACGCACTCGTTCGCGGCCCACGCGCAGGATATGGGGGATAGGGCGGCAAGATGCTTCGGGAAGGTGGCAAGGGTCTCGACTTCGTCATGGGGTATTAGGTATAGGGCACTTAGGATACTGTACTTTGGTACGTACGTCGCTACGGTGGCGTACGCTGCCTCAGTATGGTGCGGTAGAGTTGGGTTTTACGTGGTGAAGAGCCGTCTGCTCAGAACCCAGCGCCCGGCACTGATCCTTCTGACGAAGGCGTACCGTACCACAAGTACCGCCGCTCTGGCGGTGCTTGCTGGTGTACTGCCCGCGGACCTGGAGGTGGGGAGGACGGGAAAAGTGGAAGCGAGTCGTGACGGGCTAGCGGGGAGGGAAGTAACCGCACTAAAGAAAGCCGCCTACGATGAGGCGCTGGACGCCTGGCAGGAGCGCTGGGATGCCGAGGAGAAGGGCGCGGATCTCAAGCGCTTCTTTCCGTGCGTGCGTGGTAGATTGGGGGCACGTGGGTGGAGCCCGATTATGTTGTTTCCCAGATGTTGACGGGTCACGGCGCGTTTAGAGCGCGATTGTGGGCGCTTGGCTTGAGCGACTCAGCGGAGTGCTCATGCGGGGAACTAGAGAGTAGGGACCACATTCTGTGGGATTGCGAGATGTACGAGCGGGAGCGCAGCATCATGCTTGCTGGGTTAGAGCGGAAGGAGGCGGGCCCAGTCCATTTTGCGGACCTTGTGTCGTCGGAGGCGAACTTCGCGCGGCTGCGGGAATTCGCGTGTGCATGGCATCGTGAGAGGAGCATGGAGGAAGAGTAGGAGCAGCAGCAGAGAGAAGGAGAGTGCAGTGAAGATGGAGGGGAGCTGGCCGACGGGGCAGAAATATTGTGCAGTGGTGTCAGCCCGTTAAGGGAGAGTGCTAGGGACAAACAGGATTTGTGGGTGTCAAGACATGCGCGCGCCCAAATGAGCCACCGGCAAGTAAGCGCGCGCATCACCCCTGATTAGGTCTGACGCGGTCCGTATGACCGAGAGGTCGAAAGGATCCTGGGTGGAGGAGGGTTCCGTTTTCTTCGTTATGAGTCCGTACTATTGACCACATGAGTCTGTACTATTGACCACATGATTCCATACCATTGACCGCATTCGTCACGGCCGTCCTGCTATACACACGTCCTCGTGTGTTATCTAAAACATGAAAACCATAGCACAGTACCATATTCGCTCTTTCACTTCTGACCACAACACATCACCCAAGTAAGTCTTATGAATCATGTGATTGTATCTATCACGACTGCATTAACCCACCAATACTTAAGTAACTGCTATTTGTGTACACATAAAACATACGTACATTATCATTTATCATACTAAACTTCCGCAGAGAGAACAACATCATCTCGTACACAAATTATTCTTTATAAATTGCCGACATAAATTCAGCAACGGTTTATTAGAGAGGCATGACAGGACACCAGACTATGAACCGTATCACAATTACTACCAACGAAACCAGTGTTTTCCCCTCGCTCCAATCACAAAGCTCGCGTATTGTCCCCGACCTCCATTACTGTAGGCACTTAGATTCACTACAAATATGTGAAATACCTACATAAAATTTTCAGTACTCAGCAAAAGACCCAATGTTACTTAGAGTGTGATCGAAACACTCCTTCATTAAATGCCATATACTTTTTGGTCATCCGTCAGCGCCATCCTAATTTTAAAAATAAGAGTAATGTTACCATACAGGAGAAATGACACACAGGCAAACCACCACACTGACGAACGCTATCTGGCGGGCAGCCACGCAACCGGGCCTGCACTAACTGGACCTGCACACAAGCGAAATAACACACAGACTAGGAGCCACACAGACTGGGTGTCACTCTGGTCAGTGCCACTCTAATCGTCAAACTATGAGTCTATTAAATATTTATCCAGTATCACGTCTGCCATAGCACGATATGCCCACGGTTAATGTTTGGCCTAAATTGTGCACCTGCTTGGGCAAAGCTAAATTGGGCAAAGAAAAATTGAAAGCATTTTAAGGGATATTCCAGGGGTTCACTGTTTTATTGATGACATCCGGGTTACAGCTGCAAACGATGAGGAGCATCTGGATAGATTGGACAAAGATTTTGCAAGACTTGCTGAAATCAGTCTAAAAGTCAATATTGAAAAGTCTGAATTTATGCAAAATGAAATTGAATATTGTGGATACAAAATCAGCCGAGAGGGTGTACAGAAGGATGATAGCAAAGTAAAAGCTGTTGTAGAGGCCCTAAACCCTCCAAATGTCTCAGAGCTTCAGGCATTACTGGGTCTAGTAAATTATAATGGTAGATTTATACCAAATCTTAGTAGTACTTTGGAGCGTTTATATAGGCTTTTACGTAAAGACACAGCATGGAATTGGTCTGCTGAGTGTGATAAAGCGTTACTAACCATAAAAAAACAAAATGCTTTCGGATACCGTGCTTGCACATTACTCACCAGATCTGCCTCTTATTTTGGCTTCCGACGCATCGCCCACTGGGGTGGGTGCTGTGCTTTCTCATATTATGCCTGATGGAACTGAACGTCCGATACATTTTGCTTCTAAGAGCGTAAATAGGCACAAAATGACAAAGAAGCCTATGCAATTGTTTTTGGAGTGAAGCGATTCTTTCAATATCTGTATGGTAGAAAATTTATTTTGCATACTGATCATAAGCCTCTCGTACACATTTTTTCGCCGACTAAGGCTTTGCCTCACCTTTTTGCTGCGCGTATGCAACATTATGCTATATTTCTACAGGGTTTTGAATATGATATTAAGTACAAGACATCTAAAAACAATGCCAATGCGGATGCATTATCTCGTCTTCCTGTTACTGAGGAATCCGGTGAGTTGGATGATTGCTATATTTTTCAAATAGGAATTATTTATGTGTTACCTATTACAATTTAAAGACATTGCTGCTGCTACTAAGGTCGATAAAGACTTAGCACCATTGCTGGCTGGCATTTCTACTGGAAAAAAAGTTTCTCTTGCTGATAGGTATGGTATTGAACAGAGTTCTCCTTGTTAGAAGATTGTTTAATGAGAGGAACACGAGTGGTAGTACCTACTAGTCTCAGAGACATTACCCTGAAGGATTTACATTCTTGTCACTTTGGAGTTAATAGAATGCTCGCCCTTGCGCAAAGCTACTGCTGGTGGCCAGGAATGGATAAAGATATTAAGAATATAGCTAAAATCTGTCGGCAGTGCTCTCTTTACCTGAACTTGCCTCCAGAAGTAGCTTCTAAACACACTTTGGAGAGCCCTTCTAAACCGTTTGAAAAAAAGTTCACATAGATTTTGCAGGTAAATTCCAAAATGCTTACTTTCTATTACTTATTGATGCTTATTCAAAATGGCCGGAAGTGCACATTCTAAATAAGATTGATACTGATTCTACAATTGAAGTTTTGGACAAAGTCTTTACCACATTCGATTATCCAAGAATTCTCACAAGCGACAATGGTACGCAGTTGGTAAATCCCAAATTTGGTTAATACCTCAGCATGCATGGTATAACACACAAGAGATCTGCCCCATACAATCCGGCCACAAATGGTCAAGTGGAACGATATGTTAAAACTTTATAACAAAAATTACGGTGTCTTAACACAGGCAGAACAACCATGCAATCTAAAGTAAATGAGATCTTATTTCAATATCGCATCACCACTCACCCCACCCCTGGCAAATCCATAGGCGTAGGAAGGGGGGAGGGGGGGGCGGCCGTGCCCACCCCAAGATGGTCTGGTGCCTACCCCAGAATGTATTAATACGACCCTACGCCTCAATCAACGCCCCAACTCCTGATACAGTTTTTTATGCTGATTCGAGCACCGCGGGTCCGCGCAGTCTCTGCAGCGAACGGCACAAAGTCGTATGGCTGCCTCTAACAGTATTTGCCCTGTTTGAGGCTCGCCGTCAGTAGCGTAACTAGAGCGGTACCATCAGTCGCGGATCCAGGGTGGGGAGGGGGGGTTGGCAATTGCAGCCCCCCACCCCCCCTTGAGGTCCGACTCTGACTTACAGTCGCTCAATGTTTTACAAGCCAAAAATTCCAAGCTCACTCAATTATTTTATTTATTTTATCAATCACTTCAGCTTTTTAGAACAAACATGTCAAAAATTTCGAGCTCGCGTCTCTCGCTCATTCATTGACTTCAGTTTTTTCATACTATTTAACAATCTTTCAAAACCTAAAACTACGAGCTCGCTACGCTCGCTCAAATATTTATTTTAACAATCACCCCAGCTCATAAAAACCATAATGTAAAAGTTTCGTGCGCGCTCCGATTGCTCATTCAATAATTTATATTACTTTTATTGTCTTTTATTACGATCAGCATCACACATCATCACAGCACCCAGGCTTAAATGTCAAAACTTTCGAGCTTTGCTCGCTCATTCGTAAGTTTCAGGTACTAGCTCGTTGCGGTCATTCATTAATTCCCTTAAATTACTATTGTGAGGATCACCCATTGCTGTTAAGACCAAATATGTGAGGGGCGAGCTCGCTCCCTCGCTTATTCATTCAATAATCACCTCGGGATTTTATAACCCAAAATGTCTCAAATTTCAAGCTCACTCCGCTCGCCCATTCTTTCATTTATTATAGTTCGCTCCGGTGGCTCATTCATTGATCACCCCAGCTTTTAAGACACAAAATGACAAACATTTCTAGCTTCCTCCGCTCGCTAATATATTCGTTGTTCTCCACTAGGTTTTAAAACCCAAAATTGCCAAGCTCGCTCCGCTCACGCTTATTGATCACCCCACTAAATAGGCAATTTTTTTTAACTCAGGGTGCTTTCTTATGATGACCTATAATTTTTAGTTTTGCCCCCCAACCCCCCCCAAACCAAATCCAGTAAGAACCAACATATCAAAGAGAATTGCAGAGGCTCGACTATGTTATGTGACAACTGAAAACTAACGCCTAACTAGAGAACTGGATCCGCGTTGGGTGGCTTTAATTGTGCTGATTCGTGCTCACTAACTGTACATTGGCGATCGACTCGCCTGCATCGGCCACCTCAGGGGCCAGGCCCTGGAGAATAGCCCTAGATACGCCAATGGGCAAACCTAATTACATAACATTACCTAATTAAACTGGATAATGAAAACTTGTGGCGTCGACATATCGACCAGCTACGCCAGGTTGGTGACGATGTTCCAATTAGGAGTGAAAGGTTAGTTGATGATTTTGATCGGGCTGAGGTCCGGAACCACAACTCAGATTCTGCTCCCAATATACAAGTAATGGTTTAGAATCTAAAGAACCTTTGCACTCTGATAATATACCAACTAGTAGTGGTGCAACGGTACATACACCTTCAGTGCAGATAGATGTTCCCCCTGAACCAAGCTTACGTAGAAGTAAAAGAATTACAAAACCGATTGTACGACTTAATCTGTGACTTAGGTATATAATTGTTGTTTAAGTTTAGATATAAGTTAAAAAGAAATTGAAACAGAATGTTTAATGTTTTATAAAGGAAACCAAATAATTATATACAGTTATTAAGAGTTTTGAACATTGATTTATTACTAACCGTAGATAGCGCATGAACGCTTGAAAAGTTGGCCGGTGAAGGACTGCTTAATCGCTAGTCAAGCAGTCCTTTTCCGTAGTCCGTCATTAGCCGTCGACATGCCCAAGTGCGCGTTCAAAAATTGTCGAAACAATAGCCGTAAACGACGAAAAAATGATGGGATTTCATATTTTGCGTGAACAAACACATTATACATCTTATCATGCATAAATATAGCGATTTACACATAAAAAACCATCAAAAATTATTATTTTAATCATAAACATATTGTCAGTGTCAGACATCACGTCAGTTGTCTCATTCATGCGTTGCGCATGCGTTAAAGCTAAAACAATGATTGCACACAAAAAGAAATGGAGTCGCAGCATTATCCACAGCGCGAAAGAAATTTTAAGCTTTATAAGTATGAAAAAAAGTTGATATTTGGTCAATACGATTCTGTACGTAATGGCATTTTGATTCGGGCGTGCGTATTTAGCCAATAACTTGCTACGTACAAATGTATAGTCAATTAGGCGACAGAATTCAAGCGCATTTTTGTATGAAGTGCTGTATCTACGGTTGGTAGTAAATCAATGGTTTTGAATAGTGCCTGTTAATCTGTAAGGTGATGGATAATTTTAATTATACCTTTGCATTTCTTTTCCTGGTGGGGAAGGAAACTGTTATAGTTTTAAATGCGATCTTAGTGGTAATAATTGTGAACGCGATCTTAGCAAGTGACGTCACCTGTCACGTTGACATGAGCTGTCTCTTGTCTGCCGGATTTGGGAGGGAATCACTTTTTTTACTCTTGCTTTATGTAAAATGGGTTTCTATTAAGTGTTCAATAAATGCTGGATGAAGATATTAGTGTGCTGCCTTTTACTAACAAGAAACGTTACACTTGTTAATGGTCGATTAGCTAATTTAAGATTGATTGGCCTTTCAGAAACCCACAGTGATTTAACAGCTTGTTAAATGTGACAGTCTGTTAGCTAATCGATGAGTCTTCCGTAGGTAGCGCTTGTCGTCCGTTTAAGCCGAGGTTCTAAGAAAGTAACTACACATTACACATTTTAAGGGTATGTTCCGGGTTTCCTACCAACTCGTCAACAAAGGTACGCGGTAAGAAACCCGGATCATACCCTTAAAATGTGTAATAATAACCGCGATAGTTTAAAACATTAAACTACACATTCTTTAAATTTTTTGCGCCATTCCGGTCTCATCTTCGCAAACTCTTCCCAACGCTCCAGTGAAATATCACAGGTTCTAAAAATTCTCTTATATATTATTAATGCGATAAAATCTTTACCTATTGCGGTTGCCAAAAATCGTAAAAAGATATTGTTACGAAATTAGCTTATGTTTTATCGATTATAATTTCGTTAGATCGACTAACTGACTACACAGCACCAGTTGAATAATTAAGTTGTAAGGTACAAGAACCCATTTGACTAAAATAAATTTAATTTCAGTTCAAATGGTTTATTTCTATCTACTATTGCTGTGTGTAGGTATGATGGAATTATGTTTCTACGTAACTAAACAAAGTGCAATTTAAATACGTCGATTTGTCGATTGACATAATTTCACTCTGTATGTCAAGAACACAAAGTCAGATATCCACAATTTGTTTATTATTTGTCACTAACAATAGGTAGGTAAACAAATTCTGATTTTGTTTTCTTGAAGTATTACAGAGTGATAAAGATACCTAATTAAAGTACCACAAAGTTATCTGAGCCGGGGGCCAAAACTGGAATAGGGGAAAAATGACGGTACTTTATTTTGAAATGACATGTCAATGCTAACAACAGCGACGCCGTCACCGGGTCGGATAAGTTTGTGGCCCTCTACAAAATAATTTGATTACAAGTTCACGTCATTTTAACTAGAATAGATGATTTTCATACCAAATTGAAAACAAAATAAAAGATTTAATTAATATACATAACATTAACGTCACACCTTTGTCCCGTAGAGGTAGACAGAGACCACATCGTTCCATTTGTATCATTCAATAATATTAATTGTTTTGTTTTAAATTCTTAACTTTAACTACTTATCAACAGGTGACCTTATGTGACGCTTATTTGCAACCTTATGTAAAAATGCAACGTTGTAACTGTTGGAATCTTCTCCACTTTTGACATTCACTTGTTATCAAAGCGTTTTTAGCCGACTGCCAAGAAGGGTTATGTTTTTCGTGCGTTATCTTGTATTTTTGTAATTCTCGTTATTACCTCGTATCTTCCAAACGCTGGATGGAGTTCGACTGTTAAGGTATATAAGTTGGAGATGAAATTAAATATCAAAAATGTAATCACACAACTGTCAATGTCAAAGAGACTATCCAGGGGTATAAAACCTTTGGATTGCATCATGGTTTTGCATCATGGTCTTTACAATGGCTGGTAAACTTTCGAAAACGAAACAAATCGGTTTACCCCCATTTATTCAATTGATTAAAAACGTAGGTAATAAGTAACTCGGAAACTATTAGTCCAAGACCACTAGTTAGAAAAGTCCTATATTAGAAAGAAGTGGCCGTCATTTTAAATCTTATATTATGTTATGTATTATTATTTGAGAAATTAATTAAATATGTCTCGGCGTTGGTCAATCCCTTACTTTCTAAGCCTTTGCAATAATGTACTGTAACAACGAAACAAAGGTTTAGAATTTCTTACCATTACCAGCGGCATAAATAAAAACGACCCATATTTAATTGAAACAGCACAAATATGTAACAAAAAACATAGTTCCCTTTTTAATTCAGTAAAATATTATAAATATTCATGAATGTAATAATTTTAATCAATATTTCAATGATTTTAAATAATCCACCATATGGGTTATTTTTTTTATAGTAGCAACCCATTTGTTTACATTTTTTACCTGTAATTCGATCTCATACCTTAGTTAGATTCTTCTCAAAAACAAGTGTCTTAAAAAAATTTAAATGGCTTAAATGCTTTTCGGATTCTTTTGTCGTAAATAAAGGATTAAAGAGCTGATTTTAAAAATATGCAAAAGTTAATAAATAATAAATAAATTTTTATTTCCATTCCTTAATCTAGGGTACATAATCGGGGTTGGACACACCTGTTAAACAATATATTTGTCAATTTGCAATTGATTAAGTAGTTGCTCAATTACTAAGGTATTTCAAAAAAACTTTTTTATCTTTGAATGCAAATTAATACTAAATACTTAAAGTATTTTAGTAAAACAAATGGGCATCAAAAGGAAAGTTTTTATAAAAAGAAAGTCGTATTACTGTCGAACAAAAATGGTACAGATTGAGTTTAACTAAAAAGCGGAAAATAAAAAGAGTAGTTCAAAAACTAAAAACCCCGACGGCTAATAAAAAACAGAAAAGTATAAAACAAGCAAAATGTTGGAAGTAAATGGGTAAGAAGTAAATGCAAATTTTTATTTATTTAATTTAAACTTGAAAGCAGGCGCGGGGCAAACCTATTCTAAATTTCGTCTCTCATCCTGTGTCTACCTACATGAAAATGGGGCATTGAATTACTTTTTTTACTTATCTCTCTAGTATGTACTTCAGTTAATGTCGTCTACGTGGTTTACGCTCTTCACCACTAGTTTCATCCTTATTCCATCCATTGTCGACCGTGTTCAGTAAGGGTTTGCTTTTATTTGATTGCTCGAATGCTGTTGTCAACGATGCACTTATCAGCGGTACTAGCCTTTTTTTTAACTCGTTAACAATATGGCCACTAATTAATGCGTGATACACCTGCCTATCACGCGGTTTCAAATCTAATTGATCATGCTTCATCGAGAATTCTTCAATTCTGCAAGTAAAATATACAATTAGCCTATATATTCAGAAAAATATCTCAAATACACTTTTGTATAAAAATACCATATATTACCCCACATATTTCAAGGCAAAATCTTTTTGTAATTTGTCCTCCCTTGCCCATATGACCATAGTGACGTCGGTCAACTCAGTAGCGAACTCGAAGGAATGACTACCTTGACTGTTTTTCATGTTAAAATTGCCATGGACCTGATTAGGAAAAAGTACATACTCTTAAATTACATCAAGAACGTGCTAGCACTTAAAATAAAATATAAGTAATCGAATATTTGTTACTACATCCTGAGCAGTGTTTGTATGGATTTCACATTCCACAACCGTATCTAATTCTACTGCCGATAGGCCAATCTATACTAATATTATGAAGAAAAATATATGTATTTTTGTTTCTAATAAATAAACTCAAAAACTACAGAACCAATTTTCACTAAAAAATAATCATATTGGCGATAATGTCCCAGTTGTGCTCTCGCACACGAGGGCTCAGTGTCCGCCTTGACCATGATCCAGGTTTTATCAGATCAAGTAATTACAGCGGAGCGACTGCCACTTGACCTCCATAACAATGCTGCCAGTGGTACCTGACCAGATTGGATCATGGTTACACGTTCAGTATCCTGAAGGCACAGTTACAGGTTTTATCACGAGGTTAAGTTCAGAGGTGGTTTCATCACAATGTTTTTCTTTATTGTAAGAGCATCGATTAGTGATCAGTACATGGCGCCGGTGGGATCGAACCCAAGACCTCTCGCTTGTCGCTTACGCACCTTAAAGACTAGGCCACCTTTTCTACTACTTTAATTAAAACCATGAAATCAAACTTACTTGCATCGTTTTGAATTTAATATCTTCGATGATATGTGGACGATTTTTAGAGCCAAAGTAGTACAGACCCGCTCTATTGCTTGAGTACGCTCCATCCAAACCATTGAGAGTCAAATTCGACAATTTAATAAAACCTGGGCCCTGAGGAAAATACAAATATTAAAAATTTACAAGTACCAATCAATGTTAGTCTCCAAAGCGTTGCGAATGCACCGTTACTGTAAGGTCTTAGTTATTTAGATCTAGCATCGCGGCGAGGTCAACAAATATAACTTCAAAATTGTATGAATTTCTAAAGCGCTGACGCGCTAAGACATAATAATATTTAATCTGATTTTCGGAATCGAATCTCTATTGGAATGTCCTAATAGGTCATGCCTAGTTGTGCGACGACCAAATTAACTGAGATTAAATAATAGGAACATTAAATGGAATAAATCCGAATAGATTGGATACAATCGGAATCAATTAAACAGGGATAAATCGAGATAAATTCTTCTAAATCAGAATAAACCGAAATACGTCAGAGTAAAACGAAATAAATCGCAATAGCTTGAAACTTTCGTTTTGCAAGTTTATGAAAGTTTCAAGCTAGCACGAAAAGTCGTACATTAATCTGTTGCTCCCGCGTTGCTATGCTTGCATCACTTTGGGAGCACACCGGATGACCAAAGTTATGATACGGGTATCAGAGATTTCATTGCTGTTACTGAGCTGACGGAGTTTTGTTAATCTTTAAATTATTGCCATTTTCTGAATAGTTTTCCGTAACGGGTTGTGCGGGCCGGATGTTAGTAAAAAAGCGAAAACTCCGCTAAATTGACTGGAAAAGTCCGCTACCAGAAATGAAGACCATGCTAGGACGTCACCGTTGAACGACGCGCAGGCATATCGCCCTACACCTGCGGTATGTGGGCTAGAGCTACCCTGTCACGCGCGGGCAGGGTTAAAGAAGTTAGCGCCTAGTAGTAGAAAGCTCCACTTTATCACCCTGAACGTTGGCTCTCTGACTGGCCGGTCTCGAGAGCTGGCCGACTTGTTGTACAGGCGCAACGTCCAAATGGCGTTCCTACAGGACACGAGGTGGCGGGGCTCCACCTCTAGGAAAATTGGGCAGGGATACAAGCTTATGTACACTGAATCGCTAGAAGGGAGGAATGGGGTCGCTATTGTGGTGGGCGACGAGTTCCGGAACAGCATTTTGGGGGTAAACAGGGTGAGCGATCGTCTCACGGTGATCAAGGCGCAAATTGAGGGGACAACAACGAACCTCATTAGCGCCTATGCTCCCCAGTCCGGCTAGGCCGACATTGAAAAGACTCCCTTCTGAAACAGTTTCGAAAATACACTGCGGCGTATACCAATCTTCGTGGGCCAGAGGAGCGAGGAGTTCGGACGGGTGCACGGTGACTTTGGCTATAACCAGTGAAACAGTGAGGGAAAAAATATTCTGCAAACCTCACTGGCCGCGGACTTGACCGTTGTCAACACCTTCTTCCAGAAAATACCCAAACACCTCATCACCTACGTGGCCCGCACCAATCACAGATCGATTATCTGCTGATCCGAAGACATGATATTGGCCATGTATAATCGTCATCCAGGGGGAATGCCTCACTTCACAGCACCGAGTCCTTGTCATGGACGTCCGGGTAAGTAGTAGACGGGCTACGGCAGAACGCTGCGAACCCTCTATTAAGTGGTGGACTCTGAAAAGCAAGCGCCAAGAGTTTGGAGGCAGCCGAAAACCTCAATTGGAGCGGGAAAGGCGAAACCTCCAATGGTGTCATTATCAGAAATCCATCCTCAAACTCGGTCGAACAGTAGGCCGAATAATTGACAAGGACACGGTATGATGTAATAGTGAGGTGCAGGAACCAGTTAGGGACAAAAAGAAATGACAGTACAATAACTGACTATCGGATAAGGAGGTGTACTTGGGAGCAAAGCGGCGAGCAAAAATGGCAGTGACAAAAGCGCGGTCAGCCCGGCTGGCTCCGATCTACTATGCGCTGGCTACTGTGGAGGAGCAAAAGCTCGCCTACAAGCTGGTAAAGTCGCGGAGTCGAGCCAATTTAAATATGACAAAGTGTGTTGCCATATAAGGCACGGACAGCGTTTTGCTCACAAGCGCAAACTCTATTATAGACCACTGGTGCTTTCATAAGGAACAAGGAACTGTCTAACGAGATCAACAATTACATGCGACCACCACAGCTTCCTGCAAACCTTGCCATGATAAGCCCGATAACCTCTGATGAGATGGAGATGTCTCTGGTCTATGGAATACCCATTGAAACCTGGAAGACAATGGGGACCCGGGGCATACTGTTGCTCACTGAGTTGTTCAATAGAATTGTAGCTACGGGGCTAATACCTGACGCGGAGCGCTTAAATATTATGCGAAACGGTAGTGTGCAAGAGTGCGGCAACTATCGAGGGTATCAAACTCATGAGCCAAACAATGAATATATTCGAACGTATTATAAACCAGAGACTTCGCTAGGAAAGCTCTATGTCGGAATGCCAATACGGCTTCACGCCGTGCTGCAGCACAATAGATCCAATATTTGCCCTCAGGCTCCTCTAGGAGTCCTACTGCAGTAAAAATCAACCTCTGTATTATACATTTCTTGACCTGCGACTGGAGGGCTGTCGACAATATCCCTCAGGAGATAATCTGGTGGGCTCTGAGAGCAAAGTCTACATTTGTATTACACAGAACGTGTATGCCAATACTGGAGCCGTCGTCCAAACCATAGTAGGCCATACTAATTCCTTCCCGACTATTGTATGTGTTCACCAGGGTTCAGTGCTGAGCCCCTACTGCCCTCTCAGCGAAAATACAGGACATGCCTCCTTGGCTTATGAAGTACGATGACGATATTGTACTGGTGAGCAAGCTTAGACGGGAGCTTGAGATAAGGATAAACATTTGGAAGGATGTGCTAGAAAACGGTGGTTTGAAGCTGAATGTCACCAAAACAGAGTATATGGCCAGATGCAGCGCGAATCCCGAAACCATCCGTATTGGTAACGAAGCTTCCTTTTCGCTTTGATCGCCTCCGCTGTCAAGTCCCAAATCTCTGCAGCTTGGGCCCAATAAAGAGAGAACTCACGGCACTCATCTGTGACTCTAAAATCCCTGTCAATCTCAAAGGGCTTATATACAAGAGTATAATTAGACCTGTCATACTCTGTGGCTGCGAGACATGCGCTAACGAAACATGTTCGCCAGCTCCACGCCAACGAAATGAAAATGCTGCGGTGGATGTGAGGCATTACGCGGCTGGATCGATTACGTAACGAGTACATTCGTGGCAGCCATGGCGTGAAGGATATCTCAGATAAGATCGAGAAGGCTCGCCTGCGCTGGTTTGGTCACGTGATACGTAAGCCTCAGGGATACGTGGGAAATAGGTGCCTGAACATGCCGCCGGTATCAGGAAAGAGGCCCAAGAAGCGATGGATTTGACATTGCTGAGTCGGATACAAGAGCCAACGGCCTACGACGCGAGGATGCCGAAGACCGGGTGAAGTGGAGGAGAATGTGTAGGAAAGCGGACCCTATCAGAGACCGAGATAAACGCTAGGACGATAATGGTGAGTTAGTAAAAAAGTGCAAACGCTGTAACCCGAAAAAAGTAAAATGTTCATCAGAGCCGAAAAAAATTTGAGATTTCGAAAAAGAATTCACATCTTCTTTGTAAATTTTAAACCTACAAATACGATTTTTCTTTTCTTCCATTTTTTTTTAATTCATTATCCAAAACCGACTAGAAGTTATTTTAATCTAAATTCTTGTAGATTACAGCAATTGCACTTTATTTTTTGATTCGCAAAAATATTGTAACTGTAACGGAAAAATGTATGGGTAACGTCACCGTCAATTAGTTACTGCAAATTTGCTTTAAAGTAAATCTCCCAAGTACTTGCAGTAGAGCGCCTGCCATCTGACCTCCGTGTTACCTGACCAGATTAAATCAAGATTGGATCTTCTCACGATGTTTTCCCTCACAGAGTAAGAGAACCGGTTAATATTCAACAAATGTACATAACGACATACGCTCAACCACGAAAGTCGACACCAATGTGAAGGAATAATTTATTAGGGTCTCGTGGTAAGCTGATATTTTCTCCTACCTGCAATACCAGCAGTATCTGGTGGTGAATGAGCGTTTGGAGTTGTTTTTAACAATGTAAGTCGATTAATGTGAGTATAAAATCAAAAACCATAATTACGTCTTCATCCCAAATACATGCCAAATCTTGTAATTTAAGTATTCCATTGTTCTTTTGTTTTAACAATGTATTTAGGTGATTTACTGTACCCGCCATAACTTCCGAATAATTTGTACTCAATTGTTCGAAGTGATGCCTGAAAAAATAAAATGCTATTATGCTATATCGTGAAATGTTGCAGTCACAAAAATGAAAGAGAATCCCTGGGTGTCTACGCTAAAGAGATGGGGTGCATGCAAAGTGTGACAATTTGTTGTACACGACATGCACCCACAGGACTTACAAAGCGCCGCCATTTCGTAGTGATAACGCATATTCTTTCTTGACATTAATAATTTTAAAGTGAATTCATGTGTAGCGACATGTTGTAAAGTATAAGTATCGATGATTCATGATAATTCCTTAAAAATACGTTTAAATAACAATTTTAACACTTTGTGTTGCGACTTCGTGATGGAACTCCATTATTATGAATTAAATCTCTTTTTGTACACTAGTTCCACTTTACGATATAATGCAAATTTTATGAAATTGCAACCAGTTTCGAGTTACTCATCTTCAGGCAATGATGTTATAGGTGAATTATGGATTCACGCAGCCGGAGGACCGAAAGAAAACCAAAAATGACTTAAAATATATTTAATTAAAACCTGACCTAATCTAGCGATTGCGATCGATGCTAAATCAATAATAATTTCTAAATTAATTTTATAATAAAACTGCACATCGCGTCCGTGACCGAGTTTGCGTAGAATTCGCTGATGCGGCAGTGCGCGCTGCTATGAGAAATTGGGGCTGCATAGTCATCGGCTTACACAAAGCGCGGCTACGTAACAGGTGCATATTTTTTATATTTATATATTAGGTATTTTATTTATAATAAATACACATCTAAACTAATGTGGGTACCGACAGTATATAATAATGTTAAGAGGTCACAGTGCAGAGAAAGGTACAGCATGTCATGTCATGATCATCCAAATTAGAAGTAGTCAAATTTTTTAAGACATATACTGTCGCGACACTTTTTGTAGATAATGATGTGTTCTGCAAAGTCGTAGTACATTATTTTGTTCTATCATCAATAGTTTTCGCAGCACACGCGATGTAAGGAATTTTTTGGGTATTTACACCTTGGGTTACATTATTGGAGTTTTATTAATGATCCGTAATTTTTTAGAAAATATAATATAGCCTATGTCACCCGGGGATAATGTAGCTTCACAACGGTGAAAGAATTTTTGAAATCGGTCCAGTAGTTTCGAAGTCTATTCAATAGATACAAACAAACAAACAAAAAATCAAACCTTTCCTCTTTATAATATTAGTATAGATTACATTAAATACAAAGCCGAGATAAAGGTGCAACAAATGGGTTTCTATGACCCTCGTTTGGCTTATTTTACGGATTAGCAACCCCAATGATAGTTCGTTGGCATGTGCCGGCATGTGATCGGAAGCATGGTGGTAACATCAAAGGTATAGAAGCAATCGACAAAAAGCCGTTTTGCCAAACTCATTCGATATCGTTGACTACGAGTTGTCATAGAATAGGTAGGTATGGGAGTTGCAGTTAGAAATATTTTCACTAATTACGGCTAGCCTATAGATTTGTACTTAAATTGAGTAGCATATACACATAGCCAGTCAATTAAGCAACAAAACGAAGTAAAATTTGTAAAGTATTTTAAAATTTAGTAGAACTTTAATTACGATTGTTTCAAACTAAACTCGAGTTCTTTACACGTCATATGATTACATTAGACGGGACTTACACGCGATATACGTTTTCGATTTGTTTTCCCGATGTTTCGGTAGGGTTACACCCACCGTGGTCACGAGAAGACTGCCGTGGAGAGGTGACAGCTGCGTTGATGTGCTGGTAGACTTCTACCCTAAATCGAAAAGCTACGTCGCGTGTAAGTCCCGTCTAATATAATAATATGTTTAATTACGCTATTACACTTACGACGGTTCTGGATCAAGTAGAGGCAGTTGACACTTTGTGTTGTGCATTCATGATGGAACTCCATTAAATTATACAATAAAACACTTTTATACACTAGTTACACTAAATATATTATATTAATAAACTTTTAATTAATTGCGACCGATTTTGGACACCATCTTCTAACAATGTTTTCAGTAAAAAATTTGTGGCTCTAAAATATAATATATTTAGTGGAACTAGTGTAAACTGTTTTAATTTATAATCAAGTAGTAGCCTTACAGTAGTCGGATATGCGACTACTGACTTACCTTATTGTCATGGTGTCGTTGCCATACACAGTAGTTGTGTTGATGGTGCTGTACAACGCTGCCTGTATCCTCTTTTTCATGTCTCCCAATATGGGCAATATCATCATTGATTTTATATCTGTAGATACACAAAATCACCTGTAAATACCGTTGATCAACTAAAAGTACGGGTTTTTTTTTAACATCCACTTTCAGCAGGACCTCGCCGCTGTCATGATCTAATGATCTAATGGTCTAAAAAAGTCTAAGAGCATGAACAGCGGCCTCGCAGCCGCCTTTGATACCAAAGCCAAACAGTTGTTTGTTAAAAATAGTTTTGTATTAAATGAAGTCGACACGACATCATTCGTCGTAACCAATTAATCACACGCTTAGAGAGTAAAGCCATAAAATAGAGAACTAACAGAAGATCCACTCACGTCGTCTTCGAAAATTATGACTTAAACTTGCCGACTTATTAGGGTTGCTACTATATTTATTCTGAATTTTAAAAAGAGTATTTAAAAGATCGAATATAATTTTAAAGATCGTTCACAATAACATATCCCTTACAAAGGACGAATATCTAATACTTGCCATAATGTGATCATAATTGCTTCCCAAGCTGTTCAGATTATGTTAAAGTGTATGACATTTTCCATACCAGCTTGAGACATTATGCCTTTAGTAAGCGTAATAATAATTTACTCTTTATTTACGTTTTTAAAAATCTCCTCCACCTGGACCTCTGGCTTACGAGTCGTATACTCTAACCGTTCGGCCACCGACGCTCTCGGCCATTACGGTTTGTAATTCTGTTAAAAACTGTGCCTGAAACTGTTCAACAAGTTCTAGGGTCTGTAGCGGAAGACCTTGGTCAACATCGCTTCGCCATCGACATTAGAACTCGTAGCGGTGCTGAAGTTCTACTAGCCTCAAAGTCTGCAATGGTCATCCATCAGTTCTTGGACTCTGCGTGCGTTGCTTGTATGTTATTAAGTAATCTTAGTTACGTACAAGTACTATTATTGTCTTAATAATAATATCGTTTAATTAAATAATATTCAATTTACGTCGACAATACAACGAATTCTCGAGGTAACAATCGCGACCGAGCACTGCTTGAAACTGCTTGAGAATGCCTGTAAACTAACGTCAACGTGTGGTTCCAGTGGACCTTCTGCTTGGGGTGGGCAGGTTTATTTTGTGGTAAAGCCCCAGTTTCGTCTGTATATAATTTCTTTATAACTACATACTTAAATAGATCAGACTTGTGTCACGTTTTTATAAGTTATTATGAAACCTGTATATCGATGTATATTATGGAAGTTATTGTAAAACATTGTTACCAGGTCTGGATACATATCGGAAATATGGTGCGATAATGGGTGGTGATTCCGATTTATCTTGATATATCTGAAACAATTTTTTTTTTTCAACAAATATATCTGAAAACATTACCGACAACCTACAGCTTCTTGGTGTTGAGTTATCTTCAAATCTCAACTTCGGTCAGTACATCGAATCCAAGGCAAAGACTGCAGCAAAAAAACTTGGTATCCTCTCGAAGGTTAGGCGGTACTTCACTTCAAAGCAGTTGCTTCAGTTATATCAAGCACAAGTGCGGTCCTGCATAGAGTACTGCTGCCACCTCTGGGATGGATCAGCCAAATATCAACTGGCGGCTTTGGATTGGGTGGTAAAACGTGCAAAGAAGATAATTTGTGACCCGCGGTTGATTAAGGCTAGGCTGCAGAGCCTCGAACATCGGCGTAGGGTTGCGCGTCTGTCCGTCTTCTACAGATTACATTTCGGAGAGTGTGCGAAGCAGCTGCACGATCTGATTCCGCCGGCCCCTTTCCGCCATCGGGAAACGCGATCTGGGCGAGCGCTTCATTCTTATGTCGTGGATCTTCCAGGTATCAGCACGAACCGCTTTGGCTCGACATTTATAATGCGTACGGCTAAGGAATGGAACGCGTTGCCAGCGAGTGTGTTCCCTGATCAATATAATCTGGATGCCTTTAAGGCTAGAGTGAATAGGCTGTTCCATGCTTCATCTTCGGCCGCATCGTCACTTACCAACAGGTGAGATGGCGGTCAAATGCCTGCCTTGTTTGTTATAAAAGAAAAAAGTTCCTAAGGGACTTTCTCCCACGCACTTTAAGGTTGTGAAATGAACTACCTGGAGAGGTTTTCCTTGGAGAGAACCACATGGAGTTCATCAAGAAAGGGGTAACAAGGTTTTTACGGGGTCGGCAAACGCGTGGGTATTGCAAACGACTATAGGATGCGGTGACTGCTTACCATCAGGCAGGCCGTAAGCTTGTTTGCCACTTTAGTGGCATCTTAAAAAAATCTCCATTACATTTTAAACACTTTTTCATTAGAAAAGGTGGTAGGGTAAGAAATGGGGAGGGGAGCAGCAGATTCGATCTCACTGTTTACCAAAAAGTAATTTCAATTCTTCTAGAACTTATAGCGAGTTTACGATCCGTCCGGAACACCCCCACGCGGTAAACTGTATCTCAAGAATAATTGTTCACACGACTATAATTAGATGTCGTTTTCTAGGTAAATTCTCAATCCTTAAAATGTCTAACGACAACCTTTTTCGTAACTGCTTTCGTGATTCGTGAATTGACATTTCCAAAAATTGAGACGAAAGATAAAAAAAAACATTTACTTCACTTTTTCATGCAATGCTGGCAATATCAAATACCGTATTGATATAAATTTTGCATAGAAGTTTATATTATTTAATGTCGATTAACTACTTTTTCGACAATTTGCTCTTATCTGCAAGCGTTTCACTGCAAAATGAAGAAAACCACGACAAGGAATACTTCGGAGAGGAAAAGGGAGTGAAGGGTGGAGGGAAGGGTTTGGTAACCAGCATTTTGGATTCAGCGGGGTCGAATTAGTAAGAAAACAGCGGTTACCAAAAAGTAATACGCTCTGATTCTAGACTCATATCGGAAACCTTTTTTCAAATTTTGTTCTGTCAGAATAATTTTACAAGATCGTTCCCGTGCGAACGGGTCTCGAACGTTATAACCGAATTTTATGCGGACGCGGGCAAGAGCTAGTACTTTGCTAAATATCAGATCTCCAGATACTAGTAGGCACAGTAGTGCCCCGCAAAGTCGAGGCCATCGAAATACAAAATCATAAACGGAAATCTTACCTCAACAGTCGCGGTACTCCGTTTATCGTAATGGTCATACCACGTGTCCAAATTCACAGTGTATCCTACAAGGCTGGTCGCTGCTACTTGATTGATAAAGTAGTCTAATATAATGCTGTTAAATAAAATCACAAGAAAAGTTATAAATAAGTTGTTTAAAATATAGGTTCCATTCAATTATCATTATTCAAATATTGGTATCAGAAAAAAATTAAGTTAAACAAATTGAATTACGTAAAAGAAGGGGTCCCTGAAGCCTCATGAAATTATTCTTGATCACCAGGATTGTATAATTAGAGGTGTTTTTTTTTTGCTTGAAGTAGTCCTAACGATAGATATATGCGTCAATTTCTTCTCTGCGTTATACTTTTTTTTTTGAGAAATTTTCTTCTCAATTCTACTCAAGGTCTAATATCACTGCGACCATTACTGATATACGTATTTATTGTAATAGCCACTTACTTACAGTTTAGTGCTAATTTCTATAGCTCAAATGAACTGCATTTTATTCGGCTTCGTCCGATCAGATTATGTACTTGTAGTAGACTGTTTTTTTTCTGTGTGGGTATACCCATTTTGTCACTAATGTCATTAGCCTTGCAGTGCTCGGCCATGTCGCACGCTCGCCTCGCTAAAAATTAAAAACAAAAAAAAACTATCAGTTTCGAAATTAAGTGGTAGGTTGTAGTAAATCTTTTCAATAAATACTTTTTTAGAAATTTACCAAAGGGATAAATAGGGATAACTAAAATGACCACGATAAGTCCGAATTGAATGACAGTAGTAAAAATTATAAAGTGTGGATATGGCAATAATCTGGGGATAATCTGTCCTTGTCAGTCCTTGTTAACATTCAGTTATTTGGTCACGATTAGCTTGAACTTTTGTCTAAATTATTAATCATGCTGAAAATTATCTCCCGCACTTCCTTTTTAATGGTTTCGCCCATTATCTAATAATATTTTTCATAACTCACGAAAATAAACAAACCTACAGAAATCAAATTGTTTGTTGACATTCTTTTATGACATTCTATGACGGGTAAATAACTTGGGGTAAGTTGCCATACAGATATATTTTTTTAATAAGCGATTCGGAGTTAGCGTGGTCTTATTAAATCAGAAGAATTTAATCTAGAAATGTATAGAAATACTTTATTAGTTATCTAACACCTATATCACAAGCTTTGCTTACTTTGAGGCTAGATGGCGCTGTGTAAATTAGTCCAAGCATAATATATTTTATTTGGATTTTTCTTATTTTTTTATTGTGCGAACCGCGACGGAACTATCTACCTGACTTAATTATCATCGTCCTAGCCCTTATCCCAGCCTTTGCCATGGTCCGCTTTTCTACTAATTCTCTTCCACTTTGCCCGGTCCTCGGCATCATCGCGTCGTTGGCCACCTCGCAATGTCAATTTAGCGCTTCTTGGGTCACCCATAGGACCTTTTTCCTGATACCGGCAGGTTTAGGCACCTATTTCCCACGTATCTCTGATGCTTACGTATCACGTGACCAAACCAGTGCAGGCGAGCCCCCTCGATCATCTGCGATATCGTTCACGCCAAGGCTGCCACGGATGTACTCGTTACGTATTCGATCGAGCCACGTAACTCCGCACATCCACCGCAGCATTTTCATTTCGTGTTTCGTCAGCGCTGGCCATGTCTCGCAGCCATTGAGCATCACAGGTCTAATTATACTCTTGTATATAAGCCCTTTGAGCTTGGCAGGGATATTAGGGTCACAGATGACTGGCATGAGTTCCCGCCATTTGGCCCAAGCTGCAGATATACGGGACTTGACGTCGGGGCCAATATCGCCGGACTCGATAAGAGTATTTAAATGTTTCTGTTATATTGACAGCTTCGTTTACCATACAGATAGTTTCAAAATCCGTGCTGCAGCTGGCCATATACTCTGTTATGGCGACATTCAGCTTCAAACCACTGTTTTCTAGCACTTCCTTCCACGTGTTTATCCTGGTCTCATGATGCTGCCTAAGCTAGCTCACCAGTACAATCTCGTCAGCGTACTTCATAAGCCAAGGCATGTCCTGAATAATATATAAGAGCACAATTAGGCCTGTGATGCTTTACGGCAGCGAAACCTGGAAGGCGCTGATGAAGCACGTCCGCGAACTCCACGCCAACGAAATGAAAATGCTGCGGTGGATGTGTGGCGTTACGCGACTTAGTCAAGTGCGTAACGAGTAGACCCGTGGCAGCCTTGGCGTGATAGATATCGCGGATAAGATCGAAGAGGCACGGCGGCGCTGGTTTGGTCGTATATTGCGTAAGCCCCATGGATATGTGGAAAATAGGTGCTTGAATTAGCCTGTATCAGGAAAAAGGTCCCGCAGGAGACCCATGAAACGATGGATTGACATCGCCGAGTCGGACGCGAGAGCCAACGGCTTACGACGTGAGGGTACCCAAGATCGGGCAAATTGGAGAAAGCAAAGCAGGAAAGCGGCGGTGATAGCAGCGGGGATTGACCGCTTGGATGATGATGATGATGACCATTAGCGTGATGGCGGGATGGTGGATGGCATTTAGATCACAGAAATTGATATGTGTACCACATTTCAACATAAACGGTGTAGTAATTGCGAAGAAAATTGTCTGTGACAGACGGACAGACCCACGCATGGGTGATTTAGGTATATTTTAAATTAAATGGTTCAATAAATTCTTCGTCCAATATATAAACGTAAAACAAACAAACAAACAAAATCTATAGGTACCGTTTTTTTCGGACGTACGGAACTACGGATCCCGGATAAATAACAAATTAATGTCCCCCTCCTTTTAGATAATTCAATTTGGCGAATTTACTGTACATTCAATTTAAGGAATGTATCTTATAGAACAATATGCATTTAAAATTAAGTGGGCGTTAATCACGCACTGTACCACTAAACTGGTAATAGATGTGAAGCACACTTACGTTACATTTCCTTCAGAAGGAACTTCTTGTAGACTAAAAGGAGAGTGTCTCGAAAAGTCAGGCGACGAATCATTCACCAAAGATGATTTATTCCTGGAAGAGTAAAAAAGATCAAACCATAGATACTGGAAAGTTGCTAAATTATTGGTATAGGCAACATAATTTTTTAAAATTAACTCACAAAATCCTTGTCTTATCCGTAACCTTTAAACTATAAATGATTGCTACTTTAATATAAAAATAATCATAATCATCTTGGCGTTAATGTTCCGGACGTGCTCTCGAGAACGAGCGCCCGGGGTCCGCCTTGACCATAATCCAGGATTTGGCGATCAGGTAATAACAGTGGAACGACTACCATCTGACCTCCGTGACCCTGCTACCAAGTGAACCTGACCAGATTGGATAATGGTTACAAATTCAGTTGCCTGAATTTGCAGGTGTCATCACGATGTTTTCCCTCACCGTAAGAGCATCGGTTAGTATACTCGTACAACTAATGTACATAACTCAGAAAAGAGTCATTGGTACATAGCCGCGGCGGGATTCGAACCCGGTACCTATTGCTTACGAGTTGGATACTCGACCGCCCGGTTACCGACGCTCCAATAATCAGTTTAATAACTGTACACAATTCTTACCTAAATACTTTGTAAGTGCCATCAATGATTACATCAGTGAGGTGGGATTCAAATTTAATCCTATTTTTGTGGAGTTCGACGTTGAAGTTCGGCTGGTGTTCGAAATATCGTGGCATCTGGCGCAATTTGAGATCCATGAAGAGCCTGAAATTGTAGTCAAATATAACCCAAGCCAAAAACATCATAAGTGCGTAAGCCAGAATCAACATTTAAAAAATTCATAAGTATGTGTCTTGGCGGCCACAACCAAGTCGGTGGCAAGTAAGGCCTCAGGTCTAATATCCCGAGTCTGATAAAATACATTGTAATCAATAAATAAATAATTGTGGACAAATTTACACAGCGTTATCTGGCCAGAAACTAAGCAAAGCTTGTACTATGGGTGATAGATATTTTATATACTACATAATATCTACACTCATAGCATAATGTTCCAATAACATATTCAAAAGCAGTCGTTTAATGGTTCACTTTTTTCACGCCAGTCTATAAAATTTTAACAAATTGTTAAAATTTGGACGGAGGGGGTAGCTAAGGACGTCATAATTTTTATTAACGGGATGTGATTTTTTTTTATCATCATATCTTGTTTCGTATCAAATGAAAGGGCTAAATGTATCGGCTTCCTTTTCTTACGGCCACCTGTTTTCCAAAAATCAAAGAAATATTTTCAAAACGTACCAAGTTTGGGCTTCGGCTTAGTAAATATTTGTAAAAAATACGCTAAATGTTTCTTAAATTATTTATTTAAACTTCACGCACTAAAAGAACAAAGGCGGACTTTAAGCTAAAAAAGCATTATCTACAAGTCTACCAGAAGATAGATATAGCAATCGAAAAAAGTATGCGGTGCAAGAAGACCACAAGCAAAGAACACACATAAGCTTATTAAAATCAAACTAATATTTACATAATACACTAAAAGATATTAAAACTAGTAAATTAATTAACTGCATTAAATTTTTTACAAAATGTTCATGTTCAACTTTTATGTGTTGTGTGGCTTTTACGACTTTCCCGATTTAAGCTGATTTTTTCCTATTGATCCTGATTTATCCCGATTTGTTCCATTTCACTAAGAGTTATTTCTATTTGTTGCATTTTATTTTGAATTTTCCCAATTTATCTCTATTTATTCCATTTTATTAAATTGTATTCCATTTAATTTAATTTCCATTTAATTTAATCTACGTACTTTGATTTATTTTGTTTTGTTCGTCGTACGACGAGGCATGTCCGAAGAGGACACTCTTTTAGTAGAGATCCATACATTTGAATTCGATAATAAAATCAAATTTCGGTCATGCAACGTCGGCCGTACGACCAGTTAGGACACTCCAAAGAGATTAGTGTGTTTGTTTTACTGTACGTTGTGAAGGTTTTCTAAATACCTAAACTTGAGTCCTGTCGCTAATAAAGAGTTTTCAAATCGCGGCATCAATCTGACATCATTGGAGAGTTTATCATCACAGGCCATAACGGTGACTGCAGGACTTAGGGCCTCTCCTACGAAAAGGGACGTTGGGGTTGGGGAGCTGCCTGCTGTTAAACAATATTATTTTTTTATAAAAATATTATATAAATAGCCTTGTTAATATAAAAGAGAACAAATGTCGTGTAATACTAACACATTGACCACGTCATCCGTCATGTAGTAACTCTTCAAGTCTGGTTCCTCTTTGTCCGATAAAGGTCGCTTGTAGAACAGATTCGCTGGCGAATTGTCAAACGTCTCGTATATAGCCTGAAACAGTAAATGTGTCACTTTGTTTTCTACTGAATATAAGTACGAGTAAGTAGAAATCCTATCTCATATTATTAATAATCGTAACGCCGCAAACCATGAACCACCTTGTCTCATACTCGGAATACGGAGGAATTGTTCGAGGTCATTCCAAGTCATCGCCAAGTAGGCATCGCAGAATACTGAGGAGTGGAACGAGGAGGAGGGGGAGTTAAGTCCATCGACTCGATAAGAAGTAGAAATCATCACAGGTACATAGGTACAATATTACAAAAACATATAGACGTAAATATGTCGGTCGAGCTCTCGAGCGGGTCCGGGATCCGCCATGACCATGATCGAATATTTGGCAGATCAAGCATGTAATGTTGCAAAATTCAAAATATAAAATTTATTGAGGAGGACATTAAATATATATTTCAATCGTCAAAAAGGAGGGGGTAGGAAAGTAGGAAGGACACAGTGACCGTAGCACACCCACACATGCCGACAACGGCCGGACCGTGTCCGACAATACCAGGCTGAGCCGGTCAGTGCCCGACAATACCAGACTGAGCCAGTCAGTGCCCGACAATGCCAGGTAGAGCCGGACCGCACCGACATAATATCTAGGTATATTATACATAATAAAATCACCTATAACTACAGCAAGAGTAAGCCAGTCCACCAAGGCAGCACCCGTTCAGGAGTATAACGTATGGCCTATATAAATAAAATCGTGTTTGGGCTGTTTGGAATGGTCTTGATGAGTAGGTACTATACCGCGCAATAAAAGCTTGTTGTTAAATTATTTTTTTAATATGAGAACTTAATTTGTTTAATTTTAAAGTTTAGTAAGTACGATAAAATAAAAAAGTTGGACTCAAGTCATTTTGCGTCGTAAGCAATATGGAGTTTGTACTTATCTCGGCTTAGGTACGTACTATCCCTATTATACCTATTACTATTATAAATGCAAATGTAACATACATTCTTTGTATGTTCCAGAAATACAGACTGAGTTACTTTTTGTCTGTAGCCCTTTCATGTGTAAACCAGGGCATCGGTTTTTTATGAAATTGGGTGATTTTAGCACCTGAGAATTATAGACTAGGGCTACCTACTTTATATTTCCCTCCACTAGAAAACTCACAATTAATAGGTACGATGGTTCACGCCAGATAATCTAGTTCCTATTATTTAATTGTAATAATTTCATACATACCAGACTGAGCGCGTCCTCGACTGCTTTTTTATGCAAAATCCATTTATTAGCGATTAGTTTCATTGTACCTTTAAAAGAAAGATAAGTATGTAAAAAAAACTTGGCGTTAATGTCCCGATTGTGGTCTCGCGCGTCTTGAATATGATCCAAGATTTGGGAGATCAGATAATTAGAGTGGTGTGACTACGTGGCCCTATTGAGGGGAAGCTGACTAGATTGGATCATGATTACACATTAAGTTTGCCTGAAAATATGTAATAAAGTAGTCACAAAAATGTATGAGCTTTTGAATATATAATCAGTTTATTATGAAATCACATGTTAAAATTGTATTATTTAATATCTGATATAGACGCTCAAACTACAAAGCAAGAAAAATTTAATTTTCCAACAAATATTGAAATTGAATTTGAAAAAATTAAAAATATCTCAAAGGCTGTAGACTAAATAAAGCTGTTGTCTTGATTGTCTCTAAATATATCTTAAATTGCCATCGAGATTAATTAAGTTAAAGTGGGCAAGACGTTTAAGACCGAGTTAACACCACTTTAACCACATACTTAAGAGTGCGGCGTATCATAACTTTATCAAAGTTTTTAGTATAACACATTAATATTAGTTGATTTGTTTAATAAAATCTGCTGTTAAGTCTGTTACGAGTTTCTTTGAGTAATAAATACTTTTAAATAATCACTTCGCCGTGTGGTGTCCGGGAGAGTATAACAGCACCAACCCCTTACACTAGTGGGTGTCGTACAAGGCGACTAATGCTTTCGAGACACAAGATTTAAGAATCTCCGTAAGCTGGAAAATGGGCAGCAGCGTTTTCCATAGTAAATATTTATAACACTGCGATCTCCAACCCGCCTTCCAAGCGTGGAGATTATGGCAATAACCTCCTCTTTCGTGGGAGAGGCCCTTAGTCCTGCAGAGGACTGTAATGGGCTGTGATCATGAATCACTGCAAATACAGAGTCACCGTGGCACCACCTCGATGAAATTATGGCCGGTAAGTAAATGTTAAGAAAGAAGGCTATTGATATGCAGAGTGTATAACATAATAAACAATTTTTTTTACGCTACGCAGTGACAAACGAGCAATCAGCCTACCTGATGATAAGTGGTAACTATCTCTCATAACATCGGCAATTCATACATTTAGGTCACAGGCAACAAAATTTAAAACCGCAGGTGCCTTGTCACTGTGAGGTCTTAGACGAAATGCCACATGCCTGTAATTGCGCTTGCTGCCTTATCCTTTAAACCGAAACACAACAATGCAAGCATTGTTGCTTGGCGGCCGAAATAAATTTCAAATTTCAAGAGAGGTAGGGCATAGCGGGGTATCCCGTTCGAATTGGAGCCGCCCGACTGGGGAAGTACCTCCACCTTACAGAACACCGCAGCTAAACAATACTTTTTTAAATAGTGTTGTGTTTCTGCCGTTGAGTAAGGTTTCCAGTGCTTCATGGGGTGGAGATTTGGGAAACCGTGGCTTTGGCAGTGGAGGGGCATTTGTCTTTTTGCTGCCAGAGCAAAGTGTTATAGAGGTGGGCAACGCATTGGCGACACTCTTGGTGTTGCTAATGTCTATAGGCAGTGGTGACCACTTTCCAGCAGGTGGCCCGCTTGCCTGTTTGCCTACTGTATGACATAAAAAAAGAAAAATAAGGCGGTGGTACTCACCCAGGCGTACTCCTCAGGCTTGACAGAGTCCTACCACCTGATAACTAAAATATACGAGTATGCTTACTTACTACTTTCGGCAAAAATGTGCATATCTTTTGTCAGAAAATCATTAATGGACTTTTGAGGTTTCTGAGTGAATACAGCCACAACTGTTAAGAGAAATAATGCTATCGCTGTTAGTCCCATGCTCCTTGCTAAATCTAGCAATATTCAGATCTGTAGATTTCAACCCACAGTGGGCTTAACCTTTGTCTGAGTTTTTTACCAACAAAAATATTCTGATAGGTAACACGTTACAAACATAAAATGGTACATAAATCAATAACTCAATTCGAAATAAATTAAAAAGTCTAATATTTTCACGTTGATGATGCATGAATTTAATTACTTGATGAAGATTAGGAGAAGGAGCTACTCGTAGTATACCTACATGTATTTTCAGTAAAATGAGCCGTTCTCAAAAGTAGCTTCCAAACAATTTCCATAGATGGCGTTAGAGAGCGCCACCAGCGACTGAAACATTATTATAATCTCTTGGCTGTATGGTATTGAAATTTATCTTTACTTAGATGCAGTTTACGTAGATACTAGTGTTACTTAATACTATAGCTTAGTTATAGTATAGCATGCAAAGAGTACACTGGCGACTTCATATTATCCAGACATTGAATTTTAATTTTCATAAAAAATTCTTCGTTTTTAAAGATAAATAACCATATCGTCTACGTTGAAGCGCAGCTCTATTTCAAGTTGATGATCCTACAAGGAGTAGTTTAACAATCTCGTGCGATCCCTATCAAATCAAAGCAACCTCCTTAATCCTACTGCCAGGAGCCTGCGTACACACCGGCCGATGTGTGACACGCGCCGGTTTCGGCCAACAATTGTCCGTTGGCGTTTGACGGCCGGCGATCCGCAGCGCAGCGTAGTGGTAACATCAAAGGGATAGAAGCAATCGATCAAACGCAGTTTAGGCGGATACCGAAGGCCAACGAACAAATCGTGCGAATACGAGACCGAATCGGTTCCCAAAACTCCCAAAGATCATTTGCTTGACCACGAAATGCAAGTATTGGACCTTAGAAGTCAAAAGAACGTGCTGTAGCCAACGGCGAATTCGGCTGACAGTCCTTCGTTGGCGTACAATGAGTGTGTACACACCATAAGGAGGAGTTTAATAACCTCCTGCCATCCATATTAAAACAAACCAACCTACTACATCTTACTACCAGGAGTCGAACTAAATGTTACCTACTTATCTACATGAATAAGCTCTACCAAATTAACTAGGAACTTACCTACACTAATTATTTTCAATAGGAAGGTATGCTTAAAAAGTCGGAGCGTCGGTGGCCTAGTGGTTAAGGTATTCGACTCCTAAGCGAGAGGTCCCGGGTTCGAATCCCACTGTCGCCATGTACCAATCACTCATTCTGAATTATGATGTATATTAGTTGAACACTAACCGATGCTCTTACGGTGAGAAAAAACATCACGATGAAAGCTGTACATTCAGGCAACTGAATGTGTAACCATGATGCAATCTGGTCAGGTTCCCCTGTAATATTATAGGTGGCGGTAATAAGCCGTGAGGCGTTCGTTAACAAATAACTTAAACGGCGTATCCGCTCTACGACGGACCCGAGCCTCCTACAGCAGCTCGTCACGCACGGCGCGGCGTGCCAGCCGCACAACCACGGGCCCCGGGGCCCGGCCCTATTCCCTCTTCCGGCATCGACGCTCGACGACGACGGGGTCTAGCACGCTCCGCGCTCACTATGTCCTTCCTGTCCATTGAGACACATAACTTGCTAGCCACTAGCACAATCAAATGATAAGGGTTCTCGCCATCATGTTCGGGCAACCCTGAAATATCGACGTCCGCGAGTAGAATTTCTTGGTATCTGTTATTAATTTCCGACATCAGCCGATTAACCGTTTCTGTGAGTCAGTTTCAGTTCCATTCCGCACTGGCTTGCTGTTTCAGAACCGACACCCTGGACTCTACTGTATCTATGCGACTGTTGAGCAGACCTATGGAGCCGATTAATACCTCAAACCCGGATACAAATTTCATCATTTCGTCTCGCATGGCCGACAACTCGATGCAGAACAAATGGAGCTCACTGTCCACACTGCTCTCTTTGCTCAGGGTGATCTCCTTGTCAGGCCCCGGAATACCAATAAGCGCTTCACTCGTCTCCGGCTCAGGACCTTTAGAGCCAATAAAGGGTCTACTCGATACCTGATCAGTACTAACAGAGCCAGTAACTGATTCTATGGGTGGCTTTAAATCCTTCGGATCATCGGTCACCTTATTAGGGGTCACAACATGCCCTTTCCTAGGTTGCTTGCTTACGCATACAGGGCATAATCAGTTTCAAGGAGTTTTTAGAACTTCAATGATAGACTAGGTTAGAGAATAAAAATAATCATCTTGGCGTTAATGTCCCGGTTGTGCTCTCGCGCACGAGGGCTCGGGATCCGCGTTGATCATGATCCAAGATAAGGCAGATCAGAATAGTTACAATGGAGCGACCGTTGTTTGTGCTGTTGTGACCCTGTTGACAGGGTAACCTGACCAGATTGCATCATGGTTACACATCCAGTCGCCTGAATGTGCAGGTTTCATCACGATGTTTTCCCTCACCGTAAGAGCATCGGTTAGTATCAACTAATGTACATAGCTCAGAAAACAGTCATAGGTACATGGCCGGAGCGGGATTCGAACCCGGGACCTCTGGCTTACGAGTTGCATACTCTAACCGCTCGGCCACCGACGCTCTTAATAAACTACCAAAAAGATTTGGACCCTGGTACGCGAGTGTGTCCTACTTACTTAGCCAGGATGTGAGTGCAGTTTTTGCTTATTTATTAAGATTATTTCTTTGCTTGCCATTTTTTGTCCAGCTGGAAACAGCGTTTTAGAATAAAAAAAGGTAATGTTTGATGTTTGTCCTTTATTACACTAACTTATACTCATATGTTTTTTATTGATTTTCATAAAAAATAAGGCATATATAATTATTTATCACATGTTTATTTATATATTCATTATATTACAGGTTATACATGTAAAAAATTATATTTCTTTTCTATATTTTGTATTATATATAATGGTATTAATAATTTCTGTGTTAGCACGTCGTTCGCGTAGTGCGCGCACCGAGCTCTATTATGGGTCAGTCTAAAAACCAGCGCTGTGTTTGGCTGCTGTCATTTATAGCATTAAGCTGAGGCTGGTCCAATTTGGTCCGAGGACGCATCGCCTTGATTTCTTAATATGTACTCATTCTGTTAATTTTAAGTTTTAAGATTGTGTTATTGGACCAAATAAAGATACGTCTATGTCTATGTCTAAAAAGACCACACTGAGTGTTTCATATTATGATTTATATTAGAGTGCTACACACTTATCTGATCCCGTAGCAAAAAATACAATTAAGAGAGGCCATTTTAAATTGTCAAAGCAAACAACAGCGCATCAGATAAGTTTGTGACAAATACATATGAATCATAATAATTATGAAACACTTAGCGTAGTGTGGGAAGCTCGCTGAAGTGACAATTTGCGAAAGGTAGGCCGGGTGGATGCTGGATGCGGCAAGGCGACAGGTTGCATTCGCACTCATTGGGCCCATTTCCAGCAGTGGAGTAGTACAGGCTGATGATGAAGGCCTTTCTGTCTAAAAAGACAAAAACATTATTGCGGCTCACGATAGCAGCAGCTATCGTGAGTCACAACCACGTCCTCCGCCTTCAATAACCTTTCTTCGTGTTCTTAACAAACAATAAAAAATGACAGGTTATGTAATTCGTTATACACATTAAAAGGGCTCATAAAACCGACTCAATTCAAAATAAAATAAGTAGTTGCACGTTGCTGATGCATGAATTTAATTATTGATAAAGGTTAACAGATAAAGCGGCAGAGTCGCGTCGCGTGTGTTGTGTAAAAATGGAATTTGTATTCGTTTATGTGTCTTTTGCTATTGGCCTAATTTCTGTTGCTAATACTGAATTCGACGATGGCAATGACGGTAATCCTTAGAATAAATTAGACGTCCTTTATTATATTTACCTATACCATGGCATTGTTTTTATTTCAAATAAATTATTTCATTGTGTCTTATGTGCGTCTGCAATATATTGGAAAAAACGCTAGAGCTAAAAGTTACATTATAATCTAGTAGAGACGTGTTAGCCGTGTGGTGACCGGTAGAGTAGAATAGCACCAACCCCTTACACTCGTGGGTGTCGTACAAGGCGACTAACGTTTAGAGGCAAAATATCTAGTTTTTCATTGTTATGTTTGCAACACTGCGATCTCCAACCCGCCTGCCAAGCGTGGAGATTATGGCAATAACCTCCCCTTTTGCGGGAGAGGCCCAAAGTCCTGTAGTGGACTGTTATGGGCTGTGGTGATGATGAGAGACGTGGAAATCGTCGGTGAAGACTTCAAAGTCGAGTACTCCCTCCAAACTCTTGCATCATAAGCAGCACAATATACCATCATTTATAAAAGAAAATATACTAGAAAAAAGAGTTAACGACGAAAGTGGCACGCAAATCGACACCCAGATGATAAAACAGCACTAAATAAAGCCACGAAAGACAAGCAACAAATTTTAGAAGCAAACAATAGAACCCTACAGATCCACTTAGAAACACTTGCAGCTACAACAACAACTCTGACTATTTCATATGGAAAACAAGTAAAAATCTCAATAAACCAGTAAATCCTAAACCACACATCAAACGGCCAGGTAATACTTGGGCTAGAACTCCTAATGATAAAGCAGAAACATTTTCAATATATCTCTCTACAGTCTTTAAACCCAAAATAGTTGGTGAAAGTGCGTATTCAGAGATTGCGGATGTCCTTAACCTAGATCTGCAACTGGATTTACTACTCAAAGCTGTAACACCTCCAGAAGTAAAGAGAAATATAAATAATATGCAAGATTAAATGAATGTGTTAGAAATAAACCCAGTCCGATGAAGAGCGAAATTCAATAAAAGATTGTTTGAAGAACGGAGATTACGGTCATGATTATCAAAGAGAAACTGGAATTTACATTTTAAGTATTTTGGAATAGCTGGGTCGTGCAAAATTGAATGAAGGAGAGAAAGAGTTCTTAAGTTACGGCGTTGTCGGATGGAAAGCCACTTGAGCTTAGCTCGGTAAACCGAGACATGATCATACTTGCGCAAACCAAAGAATCTTATGCAGTTGTTAAGAAGACGATCTAACTTACAGAGAAGGTCTTGGTTTGCGCCAGTGTAGCATACATCGCCGTAATCAATGATAGGCAGAATCAAAGATTGCACAAGTAGTAATTCGGTAGCAGGGCGAAGGAAAAATTTAAATCTATAGAGGGAACAAAGAGTCGCGGTGACCTTCCTGCTGACCTCTGTCACATGCGGTACCCAGCTGAGAGTGCTGTCAATGTAAAGCCCCAGATCCTTTACCTGGGAAGAGTATGAGATAATTGTACCATTGTAATGTAAAGGTGGCACCAGGGAGATATCAAGACGTTTAATTGCGTACGGGCTGCCCATAATAATAGCTTGGCATTTGGATGGATTGACCTGTATACCAAATCTTGATGACCAGTCCAGGATGGTTTGGAGCTCGCACTCAAGAGCACTAATTGCATCAGAAATGGAAAATGGCCCTGATCACTCCTCTGCCAAAAAAGAACAATGTCAAAGACCTTAAGGACCTGCGTCCTATCAGCATACTTGCCTGCTTCTCCAAAATCATGGAAAAAGTGGTTTGCAGTCAACTGACAACGAATCTGGAGACGAATAATTTATTGCCTGTCTACCAGTCCGGGTCCGTCGATCCCGTAGTACCGCCACAGCTTTACTGGACATCATGGTCAACATATTGCATGCACGGGACGAGGGTGAGGGCACAGTCATGGTTCTCCTCGATTTCTCGCTGGCGTTCGATGCCATTAATACCTCTTTGCTGCTGTCTAAGATGAGCTACTACGGATTTGCTCCATCCGTTGTAAGGTTTTTCAACAGCTACCTTACTGGAAGTTCGCAAATTGTAAAAATAGACGGTGAAGACGGCAATCCCATTTTGTCCCAGCCGATGGCATTATCGCGCGGGGTGACCCAGGGCTCGATACTTGGCACTCTATTATTCATACTGTATACCGCCGATATGCCTAAGGTTATTAAATACTGCAGTTATCATATTTATGCCGATGACACGCACCTATATATCTCTTTCAAACCAGGGGAGGTTAGCTATCGAGAAGTTAAGCGAGGATTTGACAAGTTTGGGTGTGTGGGCCGAGAGAAATACTCTTGTACTTAACCCAAATAAAACTAAGTACATGATTCTTGGATCTGACCGTCAAGTCGTGGAAATCTCACGCACTATGCCCGTTTTGACATTGCTGGGGGCTCAAGTGGAGCGAGTGACTGAAGCTCGTAACTTAGGAGTGTTAATAGACTCAACCCTTCATTTTGAAAATCATATCGTCGGCATGGTGCGAAAATGATTTTATAAAATTAAGTTATTGTATCAGATAAGAGACTTTATTGCCGTGGATCTGCGTATTAAATTATGCGATTCCTTGGTACTATCGATTTTAGGTTACGCCGATGTAGTGTATGGTCCTAGACTGTTAGCTCGGTCCGCGAGGTTGATTCAGAGGGTTCAAAATGCCTGTGCTCGTTTTTGTTTAAAGGTTGCCCCCCGCACGAAAGTTGGCGTAGTGGAGCCGGCTCGCGAAATGCGCGCAGGGTTAGCTATCCTCTCAGGATACCTGCTAACGGCTGCCTTTCGTGGTAGTTTTAGATATGCGGCAACCAAATGTTGGAACAACCTGCAGCCTCCCATCAAGGAATCGAAAACGATTACATCTTTTAAATCTAACATACAACTATACCTTTATGAACACTAAAAATCACTCCTTATAGGCTGCAGAGTTGATCCAACATATCTAAATTAATTATCAGTTATACGTTAAAATTATACAATAATAGCTCGAAATAGGTATTTAAGCATATCACACACATATGGTTTTATACATATATTTATATTATTAATTATAAACACACCGCCACATAAGATTATGGGCAAATGTACAGCACTACGTTACCTGTCTGACCACTTGGCGAGTAATTCACGCACTAACTGTAGGGCTCAGCTGAAAATCGGCGCTGTGGTCTCACTACCTACAGCATATGCTGAGCTGAGCTCCAGGTTGGCATGACACTATAATATTTAACCTAGTTTATGTTAGTAAGAAAAATTTTGTTTATTTATATTGTAGTAATTGCCAAATAAATATTATGTCTATGTCTAAAAAAATTAAGTCAACTGTAAATGTAGGGGATTTTACTGGCTACTTAGAAGAAACTCGAAACTGTCTATTGACAACAAACTCCTCATATATCAAGCAATTTTGAGGCCAATCTGGACCTATAGCATTCAATTGCAGGACCTATGGCAAGGGCAGAGCCCCGCAACTCCAATATTGTGATTATACAAAGAGCCTACAACTGCGTATTAAAACAAATATCCAACGCTCCTTAGTTTAGCAATATTTCGGAAATCGTCGAGCTCTTGGGAGCGATAACAGTGCAAGAGGAAATAAAATCGTGCTCCTTGAATTACAAAGCTCGCCTTTGAGATGCATCTTAAAAAATTGGCGATGGAACTCACCATTCCGGATGAGACGTCTGAAGAGACGCAAAATAATGTAAATCGATGACAGTTAGACTAACTTATGAGGCATCACCATTGAAGAATATTCTCGGCACGCCTCTTGTCTTTTACCTCACCTGCTCATAGTCCAAGGCCTGATTGCATGATTTAAAAAAATGTGGCAAGTATGGATGAGCAATCCAAAACACCTATACCAAAAACTTTTGACTTATTTAAATAGTTGTCAACTGGGCATATCAGTGATGAATACCCTTGCTCATTTTTGTTTGATGGCCGTGCATCGACGAAAACATCTTCATCGTGCATCGATGAAACGGATAGTTGTTTGGCCGGATACCGGATATCCGTTAGCCGTGTGGTGTCCGGCAGAGTTTCTAGGTAGCACCAACCCCTTACACTCATGGGTGTCGTACAAGGTGACTAATGTTTCCGAGGCAAAAGATCAAGAGTCTCCATAGTCGAGAAAATGGGCAGCAGCATTTTCCATTGTTATATTTAAACACTGCGATCTCCAACCCGCCTGCCAAGCGTGGAGATTATGGCAATAACCTCCCTTTTCGTGGGAGAGGCCCTAAGTCCTGCAGTGGACTGTTACGGGCTGTGATGATGATGATGATACCGGATATCGGATATCCGGCCATCACATAATCAAGCTAGCCAGATATCCGGTGGCCGGATATTCGGCAGGACATAGTCTCTAAACAAGTCTATACTATAAATTAGACAACCGCATGAGTTTCATGATTTCAAGTCTTCATTGTACTGAATACTTTGATCTATGATCTGTTTCTGGCAATTGTTCCAACCTTCCGTAGAATCGAATTAGAGAATAGAACTAGAATTCTTTCCAAGAATAGGTACTTAAATTATTAGGGACTTGCGTCATCATCATCATCATCTTGGCGTTATATCCCGTTTCCGTCCCCGCGCAGCACGCAAGGGCCCAGAGTCTGCCTTTCCGCTACTCTTGGCCCACTTCACTCGGTGTTCGGCATCCATAGTGGTGAGCTTATTGGCACGCATATCATTCTTGACTACGACAAGCCAGAGCTTCTTGGGCCGGCCTCTCCTTCCCGTGCCCGGCGGGGGCAACATGGCCAGACATTTGTTTCCCACATAACTTGTCGATCTGCGCAAGACGTGGCCATACCATCGAAGGCGGCATTCTTGCAGCTTATCTGCAATGTCACGGACGAAAAGGCTACCCCGGATATAGACGTTTCGAGTGCGATCCTTCCTTGAAACTCCAGACATCCACCGCAGCAGCTTCATTTCTGTGACGCGCAGATCCTGCTGGTGTCGCTCTAGTAGGGGCAAGGTCTTGCTATCGTATAGGAGAGCAGGTAATAGGATAGCAGTAGGAATAATGGTCTTATAGGCTTGCCCCTTCAACTTTATCGGCATTTTGGGTTCACAATGACACCTGTTACCTCCCGCCATTTGGCCCAAGCCGCGGATATTCGGGCCTTGACGTCGCTATCGATGTCCCCGGTTGAGCTAATTACAGATCCCATGTATCTGATCTGATCCGTGCACTTGACTTCATCTTCGCCTATGCTCACGGGTAGGGGATCTGTACTATTACAGGCCATGTACTCTGCCTTCGCCACACTAATCTTCAGACCGCCGTTCTCAAGTGCATTCTTCCACTTTTTGACCTGTCGCCCCTTGTCAAAAGTCTGCCAGCGCGATATCGTCAGTATACATGAGCAACCACGGAGGTACCTCATGATAATCTCGGATCACGTTGAACAGAAGTAGGGTGAGTACAGAGCCCTGGTGTACCCCAATGGTAATCGGGATCGGGTTGGTGTCACCAACGGCTGTCCTAACTACGGAATCGGAATCGTGGTACATGTCTCGGATAATGTCAATATAGGCCTCAGGTATCGACCTGGACCGCAACGCCCACCATATGATCTCTCAAGGGATACAGTCAAAGGCCTTGTCCAGAAACAGGAAATGCAGGGGCGTGTTTTTTTATCTGTATCCCTCTATGAGAGTTCTCAGTGTAAAAACGGAGTCCGTGGTCCCAAACCCCGGCCGAAACCCATACTGACACTTCGAGATTGTACACTCCCGTCGGATCCGAGATTCCACAATGAGTTCGAAGAGCTTCATGGTGTGAGACATCACTTTTATACCGCGGTTGTTGGTGCACTTCCGCACCGAGTCCTTTCCCTCGAGCCCCCATTGGTCGGATATCTTCCTGGTGAGGAGAATGCGGTTATAAAGGTCGGTAAGGATTCTCACACCACGAGAGTCCATCGATTTCTATGCCTCGATAGAGACTCCATCGGGTCCAACAGCTTTACCATTTTTAATTATTGGGTATTTGCGTAAACTAACACAATATTTTTTTCTCAGATTTCTGGAGGTTGTATAATCAAAATAAAAATCAAGATGAGGATAAAAATACTCCAATGAAACTGTTCGGGAGTGACGTTGAAAACGATGACAACCCAAACATAGACTCGAATAGTTGTTGGATGAATCTGAATATAAAGGACCTATTCACTCGCTGGAAAGAGCTAGACAGTAAGTACCGGCGACGAGACAAACTATTACCACTGCTATTACTGACTTTGCATGGGTCAAATAACTCTCGAGCACTCCATCCGTCAGCGATTACCCAAAACCGAAAAGACTTATTGACATATTACCTTAATAATACAAAGGGAGATTTTCCGAAAGCCGATGAAAATAGAAAAAAAATTCAAATAATTGTAATGGATAGTGTTGACGAGACACGATTCTCCAAATTTAACCAAAACGTGACCGTTAGATGTATAAAAATATAGACTTTTTGCGCTTTCTTCTTAGAAAAGGTACTAAAACTAAGTATATTTTCACGAAATAACTTTCCGAATAAGTTCGGTTACCAAATTCAATACTTGAGAATCCTGTCTAAGCAGCGCCATTTAGAGAGGCACGCCGAACTACCCTTTTTCCTTTTTAAAGTAGCTGTCTGAAAATCCCCCATTTCACAGAAGTAGAAGTTAGGTACGTAAACAGCTGGCTCTCGAACTGTCGTCTTTGGTCGGTTGTGATTGTTTGTGGGCAGCCAAAACGGGTTATCCAATGTTCGTAAATTACTTTCGCGACGTCTTCAGCAGTGGTTTCTTCGGTAGGTATTATTTCGGGCCTTCTTGAAAATTGGTTGGTCATTTGGATTAAATAACGATAGGTGCCGCGTAGGGGCTAGCGGTTGTGGATGTGCTGAAATCTGTCTGCCGGCGGTTGGAACGAAGACGGTTCGCTTAGACGTGTGGCAATGTAACTTGCATTGTTGGCAGCATAGGCATTGTTTGGCTTAGGTGCTGACGTCCTTGTTCATCGATGGCCAAAAGTATTTCTGCGTGACAAGCTTGCGGGTGGTGCGTTCTCCTGGGTGGCTGATGTTGTAGACTGCATCGAATGCTATCTTGCGGTTCGGCAGCGGTAGGTATGGTCGCACGTGTTGCGTAGACGTTACGCATTATACAGTAGTGATCGAGTTAGGTAAAGTTATTTTACGTAGGCATAAATTACTTTGTTTCTCGAGCTTCGTTATCGTGCTGTCTCTTTCTTGCACTCTTGCGATTTCTTCGTAATTGGGTATCGATGGGCAGGCGATGCTTAGGACGTCGCGGCTTAGGACGTCGGCGACGTGGGGCGTGTGATTGCTTTGACTGTGTATTTGCAACTACTTTTTAATAAGTGAAAGGTCTCTGCCTCTAAAACTACCCTTTATTAGGTCCTTACCTATGAAATTAGCGTTTTATATGGCGAACATGACGAAATCTGTCATTTTCATACAGCAAATTTTCACTCTCCCAAATTTGATCCCGTACATGTTTTCCAAACTCATTTTACCGCATAGAATTAAAAGGTTACCCAATACTTTCCCGTGTAGTTTCATAATTATTATTTACCAAATCATTTGAGAACTCATTTTCATACAGCAAATTTTCACTCTCCCAAATTTGATCCCGTACATGTTTTCCAAACTCATTTTACCGCATAGAGTTAAAAGGTTACCCAATACATTTCCCGTGTAGTTTCATAATTATTATTATTATATACCAAATATTTTGAGAACCATTACCTATTTAAAATGAAAATAATGAAACGTTGTCGCAGATGAATATGAAAGCGTAAGGGAGTCGTATAACGAAGCAGTTGCCACAGCAGAATTTGACGATAAGATGCTTAAGGTAAATTTATTTAAACTTCTTTCAAGGGCCCTAATTCTGAAACCGCACGCATCCACGCAAGCAATCGTGTACGCTACCTAACCTTTCAAACTCGTCGTAAGCTGCTAGATATAGAAAAACCAAGCATTAGCAGACGAGCGCTCGACTGGATGCGAGCAGTTTCAAAAATAGGCCCCCAGGACTCGCTTTACTGCAAAACTATACCGGGTTCTAAGCCGCTCTCATGAATGATAAAAGCAAAATTAGGTTTATCCATCATCACTACCTTGGCATCGCAATTATACTAGCACCTGTTCTACCTTCCTATTTCTCCCTGTCCACTTCGCTAGGTTTTCGGCATCCTTGTTGGTGAGTTTGGTGGCACGCATGTCGTCTCTGCGTGGAACTCCACACATCCACCGTGGCATCTTCGCCGTGGTCTCTAGTAGAGGCCAAGTCTCGCTACCGTACAGAAGAGCAGGTCTAATGAAGATCTTAAAGACCTACCACTTATGCTTCACTGGCATTTTAGGATCTAAAATTTACATACATCACCTGCTGCCTTCTGCAGCCTGCCTGCTGACTTTGACATCGTTGTCAATATCCCCGGTTGCGCTAAGTAGAGATCCCAACTATCTGATGGGCTAGAATTTAAAACTGAGTCCGATCTTGGCCCGGCAACTCTATCCCAGGCAATCCTGCACGTTGTTAAGCGGCAATACCCAACTGTGTTCATATCCTTTCATTTTGCAGCCATAAATATTCGGTGTTTGGGCTTTTTACTGCGGCGATTACAATCTGATCAGCACAGTCTTTTAGGGAAACGAATATTCGCCAGAGCATCCGCCCCGTGGGCGAGCGTCCGTCTGTCAGCAGGCAGGCAACAGCAGGCGAGGTTCATTTGGACACCTGAATTGGTGGTGGGGCCTCAAAATCCACCAATGGTTGTTTATGACGTGGGCCAATTTTTTTTTTATAATTATGGAACAAACGTATATTATACGTTATGTCATTAACTTAGTCTTTTTCGTCCTAGACCCAATGGATGTTTCCATATTATTATTATCCATTCGTAAGGCCAAAGTATCAATAAACAAAATGAAACAGCCGCTGCCATAAAGATCGCTCTTTGACGAGCATGGGACAAAATACTACATCGAACAATTACCCATTTTCATTAAATATCCGATATACTAATTTTTTTAATAAAAAAACTCAAAATTGGCTTCATAGCATCTTCAATTGGTAAAACTTCAAGTAGCGCTGCAGTAAGCAGCTGCAGATTATGGGCTAAGTTGAGCTATATTATGTGCGTTAGTCATCAAGTATTCTGTCAATTAAACGAGCTACCTTCTTACAATCGCTTTCCAACAATGCAACGACAATTTTAAGACCGTATTTTTAATTTTCATTTAGGATTTTGTAGTCACAAATGCCGGCAGAGCACTCCGCGCTCTTCACAACTTCAACGATAATACAGACCTCATCCCAGCAGGACTTAACCTTGGTGGCTACAGCATGATGAAAATGCCCGATAGTATGTTGTAAGCATTTTAATGGATATTATTTATTTTTTTGTCGACATGTATTACCGACCCCAGTTAGCCCCGCCCGGCCCCGGTACCGGGCCCGGTAACTACCGACCGGGTGCGGTAACTGCCCCGCGTTCAGCCCTGAAACATCACCCTCACACCCCCCGCGGCCGATTAGTGGTCGATCATAGATATTTGACAAAGATCTAGTTTTAGAGTTAACATATTCTGAGATATGTACATTAGTTGAATGCTAACCGATACTTTACGGTGATGGAAAACATGTGTAACCAATCTGGTCAGGTTACCCTGGTAGCAGGGTTACGGAGGTCAGATGGCTGTCGCAACACTGTAATTGTCTAATCTGGCAAATTCTGGATCATGGTCAACGCGAACCCCGGGCCCTCGTGCGCGAGAGTACAACCGGGAAATTAACGCCAAAATGATTATTATTATTTAATTATATTCTTTGTGGTTGGCATCACCAATCTTATATCTAGATGAAAGCTAAACAGTGGACTGACATATAGGTAACATTTATTAAGATATCCCCACCCCATGATTAAGGTATCCACCTCGGTAATTTTTTTATTCGATAGGCTGATGAGGTCGAAGATGTAGCATGTGTGTTTAGAAGATACATTTTCTCTCTTGACGTAAAGACCCCAAGGTTATACTTTCGGGAAAAGTAACTCTGGCAGAGAGTTCCAGTCCTATGCAGTACGTACGAGATTGTGGGACGTCTACCATATATGGATGACGATTGTTTGTCCCCCTTGTTATGTGATAATAAAAAGGGCACGATGGAACAAGGATGGAAAGTCGGAGCTAAGCTAAAATTCTTTGTCAACATACTGTTTTCTTTTCCAGATTCTTCTATCGCATGAAACTTCGCAACGATACGCAGTTCATAGTCAACATGATGCACACGAACCTGTACCACATGACGCTAGAGGCGGGGCTGTTGCTCAACGACCTGCACCTGGTTGGAGAGTACGAGCGCGTCATGGCCAAACACGGCTCCAAATATGAAAACAATACTATGATTTACCACCCCTCCTCCGGAAAAGTCGAGTCAGTATCTAATTTTATAGAAAAATAATTGTCTGACAAAACCTTACCATTGGACAGTTTATTTTGTTTACTTTTGGTCAATCAGAATTCAATCACATTAGCGTTTCATATTATGATTCATATCAGAATGCCACAAACTTATCCGATCCGGTGGTCAATACTGGAACTAAGTGACGCCATTTTGAATGAGCAGTTTTCCAATAGATATCTAAAGCATTCCTAACCACTCACTAGATGGCGCCCCGACAATTTTGGTAATTGATAATCTCTAGAAATAGGTTCTTAGCAAACAGGTTATAAACACTGGGTACGTTGTATTGGATAATATTGTATTTGTCAATAGTTTTCAACCATTTTAGAGGTTGTAATAATAATGGAACATAGTGCCAACTTCTATAAATATTTCTTTTTACATTTCATTCAACCTTTAACTGTTATGTTTATATTAATAAACATTTTATTTTTAAGTTTAGTATTAGTTGACTGCATGAAATCACTGCCACTATCATACAGATTAAAAAAAGATTACCAAAATTGTAGGAGCGCCATCTATTGATGCTTTTTGAAACCAACTGACAATACCTACTGGAAAACTCATATTATGAAGAGTGGGAGAGGCCCTTAGTCCTGCAGTGGACTGTAATGGGCTGTAATGATGGGGTATTATGAAACGCTAATGTGGCCGTTTTAGTCCCCCAGGTCATTTTTTGGAAAGTCAGACGGTACACGAATGCCATGTTCGTTCTACGTTGTTTTCTGGGTTAGTCAACTTCTCAGTAGGTCAATTTCGAAAGACCGTATTTTCTGGTTTAGTCGTCTTTTTACATTGCGACAGCTTTTTCAAGTACTTCTTCTAAACCGATCCTTATGAAAGTTTGCACACACTCAGATCCTGTATGCAGTACAGGATTTGATGATGGAGTCATCAGACAGAGATCAGGAGAGGTAGACAGTTGCACTCTCCTTTCCTTTTCCTGGGGTAGCCCACGAATAGACGGTCCCCACCTAATGGAATGTAGCTAGCTTTGTCCCGGATATTTGCAACATAGAGGGAGCTGATGCGTTGCGGTTCAGTCTGGCTTTTGAGGTAGGTAGGTTTACCTGTTATCATTCTGTAATGTAGACACTTGCAGCGGAGCACTTTCAATTTGATTTATCATTGATTAGCTGGCCCGCCGCGACTTCGTTCGCGCGTTGTTCTACCCCATAAACCCTCCTCTAGAATCACTGTATATTGTTGAAAACCGCATTAAATTCCGTTCAGTAGTTTTTGAGTTTATCGCGAACAGACAGACAGACAGACGCGGCGTGGGACTTTGTTTTATAATACGCAGTGTTTTATCGTTTCCAGAGTCCTGCTGCAGCAGGCCCAATTCCACATCGTTGGCCGATACCGGATGCTAAAAGACTATTTGTATCTTGATGCGATGAAAACAAAAATAGTATCCAACGATATCCTACTATACGTAAGTACATACCCGAAATATGCGAAGTAGTGCGCTCACGTAAATAATTATTATTTATTTCCAATAAACACCGTGGTAAGTAAGTGACAGGGCGGCACCGAAAGGAGAGTCTTTACCGATAACCTTGTTATAATATTATGTGAAACTAGCTTTTGCCCGCCACTTCGTCCACATAGACCACTTTTTACGTTTTACGATTTTCGGTATCCGGGATCCCAGTTTGTGACCCCTAGTAGAAACGTAACGTAGGGCGCGGGTTAAATCATCGCAAGTTGCGTTATTCTAAAATTCCACAGACACTTATGCTGTTAAAATAAGATAAAACTATTAGTAATAGAGCGGTTCATAAAGAGAATTGATAGAACGTCGTTCATTTTAACTTGGAAATTATTATTGGTCCGACCATGGGGTTCCATGGTTACCATTAACAAACTCGATAATATGCGTGATGAAAGTGTAGTGAATAACCACGAAAGTCTTAAAACCTAAACCGTTGGTGCGGTGTAGTTTTTAATATGACAATATGACTTTCTGTTTCTTTCTTACAGTTCCAAAACTCCGAGGGAGAGGCACAACCTGAAAAAGGAAACAAACAGAAACTGGGTTTGTGTTCAATAACTCATTTAATATGCTAATCCACCTTTTAGCACACAAGTTACCCATTATGGTAAACATTAAAGTGCATTGCAACAAGCAAGACCTATGTACCGTAACTGCAATTTGTGATGTAGTTCTGTGAAATCTAAAAGTAAAAATAGTTCTAATAATTGTAATGATGGCGTTGATTAGACACGATTGTCAAAAATTTTATCAAAATTAGATCGTTACTTGTATAAAAATTTACACATTTTACGATTTTTTCGCAGAAAAGATACTAAAACTAAGTATCTTTTCACGTAACTTCCACTTTTCCATGTAATTCAGTTACCAAGTTCAATACTTGAGAAACCTATCTAAGCAGCGCCATCTAGTAAGGCACGGCCGAACTACACTTTTTACTTTTTAAAATAGCTATCTGAAAATCCCATTAGAAAGAACAGTAAGGCAATTCACACATGGGATTACTCGCAAACGACTGCGAGGCAATACGTACGCGATTGCAATGCAACAGAGTATGCTAATGAACTCTTTCTTTATGAATTTAGCCTTACTTTCAGTTTGGGTTGAGTTTCCGTTTATTTAACCATTTGGGAGTGGGTCGTGCGAGTCGTCTAAACCAACATCCAAGCTTACAATCATATTTCAACTTACAAATGGTAAAAAACATAAAAAGAATTGACTGCTATTAAAAACTTATAATAGCAAATAACAAACAGATTAGTGTAAATAAGAATATAAATAAATAATAATAAATAAATATGCTTGGACAATTCACACAGCGCCGCCTAGCCCCAAAGTAAGCAAAGCTTATGTTATGGGTGCTATAGATATCTGATAAACTACTTATATCTTTTTTAAATTCATACTGTAAGAGGAGAATGCAGGGCGACGCAGTAACAGACAGCCAAATATTGGAAACACTTTATATTTTATAAAGAATCGCGGTCTGGGAATCCGTCCGTCCGACAGAGTTTATACAAAGTACTAGGGTACCAAAATACGATATTGGAGGGGATCTAGGTAAGAGTGGCGGGAATCCGACTCATCATCATCTTGGCGTTATGTCCCGGTTGCGCCCCCGCGCAGCACGCGAAGGCCCAGGGTCCGCCTTCCTGCTATTTTTGGCCCACCTCGCTCGGTCTTCGGCACCCCTATTGGTGAGCTTATTGGAACGCATATCGTTCTTGACTACGTCAAGCCATCGCTTCTTGGGCCGGCCTCTCCTTCCCGTGCCCGGTGGGGCCGGCACTTGGTCCCCACATAACTTGCCGGTCTGCGCAAGACGTGGCCATACCATCGAAGGCGGCACTCTTAGCTTATCTGCGATGTCACGGACGCCAAGGCTATCCCGAATGTGAGCATTTCGAACCCAATCCTTCCGTGAAACTCCACACATCCACCGCAGCATCTTGATTTCCTTAACGCGCAGCTCCTGCTTGTTTCGCTCTAATAGGCGCCAAGTCTCGCTACCGTAAAGGAGAGCAGGTCTAATGATGGTCTTATAGACCTGGGGTCATTTTGGGGTCACAAATGACACCTGTTACCTCCCGCCGTTTGCCCCAAGCAGCGGATATTTGGGCCTTGACGTCGCCATCGATGTCCCCGGTTGAGCTAAGCACAGATCCCAAGTATCTGACCTGATCCGTGCACTTGACTTCCTCATCGCCTATGCGCACGGGTAGGGGATCTGCACTGTTGCAGGCCATGTACTATGTCTTCGCCACATTTATCTTTAGACCGCCGTTCCCAAGTGCCTCCTTCCACTTTTTTACACTTGGGATTAGTCGCCCCTTGTCAGAATCTGTCAGCGCGATATCGTCAGCATACCTGATTAGCCATGGAGCTCATGATAATCTCGGATGCTGTCTGACAATACGTCTAATATCACGTTGAACAGAAGTGGGCTGAGCACAGAGCCCTGGTGTATCCCAACGGTAATCGGGTACGGTTTGGTATCCGGCTGGCGGGAATCCGACTGCTCTTAGTTAAGGAATACTATGGTGGTGAATATAGTCGAACGTAGCCGCGAATGGTATGTTGACACCCGGGCGCCCATTCGATAGTGCAATGTAGAATTTGGGTCAGCGCCTAGTGACCCTCGGCGGTACTATGCGTACTACGTTGTTTGGGTGCGAGGTGTTACAATACTTATTATATATTTAATACCCAGGCCCGTAACAGAAATTATGAATTCAACGTTTAAATTTCTATATTGATTTTAAAACTTTCGTGGTTATTCACTACACTTTCCCTATACATACCTATTAGATTACAATTTCTGCTCGGCCGGGAATCGAACCCAGGACCTCCGCGTGGCAGACCGGTACGTTAACCAAAAAAGTAATTTTAACTAAAAAATTTTTAGTTCCCAAAGTTTCAATTTACTCAATATTAAAATAACTGAATGTTTTAAGAAAGTTTTATTTACGAGTAAATCGCCATAAGGCAATAGAACATTTTTACTTTTAATCTATTCATATAGTTAAATCTTGTGTCTAGGGGACTTCTTGACGAGATTAAAGCTGGACCTGGAACACTGGTTAAAAGATTACATCAACGACTACCTTTCGTACGTGCCCTTGAAAGACGTTAATAATCTGAAGGACAAATTCGTGTAAGTACCACAATATACACACTCTGAAAAATATAGACCATAATATATATATATTTTTTATGTAACTTAAAACGGTAATTCAGTTAAATAACTTAAATAACTGAAATATTATAATAATTTTATGACGTGTAATAAAAATTTACAAATAAATAATGTCGATGTCTATGTCGATGAAGGATTAAATTTGTTTTCAATATTGATTAGATTTAATAATTTGTAGGACTTATCGGTATCACTGTGAGTTTGCCGTCGTTTCACTTACACTTATTTATAGTACTGTCATAAAGCCAGGGCCCGCTTTCCTACTTTTCGTGCTCTGATTCAGTATGCTTTCAGTCTTCGACAACTGGATGCATTCCCTCCGGACCTTTTCATTCTGAATATTTTGTCGTGTTTTGGCTTTTTTCATCCAGCTGCTTGTCATGGTTCGCTTGGGCCAGCTTGGGCCCATATGGTGACTTTGTAGTAGTATACCGCAAACAGTCAGGTTGACAGCGCTCACCTAAACTTGTGTGAAAACGGATCTTTCTCATTACCTTTAAATCAGTTCTCTTGCTTATAACTCAAAAACGGCGGCCTATAGCAAAAATGTTCTTATACTAAGTTCATCATCATCATATCAGCCAGAAGACGCCCACTGCTGGGCATAGGCCTCCCCCAGAGATCTCCACAACGGCCGGTCCTGTGCTTTCCGCATCCAGCTGGTACCTGCGATCCTTACCAGGTCGTCGGTGCACCTTGTAGGAGGCCTACCCACGCTGCGTCTTTCGGTACGTGGTCGCCACTCGAGAACTTTACTGCCCCATCGGTTATCTGTGACCTGTCCACTGCCACTTTAGTCTGGCAATCCTTACAGCTATGTCGGTGACCTTGGTTCGCTTGCGTATCTCCTCATTTCTGATTCGATCGCGCAAAGAAACTCCGAGCATAACTCTTTTTATTGCCCTTTGGGTAACAATGAGCTTTCTTATAAGGCCCACAGTGAGCGGCTACGTTACGTAAGTCGTCACTGGCAACATTGGTCAAAGACCTTCGTCTTGAGACACTGCGGTAATTGGGACGAAAATATGTGGCGTAGCTTCCCGAACGCTGCCCAACCGAGTTGGATTCGTCGATTGACTTCTTTCTCGAAATTGAACCTACCTAGCTGAACTATTTGTCCTAGATATGTATAGTTGTCAACAACTTCAAGTGGAGTGCCTCCAACTGTCACTGGATTAGGCACAACATGGACATTCGACATAATTTTCGTCTTGTCCTTGTTCATTTTAAGACCTACTTGTTGAGAGGCACTACAGAGATCCTCGAGCATTTTGCCCAAGTCTTCCAGGGTTTCAGCCATGACTACGATATCGTAGCTAATCTGAGGTAAGTACAATCGACTCGCCGTTAATATTGATGCCAAGTCCGACCCAGTCCAAAAGCCTAAAGATATGCACCAGTGCAGCGGTAAACAACTACGGTGATATGACATTAACTTGTCTAACACCTCGCTGCAGCTGAATAGGTTCTGTGGGCTTGTCCTGGAGACGAACTGACATAGTGGCGTTTTCATACAAACACTCCAGTGCTTCGATATATCGATAGTCAATTTGGCACCGCTGTAGAGACTGGAGCACCGCCCAAGTTTCGATCGAATCGAAGGCTTTCTCAAAGTCCAAAGACGCCAAGCATAATGGCCGGTTATACTCTTCGATCTTCTGTATAACCTGCCGCAGCGTATGTATGTAGTCTATGGTACTAAAACCTTTTCGGAATCCGGCTTATTCGGGAGGCTGGAAGTCATCAAACCTGCGTGCGGGACGATTCGTAATGACTCTCGAAAACAGCTTATACACATGGGTCAGCAGCGATATTGGTCTGAAGTTCTTCAAGAATAATTTATCTTAAAATTCTCTACATCATTTGATTTACAAACATTTTCAAATTCCCAACTATTTACAAGCAAAATAGTCTCGGTTGCGGCGGCAGGTTGCGGCTTTTCTAAGGGGAATTGTATGCAAAAATATACATGTTTTATGTAATAAATGTACAAATTACCAGTTTTGTTTTTTCCCTTTACTTGTGCTGTACCTTACTTGCTAAATTTCATAATTATACGACATCAGTAACTAAGCCAGAAGCTATGATAAAGTTCATACAACTTTATACTCCCAAAGCAATTTTATCAAACGTATAGGGCAATTATCCATGACGTATAATCATGTTACACGGAATTCTAACGTTAACGCTCAAACCATAGCCCAGATCAATAGTTATCCACACCCTGTGATATGTTCTATCATATCTAGCATCTAGACCTCTTTCTGTTTTTCGTCTGTTATCCCCCTTCCAAAATCATCCAATCCTTCTTCCTTTTCTGATTTTCGTCCCATATCATTGTTACCATTCGTCTCCAAGGTCCTAGAGCACATTATCCATGGCAGCTCTCGCAGTATCTGTCATCAAACTGTCTTCTTTCTCCTTTTCAATCTGGCTTTAGACAATATCACAGTACCGTAAGAGCGCTGCTAAATGTCACAGATGATATCCGTTTTGCGATAAGTAAGGAAAATAAGTCACTTTTAATTCTAACGTTGCTTGATTTTAGTAGTGCTTTCAATATGATAGACTTTGATGTTTGTCTTTCTATTCTTCGCTCTCTTAACATATCTCCTCCTGTAATAGTGTGGTCCGATTCATACCTTCGCGGTCGCTTACAGCTTGTCAGCTCTGATGAGGTCTACTCGGATTGGCGTGATCTTGTTGCGGGCGTACCGCAGGATGGCGTTCTCTCACCTTTCCTTTTCTCGATTTTCATCAATTCAGAAGAACCCGGAATTTGCTTTTTATGATAATTTGAGATAGCTGAATTTTTTAGGTTTGAGTTAAGCTGAGTATTATTGTTATTAAGTATGATAGGGCGCCAACTGAGCTTAGCATGAAATTCGGAAAAATGTCATAACCAAATATTATGATTGAAATGCCTTTTGCAATTATTCAGAAGACGAACTACCCTAAGAAGTTTATCATGATATATGTCAGAGTTGTACATAAAACTTCTCTATCTTAGGGTTAAAGTTGATTGATGTGCAGGAAGTATGACCAAGAAAAGGGGTTGCTGCTCAGTGGTTACCTAGACAAAGCTGTGGAGGAGTTCAAGAAGCGGCTGCGAATGCTGAGAGCACGCGCTCTGAGGTTGCCGGTATACGTCATCTACACCACTAGTGGAATGGTTAGTTAACCTAGATTGTCGTGATGTACTTCTAACTTCTATTTAATATTCATTTATTTTCAGAAATCAAAGACCCATAGATATGTTACATTCAATACAAGTTATGAAGACATTAAACTAATACAACATTATAGGATACTATACCTACATAAAATCACTCGGTCGGTGTCTCATCGGAACCAACGCCACACACGAGTTGAGGGTACATGGCTCGAATCCAAAGGCTGGACCCTCACGGTGTACTGTTATACTCTACCACCTATTTCGCCGTTACGGTGTAGTGAAGGCGAGATAGGTATAGTGCTGTCGTCGAAGTGTCGGTAGTTGCGCCCGGTGTCTGCAGTGCCGCATCAATTCGTAGTGCCGCGACGTGTACTCTAGTTCTTCCGCTGGGCCTCGATGGAGCCCTATTTATCTGCAATGGGAACCCGAGGTGCTTTCAAAACAGCAGATTTGTTCTGAGTTGAAGTCCCCGTGTTCTGTAGTTTGTGCTGTGTCGGAACGGCCGACAGCGGCGCGTCGGGAGCTAGCGGGTAGCAGGCGACGGCACCGGGCGGTACGTCAACAGGCGCGCCCGCCACGATATCGCGCGCTGGTATTAGTCACATAGGTTCCGCGTATCGACTCGGCCAGAGGCGGCGACGTAGAAACTGCCGACTCTAGATTTAAGCCAGTGAAAATGACGCTCGCACTAGGGTGTCGTCGGCAAGTGACCCACTTACCGTTAGGCTAGACCTACGTAAACCCGCGGAGGAGTAATCCGTATTCTGAAATCCGTAGTCGTAGTCGAATTTCGGATTTCAGATTCCGGATTCGGAATACAGATTAGAATTTGGATTCCGTAGATTCCGAGATTGAAAATAAGTTCAAATCTCTTCCACAGAAAATAAAACTGATGCGTGGCGTGTTGCGCGGGCTGGAGAGCATGCACCGGGTGTCCGTGGCGACCGGCTCACTTCACACTGGTTCTATAGATGGCATCATCGGCTTCAGTAAACTAAAGGTACGAAACCCTTAGGCTAGTTGTTCCGACAATCGTCCAAGGACAAAGGTCCAAGAGGTTTCTTTACACTTGGTCCGACTGTCGGCCTAACGGGATTCACGATTTCTACTTGATCGAGATGGATTTGGATGGAACTGGACGTAGACCTGAGCCTGGGCATGGACTTGGACTTAGACCTGGACCTAGACGTTAACCTGGACCTGGACCTTTACCCAGACCTAACAGATAATAGCTCTACTTAACAGAAAATAGATTATCGGATATAGAAATAGAAATAGAAATGGATATATGTCTGCTGTGCCTGCGAGTTCCACTAACTATAGACACAACTCGTTCTTTTGTCGTGCAGCGGAGGAGTTTAATAGATTGGTTGACATTCCCAACCTCGACCTTTTCAATACAAAATCTAATACAGTCAAAAACAACCTGACGAAGCGTTGGTTTGATGCGGTTCCCTAACTTGTTTAAGTTCCTTAACTTTATAAGTTGTTTTCTTTTATCTAAATTAATTTCTTACGTTGTTTTGTAAAATAGTCCCATAATTGTTTGTTTTCAATTTGTTAACAATTAGAAACATATTGTAAAGGCAAGTCAAGCTTCAGATTTCTAAATGTGAAAACATCTAAATGGTTCATAGATATATCTATAATTTATATAATCTAGTGGTTAAGCACTGTTTGTTTTCCTATAAAATAAAATAAATAAATAAATAATTTTTTTTATAAAATACGGCAGACAAACAGGCTTGCGGGCCACCTGATGGAAAGTGGTACCGCCGCCTATGGACATCCGCAACACCAGGGGCGCTACCATTGCGTTGCCCGCCTCTAAGGAGACCTCTAAAATACCTTTTGAACGATCCCATCTCATAGTCTAAAGGAAACATTGTGACTAGGAGCTCATTCGATATACAAATCATACGAGCGAGGACACTACTAGAGGGTATATCTGATGGGGGTGAGTACCCAGCCCGCGGCGGGTAGTACGATGGTGGAACTGTACTGTTGGCACCAAATCAAATTTTTCCTCAGAATACTCCCCATTGTACAGCCGGTAGAACACACACAAGGAACCGAAGTCCCTTCGGTCAGCCAGTGGTTCTAACTTGCTTGTCAGTATGGGATCGTCGACAATTCGTACAGCGCGCCTCTGTACGGAGTCTAGAGGCTTAAGGAGGACGGCCGTTTCGCCAGCCCAAATATCACAATACTCCATATGAGGCCGCTCCTGTAGCTTAAACAGCAAAAGGCGCTGCTCTGGGATGAAGTATATCTTGGACCGATTAAGCACTTCAAGCTTTTTAGAGGCTAGTTACCTTGTAGGCGACTCCAAACGATATATTGACACCAAGGATCCCGATACTTTCTGAGCTAGACAGGGGTGTTAAATTACCTAAATTGTAACGATAGGTATTTTTTAGAAAAAATTATATTGTGTGCGCCTAAAAAGCATCACCTCCAAATCTGCTGTAGTATATTGTGGGTAAATAATACCACTTTCTATGTAAAAAATACGTAACCATATCTGCAACTGCAACAAAGTTCAAAGTTAGGTGGTAAGATGTAGGCTACTCTGGTCTACAATCTGGATGCCACACGACCAGATTGAAGATGCAGCAAGCTCCTCCTTTGGCGATTGGTTCTCCTTTTTATTGTATTTGTATTGTACTTAATTCTTTTTGATAGGTGGAGTATAGGTACGAGGCAAGTATCATACCGGGTGTGCCCCCAATCTTCGGGACGTTAATAATGAATGCAGACCATACGGAGGCTAAAATGGCACTCTTCTTATTGGAAAATCCCGAATCATTTGGCGTCAAAGTCGTGATGCATAAACGTGCAAAGTAAGTTTAATATAAGAAACAGTGACCTCTGCTTTCGTATATTTGACATTCCAGTAACATCCTCTATAGCCATCTAATATAATTTCAGTCCAGAAGACCTCACGGTGGAAGGGGCCCTCAACAGGAGAATATCGAACTTCAAACACATTTTGCAAACCCAGATCTTTACTATAATGTCCCAAATGGTGTATATGAACATGATAGTGCTGACTAGAATCGCGAGGTGTGACCCTGGTAAGGACCAGGCAAGACCTACCAACATCTTAATACTTTTATTGTCCCTATTCTTGATGCTTTCTCATAAGAAGTATGTACGACAATATTTTATACTAAATTTTAATGATAGCAAAATCTTGGGTTTTGTCATCAAAAACCATTAAAATTTGATAAAAAAGAATTGACATAGTTCGTCTAAGACAAGTAGGGTTCAAATAGTTCTAAAAGGTCTATACTAGCTCCGCTTTAAAGCTTTGCACCCATCTTCACACACTGAATTATTTTCTTTGTTAATTGCAGATCCACCAATACCGGGGTTCAACGATACCGACGAAGTCTTTTCAAACGAGATACTTAAAGAAACTGATATGAATGACGGTCAAAATAAAAATAGTGATGAAGCTGAGAATAAACCCGCGTTTGCCGTCGATAGAGAGGACAGCGCGGAGATAATACTACCTCCCGAGGACGGCGAAAAAGTAGGCAAGACTTTGAAACTTAAATACGAAGAGCATTTCTATGTAAAAGAACCGGCTAAATGAATAGAATCACAGGGTTATATAAATAAATAAATAACAATTGATTTCAAAACCAATACATTCCGTAGCATTGTTTGTTTAAAATTCCATTTACAGAAAATTTAACAAATAGCGATAGTAGATTATTAAAATTTCTAAATATTTAACACTTTGTATTGTCACTTCCTGATGGAACTCCATTATTATGAATTAAAGCACTTTTTGTACACTAGTTCCATTTTATTCAGGCAATTATTTTGTATTCATCATTGCCTGAATTCGAAACCGGTTGCAATTTAATAAAATTTGTATAATAAAGTGGAACTAGTGTACAAAAACTTTTTATTTATGTCATGCGGTAGGCAAACAGGCAAATGGGCCACCTGATGGAAAGTGGTCACCACTGCCTATAGACATTAGCAACACGAAATGCGTTGCCCACCTCTATAACACGTTGCTCTGGCAGCAAAAAGGCCAATACCACTCCACTGCCAACGCCACGGTTCCCCAAATCCCCACCCCATGGAGCACTGGAAATCTTACTCGCCGGTAAAAACACAATACCATTTAAAAGACTGAGAAACTGATTTAATTCATAAAATTTCTCGCTAAAACTGTTACAACCCTCCATCCCCGCACCCCGGTTATTTGTGCACAAGCCGTACCCATTGGAGCAGCATCGGAGAGTCACAGTGCTCTGCGAGTGCGCGCAGAAGGCTGTTGGGGCTGCCGTACGCATGAGGCATGACAGACGCGTAGTAGCATATTTGCCATCCGGGCAACATACTAGAAGCGCTGCTGGATCGCAGCAGTTCCATCAGCACCCTGAACGCATTGTTATATTGGACGCGCGCTGTACGTCCACTGCGTGTAGTTCACCCACAGACGGCTCGTATAGAAGGACTGGCAGTATGCTTTAAAAAGCTTAAAATCTGCGAGCCAGTATGTAGCTTCGCTGCCAGCTTCCTGAGAGATAAAGATCTAAATTATCTTTTAAATCATCGGTAACCCAGTGACCCAAACACCTACGTAAACTACTTACAGACATTGATATATTTTGTAACTCCATTTAAACAAAAATTGGTCGCGTATTTCATGAGTTTATACAAAACTATATAATTATAATTATAAAAATAATTTTTATTATATTTTTAGAACTTTTATAACGTTTGTCCAGCGTTTAGCATAAGTATCGTCACATCAAGCGAGATCAGTTGAAAAAAAAGGTTTTGATTAAAGATTTTTAGAGCAAGAGCCCATGAGGGCCAGACCTTCCTATTGTCCGTAAGTATGAAAGTTTTTCCATGTGTGTCCCCAACACAGGTCAGAATGATCCCCACCCATGAAACCTGGATCGTGGTTCCTTTGGCAGGTAACAGGTAACAAAGGTGTATAAAATCTGCGTCTGGCAGGCACTGCATGATGGGGCAACACCCGCAATTGAAGCCCGAAATGTCAGTTCTGTATGAATTTTGTCTACGTTTTTCAATTTGGCCCCATCGTGCAGCGTGCGGTGCGATGTCAGTAGATGTCAACATGAAACGTCACATCTGACTGTTTCTTTTTACCAACAGTTCGAATCTTTCCTCTTTATGTGACACAGTTCACACACATATATCTGTCTACTTTTTTAGTACAGATACAACGCGTGTGAATGAAATAGGAAACCGACCTTGTCAAAGAGAGTTTGACCGCTGATGCGTAAGCCCCTCCCCTTTTTCTGATTCTTTAACATTATCGAAGTTGTTTCGCTTTCGTGGTCCTGTCGTCATTCTCTTCTCAGTTCATCCCGAATTATAAATAAGGCATGTTTGGTTCTAGAATACTAGTTTCTAAAAAGAAATGCTGGTACTCGTAGAAATCTACATTTTGATTGGCACCTGTCAAACTTAAAACTGTAATAACTCTGAAACTATTGGTGCTAGAATACTAGTTCCTAAAGAGAAATGATAGTACCCGTCGAGATCTACATTCCGGATGATAGCTGTCAAACTTAATACTGTAATAACTCTTAAACTATCGCTTCTAGAACACTAGTTTCTGAAGAGAAATGATAGTGCTCGTTGACATCTACATTTCGGTTGACAGCTGTCAAACTTAATACTGTAATAACTCTGAAACTATCGCTCCTTGAACACTAGTTCCTGAAGAAATGATAGTCGAGATCTACATTCCGGATGACAGCTGTCAATCTTAGAACTGTAATAACTCTGAAACTATTTGCCTTAAAACGCTTGTTCCAGAACAGCAAATACTTATAGATATCGACGGGCACTATCATTTATTTTAGGATCTAGTTTTCTAAAAGCAATGGTTTCCGAGTAATTTAAGTTATATACACTCTCTTTATATGAATTAAATCACTTTTTGTACACTAGTTCCACTTTATTATACAACTAGTGTACAAAAAGTGATTTAATTCATAATAATGGAGTTCCATCATGAAGTGACAACACAAAGTGTTAAATACTCTCTTTATACTTACTACTGATGTTATACTTTGTAATTATAGTTTTGAATGAGCCACCATGGTATACACTCAGTTTAAGTAAACATTCGTAAAGGAAAGAAATAACTACGTTTTAAAACATTTTGTTGTAATATTGTCCCAAAATCATGTCTTCAACCAGTTGAGGACAAATTTAAGCAGTGCGGTTTATCCTACAACAGAATCAAACAATGTCAATAAAAATTCCTAACATGACCGAATCAATCTTCTGAATTTAAAAATTTTGAAGTTTTTATGTTCTTATATCCTCAAGATAATTTAATTGAATGTATTATTATAGAGCCTGTAACCATCAGACAATCAATACGCTTTTAACGAAAATCGGCCAAGTAGTTTTTGAGCTAGAATAAACATCCATACAAACATTCATATAAATATACATACACACAAACCCCTTTCTCCCGCAAGAGTACGACATTGACGACATACGACAGAGACGACATTGTTCCACTTGCTATGGTCCTGACAAATCCCTGTCGATTCTTCCACGTTTATCAACTTTACATACATAGATTGTTAACTTCATTACCCTCCCTAAGCTCCATCGTAGTCGGGTAAAAAGTATCAGTTATAGTATAGTATTCGCGGAAGTTGCATGGTTCAATTTCTTTAGATATTACTGATGTTATACTTCTTAGTTAAAATATGGAATGACTTACCACGGTCTACAGATGGTGACTCTATGGACACCTGTCAGAAGTAAACATCCAAAGAAAAAATTCGTTTTCAAAGATTTTAAAGTAAAATTATGTCTTCTTCCGAGGATGAAGACATGTTGGCCGTACTGCAGATGGTTAATATGCAAAAATGTAGACGACCCCGACGTAAATATTGGGTGTACCCTATATGGAATACCGGTGAAAAAAATAGACTTACCAGTTGATGGTAAACCTGGAAATGTATCCGGACCGTTTTCAGCAGGTTTTCAGGATGTCACCCACATGTCACCATTATGTTATAATCAAATATTAACGCGGGCCAGATCAAGGTTACAAAAACGATACACAAATTGTAATGTCAATGTAGCATTGACAATAATATAAATTAAATAATCATCGTGGCGTCATTATGATGATGTTGACTTCAATATAATGTTTTATGAGCTTGTTGAAATACATCCTGCACCATACGATTATAATCGATCAGATTACTCTAAACGGAACGTGAGAGACAAGATGCGGATAATGATAGTAAGGAAATTAAACGGCAAATTACGTGGGGACAAAAATGTCTGACCATGCCAGCCCGCTAGGCACGGGAAGGAGAGTTCAACCCACGAAGCGATGGCTAGACATCGATAAGAACGACATGCGTGCCAACAAACTCACCACCAAGGATACCGAAGACCGAGCGAAGTGGACCAAGAGGATTAGGAAGGCGGACTCCTGGCAACCGAAATTTAACACCAAGACGATGATAATGATGATCTTGGCGTCAAATCCTGTTTGTGCTCTCGCACGCGAGGACCCGGGGTCCGCTTTGACTATGTTCCAAGATTTAGCAGATCAGGCAATTACAGTGGAACGACTGCCAATTGACCTCCATACATAAGGTCGACATAAGGTCAATAATCATGCAAGTCGTTTAAAATAACGCGCGTAAAAGCGTCGAAATAGCTCTCGTGCAAACGTTGCCTAACTCACAATCATTCGTAAATCTCTCGTGCGAACGTTGCCTTACTTAAAAACCAGAATAACACCACCGTTTTCTTTGTTGTCACCGTGACGTGGCACTGCGTGGTGCGCCGCGCAGTGCACTGCACTGCATGAGTGGAGCTAGTCGCTAGACTATTTAGTTAGGTTGAAATTGTATTATTTTTTTAATTATACATGTTGAGTTAGCCTGTAAGTGAAATATGAATGTTGTGTAATACGTAAGTTTAAAAACAAAATGTTATTATATTTTCATATTTATTTGGCTTCCTAATAAATAAAATAAAATAAAATAAACTGTGCGACTTTAACAGGGTTTTAAAGTTATATTTTGGATGAGAATCATTAATATGGTACTATGGAGCTGGTCTGATGATGGAGTCGGTAGGTGGTCATAAGAACTAATGAACGCAATAAGATAACCCCATCGTGTTTGGGCTCTTTGGAATGGTCTTGATAAGTAGGTACTATAACGCGCAATATAAGCTTGTTATAATTTTTTTTTTTCATTTGATAACTTATTTATAGTAAACGCCAAATCTCGCTGCAGACTCGGTCATAAAACGTGGGAGCGGTGCCGCGAGAGCTTCGCTCCCTTTCGCACTCACGGGCCTTATGGAGTGACGTAGACGGCGCGTAGTGCTGTATATTATTGCTGTCGATGAGCGTTATCGATAGTGTCTTTTTAAAGGTGGTTGACAGAAATTAAAAACATGTATAGTTCAATATTATGTTTATTACTAAAGTTAGTATAATTTATACAAAGAAAGAAATAAATAAAAGACATTATTAAAATAATATAAAATAAGGAATAAATAAAATCTTATTAATAATTCAACATAATAATTAACAGACTTTAAATAAAACAAAACTTAAATTAATCATCAGGGTCATCATCATCATCGTCATCATCGTCATCTACATGAATAATGAATTCTTCATTTAAATGGGCTTATTTCAAGTCTTCGTCTTGGAGATTTTCTGCATGCTTCACACATTGTTGCCAGTTTTCAATGGTTACATTAGAAATGGCTTCATGCAGTATTTTTTCAACATCAGCGATTTTAAAAGTGCTGTTCTTGGTGGCGACTTCATTTTTTACTTGGGCCCATACCAACTCAATTGGATTATACTGACAGTGGTAGGGTGGCAAGCGAATCACTTCGTGTCCATGTTCTAAAGCCAATTCGTCCAAGTGTTTCCAGTCGATGTTGATGCACCTGTAAAAATAGTATCTTATAAAATAAAATAGTATATTATAATACTGTTGCATACCTACACTAGAAAATTACTGTAATAAGTACGTGAAATAAATTTTTGAATAAGTAAGTGAAATAAATTTTAAATATACCTTCTGTAGGAGCTCCGGTTTGAACTCATCTTCTGTAAATGCCACCCCATGTTCAGTTCATTAAAGCTCATTAGATAACGATAACGACACCTTTGTGTCGCTTGTCAATTTGTCTCATTTTTGTAATAAATGAAAACAAATTAACTAATGAGTTTGGAAAACACATTATTAGTACATTCCATTTCAGTTAGTCACTTGTTTACTTTAGGCGGGCCCTTGATGACTCACAGGTTTTTATCGATAACGGCCTTGCGCCCGCGCCGCTAACGCACAACCCTAGCCTGTTTATGATTTATGGCCCTCTCTGCAGCGAGATTTGGCGTTTACTATAGCTACGGAAACTACGACAAAAACTAATAAACTGCAGAGGGACAATATACAATAATGACAATTCTATGTATGTAACTATATGCAATAAAACTTCTTCTTTGCGTGTCGACTAGTGGCGGGTCAAATTTGCGAAGACCAGTACTCCGCCACTGATACAGCGTTAGCCGTGGACGCGTACAAATCCTCGCGCGGTATAAATGCAATAAAACTAATAAAATAGATAAATAAAATATATAATTTTGGGTAAAATCTTGTAAGCCTAATTGAATCTACATTCCTTTCTTCAAGTGAGTTGTAATCTGGTACACCTATGTAACTTAATAGATAATGCATTAATATGGTACCGTGTAGCTGGTCTGATGATGGAGTCGGAAGGTGTTCATAGGAACTTATGAACGCAATGAGATAACATCATCGTGTTTCGGCTCTTTGGAATGGTCATAATGATTACGATTTGTCTAGGTGATATTCAAGATCTGATGATGATGATGACAGAAGGTGGACCCATAGAAACTAGACGCAAAGACTGAACGCAAGAAGATAACCCCACCCCATCTTGTTTGAGTTTGATAAATAGGTACTAGTTATTCCGCGCGATAAAAGCTTGTTATGAAAAAAAAAACTTTTGAGAAGAGGCCTTGGTGTAATGTGTATGGATTTGTTTATTTGGGTATTTATAAAATTTGACGTACGATGTATGATAAATCAGCGTAGAGGGCGTCAGGGGTGTGTATTCTAAGCCAACTAGGTTAATTAGAATACTCGGGTCAATCTTACAAAACCTCTTTAAACTCCATACAGGACTTTTTAAGCTATTGCATAGCTTTTATCGCGGGCTTTGAGCGCGGCGACCGAATCAAGAAATTCCGTAACGAAAAAAACCTAACACCCCCCACTCCGACCGGCACAGCGGTGCGGCGTTGAAAGCCGTGCATCGTCTAACGTCGTTTCAGTTCGGCAGACTTCGGCACGGTGTTTGTGTGCGTGCGACTAGACGTATGCGTGTAGACTAGCTGCTAACTGCTCATAACTGATTCTATCTCTTTTAGACACAATGCTAGGTGAGACAGCGTGCTTTTTGGCCGCGTCCACGAGTGAGTTCGAGCCCGCGACTAGTTGAACCTTAACGTGTATGTATTGTTAGCTGCGTTCTCCGTGCAGAGGGCGCCACCAGTCAACGACCCTATATAAGGACCAGCGGGATCAATGAATCGGCCTATTTTGCCTGCGGCGCGCGCTCGATTAACTTTCATTCTCCGTGCTAATTTCTGTTTCGCGTAGTAATTAATTATCCACATGTTTGTTTCGTTTTCAATTTAAATAATAAACCTAAAATTGTTTATTTGTCGGTAGTTCTTCTTTTTTTAATAAATGCAATAGCTTTACCGCGGCAGTCCCCGAGTGCCACACGTATTTATGTCACTAAGGTGGCAAACAAGCTTACAGCCTGCCTGATGGTAAGCAGTCACCGCAGCCTATGGACGTTTGCAAAACCAGGGGCCTTACGCACGCGTTGCCGACCCCGTAGTAACCTTTTCACTCCTTTCTTGAAGAACTCCAGGATGACCTCAAATTGATAATAAATAGGGTTACCATAACAACGTGCTCGTGATAACAACAAGTTTTACTTTTTTTGTCCTACGGTAGGCAAACAGGGAAGCGAGGCCACCTGATGGAAAGTGTCACCTCTGTCTATAGACATTAGCAACACCAAGAGTACCGCCAATACGTTGCCCACGTCACATTGCTCTAGCAGCAAAAAGGCACTGCCAAAGCCACGATTCCCCAAATCCCCACCCAATGGAGCACTATAGACCCTTCTCACCGGCAGAAACACAATACTATTTAAAAGAGTATTAGCTGCGGTATTCTGAAAAATGGAGGTACTGCCCCAGTCGGGCGGCTCCAATTTGAACGGGATGCCCCGCTATGCCCTACCTGTCTTAAAAATAGTATAATAAATTATTATGCCACCCACTCTGAAATCAAGCAAAACACAGACTGTTTGATTGAAAATTGAAAACGAATTCTGCCAAAATGTATGCAACATATTTTTTTCATTGCAATACCGCTTTGTTTTATCAATTTGATGTCACCTGTATACATAGATTTATTATACACCTAGATGCGGTTGAGCAAACAAATAACTCTGACGGTTACCGAAGCAAACAAAACAGCGCCGTCTACAGTGCCAGAAACATGTCTGACCGGGTGACAGCGTCGCTGTTGTTGGCATTGACATTACATTTCAAAACGGCAACACTTAGTTCTGGTTTTAGCCACCGGTTTTAGGTTTGTCAACAATGTTGTTAAGCCGCCAGATATAATATTGTTAACGCATACAAGAATTTGTTTGAACAGTGGTAACCATTCCAATAGCTATGTGTAATACGTCGTTGGATATTATTATAGATAGCTATTTTCGAGCTGAACAAAAGTAACGTCCGTTCCGGGTTATGCCGTACTAAACATATTTTTTCTGTTCTACCCACAGTTAGTGGTCAGAACTAAATCGGTGTTATACCACCAGTGCTAAGTCACATCGTGCGCATGCATGTAAGACGGCCAAATCAAGAACAAGCAGATGTCGTGCATTGAATTTGATTGAACATACCAACTAATCAAGGCCGATTAATAATTTAGCAATAAACACTAAAATATTAATGCTAAAAACATAAGTTTTACAAGTAATACATGATGTTTGTTATACTTTACGGAAAAAAGATACTCCATCCTTGTTTTCGTTGCTGCTTATCAGAACTCGTGCATATGTGAAAGGTATATTTTTTACTATAACGATATAGGTATGGTTGTCTAGAGTAAACTTAGTCCGAACGGAGATATTGGTGAACATTCATAAATTAATTTTCATACATCTATTTTATGAATGTTCACCGATGAGGGAAGATATTACTATGGCTGGATGTCCTACTATTAGCTCTCTGCTCCCGTATATTGACCATGAGCTGCAAGTATTAGTGCCGCTAAGTTAAATAGGCAAGCACGGCCGTACACCCTTTTGTCGAAGCAACTTTAGATTAGAGATGAAACGGATAGTTGTTTGGCCTGATTCCGGATACCAGATGCCAGATATTTGACAGGACATATTCTCTGAACAATTCTGTGCATGAGCATGGGTGGCAAATGAGACAACTGCATGTGTTTACGTGATTTCAAGTCTTCGTTTAATACAAATAATTTGAACTTTATTCGGAAAAATTCTTTCGACCTCGGGCGGTACCCTTGATTCGAAATACGGGTAATTAACCCCAGCATCGTGGACCAGAGTGTAGTGAAAGATTCTCTTAAGCTTGCATAAGAAGACACGAAACCGCATGCAGTAGTTCAATGTAGGAGCAAGTCATGTTTTAACCTAATTTATAATAATTTATCTTTATTTACCTTAGATTAACATTGCAAAAATTATTTTTTTGCTAACCTACCTACTAAATCAACTACGGGTAGATACCTAATCAACAGTGCTTTGATAATGGAATATTCATAATTTTTGGTTTATTTTTGTCCTGTCAATTTTTTCCTGTGTACTTTTATGTACTGTTCATACATTTATTGCTATCCAGTATCCGGCCGGATAGAAACGCACGATCCGGTATCCGTCCTGATAGAAAACTTAAGCCGGATAGGCCGGATACCGGATAGTAACCGGATATCCGTTTCACCTCTACTTTAGACATCTAAGACGAAAAATGTCGATTTCCTGGTGTGTTTATCCGCGCATTCTGCAACAGCTAAAAAGGTGAACTCTTTAACCCTACAAAGATAATCTTAATTAAGATAAAAATAATTATAATTAATAAGACTGCTAGAGTCTCCATAGGCTGGAAAATGGGCCGCAGTGAAACCTGCGAAACGTGGAGACTATAGCAATAACCTCACCTTTAGTGGAAGAGGCCCTAAGTCCTGCAGTGGAATGTTATGGGCTGTGATAATGAATAATATTAGTAACTGGAATTTTATTTATTCAGACCAATAAACCTTGTTCGTACACACGACAGCTCAACCTTAATCGATCTAATGTTGATGTTCTGTGTTCCATACAATTATAATGTTATTTTAAATAGAGATAAATAATTGTCAATTAATACGTTCTTATAGAAATTATTATTATTTATTGTTCGCGTCTCGGTGTTTCGTAATGAAACAAGGCTTTCCATTTCAAGTTTCAGCTCGTGTAATTTGACTTGACGACGACTTTAGTTACCGTTTAATGCGGTGCCCAGCTTCTGATGATGGTGTAGTAAGGTATCCAGTGAATTACTTTAATAATGCAATGCTTAAGCAATACATTCTACTTTGGCTTGCACTCACGTTTTTTGCTTCAGAATTTATTCAAATGAATTTAGACAGGTGTAATCATCAGCCGAGAGACGCCCACTACTGGGCATAGGCCTCCCCAAGAGATCTCCACAAACGCCGGTCCTATGCCTTCCGCATCCAGCTTGTACCTGCGATCTTTACCAGGTCGTCGGTTCACCTTGTGGGAGGCCTACCCACGCTGCGTCTTCCGCCACTCGAGAACTTTACTGCCCCATCGGCCATCTGTTCTTCGAGCTATGTGCCCTGCCCACTGCCACTTCAGGTTGGCAATCCTTAGAGCTACGTCGGTGACCTTGGTTCGCTCGCGGATCTCCTCATTTCTGATTCGATCGCGCAACGATACTCCGAGCATAGCCCTTTCCATTGCCCATTGGGTAACAGTGAGCATTCTTATAAGGCCCACAGAGAGTGTAGACAAGTGTTTAAGCGCATTACCAAGAAAAGAAAGAAACACATCTATCAATAACTCACCTACCTACAAATAAGAAATAGAAAATAAAACCAAGTTAATTCGAATTAAAACCTTAAGTCTATTGTGTGCATATTGATCATGCATGAATTTAATTAATTGATAAACGTTAGGTTCCTAGGTTCAGTCCACGCTAAGCTGTTTTTAGTGTAGGTATATGATGCTTATAACAGTGGAACGTTTAGTCGTATATGTGAGCATAGCAATTACTCAAATTGCTGTGTTGTGCTATGCAAGCGTTGATGAATTTGTTCCGCTCGATGACTCTGAAGGTAATCTCATTACATTACATCTAATACGCGCTATATTAAAGGAAATAGATATTAAAAATTTGTCGTGTCGATATCTGTTTAAATTCGAATTAGATAAAGGTTATTCTATTCAATAACGAACGAGCAGACAATCCATCTGATGGTAAGTGGTAACGGTCGCCCATAACATCAACAATTTATACATTTAAGTAGCAGGTAACAAAAATGTTGAACCGAAGATGCGTTGTCATTGTGAGGACTTAGATGAAATGCCTCATGTCTGCAATTGCCCCCTCCCCCCTCAGCCCCGACTCAGACTCACAATCGCCTAGGGTTTTATGAGCCATAAGGCCAGAGCTTCGAAGCTCGCTACGCTCGCTAAATTTTTTTATTGATTATATCAATCACCCCCAATCAATTTTTATAACAGAAATCTTAAAAATTTCGATTCGCTCGCTCATTCATTGCCTTTAGTTTTGTCATACTATTGACCAATATTTCAAAACCAAAATATGCATTTTGACAATCACCCCAGCTTATAAGAACCATAATGTTAAAAGTTTCGTGCACTCTCCGATTGCTCAATCAATAATTTTATTTCTTTTATTGTCTTTTATTACGATCAGCATAGATGTGTGACATCATCACAGCACCTAAGCCAAAATGTGAAAAAATTTACTCTCGCTCATTAATTTATTGCTCACTCTGGCTTTTATAAAGATTTAAAATATCAAAAATATCGAGCTCGCTTCGCTCGCTCTGTCAGTCATAGATTTCAGTTACTTTTCCTACCATTCACCAAGCTCGTTGCAGTCGCTTATTTATTAATTTCCTAAATTACTATTTTAAAGATCACCAATTGCTGTTAAAACCTAAAATATCTTAAATTTCGACCCAACAGGTAAAAAATTTCGAGGTCGCTTCACTCGCTCACTCATTGTTTTCCTTAAATTACTATTGTGAAGATCACCCATTGCTATTAAGATTAAAAATATCTGAAATAGAGAGCTCACTTCGATCGCTCATTAATTTAATGATCATCTCAAGCTTTTATAACCCAAAATATTACAAATCCCAAGCTCACTCCGTTCGCTCATTCATTTAATTCACTCCATCTTTTAGGACCTCAAACGTAAAAAAGTCAAGCTCGCTCCGGTCGCTCATTCATTGATCACCGCAGCTTTTAAGACCCAAAATGTCAAAAATCTCGAGATCGCTCCGTTCGCTCACACATTTGTTGTTCTCCCCCTCCCCAGGTTTTAAAACCTAAAATTTTCAAGTTCGCTCCGCTCGTTCATTCATTAATTGTTCACCACACTAAAAAGGGAAAATTTTTATACAATACCTATAATTAGAAGATCCCTATAATTTTTACTTTTGCCCCCCCCCCCCCCCTAACCAAATCCTGGATACGCGCCTGATTTATGCTGCTTTGGAACCGGTCTTTATAGAGTTTTGGTTTGCTCTGCTCAATATTTCGTATTGAACGAAAAAGAGAATACATTAAGTTACTGATGTATCGCCCTATCTCTATATCACCGTATCTACCATTGCCGAACCTGATGAGTCTACCTGGATTGGTAACGCCCCCTGACATATTTCTACCGGAAAGAAAAATGTTCGCATTCCATTTAAATCGAGTGGGAGCTTAAATTTTTCTAAAGTTGTTAAGGTAATATAATTATTTAAAAAGGAACACTCCCGCTTAGTAGCAATCTACAATCAGTTTTTTATATGTAATTTTTTGTGTAACATTTTTGTTTAGTTTTCTAAATGGTAGTTTTAAGTTTGTACATATTGTAGTGTAACTATGTATATAATTAACGTTATAAAAGTAATAAACCTGACCCTAAAAGCCTAGGTCAATCGGAAACTCGATTTCATATTAAACCTGGAACAGGTACAGTGAAGTAGATTAGCTATATTGCATTGTATATTGCAACAGTAACAGTAAAGTAGATTAGTTAGTAGGCATACATTTCCTACCTACAAACAAGTTTATAAGTAACCGAATTAAATTCGTCGTAGTAAGTAATTCGTGTAGAGACCCACTACAATTATTTAAAAAGACAGGTATCCGGTATCTCAGCAGCTGACTGTATATATCTAAAAACAAAATCTCCACTATTCTCTTCCATTACTTTCGCTGACCGTAGCCAAAGAAATAGAAACAACTTAGTAGAAGCGAACATTCGCACTATAAATAAAACAAGAGACACAAATTCAGCTACATTTGTAAAAAAAGGCAATTTAGTAATTCTTATTTTTCTTTTGTTAGATTTCTGGAGGTTGAAGTATGAAAAGAATAAGAAACTGAGTTTTGAGTTGGGTGAAACAGAACTTAATTGTTGGGTAAAACTGGATATAAAGAACTTATTCAAAAGCTGGAGAGAATTGGACGGTATTCTATCAAATATTTATATGGAATTATTTTTTACAATTAAGATGTTTGAGTCACTACATATTTGATATTTAGTGTAGATGCAGTCCACGAAGGGACTGGCAACTATGGCATAAGCCGGGACAAAAAGACTCTGGCAACTATGCCATCAGCCATACGCGGCGTTTGCTTCCGGACCGCACTGACTTACTACAACAGCAACAGGCCAAGCAAACCGTTGCCGGCTCGACGATGCCGTGGCGCAAAGCAATTTCTTAAGTTGACATTAATAAGTGTTTTATGTAAAACCCAACTTATAAACTACTTGACTACTGACAAACCAGAATGATGCTAAGATGAGGATGCAGTCTATGGTGCAGCATTACTACCCGTTATAAAGAGGATATTGTAGTTCGACGTGGCGCAGAAATGTGCAGTCGCAATGAGGAAGTTAAAATTTTGTTCAATTAGGTATATTTTTGGTAATTTTTGTAATATAACAGAGGGAAGAAAAGCGGGTCATCTGATGGTAAGGGATCACCGCTGGCCCATGGACACCCGGCATGGCAACTCTCGAGGAGTCACGAATGCGTGCCGGCTTTTGAGATAGAAATAGACTGTGTACCTATTGCGGTTCCAAATGTATAGTGACAAAGAGTACGAGTGTAGAAGTGACGGCGGTAACAGAAAGATGACGTTACAGCAAGATCACGGCCATAATAACTTTGCGAGAAAATAAGTAAGCTTAAATATTCTGTAACTCTGTCGAACAAATTTCAAAAAAATTTCGACGAGCAGCTTCCCCAAACTTCAGTCCGGAACACGGCGCAACTCGTTTGACCATGGACCAAAATCAGAATTAGCACATTTCACAATTAAAGAGCCCACACACATAATTGACAACAACAATAAATAAAGAAATACAGCCTTTGGCCAATCAGCGCATATTATTATATCCGTACGCAACGTTCATGTCAGCCAATCATAAGCTCATGACTTATTAAATGTAAGCCATTTTGCAGAATTTTTGCAAAGATCCTGAATATGGCACGGATGTTTTTAATTCTGATGTTCCAATTATCCGGTTTTTTGTAATCGCGAAGATTCGAAATTTCCAGTTGTCTTATTACATAAGTAAATAATTCATCTTTGACGATATCCAATTTTATTTATACGCTTCCAGAAACGAATGACAATGTGAGGACACTGTATAATAAAGCAATAGCCACAGAAGATTTTGACAGTCAAATGCTTAAGGTAAAATTTTTGGTACTAATTAATTCGTAGTTAGTAATATGAAAACTAAATCACCTAAATAGCTAACAATAGCAGTCGACGCGAACAATGTATGCTATACATATATAAAATCGACAAGTATCGTTGATTGTATGATCGTAGATGAAAGGCTAAGATGGAAAGTTATGAATACTCGGGCATACTGCGATGTCGCTATCCATACAGACCACTACCGGATGATGTCTAAAATTGATAGTGACACTGGGTTAAAACGTCCGCCGGGAACGTATCAAAGTAGATAATTTGCAAGATATTGGTTCCACACGGAGGTGAAGTACTTTTAATGCTTTTTCTTTTTTGTAATATTTTTTAATTTGTTTATTTAGTCGTGTCGTAGTGTATCGTTGCAATAAATGTTTTTATTATTATATATTCCAATGAGGCCGGTTCCGTAAACATGTACGCTTGTATAGTTTGGTTGTCAATCGGCCAAAGAATATATAGTTTTGGTTGTCAATGTGTGCGTGTGACCCTGTATGTACACAGAGTATGGCGTAGTTTTGCGGCGTCAGTATGTTGTTCGCAGGGTGCTGTCTTTATTTTTTATTTTCTAATGTCTGAGGGTTTAGCAATGGTGTCAGACAGAGATGTATTGCGTCGCCGTAGCTGTTCAACCTTTTCATGGATAATAGTCTCCTTCATCAGATAAAGGAGCCTATTAATGAAAACACGACAGGTTTGAAAAAGAATGACTTTAAAAAAGTCTTACATATACTAGGATTTTAAACATGAATGGTAAATTGAGAGCCACGAGACTTTGCGCCCGGTTAAAATTTGAACTAAATTTAACAGACCAATATCAAGTTCAGCCACAGTACACTAGGTCATTTTCATAGAAACGGTCGAAGCGCGTCTTTCGCGAAATTTATTTAATTGTTTATTTTTTCGCATGGCATTAGCAGCGGCGTCGCCAATTTTATCAAATGACTTAATGCACACTACAACTTCAAGTGAACATACTTTCGCGCTATAAATTCTCAGCATATTTTGATTGTAGGGCGCTCTAAAAATACTAAGTATGTTCAACAAGAAACACATTAGGGTTATATCCTCCTTCGCATCAGAACGGGGGATGCCCAGACCGTGTCGGGTTTTGTTTTAGCACTGGCCTGTCATATTTTATACGATTTTTGGCTTTTTACGTGCGACGACTACCATTGGACCCGCACAATCCAATAGGATAATGCTGATTCGCCAGAGCCTTGCTCGTCCGTCTGTCGGTACCACGGGGGGACCACGAGCACAATGTTAGATTGGCTTGGGCTCCTGAGATGGTGGTGGGCTCGAAACCCCTATACTTCCAACCTCATTAATATGACGTGATATGAATATGATTTTATGATAGGTACGAGAAGAGAAAGGATAAAAGAAAGGAGATTAACGAAAAATATATATGAATGGTGAAAAATATATATGAAAGAATGGTCGGAAGGGTACGTATCACGATAAGATCTATAATATATTTTAAAGAAAAATCAGGTCAACAGTATCTACCTTAAACTGTCAATCATGTATAAATGTTTAATGAATGTGGAGGAACCGAGGACCGTAGCAAGTGGAACAATGTGGTCTCTATTGTATTTGCGGAATGGGCAAGCTGTTGAGACTCATAATTTGACATGTAACATCTTATTGTACACAGTTTAACAATAAAAAATTATTCTATTCTATTAGACCTAACTCTATGAGAAAAGGCGTTAATACATATTAATATATGCATATATAAGATCTATAAACAAATTAAAAAATTTACTCAGAAATTATAAATTTTCTTTTAGAATTTAATCAACAATTCTGGCAGGGCGCTACGCACTCTTCACAACTACGGCGATCAAGCATTACTCATCCCAGCTGGCCTTAACCTGGGTGGCTACAGCATGTCGCCGACGAAAGACAGCATGCTGTAAGTTACATTATATTTAATTGTTACCGTGGAATACCTGATATATGCTTGGGTGTCTCTAGACCAGTAACTCAGTACCTGCACGAAAATATCAGAAGTAACAATAAACAAAACTATCTGGGTCTTAAAACTGATAGGAATGCAAGAAGAAATTGTGACAATTACTAAAAAAAACTTTCACCCGTAAGTAGCGTAAGTAGATATGTACAATGTACATACTTGATATCAGTTTAAAATATAGAATAGGATTCAGAAAAAAAAACGGATCCCACAGGTGTTGTCCTAATTGGCAACGGTTGTGCGACCATGGTCGTACGGTCAAGGTACGAGGTACAAGGTTTCCTATTGGCAAGGCGACGTACAATTACGACCGCTGCTAATTAGGACAGCGCCTTATAGGATCACTCGTGCGTCCGTCGTCCGTCTATTACAGCTATTTTGTCCGAAACTAACTGAACCGGAGTTGAAGATTTGACATATCAATTTCTGTGACTTAAACGCGGACATGTAACGATAATAGACAAATTTCAAATACGGGGGATCACTTTCGAAATACAACAAGAAAAAATTCAATCTTTTTTGCATATTGGCGTTGCATGTCGCGTGACCAACCAAATTCAACAACAAAAGGTCTTGTTGTGAGGATCTCAAATGCATATATTTTTTTCTAGAACACACTTTTTCACATCTAAACTGGCTCGTCTCCGCGACTTTGTCAGTTTATAGTTGAACTGCTGTCTGCCACTGTGTCTCTCTGTCTCTCTAGCATGAAATAGAGCAGAGCCAGCTAAGCATATCGCGCCCTTGCAACCATCGTTTTGGCTCGGCGCTTAACTCCTAAGTTCACTTCCTTATCTGAAGCGCAATTACTTCGCTACCATTTCTTTAAACGCGCTGAATATAGGCATGTGATAAAGAACTGTAAATTTTTCTGGAACTGAAACTCAATATTTATTTAGGTTCACTTCCGGAACTCCGGATATAATTTTATACAAAATTAGTAGAATTGGAAAAAGAACAGAAAAACAAATTCCGTTAATAGAATATAGCAAGTTTTTCACTTCATTAGTATACAGGATAAAAAATAATGATCATCATGGCATTAATGTCCCGGTTGTGCTCTCGAGCACACGAGCAGGCCCGTGATCCGCCTTTTTTTTATACCACTAAGGTGGCAAACAAGCTTACGGCCTGCCTGATGGTAAGCAGTCACCGCAGCCTATGCCTTGACCAAGATCCAAGATTTGGCGATCAGGTAATTACAGTAGAGCGACTACCATCTAACCTCCGTGACCCTGCTACCAGGTATCATGGTTACAAATTCAGTTGCCTGAATTTGCATGTTTCATCACGATGTTTCTCTCACCGTAAGAGCATCGGTTAGAATTCAACTAATGTACATAACTCAGAAAAGAGTCATTGGTAGGGTAGGCTGGTATAGGAGTACGCACTTAAGTTATTAGCTGATGTATAAAAAAAACTAATGAGTATTATTAATCATATGTCACTTTATTTTAATTAGTATGTAATTAGGAACATAAACCGTTATTATTAAATAACAAAAACAACACAATTCTATAATTATTTATAAAACAAAACAAAAATGGCATTTGCGTACTCTTATAATCAAGGTTGTGTAAGAATACGCGACAGGATCGGTAAGAGAACTCCATAGCTAATCATCACATAAATCGCAAACAAACGACCCAATATTCAAATATCCGGTGCATTTTTCATGCCACCATTCAAATCACTTGGAACATTCGATCCAGTCCTCTTTAATAGGTTCTTTATATATTTCTTCACAAGCTCCAAATCCATCTCCAAATTTTCTTTTGCACTGCTTTTTTGGGAGGTTTAAAAGTCTTTGCTATCTTTGGTATTTTCTTTGGCATTATATCTTGCTCCATATGCAATTTATATGGAGAACTACTAATTATTTCAGATTTCTTTTTTTTCCGGGTTGATCTCTGTATTGTTTAGCACGAGGATATGGTGCCACGTCGAGGACAGCTTTTGAAACGAACCCATAATACATGCCATCGATTTTTTTTATGTAGTTACATTATTCTTTCTCCATTTCTATAGTAAATGTTGTGTCGTACCTACCTAAGTTAGTAGCGGGGTCAGATCGCTTTAATCGTTTTCTAAGTGTAGCTTCATGCATTTCAAACGACCGAGCTACAGATCTAATACTCTCACCATTTTGTACTCGTTTTTTTGCATCATCTAATACAGCCAATGGGCATAAACTTCGTTCCGACGTTCTCGTTCTTCGGGACATTCTGTAATTTAAAATAAAAACTAATTAGTTCAAATAAATTGAAAGTTGTGTAAGAGTACGCGCGTACTTTTGTACGCCACATATCTGCGGACTCTTATACACCCTACACTATTTGCTTTAAAATGACTAGTGACGCCATCTATTATTAAGTGTCGGAACAAATATTTCGGTACGGCAGAATAGATGAATAACCTACAAATAACAATAGTTCGTTTCGATTAAGTACTATTAAAAACGCAGTTGCAATAGTTTCAAAACATCCAAATAAATTAACAAAATAAAGAAAATCAGTCAAACTTACCTTGCGTCTCCGTTTTACTATTGTTTTCTTTTTTTTTTTGGGCATGCAGTTCCACTGTTTACACCGGCTAAATTACTACTGAAGTTTGTTAGAATGCATGAAGCGTTTCATTCCTAGCTTCATTGCGTACTCTTATCGCCCGCGAACTCTTATACCAGCCTACCCTACATGGCCGCAGCGGGTTTCGAACCCGGTACCTCTCACTCATGAGTGGATTATGGATACTCATATCATACTTTATTGTGCCTGACTAGTATCTTAACTCTCTTTTATGTTACAACGTACATCACTATCCATTTTCTATTTGTATAATTCATGCACGTTTTTATTGTGATCGCTAGAACATCTAACCATTGCCTTTTTATTCAATTCTATGACTTCTTTTACTTCATCAGTTAATCTTTCTTTCCTCTTCGCTTCACACATCTAGGTTGCTGCTTCGACTAGACTAGTCTTCACGGTTTCCAAAACATCAACCATTCTTCCCTTATCTTCTACAAAAATGTGAAACGCAATACTTTCAAATATTCTTCTTCCACCTCTATCGCTCTAAGCTTTTCGACCCTGATATGTTTGAGGCTCTCTGTCATCTTTTGCGATCTGTGTCGCCTTGTTTTGAATAGACCAATAATTCAGCATTGACCAAATAGTGGTTTGTTTCTACATCTCTACTAGATCAACAAATTAAATTAAATAGGTACCAATACAAAATTCACATCAAAATAATAGTCATATCATACTCCTTGTCCCAACACTATCTATGGCGCCTATGGCGCTCGGGTTGTCAGCCGAATTTCACAAAAAATATAATAACGCAATAACGTTTTATAATCCAGATTCTTCCACCGCATGAAACTTGTCGATAACACGCAGTTCATCATCAATTTCCTGCATTCGAACCTATACAACATGACGTTGGAGGCGGTACTGTCGCTGAACGACCTCCACCTGGTCGGAGAGTTTGAGCGAGTGAAGACCCACCATGACTCGAACATTATGTTTTACCATCCCACTTTTGGAAAAATTGAGTAAGTAGTTCATTTTCTTTGCTTATTTAAGTTTTTCTTTGTTATTCACAACCCGATATTAACCGTCATGACTTTTATGAAAACCGGAATAAAGTCTGAGCAAATCGTATTGGAAAAGCTATACTTAACCCAAACCCAAACCACCTGAAATCCAAACCAAAAGGGTTGAAGATTTCAAATTGTGTAGTTACTAGTTGGTTTCACTCACGAGCATAAAATATGAAAGCGTGGGCCATTGTACCATTGATCTACAATCTTCGTAACATTTCCAGAGTTACGCTGCGGCAAACCGAATACAGGATCTTTGCCAGTTACCGGATGCTGAAGGACAGGCTGCTCGTGGAAATGATCAATTCAAAATTAGAACCCGGGGATATAATAATAACCGTAAGCAGAAATAGGTAATTCGAAGTAGTGCGGTTCAAACTTTTGTAATGATTAATTATATTTCGTACACCGTCCTTAAACCTAGACTAATCGCCACATTATAATTAGTCAATAATTTATTTTTAATTCCTCAGTACCATAACAATGCTACAGGATCAAAAACAGAAAAAGGAAGCACAAAATTTTTAGGTTTGTGTTAATTGGTTTTAACTTTTATAATGTTCACAATTCAAATCAAATAGTTACAAAACAGGGGGCTTATTTTGCTAACGCGCCGTTTTGCCCAACTCAATGGCGAATAGCCAATTTCGGCCCTCAGAGCCCAATCTCGAGTGACGTACTCACACTTCTACTTTTATGACTCACATACGCACACAAATGAGTGATTTACAAAACAGGTGACAGCTGCCAAACTTAAAAGTGCAGTATAGTAACCTTGGGCTGGACCCTGGTTAAGCCCCAGGTTAAACAGAGCCAATTCTTGACCCGGGTCAAATTTATGTATTCACGAAGACTGACGGCAGTAGACTGATACTGCCTACCTGCATTTTTTTTTCTCCACGTCATCCAACATTCCAACTTTACTTAAACATACCTATTTACCACTTGCCACTTGCCCGTAATGCTACCGGGCTGTATTTTAAGATTATAAGGACAGCAGATTATAAGGACCTCGCCACTTTCTGACCGGTTTGAACGTTTTGACCGAGTGCGCTCTCCGGGCGTCTCCGGGAGCCTTCTGACCGGTCGATCGGTCTATAAGTGTGTGACTGATTGTGACTTGATTTTCTATGAAAATATGACCTACCGCCCTACCGGTAGGTCTGTAGCGCTTAAATAATAAAATAAGCTTTCTGTCATTAGTATAGAAACCAAAATTGCATAAACATTTCGGACAAATCGCGCAGAAATCGCGTACATCTGTATGGGCTCTTAGTAATTAAATGTTGCTTCCAGGGGAGTGCTTGACCAGAATGAAGCTGGACCTGGACCATTGGCTGAAAGATTTTTTTAACGATTATCTGGCGTACCTGCCCTTGAAGGACGTTGATAATAAGGACCAATTCCTGTAAGCAAAACAAATCACAACTAGGTACTGCTGTCATTTCACGTTTAACGCAAAGGAAACAACTGGTACAGCTTCTCTTTAAAATACGTTCACTCAATTTCAAATAAGTCCTATGAACGATTTACTAAACAGCATGTTTATCATCCTTTGGCGTAACTCCCATACGAAGTCTTTCCTTTGTAGGGGAGACCGAGGGGAGTTGAAACAATTTACACATTTTGTTTTATACACCAAATACTATAAACAGAAATCGTATGATATAAGTACCAATCGATAGGTCATTCTTTACACTTGCGAATGACTAACATAAAGAAATTGGAAGCGTTAAATATTGTGGTGAAAAATCGACTTAGTCGTAACAAGTCAACTTGTTTCAACTCCCCTTATACCAAGGTAAGATGAAACAGGGGTCGAGGAGAATTGAAACATATGATTTTTGAGAAGTATTAGGGGCTATAAAATAAAAATGATGATATAATTTAAGGTATTTATTAAAGTAAAACTTTTCAAGTACGAAATTAACTTTTTTATTAATATTTTGTACTCATAATATTAGTTAAGTAGGCAACTACAGGTCTAAAACAAATAATCGACTTCTAAAGTAGTTACAAGTATCATAACGTCTTATTCGTAACATTAATTAAAATAACAATCAAATAAACAAAATATTATTCTAAATCTATAACATAAAATAATTATTAACTTTCAGTCGTTTCTTAATTATTACAATCAGTCTTGATCAATATTTCTTCAAATATTTAAGTTACAATAATCTCACAAATGTCAAACATAAAAATATTATGAAATAAAAAACGTCAATCTGACAAGCAGTTCTGGCAAACATAGGAAAGTTCCCCACCAGTGCAAGCTTCATGAGCCCAGTTTTTGCATTCCAGACACTGCACCCATTTTTCTTTGGGTCTGCTATTTGAATATGGCTCAAAACAACAAAGGCAATAGGATTCTTCTTCTTCTTCACTGTCTTCGTTTCCTTTTAGTTTCTTGACAACCTTCATCTTTTTAGTTTTAGTGCCTGGTTATGATCTTTTTCTTGTTTTTGTTTCTTCAAAGTTAGGGTTTTTCACCTTTTTCTTAGCCGTTCTAGCTGCTTCGATTGCAGCTATTTCATCCTTTACGGGAGTGTCGGTTAAGATAGCGGATTTTACTTTGCGTCTATTTGTTTGATTTCCTTTCCTTGGTGGGGCCTTTGGCAAGGGTCTAAAAATTTCAGATGAGAATGGAATTGCTGTCACAGTAACTGAAGTATCTCGTGATGTAGATGCTACTGGTATTATATCAGACGTAAAGTCTGTGGAGGGAACAACGGTTTCAGCGGTTAAAAGCATCGTGATAGTATTAAGCATTACTTCAGATATCTCCAGATCAGGTGAATTCTTATCAGGGGTTTCTGCAGACTTGGGTACATCTTCTGTTTCGTAGCTGATTTGAGGCGGAGTAGCCGGTAAATTTAAGATTTATGGACTTGGTGTACGAGAATCATGTAAAATACTGTTTGCAAGGGGACGTTCATCACTTGTGCTAGAAGTAGGACATGGCGCGGGTTCTTTACTTCTTGAAATTCCCACCAAGTTAGAGTTGGATGGACCAGGACTAACAGAAGTTGCCAAAGGTCGATCAGTAACTTGACTCGGAAGATAATCAGCGTCCTGGAATATTTCAGTGTTAACTGGCCAAAGTCCGGTATGAATAAATCCGGAAGATATATTGCGCGGTGTGACGGCTATATCAAACGATATTTTCACTATCCCAGGAATATCATAGATGGACATTACTTTTCCTGGATTAGACCGCATCCAATTGTCGCAAGTAGTGTTAACTGCTTTTTTCACTGGCCCAAAAACGGCTCTGTCCATTGGCTGCAACTTATGGGTGCAGTGAGGTGGAAAAGTTAATAGAATTATGCCATGCGTGGTTATCTAATAACAATAGTGCTTTATTTTCTTTGGATGCTCTAATTTGGTCTTTGAAAAATTTAAGAAATATATAGAAGTCTTCTTCTTGCATCCACCCTGACCCATTCGCAGTGCCAATTGATCCAGTAGGTCCATCGCGTATAAAGTGATCTTGAAATCTTTTCCGCGGAAAGATGAACATCGGGGGTATGTGATTCCCAAGGGCATTTCCTGCTAGTGCTATAGTTACCAATGTTCCCCTCTCTGCGGAAGTCATGGCACTCACTTGTTTCTGTCCTCGTCGGGCAAGGATGCGGTCTGGTTTCTGAACAGTTGTAATGCCAGATTCGTCAACGTTCCATATATCCTTCCCTTGCAACTTGTGTTTGTCAACTACTACGGTATAATTTTGACAAAAAAGTTCGACGTTTGTTCTATTAAAACTCGTAGCTCGAGCGATACTTGTGGGTTGAGGTAGTCTTAGAGAAAGAACAGTATGACGTTTCATAAAAGATCGAAGCCAAACTTCTCCAGCCATTTCATGCTCAGTCCAAGAAGAAGGAATTTTTTATTATATTCTACAGCCAACCTATAGGCAAAAGTTCTGGCTTCCTTTGTGCTTAGGCCAAAGTTAGCAGCAGCGCAGTTTAAAAGATAGTCACAGAGTATCTTCTCCTCTGAAGCTGTAAAAACAGTTTTTTCGGGATATCCAACCGTTGGAGCAGTTGCTGTTTCGTTAGCTTCATAAGCAGTTTTTTTTAATATACCTGTAGAGAGAGGTATGGTTCAGGTTGTAACTCGAAGCCGCGTCACGGAGACTTTTCTGTCGCAAAGTTACTTCTTCTGCTGCGAGATCATATATTTCGCGACTCGCCATACCTCTGTCAGTCTTTCTTCTATAATCAGTAGGCATTCTGAAACAAAATAAACTAATTAAATCAACAAAAAAACATTTTTTGTGCCCGTTATTTATTGACTGGTCATAAAATTTAAGACGAGACGAATTTAAGAAGAAAAAACCTCCTATTTTTTATTAAATCCACAATCAAGAAGCAAATACAAAGAAATCAATTGTACTAAATATACATAATAAATGTTTAGTTAATGAACTTTCGAAAAATATATAACTTAAACCAAAATACAAAACCGTTATCAAAATATAGGCATCGTAAAAAACGATTAAAAACTTACATTTCACGATTTTTGTCACATGACACGCAGAACTCCACAACCGCGCGACTTAAGCCACCGAGGCGAACTGAGACGTCAGCGGGCAGAGGGAAGTGGTTGAAAAGCGACGTTGCCAACTCGCTAACGGTTTTAAGTTCCAAGAAATCGGTACTGTTTCAAATCACCTTTGTTTCAAATCCCCTCGGTCTCCCCTACTATAACATGGATGTTATAGCCTGCACTATGATACTCGTATGTCTACAGGTATCTTAAAGACCGGTACCGCATCCGCTCCTCTTAGGTTGCACATGTCCTGGACGACGGCAGCTGGTTTCCATATTATGGACCGTCCGTTCGTGTGCCTTCCTAGGCAATAAAAAACCTCTATATCCGACTTGTACTATGCGTATGTTTCCATTTTAGATCAAGCGATATTGATCCAATTACCCAAAAATAATAGGCAAACAAGATAGAAGCTGTTTGAAGATTTCTCATTCGCTTATCCTTACACCAGTTACAGAAACAGGTATCTGACCAATTCCTTGCCTATTAGTGTACAACCTTCTACTGATATGGAGAAGGCTCATGTCTAGCAGTGGACTAATAAGGCCTGTGGCTGTATGATTCGAGACTAACGTAATAATTATATTTAACCCACGCATTTAACTCTTGTTTAAGCGAAGGTTTAAAGCGTAACTCTTTAAACCCTTGAAGGTTTAAAGCGTAGTTGAAAATTCATTTATTGCCAGGAAATACGACAAGACGAAGGTGTTGCTGCTCAGCGAATACGTGGACAGCGCGCTCTTAAAGTTCATAGCGCGACTGCGGCAGCTGCGCGCGCGCGCTCTAGCCTTGCCGCCATTCACAATCATCACATCTAACGGGATGGTTAGAAAATCTAGTACTACCTGTTTACCCCTCTTATCGTATTACATTGACCACGAGCGAAATCTTAGAAAGACCGTTGTGGTAGTGCTAAACATAAAAATATTTTATTTTTAATATTTCATGCAAAAATTACTGACTAGGTTTGATAAATAAAACTTTACAGTATTGTATTGTTATTTCGAGTATTATGTCAAACTAACTAGGAAAGTAGCGTAGCATAAATGTGTACCAGAATAGCATACAGGCAGAATTCAAATAAGTTCCTATGGGACTTTTAGAACTACATAAGGAGAGGGGAAATTTGCTTGCAACTCATCACAATTGCTTATTTCGGGAATAAGAAACAACACAACAAGAGAAATCAAAATCATAATAATATTGGATATATTATTATGATTTTGATTTCTTCGTTCACGCGGATATCGATAAAGAGTGGCAAAAGTCCTTCCAGGTCCTCCTCCAGCTATTCATTAACCTATTTTTTTTTATTTGGTTCAGATTTACTTTGGCATTAAATACAATGTAAATCTTTGACGGACATGTATTTTGAAATCAACTTCTCAATTATAATATTATTAAAGAAGTTAAATTAACGGGAATGAAACGAAACCGATGCACATCATCATCATAGCCCGTAACAGTCCACTGCAGGACTTAGAGCCTCTCCCACGAAAAGGGAGGTTATTGCCATAATCTCTTCGGTTGGCAGGCAGGTTGGAGATTGCAGTGTGATTTAAATATAACAATGGAAAATGCTGCTGCCCATTTTCCAGACTACGGAGACTCTTGATCATTTGCCTCGAAATCATTAGTCGCCTTGTACGACACACATGAGCGTAAGGGGCTGGTGCTATTATACTCTGCAGGCCACCACACGGCCACGTGATTAGATAGATTTCTTTAGATTTCCCGATTGTGATGGTATGTGAAAAAAAAAAATATTTCGTTGACGGAACCAATCACTCTCCCACAGAAAATAAAACTACTGCGTGGCGTGTTACGCGGGTTGGATAGCATGCACCGAGTGTCCGTAGCGACCGGCGTACTTAACAAAAAGATACCCAACGTCGACGCCATCATAGGTTTCAGCAAGCTTAAGGTAAGCTTCTCCTATCCCTCCGTCTAACCGCTACAATAAATGTTATTGAGATCGTCTGATGTAATCAACAAAGGCATTGATTCGTTACCTAAGGAACGTTGCCGCAAGCTCTTGAACTGATCTTGGATTCATTCAAACTAACCCGGTGCTTCTCAGCACTTTAATCAATAGCCAATGGAACACCTGAAAAGACTGACTCCGATCTTTCTCAAACCTGAAACTATATGCTTGATCTTTTGTCTATGTGATCACGTACACATGATCTATGTCTAGACCACCATAATCTGGATACTTTAGACGCCAGAGTTAAGGCAAGGAAGCTCCATTTTCGGTCGTATCATCATATCTGAGATTGATGGCCTTTTTTTATCATATTTTATTGTTTTAGGTTGAGTATAGATACGAGGCCCAAGTTGTGGAGGGAGTACCGCCAGTCTTCGGCACGTTCATGCTGCATGCACATCAGATGGAAGCCCATATGACACTACTCTTAATGGAAGACCCTGAAGCATTTGATCTCAAAGTAATGATCCATGGCCAGACAAGGTTAATTTTTGAAAACTATAGGGAACTGCGACATATACATTGCTATTTATTGTCTGCATAATTCACTTTGACAGCAAAGTTTATTTTCAGACCAGAAGACCTGATTGTTGAAGGGGCTCTCAACAGGAGGATAGCGAATTTCAAACACATTTTGCAGAACCAGATCATAGCTATAATGTCAAATATGATGAATTTTCACATCCGGATGCTGAATAAACTCGCAAAGTGTGACCCTGGTAAGGACTAATATAACGAAGGATCCTCAATCCTGGATTAGGTTTAGTTATTAATCATAAGTTATTAAAAATTTCAGAGCCACCGTTGCCGAACCATGTCGATACAGGTGAGATTTTTTCAAAAGAAGTAAAATCTGATGAAAAAATGGCCATAGGTGGGTCAGGTGAAAAAGGAAATGATAAAACTGCAAATGGGTTATATAACCCAGGATTTTCCGTTAATAGAGAGGATAGCGCAGAGATAATACTACCTCCTGCAAAGGGCGAGAACGTAGGCAAGACTCTTAAACTTAAATATGAAGAACATTTCTATTTAAAAGAACTTAATGAGAAGGATTAATAATAAATTGTTTATGTACATTCTAGTTTTCTTTGTTGTCCATTTCTGTGTACACCTGTATATTCAGACTGACGCAAGTTTGTTGAGTTCATATTACTTTTCAAAGCTTCGTCAATAAACGTCGTGGTTAATCATTTCACAGAACGAAATTCTCAATTTGGAGCGATTGAAGCGATGCTAATTTGGTGATATTCAATCCTAACAAATGACAGGCGTGTTTCCGCTACTTTCCGAACTATACGTAGGCAGTTATGGTCGCAATCTAGGGGTGCGGAAGTGCCCCTGCCAAGCCGATCAAGAAGTAGGACACCACTAAGTACCTTTTCTCAAAGCGTTTCTTCGAATTTTCAGACCCCCATATTAATAGCACCTAATATACGGCACGTTCGACAATAACTGTCTGATTCACTGATTCACTTCTTATCAAAACCTCTAGGTAAATTTTTGAAGTCTTAGGCATCTGAAATACACAGGATTTCCAAATCTTCAAATAAATAACAAAAAAATTCTCGACCTGCAGAGGGCTTTCGACAGTATCACTCAGGAGATAATCTAGTGGGCTCTGAATTTAAAGTCTGTGCCCTAAATAACGTACCTACATAAGGATTATACTGGACATATATGCTAATACTGAATCGGTCTTTAAAACTATCGTAGCCTGTTCACTAGGGTTCAGTACTGAGCCCTTACTTGTGCGCGCTGTAATAATTGCCGATGATATCATGCTTACAAGTGGTATTGAGCCGCTGAGTCAGCGAAATGGATTTCGCCTCCCTTTGTGTGTTCTACCGCTTGTACTACGGTGTTTGTTCTCATGGACTGTTTGACATGATGCCTACAGCTACGTTCTATCATTGTACCGCTCGGCACCGACAGGGAGTTCATCTACGCACCTCGGAGCCAAATAGGTCGCGAACTGTGCTGTTCCAAAGAAACTTTCTCCCACGCACACTAAGGTGCTCGATGCACTCTTAGCAAATTCGGAATTACTCCTTGGCTTATAAAGTACGCTGATGACATTGTACTGGTGAGCAAGCTTAGGTACAATCTTGAGAGCAGGGTAAACATGTGCAAAGACTATGCATGTGCATGTACTAGAAACGGTAGTTTGAGGATGAATGTCGCCAAAACAGAGTATATGGTCAGCTACAGCACGGATCACGAAATCATCCGTGTGGGTAACAAAGCTGTCAATAGAACAGATAAACCCAAATGTCAAGTCACGAATCTCTGCAGCTTAGGCCAAATGGCGGGAACACATGGCACTCATCTGTGGCCCTAAAATCCCTGTCAAGCTCAAAGACCTGTGATGCTTTATAGTTGCGAGACATGGCCAGCGCTGAAGAAACACGTTCGTGAACTGCACGCCAACGAAATGAAAATGCTGTGGTGGACGTGCGGAGTTACGTGACTCGGTGGAGTACGTAATGAATACATTCGTAAGGAAGCTCTCCTGCGCTGGTTTGGTCACGTGTTGCGAAAGCCCCAGGGATACATGGGTAACCTATTATGTTTGCACCTGCCGGTATCAGGAAAGAGGCCCCGTGGGTGACCCAAGAAGCGAGGATTGACATCGCTGAGTCGGGTGCGAGAACTAACGTCTTAAGAGAGTCTTAACGAAGAGAGGATGCGTAGAAAAGCGGACCCTGGCAGAGGCAGGGATAAGCGTTAGACGATGAGAAAGATGATGAATTTGTGAAGGCCAATTCTAGTAATTTTACATAATCCTTAACTTACGAATATAAATACTACCCACAAGAAATTATGTCATATTCATAGGCACATGTGGCACAATTAGGTAAATTACTAGAACTAAAATATATACGTTGAGATAAAACATAATGTAGAACTTAAAACCGCTTCATTTATTTTCCATTCAAAAACAGTAGACGGTCAAACTGCACAAGCAATAAGCACATTGATGATGCATGAATTCAATTAATTGATAAGGTCTGAGAACAGTTACTCAGTCCACGCTGAGATGCATCAGAGCATGAAGTTTATTAAAGGGAAATTTGTAATCGTATATGTGAGCATTGTAGTGACCGAAATTTCCATAAGTGAATGTAACTATAATCTTGAATTGGTCGATGAAGACTTTCAAGGTAACTAATGTAGTTATACCTAAATATCAGGTGCTGTCCGAGATATGGACAATTACTAGTACAGTGCGATTGGTTTATCAGTTAACGTCGCTCAGCGTACCTGCTATGGAAAGCGCCATACTATGAGTCCTCTGAATCGACAGACAATTAGTTGGCTGAAGTGACAGTGAGTTGGCCACCACCCGAAGAACGGACAACCGCCGATTTAACCGAGTCCGAACATACCGACCCGGCAAACGTAGTAGTATGCAACATTTGTAAATTGGCACTCTATCCTCTCAGATAGAGTGCCAATTTACAAATGTTGCATACTACGGATAAAGCAAAACGGTGTGTAAGATACAGTGTAGAGCGACGACGGTGGAAACCATATGACAAATCGCAATGACAATGGATCGTCTGCTAATGAATTGTATGTTTACCACACGTTCCGAAGATATTCTAGCGATAGATTCGATGTATCTAATCCATTGACTATTTAGGCACAGGCCTTCCATGAAAACGGAACTATCCCAATGGAGTAAGAAAGTGCGATGAGGTAGTATTGGACATAACTCGGGAGTACAATTTTTAACACCACTACACAGGTATACAACCAGTATGACATGGGTGTAGCTGGACAATGGGCACTCTTTAGAATAGCTAGTCCTTACACCAGGATATGGATTTATCAAACAAAAACCAAAGTCAATAAATGTAATCGAAAAGTTGAGACTAGTGCCTTAGACAGTGTCGCACATTTGGACAAAACGAAAATTTTATTATTATTATTGTTAGTTAAGCACTATACCTACAAGCCCTGATCCGCAATAACTGCACTGCTGGCGGCACTATGATGGCCTAGAGCTTCCTTAATCCAACGTATCCATCAAGAGCTGCAATTGCGCATTGCTTTGCGCGCTCGACCGTCATTGGCGCGGCCGGCAACGCGGTCATTGGAGTCATTACAGACCGCGGCAGTAATATACAAATTCTCCTATTCTTAGATCAATGGAATTTGTACGAATCTTTTAAAAGTGATGACCGAGATAAACGTAAACTGATCCTCAGTAACCAAGAACCCTACAGGGACATACGGAAAAGTTGTTGGCTTAATCTGGATATAAGAAACCTGTTCAAAAACTGGAACCAGCTAAACGGTAACGTATCAGGTGTATAAACTTAGCAGATTCCACTCACTTGCTCCACTCTTTGCCCTGACTTCACAAGACCTGTTTGAGAACATTCGCTGCGCCGAAAACCTTGCGCCGTGGAGAAATATTTAATAGAAAAAAAAAATTTTTACTCACATCTTGATTAAAAAATTTCGCGCTAAAAATACAGGTCGCGGAAATGCATTTCCTTTGTTTTCGAGCCGAGGCTTCGTCAGTTTTACTGAGGCGCTCCACGAGGCTATGGAAAATAGTAGGGTGCCTTGTGCTTCTTCGCAAGGAGGGATCTGTCGAGTCGATATCGCCGATGGTTCATCGCATTCTGCGCCTTAGGGCTTGAGTAGCTTTGCTTCCACAGAACTCAGAGGACTCCACAAGACGGTGGGTGGTACTCGTGTCAACATCCTGCCAGCAAACCGAAACCTTGGGCTTGTATTAGACAGCCAATTATCTTTCTGAGAAAATTTTACCCGATTGGCACCTAAGCTGGTCAGGGCTGCACGACGCACGTGCCTTAAGCGACTTTCTCCCTAATTTAGGAGGCTGCTCGTCCGAGAGGAGCTGCTCGTTAAGTGGTCACAACGACTCGATGAGCCCAGTGCCGGGCACAGTGCAATAGAGGCTAATCACGCCTACGATAACAGCCACAACCCACGACAGTGTATGGAGTGTTCTAAATGTAACAAGAAATTTTAAAGATGTGAAAAAGGTTGGCAGTATGACTGTTTCAACGTTAATAAACTTTAGTTTAGTTTGTGGTGAGACAAATTACTTGCCAATTGTAAATTTTAAAAATTTATTCCTAAATTTAAAAGCCTGAAATTAGATCAATATACAATATTATGTCGGCACTAAACGAATAATTTTCCCAGAAAGGTATGACAAAGTGAGGGCATCGTATGACGAGGCAGTAGCCACAGAAGAATTTGACAAGCAAATGGTTAAGGTACAGTAACTAATCATTATAAAATTAAAAAAGTCACTACTAGTCACTACATATCAGCTTGTAAAGTCCGTATTTTTATAAGTAAAACTTCTTGAGTATTGGCGAACGTCATTGGAGAAGGTTTCAACTTGTACATTTTAAGTTCACTTCTTTTCTCAAGAAGTTTCTCTCTTTGTCCAAGTGTATCATCGCTTTGTATATTAGCAAAGCTAAAAATGCATTCTGGAATGAATGCTAATAAAGCTGGTTTGAATGAAAATTCTGCTATTATAATTATTTTATTTCAGGATTTAGTACAAAATTCCGGCAGAGCTTACCGTGCTCTTCACAACTTCGACGATAATACCTGGCTCATCCCAGCGGGCCTTAACCTGGGTGGCTACAGCATGATGGCAACGAAGGGCAGTATGTTGTAAGAATCTAGAATTATTTCAGAGACTGCTATAACTCTAGGAAGTAAAAGACCTACTTACTTTAAGTATTAACAACGCGAAAGTAAATATCGAATGGGAATATCACGTGCCTGAAGCTTTTTACTTCATTGTCTATCTGGAACAAACTGTCCAGTTATAAGGTCTAACTTCGAAAAGCAACGATCTGACATTTTGTGTTCCAGATTCTTCCACCGCATGAAGCTTCGCAATGACACGCGGTTCACCATCAAGTACCTGCACACAAGCCTGTACAACATGACGCTGGAGATGATACTGTCGCTGAACGACCTGCACCTGGTCGGAGAGTACGAGCGCGTCAAGGCCAAACGTGGTTCCAACATTATGTTTTACCACCCCACTTTTGGACATCTCGAGTGAGTATTTACTACCTACTAACGATTTTCTAATAGACACAAAAAAAATTAAAACGATATTGGAAACGAGTAGATTTCTTTTCATGGGTTGTAGAGTGGTCCCATGGTCTGATTTATGTTGGTCTGCTCTCAGCGGTTACGTCTTCGAGAAATAGGGCTTGAAAGAGGTTTCATTATTGGCAAAAAAACTATAAGGGAAATTTAAACGAAAAAAGTTAAAACTGAAAAGAGTTATTTTAACTGGATTCGTACAACGTGCAAACCTGCGGACCAGCATGTTGCATGGGACAGCCAGCGACCTACGCTCCCTCCCTCTCCACATCCAAGTTGTCTTTAAGATCATCAGTGACCCAATGACCTAAGTACTTAAATGACCTGACCCAGCCTAAGAGAGAACCATAAAGCGATAATCCAGGGACAGACAGATTTCCAGCTTTAAACATAAGAAAATAGTCAGTATTGGTATGTATTCGAAGAGTGACATCTTCTACACTGAAAAAGTTGATCTGCCGGCTGTCAGCATTTGTGTTCGAGAAACGGCGCTTGAAAGGCTTACAAAGTTACAAATTAAGCTGGCTCAAATTTTTTCCAGACAATTCTAATCGAATAATGCTAATCCAACTTCATTTTATAAATTGTTAGATTATTGTTCGCTAACTTAAAGAGTCCACTAGGCTATGAAGGTTTTCCTTTTAACTTCATTATATGTACTACATAATATGTTAAATACTGTACTCGTATCCAAATATTACGGTTTATCTGTTATAGGGAGGGATTTGGTGGTTATATTCTCTTTGCCAATCACCGCACCATCTTCCCCCACAAGTATCTAACAAAAATCCCGCGTCGATAGCCTGAAGATTAGACGAGTAGATTGCTAGGTCGATCAATCGATATTCCATATAATGATGTTAGTTGGTTAACATGCCGAATTTCCGGCCTGGCATATTAAATGATGAATTTTAATTTCTGTTAAGGGTCTGGATATGCATAATTAGTGTGTATTTAAAAATATATATATGTAGTTTATAAGTTTTCTGGCACCCAATCACAAGCTTTGCTTACTTTGGGGCTAGATGCGCTTTGTGAATTGTCAAAGCATATTTATTTAATTTATTATTTTAATTCCAGAATTGTGCTGCGGCAGACCAAATTCAGGATACTTTGCCTTTACCGGATGATGAAGGACAGGCTGCTCGTGGAATTAATTCATTCAAAATTTTTACTCAACGACACCTTGATAACTGTAAGTAGAAAGTCTTTCGGAATTAATAACGATGTTGACTGAACAACAAAATGACGACAGTCAGTCTAAAAAACCGGATTCGATATTAAAAATATGATTTTACTCATTATAGTTCCACAACAATGGTGTCGAGCCCAAAACAGAAAAAGGAAGCGAAAAATTATTAGGTTTGTATTCATTTACCTACTTTTTAAAAGAATAGCGCTTTACTAAAAGTACTTTCTGTAATAATAGGTATCTAATTCGCACAAAGGTCGAAGTATAGTAATTCGTTCTGGGAAGACCCAAAAGTAGAGGAAGACCTCTCCCTTTCTAATTTTCTGTGCCACAAACTAGGTACTTTAAACAAAAACGAACTAGTTTTGATAGGTACAATTCAATATTCAGACGAACTGTTTCGTAAGTAGGAACTGCCGGAATTGAAAAATACAAAACACATCTGTCCACCTTATACGTCACGTTGGATACTTTTGTAAAAATAATACGTACAAGTATACCTACTATACGTCTATTCTATGCATCATATCGCCTACTAGATAGAATGCTCAAATATAAAATACTTCAGATTCTATAAAATGTATAAAAGCACCCTTTATATATAGGATAGTTACATGGATTTCAGAGTAAAAAACATTTTTGTATCCGTGGACAGGAGAAATGTTATTGTCAATGTTCTCTTGAGTAAATGGAAGACTAATATAATTAGTCTGGGGGCTAGCCCATGTCTCGTGGGAACTTCAACATGTGCCCTAAGTTGTGTTGCTTACTTACTTACAGGAGTAATAAAAAAAATTATCACATGGTCCATATTTTGGTCATTTATTCAATGGATTTGGTAGGACTCTCTCAGTATGGGCTTTAGTTGCCCTTTCGCATAGGTTGTGTGTGAGCTCTTCAGTATAGTCGCCCACGTCTCATCGACTAACAACGTCGAAGGGGTCGTGTTTCACCTCAAAATAAATTGCTCACCGTTAAAAATTTAAAAATTAACGCCCTAGCCGGCGTTATGCCACCAAAACTATTCCCATATTATATTCATTCATTTAAAAAACATATCTCTCTAAACATACCTAACCTTCAAATCAGTCAGTAACCATAAAAACTAAACAATTCTAACACGCCACTCCTCATAACGTCCGAAAAGGTCAATAACGCCCTCCGAGACCCTCCTTACCTTTCCCAGAAGACACGGCCTGTCTACCACCGCTTACTCCATGAGATATTACGTGGATAATTCCCATAATTTCTGCAAAAACTTTTAAAGTCACGAAAACATGATCACCTACCTATTCGAAATTTCATTGATAATTCACCTGCACTATGTCTATTTTAAAACCTACTTAAAACGTATTTAGTTTTCTGTGTAAGAACCCGCCTTCAATATCCTCAGTATTCCCCCTAAACACATTACATTACTTTCTTATCGTACCATGATTTAGACCACCATTTTCAAAATTACCATCAAATTGCTAGAGGGAAACTCTCTTAGGAACTATAGGCTCTTTTTGGGTGATACAATTTTGAATAGTAGAATTAATAGTCAAGCGCGAGTTGTTCCTAAAAATGAGTGAAATTATACTTACTCATAATAACTGCGTATTGACCTGCGAGTTTAATGTAACGATTGTTACATTGTACGGGTAGAAAAAATCTGAACAACGCAAGTTTTAAGTAAAATTTGATACAGATATCTTCCTTTTAAAATTTCTGCAGGGCACATCGACTTCACACGAGACACGGGCCACTAAATGGGCTACTACGAATTCCTGGCTCCACAAGTCTGTCTCATATGTTATTCTCGGATGTAGAAGAAAATAAAGTAAGATCTTTTAAAATAATTATAGGTAGGTACTAACCTGTAACACTAACAATAACTTGTAACTAATAGTGGTATAAAAAATAAAAGCCATAAAGCAAAGATTTTAATCTTTGATAAAAAAAAGAGATCGAGCCTTACAGTAGTCGTGTAATAATTTGACCTTAGTTCGATTGCGGATCTCCTCATTTCTGATTCTATCGCGCAAGAAGACTCTGAGCATAGCAATAATTGCCAGGGGTCCTATTTTTTAATCGCTCGCATGCACGCGAGTTCTGCCTTCTAATGCCTGTGTTTTCTATCCCTGGCAACTTACCTTACTTACGAGACCCTGAAGGTAATTCGAAACCGGTTGCAATTAATTAAAATTATTTTTGTAATGTGGAACTAGTGTACAAGAGCTGATTTAATTCGTATTAATGGAGTTACATCACGAAGTCACTACTCAATTATCCTGATCCTCACATTTTCTAAGATCGAAATATTTTAAGTCACCCAGGAATCATTCAGATTATTAGTAAAAGTTACCTTTTAAAATCGATTGGGTAGATCAACCAGCAGGTTGTATTGTATCATTTGAATACTTATCGAATGAAATTACTTACTCATATTTACAATGAAATCTTGTGTCTAGCGGAGTTCCTGACCAGAATGCGGCTGGACCTAAATCACTGGCTGAAAGACTTCATCAACGATTACCTAGCGTTCCTGCCATTGAAAGACGTTGATATTAAGGAGCAATTCCTGTAAGTGCTTCTATTTTTTATCGTCTACAATAGGACTGGTACAGAACATCAGAGACTGACCAAGGGTCCGGCCTCTTATAATAAATCAATATTTTTTTATCTGTTACTAACACCCGGTTTCTGAAACGTATGTCAAATCATTGATTAGCTAACAGACTGTTACATTTACATTTACATTTACATTTAACAAGCTGTTAAACCACTGTGGGTTTCTGAAAGGCCAATCAGTCTAAAATTAGCTAATCGACCATTAACAGGTGATACATTTTTTCGTTTGGCAGGAGTGCTAAAATCAGTCACATTAACACAATCGATGAAACTGATAGCGATTGTACTCATTGTTTTCGTGTAAAATAGAAAATGATCGAAATAAATATACAGAGCGAGAAAAGATAACTTATAACAATATTTATGTTATAGGGTCACGGGTTCCAGTATGTCAGTAATACCATCATCATCATCTTAAGGCATGTAGGTAGGTCCGGGTCCACTGCTGAATACAGGCCTCCCACGGCTTCGGTCCGGTCGACTCTGTTATCTTGTATCCATCGGCTCTCTAGGACCTTAAGAAGGTCGTCCGTCCATCTCTTTAGAAGCCATCCAGTTCGCCACTCAACAACATCCGCCCCATTGGCTATCGATTCTGTGAGTTTCTCCCAATAATCCCATTAGTTTAATCCTGCAAGACCAAGACTAGGTTCAGGTTTTAGTTCTGATCCAACACCAAGTTCAGAAAAAGTAGTCCTATTCCAGGTCCAGGTCTAGATCTAGGTTCATGTTCAGATCCTGGTTTAAGTCCTAGACCCTGGCCCCGTACCAAGTCCTGGTTCAGATCCTGGACCCAAACCCGTTCGTGGTTCAGGTTAAGGTCCTATCCCCGTACCAGGTCCTAGTTCAGTTCCAGGTCCTGGTCCAGCTAATGTCTACGAGCTGGTACTGGTCTAGGTCCTGGTTCTGGTTCAAGCTCAAATTGTGATCAAAGTCCTTGTTCGGGACCAAGACCAAGGCCAGGTCCAGATCTTGGTTCTGGTTCATGGCCAATCTCATATCCAGGTCCAGGTGTACGTCCTGGCCCTGGCATTGCATCAGGTACCTGTTCCAGTTTTGGTCATGGTTCTGGACCAGAACCTGGACCCTAGACCTGGGCTTTGTCCTGAACCAAAACTAGGACCTAGACTTTTGACAATCTGTTAATTGATTTCGATTTTCGCTAATTAAAATAACAAGACGATAACATACAGTTAACATGAGAAAAAGCTTTCCGGAAACCTAAAATTACATTAATCGGCTGTTAATTAGAGATTTGACAATCCGTTGACAAACTGTTAACAAACTGTCAAAAGGCCTTTTCAGATACCCAAACTGCATTTAATCAGAGATTAACAAGTTGTTACGTAATTTTTGCGTTAACAAGCGTTTCAGAAACTGGGTGTTAGACTAGCCAGGTGTAGCTAGGCAGGCTGGGGACAGCGGATAGGGATGAATGGAGAAAGGAAACATACTGTGCCGACCCCAAATGAATGGAATAAGGGCAGGCAAATCATAAATGATGACGATGACTTGCTAGGCATTTGACCGCCATCTCACCTGGCGGTAAGTGACGATACAGCCGATGAAGGCACATGCCTGTCTAGGAATAGCCTGAATTCGCTCTAGCTTTGAAGGCAGCTTCCAAATTATAAATTCAATTAGTACCTACAGTAATAATATGTCGGATTGTATAACAAGGGACAACGTGGTCTCAGCCTACCACTACGGGAATAAACCTGACTTTATGTAAAGTGCTAAAGCTAGGTAAAGCAAAGTGCTGGTACTGCAGTTTCCAGGTCTAAGATTTAGATTTAGGTATATTTATTTTTCTTACATAGTCCATACATTTTAAATTATAAATCATGTCAAACAAAATGGAATAGGTATGTCAAAATGAAATAATTAAATGTCAATAAAAATTTAATTTCAAAAAAATAATTAAATTATAAAGGGACCATTTACACAATTTTTTATACCCAATGTGGATGTTATAACTTGTATGTAACACAAGATTATTATGTCAAATGGGAATGTCCAGCAATAAAAACTCATTCTAATAACAACAATGTCAGAATGAGGAGTTTTCCAGTAGGTATTATCAGATGGTTTCAAAAAGCATCAATAGATGGTACTCCTACAATTTTGGTAATCTTTTTTTAATCTGTATGATGGTGGCAGTGATTTCATGCAGCCAACTAATATTAAACTTAAAAATTAATTATTATTAATATAAACATAACTTGAACGAAATATACAAAGAAATATTTATATAAGTTGGCACTATGTTCCATTATTATTACAACCTCTAAAATGGTTGAAAACTATTGACGAATACAATATTATCCAATACTTATCCCAGTGTTTATATCCTTTTTGCTAAGAACCTATTTCAAGCGAATATCAATTACCAAAATTGTTGGGGCGCCATCTATCAAGTGATTAGTAATGCTTTAGATACCTATTGGAAAACTGCTCATTGTTGTAAAAATTCGACAACAGCGGCACCAAAGAGATTGGAATGCTAGCGACCTTCTTGCCAGTCTATAGAGGGGGCTGCGACAGCTTTTTCATACAAAAAATGCGTGTGTTAGATATAAGGTATTTTAGTATGTTTTAATTGGTATTAAATATCGTGATTAATAATAATTAATATTTCAAAATACTTTTGTAAACATTTCACCAACTTCAGAACGAAGTGTGGTGTTTCTGAACGATTGTTTGTCTTTGATCAGTTAAGTACTGTTTATGAGAAACTTCCTTAATTAATTATGTAATAAATTTATAATAATGTTCAAAGTATTGTAATACATTAAATTAACATCTAATCAATCTATCAGTAAATTTAGGAGACCAGAAATGAGAATAGAAAATGACATTTCCGGCTAGAAGGTAGTATAAAGGTCCAGTCAAAAGACTGGGTGGTACTTTTGCTCCAGAGCCGGCACAGAGTTAAGTACAAACTTGCATTGTATTATTGTTGCTTTATATTTTGTATTGGTTAATTTATTTATATAATTGTTTATTTATTGAATCATACGTAATACTATTGTCCCATTTTAAAGGATAAATATTGAATTATGTGATCGATAATTGTGTCTTAACATTTGGTGAGAATTTTGTATAAATGTGGTTTGCCTATGGTACTTTGTTTGTATTATAAAATCTTGTTTAATTCAGCTAATGTTGTTTAAATAAATACCTCATTTTATAATGGATTATATTGCTTATTACAATATACCTAATATCTTTAAAACATTTGTTTGATTAAATGATGTCCACTAGAATCATACGTTATCCTAGATAATATATTTTCTAGTAAACTCCTACACAAATATCAGCCTTGGATACTTCATCATCATCGTTGTCCATATATTTCACTGGGATTTTGGATACATACTCACACTCTGTTATTATCCTGTAGCCTAATGACTAAAATAAAGGTTTTACTAATGAAAGACACTGTAGTTATAAGTAGGACTTATATTAAAGCTGACACGTGCAAGGTCACTCCTTAAGTTTTTGTCAGCATCAAATAAAAAGGCATGTTCACTCTGTCGATATATTCTTTCGATATGTTATATTAAGCAATATTATCGATATCGATATACTTAACAAAATATTCCTAAGACATCAGCTTATGTAGCCATTATAGCACCACTTCTTTACATTACATTATGTTGTAATGTAAAAAAAAATTTAAAACATTTATGTACATTAGGTAGGAATGTATGTCATTTCATTAATGCTCTCGGGATCCCGTCAGGTTCACCCATACGCTTGATACGAGTATTTTCCGATGTTTAAAAACTTCAGCAATGACTTTTTACATTTAAAACCAATAAAATATTCATAATTCATAATCATTTATTTGCTATAAACATGGTCTTACAGAGGTGGAGTTATTTGTAAATATGTACAATCACGTTTAGCCTGTCAGAATTACAGCATGCAAATTATATCATAATTTAAGTATACAACTTATTGTCAGTGAACTCTTTAATTGTATAAAAGGCTTGTACACAGAGCCAGTTCTTTAATTTTTTCCTAAATAATATGTCATTTAACGATTTAAAATAGTTCGGCAACTTATTATAAATTTTTATACACATTACTAAACAACTTTTGTTGTATTTTGCGCTTTTTGGATTTATTGTCAGTACCAGTCTATTGGGATCTCTTTGCTCCCGTTTACTTATATCACAAACTCGCGTGAATAGATAGGCATGTTGCCTTACAAATACACATATTTCGTATATATAGAGCGATGGAATGGTTAGTATACCAAGCCTGATAAAATAGGGCTTGCAAGACACGTCTGGTGCAATCCCGTATAATGCCCGAATGCATTTCTTCTGTGCAATAAAGACTCGATTCATTTCGCAACAATTTCCCCAGATTACAATTCCATACCGGAAAACGGATTCCACGTAGGAGTGGTATGCCATTAGAGCAGTTTTTATATTAGTGGTATTTTTTAAACGTTTGAGTGCATAAACAAATCTATTGATTTTACTGCAAATACAATCTACCTGGGCCTTCCAATTCATATTTTTATCTAGTATTAATCCCAAGAATTTAGTTTGATCAACTTCATTTATTATTGTTCATCGTAAATTGATTTTATCTTTTGTTTTATGGAATTGCATATAGTTTGTTTTATCTAAATTTATTTGTAGATTGTTATTATTTAGCCAATTAATTATATTAGAAAGTAAATTATTAATGTCAGATTCATGTGTCAAAATCATATTATTATTTGCATTATTTTTATTAGATGTCACAACTAATGAAATGTCATCTGCAAAAAGAGTACATGCATGTCCACTTACTTGTACAATATCATTGACGTACAAAAGAAACAAGATTGGTCCCAATACGCTTCCCTGTGGAACTCCACATTTATTGTATCTTATATGTGATGTAAGGACTTTGACTTCCATATTTTTATCTAGCTGCGTTATAAGAACCCGCTGTTGTCGATTTTGAAGATATGAACCAATCCACTGAAGTGTATTGCCCCGAAATCCTAGAGATTCTAGTTTCTGTAGCAGTAAATCATGTGAAACAAAGTCAAACGCTTTTGATAAATCTAAAAATAAACATGTAGTTAAGTTATTCTCATTGAGACTGTTTAAAATATTTTTTATAATTGAATATATTGCAAGCGACGTAGATTTATTTTTTTGAAAGCCGAATTGATTGATGTCTATTATTTGAAATCTATTACAAAAATCTATCATTCTTTTGTGCATACATTTTTCAAAAATTTTGGATAGGATAGGTATGAGTGTAATTGGCCGATAATTATTTATATCTCTATTATCTCCTTTCCCTTTGTACAGTGGCTTTACCAAAGATTGTTTTAAAGAATCCGGAAACACTCCCGACGAGAATGATAGATTAATAAGGTATGTCAAAATAGATAATATTTCAGGTACACAATCCCTGATTACTTTAGTACAAAGTTCATCATAACCTTCAGAGTTTGTCCTATTTAGAGACAAAACTTCTCGTCTGACTTCCTCTTCAGACATTGGCCTCAGAAACATAGAGTTTGCAATACTCCTATTTGCTACAAATGAGGTTTTACTAGTGGCATTCGAATTTTTAACTATATCAATAAAATAATCGTTAAACTCAGTTGCAATATTTAAAGGATCTGTGTATATTTTATTATTAATTTTAATGCTATTTATATCATTTACAGTCCGTGTATTATTCATTTCATTTTTTATTACAGTCCATGAAGCTCTGCATTTATTTTTACTTTTGTATATAAACTTAGTATTTGATATTCTTTTAGATTGATATATACATTTTTTCAGAATTTTAGAGTATATTAAATATTTATTTTTACTATTAACTGTTTTATGTTTATAATATAAAAATCTTAAGTTACGTTTAATTTTAGAACTAGTTTTTAGACCTTTGCTCATCCATGTTTGCGGGCCACTGTCATTAATTTTTATTTTATATTTTACTTTTGGAAAACATAGCTTGTAAAAAAGACAGAAGAGCTCGTGAAACTCATCGAAAGCATGGTTCATATCCGAATGATTATAGACTTCAGACCATGACAGCTGCTGTAAAATATTCCTAAATTTTAAAATATTTTCTTTACTATAATCTCTTTTTGAAATAAAGTAAGAATTAATATTATTTTTAACTTTCTGCTCCAATGGGAACTGCAATAATTGTGCAGTTTCGTGATCAGAGAGATGAAGAGGTAGAACTTCTGCTACCGCTTCTGGTATGTTACTTAAAATGTGGTCTATACAGGATGACTTTCTTGTAGGCACATTAATATGTATTTTTAAATTATAACTGCTAACAATGTCACGCAAATTGTCATGAATTGAGCTACTTTTTAAAGTGTCGATGTTGAAGTCTCCCGTGATAATTAATTTGGTTGTAAGCAGGTTAAATTTTTTTGAAATTTCATCCAGCATACAATCAAGTTTTTTCAAAAAGACCTTTGGATCTGATGAAGGTGTTCGATAGATGCATACTATTAGTAAACCATTATTTTTAATCTCTATACCGCAACATTCAAATATTTTTTCAACAGCAATTTTTTTTAGGAATGCTAGTTCCTCATATTGTGTTCCTTTTTTTGCCAATATGCAAGTACCTCCTCTTTTCTGGTCTCTAGAGAAATTCGTTACGTGGCTATAGTCAACGATATTGAGATATTGAGCACAACTTCTGTTCAAGAAAGTTTCTGACAAACATATTAAATCAGGTTGCTTTTTTATACTTTTTAGCTCTTGAATAGTTAATTCTAGTATTTCTGTTTTGCTTAATACACTCGCTATGTTCTGATGCAGTATTCTAAAAGTGTTTTCATTTACAGATTGACTGTCACTGGCTGATTTAGTCACGAAAAAACGCATTACGGCTGTCGTTAATTGGAGCGTAATAATACGGGATTGTACCTTTCTTAGCTCTACGTTGGTTTTCGGGACTATCAATAGAGTCCATATTAAGAATTTTCACGTTATTTCGAAAAAATTACGGTATTGTACCCTTTTTCCAATTTTCGGAATTACATTTTTTGCTTAGTCCTTCACGGTTGATATAAGTCTTTAATTTCTTATAATCTAAATACTTATCATTATAGTCAATGCAATCAATTTTGTGATTAATTAGTTTGTATATGTCAGATAGCTTATTAGATATTAAGTTATATTTAAGAAAATGACAATTTATGAATTTATTACACATGTTCTCTATTTTATTATTTAACATTTGTGTATTCAAATGTATATTACAAAGTACACTTATTACAATTATAGTATTCATGTCAAATTTGTTTAATAATGATTTTAATTCATTTAAGACCGTTATTGGGTTAGAGTCATGTTCCCCAACACATACAATGAGTTTGTCACTTGAGTTGAGTTGGTTGTTCCAACAGTCACGAAGAATCTGTGTTGTGGGCGCACCGGGCTTTATTTCGCCTTGAATATGATAGTGTTCATACTTTGTGTTGTTTCTGTCGTATATTAGTGCTGATGATAGTCCAATACATTGTTTCCCACCATAAATTAAAAGCTTCCTTTTGTTACACGGAAACACTTGAGTTTTAGAAAACTTAGGATGGGGTGTCACCATCGTGTCATCTATTGTTACAATTTTAGAATGTCTCTGAGTAGTAAGTTCAAGTTCCAAATTTTTAATTTGGCGTTCTAGTTTTTCTATTTCTCCCTTGGCACTTTTTATATCATTATGCAGCTCTTTTATGATAGTTTGAAGTCGTTTTAATTCATTTCTTTCGCTCAACGGTGAACTGTGTGAATGAGGATAAAGTAAGGGTTGTTTACTTGGGCTTGTTGATACGTGCAAGTCCATCGCTTGAACGGTGCGTACCGTCCTGCTGTTTTCACAGGAAAGAAAACCTATATTTTTATTTAGAAGTTTCTGTTTGGCAGGTGTCCGACATAGGTCTTTTAATACGCTATTTTCCTTTGTTAATTTTGTAATCACTGTTTTTAATTCGTTATTCTCCAATATAATTATTTCTAGTTCGTTCTGGGTGGCGTCCAAGTCGCTTGTAAGTTTCTCAACTTTTTCGTTCAGTTCTTGAACCCTTGTATTATCTGAATTAAAATTTTCAAGACTTATAGAGAGCCTCTCAGTTAATAACAGAGATTCGTCGGAAGATTTGTCGCTAAGTATATGTGAATCATTCTGTTGTGTGTTTTGTGAAATCGTGGAAGAATTTAAACTGGTTTTAACAGGCGACTTTCCGGACATTTTCGTAGGTTTTATATTAGTTTTTGTTCTAAGTATCATTCTTGACGAGACTTTAGTAGGTATAGGTTTACTGTTACACGACTTGCACATCCATTGTTTCTTCTTTTCCTTATCTCTTAAGCTAAAAAGCTTTTCTGATACACCTGCGCAATCAAAATCATAAATATTCTTGCATGTGGAACACACTAAGGAGCCCCTTTTATCAACAGGAGTTTTACATTTACAGCAATTTACAAAAACAATTTTTGGCGCATTCTTAGTTGCCATTGCGTATGTAAGTGTATGCAGAAGTAAAAAGGAAAATTTCAAAATCCGAGAATCGAACCCGGGTCTACGCAGATTTTACAACACGAGTCATACTATTTCGTGTCCACTACTCAGGCTTGGATGAAGATGCATGTAGGGAAAAAATAAAAAAATATTAGCAACCCGAGGATCGAACCCGGGTCTTCGCTGTTTGTACGACACGAGTCGGATACTGTTTTGTGTCCACTACTCAGACTTGAACGTTACTGTTGAAATTCTCGTATAGTACCGACACCACTTTCTATTGCTTTGTGCACTTGTATTTGTGGCTTGTCGTTGTGGGTATATGAAATTTATAGTCACTCATTGTTATAGTACAAGTACGTTGTTCTATTGCCGGTCAAAGTCCACTGTTTTCGATATGTGATTGTTTCTTAATTGCACTGTTTTACACTTGTTCCACTTATGAATAATTATTGTAAATTAGTTGTATTTGGTCAGTATTTTCCTATAGTTTATTTATTTTCTTTTATTTTGAAACACTTTAATATGCTCTTAGTTACGATTTTTTATTTTTCGTTATTTTAGTTATTTTGGCACTATTATCGTCACCCACACTTATACACTATATTTAGATCACTAGTCACGATTTTATTAGGTCAAAACACGAATATAAGCAGTTTATGTATATTAAATGGTAATTAACGTAGGAGCTATTTGTTTACTTAGCAGCGCCCTCTGGCGGGACCCCGAACAGACCTATTCATCCACATAGTAATAGTCGCTATTAATTAAATACGTAAAATCTTTTCAATTTATTGTCATACATTTATACATATACTTACTAAATACACAAATAGGTAATTTCGTATAATACCATTTATGGTATACGTGACGGGCATAATTTGTCTCACGTGTTAAAACTTTGGGTCTCGCTTACTTCCACGCAAATAGAAAGACTTAGCGAGAGCTATGTCGCTCTCTAACGCACGACAAACCCCGTCATGCCACGGGTGCAGGAGAGTATGAGTACAGATGGGACTACAAATAACAATTTGTACAGGTGCGTTTTTTTTTGCGTACATAGAGAGATCCTCTGACGCACCACTGTAATTATCTGATCTGCAAAATCCTGGATCAAGGGTCAAGGCGAGCCCTGGGCCCTCGTCCTCAGATGATTATTATTATAGTAAAACAAACAAACAAACAATGATAAATAATCTAAAATAATAAAAATTAAGTGAACTTACGAATTTTAAAGCTCAAGTATTCATATTAGCCTACATCATGCCACTGTTGAGCAAAGGACTTTCCCAATATTTCCACTTTACGTGATCAATAGGTATTTTTTGTTTTCATTGGGAAAAAGCAGCGAACACATCACTATCGCACGTTCGAACAAGCAATAACTTTATATATTTTTAGGGATTAAGTAGGTAATTATGAATTATCATTGTTTCTACAGTACATATTACTGAGCTCGGCGTATTCATTCAGTCAGAAAATTACTAACATTTTGAGATATTTTGAAAAAGCTCATAAAACAAGAATCTTTAACACGCATCTATTTCACATACTATACACATTCTACAATCGATAATCAACGAGTTTTAATATACATAAATGGTAGTAGTCCAAAGAACTTCACTAATTTAATACAATTACGAAGCCTGTAACTCAAAATATAAAAATATTTTACCAATAAATAAATTGAAATTGTTTGTTTACAATTGCGTCTGACAAGTAAAATGATTGTCAAACTGACGGGTAACATGCATTTTACCATAGCCTCCTTCATTTTACAAGCCATGCGCAGAAGTTTGACAACGTCGCATTTTTTAATTTTAGTGAACCTGAAAATTACTGTAAAACTTTCTTCGTGGTCGTCGTCGTTTAATGTTATTAGTTATTTAAGTGATTAAATATATGCATTAGTTAGATAATATGAAATTGGATAGATTACTGAACTATTTACCTATCTATTTACTTGCAATAGTATTATGCTACTATTATAAATGCGAAATACAATATGTATAATGCATGTTTGGTTTTGTATGTAATGGATGTTTGTTACTCCTTCACGCAAAAACTACTGAACGGATTTAAATGCAATTTGGCAGTTATACAGCATACAGCTTAGAATAGCACGTTTGCTATAATTTATCCCGAAATTTAATGTGATTCCCGGAAACGGGTCCGGAACGTTATAACAGAATTTTATGCGGACGCAGTCGCGACCAAAAGCTATTATGAAATAAAATAATCTATGCCAGCCAAAATATTGCCCAATTTATTCACTATTAGGTATAATACATTTTAAACATTCTTATTTAAGTATCTAAGTATATGAAAACTAACTACTTACCTATTGTACCTATCTACTTTTTCAACGGTCCCATCATCGTCGACAATCAAATGTAACACATGGAATGCGAAATAAAGAAATTTAAATTGAAAGATCGTGGTTTAAAGTAGTTGTAATAACTTTCACACTGCGAAAATGTTTGTTGCACGCGAAGGATCCTTCGATGGGGCTCCAGCATGCTTGGGGAATAGCAGAAGTCCATTTGTTTAATAGAATTACATCTTTTGGAAAGCAAAACTTCGGCACAGCTTCTTGCACATTTTTAAGGATTAATCATAATTATACTTGCATTTTTCAAATGCTACAACGCCTTTGCATCTATTAGAGAATGATTACGATTATAAAACAGAATTTGATTTATGAAATAAGTAAAAAACGAACAACAAAAATAGTTAAGGGTTGTTTTTTAAAAATCGTATTTATCCTATTTTGGCGCATTTTATTTTGGCGTTTTTTAAAAATCGTATTTATCATATTTTACCATAGCCTCCTTCATCTACAAGCCATGCTGTAGCACGGAACGGCAACGTCGCTGTAAACTGATTTACTCATTGTTTACATGTCAATGTGCGGGAAAATTATGAATTTTATGATGATAAATTTAAAATATATTGATAAAACTGTAAATTAACGCGTTTGTATGGACCATCTACAAAGGTAAATAAAAGTAAATATAATCTATAATTGTGCTAAAATTGGATAAATACGATTTTTGAAAAACAATCCTTGACCATTTTTGTTGTTAGTTTTTAGCTTATTTCATAAATCAAATTCTGTTGTATATTCGTAATCTTTCTCTAACAGATGCCAAGGCATTTTTGCATTTGAAAAATGCAAGTAAAATTATGATTAAACCATAAAAATGGGAAAGATTCGGTGCCGATGTTTTGCTTTCCAAAAGATGTAATTCTATTAAATAAATGGACTTCTGCTATTCCCCAAGCATGCTGGAGTCCCACCAAAGGATCTTTTGTAAGCAGCAAACTTTTTTGCATTGTGAAAGTTATCACAACTACTTTAAACCACGATCTCTGATTATCCACGATGATCTAAGCATTGAAAAAGTATATAGGTACAATAAGTAAGTAAGTAGTTAGTTTATATACTTAGGCACTTAAATAAAACTGTTTAAAATCTATTATACCTAATATTTAATAAATTGGGCAATATTTTGGCTGGCATAGATTATTTTATTTCATAATAGCTTTTGGTCGCGACTGTGTCCGCATAAAATTCTGCTATAACGCGCCGGACCCGTTCTCGCGGGAATCACATTAAATATCGGGATAAATTATAGCATATGTGTTATTCGGGGCTATATTCTATATAACTGCCTAATTTCATTAAAATACGATCAGTAGTTTTTGCGTAAAGGTGTAACAAACATCCATTACGTACAAAACCAAACATAGATTATATTTCGCATTTATAATATTAGGATAATACAATTGCAAGTAGGTATATAGGTAAATAGGACAAAAATCTATCCAATTACATATTATCTAACTAATGTATATACTTATTAATATACTTTATCACTTAAATAACTAATAACATAAAACGACGACGACCGCGATGATAGTTTTACAGAAGTTTTCAGGTTCACTAAAATTCAAAATGCGACGTTGTCAAACTTCTGCGCATGGCTTGTAGATGAAGGAGGCTATGATTTTACCCATGGACTATTTTACCATTTTTACCCATCAGGGCCACTCTTCTATAACCATGAAGGTCGCTAAAATTCCAATCTCTTTGAGCGGCAGCTCCTGTATTTCTGGTGAAGTAATAAATAAATAAATATGTATGTAGGTAGATACCCATGTTTGTTTTAAAATAATCACACAGAACGTTCTGCGCTTCTGGGGCCGTATTTTTGAATCGCTTGAATCGATTGGAATTTTGATTTTCGGATGAATTTTTCATAAATAAAATCAAAATTGAAAACTGTTCAAATTGAGGTGAGCAATTCAAAAATAGACCATAAATGTTTGAATTTCGTATGTTTTATTTTATTTTAACTCGATTCTTGATTTGAAAAAAAATTGCCGGGACGCGATTGCGTATAATTTTTTTTATCACAAGTGGAAGTTCGTCGTTCGTAGCAAAAATTGAATTAACGCGAAAATATTTTATTTTAAAGAAAATCCATTGCGTAGTTTAAAAAATCTAAGCGCACATATAGAGTGACAGACGACGGGATTACTATGTATGTAAGAAAACTAAAAGAAATGACTAACGACACGACTATAATAAGAGCATTATAAATAATCAACCAATCAATACTTTCACTTTGTTTCTTTTGGAAAGATTATGTTAAGTAACAATGCTTCTTTGTTTACATCATTTTAGATACTTATTTTGCTAAATCGCCGTATTCCCAAATCGATCGCAAACAACATTTTTCGTATCATTATCATGTATAGACAATTTTCTCGATCGCGAGTGACGTATAATCCTTCTACCTTTATGACTCACATACACATAAATGAGTTGACCAAATCATTTATACATACATGGCTGTCAAACTCGTAATCGAAATATTACGGCGATACCGTTGCGGTAACGAGCGCTCGGTATCAATTCGGGAAAACGAGTGAAATAAGCAAATAAGGCAGCTGTAAGCGTTCTTTTGCAACATGCATAGCCAATGAGCGAATGATGTCTGAAATGAGATAGCTTCACATTATTTTGAACACGTTCTTTGTGACCCGCGTGTTCAGTGAAAAGAAATTAAATTTTACGTAGGTTTTGAGACTTTAGTGGTTATTCACTACACTTTCATCACACACCATAAACACTCAAATTGATGTCCAGGGATTATCAAAAGAAGAAAGTGTTGCTGCTCAGCGAATACGTGGACAGCGCGCTGGAGAGGCTCACGGTGCGGATGCGGCAGCTGCGCGCGCGCGCTCTGAAATTACCGCAGTACACCATCATCACATCTACTGGAATGGTAATAAATACTAGTCTTGCTCATCTCGGCGCGGATGCATCCGAAAATCCGCTCCCATATTGTTTGATTTTGTCGCTTGCGTGTCAACGCAAGCGACAGTGTCATAGGAGGCATACACAAAAATGGTGGTCCATTTTTATGCGCATGCTTCACTGCGTCCGTATTTTTTTCAAATCCGTGGCAACTACCCATATTATTGCTGGTTTACAGGGATAATAGATGGTCTCTCTCTATGATCTTAGTTGCCACAATGGATGGGATTCATCATCATATCATAACTTCCTCCTGAATTACTCTATTTATTGTTGAAAACCGCATTAAAATTCGTTGCGCTGTTTAAAAGTAGCTTTGGTCGGGTTCTGGAGGTTTACACCGGGCTCTTGAGGTAAACTTTTAAAAATATAATTTTAAATTAATTTAATGACGAACATCCTAAGTCTCGTAACATCCAAACTTCGTTGATTTTGGTTGCATTTATTACGAATCAAAATTCCTTGCACATTCATCTTGATTCTCCCAAACCTGGCTACGCCCATACTAGGCATAGATGTAGAAGATAAGAATAAAATCAAAAACAAAGAGTAAATAGGTAATACGAGAACTTTAACACCACTTTTAAGCAAAGGCTGAACTAGGACAATACTAAACCAACCGCAAATTATAATAACAATACATCGATACCACAAGGAACTAGTAAAACTCACTATTAAAAATTGCTCTCCTGTAGAAAATAATCCTGAGGCGAGGCGTGTTGCGTGGACTGGACAGCATGCACCGGGTGTCCCAAGCGGCGGGCGCAACGGGAAGGGAGTCGGCCATCATAAAAGTCATCATCGGCTTCAGCAAACTAAAGGTAACACACGTAGGTAATCGAATTAAGGATAACTTTTATATTTAAGGATAACCGAGCAGAAATTGAAAAGATGAATTTTAATTTATGTTACGGGTCTGGGTGTAGTATGTATAATATGTATGTATTTAAATTAAAAGTATAAAAGTGAGCGTTTGACGACCTGAGAGGTTCTGTGGTCAACATCAGTCTGCCACGCAAGAGATCCCGGGTTCGATTCCCGCCGGGCAGAACTTGAAATGATGAATTTTAATTTTTGTAACGGGTCTGGGTGTTCTATGTATAATAAGTATGTAAAAAAAAAGTATATAAGTAGTTTATCAGTTATCTAGCACCCTTAACACAAGCTTTGCTTACTTTGGGGCTAGTTGACGCTCGCGCTGTGTGAATTTGCCCACGATTATTAAAAAGATATTATTTTTTATTTAATTTTTAACTTGGCAAGCACTTGATCGCCATCTCACCAAATTGTGGTTCTTTTGATTAACGATGAATTGTTACTGATAGGTGGAGTATAGGTACGTTGCTCAGGTCATGCCGGGCGTGCCGCCACTCTTGGGCACGCTCATGCTGAATGCAGAACAGATGGAAGCCCTCATGACACTCGTCCTAAAGGAAAACCCTGAAGCATTTGCTTTTAAATTAATGTTTTATGATCAGACGAAGTAAGTTTTACCCAGAACATTGACATCTAGTACTAGATTCTGTTGCAAAATCAGCTTCGTAATAACATTGTTTCAGACCAGAACATCTGACAGTGGAAGGGGCGCTCAACAGGAGAATATCGAACTTCAAACACATATTGCAAACCCAGATATTTACTATAATGTCTAGCATGATATCTTTACACATTCAGAAGCTGCAAGGACTCAATGAGTGTAACCCTGGTAAGATTTTGTCAATAAATCCATTCCCCAGATAGATTTTATAGATTACCTAATCTGATTAAATATTTTAGATCCACCGTTGCCACGCCATATCGATACTGGCGAGGTTTTCTCAGGAGAGAATGTTAAGAAATGTAATCTAGAGAAATCTAATGGGTCAGGTGTTAATGATAATAATGAAAATAAAGTAGCATTCGCCGTCAATAGAGAGGACAACGCAGAGATAATATTACCTCCCGAGGACGGCGAGAAAGTAGGCAAGACTGTTAAGCTTAAATACGAAGAACATTTCTATGTAAATGAACAAAGCGATCAATAAATGTACCGTTCATTTTCATTTCGTGGTCCTCAATCTCCCAACTTCCAGTGCGTTAAGAGTCATACCGTCGGGGCTTTTACCATCGTCGCGTGCTAAGCCATTTAAGTACAACAGGAGCCCTAACAGAGGCCCGTCCAATAACATGTTGAAAAAAACTTCCCAAACCTCTCTTTTAATTCTTTTGCCTTTTTCTTCTTCTCTTCTCGCTAAACTATTTCACGAAAATCAATAGTCAAATTGTTTGATTATATGAATGACGTTTAAGCGATACAGAGTCATGACAATGAGGAGTTTTCCAATAGGTATCTAAAGCATTCTTAACCACTCACTAAATGGCGGCCCGACAATTTTGGTAATTGATAATGGCTTGAAAAGGTTCTTAGCAAAGGGGATATAAACACTGAGTACGTTGTATTGGATAATATTGTATTCATCAATAGTTTTTAACCATTTTAGAGGTTGTAATAAAATGGAACATAGTGCGTATTCATAAAAATATGTCTTTGTACATTTCGTTCAACCTTTAAAAGTTATGTTTATATTAATAAACATTTTGTTTTTAGGTTTAGTCTTAGATATCACTGCCAAAATCACACAGATTTTAAAAAAATCACCAGAATTGTAGGAGCGCCATTTATTGATGCTTTTTGAAACCAACTGACAATACCTACTGGAAAACTCCTCATTGTGACCAAAGAAATTAGATAAGTGTCTGATTGCTCTATGTCCAATATCTTTGATCGTGACCTATCTTCTTCTGTAGATAACATTTTTTCTCTATGCCTATCTTTTAGATCGATAAAATAATAAAAAAGTAGTGTTTTTGTCCATTCTTATTTTTATTTTTTTAGCTATTACTTTTATAAAATATTTTTCTCGAAAAATCTTGGCATGCAAAATAATATTGGATCCATCTAATATCATATTAGATGGACTCGTATGAGATATATTGAAAGCACAGTCTTGAAGTAGGTCTGCAAGATGAGATACTAGTAAATTCAATGTAAGTGCAAGCCCAATGCAGGGCTGAAAAATGGGATGTGTCTGTTGTTCTCTAGCTACATTCACTTCAAACTGTTTACATGCGCTCGAACGGTAAATATTGTTTTCTTTTAACATACTTTTACTTATATATTGTATAGCTAGATGATTTTCTATTCACTGTTCGCCCCAATTGTGTACGAACACAAAACCCTTTTTTACTTAAAAAACACCTTTCGCGCCCATAAACTACAATATCTCTTGATCTCGGTCGATCTTGATATCTTTCCCCTTACTACACAACATTCCCCAAACTGTACATCCTTTTCATTTTTAGTCTCTTTAAGACCTAAATTATCTACTTCTTCCCCTGATCATATAGCTCACTTTCCTATCACGGTCTTATTTCTTCCAAGATAAAAATCAAAATTTCTTCTCTTGTGTAGCTTCAAGGACATCGATTTGGAGACGTTGAGTACCTATGGATGCTTCTGTAATTGACTGAACCCCTATTATCTATTCTGATCTCATTATGATCATCTTGACGTTGATGTTAATGTTGTCGATTGTGCCTTCGCAAAAGAGGGCCCGGGTCCCGTCTTGACCATGATCCAGGATTTTGCAGATCAGGTAATTATAGTAGAGCCATCTGACCTCCATAACATAACTAGATTGGATCATGGTAAGGCTTCAATCGCCTGAATATGCAGGTTTTATCACGATCTTTTTTCACCGTAAGAGTGAATTAAGGGGGTTAGTATTCAACTAATGTACATAACTCAGAAAAGAGTTATTGGTACATGGCCACAGTGGGATTCGGCCTATCTCAATTTTACCTACCATACCTCTTCAAGAGACCTTGAGTTTGTTGTCCACAAGCAGTTAACAAATTTTGTTTTATCTAACAACTTACAATTATCCTGTCAGTCAGTAATTCGTTTTAATCACGGCATTTTTAATGTCACAAGAGATATTAGATTGGCTATTTAACATAAATAGATTTGTCTGTGCTACCATGTTTGAATGAGTAATGTCTTCAACACCATTATCTTCAGCTTTATACTGGTCTGGTAAGATAGGAAGACAGTGGGTCTGCTTTAATGAGTCCAACTTAAACTGGTGTAGCCGCGTTGCTGACGACGTGACCCCGGGGTTACGTTCGTTTAATTTCCTGAAATTTGCATCTCTACGCCGACGATTTGCAACTGTATCATCATGTCTGTGTTGATGATATTGAGAGTGCCATCAACTATTTCAATTAAATTTTGGTTAGTTTATTTTAGTTAGTTGGGCATAGCGACTACGATCTTCTTGTTAACCCGTAAAATGTATTGTTCATTTCGCTCCCTGTGTTTGTTTTACCGGTTTATATTCTGAAGATATTTTTATCTAGTACCTACAGCACTATTTCACCAGCAAAACTCACTAGGTAGACCCTCTGTTGGAGTCCTTGCGAAAGATCAAAAGAACGTTTCTGACCCTTAGGACTCCACGTCAAACTATGTGGAGTGAACTCCCAGCCACTGTATTTCCTTTGGATCATCATTCAAGAAGTAGGTAGCTCCAGGTCTCTTTAAAGGTGGACAATACAGTGGTAACGCCCCTGGTGTTTCTGGTATCCATGGGCTGCCGTGACTACTTTCCATCAGGTGGCCTACTAGCTTGTTTATAGTAGTTCCTATACTATGAATAAGCGAATAATATATAAAATATAAAATTCGGTTTAATTTAAATATCGAGCAAAAATCACTACCTATCTTGTCAATATTTTTATTATTATTTCAGAATATCATTATGCACAGCATGTGCCATATTAACATGTTGCCTACTAATTACAATCCTGTGTGTCATGGTGATCGGTGTTGGCATCGGATACCATTACTGTTTCGTACAAAACCAGGTGGAGCAGATGGGTATGCTTATTTCAATTTTACATTTTACTTAATACGTTGCAACTGCAAGAGGCAAAGACCCGAGCGGTGTGAAAGGCGTGGGTGCAGACCTTTGTTCAGTAGTGGACGTCCAACGACTGAGATGGCGTTCATATATTTTAGATTTGTTTCCGCCCGCAGATACGCCCACGTCAATACCCTTGGCACTCGGGAATAAAATAATTTATATTAGCGAAGAAATCTGTTCAGTAGCCTCGGAGACTACCTCTTACTAACTCTACTAACTTTCAAACTTACGAATATAGTTACGGTTAATGTAGTATTCTGTGCTAAGGCATTCAGGGCATCCGGCTCTTCATGGTATAAAAGTGCCGGCCGACTGTCCCGCCACGCTTCCGTCAATGACTACATACGTCGGTCTCTTGCTAACATTAACGTGCCCTCTACACCAGAGCCCTCGGACCTAGTGCGACGCGGCGGTAGTGCCTTGGGTACTGCGTCGGCCCTTAGTGTGGCAATATATTTTAGCGGCTTCCCATTATGGTACTCTGGGGTCTTTCATTCTGTCTGTCATAATTGTGTATTTGAGGCAGATGCCGTGTAATCTCTGGGGCAAAGTTCTCGAGTGGCGACCACGTACCGGAAGACGCAGCGTGGGTAGGCCTCCTACAAGGTGGACCGACGACCTGGTAAGGATCGCAGGTACCAGCTGGATGCGGAAAGCGTAGGACCGGCCTTTGTGGTGAGCTCTGGGGGAGGCCTATGCCCAGAATATTGTGCAAAAACATGCATATGCGACTGAATGTGTACCTACGATCTAATCAGGTCAGGTTCCCCTATCAACAGAGTCACGTAGGTCAGACGGCAGTTGCACCTCACATCACAGTGAGCACAACCGGGATGTTGTATACAACTCGGAACAAAGTCATTAGTAGGTAGATACATGGCGGGACTAGGGATCGAACTCGATAGATATACCTCTCGCTTTTTCTTCTTGTTGTATTGTGTGAAATAAATGACACTGTAAAATGTCATGAAAATTAGTTCAGTCCTCACAAAGTTCCGCATATACTATATTAGTATATATTAGGTAGGTATGTGCTATTACCCCTACCATAGACATGGAGTAACAACTCAATTACTACTTTCACAGCGAAAGCTTCGAAGTCAATTTCAAGGAGAAGTGGTGCCGCAGACGTGGTGAATGCTGGACTCACCAACCATATACACAGAGCACGTAGGGACCTTCGCAACCTTACCAATGAAACTGTCGGCCACAGAACCCGTAGGGACCTCCGTAGTCTTACTAATGAAACGCTCGGTTCTGACCAAAATTACACAATAAATAACAACAGTGACAATGATCCGGGTAAAACTGTAAACGAAACCCGCTACGGCTCTGTGAAATTTGAAAGAGTTCTCGACTTTTTATTGAAACCATTCAATCAAACTATAGGTACCTAATTGTTATGTATGATTTTGTGCTGTCCTATTTATTGTGATTAAAAAGAAATTAAATCATCAGGGAGTTCATTTTATTATGGAACGAGCACAATTTATTATTCGCATTTATTTCGACCGCGATGAACTTCAGAGGGGCACAGCTCTATCCTAAGACTGTGCTGTTTTTCAGTGGCCTCAAAAACGGAACGTCCGTCGACGTAAAGTTTTTCGACCGCCTGAATCGCCCGATGAGGCGGCGAGCGAGATCTCGTTCATTGGGGGACAGCGCGGGCTCCTTGGCTGGGCTGCAAACCAAAAATTCGTTAATGGGGTCCGAAAAATTTAAACTGAAAACATTTTTTTGGAACATGTTTTTTCTGAGACCTGAGACTTTGCATATCGATAGAGGACTAACTTACAAACTCTTTACCATGGAAAAATCTTCTAGCGTGCTCTTTAATCGATTAAACAGCAAATTTTTCGAAGAAGAATCTCGAGATTATCCCACTTCAGACTTTTGATATAGGTATTTCTCTTTCGCTAGGAGATTTTGGGAATTATTTGATTATTCTTTTTACTAATTACTATATCGCCATTTCACCTGATGAGAAGCGACGATGCGGCAGAAAATGGAATATGGCTATGTAGAAACAGTCTATTCGCTCTGCACGGCACGCACAAGTGTGCCCGCGACACAGCTCGCGCCGTGAGAGAGCGTTTGTTTCCTTCTCCATCAACACTTAGATGAAATAGATAGCACTATCTATGTCATCTATGCATTTTCTCGCTTATCGCGTACGAGAAGACAGTTGTATTGGCTGTGCTGGCCTTGAAGAAGTCCAGGTTGTACTGTTCGGAGAACATATAGGCAGGCAAAGGTTCCATTCCTTAGCCGTACGCATTAGAAAGGTTGAGCCAAAGAGGTTCGTGCGGATGGCTGGTATATCTAAGGTTTTATACGTAAGGGTGGAACGTCTGCTTGCCTTTTTGTGCCTCGAGTGGCCGGCGGAATTAGATCGAATAATTCACTTTTTTTTATAATACTACGCAGTAACAACCGAGCAAACAGCCCACCTGATGGTAAGCGGCAACTGTCGCCCATACGATTCATGCATTTAGGTTTCAGGCAACAAAAATGCAGAACCGCAGACGTGCGCAAACTTACTGAAATGCAGCCTGTGAATTACCGACAAATGCGCAACCCTACTGCGATATTCAAGGCTTAGCGTTAATTGCCTCTGGAATAATCCTCTTAGTACTAACTACCTACGCTTCTCCACCGAATCCAAAGAAACCAGTTTATATTTTTTGATATTGATTTTGTGTGCACCTTACGTTGTCAATATGCATGGTCATTGGCCGCGCGAGCAAATTTAAAGAAAAGCTTACAAAAATTATTAAACTAAGTTTAGGTACAGTCTGCCAAAAATATCGTGAGAAGGAACTACAATTGCTACAATGAATTTCTGCTACACTGAGAGAGGTACTGGTAACTAGGTAGGTAGGTATGTCAAGTAGCGCCCTCAAATTTTTCAGACTCTCTTGTCAGACTAGGTATATTTGTTTCCTTTGAGTTGACTCCACTGTGTAAAAATGTCTATTAAATGAAAAACAGAAAACTCCACAGAGGTCTACTTTACCTAAATAACTAATAACCCGCTATGTCCACCCTGCCGTAATGTGTCCGCCAAGCAATATCTCTATAGTTCATTCGCGATAAGAAAATAGTGAGTCATCGTTGCCCGCCGGCTTAGCCCTGCCCCTCGACCAATAGGGTCGCAACAACTTAGAAAGCTTAGAAAGCTAAGTGCAGTGCCCAGTTGACGGCAGAAAATAATAAAAATAAATACGTCATCGGTTGGAATAGACAGCAAATCCTTGACTTTAGTTTTAATTTAAGACAATTAAGTTGATTTTTATCAACTAAACTTTATCTTTTATAAATATAAAATTGTTTGAATTTTGTTCCACTGTGAAAACACCTTTACTCACTATTTTCTGTACGCGAATAGAATATAGCCTATCGAAACGTTCACCTATAAAACCAACATAAAAACGAACAACGAACGAAACAACGAACTCCATGCCAACGAAATGAAAAAGCTGCGGTGGATGTGCAGAGTTACGCGGCTCGATCGAGTACGTAACGAGTACATTCGTAGCAGCCTTCGTGTGAGGGATATCGCAGATAAGATCAAGGAGGCTCGCCAGCGCTGGTTTGGTCACGGCTGTGTAACCCCAGGGATTCGTGGGAAATAGATGCGTGAACCTGCCGGTATCAGGAAAGAGGCCCCGTGGGCGACCCAAGAAGCAATTAAATGACATCGCTGAGTCAGATGCGAGAGCCAACGGCTTACGACGCGAGGATGCCTAAGACTGGGCGAAGTGGGGAAGAATAAGTAGGAAAGCGGACCCTGGTAAAGGCCGGGATCAGTGCCAGATGATGATTAACCGTAAGGTAACTGTACAGATCAGTTTAATTATATGATTAATCATCCCGAAACAAAACAATAACCAAGGTAAATCGTTTACCTCGTCGATTACTAGAGGAAGGCAATTGGGAAGAAAAAAGAAAGAGTCTTAACATGTTGGCCTCTATTAGGTGACACTACTGGGAACAATGATAATCCATGATAATTAACAGCGTCATTACTGCAGGACACAGCTTAAGCTACGACATAGGTCTGTATTCCAGAATATAAATAACCCACAGGGGCTTACTTATGCTTAACATGCTGAACTTCCCAGCTGCGATAGGTACCTACGGAAGTCATCGCTAAACCTGTCTACTGAGCGTTCTTCCTTACGTTTGCTAACTTGTCGGTTCTGCAATATCCGATCTACTGTCTACGTCGATTTCAAGGTTGTGGTATTTGCTTGATGCACCACAATGGACCGACCACATCGAACCCACCCAACATCTCTCACTAAAGCCCTATTAAAACCCACTTTAAACAGTGTTGAGAGCAGTGCCGTACTGTTTGCTGACTTCGATCTTGGTATGATTTGATCAAGGAATAATGGCTTGGGTCTCATCAGATTGATTATCCCTACAGCACCTCCACCATATCTGTCCCTTAGTCCCTTGCGAACTGACTGACCACACCTCAACCAAAAATACGCTGTCGCTGCGTAATTCGCCACACATCATGCGTCGAGTCTTTACCGCGAGCTGTCCAAATCTGAGCTCAAAATACCTACATTGACGTGTCGTATATGCGGCCTATCGCTTTTTAGACAGACAGACAGTACAGAGACTGTTGCGTCTTTTATGTCGACCGGTGTAATGGCGTCCATAAGATGCCCTTTTACTTTTTGAGATTTTGACGCAGCTAGTTTCGGCGTATTTTGAGCCCCGGTGTGGTGAGCACGCGTCAGAAACGCGACTAATGAGCCGACGAGCCGCATATACCTACACAGTGTCAGCTAATTTTAAGCTGCGGTTTGGTCAGTCCTTCTAACGGAGAAAGTCCTTTAAAAAGTTAGAAATAATACTAACATTTCTGTTTCCAATATCATTATTGGTGTCGCAGTCGTATCAAGGAATACTGTGTGCCGTGGATTAGTTTGATACACCTCTGCAAATGAAAAAGTGTTAGTGTATATTTTAAAAATACTAACACAAATATTTCACAATTTTATCCTATAATATAACAGAGAGTTGACGCCAAGCGTTATCAGGAACTGAAGAATTTGGCAGAAAATAGAAGAGTGGACATTGCTCCACCGACAAGAGTTGGACTCCCATATGAATGATGATGACAAGTTGGCGAGCGTGTCGTTCAACTACGCAACGGATCGTTTCGAACAGGATCAAGGAGAAGACATTTCCACCGCCTCCTTCCTAAGTATGTCCTATTCACTAGGACCTAGTCCACTAGATTGGAGGCACAAGTTGTGGGCTTTTTTCCTGCATTGAACGGTTCCACATGACTGGAAGACGTCCTAGTGTATCGGGGTCGTCCCCTGTGTCGATAGCTGCCTTGTCATCTACCAGGGTACTATGAAGTCCTGTGGCGTTCCGATAAAGACGCTGACGACATACAGAAGGGTTTTAGTAGCTAGTGTCCGTACTCGACAATCCCGACGACCTGAGTGGTTGGTTAACATGCCGGTCGCCACGCAGAGGTCCCGGGGTCGATTCCCGGCCGAGCAGAAATTTAAATGCTGAATTTTGATTTCTATTACGGGTCTGGGTGTAATATGTATAATAAGTACGTATTAAAAAAAGTGAAAAAGTGCAAGTGCTGTGCTTACTTTATTTATTTATTTTGGTTTACCAACAGTTTGTACAAGGGCAAGATATGTGTTTATTTATATACCTACCTACCCACCTCGGTTGGCGAGCTATCTTTTAAAGATTCCCTCTCTAAAAAAGTAGGTACAGAGGTACCTAGATGCAGTAGAACCGACTATCTATATATCAAATGGCTAATCGGATAAGTGAGACTGTACGGCTGAGATCTTTACACACATTTCTCATTTCTTTTGTAAATTGTCTGTGAAAAGGCCGCACACTGATGATAATACTCACCTATGATTGGCGGGGGTGGACGGTCCACTTCTGACCTATTGACAGCAACGAGTCGTACGACTGGACGATTATCAATCCCGGAACGAAGAAATTTATTCTCTTCTGTTGTTGATCTCGATAACACTGAAACAGTAGGTAAATAGTCCAGTGCTCCGTTCTGATTAAATTATTCCAATGTATCAAGAAATTAATAGTCTTACTGGCAAGCGATGATAATTCTTTCTGAGCATAATGGTAGCCTACGGATATACCATACGTCATCAGTACTAGAAACGATCCCATGAATATTACCAACATTAAAGCGCATAATGCCCATGTTAGAACTCTGAAAATTAAGGAAGAATTTATATCGAGAATTATGATTGAAATACTTATTACAGGAAGTAATAACTTAGTAGGTAAAGGCAACACATGTAAATTAAGCATATAGGTACATATCCTGTTTGGATTCTAAACCTCTACCAGTTACAAATCCTGAATTGTCTATTCTATTCTAGACAAGATGCTTTTTAGAGACGATTAGGCAAACCATCATAATATAATTCATGAGGTACGTACTTGTAGGTGTACAACTACTTACCTTTCAACGCAGAATGTTATCGAACAACATATCGACTGTATCATCCCCATGGTTGGCTGATATAGAATAGCTCTCCCTGTTAATAGGTAGTAAGATCGCAATCACTATAGACATAAGTTTGAAAAATTTCAATGTAGTTTTAGCAAATAAACTTACGTAGGAACCTAACTATTGAAGCCGAAGACCGATGCTAAGTGCTGGCTGTAGATTTATTGTTAGCAAGATGTGCTTTAAATAAAAGTTAACGAATTGTGCTGTACGTAAACGTTAATTTCATAATTTTATTAAGAATTGGCTATCAAAATATATAGCTAAAAACCGTAAAGTGCATTCTTCTAAAAATGTAAACCATTAGTAAACCATGTCAATACCATGTCAATGTCAATAGTATGACGTCAAAATAATAATAAGCATGTATTTCGTATTAATAGCCAGTCACAAGTGGATGTAAGGCATAGAGAAAAAAATTATCTACAGGTGTATGGCGGTGTCCGATAAAGCTTCGATCCTCGATCTACCGGTGGAGTCAGGCAGTGGATCTCAGTAGATTGAGGAGGTCGTAAACAAGCCAGTGAGAGTAATACTTAGCGCCAACCCCTTCATTATCGGTTGTCTTGTCTTAGAAGGCGTCAGGTGACCAATGCTATTGAGGTGAGGAGGAAAATGCCTTTATTCTCACTTGTTCTGTTATACAGTTCTGTTAACAGAACTACTGGGATTTTAAATGGGCTAGCGTTTTATGATCTATTGGGTACCCCTGCTCACCCCAATACCAGAAAGTCTACAGCAGTGCTAGCTATGGTAGTGCACGTATTACATGAACCGGCCAGAAGAGGCCGCAGCGAGGCAGAAAATGAAACTTCCAACAAAAACAATGACAACTTACCAGACTTAATTAGGCACATAACAAAAAAAATTGCCAGTATACTTAACCATGAATATAGCTAACATTCCAATCTCTTTGTAATTAAGTAACTTGCGCGCGCGCACTCTACTAGAATACCTAATATCGGTTTGCCTATATTTTTAACTTTAGATATAAGCGTTGTACCTATTTCACGCTCGGCGAGGAATGCGAACAGGGCGCGGCGAGTACGTGCGGGCGTGATGATGACCGTCCCCTCGGATTGACTTGGGAGCACTCGGTCACCGCTTGAACATCCATCGGCTACGCCATGACCTTTAGCGGTGTTTCCGGGTATGTACTTACTTGGGGGCCATCACTGGCCGTGACTTTAGCTGTGCTCTCGTTTAGATTGCATTTTATCATAATCTCCACGCTTGGCAGGCGGTTTCGAGATTGCAATTTCGAAAGCATACAATAGAAAATGATGCTGCCTATTCTCTGATCTACGGAGTTTACAGTTGGTAAAAAGCCGATCAGAGTTAATGCTGTTCTACTTTGCGGACACCTCCAAAGAAAATATAATACACTACGTTTTAGACACCATGCAAGTTTCGGCAAGACGCACGATTCCTCTCATAGTACCATAGAAGAAAAATTTATAGTACTTATTTTTTGCTCTACGATCTCATCAAGTATAACAAACATATCGGGGGGCTTACCATGAGCTCTTAAAGCAGGACCTCAACCTTAGATCATATAGTTAAGGATAAGACTTACAGGCGCTTTCCCCTCTGCCGAGGTATAAGATTAACGAACTCCAAAAAATCTAATGCTTTCATAAAAACCATTTGCGTAATCGATTACAAACAGTCGCGCATCGGTAAATCATCGTAAGGACGTCTGCGAGTTCTCCGCTAAAATGCCGTTTTGTGCTGTTTACTCGTGCAAAAACAAGTCCAACACATCAAACATTAAAAAAGATGGAATAACCTTTCATTTGTGAGTATTTTTTTATTTTATTTACGTATATTTCTATTTAAATGTAATAATCGTAATGATGTATCGATTAGATAGTGAGCAATATGAATAATCGAGTCATGTTACTCATGTTTGTGCGACACGAGACTACACGTACTCCCCACGAGACTACATGCACTCCCCACGAGACTAGTGTTTTAAGAAATACAATTTAAGACTCTATGTTCTAAGCAATAGAGATTAATCGTGGTTGAATTTAAGTCAATCAAAAAATTTCGAAAAAATTTCCGACTTTTTGAGTGACGTGACTTTACTTCTTAACTATCAATTCAATACTATACTATCGATACTATCGATGTCGATAAAAATTTATACTTAGTATAATTTTAATGAGACGAAACATAAATCCGATTGTTTTGAACTTTTACACGACTGCACAAACAAGTAGTTTAATGTGTATTATGTAAGTATGTAGGTATGTGATATTTATTTAAATGTGAAAAAAATCAAAATGTGATAATAATCACGTGTATGTTATCAAATGTCGTAGTCGGGGTATAGTTTTTAGGGTTTCGGAGCCAAATGGCAAAAACCGAACTCTTATGTGTGAACTGCATTAAGATTTTCATACAAAAATAGAAAATAATAATAATAAATTTTGGGGGTCCCCATACATAGAACTGAAATTTAAATTTTTTTTAGGCGATACAGGCGCGTGAGAATAGGAGACAACTCGGGGGCACAACTACGCAGGACTATTGCTGGTATACCATCTGGTCCACTAGCCTTGTTCACGTCTAGACCCCGCAGGATTTTTAAAATCTCTTTTCGTGAGATAGGTGGAGTTTAACCTGCAGTATCCAAACGTGAATTCGCCGTGAATTGAGAAGCAAGTAAATTTGCTTTCTCTTCCGCAGCATGCGCCAGTGTCGCATCCGGTTTCAGCAATGGTGGTAACGAAGATTGACTAAAGTTCGATTCGACCGCTTTTGCCAAAGACCAAAACGCCTTACTCCCAGGAGGGTAAGAGGCAAGTTTGATGCCAATCCGACTTATGGGGTCGAATCGTGCCCTGCGTAGCGTCCTTTTGCAAGACTTGGCGGCGAGGTTAAAGGCTTTTTTCAGTTTGCGAGTATCCGGAGACATATGCGCTCGAGCCTCAGCCCAGACAGAGTATGCCGCTTGCTTCAGCGCTTCAGCGCGACTGCAGTCAGCACTAAACCATGGACGAGACTTGCCATTCATCGCTACGTCAGAATATGGAATAAAGTATTCCATTCCCTGCCGTATAACCACGGTAACGGCTTCAGCACAACTCGACGGATCGCCCGAAGAGAAGCATGCCTCCCGCCAAGGATAGGACGAAAAAAGTGACGCATCTCATCCCAATCTGCTGATTTGTATCGCCACACCCGTCGGGGGTTGCATGGGCTTTGCTCGGGTGGGGAATAGACGGATACAGATTTCACCAGACAGTGTTCGGATGTACCCAGCGGTGCGGAAACCGATACTGAGTGCCTGTCCGGATCAGTTGTCAGCAGAAGGTCTAAGCAATTGGCGGAATGGGAGTCGACATCCGGTACCCTCGTGGCGCAGTTTACTGGGTGAGATTTAGCGACAGAGCTAGTTTACGCGCCTCTCTCCCAGCATGATTGGTCACCTGGTATGGGAAAAGCCACTCTTGGTGGTGGGCATTGAAATCCCCCAGAATGACCAGCTGCGCCACGGGGTTACATTCCTTCGCTTCATCCGCCGCTTCAATGAGATGGTCACATAAACGAGTCGTCTCCTGGTCCCCGCTGTGGGATCGATAAATGCAGGCAAACAGGATTTGCACTTGACCAGTATCCACTAGAAGCCACAAAATGGACAAACCAGCCCCTTCAAAGCATCTGAGACGCCGAATGCAGATGTCGTCGCGAGCGTACACACAGACTCCGGCACGAGGTACGCACCTGTGCTCGAGAGTATACTCTGGGTAACTGAGGTACGCCGCGTCAGCCGGACTTCTGATCTGCGTCTCAGTGAGGAACAGCAGCTGCGGCTTATCAGTCTCGAGGTGGTGGTGGACTGCATTGAGATTTGAGTGCAGGCCTCGGATGTTAGTGAGGTGCACTTTGAGTGGGAGGGGGGACTTACATATGTTCCATTTCACAAGGTCAGTCAAGACCATATAGAAATATTATTTTCTAAAATTCAAAGCCATGGTGGATTTTCTGACAATCCTACAGCGCGACAATTCGAGTCAATTTATAAAAAGCTTTGATCCACAATGAACTGTCAGTAACAAGCGTAGGGACCAACTGCATTCCATTGGAAAACATTGGTATTCTAAATTGTTCTTCAATAGATAAAATTAATAACACTTCTTGTTCCCGTACAACAATTGAAGAAACTTACAGTAAGGATGAAGATGACGCGGATGATATAGATTTAGAATCACAACTTTATCTCTCACTATTCTATTTCAAAGCAAATTAAATGTGATGCATGCTTAAAGGGTATTTTTGGGGAGTGTGAGGAAAAAAGCTTGATATACTACAAAACAAAAGACTATTTAAAATATGCTTCAAAAGATGTAATAATGTTGTGTCGACTTTGCGAAAAAATTATAAGACAAAATCTTAATGAAAATAAAAAAAATTACTACTACGTGTACCACGACATATATTGTGGCAAAATGTCTACGTCAGGTTATGAATGATAATTTGTTTCTTGATGTGGAACAACATGATGGTGACATTTTAGTAAAACATAAAATAGAATTAACTAAAACAGTATTATCAAAGTACGCAAACACTAGGATTGCATATCTTACAAAAAAAAGTGACCCTAAAAAATTTATACGGCACATTTATACTAAATTGATTCATTTTAAAAATCAATAAATGTAATTTTTTTCATTATTTTGGTTGACTAAAGTTTTTTTTTTAATTTTGTTGTTCTGTTTGTCATTCAATTGGGTATTTTCTTCTATTTTTTTTTAATGTCCATTTATGAAACTTCTCTGTGTCCAAATAAATATGATGAACGAAATGGATTTTTCTTTTGTTTTTATTCCATACTAGCTTCTGCCTGCGACTTCGTCTGCGTGGACTCAACTTAATGTTTAGCACGTAAACAATTTTCCCTCGGGAACTACTTAAGGGATCGGGATAAAAGGTAGCCTATGTTCTTTTCCATGTCAAAGTCTACATCCATGCCAAATTTCACCCAAATCTGTTTAGCCGTTTCTGCGTGATTGAGTAACAAACATCCAAATTCAAAATCCAATCCAAACCCATTATTAGCATTAAGGTTACTAATGAACAAATATAAGCTTTTAATTATGGACGTACGCCATCTCATCAACCGGTTTCAGCCGAAAATCAGCGTCGCAGCCTCGGCTGTGGCAATATGCTGAGCTGGAACCGTTTCGGCATTTTGTTACAGTGTACTTACCTATATAATTTAAGTAAAAATGTAAATGTCGAATAAATTATTATTCTATTCTATTCTATTCAAATATCCAAACATTTCTAACATACATACAGTACGTGCTGAAAACATTAGTCTCCCTTCTTGGCAGTACGGTTAAATATGTCTGTTTACTATTTTTTATTAAATTAATATGTATGTATTTTCGAATTTCAACAAATTTATTAATTTTGTAATATCGATAATTATGTCGATACGATTTTTAATTGGTTAAGTGGTTACCTCCCTTTAGAGCGAGTGTATTATTACGTATACGTACACAGATTTTTCTGTGTGATACATATTTGTGTGCAAAAACAAGCTAGTGTGTCAATTTTGAAATAGTGTGAGTTTGTAAAGACAAACATTATTTTTGTGTATGTGTGATTTTGTTTCATAGTGTGATTTACCCTCCCCGCACCAAAATCGGCAGAAAGTTTTGTTAGAAGATTTGTCCACAAATCTTATCCTTAACTATATGATCTAAGACCTCAACAGAACTGCGCTGCTTACAACGAGACAGCGCTATACGTGTCACATAAGCTTGTCTCTTTCCCAACTGAACTGCGCGGAAGTTCATGATAAGGCCCCAGGGGAACCTGCTGGGCTAGCACAACTGTGCCCGCGACATACTTCGCGCCAGGAGTCTTTGTTTCCTTCTCTCAATGCTAAGATGATAGAAATGGCAGTATGTCGCACCATTTCTCGCTCATCGCGCGCGAGCTGATCAGATTGGAGATCATGGTTACACATTCAGAATGTGCAGGTTTTATCACCATGCTTTCTCTCACCGTAAGAGTATTTCGGTCGTGCAACTATAATGCAAGGGACCGTTTAAATCTTTGCTTAATACAGCAACCTGTCATCAGAGAGCAGATCAAAATATAATGAATACTCACAGAATAAGGTCTATTTTTGTATCACGCCTGCTCAGCTTTTCAGAAGGCGTGATACAAAAATGGATCTTATTTTGTGAGCAATACATTTCATTTTGATCTACCCTCTGACACCTGCATCGCCCCGTCAGGCCTCGTTACGCACCTGTATCTAGTGCGTAGCGAGCTGGAATTGCCATTAGTTCACTAAGCCTATTGGCAAATCTGGCATGGGGAAATATGAAATAATTCGCTAAAATAGCCTATATTTGTAGCTTTTGACTTAAATATTTAATATTACACTATACTACTTTATAGTTCATTTAATCAGCATAAGGTTTAAAAATTAAAACGACATTATAGTGACAATCAATCATTTAATTAACAACGTATAAAATACAAACTACCTACAACAGTCTCAGAGTTTAAGGCACTCACAACCAAATGTTATTTTTACAAAATTCAACATTTGAAGATAAATATATAAAAGTAATTGACACATTTACTGAATATCGTTATACAAGCCATTCCAAGTCGTAAATTGAGTAAGAAATGCAAAAGGTATATTATATTATGTACACATTAATAAATGTACTTATTGCTTTTTACAAATTATAATATCTCAATATTACCTCCAATAATAAATAAAAAATCAATCTAAAATATATATTACATGGTAACAAAAATAACAAACTTTTATAAATCAAATAAAAACATGCTACAAACATTGAAATAAATCAAGAAAAAATAAACAGTCAATACAAAATACATGGGATTAATAATGATAATTTGTGATTATCATTAAACACTAAATTGAATATAAATATACCTACCTAATAAAAATATTACAATCAATCAAGTCTTACGCATCAGGTCTTACCTATGAAACTGCCATTTTTATGAGAAAATTGATAAAACTACATAATATTAATATTTATTACGTACTACTTAGGGAGGTATGAGGCTCAATCACCTCATGGGCCCAAGCCAACCTCACCTGCCAGCCTGTTCCGAAGACGTGACATCGGAAAGGTGTCCTAGTGCAAGGTCATCCAGGAGGAATACCTCATTGCACAACACCGAGTCGTTGTTATGGATGTCCTAGTAAATAGTAAACGGCCTACACTGCGGAACACATATAAAAATATTATGGAGCAAATGTATCTACAGTTACGTAAAACGGCAATTTCCTCGGTACCTAAGACCCGACAATAAATAGAGCGAATGTGAATAAACTATAGGAAGACACAAGTTACAAGATACCTTAAAATGTAATATCGAAGGTACTTCGAAGGTCGAGCAGAGATCGTATTATTATTCTACTGACTCGTCAATGAGGGTTTTCAGGATTTTAGATGGCGCTAGTGAGGCGTAGGGTCTGTTGTCGAAATGCTACCGCGCTATTGGACAGAAAGAACTGCTGTAAAATGACGAATCTGTTCTAGCCAATGACAGGGCTTTTAGGGTCAAAGCACCAGACCTTACGTCGCAGTAACGCCATCTCGTGGATTTTTGAATCACAAAAACCGTCATTTGAGTAAATGAATGACGGCTCGGTATTTGTTACCGGCGACAGACAGTCCATCGAAAATCCCTGGACGCCAGTGTGATAAGTGCCTCAGTAGCAGAAGTTGCTTTTGAGGGAGGCCCTCCGAAATCCGAACGGAAGGTAACGGAATCAGTGCCAGTGGAGTGTTTTTTATGGCCCAGGGAGGACGCAGACGGATGGTCCACCTAATGGAAGATGGTCAACGTCGTCCAGGACATCTACAACCTAAGGAGGTAGGGCGTATGCGGCGCAATATTCACGATGATAGTGAGGCTGAGTATATATTTCTAATATAAAATTGGAACGAATTTATCCGCCATTTTGTCTGAGGTTAAGTGATTATGACTGGAATACCGATGTCCAATGTGGAATGTAGGGTAGGCAATAATGGGCATATACCTATATACTCTATGTATACGCTATTAACGTTAGGTAAACTATGCGATTACGATGACATTAGGACAGGCTAATAGGTTCTGGCGCTGTACACAGTACCCATGACGGTAGGCCGGTCGTTTCAGGTTAGCCGTCGCCAACATCAGTCAAGCCGTATAGTCGGCAGACTGAGCCATCTGCTGTCATCTTTACGTAGTGCAAAATCAAAGTCGCTATTGCATAACATCACAAGAATAAATTTAAAGACACACTCTAGAGTCCCCGTTTTACCCCCGGATCTACAGCATAGTCTCGACGAGCGTTATATCTAGTGGTGTAACAATCAGTGGTCCCGCAGTATATCAGCGAGTGGCAGTTCCGCGAGTGCCCGGTGCATCTCGTGGTGCAGTTGCGCGAGTGCGGCGGGCGCGGCCAAGGCGTGCGCCGCGCCCAGCGCCCACCGCGCGGCGCCCGCGCCGGCGCCCCCCGCCGCCGCCGCCGCCGCGCCGGCGCCCGCGCCCAGCCCCGCCATGTGGAGTTCTATGCCACTGCGATGGGCGTACTCAATCAATCAATCATTTATTTATTTGTGGTACACAGATTATACAGTTGTTACAGTTCTAGTAGATGAGTCCTCTGTGACCTGCCATCGGCATACAAAATTGGAGTATTTTTTTTACTATTATAATTAAAACTTCACTGAGATTTGTTATGATTACTTGTAATTACTAGAGCGTCGGTAGCCGGGCGGTTAAGTATCCAACTCGTAAACGAGAGGTACCGGGTTCGAATCCTGCTGCGGCCATGTACCAATGACTCATTTTTGAGTTATGTACATTAGTTGAATACTAACCGATGCTCTGCAACTGAATTTGTAACCATGATCCAATCTGCTCAGGTTCCCCTGGTAGCAGGGTCACGGAGGTCAGATGGTAGTTGCTTTACTATAATTACCTGATCATAGTCAAGGCGGACCCCAAGCCCTCGTTCTCGAGAGCACAACCGGGACATTAACGCCAAGATAATTATTTTTTTATTACTAAACTTTTTGTTTTTTGACCCCGAATAAAGTAAAAATAATAATAGTCATCTTGGCGTTAATGTCCCGGTTGTGCTCTCGCGCATGAGGGCCCGTGATCCGCCTTAACCCGAATAAAGTAAATAAATAAATTAATAATACGGCCGACCCCTGACAAGCGGCTTGAATCTCGTCACAATCAATGTGGTACAATAAAGAAGGTGGTTGTGTTTGTTTCAAACTAAACACGCGTTCTTACACATATTATTATATTAGACGGGACTTACACATCGGGAAAACAAATCGAAAAGCTACATCGCGTGTAAATCCCGTCTAATATAACAAGAAGATCATGGTGGTGTGTATTCTCACCCGCAATGCGTGAACCGTAGGTCGTCGAGTTGCGCATAGGGCTCCCAGCGCGAGGCGCCCACGCTCAGCGCTAAATGTAGCTCATGGCGGCCCACAGCTGCGGACAGTCGGCCCGCGCCCGCGCCCGCCGCGCCCATTGCACGAACCCGGTAGCTGTCGTAGCCCAGCTGGGAGACCGGACACGAACCATTTAAACTAGTAATGCACTGTATCAGCCCATATCAGTCCACTACAGGACTAAGGGCCTCGAAAGGGGAGGTTATCATAGTTATCTCCACGCTCGGCAGGCCGCCGCGCCCACCGCACGCACCCGGTAGCTGTCGTAGCCCAGCTGGGGACCGGACACGAACCATTTAAACTAGTAATGCGCTGTATCAGCCCATATCAGTCCACTACAGGACTAAGGGCCTCGAAAGGGGAGGTTATCATAGTTATCTCCACGCTCGGCAGGCCGCCGCGCCCACCGCACGCACCCGGTAGCTGTCGTAGCCCAGCTGGGGACCGGACACGAACCATTTAAACTAGTAATGCGCTGTATCAGCCCATATCAGTCCACTACAGGACTAAGGGCCTCAAAAGGGGAGGTTATCGCCATAATCTCCACGCTCGGCAGACCGGACACGAACCATTTAAACTAGTAATGCGCTGTATCAGCCCATATCAGTCCACTACAGGACTAAGGGCCTCGAAAGGGGAGGTTATCATAGTTATCTCCACGCTCGGCAGGCCGCCGCGCCCACCGCACGCACTCGGTAGCTGTCTTAGCCCAGCTGGGGGGCGGAGGGACACCATTCAAACTAGTAATGCGCTGATTACATTTGACTACATTCAGTAGCCTAAATTCAGAAGCAACAAGCGTGACAGCGAATCAAAATGGAATGTATTGCTCATTAAACAAAGTCCATTTTTGTATCACGGCTTTTGAATTAGGAGCGACACGCAAAATAATATAAGTTTCTCAATAAAAAAAATATGTTACTTATCCATTCTTTCATGGGTTTGATTTTCATGTATGTTTGTGCAATTGGCCAATTAGTAAATGTATCCAAATGAGCGTGAAATGGATTTCATCATGTTAATAATATAAAACAAGCAATGAAAATGACAAATAGTTAAATCACAAAACAACGCCATCTAGCGGCGATGTGTGGTTTATCGATTTAACTGGTTTATTATAAATCATTATGAGCATTATATTACAAATAATGCGCACCATTGAATATATTTACTAAGAGTATATACTAATAATTCAGTTACTAAATACTCAAACGAATGAAAGATTGGTAAAATAAATTTAGTATGGAAATCGAACCCCCTTAAGTGGTGCGGGAGCTTTACGTGCACCACACTCTCGATGCAGAGTAAAATACTAGTTTCCTAAGGAATTTAATAAGGAAGGTAGTAGAAAAGGCGCGACATAGCATCATATGAAAGGGGTTGGTCGGAATGCACATTTCATCATAATTTAATTTTTTTCCTTATTACAACTCAGTTATTATGATTGTTACCTTTATTTGCATAAAAAGAACTATTACGTCACGTACGAGAAAAGAACAATGGCGAGTGATCACTGGAAAGGTGGATGGTAAAAGACCTAGAGGTCAGATCCGCACCACATTACATACTACATTCCACGAGGCTCTGCACTGTGCTGGGGACAGGGGAAGATGGCGTGCCTTTGTCTGTGACAGGATTATGGCGGAGAGACGTCACGACCCTGAGTTATGAGGAAAACGAACGGAGGAGGAGGGACGGGAAAGCGCACGCGACAATTCTTTAAATTTAAAACGCAACTATAGTTGGAGATGAAATTAAAGGTTTGCATAACCAAATGGTTTTGCATCATGCACACTTTTCAGTGTGCTTTACTATGGCTGGTAAGCTTTCGAAAACGAAACAAATCGATTTACCCCCATTTATTCAATTGATTAAAAGTAATAAGTAACTCGGAAACTATTAGTCCAAGAACACTAGTTAGAAAAGTCCAATATTAGAAAGAAGTGGCCGCCATTTTGAATCTTATATTATTTTATGTATTATTATATGAGAAATTAATTAAATATGTCTCGGCTTCGGTCAATCTCTTACTTTCCAAACCTTTGCAATAATGTACTGTAACAACGAACCAAAGGTTTACAATTTCTTACCATTACCAGTGGCATAAATGAAAACTATCCATATTTTATTGAAACAGTACAAATATGTAACAAAAAACATAGTTCCCTATTTAATTCAGTAAAATAATTTAAAACATTCATATGATTTTATTAAATTTTGAATGTAATAATTTTAATCAATATTTCAATGATTTAAACAATCCATCATTTGGGTTATTTTTTTATAACCCATTTGTTTACATTTTTTATCTTTAATTCGATCTCATACTTTAGTCGAGTAACAACTGTATACGCTACCTGCAAATCCTTGATCCTCAGCGTGACCCGAAAGCTGGTCCGGTTGGGCTCGGGCCGGGACACGCTCACGTCGCATATCCGGTTGATGGTCGCCAGGTTCTTCACCCAGCCAGTGTCCGTCTCGAATTTGCCCACGTACGACACCGAGCCAATCTGTGGTGAACCAAATGAGAAATACCTATGAGTAAGTCGTGTAAACCTGTAATAAGTAGGGAGTCAACATTTGTGACATTTTAAATTATATTCGTATACCTTAACCTTAACTAATTATACCTAAACCTTTCTGACATAATTGAAATTTAATTTAAGTTTTTAATTACAAAAGCATATAACGGCAGTAGAATCAACGAAACAAATTTATTAAAGTTTAGTAAATCTCGTTTCGTGTCAAGCTGCCAAGGCCAGTTCAGCATACATTTGTTTACCGTATTAGGTTTCTGAAGACGAATTTCAAATTAGACCAATCAGAATCCGCCACACTTTTCACGCAACCTTCTGATTGGTCTACGCGGATTCTTACTGGTCGCGTTCAAAATTCGAATTCGGAAACCTTATACGCAAAAAGAATGTATGCAGCCGGATGTAACCACCATGTATTTTTTATTATGGATCTTTTAATACGAAATTGTCGTTTTGTTTTTTTTATTATTCAGGGAGGCACATGGACGGATTGTGTATACCTATCGAAAATGTTGTATAATTTTCATAGGTACATGACATGCACAGGAGGTGCCGAGATAGCATCAATGTCTGTCGAGGCTTAGATCGGGAGTTCGTGCATGAAGGTCGTCCACAGTCGTCCATTACCTTTTACATGAAGGTGGAGACAAACCACAGTCGTCCCTTAGCTTGTGCATGAAGGTGGAGACCCAGCCATCCCTTACCTTGTTCACGAAGGTGGAGACTCAACCATCCCTTACCTTGTGCATGAAGGTGGAGACTCAGCCATCCCTTACCTTATGTATGAAGATGGAGACCCAGCCATCCCTTACCTTGTTCACGAAGGTGGAGACTCAACCATCCCTTACCTTGTGCATGAAGGTGGAGACCTAGCCATCTTTTACTCTGTGCATGAAGACGGAGACAAACTCGTATTTACCTTGTGCATGAAGGTGGAGACCCAGCCATCCCTTACCTTGTGCATGAATGTGGCGTGCAACGGCGGTAAGGCCAGCACCTCCCGGCAGCCCTGAAGCAGCGTGCGGCGCACGTTCATCAGCACCAGGTCCACCACTTTATTCCCGCTGGCAGCTAGCCGGGACGCCATCTCGCTGGGGAAAACATAACTCAGGCTAGTAAAAAGAAACATCTTGGCGTTAATATCCCGGTTGTGCAATCGAGCACGAGGGCCCGGGGTCCGCCTTAACCATGATCCAGGATTTGGCGATCAGGTAATTACAATGGAGCGACTACCATCTGACCTCCGTGAGCCTGCTGCCAGGGGCACCGAAGATTTGATCATGGTTACAAATTCAGTCGCCTGAATTTGGAGGTTTCATCACGATGTTTTCCCTCACCGTAAGACCATTGGTTAGAATTCAACTAATGTGTATAACTCAGAAAAGATTATTGAAAGATTATAAGTATTCACCACTGGCAGTAATACAGGTCTTCATACGTGTAAACCAGGTACTAACACATTGCTTCAGTATCCCTCTGGAACACAGCCGCATATCTCTTCAAAAGCATTGAGCAAGTACCTAATCATACACAATTGATCAAGTTGTAGATAAAATAGGTAACAACTTGTGCAATACCACTAGCAAACAAGTGAAGGGGAATTTGTGCGGCGCATTTCGGCCACTATGAAGATAACCTTCTGGTCAATATTTATTTTGTGATAGAGGGTTCAGGTATGTGCAGATTCGACTGTATAGATACTACAGGTAGTGTCAGTAGCGTAGGACAGCCCCCACGAGATGGATGATGGTGCCGAACCGATGGTAGAAATTATGGTATATGCCAGAGGTAGATATATTTATAAGTATGCATTTTAATAATATTTAAGTAGTTTATCAGTTTTCTGGCACTCATAACACAAGCTTTGCTTGCTTAGGGACGAAATGTAAATTGCGCTGTGTAAATTGTCCAAGCAATATTTATTTATGTTATTTCTAGAAGCATGATGTAATATTTATCAATTCTCCTTAGCATTAAAGTAAAGTAAAACAGGTTTATGCCACTTATTACGTTCAAACTCATTCTGAAATGAGTCGTGTAGTGTATTACAGCGTCGAAGAACGAATGCATGTACTGATAAAGTTTTATGATAATTTTATTGGCTCGCATTACATGTATTTGAGCACGTTATACTCGTATACTGTTGGTTTATTTGAGCTGGTAATAATACAAAACATATTGCACTAGTCCAAATGTCCAAAAAGTTAACTTAGACGACACTATTAATTTTAGAATATATGGAAATCAACAATATTTCGTTAAATCCGAGTTTTAAATTATTTACTTGTATAAATTAAATTGAATTTCATTACGTTAATTAAATACCGAGTTCTTCTAATTGTACCCGTGTTGCTCGACCATTGTTATTGACGCAAAATTTAAAGAATTCACACCAGACGACCTCGAGCAAAGAGAAAGTCTAGATAACACAGCTGTACTAACGTAACAAGTTATGTAACACTACCACAAAATAGATAAGTTTCTACTACTCTACCTAAATTTAGTTTAACGAACTGAAATGTTATCTGATTATTACTTATGTATGCAGAAGGCCTGACAGTGTACTAAAGTGTCTACTGAAAGGTTTAACTTTCTTATCTAGTCGTCATTGAGAAAACCAACCATTAATAAAGAATTAGAAGCGGTTTCGCGCGCGGCCGTCCATATAATTATTTACAAGGCCGTGTGACACCGATACCCGAAAGAATGTATAGTACTGGCGGCAAACAAGAGATACCTAATTCCGAATCGATTTTTTTTATTCGGAGAAATATCAAAACACATGCTATTTGGACAATAATTAGTTTATCGCAAATATTGACTTACACTACTTACGATAACATGACTTACACTTGAAAATGTACCAATGATGTATTCATTTATTTCAAACCAATATAAGACTTTTTAAAAGCATATCTTTGACTCTCGTTAAAGGCAGGGGCATTATGAGGGCCACACTATATTTCTATGTCAAAGATGTTAATCACCCTAAATACTTATGTCTGTAATTGCACTGGCAACCTTATCCTTCAAACCGGAACACAGATAAGGCGGTAGTACTCACTACTACTCACCCAGGCGGACTCCTCAGGCTAACAGAGTCTACCACCTGATACTTTGAGTGGTGGTGTAACGTGATATGATATATCTAAGCATTGTGTAGATTAAAGAAAAGAGTATTAAATCGACTTTTGTGTTGTTTACTTGCTCCACAAAAAGCAAGCTTCACAGTGGTGGGTCCAGTTGGTCTCACCTGTAAGCCTCTAGCAGGGCCGGGTTGCCGCCAACCAGCTCGGAGAGGCTGGTGGCCTGCCGCAGTACCTCGGCCAAGTGCCGCTGCAGCCGCCGCCGTAGCAGCGCACACAGCGGCAGCGACAGCGACGCCGTCAGGGGAAGGTCGTCTGCAATTCAGATCATAGGCACTTAGGCACGCTAAACAATACTCTTTTAAATAGTATTGTGTTTCTGCCGGTGAGTAAGGTCTCCAGTGCTCCATGGGGTGGGGATTTGGGGAACCGTGGCTTTGGCAGTGGAGGGGCATTTGCCTTTTTGCTGCCAGAGCAACGTGTTATAGAGGTGGGCAACGCATTGGCGATACTCTTGATGTTGCTAGTGTCTATAGGCAGTGGTGACCACTTTCCATCAGGTGGCCGGCTTGCCTGTTTGCCTACCCTGAGTGCAGGCACTAAGGGGGGAGAAGATAGCACGTGGACGCACCGTGATATTTCAGCGGAGGACTGTTCCACGCCCTGGTGGGCGAAAACGAAACCCTATTACTAAGCCTCCGCTGTCTGTCTGCCACTGGGCTGTACCTTTGGAACCGGAGTAGGTAGACACTTGAAGATGTGTTATGGTCCATACCATTTCACATCTATTCATTTCTCATTTACCATTGCTTATGGCCTCTATAATCATCACGTATTATAAAACAAAGTCCCTTGCCGCGTCTGTCTCTCTGTCTGTTTGCGATAAGCTCAAATACAACTGAGCGGATCCACTTTCATCGCACATGTTATCGAGTTTGTTACCCGATAACATGTGCGATGAAAGTGTACTGAATAACCACGAGTCTTAAAACCTATTTAAACTGACAGATTTACAAACGGTTTTTACCAATAGACCAGAGTAACTCATGAGGGAAGTTTATGTGTATAATTTATCCCGGTATTAAATGTAGCTCCCGTGGGAACGAATCCCGAATTTTACACGGACGAAGGCACGGACAACAGGTAGTAATAAATCATAGAAAAGTTATGAGGAGCAATGTAGATGTATCGGAATAAGGAACGGGTCGTTATTGGCATGTTTCTATTTAACGTCGCCGTGTTTGGAGAAGTTTCCTGAAAAGGCAATACAGGGTCAGCTACAAGCGAATAATAGCCCTGTATTACAAACACCTACTGGATTGAATATCTCAATTTATTTGCAATAACATTTTTATTTCATGCGGTAGTTAAACAGGCAAGCGGCCACCTGTTGGAAAGTGACATTTGAACATTCGAATGGTTTACTTTAAAATATATGGCATAAAAAGTTATAGTTTAAACCCACGTGCTGCCGATCCCGTATAAGCCTTTTCAGCCCTTTCTTGAAGAACTCTATGTTGAACTTTCAGAGAAATGATTATGATTTATTTTCTGTTTTCGCACGGAAACTAATAAATGTAATATAATTTCGAACAATCAAAATTGTCACGTGGAGACTGGTTGAACAGTCTTCGGAGCCGATTGGTACCGGTTAGTTACCCATACCAATATAGTTGTTTACCAATTTCACTGTCCTATTTACCTATTGTCTGCGAGCAAATAGCTCGGTTGATAACGTACGTAGGTACACGCCTACTTTATCATAAGAGCTATTCTGCGGTAATGAAAGTAACTAATTATAAAATGTGGAGTAAATCTGTCTTTAAATGTTCACTTTGTTCAACAATCAACAAGAATGTAACCAAATTAATTAATTTTTTTTTAAATTCCGTTAGAGCATACAATATTTTTTACTATAGTGTCAAATCTCTACGCCCAATGGTTCGGTTGGCACAGGGTTAAAAATAACGATATTTAGTATCTACTGTACACCCAGTGGTACATAGTGGTGGGATGAAAAATGAAAAATGTTAGAAATTCTACACTCTATTACAATATTCAGCTTTTTAGTCCACTATGAATGATTTCTTTAGTTAATGTAAATATATGTGACCCAAGCGCGGACGTGTAACGTGAATTGAATAGACGAATATTGGAGTAACTTTTGGGGGTAGAGTTGGATTTTTTGCTAACTACATTGTGTTACATGCACGATCTTTATACCTCCGCTCTTTGGCTTTTCCTTAGGGATTATTCCTTCCTCTAATTTTGCATTGTTCAACTTCGCACATTAACCGTTGAGAGTCAAAGAAAGGCACTGGCAGCGATATATATAGCGAAGGCTTTCGATAGGATCTGTCATAGATACGGGTCTTTTATCAAAGCTACCATTTTATGGGCTTCATGAGGGATTGTGCAAATGAATAACTAGCTTTTTGTCCAGCAGATGCATTAAAGTGCTGTCTCCAACTCTATCCCTCATTCATATCAAGGATATGCTGTCCATTTATAGCGTTCATTGCTATGCAGATGAGTTATACAGGAGATGCCATTTATGCGGGTCGTGCCAATATCCCTAGGTCTCTAGTGAGGGAAACAAAGTCGAGTACTCCATCTACTCTACTTCATCAGACTCAAGATCTAGCTTGAGCTCCGATTGGGGACGACGAAACCTAGTCCAATTTAATCCCACAAAGATGCCTAGAAAGATTAGTTGTTGCTCTACAGTTTCTGGGCACACCGCTATGTACGCTAAAGAAACTTACCTATGTGTTTTGCAAGTTGCTCTGTGGTTGTAAAATCGTATCCACCATTCTTCTGTGGAGATGGCCACGATAGCTATAACAAACGTGATAGATTTCTTAGACATACAAATTTAATTTGAAAGAAACACTTTTGAGAATTTATAAGTTATATTTACCTTCATTAACACTTCATCATGTGTGAAGTCAATGCAAGGATTGATAAAGGAAAATCCGTCATCCTTTAGTGTTAAACCCACATTCACGTCTGCAGTCATGTTGGACAGCGATACTCTAGAAGCAAAATTCATTACGTTGATAATCAACCAGTACAAGTGTTTGAAATGTTACGAGAATTGTAGTCACAATTAGGGCGGTCCCCCCACATATGCCTTTTTGACCAGGTCCGGAAAGAATAGAATCAAAAATGGCCGCGTTGCACAATACGGAATTGTGTAATACTCGTAAGAGAACGTGCTGGAGTGAAACAATACCCTGCCGGTATCAGGAAAGAGGCCCCGCAGGCGACCCAAGAAGCAATGGATTGACATCGCTGAGTCGGATGCGAGAGCCAACGGCCTACGACGCGAGGATGCCGAAGACCGGACGAACTGGAGGAGAATGAGTAGGAAGGCGGACCCTGGCAGAGGCCGGGATAAACGCTAGGACGATGATGATGATGATGATGATGATGATGATATATGTGGCAGGGGTGACTAGAAGCATTGGAATAGGAAGACCCGAACGTACCTATACATATCACGATCATACCAGAGATATTTTAAACAAAGATCAGGTAAAAACCAATTCGCAACTCATCCTATTCGGGACTTAGGTATGCAAACAAGGGTATATTTGTTTCTTTTTGTACGTCTATCTTAATGCGACGAGTTGTAAATGGGGCCAGTTACGAATAGGACGAGCTGCAAATGGGACGGGTTGAGAATAGGACGAGTTGCGAATGGGACGAGTTACGAGCACGAGACGAATTGCGAGCATGGGACGAGTTGCGAATAAGACGAATTACGAGCACGAGACGAATTGCGAGCATGGCGGGAGTTGCGAGTATGGGGGTGTTCCGAATGGGCGGAGTTGCTACGAGCATGAGACGAATTGCCAGCATGGGACGAGTTGCGAGCATGGGACGAATTGCGAGCATGGGACGAGTTGCGAGTATGAGGGAAGTTATGAATGGGGGAGTTGCTACGAACCGTATGTATTAAGAGTGAGTGAATAAACTAACATTGTATTATTTTGAGGTGCTCTCAAGCCAAGTCATGCTACGCAGCCACAGTAATGATGACATAATATTGCATTTACAAACCTATTCCATCCATTTAAGTAGGTAATGCACAGACCTGGAGTTAATAAATTTATTACTATAATTTTATTACTTGTCAATAAATTAGGAGTACTCAACTATCTTATCCATGTACTTACAGCACATGTCCTTCAGACATGACAGGTAAGAGATTATAAAGATTCTCATTGAAGGCACTGTATAATCCCCTGACATTGACTTCTCCTAGTGAGCACTTTAACTTCAGTCCCATGCTTTTTAGATCCAGGGCCACTGACTGCAAATGAAATGTTGGAGGCTTTACCAACTCCAGTCTGGTGAGATTTCTGAAATAACAAAATTAGTCATTCAACTGACTATTATTATAATATTGCAGTTGACCTACGGTAATCCACCTTATCCGGCACCACTTGTAAACTGACAGTTCTAAAAGTGTATTTATTGCGGAAAATCTTCATAAATACATGCGTAACAGTGCATTGCCAAAAAGATGTGACTTATTCTCAGCTCCCTGACTACCTGTTCCTCATTTTATTTATATATAGAATGTAATCAAATTATGTAAGTAATTAGTCTGATTATAAGATTAAGATTAAGAGATTATTTATCTCTTTTGACAAAGATTCCATACAAGGTATTATCAGCAGTAATCTTATAGTCTGACAAATTAGTTAATCCAATATCGCCTTGAAAAACATTTGATCTGATTACTGAGGGTCAACTGTCATCATCATCTTGGCTTCCCAATCCAGTGCAGTGGCAGTTGAGGTCCCAGTAGTGCTTGCATGCACAAGGGCCCGAAATCCACTTGGACCATGATCAATGATTTGACACATCAGGTAATAACTGTGGAGTGACTGCCATCTGACTTTCATGACCCTGATACAGGGGAACCTGATGCTGGAAACGGATAATAGTTACACATTCAGTTGTTGAATGTGCAGGTTTTATCACTATGTTTTCCCTCACCTTAAGACTAGGTTAGTGTTCGACTTATGTACGTACATAACTCAGAAGAAACTGTAGGTCAACTGTATTTATTGGAAATATTGTAAAAGTTTGTATTGTTGGTATTCATTAATTCAACTAATTATATAATTTGACATTCCCAAATTACAGCTCTTTGGACATTATCCATAGGTAGGTACTATGACAGTAATAATAAGATAAGAAGCCCAGCAACTAGCTCATTACAAAGTCATGAATTCAATCACCACTTCGAGGGTTGAAATGAAATGTTCTTAGAATCCACTACTTATAATCTGCCTCAAACCAAGTTTCCACCGACGTAAGCAAATAAAAAATTAAAATCATAATTTTTGGCATTGAAATAAATATAAAAATCAAAGTTATGATTATGGTTAGTGCAGGTACTCACACTTGGGTATTTTTAGCAAAGTAGGATGTGTCTTCCAATATGTCTGGTCTGATTTGTTCTCCATTTTTTGTCTGTTGCAGTGCTACGTTGGTAAAACTCTGGACATACAAAACACTAATTTTACTTACAGTTTTACTTATTACTTTAAAAACATAACTTTTACATAAATTTATACACAGACATAAATCCAACTGAAACTGGCATAATATTTTCATTTTCATATGGTTATTTATTTCATACTGTAATTTAAATATTTACCCTTTTGATAACATCTTGTAAGTTAGGCTGAATTTTTGTCAACAGTTCATCAAGTTCCTGCTCGATGTCAATGTTTTCTTCTTCAGACATGTTATTAATAACAACCTTTTATTCCACTAATACACTTATGAATTATGAAGACAAAAAATAAGTATATAATTTTATTCAAAATTTCAAATAAAACAACAAAAATAAAACATATTGGAAAACTGACTGCGTGTGAGCAGATGCGTGCGGGGTGGATTGGGCCACGGACTAACTAATCTATTAAAACTAGACGTCAATAATGGAACAAAGAGGATATAATCACAGGCAATGTCAAGTCAACGTCAGCAAGGCAACGCCCCAGACAGTCCGTTTTACCCATTCGATAAAGCAAACTCCACTTGTTGGCAATAATGCGGGAACACGAGAATGTAGAGAGAGTTTTCGCCTATATTCATGTAGTCCTGTGCAACATGCACATGTTTCGTCTATTTCATAACGAAAGATCATTCGATTTTTTGTTGTAGTCTCATCTTGTGCTGAATCACATCAATTTGGTTCTTTCAAAATTTAGTTCTTTGATCAATAAAATAAAATATAATGAACAATATGCATATAATAGTATTATATATATATATATATATATATATATATATATATATATATTTACATCCTGCAACCTTTTTGGCGTCATGCACGTGGTGCATCATTACGACGTCCCCCAGTTCCCTTCACTTTATTTAACATGTCTTAATGAATATTGCTTAGTTTTTTGATTTCAAGCCCCTTGGTATACGTCGGTTCCCGATAAAAAAAAATTTTGCGATATTCGTCTTTCAGTTATGCCCAAACATTTTTGAACTCCCAACCATGGTGATACATTTTAGCCATCCTAGATATATTGATCATAATTTACCTATGGCATCGATTATTTAGCGTCCTCACAGATGGACTGTATTTGGGAGTGCGACGTTGCCAGCTTTGGGTTTATTGTCTCTTTCTTTTCCTATCGCTTTTCTGTACTAAACAGTTTCAACGTTTATTTTGTTCCAATATTCGCAAGGTTTATACATATACGGATGCCCAATATGTTATAATGTGTAAATACAAAGCTTTCTCACGGAGGATCAGCGAAAAACTTGAGCGGCTTCAAAATTTCTATATTAGATTCATATTTGGTTTGCGCAAATATAATCGTGTCTCTCATTTTCGCTCTTAGCTCAAATGGCTGCCCATAAAACTTCGCCGGAATAATTATGTCCTCTCTATTATATTACTTTGTTGTTGTATTTGTCATCTCCTGTGTTTTTTTCCTGTATGTCATAAAAAATCTACCTACCAAATTTCATATTTACATTAATAAAATGATAGTATTTATAATAAAATTAATTAACTGGGAACAGTGCTTTCATCTTACAGTTGGTAGCTTGCAGCCACATAGTACCACCTCAAATAGTACCTTATGCCTCAAGATCACCATTGATCGGCTATTGGGCGTCCGTGTACAGCTATTGGGCATCCGTATATGGCTATTTGGCGTCTTTACAAAGTACAAAGCTTGACGCCGGTTTGTTGACACCAAATAATAAAAACTACCGATCACAGATAACAGAAGACTTAACAGTACAGATACCAATATATCATCACGATTGATATAGACGTTGTAGAAACTTCCACCCCTTTTTACCCCCTTAGAGAATGATTTCGTGGATGAAAACTATCCTTTGTCATACTATCTTCATACCAAATTTAATTTAAATCGGTTTAGCGGATATAGATTCCCTATACAAACTTCTACTCTCCTTTTTTATCCCTTTAGGAGATGATTTGGGGACAAAAGTATCCTCTGTTCTTCTCCGGGTCTGATACTATCTCCATACTAAATTGAATTTAAATCGGTTCAGCAGTTTAAGCGTGAAAAGATAACAGACAGACGGACATACTTTGTATTATTAGTATGAATTATTATCTATTTATGAATAAATTATTTAAATAAAATAACTTATTTCCTGTAGTTCTATGTTAGTATTTATCAATCTATATTTTACTGATATAGGGTAACTATCCTAGGTAAGCAAACAAAAACAAAGACATGTAAATGTAATCACTTTTATTTTCATAGTTCTCAACCATACAAAGTACTTAAATAAGTTACCATAATTTAAAAACTTCTTAAACTTTCAACAAACTTTCGTTAAAAATTTGACTTTGCCAACTTCGTTATACATTTTTAACAAAAAATAGTTTCACAATGGGTATAATCTACTCTAACTAATCAACATCATAATTACCTTTAATAAAATCACCTTAGATGACTGGCACACAGACGAGATAGTTTGACATTGCTTATTTTTAGAAGTAGTTCTTTTTAGTAGTACAATCAATAACACAACAGTAAAATTACTCCTATGGCACAAGAAATTTTGGTATTAATACTAGAATATCTGACTTTAGCTAAGCTACTATAATTAATAACATAATAACGTTATTACGAGATCGTCCCAGACTTTAGTTGCTGATCTAACATCACAAAAATTATGATAGATACCTAATAAAAAAACTTTATACAACGTGTTTATTTTTATATCAAATTGCATATAAATTATTTGTCAAATCAAAAGTTACTTTTTTTTTCTTTTTTTTCATGTCCATGTCAAAACGTAGTTTTGTCGAATGAATTTGTTAAGAAAAATAAAAAAAAAACTTTTGATTTGACAAATATGAATATGCCACATGAATCTTTTACATGGTCTGATCAAAACCTTAGTCGTGGGATATAAAAAAAAACAAGTTGTATTACTTTGGAACTTGGTTCCTTAAACTTTGCTTATAATACAAGAACAGCTCAGACTTTGGCGTGCTTTAGCAATTACTATATATGTTAGCAATTACTATATATTATGAATGTTATAGTATCGATTAATAAAATTATTAATCAAAATATTTACATACAATGTTAGGCAAGATAAATTTGAGTACGTACTTACCTAGTTATTAATACTTTCTTGATATATTTAATTGAAATATTAGAAACAAATCTTTGAACTTTTCATATAAGTAGGTACTTAAAAAAGAAACGCTTATAACCTAGTATAAAAACTTCGCATCAGGTGGTGTAGTAACACCCGTTGCTAACCTACATACGTAAGTTTGTTGAATGTTTTTCTTTATAATGTCTAACAGACATACAGTCCTTCTTTTACTACCCTTATCTATTTATGTAGGTACCTACCTACATAACTTACTTAAACACTAGATAAATACTTAAGAACAGTCGCTTCGTACTTAGGTTGAGTGGTTTGATCCGTCGTCACGATAACTTTTTTTTAAATTATCACTGGCTGTGCCTGTCTTCAGTATTTCCACTAACAGCCGGCGCCAACGTTTGACTGAAGATTGAAAAGATCGATGTAAGCAGCTTGCCAATAGACCAATCAGACAGGTCACTGATTGGTATATTGGCAAGCCGGTACTGCAATCTTCAATCTCCGGTCACATATTGGCACCAGCTGTACTCTTTCTTAACCACTCAAATTAATTACCTACGTATTCAACAAAGAAAAAAGTTTAAATTTAAAAAAAGAAATCTTTTATGGTATAAGTTAACCGAAATTATTCCGGACAGTTATTTACTGCAGAATCAAAGTTGAGTCATTACAGGGTTATTTTTGAAACACTTATAACCTCGCAGGAGTAGATTACTAACGTTATATACTGTAACATAAAGACTTATAAAGTGTAGGTGAGTGCAATAAAAGTTAAAAAAATAATATTTAGATAATGTATTGAGTCGTAGAACAAAAGTTGTTGTTAATAATGTTAGTAATCTACTCCTGTGAGGTTATTAGTGTTTTAAAAATAACTCTGTATATCAATGAAAGTATCATAATCAAACATTTTCCTCAAAAGTCTCCAATCGTCACTTCAACTTTTTGAATAAATATTTTGTATATATACTTTAATTTTAAGCCAGTCTTTGTTATGAAAAAGTGTAGGATATTTATTTTTTAATTCGTCACATTCAGCTCGTTTGGGGGGTTTTTTATACTTAATGTGGTCTTTAAAATATTTTGTTACGACGTTTTTTTGTTCAGTTGTCCAAGGAACAAGTGTTCTCTTTTTTTTTGCAGATGTCTTGTGGTTTATTTCTTGGGAAGGGGCAGCAACTGGCTCGTCTCTACTCAAACTAATATGTTGCGATGGACCTGCTTCTTCCAATTCAAAATCAACAACTTCCTGATTATCTATCTCGTTTCCTGTGATTTCTTCATCTAAGTTTAATTCAATCTCATCTAAAGCTTTTCCTTGATATTCATCCGCTTTCCCATCTTCCATCAATAGTAATAGTTTAGAAATTTTAGCAGTCTGATATACGTCACTAGGTAGCCTGTAATTATTTCTATGTACACTCAGAGTGTGACCCATAAAAGTAGCTAGTTGTTCGAGCTCTGATTCAGTCATTGTAAATAACTGGGTCATTGTTGCTAAATGTTTTCTCAGACGCGTGGATGTTAGAGCCTTATAATTTTTAGCACCGCTTGCTTTTGCATATTTTTCTAAAATTTTGTACCCACAAACAGTTGATCCGCCTGCCTTTACAAATAACAAATTATTGTCATCTGCAACATACATGTGTCTGTCTGATAATATTTTTTTTAAATCTTCTTGTACTTCAGTACTAAACAGTACTGGCACCCCTCTCCCTCTTTTACCACGGATCACTATTCTTTTTAATTTACTTATTAATATTTTTTCAGTCGAAGTAAGAACTTTGTCAAATTCTTCATATTTATTGCTGTCGTTGCCATGATCATTGTAATCACTTAATTTTAATCGTTGTAATTCGCCGGGCCGACGCCTATTCAATAGAAGAACGCGACAATATGTAGTTTCCACCAAGTTATTGAAAGCTTCAACGTTCGTTTTTCCTTCGGATTGCGTTAAACTATCGGATGACTGTTTTGACATGCCACAAAGATAATCTTTGAATAATTTTAAATCAGCAGCAAGTGGCACTATAGTGGTTTTATTCCACTTCTTCACATTAAGGTCATCAGCAGCTTGGCTAGAAATATCAAACTTCCAATTCTCCTCAATTAATTTTGATAGTGTTTTTAAATCTGCTTGAACAGAAGCCGTTTGAACAGAGGCTTCTCTTTTACAACTTTGCAATAAAGCTATACTACAACATTGTTTTATTGATGTAGCAATGTTCATGGCATATGTCGGTGCATCAAATGTTTGTGATGCGTCATTATACCGGGCTACGATTTTGGTTGCCTGTACTAAAGTGTCATAGTATTGTGGTTTTAATACTTGTTCAAGACTATTAATATTCGGGTTCAGTTTAGTTACTTCCACAAGCAATTTCGCTAACTCCCTCATCTTACGTGAGACCACAGTTGCAAAATGTTCCTCGCGATGTGTTCTCAAATACTGTGCTCCAAACATACAAATCAATTTATCTTTTTTAGCTACTAATGATATTTTGTCTGGTTTCATACGAGGAAACACGGTTTTCATTAGATTGTTGTCGACTTTAACGTAACGTACAAGAAAATTTTGTGCATCAGCTTGTGCGTTGTTTGTAGAAGCAGCATTATCACATTTTTTTACATGTCTCCACAGTTGTTTCCTTGAATAAAAACCAAGACATTTAGAGCAAGGTAAATAGTCAGTCTTTTCAGAAAACCTACACTTCTTCACAGGTTTGAATGAAGTTTGCGAATTACTCACATAATTACCCTTTTTTCTTAAAGCGCTAAAAACTTGTTTACGTTTAAGACTATTTTTGGGATGTGCTAATGCTGATTGTACTTCAGGTTCAGCTGAGTGGTTTTGAACCATATGTCGTGAAAAATTCAAAATGAAATTTTCACAGTAGTAACAAAAATCTCTTTCTCTAATGCGTTTACCTTTCAAATTACTCTCTGATGTTTTTTGATTATTCGGCACTTCTGTTTCTATATTTTCTTTGTTTGTTTCGTGATTATTTTCCGAATCTTCCCCTAAGCAATCTTCTTTCAACGAAACTTTTTCTTTTTCTGTTGGATTTATATCATCGCAATGGCTTGAAGCAACCTGAAATAATATAAGTTTATCGTATAACGAGCTTACGAGCTAACGTATTACCGACAGCGTGTATGCAAAATTCTATAATGATCAGTTTTGTAGTCAAAGCATGAAAGTAACAAACAAACAAATAAAATCGCTGTCACACCATATAAACTGTATAATGAAAATTATAGCATTAAAATTAAAACAGTGTTATTTCTCTTAATGATCTTAAATGTCTTTGCCAACTTTGTAGGTATGTGTACCAATTTTCTACTGACCTTATGTGATCCATCTAAACATTCGGTTTCCATTAATATTTCTTGGCCAGATTCTGACGTGGATTCATAAGATGATGGTTCATAATTCTTATCATTTGAAGATTCAGAAAAGTCAGACTCATTGTCAAAGCATGATACCGACTGGTCTTGATTTCGGTCATCTGATATTATGCATGGGACTTCTAGCGGAGGTTTTTCGATATCGTCTACATCTGAGACGTAAGTAGGTTTATTTAAAATTCTATTATCAGTAAGATCAAGCTGTCTTATAGGGCTTAAGATAGACGATTCAATTGCTTTTAGAGGAGGTTTGATATTATCAGTACTTAACAGGCAGGTGTTATTTTTCTCTATATTTTTAGGATCAAGGGGTCTAGCGTAGTTCAAGATAGTAGGAGGATCAACTGTTATTGACGGAGGCTCGACATTATCACTACTTAAAAGGCAGGTGGAATTTTCCTCTACATTTTCAGAATCAGGGAGGCTAGTGTGGTTTGAGATAGCAGGAAGATCAACTGCTACTGGCGGAGCCACATCAGAAACAACTACACTTGAGACGTAAGCAGGGTTATCTGAGATTTTATTTCCATAATCCAGAAGGAAATTATTCACAAAGGATTCAGATAATATATCAGATGATTTGCAAAAACTATGCATCTGAGAATCAGGTATGTCACTGAAAGACACATCAAAAGAACTATTATGACCTGCTTCACTAAAGGGAACACTTTCTTGATTCTGAGTAGAAAGAGACGCATAGGAATCTGATATATGAGTAATATTTGAAGATATGGAAGGATCAACAGTGTTTTCTATCTTCTGATTTAAAATAGACGCATTAAAGTCCGAGATATTGGTAACATTTGAAAGAATGAAAGAGCAATGAGTGGAACTTGGAAGCTCGTCCACGTGAGCACTGACTGGGACAGATGTTAACAAAGTATTATTTTTGTCACTTATATCTTGATCGATTGCTTGAACAGGCTTTGCATCAACTCTACTTGTTTTCTTTTTGCGTCCTCTATTTGTTTTTCTGGTACCGTTTCTTCTTTTTTGATCTGCAAAATAATAAAAATGACAGACCAAAATTAATCCATAGTAGTGTAAGTAACAAAAAAACTTATACACACTAGTGTTAGTAAACATTAACGTGCGGACAAAGTTTTTCTAAACCGGAGAGTTTTAGTTCTACTATACTGTTTTCAGAATGCTGTTGTGACTATCTCTCATCCTTCTCAGCAGCGAAATAATGCAAATTATTAATGATTTAGTCAAGTATCATATGATTTTTTGTGCGGAAAACTATTTTCAATGAAAAATCCTAGATAAAATAAAAATTCTAAATTTGAACTATGATGTTGATGATACCTACTTAATAAATGATTCACTCTTACAACTGTTAATGCGTAGATAAGTGCTTTAGATTAAACATATTTTATTTTAAAAATATTTTATTGTTACCTATGGGAGAGAACGTATAACTTATGTATCCATTATATGTTATGCTGAGTTAGCTATTGGATTGTTGCAGCTCGCTAACCGTGAAGGAAAACATCGTGAGGAAACCGGGGTGCTCGGGGTGTGTTCGCATATCTCAGTGCCTGAAACTTGAGCCATGTTAGAGGCCTTAAAAGGCGGCTCAAATAATTCTGACACTAGATGGTTCATTCCATCACACGATAAGAAGAAGCTGTTGGTTTTCCAATAAACAAAAAAAAGTAAAATAAAAAAAAATATTTTACAAAAAATGCAGTTTTAACATTTTATCTCTTTGTTCTTCACTGCCTTCGATATTCATTAAGACATGTTAAATAAAGTGAGGGGAACTGGGGGACGTCGTAATGATGCACCACGTGCATGACGCCAAAAAGATTGTAGGATGTATATAATATATACAGACGCCGAATTAACACATAAATCTGCGAAATACCATCTTAATATAGGTAGAGTAGCATATTTTATTCTCATTATTATTACATAATTAATAATGTGTTCGAAGAGTAGTCTTAGGATTTGTGTCTTTATGTTTTTTACAATTTACCTCAGCATAAGCTAAACGAATAGGTGTAAGCGAACAGCAATCCCGACGTATGTAAGCGAACAGCAATCTTAACCGATTTCCACGCAGATTATATCTTTATATGTAGGCACCTATTACACTTAAATGTACTTTGAAAATATTAATGTAGTAGGTACAAACCTTTCTTAATTTAATTATTTAATTCAGCACATATTATATACACTCATCAGTTGGGTAGTGATCGTACAATAAATAGTTACAAATATGACAGAAAGAGACACTATTCTCTAGCCACCAAATGATGTTTAATTTGTTGTTCATGTCGACAATTATATGTTTAGGTTTCCCAAAAGAACTTGAATACACTCCACAAATTAAACACTTATTCCGCAGTATGAAATGAGTCGAAGGCCACGGCCACTTTAATTCCTTTTTTAAAATATATTTTAAGTAATTTTTGTTCAAAAATCTGTCTATATCAGCAAAGATGACCATTTTGTAAGAGAAATCTAATAATTTAATTAGGTAGGTACGTTGTAAGAAAATTGTATTGTTTAAGGTGTGAGTAGATACAGACACAAGAACAGCATAGATCGAACTGACGTTCTGTAAGACGATTAATTGAAAAACACTAGTCTCCACTCATAAAAAAATTTAAACGCTTGATTAGTTAAATAGTGTTTTGTCTCATTTTGACATTTGCGAAACATTTGGTGTGAGAAAGTGACAATTTAACTAATCAAATGTTTATAAATAAGTGGTCATACATATACCGATCCTCAAACTTAGATACAGAAAATAAAACTTACCTGTAGTGAAGCCTGTAGCCAAAGTATTCTCTTCGACTAATTTTATAATTTTTCTACCACGAAATCCTTGGGAATTCATCGTCAAGCAACATTCAATAAGTTCCAATAACTGCACGTGAGTTTATTTGCACACACTGATGTAAAACAAACAATAATTAAGCGCCGAATATTATGCAACGCGTACGTGACCGAAGACGATATATATTGTTTTGATTGCGGTAAGCAGTTAGTAGATTGTGTAACAGATTTAATGAGCGAGATTGCAACGTCGCAATTGTGGACGCCAAATACGCGAATCCGTAGTCGGGAATTTCCCTAGATATACAGTGTGGATATACGCGCTGCAGCAGCGCCTCACCTGCGCGGTGATTTCTTCGGGAACTTTTCAATATTTTATTACAACCATTTCAAGCGACTTTTAGCTTCCGTCGATTTTTGTACTACGGCTAGCTAGGATCAATAGGACCTAAGTGCCACCGGCTAACAAAGTAGCGTCCGGTATGCGGACGCCAAAAGCAGGTGGACGCCAGTTTAAATGCACTTTCGCCTTCAGTGGACGACCAATTGTTTGCGGGATATATATATATATATATATATATATATATATATATATATATATATAATAGTACGCTAAGTCCGAATCGATTATTAAAAAAAAAATTTTTTAACTTTTTACAAGTTTTTAAAAGTAATAGAACGTCATTTATAAAAGTCATAACAAACAATTTGATCCCTGTAGGATTGTTTATTTTCGTGAGTTATAAAAATATTATTAAATAATGGGCAAAACAAATAAAAAGAAAGTGAGAGAGATAATTTTCAGCATTATTAATAATTTAGTCAAACTAAAAGTACAAGTTCAAGCCAAATAACTTAATGTTTACAAGAAGGACTGAGCGTGATATTAGACGTACTGTCAGACAGCATCCGAGGCTATCATGAGGTACCTCCGTGGCTACTCGTGTATGCTGACGATATTGCGTTGACAAATTCTGACAAGAGGCGACTTGTCCAACGGGTGGAAAAGTGGAAGGAGTCGCTTGAGAACGGCGGTCTGAAGATAATTGTGGCGAAGACAGAGTACATGTCCTGCAACAATACAGACCCCCCACCTGTTCGCATAGGTGAAGAGGAGGTAAAACGAACGGATCAGGCCAGATAACTGAGGTCGGTACTAAGCGCAACTGTTGACATCGACAGCGACGTCAAAGCCCGAATATCCGTGGCTTGTGCTAACGTGGTGAGGTACGGATGTCGTTTGTGACCCCAAGTTAACGATGAAGTGACAGGTCTTCAAGACCATTATTAGACCTGTTCTTTTATACGGCAACGAGACTTGGCCTCTACTAGTGCGACACAAGCAGGAGTTGCGAGTCTGAAAATACGGAAATGAAGATGCTGCGGTGGATGTGTGGGATTTCCCGCACAGATCGCGTGCGGAGCGCCCACATTCACGGTAGCCTTCATGTCCGTGACATCGCGGATAAGCTACAAGAGTGTCTCCTTCGATAGTATGGCCACGTCTTGCACAGACCGGAAAATTATGTGGGGAACAGATGTCTGGCCATGCCACCCCGCTAGGTACGGGAAGGAGAGGCCAGCCCAAGAAGCGATGGCTGGACGTCGTTAAGAGTGACATGCGTGCCAACAGACTCACCACAAGGGATGACGTAGACCAAACAAAGTGTACTAAGAACAGCAGGAAGGCGGAACCTGGGCCCCCGCGTGTGCGCGGGAGTGCAACCGGAATTTAACGCCAAGATGATTACAAGACGGACTGACAAGCACAGATTATCCCCAGATTATATATGTCGCAGCCAAATTGTTAAATTAGCCGGTTAATCAAACGGCTAACTATTTAAGCAGTTATTTAATTGAAAATTGGCCAAATTCATGAACTTTGAAAGTAAAGTCAAATGAACGATATTGCCTCGAGTTTACGGAGCTCTTCCATTCATTGTCATAATGCTAACCTAAACTAACCGAATAGAAACCTAATGCAAACTATTATTATACTTTGAAGTTATTGTGGGTAGGCTAGCATTGGAACAATGTGTGGAAGAGCTGCGTAAACTCGAGGCAATATCGTTTTTTCAACATCACTTTAAAATCTTATAAAACTGGCAAATTTTCAACTAAATAACTGCTTAAAAAGCTAGCCGTTTAGTTAACAGGCTAATTTAACCATCCGGCTGCGACATATAGATTATATCCACACTTTATAATTTTTACTACTGTTAGTCAATACGGACTTATCGTGGTCCTATTATAGATAGCTCTCCTACTCAGAAAAAATATTGATGTACCTATTCGATGACTGATGTATTGATTTTATATTTTTCTTCCTAGCGCTTTTTCCCGTAACGGTTCGGAGTACACTTGACCATGAACCAGGATTTTGACAGATCTAATACAAAATTACAGGTAATTACAGTAGAGCGGCTGCCCTCATCTCTGTGACCGTGTAAACAGAGCCCACAGCAAACTTCACATGTTCGCCGAAACATTGGAAAAGCTTTTGCCGGGACTTGGACGACCTTCTACATTCACGCCTATTAGGGATGTGGTAGGTGTCAAAATGTATCGATATTATATCGATATATCTGTGTAATATTGCTGTGTAATATCTGGGGGCTTACCATGAGGTCTTATTACAGGACCTAAACACAACTGTCCTATATTAGAACGAGATAACGATAACTATACGTGTCACATAAGTTTGTCTCGTTCTAAGCAGGGCAGTTCTGTTTAAGTCCTGCAATAAGAGCTCATGGTAAGCCCCCTGGTAGGTTCTGCTGTAAAAAACGTCATGTAGATAATCAAAACCCATCGTCTAGTAATGGGGCGTTTTCACACAGCTGTTTAAAAAGTATAAAGTGTAGTTCGGCTGTGCCTCTAATACACTTATTTTAGTACTTTTTCTGAGAATAAAGCGCAATATACGTTCAATTTTATACATCTAACTAACATTTTTATGTCTGTGCAGAAAATCCAAAAAATATAAAAATAATGAGGAGTTTTCCAGTAGGTATTGTCAGTTGGTTTCAAAAAGCTTCAATAGATGGCGCTCCTACAATTCTGGTATTTTATTTTACATCTGTATGATTTTGGCAGTGATATCATGCAGCCATCTAATACTAAACCTAAAAATAAAATGTTTATTAATATTACCATAACTTTTAAAGTTTGAACGAAATGTACAAAGACATATTTTTATGAATAGGGACTATGTTCCATTTTATAACAACCCCTAAAATTGTTGACTATTGATAAATACAACATTACCCATTACAACGTACCCAGTGTTTATATCCCCTTTGCTTGAAAGAACCTTTTCAAGCCTTTATCAATTACCAAAATTGCCGGGCCGCCATCTAGTGAGTGGTTAAGAATGCTTTAGATACCTATTGGAAAACTCCTCATTCTTTATGGGAAAATTTCCCATAAAGCGCACTACCTCCGTGAAGTTGGCCCCCCAAAGTAATTATTTTAGAATTTAATTAATGCAAATCGTTTGAGAATCGTTTGAGAAGATTTGAGATTAAAGAAAAATCGTTTGAGAGTTAATAGTTTTGCCAGAAAATTGATTTTAAATTTGGGTGTGAAATTGGCCCCCATGTTCTCTATCTCGTCGAAAATTTGACTTAGACGTTCAATTTTTTTTAATCGTTTAAGAATCGTTTGAGAGGATTTGAGAGTTCAAAAAAACTGTTGGAGAGTTCATATTTTACTTCATTATTGCGTGAGTCATTTCCCCGTAATTTCCCCTAGTTTCTCAGGACTTCCGGCCCGCGCAATGCAAATGCGCAGCGTACATGCGCAGACTGTATGCGCAGTGTATCTGAAATCAGCAGCTCGAGCAGCATGGTCGGCAGGTCACTGCTGATCTTATTTCTCGTTCGCCGTCCTCATGAAAACTTGTCAGGAAGTAAGTAGTTTTTTTTTTCTGAAAACCACATTTTTCAATGTTGTTTTATCCAGCTAACTCGAAGGTGCTTATCGACTTGATTATTGTGTCTTTTTAGGAAAAAATGTGGGGTCATTTGGGCGTCCTTCCTTACACATATTAGGGCGAGGAATATCTCGAAGATCTCGGTAGTATTTTGGGAGCTCTGAAAGCAATTGTTAACGTGATTGGAATGACGAAAATGACGCTGCCAATCAAGCATTTGATGCCCAGACTTACTCCAATTTTGAAAAATAGACACGATAGGGTACAAGAAAATTGTGTAGATGAAAAAAGAAAAATGACGAAGGAAATAGACTTTTCATCAATATTGTTACAATTCTCAATTCTTCGATATTTTGATATTTCAAGTTTGCGTTATTAACGTATGAAAAATATTTGTACAATGGAAAGAAATTTATTGTATTTGCGCGAATAAATAACAATCAAGGTCACAAAATGCCTTTATTTAGGGTTCTTTCGAAATTTGGTATAAACGTTCCGTATTTTTTCCAGTGAGTCAGTAAATGCAGTGAACACAAAAAATACACTCAGATCGCCAAAACCTTTTTAGTTATTTAAGTTGAATTATTTAATTTACAGTTCGTTTATTTAATTTTAACGAATGTTTCTGTAGATAATACTCATTCGTGACTGGCAACGAAAAAATTATATTTCAAACGAGAACCAACTTGAAGGGTTGAATTTATTTCTTTTTTTACTATTTCGGATCTTTCAGTTAAATTAACTAGGCTTTTCCTCCCAGACGGTCCGCCCTGAATGTCTGCGCATGTACGCCGCGAATTTGCATTGCGCGGGCCGGAAGTCCTGAGAAACTAAGAGAAATTACGGGGAAATGACTCACGCAATAATGAAGTAAAATATGAACTCTCCAACAGTTTTTTTAACTCTCAAATCCTCTCAAACGATTCTTAAACGATTAAAAAAAAATTGAACGTCTAAGTCAATTTTTCGACGAGATAGAGAATATGGGGGCCAATTTCACACCCAAAATTAAAATCAAATTTCTGGAAAAACTATTGACTCTCAAACTCAGATGAACATTTTTTTTTATTATTATTCTGTGGGTGGAGCCGTCCGTCCTGTGTTTATATCCTCTTTGTCGTAATGTTTCTATCCTCTTTGGTCAAATTTGTCAAAACAGTCAAAAATGGCAGATGAAAATAATCAAGAAAGGAAACACGAATTGAAGAAAAAGCCAAAGCGGTATCCAAATAAGAATTATGCCGTGAAGAAACGTGTGCCCAGTCGACCTGTAGATGGCGATAATGTTATATTCATAACCAAGAAGACAAATTTCAAGGTATTTGCTTCAGTAAGACAGGGGAACCAAAATATTGCCATGCCATTTCCTGTATTCTAAGACTATTGTTATTATTTCAGGCACAACTAGATAAATGTTGTGATTTGTTAACAAAGGGTGAAAAAGAAATAATCTTACACGGTTTAGGAGCAGCGATACAAAGATGTTGTAACTTAGCATTGCAAGTTGAGATACTTTTCTCTGGCACTTGTCAAATTGAAGTCAATACTGGAACAGTTGATGTTGTTGGTAAGGCTAAATTAATTGCATCCACATAACAATTCATTAGGTACTCGACTTAAGCCTCCTCCGTAGTAGAGGAGGGTTATGCCATAATCTGGATTTACAGGCATGTTGGAAATCGGATTTGTTTACATGCATCTATGCCAAGAATGTACCTAAAAAAATTTCACATCTATATTTTGCATTGTAAGAAAACAACTTGCCACCAGATATACATTCGAATTAGAGGCAGCCTAAGGTTGAGGCATGCATGGCTCGCTATTTTATTCAAATATGTGCACTGCGAGCATGTGTGCCATGTTCCAACATTGGTCAGTTTTCTGTACATGCTCAAAAGTGCCTTAGCATGCGTGCCTCGTGTGTTTAGATGTGTCTCCAAGTCTCAGAAAAAAACTACACTCTCATTGCTTGGTGAGATTGTCATCATAGCTTTGATTTTGTTTTGATTATAATCACACAGTTTTCAGAAAGTTGAATTAAATACGTTGGTTTTTATTTGTTCTGGTTCTTAACAAGGAATGACAAATAAAGCAGCAGCTGTAATAGTCCGTCCAATGCTATTTTTGTTTGTGTGGGGCATATTGGACTCACTGCGTAGGGGCTTCTTACTGCATGCTGCGAGCATGCCTCGAGCTGAGCTGCTCTAATTCGTACGCACCTTTATAGTGAACATGCTGTGTTTTTATTAACTCAAATTATAAATATAAGTAAAGGACCATGATAAGCTTACTGTAGTCCATTAATACGGACATAAGCCATTAATACAACTCAAGAATGTGTTATTTTATGTAAATTTATCTGGCTAGTGTATAATTGTTTATGTGCACTGATCACACTGGGTTCATACTACCTATACAATATTTTCAAAGTAATTTATTTAACATTTTATTGCATCCAGGAAATATGCATGACCTTAATTTGCCGGTCATAATGGCATGAGTGTCAGAAAACTTGTAAATAAAGTGAAAGTCAATAACATCTTAAACATATAGGGATTGGGAAGTAGGCTTTTTCTCTTAAGACTGACAATGAATTATGTGAAAGTATAAACTATAAATGAACTAATAAATGAAATAAAAATAAAATAATGTTCAAACCTGTTACATTTTCATATAACTAATTTTATTTACATTACAGATGATTTGGAACCACTTGTTGATGAATTTGACTTTGAAACCCAAGTAAGGCACTCTTCATCAATTCATATCAGAATATTCAGAACTTCAATGCTTGGTGCCAACCAGTGAAAAATGTTTTTCACACTGAATGAAATTGTACAATGGATTGGACTTACAGTGTTTGAAATATGGATAAACTTATTAACAATAACAATTTTTACAGTTCTTTTAGCGCTGAAAATAGGTGGTTTAGTGAAAAGTGCTTGGTGGACTGTGTTTGCACCACTATTTGTCAGTGATGCTATGAATGCGTATTTCTGCTGTATTGTTTGTATCAGAATGAATTTAGAAAGTTCATACAAAGCATCACTCTACAGGGCATCCTGGAGTGCAATTTTTCTAGGATTAACTTTTGTATTTAAATTTTTATTATGTCGAAAGTTGCAAGGAGATTCAGCTATAGAATACAGTGAAGTGTTTGCTCCATTGTTTATTCTGTTACAACTTATAGCTGTTAGGGCTTGCCAGTTACATCAGTAAGAATGTATATGTTATTATATTAATATTTAGCTAAGGAGAATTGATAATACATTTTTTATTCAGAAATTTTAATGGTTTTAATCATAATAAAACATAGTGGAAAATGAGATATATATTCTTCTCAAAAGGCATTAACGAAAGAAACTGAATAAACCTCTATTTTTCTTTTCTTGACTGCCAAAATTAAAATTAAAGTTATTGTCTTCATTTCCTTGTGGTGCTTGTGTATTAGAATCATTACCTGAACCTTCTTTGGAAGGCCCTTGTCCAAAGAAAAATAATCCGGTTTTGCGAAATCCTGAAATGATAAAACTAGAGATGTAACGGATATCCGGTATCCGGCCATAATTTACTGTCCGGCCGGATACCGGATAATGCGTTAATATCCGGCCGGATACCGGATAGTAAAAAATGTATGAAAAGCCCATAAAAGTGATATTGCTCATCGGAAATATATGCCCTTCTGTAGCAGTCGAGTAAAAAGTCGTATCAATACGTTTAAAAACCATAAATATTAATCAAAGAACTATTGATTATGTCGGCATCGGCACCTATTCGTATCGTATTCGTATCGTTCATTTGGTAGGTTAGCAAATTTTTAATAGTTTTCTGGTCTCTTCCTTTTGCACTATGCCTTTTCCATTAGCTGGAGTCAGCTCTCCTTGTCTGCTTCCTCCATTTCTTTCTATTTTGAGCAGTAGCAGCTACAATAATATTGTCCTTCAGGTCCCGTTGGTCCGCCGTCAGCCAGGTGGCGTGTACCCGGTGTCTTCCGCGTCAGCGAATCGTCGTCGCCAAATTTAGGGCTACTTGCACTAACGTGATCTTAGGGGCGGCGGAGCACATGCTCACACCATCGCATTGAGCGTTCTTAAATTTTCTCGGGCATAGGTGTGACTTTGTAACTTCCACGAGTATGGACATTACGTACTTTGCCCAACAGGATGACACCCGCTGATCAGCATAAATACGCATTTTTGTCGTGTGCAGTTTTGACAAATGTTGTTTAGTATTAGTGTAATAATTTCAAGTCAATCAAGATATATATTTATATTATAGATTAAAAAAAAATTTATCCTGGATTAAAATATGAATTCTTTATATATTTAGAGGTAGTATACGATGTCGTTTATCCTCTACGATGCTGTGGGCTAGTTTAGTTCAACGTTCAAATTATTGACATTAAACGAAAACTTTAAATTACATAAACACATGCAGTCGTATAAAGTCCCACGCCGCGATTACAGCTTGTACAAACTTGTTCAGAGACTATGGGCGGTATTCACAGTCGATTCTTAAATGTAAGTCGGTCTTAAGGCGATCTTAAGATCGCATTTCGATTCACAGACGCACCTTGAGACCGTCTTAAGGCAGAAGTCAAATCGCTACCTTACCCAAGGCAGAACTAATTTACAAACGATGCTTGAGCTCGGTCTCAAGACGATCTTACTGCGCATGATTCACAGTCGATTCTGAGAGATCTTAAATGCCAACATAACCTCACTATTTGAGCACAGCAGTCGAAATATTTCAAGTCGACGTTACACTCGACTTAAGATGATCTCAGAAAGATTAGCCACTGTTGTCCATGGACCGCAAAGCGTAATTCAAAGAAAATACTTGCGGTGTCTCCTCTATTACGTTAGTAAATATTTTCTCTATGTACAGAACTCTGAAATCTTTGGAGTCTCAGCGCAGACTCCGTACGTTTAATTTTCGCGCATCCAATCACGTCTCGTAGCTCTCCCCCCCGAAGGGTCTGGCCTCTTGTGAGTAGCCCCTTTCATGCTCGTGAGAGGGTTCGATCGCTGTTGTGCTCGACTCTAGTACGTTCGAATAAACAAAACTCTCGATATTTTTTCGATAAACATTACAAACTACTAAAATTTTATGGAGGAACCCATAAAATTACAAGTACCGTCAGAATATGTTATTGTTTAATGCTGACATCTTATAGGTAACCACATCCCCTATTACATTCCTCTCATAACTCGTTAATAATCTAATTTTATAATGAATGCCTATTCCTTTCTGATAAAATATTAAAATAATTATATCGAATGTATTGCTCTTTGCAATTTCGCGGTCTTTTTGCGAAAGTTACTAGCGCACTCTGTCGACGAATTTCACATTCGTCACACAACTATATGAGCTTATTGATTGGCTGCTCTAACGGAATAATTCCGGAAAGACCCGAACCTCATGTGAGATCGTCTCAAGCATTGACTTCGCTAAGGTGATCTTAAACGAAATAAGTAAATGGTTGTGACCAAATTCTTACGTAAGGTGATCTTACTTTCCGACTGTGAATACATAAGGTCTCAAGATCGTCTCAGTGTCTTAAGACGAACTTACGTGAGGCGATCCCAAGAACGGTCTTGAGACTCGACTGTGAATACGGCCCTATGACCTGTGAATATCCGGCCGCCGGATATCGGGCTAAGAGACTGGCCGGATATCCGGTATCCGGCCAAACAACTATCCGTTTCATCTCTAGATAAAACCTTTAAATAAACAAAAATAAGTGCTTAACTACTGTTACATTAAACTCTCAGATACCTGTGAGGAAATTAGGCAGTTCTTGTGATGCTCTGTTACCATTAGCACTTTCAGTTTGTATATCAGCTTTTGGTGACAACAGAAGGCTACTATCTGAAAATGTACAATTATTATAGTTACATTTTATTAAGGACTGACCGAGATATCTCTCGGCTAAAAATCCAGCCGAGATTCCTGTCTAGACCGAGACTGTCTGTACGGTAAAATGGATCCGCCAAATTCAAATTTGCCGAAAGTTTTCTACTTCAATGGCACGGCTAGAACAAGTGTGCTCTCGAGCGCGATAAGCGAAAAAAGGCGCGCCATAGACACTACTATCTCTTTAATCTTAGTATTGAGAGAAGAAAACAGAGACTCTCTCGCGGCGCGAGCTATGGCGCTGGCACACTTGTGCTGCTAGCCTCTGGCTCACCTAGTAAACTAACCTAATAGAAAAATGACGGAAAATCTGATCAAGTATACTTATACTCAAATATTTCCTAAACTGCTTACCGATTTTAATGAAACAAAGCTGAGAACTACCTCAATTAAACTGTCTTTCAAACAAAGAAAACCGCATCTAAATCGGTCCATCAGACAGATACACACGTCAACCTTATAACACCCCTCTTTAATGGGTTAATGATAACAGATTACAGTGTAAAAGGCGAAAATGCTGATGCCAAATATTCTGTATTAATTTATCAATATTTTCCTACTTTAGTTTTCCTAGTTCTAGGTCTCTGCTGTGACAAAAAGTACAATCTCGGTCGGTCCTTACATTTTATAAATAGAGAAAGAAAATCTTTAAATACCTAGGCAATGAGGATACTCAGTGTCGCCTTCATCAAAACCTGTCGTACTCATGGATATATCCAGTGAATCTGGGATACCTTGTGGACCGTGGGTAAACAGAAGGCCCGCCACGGAAGGGCCGCTTTCGTTCGCCTCCTAAAAATAAGTGTAATAGTTTTATTTGTATAAAATTACGTCAGCAAAAGAAGTACAGATAAAACGAAGGTCACACAATGTGACTGATGGACTTAGAGAAACTGGGTCCATGGTTTTACTGCGGAACGTCATCATCCTATATCCACTGCTGGATGTAGGCCTCCTTCAATGAAGGCCAATGCACCCTGTGCTCTTTTACTACGGAACCCTGCACCTATATGTTAATTGTTACTTAGTTAGTACCGGTTTTTTACTAAGATTTCTTGTAGAAGTAGTTTAAATGTAAATAATCAATGTAATAATCTAAAAGGAACAATATCTGACATACCTTAGGGCTAGCCATTCTTTCCTCGATGAAAACTTCTTGAACTGGATTGGCTTGATTTTCAACAACTTTTTCATTGATGTTTCGCGTATGGGTTTCTGGGTCTTCGAAATCATTGTCCCCTACATTATCTGGAGAGATTTTACTGGGTTGTACATCTTCTAATTTAACTTCATTATTCATTTTATTAAAAAACTTAGAAGTTACAATTTGGTCATTATCCGTTTTCTGTAAAGAAAACGATAGGTGTAGGTAATAAAAGGATAGGTAAACATTACAATAGAAACTTCACTAGAAATCTCGCAGAATATGGTCGAACCTTTTGTAGTAAAGTATTTTTTGTGTAAATGAATTGTGGCGAAAGATCCAAGTGATGTTTTTTCAGTATCATATCTTTTATTTGCATAAAATTGTCATCTGTTACGTAAGATATGTCTCCATCTAACTGACTGGCAACAGTTTCGTTAGTCACGTTAGCAGTATTGCAATTGTCATTGTCGTCGACTGCTTCTGATATATCGTCCACCGACATCGGTATATCGAATGATACTTTTTTCTTGTTAGTATTCTCTTCGTTGTTCTGAAACGAAGAATTGATTGATGTCGCTGCTTGAAACTATTGCATTCATATTAAAATGCATCCTACCGTCCCTGTTAAAGTATTGCTTTCGATTTCTATTGGCGTCTTATCCAGCGACACATGCACGATCACCTCCACGTGTTGCGAGTTTTGCACCATGTTTTCCTAATAAATATAACTTCAATTAAATATTTCAACAAGTTATCTCAACTAGGCACCTAAATATTTAAATAGCTACTCATACTATTCTATTTAATAATAAATGTAAACTAATTTATGGATCTACCTACTTATACCTACGTATCTTTGAAATCACTGTTTTGCTCGTTAGAGAAATATTCTAAAAGTTGTCGCAACAGAACCTGAGTCAAATCGATGAATTGTGTAGGAGGCTCCAAAATATTCTGAGATTTCGTTTGTGTTAAATCTACTTCTTCAATCTCCTCGCTCTCAATCGGCCCAGCAACCTTTCACGAATCAACCAAAATGTGTTTTATAGCGTTACATGGTTGTAAAATATATACAGTTTTATTACTTTTTGCCTACCTCTCTACCTAAGTATAGCAATAAATCCTTACCTTATTTTTTAGGGTTCCAGTTATATCATCAGATTTAGAACCCTCTGCAGCAATTACGCTAACTTCCATGAGTTGGATGGGATCAATTTTAGACACAATATCGAAAACTTCATTTTTATCGATTTTAACGTCATCTAAAATATTAATCAGCTTCCTTCGGGAATAATTTTCAGCTTCCTCTTTAGAATCATTTATATTATATTGCATTGTTGTCAATGGTTTATTGAAGTACGCGGATATATAAAAATCTTTGCATTGTTTGTCCTCAGTTTTTGATATTTTAGTGCTTTTGTTTATATGAACAACGTCTTCTGTTCTCTTAAGCGACGGATTTTGCAGATTAATAATTTTATTTAACTGAAATAATCACATTAAAATATGTGAAGGCAATGAACAAACATTAGGAAGTATCTGGTAGGTACTCTTAAGTACCAATTTTATCAGAACTTACCTCCAATCTTGTATTTAAAACATCCACTTCTGCATTTACAAGTTGCAGCTTCGGCATCTAAATTTAAAAATATATATTTTAGCAGCAGAGCAACTGAACTTAGGTACCAAGAATATAACATGGATTTAATAATACTAACCATCAATAAATCATCTGTATTTACTTCTCTTTCTAAATTTGGCCATTGATCATCCATTTTGGAAACAATTGGTACATTCTCAGAAGGAACCAATATTTTTTGTTTAGATGACTTCCTGATACTTAAGCTATCTATGTCCTTAACCAGCGTCATTATTTCTACAACTTTCGCTTTTACGATCTTTAATTTCGCCGGCCTTTCGTGTGTTAGGAAATTTGCTAAAGCAATGATAGTTTTTGTATCGTTTTCTTGCAACGCATTTTTCCTCTTTCTGATCTCTATTTGAAGTATTTTTGCCTCATTTTCGTAAGCGTTTATATTACTATGTAATGTTTCGGCTTGTTTATTAGCCTGCAACCATTTCTGCACGAAAGGAATACTTTCGAACCTTTTCTTAGCTTCCAACCAAAGTTCTTCGTACCTATTTTCACCTTCTGCCATGCGCTCCATTAGTTCCATGTTGCTATGTTCAGATAAAAGTAGCTCCTTCTTCATTTCTACGTTCGCAGATCTTATTGATTCGTAGGCCGCCAACATACTTAAAATTTAACAAAATTGATGAGCAAGTCATGAAGTTGCTTACCTAGCAAAATCCATCAACTACACACAAAATCATGCACCTAATAACGTCATAAGCTCGAGCTCCATGTTTTATCGCCACTGGGAACCTACCTAATGTAAAAATTTAAAAATCTGTTCTAGTCTCTATAGACCACTGAAGCACTGAAGATAGGTATAATCGATCTCAGACTAAGATTAGACTACATCGTACCTACTCTACAGTAGGTACTCTATGGCGAACTATTTATAGACTTAGGGTAGGTACAATACTGTATACCTACCTAGTCTTCTCTTCGTCGAGTCAATTTTCGTTTTTTTTATTTTTATTTTTAGTTACTTTTATTTATTTATTTATTAACTAGATATGGCATTATCAGTGGCAAGGAAAAGTTTCAACAGGTGATTCGAAAACCTACCTAGTAGGTAGGTAGGTATACGGTATTGTACCTACCTAGTTCTTTGATAAGTTACTGTTCAAAGTTCTACATACTGTGAAATCGGGAAGTGTCAGGCTCGCATCTAGATACTTACATCATAATCAACAGTCTCCTGCTGGACTTAAGCTTTCTCCACATTCGTAGAGTGTATTGCCCTAATCTCCACAACATTGGCAGGAGGGTTGAAGATCGTAGTTTTGAAAACACAACAGAATACGCTGCTGTCCATTTTTTTGTTTATGGAGGCCTACAGTTCCACACACGTGTTAGTTCATAAAAATGGTTGCCGTCAATGAATGAATAGGTACCTATTAAAGCATATCTAGCCTTTGCCCGCGACTTCGGTCTGCGGTTTAGGCTTTAAAGAAAATATTCGCTTGTCTACACTTACCGGATTTGCCCAACTCATATTTTTCCATTTACGCTCATACATTTCTGACGTTACAAATCATTCTTTAACTTCATAATTAGGTACTCAATTCATTTTTATGAGGTTTTACGCGGTTTAATAGCCAAGAAGACAGTGATTAGGTATCTTATTAATTTCTTCAACACGATAGGTCTTTCCCGTAGACAGATTTTTTAATAGGCTGTACTGATTGATGATTTGTTCTCCTTAAAAAATCAGTTTTTCCAAAAAGACCTATCGTGTTTATGAAATTAATTAAATATAGAGGTAATAATTGTCTTATTGGCTATCAAAGCACCGGAAACCTAATTACAATCTATCAAGTATTTATGAAGTTTGTAACGCCTGAAATGTATGACCGTTTGTGGATATTAGTTAGGATTTACGAGGTGTTTAGATATGAATATCTAGGTAAAATACCTACGTAGGTACGTACGTGCTTACCTGTTTATTTCTGTCTGAGCAATTCTTATTTCGGATTCCAATTGTAAATTGTTGTTACGAATAAAGTTACAAGTTTCTTTCCTGCGTTGAGCCTCTTTATGTAATTTATTTGTCAAATCCTGTTGTGCTAAAATAAGTATAATGAGCATTATGTGTAAACTAAGATTCATCACATCAACAGCCCGTATCAATCCAGTGCTGGGCTTGACCGACTTCCACATTTTGAAGGGTTTGTTTTGCCATAATCTCCACGCCTGACAAACAGATTGGGGATCGAATAGTTGATACCACACAATAAAAACAGTGCCGATTTTCTGGTCTCGGGGGTATCAGCCGATCTGCCTATGATGTGTCCCTAGAGTTAAGTAAGGATGTGTCGCCCTAGTAATTTAATACTTTTCATACGGTGATTTTATATCGTATTAATAGTCCAAATACATTAAGATTTAAATTAAATTACTTACCTTTGATGCAAAATTTCACGAGATCTAATTTCGTTTGAGATTCCTCAACCTCCGTAGAAACTCTTACCAATGACTGTAAGTTATTATATTCAGCCATGTTGAGATTGTTTTAAGTATTTTTATAACACTTGTACGTATAAACCAATTCGTATTTGTTGTGATATAGAATTAATAAAAACGGGCATAGAATTAAACTTTTGTTGAGTGCAGGGAAAATATTTTTCGATTTCTAAATTCAGTGATTCAGATTCAGATTGCCTCGTGCTTCGAAATTCAAATTCAAAATTTTTATTATAATACCAAAATTGGCGCGTTTAGCGGAACGCTGTTAATATTGTTTTTTTTTTCAGAATTTAGCACAAACTGTTTCATCTACAGTGCCAGCTCTTGCCATGGTTTGCAAAAATGCGTCCATCAGTGGCGATTTCTCTAAGTTGGTGGTGAGGTTGCCGCCCAAAATAATTACCTAATAACACGCTAAACAAACAAACATACCAACATTATAAGAAGGAAACATTTTGTTAAGCTATAAAAACAACAATTTGGAAAATTCAAGGGACTTAGGAGAGATTTGTTCTAATATAGAAATCTGCAAAACACATCCTTGTTTTACTTCCGGTCAGCCATAGAATGACGGCGAACCCTCCATTCATTGTCTCGGTAAATATACCGAAAATATATCGCGTCACTCTCGAACTAACAAAGATTACCTCTAAGAATTTAGCGTCCCGCGTCATTTCGCGACTAACTAGACGAAATGACTAGGACCTTCCGTAGACCAAAAATTTAGCAGCAAGCATTTAGTGTTGTTCTAAACAGTGGAATCTCAACAGAATTCCGAAGGAGGATTGAGTCAAGCACCTCTGAATTATGTTCTGGTCATAAAACAGCCATGTGTGTGCCGACCCCACCCAGATAAATAAGGGCAGGTGAGCAGAGGAAAGAATAAGATGTAAGTAAATAATATGTTAAATTGTGTTATACTGACACCTGCGAAATATAGTTTTAACAGCACAATTCCGCCATCGCACCACCCACCGTGGGCTGGGTGGGTACTCATCCCCACTACGTAGACCCTCTGTTGGTCACTACGCGAAGGTTCGAAATAACGTTTCTCGCTTGTACGATTCGGATGAGGAGTGAGCTCCCAGCCACAGTATTTCCTTTGGACTATGACATGAGAGCGTTCAAGAGGTATATTAAAGGTCGCTTCAGAGGCGCGCAACGCATTGGTGTTGCTGATGTCCATAGGCAGCGGTGCCCACTCTCCATCAGGTGGCCCGCTTGCCTGTTTGTCCTCCGTATAACGGTATAACATAAAAAAAATAGTTTAGTAAAAATGTGGCGTAAAAAGGAACTAGCATGCGGCCAATAGGGAAACTGCTTGGATGGTCATGGTCATCATTATTTAACATTAACATATTTAACTTTTTTATTTATTTATTATTGTCGTTGTCTAGCGAAACTGTTTTATCTTTATCGTTTGTAACACATCTTAGAAGGCATGGCCTCCTTCGTAGGAGGATATGTAGAAGGTATTTTCTTAATAACGGTGCCAAAAATATTTGAAGTTGCCAATAAAACAAAATTTCAATACCTAAAATTTATTTAACAAAATAATGTCATACAGTTATTCAAAATAACAGACATAAATGATAATTTGAAATACAACCTAGCAATCCTAATTAAACCAGGTACTGTTTATAAATTTACCCACTATTATAAAATAAAGTAGAAGGACAATGACGAATGCAGCACAAAGGAATGTTGGCTAACGCTAGTGGTCGTACACACATCACCAAAATGTGTGAGCAGCCGTTTACACTGACCTACTCTCAGAGAACAAGTCTCATCGTTCAGACACGTTTGTTTATTTGTATTCATCCATTCACCCGCGCGACAGTGTAAATAGCCTCAACCTGGCATCATCTCACAGACTTCACACTGCTATGTTATCCACTAAATAAAAATAAAAATACATTCTCAAAATGAACCTCTCATATTCCTACACTTCTCACTTTCATTCAAAGTATTTACATATTACAGCTTCCATAATACTGTTAGCAAAATTATTATCAATATTTTTGTCAATGTGCTGCTTGTTCCCTTACCGCTAGTAATGACATATGGTTTGCGATCAGAATTTACCTATTTTTATATGGAGAGCTGCCAGTTTATGTACTTTTTGTCAAAGTAGTAAGTTCACAGGTAAAGCACAAAACTATTATTAACTCTTAAATACAGAAATTTTATAGGTCATTATCACCATCCTGGCGTTATATCCCGGGTTCGCTCTCAGGCGGCACGCGAGGGCATGTAATTTATAGGTGAAATGTTACAATTATTTAATTATTGTTGATGTGTCGTTAGCTCGATTCGACCTGTAAAATTTCCGAAAATAAAAGCGCGGTGTATTGGTAGGAAATATTTTATACTTAATAACTTTTTAAATTTTATTTCATCAAAGGTTCATGTATTCAACTCATTTCAAACTTCCTTCATCTCTCCAAAGTTATATTTAGTCTACGGGCGGTTACAAGAGGTGGGCCATTATGCGAATTTAAAATGGTGCAATATTTCGGAATATCAGTGATCTTTCTTAACAATGTAATTACCTAAATTAAACAACTAATTTCAAGCATGATTTAACATCTTGTGCTTTACTGGGATTTATTTAGAATCTTGGGTAATTGAACAACAACAAAATAGACTGGGAACGAAAAATATACTATTAGGCTTATTCTGAATTTCAGTAAGTGTTAGCACTAATTTTCTCATAAATACTGGCTCTTTGAATAAATAATATCACATAGACTAGGGAATCGAATAACAGTTTAAGCCGGGCTTGCGCCAAATTCTTAAACACATTTAAGAATGACGTTTAACGTCATTTTGTACGAAAGTTTATGTTTATATTGAGCTTAAATGCGATTAAGAATGTGATGCAAGCCGCCATAAATACATGGGAAAACAAAATAAATTTAGATCAAATCCAACGCCACGATGTAACCATAGCATACCGAGCACGGGACGTCCCAGCGCATACGCAGCGACCAGTAAATATTAAAGCGAAGACAACAAACCAAAAGCACGTTAATCTGGAATAACTTAGTAGTAATACTTAAAAATACGGGTCCCACTTTAAAATTATAACAAGTTCTATGATTAAATTAACGTAATTTGTACCGCCAACATTCACTTAGTGCACGTCACCGAGCGGTCACACAAAAAGGAGTAAGTCAGCAACTAACGATAGTGAGGTGGGCGCCGACCGTACAAAACGAAAATACCCTGCCGAGTCCTCTCTATGTAACCACGAAGCGACAGTAAGATCATTAACTATGTGTTATATTTATTTTATTTTTTTATCAATAAAATTACATCAGTCGAACAGTTCAAAAGTTTGAGGAAAAATAGTTTCTCTTTCTGAACGTCCGCAGCGTCGGCGCGGGCGGCGGGGGCCGCGGCCGCAGCGCTTCTCTCTCGAATTTCGTCCGAAAGGCATTACTTCATATTTCAATGTTTTTAGTGTCGCAGCGTCTCGGTTCCAATTAGCTGTACGCCGGCAGGATCTCGGTGAGGAGTCGCTTGAGGCTGTCGACGCCGGTGAGGAATCCGCCGTCGGGTCCGTGGTGTGGGGTGGCGGTGGCGAGGGGGGACTCGGCGGCGGCGCCCGCGATGGCCGTGTGGGCGAAGTCGATCATGCGGATGTCGACTCGTGCCCTGGGGGGGGGCGGGGAGGGGGCCGAGGCGCGGGCCCGCTTCCCGCGGGGGTCGGGAGGGGCGGCGGGGGCGGGGCCGCGCCAGGACTCGCTGCTGGCTGAGGAGTACGCCATCCAGCTGTCGGCGGAGTCCGGGCTGGGCGGGCGGCGCGGGGAGCTGTCCTCGGCGTCCTCGTAGCCGCCCATCGTCTCCTCGCAGTGGTGGTGGAACGGCTCCCGGGTCGGGGGAGGATCCCCGTCGGAGGAGATCTCGTCGTGGAGGGTCGACATGTCGAAGTGGCCTGGCGAAGCTGGCAGAGATGCCGAGCTACTGGACGCGTCTCCGTCGTACTCGGGCCGCGTCTCCCCAGCCTCCCGCGTCTCTCCCGTCTCCGGCGCCTCCGGGGAGGCGAACTCCGCAGCCTCCACGTCGCCCTCGTACACTATCAGCAACGAGCTGTGGGCGAGAGGGATTTTTTTAATCTAAAGAAAAGTCATGGTCTTTTAAATAGTGTTGTGTTTCTGCCGGTGAGTAAGGTTTCCAGTGCTCCATGGGGTGGGGATTTGGGGAACCGAGGCTTTGGCATTAGAGGGGCATTTGTCTTTTTGCTGCCAGAGCAACGTGTTATAGAGGTGGGCAACGCATTGGCGATACTCTTGGTGTTGCTAATGTCTATAGGCAGTGGTGACCACTTTCCAGCAGGTGGCCCGCTTGCCTGTTTGCCTACTGTATGACATAAAAAAATGGTTATTTATTCATCACGGTTACAGGTTTCGCTCGAGCCAGTGGGGTGCTTCTGTATGGGAGGTGAAATGGGGTACGGTGGTGACAAGTTATCACCAGACTCCAGTCAGCAATGAAAGAGGATTACGAGTGGGGTCTATCTATCAGAACTTGAATGATACGCTATACATAAAGCGAATTCAATGTTTGAGAATCTCCGCGAATCAGTCATTGGGCTATTTGCTTCTCTGATTGTAGCTCGATTGTGGACTACAACTCAAGTCTCTTGGATGACGCTAGCTCCAAGAACTACTCACCATTATTAGAACTCTATTGATCAAAGTTTTTCCAGAATACCCAAATCTTCGATTTACATCTAAGTAGTATTACGTAACTCTGTTGCTAACAGTTCTCTGATTTCAATGATTGGAATCGTTGTTACTTTTGCGATGTCGTATAATACATTTCATGGGTTCAGTTGCTTCCAAAGTTCTATTGCAAAAAACTGAAACTATTAAATCGATCGTACATAATCGCAAAAGTAACAATTTCAATAATTGTAATAATTGCAAATGTTGCATGTTTGCCACCTGTGTGGTATATAATGGTCTCTCAATTATAATATATACATCTTTATTTGGTCCAATACCACATTCAAAAATGTAAGTAAAGTATTGTTGGCAACAGAGTTACTCAGGCCCCAGGACTCTCGATACTGACCATGAGTAGAACCGGTAGTTGGTCTGCTTGGCTACAGCCCGGCGTAGGGCATCCAGGTCTCTCAACACCTGGCGTACGACCCTTGCGTATGCAGGTCCAGGTTGTCCGGGCCGACCTTGCGGGCCGGGCCGGGCCGAGCTCGCCCCGAAGAACTCTCGCAAAGCGTCCCGAAGACCCGCCTCGGAGAGCGCTCGACCCCAGTACTTGTCCCGGCGGATGCACGCTCCCGTCTCCGGTACGTATATCTGGGACGAGCGGAATATGATATTATTATTATTATTGTTTACACATTGCAAAGCTCGACAAGAGATCGGATTTATAGGAATCATGTACGGGCTATTGTGCACTCAATACTCAATACTCAAATGTTTATTGCTTCATAAAAGTAATTTACAATTATGACCCTGACGGGCACTACAATATTAAAAACTTAAAAATACTAGGGTTATATTATATTCTAATTTTAATTTTACACTGATCCCGTAGTGTAATTAATTACTTAAGTTTCTGAGCTAATATTATTATTTTTAGCCATTTCTGTCCCACTGCAGGGCAATAATAAAAATTGATAGTAATATAATAAAAATAAATAATTTATTCATTACATGGTTCTTTAGTCAATTTTTATAGAAAATATTCAGAAGTACCTACATATGATAAGATCTTATGAATATAATAAGTAATTCAGTCTAAGTAAACTAAGTAGATTCATGCTATATTTATTATTAACTAGATGCCTAAACCAGGTGAGGAATTTATTTTATTTACAATTTACTGTGTCCTAGGCATCGATGTTAGTAGGTCAATTTAATGCAGGTTAATGCTTATGATTATACCTATTATTATACATACATACATACATAAAGCTCACGCCTGTGTCCCACAGGTGGGGTAGGCAGAGTCTATGGACCGCCACTTTGCTCTGTCCTGACACAATTCCCTAGCCTCGCATATATCCACAACTCTTTTCATACATCTTCTTTGATTCTTCCCACTTCGGACTCCAGCTTTTTTGAGAACATTACTGATCTGATCAGTGAATGTTTTTCTGGGTCGTCCTCTAAAGGGCCGGTTTTCCAGATTCGCACTATATAGCTCTTTCGTCAATCTTCTTTCATCCATTCGCTCTACATGCCCGAACCATCTCAACATCTCTCTTTCTATTTTTGTCACTACATCATCTTTCATGCCACACCTTTCACGGATCACTATATTTTTTACTCTATAACTTAATTTCACTCCACATATTTTCCTTAGGGACCTCATTTCCACCGCAATTATTCTACTTTCATTCCTTTTCTGCCATACCCAACATTCACTACCGTATGTTAGTGTGGGAAGCAAAACTGCGTTATGCAAAGCAAGACGTGCTTTTTGCGGCAAACTTTTACTTCCCATCACACGATTAACGGCTCCATTCACTGCGTTACCCTTGTATACTCTTCTTTCAATATCCTTCTCATACGTTCCATCACTTGTAAACATACTTCCCAGGTACACGAACTCTTTCACTTGCTCAACACTCTTCCCTTTTATTTCAATCGAAGTGACTGTCATGCCCTCATTTCTTTCAAACACCATTACTTTCGTCTTCCCCATTTACTTTCATGCCTTTCCTTTCAAATGATTCATTCACAATATCCAACATCCTCTGCAACAACAACATTTTATTGTATTATTATACAATAAAATATTTATATATATGCTTGCACAAATTCACAGCGCCATCTAGCCCCAAAGTAAGCAAACCTTGTGTTATGTGTTGTTAACTGATAAACTACTTATATATGTTTTTTAAATAGGTACACCATACTACACCCAGATCCGTAACAAAAATAAAATTTCATCATTTCAATTTCTACTCGGCCGGGAATCGAACCCTCTGCGTGGCAGACCTACCGAAACACTCAGGTCATCTAATAATTGTCGGAATAACTGATTAACGTCGGGAATCAGCGTTTGGCAATAGTCGGGCAAAGCCCAACCGGAATAGGATAAGTTATCTTATCTACGAGCACCTATTTCCTATCTGCGAGCACCTATTAATGGCTCTGTCTACACCTATTTTCTTTCTAAACAAATAACTGTTATTTAAGCTGTTGATGACCAAACAAATAAAATAAAATATACCCATACTGTGCCGTTTGAGAGGTACTTTATTCCAGGCAGCCTTAGATAGTGGAATGAGCTCCCTGCTACAACATGGAGTTCTTCGAAAAGGGTGTAAAAAGTTTTACAGGGTCGGCAACGCGCTGGTAACGTCTAAAGCTTACGGTATCTGCCTACCTAGCGTGAGGTGAATCGTGCGCATGTTTGCCATCTAGTAGTGTAAAAAAAGTCGCTCCCACCGCTGCAACTTCTGTTTTGCCAGGATCTAGGCGGGGATTTTAGGTTTGCGTTGAAAAACAGTCGTTTTCCACTGCCGCGGTAGTTTTACGTGGTGCGAAGCAGTGAATACCTTATCATTCTGTTTTGCCCGAATCTAAGCGGGATTTTAAGGTTTACGTGGAAAAATAGTCGTTTTCTACTACCGCGGTAGTTTTACGAAGTAGTGAAATACCTTATCGGCGCTCACCGCTGCAACTTCTGTTTTAAAAGGATCTAGGCGTATATTTTAGGATTGCGTGGAAAAACAGTAATTTTCCACTACCGCGGTAGTTTTACGTGGTGCAAAGTAGTGAATACCTTATCGGCGCCCACCGCTGCAACTTCTGTTTCGCCAGGACCTAAGCGAGGACTTTAGGTTTGCGTGGAAAAACAGTTGTTTTCCACTGCCGCGGTAGTTTTGCGAAGTAGTGAATACCTTATCGGCACCCACCGCTGCAACTTCTGTTTGGCCAGGATCTAAGCGAGGACTTTAGGTTTGCGTGGAAAAACAGTAAATTTTCCACTACAGTAGTTTTACGAAGTGGTGTATACCTTATCAGTGCTCACCTGCATACCGCACAGTCTCACGCCGAGTGCTGCCGATGTGCTGGCTGCGCACTTCGCGATCTGCTTAGATCGCTTCTCTGCGCTGGCGTCGTCGCCGTGCTGTCTCGTGCCCATTTTCAGGTCTAGCACGCACGGCCGCCGGTACGACGAGGTTATGTTCTCCATCATCAGGAAGTCTGGACGAGAATGGAAAAGGTTAGTCGGAGGTTCCTGTTCCGAGCTCAAATGCGAATATCAGGCAGGACTCTGGCCTGGGGAGTCCACCTGGATGAGCATTTTTGTTGCCTGCAACTAGGGTATGCATACATTTTGCGGGACTAATTCCGGTCAAAAATTTTGCGGGATCCCGCTGGACTGGTGGGATTACAGAGAAGCATGGTTTATACTTGATACTGTGCTGGCTCGTGGGCCGTGGTCTGGCTGGCTAGGCGCTGGCTAAGCGATGCGACGAACACTAAGCAATGAGATGCTACACTTGCGAGCTTAACTATCGAACCACCCCATATTTTTTCCTATAAGTTCATACATTTCTGTCATTACATATCAGTTTTCGGTTTTCGCAGTTTGATAGCCAATAAGACCATGATTACTATGTATTTAATTTATATATATAAGAGGTAATCAAATACATCGATATTCATTGTCTTATTAGCTATCATCACGCGAAAATCTAATTAAAATTGATTAGGCATTTATGAAGACAAAGACCGACCGAAAAATAGGGAGTGGTTTGATAGTTATGCTTGCAACTTGCAAGTTTATTTCCAAAATTTTTTGCAAACGATGTTGTTTGTAGTGTGTACGTAATTATTTCAATTTGTTGGTATTGACTAGAGTATGTCAATTTATCTCTTAATCTTTGTCTAAAAATACTAAACAACCATTTTAAATGTACCAAAAACCTGTAATTTAGGTCAAAATTAAAACCATGAAAACGAGGCCTATAAGGTCTTTATTGCGATTGATTTCTGAGGCCTAAGTCCACCCTGCGGGATCCCGCAAATACTTGAATCCAGCGGGACAGCGGGACTGAGATGGTTCAGTCCCGCAAATACCTGGATTGAAATTATCTTGCAGGATTGCATTCCCTACATGCAAACTAAATGCATGAATCGTAGATATTAAGCGCGACAGTTACCGCTTACCATCAGGTGGGCTGTCTGCTGGTTTGTTTACTGCGTGGTAAAAGAAAAATTAAAAAAAGAATATGAAACGAACACTCACATTGCTTATTCGAATTATCCATATGCGCTATACTTTTAAGGACCTCACTGGCGTTGCCGTTCCGATGCACTTTGAACCTGCAACAGGAGAAGGCACAGTTGTAGGGCGGGTCGCGGCGCCAAAACGGGCACTAAAGTATGAAGGAGCTATGTAATTGAAACACAGAGTAGTTGTTATCTGTTATATTGTTACATGAAAACAGTTTATTACCACGGCTCCACGACGCGAGTCATCGGAGGCCCGCTGAGCGCGAATGGATCGTGCATCGCATCGCTCACGCGTTAGTGGGATAGTCATGTAAGTGGGTATGAATTAATGGCGGCGTCGGACGCGGGACGCCGGCATCGCGTAAGCTCTGAAATATGATAAAGGACACATGACAAGTGCCGAGGAGGCGGCTGCGGCTTCGGCCCGGCCGGTATACGCACTTGAACACGTCGTCGCGCTTGCGCTTCCCGCCCAGCGACGGCTTGCGGCCGTTCTCGTCGCGGAAACATGGCGAGTACCGCTTGTCCAATTGCACGCTCCCCGTGTTAGAAGCCTGCATCACGCCTGAAACAAATAGCCTCCTCATCAGTTATATGCAGCCGCGCGCACACACACACTTAGCACAATTTTAATTCATCTTTTCACTGTTGCATTGACTATTAAAATTTACTTTATACTCAACTATTGTTTATATAGAACTTCACAAATGAATGATCAACGTTGTATTTTACTTCCATTGCGATATGAAAGATGTAAAAGAACACAGAAGCCTCCGAACTCGACGAGTACCCAGCCAGGGTTCGCACCCGGAATTCTGAAAAGCGACCAGCGTGTTGCTTACACCACTGGGTATCTGAGTTGCGTCGACTTCTGGCTATTGAATAAACAACATGAACTTACTATAGTGCAAGTTGTCAGCGTTAATTTGATGAAGGAGTGAAAGTTAAAAGTTACATCATTTTATAAAGGGTTTGTATATCTTTTGTGTGGTGTAATTTTGTGGTGTATATGTGGGCGGAGTGTTCGGTGGGTGTGGTATGAGTGGTGTGTGTGGAGGCGGCGTGTTCTGAGGGAGGCCGGCGGGCGCGCGCGGCGCTCGCAGCCGCGGGCGCTCGCCGGCGCGAGGCTGTGGTGCGTGTGTATGTAGTTTAAGTAAAGGTTTACAAACCCAAAATGTAAAATTACCGCTAGGGCGCTATTAGGGGCGGTTGAGCCGAGTGGTGCCGGGCGTCGCTCCGCTCGCCGCAGCGCCGCAGCCCTTGCGACAACAAGGAAACTAATATTTTGTTCCTGACCCCTGCCCGCTCTCGTTCCCAGACTCTCTCGCGCTTTCACGCCGCGCGACCGGGCTCGAGCCCGCGCTGTCGTACTGCACTAACCCGCGCTATTATCGTGCGTTGCTCGTCGGCACAACACAAACTCTCTACTATGGGCCTGATGCACTTTGACAGAACAATGTATTGGACCGCCTACGACGGCCACGTCGCCGTTTTCTTTTTCTATTGATTTTCTCTTTTATAATGGATCACGTATCGAATGGACTCCCATAATTATGTCAACTATTCCAAGTAATTCTTTACTCTATGTCGTGCACCATATATCTCGTGACATTTCAAAAGCATATTGCGCCCCAAGGGGCCGCGGGTGGCAGTGTCGCAGCAGTCACGCATCTCGCTCGCACACTCAATAACAGTGGTGATTACGATCAGGTGAGCATTAAGGAAAGCGGATCCAACAACACATTTATCGTTATATCTTCCACAGCTTTACGCACAGATACAATGTACAGTGGTTTCTAGATTAGATTACCATAAAATTGCGAAACACGCGATACAAATTGCTGTGTGTGACGCAAAAGATAAATCGATTTATCAAATGCATAATGACAAAACAATGTCCTTTGGAACATTTCAAAACAAGTAGATAACGCCGTTTTGCGATTCCCCGGTACAATAAAACTGTGCAAGAATTTAATCAAACTTCGATGTAAACAATAATAATAAACACAATAGAATAGTCCTTAGTGCTCAAAAGAAATTCAAATATAAATTGAAGACTAGCAAAAACAACACATTTTAAGGAAACAAAAAACATTATATAATCGTTACGTCTTTTTTTTTATATAAATAATAAACAAAAACAAAATGTAAGATGCAATGAATGATTATGATGCATTCAGCGAATTGTAAAAGCGTACGGAGCAACGGGTCCTTGTCGGGAGGTCAGTGTGCTGCTCACCTTTGTACCGCGGCACGAAGTTCTGGATGTCTTCGGGAATGTTCTGGTAGAAATGCAGCTCGCGGATATTTAGCGGCTTGATCACAGTGCTCTCATTCAGCACCAGAAGCCGCGTGTGCCCGCCCACCTGCGCATCGTAACCGACATTTAGCACTTTCAACGCTACTTCTATTCTTCTCGTTTGTATTGTTGTAATCTTATGGAAAACGAACAAAATCTTCTCTACTGTTGTTAATTCCCTGGCATCCAATAGGTTCTACATAATAGGTAGTATCACAGAATACTAATTTACACCAGTAACAAAGTGCGAACTGCGCGCCAACGAAATGAAAATGCTACACCGGATGTGTGCTACACCGGAGTACATCCGTGGCAGGCGTGAGATCTCGCGGATAAGATTGAATAGGCTCGCCTGATTTGGTCACGTGCTACGTAAGTCCCAGGATATGTAGGAATTATATGCCTAAATCTACCTGTATGTTTCAAGAAACAGGTACCGCGGGAGACACAAGAAGCGATGGATCAACATTGACGCAGGGATTCTGTAAACCGGGCGAAATAGAGAAGGAACAGAAAAGCTGACGCTGGCTTTGCAACTACGTTGATAACGATAATGAATAAAAGTATCCACTCATATTATCAGATACCAACGTACAGTGACTGCAATTTATATGCATTCACGAGTACGAAATGTCATTAGTTGTAAATACATACACGTAAATTGGCAGCGTTGCTTCGCTGCAGTTCAGTTCCGCGCAGTGCGGTCTTGTGATCATATCTCACTGGGAAATCGTTCTAAATTTTTATGTGGCATGTGTCGGCGCAAAATCTATACGAATGCTACATACGTATGTGTGTTTCAGGTTTTGAGTAAAAAAAGATGGTACTCGACCCTGACACGTTCCTCATATCCGGTGGGGCACAGTGAATAGACATTAATGAAGAGCCACATAGATCACATTGCCAAGTGCCGGCAAATGGTGTCAACAAACCGAACACCAGGAAAGAGCAAAGCGTAAAATAAATGTGTCTGTTAGTTAACACGACACAACAAGTGTCGTCGAAGTCGTTGATCATACATAAGGGACTTCCTTATGATTAACGACACTTGATGCGTGTAGAAGGTGTATGAATATATACCCTTACTATAAATACGAATGTAATCAACTCAAATATTAGCTAGTGAACATGTTTGTAGGTACAGTACTTATCGATAATTATCGTATACAATATGATAATTTATGACAAACAAACTATTATCACTGTCCCAATCTTTTTATCTCATCAAATGAGATGACATTGGTGTGCAATACAGAGAAGCTGTCATGTTGTTGTATTGTAAATTTATCGATTTCTGAATGACGTTGAAATGATGTAAGTAAACTCTTAAATTACTACACGATAACCGTTGTATTCTTAGATATAAATAGAGCAACAAAGCGAAGGACCTTGGATGGAACACAATAAACGTCGATATCGCTTTGTTTACGAGCTGATTTAGGCGCAGTGCCCTCTTATCGATTAAATCGCTACCCTAATCAGGCGTTATTGCTATTTCGCCTGACTATAGTTCGCTCCTGAAACTGGTAAACACTTTGACCTTTCACAATCACGTATTTGTCATAGCAACAAGGACACAAACTCGGACGTTATTCTATTTTAAACTAGAACAAAATTATTTACTTACAATTACGCAGGACTAGATATACATAACACATTTTATTCGTATGTTGCGGGTTTCCTACCGCGTACCTTTATTTACGAGTAGCCCGATATTTCGACGCAGCTGCATGCATTATGGCCACAGGACGACTGTAGCAAAGATGTGATAATAACCGCGATAGTTAAGAACATTATGTTCGATATACATTACTCTGAGAATACATTAACGTCATTACTACGTACTCTCCTAATTTGGGTTATTTACTCTCCTAATTTGGGTTATTTATACGGCTTCACAGTTCGAACAGCAATTGTTCACTTAGCTGTGCCCTATGGCTAATCGCCTATAGCGGGGTAAGTCGTGCGACTACGTCGCGTGTTGGAAAATGCAACGGAATAAAAAGAAAATGATGCCGTAGCGTAGTGGCATTGACCGGGTGCGACGCGGCGCCAGCGCAGTCCGCAAACAAAGAGCTGGCTCTACTGCGGACCATTCCTCGTAGCATTGTTTTGCGCTTAATTATTGTGAACATTTTTACTGTCGCCTTTGTGTATTACAGACCGTTGTCGATGTTGCAGCATTGGTCAAGTGAATAACTGTCAAAGTTGTGGACGTAGGTACGAGTCCTACTCGCCTATACCAAAAGGATTTTTTCCGATCTATGATGTGTGTTGTTGTATGTTACAGATTCTAAGAAGGTATAAAAAAAACAGTTCGAATTCTCGATATTAGTAAGTAAGTACTTATATCAGCCGGAGGAAAAAGCGCCGCAAGAGCTAATATCGAAGCATAGTCGTGGTCGACAACAGAAGAGTCCTTAAAAAGGTAGAGTTTGAAGTGGAGTAGAAGGCTTATTAATAAAAACTACCACTCCATTAGCATTCATGAATATGCAATTTACAAATTACATAACCAGCTGTATTAATAACACCTATCTTCATTTTCAATGTTATTGGCGGTAAGAAGACACAGTCACGTCCATTGTTACATCACAACGGCATGTTTCATAAATAGTAGTGGTAGCCACACTGGTGTCAATGCTTGTTTATACATCTGTAGCAATAGTGTACGTAACTGTAACACTAAGTTAAGCAATACTCATTTTGTTGTTGTTTTAACGTTATACTGTTTCCGCTTTAGTTTTCATTCTGGAATACTGCCGAAAATAAATAATGCGTGTCGCCACTAGCGAGGGAAACGGGACATCAACACGACTACGTATTTATATTTGCATATTAAAGACGTAAGCGCCAGATATTTCCATCAAAACAATAGTCAGATGTTTAAACTCGTGTCACACCTGTGAGACGCCTGATTACCAGACAGAATGCTTTCCTGACACCTGTTAGCAAATTATTTTTCTTGTTTATATTATTGGCCATTAAATTAAATAGAAACTTCGTCTTATTTAACGATCAGACTGCCCTGCTGAACCATCCAAATAAGACCCCAAATGATCAGAATCCAATGGCAATGGAAAAAATAATGGCGTGTGGTCCTGCCACACTACACTATCTTCCGGTTAGCGGACAGTGGAAATCACTGAACGATCTTTCTCCAACAAGAATTAAGACTTTCTATGCTCGATTCGACCTTATAATCTATAGGTAAACCTACTGGACGGTCATTCCCAGGTATTTTCTACGCCAAAATCGAGTCTCCCTTACAACAGATGAACTGACAGGCAGACAGGTTACTAATGGCGATTGGACAAAGACCCTGCCAAACATAGACTAGGTCAGGAACAGCGCAGTTGTATTGCAACGTTAGTTTGTATTATTATAACAACAATATACAATATGATGAACCATAACACACAGGGTAATTCACATCTGCGCTCATTGCCGGTGCGTCACGGTGCAGTTGTTACTTGTTTTACAACTCGCACGCATCCATGCGCCGGCGCACTGTTCCTAATCTACTTTTGATGTAGAGAAACCTTACTCGTACACGTAATAAGCTTTTTTGTTAGGTGCCGCTTACAGGTTAACATTTAGACAGTCTATCCAGAAGATATTTGAGAGATAACTGATATATTTTGTTACACGAACTTTGCTAATATAGAAAGAGGGATGTTGAGATGGTTCGGGCATGTAGGGCAAATGGATGAAGGGAGGTTGACGGAAAGAGGTTTAGGAATTTATAGCGCCAATTTGAAAAGCCAGCCCTTTAGAGACGACCCAGAAAAATATTAACTGATCAGATCAGCAATGTTCTTAAAAAAGCTAAGGTACGAAGTGGCCAGAAGTTACCAGATCTTTATCAGTCAGTATTTTTAATTTTCAGTCAGTCGTGAAACAAAAATCCGACATCAGGGGTCTAATTCTCGCGCTGTGACATCTCGAATTCGACATTTTTTCTAACCACATATCTCCATTAATAATGACATTAAAGTGCCTATTATAGCCAAATAATATTTTCTCAGCTATCTTCGACAGTCGTATATTGTCGAAGGTCAATTTCAGTGACGTCATAATTCATTTTTTTGGCTAGAGAAAATGTCGAATTTGAGATGTCACAGCGCGAGAATCGCCCCCAAGAAAACTTCATCGGGTCTCACAAGGGTGTCGATCGCTTCGTAGCGATTCTATTGCAACTGTCGATCGGGACTTGTCGTCACGTTCGGCCAGCTTCGCAACTATTGCTCTGGAGATCCTAGAGGTCATTTAGCGATCGCCTAAGTCACCTTACTATTGCTTACGTTAAAACCCCATACACTCTTCTTTCCACTCCTAGAACTCTATCAGCGGATGTTGAAAGAGGTCCTCACTATTTCATGTCGTACCTTGTTATTTTTATGCTACTCAGTGACAAACGAGCAGACAGTCCACCTGATGGTAAGTGGTAACGCCTATAACATCTACTATTCATACATTTTGGTTGCATGTAACAAAAACGCAGAACCGCAGTTACGCTGCCACTGTGAGGAGTAAGACGAAATGCCTCATGCCTGTAATTTCGCTGGCTACCGTACCCTTCAAGCCGGACCACAACAATGTAACCATTGCTTAGCTTGTAATACCTGATTGTGCAACGGCAATACGTCCACCTCGTGCTGCAATACCTGAGCCGCAGGTACGCTGTGAGGAAGATGAAATGCCTCATACCTGATTGTGTAGCGGCAAAACGTCCACCTCGTGCCCGTCGTCGGGCGAGAGCGTGGCGACAGGGTGCGCCGCGGGCTGCGCGCGCTTGCGGTCCGCGCCGCGCCGCTCCGGCTCGCCCATCGCCCAGCCAAGCGAGTACACCATCACTTCGGCCACGCCACCGCCGCCGCTGTCTACCTGCAACGGAACACCGGGCAGAGGTCAGAGGAATTCACTACGCTGGAGCATGGAGCCGCTGTCTACCTGAACGGAACACCGGTCAGAGGTTAGAACACTTCACTATGCTGGAGCATGGAGCCGCTGTCTACCTGAACGGAACACCGGTCAGAGGTTAGAGGACTTCACTACGCTGGGGCGTGGAGCAATTTCACCAGAGCTAGGGGCGGGACCGCGAACGAACATGGATTATTTTACGTACGTAAGGTGAATTATTTTTGCCATCCTATGCAGCTTAAGAGTTTTAAGGCCAAAGGCATTCAGCGACGGCAAGCGTCGCTTACGGTGAAAGTATTTAGTACAACGTGCTGATTAATTTAATTCTCTAACGTATAGTGAAAACCGCATCAAAATCCGTTGCGTGTTTAAGAGTTAGCGGACAGACGCGGCAAGCGACTTCAAATTATACCATATACTTATATGTATCATATAAGTAAGCATAAAAATAAGGAAGGATATGTCCAGGCAATGAGTGTGACTTGAGTTAGACTATAAACAAGACGTTGGCCAAGTGGTTTCGTGCCACGTTACAATAACTGTCTGTTTGTCTGTCTCTTGAAACATCTTAATGCTCAACGACAGCGCTGAGACAATGAAGGCGCCATATGGTAATCATCGTCGATGCGTGCGAATTACTTACGACTAAACACGCATTGTACATTCTTTGCGCAGTCTGCTTGTACTAGTATTACCTACTTCTCAATTTGATACGGCTGAGGTTTGAATGTCAATCAACACAAGACGTGAGTTTATGGCCATTTAAGAAGCACAAAGCAATGACTCGGCCGTTGCTAATATCGTAATAGTCAACTAACGTGCTAAATGTAAGGTGACCTCTCATAAAAATCCTAGGTAGGTATGTCTTAATGATTGCCCCAAGTCTCGTCTCGTCTCATCTTGGGTATGTCGTTTTCTCTGTCTACGGTATGTTCCTTCTAGTCAAGTGACTGGTTGGTTTGGCTAGACAGCGCTGGGTAAAAACATGTCCACCCGATGCCGGCTCGACGATGCCGCGGCGCGTACCAATGTAGATTGTATGTCATTTATAAGTGTTTTATAAAAACCCAAATTGAATAAATGTATTTGAACTTGCACAATATTTGAACTTTTAACTATATTTGAACTTGAACTTGGCGTTAACGTCCAGGTTGTGCTCTCGCGCACGAGGGCCCGGAGCCCGCCTAGCCCTGGTTGACCCAAGTCATTATGAAAAATTCCTACGCAAGTCAGTGGAATACACAGTGGAAAATACCCAATTTCTTAAACCTACACAGAGTAAGTGTAAATAATAATTTCTTCGAGCATATACCTACTGTTGGCAGGCGTTGACTTATGACACTAGACACACATAATTACACTTCGCGTCATAAACACAGTGTATGTGTGAAAATATTTTGAGGACGCAAACGTTCGTCATCATCCTCCCTCCCTCCTCTACATCCTGACAGGCGCTGGGATACTACTTGGTAATTAAAATCCTTGTATTTTAAATTTACCCTGACCATAGTGAAGTAAAAAAATACGTTAATATCAAGATGGCCGAGTCACAAAAAATGTGACTTTAATGTGGATGAAAAGCGAAACTGCCAAAAGGATGTGAGGCACCCCGGTTTTTTTTACTTGTAGAAACCACACAAGAGGATATGTAAGTATCTATTACATATCCTCTTGTATAGCTACGAAAAGTCGAAGTTTCAAGTCACTAAAAAAAATGTTTTTTATGCAAGGCTATGCACAGACAGACCAACGTTTAGTGGGTCTTCTAAACGTCTACTATCACTACAAACTGGATTTTTTCTTGTACTCGATGACGTAGGATAACCCACGGCGTCCTCACAGTCTATATTAGAGCAATTTGAGTCGCCAGAGCCAAATTTTCGTAATTGCAGAGAAAAGTAATGACGTCATCATTTATTTGTACGGAAAAAAATATTTTCTACCTGAAGAAGCCCAAACACTACCTCATCATTAAATGATACGTCTTTCCTTAGATCGTTCGTTTTTTTTTTACTTTTAATATCGGCTAGAGGTGAAAAGGTCAGCTACCCTTGCGCTGCTGCCAGTTGCGTGTCTCAAAGCAATATGGACTTATCGTCCTACAAGACTAAGCTACAATAGACGAGGCCTATTTCTATGTTGGAGTTTAAGTTGAGTGGTTCATTAGGTAAATAAAACTCGGGCAACACAACTTCAACTTAAAAACTTCGTCACAGAATGCAATTGGTCAATATTGTGGTAGGTAAGGCTACAACTATAGCTCGAGCCGCCTAACCGTCAGTTGCAGTCGATACTAATCCTCACAATGTACACAATAAAGTTGCTTTTGGATTATTCGGATGTGCGTGCGAGCCGACCTTGGTCGGACGTCCTTCCACGTCCTCTGCACCCAAAAGCGACTCTATTTTATACTATGTAAGGATTAGTATCAACTGCGAGTGACGGTTGGTCGTCTCCAGACAAAACGGAACGTCTGGTACTAGAGTTTGTAGCTTTTGATTGACGGTGGCGAAGAGCTTATGACGCGAGGATGCTAAAAACCGAACGAAGCGGAGGTACAGATAATTGAAAACCCGTGATAAAGATTACACGTAGGTACCTACTCAAGAACCGATTTTAAATGATACAAGGTAAAGAACCATCGAACTGGTTTTCAAATAAAGAATACATACGTACATCGGTACCTACATTAAGCCACGCCTTTTCCCGTAGGTGTAGGCAGAGACCACGTCGTTCCACTTGCTACGGTCCTGACAGATCTCTATAGCTTCTTCCACCTTTTCATAGTGGCCAATTAAAGGAAACCGCATCAAATCGGTCCATCGGTTCGGGAGCTACGATGGCACAGAAAGACACATACACAATTACACACGTCCAATTATACCAGCCCCCTTTTTCAGTCGGGGAAAAGCTATCTGATCTTACTGAACGCCATTGTTTAATTTAAGGGCTGAGGAACGTCAAACTCAAAAGGAAAATGTAAATTAATATTAAAATGAAAACACAAAGAACTAAAATAAGGTACCTAAACAAGTTTATATCTACAGGCGCCCCCACACCGGAGTTGAGAAACATTTGTAAACATTTGAGAACACCCGGCGCTGATTTGAAAAGTTTCATATGCATTCGGAAACATTTATGAACATTCCTAAACAAATCGAAGCAAAATGAAACTTTTTGCAACATTTGTAAACACCAGTGTGGGCGGGAGCACCTAACGATACGGTTTATTATACCAAAAATAGACATTAATTGCTGCTAATAATAGTAACACTAACCGTACGAAATAAAAACATAACTGTAAATAATTTGCATTAATTTGTGCTAATTAAGCTTACCTACCGGCCGTAACAATATTACTAAATCAAATTAGCTCTATCAGCTCTACAATATAAAGAGTTTGTTTTTTGTTTGTATGTTTGTACGCGCTAATCTCCTAATAATACTAAATTATTCGAAAATAGGGACTCATCCCAAGTGTAAGTACAACTAATGTCAAATAAGAAGAGACTTGGCGGGTCACGTGGTTCGACTTGCTTAGTAGGCGATTACCTGCGCGAAATCCCCTCTACTGCCATTTGACAAGTCTCTTCTTTCATGACGCGGATTATACCTAGTTGGGTATGTCTTTCGCATTTTTTTTGGAATTGCAATTCTGCAATCAGTCGCCAGACCATAATCATACATATTGGTTGAATCATCAGGCATGTCTTTCACTAATAGGAATTTATCCCTCGTGTCACAAGGGAACTTAAGTAGTTCGATGTGTAATAGTCCCAGAATCCGGGAACCTGCGTGCCAGTAGAAAGTTAGCATTTCGTACTAAACACGATTGAAAACAGCGGGGGACCTCCAGAAGAATAAAAAGTAGCGTTAATAAATTGAAATTACGATTTTTCTCCGCAGACATTACCAATATTTGGGAGCTTGACACTTATGTGACTTTCATATCGCTGAATGAATCGACCTGTCTGGGCGAGCCAATTCACTGATGCAATAAGAAAATCGCTTGCGCGATATTAAAATCAAATATTAAGATCAAAAATCAAACAATAAACAGTAGCATATGAACTTCTATTTTACGATAACACTTTATCGGTCAAGCGGGCACGAGCAGTGGAAGATTAATTGGCAACGAAGTTCAAGATCAGAATTTTATCACTACATGAGTACGGTCACGTAAGAATGACATAGAGTCGGTCGGTGTAGAGCAAAGTAATGTACAGGTTGGCTAACTGGTTCCAGTCGTATCAGGTCAGGGAACCGGGGCGAGCGAGCGGCCCGTGCCCGCGCCGCGCCCGACCGAACTGCCTCCATTTTATTTTATTTTGGATCACGCACGCGGTTGCAGGCGGAATCACCGGCCCCGCCGGGCTACAACGCCCGCATCATTGCAATTGTCTTTATGCCTTTTAAATTTAATCGCCGCCGAGACGGAAGACACACAATGTCGCCCGCTGTATTTAAACAATATTTATGTCTATTGTTAGCCCGAGGTCCAATAAACAAGGCGCGTAAATAGCTACCGCCTATTCACATCCTTCGCTAATGCAAACATGTTGTGGTTCACGTTCATTGCCAACGGCGGTACGCACGTGACCACCATTTTCTTTCTGTCTGTCGGTGTTTCATGTAGTCGTGACGCATGCGCGGCGCGGCGTTTCGTCGGGCGTTGCGTCGACCGACGGGCCGCGGATTCGTCGTCGCGAACGGCTCGCGCGTCACCAAATTAGAAGCGAGTGCCGGCGAGCGACCGCCTTGGAGTATTTCGGTGACGCGCGAGCCCCGCCTCGGCGCCTACGGAACACCACAGCCACCAGGCCCACCACCGAGTGGACAACACTAGTTCTGTACTAAACCACCACAAACAAAACAGTAATAATAGCTCACCATCACCAACCGACTGCCGGAACTATTCGCATATGCCAAACAGAGCGTTCGTACCATTATACTTGCGTAACAGTACGCGCGTATAAATCATAAACAGCAAGCCTGAATTAGAAAACCAGGCAGAGATCGCCAGTATAAATACATATGGGTTGGATCTCTACTACTGCGCTACTACAAGCGAGGAGTATAAACTGCGTACAGCTATACCTACAACTAAGACCTTCAAACTCTTGATAAGAGCGTATAGGTACCTACCAGTACTCAATATAACGCATAGTCATTTGCGTGTCAACTCGCAAAACAGCCCACTAGAATACCAAGTGCGATCAGCGGCAAATGTTTGACAGCGGGAGATAATAAGGTCGTGAATGTCGAGAACCGGCCCGAACCGGTTCCAAGACGCGCTAGCGTTTCGACACAATACAAACAGACAAAGTAATCGCAGAGGAGACGCAGCAATTTAACTATTAAGCTGTTACGTAATTTCATATGACCAACACGAGGACTGGAGACAATTATCACCCGCATGGATCGCATTGAGGTTTATGTGGGTAAACAAGGATATGCAAACGCACAATAAATTTAAAAAGACAACCAGAAGTGATTTCTGATTTTAGCATATTTAGCCTGTAGAGGGAGTGTGTGAGTCTAAAAAGCATATAAGGAAACAGGAAGTCTATCAGACCGGAAGCTCGTGTCAAGGATTTGTTGCTCTTTACAGCAACCACCACCTGCTATAAAATAAAAGGGGTTTTCCTCATTGCATGGTTCGATAAACCTCCAGACAACCTCGACTCGTGCCTGCGAACCCAGTAATTTACGTTTCCTAAATACTCGTACACACTACAAACACAAATAAAGTAATCCTTAAAACCACATCGTTTTAGATAACAAATGTATTCCGAACAAATTTGCAGTAAGTAGTTTGTTCCGAAACGATTAAATACACTAACCAAGACCCAAGACTTCACCCGTAGTTTGTGCAACCGCCGACGGCGCATGGTGCGATTCCTATTCTTAAAACTAGTGACCCCATTCCAAAATATATCATTTCCACCACCTGGCTGTGCATCTAGTACGGCATATGGTTTGGTAATATCGCCCGCGGACTGGCGCCGTCGGCGGCGTACACCGTTTCATGTGAATAAAACTAGTTACACTAATGTTAGTAACGAGTAACTAGGTCACAGCTAAAGCACATCGTATTGATAATGAGGCGCAAGGTTACTAATTGTTTACTACTACAAATAGAAGTGATAATTGTAGTTCAATACGCATAAATACAAGACATTCCGAAAAAACAAGGGAGCTGCTTGAATTATACAAATCTGTACATTTACATACAATACATTTATTGTCGGGCCTTCAAATAAATTGTTTCAGGACTTGACACGTTTAAGCATTTTAATTATCGCATACCGACCTCAGACTTCGGCTGGAGGTGAAGACACTCAAGACATTCCTGGTATTCAGGTTTATTTTGAGAGATTTCATTGACACACCGCGTGCCTTGCTGTTTACAATGTGCCCGTAATTTTCTCAGTTTACAGCCAAAAGTTTATCTTTTAGTTCTTATTTATATGCAATACTGCCATAAACTTGCATGCGTTATGAATTTAATTTTGACCTGTTCGTTCAGTGTGTAGCATTAGTTCAAATTTCAAGTACCAAATCAATTATCAAAGAAAATCCAAACCATATTCTGGCATAAGAATGTCAAACAAATATATTCTTAACATTTTACCGGGTCCCTCGTTAGCCAGGGAGTGTCCCGGTAGCTAGCGTATGTAGGCTATTGCCAGGTCACTAGGTCAGATGCACGACCCTTGGCTCTTGGCCTGTATCAGCCCGGCGCACCTCCTGCATCCATTGTAACTCTCCTTTAGACAAAACTCGTCTTCGCGTATTTTGCGACTAACTGGAGCGTATAGTACATCATTCTATTTGTTTAAAATGGCATGCAGTCAAATCAGGAAGCAAATATGCGAAGGTGAATCACATGGAACGGTCTACGCATCAAAGACACGTCGCAATATTTCGCTATTTATACAGTCGAAGCGGTATTTATAACATCTGGAGATCAAAATAACGCGCTTCCTCGCGAAAACAAATGGGAGATGTGCAGTTTCGCCTTCGGACAGGCTTATTTTTAGTCAGTTTTCGAAGTGCCAGTAGTGAAAAAAGTGTGAAAAGCAATTAACGAGGCATCCTTGGCGAGAACCTAGTGTTATTCAGTCAGAGTTGAATGAAAACAAGAGCGGCCAAATACGTGACTCATCGTTAGCACTCACGGAAAGGGCTTTTCATAGGTTTCACAATTGATGGAAATATAACACAGTGGCGCGCCCCTTCTAGGAAAAGAAACCACTTTAGTTTTGTCTACTAGTTGAATTACAACTATTTGCCGACGTCATCGCTAAGCCAATCATATAAAGTGAATAAATATGGATCAGCCACTCCCACTTTGCTCATAGCGAATATTTCGCCTTGAGCTTGACCTAACAAGAGCCAAATATGTGTTGGCGTCTTAAATACTGCATAACAAGACAGGTACCACGTAGCAACAGTCGAGCGTGTACCACACGCGATAACTGTATAGGAGCTAGGTACAGTTCCTGCATCAATGAAAGTTGTGAATAGCCATATGGGAGTTAGTTATGTAAGATTGCATCACTTAATCGATTGTTGTCCAGTCACATGTACCCGCACGCGCTGAGAGCCGCGCGCCAACACATCCGCTCATATGCCAGCGTTAATTACCATTTATAAATATAACCTACATTATTACACATTGATTGATTGAGAGAACATACTCCAAACGACACAATACTATAGAAATGCGGACGACTTCGATAGCACGTGTCACATAAATGAACTACATTCTTGACAATGTATCGTAGACACATATACTGAATAGGTGCTTATTGGTACGATTTGTTTCATTATATTCAAAGACGTATAAATCTATGATTATATTATATTGTTGTAGTACCTAATAATATAGTACCTTCCTAAGTTGATTACAGAAACCATACAAGGAAATACTGCAGCGTTAGAATCTGCAATTATAGCAAATCTGTTACGAAATCGATGCGGAATAGAATAGGAGGCTTCTCTGTACTCTGTACGGCATTCGTAACGGAAAATTCCATGAGCTTTCTATACCTCGACGACGGCCGCTTGCGACATGCAACAGCGGCGCTGGCGCAAACTACAAGTACCATTCGAACGTTAGCTGGTGATCTCAAATTATGTACCTTTAACCTATTTAGAAATTATCGAGAACTTCGAATCCAGAATCGACCACCAACTTGACTTTATTTAAAATAATGAAGCAGTAAAGGTTTGTGGTTTTGATGTAGACCACGCCACTGCAAACTTTACTGGCAACCATGAGCTCGACACTTTCACTGAGCACGGGCGAATGGCAAAGCAGACCAAACAACGGTGACCTTACACTTTCGACAACACAAATGGATGCCCTCGCGTTTGACGCCGGGCACAGCCACGGGCGCGTGCGCCGCCAAAAGGTTTAACAAATTCGTAGAATAATAAATTGGCCTGTAAACCAGTTTTATGCGTTCGACCAGTAGCACTATGACTAAAAGCGCACAATAAATCATCCCCAGACTGTCAGCTCCGAGCCTGAAGAATGTTAATGATACCAATACTCATTTACTAGTCAATCCGCAGATTTATGTTCATTCTACAAAGACTTTGGATTTGGCAGGTAATTTTTCCCGATAAAAGAGACAAGTTGAAAATAGAAAATTATGGTGCCAGATTGACGAGCTCTAATCGAATATGTCAACGACAGGGTTTTGGCTTCGAGTAACACGTCAATGGTGCTACTTAACTATTATTAGGACAGGTTAATAAGTAAACATGTCTCCAGGAACATCTGAATTTGGGTTGGTGAAATGAAGGTTTATGAAAATTTCGTATTGTGTTCAGGTTCTTCAGATAAAGTGCATCAAATGAAAATACCTTGATTGAACTGTCTCGTAAAAGTGTTGTCAAACAAAAGCTAAGTCAAGGTCATCTTATTACTGCAATTTAAACTAAGAACTACAAGAGAAACGTAGGATCCGCTATGGAGCAGTGAAATATTGGAGAAAGCGAGTGTATGTACTTTCTTTATATTTTAATATACATATGCACCGTGTCATATGAGCACAACGCAAACATGTTACGCGGTAACCTGTTAATCTCGGAGACTGGTAAACTCCATTAAGCATCAGCTGCTCATGTAGACAAATGAGTAAGGCAATATCAAATAGGTGTGTTTGCACAGCGCGAGCGGGCGGCGCGGCGGCGGCGCGCGGCCGACACTCGCGGCCGCGATAACAGTCGCTCTAGATCGCGACTGGCTGTGACGTGTCTGCCTCCACGGACCGATACACACATCTTTTGCACGATTATCGATGCTTGTGAAATGTAAAAAATTTTTTTTTGTAAAATTTTTTTTGTTCTAGATTTTTCTAATTTCCCTTTCTAAAGTAAAGTTGAACTTCCTGAAAAACATTTCAAATAAAACAAATAAACTTCTTTAAGTCTCAACTCACTTGACAGTAAATTTCCTTGAGCCCGCTCGTGATGAAATCCCAAATTGGAACACGTTAACGATGAAAACGTCCGATCTATCACAAGCACAACCACTGCAACTGACACAGAATATTACCCAACACAGGAACTGTGCTAGGTGAAACGCCAAACGTTATATCGCACCTTAGAATTATATTCAGCTTTATCACATCCACAGGGGAATCGAACATGAGCGCATAGAACAGGTTTCCTTTGTGTAAGCTTAGGCTGCTAAAAAAAATTAACGCAAAAATAAAAGTAAGCGTAACGCTAGCGCGAGGCACTTGTTTCTCTCGGCGTTGCGCACTGGTGACTGAGACGGACGAACGATTACGCGCGAACCACGAATCAATGTTGCGCAGTGTGCGACTGTGTGCGCACCGTGGGCACACGGGACGGGCACACAGCGCCGCGCGGGGACTCCGCGGCATTGTGGCCGCCCGCGCCCGACCTGTCAGACCACTGCAGTGAATGAACCCTAGACTCCTCCACGTAACCGACAAAACAGACCACAGACGGATCTCGCGGCTCTACCACGCTCTGGTCCCGCCATCGACCGCTCGCTTCTAATGCGAATAATGCACGGACAAATGCATTCAACAAGTCATTGTTTGCATATGCAATGCCGCCGCCACAAAGGTCGTTGTTGTTATTCACGAATCAACGTTGCACGGCAACAGTAACCTATTGTAGTGTGTATTACCAAATCTATTGAGGACATTACCATACCACTGGTTGACATTCTTAAAACAACGTCGTAACAACCAGAGTCGAGAAACAATGGGCCGTATTGAAGAATAAACAAAAGCTGATTATTAGGGGTCACCCTTTAAAAATTTCACTAATGCGACAACACAAAAATATTATTGAATCGTGCTTATTTTTCCATATATACAGGAGGAAACAAGAAGTCGTTAGTGGAGGACATAAGAATCAAAATATAATGGATACCCGGCAGACCTGTTTACCCTAAAAAATGACGCAGTCCTCTGGATACAGAATTTTAGAGAGAAAATTCATAATATTAGAGTCAACGAGATACATTGGACAGGTCTTTACGAAAGTAGGCTGCAATTGCAGTCATGCATTGAAACTTTTTAACACCGTTAATGAACAGTAGCCATAACCTAAATATATATGCATGGTTACTGGCAAATTACAAGGAAAACTCTCAACGGAGTTATATTCAGATCTTTCGGTTCAGAATTTCATGGTTCACGCCACTATCAACTTCAGGATTTATACCAGTCGGTCTTGAAAACGGAGAAGTTAGAAAGAAACAAGTTGAACTCTATGCGAATCACGAGAACAAACTACTTTTTGTATATTTATTTCAATCTATCGTCTTAAACATAGACGATATCCCCAAAGCCTGAAAGAGACACAAAGTCTTGTTGTCTAACAACAGACAGCTTCCCACACAGTTTCACAATGAGTCGATAAGTAAGCTAATAGCCACCTTGTAAAAGATTCGGTACGTTGCCGCGTTGCAGACGAAAACAAGACAAGCATCAAACAATCGATTCTGTTATATGCTTACTTATTAGAGTTACTATAGTCACATACATTGTGAACTTGAAAATAATTTGGGCATTTTACTGTATTGATTTTCATGTAACAATATACTCTGACGTCAATGCTGAAGTTTGGTTGAATGGTGGCACGCTAACCAGCCGCCAAAACAACATACAACACATTGAAATCGGGTTAAAGACAAAGAAATCGATGTAACTATCTAAAAATAACCGTGACTTGTTGTCTGTATACGACAATACTATTTATTTTATTTTTAAATACGTGCAAATAAAACCTGGTTATCAACTGGGTTTTGTTAAGTCTGTCTTTGTAGTTTGTCAAATATTGGTCCGGAACAGGCTGAAGCGTAAAATAATGCAATCACGTCTACCTTAATTACGTATTTACATTAAACAACCCAAAGACCAAACAACAACGCAATACAAGAATATAAAGCTCCATATAATTGTAGCAAAAACGTGTGACGGCACGTCTAGAAGCCTGGTGTTCTTTCTGGCAGACTCACCTCGTCCAATCGCCTAGCGAGCGATGTCTCCGCGAAGACAACGTCCGTCTTGGAGAGCCCCGGCGGAAGGGACGTGCGCCTCGCACCTGAAACCAGCATCGTTTGAATCCACCGCCTCGCGACTTCACCGCGCCAACCAGATAAGATAGGGCAAACAAATATACATAAGTTAATTCATTGATTGATCAGCTCGATCGAATATTTAAGGGCATTGCGTGACAACATTTGTGATAACTAAAGGTCGAATGGTATTGAAGGTACACGACTTCAATAACAGTTCTGTTCAATATCATGATACGGTTACCAAGGCACCAGACGGAGTAGGTAAAGACTGACAAACACAAATTACACGCTTATGACAACATTATTAGCTCACAAAAATATAAAAATAATTGAAATAACCCCTTAACACTTAAAAAATAGGAGAAGAAGAACAATATTATGAGAGTAATTATTTCTCTAATCTTTCTTAAGACTTTAAAAACATTTTTTTTAAAACTTCAAAATATAAATTCGACTACAATTCGACTGTAATAGTATGATTTCAGCAACACGTTTGATAGTTTGGCCCACATACCATAGGCACAAGTTATATCTAATCTAGATAGGTTTCACAACCCTCAAGGAAAACAACTCTAATTTGTTCCAACTGAATCGTTTCCATCCAAATATTTGGTTCAACAATTTACAGCCCTTGTTTGCAACTAAGCTAATATTAGTGAAACATAAATTGTTCTTAGAGATACCCCGCTTGTATTTCACAATAGAGCTTATTGACTCTGCGGATTATACAACTTGTATCCACACAACACGAGTCTTGTGATAACAGTATACAGAAATGGGATTACTACGGTAAATTTTCCGCTATAAATCAGCAACACGATAACTTAGATTCATATCCGCTCCAGGTGGTACGCAATGTAAATGGCTGTAGAATACTAAAAGACGGTTTATCTTTGAGCTTCTGTTGCCTTGGTGGTTTATATTGGTTTGTTTGGAATGTTGGCAGAGCGTTCGTACGATTTGTTGTTACATTTTCACCGCAATTTCAATCCGCAGCGTGATTCAAAATCGCATTGACCTTCACCTTATCGTCGGATAACCAAATATAGAATCGCGTGCCAACCAACGCTCGCCTTTATCAATATGACATCACCTATCAGCGATAAAATATAGACTCCTAAAAGCACTAAACTAAACAATATACACCAGCTGTATAGGTGGTAGCGACTGTAAACAGAACCGTTTATTATGTTTGATACAAAACAATACCGTCATGAGGTCGTCATAAACGATAGACACGCGATTGCCTTCACTTATCTACGGAAACGTCGAAATTTCTATAGAATAGATAAGGAACACTGGAATGGCAACTAAACGTATTTATAAAAGGATTGAAATGAATTTCAGATCACAGTATAGATAATAGAACTCCAGAAAGAGAAATGTAGTGGAAAACCAGCGATGTCGAACCCGTATAATCGATTTGAAATATAATACACGTGACATGTTGTAAGAGGAACGCTGTCAACGATAGGAAAGTCAACGCTGATATATATTCTACCATCACTGTTGGAGAGTATCCAACCATCTTCCGGGTACGCAATTACAACTAACTTATATTCACCATGCCTTGCAAACTCACACCGATATAAAAAAGAGAGAACATTGATTTGAAAGGATTATTTATATCATTAACAAGAAATCTGTAACCGGAAATATCAATTTAAATTCAAACCAATATCTGTATCAGTATCTGGGATAGATTATGGTATCTGTATCAGTATCTGGGTAGAATGTTGTAGGAGTTAAAGTTAATGATAATTTACTTGCATAAACAATGTTCAAACAACTGTCCTTGGAAAGTGGAGTCGGTGAGACTTTCAACTATTGATCTCTATTTCTCTACTGTGTCGCTGACGTCGTTGCTCTACATCAGGGGTGGCCAAAGTATTTGACCTGTGAGGTCTACTAGTGAGATTGTTTCCTATTTATTTTAATTAACTCTCGTGGGCTACCTAAATCGTCTTCGCGGTCGACCGATACACCGCGGTCGACCTCATGGCCACCCCTGCTCTACATCAACAAACACTCCTCGAAAATAAAAGCTTCCTTATAAAATTGATATAAACAACTTATTATGTTCATTTATTTCTATGACCACCTTCCGACTCCATCGTCAGACCAGTTCCTTGGTACCATATATACCAATATTAATGCATGCAATGCAATGCAATGATGACAATGCATAAATATTAAGTATAATATTAATGCATTGTCATCCAAGTTACATGGGTATATAGTTTCTGATCACAGTCAGTTTCAGTTATTGAACATTAGGCTTGCAAAATTCCTGGACAAGAATTGAAGTTAAATACCACCTTCCGACTCCATCATCAGACCAGCTCTATGATACCATATTAAAGCATTGTCATCCAAGTTACGTAGGAATACTAAATTTCAACTGAATCGACCGTGGGGAATTGGGTCAAATTAGCTTTGCAAGATTCCAGGAGATACAAGTGAAGTTAAATAAAAGCTTGTTAAAAGCCATGTGGAGCTTTCAGCTTTAAAAAGCAAAAAGGAGTTTATTTCAAATTGAATTTTCGACGGTCGGATTCTGAATGTAAATAGCCAAATTCGAATAACGTTTTGACGTAAACACTTCGGTCGCAATCGCAACCTTCTACTTCTAAACAGGCTCACGAGTTAGCAACTAAGTTCTGACCTTCGTATACGTTGTTTACAAATCTAGGTACAGTATATCAATCACCACTTATTGCAATCAATTTTCCAGACATAAATTATAGTAGCAAAACAAATTGGTCTAAGAACTAAATCTTCCGCGACTAATGAGTATGCGAACTTAAGAATGTTTACAAATATTTTGCAGGGTCAGAGACATATGTTCGATATTTTATCCTCTATAGAGTTAATATATTCTGAAATATGAGGAAAACAACATATCTGACAAAACGTAGGTATAATGTGCATTTCAATTTCCTCCTAACACTGATAATAAAGAAAAAGAAGTAAAGAAGGAGTATAAATGAAAGATAAATTATGGAATAGTGTTATAAGGGAACGTGCTAGAGTGAAAGAAGATGCAGTGACTAGGATTGAGAAAGGAATGCTCGGGCATCGTTGCGCGCATGAAAGCGAGAAAAGTCTAGCTATCTCTTTTCATTTGCGATGAAGTAAGCGAGACACAAACATTTGTCTCGCACGACAAAGCCCGTCATACTACACATACAGGTTGGGCCATGCAGAGAGGATGCATGAAAGAATACTACCGAAAAAGATATACATGGTAGGAGTGAATGGAATGGTCGGAAGGTGAAGACCAAGTACGGTCATAATCACGATCAAATCGATGATATTTTAATAAAAGGTCAGGTTAAGAGTACCCTATGTAACAGTAACACTATGACCGGGCCAACTATAGATTTTATTGAAAGGCAAGGTCAAGACCATCTAAGTACAAACTTAAAGTCGAACACGTGCAGGCCATTATACAAGGTCATCGTGTTCACAGCTCGACTAGAGACTATTTAACAGCAATAATTTGTTGTTGTTTGCCCCATTCTGCTTTTTAAAATTGTCTTGTTGAACGTAAACAAAAATTGATAGCGCCACTATCTATGCAAACTAGTCAAAACCACGTACATTAAACATGGCAACACTAAATAATATTTTGTATTGAAATATTATAATAAAACTTGTTTTGTAGCACTGAACCTAATGGATCAAGATCATCAACAACATTAATTCATTTTTAATTAGAATTTTTTGTGATTATTATTCAATATTTAGGTACTGTAAATGTGTTTATAATTATGTGTGGTTTCTGAAAACCGCAACACTAACACCCGGTTTCTGAAACGCTTGTCAACGCAAAAATTACGTAACAGCTTGTTAATCTCTGATTAAATGCAGTTTGGGTTTCTGAAAGGGCGGCTAATTAACAGTTTGTTGACAGCTTGTTAACGGATTGTCAAATCTCCAATTAACGGCTGATTAATGTAATTTTGGGTTGCCGGAAAGCTTTTTCTCATGTTAACTGTATGTTATCATCGTCTTGTAATTTTAATTAGCGAAAATCGACCAATTAACCGATTGTCAAAAGAAATTATATCCGATTTTCTTGGTCTAGGTCCTAATTTTGGTCCAAGGCAAAGTCCAGGTCTAGGGTCCAGGTTCTGGTCCAGGACCATGACCAAAACTGGAACCTTGATCACAATTTGAGCTTGAACCAGAACCAGGACCTAGACCAGTGCCAGCACATAGACCATAAACATTAGCTGGACCAGGACCTGACCCGAACCAGGACCTGGTCCGAAGCCAGGACATGGACCTGAACCACGAACTGGTGCGGGTCCTGTACCTGGACCTGAACCAGTAACTGGTCCGAGACCTGGACCTGAACCAGGACCTGTCCGGGGCCAGGACCTGGACCTGAACCAGGACCTGGTCCGAAGCCAGGACCTGGACCTGAACCAGGACCTGGTCCGGTGCCAGGACTTGGACCTGAACCACGAACCGGTCCGTATCCAGGATTTAACTAATGGTATTATTGGGAGAAACTCCTGTGAGAAACTCGATTCTGTAATCGATAGCCGATGGGGCGGATGTTGTTGAGTGGCGAAGTCTGGATCGCCTCCCAAGAGATGGACGGACTACCTCTTTAAGGTCCTAGGGAGCCGATGAATGCAAGAAAACAGAGTCGACCGGCGTGTAAGCCGTGGGAGGCCTGTATTCAGCAGTGAACCGGGACCTACCTAACTGTATAAAGATGATGATGATGGGATAACTGACCCACTGGAACCCGTGACCCTATAACATAAATATTGTGTTAAGTTCTTTTCTCGCTCTGTATATATTTTTGATAATTTTCGATTTTACACGAAAACTATACAATCGCTATCAGTTTCATCTTAAAGTTGAATATCACATTCGATTTTGGCTTTGGCCGCTAGGAACGGAGACAAATCAATGCGTTAGACAGAAACAAAACATATATGAGTGAATGAATGTGACTGATTTTAGCAGGGGTAGCCAGACGAAAAAATTGATCTCTTGTTAATGGTCGATTAGCTAATTTTAGTTTGATTGGCCTTTCAGAAACCCACAGTGATTTAACAGCTTGTTAAATGTGACAGTCTGTTAGCTAATCAATGATTTGACAAGCGTTTCAGAAACCGGGTGTAAGTAACTAGCCTACATTGCTTACCTACAACACACAATTACCTACCTAGTGAGCTTAAAGTACCACGCTGGTTCAAGCAATTACGAAAATATCCTATAACTTAGAGTAGGTAAGTAAGTACCGCGACAACGAAAAAAAAAAGACATGACATATGTATGACAACCAATTCTGAGTATCCAGAAATACTACACTTATTCGATACATATATGACAAGCTGATGAGAAAATACAGCAAAAGCACAGTTTAGAATACCTACAAAATATAATCTCTACCTCTATCTCTCTTTTGACGCTCTACGTAAAAAGACCTGCTCGCGTAGCAAAGCACCGGTGCGCTACGGGACCCCCCTCCCGCCCTCGCACACAACCCCCGCCGTAGCATATGTCTGCTACGAACACATGGCATCCATGATCCAATTTCGTTCTTGGATATACTACTATCGAACGAGTATTCGTATGGTACTCTAAACTCTCAGGTTGTTGAGAGCTCTATTTAAAAATAATACGGAGGACATCAATTATATATTATTATAATGTGCTTATCAACAACTAGCGACCCGCCCGGGCTTCGCACGAGTTTTCTCGAGGTTACTCTATTAAAAATATGCATGTATGTTACATGACGGAGACGGCATGAGCCTAGAAATCATTTTGATTCGGAAACGGAACGTCGATCGATGCGCCGTCTTTCGGGAGGCTAGAAATGCTGTGATGACGTCATATTCGGCGCGCGTCCGCAACGAACACTTTGTATTCACTTTGTATGTTAATCCGTTGAAGAGTAAAGAAGTAAATAAATAGAAGGCTGTGTGGCAGCCGTGCTCCAGAATCCTTTAACCATGCGCGAGAGCACAACCGGCACATTAAAGCCAAGATGACCAGATAACCGATGGCCACAGTCATAAATACGCACACACACATCACAACCCTTAACAGTCCACTGCTGGACTTAGGGCCTCTCCCACGAGAGGGGAGGTTATTACCATAATTTCCACGGCAGGCGGGTTGGAGATCACAGTGTTTAAAAATAACAATGGAAAATGCCGCTGCCCATTTTCCAGACTACGGAGACTCTTGATCTTTTGATCTTTTGCTTCGAAAACATTAGTCGCCTTGTACGACACCCATGAGTGTGAGGGGTTGGTGCTATTCTACTCTGCCGGACACCACACGGCCATAAATACAGTCATAAACACAGCCAGAGTGCTTTTATATGTTCAACTCTATACTCGATACAAGCTTAAGCACGGCCAGACCATACACTCTACACGCAGTAACATACTGTGACCTACATCTATATTCTAATCTATGAACACGCTTCTCGAACTTTCGATCCAGGTGTGCCTTGAATATTACGTACATATTGAGATGAGTAGAGCAGGGCGGGTCGCGGGCGGGCGATCGCCTATAAGCTCTACATATTCTATGTGCGAGTATACGAGATGATGTTACGTAACTAAAGATAAGAGCTAAGCTTTTCAGAAGAGATTCAGAGCATCGTTTAAATTATCTTAGTGACTTTTTCCACCTTAATTGGTCGTTTATAATGACTTTGGATGTTTCTCTACATTTCTCTTTTAACTATACTTGTAATAAAGGTTAGTTACAATATAATATTTAGGTAGCTAAAATACCTAGTTTAAGAGTCTGACGTTACATGTGAAACTTGTGGTAAACAAACTCCACACATAGCGAGCGAATAATGGGACAAGGTAGGCAGTACCTGCCGCCCAGGGCGCATGCGCTTTGCCCTCGCGCCTCACCCCACCCCCTTTTCACCCCACATTCAGAGAAATGCGCATTTTCTGAATGAACCATTGTTGTGACGACCAATCCCTGAAACACATAAATAATCTAAGCGCAAACCGATGTCGTAGAACAGCAAATTATTCAACCATTTTAATACAATATAGGTTTTAAGGGTGGGTTTTATTTTTATTACGAATACAACGTTATATTTATTATATTTATTAGTACCTAGCTACGTTGCTAAACATGCTAAATTTTCCGCAGAATCTTGCCTTGATATTTGGCTATATTAGCTATAGCTATTAGCTACACGGACAAAATGAACGGCGCGTCACACTCGCCTTACGTGCTCATTCCCAAAGGGGAGCTTCGGGCTAATAAGTATATTACATAAACATGACATGCCATGATCTAAGGTAAATATTCCAGGCACGAATATACGTTTAGTTGGTGGTTTAGCACTTCATTACAAGTATCGATGTTATGGGCACAATTTGCATTACTTAATACATATTAGGTACTCAAATATATTGTCCAACGACGCATTTTGGACCGAACGTCCGACCAACAATAATAATAATTATAGTATTGACGGTAATATCAAAATAGATGTATTTTTCAAAATATATTATTATTTATCATCTTGGAGTTAATATCCCGATTGTGCTCTAGCGGGCGAGGGTTCGGGGTCCGCCTTGACCTAGATCCAGAATTTGGCAGATCAAGTAATTCAGTACAGCGACCAGACCTACGTGAACCTGTTGACAGGGGAAACTGACCAGAATGGATGCAATGAACTTCCTCACGACGTTTTTTCCCTGTTCGTGTACATAACTCAGAAAAAGTCATTGGTATATGGCTGCACTGTGGAATAGTGGTGATGGAACTCGGTACTTTCGCTTACGAGGCCAACCCGCTAGCCATTACGTCACCGACCCCGCTATGAATATCAAGCCGTCCTACAGCATCATCATCCGAGCAGTCAGTACCGGCTACGGCGAGGATCCGCTTTTCGAAACATTCTCCTCCATTTCGCCCGGTCTTGGGCATCCTCGCGTCGTAAGCCATTGGCTCTCGTATCCGACTCAACGATGGCAATCCATCGCTTCTTGGACCTTCCGCGGTACCTCTTCCCTGATACCGGAATGTTTACGCACGTATCCTTGGGGTATACGCAACACAGCGAAGGTCTAGATCTTTTCTATATATCTCACGCTAAGGCTGCCACGGATGCTGTCATACAGCGTTTCTTCCGAATAAAAATAATAAAACAATTACGTCAATGTCTATGTTTTTCAAAATAAAGCTTGCATTAATTACCCTATATCTTATGTCAACGATTAGATAAGTGTCAATAAATACAGGTGAATGTTTCTTATCACCAGAAAGTCAAATTGAATGAAATAAATATAATAGATTGTCAAGGTAATCTAAGCTTACCAACAGTTCTTTGTCACAGTACAGGTAATATAGTATATTGTAAACACCCAGTGCATTTGATGCAATTTTAATTGGGACAAGTTAAACGTTATTGCCAATATCACGAATTATTATTATTTAATTTAAAAAACCATCTTGGCGTTAATGTCCCGGTTGTGCTCTCGCGCACGAGGGCCCAGGGTACGCCTTGACCATGCTCCAGGATTTGGCAGGTCAGGTAATTACAGTGGAGAGACTGCCATCTGACCTCCGCGACCCTGTTAGCAGGGGAATCTGACCAGATGGGACCATGGTTACACATCCAGACGCCTGAATGTGCAGGTTTCATCACGATGTTTTCCCTCACCATAAGAGCATCGGTTTGTATTCAACTAATGTACTTACCTCAGAAAAAGAGTCATTGGTACATGACCGCAGCGGAATTCGAACCCGATACCTCTCGCTTACAAGTTGAATACCCTAACCGCTCGGCCACTGACGAATTATCTTTATAATATCCGACATAAATTAAAATGAGTTTATGTTGGTTCATCTCATTCATAAACAAGACTTTATGAATGTGATGAATGAAATTCTAGTTTATTCGAATTCTGACTGTTCATAAATTATCTTAATTTAATCTGTACTTAATATTTTAATACATGGCTAAAACGCATTACCTAATAATAATTTCAATCACAATATAAATATTTATACGTATTGGCCTAATGATCGATATTAAATTCAAAGGAGTTACTGCTGCAATTGTTGGTATTCTGGGTAAGCTCTATGTGATTTCTCAGCAAAATAAGTCAGCTAGTCTACTTATAATATCACAGTAGGTACATGAGTTAAATGTACCTGTGTAAACACATTTTCGCGTAAGAAAACCTCTCATACGCATCGTATTTTATATCTAAACCGCTGTATGTGTAAGCCAATTTTTAATCTGCGAAAACCTGCAGCCATTTTACGCAGAGTTTTTGTAGTACTAAATTTCTCCTGCACAGCTGAGGACATTAACGCGCATATTCGGGCTACGCCTAGGCTCCTCAATAAATCAAAAGGGCTCGAGTGGCCCGAGTCTGGCGGGGATGAATGGCGGCGCCGGCCCCCGCTTCAAGGCCCGGAGTGCCGCAATGCGCCCGTCCGGATATATCACCGCCAAGGTCAAGTTGACGCAGATCCCGGGAGCTGCCGTCCCATCCATATACTGACAGGCAGGCGCATTCATTATACAGCCCTGTTTACCCGCCCAGAGTCACAGCCTGATGACGTAGTTTGTTTTGGTTACCTAGCACCGGCAACCTCGATACTCGAGTTTTTACGAGGCGGAGGAGACGCATCGCATTCACCCTTAAAACATTTTTTATGGATCAAATAAGTGATTCCCAAGTGGATACAACATGGAATTTTCCAAGGGTATGAAAAGATTGTACCGGGGTCGGGGTGGTATTGCAAACTCCACAGGCTGCGGTAACTTCCGAAAATATTAGTTGCTATACGACTCCCACGAGAAAGGGTTAGTGCTATTCTACTCTGCCGGACACCTCACGGCAAATAATGGGATTAATATAATAAATATAAATGAAAGAAACTAACATGAACGTTCGAGAATACACCAAGATAAGATTACCTTGGTTAACAATTTATAACAAGTCACAGCTGACGTTATTGAAATAGTGACTCACTCATTCCATTTTCTATACATAGTATAAAACAAAGTCGCTTCCCGCCGTCTGTCCCTATGTATCTACATACGCTTACATCTATTAAAGTCTGCAACGGATTTTAATACGATTTTAAACAATAGATACGAGTGATTCAAGAGGAATGTTTATAAGCAAGAAAAAAGTGTAATTAGGGGTAAAGTAGGTGTACGCGACCGAAGTTGCGCCGGGTTCATTTTTATTTCACGGTTGGCAAACAGACATGCACCTGGCCACCTGCTGAAAAACGGTCACCACTGACTATAGACACTAGCAACACCAGGGGTATCGCCAATGCTTAGCCCACCTATATAACACGTTGCTCCGGCAGCAAAAAGGCAAATGCCCCTCCACTGCCAATGCCACTGTTCCTCAAATCTCCACCCCATGGAGCACTGGACTACTAGTATAATAATAAATGTAATAAATAAATAATGATTACCTACGATCACCTATTTAACAATAGTAAGTTCGTAACACAAACATGGCGTCACACGAAGAAGAATAAACATTGTTACATTTAACTTGAAAGAAAACTGCATGCTACAAAAACAAAATAGCTTATATCCAAATTTTTATGTTATATTCTATGTACATTCCACAGTTTACTGTGCCAGCAAGTCTGCCTTGGGGGAAAACTGCCTTGTCCACGCAATGTCAAGTGTAGGGGAGGTCGGGGTCGGGTAGGATAAGCCGTGGCCTCGGGCGGTGGCGTCGTCACGCAGCTATGACGTCACGCCTTCGCGCCCAGCACCCCCGGCCTTCAGACGGTGCGTCGCCGAACGAATAATATCCATTATTACATGATACCGTGACCTCTCACGCGTCGTTACCCTCCTCACTGCCAATGTTTTTGTAAATATAAAGATAGAAAAAAAAAGTTTGTAAAAAAAAATATATAACCGACTTAAAACCACAATAAAGTAAAACTTAAGCTTTTGGAATCGGTGGATAAAACCATTGGGGGAGGGGGCGGTGTGGCATCGACTCCAAAAATTATCTCATCTAACTTTGTAGATATTAAGTTGAACTTGTTGTAAGTTTTCCGTTTCCGATGTATTTAGCTTCTAAGTGGATTTTTTGTTAGAAACTCGTGTGAGTCTCCATAACAACTAAACAGTAGATACGTCTAAAGAATTCAACATAATAGTACCTACATATAATGAAGTTAAAAGGAAAACTATCACAGCCTAGCGGACTCTTCAAGTTAAGGAGTAACAGACGACCAACTTATGAAATGTAGGTTTAAGCAATTTTTTCTTACAAATTGTATAGAAAAAATTTTTAGCTAGCTTAAGTTGTAACTTTCTACACCTCTTTCAAGCGCTGTTTCTCGGAGACGCAATCGCTGCGAGCCGGCAGGCCAGCTTTTTCCAGAGATATCACTCTTGCAATACATACCTAAACTGACCATTTCCTTTCGTTTTCTTTTTCACAACAATGGAGCCTCTTTCAATAAAAATAAACCTACTCGTTTCTACTATCGTTTACAATTTCCTGTGACCTCTTCGACAATGCCTGGCATAATTAAATAAAAAAATGAAGAACTGGCCAAATCGCCCAGCATTCCTACCTCGAATTTAATGTGAAGTCATAGCAATGTAGAGATAAAATACATAAATCAACAAAAACGTAGTGGAAAATTATAATCTTAAGATAATTGTGGCGTTGTGATTACTGGTTCCAACGTAACCAGTTTCATCCGGCTAAAGTGTACACGTCTAACTACAATGCAAAGATATCAGAATTAGTATCACTGAATAGGACTCAATGAATGAATATGTAGCTAACAAGAAGAAAGAGATAAAACAAAAACATTTAGCAGACGCAATTTCGTAGTTTTACTAGATCAAATCTATTTTAGTTTTATTTGAAACGCACTACTCTGCGTTTACCATCTTTATTCCATTTATTTCGGGTTACACACCGCGTGGCAAATGAAAATACTCGACGGTAACGGTCGAAGTAACTAATCGATTGGGCGTACGTTTACACGTTATAAATAGACCTTTTAATCAACGAATACGCAGATCGGACGAAAAAACAACTATCGATCCACCTACTGGTAAAGTAGAGTTAAATATTAGGATATTCCGGCTAATGGAAGCTAGTGAAACAATGGGCTGTACAATGGGGAATGTTCTGAGGAACTTATGATCTGGTGCTCATAGCACAATTCGTGTTTCGAAAGAACATTTATTTCTCGTAAGACTTGGATGTGGAACCTTTGGACTGTGACATGGGATCGTTCAAGAGGTATATTAGAGGTCTCTTCAGAGGCGTCCCTGGTGTTGCTAATGTACATCGGCGGCGGTGACCGCTTTCCATCAGGTGGCCCGCTTGCCTATGTTTGTCTGTCGTATAACATATAAATAAAAAAAACCTACGACGTCTATGAATCTTGAATGCTGTCAGCGTATTAATTTCACCGTTTAATTTATGCGTTATAATCTATAAATGTAGTCAGTGTGAATTACAGAAATTCCATTAACATGACGTATCAGGTGGGATAATTCTGGAGATCCAATAATTTTATCATCACGTGTGCATACCTATCTACCTTAAAATTGCGACGTAAATTTTGTTAGTGTCACTATTTTAGCGCCGTCCCCGTTAACAATTTGATTATAGTGGTAAAACCCAAATATTATTGAAATTGGCCGAGGTGTCTCGAATCACACGTCGCCACACATGGAATTCCTATTAAAATATTATTAAAGCATTCTTATTACTACACAGCAAGTATCAAGTTACGTAAATTGGTTTCCATAACATGTTTTAGGTGTCACAATATTTTGGTAATTTCAAGTTTTTGACGGCCTTTGCGACGTTCTTAATTTCAATGGCATGTGAATCAGTAACTTAAGAAGTAGGTGATAGTGATATACCTTCACGGTATCTACTACTATCCCTAAACGGGGTGGTCAGTAGTAACAAAAGCATACCTACATCCGCGGTGTTTCCTATTTATCAGACATTCAAACGTGGCTTCATGTTACTACCTACTATGTGCCTACTTAGAAAATCGAGTAATTCTTTTCTATAATATAAACTGCTATATTAACCGAACCTTATATAAATTATTATATTAGCGACTGTAAGAACATCAAGACTACATAAAAACTCATAATAAAATAAGGCAATCAACGTAACATCACATATTATGTCACACAATGTTTTGAAACGATAACGAAATCAGATGACATATAGTCTTTCCTTGACGTCAGACCCCCAGACACCGTCAACTTATGTTTACATAGTAAATAATTATTATAAAACATGCATATATAATTTGCCGACGAAAAGTCCGACTAGTCGGCTAAGCCGATCATTGATTTAGGCGAAGTTTAGATGGCATCAATAATCCCGTTGGTGCAAGCAGAAACCACATTGTTCCATTTTCTACAATGCTGACAAACTTCTGCCGCTTTTTCCACATTTATCAACTTTTAAGTTTAGGTTTAGGGTACCTACTCTTGAAAATAATAAAATAACTTATCGTCCCAAAAATACGCAATGCAGCAATACGCGGTGCGTTTTCCAATCATGCCATCGAACCCGGCTTTCTTTTGGCACGCTGTGGCGAATGGGTCTTCAAATTCAAACACTACTTGGCACTCGCCCAAGTAAATGTAATAAATAGAGCTCGCAGGCGCCGACTCCCATCGAATCTGTAACCGATAACGACGGAAATAGTGCAAACATCGCGAATTACGTTGAACGCGGCGCCGTGTACGCTAATTTATGAGATACTAGTGGACCCGGCGCGACTTCGTTCGCGTACACCTACTTTATTCCTACCTACCCTCTTTCTACTTGCTTATAAACCTTCCTCTTGAATCACTCTATCTGCTGTTGAAACCCGCATCAAAATCCGTTGCGTAGTTTCAAAGATTTAAGCATACAAAGGGACATAGGGACAGAGAAAGCGACTTTGTTTTATACTATGTAGTGATTCGTATTAACGCGCACAAGGCGATACGTGCGCCTTTTGGAGAGTTAGGACAATTTTAGATCGAGTATTCGTGGAGAATATCGGATTTGACACTGTTTATAAACAGCTCTTGCATGCCTCCGGGCAAAATTATTTGTTCTGTGTTTATTGAAATGTACTTATTAACTGCGCTGGCTCAGCGACCCAAAGTGGATCTTGGCCTCCGACACCTGAGATCACCATCTCTTCCTATCCTGCGCCAGCTCCTGCCAATCGAGGATGCCCAGTGCGTGCAGATCTTCTAGGACTTCATCCATCCAGCGATATCTGGGCGGGCGAGCGGATATATGCTCTCCTTACAGCGCGATCCTCCCCCATCCTCTCCACGTGGCCAAGCCAACGCAGTCTTGCGGCCTTGATCTCTCCCAGAATATTGGGTTCGGAAATAAGCTGTTCCACCTCCTCGTCTTTCCTCCACTTCCACATGCTCTCCTGTCCCTTTGTTGGCCCCAGAAACTTTCGAAGGATCTTACGTTCAGCTACCAATAACCAGGACTCGCATCCGTACATCAAGATTGGTCTAAAAACCGATTTGCATATCCGAATCTTGGTTTACTACAAATCAGCTTATACACCAACACCTTATGGAGCGCAGCAGAACACCTAAGCGTATTTTGTGTTCTGATATCAATTTCATCTTCACGCTGATACTTCACGCTACCATAACCGACACCAATGGTTATGGTGCCCCCGAAATATTCAAAAGTGCCGACGCCTTTACAATTGCCACTGTCTACTGCCAGGCGTTCTCGCCCCGCATTCTTATCCCTGTACCTCTTCATATGTAGGTACTCTGTTTTTTCGGTTGATTCTGAGGCCAACTCTTCGTCCTTGCTCTTCCAGGATTTCCGACTTATCCTTTACGGTTCGTTTGCACTGTCCAAGCAATCCTAGATCGTCAGCATACCCAATAAATTCGTGCCTACCGTTCAATTCTACTCCAAACTTAATTAATTGGACGTTTCTAATGACGTGTTCAAGAACGAAATTGAACATACGAGGGGGGGTCAAAAAGTTCGCGGAATGGAGGGGATAGCGGGGGGTGGGGGACCTGCCGCAGGTAGTATCTAATGAGCAACTCTTTGTGAGTATATATGCCAAGTTTGAACCTGATTGTGTCAATAACCTTTGACCTGTCGTCGATCAAACAAGTGAATCCGGAAGAAAAACTTGAACATGGAAAAAATCGAGTTTCGTGCCGTCATAAAGTTCCTCACTAAGCAAGGAAAACCATCTCAGAAAATTTTGGAAGAAATGTTATCAGTATACGGGGACTCTTGCCCTGGGAAAACCATGGTGTACAAGTGGAATAGCCTTTTCAAGCAAGGCAGAGAGTCTCTTGAAGACGACCCTCGCTCAGGACGGCCGATTGAGGCCACCACCTCAAACATCGTTGAAAAAGTGGAGAATCTTATACTGGAGGATACTCGTTTGAAGAAGAAACTACTTGCAGAAATGGTTGGAGTATCACCTACAACCATTTTAAATATTCTACACGACAATCTTGGGATGTCAAAAGTCAGCGCAATATGGGTGCCAAGAATGCTCACACCACCACAGAAACAGCTGCGCGTCGAGTATTCAAAGGAGTTTTTAGACCTCTTTAGCGCCGACAAGGAAGGAATTTTTGCAAGACTTGTTACTGCAGATGAAGCTTGGGTTCGTCATTATGAGCCTGAGTCGAAGCAAGAGTCTATGCAGTGGCATAAAAAGGGTCAGCCCCCCCTAAGAAATACAGGGTGTCACAATCGGCTGGAAAAATCATGGCAATTGTTTTTTGGGATACAGAGGGTATTTTATTAATAGATTATAAAGATAAGGGTGTTTCTATAACGGGAGAATACTACGCTAATCTACTGAGACAATTAAAAGAAGCAATCAAGGAGAAAAGGCGGGGAAAGTTGACAAAAGGTGTGCTGCTTTTGCATGACAACGCACCGGTACACAAGAGCCGCGTTGCGATGGCTGCCCTTCATCACTGTGGCTTCGAAATGTTAAACCATCCTCCCTATAGTCCAGACTTAGCCCCCTGTGATTATTTTTTATTTCCCAAATTAAAAAAAGAGCTTCGTGGGAAGAAATATTCCGATGATGAAGAAGTCAAGTCAGCGATTTCGGCCTATTTTGAGGACAAAGACAAATCATTTTTTTTCGACGATATTAATAAGTTAATAGAGAGATCTGAAAAATGTATTCGACTTAATGGGGAATCTATTGAAAAAGAAAAATAGTATTTTATTTCACCCCCATTCCCCTCCGTTCCGCGAACTTTTTGACCCCCCCTCGTAATTGGTGACAGAGCTTAAGACATGCAGCAACCTCAAAGCCTCAACCGACAGTTCTTCTTCAACCCTAACTTTGGCACAGACCATGGCGCATTTGCTCGTGTCTGACCTATTCAGATTTTTGTTCCAGATTCGACGGACGACAGTCGCTTAGTTTTGTACTAGAAAATACAAATAACAACAATTGTCATCATTGACACGATCAGCAGAAGACCCTAACTTTCATCTCGCTTATACTCGCTATAGCCACTTCTACCATATTCACGAGTTTGTCGGGTATTTTAAACTCTCGAATATCCTGAAAAGTACCTGCCGATCAACACTACCGTAAGCCTTTGTAAAGTCAACAAATTGCACATGGAGACTTTGCTTATATTCCCATTTCTTCTCCATTATCTTGAAAGTCGTCTTAAAAGAAATATTTGATCTATGGTGCTCCGATTACGTCGAAAGCCGCATTGGTAATCGCCGAATATGTCTTCCACTACTCCAGCGCTCAAGAAAGGACTTTATAAGCAGTTGGGTGGGAGCAATGCACTCTATAGTTTGAGCACTTCTTTCGACTACCTTTTTTATGTATTGGACATCATAATTCCGGTTGTCGTTCTGCGGCCCAAATTTTACAAATTAGTTGATATAGTCAAGATTGCACCGCTATCCCACCATATTTCCTTAACTCTCCGGGAATACGAGTATTATCGATCCCTGGGCATTTATTGTTCTTTAGCCTTATCGGTCTTCTGACTTCCTCGAAACTCGGCGATTCTACTTCCGCATTGTTGACTTGAACGTCTCTTGAAGGTTGATCGTCTGCTGGCGGTATTGGCGCCATGTGGATTTCAATTGTTCAGTCTCATAAAATTAATAAGGTAATGTGAAGTTTTCATTGAATTTTTAGACATCGTCCCATTGCATAAAATGTTTAATTGCAGAAATTATTACAACATGCTTTTTTATTATGTATTTCATTAATTATGAAACGACGTGCGCGCGCACGCTCCATAATGTTTCATTGCGATCCGATGATAGGCGCGCAAAAGGAACAAACACGTATACATCCACTTAGAAATATACTGAAGATAACAGTATCTTTAATTTATCGCCAATTAGGATCGATATAAATTACTCATGTTCCATGTAAACGCAATTAACGAAAAGTGTAAATTTTGCTTCCAGGTCCACACCAGACTGAATCAATGACATTCAATTCATTACACGTGCCCTGAATCCGGCGTACTTGCGCGAAGTACTGTGACTAATTCGTGCGTTGTGTCGTAGTTGCACCTACAACGCAGCGCATGAGGGCTTATCAGCTGCTGCCCCGGCGTGTGAGCTAGGCTAGTACAATTTTCAATACCGCATAAAGTGCATAAACAATCTATTCAACTGCGCGACAGACTATATGCGAGACACTAAACTGTTTCGCACAATTTGCACGTGTCGCGGATGTTAGATCCCCAAACAGTCTAGTGGTGGCAGTGTTTATGACTTAGCCGATATCGGTCACCTATTCGGTAGTACGCAGCTCTCAGATAACAATATCGGCCAAGCGCGAACATATGTGCACGTGTTTTGTAAACAACGATCATATGATAAGTGTCGCTAATGCTTCGGCGGTGTCAAAATAATCAACTGTGTTTCGAGACGTACCTAGTTAGAGGACGAAAGTTCGCCGAAGACGTCGAGCCTGTAGTAAACATGATGTCGTACCAATTTAATCTATTTTGTCGAAATCCGGTTCTAAATTCAAACATCACATAATATTATTTATAAATGGAAACCATTACGATCAAGTTTAGTTAATTAATTCGTTCAACAAAATTCAAATGGAGTGACACCAAGTCAACAACAAATACAGTATATATTTTAAAATATAGCCAAAAATACATTAATCGTGGGTTAAACCCTTCGATAAAACAATCAGCGATAGTGATTCGTACCAAAATAAATGACGTGTATGCATTATATTTTTGGTCGCTGACGAAAATAACTCTAGGTAGAGTGAGGCTGCGAGATTCAGCCTCACTCTACCTAGAGTTATTTTCGTCAAATCAATCAATCAATACCGCAGAAAGCAATATTTATACTTCAAAGAAATATCCCCTATTAAATATTCATCTTCAAGGAAGTTTTCTAAACTTGGCGAGCAGGTAACACTACTAACAGTTCGTGGATGCCGGCCAAGCAGGGCAGCCAAGGTACACCGTATCAGTAGCCGTATTCAGAATGGCTCGGAAATCGGATTCGGATACGGAATCGACAAAGGACCCCGCAAAAGTTCTTAGGAAAATGTGGTTTCAGTTACTTTTGATGAAATTTTTATACGTTATAGAGAGTAGAGTTTCCGTGGAATCTATTGGAATTCTGAATAACAGTTTTCGAATCGATCGATACGGATTCGCCACTCACGAATTTCGTGTCGAATCGTTCGGAAACGGTTTCGGATCATTGTGAATACGGCTACAGTTCTCACATAATAATGTGGAAGCCATCAACAATACTAGGATCTATTATACCTATCGTAAAGCTATAACTGAATTGTCATGGAATCTACGTATTGCTTTGTTCGCCTTCTCGATCAAAGGACTTTACACTTTTTTTATATACTACTAAGGTGGCAAACAAGCATACGGCCTGCCTGATGGTAAGCATCCACGAAATAAATAATATTATGTTTCTACGGTGTTATAGCTTGTCTTAAACGAAGTAAATAATTATACATCATCATCGACTTATCCACGGCGACAGTCAACATATCGACACGATAAGATTTTTGCAGAGTTAGGAACGGAGGTGAGCTAATGGAGTGTAGCTATTATGAGTCATTAAGAGTATCATAATTGAAATAATTTTGAAATCGGGATTGAAAAAATCCAACCAAACTTACAAAACCTCTACAAAACACGAGCAGATATGAAGTACGAAGTTACGAACTGACTATTTTTACTTTATTGATGAATGACATGGCGTGATGATACGTAACTTTGATATTGAAAAGAAAACATGTTTATGTAAATTTACGTCAAATACAAATAAAATATGGTAATAATATTTTTTATCATAATTAAGACTGGCGTAGTCAGTGGTAATTATGATAACAATCAAAATAAATTTTATTTATCTTTCCAAATGATATAACAAGACATGAAATTGAAGCAATAAATGTTTTTGAGACTTGAACGGTTTTTGTTTGTAAGTACCAACCTGAATTTAATAAGTACCCTAGTGATTACCCTATATTTCGGGGAGCATTCTTCAGATTTTGTAAAATTAGTCATTTGTAATTGTCTCGAATTATCATTTTGACCTTGACCTTGGCTAATTACGTAACTCTGTTCCCACCAATTGTCTGATTTCAATTATTTAAATTGTTACTTTTGCGTTTACATATGATCGATTTAATAGTTTCAGTTTCAGTTTGCGATGGAATTTTGTTAGCAACTGAACCCATGAAACCGATAATCGACATCGAAAAAAAAAATCCAAAAATTAAACTCCGATAATTGTTGGCAGCAGCGTTTCGTAATTAACATACTGATGTTCTTGAAAATATTGCCTTTAGAAGAGAGTGATGACGTCATATTTTGTATGGAAAGAAATTATATGTTCTCTGAAATCTATGAAGTAGGGTATCATTTTTGAGCTTACACCTAGGACTATGCATATTGAAAGTCGCGTCGTTGATCAAAATATTGATATTATTGATACAAATGTTTTATGACTGATGGCGACATTCGTCAATCAACCACACAGATTATCTAGCCAAGTCAAGGCGTACCAGTATTGGGTAAACGTTATATAACCGACCTAGTAATCAATGAAGCGTATTAACATCTACGGGCCTTATCGACCCACTGCCATTCAGTGCGCGCAAACTCTTTGTATAGCAACATTTGTTACAGGTAAAAGTAAAAATAAGCCGTTATCAGCGGTGGTACAAATGGCAAACGAACTCTTATGTAACTTTCCAGTGCTCACCGATAGATAAAAGGCGACACGTTTTATCGGTGGAGATTTTCCGATTGTCAACAGCAGAGCAAATATCGATTACAAGGACAACCTGCAAAACAAGAGAGTTCAATGGCTTTGTCTTGACAGAATTCAGAGCAAAATAATTAACAAAAATTATTGAGCTCTGAAACATACACAAATAAAGGCTACGCGAAACGAGTGGGATGGTATAATATGGATAGATATACAATCTTAAAGTCTAAAGATATAATATTTGAAACCGTCCAAACCCAGCGTTATCAAATGCATTCATCATGTTTTAGATATCAACAATAGGTTGTATTACTCTTATATCTAAGTGTGATGAATGAGTCGAAAAAGCATTCGACAAAAAAAATATTTTTTAGTATAACATTAAACGTAACTATTTCATATTTTGTTATTAAAATTGTTATTTACGTAGATAAATACACTCTCACGCTCTCACTCCATAGGAGAAGGCAGATACTACTGAGTGTCGATTATACTATTCTAACCTTTGCCTAGGTCCTACGACCTTGATGCGCATGCGCTTAAAAACAAACAGACTTTTCTCGTTGGGGTAGGTAGACAGAGCCAACATTGTCTATTTTCCTCTACCTTTTCATGCATTTTAATTAAATTTGATTAAATAATATTTATAGCCTAACATGCTATGCCATCGTTGATAACAACTGCTTATAGTCTGAGGACAGATCGCATGTTTGCAAAATCGTATATACAAAAAATTGTGAACAATTTGAGTCGCGCGCGGACAATGTTGGCATCTAACCAGAAGCAGCAAGAGCAAAGTTGTGTCCGTGTGACACACCAGCTATTCAGTTTGACAATGAAAATAATGCAACGTTCAAAAAGTAACAGTAAATCAGTACTAAATCTTTACTAAAATCGTACAGAGGAAAAGTTTGTATGTTTGTAAGTTCGTTTGTATGTCGGGGACTACTAAACCGACTTGGAAAATTCTTTTCATCCCGGAAATGTGATAGGATTTTGCGGGATAGGTACTTGAATGATTACAAAGATTCGAACTGCGCGCATATTCGTATCGTGTGTTGATAGAAATAATTAGGCGTCAGACTACAGGGATTTGACCGCCGTCGCGCCGCCCGAAAATGTCGCTAGCAATTTTATGTCGTTAGTAAGTCCTATAGGCTAGGCTTTCAGTTCTATGGAGATCCTAAAAGGGTCAGTCTGCCTCTAAAATATGTTAGACAACTTGCAAACACGCTTGTATGAAGAAGGTCTATGCCATTATTTCCCGGATACAACGCGACACGACCAAACACTTTTTTTTGTACTTACACTTACAAATAACAAACAACACTATAATTTACCAAACTTTATTTAAAAAACCATTCGATTATAAAGTGATTAGCTGAAGAAAAGACTTCAATCAACCAAGCTATCAAGTTTGATTTCTTGCATGACCCTTCCTAGCACGCTCCGCTGGGCTGTCCAAGGCCCAATCAACCCAAACTGAGGAGATCCGGATATCGCGGAGAGCACGATGTCGAAATAGATGAATAACAATCGATAGTCTGAACCTACCTGAAGATAACGAAACTCAAAGATTATGGTAAGAGTTTTAAAGGCAAGTGTTGTGTTTATTAAACCTCAGTTCTGTCAAAAACTGACTTTCTCTAGTGTTAGATGTATCTATAGACAGAGATTTGTGTAGAAATATAAAAGTTGGTTGGATAATTTGAAATTTTATTGTTTTGTTTGATTGCTTTTGTAATAATTGTAGTATTAGTTGTCGTACCAGAACATAACAGGCACGTAGGTAGGTAGGTAAGTATATTCTGATAATAATAATAATATGAACAAAGCATTGACGTACATAACTATATCGAGCTTGCATATTACATTGTCGACGTTGTACCTAATGCCTGAAATAAACGATATACCTATAATATAAATTTATAATAATCCTTATGCGCTAAGTAACAAGCAAACTTATAAAATAACAATATAGTTCGATAACGAATAAAGCTCCAAATTGTTCAATTAGCGATAACTACCGACTGTACCTACTACAAAAACTCTACATAAATTCCAAGTTACAGTCAAGATAAATAAGTATAGTCAATCAGACCTACCTACCTAGAGAAGGATAAATCAAAGAACTGAATGGTAGATTGCGTCATGCGGTAATGATCAACCACAGCCAGCTTGACGCTCGTGACGCCGTCTTCGAGTCTCGGCAGAGGTCAAGTCGATTAATGAATTCAAAGAAAAACATTGCCATGTTACTACAAGCAAAGCGCGCACCATTAAATTCTTCACGGACAAGACAATCCGCTTCTCAAAACAGAAGATTGTTATAACGTGAGAGAGTGTCTTACAAAACGTGTAAGTACATTGCAGTAACACACATTTTACCTTCTTCTAGCTTCTAGTAATGCTACCGTTCGAATTCCAATTTGTCATTGGGTCGAGAGTGTATACAATGAGACTTGGCTCTCAATAATAAGCTTCATGTCAGAGAAGGCTACTGAAAACTTTATTGGACGCTCGTTACGTATACAAAAATTGTTGGTATACATGTTAATCTTTGTTTTTATTCAGCAATTTTGTTGTTGAAACACTCGGGAGTAAAGATAGCCCAGGTTAAGGCCGCCAATCAGTTAATTTGACACTTGGCACTCTGTGATCCTCTGGAGCGGCGGCGGCCAGAGTTAAAATAATAATCTCACATAACTAGTTGCAACGTTAGGTACGTAAACTCTCTGTGACACAAATATGGGTGTACTAACAAATGGAAAATTACGCAGCAATCAGTATTGTTTTCATGCTGTAGCTTGAGAAATGATTCATTATATTCTTACACATTAACATACAAACGAAACTGGTAAATGGTGCGATTCGTATATGCAAATGAGTGGGATTTTCGCTAGTTCGCTTGATAAATAGGCAAGATTCGATAACAATATTTAAATCCAAATAGAAGAACCGCCGTTATATAGTAATTACTTGTTGGCAGTGCCGGCAACGTAGGTACGTAGAACACAAAAACTACTACAAAAAACCAGAATTATTAAATGCCAGACACTGCTCGCAAATTAAAAATAGAATCGGACACTCTGATTCAATGTCATTGGACGTTAAACTAAGATAGGACAACATTGCAGAGGTTAATTTCAATGTAAAAGTTGATTAATGAACAATAGCTATTATATATCTTGGAGATCGTATCAGGCAAGGTAAAGAGGTAGAGCCAGTACTTTGTCTTATTATCAAAAGGCAGAACGTGCCAACATACAATGAGAATAATTTAACCGAAAAAGATGAAAAAGAAGCCTATATTAAATACACACAAACATGTTAAAAATACTTCTTCTGACTACCATATGGTAAAGTCAATGAACTAAATGTTTTCACTAATCTTCACTTTATCTTAATCCTTAATGTCAACAGGACTCTGTACCAAATATACATTCCGGCTAAAGAGTCCAAAACATATGCGGAAAACGAGAGAAAAATTAAATTATATGCGCATTAAGACTCGACAAATGCTTTCCGTTGTTCATTTAATGTAAAGAGATTTATGGCAGCCGACTGTTGTACTTTTAAACATCCGCACTACAGTGCCTATACTAAAAACACCTAAAATCATAATCACAATTTCAAATTCTTAGCAGCTAGATTTATGTTACTACTATTCTAATGTGATAAGAACACTTATTAAAAAAGTTACATTATTAGGAATTTGTAATCGTAAATACAAAAACTTTAAATTAATTTAGTTTTAGTTCCATAAAAGATTTGTTTTGAATCTAAATTGCAACAGAATTTCTGAAAACAAAGAAGTCAAAAAATGGATTTTGGAAATTAAAATATCTATGTAACGTATCGGTATATCATAGAATTGAAACGGTGGCATATGTATCCATTTGCAGGTTCCTAGATACTTCAAATGGGGGGAAAGATTGTGAGCCATCTCGTAGCCATTTGTACGCCATTGGTCCAATTCGCGATTGATCTAAATTTTATGGATTTATATATACCATGTTCCCACGGGATTGATCTTAGGATAAATTATGGTGTACTATGTATTATTCTAGGATATACTCTACATACAACGCTACCAAATTTCATATAAATCCGTTCAGTAGTTGTTACGTGAAGGAGTAATAAACACCCAAACATCCATCCTACAAACGAACTTCATATAAGAGAACTGATTACTCGGATAGGCTTTCGGCCATTTGAGTCAATCAGGCACAAACGCTCATGGCTCTATACGAGTATATTGACGTTTTAGTGAAGAGTCCAGAAACAGCTGCGTGTAATATGGTGCCATGACACATGACAAATTCATTCGGAAATATGAACCTGTATGTGTGTGAAGTCTTAATTATACTAGACATACCTACGAGTATATAATATAGCGTTCCGGCTCTGTCTGGCATTGTCGAGCCCGGTTCGGTTCTGGTTGGCGAGGGATACGTTTATCTACGGCCATAGGGCGGTCAGCGTGTCACTGTGTGTTTCCTTCCTACTTTCCTACCCCCCTCCTTTTTGACGATTGAAAGAGATATTTAATGTCCTAATCAATAAAGAAATTTTGAATTACAATTTTGAAATTTTAAGTATTCTGAAACTATGCCAAAGAAAACTGTTACACCTTCATTCAGTAAGCCAGGAAATTATAGTACAGTCTCACTTGAGCAAAGAAAACTAAACTGGAAATAAAAATACTAGGTAAGCCAAATTGCGTACAATTAAACGCCACACTCACTACGTAGACGTCACTACGTGCCTACTAAAGACTACACGGGCAAGCATTTTGAATAGTTCGCCAATAGCGCCCTCGCAAGCGAATACCTACTCATTTTCCACGATACTGTGTTCGCACATTCCAATAAGATAACAATTTGATTATTTGAAGGCCTCAAATATGGAACGGATGACACATTACAGTCCGATCAACACAATCATCAAGACCTTGCACTTTTGCGGCGACGTCTTTGTGTGTACGAAAATTATCCTATTTAGATAGAAGTATACAATTTTCCTACAAATCTGCGGTTTAGTTAGATGATCAAAGACATAGAGGGGTGATGTCTCACGGAAGAGTGTGAAAAGTATACCTACAAAATATGTGAGCATATTCTAAACGTATGCGGCTTTTAAAACTTCATAAAATCAACTATTTACTTTGTCCTGGCCTTTGTCATATACGAGAAGGAAAAGGAAAACTGATTTTCTCAGAACAACGAGTTTTTTTGTGGCCTTGCCGCAGCTGATTCAACGTCGGATGATTATCTCCATTTAATTATATTTCGAGTTCGGACAATTGCCTTACTGTTCTGGGCAGCGCGAAAAGAAACTAATTTCCACAAGTGGGGTTTCTATCTTGATCAAGTCGAGACCTAACACTATAATTATCAAATCTACTACTACAGAAGTACCTATTTCATATTTCACATTGACAGGTGAAATATGACCAATTTGTGACTCATAATTCTCAGCACCTAAGCTTATCGTGATATACATAAAAAGTATAATTTTATGAATCATCGAAATACCCTCGTTATAAAAAGCGAAGTAATAGATATCATGTATGTCGAGCTGTTGGCTGCTTGCCACGTAGGGGCGTGAAGAGTTCAGATCGCTCAATATAATTCTCTTTTTATAATATATATATTTACATAGACTACTATGCAAACAATCAGTATCTAATACATGTTTCTTTTAGCAAAAGAACCGTACCGTTACCGGTGAGAACCTGTCACAGTACTTATTTAACGAATTTATTTACGCTGCGAAGTCTTCTACCTTTTGCGTTGAGGCAGTAGGAACAAGCAAGTCTACATCGAAGCTATAGTATTTTAATTAGTTACAATTTACCGCAACAATCAGGTGATGCGCCACAATACAAATTGCTGCATTTTGTAGCTGGGACACAACGTAAAGTCCTAAATTCGCAAGCTAAATTCATATGTAGTACATACACAAAAACACCAATAATTCGTGGTTGAACTAAACCAATGTAAGTAGATGGTAGTGGAGGTGGTAGTGTCACAAGTCTTAATAAGTCGATTAATAGACTAATGGATATACTAACCCCAAGTACCCTATTCATAAATTTAATTATGAACGAAGTGGACGTCCCTGACCTTTACGATATAAACCCTAAATCCTCTAAACACTTCAAGGGTACAGACCTAAACTTATAGTCTAACAGGGTTAACGAACTCGGGGAAAGTTAGAGGGTAAACATTAAAACTTTTCCGATACATCATTCAATATGTCGTATAAATGTGATCAGCCCAAGCTCAAGTGATTAATGAAATAATAAAGAGATAATATGGAAATATTCTTCTTCTTATACATAGTCTAAAACAAAGTAGCTTCCCGCCGTCTATCCCTATGTATCTATGTACGCTTAGATCTTTTAAACTACGCATCGGATTATACAGCGGTTTTCAATCAATAAAATAGATAGTGTGATTCAAGAAAAAGGTTAAAGAAAAAGGCACGAAAGAAAAGGGTAGGTAGGAGCAAGGTAGGTGCAGGGTAGGCGTAGAGTAGATGTAGGGTAAATGTAGAGTAGGTGTTGGGTAGGTGTAGGGTAGAGGTAGGTATAGGCACGGGCGTAGCCAGGTTTTGGTTTTGGGGGGGATTCAAGATCAAAACATATAAATATCGATCCTTAACCCCCCCTTAAAATATGGGGTTATCGTAATAACTGAAAATGAAAAATGGCGCTATTGACTCTGTTAGAACATAATACTCGTACCTAAATATAACAAAAATGACTGAGTATGCGCAGCGAGCTCGGCTCGGACTTTTTGATATACCTACATATTGGGTCTTTAAATCCGAATTACGTAGGCGGCACGATTGGTGTGAATATGTAATAAATGAGCGAGCGCAGCGAGCTCGAAATTTTTCAATTATTGCTCGGAAATTTGATATTTTGGTTGTAAAAAGCTGGATTGATCACGCAGCGTAGGCGGTGTGAAATGGGTATAGGGTAGGGATAGGGTAGGACGAGACGCGAACGAAGACGCGCCGGCTCCACTAGTCAGTAAATAATTACTAGATCGCGCACCAATACACAGCGGCACAAGCACGCGTTCCGCGATAAAACGAAATAATAATTTATGCGTAATCTAAACTAAATCGAACCGAATATTTGCAGAAATCGCCTCCAATTTTGGGTCATTAACAACACTGATGCGGTGATTGAGCAAATTGCGGCTCGGGGCGATTACGAAACCAGTACAACCCAGATATCGTGAGAGATTGGGCTAATGGCAGTCAACCCCAGGTCTGTGGTATCACGTGTCACGGATGAGATCATTTGGCCATGCAGCGCCTCGGTTATATCACGTCTTGTCAGTAGACCATACGCCTGTGATACCACGCGGTGATGATTGTGGTATGGTAATTAAACATTGGCCATATTTACGAGATAAAACTGGTTTGTATATACCCGTATAATGACCAGGGATGTTAAAGATAGACGACTATGATATCAGCGCACACTGGTTATGGTTGACATTTAGAGTCAAAACATATTACTCTGTTTACCCTCGTTAGAGTCCAAATGGAGATTTTCCGAGAACCGATTAAAAAGATAAAATAGTTCAATAATTGAATAGATGGCGTCGATTAGACACGATTCCCAAAAATGAATCAAAACGAAACCGTTAGATATATAATAAAAATGTACACAAAAAAAATTATAATAATAAATTTCGCACTTCCTTCTCATAAAAAGTACTAAAACTAAGTATATTTTACGAAACACCTTTCCGAGTAACTTCGGTTACCAAATTAAATACTTGAGAATTCTGTCTAAGCAGCGCCATCTAGCGAGACACGCTGAAAAACACTTTTTACTTTTTAAAGTAGCTGTCTGAAAATCCGCTATTGGAAATGTAATAGAGCAAAAGAATGTTCCTATTTCAATTGCTAAATTTGCTAATTTATCCACCTTACAAAACTCTTGTAGTATAATGCAGGTATAAAAAGGCTTCGTCGCATAGGGAAACAATAGGAAAGCGGAGCCGTTAGGTAACATTTAAGAAAAGTAACATTGACGCAAGTGACGCGCAAGGTGAAACCACAGAGGTGCAGTGTTTACAGCGATGACAATTACGAAACAGGGAATGAAATTATTTCTCTTTTACAGTAACATACCTACTGGCTAACCCTAGGTTACGGGCAGAGTCCATGTTTACTCTCCGATTTAACGATAGTTTGATCTTAATGCTTTTTACTTGCACTGTAAGATAAGCAGAAGATAAACAAATATTCCTATCTCACTGATGTAATTGTAATGTGATGTTGCTTATTTGGCGAACAACATTGCAAAATTATATACACGGATTATAGTAAATGCTTTGACCGTATAGATCACAATATTTTACTGAGTAAATCTTATTAAGCTGGCATACACTTGTTTCGCTGGTTCGAGTCCTACATTAATCGCAAGCAGTTGTTACAGGGTCACACTTCTGAATGGTATCAAGTTCCATCCGGGTGTGCCTCAAGGCTCTTTAATGGGACCGTTGCTTTTCATCATCTTTATCAATTATGTCCAAAATTGTTTCCTGAATCGTCATCACAGTCCATCCCACTGCAGAAATTGGGGCCTCTCCCATGAAAGGAGAGGTCATTGCCATAACCTCCACGCTTGGCAGGCGGGTTGGAAATCGCAGTGTTATAAATATAACAATGGAAAACGCTGCTGCCCATTATCCCGCCGACTCGTAGAAGTATTGCCTCGAAAACATTATTCGCCTTGTACGACATCCACGAGTGTAAGGGAATGGCATTTCAGGCAGGTTGTGAACAACTTCCAAGATGGTCTACTCAGGTTTGAAGATACTGTATAAGTATAAGAAGGTACTGGTTAAGAAATGTTCTTGGATGTCCTATTGGCGCACAACAAATAATTAATGGTTACATTAGGTATACAACGAAAATACTGCACAAGAAACTTGTTATTTGGCAAGCATATAGAAAATATTATTAATAAAGCTTCGAGAGCCCACTCGAATGTCAACGGATTATAGAAGCATAAAAGCTTTAAAAGTTATTTACTATGTCTTCATGCGAAGTCATTTGGATCATGCCTTTCCAGTTTGGAATTCACAATACGATACTTATAAGATTCGAATTGAGGTACTACAGCGAAATTTTTTTAGATTACTTAGACTTCCATAAATGAAACCGTAATATCATAAATCAGGCGTAATATTATAATTAATAAATATGTATTAATAATGATGTATGCCTTTTAACCAATGGCACAATCCATTGCCACAAAAATTGGTCTACGCACTAATCAGCTGAGCCTTAGGCATCGTTCCATAAATAAATACTGAGTACTGCTGCCACCGCTGGGATGGATCAGCTAAATATCAACTGGCGGCTTTGGATTCGGTGGAAAAACGTGCAAACAAGATAATTTGTGACCCGCAGTTGATTGAAGCTAGGCTGCAGAGCCTCTAGCATCGGCGGTCTACAGGTTACATTTCGGAGAGTGTGCAAAGCAGCTGTACGACTTCATTCCGCTGGCCCTTTTTCGACATCCGCACGAGCCGCTTTGGCTCGACGTCTATAATGCGTATGGCAAAGGAATAAACCCTGATCAATATAATCTGGATGCCTTCAAGGCTACAGTGAATAGGCTGTTCCAAAGCATGCTCCATCTTCGGCCGCATCGTCACTTACGAACAGGTCAGATGGCAGTCAAATGCCTGTCTTGACTAAAATAAAATAAAAATATATTAATAATGTGCCACTTATTTATTCGGACGAATTATAGAAAAAAACATTCTTTATTTGTGCAGCCAACATGTTCAACAGCTTATCAACAGATATTGACTTAGTCAACAGCAGTAACTCAGTTATAAAAATGTTTTGTGCTGACAAAAAGTATTTTCGATAATACTCTGGAACCTATATCTACTTAAGTTGAGCATTGTAACCGTTATTCAGTTTAAATATTGTTCCATCTAAAAAATTTATACCAGCATTAATTATGCAATCATGTTTTTTTCATTTCATTCTTTTTGAATTTTACAAAAATGCAAAGAAAAAACATTTCATTTATATTGGTGAAGATAGTAGAAGATAGTAGTAGTAATAGTTGTTATCTACAGTTTTATAGACAATACATTGTTAATCTCTTAAATAAAATATAATAAATCTAGGGAATTGTTGGAAGAGTCAATGAGCGAGTCTTTCCCTCGTTTCCCGACATATTTAATTTTTTTTTAAACCGCGCTTCGTAGCTCTGGAGTCGCGTGACTGACTAGATTTTTCTATCACATGATGAGTTTCAGCGGTTCTATAACCTCTCATCACATGATGAGCTGGCTGTTTATCAACACAGTCCAATTGACGAGTGACGCGAGTGTTTCGCAATTGGTTCGTTTGGATGCAGTGACGTGCGTCTGAGTAGGAATAGGCGCTGCGCAGTCGCCACCCAGGACAGATAGGCCAGGTAATAAACATGAACTAACAACAACAAAATAATACTACAAAAAAAATTACACTTGGTTTGGGTTGGCACGTGGATCATGTAGTGGTTTAATTATAGCTGTAAGTAAAGTAACGAGTACTATACAGAAAGACACTGCTAACGGTAACCGACATGGTATCATAATTACTTATGAACAAAATAATTGAAAGTATGAACCTTCTAGGCAGGTATTTAAATTATTGGCACACATTTCTTTTATGCTACGCATAAACAAACGAGCAGACAGTCCACCTGATGGCATACAATGTTATACTAGTAGGGGGCGTGAGCAGGAATCTAAACTAATGGTTAAGAAATTCGTTTATGGTACTTATGGAAAAAATACACTAAAGGGGGAGCCCGAGGTAGCAGAGATAAAAAAATAACCCTTTTTATTTAAAAATCCAAAATAAACTAGATAACAATCATCAATATGTGTCATGGGCCAATTGTCAAAATTTCAATTCGGTTAGTGTTGTCTCAAAGCCCAAAGAATTAATTTCGGTTAGGTCAGGTTTATGTTGTGCCAACTTGGGGCAAAACGATATGCTGATGCAGACCTCGATCTGCCCAAGTCGACGATTATATGATGGTCTGACATATATATTTCGAAAAAGGTGCGTTGAATTTCTATTTGTATTTCTATACATCTTATTACTAACTTGCCACTTTAGTGATATAAAAAAACTATATTACCTTATGTTTATAAGGTTTGATCAATATGGAAGCGAGAGGTTTTTAGGATCGTACCAACGTGATCTCTGCCTTTCCCTACTAGACTGTGAGGGCGCAATAGGCTATCCTAAGTCATCATCCTATCCTAGATCATTGTGAAAAGTCTGGTTGCTTAGCTATTTCTGATTCTTACTGAACCTATTAAATTCTCTACAATGTCTACTTAACTGCACACTGTATCTATAAATGATAGTTTCATTTTTTTCCTTGTGTCTTAGAGACAGCTAAAGAATGGAGAAGCCCCTGGCAAAGATGGAGTTACTTCAAAACGGAGCTCCTGTATACATTATCATCATCATCATCTTCATCATCTTCATCATCTTGGCGTTAAATCCCGGTCAATCTCCCCACAGAACGCGAGTGGCCCAGGGTTCGCCTTCCTACTCCTCTCGATTCACTTTGCTTGGTCTTTGGCATCCTTGATCCTGAAGACCTAGAAACAGCTTGAAAGACAAGTCTCTCAATGGATGCACTATGTTTAGGTAACAACACCTACAAGAAGTTTGCTAATATAAAATTCCGTACATTCAAAAACTCATTTTAGCTGCATCATCTCTTACATCATCTCAATACGAAAGTTTATTTTGTATTAAATACAGTTTAAAGTTTCAAGACCTCTGTGATTTAATTACCTGACCCAGGAGACCATATTATGGCTTTGAGATTTGTTGTCAGAGATATTGTCTGATTTATAACATAATTTATTCACATTAAATGCTATTTTTTATAAAAATTCAGGCCTCAATGCAATAAAAATAACAATGTTTGCATAAATCAATGGCACATGTAAAATCCAGCCCAGGAGACTATATATAGTTCAATGTGAAGCAGGGGCATGTCGCTAGTTCAATATAAACTCTAATTAGAAATGGCATTGTACTTCTGAGTAATAATAACACAAATTATTTTCAATGTCGTCTTATTAACTGAAACAGGTGGTAACAACAAAATAATAGAACTGCTGGCTTGGAGCCAATGGTTAAAATTTTTGTTGTGTGTACTAAATCAATTTAACATAGAGTTCGTTTTAAAGAATATTTTTAAGCAATTTTAGCACAATAACAACTGTTTACTGTTTGTAAATAGTATAGGTAGGTGGTATAGATAGATAGCAGTGTTTGTAAGTAGGCACTACGAAAATACAAATTATTATTGAACTTCTTGCCAAAGATGTTATTAAGCTGTGTATTTACTACTTACCACAATTTGAACAGTAGCTAACCAGCTGCAAACACGATCAACGATGTAAACACTTTGATTACTGATTTAGATTGTATTTCAAATGATCATTACACTTCTGATTTGTAACAAGAACAGTCAGCTCTTGATAATTTCTAAAAACAATTTTAGTCTTTTCTAAACAGTTCGTTTATAACAAGATTTGTTAATTTTTACGCGAGACTAATGAAATTTTTTAATGTAAAATCAGAAGAAATCATTGAGCAAAATAACCTCGCCTTTTCTTTCCGATCCGATTTTTCTTTCTTTCTTTTAGGACGCCGTCATACACTCCGTTTTGACCCGTTCCGTCCGATACGAATAAGTAAGAAAACGAGCGGACTACGCCACACTCACCAATTCAATTTTTTTCATAAATATAATTCAGTCTGTCCGCGGTCGCGATTGCGCTTACATCTCCCGGTTTACAGTGTTGCCGCTAACTCTACTTAGAAATCTAATCAAATTAGTAATTACCCGTTATGTAGAGAATATTAGTTTTTGTTAAAAAGGATTGAAATTGTCGAAGGATTTAACTGCAATCAATTTATGAGCGACCTCAGAGAGTTCGATATTTTTGTACTATGGCTAATTTGATTATAAACTTACCTGTCTACCAATATCCTCATTCAAGGTCTAAATTATCCTAAATCAGGTACAGAGTACTCGTAACGGTAACCCTGTGTAGCGTAATATATGCGACATAACTATGTAAATCACGGCTTTTTCTTACTGGTGCTAATGGATCGAACGACAACGCTCTCCGATCTTTCTTACGGGACGAACTGGTCTAGTGTGGCACAATATATGGCCTTTATGTTGAATTTGCACCTTCCGTTTTCATTCTATTTTTACCGGATCGGATTAAAACAGCTAGTCTGGTGCGTGCCTAAACGTGCATTTAGTTCAGCCTATTATAACTTACTAGATGTCACTGCTAAATTTTGACGTTTCCAGTTGCTATGCTTTGTCTAATACATATAAGCGGATAGGCGGATACTACACACACGATATATATCGTGATACACGCAGCATCACGATATTTATCGAGTGTGTAGCCTAGAGTATCACGAATCGTGATACGGATCACAGGATTTCCTAAAATCCAGAAATCTACGATCCGTATCAACTATCGTGCGATATATATCAAGCGCCTAGTATCTAGTCGATATTTATCACGACATTTCTGTCAAACTGACAGATAAATAACGTAATTTCAAATTTATTTTCATTGTTTTTGTTTATTTTCAAGTTGCTGTGGGCACTATGGACAGTTACTATAGAAGTATAATGAGTAAACAAGATCGTCATCCTCATAATTTTACCCATTTTGTTCTCTTCACGCGTCTTTTCAATCCTAATGCTAATACTATAGCAACGCAAGCTTTATCAGTCATTTTGGTAAAAATACGTAAAAATCGTAAATATACACCAGCGACGCGTCAAAAATGCTTTTTTTAGGCTATCCGTATCCGCCATACTACACACACGATATATATCGTGATACGTATCGTGATCAATATCGAGTAAGATTTTGGATCGCAGGTCGACCCTACACACACGATAAGAATCGTCGATATTTTCATTATACATTTACATTCATTTTGATGGCTGAATAGACTAAGTTGCCAATGCCTAGCCTAAAAAAAGCATTTTTGACGCGTCGCTGGTGTATATTTACGATTTTTACGTATTTTTACCAAAATAACTGATAAAGCTTGCGTTGCTATAGTATTAGCATTAGGATTGAAAAGACGCGTGAAGAGATAAAAATGGGTAAAATTATGAGGATGAGGATCTTGTTGACTTTTTATACTTTTATAGTAACTGTCCAGTCCATAGTGGCCACAGCGGCTTGAAAATAAACACAAACTATGAAAATTAATTTGAAATTATGTTATTTATCTGTCAGTTTGACAGAAATGTCGTGATAAATATCGACTAGATACTAGACGCTCGATATATTTCGCACGATAGTTGATACGGATAGTAGATTTCTGGATTTCCGGAAATCCTGTGATCCGTATCACGATTCGTGATACTCTAGGCTACACACTCGATAAATATCGTGATCCTGCGTGTATCACGATATCATAGCCTCCTTCATCTTACGAAGATGAAGGTGGCTATGACGATATATATCGTGTGTGTAGTATCCGCCGATGAAAATTTTGACATCTCACTAATTGTTGGTCCTTGGCGCACGTCTATGAAGTTTAGTGTTTATTTTTCGGTAAAATGTACTATGATTAATGTCGTACTTTATAGACAGGCCCCGCCCCTTTAGTGAAGTACCACGAACAACGAATAACCACAGACAATCGAAAATCGGTATTGTAATAAAAGTTTTAAATCAATATTTAGGTAATTATATTATTTTTTGTAAATAAACTCTTATTCCTTGTCTGGATTTCACCCTAAGAGACCTTTCACAACAACGATTTCAAGTCACGTGTATTGTACGGAATAGGATGACTTACCGAATAAGAATAAGCACGTGTCGTAATCATCGTTGTGGAAGGGCTTTTAAAGTCATATAAAAAAATTATCAATTCAGTGAAAATAAATAGTTTATTTTGTATAATACGTACAGCATAACCATGCATCTATCGATTCCAAGTTCTATGAAAATGATGATCGATAATCGAATAGATGCATTAAAGATATTACACTACCACATCCCTACTGTGATCTGTCAAAATTATCATCCAATATTTGACAAAGTATAGTCTGTAGCAAAATCATAGTGTTGTGCCAAAGATTTTGGATAGAGTTTAGGGGCCAATAACCAGGAACGGTACCGCCGATCTCCAATAGCATGATAGACCCGGGGCGGTACCGCGTAACTACAATTACATGATACCATTACACAGGAATGACGTCACGGAATTCGTACCGCCGATCAATCAAACCGCCGTGAAAGTGAACGCAATGAATGAGCGAAGTAACAATCCGTTCCGCACTTGTATTTTTAAACATCGTTTTTTTTAATTGAATTAACCGCTATAATTTTACTTTATAATAGAATATTTTTAAATTATATTCGTACTTTGTCATTTTTAGTACATCAAATGTAATCTGCAGCGTTATATTTATTTATTAAATTCAAAACTAAAAAACGTGATAATTATGTTAGTGTCCAGTATTAAGCGCGCTCCACATGTGGACAGTTCCGCGGGAACACGAGAATGTAGAGGGAGTATTCGTGTAGTCCCGTGCATGTTTGGCATGTCTCGCCTATTTCATAGACTAAGTAGAGATAGTTTGTTGTCGTCTCGATTTGATCAGTCTAGATAGCCGACATCATTATAATTGGATCTATCATCACCATTTTAACATCAGGGCCGACTTTTCCAGCACGACACAAACTTACAACGTCGTTAGTTTAAAGGCTATGGTATTGGTATTCGTGACTTAAATAGCAATTCCTTGTGGGTGCTTAATTTCTGGTGTTAATCAAAACACGAACATCACAGCGCACAATGATGCGTGCGCGCGCTGCCATTGTTAACTAACCACCGACAAAACAAATAAACAAGGACCAGCTAAAGAGTATCTAACCGATAGACATCTTATCACGACCAATAACTCGATGCGCCGTTATATTTATATTCCTAGCGCTTTTTCCCGTAATTAGTTGGAGGTACACTTGACCATGATCCAGGATATTAGTAGATCAAGTTATTACAGTACAGCAGCTGCCATCACCTCTGTGGCCCTGTTTACAGCAGATTAGCAATATTACACCGATGAATCGAAATAATGTCGCGCGTTTTGACACCCACCACATGCCTAATAGGCGAGAATGTAGAGAGTCGACCAAAGTCCCGGCAAAAGTTTCGCCGGAAGTTTCGGACATGTGAAGCGCACTTTAGTGGAACAGAACATAATAAATGTCATTTACTCCCGTTCATTGCTCTACGTAGTTAGGCTCTTTTTCTGCTAAAGTGCGCTCCACATGTTCGCTGAAACTTCCGGCGAAACTTTTGCCGGGACTTTAGTCGGCCTCTACATTCTCGCCTATTAGGGATGTGGTAGGTGTCAAATGCGTCGATATTATATCGATTCATCGGTGTTATATCCCTATCTGCTGTAAACAGGGTCACAGAGGTGATGGCAGCTGCTCTACTGTCATCACCTTATCTACTAGTATCCTGGATCATGGTCAAGTGTACCTCGAACCTGTTACAAAAAAAGCGCTAAAAAGATAAATATAAAATCTCAAAATATGTTCCGTTCCACTGACACTGAACACTAACATAATTTTCACGTTTTATAATTTTAATTTGCACAAATTATTGTAATTAATTAAATCAGCGTATAGGTTAATATAGGCCAGCTAATATTTGCCACTCAATCTCTCTTCTCTACTTTGTGGTATTGTACATTTCAGTCCATTGCAGTCCGTTGTGACGTCATTCCAGAGGGATGGCATCATGCTATTTTAGATCGGCGGTACCGTTCTGGGTCTACCTAAAGAGATTGGTATATCTATGGGTACAATAGTTTGAATAAAAAAAGATGAATAAAAGTCACATCACTAAATCCACAAATTGATTTGACCCGGTGGCCAAAGGTGGAACTAAGTATCTCCGTTTTGAAATGTCATTTTTATGTCAACATAAGCGACGACGTCAGATAATTTTGTAACATATTAAAATAGCGTGCCACAATCTTATCTCATCCGTTGAATGGGTCGCTGTCGTTAAAAAAAGGTGATAAAATGATACTTCGAAATGGCGACACGTGGTTCCAGTCTCGGCCACTGGCTCAGATAAGTTTGTGGTGTAGGTAGAACTTGCTATGACCAATCTTCAATGACCTTTCCTATTATCTGTGGTTGGTATCCTCTGCTTCAAAGAAATTGCTCTGCTTCCTCTGGGGAATCTCTTTTCCATTCTTTTTGAAATTAGAAACTTCTATTTCTTAAAATGTTTTTGTCAATCCCATAGACGTTGAATTCCGAGCCTTTATGTATAAATCTGCATAAATTTTACCAATCAATAATGAAATATTTATAATCATCATGCCAATTGATATTCCAGACTATGCCTGCTCTGTAAGTAAATCATTTTCTAAGTTTTGTATCGGAAAAGTGTCGTACGCATGTTAAGCGTAGGACGTGATAATATCCAGCAGTAATTATTTATTTGGTAGATGTAGCAATTTTGGTAGGTATACCTAATACTATGTGATAGGTCACGGTGTAGGCACCGTGACAAAGGCGCGGTGGAATATTAGATATCGTAGAGGGGCAGAAGTTTATCTTTAAACTGAAAAGTAGCGAAGTCGAGCCGGTACAGGTGTGACGACGAAGTATGTTGACATATGGGACCAGTATGGCGTTTTCCCCACAAGTGCAAACCCGATTGCTGCCATTTCAGATAACTATCCAACTAGGTCAAGAAGTATGAGCCACCACCACAACTTCCCACAAACCTTGGTATGATAACCCCAATTACCCCTGACAAAGTGGAAAGGTCACTGGCCCGCATGAATAAAGGCCATGATGGAATACCCACAGAAACCTGGAAAACAATGGGGTCCCGGGCGTACTCCTGCTCACTGAACTATAACTATTCAACAGGATCGTAGTCAAGGCATTTGACGAGTGGAGCGAAAACATTATTACGCCTATCTATAAAGGAAAAAGCAGTGAACAGGAGTACGGCAACAACAGAGGAATCAAACTTATGAGCCATACAATGAAGCTATTCAAACAAAGAATGCTCTCTGTCGAAATCCCAATACTGCTTCAGGCCGGGCTGTAACACCCAATGTTTGCCATGAGAATTCTCCAAGAGGCCCACTGCTGCAGTAGAAATAAACCTCTAGGTAAATTTCGCATTTCTCGAACTGGAGAAGACCTTTGACAGTGTTCCTCGAGAGATAATCTTAGGGGCAATTGGTCAAAAGGTGACTGAATTTGAAATTTGATGTACTTACCAAACACTACTCAATTCAAATGTCAATTTGAGTTGCCCACTAATAATATCCAATAGATCCGCGGGCATGCTAAGCATGTGGTAGAATCCTATAGTTTTGTCAATAAAATGCGAGATATCTATTACGATGTCAAGTCCCTTATCTCTGCAGCTTGGGTCAACCCTGTCAAGCCCGAGGGGCTTACCTATATACAAGAATCCTTCTTCAGCGCTTTTAAATGTTTTTTTTAACAACAAACGAATCTCTAATGAAAACTTATTTATTTCTATTATATATATTTTTATTTTTTTAATACGGCATACAAACTATATGTATACTGTACACATACTGTGTATGTGTACTGCTAGCCAGATTTTGCATTTCTACGCATGTATAATGTGCTTAATGCATTTGACTAAATTCAGTCGCCTAAATTCATTCATACGAGCGTCGGTGACCGAGCGGTTAGGGTATTCGACTGGAAAGCGAGAGGGACCGGGTTCGTATCCCGCTGCGGCCATGTACCAATGACTCTTTTCTGAGTTATGTACATTAGTTGAATACTAACCCATGCTCTTACGGTGACGGAAAACATCGTGATGAAACCTGCATATTCAGGCGACTGAATGTGCAACCATGATCCAATTCTGGTCAAATTCTCCTGGTAGTAGGGTCCTGGAGGTCAGATGGCATTCGCTCCACTGTAATTACCTGACCTGCCAAATCCTGGATCATGGTCAACGTGGACTCCGGCCCCTCGTGCGCGAGAGCACAACCGGGACATTGACGCCAAGATGATTAGTCGTCTAAATTTATAAGCTAAAAGAGTGAGAGCAGATCAAATTGCAATGTATTTCTCATAAAATAAGGTCAATTTTTGTATCACGCGACGCGTAAATTTATTTTATAATCAACACATTCCATTTTAATTTGCTTTCACGCTTTTTGTTTCTGAATTTATACGACTGAACTAATAAGGGCATCGGGGTAAGTCCGATGACAATGCAATATTAATGATGTCAATGAGCGATTTGATGATAGGGATGGTGGCAACAGGAACTATAAGGATATTATAATAAATTCAACTCTATTGTATTTGGCTCGCTTGCTTTATTCAGGTACTTCCTCAGGGTCGGATGGTGGCCACAGGATCTAATCAACGTGACAACGGGTCTAAACTCGATAGGATCGTATTGTTTTAATAGATAGATATCATGTCACCACCTTCCATTTCCGTCATCGGACCCAATATTCAGATTCAATTTCAAGTTTTACAGACTTATCATCATCATCATCTTGGTGTTAAATCACAGTTGCGCACCCATGCAATACGCGGGGCCCCGGAGTCCACCTTCTGCTTTTCTTAGTCCGCTTTGCTCGATCTTCGGCATCTTAGTGGTGAGTCCGTTGGTACGCATGTCATAAAGACGTAAAGCCATCGCTTCTTGGCCCGGCCTCTTCTTCCCGCGCCTTCAAGTTACACAGACTCATAGACTCATTTCATTAATAATAATTGTTTATAATATGATAGACACAAGGGCGTAGACGCGACTGACCGACAATTTTGCCACAAAGAGCTTCTATTGTTGAATGCTTATTTTCTATGTTTACGCCCGCCATCCACAATGGCGCAAAGACATCTTTAAATTGTGCTCGCTCTTTTTACCGTCTGCGAGAGAGGAAAATCTTCCTTCAATCCAATCAGTCAAATCATGACATCCCTCCCTAGGCGTACAATACAAAAAAGTAAATTGTCAACCATTTATTGTCTGTGATCAAACATATTGTCAAAATGTCAAATTGTCAATTTCTCTGCCGTGGTGATTTGCCGTACTGCTTTTGCCAAATTATTCATTTGAACAATATCTGAGATATTGAAGCACGAGGTTGCAATTTATCGAATAAATATTCACGTTGCTTTAGTTAATCCAGTAATCTGTAATATTCATACATATGGAGCCGACCGACGAGCTGGAACAAAGCGATAGTGGAATGGAATCTTTGACCGCCAGCAAAGATGAAACACCAGAGCGAAAACCCGAAGATAACATTATAGCCACTGTACGACTTTTATAATTTTTTTTAGGGATTCTAGCTAGCAAAGTTTTATTATGCTAGGTAAATATTTTTTATTTTTCCAGCTGGATGCTGCCAATGCAAGTGCAACACTCAAAGATTCGCTCAAAGAATTTGAAGATGTAAGTATAAACACAAGAGTATTATCTCATAACATAAATTACTAATGTGTAACAGTAAAGCCACACAATTTGATAATCTTAATCAAATGTGTTATCATATGGTTATGTCATGCATACAAGTTTTAGGTTATAATTAAGGAACTTGGACCTCACAGTTTCAAATTAGCAGTAGTAGTTGAACTGTTGTATATTTTACAGGAACCTGATGAGACATTGTATGAGAGACTATGGGGATTGGCAGAAATGTTTCCAGAAACTGTCCGCAATGGCACACATACTCTTACTTCAAAGACATGGTAGTACATTTTGGTATAAATATGACATTGATTTACGCCAGAAAAGTTCTAATTCCATCCAAGATAAAAGCATAGGAACAATCAGACACATATTTGTTGTGTGTAGATTGAACAAGCTTTCAGAAAATGTAATAAAGTTATTTCAAACATCATTTACAGGTCTGGAGTTAAAAACCTTTATGGGTTATCTCGTTCACTTGTGTGGGTGATAGCCAGTTCCTCTGTTATTTTATTTGCACCTGTAATATTTGAGGTGGAGAGAGCTCAAGTGGAGGAAATGCAGAAATCACAACAAAAGCAGGTTAGTATAGCTTTATAATGCCGGAGGTAGGCCGTTGTCAAGCCTAAGCAGTCTGCTTGGATGGTTATCACCACCTTATATACTTTATTTAGGTATACTGACACAGGCAGGGTGTCTGCTTTTTTGTTACTGATTAGTAATAAATTAAATGGCCGTGTGGTGTCTGGCAGAGTAGAATAGCACCAACCCCTTCACTCATGGGTATCGTACAAGGCGACTAATGTTTTTGAGGCAAGAGATCAAGAGTCTCCATAGTCTGGAAAATGGGCAGCAGCATTTTCCATTGTTATATTTAAACACTGCAATCTCCAACCCGCCTGCCAAGCGTGTAGATTATGGCAATAACCCCCCTTTTGTGGGAGAGGCCCTAAGTCCTGCAGTGGACTGTTACGGGCTGTGATGATGAATAAATTAAAATAATCAATATGGCATTCAATGTCCCACTTGTATTCTCGCACACGAGGGCCTGGGGTTCTCCTGGACAATGATTCAAGATTTGGCAGATCAGATAATTACAGTGGACTGACTGCCATCTGACATCTGTGACCCTGCTACTAGGGGAACCTGAAAATTTATTTTATATCATACAGTAGGCAAACAGGCAAGCAGGCCACCTGCTGGAAAATGGTCACCACTGCCTATAGACATTAGCAACACCAAGAGTATCGCCAATGCGTTGCCCACCTCTATAACACATTGCTCTGGCAGCAAAACAACAAATGCCCCTCCACTGCCAAAGCCACGGTTCCCCAAAACCCCACCCCATGGAGCACTGGAGACCTTACTCACTGTCAGAAACACAATACTATTTAAAAGAGTATTGTGTAGCTGCGGTATTCTGTAAGGTGGAGGTACTTCCCCAGTCGGGCGGCTCCAATTCGAACGGACTACCCTGCTATGCCCTACCTCTCTTGACCATACTGAATCATGGTCATTAATGAAATATTCTATAATATAACGTATCTCATAAATGTAATTATATAATTTGCAGGTTCTGCTGGGTACCAACACTGCTCTATCAGGTCCTATGCCAAACATGCCACCAATGCCACGATAAACAAAAGGAAAAGTTGAGGGAATACCGAATATTAATTATATGTACACCTATAGGTATGTAACATCTAAAGGAATTCACAAGTCATCCTAAATGCTTTAATGTTAGTCTTAGTCTAATAAATACTTCAATTGTGTGAATGCTGTATTTTTGTTATCATCAATAATTTTGTAAGAAACTTTATTATTGTGTTCCTTTTTCCTTCAATATTTTGTTTGGGATCTAAATTAGAATGCATTTATTTGTCTATAGAAACAAAATGGTCATATTTATTCATTTAATCATTTCCACATCTAATAGAATTTAATTGAACACATCAAACATTGACAAATTATAAACATGCAATACATTTATTTATAGACACACTAATTTACATATCTAGTTCAATTGATTCGCTTAAAATGGATGATAATCTATGATAAAGAGTCCATTGTATGACCTTGTCATTACTTTTACTACCTATTTTGATTTATTATTTTTACTTCTTATATTGGCAGTGCTCTAGCACTGCTAGGATGGTGTTTGATTTTTATAAAGAATCATTCTGTAGGGTGTAGATAATGTATTGTTAACACCATGATAGTAATGAATAAAAGTCTGTTCAACATTTGCTGCCTTTTATTTTAGAAAGCAAACAACTACTAGATAAATCTATAATAATATAGGTGCCTTAGTCCCTGTTGATTTTTTTTTATTCCACTATGGTGGCAAACAAGCTTGCGGCCTGCCTGATGGTAAGCAGTCACCGCAGCCTATTGACGTTTGCAATACCAGGGGCATCACCCACGCATTGCCGACCCCGGAAAAACCATTTAACCCCTTTCATAAAGAACTCCATATTGTACTCTCCAGGGAAAACCTCTCCAGGTAGTCTCCAGGTGATTATGCAAGGTAACTTAATTTGCTTATCTGCTATAATTTGCTATAATGCAAAGCATTACATAGCAGTGCTCGGTGCTTTGCGTCGACACACTCATTTGCTCTCTCTCATTAATAAGTACAAGCTTTCTTAGTTGTTTAGGACTTGGGTTTCAGGTCAGAGATCATAAGAACCTATATGAAACGCTTTGAAGATGCAAAGCAGCAGCAGGTCAGGCACGGTCTAGATACCACCTACTATGGTCTCCAATCCAAAGACCAAGTGGCTGTCGATCGGACTAACGCCGTTAAGTAGATAAATAGATAAGTGTGTGAGAGGCCCCGTAGAATAACTTGTAAGAGCAGGTTCCTCTTTCTTTTATTGCTTAAGGAGGCACACAGACAGACGGTCCACCTGATGGAAAGCGGCCACGGTCAAGTAGATAAATAGGTATGTGTGTGATAAACCTGTAGAATAGCTTGTAAGAGCAGGATCCTCTTTCTTTTATTGCTTAAGGAGGCACACGGACAGATGGTCCACCTGATGGAAAGCGGCCACCGTCAAGTAGATAAATAGGTATGTGTGTGATAAACCTGTAGATTAGCTTGTAAGAGCAGGTTTCCTCTATTTTTTTATTGCTTAAGGAGGCACATGGACAGACGGTACACCTGATGGAAAGCGGCCACTGACGTCTGTTACCTAAGGGGAACGGATACGTCACCGGCCTTTGAGGTACCTGTAGACATATTTTTAAGAATTTTTCCATGTTATAGTGCACAGAAAAGACTTCGGGAGGGAGTTCATGCCACATCTTGCACGTGCGCGCCAAATAGGCTCGCGATGCCCGTACGCTGGATCTAGAAGATGTGGATGAACTCTCATCGTCGGAGGATGCTTTAGCGGAAGACTGACGGTGGCAGGTCTTCGGAACATTCCTCGTTGTACAGACTGTAGAGAACATAAGACACATTCTCTTGCCTGCATTCCACCGGCGGGCGAGAACTAAAAGTACCTACCATAAAATGTCAATACTCTCCTCGCTAATATTTAAGGGAAACAGTTGTCGCTTCTCGCGCGTCCTGCCGGTGGAAAAGCAGATTTAATATGTTCGAGCTGAGTGGTTCAGTGGTCAACATGCCGGTCTGCCACGCAAGAGGTCCCGTGTTCGATTCCTGGCCGGGCAGAAATTGAAATGATGAATTTTAATTTCTGTTACGGGTCTGGGTGTTCTATGTATAATAAGTATGTATTTAAAAAGTATATTAGTAGTTTATCAGTTATCTAGCACCATAGCCTCCTTCATCTTACGAAGGAGGCTATGCTAGCACCCATAACACAAGCTTTGCTTACTTTGGGGCTAGATGGCGCTGTGTGAATTTGTCCACGATTATTTATTTAGCTTAAGCGGTGGGCCCACAGACGTAAAGATAAAACAATTTGGCTTGACTAGCCAATGGTTGACTCTATTACCTAAGTAGGTATTGTAGAGTTATTGTAGGTATTTCTTCGATATGTCTTGGGGCACTCGCCTTCATCGGGCAAAATGCTACGGTGGATATATGGTGTTACGCGATTTGACCCAGATCCTACATCCCCCTTGGAGTGAGGCTATCCAGTTTAATCGAGGCTAAAATTTAAGAGGCGTGCTTGCGATGATTTAGGTCACGTGTTGTGTGAGGCCCTGGGATATGAAGAAAATAGGTGTCTTAAAATTAAGTTTATGGCCGAAATCTGCTGGTAGGTATCGGGAATAAGGTCCCGCGGAAGCTAGGATTAAGAATCACGATTTGACTTCGCCGAGTCGGATGCGAAAGCTTACGTCGCGGGCGAGGATGCCCAAGATGGGCGAAGTGGAGAAGAAAGAGTCGGAAAGCGTACCTTACGAAAGCAGAAGTCTTCTACAAACATAAAATTAACGCTACAAATGCGCTGCAATCTGCGGAATTAATATCCCAAGACAATCCCATTCACGTTCCGAGTTTGATATATAATTATTTTACTATAATTATGGCTGTTTAGACACAATACCTTTGACTATTTTGTAATAAAAAATACAGTTGTCAGAAAACTACAGTGACAGAGTTGGATGGGGCTGCCAGACATAAAAGTTACATTCAAATACTGTATAAATTCATTCACTGTCGTGCCAGTGAACATAATAAAAAAAAAAAGATAGATAGATAATAAAGATTTTTCTCAATAATGATTATGGTGTTAAATATTATAATAAAAGATGATGATTTATTGCAGACCAATAAAGTTATGTTTCTTATGTCTTACAGCCTAAATGTGTATTGTATGACATATACCGAAATGTAGAATAATCTCAAATTGATTCGATTCAAGTAAGTAATAAACATTAATTGAATTCATAATAGAGTTCCATCATGAATGTATAACACAAAGTGTCAACTACTTAAACATTAATTAATTGAAATTCTATGTTTTTTATGTTTCATTGTTTTTTTTTTGCATACACTACCTATGCTCAGACCAATCAAGAAATAAAGAAAAAGGCGCGCTGTCAACAGCGTTATCGTTTCGTAAACATATGTCATTTTATTTAAAACACTACTTCACAAACTTCCGAAACTTCAAAACACGTCACAAAATGGCGCCCAATTGAACAGATCAAGGCCCCGTGACCATATTTCTTTATTTTATTAATCTATTTACGAAATACTTTTCATTGGTATCTGTTTAGTTGTCATTCTAGGCTGGATAATCTTGTCTGTAAGATCTTATTAAAATAATTTTAATTTAATTTTTTTTACCTTTTAGTACTTACATACCTACCGGTAGTTAGTAGGTATTTAATGTAGTCTACTAAAGTTTTTAAGCTAGGTTCAATTTAAAGTAAATATATTTTTTTTTTTATAAATAATTGTAAATCTTTTATCTTTTAATATAATTCAAATTGTACAATTTTAAATTTTCTGCTGGCAGCCCTATCTTGTGGTTTGTGATTTTTGGCTGAAACGGGTCCAATGTTTTTTCACGAATAATACAATTGCAAATGTAAACATGGCAAATACAGGCTTATTGCCATTTGTGCGTGGTGTTGATTTTACCTGTAATGATTTTGGTGTAAGTACTATGCGATCCCAACAGGGCAATTCTCTGTTGAGAGAAGATGATATCATTGGTCTAACCTTAGTGCATTGTTCTACTATTTTTAATGTTGTGGCCTAAATGTTTCTTTTAGGATGACAAATTCCCGGACGCTATTCGCTACATGACAGGCCTGCAGTGGCTAAGATTGGATAAGACAAACTTAACTGATATACCTGAAGAACTTGGAAAACTTTTGAAATTGGTATGGGAAAAGTTATGTTTAACTTGAACAACTTTATGTCTAACTTTGATAGACTATAAAATCACGTAATAAAAATAATTTTCCATACCAAATCAATTGTGCAAAGATAAGAGGCTTCACAAAGTGTTTGTTGTTGAGTAGAAGGCAGTTACTTCCTTCTATTTCTTAATATAGGTACTTTATCTTGACCATACTTTGCAGGAAAACTTATCCATTAAAAACAACAACATAGAAAAATTATTTGGTGAGTTAACAGAGTTGAAATGTTTACGTTCTCTCAATGTGAGGCATAACAAAGTGAAGAGCTCAGGGATACCAGCGGAACTGTTCCGGTTAGAAGAGCTGACTACTCTGGATTTGTCTCATAACAGACTGAAGGAAGTGCCTGAAGGCCTTGACAAGGCTAAGTCTTTGCTTGTCCTGAATCTCAGTAACAATAAGTGAGTAGTTTTTGTATTAAATTATGGTAAAAAAGTTGTTGTTCTTTTGTCTTTCATTAAGCAAAGCCTATCACTCATTCTCACAGCTACAACTGTATTCTCATGTGATCTACATACACATACAAATTTTATAGTAGTATAGTAGCATAGTATTCTGCATACTAAGCAAAACAAATAAACATTTACATTTTTCTTTTTTTTTTCATACAACTGCAACATGAAACTAGTGATGACCCAAATATACTTTTTTCAGAATTGAAAGCATACCACCAACACTGTTTGTTCAGCTGACGGATTTGCTATTTCTTGATCTTTCTAACAACCTCCTGGAGACTTTGCCTCCTCAGACCAGGAGGCTGGTGAACTTACAGACTCTTATACTTAATGACAACCCACTCGGCTTGTTCCAACTGAGGTGAGTATTGTACACTTTGACTTAGATTCTTGACTGAAAAATTATTTCGATTTTCATTCAAATTTTATAAAATGGTCCATTTCCAATTATATATAATATGATAGGGTTACTTAATATAATCTGAGTTTAAACTTGAAAGTTAATAACTTATATGAATTTTTCAATGTACAATAAATTTTTATTACCAGTTTTCGGTGTACCTTGGTAGATAAAGCTACAAAGCTTTTAGTTCACCTTTGTACTATTTTGTGCATAAAGTATTTAATAAATAAATAAATGAATCCTGCTATGGTACAACTTATCTATAACTAGATTATGTTATCTGATATTTACTAAATTACGAATAATCCCTCGTAACAGGCAACTACCATCTCTTCAAAGCCTAGTAACATTACATATGAGGAACACGCAGCGAACTGTGGCCAACCTCCCTACCTCCCTGGAGACTTTATCTAACCTGAGCGATGTCGACTTGTCTCTGAATGCGCTTACCAAAGTGCCGGATGCCCTGTACTCTTTGCAAAACTTGAAGAGGCTCAACCTTAGCGACAATGAGATTACTGAAGTGTCTTCAGGTATAGTATGAGATAACTGAAATTCTATTATATTTTTTTCTTCACATAATCCAAGTTATTATGTACATGTGCTTTTTAATTTACTATTACGCACAATACCCGCATTTAAGTTAAGTTTGTATCTAACTGTAAGTATATGTATTTTTAATTTACTCAGGTAATACTCATAAACCTATATAGATTCTTTAGTAGCAACAAAGAGTTTTTATGTGGCTGAAAATAGTAGGTACAGATTTCTTGAATAAATAAATTATACTTTCTTAATTACGAAAAACTTCAAAAATTTTATCAAATTCTTTACAATTCGCAAAAGGTTGTGTTATAATTACGAAAATATTCGCTTTATTATATTTTTAATGTAGCCTGTACGTTTATGAACCTTTTCGCGCCCTTGTCTACCTGGCCACTGCGCGCGCGCAAAGAAAAAGAAAACTGCGCGCCATTTTCCGTATAACTTTATAACAATACAGGTTCATACGATGTTTTTCCTCGCAAGTGTGATGAAAAAACGTCGTATGAAACGCGTGTGCATTGATTACCCTCTCGGCTCACCTATGCGCCTAATGCCGCCTCGACTGTTTTGACTATATAATATACACTTGTATAATAATGTACTAATCTGACAGGTATTACTACTAAAAGTAAAATTCAGTAGTGGATTATCAAATATCAATAATTCATTCTTTATTTTCTCTTCGTTGTTTGAGTTGTATAGTTTCAGTAGTTTAATGTGTCACTGTTGCATTATTTACCACCTAAGAATACAAATGTTTGTTCTCATTCCATTTATATGGAAGACTGGGTTTGTTGCTGAATCACATATATATTTGTGTGTCCAATGAAACACAGGTTGTTCATATTTGACGAATTTCAACTATGAATAACAATAAAGTCGTGACACGTTATTCAGGGCATCCCTTGTTAACAAAAATCTCATTTGGCACAGCAATGGACACGTGGCAAAAGCTGGAGAGTCTGAACCTCTCCAGAAACAAGCTGACTGCTCTACCTGCATCACTTTGCAAGCTCCAGAGCCTCCGGAGGCTGCACGTGGATGATAACCAGCTGGACTTTGAGGGGATCCCATCGGGAATCGGCAAATTAGGAGCTCTAGAAGTCTTCTCTGCAGCCAATAACCAATTGAAGACCATACCAGAAGGACTGTGCAGGTTGGTGATGTGGAGAGTTCATTAGAGAAAGGTCTGGTGGTAGATACACTAGTGGACTTGGCGCAACTTTGTCCGCGTACACCTACTTTACCCCTACCTACCCTTTTTTCTTGCTTATAAACATTCCTCTTGAATCACTCTAACTATTGTTGAAAACCGCATTAAAATCCGTTCCGTAGTTCAAGATCTAAGCGTACATAAATATAGGGACATACGGCGGGAAGCGACTTTGTTTATATGTATAGATTATATATTTATTCATATTCATATTTATTTATTTATTTGCTGTCCAATGGTACATAAGGTCTTAATAATTAACAAGATTCACTTTAGACACCTTTGGAAGGCACTGCAAATAGTAATTGAAATGGAACCTACAGTAATTTTCTTTTTCATTTATTAGCTTTAGAACAGCTTTTGTGAAACTTTGTCTTGACACAGAATTGCAAAAGACCTACATCTGATTTCGTAACAATTTTCATTCTTTCACTTTTAGCCCTGAAACCATAAACAGTAATACACTTTCAAACTTGTTAATTTCTTCGGCCGCGACTTCGTCCGCATAAGATTCGCTTATTTTTGAGGCGTAAAACGTAGCATTTGTTCTTCCCTAGGTTGCCATCTATCTCATTGTCATATTTCATCCAAATCTATTCAGTTGTTTAAGCATCAACACACTACAGACGGAGTTACTTTGACATTTTCGAGTTACAAAAATTTGGATTTGTAAGATAATAAAAATCCTACTAATAAATACGAAAGTTTGTAAGGATATTTGTTACTCCCTAACACAAAAACTACTCAACAGATTTTGATGAAATTTGGCAGTAATGTAGCTTATAGCACATAGACATAGTCTATAATTTATCCCGAATTTCATTGTGGTTCCAAATACTACTAATTTAATAAACAAATAAGCTAGTAACAAATAAGGATATTGTAACCTCCAAACAAAAACTCAAGTTTGTTATTTTCTATTGCTGCCATAACAATGCTGAGACAATGTGTTTTTGAAGCTATTGTGCAAGTGAGCGTAATCGAAGAATTTCTTTCCAAGGCAAAGTTACACTTTGTCGCGAAACGGGCAAAAACCCGTCGCGTGCGCCATAGTTTCCCCTTGCGTGCGTCGATGCTAATCTTGTGTAACATTTCACGTTATTTACACATGGATCGTTCATAAATTATGATACATCACTCTGTATGCAAATTGATTTAATTATCGATTGCTGTATGCAGTTGAAAATATGAGCAAAGAGTACCTAGAGCAAGCAGAAATAAAAATAGATTTTACTTAATAGGTACGTAAGATCTTAGATTCGCCTTACATGGACAAATAGCGTTTCTCACAAGAGATATTAACTATATTGTAGACATTTCCGTCCTACAACGAGTTTTACATGTGTATATGTGTGTCCGTCTGTAGCATCGCATCTCCGTAGCGGCTGGACCGATTTAATAGACGTATCTTTATTTGGTCCAATAACACATATAAAAATATTAAAACTAACAATATTAAGTTATCAATACTATTAAGTATATTGATAGACTAGCCTTTAGCGATTTCATTAGTTTGGAAGCCAATGTAATCTGAATGGTTCTCAGTTTTCAAGATCAGTAGTTTAGACAAACCAGCTGCTCACAGCATACGCTTAGTGGGGCCCTGTTACACTGGCCACTGCGGCACTGACAGTATAATTAAGGACTACCTGCTGGGTTATTGGCTATCTCTGTGGGCAACTGAATATGACATTTGATAATTAAACACAACCTACTCTTACTCTACCTACTCGGTATTTGCTATGACCAGTGGCCAACGTGAAGGATTGTCAAATTCAATCGCCTACCTCAGTATTCAGAAACACAATACTTACTGTGTTTCGATTCTTACTTGTTTGTTATTGTGTGTGTTTTTTTAATGCTACTCAGTCATAAACGAGCAGACAGCCCACCTAATGGTTAGTTGTAACTGTCGTCCATAACATCTACAATGCAAATTCAGGTTACGAAAATGAACCGCAGATGCATTATCACTGAAAGGACTAAGATGAAATGCCTCATGCCTGTAATTGCGCTGGCTACCTTATCCTTCATACCGGAACACAACATTGCAGTTGCATTGTTGCGTCTCAGCAGAAATAGATAAGGCGGTAGTACTCACCCAGGCAGACTTCTCAGGCTTGACTGAGTGCCACCTGTGTGTTTGTAATTTATGTATCGTCTTGGTGTGTTTGGTTTAATAAAAAAAGACTTCTGATTCTCAGAGTTCACCAAGGTCTTGGTTGAACAGTCTAGGGCCCCGGGACGGTATATTTTCTTATTGTTACACCCCGCCTCCTGGCCGTGTGGTGTTCGGTAGAGTAGAATATAACCAACCCCTTATACTCGTGGGTGTCGTAAAAGGCGACTAATGTTTTCGAGGCAAAATATCTAGGTTCTCCGTAGGCTGGAAAATGGGCAGCAGCGGTTTCTATTGTTGTTATCTTTATAACACTGCGATCTCCAACCCACCTGCCAAGCGTGGATGGAGATTATGGCAATATCCTCCCCTTTCGCGGGAGAGGCCCTAAGTTCTGCAGTGGACTGTTGTGGGCTGTGATGATGATGATGACACCCCGCCTCACCAGATGCGGGTCGCTGAAGCAGCTGAACCTGTCCTGCAATGCCCTGGTGACCCTCCCCGATGCCGTGCACCTGCTCAGCGAATTGCAGCGGTTGCAGCTCCACGGGAACCCGGCGCTGGTGATGCCGGCCAAGCCCCCGGAGCGGCCCCGCGGGTCCGGCGTCCAGTACTACAACATAGACTTCTCGTTGCAAACGCAACTGCAACTGGCAGGGGCGGCGGACGCTCAGCCGGTCACGCCCAGTGAGTATGACTGTTTTGCGACCTCGTTTGTGTCTCTCTGTTGTAAGGTCGCAGGGGCACAGGGAGTGGAGTGTGGACCTCTGGCATTGCATACGTGTATGGGCTGCATATCAAATAAATAAAAAATTACAAAGATCCGTACCAGGATCCAACCGTATCAGTTTCTGATTGAAAATTACACCTCAAACGTAAATTCAAGCAAAATTTCAAGGCACTGTATCTGTATTTATTGTTTAACTAACAAAAAAATACATGTCCTATAATTTTTGATAATCTACATGACGTTCTAAAAAAATGGTTAATTAAGATAGTCTACTTATCTTATTCTATCTAGGTTCAGTCCCATTAATACCTTAATTGAGATTATCTTGCGGGATTGCATTCCCTAGTCTCTACCTACCCCTGTGGGACCCGAGCGGGAGTCTGTACGTACCTATTAAAAGGGACCTCAGAAGAAACAATGTTATTGGTTTAAAGAAATAACTTTTTATTAGTTACTAGATATCCAAAAATTACAATATCAGCGGTCAGAAGCGAAGTGACTTAAGAATGAATGTAATATTTTAAAAATTAACGATCAAAAATCTTAAGAATGATTGAATGAAACGTATCACAACGAGTGAGGTGCCACGATGACAGGTAGTTAGTACGGTGGCCACTCGCCAGGCTTCCTCGGTGGACCACGAGATGGCGTTCAGCTAAAATCCGTGTCCTATACTATATACGTAATATCTGGTGTGGTGGGGTCCAGGTGTGAAATCAGACCCGATAGCCCGCAAGCTGCGTCTGCGTCGCGGGCGTCCCGAGTCCGAGCAACGAGACTCGGCGCTCATCCTGCGCGGGATGCAGCCCGCCGCCGAAGCCGCCGACGACCCGAGGAACGCTAACATCGATCACGCCTTGCAGAAGAACAGCGAGCTCAAGTGAGTAGCCTTACATTTTGACACTAGGACTAGGTACATGGCGGCACTAGGACTCGAATCGGACCCCTTAACGCAGAAGAACAGCGAGTTCAAGTGATCATGGTTACACATTCAGTCGCCTGAACGTACAGGTTTCATCACGATGTTTTCCCTCGCCGTAAGAGCTGACTGAACTTGACTGACTTGTCCTATTTGGTAAAGAAAATTATGTATTTAAATGGATTATAAGCAGCAGTATTCGTTGAAATTCACACTCTATGTGTTTCTTATATGTATAATTCAAGACATCTATACACAATGTACATAGCGTTATTGATGCGGCAAGTCGTGATTTTGGGTATTGTTTGTTCACCAAATAAGACGAGTCAATTTGGACAGATCATACATTTTGACACTAAACTCGAGAGGTACATGATTTGAACCTGGGATCTCTTGCTTACGATTCAGACCCCTTAACCTTTAAGCAGTCGACGGCTAAGCAGGCTGGAATGCTATACTCAGAGATGAAATTTTAAATCGAAAGTATAAAAAAATTGCCAATGTAAAAAGCAATGCCAAGGGGTAAACTACATATTTAAAATGGTTTTTTTTTAAATATTGATACGAATTTATTTCATTTTAAATGTGATCATTTTTATCATTATTTCAATGATTTTAAATAATCTTCTTTGGGTGATTTTTTTAGCATCAATTTGTTTAGATTTTGGATCTTGAATTTCATCTCTGGGTATAGCATTCCAGCCTGCTAAACTATCGATGGCTTAATGGTTAAGGGCACGTAAACGAGAGGTGCCAGGTTCGAATCCCTGTGCCACCATGTACCAATGACTCTTTCCTGAGTTATGTACATTAGTTGAACACTAATCGATGCTCTTACGGCGAGGGAAAACATCGTGATGAAAGCTGCACGTTCGGGCGACTGAATGTGTAACCATGATCCACTCTGATCAGGTTCCCCTTGTTAACAGGGTCTCGCAGATGACAGACATGCCAGATGGCAATCGTTCCACTGTACTTTTTTTTATCGTATAAACATTTCGCATGATGAGAGGTTAGCAGTTGTCTCTTAAATTTATTATGATGATGATGAATCAAAGTGACAACAATCGGAAATACTAGTTATAATGAAATAGCAGAGCCATATTATTCTATATAGCCACTAAATTCGTAAGTCACGTTGTTTGTTTACCGATCGGTTTCATAATATCCGGCGACTATTTGGGTGAGTCGCGGACAAAATGTGAAAAATTCTACCCGGCTGCCTGGGCCAGTAGAGTTCCAACATCGGTACATGTCTAATGTATTGGTTTTTTTTAATGTTTATTTCAATTCTTTGCCAAAATGCCTTTGATTTCCATGTCTTCCGCGAATGAATTGTTATAATAATAATGTTGAGGTGTACTGCGACCAAAATAGTGTCTTTGGAGTGTCTTTAAAAAGCTTCAATAGTGTGAACGTGTACAAAGCCAAACTTTTTGTTTGAACTTCATACCATTCTAACGCCTATCACTGGAAGAGTTACATTCCAACTGCATATGGGTAACTTGAAGTGCAGCTATGCATACAGGTCTAGCGCCTAAATGAGTAGCGACAATACAATGAGCATAACTGCATTACTTTAAGAAACATTTTCTTTGCCGCTAGAGCAACGTTCAAGGTATTTGGTGCATCTGTAGCCAAAATTAGTTTGTTAAAAGAAGGGAGCTAATGCTGTCCCTTATGCTCAAAGGACTCGTTTTTACCCCCAGGGTGTTTTTTATATAGTAAACGCTATAAAAATCGTTTAACAACTGCGTAGTCGTGCAAAAGAATAGTATTTTATGGGTGGTCAGGCACTTTTGCTTGCGTTCTACAATACAAGAGCATACCGAATTCCTGTGCAAGTCAACAGATTTTTAAATACCATTACTAAAAGAGATTTTCATGTTCATGAGTATGTTGTAGGGACAGCCAATGATTCCTTCCTGCAGCCAATTTAATTTGGCTAACAATTCTCCAAATGCCCTCTATGTTGTAGGTAGCTTGTGCTACTGGGTGTTGTTGCTATTTATAATCCCCGGCGCTCACTTTTTCCTTCACGTCCTTCCCATATTCAAATCTTGGCCGTCCTCTTCCTCTCTTTCCCTTAACTTTGCCTTCTATTATCACTTTCATGTGTCTGAAAATAAAATTTTTTGAACTCGAAAACGTGGGATAACCAGCGCTTTCACAGTCTATGTAGTTGTGGGCTACGACAACGTTATCACGTATTAACGAGTATTTCTTCATTCGCGTCCGGCGCCCGCAGGCCCAAGCGTTGGGACGAGAGTCTGGAGAAGCCACCGCTGGACTATTCGGAGTTCTTCGACGAGGACACGGGCCAGACGCCCGGGCTGCAGATCTGGGAGATCGAGAACTTCATACCGGCGCCCGTGGAAGAGGTATGGGCACGTTGGTGCACTTCATTACATGAAAGATTTTTAACACTTAAATGTAAATGATAATTATCATTTATAATCAATATTATGCGTCCTTTTATGATTTATAAATAGAAAACACACCTCTGCCTTTATCCAACCAGCTGGGGTCGGTACATAATGTCTTGCGCAGACATGCTGTCATAACGTGTTTGAATGAAACATGTTAAGATCTTGTTTTAGAAAGCCTTCCCATTTTCAGTCTTATGTCTCAAGAAATAAGTGATGGTTTTCTCTGTAGGTGGCCCATGGCAAGTTCTTCGAGGGCGACTGCTACATCATTCTGAAGACGTACCTCGAGGAGCAGGGCCAGCTGTGCTGGGACATACACTTTTGGATCGGTTCAAAAGCAACTGTGAGTTTAATGGAATACATTTTATATTTTACTTTTGTTATATTTGACGCAGCACGCAACGGCCTCCTACGAGGTGGACCGACGACCTTTAAAATGCAGCTGGTGACTGGATGAAGAAGTTAGTTATTAAAATGAAATGATATTTACCAGTTAGCATAATGTCATCTGATTATGCCTAGTTTCAGTTTCAGTGTCATCGGATTTGTGATTAACAAGAAATAGAAAAATTTGTTTGTATGAAAATTACAGTTTCCGTCATCTTCACCGTACAATTTCAAAGGTAAAGAAGACCTATTATTATAAATGCAAAAAGTTGTAAGGTTTGGTTAGTTATGTATCAAATTTATAGTACCCGATTCATCGGATTTTTCTTTCGTCGGACTATTGTTTCGCCACTCTTGTTTACTCATTCGCGCAAAAACGAATGAACAGATTTTGATGACCCACACACAATACCCACCGTAGTCACGAGAAAATTGACCACGGACCGTCTTTTCGTGACCACGGTGGGTGTAACCCTACCGAAACGTCGGGAAAACGAATCGAAAAGGTACGTCGCGTGTAAGTCCCGTCTAATATAATAAAAGCTAGTCGATTAAAAGTTGCACATGGCCTTGGCCAGACAAGGGCGCTTGCGCGATTGCTCCCTGCCGACCTCTCGGTGGCTCCATGGATAGTCGCACTAGTACCCTAGTTTATTCCCGATTTGCAATGGTCAAGGACAGCGAGACCACAATGAACGAGCAACAATTTGGCGTTTCATTTCATACTCATGTCAAGTATCAAGTGGTGCACTCGCCAAAATAATTGTCTACCAACTTGGCTTGGCTTGTTTGCCACCTTAGTGGTACAAACAAAAAAAATGAAAGTGATTCAATTTGAATCCACTTGCACGGCAGCTTGCAAGCCAAGTTGACTCGCTACTGTCCGAGCGGTTTACACCACTGTATGGTCTGTACGTACTTACTAACTCTGCTTATCAGCTTTGCTAAACACTTGACCAATGTAACTCGGACATAAATAATCGGAATTTATCATCGAGTACAAGAAAAGTTCCACTTTGTAGTGATGATCGACGTTTTTTTTGCAAACTTCGACTTTTCGTACCGATAATACTTACATATCCTCTTAAGTGGGTTCTACAAGTAAAAAAAGCCACGGCGCCTCACATCCTCACAAAAGAGTAAACTGAGTTTTTGTGCCAGGCTGTGCACGGATAGACTAACGACCAACTGTCTCCTAAACTTTACACTACAAAGTGGAATTCTTATACTCGATGACGTCGACTATCGCTCTCTGGCAACCTCTCAACCTCCACGACTGACCCAATCGTGGCTACCTCTCGACGTCTGAACCGTCGGACTTACTTACATATTATTCATATGTGTATATATTTAGATGTATCCGAGCCGTTTTCCGCATTAAGGCGAACTCGCGTCCGTTCTGCGTTTGATTTCTATGCTATTTTTTTTTTTCATAACTTACCCCCGTTAGCTGGACAAGGGCGCGTGCGCGGCGATGCACGCGGTGAACCTGCGCAACCTGCTCGGCGCGCGGCGCACGCAGCGGCACGAGCAGGGCGACGAGACCGCCGAGCTGCTCGCGCTGTTCCCCGCGCCGCTCGCCGTGCTCGCCGGCAGCCGCACGCCCTCCGGCTTCTACACCGTCGACGACCCGGTCAGTGCGGGTGGGGGTGGGGGGGGCCGCCGGGCTCGCCGGCAGCCGCACGCCCTCCGGCTTTACACCGTCGACGACCCGGTCAGTGCGGGTGGGGGTGGGGGGGGCCGCCGGGCTCGCCGGCAGCCGCACGCCCTCCGGCTTCTACACCGTCGACGACCCGGTCAGTGCGGGGGGGGCGGGGTGGGGGCCGCCGTGCTCGCCGGCAGCCGCACGCCCTCCGGCTTCTACACCGTCGACGACCCGGTCAGTGAGGGTGGGGGTGGGGGGTGGCGCCGTGCTCGCCGGCAGCCGCACGCCCTCTGGCTTCTACACCGTCGACGACCCGGTCAGTGCGGGGGGGGCGGGGTGGGGGCCGCCGTGCTCGACGGCAGCCGCACGCCCTCCGGCTTCTACACCGTCGACGACCCGGTCAGTGCGGGTGGGGGTGGGGGGGGCCGCCGTGCTCGCCGGCAGCCGCACGCCCTCCGGCTTCTACACCGTCGACGACCCGGTCAGTGCGGGGGGGGCGGGGTGGGGGCCGCCGTGCTCGCCGGCAGCCGCACGCCCTCCGGCTTCTACACCGTCGACGACCCGGTCAGTGCGGGTGGGGGTGGGGGGGGCCGCCGTGCTCGCCGGCAGCCGCACGCCCTCCGGCTTCTACACCGTCGACGACCCGGTCAGTGCGGGGGGGGCGGGGTGGGGGCCGCCGTGCTCGACGGCAGCCGCACGCCCTCCGGCTTCTACACCGTCGACGACCCGGTCAGTGCGGGGGGGGCGGGGTGGGGGCCGCCGTGCTCGCCGGCAGCCGCACGCCCTCCGGCTTCTACACCGTCGACGACCCGGTAGTGCGGGGGGGGCGGGGTGGGGGCCGCCGGGCTCGCCGGCAGCCGCACGCCCTCCGGCTTCTACACCGTCGACGACCCGGTAGTGCGGGGGGGGCGGGGTGGGGGCCGCCGGGCTCGCCGGCAGCCGCACGCCCTCCGGCTTCTACACCGTCGACGACCCGGTCAGTGCGGGTGGGGGTGGGGGGGGCCGCCGTGCTCGCCGGCAGCCGCACGCCCTCCGGCTTCTACACCGTCGACGACCCGGTCAGTGCGGGTGGGAGGGGGTCCGCCGTGCTCGCCGGCAGTTGCACAACTTGGCGACGAGTCCGCTGAGCTATGAGCGCTGTTCCCCGCGCCGCCCGCCCGACTTTGTTTATTAATTTTGTATGCAGAACTTCCCCTTGGTATCAAGAATGAATTGAATATCTCCCTCCCTATGTAATCATCATCACAGCCCATAACAGACTTAGGGAGGCCCCACGAACTTTGAAGGGTGGCAGGCGGGTTGGGGATCGCAGTGGTTAAATAACAATGGAAAACGCTGCTGCCCATTTTCCAGCCTACGGAGACTCTTAGATCTTTTGCCTCGAAAACATTAGTCGCCTTCTACGACACCCATACGGCAATAACCTCCCCTTTCGTGGGAGAGGCCCGTAGTCCAGCAGTAGACTGTTATGGGTGTGATGATGAACATGACTGCTTATTACTGAATAAAATAAATAACAGTTATAATATGTGTACAGCACTACGTGTCCCGGCTATACCGAGTGCACTACGCGGGGCGGGCGGTGCGTCCGCTGCCGGTGGCCATGGCCGCGACAGAGCTCGACCCCCGATACGTGTTCATACTGGACAAAGGACTCACCATACATCTTTGGTAAGTGCTGACATACGACACACAGTTTCATTCATGGGACTCACCATACACGTCTGGTGAGTGCCGAGTGCCGACATACGGCACACAGTTTGATTCATGGGGCTGACCATACACGTCTGGTGATTGCCGTGTGCCGACATACGACACACAGTTTGATTCATGGGGCTGACCATACACGTCTGGTGGGTGCCGAGTGCCGACATACGACACACAGTTTCATTCATGGACCTCGCCATACACCTCTGGTGAGTGCCGAGTGCCGACATACGACACACAGTGTCATTCATGGGTCTCGCCATACACCTCTGGTGAGTGCCGAGTGCCGACATACGACACACAGTTTGATTCATGGGGCTGACCATACACGTCTGGTGAGTGCCGAGTGCCGACATACGACACACAGTTTCATTCATGGACCTCGCCATACACCTCTGGTGAGTGCCGAGTGCCGACATACGACACACAGTGTCATTCATGGGACTCGCCATACACCTCTGGTGAGTGCCGAGTGCCGACATACGACACACAGTTTCATTCATGGGACTCGCCATATACCTCTGGTGAGTGCTGAGTGCCGACACACGACACGCAGTTTTATTAATTCATGGTGGAATTATCCGCTCTGAGACTATACTATCCTGCTACTAAAATAAGACCACTATAAGTCCGCATCGCTTATTGAACTGACAGCCAATCACACACTCCTACAGCGTACTGTCACATCGACCCTTGTCGGCTCGGATCGCTTAATGACAGTAAACCAGCAAACAAAAACGACTAAAGCTATTAAATCTGTGTTCGATATCACTGAATGACGGCTCATTATTTTTTCTGACGGTCTATTGGCTGCGGTGACGGCTTATCTTCTATGTTTGCAATTATAGTGGTGTAAAAAAATATAGTGAGACCGTCATTCGTAGTTTTGAATATTATAAGCCTGCTCCTATTTTAAATTTAACCTAATTTAAATGTGACATCTTATATGAATTCGTCGTGTCGTAGTAACGATATCAATGATTGTATAGGATTGGTATTGGTGCCAGGTTCACTGTAGACACGGAATAGGCACGCACTATTCCACTATGTTGAATCCAAGGCCAATTAAAGGTACAATTTAAAGTGTGAAATTTCAATAGAAAAATACAAACACATTAGAGCGCGATAACTATCGACAATGACGGGGGCGTCAGTTACCTTTTCTTCAATATAGTTCCCTATCGGCGACGTTCTATTTCCTTTTAACGCCACATTGTTTTGTCTTTCTTGTAACGTACTTTACACCATACCATTTGTCGAACCCAGGAACGGCAAGAAAGCGAAGAACACACTGAAATCCAAAGCGCGTCTCTTCGCCGAGAAGATAAACAAGGAAGAGAGGAAGAACAAGGCCGAGTTGATTACGGAGATGCCCGGGAAGGAGTCGCGGGCGTTCTGGGAAGCGTTAGAGTACCACGGGGAGGCGCCGTACGTGCCGCAGGTAAGGACTCTGTTGCCATGCAATATGGGTGGTTTTTGTATGTTTCGCTGAGAATATAGATAAATAAGAAATAATGACAATTCAAAACGTAGTCGTGAGCGTTCTGGGACGTAATGGAGTATGACGAAGAGGCGGCGTCCTACGTGCCACTTATCGTGTTGTGGTAACGACTCTATTTCCATTTAATAAGGGTGGTTTTTGTATGTCCGACGATAAGAAAGAATTTGAATTCTTGCATTTTATGATTCATTTCATTTTAGTGTTATTTTCTGTATTTATTTTCTGTTGGTTGTATGAATATTGTTTGGCATTGGAGGATCAAATCGATTATATCGTAAAAAAGGCCAGTAGGCTAATTACGTAACTATGTTGTTAACAATTCCCTGATTTCAATTATTAAAATTGTTACTTTTGCGGTTACGTATGATCGATTCTATAGTTTCAGGATTTTACAATGGAACTTTGTTAACAACTAAACCCATGAAATCGATGATACGGATAATTTCAAAAGTAACAATTTCAATAATTGAAATCAGAGAATTGTTGGCAACAGCGTTATGTAATTAGCCTACAGGTCAAAAGTAAATAGGTATAGGAACGACGTTCATGTATGAATGTGGAAGACACGAGTGTGATCTGTCAGGACTGTAGCGAGTGGAACGATGGAAGCGAAGTCCCAGGGCTCCGGGACGATTCGATAGACAGTATCGATGATAAAAAATGTGTCTCGGCGACGCTGCCGTAGATAAGGGCCTCTCAAATCTCTCAAAACAAGAGTATCCGTATAATGCCAGTGTAATGTACCGAGTACAACATGGAGTTCTTCAAGAAAGGGGTGAAAAGACTTTAACGGGATCGCCAACGCGTGGGTGACGCCCCTCGTATTGCAAACGCCCATAGACTGCGGTGACAGCTTACCATCAGGCGTAAGCTTGTTTGCCACCTTAGGGCAGATTTTTCAATCCTCACATAAAATTTATCTGACCGATGAAGTAGTAAACTACGAAATTAAAACAATACCTAATTCTTCACTTCACTTTGATACGATTTCATTTAGTCAGTCATTTCATTTAGGGCCGATTTTTCAATCCTCAGATAACATTTATCTGTCTAATAAAATAATATACTGCCAAATTAAAACAAACAGTTATCCTTTACTTATACATGGAGATAGGTACGTTTTTATTTTAGTCGCATAATAACTTATCAGACTGATATATTTTATCTGAGGATTGAACAATCGGCCCTTAGTCACATAATAACTTATCAGACTGATATGTTTTATCTGAGGATAGAAAAATCGGCCCATAGTGGTAAAAAAACTCACCCTGCCGTTGCAGGAGCACGTACCAGAAGCACCAGACGCGGAGTCCCAGGGCTCCGGGACTGGGTCGGGAAGGCTATATCGCGTGGAGCTAGGCATGGGCTACCTGGAACTGCCCCAACCCGCGCCGACCACGCCTCGCCACCGCAACGCACTCCTCACCCGGAACGTGTACATACTGGACGCGCATCTCGATGTCTTCGTGTGGTGAGTGTTTGTTTTTTATGTTATACGTCAGACAGGCAAGCGGGCAACCTGATGGAAAGTGGTCACAGCATATGGAGATCAGCAACGCCAGGGGAGTCACCGATGAGGTGCGCGCCTCTGAAGAGACCTCTAATATACCTCTTGAATGGAAACACTGTGGCTGGGAGCTCATTCCACATCCGAGTCGTACGAGCTAGAAACGTTATTTGTCCGTTTCGTGAGTGCCGGGCTGGAAGCGGATTGGAGGATGTCTAGGGGGGGAGCTGTATAGGTGGGAGGGGTTTTAGAGTATGTCTAAGGGGGAGAGAGGAGCGTTGTACTGCTGTGAGGGGCTTTAGAGTATGTCTAGAGAGAGAGGGAGGGCCGCGAACTGCTGTGAAGGGTTTTAAAGTATGTTAATTATCTTATGATACTGCTATCAGTGAGAACCTGTAATTGGCTTTTTGTATTTATTTAAGTTTTATATGCTTGTATTAAAAGCTGTTGGTTTTCCATATTAATAAAAATAAATAAAATAAAATAAATAAATGTCTAGGGCGGAGGGAGGGGCGTTGTATGGGTGGGGGAGGGTCTTTAGATTATCTCTAGGGGGAGAGGGAGCGGCGCTGTATTGTTGTGAGGGGTTTTAAAGTATGTCTAGGGCGGAGGGAAGGGCGTTGTATGGGTGGGAGGAGGGTCTTTAGAGTATGTCTAGGTTGGAAAATAAAGAGGGGATGTACTGTGGTAAGCGGCCTAGGATATGCCTAGGGGGAAGAGCGTGGAGGTTGGCAGTAATGTGCCAAGGAGTTGAGTAATGTGCATATGAAGGTGAGCTTTTAGCGTTTTTTAAACATGTAAGGATTACCTACACAACTAATCATTATGTCTTTTGTTACCTTACCACATCAACAGCCCATAATAGATTTTTGCTGGACTTGGGCCAGAGTATTGTCACAATCAGCACGCTTAACAGAAAGCAGTGTTGAAAATACCCAACTCTTTAGATGGCGCTACTAAAAAAATCGTTGTCAAAATATTATTGGACAGAAACAGCTGCTGAAAATTATGAGTGCCCATTCACTATACAGGGTTTCATTTTTCTTAGGCTCAGTGCCGTCATCTTTTTTTTTAATGTAATACGGCAGACAAACAGGCAAGCAGCCCACCTGATTTAAAGTCACCGCCACCCATAGACATCAGCAACACAAGGGGCGCTAACAATGCTAAGGAGACCTCTAATATGCCTCTTGAACGATCCCATGTCACAGTCCAAAGGAAACACTGGCTTGGAGCTCATTCCACATCCGAATCGTACGAGAAACGTTGTTTCGAATCTTCGCTTGGATTCCACTGAAACTGGTGGATTTTGGGATTGCGAAAACTGTAATTGTATAGAGTAAGACCACGATAAGTCCGCATCGCTTATTAAAAAAATAAAATAAAAATCTCTGTATGGCAACTTATGCCTAGTTTTTTAAACGTCCATAGAACGGCATTCAAAAGAGTCATAACAAACAATTTGATTTCTGTAGGATTGTTTATTTTCGTGAGTTATGAAAAATATTATTAAATAATGAGCAAAATAATTAAAAATGAAGTGCGGGAGATAATTTTCAGCAAGATTAATAATTTAGACAAACCAAAAGTACATGTTCAAGCTAATAGTGACCAAATAACTGAATGTTGACAAGAAAGACAGACAAGGACAGATTATCCAATCGATATTGCCATATCCACACTTTATAATTTTTACCACTGTCAGTCAATACGGACTTATCTACTCGTGGGTGTCGTACAAGGCGACTAATGTTTTCAAGGCAATAGATCTCGTCTCCGTAGGGTGGAAAATGAGCAGCACCGTTTTCCATTGTTATACTTGTAACACTGCGATCTCCAACTCGCCTGCCAAGCGTAAAGCTTAACCTCCTCTTTCGTGGGAGAGGCCCTAAGTCCTGCTGTGGACTGTTATGGGCTGTGATGATGATTCTAAGACTGACATCTGGCATCAGGTTCGGCAAGAAGTCGTCGCGGCTGGTGCGCGCGGCGGCGGTGAAGCTGTCGCAGGAATTGTTCGGGATGGTGCCGCGGCCGGCGCACGCGCTCGTCACCCGCCTGCAGGAGGGCACCGAGACCATGGTGAGCGCACACACACACATACACACAACAGAACTGACCAGCAATATATGAATATATAACAAATCCAGTGGGGATTGGCAGTTTTACAGTAGCTCCCTTTTGACAGCCCTCTTATGAGGGTATCACAATCAATTGATTTAAAAAAAATATCAGCAACTGTAGCTACCTCTTGACAGCCCTCATATTATTATATTCCTTATCAGACTTTTCAATGTGTTCGGCTGATATGATAAGATGATGATGATGATGAAATAAATGCCATTGATTACCACGTGCTTCCCTCGACAGGTGTTCAAGACGTACTTCGAGGGCTGGGAGGAAGTGATCGCGGTAGACTTCACGCGAACAGCCGAGTCGGTGGCGCGCACCGGCGCCGACCTCGCATCCTGGGCCAAGCACCAGGAGACCAAGTGAGGACACCACACCTTACACACATTTGTTATTTGACATACCATCTATAGTAAAAAAAACGTCTTGGCGTTCATATCCCGGTTGTGCTCTCGCGCACGAGGGCCGTGGGTCCAGGATTTGGCAGATCGGGTGATTACAGTGCAGCCATCTGACCTCCGTGACCCTGCTACCAGGGGAACCTGACCAGATTGGATCATGGTTACAAATTCAATCGCCTGAATGTGCAGGTTTCATCACGATGTTTTCCGTCACCGTAAGAGCATCGGTTAGTATTCAACTAATGTACATAAATCAGAAAAGAGTCATTGGTACATGGCCGCAGCGGGATTCGAATCCGGTACCTCTCGCTTACGAGTCGGATACTCAACCGACGCTTCATTTGAGAACTTAATTATATTTAATATCTATCCCACATTGATACACTTTCCTCCCATTCTTTATAACATACCTACACACGTAACTTTACCGTAACTGTGTTGTATTCTTATATGCTCCTATAAAATATCAAATGATAACCACAGTTATATAGGTTTTAAGACTTTCGTGGTTATTCACTACACTTTCACTACACATATTATCGGGTTTGTTACCACGGTTAGTATTGTTTTGTGTTTGTGGTAACAAACCCGATAACCACAGTGCTCGGATAAACCTATCAGGTTTTTGAGGCAATGAATATTACTTGTACCAGTTTTTTCTGTATAAACAAATAAATAATCTTTCCCCTCCCCTCCCTGCAATCCCAGAGCGGAGCTATCAGCCCTGTTCACGCTCCGCCAACCAGCCATGCCTTTGGTCGAGGCTCTGGCGTTGGCTGACGAGTGGAACGAGGACCTGGAAGCCATGGAGGCTTTCGTGTTGGAAGGCCGTCACTTTGTACGCCTACCAGACCACGAGCTGGGAGTGTTCCACACGCAGGACTGCTATGTTTTCTTGTGCCGATACGTGCTGCCGGCTGAGGTATGGGCTCCTTTTTTTTGCCATTTTTTTATTTATTTATCCATTTTATGATAGCAACACTTTCATCAGCGGGAAAAACCCAGCCTCTGCCAGTATGGCAAACTACCTATATGGCATAATATGCCACTAAAGTGGCAAACAAGCTTGCGGCCTGCCTGATGGCAAGCAGTCACCGCAGCCTATGGACGTTTGCAATACCATGGGCATCACCCACGCGTTGCCGACCCCGTACAAACCTTTTAACCCCTATCTTGAAGAACTCCATGTTGTACACCAGGGAAAACCTCTCCAGGTAGTTCGTTCCACAACCTTAGTGTGCGTGGGAGAAAGAGCATATCAGACACATCAGGCCAACTTGTTTCTCTTAAAAAATGTATTGTCAATAGGCTTGTATTTGACCTCAACTCACCTGATGGAAAACAAGGATGAGGTCGAAAATAGAATATGCTCGCCTAGCAAATATCTATTCACCCAAAAGTGGATGCAAAACACTCAAGTTCGAGAGGTATATTAGAAGTCTCTTCAGAGGAGGGCAACGCATTGGTAACTTCCCTGGTGTTGCTGATGTCCATCGGCGGCGGTGACTACTTTCCATCAGGTGGCACGCTTGCCTGTTTGTCTGCCGTATAACATAAAAAAAATTAATTGTGAATACTCAATGACCGTCCTCGCGGTGACCACTTTCCATCAGTTGGCCTGCCTGTTTGTCTGCCGTATAACATTAAAAAAATTGAATTTGAATACTCAATGATAGTCCTCGTGGTGACCACTTTCTATCAGTTGGCCTGCCTGTTTGTCTGCCGTATAACATTAAAAAAATTGAATTTGAATACTCAATGATCGTCCTCGCGGTGACCACTTTCCATCAGTTGGCCTGCCTGTTTATCTCCCATATAACATAATAAACCTGTCCCAGCCGGAAGAGGAGCTCGAAACGGCGACGCTGTCTGCGGACGACGATTCCGAAGCGGCGTCCTGGGTGGTCTACTTCTGGCAGGGCCGGAACGCTCCCAACATGGGCTGGCTGACCTTCACCTTCGGCCTGGAAAGGAAGTTCAAGCAGCTCTGCAGACGCCTGGAAGTCGTCAGGACTCATCAGCAACAGGAGTCACTCAAGTTCATGGCGCACTTCCATCGACGGTTCATCATCAAGGATGGGAAGAGGAAGCCGAAGCAGGTAGGGTTTCCAGATTTCATGATTGGCTTTAGATTGTAAAGATACTCCTACATTTAATTTGTTGATGTTATTGGTTGAATGACATACGTGGCGATCCGTTGGATATGTTCATTGTTATTAAAATTAATATGTAAATACAGAGTATTTAAAGGATGTAAAGCGCTGCAGTCAGCGCAACGTGACTTATGTACTAGCTTGCTCGTACAAGATAGTTTTGCGGTGGAAATACTTTCGAATTAGCATTTTATATCTATAAGTTCTCATTCATTCGTGAAAATACGGCATTAAAGTCCACAGACAGGTGGGCTGTATTGTGACCTTATTGAAAGTACAGTTAACGAATTAGTATGCCAGCAGCTTGCTTTTAACTCAGCCGAAGTAAAAAAGGATAATAATGAATTAGGATAGTAAGGATAGTAATTAATTCGTTTAATAGAATGCTTTATTATGAACATAATTTATTATGACAGATACGCGATACGACCATTACTAGGGTTGTTATTGAAAAAAAAAAAAATCAAAAATCAAAATTTCTTTATTGATTAGGACATTAAATATCTCTTTCAATCGTCAAAAAGGAGGGGGTAGGAAAGTAGGAAGGAAACACACAGTGACACGCTGACCGCCCTATGTCTGTAGATAAACGTATCCCTCGCCAACCACAACCGAACCGGGCTCGACAATGCCAGACAGAGCCGGAACGCTATATTATATTATATACTCGTAGGTATGTCTAGTAAAATTAAGAAAAACCACCTAAAACTACAGCAAGAGTAAGCCAGTCCACCAAGGCAGCACCCGTTCACGAGTATAACGCAGGGCCCAGCCATCGTCCAATTCAACCATATTTGAGGGAAAAGAGCGACCCGAGCGAGCGATTGTTATCAAAACTTGAAAATTTATACTATGATTGCTATAATTGAAAAGCTAGATTTTAAGGATTCAAAAACAACTATAGTAGATGTGGTATAGCTTAACTATCCTAACAAAATAATAATGCATGCTGAAGAATTTTGTTATATTTCGTGGGCAAATCGTTGAATTAGACCAATCAAGAGGAAAAAAGGAAAAATATTTCAAATTTAAAAGATCACGTCGATTAGACACGATTCTCATAAACAAATCAAAATGAGACCGTGTAATGTATAAAATTATAGAATTTTTGTTTTTTTTGTCAGAAATGTACTAAAACTAATTTCCATTCCCGAATAACTTCGGTTATCCAATTAAATACTTGAGAATCCTGTCTTAGCAATGCCATCTAGCGAGGATTGGTTATAGTACAGTACCCTATAGAACCCTTTATACCTCGCAGCCGGATGGCAGCCCGGCGGGAGCTGTCGATCGCGGCGTGGAATTATTGGAGCTTCGCAGCAACGGCTCGGCGTTATGTACGCGACTAGTACAAGTCCGCGCAGACGCCGCCAACCTCAACAGCGCCTTCTGGTGAGTGACACCACGGCAGCCTGGGGGTCTAAAAAAGCCACATTAGCATTTCATAATATCATCATCAGCCCATAACAGTCCACTGCAGAACTTAGGGCCTCCCCCACGAACGGGGAGGTTCTTGCCATAATTTCTACGCTTGGCAGGCGGATTGGAGATCGCAGTGTTGTAAATATAACAATGGAAAACGCTGCTGCCCATTTTCCAGACTACGGAGATTCTTGATCTTTTATCTCGAAAACATTTGTCGCCTTGTACGAAACCCATGAGTTTAAGGGGTTGGTCATATTAGAGTGCCAGAAACTTATCTGATTCGGTGGCCAATACTGGAACTAAGTGACGCCATTTGGAATTGTCATGACAATGTCAACAACAGCGACGCTATAAATAAGCTTGTGACAAATTAATATGAAACATATTATGAAACGGTAATGTGGCCTTTTTAGACCTCGTGAGGCCTAATTCTCACGCTGTGACATCTAGAATTCGACATTTTTCTTAGAAATCCATCTCCATTTACAATGACATTTAAATGTCTATTGCAGCCAAAAAAGATATTCTCAACTATCTCCAGTCATATATTGCCGAAAATCAATTTTGGTGACGTTTTAATACAGTTTGTGTTATCAAAATGTCGAATTTGAGATGTCGCAGCGCGAGCATCGGCCCCCTGGACCGACTCTATCCTGTATTTGTGTAATATAGTGTTCATTCATTCCTTGATTCACGGCGGAGCGTATATGATCCGTCCAGACTGACTTGTCTTATTTGGTGAACAAACAATACCATTACGACTTGCCGTATCGATCACGCTACGTACATTGTGTATAAATGTCTTGAATTATGAAAGAAACACATAGAATGTGAATTTCAATTAATACTGCTGCAAATTATGTATTTAAATATCCACATGGCCATGCCAACGCAGCCTTGCAGCCTTGATCTCTCCCAGAATGGGTTCGGAAATAAGCTGTTCCACCTCCTCGTTCTTCCTCATCTTCCACATGCCGTCCTCTCCCTTTGTTGGCCCCAGAATCTCCCGGAAGATCTTACGTTTAGCTACTATTGAGCGCGGTCCGGCTTTGCCTGGCATTGCCGGGCACGGTCCGGTCGTGACTGGCGTGGGGTGGGTTTGCTGCTGCCATGGGGCGGCCATCGTGTCACTGTGTGTTTCCTTCCTACTTTCCTACCCCCCTCCTTTTTGACGATTGAAAGAGATATTTAATGTCCTAATCAATCAATAAATTTTGAATTTTTTGAATTGAATTTTACCAGTAACTTGTTCTCCTCTTATGTCTATGAATACTATACGGTCATCATCACAGCCCATAACAGTCCACTGCAGGACTAAGGGGTACCCACGAAAGGGGAGGTTATTGCCATAACGTCCACGCTAGGCAGGCGGGTTGGAGATCACAGTGTTATAAATATAACAATGGAAAACGCTGCTGCCCATTTTCCAGTCTACGGCGACAGATCTCTCTGAGACTCTAGAACATTTCTCGCCTCGTACGATACTCGCGAGTGTAAAGGGGTTGGTGCTATTCTACTCTGCTGGACACCATACGGCCAAAGCATAGCCTCCTTCATCTACAAGCCATGCGCAGAAGTTTGACAACGTCGCTTTTTTTAATTTTAGTGTACCTGAAAATTACTGTAGAACTTTCTTCGCGGTCGTCGTCGTTTAATGTTATTAGTTATTTAAGTGATTGAGTATATGCATTAGTTAGATAATATGAAATTGGATAGATTCCTGTACTATTTACCTATCTACCTACTTGGATTATATCCTATTACCCTATTAATAACATAAATGCGAAAGTTTGAAAGGCTTGATGGAAGTTTGGATGGACGAATGTTACTTCGTCATGCAAAATTTACCCAACAGATTCAAATGAAATTTGGCAGTAATGTAGCATATAACCCAGAATAGTATATAGGCTATATTTAATCCCATAATTATTTGTGGTTCCCGCGGGCGCGGGTCTGGAACATTATCCTACTAATACTATAAATGCGCAAGTTTGTGGGTATGTTTGTTACCTTTTCACGCCTAAACGGATAAACGGATTTGGATGAAATTTGGCAGTAATATAGCATGTAACCCAGAACAGTATATAGGCTATAATTTATTCTAAAATTAAATGTGGTTCCTGAGGGCGCGGGCCTGGAACGTTATCCTACTAATACTATAAATGCGAATGTTTGTGGGTATGTTTGTTACCTCTTCACGCCTAAACGGATGAACGGATTTGGATGAAATTTTGTAGGTAGCCAGGTTACCGCCTGGATTAAAACATAGGCTACTTTCTATTTAAAGTCTATAGGCAGCGCTGACTGCTTTTCATGAGGTGGCCCGCTTGCCTGCTTGCCTACCGTATGCCAAAAGCTATAAGGAAATAAGGATAGACAAAATATTGCTAAAATATTAAATATTGGCTCGTGAGAACATTTGTACCGACCTAATAGATTTTCCAGTTGGGACCATTTAGAAAGCAGCAAAGTATGGGACAACATCGGTTTCAAATCATGTTCGGACAGTTCATTTTTACCTAAAAATACTTTGACTTTTAAATTAGAAAATACAATAATATTGTTGAGCACTTTGACGGGAACATCATCGTTTAAAGTATAAAAATACATGAACTGGTCACCATATCCTAAACGCCACCCACAATACAATTCTGTTTTAAATTTAAGACCTTCCTGTAGCTCACTAAAGCTCTTAATCTCATCACTTTTTAACTTTAAATTTTCTTTTTCTTTTTGCCTTCGAATCCATTTTTGCCGTCGTTTTTCTGGATCAGTTCTAGTCTTGGGGCATGCTTTATTTAAAAGTTTGGGCAAACTAGGAAATATACGGGGTATCGCACCAGTCACTAGACGAGCGCGTTTTACTGGTACCTTTTCAACGCTGCCATCACCGTGGTATATTTTAGTTGTTGTGATAACTTCCTCTTCGCTAAAATGTTTACTACATACGAAGGAACCAACAGTGGGACTCCAGTTAGCTCGGGAAATCCATTTTTCAGAAGCAGAAGTCCATTTTTTTAAAAGATATTTATTCTTTGGAAACGAAAAAGTCGGCACAGCCTCTTGTCCGTTTTTTAGCGTTACATCGTAGTTTGACCTACAATTTTCTATGCAACAACGCCTAGGCATCTGTTGGAGAAATATTACTATTTTAAAACAGAATTGAATGATAAAATAAGTAAAAAGCTAACAACAAAAATGATCGAGGATTGTTTTTTACTAATCGTATTTATCCATATTTGGCGCAATTATAAATATATTTACTTTTATTTACCTTCGTAGATGGTCCATACAATTCGTTTATTTATAGTTTTGATAATATATTTTAAATTTATTAGCTTAAAATTCAAAATATTCCCGCTCATTGACATGTAAACAATGAGTGAATCGGTTCACAGCGACGTTGCCGTTCCGTGCTACAGCATGGCTTGTAGATAAAGGAGGCTATGGCCAAAGTGATCAAAGTGACGCTTGCTGTCAAGCAATATACCAACGACTGACGAATGTTATTATAAAAGAGATCTTACGTTCAGCTATAAATAACTTGTTCTCCTCCTATACCTATGAATACTATACCACAGTATGTGTAAAAGCAAATCTTCGCCCCAGTTACGACGAATGACGACCTGAGTAGTTTAGTTGATTAACAAGCCGGTCGCCACACAGAGGTCCCGGGTTCGATTCCCGGCCGAGCAGAAATTGAAATGATTAATTTTAATTTCTGTTACGGGTCTGGGTGTAGTATGTATAATAAGTAAGTATTAAAAAAAAGTATATAAGTAGTTTATCAGTTATCTAACACCCATAACACAAGCTGCTTACTTTGGGGCTAGATGGCGCTGTGTGAATTAGTTCAAGCATATTTATTATATTATTATTATTATTCAGCTACATCCTGAACGTGCCTCTCGAAGGCGCCAGCGCGGGCGCCGGCGACGAGGCGTCGTCGGCCATCGTGTACGTGTGGATCGGCAGTAAGAGTGACCCGGAGTGCGCGAGACTCATCGAGCAAATAGCTGAGGAGAAGTTCAACAGCCCATGGGTCAGCATGCAGGTGAGACGATGTTTTTTTCTTAATTTTTTTCCTAGCAGCATTGAAATCCTCGAAAGGTTTCAGACCAAGGCTATGAGAGCAATGTTCGACATCCCACAGTGTATCAGAAACAAATACATTTACCTTGACATTAACATCAATACAGTTAAACAGAAAATCTCCGGCTTTAGCAAGAAATATCAGAGCAAATTAAGGAACCACTCTAATGAGCTTGCACGGGCCTTGAAGGATAAGGGAGGACTTCGCCACGTGAGATTGAAGCGAAAAGACATTACAAGCACCCGATAAAATATTCCATTTAATGGACGAGCTCTACTGAAACACAAATAATGGACTATAACAGATAATTGGCTTATTGTCCCAAGACACATTGCCATGTCGCAGAAAGACAAAAAAAATATCCTAGGGAGGCACGGACGAACGGTCCACCTTAGGAAATTGGCCACCGTCGTCCAGGACATCTGTAACCTGAGGGGAGCAGATGCGGCGCCGGCCTTTGAGGTGCCTGTAGACATTTTTATGAACCCCATGTTGTAGAGCAGAGGAAAGACTTCGGAAGCAAATTCCACATTTTACACGTGCGTGTTGTGCTTGTTGTTTTTTTTTCGTGCTACCGATAAAAGAGCAAACAGACAGACAGGCTGGTGGAAAACGGTGTCGCTCATAATATCTACGATTTGTGCGCTAGAAGTTTCATATAAAAATGCAGAACGGCAGGTGCCATCCTATGTTTTTTGACGAGTTTAAAATGCCGAAAGCTCGTTAGACCGAAAGACCATAACCCTGAAGCTCAAAACACCGAAGGCCAATATCCCGAAACTCAAAATTTTTAATATCTTCAAAAATAAGTAGTTATGAACGTTTAATATATGTAAACTCCATTTTGCAAGAAAGAAACAGAGAATAATTTTTAAGATTATGTAAGTCCTATGTTTTTTACCCGTTTGTAATTTAGTTTTCGGTTTTTGTTACAGTTTTAACGCTATTTTCATATTTTGTTATCATTTAAGCAAACATATTCAGAATCATCGGTCATTCCTGTGTCGAAGACGCTTTACCCGATGGTGGGGCCCACTGATAATCAAAAATACGTCCGCCCTCGTTGTTAATCGACCACGCTTATGCCACTGTCAATGCCACGCTTATGTATGCCAATGGCACTGAAACTAACCCATCCCACCAGGTGCTGGCTGAAGGCAGCGAGCCCGACAACTTCTTCTGGGTGGCGCTCGGCGGTCGGAAGCCCTACGACACCGACGCCGAGTTCCTGAACTACACGCGACTGTTCCGATGCTCCAACGAGAAGGGCTACTACACGGTGTCGGAGAAATGCACGGACTTCTGTCAGGTATGTGGTCGCAGTTGGAAATAAAAATAATAACAATAATATCTATTTTTCAGGCAAAAGCTATAGGCGGCTTCTAAACGCGCAATATTTGTACTACAATATGTAGCTGCAATGACTAGTAACAAGATTTAGTAGAAGCCGACCAACCGTCTGTTGCAGTCGATACTAATCCTTACGACGTACAAATTAAAGTCGCTTTTGGATTAATTCAGATGCGTGGGCGACCGACCTGGGTCGGACGTCCGACCACGTCCCCCGCACCCAATAGCGACGTTATTTTATACTGCGTAAGGATTAGTATCAACTGCAACTGACGGTTGGTCGGCTCCAGCCAAAACGGAACGTCTGATACAAGTTTAATACCTTACTCCGTAAGGAGGAAGGGAGTAATGGTTTAATTTCTATGACAATCATGAGCGTTGCGATTGGAGTCTGATTCGCCATATTATGTGCTGTGATGCCAGGGTATTCTAGTTCTTTATGAGCACATCCGTCGCCCATTTTAAATATCAAAAGGTATGTCACTCTTATAAAAGGAGAATTTCCTAATTGGGCTGCAACACACTGGCCGGCATTACCGGCAACCATTGCCAGCCATGTTTTCTATTGTTGTTTTGTTTCAGCTGTAGTAGAGACAGTACAGTAGTAGGCCTCAGTACATGTATGTACTAAGCGGTAACTGTCGCCCATAACATCTACGATTCATGCATTTAGGTTGCAGGCATCAAAAATGCAGAACCGCAGGTGCGTTGTCACTGAGAGGACTAAGATGAAATGCCTTATGTCTGTGATTGCGCTGGCTACCTTCCTCCAAACTGGAACACAATGCTGCAGAAATAGATAAGGCGGTGGTACTCACCTAGGCGGACTCCTCGGGCTTGACAGAGTCCTACCACCCGATGTTATGCCCTCCACGGGTGTCCAGCAGTGGACTGTAGATGAAAATTGTGATAGTAATATCTGTTCCACACCCCCAGGACGACCTGGCTGACGACGACATAATGATCTTGGACAACGGCGAACAGGTGTTCCTCTGGCTCGGTGCGCGATGCTCCGACGTTGAGATCAAGCTCGCCTACAAGTCCGCTCAGGTACGCGAACTTAAGTTTTGGTCAACTCAGCCCACGCCCCATTCCCTCTGAGGACTGTCATCATAACTATGTCATAATCATAAACATGCCCATTGATAGTTCGCTACCCAAAGGTTGCTTGGAAGAAATCGCATAAGGCCGCCTGTTGTTACCAATATGTACCGACTGTATCCTGTATTTATGCAATAAAGTATTCATTCATTCATAACCCAACCTAACCAACGAAAAAACGTCAGATAACCCCTGACCAAGTATACATATACTTTATTATAACCCTAACTACTGAACCAATTGTAATGAAATGTCTCATCTCGATAATACTGGCTTTCAAAGAAAACTGCATCGAAATCGGTCCATCCGTTCAGGAGCTACGATGACACACATCTACATGCTTACACAAGTCAAACTGATAACACCCATCTCTTTTTGCTGGGGGTTAAAACATAATAACCTGTATGAGATACTGGTTCTGACGCAATGGTCAACGTCTTTAAAATTTAAAGTTATATCATTAGCTATTATAGTCTGTATCTGTAAAATACCAAGTGCTGATAAGATAAAATAGTATTTATTCATAACACTGGTTATAAGTCTCTATCTCATTGACAGGTGTACATCCAGCACATGAAGACTGTACAGCCAGAGAGGCCGCGGAAGTTGTTCCTCACACTCAAAGACAAGGAGTCTCGCCGGTTCACCAAGTGCTTCCATGGTTGGGGAGAGCACAAAAGGCCTCCAGAGTAGGATAGAAATTGGAAACTAAGCCAAAACTCACAACGAATACCCATACTGTTATCGCCCATGTTGATTTATATTTACTACGAAATGTTACAACTATTAGATAGATCTCGCCTTCAGGAATTGGCAAATATTGGTTCAGTATTTATAAGTATTATTTTCAATGTATTCAATGACTGTCCCATTAATGAATTGGAAGTGACCACATTCATAACAGATAGAACAACATTTAGCAAGTTGTAATTACAACGGCGGACAACATGGGAAAGTAACTCCTTTTTTTCTAAAAATGGTAACTGTTTTAAAGTTGTCTTACAGGAACCTGATAACATTAATATTGAATTTGTAAGATACTGGTGGTCACTTCACACAAAATCCCTGATACACTTTCTATACTATGATTGTGATGATGAGTCCATGACTGGGGACCACAATATTATGTCAAATGGTTTGTTGTAGCTTTTCAGGGATTTCAGAATTGTTTTTTCTTCAGGATTGGTTCTGTATTGATGACCCTTGGGTGATATTCTTATTTTCTTTGCACAATTTTCAATACTTTTCACGAAGTACGGGCTTCCAAAAGACATCAAAACAAGACAAGAGTCTTAAAAACAAAGACTGAATTATGCCATTTAAATTCATTTAATTTCATTTCTCACTTATTTAATATTATATAAGCACAAGTAAGAGAAGAGAAGAATGATAATTCTAAGTTACTATGATAGGTAGTAACTGATTTTGACTAGCATTGTAGAGATTGCGTTGAACTTACTATGCATTTGTAATACATTTAATTAAATTATATTCTATACACATTAACATTCAGCTGTATATATGAGTGCTGTTGTCGTTGATTTTGCTATGTACATCATGTAAATATAATAACATTTAGGAAGAATTTTTATATGTATGAAGCCAATAATATATAATGTTATGGAAAAATAACTTGAACTGTGCAATTACTTGTGAAATATTTAGCACTTGAGCACAAAGTAACAATTTACAATAAAGTGTAGTTTTGTAACAGAAACATTAAATTTAAACAATAAATATTTAACTACCACATAATGTTTTCTTAAAACTACACTACAAACTTATACCATGAAATAGGGAAATCTTTAATTTAACAAACCCTTCTCAATCTTGTTGCTAATAAATTGTGTGCTCCGTTATAGCTGTTGTTTTTAACATTTTTGGCACGATCGCCAACAACAAGACCTTGAGAAATGTACATTTTTCTAATCATCATCGTCGTCATCATCAGAAGGCACAAATAGCTCGTTTTCTTCGAGAAAGTTGGCTATATTTTTACTAATAGCTGCTCCAATAAGAAGGCCAGGTACTACTGCGCATAGTATTCCCAGAAGACCTAAAGGTTTCTTCTCAGGCTCCGGAAGAATGGCTCCACTGGGGGAGGTTGTAGCAAATCTTCTAGGTATTCTTTCATTTCTAGTCAAGCACTTGGTTTGTGTTACCAGTCGAACCATTCGTGAAATATTCATTTTAATTAAAAATTTAAATTCCACACAGTATCCTTACAAAATAGCTAATACAATGTAATTTTAGAAACCATCCGACGAGCGAACACGAAGTAGGAAACAAACCAGCCATTCACAAACGCTGTCAATGTCAAGTTTTTCTCAGATGTCAACACAAACGTCAAGCAAGTGATCATAGACCAACAAATACTAGAGATGTACCCTTTTAATTGAAGTGCCGGTTTATATTGAGCTCGTCACTCGCACGAAAGATGCAAAAAAGTGTAAACTACCTAGGATCAACACAGACCAATGACATGGTATGTTCATTAATCATTGTTAAACATGGACTTACTACCCAAAACTAGGAAGTAGTTTAGGTAGTCAGTCTATGTTGTTAAACAATGTTTTTGAACGAATGAATGTCAATGTCAATCTAGAATCCGGATTAAAAATCCGGACATTGCTTTCATTGCGTTTATCGGATACACAGATGTTGATAAGGGCATAAATAATTAATTATTAGAAACGGTTGCTTGCGATAATTATGTGATAAAACAATCATTATTATTAAAAATGAATATTACACAAACCAGTTTGGAGGCTTTGATCCGTGAGTATTAAAAATATTTTTATAGAAACATTTATATTAGTATCACAGGATAATGTTTTCCCAAATTTGATTTATCCAGTAAAAGCTACACACGAATCTTTGCCGTACCCCGATGCTGCGGCACTGGAGGCCTTCTGTGCCATCATGAAAGACTCTCCAGAAGGTCCGATGATGGCGGCGCATGCTTTAGGAGCTCGCATCCACGCACCAATCCCGCGAGAAGCCCTGCTAGCGCTCACCATGATTGACCGCTGCATGCGCCGGTGCGACGCTGCCTTCCACGCAGAGATCGGCAAGTTTCGTTTCCTCAATGAAATGATCAAACTAGTGTCCCCCAAGTACTACGCTGATAGAACTGCCTCTGAAGTCCAAATTAGGGTAAGTGATCATAGCAAGCAAACATTATATGCTTATTTAAATTAGGTACAATACAAATCCATAGTTTGATATTGAAGACATAGTAAATATATTAATGAACTAGTTGGCATGGTGTGACTTCGTTCACGTGTTGCCTACCCCTACTGTACCTTCCCTACACCCGTAAGTACTTAATATATCACACCTTGTCCATCACACTTTATAAATCCAACTAACAAAACTAGCAAGTAATTTATTTTAACATTGCCTGAGGAATTTTTTTAGAGAACAATAATATTTTTGATGAATTTCACTAGCTGCTACAAAAATCAGTTATTTTTGTTATGTGATAGCACAGATAATACAATATGAATACTAAGTGATAGTATCCTTCTAGAGGTGCATTATATTTATTAAAGTACACATATAATGTTTTCAGTTTATTTATCCTTCTTATAATGAATAGAGCATTAAAGAATCCAATGAATGCAAATTTACAAAGTTAAGTGTCCATCAGATGGACTTTCCATCACACTGACTATCTGTCCATGTGCCTCCCAGGCAGTAAAAATTTATGTACATACCTGTAATACCTGTTTTTCAAATGTTTTGTATATTGCAGGTTGTTCAATTGTTACATGCTTGGGCAATAGAATATCCTAAAGAGTATAAATTCAGAGTGGCTTATGACATGTTAAGGAACCAGGGTGTTGTCACAGAGACTCCGCCACCTCTCCCAGCTGATGATACACCCATTCCGAGAGAGAGATCCAAAAATGCCATATTTGAAGATGAGGAGAAATCAAAATTACTACAAAAACTTCTACAGAGCAAGAAGCCTGAAGACCTGCAACATGCCAACAGATTGATCAAAACTATGGTTCGTGAGGTATGGCAATGTAGTATGTTACTACAATATTTAAATCTTTTATTGGTGTGTTGTTCTGTTTCAACCTGTTTCATAAACAATTTTGTATCCATATTGTACATCATATTCCGATTTCTTGGTATTAACATAATACTTACTCACTTTGTTAAAATCAACCTATGTGCTTTGCCTGCGATGCTAAATAAAGTAAAGATAATACATGTGTTAGTCAGTAGTATGTATAATAAATTATTACAATCATATCCAAGACTTAGTAAACAAAAAATATACAAAACAGGAAAAACCAGTAGTACTAATATTATAAATTTGATGATGAATGTTTAAAAAGATGCCTGATGTTGGTTTCTCCTTCATGCCAAACTATTTAATGGAATTTGATGAAATTTGACAGTTATGTAGTTCATAGTATAGAATAGCGTTCCCGCAGGAACGGGTCCAAAGAATGATAACCGAATTTTATGGTGACAAAATCACAGCCAAAAGCTAAATATACAAATATCAAAGTACACTATACATAATTACATTCGCCATTGAGGGTTTGTTAGTTCTCCCGTGGGTCCTCTTTCCTGAACCTGGTTCAGGCACCTATTTCCCCCGCATCCCTGGGCTTACGCAGCACTTACGCAGGCTGTCCGCCTGTATCACCATTTTTACACGAAATATGTATTACGAGCCTTCACCGCCGCGTTGGCAGGAGGAGCGCCGCAGCGAGGCGTCGTCGCGCCGCGCAGCCGAGGTTTCCGCGGCTCTGGACAGCGCGGAACTCCTCCGCGACATGCTGAGTCGCGCCGCCGACGCCTCGCCGGACGAGCATCAGCTGATCCACGAGCTGAGGGCCTCGTGTGCGAGATTGAGGCCCGTGTTGCAGCGACTGGCTGCGGAGGACCACCAGGAGAATCTTGGTGAGAGTCCGCTGACTATTATATTATTATTTTTACTTTATGAATATTTTATAATTTTGTGCCGTGTTTCTGAGTGGAATAAATGTTTTTACTTTTTACTTTGCTATCGTGTCTACTCCTGAAGATATGAAAGAGGCTCCCGAAGTCTTTCCTGTGCACTTGGGATTCTTTGAAAGAAAAGTCTTGAAGGATCCTACATCATAGATAAACATTGACATACTCCAAAGGAAACACTGGCTGAAAGCTCATTCCACATCTGAATAGTACTAGTGAGAAACATTATTTCGAACTCTCGCATGGACACCAACAGAAGTTTACGTATTATGAACAGACTTTTACTATATTCTTTACCTGCTTATAGGCGATATACTGCACGCCAGTGATTTACTCGACGATGTATTCAAGGAATACAACAAGTTTATGTCTGAGAAAAAGGAGACGCCGCCCAAAAAGGCTGAGTCAAAGAGTGCCAGTCTGTTAGACTTTGCTGGCACTAGTATGGAACTGGGAAAAGGTGATGCGGCAAAGAAGGAAACGGAAAACAAAAACGCCATTGATGAGCTTGGCGACATTTTCTGCACAGAAGGTGCCTCTGCCAGCATCGTGGAACCGTTAAAACCAGTTAATTTAATGCCTAGTGGTAAGTTTTCTCGTGTAATGTATGTGTTTTTGTCAAACTAAAGGGATTTCTTTTACAGTTATTTGTATGTTTTCAGATGATGTTGATCTCTTAGGACAAGGACAAAAAAATAATAAGGCTGAAGGATGGAATGAATTAGATTCTCTTGGGGAGCAATTACTAAAGCAATCCTTACCAGACAATGCTAAGAGACTTGAAAGTTTTAACAGGTACCTGTTGCTATTTATTTACTAAAATATTTTTGTGATATAATCTGAAGAAAAATGCAATTAACCCTTGTTTTTATTACAGCAAACCTGCAAAGAAGATACCGATGAATGCTTTAGAAAAGGTGTCACCAAGTCATGTGATTCCCAAAAAGAGGGATGACGCTATGTTAGATCTCGATTTCTTTACAAACAAGCCTGTCGAGCGAAAAGCTCCGACCTTACCAGAGCGTACGAAGGTCATAAGCCCGGCCGACGACATCATGGTCGACATCAGTACAAATGAGACACCTACGGCAGCACAATCTTCAAACAGCAACATGAGTCCTGCAGTTGAGAGTCCGTTGGACAAAATGTTGGACTTATTGCCTTTAGACTGTAACAATAAATGTGATAATGAGACTCCATTAGATAGTAAGGATACAAATTCGAGGATTAATAGTGTTAAGAAGGCCGGTGACGTTAAGCCTCTGGGTGACATAAACGTGAGTCTGCAGAGTGTGCGGCCCAGTACTGTGGCTCCGGTGACCGCTTTCGAGGAAGAGGACGGGGTAACCGTGGTGTTTCACTTCTGTAAGGACAAGCCGCGGCCTGATGTCAACGTCGTGGTTATCTCCACAACCAGCAAATGCAGCTCGTCCATCGAGGATTACAAGTTTCAGGCTGTGGTGCCGAAGGTATGCTAATTTTACTTTTTTATACCACTAAAGTGGCAAACAAGCTTACGGTCTGTCTGATGGATAGATAGATAAATAGTGGAGTAGAAACCGAAAATGGGGCTTGAGGTGGAAGTAATTGCATCAGAAATTATTTTTCAGCCAATCCCAAAGATAATGGTATTTTGTCTATCGTCACAACCGAACGTGTATTGCTCGTAAGCGGTTGGGAATTCGAAAAAGCGTGTGAAGCTAAATTTGTAGAGAATGTTATAGGCTGTAATTTAGTCGCGGAGCATATTCTTGTAGGACGCATTGTTTTCGAGATATTTGCGAAAAACCAAAAAATGGGACATTTCACACGAAAAGCACCAAAGGTACAGGTGTATATTTTTAGTATGTTGATTAGAAGCGTATTACCTACCATTTGCCGCAATAATCGTTTTTTTTGCAATTAGTTCCACCTCAAAACTATTTGCACTCCACTAAAATTCTTGTTCACACAAAAAATGAAATAAAGTAATTATATGTAAAAGCGTAACAGCCGCGTAAAATGTGGGAAAACCGATTAGAGAGCAATAATCATTAGCCACAAGCTTGACGCGTTAGGGAAATTAATTTATAGTAAGCGATATCGTAGTGATTGTATCTTTTTACTATTTCACTGCTAGCGACCCACCCCACTTTCCTACATCAGGACTCGTTTTATACTGTTTACTAGCTTTTGCCTGCGAATATTTTCTAAACTACTGGACTGATGTTAATGATACAAAGCTAAGAACTATCTCGATTAAACTGGCTTTCAAATAGGGAAAACCGCACCCAAATCGGTCCATCCGTTCGGGAGCTACGATGCCACAGACAGATATACAAAACTACAAATACACAGATATATATATGTCAACTTATAACACCCCGCTTTGTTCGTCGGGGATCAATGAGACGAGCAGATCGTCCCAGGACTTTTACCGAAAATGGACGGCTGCGTTCACTTCGTTCGTTCGTTGGTGCAGGGTCGTGTCCAGCAGTGTACAATTAACAAAGGACATTGCAGTTCGCCTTTTAAAGAGTAAAAGGGCGTCGGTGGCCGAGCGGTTAGGGTATCCGACTCGTAAGCTAGGTACCGGGTTCGAATCCCGCTCCGGCCATGTAACAATAAGTGTGTTTTCTGAGTTATGTACATTAGTTGAATACTAACCGATGCTATTACGGTGAGGGAAACATAGTGATCAAACCTGCACATTCAGGCGACTGGATGTGTAACCTTGATCCAATCTGGTCAGGTTCCCCTGGTAGCAGGGTCATGGAGGTCAGACGGCTCCCTCCTCTGTTATTACTTGACCTGCCAAATCCTGGATCATGGTCAAGCCGGACCCCGGGCTCTCGTGCACGAGAGCATGACTGGGACATTAACGCCAAGATCATTATTTATTGCAGTTCGCCTTTTAAATTCGATGCAGCAAAATGACGGCATAATCGTAAAACTTAAGATTAGCGCGTGGCAAGAAAACAAAGTAATTATTTCTACTGGGATATGGTTAAAATGCGTTACAATACTGCATTGAAATAAAAGGCGAACTGTAGCTTTGCGAAAGTCGAACGGTGAAGCTTTGGTGCTCATATACCTTATTACGTCTTATTTTTCGCAGACGTATCCACGAAAAATGCTATGCTTGAAAACAGTGATTTCTTGCTAACCGCGGAATAACTATCACAAGTCTACTCATTTAAATGTCCTAGCAAAAGATACACTCACCGGCACAATTATTCGTCCAACCCACCAATAGTGTTAACTACAAAAATATTTAAACGATTTTAATAAGGTTTTCGTGGTTTGATTGCCAATAAGACAATTATTACCTCTGTGTTTAATTAATTAATTTCTTCAGCATGATCGCTTTACGTCAGACAATTAATTTTTTTAAGTGAGGTACAATTATGAGACGGTTTTCATACTAAACAGCTGCAAATTAAAACCGCCTATAAAAAGGACTTCGTTTCACTTATTGCTGAGTGACTCCTGACTTCGTCAATTATCTGCCTCCATCGGTTGCGTTCCATCTGTATCCGACCATCGTTTTGTTCTTAAATACAGTCTAATCTCTCGGTCTTAAATACAGAGGTGATCATTGTCTTATTGGTTATAAAAACATGAAAACTTAATTAATATCGATTAAGTATTAAAAACTGATTTGTAATGTATATAATAGCGTAGCCTGTATGAAAAAATAGATATCATCTACGCGTCTCTTAGTTTCAATAAAAATTATTGTTTTATTTTCTTTCTCTGCCATTATTTCTTTCAACAGTGTGCTTAACTTAGTTTCTTTCTCATATTCCATACAAACATCTATTTTGTAGAATATTGTGATTGGCAGCCAGTGACAAGGAACCAACATTAATTTGTAGATAATCTTTTAAAAATTCTGAAGCCAAACTCTGTACCTCTCGTGGCCATGTAGCAGACCATTGTGGTTCAAAACCCATATCCAACATTCTATCAGCTTCATCCAAAACAAGATAAGTGCATCTTTTTAAATTAGTTCTCCCACTTTCCAAGAAATCTAGCAAGCGCCCTGGAGTAGCAATAGCTATTTCAACACCTGCATCCAAATCTCTTGCTTGAGGTCCCTTGGGTGCTCCGCCAAACAGACAAGTGTTATGGATTTTAGAAGTATTAGCAAACTTGTCACATACCTCTTGTATCTGTTGAGCTAATTCTCTGGTAGGGGCCAAGACTAACGCCATTGGCCCATCACCACGACTGGATTTAGGCTGATTATTAATGTGAACTATAGCAGGCAGTATATAAGACAGTGTTTAACCCGACCCTGTAGATGCAATGCCTACCATATCAAATCCACTCAGAGCTATGGGCCAACCCTGAGCCTGAATGGGTAATAAATTATTGGGTGGGCGGATAATTGTGCCGGTGAATGTAGTCAGTTCATTACAAGAAATAAATTTTCACCCGACTGTGACAGAAGGAGGGTTAGCCCTATAGTGGCAGCACTTCCGCGCTTTTTAAGCTGCGGAGGACTACACATTGTAACTGGCGCTACGCGAGTGCTCGTGAATCCAACAGGCCGACTGCCTAACTCAAATTGAATGTAAATTCTATTTCTATTTCACTCGCTCTCAAATTGAGCGATTGAGCTAGTGAGATAGTATTCACGTTCAACTTGAGTTAGGCGGCCGGGCTCCTGGCCGATCTATTTACATTATCAAATTATACATTTCACTAAATTCAGAAGCAAAAAGTGTGAGAGTGGAATGCTCATAAAATAAGAAAAATTCTTGTATCGCGGCTTTTGAAATAACATAATATAAGTGGTACAAAAATAGACCTTATTTTATGATATTTACATTCCACTTTGATTTACTCTCACGTTTGTTGCTTCTGAATTTAGATTACTGAAATTAACCAAAAGTAATAAACGCATCAGGCGGCCGGGCCCCCAGTCGGTCCAAACCCAATACCCTCTTCGTGAGTTCTTACACGCAGCAAATGTGAACCGTACGATTCTCCGTTGTCAGGGCTGCAAGGTGCGCCTGTTGGCTGCTTCGGGAACGTCCCTGCCGGCGCGGAACCCGTTCCTCCCGCCGCCAGCGCTCACGCAGGTGATGCTGGTAGCGAGACCCGCGCTCGCACCCACGCCCCTGACACTCAAATTCGTCATCACCTACTCCAGAGACGACGACACGTGCACGGAACTCGGAGAGGTAGAACTGCCCCTCGACGACATATAACCGAATGGGAATCGTTTGGTTGGTATTGAATTGTGTCGTGGAGTCTGAAACTTTCGGTTGCTTGAGGGAACTTGTGAAGCGTGTTTGGGTGAAACGATGTTTAGATAATGTGAGATCTATTTAGACATAATCATATTTTTGCGCTAAGTACATTTGGCTGGATTCAGAAGCAAAAAGCGTGAGGCAAAATGGAATGTATTGCCAATTAAATAAGGTAATTTTTTGTATCACGCCTTTTGAAAAGCGGGGCGACGCGTAACATAATATAAAATATGCAAAAAATTACCTTATTCTATGAGCAATACATTCCACTTTGATTTGCTTTCACTCTTTTTGCTTCTAAATCTGCAGTCGCTCCATTGTAATTACCTGATCTGCCAAATCCTGGATCATGGCTAAGGCGGACCCCGGGCCCTCGTGCGCGGGAGCACAACCGTGATATTAATGCCAAGATGATGATGACTATTGACTCTAAATTTAGACAATTCAGCCAAATGTAATAATCGCGTTAGCTTTTTTGCGACCGTACTGAATGTGGCGTAAAAGGATATTAATAAGCCGCCAATAGGGAAACTATAGTGAAGAAAAGATAACCGACGCGTCCCTCAAGGGCATCGTCGCCGTACTCGCGTTCAATTGTCGTCTTTATGAACTGAAATACCTAGGATTGTGTATACGCGCTAAAACCGTTCACGGTTATCGCTTCTGTTGCTGTTGATTTTATTTACAAATTATTTATTTAACTCTTATTTGGCGCCCTGTATAGAACATTTATTTAAGCCAAGAAGCTAGTCGCAATATGTAATATTCGTGGAGATGTATTTTATTTTATTTTTGTTATCGGTATTGATTGACATTCCAAATATTGATGATAGTTTTAATGTTATAGTCGTAATTATGAGAGATCTGAAAATAGTTATGTAATCCAGTATTACAGTGATCATTTGTAGGTTTTATATGAAAGCATTTATTTTATTGGGAGCATTTTAAGATTTTTAATGTACAATTTTGTTTGGGACTTGTCACCGCTGCCTGTGCGTCACGGTATCGTGTCTTTATACTTACTATAAAGTACTTAAATAAAGAATAAATATTATTGAGTATTTATCACCGTTATTTTATTCAATCTACAATCATATAGTCCCTCTGAACGGGACTAAACTGCTGAACCGACTCCTGAGCACGACACCACAACGTATATATTTTTAATAAAGACCTCTGTGTGAAGAATTTAGATATTTACTTGTAGTTTTCGTGTTCATTAATTACCTAGGTTATAATTAGCGACTCGGCTATTAATACCATACGAATAAATAAATAAAGATCTCTAAACCATCGTAGGCCATATCTTATCCCTACCCGATCACGGTAAGTGTTCACCAAGGTTCTGTCCACTCGATTCTGCGTTGTGCTTAATGCCGTCTCGGACACGCCTCCACATGGCTTATAGAATACGCTGATGACAGTACTGGTGAGTAGCTTAGACAAGATCTAGAAACCAGGGTAAACACTCGACGTGACACCACTTCGAAAGAGCTGGAAAGTGGACCCTGGTAATAGCCGGGATTGGCCGATCGGATGGTGATGATGATGTAAGGCTAGTACAGTCGAGTTCATTAATATGTGAGCATTACCAAGGCTTCTAATATAAATGTACATGGAAGGGTACTTATATATCTGAGCAGAATCATCAATCAACAATATGTACATCTGCTCAGATATATAAGTATTAATGCTCACATATTAATGAACACGACTATATCTCTAAACTCAATAATATTCAATTAGCGTAACAAAAAAGGTGCAACGTGATTAAAACAAAATAGTAAAAATAATTATTTATTACGACAACTTTTATATTCATACAGTCTTTGAAATTCTTATTACAAATATTTACAAGGTAAATGCGTCAATATTACTGCCTTACTGTCAATATGGCTTGACTTAAAAAAAAAAATGTTGAATTCTTTGCACATATAGACCATGTGTTTTAGAACTACTAACATTAATCCTATTTTAACTTATAAAGTGAACGGACCCATAGCATATATAAAATGTATCTACTAATTAAACATAATGATGATATATTGTATGTACGAACTCGGCCTATATAAACTGTCACTCATTACTTCATTACACATTAGGAGACAAATGGTCATTCCGCAGTCCACTTGCCAAAGAATGTCCGATGAGATCGACTGACAGAATGACATATACTAGATGGTATCATGGCGCTGTAGACATCAATATCAATAGTATTGACGAGGTCATCCAGTCAACCGCGGGCTGACTAAACGGCCTGATCTCTGAAGGCGAGTGCAGTGATTGCTTTCTGGTGGCCGCAGTACTCTCGCTCCAAGGTCCCCTTCTCGAGGTCCCAGAGGCGAGCGTAGCTGTCTGAGGAACCTGATGACAAGCAGGGGCGGTTAGGATATTGCCACAAATTAAAAATAGAATAGAATAGACAACATTTATTTAGAAATAGTACCAATAGTGCCATAGTACAGACAGTAGAGAGAACGGATCCCGTGTTCACTGAATCATAATGTTAGGCCTCGTTGCTAAGCTAATTTACAGTAGCAGAGTAGAATAGCACCAACCCCTTACACTCGTGGGTGTCGTACAAGGCGACTAAAGTTTTCGACAAAAGATCTAAGAGTCTCCGTAGGCTAGACATTGGGCAGCAGCTTTTTCCATTGTCATATTTATAACACTGCGATCTCCAACACGCCTGCCAAGCGTGGGGATTGTGGCAATAACCTCCCCTTTCGTGGGAGAGGCCCTAAGTCCTGCAGTGGACTGTTATGGGCTGTGATGCTGCTAATTACAGAGGGCTTAGCGTCTCTCGGCTGCCGATATTCAGTCGACTGTAGGTAAAATATGTTTGTCGCCATGAAGGTGCTACCAGACCGGTGTTTGCCACTGTAGCAGTTTATTTTTGTTTAGTTGTTGAAACAGTTGTCTCCTCGAGCGTATTTCAGGGCGCTTTCCCGTTTTAGTGTAAATTACCAAATTATCAACTGTACATATGAATATCGTTTACTTCCCCCTGGTATATTTTGATGAAGTCCTCTCCTAAAAAAAGGTATTCATCGTAGTCAACGTACTGGCATTTTTAATCAAACGAAAAAACCTCGAAATTTTTGGACTATTTCTAGTTTTTAGTATAAGCATATAACTCGAAAGCGGTGGCCTATAGCCACACTCACCGGTGAACAGATACCGCGACTCGATGCTGAAGGCGCAGTCCCACACCCAGCGCTGGGAGTCGTGCCGCAGCTCGCGGCGCAGCGCCCAGTCCGCGGCGCCCCACACGCGCGCCGAACAGTCCCCGCTCGTCGTCACCAGCATCCTGGAACGACGATGATCATCATCATCATCATCATCTTCGCGTTCCTCTTTTTATCGATGATAAGCAATGATAAGCATCGTAGAGTAGCCGGCTTGTCGGTCTTTTATCGAATTCACTTCGGTGAGTGCTCCCAGGAGCTCCTCCTTTATTATCGAACAACGAGGGAGACAAAAGATCGTCATCCATTTATGGTAGACGTCCCACCATCTCGTACTAAGCTTTTTGCATCCACTTTTCTTTTGCGCACTGCAATGGACTGGAACTCTCTGCCTGAGTCATTGTTACCTGATAAGTATAACCTTGGGGTCTTCAAATCAAGAGTGAATCTTCTAGGCACGCATGCTACATCGTCGCTTTCCATCAGGTGAGTTAAGGTCAAATGCAACCCTATAGACAATAAAAAAAAAAGCGAGAAGAGATACTGCTATCTCTGTCATCTTAGTATTGAGAGAAGGAAACGAACACTCTCTCGCAGCGCGAGCTTTGTAATAAACTGAAGCAATTGAATCGATCATATGTAATCGCAATAGCAAAAATGACAATAATTGAAATCAGAGAATTGTTACCAACAGAGTTACTTAACTAGCCTACAGGAGCCTATAGCGAACACTCACTTGGAATCGTGGCTGAACTTGCAGCGCAGTGCGTATTTCTTGTGCGCAGCCAGATGTTTCTTGGGAACTGGCCGCGGAAGCTCCCCGTTCAGGGTCCACAGATAGCAGCTGCCCTTGTTATTGACTGCGGCCATCATCTTGCCCGCTGGGTCAATAGCGATATCCTGAATTGACGCCTCAGCCTCTGGTATCTGGAAAGGATAATGTCACGTGCTAGGATTCGTTATTTAGAGTAAAACACTGATGAAGGTTCCGAAGGTTTATTCTCTTCCAAGGTTTCCACAAATTCCACGTCAAGCTGATCTTCCACAATCGCAGGTCTCTCGTAGTCCGTAGGTATCGCCGAAGTCGTAGGATATCGTTTATGTACCCCGGCCTCGATACTGGAATGTTCTAGTGAACTAGTTCGATCGTTTTTCGGGAACGACGATAATAACTGTCAGCTCCACTCATAGAAATCAAAATAAGTAAGTGTCAGATACTATGGGTAAAATATGGCTATCTAATAAGGCGTGCGCATAGGAATTCTATTGACTTTGTTTTGATATGTGTGGCTAGGGGCTATAATTTTAAAACAATTTTTTTTATTATGTTATGTATGATTCATGTAATAGGGTGAGTGCATTTTTGGTAGATTTAGTTTATGTCCAATACGTATGTGATACAAACTCTTCTTGAAATACCAATTAAAATTTTCAAGAAGAGTTACTAAACACTTGATCTAAAATACTATGTTATGCAGATTCAAGAGCTTCGGTGGCCTAGAAAGTAAGTGGTTAAGATTTTCGACTCGTAAGCGAAAGGTACCGGGTGCGAATCCCACTGCCGTCATGTACCAATGACTCTTTTCTGAGTTATGTGAATTAGTTGAATGCTAACCGATGCTCTTACGGCGAGGGAAAACATGATGAAACCTGCACATTCAGGCGACTGAATATGTAACCATGATCCAATCTGGTCAGGTTCTCCTGCTAGCAGGGTCACTGAGGTCAGGTGGCAGTCACTCCACTGTAATTACTTGATCTGCCAAATCCTGGATCATGGTTAAGGTGGACTGCGGGCCCGCGTGCACGAGAGCACAACCGAGACATTTCGACGCATAATACCAAAAACGCAAAACGCCCAAAAATACATTAACGCCAAGATTTTTTTTTACTATATTATGCAGATATCACTTCAACTGTTAATGTGATATAATGTTTCGTGAGGTCACCAACTAGTTGCTTACCAACTGTTCATTCTGGTCAGTTCGAAGGTCCCACATGTGTATGATGCCGCTCTGGTCACCGACCATGATCTGTGTTTGGTCCGGGTGGAGCACCACGGCTGTGACTGCTGCCGGGCACTGGAATATCCTCTGGCAATGGAACTGGCTGCCTCTGCAAAGAAAAACAATTGCATCTGCTGATTATATGAAAATTAATGTCTTTTAGCTCCACATGAATCATGGTATCAATATACATATATCATCATGGCGTTAATGTCCCGGCTGTGCTCTCGAGAACGAGGGCCCAGGGCCCGCCTTGACCATGATCCTGGATTTGGCGATTAGGTAATTACAGTGGAGCGACTACCATTTGACCTCTGTGACCGTGTTACTAGGGGAACCTGACTAGATAGTATCATGGTTACACATTCAGACGCCTGAATGTGCAGGTTTCATCACGATGTTTTCTCTCACCGTAAGAGCATCGGTTAGAATTCAACTAATGTACATAACTCAGAAAAGAGTCATTGGTGCATGGCCGCAGCGGGATTCGAACCCGGTACCTCTCGCTTACGAGTCGGATACTCAACCGCCCGGCCACCGACCCTCTAATCATGGTATCAAACCACCTTTAATAAAAAGGAAATTAACTGCGAAATAAAACAATATACCTCCGATATATATGTCGCAGGGAAATGAGGATACCACGGATTTCACGAAATCACGGTAGATATCGAATATTCGTGTTTATTACGTCTTCTTACTCAAAATGTTACCACGTCATGGCAGTCAAGTTATGTACGCTTTTCAAGAAACTTCCTGCCGTGTACCACCATTCTATAGAATGATTTTCCTGGGACAGCGTTCCCGAGCCGGTACGACATTGGAGCTTTAAAGAAACGTCTATACCTCGGGTGTTGCGAAAGTCCATGGGCGGCGGTGATCAATTACTATCAAGTGACCTACTTACTCGATGTAAGACAAACCAGTGTAAGTGTAAGTCGATGAAGACAAACCAGTGTACCTACCTTAAATCCCATATTCTTGCCGTACAGTCTTCTCCCCCTGTGTACATCCACTTGCCATCTGCCTATAATATAATGAGCAATATTGATTATTGTAATTACAACAACTTTCAAGTAAAACAAAATTGTCAATTCGAATTTACCTGGAACCCAAGTCTGGTGACATTCTTACTGATGCCCTCAAAATGATGTACTGGGTCTGGATTGGCACTGGCTAGATCGTAGAGGCGAATATGCTGGTGACCACCCGCGGCTACCATTTGGCCATTTGGAGTTATTTCTAACGCGTTAACTTGCTGAAAACAATATCACATGTCAATAAATCTCACACCATATTATGATTTCAAATGAGACACTAATAAAAGAGTAATAAATTAGGGAGTAATAAAAAATCATTTTGGCGTTAATGTCCCGGTTGTGCTCTCGCGCACGAGGACCCGGTGTGCGCCCTGACCATCATTCAGGATCTCACTCTCTCTCTCTCTCTCTCTCTCTCTTATACCACTAAGGCCACAGCCTATGGAAGTTTGCAATACCAGGGGCATCACCCACGCGTTGCCGACCCCGTAAAAACTCTCCAGGGAAAACCTCTCCAGGTAGTTCATTCCACAACCTTAGTGTGCGTGGGAAAAAGTTCCTTTGGTACCGCACAGTTCGCGACCAATTTGGCTCCAAGGTGTGTGGATGAACTCCCTGTCGGTGGCGAGCGGTGCGATGATAGAATGTAGCTGTAGGCATCATGTCAAACAGTTCTTCAGAACAAACACCGTTGTACAAGCGGTAGAACACACAAAGGGAGGCGAAATCCCTCCGCTGACTCAGTGGCTCAATACCACTTGTGAGCATAGTATCATCGACAATTCTCACAGCGCGCTTTTGAATCGAGTCACAAGGACCAAGCTGATATGCCGGTGCTCCCGCCCATAGATGGAAGGAATACTCCAAATGGGGTCTGACTTAAGCCTTGTAAAGGAGAAGCCATTGCCCCGGCGTGAAGTATTGCTTTGATCTGTTAAGCACACCCAGCTTTTTAGATGCGAGCTTGACCTTTTCTTCCAAATAACTGTGAAACTGGACGTCACTGGAGATGTCGACACCTAGGTTATGGCAGGATGTGGCAGATCAGATAATTACAGTGGACCAACTGCCATCTGACCTCCATGTGCATTGCTACAAGGGGAACCTGACCAGATCGGATCATGGTTGAGTTCAAGATGATGAGGGGGTAATAAAAAATGGTATCCTATGTGTAATACCAAAATAACTCACCGAATCTGGATGTTGCATGGTGCGCAAACAAACGCCGCTGTGTGCTTGCCATAACTTGATGGTGTGATCGTACCCGCCCGTCACCAGGGCGACCTGCGCCCCGCTGCTCGCGTCTCCAGCCATGTATTACTGTCCAAAAATTTGTACAATTAAAATGACTTCGTCTTTCTCCTAAAATAGTAAAATCGACCAAAACTTGTTGAGCCACATGCAATGTAGACTTCTGTCAGGGTTGCAAGCGCAAAGTTGCTGGATTAAGCCGCGGTTTATATAGAGGAGACGCGGCGGAGTCGGATAATAAAAAACCCATAATAAACTTTATAGTTAAATAGCATAGCGTCGTTATTAACGTAAGGAGAATTTCGCCCGCGCCGCCAGGCGACGCGCCTCCGCTGCAAAGCGACGCGCGTCGCGTCTTGGTGGCAGGACTGGCAGGCGACAACCGACGTCGCCGGGCGTAATCCCTTACGACAAAAACGACGGTATGTGTCATGACTATAAGGTTTATTTTACGTTTCTTTGATTATTGGGCACGGCCACGTGCCACGGTCTCCGCTTTTCTGGGACAAATGTCCGTGCCACGCGGTCGCCGCCGCCGTAATCAGCCCATCCCAGTGGGGCCCTATAATCGCATTTTGAATTATAGGAAAAAATATACTAATAGGTGGTCTGGAATTTTTGGCAACTTAAATATTTCGACTGCATTGATCTTACTAAAAGCTACTGTTCATCCACTACGGGTGCGGAAATTTCAGCATTTCGGTTCTTAAAAATTAGGGAGATCATAAATAACTATCTATAATTTTTTTATATTTTATCTCATCTTGGCGATAATGTCCCAGTTGTGCATTCGCACACGAGGGCCCGGGGTCGGAATTGACCATGATCTAGGATTTGGCAGATCAGATAATTACAGTGGGGCAACTGCCATCTGACCTCCATGACCATGCTACCAGCGGAACTTGTCAGATTAGATCATGGTTACACATTCAGTCGCCTGAATTTGCAGGTTTCATCACAATGTTTTCCCTCGCTAGAGCATTGGCCAGTGTTCAACTAATGTACCCTGCTTACTGTGTGGTTGGCCCTCAACTGAATGCATGTCTAAACCAGTTGGAGAAAATAGAAAACTCCAGCTAATGAGAATACAGCAACATTGCTTTCATCGTTTCAAAATTATAAGTAATCTAAACATGCTGGGTAGGTAGATAGGGGAGGGCCCCTATCTCACAAGGTTCCTTGGGTTACATCACTGTATTAAGTCTTCATTTTAACTTTATTATGTATGATGTAATATACTGTATGCGATCATGCATATATTTTACATTCTCAAAAACGATGATTTTGCTAGTGGTGGACACATATATTAAACAAAACAATGCTATACAATATTTTGGAAGCAAAGTGATGGACTGACATTGCTGCAGTTGAATGTAGGGCCAAGAGTCTATGACATAAGAACGCTGAAGACCAGACAAAAGGAAGAGCTGGAAAGGGGACCCTGGCAGAAAGTTGATGGCTTTTAAACATAGCTACATTGAAAAATGTTCTTTAACAACCCTCAGACCAACATTTCTCATTGGTCTGAGTATGTACCCTAAATATTTTTTATTTGTATCTATATATAAATGGAATAGATGAGTAATTAAAAAAAATTCACACCTTATATGACCTGAATTCTTTACTACTCCCGGAGTTGAAACTGCAAAATTTTCAAGGTTCTGAAGTTAATTATTTTTCTTTGAAACCCTGGGAACATCTTCGTCCTCTTATAATATAGTTCACGGACTTGTTTATATAATGTTCTTTCTGTTTCTGTTTTTTATGTTCACAATAAATAAATAAATAATCATGGACAAATTCACACAGCGCCATCGAGCCTCAAAGTAAGCAAAGCTTGTGTTATGGGTGCTAGATAACTGATAAACTACTTATATACTTTTAAATACATACTTATTATACATAGAACACGCGGACCCATAACAGAAATTAAAATTCATCATTTCCGGACATTAGAACCCGGGACCTCTTGCGTGGCGGACCACTTGTGGTTGACCACTGAACCACTCAGGTCAATATTAGCAACAAAACCGGCATTGACATTCGTGGATGAAATATAAGAAGGTGCAAGGGTATCGACGCAGGTTTGTATTATATTATACTTATATCAAGCTAACAGCTGATTTACTTAGAAGAAAAACCCCTTGATGCGGGTAATAAAAATGTACTTCCTTCTTTTTATTAATTTTGGAATAATACTTTTGGACTACGTTAGTTTAACACACGTACATACACAGATTATAATATATATTGTCTAAGTACTTACATACAACAGCTCCCACTTTTTGATATTATGTACGTATTTAATTCTTGTATTTGTTTGCTTGCTGGAGTTGCTGGTGGTAGGTAGGTAAACAAGGCTTCAAGAACAAAAACACAAGAGAAGGACCTTGGCAGGCATGCTTGGTATAATCTATATCACATCTATATAGCGAAAACATTACATTGACAGGTAGGTCCTGTTGATTGAATGAGGAGTTTTCCAGTAGGTATTGATAGTTTGTTTTAAAAAGCATCAATAGATGGCGCTCCCACAATTTTGGTAATCTTTAAATCTGTATGATGGTGGCAGTGATTTCATGCAGCCAAGTAATACTAAACTTGAAAATAAAGTGTTTATTAATATAAACATCACTGTTAAAGGTTGAACGAAGTGTAAAAAGAAATATTTATAGAAGGTGACACTATGTTCCATTATTATCACAACCTATAAAATTGTAGAAAACTATTGACAAATATAATATTATCCAATACAATGTACCCAGTGTTTATATCCTGTTTGCTAAGAACCTATTTCAAGCGATTATCAATTTCCAAAATTGTCGGGGCGCCATCTAGTGAGTGGTTAGGAATGCCTTAAATACCTATTGGAAAACTCCTCATTAAGCCCCCGTCATACAGACTCTTTTGATCCGTTCCGGTAAGACTCGAAAAAGTCACCGTTTCTTTACAATAAAATTGATTCAGTCCGTCCGCGGTCGCGGTTGCGCTCACATCTCTCGATTTGCAGTGTTGCTGCCAGTCGAACAAGTAAATTGCCCTAACTGAATTAGAAATTACCCATTCTGTAGAAAATATTAGTTTTTGTTAAAAAGGAATGAAAGGATGCGGTCTAGCGGTTCATAGAAGGTGTGCACTAAAGCGCGCTCCACATGTGGACAGTTCCGCGGGAACACGAGAATGTAGAGGGAGTATTCGTGTAGTCCTGTGTATGTTTGGCATGTCTCGCCTATTTCATAGACTAAGTAGAGATAGTTTGTTGGCGTCTCGATTCGATCGATTTTATATTTATAATCCTAGCGCTTTTTCCCGTAACAGGTTTCGGGTACACTTGATCATGATCCAGGATATTAGTATGTCAAGTAATTACTGTAGAACAGCTGCCATCACCTCTGTGACCCTATTTACAGCAGATTAGCAATATTACACCGATGAATCGATATAATGTCGACGCGTTTTGACACCCACCACATCCCTAATAGGCGAGAATGTAGAGGTCAACCAAAGTTCCAGCAAAAGTTTCGCCGGAAGTTTCGGCGAACATGTGGAGCGCGCTTATGATCCAGCGGGTACAAAGTGTATGAAAATCTAAAATGCGAAAAATGGAAAAAGGTAAAATACGAAACTCGTATTAGTTGAAAAAAGATATCTAAGTCTAGCCAACTCTTCTCAATTATTTTTTGAAAAATATTTTTTTTAGCAAAACTGCAACACTCACGCAACTCTGAACAACACAACAAACAACAACAAGAACAAGCCGTAGAGTAAATAATGAAAGAAGAAACTCCTTTTACGCCGGGAGTAAAAAGTTTCTTTCGTCATATTAATGAGGAAAGGAAAAACTTATTTTAAGAGGAGAGGGCATTATGTTCAATAACCCATGTAATGCGTAGAGATAACACTGGTAATGCGGCGGATTGCGGCGTGCCTCGTGACAAACGTTTTGATGTTACATAAAATGGCCGACGGATGTGCCCAAAATGAACTAGCATAAGAACTAGATTACCTTAGCATCATGGTATGTACAACATGGTCACTTTGGCATTAATGTCCTGAATATGCTCTGGCGCGTGAGGGCCCGGAGTCTGCCTTGACCATAATTCAGGATTTGGTAGACAGCCCTAAAATGGCCGACGGATGTGTCCAAAAAGAAACTAAAATAAGAACTAGAATTCCCCAGCATTATAATACATAATATTATGGCTAATTAACTCGCTCACAGCCTGTCATCGCCATAGATCTAGGATTCCAAATCTAGGATTTTTTTATCTGACTGTCTATGCAGTGCCACAAGCTTAATATGACCTCGTGACAGCGTCGCTGTTAATGGCATTGACATAACATTTCAAAATGGCGACGCTTGGTTCCAGTTTTGGCCACCGGGTCAGGAAAGTTTGTGCATCGATGCCATCGGTGTTCATAATTTCATGCCAAGAATGCGTTCGTTTCATAGCGAATTAGTAATATTTTAAACATCAATCAAAATAAAAAAATGGTTAGCTAAAAAAGGAGACAGTCTAGTTTTTTTCTAACCACCAGCCGGCATAATGAGAGTTGTAATGGATAAAGCTTATAAAACGTAATGTGCTCTCGTAATTAATTAAATTCTTTAGCTAGCCAATTTTTTATATTAATGTTTAAAATATTACTAATTTGCTATGAAACGAACGCATTCTTGGCATGAAATTATGAACACACCCGAAAAAAGCTATGGATGCACAAACTTATCTGACCCGGTGGCCAAAACTGGAATCAAGTGTCGCCATTTTGAAATGGCATGTCAATGCCATTAACAGCGACGCTGTCACTGGGTCAGATTAAGTTTGTGACACTGCATATACAGACAGGTAAAAAAATCCTTGGTTTGGACATTGACAATGACAAGCATGTCATTGTCTTTGTCATACACTGCCACTAATGACGAATGAAACTGCATACTCCGTTAGGAAGACCTGCCCTGTGGTTGTGATTTCGAAGGCGATGATAGGCTGTGAGCGAGTTAATTAGCCATAATAATATGTATTATGATGCTGAGGGATTCTAGATATTATTTTAAGTTTCTTTTTGGCGACATCCGTCGGCCATTTTATGTATCAAAAGGTGTGTGTCACGCATTGTACGCATTTTTGCCGTTGTGCTCCTTAAAAGGCGTTTTCTTACAGAGCCATAACGTTGTCAAACCATGTGACAGCGTCGCTGTTGTTGGCATTGGCATGACATTTCAAAATCATATCATCACAGCCCGTAACAGTCCACTGCTGGACTTAGGGCCTCTCCTACAAAAAGGGAGGTTATTGCCATAATCACCACGCTTAGCAGGCGGGTTGGAGATCGCAGTGTTTAAATATAACAATGGAAAATGCTGCTGCCCATTTTCCAGATCTTTTGCCTCGAAACTTAATTACAGTTTTGTCCATTTTGTCAGAAATGTTTTAATTATATAGTAAAAACCAGGGGTAAACAATGCTAGTAATACAAGGGAGCTGGATGGGTGACCATTTCGTATTTGAGGATAGTCAAACGTTAGCACCGCAACGAGTTGGATTGGAACTCGTTATGTTGCCCCCTAATACCGTTGGCGAAGCGAGGTCGACCGAGGTGTTGTACATACCATGATTCAAAGGAAATCTAGTGTCTAGGAAATCCTGTGCTAGTTCATTTTGGGCACATCCGTCGGCTATTTTATGTAACATCAAAAGGTATGTCACGCGGCACGCCGCATTACCAGTGTTTTCTTAAAGCAACAAATTACACGCATTATTGAACATAATGCCCTCTCCTCTTGAAAGGAGTTTTTTCTTTCCTCATTGATTTCTCTTCGCTATGACGAAAAAAACTTCTTACTCCGGGCATAAAAGGAGTTTCTTCTTTCATCGTTTACTCTACGGCTTGTTCCAGTGTTGCATGAGTGTCACGTGAGTGTTGCAGTTTTGCTAAAAATGTTAAGTTTTCGAAAAATAATTGTGAAGAATTGGCTAGACTTGGATTTATTTTATTAACTGACTAGTGGACCCGGCGCGACTTCGTACGCGTACACCTATTTTACCCTTACCTACCCTTTTTTTCTTACTTAAAAACCTTTCTCTTGAATCACTCTATCTATTAAAAAAAACCGCATCAAAATCCGTTGCGTAGTTTCAAAGATTTAAGCATACAAAGGGACATAGGGACAGAGAAAGCGACTTTGTTTTATACTATGTAGTGATACGAGTTCCGTATTTTTCATACTTCCGTTTTTCATTCACTTTGTACCGGCTGGATCTTAGTGAACACCTTGTATGAACCGATATACCGTATCCTTTAAATAATTACGCGAGGTATTACGAAAATTACGTTTTATAAGCGGCGGCGGCGGAGAGTTGTATCTTCTTAGAGGCTTCGCACACTGCAACGCAGCACCGTGCGGTAGTGCGTAATGTGCGTTAGTGCGTGACACAAAGTTCTTTAAGCTGTCATTGGTTTGTATGGAAATCACGCATAGATGAACACACTGAAAACGGATCCACGCGCGTTCGTGCGGATCGTCGTTTTTCATTTATTTTTATCTATGACACATTTGACACGAGTGCTCTGTAGTCAGTATTGCCAGGGAGGTCTACTGTAATATGAACTGAATTAATAGCTGAATCCAAAGAGATAGTATAAATTGGCTGAATCCACGGAATGTCCCTAACGAAATGTTCAAAATATCTAATGCTTTGTGGGTGTTTTGAAATTTTCTGATTTTTCAATGCAATATATAAAAGCCAAAGCCAAGAGTGTTGCGACATCTATCGCTCCACTAGGGAAACTCAACAATACTCACATTACGAGTACACGAACACAAGGTCGGCAAGCATCCGCTCATAGATGGCGCTAACCGTCTCACATCGCGCTAGAGAAATGTGCTAACTTCCACGGCAAATATAAAACGTCCGACGATCAACTGTCGGACCCTTGGTCCCCTGGTTACAACACCCGGCCAGGTGAGTAAATTACCCTTTTCCACCTCTCCCATCTTCGTTTGCCAACATTGGCGGCTACCTTATCCTGCACCGCCAAATATACCAAAGCTGTAGTATCTACAAACCGACAAGGATCAAGAATACGTGATAAACGTGGCATAAAAAGGAACTTACATTCCGCCTATTTGAAAGGTCCATTTTCAATGTGGCGGCATGCACATAGGTGTGTAGTCAGCATAAGGCCGCCGCCCCATTAGCAAGATGTATGAACTGAAGAGCAAGATAATAAAAGAAAAAGATCCATTTCGGGTGACAGCTGTAAACCTAAAACTGTTATAACTCAGAAACTATTGATCCTAGTACACTAGTTTTTAAAGATAAATTATAGTACTCGTCGAAGTCTACATTTCTTATGACAGCTGTCAATCCTAAAACTGTCTTGGAACAGGAAACGAATGTTTCTAGAACACTAGTCCCTAAAGAGAAATTATAGTACTAGTCGAGATCTACATTTCGGATGACAGGTGTCAAACCTAAAACTGTTATTTATAAGTCGGGAACTATTAGTCCTACAATACTTGTTTCTAAAGAGAAATGATAGTACTCGTCGAGACATACATTTCGAATGACAGATTTGGATAACGTAATAACTTCGAAAGTGTTAATCTTGGAACTCTTTTTCCTATGAGTTTATGTTTACCAGTAGTCCCACGACTACCAGTGATTTGTTTACACGATCTTTCGTTCCTTGATAATATTTCGTATAGCCGAGTATTTTTCGTTTCATTATCTCTATTTCTCTCTTTCGTACGGAAGCCATTAACAATATCACGGACTGATTCGTCAAACTGACAAATATATTAAAGTTGATCACAATCATGGTCCAAATGCATCGCGTTCTGACTATAATCTAAAGTATAAAGTACATCTGAATACTCGCCCATCATAAATACTTGCTCTAAACTGATAATTATGTTGTAAATATATCCTATTGCTAGAAGAGGGCGACGCGACGTTCAATTCGAATATTAGGCGGTCGGGCTGCGGGTCAGATAAGTTTTTGGCGCTGTACTTTCTACATAAAAGGCGTCAAATAAGCCGCTGCTGTGAAGTGAGGTCTCCAGGATTGTCAGATAGGTGTTCCTCCGTTACTTAGTTCTCAAATTATCTTTTGCCTAATTAATATAATTTTATGAAAACATTATAACAATTTGGACAATTCCTAAATATTTGATTGTACATAAAACAAGATAAAAATTACACATATTTCAAAATTTCGCCAGAATGACGCTTAAATGTAACACTTGAGTGGTCTATGGAAATGCAGCTCTGCGGGGCTATTGGCTAACTCAGTTGACAACTGTATTTGACACTAGATAATTCTACACCACGTCATCTACGTTGAAAACTGGCAATAGCGTCTACCAAATTATAGTGTCAGATTTTTTTATGTCAAATTCAGTTGTCCACTGAGATAGCCGATACGCCCTCTGGAGTTGTCTATGGAAACGTACGGTGATGCGGGTGATCTGCAGCCACACGCGTAGATACGTTTTCCGCAGCACCGTAAGGCTACGTTCCAATGTGCCGAGCGCCTTAGTGCTTTTTCCCGTAACAGGTTCAGGGTACACTTGACCACGATCCAGGATACTAGATCAGGTAATGACAGTAGAGCAACTACCATCACCTCTGTGACCCTGTTTACAGCAGAAGGTACCAGATTAGTGATATTTCACCGATTTATCAATATTTCCACAAGGCGAGAATGTGCTTCATGGGAGGGAACTTTATGTTCCGTTCTACTAACATAATTTTCATACTTTTTAGATTTTGTTTAATAAATAAATTTAACATGTACGAAAGTATTTTAAAAATTATCCGTTATAAAGTACAATTCTAGCCTTTTATTCAATTAAAAAGTAATATGTTCCAAAATCAAAGTGCGAAACGGATCGTTTCTATACTCACCAATCATTTCGTTCATTCTGACCGGTACCGAGTTCGGCGTCGGCGGCAGTACGAATTCTGACATCATCCGACAGAAAGGGATCAAGATGGCGGCATTCAGTTGGAGATAGGCGGTACCACTCCTGCCTGGGTTTCCATGTCAAATTTTCCCTACATTTGTTTTTCATTATACCTATATATAGGTATGTGAAATTAATCTATTGCGAAGAGATATAATCTTGGCGTTTGTGGTGCCGGTTGAGCTAGCGCGCGAGGGCCCGGGGTCCTAAAGATGATAGTATACAATTAATATATTCTACTTTATGTAAATACATTTACATTACCCTGTGTGGATCCCGTCCTCGCTATCAATACTAAAACAAAATGGAAATTAAAAAATAAAACTATTTATATGAAATTACTTTATTGAACATGTAAAATCCATATTGACATGAGGAATGCTATCTCATTTACAAAATAACACAATGTAAAATTTGAGAGACAAATCACATCGAAAACCTACCTATTTTATACTAACTAAAAATACAACATACACATCAATTTCCTAAATTATACCACAAACAAGTGGGCCTGTCTGTTCTTAGCTAAGTTTGGTACCAATAACAGCATTGAAATTTACATTACAATGAGAAGAGGTAGGTTCAATTAACAATATGCTTGTATCATTTCATTCCATGAAAATCTCTAATTTTACATGTTGTAGTTTGACCAAAACTCATCATGTCAATGTCATACACTGTAAAAATTAAACTATGGCATATTCAAAGCGAAGCTTCAAACAATGGAAAATGGATTTGTAGAGACATACAAGTTTTGATAAAACCAGTAAAGGTACATCTCAAAATGTGAGCAAGATGTCACAGCGAACTTAATGAGGGAGGGCTAACTGTACAATTCCCTGATGATACATGCTAACACTTAACATTATCTTGAGGCTTAGAAACCTAGACCCTAGCCTACGGTGGACTTTCCAAACCCTGCAGTCCTTTAACTTACATTTAAAACTACAATAAACTTAGTAGTAATAATCCTTATATAATTTAACAATTTTACTGCACAGACCAAAATTAGTTAATATATATTGTTTTTAAATTCTATTACTTTAACTTGATAGTCAGATAAAAAAATGTCATACAGGCATTGGAAAGTCTGTTCCGTAACTTTTTGTAATAAATTAAGTCCAAGAAAAATCTTCAGTAATTATTCAATATGAACAGAGAAGTCGTGTCGATTGCGAGATCATTCGCTTTCATCCTCCTCATCTTCGCCACCATCTTCATCATCTGACTCCTCCTTCTTCTTCTTGGACTTCTGCAGAAAAAGTGCAATCAATATTTAGATTGACATCAACATAACCAAGAATAAACCTGTGAAATATTACAATCTGGAAATTGAGAATGAGAATTAATTATACTTACAGCAGGTGCAGCTTTCTTTCCTTTCTTGCCACGCTTTTGTGCCTTCTTTCCGCCACCTTCGCCACCACCACCATTGGCGTTAAACGATTCGAGATCTTTTGTGTACTGTTCCTTGGCTTGTGCTGCTTTCTCTTCCCATTCCTGAAGTGAACCCTTTGATTTTTAGTTAAGATGATAAAGTCATTTGTACAGATTCAGTAAAAATCAATAATATAATACTTACACTCTTGTCCTTCATTCCTCTCCATATTTCTCCACCCTTCTTGGCAATCTCTGTTACTTTCAGACCAGGGTTGTCGGCCTTGATCTGTTCTCGGGCGCTGTTCAACCACAGCATGTACGCAGACATGGGACGCTTGGGTTTATCAGTCATTTTTACTTTTTTCCTGCAAGAAAACATATCTACACTCAATGATAAATATTGGTAATAAGAGGCGATAAGTACTGGCAACAGGTTATGCGGCCCATGCTCGACGCAAACCGAGCAGCTTGCCTCTTACCACCTCTTAGGACACAGTAGGGCGGCGTTTTGGCGGGAAACGCTTTTCTGGCCTCAAAAAGACGAAATTCAGAAATTAAATATAAACTAACACGATTTTAAGACAAAAAGCATTAAAAAATCACTTATTTACATATAAAATCATCCAAAATAGTTATCGCCCCATATAACGAGTTCACTGGCCTATGCTTGGGTCGGACGAGCCATTTTGTTTTCACGTTTTGTGTCGAAAATACGCAATAACGATGAAAGCCCTTATTACCAAATAATCCCACGACTAATGAACTAAAACTTGTGGAAGAACGGTTTTGATCGTTCTATGGAAAAGATCTCGGAAATAAATTATTGAAATAACGCGTCCTTTCCTATACCCACGCCACTAAGGAAAGTGCGACGAAGCCTATAGCCATGTTTGACCGAGAATTCCAACGTGGAATGAATTACAATTTTGAGAATTATTCACTAATAAACACTAATATATTTATTAAAACACTAAACAATAAGTGGAATAATTATTAGACTTACCTGATAGCAAAAATTTTGAAATTATTTTTGAACTGGTGCACAACCAAACTGTATACGTAGAGAACCAGAAGAAAATGTATGGAGCTCGAAGCGAAATGTTCCCAGTCCAAAGGCTTGGGTTGTATCGCGTCGCCCCTGCAACGCCATCTACGTCGATCGTGATTGGCCACGCTTCTCGACATTGCCAACCAAACGACGCGAACGGTGTATCCTGTACTACGTTATATCCTGCAATATCCGTGACGTGTTGTTTGACGTTTGTATTGAAATATCAACTTTAAGTTCTCGGCATAGAGCAGATATTTATGTATCATTTCATCTTTCATACATTGGCTTCTAATATTTCTTTTGACGATTTTAAGCATATTTAGGCACCTAAATCACGAAATATTGAACACGCGAACTGAATTAAGGACACCAAGTTATTTTCTATTCAAATTTTTCATAACGCTCATATAAGAAGTATATCAAAAAATGACCCAATCCACTCGAGTATCCCCATACTGATTCCTAACAAAATTATCTCGCGCCACAATTTGAATACCGCGAAAAAAGCGCGGCAAACGAGCAAATGTTAGGGGGAAAGGGACGCCAATAAAACATTGCGCCTGAATGGCAGACACGTTTGTTTACGATTTGTTATTTCGTGGGAATGAGAATAGTTTTTATTTCTAAAGGAATAAGGTGTTGGTACCTAAGGGTATAAAGATAAAATACATTACAGGGTGACTTGTTACCTATTGTAGCCATGCATTGCTATTTGCTATCTATTTCCTAGCACCCATCATTTTACTATAGGTACCTAGGTTAGGTACCTACTAATTGACTATGCCCGGTCTATATGTAGGTGTCTGTTTTTCGTGAATTACCTACCTAGGTAATTAGGTACCTAATACCTAGGTTCTAGTAGTCTTAGACTTGATCTTAGGACCTAGATCTTACCTGAATAAGGCCGAAATTTTTGTAAGTTTTTAGGTAAGGCCGAACTTACACTTGTAAGTTGCTTACGTAAATGTTACTTAAGTAACTTACCGTTGTATTTACACACGTAAAACTGTAACGATATACTATCTAGGAACTTACATAGTGTGTTTACATTTGCAAATTTATCATAACTTAGGTAGATAGTCACGTAAGTTACTAAGGTACGTACTTAGTAAAACTTACAGTGTAGTTTCGGGCAAAGTTTTTTTTATATCGCTAAGGTGGCAAACAAGCTTACGCCTGATGGTAAGCAGTCACCGCAGCCTAAAGACGTTTGCAATAGGTACCAGAGGCATCACCCACGCGTTGCTGACCCCGTAAAAAACCTTAAGTACATACACTCCTTTTTTTTAAGTTGCTTCCGTAAATTTTACGGAGGTAAGTAAGTAACTTACGGTTGTATTTTTACCATGTAAAACTACTAGTAACGATATACTATGTAGTAACTTACGTAAGTAGTAAGATATTGCGATAAGTTAGGCACTTACAAAGTGTTTACTTTGCAAATTCATCGTATCGTAAGTTAACACTTACCAGAGAACTGCCTTTGTAAGAAGAAGAAGCAACTGACAGTTTTTACGAAATTGAGATTTTGATACCTCTGGAGTACTCTGACTTAGAAAAACAACGTGCTTATTGTAAATTTTTTGTTTATCAGTAAATTAATGATTTCTCCAAAATCCTTAAGGGATAAAGACACAATTGGTGATCTAAAATTGGTGTTCAGAAGTGACAAAGACGTATTTGATGAAATTCAATAGAAAAGGCCGTAACTGATGATAACACAATCGGTTACTTCTAAAGTTAGAACCAAAAGTTAAACCTAAAACAACATAAATGACCAAATACGTCCTTTCTACTAAATATTTGCATTGTCTGTGTATGTTTGTGCAAAGGAGAAAAAGAAAAAACGAAATATCTAATTAAAAATATTATATAATAAATAATATTAAATCGCTTTTAAAATGTTGTGCTAATTCCTGTTTATTTTCACTTTTTACATTCCCAGTTTCTCCCAGTTTCGGGGACAGCAAGGTTATTATTATATATTTGGAACCTTTTATTTTTTTTACTAAATTTTTCATATTTGTCAAATGCTCTCTTTTCGTTATGACGGCAGAATCTCGGCCACAGGCCGAGATTCTGAAGTCTAACTTTGTTTGGTTGCACCTACTAAGTATGTATCTCCCTAGGTAGGTAGGTCCCTGATCTAAGATTTGTTTTTGTGAGCCTGTGATGTGACCAATATTACCTACTTATAGGTATTTTATTTGATGATTAAAGGATGTCCGGACAGACAGTATTCCTATAACAATAACGTCAAGCGATATGTTAATAGAAGGATTTTTCTAAACTCACTAAGCTAGCTTATCTGCCCGCGACTTCTTCCGCATAAAGATCGGTATCAACTTATATTTTTCCATATTCGCTCTTACATTTCTGGCGTTACAAATCAATCTATAACTTTATAAATACCTATATTCCGTTAGCGAAGTATGATAGTTAATAAGACAATGATTATCCCACACCATCCATCCACACCGTCCATTAGACTATGTTTTACTGTCCTTGTATGTACAATAAAGAGTTATTAATAAATAATCTCTGTATTTAATTACCGAATTTCTTAAACATGATCGCGTTAAGCCAGACATTATTTTTCATAGGCGGTTCTGATTTGCAGCTGTTTTGGTATGAAAATTGAAAACCGCTTCAATTGTATCCCATTTGGTCCATTGTAATTGCCTGATCTGCCAAATCCTGGATCATAGTCCAGGCGGACCTCGGACTCTCGTGCGCGAGAGTACAACCGGGACATTACCGCCAAGATGTTTTTTAAATGTACTCTATTTTGAAAAGGTAAGCCCGTAACGGCAACTCTGAATGAGTAAGCATTTTATATTCATCGCGGTGTAATAGAAAGCTTGTCTAATTAGACTGTAAGACTGTCTACTTAACTTAGTCGAGACTGAATATCGTGTAGTATATTAACCCTTTATAGGCTTTGTTATGTTGCAAGCACCGAATAAGAACGTATTTTAATAAAGTCCATACTAACAGGGGATTTTTTGTCTGCAAGGGTTCCTATATTCCTTAGGTGGTCCCATTTTCATCAGGCATTCATAGGTCTCTGATGATGGGAACCTAATGAAATCGAGGGCAACTCGATAATTACCTAGGAGGTAGAGTTATACTGCGATTTGTCGATAGGAGTACCTACTTACTACCTAGTACACCACTATATATATATAGGTATACCTACTCCTATCTAAGGTGGTCTCAATTTCACCACAGCTGGATGAATAATAGAGACAAAATTATAATATTACCCTTTAGTAAAATACAATACATGTAATCACGTGACGTAATATCCCAGTGTGCCCGGAGTCCGGCTTGACCATGATCGTGCGTCGATAGTGAAGATACGGGCACCTTATTGTGTTGGTTATTCAACAGGGGATCTGGATGAGATTGGCTCATGGTTACACATTCAGACTCCTGAATGTGCAGGTTTCATCAGGATGTTTTCTTTCAGAGCATCGGTTAGTGTGTATACCTCTCGCTTACGAGTTGGGCTCGTTAGCCATTAGGCCACCGACGCTCCTGATATTTTATAATTAGGTATCCGGCACCTTTATCCTGAAGGATAAACGTGCATTTCTGATGACAAGCGGTAACTATCGCCGTTCCCATAGTTCAGAACCGCAGCTGCCTTGTCAATATGATGATAATAATAAGCAACCGGCAATGGCCTCAGGCTACCTTATCTTTCAAACTGGAGTAACAATGAAAATAGTTAAGCGGTGGTGACATTAGCTTTCCGTGATCCGTGGTGATGGGACCTATCAAGACGGACTCCTCAGGCTTGACCGAGTTCAACCCCGGTAAAAGTAGTATTGTTAGCTACGGGTTTTGTGTGGTTTGAGAATAATACGTCGTAGAGTAGAGTCGTGGGATAATAATAAGGATTTTCAACTGATTTCTGTCCGTCGAATATATTTTATTATAGAGGCTATTATTATCACACTATATGTTCACCATGGGAAACTTTAAATTCAGCTGTCCTTTAGATAGGGGTGCAGTGCATTGCACGCTGTATAAAAAATATAAGCAAGCATGCATTAACTAACGACTGCTTCTGCTATAGGGTAGGGGCATTCATAATACATTATGTCCCTATCCTATACAAGGAAGTATAATTTTTTATAGTTTTGTGATTTATAGCTCAAGTGACTAAAGAAAACTAGAAAGAGTGAGGTATTTGTGAAACAGGCAAATTAACTACAATTATGTAGTTAATATCAGTGAAATATAGCTTTATTGGAAATATAATTTTATGGTATTTATTTATTGTTTCTTTGTTTTATTTAAATTTAAAGTTCTCCGCCTCTAAAAAGAGTAGAGTACTATAAAATATTAGAGACCTATGTTGCTTGTAACATCCAAATAAGTTAGATTCCTACCTACGTGCACACAGAAAACAGAAAAGTACTTATGTGTAAACTCGTACGTACACGAGAACAAGACAGTAGGAGGTAACGGTTTCGTAATAGGTAGTGCAGTAGAAAGTAAAGTTAATTAAATATTTATTGTTAAAGAACTGGTTAACAAATACATGTTATAGCAGTTTACCCATTTCGGATGTACAATATTAAAATTGTTATTAGAAATAGTTTTAGATGTGGAACTAGTTGTAACAGAAATTATTAGATACCTATTGCGGCCATTTTTTGGTTTTTCGGAAATATCTCGAAACTCCTACGGGAGTATGGACCATTACAAAATTACAGCCTATAAAATTATTAACAAATTTTGCATTACACGCTTTTTCGAATTCAAAACCATTTACGAGCAACACACTCAGTTGTGGCGGTAGGCAAAATACATTTTTCTTGGGGAATTGTACGAAAAAACATATTAAGATCGGTACAGTAGTTTTAGGATTACGCCACCTCTACCTTCTGAGTTCAGTGTACCTCTCCAAAGTTTGAAATTAATTTATATCGTTATGTAACTCAACATCCAAATGAACCTACTAAAATGAACCAAACTTTGCCCTTTCTATTAATAAATAAATATTTAAAGTGATGTTTGGTCGTGTGGTGCCTGACCTGACATAGTGGAATTGCATCAGCCCTCGGAGCCTTTCCAGCGTCCTACTGTGTCGTAAAAGGCGATTAAGGGTTTCGATTTCGATAGTAAATAAAGGTGGTCCGGACAACTCAGACCAATAACGTTGAGCAATATGTCATTAGAAAGGATTTTTAATTTTCTACGACTTTTACTATGGCGACAACTCTCGTATCGCTGTGGGAAAAAAGTTACGGTCATTTGAAATAAACTTCATTTTGTACTGAAAACAGCCTATATGACCAATAACGTTGTGTGATATATCATTGGAAAGGATTTTAAATTTTCTACAACTTATACTCATGCTACAATTCTCGCTGTGGGAAAAATTCCTTTATGCGTCTGTACTAAGTATTAACTGTTATCTTCGATAATTTTTATTCCCAATAATTCGAACGTTGTCACCCTGCCTGGAGATTTTAGCAAAGATCTCCACGAATGTGGCGGTGGCGTAAATCCAGCAGCGTACTGTTAATTAATTTTACATAGTGTTGCGTAGCGATAGCGATATACAAAAACACTAGTTTTAGACCGGTTCGTCAATCACCTACTATGTTTCTTACCGAAATCTGATTTTTAAATTAGGTACCTAACGTAGGTTCCAGCTAACGTTAATTTAAAATTTATCAGTTTGTTAGATATGTTCGTTACGAAAGAAAAAATCCAAACGGTTAGATGCCGCTAAATATGAGTTTTTGTGGTGTATATCCCAAAGGGCGTTTGGCGAGCGCGTATAAATAATAGCGAGCGGGCCCTTCGCGGTAAAAAGGGCGAACGCCGCGCGGCATCGCGTCGGTTGAAGCTTGGTATGGCTCGGAGCCCGCCTTTTCAAAGGGAGCGTTTAACGATCGCCGCGCTGCGTGCCGGCGTGAGGCGTCCCGACCCTGCGTCGCCTTGTGGGTTTTTTGTATAGGCCACGCTCGCTTGCCCTACTAGTTTTGAGAGCCATTTCTGCTGTTCATTATTTCGTTCGTTTCGATGAAGCGTTCTGCGACCGTTATGAGAATTGGGTACATTTGGATTACGTTTCTAAATTAATACCTAGATATATGTTAGGATTCGTAGGTGGGTAATATTAAGGTTTTATTTCCTAACAAAGAAATAAAATAATTCTTGTATAAATATCAATAATGAGGCTCCTACAAGCTCCTAAACTAATATTGTGTTTAGTTGAGTAAAGAATGGAACACGTTGTCTGCGAGTGTGTTTCCTGATAATTATAATTTGGACGCCTTCAAGGCTAGAATAAATAGTCTGTTGTTAGACAGGTATGCTCTATCTTAGGCCACATCTTCACTTACTGCCAGGTGAAATGGCGGTCAAATGCCTGGCTAGTCTAATATAAATAAAAAGACCTCCAAAAGATACCTCCTCCTCATTTTTGTCTGTTAATAAAATCCTAACTATGCGTCCACTACTGACTACTGGACTTTAGTTGAGCCTCCTTCGCCTCAGGTTAGCAGTGGGACCGCTGGGTTAAGCGTTTTGTCGTCGTGGATTTGCCCGGCTTATAACGTTTTGGATTTAGGTAGGTACCTACCATTCTTTTCCCTATTCTCCACGTTCGATCGAAAATCAAAGTGTTGAAGGAACAAAAGAATAATCTGCTGGCATTTCGGAAATACGGCTGTTGTACGTTCTAACAACCTACATTGTCTATAATTCATTCCCACTGTCTATGAGCGAACGATCGATACTAACCCCTCACAGCCTAAACTAAATTACATGCAACTTATTTTATGATGCAACTAAGTGCACGTTCGCCTCTTAGAGTCGTCTAGGTAGGAACATACACGGCCTAATCTAAATAACATGCAACTAAAGTGCACTTTCGCCTCGTAGAGTCGTATAGGTACGAACACAGACGGCCTAAACTAAATCACATGCAACTAAAGTGCACATTCGCTTAGTAGAGTCGTATAGCTATGAACACACACGGTCTTAAATAGAGTCGTACAGGTACACAGCTAAATAACTAAATAAAATGCAACTAAAGTGGACACCCTCGGTGTTTTAGGGCTTCTTGAGACGATTTTTTATGGTGTTTTGTTTCATTCTATAACATACCCTATCTAACGTTTTGTACCGGAGATTTTCTGTGAACTATTCTCTATTTAAAATAGTGGTTTGGTTCGGTGCGACAAAGAAATGGCGGCACCATTGTTCAGGGGAAACTATTTTTTCTATCTGTGAACAAAAGATTAATGGGGTAGCATTATTATTGCGGGATTTCACGTAGTTGTAGATCGTTATTGTTGGAAGCGATGGTTCCCGGAGAAATAAAGTAGGTAAATTTAGTTGACAGATACAAAAATAACAAATAAGCAACTTGATTTTGAATAATAAAGATGTCGTCTTATTTTGTTGTATGCCGGCAAACCTCTTCATTATGCAATCAGTTTTGCTTACTTGTTGATTACGACCAATCTTAAATTTTCCCGAGTATTTGACTTTTTAGACAGAGCCTACCCACCTCTCACGGACGTAAAGTATCTCTATGCAAATCTATAGTAATAAGTTCAGAGATATTAGTACGGGGTGATCAATATAAATGGGTCAGTGAGGAGAAATCCGAAACTATTAGGGATAGCGGTAATTTGGTCCTAGGAACTATGAAGCCGTTTGTAGAATAAAGATTAAAAATAAATGTCATGTAGATAAAGGTTAAGGTAAGCTTGGATGTACAGGAGGCAAAGTGTTTTAAACTATCGCAGTTTCTTTCCGCGTACCTTTGTCTACGAGTAGCCCGATATTTCGACGCAGTTGCATCTCGTAAACAAAGCTATTACACGCGGTAGGAAACCCGGAACAGGCCTTTAAAATATAGGAGGCAATCTCGAAAACTACACTAACACCACATATAGAGAACGCCTCCGTGCTAACGCTGAGATCTCGGAACCAAGTCCACTGCTGGAATTGAGCTTGAGTCTCTTTCATTTTGGTAGAGGACATTAATGTCCACGCTTGGTGGGCGGGAAAGAGCGTGGGTGGCCGAGTAGTTCAGGTATCCGACTCGTAAGCAAGAGGTGCCCGGTTTGAACCCCTCTGCGACCATTTAGCATGCATGTATGGCCTTTTGTACGAGTGTATGTATGAGTAATGTACAGTAGTTGAATGCTAACCGATGCTCTTTCGGTGAGGGAAAGCGTCGTGATGAAATCTCCACATTTAGGCGACTGAATGTGTAGCCATGATTCAATCTGGTCAGGTTCCCCTAGTAGCAGGGTCACGGACGTCAGTTGTTTGTTCGGCTATGCTAATTTCAGTCATTAGAAGTACAGGATAAGGTTGCATATAATTTGTTACTAAAAAAGTTGCTCGGCCACTCTATCCGGCGCCCTTATGGGCTGAATAAAGACAACATTTATCAAAAACATCCTTCTATATTAAAAATACTTACATTTAATACTTAACTAACTTAACCACACTAGCGTCTAGAACTATATTTACAATATTATCAAAAGTAAACATAAAAAGTTGGGAATGGATAACACAAGATTTTATCACAATATAAAACATAATTTATATGACAATACCATCGGTTTAAACTAACAGTTGTATCAACAAGATTCTTGTAAAGTGTGTAATTTAACCTATAGATGGGGGAGGACACGTTAAAATGAGTGAAAGGTGACACAATAGCGTCTACGCCAAAATCATAGCGTTTTATTTGGAGGCACGACACCGGACCGGCGCCGCCGGACGGAGGTTGGGACAATGCGCTTTCTCAGGTATAAATATCAAGGATTCCCGCACAATATTGCTACAGTAGGTGCATAATAATAATGTGCAATATGACCAGCGAAATCTTTCATATCGTACATATTTTGTTTTGTAGATTAGAAGAATATACGCGAACTCTGCTATAAACTTGGCCACGTGGTAGAAACTATTACAAAATATTGCCTGTGTTATAATAAAGGAGATAGGTATTGAGAACCTCATTATAATCAACCAGGTAATATAGCCTGTTGTATAATAAAAAAAATACATGCACACACGTACTGACTCGTTTGGTGGACAATACAAATGAACAATAACGGAGACATTTAGTAGGTATTACAAGCTGCGATACCAATAGTTGCATTTTTGTACTGATGCGATAATTTGGCTTGGTATTGGTACACAATATTTCATTACACAAATTAGCGACAACATGAATGTTAAAGTGAGAACAAAACATCGATTACAGTATATTTATTTAGCTTTCTGCCTTTCTGTGGGCTCTACAGCCAGAGAAAGTGCCGTACACAAACCCCTAACGATGACGCTGTCTAAATCATCTACAATAGATGATGATTCGGTTTATCCGTCTTACTTTCAACGCAGACATGAGGGCAGTGGAACATTCAATGTTTCTTTCCCGTGTTTTCATGGAGTTTCGAGTATACGTATCACTGTACCTACTTAGTACTTACTGTAGACGGCGTGTAGGCAATATTTAATATGCTCCGAATTCAGTGAAACTTGTTAATTCATGTTGCTATACCAATATCAGCCGTAGGCAGGGGAAAATAAGATTACATACATATAACGGGAATACCCGGTAGATCCATTTTTTAATCAGCCATAATTATAGTGTTGTATTACCTAAACTCATTCAATTTTCCTAAACTGTCTTTGATAATGTCGAAAAATAAAATATAGCAATCAAGGAATTCCATTTTAGGGGCGAATACTGCAATCTTGGTTAGCAATATCGAATTCGTGTTATTCATAAGGGTAGTATTTAATTGCACATAGAAATGCATTAAGTACTTTACGAGTTCGTGTTAAATTTTGTGATGTGCAATGAAATTATCTCTCATTTATAGTGAAATTGTATAGTCTCAATGTGGTCAAGAGTCCAACTTTAGGGTAATTGCATGCCGAAGATGCTCGCGGTCGCACCTCGATGTCGATACTCGCTGTTTCACACGGATGGCGCTGCAAACACCTCGGTTTTATCGCGCCAGGCTAAGCTCAGTTACCCAGACTTGTGTTAACTGTGTTTAGCTGCACTCTACCTACTCCAGAAGAAAATGTTGTCGTTTGCTAGTGACAGTGACGATGATTTCATGTCAGAAAGTTGTAAATTTCTGCGTCCTTACTTCACTAGCTAACATTTTTTTATACCACTAATGTGGCAAACAAGCTTACGCGCCTGATGGCAAGCAGTCACCGCAGAATATGGACTTTTGCAATACCAGCGGCATCACCCACGCGTTGCCGAAATAACCCACTTCTCTAGCTAAAATTGTTGTCCCACACAGGAATATTAAAAATCAAATCAATTAGCGTTTCCTTAGCCATAATGATATTCACACAAATAAACAACCTAACGGAAATGGCGCGATGATGAAGCCTGGATGAGGCGAACCAGTTTCGAGACAATCACGAGCTAGATCACATCGCTGCTTGTGGTCGACCGCTATGTAAAAACAAAATGATTTGATTTCACGTAGGTATCGAGTTAAGCATCAATGTAGACCGCGATGTATCGTTCAGTATGTGCGTGCTGGTCTACTTGCATACATTTATTTTACATTTTTATAACATACGGTAGGCAAACAGGCAAGCGGGCCACTTGATGGAAAGTGGCCACCACTGCCTCTAGTCATTAGAAACACCAAGAGCATCGCCAATGCGTTGCCCACCTCTATAACACGTTGCTCTGGCAGCAAAAAGGCAAATCCCCTCCAGTGCCAAAGCCACGGTTCCCCAAATCCCCACCCCATGGAGCACCGGAGACCTTACTCACCGACAGAAACACAATACTATTTAAAAGAGTATTGTTTAGCTGCGGTATTCTGTATGGTGGAGGTTCTTCCCCAGTTGGTAGACATAGAACTGACATCGAGATAGCAACCGAAACAGAGACCGCGAGGCATCACATCTTGGCATCTTTGACATGTAATTACCCTTAGAAAGATAATGTATTGTGCATAAAACCGCTGCCCTACCTAATTTGTAACTCTTTCGCCTTCGATTTTACCCTCCAATTATATGCTACTTGACATGCATAACAGTTCGTACTTAATCACTACCACTGCCGCTGGCACTCTCGTCGGCGGACCCCGACGACGCGTCGGATGAGGAACTTTTCGCCTTTTCTTTCTTGGACTCCTTGGTCTGTAAAACAATAAATTAAATAATTTATTTTATTATCATCGGAAAACAAACAATACTTAATAGCTAAATTCAGTACAAAGAATCTATCGACCATTTACATGTTTTCGCATATTATCGTATTTCATACTAGCGGCCCGCCCCGGCTTCGTACGGGTATTAACTTTAACAAAGTATACACCTAAACGTTCCTTCTATTGGTGATTACCGAAAATAACATAAAAATCCGTTCAGTAGCTTTCGAGTTGATCGCGAACAGACAAACAGACGCGGCGTAGGACTTACTTTTATAATTATGTAGTTATGTTAGTGAGAAGGTTAATGAATTCTAGTAACATTCTATGCCAGATACTGGTAAAGTGTGAGAAGCGAGTATAAAAATTGTAACATCTACCATGCACCACATTTTAGAGCAATAAATCATTCATTCATTCATTCATTCATTCATTGGTCCAGTCAATGTATTATTAGGTATTTCTAAACGCTGTGGCCAGATTTTCTCACAGAACACAAGTCACCAGGGAATACTTTAGCTTCCTAATAGTGAAAGATCGACAGTAATTTCTAATTTTAATATTTATGAATAAAGTAATTTCTATACTAGCTATTTGTGTCGTAAGAAGCCTATATTGGCTCGTAACACTATTTTGTTTTTACTTTTTCTTCCTTCGACCTCCGCGACTCTCAGTTCAGTTCTGCAGTTCGAATCTCTGTGAGTACAAGTTCAAGTTTATTTATTGGTAACCATTGTTACATGTCAAAATTGATACACAATTCATGTATCCCGGGTGGTATTAGGAAGTAGAAGGAAACTTCTTCTACGCAAAGAATTTTCGAAATAGTTTCACGAGTTTCGGGCATTATCCAAAACATCCAACTTAGAAATATGCAAAGTTTCCTTTAATTTAGTAATTTAATACGTTTAGCGTATAAGTGCATAGACAAGGTGATTTGTAAAACACACAACAAAATGACTTCCCCATATAAATTCGATGACTTATCGACGGCAGACGAGGCGGTGCTATTTGTATGGGGAAGTCAAATCTGATTCTTCGAACAGAGTAAAGATACTAGAACAATAGTTGCTTGTTTCATAGGAGTTTATTAGACTGTGTGAGCGCCGTAAGTTGTCCTACGTTATCGAGTACAAGAAAAATTCCACTTTGTTGCGATAGTAGAAGGTTTAGGAGACCCACAAAATGTTGGGTCTGCCCGTGCACAATCTGGAACAATATTTTTTTCACTAAATCACCCACTTTAATATGTGACTCCTAACCCGATGACGTAGGAGAAGTTACGACGCCCATAATCAGTAATTAAGATTTGACAAAACCCCTATAAACAACGCGAAAACAAAACCAACTCACCACCTTAGCCTTAGTGTCCTTCTTCTCTTTCTCTTTCTCTTTCCCCTTCTCCTTATCCGAGTCCGAGCTGGAGTCGTCATCTTCAATATACTCCTTGCTCGTGAATTTCCCGCTTGCGCTCCCCACGCCGACCCCAACCTTGCTTGGTTTCTTCGCAGCCGGTTTGCTGACCTTCTTCTCCGCTTGCTTCTTCTCCTTCGCCGCTTGCTTCGTCTTCTGTTTGAACTCGTCTGCTGCGCCGCTGTCCTTGTACTTCTTCATGGCTTCGCTGTACTCCTCTTTCGCTTTGCCGGCCTTTTTCTCCCATTCCTGTGAATGGCATGGTCGATTTTTAATGTTGGGTGTGCGTTTGGATACAGTTTAATATTAGGAAAGGCTACAACGCCTGCGGGGACGAAGTAGATGTCAAAATGTGGATGGTACTATACAAAAAAAAAATTCAGTTCAGTAACTTAGATAAGTCAAACCAGTATAATGAAAAATTTGTTGTATTGTGCGTTAGATGTACTTTTTTTTTATAAAGAAGGAGGCAAACTGTATTCCCTACATAAACATGATGCGTTCACTCGTTTATTAAAAAAAACCCTCTCTTCTCTGGTACACAACCGTGCTTAGTTGTCACTCTCATTAACGGTAGTCGAGAAACACATCAAGAGCACAGCGTACTCCCATTTCTTATGGAATGATGTGAGATTTTCACTAACTCTCCGACTTTCCGTCTGAGCCAGAGATACACATGCCAGTAGCTGGCATGCTGGCATATGCCATTTACTTTCATGTGTATTAGGCAACTGGCAACATTTGATTTACTGGCATGCAACATGAGGAAGGAACGCGGAAGGCTGCAAAAATGGCAGCTACAGTCGTGTGTATTCCCGGCTGCAGCATGTCAGTAGCTGACGAATTGTCGCAGTTGAGCTTCAGTGATCCCTTGAAACACGAGATATAAATGAATGAGTCGATAGATCTTTTCATTTATAGTGATATTTGCGTTTTCAGCTACGCGGAGTGCTTGCTCTTACGAGTGTGGGCAAGGCACTATTGTCTCGTGAACTGGCATGTGTAAAGTCTTACAAACACAGGCATGCAAGTACATAAATTGCATGCAAGTTTTACTGGCAAATGTATGCACAGAGTGCCAGTCGCCGTCACGTTCTAGTAACACTATGCAAGGTACTATCCTATTTTACATGCATGTGCATCTCGGGCATATTCTTTATCAGGTGGTTGGACTCAGTCCGTCTGGGTGGTTACCACCGCCTTACCTATTTCTGCCGTCAAGCAACAAAGCTTGCATTGTTGTATTCCGGTTTGAAGGACAAGGTAGCCAGCGCAATTACAAGCATGACGCATTTCATCTCAGTCCTCACAGTGACAACCTGCGGTCCTACATTCATTTTTGTTGAATTGTAGATGTTACAACAGTGACCACTTAGTATCAGGTGGACTGCTCGCTCGTCATTGAGTAGAATAATAAATACAAAAAAGTTCGATACTCACGGTCTTATCCTTGAGATCCCGCCAGAGTTCGCCGGCCTTCTTTGCGATGTCCGTGACCTTGATCCCGGGATTCTCCTCCATAATCCGCTTCCTGCTCTCGTTCAGCCACAGCATGAACCCGGTGGCGGGCCGCTTGGGCGCGTTCGCGTCTTTCTCACGCTTCTTTGTCTTTTCCTTGCGTTTGCGGGGGGTTTCCGACTGGGGGAAGACAAAAGTCAAATGTCAAAATTTCTTTATTGAGTAGGACTTTACATATCTCTTTCAATCGAGAAGGGCTGTGGGTGAGAGGTGTTGGAATTGGACTTGATTTGGTGGTGAATTAAACCACTTTCTGTACACTAGTTCAGTTCAAATTCAAGCAATTGTCTGAAGATGAGCAATTAGAAATAAAGTAGAACTAATGTACAGTGGTGGTGTGTGGTGCCGCCACCTCAAAGAATAGCACCACCCCATCTCTTCCGTGGGTGTCGTAAGAGGCGACTAAGGGACAAATCCGAAAGGTGGGAGCAGCATCTTTCTGGGTAGATTTACATCAACTGCACTGCGATCTCCAACCCGCCTGCCAAGCGTGGAGATTATGGCAATGACCTCCCCTTTCGTGGGAGAGGCCTGAAGTTCTGCAGTGGACTGTTATGGGCTGTGATGATGATGATGAATGTACAGTGATTTTATTCATAATAATGGAGTTCCATCATGAAGTCACAACACAGTGTTAAATATATGATTTGATGATTTTAAAAAGACACCCATTGTAAGTCCATTGTTTCGAATTTCTGTACAAAATAGGTGGCAGTAGTATGAACGGAGAGCACACAAAAACATGCAAATATAAAATCAAATAGATACTTTACAAAATGACAATTCTGGATATCAAATTGAATGGGATGCATGAATTTGATTGTCTGTCGCGAGATTTTGTTGCTTATGTGTGATAGAAGACGTCTTTTTGAAATCAACAGACTCAGCAATTCAATTATCAACATCACTTTAAATATTGGATTTCTTCCTATACTAAAATACATGTTAATAGAAAAAAAAAACAACGCTTGAACGCGACAACGATAATACTGAACATGGCGTATAAAGGAACCAACATGATGCTCATAGAGAAAATAATCCAAAGGAAAGACAACTAACCCCTTCATGGTCATTATTACTATACATTAATGCGTAAGACAGGGTAGTTACTAGTAATGATAAATATAACATGTATCTACTAAATTTACTTAGCTTAGGGCTGATTTTTCAATCCTCAGATAAAACATATCAGTCTGATAAGTTATTAAGCGGCTAAAATAAAATGGTATCAATTCTTCATATATAGGTAAAGGATTATAGATTGTTTTAATTTGACAGTATATTACTTTATCGGGCAGATAACTTTTAACTGAGGATTGAAAAATCGGCCCTTAAATAACTTTGGTTGTAAATGTCTTGAATTTGTTCTATTCATATTTTATCATAGGTACTTTTAAATTTAACTAGAGTACGGTGTAATTTTAAATTTTAGACTAGTTTCTTGAATAAATTATTATTTATTTACTGCTGTCGCACTCAAGTCTTTTCTTTTTCTATTGAAACACTTCGCTAAACGCCCTCGAGCACGTTTCTTCGTAGTTATTCCATATCTGTTTCCTAGGTCGACGTAGAAACCGAAACGGCAACCGCAAAGGGACTCACCACAGTCTTGGCTTTCTTTGGTTTCTTCTCCTTCTTTTCCTTCTTCTTCTCCTTGTCGCTGTCGCCGGAGCCGCCGCCCGACGCGTCCGAGTCCTCGCTCGACGACGGGTTCGTGTCGTACCTGAATGAATGAATGAATGAATGAATAAATACTTTATTGCATAAATACAAGATACAGTCGGTACATATCGGCAACGGTAACAGAGAAAACAACAGGCGGATTGACCTATCCAGACCAAGTCAGTTTAAACAGATCATAGGTGGGTTGTTCTGATATTTCAGAATCAAAATATAGTCCTAAATATAGGGCCTTTTCGCCACCTACTGATAAGTTCCAGATATCTGTGATGACGTATCTTTCGTTTTCTACTAATAATATAGAGAATAAGATATCTGGAACTTACCAGTATGTTGTAAAACAGGCTCTTGACGACATATTTAACATTTTAAAACAATAATAGACCACATAAAATACTGTTTTTTATTTTCCGGTTTACGGAAGATTGCTTGATATGACAATCGTCGTCGTTTGACGTAAAAGACGAATAATCATAGCAATGGTTGGTGCTATTCTACTCTACCGGTCATCCGTCAATCTTTATTACGGTCCGTGAGTTATCTATGAGCACTATAAGCACTTTCCAAAAACATGATATATGCGGATTTCCTATACTTTGCATGAAGAAAACTTTTCTTATTCCTTATTGCAAGACAAATTACTCAAAAAATCGTTGTTTGATTTTAAAAAGAATAAGGTATTTGAAATATAACCAGCAGTATAAGCACGCCGATATATTTTTGCACAATTTAGCAACTTTTAATAAAAAATGTTAAGTTGTGATTCAAAGTAATGAAGATTTTGTTTCACATGCGCTGTTTACTTTAGGTATTAATTCTCTCTCATTATCAATGTCGACGACAAGTGTACACTAGAATTAAGTAGAAACTTTATTGGCTTGTGTATAGTTTAAATAACAAATTGCATATGTAATATCTTATGCTGTTTTTTTCCATAATAAAAAAAATACTGTTGCAGATTCCAGTTGCATCGGTGGATACGGTGGCCAGCATCGGGTCTTGTTAAAACTCTGCGAAAGAGTCCTACGTCCACCAGTGGCCTAGTGTAGGCCGGAGCCCTACATCCATCAGTAACCTAGTACAGACTGGAGGCCTACGTCCACCAGTGAAGTCCTATAGTCTGACAATCATACTCACTCCTCGGCGACGTCGCTCTCCCTAGCCTTGTCCGGGTTGAAGTCCTCGTCGGTGGAGTCGCTGTCGCTGTCGTCGGACTCCCGCTCCTTGGCCTCGGCCTTCACGCGCTCCAGATACGCGTCGGGCTCCTTCTCGGTGTCCGAGTCGCCGAAGTCGTCGTTGTATAGCGCCTTGTCCTGGGTGAGGGCAATCAGAGGTATTGAATGCTCGAAATGTTGATTGCTTCGTAATAGTAATTTTTAGAATTATGACCCTGACGGGCACGGCAATATTAGTAACTTAAAAATGCTAGGGTTATTGTTTTCTAAGTTTAATAACAATGTTGTTTTAGGTATATTTTCTACCTACTATGAAACGATTCAGGCAACTGAATTTGTAACCATGGTAGCAGGGTCACGGAGGTCAGATGATAGTCGCTCCATTGTAATTACCTGATCCCCAAATCCTGGATCATGGTTAAGGCGGACCCCGGGCCCTCGTTCTCGAGAGCACAACCGGGACATTAACGCCAAGACGATAATTTTTTTTTCTTCCTACTAAGGCTATTAACAAGCCAATCTTTATTAAGCCAATTTTTGTCTGGTGCACGCAGCACAATTACGCCATCGCGCCATTCGCCGCGAGCTAGGTGCTTACTCTCACTTCCGGACCCACTGGACCACCGCCCATACCCCTAATGATACCTTGGTTATTGCTATATCCCCACGGTACCATTATAGCGCTGACATCTAACATGATAGGTATAATTATTGATGTAGCTACGTTAATGTCTGAACTACAATCACTATACTAAACCGTCAGTTGGTGTTCACGCTAGGATTCAAAATAATTTTTCTCATAATGTGTAATGAGCTCACATGCATGACATGGGATCCTTCAAGAGGTACATCTAAAATAGCGATTCGTCTTTGTTAATGTCTATAGGCTCCAGTGATCACTTTCCATCAGGTACATATTCATGACAGGCCTCTTTGTCTGACTTATTTATTAGACCTCCAGAAAAAACAACTGCTTAGCGTTTTAGGGTTCGGTAGAAGGGAAAAATTCAAGCTCTTACTTATGTAAAGTGGTGACAACAGTTACCGTTGAGCTGACTGCTCGTATATCACCAAGTATTTAAAAAAAACTCACGTTTTTGCCGGTGTTCTTGACGTGCAGCTTCTTCGAGCTGATGTAGTCGAAAAGCTTGTCGTATTCGCCCTTCTCGATGCTGCTGAATGTATGCACGCTGCCGGCTTTCAGCTCGATTTCGAAGTCGAATGACCTGAAGGCATTCAACAGAGAATTAAGCACTCCATACTCATAATCCCCACAAGACGCCCCGTGGGCGACCCAAGAAGCGATGGATTGACATCGCTGAGTTGAATGCGAGAGCCTACGGCTTACGATAGGACGCCGAAGACCGGGCGAAGTGGAGGAGATTGAGTAGAAAAGCGGACCCTGGCAGAGGCCGGGATAAGCGCTAGGACGATGATGATGACTCAAAATCCCCACGTCAACCGTGCATAATCCCTTACTAGAATTCCCTTTGACGTGGCCGCCGTAATACCACAAACAGAAATAAGTTCTGTACTTCAATTTTTGGCAGTCAACTTTAAAAATATAAAATTGGAAATAGACATGCATTATGGATAACATAATAATTTAAACAGGCAGCAACGAAAAGTAATTCCCTAGTCACAGTATAATTTATTAGATTCGTGACAGATATAGTTGAAGAACACAAACTACGCAACATATTCCTCATTATAACTCATAGCTTCTCTTGTACCTTTTTCTAAACTCACTATCTCTTGGGTGACTGGTAGATAAGGCTATTTTAGCTTGTCCGCCATTGTAACATTTGTGTATGAAGTTTTAATAAATAAATTAACACAGTATAGGCAGAAACAACCAAGGTTGGACTTCAGGAAAGGTGTTGAAAAGGTTTTTACCAGGTTGGCAACACGGCGAGAGTGATACCCCTTGTACTGTAAACGTTCATAGGCTGCGGCAACTGCTTACCATCAGGCAGTCAGTAAGCTTGTTTGCCACCTGAAGAAGATCTGTTTAACTTGGTGCCACCGTCACTCTACCGCCACCGCACCCTCCGACGATGGGATAGATTTGATCCACACCATCTAGATGCCTGGCATCCGACTAACGTACGAGCATCACGAGCCTTTTTACCGTGCACGTGCAAGTTGCGGAATGAGCATCCCGAAGTCTTTCCCTTGCAATACAACATGGGGTTCATCAAAAGGCATGTCTACAGGTCCACGAAGGCCGCGCATTCGCTCCCCTTTGGTTGTAGATGTCCTGGACGACTGTGGCCGCTTCCCATCAGGTGGACCGTCCGTCCGTGTGCCTCCATAGGCAATAAAGAAAAAATTATTTGTAGTATAAACATACTTGGTGGAGGAAGCGCCGCCTCTGGCGAAGTTGACGGACGCGATCTCCTCGAAGCGAATGTGAACGGGCGGCTTGTGCACGTAGATGAATCCTTTGTCCAGCGGGTAGAGGTATCCCGCAGCCGCTTTGTACGAACACGCTATCGCCGGGGTCTTGTGGTGGCTGCGGAAAGGTAATTACAACAATATAATACAGTGTTTAAACAGAACAACACTGTAGGTAGAGTAAGAACGAGACAAAGATCTAGGATCAATAAACAAAGAAATTCGATATTTATGCCCAGTATACACTTTTGACAGTTCCTTTGAAGGGACTAATGGGACTTGTTCCCACACTAGTTGCTTTAATTATTTCAAAGACTACTGAGACCTCATTTGTCCATTTGTGCAATGGCATGGGAACAGTGAAAAACTAATGGTTAATACACAAAATAACAGGACAAAATAGGGAGTACATGCCTTGCCAGCCAAACATGGACCAACCAGCGAAACATGTAGATTATCACGTCCAGCAGTAAATGGATATAAGCTGATAGTGTAGTAGAGTAATTGAATGGTTACTCATGAAAGATGACATTAAACTATTATAGTGATGCAATTATCCAACCACTACCACATACAAATTAAATAATAATTTTAGTAAGAAGTTTGGGCTATCAAGGTCTTTCAATATTAGCACCAACCCTAGGTCAAATACACATACACCTATGTAGCTTTTAAGTAATTACTTATATTATTACTGGATACTATCTGTATAAAGTCTTAACATTACAGACTTGGAATCAGACAACAGAATATCCTTGATGAGTTAGATATTATATCTTACCCCAAAAAGTCTCCAGGCCCTGTAACTCTCCTGCTAATAATGACCTTCATTATCTTGGCTAGAACCTCATATGTGGGACCAGAGAGCTCTTTGGTTATTTTTCCCTCATATTTCTCCTTAAGTTCCTCCCTGTAATGAAAAAAAGAAATGATCATAGCATAGGTAGTGATATTTTAAGACACAAATTCTACCTCTAAATTAGAAGCAACAGGTGACACCTAAGCTTGTTTGATTATTTATTTATATGTGAATTCTGTATTACAATATTTTAATCCAAACTCATATTACAAGTGATTGTGATAAATTATGTTTGTTACATTGTCACTACCTACCAGATTTGGATAAAATTTGGCAAGGATGGTGTACCTGGAAAAAGGCTTTGCCTAACAGAAAGCTACATTCTTCCAAAGTGACATGGTACTTTGTCTCCGAAAATAGTAAAAAGACACCATTGGACAGTCAAATGTTAGTAGTGTATCACAATGCACATGGGTGAAAATTGTTGGGGACTGCTAGTCATTAATAACATAAACAAAATAGAACTTACTCAGTAAAAGGCAGCTCTATGCTAGTTTCTTCTTCATTGCCAAACAGTAGCACTAAGTAATGATATCTGGTCTGACCCTGTTTAATTGGTGGGTCCAAAGATACCACAAAGAACATCTGCCGCATATCTTTGTGTGGCAACAGGAAAAGCCGAAGCACAGTCGACATTGGGATCTTGTAGTCAAATGTTTTACCATGGAGTTGGAAGAAAGTCTGGAAAACTTTGATGTCATAACGACCACTGGAAAAAAGGTTTAAAATGAATTTTATAGATTGCACAACATTTTGACATATAAGTGTTATAAATTTTCACTATTACTTTTAGTTACACTAATGCATGGCATGTATTTACATTTAATAACTGAACTAAAATAAGATTATTTTGATCTATGTGAGAAGAATAACTATGAATAAAGTTAAAGGTATAGCAAAGAAAAAACAATTTAAAAATACAAAGGCATTGAGAATACAAACCGAGGTGTAAGACACTGGAGCTCTCTGAAGATAGCGATGGCATCACCAGAGACAGATATGACGCTGGCTTTGTTCATAACCTGCTGGTGGAAAGCCTCCACAGCATCCATATCACCTGCCAGCTCGTTGGTTGGGATGTGGAAACGCATTTCCATTAGGGACACAGGTGTGTCATCATTCTGGTAATTTAGAATTTGAACATTATTACTGTATTCACAAAATGCTTCAATAATATAAAGAGTGGAACATTGTCTTGTCAGTGATTAACATTTTGGGAGCAATTACCTGATGAAACTCCAATGTAACTTCATTCTTTCCTGTGTTGCACTGGGACACATAGTGTAATGGTATTTCAAACGCAGTATGGGAACCAACATTGTAGCTCAACACAGCCCCATTGAACTTTGCGGTACCCCAATTCCAGCCCTTAAGCGAGAGTTCCTTTTCTAACATATCTTTTTTGTAGTTTGCCTTGAAAAACTTTGCTACTTTATCTTGTTCCTGTAACAATTTACAATATTTTTTTTTTTGTACAGTTGACTCCATGGAATTAGACTCTAATCACGTCAATACTTACGCCTTCTTTGAAACCTCCATATCTGTGTAGCGTGCCATTCTTCATAAAGATCCTTAGGCCCCAGGAGCCTATGAACTTTTGAAAATGAACCAATTCTATATCGTTAGCAGATATCTGCTCCACTTTTCCTGTTTTGCTGTTCTTGAATACAATATTCTGGTCTGTCATTTTCAGCCTTCCAGGGACCTGATGGAGATAATTAAGTGCGATTTCGTTTGGGACGAGAGAAACAATAACAATACCTACGGAATTTGTACTTACCATGGTTCCCTTAATTTCTGCTGTAACATCGTTATATTCTAAAAATTCCATTGTCGTGTATATATTTCAAGCGATGATAACTACCTATTGCAAATACTTCAAATTATTTGAAAAATAATCCAATAAACGTGAATTCCACGCGCCTGCCAAATATTAGCGGCACAAGAATGAATGAAAAAATGAATGAACGGCAGAACAAGGACAAATAATCCAAAGAGAAGAAGATCACAGAATTTCGTTTGGAAATTCATTATGGGGCGCCAATAGGTACATTTAAAAAACAACAATTTTTCTCGACATTTTAATGTGTTTTCACAATGGCGGCATGTTGGTTCCTTTTTCCGCCACTCAATGATGTCACAATGTAAACATCTTATTTTGCTCAATCGTTGTATTCCCGAATTGATCACGGACAGCATTTTTCCCAATCACGAGTGGGTTTGACATGGCTAAAGCGCGCTCCACATGTGGACAGTTCCGCGGGAACACGAGAATGTAGAGGTAGTATTCGTGTAGTCCCGTGCATATTTGGCATGTCCCGCCTATTTCATAGACTAAGTAGAGATAGTTTGTTGTCGTCTCAATTCGATCGATTTTATATTTATATTTCTAGCGCTTGTTCCCGTAACAGGTTCGGGGTTCACTTGACCATGATCCAGGATATTAGTAGATCAAGTAATTACAGTAGAGAAGCTGCCATCGCCTCTGTGGCCCTGTTTACAGTAGATTACCGATATTACATCGATGAATTGATAAAATGTCGCGCGTTTTGACACCACCACATCCCTAATAGGCGAGAATGTAGATGGTCGACCAAAGTCCCGGCAAAAGTTTCGCCGGAAGTTTCGGCGAACATGTGGAGCGCGCTTTACTCATGATCGAAACTTTACGGCGATACGATTGACTTGCCTTGCAGAAACGAGTGCTCGGAATAAATTCGAGAAAACGAGTGAACTAAGCAAATAAGGCAGCAGGTATCAGCGGTAAATAATGCTCATCGACTAGTTCAGCTTCGTAGAGAGAGAGTAGAAGTTGAAACTAAAATCTGCATGGAATTATTAATTTTAGACGTCGATCAAAAACTAATGGTGCGGAAACTGTGCGGTGACCGTTTCGTACTTTGTTCAGCACCGCAACGACCTCGTCCCTTGTTGGGTTAAGTGCCGTCTACAGTGCTACAAAAAAGAGTATAAATTAAATAAAAATTCAATCCAAAATATTGTTCAGAGTTGCCAAATTTTATCTGATTTTGACAAAGGATGCGGTCGACGGGTTCATGGAAAGTGTTCACTAAGAACCAGCCGTTACAAAGTGAATGAAAAACGAGAATGTAAAATACGGAACTTGTATCCATAGGCGTAGGAAGGGGGGGAGGGGGCGGAAGAGCCGTGCCCACCCCAGAATGGTCTGGTACTCACCCCAGGATACCGATACCAGGTAATGATACGAAATTCTGGGCTGGACGCATAAAAAACTTCACCCAAACATAATTTCAATGAAATACAATCGAGAAATCCAGAAACTTTTTTTTGCAAAGGAGTGTAGGTAGGTATAAGTTGTATTTCTAGTGGTGGACTAAAACTTCGACTCTAGATAGGTTGCCTGACTTTTGCTCTCTTCAGCTTGCCGAGTTCTGAAAGTCGAATTTGAATTCTGAAAGAAGGACACTTAGCCCTTTAAAATGACAACCACATTTCATTACAATTAAATTAAATTACAATCAAAACTAGATTGAGTTATATTTCCAAAAGTCGGCTTTTGTTGTCTTTTATTACGATCAGCATCACACATCATCACAGCACCTAAGCTTAAATATCAAAATTAAAATGCTAAAAATACATTGATCACACCAACTTTTACGACTTAAAATGTAAAAAATTTCGATTTTCGCTTCGCTCGCTCATTCATAAGTTTCAAACACTTTTCTTATCGTTCACCTAACTCGTTGCGGTCACTCATTCATTAATTTCCTTAAATTACTATTGTGAGGATCACCCATTGCTGTTAAGACTAAAAATGTTTAAAATTACCAGCTCGCTCCGCTCGCTCATTAATTTAAGAGTTACCTCAAGTATTTGTAACCCAAAATATCACAAATTAAAAGCTCACTCCGCTCGCTCATTCATTCAATGATTACTCCTGCTTTTAAGACCTTAAACCCCCTGGAAAATAGCCCTAGATACGCCAATGCTTGTATCAATTAAAAAAAGAAATTTAAGTGTAGCCAATTCTTCACAATTATTTTTAGAAAAATAAATATTTTTAACAAAACTGCAACACTCGTGCGACACACATGCAACACTGGAACAAGCCGTAGAGTAATGACGAAAGAAGAAACTCCTTTTACGCCCGGAGTAAGAAGTTTTTTTCGTCATAGCGAAGCGATATCAATGAGGAAAGAAAAAAATCATTTTTAGAGAAAAGGGCATCATGTTCAATAATGCGTGTAATGCATTGAGAAAACACTGGTATTGCGGCGTGCCATGTCACATACATTTTGATGTTACATAAAATGCCCGACGGATGTGCCCTAAAAGAACTAGCATAAGAACTAGATTTTCTTAGAATCATGGTATGTACAACATGTTTACCTTGGCGTTAATGTCCCAGATGTGCTCTCGCGCATGAGGGTCCGGGGTCTGCCTTGACCATGATCCAGGATTTGGTAGATCGGGTAATTACAATGGAGCGAGTGCCATCTGACCTCCGTGAACCTGTTACTAGGGGAACCTGACCAGATTGGATTGTTATTCTTTATTGTACACAAACATGACATAATTATACAGTACAGTAACAGAGATGTACAAAGGCGAGCTTAACTCATTAATTGAGTTTTCTACCAGCAAACCTTGGAGTCATAGGAACAGGTTTAACTTAAATGCAGGTACCAAAAGTGTACACTTAAACTTAGTACGGTGGATATGATAAACACAGTTGCTTACATAAACAAATACTATAAAAATACATACATATTACTATATATACCTATACATTATATATATTTATATATATACATATATAAATACATACATACATATATATACCTACTATGGAAAACTAAAGGGAGAGATAATGCTCTTTTACTCTTTTTTTGAAAACATTCAACGATGGACTATTCCGAATGCTATAAGGAAGGGAGTTCCATAAACGCGCGGAGTGCACAGTAAATGAACCACCATACCGGCTAGATGTATGGGCTGGTATCTTTAAAAGTAAGGATCGAACAGAACGCACAGGCTTATCCTTGGGCACCAAATATTCAAAACGCTCACTGAGGTACTGAGGAGTCCGCGGATTGTTTAAAACATTAAACAGCGTGCTGAGAACATGTGCCTCCCTGCGTCGACGTATCGGCAACCATTTCAGTTGGGTTCTAAATTCAGACACATGATCAAACTTACGTAAACCAAAGATGAACCGGATGCACAAGTTCTGCAGCCGCTCCAGTTTATTCAGAAGCTCCTCGGTGGCGTCCAGAAAACAGACATCAGCGTAGTCAAGATGAGGGAGAAGCAGCGACTGGGCCAAGACAATTTTAGTCTCAAAAGGCAGAAATTTTTGGAGACGCTTGAGTGATCGAAACGTGTAATGCACTTTTTTACTTACCAGCGCTATATGACCAGCCCAAGATAGATGAGAATCGAAAACAACTCCAAGATTCTTAGCATCTGGTGTAAGTTGTATGGGCGTCCCGTCATAACTGATCGCCGGTAAAGAGGCCAGATCCAAACGACCTCGTAACAGTGACGTGCCGATCATTAATGCCTGAGACTTTGCTGTTGGATCATGGATTCAGTCGCTTAATTACGACTGAAGTACAGTAGGCTAATGTAACTCTGTTGCAAACAATTATGATTTCAATAATTGAAATTGTTACTTTTACGCGATTGCGTATGATCGATTTTTGAGTTTGTTGCAATAGAACTTTGTTAGCAACTGAACCCATGAAATCGATAATACAGAATCGCAAAAGTAACAATTTAAATATAAATGAAATCAGATAATTGTTGGCAACAGCGTGACGTAATTAGCTTATTGGTTTCATTACGATGTTTTCCCTCACCGTAAGAGCATCGCGTAGTGTTCAACTAATGTACATAACTCAAAAAAAATCCTTAGCGAAACTTGGTTTTACAGTCTGTCATCGCCATAGAAATCACAACCACAGGGCAGGTCCTCCTAACCAATTAAGGAGTTTCATTCGTCATTAGTGGCAGTGTATGACAAAGACATTGTCATTGGCAATGTCAAAACCCGAGGATTTTGTTCCTGTCTGTCTATGCAGTGCCACAAACTCAATTTGACCCGGTTACAGCGTCGCTGTCAATGACATTGACATAACATTTCAAAATAGCGGCACTTGGTTCCGTCCACCGGGTCAGATAAGTTTGTCTAATCATACCTTTTTTCCGGGTGTGTTCAATGCCAAGAATGCGTTCGTTTCATAGCGAATTAGTAATATTTTCAACATCAATATAAAAAAAAATTGGCTAGCTAAACAATTTAAATAATTACGCGAGTATATTACGTTTTATAAGCGCTATCCATTACAACTCTCATTATGCCGGTGGTGGTTAGGAATATTTTAGACTGTCTCCTTTGCATAATAGTGGTGCCCTCATTTTTTGCCTACTCATTTTATGTAGAACTTAATTTAATACCGTTGGCGAAGCGAATTTGACTAAGGTCTTGCGAGTTTGGTCAAGGGTTGCGGGACCCTGAGCCTGATTGAATTGTCTCGGGAGCCGATTGGCACCCCGTGCCGGCATAATATTTACCGCCGACACTTGTAGAATAGTGGGGCCTGTGTGATTATCTAGTTTAACGATAATGAGATGTTATGGTCAATTTCAGCTGCCAGGGTCCACTCTGCTAGCGTTCTATTAGAATTTTGATTTAGATACCGCTACCATGAGGACTCAAAAACCTTTCTATTAGAATTTTGATTTAGATATCGCTACTACGAGGACTCAAAAACCATAATCCTCCTTCTGACGCAGTTAGGTGGCGCTGCTTATTCGTCATTGTCATTTTATCACGGTTCTTAAAGAATACGAAAGATAATTCGTGCGTTACCTTTGTTTATGAATATAGTCTTATTCATAAAAGTTACTTGGTGGTGTTATTTAACCTATTTTAGCTAAAATATGTTTTGTCATTTTTTTTGAATACAATCATTTCAGTAACATATAAAGACAAAATATTCATAATTCATAAATAGGTTTAATAAATGTCAAATAACTTTTATGAATAAGACGGTAAATTTTTTGTCAAAAATGACAAAAATTCTTCCATTGGTGTTTAAACCGATAGCGAAACGAATCCTTAACGTAAAAGATGCATAATTACCCCCATCGCAATCAATCAATGCTGTCAACCTAATGTCAACTGTCAGGTATTTTGATTGTTAGTTAGGTAGTCCGGGGTAACTGTTTTCTGTCTGATTCATTCGGTTTTATGAATGGACGTATTTGATAATAGTATGTTTGTATTTCGATAATATTTTGTGAATTTGTGATTTTATCTTATAACAATTTATATTTTGTTTTCACCGCAGTAAAAAATAATATTTTAAGTGAAAGTGGATAATTAATACTCAGTTTGTATCTACCTAAAGTGAATGTGATTATTGTTCGCATTTGAAAATCAAATTGCGCTCTTGTGCCCTCTCAGCTTCGGATTATTTTGCATGTACGGAATCTATGGCGTCATTGTCATTACCTCGTGTCCTGCAGCTCAAGAAAAACAGCTTAGATGCTGAGCGTGAGCACTTTGAGAAGTTCCAGGTAAGTTTTAGTTACGAACTTGTAACAAATTGTTAAGACCATAGCTCAGAAAATGAACTGTTGGTCTCTCTTAAGTTGGTCTGTTTTCCACATTTTTCCTCTTTCATCCTAGTTAATTTGCTCGCAATTGCGTATTGTTGTAGCATCCCAAGTTGTTCGCCTTTGGTAGGGTTAATAACATGCCAACCCCTGTTAAAAACCATTCTCTTTTCAAAACTTTTCAAGTAATTTTTTTGGAATTGTTCGTTTTTGTATTGTGTTGGGCAAGCAAATGAGGCACTGAAAAAAAGGACTTATTTGCCCTATCTATCTAGCCTAAAATATAACTACCAGGTTTTTAAAATAAACATTCTCTGTGAATACTATGGCAGAATACATTGTGCTTTTTTATATGAAAGCCACATTTTTCCTATTAGATACCTACAGTATAGGACCCATGTCTTCAAGAAATAGGGTGATTTGTCTTAAAACCTACAAAGTTACCTACTGTCCATTGTGGGTATTGATTTCATACTATGTGCCCAATTATATCTTTAGCCTAGCCTAGTGCTTATGCTATTTGACTGGCAAGCGATAGATACCGGATTTGAATCCCACTGCTGCCATGTACCAATGACTTTTTTCTGATTTATGTATATTACCTAAATACTAGCAGATGCTCATGGTGAGGGAAAACAAAGTGATGAAACCTGCACATTCAGACGACGAATGGTTAACCATGATCTAATCTGGTCAGGTTCCCCTAGTAGCAGGATCACAGAGGGCTGATGGCAGCTGCTCCACTGTAATGACTTAATCTGTAAAATTCTGGATCATGGTCAAGCCAGACCCCGGGTCCTCGTGCACCAGAGCACAACCAGCACTGCAACGCCAAGATGATTTTTATCCATGAAGAAAAACACTTATTGTCGGCAATCACCATATTTTTCTTTAATGGAGAACATAAATTACTGAGCTGTGGGTTAAATTTATTACCCCAGGCAATATGTAAAGTAGACAGTAAAACAACAAAACAATAAAACACTCACACTTAGATGTATGTATCCCATGCATTTATGGAAAACTAGCTTTTATCCGTAACTTCGTCCAATTAGACTTTTTGTGCATTCTTTTCACCGCATCTAGCTTCTCTAAATCAAAATTTAAGCAGCAGTTTTTGCATAAGAAGTAACTGTGTACAATTAATGTGGGAAATGTGGAAACTATTTCGAAAATCGAAATTTGTTATTCTGGGATATTTTAAGCTAAGGTCAATGAGCCTAAAAGCAAACAAGTCTAATGGCAAACACAAACAATATTTCAGCACTTTCCTATCAGTTGTTAGCCTTAGCCTGTGGTTTATCAGATTTAGCTAAAAAACAAAAGTGGCGCTCACACGATGAACTCATAGGAAAGTGGTGAAAAATTGATTCTGTTTGCCATTAGTTCTGTTTGCTATTAGGCGCATTGATCCTACATTACCTACAAATTTTATCAAACTCTGTTCAGTAGTTTTTGCGTGAAGGAGTAATAAACCATTTCTTTTAAATATAGAGTGTGCTCCTACCTAATTATTGACCGTTGACAGTGATTTTAAATGTAAGTTAATAACGAGGCTATTCCCATTTGGGGGCGTGCAAGTGCCAAGTTACGCGAGCGGCGCGTACGACGGTCGCGCAGTGGCGCAAGCGCGGATTTACATCACCGCAGCGCTGCCATGTGTACAAACTCATAATTAAATTAAAAACTCAGTGAACACATGCTAAGCACGCTTGGCCACCACGCCGCTAAACTGTGAAGGCTGACCTCAGTGACTATAGATGATAAAGGGGGCGGCTTCATCATCACAGCCCGTAACAGTCCACTGCAGGACTTAGGGCCTCTCCCACGAAAGGGGAGGTTAATGCCAAAATCCACGCTTGGCAGGCGGGTTGGAGGTCGCAGTGTTTAAATATAACAATGGAAAATGCAGCTGCCCATTTTCCAGACTACGGAGACTCTTGATCATTAGTCTCGAAAACATTAGTCGCCTTGTACGACACCCATGAGTGTTAGGGGTTGGTGCTATTCTACTCTGCCGGACACCACACGGCCAAAGGGGCGGCTTAGTCACTGTAAACACAAAATTTCATACAAAATGACGTTAAACGTCAACCAAGATGGGCTAGGCGTTTCCGGTTTATTTCCGTAGAAAATGTACGACTCAGGCACTTTTAGGCGCAAAGTGTTTTCTAGAATGCCGACTGCACTCATCGGCGACAGGCGAAGCGCGTTTCGCCCGACTGCAGGCGGCTGCGGCAGAGCATAAGAGAACTTCAGTTTTTCCAATGCAATGATTCAGTTTCAGATAGTATCTATATATCCAATAAGTTTCAGATATTTTGGTATCTCCGTGTCGCCAATGTTCCCTTGTTAGGCAATGAGCCACAAATGAGGATATCCGCAGGAGAACTAAACTCACTAATAAGGCTAGTTTCCGTAGTTTGATCATATTGTCAATATTCCGCTATCAAAGCCAATAAAATTGGTATACACACACTGGTGATGGCGTCAGGGTCGAAAAGTCCTCGAGTCGTTTTTCCTTAACTGAGCATCGAAAGACGTGGCGTAGCCTAGGTGAACCGTTGGTTAATGGTCAGGCAGAAGTCAAATGCATTGAATTGATGCCATCAGCGCAATAGAGTTCTGTGCGCTGTGAAGTTCTTTGGGAGAGATCGTTTCCCAGCGATCCAGTGTCTTCCTATACGAAAATATGTGTATTAATCAAGCCTTTTGCGTTGAATACACATAAAATCTTCGTCGTCTGATCGATCGGACCTAGGGTTTTTTAAATTCTATATTAGTGTAGAAGGCACATCATCATTCAATCGTCTATTTCTGTACCTGAATTTTGGTACTTGAAAGAATATGTCGTTAGTATTTCGTAACTGGGAAATCGAATTTCCATTCTTTGTCAGCAGTTCGCTGCACAAGTATCTGATTGTAAGGCTGCTTTTCCAATGTTATCAAATAATTACTATTTTTTTTTGTTTTCGTTTATCGTCCATCTAGTAGATAAAGGTGATGCTATGTCCTCTTGTCGCATTCGATAACTTATCGATGTCGTTATCAGCGCTGGTCCAAGAGTGTTTCACCAGTTTCGCCATATATAGCCTCTGATAGCAGTCGACGTTTCGCGGCCTAAAATAAAAAGGTTAATAATAAAATAGTTGTTAAACAATAGTGACAAATTGGTGATTGTTCCAGTGCTGGTAAGTTTCCGTTTGATATGTGGTTGGAAATACCTATTCCATCGCAAATTTAGAGGAAAGATTTGCTGCAGTTTTTGTGATAAATATACACTTCACGGTATAAAAACGAATAGTTAGAATAAGTTATAAGTATTTGTGTATAAAAATTATTAACGAATCTTCAGTGCAGAGTAGGCAATTCAGAGAGTTGTACAATATGTGAATGAATATTATAAATATAGGTAGGTTACACATGACATACAATCATAATTCGCCGTAATTCGTTATCTCTATTCAACTGTTTCATTGTACTGAGTAATACATACTACGCGTGCAAAAATAACAATCGATGTATATATGTATAACAATATTTTATTGTAAGAGGAACTGTACCATTGTTTTACATTTTATACAAAATAGATATTGTCTGTCGCCTTTCGCTGGTGCGTAACATGTCTTCAACTGTGTTCAACGTATATTGTGTATTCTGCAGTTCAATTTGAACGTGTTCTCCGTGCCTTCATAATGCATCAGCTAGATGTTTTGACGTCGGAAACGGAAAGACTAGCTACACTTGTAATCAAAGACAAGAATCCAACTAATCCCTGAAGGTACAGCGGAGTCGCTGTATCTCTATACTTCAACCGGAGCAAAAGTTTTTCTCGTAATGATTTACACTTACATAGAAGAGCCTTATGTCCTTAATTAATATCCTTTATTCCAAAACGTGACAAGCGGCTTACGATGTGAGGATGCTGAAGATAGGGCAAAGCGGAGAAAACAAAGTAGGAAAGCGGACCCTGGCAGAAGCCGGGATTGACCGCTCGGATGATTTTTTTTATAATTGTACTAGTCAGGTATTGGACCGCCATCTAACCTGGTGGTTCTTACGATGCGGCCGACGATGGAGAATGCCTGTCTAGGAACAGAATATTCACTCTGGCCTTGAAGGCGTCTAGATTATAATGATCAGGGAACATACTCGCGGGTAATCCGGAAATGATGGTAATGATATTTGCAAAATCTAACAAAAGTAGTGGACACAAACACTTTTCCATGCATTTTGATGTGGCTCGCAGCTCGATGTGCAATTCGGAACCCAGATGTGCGCCCGCGCGGGCTCTCGTGAGCGGCCGCGATTGCCGACTTCCGCCCACACGGCGCCCACTCCCGCTCAGCTCTCCCGCGCAGACACAATGCGCGTGCATTAATTTCTGAATGGATTTGACGTCGTTCGTTGGAGCGGTTTATGAGAATAATATCAAGAGGTGTCTACGACTAAAGGGATTCAAGCAAAGATTCAAGTCTGTTCTGTGATTCACGAAGCAGAAGAACACCGGCAAAACAACACAACATTTGACAACACTTTTAAACATACTTTTAATCGTGTGTAAAGCGAATTTTTTTACTGACCAAGATCGGTGAGATAGAAGTCTGTGCTACTAACGTCCAGTTTCTGAAACTTCGATTGAAACTGTTTCCGTCTCTGGCTACTACTCATCATAGATAAAGATTGTAAATTTCAATTGATAATTAGCAATAGATTAACGTACGAGAAACTGGCCGTATCTGGGCGATAATGTGCTGATCATGATCTCTTTAAAAAAATGTAAGTCGGGTAACGCGAATATCATCCCGTCAATCCCGGCTTCTGCCAGGGTCTACTTTTCCTTCTCTGGTTCGCTAGCTTTTCAGTATCCTCCCTAACAACCCTCACCGGGGGTCGTAAGCCGCGTTGGTCCTTTGCCTTTCATGACAAAATATTAATACTCTTATTACAATTAAATGTTTTGATAGATTTGCTGAAATTATAAAGTTACTAATAAAGTTAAGACTATTAGTGATTGTGAATCGCAATGAATTGACATTATTTAACACTTTGTCCCCTGCTACCCGAAGTACCAGAGAACCCGCCTGTACTAGTTAGCCCAGCTCCTTCCAGAAATGTACTAGTCTCTTTTAGTGCAATTTTATTGACTTATATTGCTTACATGTACTTATCCTCTCATTGTTTACTTACTACTATTTTGTCAGCCACACTGATACACAAACCCAAGCAAACTAATACAATTATACATATAATAACGGAGAAACGTTTATGGAATATTCCACACATAATGAAATATTCTTGGAATTTCCGCATCATATTTGCCGCAGCGCAGTAATACCTACCTACTTCATATTCCTTTTGTATGCTCCTAGACCAGTCTAGGTGCAACCTAGAGTATCTAGGACGTGCGCATGTATCGTGAGTTTTTGTTTATATGCTTCATTGTAAGGAAAGAGTTAATGCTCTTTTCAGCTAGTTTGTTCTAGATAAGCTTCTAGTGATGAATGTAAGGTCATTTTAAAAGAAACTCATCGATTGCATGTATTTATTATCGACTTTGGTTGGATGGTAGTAGCCAAGGGAACGTGAGAAAATTTGCCACAAGTCGGAATACGTGAGCGTAATGATAATACAACCGTCGATTCAAATGAGCTAACACATAGTAAAGAAGTGTGCAATCGTTTATGGCGGCCTTGTATTCATTCATGGTAAGAGAGACTTGTTGTGATGTTCCCAGTATCCCACTCTCATCTTATAAAATACAATAATCAGGGCGGTATGTCCCGGTTGCGCTCTCGCGTAATAGGGCCCGGGGTCCGCCTTGACCATGGTCCAGGATTTGGCTGATCAGGTAATTACAGTGGAGCGACTGCCATCTGACCTTCGTGACCCTGCTATCAGGGCAACTTGTCCAGATTGGATCATGGTTACACATACAGTCGCCAGAATGTGCAGGTTTCATTACGATGTTTTCCCTCACAACTAATGTACATTACTCAGAAAAGTGTCATTGGTACATGGCCGCAGTAGGATTCGACCCCGGTACCTCTCCCTGACGAGTCGGATTAACCACTATACATTAAACACTCGACCACTAATGCCCCTCGTCTCCTATATAAGCATCACATACCTGCGGTTCTGCATCTTTGTTACATTAAAGTTAAATGCATGAATCGTAAGCGCATGGGCGAGTTACCGTTTTCCATAAGGAGGGCTGTCGTTGAGAAATGTAGTACTAGTAATATCTCATTAAGATTTACATACCTAATCTGTATTTTAATGTTAATCTGAACTACCCTGCAATGTTTATCCAAGACTAGTGGACCCGGCGCTACTTCGTTCGCATACACCTACTATACCCCTACCTACACTTTTTTTCTTGCTTAGAAACATTCCTCTTGAATCACTCTATCTATTGCTGAAAAACTAGTAGTAGTTTAAAGATACAGACGGGGGGAAGCGACTTTATTTTATACTATGTAAAGATAAACAATTAAATAAGAATAGTATACCTATAACCCAAACACCTTATTTTCCTCGGTAAACAATTCTACGCATGTACAGCCTTGTTTTACGTTTCCTTGTGTAGGACATAGGTATTTATTTACCTACATTCGTGTGCGATTTAGACCTTGACTTGATCTTCCTTCGATCGTATTTAGTTGTAGGTATGTAAGTACGTAAAGTTTTTGTATTAATTATGATACTCAATGCAAATGTGTGTCTGTCTAAAAATAATAAATAAATAAAATATTCAAAATGACAAAGAATAAAATTCATGTCGTTGGTAAGGCTTAGGCCTACTGCATCCCTACTGCTTCCTGATCCCTGTTCATCACAATCACTGTTCATCACCAACTTTGCATGAGCCGAACGCCTCCATACAGGACACTCGTAAATGTGATAATGTAGAGAAGTCAACACCTGGGAATGTGATAATAATATGATTTTTCAGGATGGTTGTTGAAGTAAGCGCTTCTGCCTCTGTCTAATTCTGACCTATTTTTCACGATAGTTGTTGAATTAAAAGTTTCCTAATTTTGATATTCAACAAAAATTACAATAAATCAGGATTATTTAACGTCCACTTATTGATATTAACCGAAAGCGTGGCAGTTTCAAGCAGCAGTAAAACTTATGTACCTCTCTAAAATAACTCATCAGCGAGGGGAAAATCTTCAGGTCCTGCCGAATTATGTCACCAGGACTCTGTCAGCGCGTCATGGCTTCACCGTGGCGCACTACATAATATGCTACCCTTTCATTATGAGCACTTAAAAGCACTTAATATAACCGTCTGTGTCATACGTAGTATCTCTTACTTTTTATGTTAAACTGTAAGTTAACAGGCAAGCTGGCCATCTGATGGAAAGTGGCCACCGCTGCCTATAGGCATTAGCAGTACCACGGGTATCGTTAACGCGTTGCCCACCTCTATAACGCGTTGCTCTGGCAGCAAACATGCAAATGCTCCTCCACTGTCCTCAAATCCCCACCCCATGGAGCACTCCGACTTACGTATCATGTTGTCCCAAGGAACAAAAATCTAAAAAATTTAGACAATTCCTTTGGCAGGGTATTGAAAATACTCTGTGGCTGGGGACAACATTTACGTGGTCTTCTAATTAACTGGCCGGCCTCTGTACTCATTAGTAATGCTTATACGATGTGCGATAGATAAAATAATAGATAAGGATAATATGTACTCGTATTACGGTAGGTACGGTCGCATTCAGAAGTGTATGACTGTTAAAAGGTTTGATAGTACGTAGCATGCTGTTCGAAAGGGAATAAAGTAGAAAACATTTTAAAGTAAAAATTGTATCATAATCGCATGAAGTAATTTTTTATTACCATTCAAAATCAATTTACCAATTTCCTTTTAAAAGTCACAATGATTTTTTTACTTAAAAAAAAAAGTTAACGTAATGTGCAAATACTTTTTAATTTATTTTAACCATACATTACATACTAAGCGACAATTAAATTTTGAGGCTTTATTATCAAAAAATATTTTAATGTATATGGTAAAGTATGAATATTCATTGAAGCAATTTTGATTTACCAAATTAAAGTTTAGCTTAAGGGGCAGCTAATGAGCCCTTCTTTTAGCCACTTCCATTTGTTTAATTTAATTTGTTTAATGCAAAATATGTGGCAGTAGCTACAAAATATTTTTTTCTATAAGTTGTAATGCACTTATGAACGCGACTGTAGCTACATGGTGACGCATAGCTCAATATTTGTTTATGAGTCTTAACATTATCGCAAACTTCGCACAATGAGTGACGAACGATGAATGCTAAAGGTGTAAATTTTTTAAAAGTTTAAATCATAATCATAATCCCTACAACTGCAGATCCACTCTACTGGACATATACTACCTCAGTGCCTTGATAACTACCCATTTCTTGATGAATGGAACAGATTATTTTTCGTTTGTGTTCAGTCTGTTGAATCAAGAGTCTATTATTGCTCTATCACTACATCTTACAATAGTATTTATAAGACAAAGTCGCTTCCCGCCGTCTGTGTCTATGTACGCTTAGATCTTTTTAACTACGCAACGGATTTTAATTTGGTTTTCAATAATAGATACAGTGATTTAAGAGGAAGGTTTTTAAGTAAGAAAAAAGGGTAGGTAGAGGGGTAAAGTAGATGTACGCGTACGAAGTCGCGCCGGGTCCACTAGTATTATTATGAACAAACTCCTACGCCACGTCTCTCTGTTCGCATTACACTCAAAAACTACTGAACGCATTTTTATACGGTTTTCACCAGTAGACAAGAGTGATTCATGAGGAAGGTTTAGGTGTGTAAATCGGTTGAAATATGACGATAATTGTTGAAAAGGCGTCCGTTTAGAACGGGAACGAGTTGAATAGGCATTGCATTTGCCAAAATGTACAGGAAAACGCAAAAAGTGTTCCACGTGGATGAAATCGCGGGCAAAAGCCAGTGTGTTATAATTACAGCGTGCACTATAATTTAGCTTTTTAATTTTTGGGGCTTAATGGCCCTGTGTGAATTGTACAAGCATATTTATTTATTTATTCATCCTTTACATGCCAACAACAGCTAAGCATTCCTTTTTCTATCCTAGTCACTGCATATTCTTTCACTCCGGCACATTCCCTTATTACACTATTCCGTCATTTATTTTTCATTGAAAATTCTTCCATACTTCATAACACATTTGCTAGATAAAATTAATCATATGTTATCATCGTTGTGTACAAGCGCAGTTACCTAGTACAGTTATTTTGCCAACCACCATGCGTGTCCATGCGATTAACCTTCTTTGGGTCGGATGCATGTACCATATTGGCCATTTAGTCAGCGTCGACACTGCGAGTTGAAACATTAGTCCATATACAATTTACATATAAAATATGACAGCAGCGTTTTCTGTTGTCTACGGAGGTTCTAGATGGTTAGCTTCCACTTAGTCTCAAATCTATGTCCTTAGTCGCCGTTTACGACACCGATAAGTTACGTTAGTACATATTCTTTGACATAAGTTTTTAAAATAATAGACAAGACAGGCATTTGGCCGTCATCTCTCCGACGTAAGCGACGATGCGGCCGAAGATTAAGCATGCCCGTCTCGGAACAGCCTATTCACTCTAGCCTTGAAGTCGATTAAGGGGCTGTGTTATAATTATAATATATAGTCTTAGACAAATCTTTATTTGACCTAAAGACATACCGAAAAGTCACTGCAGCCACTACACAGATAATACGTTTACGAGATTCTTAGTGCAGGGCTTAGGAATATATCCATGTACAATATCACATTTTAACTAGGAATACTAAATACCGAACTTGCGTATACTGCAAACAAAGCGTGTACACCTAGTCGTTCCATAACCGCAATGCCCCTGCCCGGCAATCAGCGAGTCGCCAGCCACCGGCATCCTCTTCCGGCCCGGTTTAACTGTACGTGGAATCTCTTTCGTACTGTGCTAATATTGGCATGGTCCTCGCGTACATTGTATGCTGATATTTTTACGTATTCTAACATTAGGAATATCCCAGCGAAATTACAGGCATGAGGCATATCAACTAAACTCGCGTTCTTTACACTCTTCTCTTCTCGTGACCACGGTGGGTGTAACCCTACCGAAACGTCGGGAAAACAAACCGTAAAGGTATGTCGCGTGTGACTCCCGTTTAGTATAATAAATATGAGGCATTTCATCTTAGTCCTCACAGTGACAACGCACCTGCGGTTCTGTATGTTTGTTATAGTGTAGGAATTGTAGATGTTATGGACGACAGTTACCACTTAACATCAAGTGGGCTGTCTGAACGCTTGTCACTGAGTAGCATTAAAAACCTGGATTATGAATCTACTATTGCGCTGTAAGCCGTGTGGTGACGTCCATAGACAGCGGTGACTGCTTACCATAAGGCAGGCCGTAAGCATGTTTGCCACCTCGTAGTAGATACTAACCATTGACGCGGTCGTTTAAGGCGACTTATGATAGAGTCAGACCGGCAGGTGCCGGTAAATTTGTAAAAAGTCTTTTATGATCAGTAGATATATTTTCCAACGGTGCAATCTTCAGCCAGCCAGCGTGGAGATTATAATGGAGATGATAAGATGACACTCTCAACTGGTGACTGAAGTCCAGCAGTGAACTTGTACAGTCCATTGATGATGACGATGATTGTGGTATAAAAGCTAGCAGTCGTGTTCCATCCCAGTGGCCGCTATCAACAAGTCACTGCATCCTCTTCCGGCCAGCTCAACGCATGCGGGGACATATCTCGCTCATATTTTGTTTGTTGTCACGTCTACTTAATTCGTTGTCATGCTAATTCCTCCGATAACGCGTGTGCGATAAGCTTTAAAATAGTTTGTATCTTGTTTTTGTTAAGGTTATAAAAGGGATCTGATTCACGAATTTTGTTTGCTACGGCGCGATGTGTCCTTGTAGGCTGTTTTGTTATACATGATAAATACGTAGTATGCTATGGGGAAGGTGCAGAGTTGGCACTAGTTGCGATGGATACCTTTTTTTTTCAAATCGGAGAAAGCGGTTATACCTGAAATATATATTTTAAAATTTGTTTCACCTTTTGCCGGCACATTTGTATATGTACTATCATAAAAAACGCCAATGTCATCCTCTCTGCCAATTATGTTATTCCACTAATCCCAGTAGATATTTAGTTCTAGTCGTCTGTCCGAAAAATCTCATCAAATGAATTTCGTCCATCAATTACAAATTCTTGTTCCACAGTCTTACGACTGAGTTTATTTTTGTAGTAAACCAAAGAGGCGTGGAAGTTGCATAGTATCAACCGTCGCCGTTATCGCAAGGTGCCGGTTCCGGTCCTGCGTAATTTGGCAATAGCTCACAGTCAATAATCTACGTAAAAGCAACAGTTTCGTCAGGCTCCCGCGCACGGCTGCCGACAGATACACGTGCGATTTTACGACTGCTGCTGTTACTAATTAAAATTTTACGACCATAATATTATGTGGAGAATTCACGATGGGTTGCGATAGGTTAGTATGGGGTGCTGTTGTTATTGTATTTTACTAGTGGACCCGACCCGTGGACGACTCCGTTCGCGCACACCTACTTTACCCCTCCCTACCCTTTTTTCTTGCTTATAAATCTTCCTCTTGAATCTCTCTATCTATGATTGAAAACCGCATTAAAATCCGTTGCGTAGTTTAACAGATCTAAGCCTACATCGATTCAGTCTTATACTATGTATAGATTGTCATATATGTATAGTATACGTCATCCGATTCGTGTGTAAAGGTTTGGTCATGTTCTCTTTAGTATGCCATACCAATTAGCAATCAACACAAGACCTAATCTAAAGATCTGTTCCGGAGCGCTCTTGTCTAATATTATAATCATCTTGGCGGTTGCCGATCACGAGCGAGCCCCCGAGGCCCGCCTTGACCATGATCCAGTATTTGGCTGGTCAGGTAATTACAGTGGAGTGACTGCGATCTGACCTCCGTGACCCTAGTTAACAGGGGAACCTGGAGCAGTCTCCTGAAAGTTCAGGTTTCTATTCTTATATTATTATTTATTACTAGCTATCAGCGAATTATGAATAGCATCTGCACGTATGTACTTTAATTTAAACATATCTGTACAACATCTACATCTGTACTTATAACGTATGTTCGTGCATAACATTACACTCGCTTTAATTCGCCATCATTTAATCTGGCTATCGAAGCATAGCGATGGAACGCAGGATGATTTTATTTACAGTTACTTTCGTTATTTGTTCATTGATAATCCATAGCGATCACTGTGTAATCACTGTGTTATTTATGACCACGTACCGGGATTATGAAGTTGCTGAAGCTTGATGCTGTGTGTGTAAAACAAGTGTGAAATAGAGACGACCGCTGGGGGATTGGTAAATTATTTTTGCGCATACCGCAAAACTTATATACTTTTATTAGTAATTATATTCACGAAACTATTTTAAATGACGATGTATGATTATTACTACGAATAAATGAATATTAATATAATGGCACCTTCCGGACTATCAAGGGAGGGAGGCGGAGAACACTCACGTGCATAGGCGTAGGAAGAGGGGGGGACGGGTGGGCCATGCTCACCCCAGGATGGTCTGGTGCCCACCCCAGTGACACAGTACACTGACTATACCATTGGCCATCGACTCAGCTTCATCCGCCACCTCAGGGGCCAGGCCCCTCCTGGAAAATAGCTCTAGATACGCCAATGCTCACGTGTACCAGTTATGCTGGACTTGTAAGAGACCTAGCACCTAAGCTCTGTCTTGAGAGTATCTACTCGTATAGCCGGGAAGGCTTTTTAGGTTTCATCGAATGCGACACTCCATAGGGATAGGGTGCGCTCTGGTACACTATGTCTGATCCTTTACAAAAGTTCCTGGGACTCTGTTAAAGTAACAGTAGGTAATAATGTATTTAGATTTCCGTAATTTAATACTGTTTCAAGCCCCGATGCAAAAATAGTCGTGTTTCAGTGTGTCTGAATGTGGAATCTGTGGCTCCCGAACAGACAGACCGCTTTCGAAGCGGTTTGCTGTATTTAGTAGTTTGGATGATATTTTAGTGTACGTAGACTATGTGTTAGCCGATAATACATCGTCTCCGTAATATATAGTATTTAGCCGTAAACGACAACTTGTAACGGCCTTGTAACTCTTTCATAATTATTTTCTCTAATCTTCAAATAATCAAATTAAAGCGGTTATGATTAAATAGACACGTCGTGTTAGACTGTGAGGGCGCCGTAGGTTATCCTACGTCATCGAGTACAAAAAAAAATCCACTTTGTATGGATAGTAGACTTTTAGGAGACTCACAAAACGTTGGTCTGCCCGTGCACAACTTGGCAAGGCAATTAGATTTTTCGTCCATTTTTGTATCTCGGATTTTTGAAAAAGCGGAGCGACGCGTGACTTAATATAAGTGATACAAAAATGGACCTTATTGTATGAGCAATACATTCCACTTTGATTTGCTCTCACGATTTTTGTTTCTGAAATCAGTCACTGAATTTAGGAATGTGTAATAAGCGCATTAGATATCCTCTTGTGTGAGTTCTATAAGTAAAACAAACCGATCGGCCTCACATCATCTTGGCCTAGGACGCAGAATAACCTACGTAACACTTTTTTTTTATTTTATTTGGGAAATCTTCGAAAGATACCTCGTCATCCGGGGGAATGACGGTGGCATGTGGGATTGCCCGAAATAGGACCCTACCCACTAAAACCCCTCTATGTATCCATAGCCGGTTTTTATCGGAACACCATAGGACCTCATAGATAGTTTTCGCTATGGTGTTCCAGCGAACCTACGTCACCCTCACAGTCTATGAGACCCTGGGATTTTATAATGAAATAATACAATCGTAACTAGCATTCAGTTTAACTTTAATTAAATCGTCAACTACGATAACAAAGTAACTAGCACATTTGTTTAAAATGAATGCCTATGAAGTGCCCATTGTCATGATGGACAAATACTCGTAGTTATTCAACGGCGCGGGAACATTGCCCTTGGCACCGTACAGCGCGGTGGTGAAATCGACATTGTTACTGTGTTACTGTCATTGTACTGCGAATTGCTGTCTATAGGCGACTCGACCGTCTTTCTGCCTAGTTGGTACGTGGGTGACGGCGGAGTATCCGATATATGTTTCGCGGCCGGATGGTTAAATTAGCCGGTTAATTAAACGGCTAGCTTTTTAAGCAATCATTTAAATAAAATTTTCCACATTCATGAACTTTGAAAGTAACGTCAAACGAACGATATTGCTTCGGTTTACGGAGCACCTCCATGCATTGTCACAACACTAACCTAAACTAACGGAATTAAAACCGAACGCAAACTATTATTATTGTTTGAAGTCACTGTGGTGTGGTTAGCGTTGTAACAATGTATGGAGCATCGAGCAATATCAATTTCTACATTACTTAAAAATTTCATGAAATGGGGAAATTTTCAATTGAATAATAGCTCAAAAAGCTAGCCGTTTAACTAACCGACTGATTTAACCATACGGCTGCGACATATGCATCAGTGAAATCAGCAGACGCACCATCCACATATGAATATTTGGGCCAAGTACCGTACATTTATCTTGAGATTATGCGCGGAAACAGTTATGAAGGGAGAAAGCTTTGCGTCGCGCGTTTTTCGTGCAAAGGCTTTATGGGTATGCAGCGGCGTTTAATTTAAAATCATCTTGGCGGCAATGTCCCGGTCGTGCTCCGGTCCGCCTTGACCATGATCCAGGATTTGGAAGATCAGGTAATTACAGTGGAGCGACTGCCATCTGACCTGCGTAAACCTGCTACCAGGGGAACCTGACCAGATTGGATCATTGTTACAAATTCAGTTGACTGAATTTGCAGGTTTCATCACGATGTTTTCCTTCACCGTAAGAGCATCGGTTAGAATTCAACTACTGTGCATAATTCAGAAAAGAGTCATTGGTACATGGCCGCAGCGGGATTCCAACCCGGTACCTCTCGCTTACGAGTCGGATACTCAACCGCCCGGCCACCGACGCACTAGCGATATTTAATTTAATTATGTGTAAATGACTTTTTGAATATTTTATGGTCTTTTGAAAGAGTCACTTTACATTTAGTGACTTCCGATTTATTTCCATATTAGTGGACCCGGCGCGACTTCTTTCGCGTACACCTACTTTACCCCTACATAAACTTTTTCTAGCTTGTAAACCTTCCTCCTGAACAATTCTATCTATTGTTGAAAATCAAATTAAAATCCGTTGCGTAGTTTAAAAGTTGTAAGCGTACATAGATAATTATAGATACATAATATATATACACACGGCGATGGGATAGACAGACGGCGGGAAGCGACTTTGTTTTATACTATGTAAAGATTTTATATTTCACAATATAAGACGATTAGTGGAGGCAAAGCAAATATATAGGTACACGAGATATGTGTGATAAATAAATATTAATTAATTATTACAATTCAGATTATATCCATATTTCCTAAAACCAAAGTGATGCATTACAATAATAAAATTTAAATAAAAACGGATGGGTAGACGTTGACGTAGATCAAGATATTTATAGAAGCGTTGATACCGCTGAATCGGATTTCGAACCATATGGGGAATTGGGGACGTGTCTTGGGAGCATCTCGGCTTCCTTCCAATTCAACCTTGTAAGTTAAGTTTTTAGACGATTTTACAAGCTTTAATTCGTTTCACATGTTCCCATGGCTGTTCCTAATAAAATCTTGCAAGTTTTTGACCTTTTTCCCGGTTTGCAGCTGAAAATTTGCACATTCATGTAAGTTAGGTGGCAATGCAATCAAGCTGATCTACGCAACCACGCATGGTAAACTCATCGAGTTTGGGCTCGTTTGATTAGTCTTGACAAATACTCTGACTGATCATAGAAAACGCGCGATAAAAGCTTGCTATGCAAAAATATTTTTCATTTTAACTCGTTTTTTAGGTGTTTTTAATGGCCACTACAATGCAAACTGTCTATGTGGTCCTGTGGTGTTTCGATAAGAATGCTGCGGCTGTGGATACACAGAAGGGTTTTAGTAGGTAGTGTCTTTTTCGGGCAATCCCACATATCCAAGTCACTCCCCCGGATGAAGTGATACCTTCCGAGGATTTCCTCTCTTAAAAAAAGGTGTTTGTTAATGGCAACCTACAGTTTCAACTACAAATTATGGGAAAATAATATACTTTTTTTTTCGAGTTAGGCCTAACTATCCGTTCCCACAGCTGTAACTTATGTTTAGCCAGGATCTACAGCGCCAAAACAATAAAGCAAAAAAGCGAAGAGAGAAAGCCGAAAGAAAGGAGAGTAATGTTCTATCTGTTAGCGGTTTCCACCTTGTAAATCGTACCCAAGTTTTCGACAGTTGTTAGCGTACTATATTCGGCATAGAACGCGAAACCCAAATCGCAATGTAGGAGGAGTTTAAAAGCAATAACTTATAAATACTACCGTAAGAGGTGGCTGCCTAATATAGCGCTTGTCTAATTTGGTCCCTCGAGCCGTGTTTTAACGGCGGCTGCGTGGGCGCACTCGTTCCGGCCAGAGTGCTCGTAACTCGGAAGCCTCGGAACATGGGAGAGTGATATTTATTGCATGCTGATTTTATGCGCTTCATGCTTAGACAGAGACACGTAGACGTAAACAGCACTTTATTCGGTTCCACGGGTTAGGGAGCTATAGTCTGGTCTACAGTCAGGACGAGTTTGGTGTGCGTTACTGCTTTGTTGTAACTGTTAAGCCTCTTGAATCCTAGCATTTGTACTTAATCGATTTGGACCTTTTAACACAGATTCATTAATTTACGACCATAAAAAATGTAAGTACCTACTCTGCCAAGGAAACTGTGCACGTAGCGACATTTAATTTTGCGTGTAAAAATCGTACATGTTATGGACAACAGTTACCGCCTGCCACCAGGTGGGCTGTCCTGTCTACCTGCCATAAAAACAAAAAAAACTTTATCTTTGATTTTCTAAATATCACCTATATATCTACTAGCTTTCCCTCGCGACACCGTGTGGTACGGTCTAAACCTTAAAGAAATACCATTAGTGAGAAATTGAGTACCTACCTACTTAATCAATTGTAGGTATAACCGTATGGAATAGCGGGCACACCTATCACAGGCAAATATATTGTTTAACAGGTGTGTCCAACCACGATTATGTACCCTAGATTTAGGAACGAATTATAAAAAATATATAATTATTAAACCTATCAATACTCAAAACACTCATTTTCATGTATCGTGAGAAACAAATTCTGCGTGAGATTTATCGTGATTGACAGACACATTTAGAACGAACTTTTACATAATATTAATATTAGTGGCCTCTCTTGGCGGCCCCTCGAGAGCACAATATTCTTCGTGAGTCAGTTCCGACATCAATCTCACTCGCGTGCACTTTACTCTAATACGGAAGTTCAATTCTGAGAAATATTGTGCGACAAATCATTGTTGCAGCCTGCAGCAATCGGTTATTGAATCTGAGAGAGCTCTTCTCATTGAGTTTGACAATACTGTAGGTACTGTATGTATTATGGTTATTAGGAACTAATTACTAATTATAAAATCAAATAATATTATATAAATAATTTTTAAGGTGTCGACGTTCAATAAATGTATTGTTTGTACCTATATTTAATGAAATATTTGATTCTGATTCTCCGTTTCATAAAGAGTGATAAATTAATGAATATTCTGGGACAAATTCACACAGCGCCATCTAGCCCCAAAGTAAGCAACGCTTGTGTTATAGGTGTTAGATAACTGATAAACTAGTTATATACTTTTTTTTAATATGTACTTATTATACACACTACACCCAGGCCCGTAGCAGAAGTTAAAATTCATCATTTCAATTTCTGCTCGGCCTGGAATCGAACCCGGGATCTCTGCTCGATTTTTAGTTACATTATTAAAGAAATGAACATGAAGAATTGTCATCATCGTCCTAGCGCTTATCCCGGCGTCTGCCAGGGTCCGCTTTCCTACTTATTTTCCTCATTCGCCCAGTCTTCGGCATCCTCGCGTCGTAAGCATTTGGCTCTCGCATTCGGCTCAGCGATGTCAATCCATCGCTTCTTGGGTCGCCCACGGGGCCTCTTTCCTGACACCGGCAGGTTCAGGCACCTATTTCCTACGTATCCCTGAGGCTTACGCACCACGTGCACATTGAAGAATTGTATGTCGGTTAAATTACCACAGTTCTAACAGTTATTGGCCCTTTTGATGATACATTCACCACTTTTGATTAAGCAACGAAACGTGATACGTCTCGGACCAGAATTTCGTTTGCAAATGCAACGGACCAGTCTCAGCTGTGTGACGGTTGCATCATCTTGTTGAAACCACATGTTCTCTAGGTCAAATGATATAAACAATTTCACAGGCATGTATTACTAACGTCCGAACCGAACATCAAGTTGAAGAGTATTGGTAGATTTTGTAAATTAGTTTTGTATTCATCAAAATACTGTGTAATAAAACCACAATTGTAATTGTAATTATAGCTTAACACACGACGCGGAGGCGAAACTAAAATGTATTTATGCAATGAGTATGCTTAGTTTATGCGCTTATTACATTGGACTAAATTCAGTCGTCTAAATTCAGAAGCAAAAAGCGTGAGAGCATGTCAAAGTGGAATGTATGGTATAATGTATCACGCCTTTTGAAAAGCGATACAAAATTTTTCCTGATTCTATAAGTAATACAATTCCACTGTGATTGGCTCTCACGCTTTTTGCTTCTAAATTTAGTCGACTGCATTTAGCCAGGTATGCAATAATAAGCACAAGCCGTATACATCGCGTTTCTACACAACTACACATAATAACAATTGAAATGTTGATTAATGTTTGTTTTAGTTCGCGCTCCGTTTGGCTACAATATGCCGAAAATGTAGTCATTTAAATGCTTTTGTTAAGTTAACAGCCTTATGAATTCGGCGTAGGAAACGCGTGGCCCGATTTCAAGCTACATTCTTGCGTGGAAATGAGGATAAACGGCTTAAAATTTTGTTGTCTGTTGTCGTGAAGCCCCATGCATGTCGCTTAAGTAGACCGTACATATGAGTGTAGTTTACATTTTTGTGTATTGTCTGTCGCGTTGTCTAGGTTTACTTTATGTTATAAAGAAGAAACATGTGATGTTGTTTCTTGGTTTGTTTGTGTTTTGTAATGGATAATCTAAAAAACTACTTTTATTATTATTGTACTCTTTATTGCGCAAAATACATTCGAAACATTGTTACAATTAAAGTACAAAGGCGAGCTTATCCCTAAAAGAGATCTCTAAACCAGATAACCGTTCACGTTCCGTGAAGAGACCATAATGTCCGGCTGTAATACATGTAATTGAAATATAACCTACATATTTTAAATTTATTAAACCTACAGAAAGCTTCATTATCAGCAAGTAACATAGGCTATATTTTATCTATAAAAAAATTTAGTTCATTAGGAAAGTTGCAATAATATAACCCAAGGTATCCATGTTCGCGTATAATTTAAAAACGGCTGCATCAATTTAAGTATTTCTTTTATTGTTGTGTTTGTAATTATCAGGGCAATGTTCGTATGAAAGAGAAAAGGGTAGGTAGGGGTAGGTTAGGGTAGTTGTCATATTGTCTATAGCCGACCATGTCATCATCACGTCTATAAAGCTAGCATAAGAAAGTGAGCAGAATCGTTTGTAATTCTGCTCAGAATTTAGTGCTAATTGAGTGCTAATTTAGTGCCAAATTCGCAAATTTGGTGCTCCATAAGATTTGCAGAAAATACAAATACTGCTACCTTTTGATCAAGCTAGCAGAGTACACGCCTAAATGCCTAAAACAGAATGACACAGCTTTACAATCAATGATATAATATTTAGTGCTAATTAAGTGCTCTTGATATATAGAGCTGAGAATTTCAAAAATGCTAAAAATTTTTTTTTTTTATTCTTTTAATTAGAAAAGTGCTAGTTTGACAGAAACAGCAAGTAATATCATCAGTATCGAGTATTTTGAGAGCATAACGATGGATGGACAGGGCGTAGGAATTAAGTGCTCAATAAGTGCTGTCGACTTGAGAAGGAAAAAGGATCAAAGAACATTTTTTTTCATGTTTTCAGCGGGTAACTGCTAGTTTAACAGAAACAGCAAGTAATATCTTTAAAATCGAGTACTTTGAGAGCATAACGATGGATGGACAGGGCGTAGGAATTAAGTGCTCAATAAGTGCTGTCGATATGAGATGAAAAAACAATAGAAACTTTTTTTTTTTTTTTGCATCGAGTAACTGCTCGTTTGACAGAAACAGCAAGTAATATCTTTAAAATCGAGTACTTCAAGAGCATAACGATGCATGGACAGGGCGTAGCAATTAAGTGCTCAATAAGTGCTGTCGATCTGAGATGAAAAAACAATAGAAACATTTTTTTTTATTTTTGCATCGAGTAACTGCTCGTTTGACAGAAACAGCAAGCAATATCTTCAAAATCGAGTACTTCAAAAGTATAACTATTTATGGACAGGTCGTAGGAATTAAGTGCTCAATAAGTGCTGTCGATATGAGAAGAAAAAAGATCAAAGAAGATTTTTTTTTATTTTTCATGGGAATATTGCTAGTTTGACAGAAACAGCAAGTAATATCTTCAAAATCGAGTACTTTGAGAGCATAACGATGGGTGGACAGGGCGTAGGAATTAAGTGCTCAATAAGTGCTGTCGACATGAGAAGGAAAAAGGATCAAAGACATTTTTTTTTTATCTTTTCAGCGGGTAACTGCTAGTTTAACAGAAACAGCAAGTAATATCTTAAAATCGAGTACTTTGAGAGCATAACGATAGACGGACAGAGCGTAGAAATTAAGTGCTCAATAAGTGCTGTCGATATGAGATGAAAAAACAATCGTTTTTTTTTTTGCATCGAGTAACTGCTCGTTTGACAGAAACAGCAAGCAATATCTTTGAAATCGAGTACTTTGAGAGCAAATCGATAGACGGACAGGGCGTAGGAATTAAGTGCTCAATAAGTGCTGTCCATATGAGATGAAAAAACAATAGATTTTTTTTTTGCATCGAGTAACTGCTCGTTTGATAGAAACAGCAAGTAATATCTTTAAAATCGAGTACTTTAAGAGCATAACGATGGATGGACAGGGCGAAGGAATTAAGTGCTCAATAAGTGTTGTCGATATGAGATGAAAAAACCATAGAAACATTTTTATTTTTTTGCATCGAGTAACTGCTCGTTTGACAGAAACAGCAAGCAATATCTTCAAAATCGAGTACTTCAAAAGTATAACTATTTATGGACAGGTCGTAGGAATTAAGTGCTCAATAAGTGCTGTCGATATGAGAAGAAAAAAGATCAAAGAAGATTTTTTTTTATTTTTCATGGGAATATTGCTAGTTTGACAGAAACAGCAAGTAATATCTTTAAAATCGAGTACTTTAAGAGCATAACGATGGATGGACAGAGCGTAGGAATTAAGTGCTCAATAAGTGCTGTCGATATGAGATGAAAAAACAATAGATTTTTTTTTATTGCTTGCTGTTTCTGTTAAACTAGCAGTTACCCGCTGAAAAGAAAAAAAAAATTATTTGATGCTTATTCCTTCTCACGTCGGCAGCACTTATTGAGCACTTAATTCTTACGCCCTGTCCACCCATCGTTATGCTCTCAAAGTACTCGATTTTGAAGATATTACTTGCTGTTTCTGTCAAACTAGCAATATTCCCTTGAAAAATAAAAAACAATCTTCTTTGATCTTTTTTTCTTCTCATATCGACAGCACTTATTGAGCACTTAATTCCTACGTCCTGTCCATAAATAGTTATACTTTTGAAATACTCGATTTTGAAGATATTGCTTGCTGTTTCTGTCAAACAAGCAGTTACTCGATGCAAAAATAAAAAAAAATGTTTCTATTGTTTTTTCATCTCATATCGACAGCACTTATAGAGCACTTAATTCCTACGCCCGCTCCACCCATCGTTATGCTCCCAAAGTACTCGATTTTAAGATATTACTTGCTGTTTCTGTTAAACTAGCAGTTACCCGCTGAAAACAAAAAAAAAATCTTCTTTGATCCTTTTTCCTTCTCATGTCGACAGCACTTATTGAGCACTTAATTCCTACGCTCTGTCCATCCATCGTTATGCTCTCAAAGTACTCGATTTTAAAGATATTACTTGCTATTTCTGTCAAACTAGCAGTATTCCCATGAAAAATTAAAAAAACACCTTCTTTGATCTTTTTTTCTTCTCATATCGACAGCACTTATAGAGCACTTAATTCCTACACCCTGTCCACCCATCGTTATGCTCTCAAAGTACTCGATTTCAAAGATATTACTTGCTGTTTCTGTCAAACGAGCAGTTACTCGATGCAAAAAAAAAGTCTATTGTTTTTTCATCTCATATCGACAGCACTTATTGAGCACTTAATTCCTACGTCCTGTCCATAAATAGTTATACTTTTGAAATACTCGATTTTGAAGATATTGCTTGCTGTTTCTGTCAAACGAGCAGTTACTCGATGCAAAAATAAAAAAAAATGTTTCTATTGTTTTTTCATCTCATATCGACAGCACTTATTGAGCACTTAATTCCTACGCCCTGTCCGTCTATCGATATGCTCTCAAAGTACTCGATTTTAAAGATATTACTTGCTGTTTCTGTCAAACGAGCAGTTACTCGATGCGAAAAAAAAAACATCTTCTTTGATCTTTATTTCTTCTCATATCGACAGCACTTATTGAGCACTTAATTGCTACGCCCTGTCCATAAATAGTTATACTTTTGAAGTACTCGATTTTGAAGATATTGCTTGCTGTTTCTGTCAAACGAGCAGTTACTCGATGCAAAAATAAAAAACATCTTCTTTGATCATTATTTCTTCTCATATCGACAGCACTTATTGAGCACTTAATTCCTACGCCCTGTCCATCCATCGTTATGCTCTCAAAGTACTCGATTTTAAAGATATTACTTGCTGTTTCTGTTAAACTAGCAGTTACCCGCTGAAAACATGAAAAAAAATGTTCTTTGATCCTTTTTCCTTCTCATGTCGACAGCACTTATTGAGCACTTAATTCCTACGCCCTGTCCATCCATCGTTATGCTCTCAAAATACTCGATACTGATGATATTACTTGCTGTTTCTGTCAAACTAGCACTTTTCTTATTAAAAAAATAAAAAAAAATTATTTTTAGCATTTTTGAAATTCTCATCTCTATATATCAAGAGCACTTAATTAGCACTAAATATTATATCATTGATTGTAAAGCTGTGTCATTCTGTTTTAGGCATTTAGGCATGTACTCTGCTAGCTTGATCAAAAGGTAGCAGTATTTGTATTTTCTGCAAATCTTATGGAGCACCAAATTTGCGAATTTGGCACTAAATTAGCACTCAATTAGCACTAAATTCTGAGCAGAATTACAAACGATTCTGCTCACTTTCTTATGCTAGCTTTATAGACGTGTCATCATCGGTCATATTTACGAACATTATTGATTTGTCTATATCTAATATGGCTTGTGTATTGCTTCTGTACTAATTTTCAAATTCTTGTTGCAGGTAAATAACCACATCGGTCACGGCGTAAGAAACTAATCCCTGTAGGTAACAATATAACACCTGCCCGATAATCCGCTTCGCAAATAACACAGGTACGCAGCCCTGGCCTCTTTTCGGCTGTACTGGGCCCGGTGTGTCGCTAGAGTTGCCAACCCTACTATATAAATAAATAATAATAATAAATAAATGAATATGCTTGGGCAAATTCACACAGAGCCATCTAGCCCCAAAGTAAGCAAAGCTTGTATATAGTAGGCGACACAACTATATTATATCAGCAAAGTCGCTTATCAGTATTGGTAAAACGGAATGTGACCGGAATTTTTTATTTTATATAAAAAATAACTCAATTAAACACCATCCTGGACCACTCTGTTTTAACTCCAGTGAATCAAGATTTTCTAATACTTATTCTTAAGTTTTTACAAGTTTTACAGCACAGCTAGCCCATATCTTCTGTGATGAACAGAAAAATGTGAAGTTGCGCGTAACAGAGCCAGTACGTCTCAAAAAACTGAGTTACGTTTTAGGTAAAATTTTACAATTAGATTGTATTAATAATAAAGCGTAAAAAATACTATATATTTTATAATTAATTCTCTTTATCTCTATGTTGGCAACCCTATGCGTCACCCACCTGCTGTCTACAATTGCATGTTTTATGTTGTAACAGACGTGTCGCGTCTGTTAGTGCATGTTTTTATATTCTACGTCATCATCGTGTCTCGTCTGTTAGGCCATGTTTTTGTATTCTACGTCATCGCCGTCGCTTCGCCGCATGTTTTTCTTTTCAATGAGTCAATGTCACATTGTATTCGTGCTGTAGAAGAAATATGGGCCTACACAGGGCCAGCACAGATAGCACAAGTTTGCTCGCACAGCTCGCGCCACGAGAGAGTTTGGATCCTTTAAAAAAAAGTATATAAATACTTATAAATATTTAGTATATAAAAAGTATATAACTACTTAGTTTTCTGGCACCCATAACACAAGCTTTGCTTACTTTGGGAAAGATCAAAGAAATAGCCTTTATCGCGCGCGAGAGTACTCTTGTGCTAGCCTTGCTAAGTGCAGAACGACACGGTTTGTTAGAACCTCTGTGTAACATTATGTTTGTTCGACTACACGGTTGCAAAAAATTGGGTTGTGGAGTGTAGTATGTAATTCTTTGATAATAGGATTGTCTTAATTTCGTGTTGGGTCGTTTAAAAAGAAGGCAAAAAAGTTACTTCCACTAGTTAGTCCACTTTGATTTATAACATCGTTATTTAAAACAAAAAGAAAATATTTTTAATATAAATAGATACATCGCTCCACTGACCGAAATGCGCGACATGTCTGTCTGTCTTCTCTAGCGGTCTAGTCTATGAAAAGACAAACACGTCATGTCAATATATGTCTTTCTAGTTTTCTACAAAGAATGCTATCCATTGTACTCTACCGCCTAACACCAGTACTGGTGGCGGTTATGCTTAGCTAGGCATATGACTCGTCGTGAGATAATGTATTTTGTAATATACACTTTTAATTTTCGGATAATGATTAACGATAATAATAAAACAATCAACTCTCTCCTTATCATATCAATCATACATAGGCTGTCACAAAAATCAACAATATCTCTTGGCCCGGACTGATGACTTGATTAACCAGAATAACATAAACCATAATGACAAATCTTGAGTTTCGAAATAATCACGCTTTTATCGTAAAAATCGTTGCCATCGATCACATTTTCATCAGTCAGAATTTTCATCAGCCCTTCAAGACATATCGTTGTCATTTGGGGACATTATATTTCCCCTTCTTGCTTATCAGCTAACTGCATGTTACATTAAGAGTAGTCCACCCTTAACCCTCCATTAAAGGGAATATGGTGTCGCCATGTTTTCAGCACCGCACGATCTGGCACTAACCCTATGCATGCTGCTGAGCGCTGGAGAACACTAACAAGTTGCCATGGCCAGCAACCGGCAGGACAGTAAACGCACCTTCCAATTGGTAAGTGATTGTGTGACTAAAATCACTACATATTTATAACCTAACCGATAGAGGAGGTCGGATAACTCCCGACCAGGTTTACTTAAACTCTATTTTCTTAACCATATAACCGATTTTGATGAACCAAAGCTAAGGACCATCTCGATTAAATTGGCTTTCAGATAGAGAACCAAACCACATCCAAATCGGTCTATCCGCTCGGGAGCTACGACGCCTCAGACAGACACACAAAGCCACAGATACACACGTCAATCTTACAACACCCCTCCTTTTTCGTCGAAGGTTAAAAACAAAGTTCTGCGCCGCGTCTCTGTGCCTGTCCGCGATAAATTAAAAACCAATGAACCAATTTTGATGCGGTTTTCATCAATAGACAGAGCGATTCATGAGGAAGGTTTAGGTGTATAATTTGTTAAGGTACGAAGCTGGGGCGGGTCTCTAGTAATAAATAAATAAGGAGCTAGCTTTATGTTGGAAACAGACACACTGCTATAGTTACTGCATGAAATTGTTGATGAATGAAGGCGAGGGAAGCCTGTCAGGCAGGACCGTAGCATGTGGAACAATGTGGTCACTGCCTACCCCGGGAAGAAGGCGGGACGTTATGTATCTATACTGTTTACTTTACCACAGTTTATTGTACATAAAAATTAATCCTGCAAATTCAGGCAACTGAATTTGTAACCATAATCCAATCTGGTCAGGTTCCCCTGGTAGTAGGGTCACGGGGATCAGATGGTAGTCGCTCTGATCGCCAAATCCTGGATCATGGTCAATGCGGACCCCGGGCCCTCGTTCTCGAGAGCACAACCGGGTCATTAATGCCAAGATTATTTTGTTTAAATTTATTACATTACATAATAAATATAGTGCAAAAGCAGACTCGATACCAACCAATGCAAAACTTGGTTATGCTCCATTGACACAGTTCATTATAATATATGCTATTAGACCGTGTTGCATCGCGGAGCGCACCCACACCGCAGTGAAAAAAATATTACGCAAGATAACCAATGGTATATGAATGTCTTGACTTTTAATGACTAACATTTTACCTGTGGTTAGATTTTATTTTATATTAGACTAGCCGGGCGATTGGCCGCCATCTTACCTGGTGGTAAGTGACGATGCGGCCGAAGATGGAGCATGCCTGTCTAGGAACAGCCTGTTCACTATAGCCTTGAAGGCGTCTAGATTATAATAATCAGAGAACTTACTTCAAACCTGGGCCTTGGGTGTCTGCTTGGATGGATACCATACACTCTTATCAGTTTCTATCCCCAAGCAACAACGCTTTATTTTTTAAATTCGCGACGCGAAAAGAGGGATTGCACATGTTCTGTGTGTATCTGTCGATGTATCAGTATGTCTGTCTGTTATATCGTAGCTCCCGAGCGGATGGACAGATATAGATGCGGTTTCTTTGAAAACCTGTTTAAGCAAGATGTTTTATGGAATTCTTTCACTAAAAACGGTACAGATGTTTAGGAAATGTTTGAGTATATGTATGTAGATGGCTGTCGGTTGGGTAATTTTGCATAAAATTTACTTACTAGTTCCCTATACGATCGATTGACCGGTACGCTATCATGATCATTTGTCTCACATATACAGAGATCGATTAAAGTAGTACTGCATCAAACCAGTACGGAATAAAACCAATTAACATTCAGACGTTTTTGCGTGCATGTTGTTACAACACGGCCTTGTCCAATCATGCAGTGTTAACTCGCACTTTAGTGAGTACGGCGTTTTTGTTGAGTTTTTAGGATGCTAACTTTAGAATTACGATGATGTTCTGTTTTCTTAAATGCCCGTGAAACTGATAATTTTGGTACAATTAAAGTATTTTAATTAACATCCAATATGTCTTGGCCCAACTCATGGCTTCATCATCATCATCATGGCGCTAAATTGCGGATTCGCTGTTGTGGAGGGAATGCTATGCTGATGTAACTGCTATTTGTTTCAAGATTTAGGAACCACCTTATAGAAAATTATCTGCGAATTATATAGATTATATACAGCCGTATTAATCGCTGCCAAATATTCCCAGTAATCCCCTCTAGCACTCTCCTCCGCTCCTGCGTGACAATGGGATATTTTCTTCCCAGTTGTCACTCGAGTCGCGTGACATATCTTCCCAACGGGCGACTTCTGCTTCGTATCTGGTCCTCGGAGGCGATGATTGGGAAACTTTTTTCTCAGTTGTCACCCGGCCGCCGCGTAGTCAGTCACATTTATGTAATTGCCAAAGCAGTCAACTGTAACTCCTGGCAAAAAAGAATCCATTGTAGCAGGTCTTACAGGTTCATTGTTCGATTGTGCGCAACGTCAGAATACGACACAGGTCCTTTGTTAAAGATTTAGAGGACTTAGTGCAATCGCAACATAGAACTATATTATATTATTATTATTATACCAAACGTCAGATGCATTTTGTCCATTTTTACCCGACTACGTCGCAGAAAAAGTAATATAATAAAGTTAAGAGTCAATTTTTAAAATTGTAAAGTTGTACAATGTATGAATAAATAAATGTACCTACCTAAGTGGGAATGTATGTTTGTATGGTTATTTGGTCGTAGGTTGAAAACTACTGAACTGATATACTCGTACATCGGTCTCGTTCCATACCTGCAATTTAGTAGTTGATGGAAGTTCTTTCATTTGTTTCTTCCTCATAAAAGCTTGTTGTTAGCTGTGTTGTTCATATTGCTCTCAAAATCTGAATTATATGAAATGTATAGTATAGTATAGTGGTTACTCCGTGCCAGTAACAAAGCGCCTTTCAAAGCACGTCGACGCAGACATAGCGTTTGAAGTCCGGGTTTGACGCAAGCGGGGCGCGATGCATAAAGCGAATGAAAACTCTCTGTAACTGTGAATAACGCGGCTGCTTTTTCCTAATGAAGCGCTTATTGCGATGTGGGAACCTGACGATGTCAGGAAACAGATCATATGGGCATCCTGTGGGAATTTATATCTGAGTCGGATGCGAGAGCCGCTCATGACGCGTGTATGCTGAAAGCCGAGCGAAGTCGACGAGGAAGAGTAAAACCAAAGTTATTCGCCTAGGCACATAAACAACAAAGGAGAGTTACAATGGTTGAGATGCATAGCTCGATATAGAGTCGATTATCGTCGGAGCCGAAGTTAAATAAAACGCGATCCGGACGAATGCTTCATCCTTATGTCGTGGATCTTCCAGCTATCCGCACGAGCCGCTTTGGTTAAACCTATATAATGCGTACGGCTGAAGAATGGAACACGCTGCCTGCGAATGTGTTCCCTGATTATTATAAGCTGGTCACCTTCAAGGCTAGATTGAATAGACTGTTCCTAGACAGGTATGCTCCATCAAGGGCCACATCGTCACTTACCACCAGGTGGAATGGCGGTCAGATAGGCCTGACTAGTCTAATTAAAAAAAGCAGAGAGTAAGAAAGAGAGACCATAGAGGTGTCCTTCCTTTGCTAGAGCTTTTTTCGGACCTGGCGGACCTTATAGAGGCTCTAATTGATACGTAGGAAGACATTAATCGTATAACAGTTACGATTACTAGTATATCGAGTCGACATTTTTATTTGTACTCTTTACGAAAGTTCGCAAGAGCTCGCGTACGTAACTTTCTTTACTCAAAGTGTAAAGTTAAATGGTTTACTTATTCAGTTAACGAGTTCTCGCGTGGGTACCGAATGACGTTCATCCTTTCATTAGGAATGACTATAAGGAGATTATGGACCATTACGGCTACGTCTGCTTTCTTTGCTTTGTAATTGTCACTTTGCTGCTGAGTAGATAGATCGATGTGCTAGATAAACGCTTTCTCACAGTCTACTTTGTTGATTATGCTGCGCCAGTTTTTTATAGCCACATAGATGCGTAACTACTATAACGATGTAGATATGTCTGGGATTTCTTCCTTTTCCTCTTTCCGTTTTACTTATTATGGTCCGTCGTTATTGATTAACAGGTCATTGACAGCATTTTCTGTTTTCTTTAACGCTTGAGCACATTGACGCTGGGCTTTGCAAGTTCATACCTTGATAACCAGATAAGCTGGTAGACAATAAACTATTTTAAGCAACCTACACCGCCCTACGTAAAATAATCTTGAACAAATTTTCAAACACGCATAAACAAAATAGCCATACATAATATCTGATAACCCAGCCCAGACGATCAACTATGATTGATATTCATCATGATTCACCAAGTATAAACATTTGGTGGGGACACTGATAAAACTATTTTTTTTATTGAAAGTGTCTGTAAACATACTTATCGCTAGAGTTGACGTCTAATCTCTCGATCGGCAAGATGCAATGCGCCACTGCTAGCGGCTTATTTATTTGTTTACTTTGCCAGAGTGTGGCGTCCCCCTGTCTATAAATATCTACACTCTTCGCGGAGATGAGAGACACGGCACACTCACGTGCGATGCTAGCACTGGCTTGATTATTTTCTATGTATGTCGACTGTAGGTGGCCGTGGTGGCCTCTACAACCACCAGAGAAAGAGCCGTACCATTAACAGTGACGCTGTTAAAATCATCTATAAAATATGTCTTAAGGGCGCCACAGATTAACAGTCCGTCTGCAGTCTTTGGTCGTGATGACTGTAGGTAAGGATTTACCGGCCAAACTCGATTTCAGCCAAGCCACCAAGCTAGTTCAGTTAGCATAGTTCAGCGCGTACGATAAACTGGATTGGCCTAAAATCTTTAGGACGAAATACTTTGGCTTAGGTCGAATTGCTGTTTAGTTACTATTCAAGTATATTATCCTAACACGCTTAGGATAAACTGTTTGACTTGAAATCAGTAGCAGGAAGGCGGACCATGGCCCCTCGCGTGCCACGCGGGGCGCAACCGGGATATAACGCCAAGATGATGATGATGATGATGAACAAACGGGAAACTGGCCGTTAGTGTTATAAAAAAATATTCAATCTGGTTGAATTTAAAAAGAACCATGAAGATTGTTTACAAATTGCATAACACTTTAACGAGAATAACGTGAAAACACTCGATCTTAAATTAGGTTGTACACACAGTCTCGTAAAAAAATTGCATCACGCCTTTGGTTAACAGCAACTGGGTTAAGTAATTGAAGATAAATATTGCGCCCTTCACGATTAAGCGAAGTACATTTTAAATCAAATACACACTGAACCGTTTTGAATAATACAAAGCTGAAAATCTTCTCGATTAAACTGGTTTTAAAATAAAGTAAATCGCAGCGAACTCGTTCTATCCTTGCGGAGATACGATGCTAGAGACATATACACGTAATACTTCTAACACCCCTCTTTTTGTGTAGGGGGTTAAAAATAATAAAAGAGGTAATGCGCTTAAGAGCAAATCGAAGTGGAACGTTATACTCATAGAATAAGGTTAATTTTTATATCACTTATTATATGTTACGCGTCGTACCGCTTTTCAAAAGGCGTGATACAAAAATGGACCTTATTTTATGAGCAATACATTCCACTTTGATTTGCTCTCACGCTTATTGCTACTGAATTTAGCCAAATGTAATAAGCGCATGAGATGGAAGTGTATATGTCGCAGCCAAATGGTTAAATTAGCCGGTTAATTAAACGGCTAGCTATTTAAGCAGTTATTTAATTGAAAATTGGCCAAATTCATGAACTTTGAAAGTAAAGTCAAATGAACGATATTGCCTCGAGTTTACGGAGCTCTTCCATTCATTGTCATAATGCTAACCTAAACTAACCGAATAGAAACCTAATGCCAACTATTATTACACTTTGAAGTTATTGTAGGTAGGTTAGCATTGGAACAATGTGTGAAAGAACTGCGTAAAGTCGAGGCAATATCGTTCTTTCAACATAACTTTAAAATCATATAAAACTGGCAAATTTTCAACTAAATAATTGCTCAAAAAGCTAGCCGTTTAGTTAACCGGCTAATTTAACCATCCGGCTGCGACATATAAATTAATGGACAACAATGGCAATGGGAAAATCTTGGCGGTTGACGTAAACTGTACGCGTGACGTAGGTGGGACTTACGTACATTTCTACGAAATGCGGAATGCATCCTCAATCCTCATAATGATTCTTGCCAATAGCTTTTTTGTTTAAGTTAGTTCATATTTTGATTATACATAGTGATGAAATTTTTTATTGCTGGATAGATACAATTTATGCTGGAAAGAAGTGACCGTATACGTATGTACAGTCAGCTGTAGTGAGAACTGACCCTCCTACCAAACATTTTATATATGCTAGGGGGGTCTAATCACTCTGCAGACGACTGTTCAAATATACCTAAGAAATCAGAATTAGAAAAAAACATATCTTGACGTTAATATCATGGTTGTGCACTCGCGCACGAGGGCCCGGTGACCGACTTGACCATGGTCCAGGATTTGGTAGATCAGAGAATTACAGTGAAGCAACTGCGTTGTGACCTCGGTGACCCTGCTACCAGGGGAACCTGACCAGATTGGATTATGGTTTCGCCTTCAATCGCCTGACTGCAGGTTTCATCATGATGTTTTCCCTCACCGTGAGAGAATCGGTTAGCATTCAACTAAAGTATATAACTCAGAAAAGAGTCATTGGTATGTAGTATGTACCAATAATGAATACCGACCATGTGGCCGCAGTGGGATTCGAACCTGCTACCTCTCGCTTACGAGTCGATACCTTAACACTAGGCCACCGACGCTCCTAAGAAATCCGAATTGATTACATGTGATTCTATTGTCATAGAGCACGAGTTAATTCTATTGTCGCAGGGCAGTCGTGCTTATACAGCGCTGATCAAGTTTCACAACCATGGAGCATCACAGGCCTAATAATGCTCTTGTATAAAACCTATATGTCCGTGTATACCGTGGCTTTGGCAGTGGAGGGGCATTTGCCTTTTTGCTGCCAGAGCAACGTGTTATAGAGGTGGGCAACGCATTGGCGATACTCTTGGTGTTGCTAATGTCTATAGGCAGTGGTGACCATTTTCCATCAGATGGCCCGCTTGCCTGTTTGTCTACTTGCTTGCTTTACTTGCTTGTTTGGGAATATCGTTTTGCCCTAAGTACACGGAGCCCCGCTTTAGCATAACACAAACCTAACCTAACCGAATTGAAATATAAATATCACAAATGTTCTCAAAAAGCTGAAAAGAATTGTGGATATATGCGAGGCTAGGGAATTGTGTCAGGACAGAGCAAAGTGGCGGTCCATAGTGTCTGCTTACCCCACCTGTGGGACAGAGGCGTGAGCTTTGTATGTATGCTTTGAGACAACAGTAACACAAACCAAACCGAATTTAAACTTTTGTAGCACTAACAATCAAGGATTTGCCTACGACATAACATATACACAGCTATACAGGCAGCCTTGAGCTATACTGGGATTTTAGGATCACACAATCACAGGTGGCCGCCCTAAGCCCGCCTCTTGGCCCAAGCGGGAGAGATACTGTAGTGGTACTCTACTACTAGATAATATTCACATTCGTATTCATTTATTTAGTAACTAATTTACCCTGTCATACATTATCAATTAATTAATAGTTAAATATCAATATTTATTTATATAGTTGTTTATTGTGACTGCTTTCAAAAAGAAATTTCTTCCAGCAGGCCTACAGAATTAATAATAATTTTTAATAAATTATTAACAACATATAACATTAATAGCATGTTATATTAAATAAATAAAATCTACGACAATTCAATAAAATTAATAATAAGTAAATAAGTAGGTAGGTAGGTAGGTAGTATAATCTACTTACCCAAGTAGATTATAAAACTATAATGTCAACATAATTACACTTTGTCCAAAATAAAAATTAAACTAATACATACCTAAATAAAAATATCATGTCAAGTTAACAAAGTGCAGTAACATTGCAGCCACCTACCGATAATTTATGCTAATTATCATGTGGTGTTTTCAGACGCTATCCATCCAGAAGGCGATAAACTCGGTGGAGACACCGGTGAAGGAGAAACATGTCCGCAGCACCATCATCGGCACCTTCCAGGAGCAGAGCGCACTTACTTACTGGGTAATTATTGTCTACTTACCGTGCTCAGCGGCTTTATCCCGCGCGCAGTTCGGATCTTTTTTTTTTGTCATACGATAGGCAAACAGGCAAGCGGTCACCACTGCCTTTAGACATTAGCAACACCGAGACTATTGCCAATGCGTTGCCCACCTCTATAACACGTTACTCTGGCAGCAAAAAGGCAAATATCCCTCCACTGCCAAAGCCACGGTTCCCCAAATTCCCACCCCATGGAGCTCTGGAAACCTTACTCACCGGCAGAAACACAATACTATCTGTTTATTTATTTGTGTTTGGGAATACTTACAGCTGTTGTTGCTAAGTATGTTGGTTGGTTTAAACATCTTTTAGACAATTACAAGTTTACGAGTTTCCATGTTTCAATCCATCATTGATAATGTAGCAATCCATTAGTGAAAGAATTTTTGAAATGGGTCTGGTATTTTTGAGTTTATTTAGTACTAAACACTACAGCCTAAGTGTTACTGTGGTTCATAAATTGGAAACACCACTGGAAAGTTTTAACAAAATTTTATTAGTAGTTTTTGCACGAAAGAGACATCATAAACACCCACACGTCACAACCTTCAGCATTTATATACGAGTATATTAGCTTTGCCCGCGACTTCGACCCCGAAAAATCGGATTTTACGTGCCGGACCCGTTGCCGTGGGAACCAGATAGAATTTCGGGATAATATAGGTAGCGGTTACCCTTTTGCATCAGGTGGCCGGCATGCCTATTTGCCTACCGTAAGACATTTAAAAAAATTGTGCTGTTCTGGGCTATACTATTAGCTATATTACAAAAATTTTCAAAATCCTACAATAGTCTTTGCAGACTTTGGAGTAACAAACAAACTTTCGCATTGGTTTACTACTCGGGACTTGGACTAACGGTTCAACGTAGTATAATAAAATAAAGTCCCATATAACTTATGCAGTTCGTACCTCGTACGTTTACCCACATTGCGTGCTCTAAGGAATTTTTATTATCAACTTCCTTCCGCGTTGTCTATTTCTGCCTTAATCAACATTGCATGTGTTAATGTTCCAGTTTCAATGATAAGGAAGTTGGTGCTACTACAGAAATGAGGCATGTCAACTTAATCGGTACTGGATCCAACTGGAAATTGCATACAATTTTCGTGTCTTTTTAAATTTTAAATGTACCTTGAGAGCTCGGTGGCCGAGCGGTTAGGGTATCCGACTCGTAAGCGCGAGGTACCGGGTTCGAATCCCGCTGCGGCCATGTACCAATGACTCTTCTGAGTTATGTACATTAGTTGAACATTAACCGATGCTCTTACGGTGAGGGAAAAAACATCGTGATGAAACCTGCACATTCAGGCGACTGAATGTGTAACCATGATCCAATCTGGTCAGGCTCCCCTGGTAGCAGGGTCACGCCAAATCTTGGATCATGGTCAAGGCGGACCCTGGGCCCTCGTGCGCCAGAGATGATGATGATGATGAGACATTTTAAAGGTATGCTCCGGGTTTCTTACCGCGTACCTTTGTTTACGAGTAGCCCGATATTTCGACGAAATGGCATGCATGATGCACGCGGTCACGGGACATACCTTTAAAATGTGTTATAAATACCGCGATAGTTTAAAACATCGAAATCATTTAAATGTTTGGTAAGCTAGATTTAATAATATGACGGAATTTTTGATGAATATTATGGGGCCCTAGTTACATAACTCCAAAGTTGCTAGTTAGGCAAGGATTTCCAACATAGCTTGTGCCGTTATGTGCTTTGTCGCCCCGTTTCTGAGAGAGAGACGGAAGACTGACTATTAAAGGCTATAACCGTAGTATTATGTGCTATAACTTCTTAGTTCTTTCATAGATTTATTTTTCGATGTGTTACCGAATTTGTTTGTGCATACACTCCATTTTATTTATACTTAGAAGAAAGTATGAATTGTTTATGATTCCGTCAGGTGTGTTGCTCATTTGCTATTTGATTTGTATAAAAATCCTGTTTCGCAGTCATATTAAAGGCAAATATTTTCTCTTCACGCAAATCAGGCAGGTAAATGTTATCAGAATAGGATTCGTTATGCTGAAAGGTACATTTACGTTGCAGATTCAAAGCAAGGATTTTTTGAATTGCGTGCGTCGAATGGTATTACACATGAGTTTAGTTAGATCTCTTTTATCTCCAGACTGAAATTCCTGTCCTGTCACGACTTCACTGTGAGTCCCTATGACGTCAGTCTGTTCAATTTTGTATAAAATGTGCGAGTCATCAAAGCTTTGATCACGAGTAACTCGGACAGTTTTAGTCATATGATTAAACTAATTACAGTTACTTATGAATTAAGTCCTTAAGAAGTGTGACAGTGCAGTCATTTTAGGAAATAATAAGTTCAGCGCTGACCAGAATAAAAAAAAACTGCTCAATTAAATGTCTAGAAATAGGATTGAATAGAAAATATTTTTAAATAGCAACGTTTTAACAAAACGTGTTTGAAGAGCTAAGAATTTAATTTTTGCTAAAAACACGTTTTTGCTGCATGTTTATACCGCAGCGTGGGTAGGCCTCTCACAAGGTGAACCGACGACCTAGTAAAGATCAAGGTGCCAGCTGGGTGCGGAAGGTACAGGACCGACCTATGTGGAGATCTGGAGATCTCTTGGGGAGGCCTATGCCCAGCAGTGGTACTCTTTCGGCTGATATGATGATGATGTTTTCTAAATGGCACCATCGCACCGGCCAAAACTTCCACTAAAATCGATACGGATTCTCACGACGCCGGTTGTTCACCAGATGGTGGCGCTCCGGCTCCCACTGCAGGACAATCGCATCGCGGCGTGGAAGTTCTGTCACGTGACGCACAAGCTGCTGCGCGAGGGCCACCCGGCCTGCCTCGACGACTCGCAGCGCCATGTGCCCATGATTGAGAACCTCGGGAAGCTGTGGGTAAGCGGATAATACTACGTACCATTGTCAAGCATAGCATAAAGATGGCGCTGGCCAAGCCGTTCCGTAGAAATTACAAGTTTTTAAACTATCCTACATCGCGATACAGAAGTGTTCCAACTTCCGCAATATGTAACAAATATTTGTTGTACCCTTCATCCCCTGGTCACAACACCCGGCCAGGTGGGTACTTACCCTTTTTCACCTCCTCATCTTCGCTTGCCAGCATTGGGGGCTATCAAAATCCTATTCCGCCAAACATACATTATGCCGTAGGATGCTCGAAAAATATTGGCCGTTATATTACCTTTCAAGAAAATTGGCAACAACGTGCCCTCTTCAGTGTTTTAAGACTGTGATCGCCTGTCAAGCGTGGAGAATATGGCAAAATCCACTATCATTGTGAAGGACGCTCAAGTCAGGCGATTGATAATGACAGCCCATAACATCCTGGCAAAACTGTGCTTTTTTTAGGTTTAGTCACACGAACTGGGGATCCACCGTTTTTTTGCAATTTTATTTTTTTCTTGCCAATTCCGATATCAGTTTTCCACTCTCATGGCCAGTCGACCGGAGGTCCATTAGGAGCGAACCTATTATATCTTATCTCACACATCCTCTCCATCACCTCTCGAAGGTCCACCTCCGCGAGGGCTACGGCAAGCTGATCCACCTCTACAGCGGACTGCTGGCCACCAAGCTAAAATTCCACGCGCGTAACCCCCGCTTCCCGGGCAACATGCACATCACCGGCACCGAGTTGGACAACATCGCCGAGAACGACGTCAATAACTAGTGAGTGTGGATTACTTTCAGTCGGTCGTTTGACTTGACATCATTTGACCGATTCCCCTGGTACATTTGACCGATTCCACTGGTACATTTGACAAATTCTACTCCACATTGACATATACTTCGAGATTTAACTTACAAGTTAGGACAGTTTTCCTCTTTTGTTGGCCATTTTGAATTGACAGATTACACTGTATGCTTGACAATTTCTTTTCTTCATTTGACCGATTCTACTGGTACATTTGTCTGATTCTATTCTACACTGACAGATGATTGAACGACGTCAATAACTAGTGAGTGTGGATTCCTTTCAGTGGCTCGTTTGACTTGACAGATCGAACTGGTTACAGTCTACACTTGACAGTTTCTTTTCTATATTTGACCGATTTTTCGATTCTATTTGTACTTTTGACACATTCTACTCTACATTGACAGACAATTGAACGACATCAACAACTAGTGAGTGTGGATTCTTTTCAGTCGGTCGTTTGTCGTTTTCTACGTTTAACAGATTTCACTGGTACATTTGACCGATTCTATTAGTACATTTGACAAAGTCTACTCCACATTGACATATACTTCGAGATTTAACTTACAAGTTAGGACAAGTTTCCTCTTTTGTTGGCCACTTTGACTTGACAGATTACACTGTATGCTCGATAATTTCTTTTATACAATTGACCGATTCTACTGGTACATTTGACAGATTCTACTCTAGCTTGACAGACAATTGAACGACGTCAACAACTAGTGAGTATGGATTTTCCTTTAGTTGACAGTTGGCAAAGTAGCCTGTTGCCAACAGACTCTGCGTCAACAGATTCTGCGTCAGACAGCATTGGACAAATTGGACAGATTCTACACTATATTTGACTTACTTTACCCTACATTTGACATGTTTTATTCTACATTTGATAGATTCTAGTATACATTTGACAGATCCTTCTAAATTTTGTTTACAAATTACGAATTGAACAACATAAAAGCAACAGGAACTCCGGTTCCAGATCGATACTCTTTGCTTGTGTCATGAATATGTGGACGTCAAAAGTATTTTTATGTTTCAGTTTCCAATTGTGCGTGGAGCTATTTGACTACATGGACGATCTACTCAATCTACAAGCGGCAGGTAACTATTCTATTATGTGCATAGAACATTCATTTCTTCTTTCTATTCTATTCTAATTTTGCCGTAGTATATTCCAAATCCTGAGCAGTCGCCATTTAGAAACCGCAACGTTTATCTGAAGGAGACATTTCCTCAAGCATGAGATTGAATTTAAAGTTCAGTTAAGGGTTACTAATTGTTTACCTACGCGGGATTGGCATGACAGTTATTAATACTTGACGGCACAATCGAAATTTAATTCTTTTGGATTGATCAAGCCGCATGGGTCATGCCGATTGGACCGTGTGTGGCGGAGGATAAGATCGACGATGGAGCGAGGTCACCCAGAAGATGCGAACTGACTGAACCACTGTTATGCGCTTATGTGCATATGCGCAGTCATCTAAATTCAGTAGCAAAAAGCGCGAAAGCAAATTCAAATGGAACTAGACTAGACGATTACTTAGATAATAAGGTCAATTTTGTGTATCACGCTTTTTGAAAAGCAAAGCGACGCGACATAACATATTATGTGATATAAAAATGTACATTATTCTATGAACAACACATTTCACTTTGAATTGTTCTCACGCATTTCGCTTCTGAATTTAGCCAGGTGTAATGAATCAAGTAAATCAATATGCTTGGACTATTTACACAGCGCCATCTAGCCCCATAAGCAAAGCTTGTGTTATACATATTATTTACAAACAATACCCAGACCCGTAACAGAAATTAAAGTTTATGATTTCAATCGAACCCGGGACCTCTGCGTGGCGACTAGGGGTCGCAATACCGGTATACATTTTCAAAACCGGGATTTTCGGTATTAACATAGGGTCATTACCGGGATCCCGGTATTTTCGGTATCCGGGATCCCGGTTTGTGATCCCTAGTGACGTGAGTAGCCATCAATAAGCGCATTAACATTGAGATATTCTCGTGCACCGCGACCGTGTGGTTTCCGGCAGAGTAGAATAGCACCAACCACTTACACTCGTGGGTGTCGTACAAGACGACGATGTTTTCGAGGGTAAAGATTAACAGTCTCTGTAAACCGAGAGTTTAGATAGGATAGCAGAGTTTTCTATTGTTATATTTATAGCACAGCGATCTCCAACCCGCCTGCCAAGCGTGGAGATTATGGCAACAACCTCCCCTTTCGTGGGAGAGGCCCTAAGTCCTGCAGCGGACTGTTATGGGCTGTGATGATGATGATGATGCGGGATTGAGCGCGGGAGGATGATGCGGGATTGAGAGCGGTCCGGCTTTGCCTGGCATTGCCGGGCACGGTCCGGTCGTGACTGGCGTGGGGTAGGTTTGCTGCTGCCATGAGGCGGCCAGCGTGTCACTGTGTGCTTCCTTTCTACTTTCCTCCTCCCCCCCCCCCTCCTTTTTGACGATTGAAAGAGATATGTAATATCCTAATCAATAAATAAATTTTGAATTTTGATGATGACCTTCGTGCCTCCCCCAGTGTTCGACAGCCTGGGCAACGCGCGCGCCAACTCGATGACGGCGAGCGGGCAGTGCCGGCTGGCGGCGCTCATCCCGTGCGCGCAGGACTCCTCGCGGATCTACGACTCCAACGTGCGGCTGCTGTTCCGGCTGCACGCCAGCCTGCCGCCGGACACGCTGGCCGGACACCGGGAGAGGTGAGGCTCTCCACACGCGGCCGGACACACCCAGCGCAGGACTCCGAGCGGATCTACGACTCCAACGTGCGGCTGCTGTTCCGGCTGCACGCCAGCCTGCCGCCGGACACGCTGGCCGGACACCGGGAGAGGTGAGGCTCTCCACACGCGGCCGGACACACCCAGCGCAGGACTCCGAGCGGATCTACGACTCCAACGTGCGGCTGCTGTTCCGGCTGCACGCCAGCCTGCCGCCGGACACGCTGGCCGGACACCGGGAGAGGTGAGGCTCTCCACACGCGGCCGGACACACCCAGCGCAGGACTCCTCGCGGATCTACGACTCCAACGTGCGGCTGCTGTTCCGGCTGCACGCCAGCCTGCCGCCGGACACGCTGGCCGGACACCGGGAGAGGTGAGGCTCTCCACACGCGGCCGGACACACCCAGCGCAGGACTCCTCGCGGATCTACGACTCCAACGTGCGGCTGCTGTTCCGGCTGCACGCCAGCCTGCCGCCGGACACGCTGGCCGGACACCGGGAGAGGTGAGGCTCTCCACACGCGGCCGGACACACCCAGCGCAGGACTCCTCGCGGATCTACGACTCCAACGTGCGGCTGCTGTTCCGGCTGCACGCCAGCCTGCCGCCGGACACGCTGGCCGGACACCGGGAGAGGTGAGGCTCTCCACACGCGGCCGGACACACCCAGCGCAGGACTCCGAGCGGATCTACGACTCCAACGTGCGGCTGCTGTTCCGGCTGCACGCCAGCCTGCCGCCGGACACGCTGGCCGGACACCGGGAGAGGTGAGGCTCTCCACACGCGGCCGGACACACCCAGCGCAGGACTCCGAGCGGATCTACGACACCAACGTGCGACATTCATACATAAAGTCACACGTTTTTCCCGTAAGAATAGGCAGAGACTACGCTTCTACCGTAACCCAGAGGCATAAACTCGGTAACACATAACGACATCGGAGGCCTAGGCAGACTCCTGCTGATATAATAATGCACCCGACTACATCTAGGGGCCACAGTCGGTATCAATACAACCCTTGTGTACACTTAATGACACTCGCGAATATATAACAAAAATTCGCGCGAGCCTTTGGCGATATCTGCTGATACACTTACTTACTATCCTACCCGGTGACACAATGTTATCTGGGGCACTAGCGATACAGGCTGGTATACTCGGTAACAGACTCTTTTTGTTTCTAATATCGTCAGGTTCCGAACGCAGTTCCGGAAGCTCAGTCAGTTCTACAAGCACGCGAGCAGTCTGCAGTACTACCGGAATCTGCTGTCGTTGCCTGTCCTGCCGGCCAATCCTCCCAATTTCCTACAACAGGTGAGTATGCTGGAGACTGTTGAAATGTGGCGAAAATTATGATTCATTTTGGTTGTAGTTGTCATTTAAATTGTGACTTTAAGTGAAGCCTGTGAGACTTAAAATTAGTTGGCAGTATATCAGGTATATGAGTCAGTTTTAGCGAAGTTTAAAGAAAATAGTGAGTTGTCGTTGTCTGCTGGCCTAGCCCCGTCCCTCGACCAATCGGGTCGCAACAAATTAGAAAGCTAAGTTAACGGCAGAAAATATTTAAAATGAATTACCTTGCCGGTGGGAATAAACAGCGAATAGTAGACTGGCTGCTAAGCAAATGGATATTCTTGTATTATTCTTAATTTTAGACAGTTATTTTAATTTTTATGTATAATATTTAAAAAATAGAAATTATTATTATTATTACGCAGGCAAGCAGTTGTCAAAACAACTGATAGATGCCTGTATCTAGCTCTTCTCTACTCATTATCAATCTGTACTCAAATTGTTTTAATTTTCTTAACGCGAACGGACTATAGGCTGATGTTTTAGACTGGCTCGGTGACACGTAACACATCCCTGTACACTCTTTTCACTGTGCATATCTGGCAGCCCCTAACTATCCCAGTGTCTCACTGTCCGACTGTCTTACAGAGCGACTTCGGCACGTACGTGGCGCCCGTGGTGTCGGTGCCGGACCAGCCGCCCGACGAGCCCGACACTGTCGGATCGCTCATCGACACCACCGACACCATCAGCCAGGTAAGACCACCATCAGTTTATACATAGGACAAATAATGAAACCCTGTTAACGACTGCTGCTACTCATCAGCATCATAAAATAGGGGTTTCGTTAATTAGACAAAAAACCATAAAATATTATTCTAACAAATTAAATTGTAACTTAACCGGCAACAAATGCAACATACTGTATCACGACAACACTTTAAATACTCTACTCAACTAGTATTCGGCTTTGTCCAGAGACCCTGTATAGGCCAGAGTGAATAGGCTGTTCCTGGACAGGCATGCTACATCGGTGATTACCACCAGGTGATTTGGCGGTCAAACGCCTGGCTAGTCCAATTATTAAAAAAAATATAACTCCACTGCTTAGGCTCTATTTTTAAACCACAGATCGAGTTAAACGGTTGTTAATGAAAATCTACATGAAAAATTCTCTATTTTTTAAATTACAATGGCAACACTGAAAGCGAATAGTACAAAAATAGCGAAAACTAAAGTAATCCTTAAAAATAAATTACATTTGTTATCCGAATATCAAAATCAAAACCTGTTCGACTCGAGACGAACGGTTTAAAAATAGAACCCCTGAATATGATAATGAGCACTCGCAATGTGTCCTCGGCTTATGTAGCAGAGTTACAACATAATAAGTTTATTTAATTTTGTTTATTAAAAGTGTTTAAAATATTAATGCATTTTTCATATATTCCATCCGTATTTCCAGTCTCTGTATCAGCCGAGATTAAAAACCTGTCACAGTCGGTCCTTAATAAATAACTGTGCGTCCTTAGATGACAACGCCCGACTAAAATGCATTGGTAACTGCTCTGGGCTGATGTCCATAGGCGGCGGTGACCACTTTCCATCAGGTGGCCCGCTTGCCTGTTTGTCTGCCGTATAACATAAAATAACCTGTGTCAGTCGGACATTAATACATAACTATGCGTCCTAATCAATGTGTGTAAAGGACCGATTTTGAATCAAAAACGGAAATTGTTAAAAGGTTTTTACGGGGTCGGTAACGCGTGGGTGATGCCCCTGGTATTGCAAACGTCCATAGGCTGCGGTGACTGCTTACCATCAGGCAGGCCGTAAGCTTGTTTGCCAGTGATATAAAAAAAAAAAGGCAGCCCCTAATCTATGTGTGTCTTTAGGCGACGACCCCGGACTGGGAAGTAGCGTCCTCCCGGGCGCCCACGCCGCCGCCCGACCCGCTTTTTGAGCGCGACCGCCTAATCGAACACTTGCAGAACGAGCTAAGGAGGATGAGGTGAGGGTCACTTACCTACCATATCACTCACTCACATACTCACTTCACTTACATACTAGACGATCACTCGCTCACATACTCACTTCACTTACATACTTAACGAGCTGAGTCGGTCAGGGATTAACATGCCGGTTTGCTACGCAGAGGTTGATTACCGGCCGGGCAGACATTGAAATGATGAATTTTAATTTCTGTTACGTGTCCGGGTGTTATATGTATAAGTGAATATTGAAAAATATGTAAGTTGTTCATAAGTTTTCTGGCACCCGTAACACAAGCTTTGCTTACTTTGGGGCTAGATGGCGCCGTATGAATTGTTTAAGCATATTTATGTATACATACATCACGCCTTTTCCCGTAGTCAGAGACCACATCGTCACAGTTCCTACGGTCCTGACAGATCTACCACCACCGTCGATAATAATAATTAATGATAAAGGTACCGTCACGGGGTGCCAATCAGCTCCCGAGACTGGCCGACCAGTCTCAGGCGGAAGATCACAACCTCGCTTTGATTCACACCCACGCAACACAACGCATTGGTAACTCCCCTGGTGTTGCTGATGTCCACAGGCGGCGGTGACCACTTTCCATCAGGTGGCCTGTTTTTCTGCAGTATAACATAAAAAAATCTACCTAAAGGTGGTCCTACACCGTTGTTCACAAATGTTACAATAACTTACCTTTTGAATCGATTTGCAATTGTATCTGAAACTATATTTTTGTCGCTCCCGCCCTGGATGTTTCTGAATGTTTATAAAAGTTTATCAAGCGAACTCGTTGCGTTTAAATTTTATGCATGACTAAAATCCGTTGTCTGTCTGTCAGGATGGACGCGTCGCAAATGTCGCAGGAGCGAAACGCCGCCTTGGGATCACTGCGAGAGCACTGCGCCGCTCTCGAGGCCAAATTACAAGAAGCCAAGGTATTTATTTGTTTATTTATTGTAGTACCAATAATATGATAGGTCATTGACCACATTTCGCGTACCATGCGGTAAATAATGCACAACGGCTAGTTTAGAGAAAATGGAAAGTCATTTGGACAATATCGCTCAACGTAATTGGTCATATAGGCTGAGTTGTTCGGAACTCCGTTTGTATACCTATGGATCTTGGATGACACTGCATTAATATGTTACCATGGAGTCGGGCGATGGTAATAGGAACTAATGAACGCCATCAGATAACCTCATCGTATGTGGGCTTTCTGGAGTTAGTCTTGATGAGTAGGTACCGCGCGATAAAAGCTTGTTGTGAAAAAATTATTTTTCATTTAAGAATTTATTTTTCTATAAAGTTCTATTAAATTTATTTGTGTTATTACTATAGCTAAATATTGTTTTCAGTACGATTTGGAAGAAGAGAAACAGAAAACTGAAGTTCTAATAGTACAAACGCCGGAGATCAAACGTGAGTTGCCATTAATAATTTGGTTTCTAAACGATTGGTTTTATTTTACACATTAAAATGGAATATATAAAAAATTTGGTTCACAGAAAAACTAGCAGCAACCGAAGAAAAGGCAAAGGTGACAGACGAGAAATTCCAGAAACTAAAAGGGGCGTACACACAGCTACGCGAGGAACACATCGCCCTCATAAGACAGGTTAGCCTTATTATGTGTTTTTTTTATAACCTAGGGAGGCAGGGACTGACGGTCCACCTGATGGGAAGTGGCCACCGTCGTCTAGGACATCTGAGGGCCTATCGGCTATCTCAGTGGACAACTGAATTTGACATAAAAAAATCTGACACTACTCTAATTTGGTAGACGCTGTTGCCAGTTTTCAACGTAGATGACGTGGTGTAGAATTATCTTGTGTCAAATACAGTTGTTAACTGAGTTAGCCAATAGCCCCGCTGGAACCTAGGGGGAGCAGATGCGGTGCCGGCCTTTGAGGTGCCTGCATCTGTGGTATTTCCAATATAGGTTTTAAGACTTTCGTGGCTATTCACTACACTTTCACTACACATATTATCGGGTTTGTGTGGTTTAATATCGAGGTAAAAACAATACTAACCGTAGTAGCAAACCTGATCATATGTGTAGTGAAAGTGTGGTATTGCCTCTGCACGGCTATCGCAAGTGTACCCGCGACACAACTCGCGCCGCGAGGGAGCGTTTGTTTCTTTCTCTCAATACTAAGATGTCAGGATAGCGTTATCTATTTATTAAAGATATGAGTTAGTTTTTGCAATATTTGTTTTGATCAACATCTGTATAACATCCACGATTCGAGTACTACCACCTGAAATCAATATCTCGCGAATTTATTTAACGACATCAATATCGGTCATAAGTAGAAGAAAATTAAAATACATTTCAATAGTTAATTAACCGGTCGTTTGTCCGCCACTCTAATTTAGGGCGTGCGCTGCGTTGAGGACGAGCACGGCGCGTGGATGTATTCTAAACCACTGAAATCAGAACCGCGAAAAACTCACTAAATAGGGTGCTAATCTAACTGGGCTATTCCGTACAGAAAGCGGAGGTGGACAAGGCGGCGGCTGCGTTGCGCGCGGCGTCTTCAGCCCACGACAGCGCGAGAGCCGCGTTGCAGCAACAGCTCAGCGACAGGAACAAGTATGATACCCCACACCCTACACCCTACATCGGAGCACCCTACACCGCAACACTGTACACCGCAACACTCTACACCGCAACACTCTACACCGCAACACTTTACACCGCAACACTCTACACTGCAACACTCTACACCGCACCACTCTACACCGCAACACCCTACGCCGCAACATCCTACACTGTGACACCGTACACTGCAACACCCTACACGGCGACACCATACACCGAAACACCCTACACGGCAACACACTACAACGCAAAACCCTACAAAGCAACACCCTACACCGGAACACCCTACAAATCATCACCCTACACCACAACACCACAGTATCGTAACACCCCAACACCTGCTCTGCAGTACCGCTACACCCTACACTGCAGTACCGCGACACCCTTAATACCAATACCACACTATGGCAACGCAACACCCTACACTGCAGCACCGCAACACCCTACATTGCAATACCGCTACACCCTACACTGCAGTACCGCAAAACCCTACAAGGCAACACCCTATACGGTACCACCCTACAACTAGTAACAGACGTCCCGTTATGGCTGGAGCCGACCAACCGTCAGTTGCTGTAGATACTAATCCTTACGCAGTATAAAATAGACTCGCTTTTGGGTCGGCTCGCCCGCGCATCCGAATTAATCCAAAAGCGACTTTATTTTGTACATTGTAAGGGTTAGTATCGACTGCTGCTGACGGTTGGTCGGCTCCAGCCTAATCGGAGCGCCTGTTACTGTATTTACTGGAAATTATACTTTAGTCACAGTTTGTAAATTCTAACGATTCAGGTATCGCTTTTTACCTTCCATTCATATATTTCAACTATGATAATGTTGTCATAAAGACAGTCGCCACATAGGTACACGAAACCCAGAATAGGTAGTAGTATTTGTAGGTAAAGATTATATCTATCAAATGGTTTCTAAGTTACTCATAAACGCGATAAAGTAAAACATAATTCAATCCACAGGGACGTCGAATTACTCCAACAAAGTGCCTCGTCAAGCGAAGAGATTGAGGCGTACAAAAGCGAACTAGCGAATTTGAGGACTGAACTAGAACAATCGAGACAGAAGGAGGTGGAATTAGAAACACTCCGAGCATCAATGGACGCGCTTCAAATCGACTACAAAACGGCAACCACGGAACAGGAACAAAAGATAGCAACAATAGAAAATGAACTCAAAGAAGTGTCGGAAAGTCTGGAGAAAACGAAGCACGAGAGAGATGAAAAGGAGAGTCAATTGAATAAAGTTAAAGAAGAATTAGTTTGTCTTAGGGAAAATAGTGGTAACGAATATAAGAAAGTGGTAGAACAAAAGGAGGCAGCTCTGAAACAAGTGGCCGAATTGACGCAGCAGTACCAACAGGAGAAAGAGGTAAGTCATTGTATAATAAACTCTTCTTACTTTGATACGATGTTACTGCACGGCATTAAGATAAAAATTTGTAAATAGTACATGTTTTTTTATAAATAGTAGTTGGTTAGACTTTGCATGTTCTATATTGGTAGTGTCTGCATGGCTGTCTTGTAAATAAATACTAATATTACTAATATTCATTAATTTGAGTAGTCTAAACTTAACTAGTTCTCATAATATTCATGGTGCTTTTAATTCTATTAGGCACAAGCGAGTTCAATAAATAGTTTGCAAGAAGAGTTAGGAAGCTTGCAAGAGAAACTTATTAATACAGAAACCTCGTTTGCTGATAAGTGTAAAGAATTAAGTGAGGAGTTGGAAGCCAAAAATCAAGCTCTAGATATAACTCTCACTCAGAAAGACGGTGAAATTAAAGAGGCCTTAGACAAATTGGCTGAGATAGAAGTTAGACTAGTAGAAATGGAAAATAGTAAGAACAGTGAAATAAATGAAATACATCTTAAAATGGAAGAACGCTTGAACGAAATCAGTAGCTTACAAGCACAAATTGACGAAAAATCAGATCTGTGTGAAAAGTTTAAAAACGAAAACACCGAGATACAAAATACTGTTTCAGAACTTCAGGTCAAACTAGAAGAAAAAAACGCAGAATTACAAAATCAAAACAGCCAATTGCTAGAAGCAACATCCTGCTTGGATCAGCGAAATGCTGAAATAGATGCTTTACGTCAAAATAGTGAACACAGTGTAATAGCACTTAAAGATAAATTACAAACTGTAATAGATTTGAAAGACGAAAACATTAAGGGGTTGAAAGACGCAATTGCTGAAAAAGACAAACAAGTGATCTCTTTGAACGTAGAAGTCAGTAGACTACAATTAGAACTTAACAGACTAGAAGAAGACCTTAACGAGGCTCAGGCGGAACTGGAAATTGGAAAGAATGAGTTCGTAACATTAAATGAAGAACACGAGAACTTCTTACAGCGTAATGACACTAATTTAATACTAAAGAATCAGGAACTTCGAAGCTTAAACGACGAAGTTAGCAGATTATCTGATGAAAAAACAGCACTAATCGCAGAAAAAGAAAAGTTATGTATTGAGTTCGCTCTCGAAAAACAGGTTAGTTTAATGTTGGTTGTGTTGTGGCGTCTGTTTGGAACTAACAATTGTTTTACTAAATTATGTTATCTACCAGGTGTTGGAAAATAAACTCAAAGATGTTGAAGACGCTCATAAAGAGGCAAATTTAAAATCCGAAATTATACAGAATGAAAAGGATGAAATAATCCAAAAAAATAACGAAGAAATTAAAGAGTTAAAGGCAGAATATGAACAGTTTGTTGAAACTAAAAACATTGAAGTCAAAACACTGCATGAAAAAATTGCTGATCAAGAAACTGCTTTTGATACAAAGATATCCGAGAAAGATAACACTATTGTTGAGCTAGAGAAATCTGTTGAAGAGTTAAAAGCGCAATTAGAAGAAATTCAAACGTTGAAACAAAAAGAGAAAGAAGAAACGGATGAAGTATTGTTCCGAAGAGAAAAAGATTCTCAGGTTAGGATTGTGGTGTCTGTTGGAATTATCTGTTCCTTTGTGTGATTCATTATAAAAGTAAGACTAGAATTCATTAAATAATCGTGATCGTTGTTATTATTCATCTTAACTATACTTACATAGTGTTGTTCATTTGTGTCGTTCAGTATAATTAAGGTGGCGGTTATCATCAGCGTTTACAAATTTGTCACACCCTTTTTTCTTTTTTACAGCTATGTATTTCTTTAGTTAGAGAAACTGTTAAAGTATTCTAAACTTGAAACTATTTGTGAAATGCGATTCTTAAACTAGTGTTTGTTGTTAGCGAATCTCCTATTATTTCTGTATACATACTTTACTCTTAGCTTCGCGGCGTTCTAATTGCACGTTTTCTTTGTTCTCCTTCCTTCTTGGCTGTCGGCGCATGCTGCTCGCTTCTCGGACTCTCGCATGCGACGCAATCTGCCGTGTCTATCTTCACCGCTCGGACTGGCAACTCGCATGCGCGTCTCGGCGCTGGTACGGTAGATATTGGAGGCGCGTCTCTCCCATTCGGACACGGAGCGTCTGACCGCCGAGTGTGAGTTGCAGGACCTGTTGCAACACAATGCGGTGCTCGAAGCGGACTTGGCGGCGGCGCGTGCGCAACTCAATGTGGCCAGAGGGGACTTGGAGGCTCGTGAGTAGATTGTTGTTTTTTCTTTGCTTATGTGGTTCTTGTTTGTGATGGGTAAATGAGTAGCCCGCTTGATTGGAAGCGGTGCTTGTCGACAGTATTTAATATCTATTAATGTTTTCGTTTCATTTAGTAGAATTTAGGATTAATAAGGAAAGAATACCGGAAGTCATAAAACCCGCTTATGTATCCGAATGGATTATATAAAGAAATAGCTTACCAGTTAGTTAATATTATAATATGGACAGGTGGTCAAATGTACTGGACTATTAGGAACAAAAAACAGAAGTCATTTTTATACCGTCCAATTTTATCAATGTTTGTATTTGTATTATCAATGGCGTTATTTAACTTATTTGCTTATTACATTTAACTAAATTCAGTATTAAAGAGCGTGAGCACAAATCCAAGTGGATTGTATTGCTCATAAAATAACGTCCATTTTTGTACATGACCAATTTATTCCACTTTGATTTGTTCTCACGCTTTTTGCTTTTGAATTTAGACTACTAACTTTATTCAAATCCGTATTCCGTTGACACCTCCCCCCCTGCCCGCAGAACGCGTGGCCCTGGTGCGTTCCGCGGGCGGCGCGGCGCTGCGTGCCACGGACGCGGCCCGCGCGGGGCTGGACGCCGGCCCGCAGGACGCAGCGAAGGCCGCCGCCGACGGCGCCGAGGGGGCCTTGGGAGTGCTGGCTAGCAAGACCGAGGTATGGTGTTGGTACAGAGTGTAGTGTACGCCATCGTAGTAGGTTAGGTTACGCTATGCCGTCATAGAGACTGCCTATGAGGTTGTAGACGCTGGGCCTCGAGAAGTCGGCGGGCCGACGATGACGGCGCCAGTGCTGGCCAGCAAGATATGTTGTTAGATCAGTGTAGTCACATAAATTCACTTTTCTTTTTGGTGACTTATAATGTGTCTGAAAAGCGAAATTGTCAAGAGGATGTGAGGCAGACCAGTACTATCGCTAAAGAAAAGTAAAGGTTTGGGAAAAACAAAAATTTTGTGAAAGCAGTTAAACGTAAACTAGTTAACGTGATTTAATGTAAAACGGCTCTCTTTAAACGAGCCCTACAATAGCTCCCTTCAACGATTTTTTTCCTCACCAGCTGAAAGACAACGAGGAGGCGATATCTGCCGCCGCGCTCTCGGCGGCTCACCACGCGGCCGCGCTCGCCGCCTACGTCGCGGACGTCGCCACCGCCGTCACCGAGGCCGACGTCGCCGACAGTGAGTATGCGAATGTGGCTCTTGGAGCCGGGGGCGGACGGCGGGCTTTCGCGTGGCCGGATAATCAGGGCGAGGCGTAAATATATATACTTAGTTACCTACTTACTGCGCTGGTTCAGCAACCCAAAGTGGATCTTGGCCTCCGACACCAGAGATCGCCACCTCTTCCTGTCCTGCGCCATCTCTTGTCAGTCGAGGATTCCTAGTGCGTGCAGGTCTTTCAGGACTTCATCCATCCAGCGATATCTGGATCGCCCGACCGGTCGATCACCGCTCGACCCACATATAAATAAATATGCTTGGACAAATTCACACAGCGCCATCTAGCCCCAAAGCAAGCTAAGCTTGTGTTGTGGGTGTTAGATAACTAATAAACTAATTGTATACTTTTTTTTTTGAAATACTTACGTATTATACGTACTACACCCAGACCCGTAACAGAAGTTAAAATTCATCATTTCAATTTCTGCTCGGCCGGGAATCAAATACGGGATCGCTGTGTAGCGACCGGCATGTTAACCAACTGAACCATTTAGGTCGTCACTCTGATTGATTCTGATAGCGTAGATTTGCCAAATCGGAGCGTCTGATACTAGTTTAATAATGTAAGTTATGTAGATAAATAATATAGTCAGCTTCTGCCTGGTTAATTAATCATAGACGATATAGTAGTGTTCGTGACTCGCTAGAATATATTGTAATGCTAGGCGCATACGGTGTGTTTTGGCGTAGGTTATGGCAAGGTGGAGGCGATTTACAGATATTTAATTTCATTTTCTTCAAATATAAAGTACATAATTGCGTAGCCTGAACGCCTTGCCTGTAATTTGAACAACGAGATGGTACTGTTACGTAGGAAATTTCATAAAAATAATGCTGAGTATGCAGTGGAGGTGCCATTCTCTGGACAAATTGTTGTAGCGTGTCTGCGATGTAGACGCGGCTAATAAGTGATCTTATACGATCTGCAACTGCTACTGCTTTGCGACTGCATCGCTACAAAAAGTGGGTCGCAGTGGATGATATCCCTTAAACCCATATAAATTCAAGAGGTATATTAGAGGTCTCCTTAGAAGCGGGCATCGCACTGGTAGCACACCTGGTGTTGCTGATGTCCATAGGCGGCGGTGACTACTTTCCATCAGGTGGCCCGCATGCATGTCTTTCGAATTACATTAAAAAATTATAAAAATTCGAGGAACACAGTTTAAAGTTGCCATTTTATTTCCATTACGCAGCTGACGCTGTGTCTGCGAGGCTCCCTACCAATGTTACAAAGTTAAGCTACGTAGTTATTCGTTCATCGTTACGTGTAAAACCTACTAATCTAATACCCAGTAACGGGTACTAATATTAATATGTAGTGTATCTAAATGTGTATAAAGAACTAAATTATTTTTCCCAAAAAATTCCCCCACCACTAGCCAACTCCCAGTCCTAAACAGGCTCTGGGATTTTAGCAAAGTTATGTAGAATAACAATGATCCCTTTTCTCTTCTATTATATCGATTATAGTTCATTCCTGATAATAAAATAGTGAGTAATCGTTGTCCGGCAGCCTGGCCCCGCCCCTTGACCAATTGGAGTTGGAATACACAGCAAATGTTAAGCAAAGGGATATCCTTGACTTTATTTTTATCAATTATCCATAAACGTAATTTTTCTTTAATATAAATTGTTTGTTTTTTACTCCACTGTGAAAACATCTTTATTCACTATTTTCTTAACGCGAATGGACTTAAAAAGGACAACAAAAATGGCTATGGCTAAAGTTGTGTTTTAGTTTTAATATTTCCTAATGCACGAGTAGTATAGTCTGTTGGTGAACTAATAAATAAATAAATACATCAAAATTCATTAGAATCTAGATGACACTAATGAAATGCGAGGTTGAATTTTTTTTTATTGATTTGGAAGCTTACAATTTACATAAGAACAGTAATATAAAACAATCAAAAGCCAATTACAAATTTGCTATAAAAAGGCTGGTGCTGGAGATGACAAACGGCACAAAGTTGTCACCTAAATTACCTGCACGCCTTTATTTCCGAGAGCAGACCTCGATAAAAAAAAAGTATTTAAAAAAAGAGGTTTATAGTGTAAGCGATAAATATGCGTTTGCGTTCTTTTAGCCGAGTACTTATTATTTCGCGAATTTCCAAGTTACATTGCACAGGGATGAGATTCCTGATTTCCAAATATAATTTATTGCGTCCAACGGCCAGTTTCTCGTACGTTAATCGTCAATTAATATTCGCTATCCTCATCTGTGTGAGTCGTAGACAGAGACGGAAAGAGTTTCAATCGACGATTAACATCGACAAGCGTTTCCGAAACTAGACTTAAGACGTTCCCGCTACTTTGCATACTTTAAAAATTGGGACACTGCCAACCGTCGCGTTCGCTCAGCCTACCTCTGGCTGTCTTTCTCCCATCCTCCAACGCCAACCCGTACTACCACAGAACTGACAGCGGATTGCCGCAGCCTTCTCTCCGCTACGCACTCGTGCCTGGAGCCCATATCGCAGGGGCTGCCCGCGCCCGCCGCGGCGGCTGAGGAGGCCCGGGCGGTGGCGAGGCGCGCGTGGCGGAGCGCCGCGGCCGCTGACAAGCCTTTGGCTGTGCGGAGCGTCGACGACGAACTAGCGGATATGGATCGCGCTATCGAGGACGCCGCTTCGCAGATCGAGGTGGGTTCATGGTGGTTCTGGATCGTGTCTGGAGCCCATATCGTGCCTGGAGCGTCGACAAGGATGCAGCTTCGCAGATCGAGGTGAGTTGCCCTTGTTAGGTGGTTCTGGAGAGAGTGCGGAAGGGCGCCGCGGTGGCCGATAAGCCTTTGGCTGTGTGGAGCGTTGATGGTGAACTGGCCGATATGGATCGCGCTATCGAGAATGCCGCTCCGCAGATCGAGGTGGGTTGTGCTTGTTTGGTGGTTCTGGAGGGAGTGCGGAGGGTGCCGCGGCGGCCGATAAGCCTTTGGCTGTGCGCAGCGTTGATGACGAACTGGTGGACATGGATCGCGCTATTGAAGACGCCGCTACGCAGATCGAGGTGGGTTCTTGTTGGTTCTGGGTAGTGTCTGAAGCCCATATCGTGTTTATAGCGTCGACGACGAACTGGTCGATATGGATCGCGCTATCGAGAATGCAGCTACGCAGATCGAGGTGGGTTGCTCTTGTTGGTTCTGGATCGTGCCTGGGGCCCATATCGTGCTCTCGAGGTGGGTTGCTCTATAAGCCTTTAGCCGTGCGGAGCGTCGACGATAAACTGTCGGACATGGATCGCACTATCGAGGACAGATTCAGTTACATTTATCTTAAATTAAAGAATGCGAGGCGATTCTTATAGTTCGACCTCTCCCAGGATTCTACCCTGCCGATAACCATTTCAATAATAAGAAAAAAAATGTGTACAACAAACTCCAACCATCCATCAGGAACTACTGGCGGCCAGCCGCGCGGGCGACACTGGCGTGAAGCTAGAAGTGAATGGCAACATCCTGGACGCGTGCACCACGCTCATGGGTGCTGTCAAAGTGCTGGTCCGGGATGCACGGGCCTTGCAACGGGAGCTGGGAGATCCTAAGACCAGGGAGACGGTGTATAGGAAGAACCCGCAGTGGTCGGAAGGACTCATCTCGGCGGCCAAGGCGGTCGTGTTCGCTGCTAAGTTGTTGGTGTAAGTTTCTTTTTTGTTTGACAACAGGTTTATAGTTTTTTGTTACATAGAAATGTTATATGAAAGATCTTTAACACTTGTGTAAGACTTAAGAGAGGTAGGGCATAGCGGGGTATCTCGTTCGAATTGGAGCCGCCCGACTGGGGAAGTACCTCCACCTTACAGAATATCGCAGCTTTATTTACTCTTTTAAATAGTATTGTGTTTCTGCCGGTGAGTAAGGTTTCCAGTGCTCCATGGGGTGGGGATTTGGGGAACCGTGGCTTAGGCAGTGGAGTGGCATTTGCCTTTTGCTGCCAGAGCAACGTGTTATAGAGGTAGGCAACGCATTAGCGATACTCTTGGTGTTGCTAATGTCTATAGGCAGTGGTGACCACTTTCCATCAGGTGGCCCGCTTGCCTGTTTGCCTACCGTATGACATAAAAAAAAATATTTGTGTAAATGGGAAGAAAACGTACTTAGGATATTGTACAAATATTTTGTATTAATTTTCGATTATACACAACTCATTTTAATTACAAATGTCCAAATCCCTGTAGACTGGAAAATGGGCCTCGGCATTTTTCGTTGTTATATTTATAACACTGCGACTGCAACCCGTCCGCCAAGCGTGGAGATTACGGCACTGACCTGGGAGAGGCCCTAAGTCCTGCAGTGGACTGTTACGTACTGAGATGATAGTATATCACTCATACAAAAATAACTCTAAATAGGTATCACATATGCGCATCCTTTTTTACATATCACACACATATGGTTTTTTATTCAAACACTTAAATTATTAATAATAAATACACCGGCACATAAGATTTTGGGTAAATGTACGGCACCACGTTACCTGTCTACAGCATATGCTGAGCTGAACTCTTGTTTGGCATGTCACTACAATATTTTTACCTAATTTAAATAAAGTGTATTTTTATTTATTCACACATATCAACTAACATAAAAATAAATATGCACCTACAATAAAAAGAAAAAAAAGAAATTAACTATCTTAAAATATGTAAAAAATTTGGAAGCGTATCCAAGATACTGGCAGCATTATCCCTCTGAATAGCAATGCTTATTCTTTGCGCGAGGTATCTGCCAGCTGTTCGGTCACCTGTGGTGTCGACCAATTTCTTCGCAAGTTCTCTGTACAAAGAGAGAGTAAGAAATAGCTTGTTGTTTGATTTATATTGTAGAAATTCCAAAACAAATATTATGTCAATCTCCCTCCTCTACACCAATTTCCCCCCTCCCCCCAGTACGTCAGCCGACGAAGTGGTGGGCGCCAACGGCGGGGGCCGCATGGAGGGCGTGTCCGCCGCCGCCCACGAGGTGGCCGGCAGCACCGCCCAGCTGGTGGCCGCCTCCAGAGCAAGAGCCCCACCCGCCGCCGCTGGGCTGGCTAAGCTCACGAGTGCCTCGAGGGCTGTGGCAGCGGCCACGGGAGCCTTGGTGGCGGCTGTACGGGCGGCCGCGGCGAAGTTCAACGACCAGGGTGAGTGTGCTGGGTAGCTACTTGGCAGCTGGTGACTGCGTCGATATCGAGCGCGCCACCTGCCGCCGAGCTATATGTAACGTTACTTGTAACCATAAATAAATAAATAAATATTCGTAAATAAATAAATAAAGTTACTTGTAACCATTAAATACTTTCTGTAGCACCTCGAGGGTAGGGTAAATGTGTGCTTCGCATTCTAGGTTGACAAAAATACGTAACATATAATATTGAGGGTAGAACTTTATAGGATGTTGGGCCCCAGCGCCTTGACGGAATTTTGTCCCTGTCCTGTATGGACAGATATCACATTTCATCAGACAGGTGCGCAGTCTTCTAGTTATGATACCGAATAACATCATATAGGTTCCAAAACGCCTGCCAAGCGTGAGGATTGTGGCAACAACCTCCCCTTTCGTGGGAGAGGCCCTAAGTCGTACAGTGGACTGTTATGGGCTGTGATGATGATGCTTCACCCAGGCGGACTCCTCAGGCTTGACAGAGTCCCACGACCTGATATAAGTTGAATAAAAGCTTGTAAAACTAATGCTAACGCCCCACCCCACCCTGCAGAGGCCCTGGACACGTCCTCGCTGACGCTGACGGCGACGCGGCGCCTCGAGATGGAAAGCAAGGTGCGGTCGCTGGAGCTGGAAGCCGCCTTGGACGCCGAGAGGGCCAGACTCGCCGCGCTGAGGAAAAGGCACTATCACTTGGCACAGATGCAGGAGGTGAGTACTACAGTCGTATGCGTGGGTTTACCACTTAGCACAGATGCAAGAGGTGGGTACTGGAGGGACACAGGCCCCCCTGCAGAGGCTGTGGACACGTCCTCGCTGACGCTGACGGCGACGCGGTCGCTGGAGCTGGAAGCCGCCATGGACGCCAAGAGGGCAAGGCTCGCCGCGCTACGCTACTATCATTTGGCACAGATGCAGGAGGTGGGTACTGGAGAGGTTTTCCCAGGAGAGTACAACATGGAATTCTTCAAGAAAGGGGTGAACAGGATTTTACGGGGTCGGCAACACGTGGGCGGGGGGTCGCAAACCGGGATCCCGGACCAAAAATACGCCTTCACAATACCGGTATTCAACACAAAAACCTGGATTTTCGGTATTTAGTAAATGTAAAATTATATATTACTGTTGCACTATTAGAATAAATTTTATATTCTTATTAGACATAAAGATGATTAGAAATATTATATTTAAGATTTTTATCCTTGTCAAAACGTTTAATGTTGATTTGGCTGGCCGACTTATTCAAAGGTCCAGTGCTTTTGCTTAAAGCTTAAAATATCTTAATTTTCTTAGTCTTAAACAGTTCTTACGGACGCATCTAATTAGTTCTGGATTCGGACTGGCAAAACGAATAATAGTCTGCTTCAACAGAACTTAAAAAAGACTTATCGATGCGTGATCTATAAACATATTGTTTTTCTTTTAGAAAATAACCTTTCGTATGAAATATTCTAACCATTTGGGAGTACCTAGCTTTTTAGATAGTATTTAAGTCTGTCTATGAGTTTTATGCAATAAAAAATATAATCATTAAAAGTTTATAATAAATTACTAGCAACTTATCCAAATCCCGAAAATATCGAACATACCGGAATCTCGATATTGACCTCACGTCAATACTGAAAATCCCAGTTTTGAAAAGATATATTGCGACCCCTACGCGTGGGTGATGCCCCTGATATTGCAAAAGTCCATAGGCTGCGGTGACTGCTTACCATCAGGCAGGCCCTAAAAAAGAACTACAGGAGCGGGGTCGTCTGTGTCACAGACACAGACATGTGTTAAGTAAGATGTCTACAAAGATGCGCAAAAACTATGTGTGGGAGCCTATTTGTAAATATGTGTACAAATATTTTAGTGGGAAGTCGCCTTTGCGAATATCTTTGTACAAACATTTGTACACATCTTGACACTGTCTGTGATTGGCTTAAGGCATGTCTACAGGTATCTCAAAGGCCGCCGCATCCGCTTCCTTAACTTCCTTAAGTCAATCTTTTATATTGTATAGTTCAGATTTCTCGTCACTGACCCATTAAGATTGCGCAATAGGCAAAAAAGGCAATGTATTTTTATGTTGTAATAATAAGTATTCCGAACACATTTGGATCGTGTTACACTAGCCCGGTTTGAGGAGGATGTCTTCTGAATTTGTCGTTGTGTAATGAGATAACTCGTCATCCGCATTGTAAAATTTAATTTATTATCACATGCGTGCATTCGTAGCCTGTAAGAACCTAGTACAAGTATTTATTTATTATTTATTCAACAGTTTATTGCGCACAATAACTGGTATACAATATAGACCTAAAGAAAAACAAGACAACAGGCACAGCTTATTTCATAACAAGTATCTACTTATTATTCATTTTGTGTTATTGTTACAGAACGGGGACATGGCAAACGGCAAGGAATAGTTTACCAAAACATCGACGTTGAACTATGTAGCAAATCAAACCACCCTAATATTTTTACACAACGTTTTGATTATAATTTTGTAATAATCAAATTTTTTTTATAAAAATTGCCTTACGATGTGTCTTTTATACTACATTTTGTTGAAAAATGTTTACGAATCATTCTAAATTTTGCATTTATATTGTACACATAATATTTTTTACAACGAACTGTTTGTAACCACGAGATTCGATTTACAATGGACTACGAGAGAGTAAAGTTTAAATCGTAACGTCTTCCAAGAGAAGGCTCAATTGTAATATCAAGTAAGTACATATTTCGGCGGTTATTATTGCACGTCGACTAGTTCGGCTTATGGCGTCGTCTCTGTCGCACGCGTGTGAGTGACAGGGACAAAGAAATTGGACATAGAGGCATAGAAGGAAGCTACTCACAGCTGAGGTCACAATCTATAATTTGTTTCTTTTTTTAATGTTCATATATGTTCAAAAGGGACGGTTAAAGGTTGTCCAAATACCCCTCCATAACCACTGCGGTTGTCAAATTTGGTGGCCTTGGTCTTCTTAATGTACTAGCTCTTTCTATGACATTGAGTAATTTGTATAGAGTTGTGACATATTGACAGTGTACATTCTCTATAGGTCGAGGCTTCATCTATGCTCTGTGTCCAATATCTTTCGACAGAGACGACTCTCTACGAAGTCGAAGCTAGCCGAAGCGATATTTATTTACCGCCGAGTAGTGTAGTTGGTATTATCATCTACTGTAGATGAATCAATGTTTAGAATAGAACTAGGTAGATGAAACGATTTTATGTATGACAAAAGTGTGATAGAGCCAGTTAGTTATTCGTAAAATAATCGGTAAGAAAATAGATTAAATGCAGTGAGTAGTTGTATGGCAAACGTCCTCGGCCGAATTTACCTGATCCCGAAAGTAGGTGAGCACCGACCCCCATAAAAGTTCCTTAAAATAAATTGTGAACAACTTGTAAGGAAACCGCGTCCAAGTACAGTTTTGTGTGTTAGTTGTTTACTGGAAAATAGTTGTTTACTTTATTCTGGGCACTTAATGTGCTTATTAGCATAATATAATGTAACTACAGTATCTGTCTGTCCGCAATGTAATTATATTTTCATTCCAGTAAAAAATAGTAACCGATCATGAATGCATTTAAGCAGAATAACTAGGTATCTAATATTATAGATATTTTCAGTGGAATTGGTCCTTCTTTACGGGAATTGGTGGTTTTATAATGTTTATGTGCATATGCATAAAACAAAATATATATGTCTTATGAACGTTTGTGATAGCGACTTACTGAAACAATTAACTTGTTGTAGCAACTCTTACTTCGCCCTTGCCTGGCTGAGCCATAAAAAATTGACACGACTAGCTTTAAGTATATAAACTAAAGAAACTGTGAATTGTATATGTACCTTTTATGTATAGATAAACATTTTGTACTATGATTTATGTAAGTTTAAACGTTAGCTTTTTAAGTATACCTACATAATATTGGCGGCCCAACGACACGCGGCTACCATTTACTAAGTTATATTACCCTTGTACCTAAACTGACACAGTGACAGACAGACAGACCCGCGTTCCCCATGCCCACCCGTATTCCCATATTCCAGTTGTTCCTATCACCATCGATGATCATCACAAGAGCGATCCAAATGGAACAACGTCTTACGTCTTCCGCGTAAGGCTGAAATTGGCATACGGCCTAAGTAAGAAGCTTTTTTTATTTTGCTATGTCAATTTCAACCATATGTAGAACGAATTAAGTTGCAATTCGATCGCTCTCGCTTTCAATAGGAACAAAGGGAATATACGCTCGGAGGTCTTTAAAACTAGTAACAGACGCTTCGATTTGGCTAGAGCCGTTCAACCGTCAGTTGCAGTGCATACTAACTCTTACGATGTACAAAATAAAGTCGCGTTTGGATTAATTCGGATGCACCGGCGAGACGACCTTGATCCGACGTCCTACCACGTTTGCTGAACACAAACGTGACTTTATTTTATACAGCGTAAAGATTAGTATCGACTGCAACTGACGGTTATTATTAGTTTTTGTTCTATACTGTACGTGTAGTGAGTTAGGAAACATATTGCGTTCCTGCAATAACGTAGTCGTTAAGATGAACCGTCAAGAGAGTGATCACTGTTTACATTTTTATATTTTATCACATGTGCATAAGTAATAGCTCACACGGCTTTTTACTGTTTACAGCAACGTATTTTTAATCGTCTCCTTTATCCATATAGTACCTATTTATTACATGTTTTCACGTTACGTTTGCTAATAAATCATGTTTACACTTGATTTTGTCGTTTAATTATAGCAATAAAGTTTTACAATATATACTGCATCTAGAGCACCTATAGGTCTGTCATAACTTGCACGAAAAATCGCTGAAATTGTAATAATTGCGGTAAACTTGCTTTTTTTATATGTTCTCTGGGTCACTTTAGATCGTATTTATTCAAGCTGACTTAACTATTTGTGAGGGCCTCGGCGAGTAACAAAATAAATTTAGCTCGTCTTCCACCTACCAAGTGCAATGACGCAGCCAAGTTTCATTCGTTTAGGAGCTACCACCAGGTTTAGAATTAGTTGGGGGTGCACAAGACCGCTACTGATTGGAGATGGCATCAAACAGACTCGGGTTTGATACCAACTACGACATCCATGCCCTAAGCTGCTCAACTACCTACTTCTGTAAAGCCTATCCTGCAAGTGTAAGATAGGTTGTACAGGATCTTGCTCTTGCGGGAAGGCTGGGATGAAGTGCTCTACACTCTGCAAATATTGTAGGGGAGTGAGTGCACGAATGTCCCCCCAATCGAGGATGTAAAAGAAGATGCAGACGACCCCGATGATGCGGTTGAAAAAATGTTTGATGTTTGTTGCTCTTCAAATGGGCATCAACATAGGCGTAGGACAAGGGGGAGGCGGGTGGGCCGTGCCCACCCCAGAATGGTCTGGTGCCCACCCCAGGATGGGGTGTTCACTGGCTGTACATTGGCATTGACTCGGCTTCATCAGCCACTTCAGGGGCCATGCCCCCCCTGAAACATCTCCATCGACATATCCCCCTTCGTCGGAGTTGTATCTTGGGAGCTATTAGACCAAGAAAATTGGATTAGGGCTCGAAACTGTCGGGATCTTTGTTTACTTTAAAAACCTTACTCGTCAGAGACTTCCTGTATGTTTTTTTTGGTGACAAAACTAAAAAAAGTGACACAGTTTTAGAATGCTGCAAATGTAGATAAATACAATCTAGGTGGACCCAAACAACATCTCAATAAAGGAAGTTTTCCGCAATTATTGCAATTTCGAACGGAAGATATGACTAGCTTACTAATCGATATTGATAACACGGCGTGTGCTATCTGACAATGGCCTTGATATGACAGGAGGCAGGGAGACAGTGTTTATTTTACAAAATTGCAAGTACTTACGCTAGATTTTAGGTTAAAACAATCCTGAAATGTGTCTAGGGATCAAAAACTTATAAGCCAACTACGCAAAATAAAGTTATTTTTCAGAATAAAACAAAAAACGGTTTTAGTAAAAACATGCTGTCTAGACAATTTTTTAATGTAGATATTTTTTAAATTTATATAAAACCAGGTTTGTAATCTTTGATTCCTGGAGGCTATTGATATGTAAGTACATATGATATGTATTATGGGAAAGGGTATGGGTTTTTATATATGGCCGATGGAGAGGATAGTTTCTCCACGTGTTGAAATACCGGCCATCACAGCAGATGGACGACCTGCTAAATAAAGGTAGGAACTAGTGAGGGTGGCCTCCCACTAGGTAGACGATGTGGTAAAGATTGCAGGTACCAGCTGGATGCGGAAGACCCAAGACCGGCCGTTGTGGAGAACTCTGTGGGAGGCCTATGCCCAGCAGTGGACGTCTTTTGGGTAGCTGAGCCAGCGCAGTAAGTAGATGTGGTGTGAGCACTTTTGAGCCGACCCCTGCCAGGAAGCGATACGAGATTCGCAAAAGTTCACGTCCCATTTCCGGCGGGGGCGAAAACTGGTCCACAGAGACCCATTGTGCTACGCTGAAATGTTATATGCTGATCATAAATAGCAACGCGTTTTGACTCGTGGATTGCGCCTCAGTCCGTATACCTACGCCAAAGCCAACATTATTACTATTGTGCTATCTTTACAACAACAAAAAACAAATTATGAGCAATTAGTTAGATCATATAATGTACCTAATGCGGCGCTGTTAACCTCGTAGGCCATTTTAGAATAGGTACCTACGTTATAATTGTTACGTGTTAGGGTTCGTTATTTGGAGTGAAACACTGATGAGGTTCCGAAGGTTTAATCTCTTCCAAGGTTTCCACTCATTCCACGTCGCAGGTCTCTCGTAGTAAGTAGGTATCACCAAAGTCGTAGGATGTCGCAGGTACTCGCAGGTTATCGCTTGGAAGTTGCCTCTCCGGTAGTCAAAACTGAAGTGTTCTAATGGTCCGAACGTTGTTCGGGAAAGATGAGTCGAGAATAGCCGCGGCACATATACAGGTTTATTCAGGACGGCCGTATGTCAAGCTAACTTTAGGCCTTATGTCCCAGTACATAATATACATTCTGGGTGGTCGCACACTTATTACGGCGCAAAAAGTCACGCCGCGCACGAGTGTTAAGAGTACATGGCCCCGCTACATATGGCATATATTGTAAACTGTAGGTCTACAAAGGCCAAAAAAAGTCACTACTCGGTCTGTTCTATGCTTACAGCTTCCCATGACCTCACCAAAATACATCTTATTATTTAAATACTCTTAGACAGTATTTGTATGGAACTTATGTTAATAATTTTTATAGCAAATAATATGCCACAGGATGTTCAGGTAATTCAATATCGCTATGAATGATAACAATTCTTAGCGCTCAATGGTCATACTAGTATGACATTCCAGTATGGTCACCAGGAAACTTTGAGTGTCGCGAGTTTGTCCACACTGCGCCTTCTTGTCCATCTCCATAGTCACCACTTCTTTCGCTTTATGAGCGAATAAATTCAAATAAATTGGGCAATGCTTCTGAGCTAAGCAGCCAACTAGATAAAAGAGGGAATTAGATGAATTAATGAACACACCATACTTTTGATTATTCATGAAATAAAACAGTAACAAATGCTTACAGATATGGTATATATTTCTAGTCACCTAATACTGCTATGACAAATAAAAGGTAAACACAGACAAAGCGTGGAAAGTTGACTACACAGTCAACTAACTATGTTTTGCATTATTACACATTTCCTTATAGTAGGAAAATCACATAATTAAAATTAATGGACTTTAATTCGTTTCGAAAATCGTTTATCATCTTAAATATTAAGGTTAAAACATATAAAAATGCCTAATACAGGAATGCATGCAATAAAAACAAATAGAATTTAACATTAACATAGAAACATGTTCAGATACAATTTGTTACTTTCTGGCACATAATATTTGTGATTTGTGCAATGCTATATTTAATCTACACTTATAAAATGTCTACAAATTAACAATACATTAAATCTAGGCCCATAAACGCAGGAACTAAAACCTGTTTAGGCCAAATTCAATTTTTCTTCTAATCAAAACCACAAAGCGAATGCGTAAGAAGCCATTTCCCACTCGGCATGTACCAACTACAACTGATAGGTATCAAAATCCTAAGACGATGGTAAAACCTTCGAAAATTAGCACCACATATTGGCTTCTCACTACTTAAAAAATACTCAATTTATGTAATTACTTCAAAACAACACTTCATATTATGCACATGATAAAATTATGAGTGATTTCATAAATTGGCAGGTCTTGGGGTCATTGAGGTGTGTGGTTTTCTCCATTCTGAAGAACTTTGTAATTTCGTTATTCACACATATAATTAAGTACAAGATTATACATTCTAGAATACACACATATAAAGGCGACCAAGATTATCTTTGTAAGATTTTAAGTTGAGTGGAGAGATAGTATCAGATCTACCAGCTATGGTGGTAAGAGTGTCATTAAGACTATTGCAAGAAAGGGTGTGGGAACTGTCTCTAGCAACACATAGAAAATATATAGGATGAGGAGTCTGTGTTTGTGGCCGGCTCATAATTGGTTACAGAGGGGGTTCATCCCACTTAAGATGCTTCTCAGGGGTCAAGTGCATTATCCTCACATGCACTGCTTGATTCTTCTCAAACTTCGGTGGAATTGGACAGAGGCGATAAATAACTTCATCTCCTGGTAATGGCACATATTCTCCTTCAATGCTGAAAAAGAATTCACAAACACAAAATTATACAAACAAATTTAATTTAACGAGAAGTGCAAATAGTGATGTCATGACAGACAGGTGTGAACAAACAGCTTTAATAAACATTTACATAAAGTTTGTTTCTACTGAAAGAGTAGTATTTAAGTAAATTACTGGCTGAATTGAACAAAATTGATAGTTTGATACTAATAAATACTTGTTAACACAGAATGGAGTTTGTGGGTCAAAGTCATTAACTACAATTATAATTCAGCCACCAAAAAATTCACAAATTATACCTATAACAGTTAAAAATAATATATGTAGGTGCTGCGTGTTAACTTACTCGGAAATGTGTACAAATAAATCATCACCACCCTTGTCAGGAACTATAAAACCATGACCTTTTTCGCGGCAGAAGGACTTTATTTTACCAGCTTCCAAAGGGTTACAAAGAGCCCTTTCTGAACTGAAAGAAAGATATGGCATTATTTATATATATTTTTTTAAACTCAACTTACGTATTCTATATCATATTTATGTTAAAATTCATTATTTATTTCTTACGTTGACGCAGTACGGTTTCGGCGTGTGATAATAGGACTGGGCAGCTGCAGATGTGAATTAGTTTTATTAGGCGAATCGTCGCTATTAAAGCCGTAGTCGTTGGACATGTTTAATACGTAATTACAGTAAGTGTAGCGGAAAGATAAAAGTAAATTATAAAAATTTCTGAAGAACTTCCGCAAGAAAGATAGTAGGTGTTAAACAAAATGACAGTTCGCTTGCTTGCTTCGAAAGACGCCAAAGAGTATAGAAACACTGCAGACGCCATACGCAAACAAACAAGCAAATGTCAAATATGTTTTTAATATCTTTAAGGTAAAAACAGGCAAGGAGTTAAATACCTCATACAGCCTTTATGTTCAATCTAATCAGGAACGCGAAATTAAATATGGGACACAGAATTATTAAGTTGGCGACTAATTTATTTCAAATGAGCAACTTAATAAAAGAGAGACTTTTCAGTTTGAGTGACCATTTTACTAAATATTTGACGAATAATTTATTACAAAGCTACACGTATATCATCATAAAGAAAATGGTTGTATAATTTTTTTTCTGTTATTACGCGAGAGCAGAGCCGGGATTTTGATACCAAGATAATAATCATTTCCCAGTGAGATAAGGTAAATAGTTACATAGGGAAAACCAAGGAGAGTTGAAACACTTTACTAATAACACTCCTCTCCGACTATGCAATCCACCATATCTCAAAACGAGGTGAGTTGGAACATTGCGTTTTAAATCACCTTTGTTTCATAACACCTCGGTCTCCCCTACCAAAACAGGTATTTATACAGAGTGGGCCCTGAAACAAGAGCAATAAATTAGAATATAGACCTTTTAACAAAACAATAACTAAATTCACGTGTTTTTTTTTATAAAATGAAAAATAAAGTATTATTATGTTCAAACAAAATTAATCGACCCAGCAATGTACTGCAGATCGTCGTGTTCAGTCGGTATACTTGACATTGACACTACGATCGGTTACGTCGCCCCAGTATGAAAGAAAGGCCCGGTACCAAGACATCTAACGACATATAACGACAATATAGCATTAACGAAATTCATGGCACTTTGGAACATTAGGTTCAGGTCAAGGTAACTTTGGATACCTACTCTGAAGGGTCTGCGTTTAAATTTATTGCGCCTGTAACAGGCCCCAGGCATGTATATTAAAAGTGCTTAGACAAGCCTATCTAATATTAAAGTCGCCTACTTCGTAATTTCGATGCCACTTTACAGGCCACTGGCCACTGGTCGTGTCGTGGCACAGTAGTCGACAATTTACGCAAACTATCCTTCAGGTGACCCACTGTGAGTAGGCTCCATCTATCTATGTCCAAAATCTTTGGTAGGGTCAATGTACTCTAAGGAGCGACCGTGAAAATTGACTTTATGTCGAGGGCGCAAGGAAATGATGACAGCTGTTAAATGTAATCTATTAAATTGACCCTACTTACAGCCCGTAACAGTCCATAACTATTAGGGGTCGCAAACCGGGATCCCGGATACCGAAAATACCGGGATCCCAGAGCAAAAATACGCCTTCGCAATACCGGTATTAATTTTACAAAAAGCCTGATTTTCGGTGTTCAGTAAAATAAAATTATATATTACTTTAACACTATTAGAATAACTTTTATATCCTTATTAGACCTAAAGATGATTTGATATACTATATTTAAGATTTTCATTCTAATCAAAACGATTTATGTTCCAACTGATTTAGTAAATAATCTTTCGTATAAAATCCTCTAACCATTTGTGAATAGCTATCTTTTTAGGTAGGTATTATTTAGGTCTATCTATTCTAGTTTTATGCAATAAAGATTATAATAATTAAAAGTGTATAACTGGCAACTTGTTCAAATCCCGAAAATATCGAAAATACCGGAATCCCGGTATTGACCTCATGTCAATACCGAAAATCCCGGTTTTGAAAAGATATACCGGTATTGTAATTTCTAATAACTATACTGGAGCCTCTTTCGCACTATCGGAGGGTTTTGTGCTCGTTTTACGTAAGCCATGACCAACGACTGTAACTGCAACTGGGACCACTTTCAATTTAAAATAACTTTGAAACCACGTGCCACGCGGGAGCCCATCTGGGATATAACGCCAAGGTGATGGTGAAGGCTTGAAGAATTCATCTGCTGCGGGTATTGCTCTGAGTGCGGAATAAGCGGGCGGCGTGGCCGATGCTACGTTTATCTTATTTCATGGCATCATTTTTAAGACATTTGAAGCCAGAATCCCGGCTGAGCTAAGATTTCGAAATTTTCGAGAAAATTACAACAACAACTGACTAGTTAGTACATAAAGATTTTTCCTTTCCTTTACGTTCCTCTGCCATTGCCACTTATTCTTGTACTTACATTATTTTAGGTGGGTAGCTTAAAACTGAAAGTTATTTCTAACTTTTTTCAAGGTTCTAATAAAAACCACAATTTTAAAATACCTAAATATTTATTCTGTTTAGTAATGGTATTCTAACATTCAACATTAACATGAACATTATTAATTTAACATTTTATTTACAGTTTATTGCATAAGTCACAATCGCTGACACATAACTTACATTACGTATGTACTTAATAATAATATAGTTCTTGAAAGTAGTTCAAATATGTATCTTGCCACATACACCGCATTTAATCCAAACATTTAATTGTGATATGATACCGACAGTTATGCCTGTACAATGCATAGTAGAATATGTGTGCACGAAAATATTTAGAAGAGATATTCTTACGAATTTTTAATTAATTTTCAGAGCAGAGTCTTGGCTTTTCCGGTAGTGGTATATTGATTTTCGGTACATGTATTCCTTCCCAATCGCCCTGTAAATAAAGGAACGTATTAGTAGGGCGCTTTAATGTGAAAACGTGGACACACTGGATAAAAATACCAATTTTTTCCAGGTGTTAGGTACTTCCTACTCTTTATAATATTAGTAAACATAACAACACAATACGGTGCCCAAAATCAGCCATTTTGACTTTTTAAAACTTTAATGTATCCAGTGACACTCGCGCCACCAATACGAATACGTACTACTTTCCTGATACCGGGATATATAGGCACCTATTTCCCACTATCTCTATTAAATACATCAGTATTTAAACGAAGGATTCACTTGACAAAACAATAACTACGCGCTCTAACGGACTCGTGGCAAATATTATTCTTTTCAATACAGCCGCAACGCATTCGCCACTCCCCTGGAGCTGCAGTAGGTTAATTATGTAATGCGGTTGCCAACAATTTTCTGATTTCAATGATTGAAATTGTTACTTTTGCGATTCCGTATCGTCGATGTCAAGGGTTCAGTTGCTGACAAAGTTCCATTGTAATATACTGAAACTATTAAATCGATCATATGTAATCGCAAAAGTAACAATTTCAATTATTGTAATCAGAGAATTGTTGACAACAGAGTTACGTACTTAGCGTACGGTGTCTATTCCATCAGGTTATCTTTGTGCTTGTTCGTCGCACAGTATAAAAATGTATAGGCAAGTACCTGAAATCGATTCCCGTCAGATTTATTACATTGCATTGATATCGTTGATTCTGTATACAGAGTGTTTAGATCATTCACGCGAAGCGGCGTCCACGGATGCACTGCCAAGTAGTTCTGTCTAGGTGTCGCTGTGTTCGAAACGGGCATTTTGTCCCATCTGAAACAAAATACAACTTCATCATCATCTCCATCCGCTCGTAATTGTTTGCAAAAGATATAGAAGAACGGAATAGATAGTTTTTCGAGGCTCGTGATAAGCCTTGCTTCGTACGCGAAACGCAAAAGCGAGTGTAAACACCACATGACAACGGGAATACAGGGTGTATTCTCGTTTAATCGTGAGTGTTAATATTCTGCAAAGGGGATGTAAATATGATTACCTAAACTAGTATTCTATGTTTGTGCCCAGAAAGGTGCAAGTTTACTATTTACACACACGGCTCGTAGGCTTATTTAGATCCAAGCTAATGACTTACGTCATTTTATAAAACCTGGTGGCCCCGCCCTTTAGGTATAGTGCCGTGAACGGTGTACGGTGTAAGAGTACGATGAGGAAAAACATCGTGAGCAAATTTAAACATTCAGCCGACTAAAAACGTAACCGTGATCCAATCTGCAGGTTGATCCAAAAGTCAGATGGCAGTTGATCTGTATTTATCTAATCTGCCAAATCCTGAATCATGGTCAAGGTGGGAACTGGGTTTTCGCGCGCGAGAGCACAACCGGGATATTGACCAAGATGATTATAATTAAAAGTCCTACCGGCTCTCAAATTTGAAGTAGTTCTCCAATGCGGCGTTAGACACTGCGCTCTTGCAGACCTCCAGTTCAGTCGCCGGATAGTAGTGCATGTAATTCACGCACATCTCATCCGTGATCGCGTGACCGCCGATTGTAGCGTTCCCTTTGCCCACAGTGTTGTACAGGCATGTGGTCTCCAGAAAATCGCCCTTAAAATATATAATTTATGGGGTATCAATTAGTACAGTCAATAAAGAAGCGGTAGAGTGCCCAAGCGGGTAACTAATAACTAAGCGATCCCTTCAGAAAGTTGTTTAGGCTACTTAGGGAGCTCTTCTCTCGGAGGTGACCCGATATGGGGGGGAGGAGGTTTAAAGTTCTCACTTCCACTAATAGGTATCTCCAAAATGGTGCGTCGTCTTAGCAATCAATATACCCTACATTAATTTTCGTTAAAATACAGATAATAATGTAGAGCTTTTTTACCACTAGGTTTCACCACTCTTGTTAACCGCTGCAACTTCTGTCTAGCCAGGATCTACAATTTGAGATCTGATAATATATTTGGTTGGTATATTCACCGGTAAAACTTTCACAGGTCTGTGCAGTATTCGTATCTCCTGAAAATGCGTTGAGTAATGCATGTCCTTGTTCAGCATTGGCAACTCCTTGCCTTGCCTCGAATGCCTGGTCCAAACAGCTACGCCTGTTAAATGTGTGTGCAGTTGACTGCCGAATACCGTTATTCCGCTTTCTGGTAAACCCTGTAATATTTATATCATGAGAAAAAACTTTGGTATAATAAATGTTAAGAGTGGTCCACACTAATATACTATAGCAAGGTGAAGTTATTTCTAAGAGTTTTTTTTTATATAAGTGAGATTGACAAACAAGTCCGACGTGGTCAGCAAAATTACCGACTAGGCGAATAAATTACTATGTGACTTTATATATATTTTATATTTAAATGACTTTCAATATTAAATAAATTCATGTAGCGCCATCTAGCCCTAAACTAAGCAAAGCCTGTAGTATGAGTGGGGTAACATACTTATTATACATAGAACACCCAGACGCGTCACAGAAATTAAAATTCATTATTTAATTTCTGTTCACAGAGCGACAATTTTTTGAACTGAGGTGTTACGTACTAGCCTTTATTCATTTCTTGTAGTGAAATAGAAGTTTTAAATTAACATATTTTAACACATGATAAAAGGTTTTATAGAACAACCATAGGAACTCTTACCACACCAGTGCACTGCGGTATACAGTAACCGGACAAAGGGAATGCCATTTGGCCGCCAGGAATGGCCATCTTGTCTGTGTACTCCAGTCCCAACTCCATAATGGCGGCGTCGTAGCGTCGTCTGTTGGCTGTCACATGTAAAGTGACCCCTGAACTGTCTATCCAATCTGTAAAGTGTAAAGAAATGTGGGCACACAACGTCAACACATCAAATCGACAGCCTATAACGGTCCAATGCTGGATTTGAGTCTGTTTTCCTTAGTGGATTGCCATAATCTCCATGAGATCGTTAGGAGCGTCGGTGGTCGAGTAGTTACGGTATTCGACTTGTAAGCGAGAGGTACCGGGTTCGGCCTGCGGCCTGCGGCCATGTACCAATGACTCTTATCTGAGTTATGTACATTGGTTGAATACTAGCCTTTATAATTCGTACGGCTAAGAAATGGAGCTTGCTTGAGAGTGTGTTCTTTATAATTATAATCTGGACGCCTTTAAAGGTTGAGTGAATAGTCTGTTCTTAGACAGGCATGCTACATCTTCGGCCGCATCGTCACTTACTTGATTAACAAAGTATGGCCCTATTTATTCAACGGATTATGTGAACCTCTGGCGCGCCCTATAAGGCGCTGTCCTAACTGGCAATGGTCGTGCGACGTGCAGTTTTGAAGTCTCTTATCGGTCGGGCGACGCTCGTCGTACGACCATGGTCGCACGACCGTTCCCAATTAGGACAGCGCCTAATGCTTTGCATACGGGTCGTGCTGCTTGGTCGCGCTGACGCATGAAACTCGAGCCTATAAATGACTCTTACCTTTTCGCATTTCTGGATTGTTGTAGTGTACTTCAAGCATGACGTATTTGTTGGCTTCAGGCCCCCCTAAGGGCAGGCCCGCTTCCTTTGGGTAGATAAACGGAAGAGCGCCCATAGCCCAAGCTGCTTTTACCTAAAAAATTCAAGTTTCTAGACAAGTCCCAGCCACAGTGTTTCCTTAGGACTTTATTGGATTCAAGAGGTATATTAGAGATGTCTTCAGAGGCGGGCAACTAGTGACTCCCCTGGTGTTGCTGATGTCCATAGGCGGCGGTGACCACTTTCCATCAGGCTGCCGCTTGCCTGTTTGTCTGCTGTATAACATAAAAAAAGAACAAAAGTATCTCAATGTATTTGCAATGTAGCTTTATACGTATGGAAACTAAAAATAAGCAATTATTTTAAATAAATGAATAACAAAATAAAATATTAGCTTGCATCATCCCATTGCTGTGAAAGGCCTCCACTGATTCTTCGGCACTACGCGGTCAAGTGCCGTATTCCCACGTTCTGAGTAGGATTTCGGAAAACTGAGTCCGCTTGCAAAAAATATTTACTACCTGGAGAGGTTTTTCCTGGAGAGTACAACATGGAGATCTTCAAGTAATGGATGAAAAGGATTTTACGGGGTCGGCAACGCGTGGGCGATGCCTCTGGTATTGCAAACGTCCATAGACTGCGGTGACTGCTTACCATTAGGCAGACCGTAAGCTTGTTTTCCACCTTAGTGGTATCTGCCTCTCTATTCTAGCCCTCTCTCTTCGGTAGGTCTGCTGTAAGACATTTCTTTTTAGAAATAAGCTGTACCTTTTGTGATTGTTATCTTTATGTTCATATTATTGTAACTTTCTTTGTGCACAATAAATGGTTAAATAAATAAATAAGTTTGCATGCACTTCAATGATCCATCACCTGACGACCTGAGTGGTTCAGTGGTCAACATACCGTCTGCCACGCAAGAGGTCCCGGGTTCGATTCCCGGCCGGGCAGAAATTTAAATGATGAATTTTAATTTCTGTTACGGGTCTGAGTGTTATATCTATAATAAGTATGTATTTAAAAGTATTTAAGTAGTATATCAGTTATCTAGCGGCCATAGTACAAGCTTTGCTTAGTTTGGGGCTAGATGGCGCTGTGTGAATTTGTGCACGAATATTTATTTATTATTATTATTATTTGGTGTCTCCATTTTTGGATCTCGGGATCAATGATAAATTGGCCCGGTTTAATGATTGCCACGGGCCAAAGCCAAGTGACAGTCATGTTATGATGAATGTTCGGGTTGCAAAAACTTCCTTACTATCCGGCAGGTATTTAAGATTACCGCCTTTTGCAACAGTTTGTACGTTTGTCGTGGAAGATCTAGTCTTAGCAGTGATTGGTGCAAATGTGTGGGAATGATGCCAGTAGTAGACAGAACTATTGGAACTATTGTTACATTACGAAGATTCCATAAACGAATGATTTCATCTCTAAGCTTAGTGTATTTATTTAATTTCTCTGATATTGTTGACTGAGTATAATGTGTATTAGGGACGGCTATATCAATAAGATGCGCATTTTTGTTGATTTTATCTATAATAATTATTATTATCAACGTATTATTTACTATTTATTACAGTATCAAACCTTTGAGCATAACTTGGTGACCTCGGGTCTCTCGGCCGCGAAGCAGTTGCCGTCGTATAGTGGAATTTCTTTATCCGGGTCGGTGTCGCAGTAGAACAGCTCCATGTGATGAACCAAACCCTCGTTGCCTTTGGTTATTGTGGATTGGAACTATGGAAGTAATTAAAGTTACAAAAAAGAGCTTGTAAAAGGGATTCAATTTATTTGTGAATAAAATACATACCTAAATAATAAAATACAGCGTCGGTGGCCGAGTGGCTAAGGTAACCGACTCGTAAGCGAAGGGTCCGCGTTCGTATCCCACCGCGGCCATGTAGCAATGACTCTTTCCTGAGTTATGTATGTACATTAGTTGAACACTTACGGTGAGGGAAAACATCGTGATGAAACCTGCACATTCAGGCGATTTAATGTGCAACCATGATCCAATTTGGACAGGTTCCATTGGTGGGTCACGGAGGTCAGATCGCAGCCGCTCCACTGTAATTACCTGAGCTGCAAAATCCTGGACCCCAAGCCCTCGTTCGCGAGAGCACCGGGACATTAAAGCTAAGATGGCGATATATATGTCGCAGCCGGATGGTTAAATTAGCCGGTTAACTAAACGGCTAGCTTTTTGAGCAGTTATTTAGTTGAAAATTTGCCAGTTTCATAAGATTTTAAAGTGATGTTGAAAAAACGATATTGCCTCGAGTTTACGCAGCTCTTCCACACATTGTTCCAATGCTAACCTACCCACAATAACTTCAAAGTATAATAATAGTTTGCATTAGGTTTCTATTCGGTTAGTTTAGGTTAGCATTATGACAATGAATGGAAGAGCTCCGTAAACTCGAGGCAATATCGTTCATTTGACTTTACTTTCAAAGTTCATGAATTTGGCAAACATTCAATTAAATAATTGCTTAATAGCTAGCCATTTAATTAACCGGCTAATTTAACCATCCGGCTGGGAGATATATATACCTAACCAAATATTTCAACGAGAAAAGTAATAAGATAATACCTGAGTAATATGATGAGGTTTAGCCATGATGTAATCGGGAAGCTTGAATACTTTGCACCAATAAGTGGTATCTGATCCGGGGACGTGGAGATCTTTGTTGGTAATAGTCAGTTGGTTTCCAGTGGGGCTGGCTACAGACAGTGGGGTCAGCAGCCGGACTCTGATAAACCCGTGATTTTGCGGGTCTGTGCAATTGATGCATAAGCCTTTTGATGAAAATAATTTATCCGTGCCGTGAGCCCAAACGACATGCACGGTTCCGTCCTGTAATATGTATGAGTAATTTTGTGTAAATTAAAGGAGACTGGGTAAGTATGAAGGGGAAGTGGACTGAGGCTGAATAACAACATTGGTATAGTATTCACATTTAGCACCCTCAAATACATCCTCGTAGAGAAAAGCATCAAAATCTGTACGGCAATTCTTAAAAAAAAAAACATATATTTACTTGGCACATTTTGTATGGTAAGTGCCCTTTACTATGAACCGATGGAGTTATCGTTAAAGTAAATGGGTTGAATACCTGCAATTCTATTCTTATACTGCATGATATCAATATCGGACTCGAGAAAAAAGCATTCATTTGTCATATTTGTAATACAAGTGCGGTTTTCTTTGAACCAGCAGCGACATGGTTACGGAGTATAGGTTTAGCACATTGAGTTCTGTTCTTAAGTTCAAGTTCAAGTTTATTTATTGGTAACCATTGTTACATGTCAAAATTGATTGATACACAATTGATTACACCATTGTCATACATATAAAATACACAATTGATATGAAAACATGTCAGAATTTACACAAAACTTCATAATTAATGTCATTCGTTATATAAATGTCAATACATGCCATAATAATTTTGCTTATGTCAAAAGTATAATTGTTTAATATTAATACAAAGATAATAAATAATACATAAAAAATATATGAATTACGGAATAAAATCCTTCAAAGAATAAAAATTCATTCTAAATAGCCACTGTTTTAAGCGGCACTTAAACGACGCGATAAAAGGTGCATTCCTTACATCATCGGGCAATCTATTGTACACTAGCGGACCCAGCACGTAAACACTTTTTTCCGACTTAGAGGTTTTGTGCGGTATGGAACAGAGTTTGTCCTTGTTTCATGTTTTGTATTTGTGTGACCTACCATTAATATCGAATAAGCCGATATTTTGATGCACAAATAGCGCCGTCTGATAGATAATCATTATCAGCACGATATCAAAATCGGTCCCGGCAGTTTTGAGAAAAAGGCATTCATTTGTTATACTTGTATGACACGTGCCGTATTCTTTGAACTGGTTCAGCGACATGATTACGGAGTATAGGTTGAGGGCTTTCAGCGATGTTGTTATGCCGCACGACATCAAAATCGGACCCGGCAGTTTCAGAAAAAAGCATTTATTTGTCACATTTGAACCAGCAGCAACATGGTTACGGAGTATAGGTTGAGCACGTTGAGCTCTGTTCTTATGCCGCACGATATCAAAATCGAACTCGGCAGTTTCGAGAAAAAAGCATTCATCACCGTAATGCTGCTGGTTCATAGACCACTTTTGCCTAGTCTCCTTTAAATAAATTTAATTTTCTAATCGAAGTATTGTTGTTTGTGTCAATAAATGTTCTTTCTTTCTTTCTTGTAATACTCGTAATTCCCAAGCTAGTGTCTAGTCAAGGCAGGTGGAAAACAAAAAACTCACAAAGGAGAGTCAGTGGAGTTATTTGGGGCAGAACAGTAGCCGTATTCACAATAGCTCGGAAATCGGATTCGGATACGGAATCGACAAAGGACCCCGCAAAAGTTCTTAGGAAAATGTGGTTTCAGTTAATTTTGATGAAATTTTTATATGTTATAGAGATTAGAGTTTCCGTGGAATCTATCGGGATTCTGAATAACAGTTTTCAAATCGACCGACACGGATTCGCCGCTCACGAATTTCGTGTCGAATCGTTCGGAAACGGTTTCGAATCATTGTGAATACGGCTACAGATCGCGAGTGCGCTTTCCAACAAAATGTCATGGAGACTTCATCTAATCCTTGGTACGTACTCGTTCAAGATAACTTTTGTAGGTTTTCTTGGTGTTACTTTTGATCAAAGTAACATAACAAACCTCCTACTAGCCGGGTATTAAATGCGTTAGCCTTAAAATTATTCAGCACATAAATATCAACAAGTGCAAGCTACTAAACCGTATTAAATTGATGGAAAAGCGGATGAGCGTCAGTCACTGAGCTAAGAGTGACCCAAAGTCCAATCCCTTTCGTGATTCTGTACCAAAAGTAGCTTTTTCTATAAAGACGTTTATATATAAAACTAGCTCTAGTGCTTTCCAGATTACAGACTACACATGCGGCGCTACACGTAACCTTACCTCAATAATGTAATCGTCATCGTCGCAAGTATCGAAATATCTTTCGAAAATTACAGTTTGAGTCTTTGTATTTATGTGGAATCCATCGCAATGTTGGTCGTCATCGCGTATCAGCTTACTTTCGCCATCGGCATGCATGTCCTGAAACATTCATAAATCTGTAAGTTATTTTTAGCCGTGTGGTGTCCGGAGTAGAATATAGGCACCAACCTCTGTTTACCGGAGTCGTAAAGGCGAGTAATGTCTAAGAGGTTGGACCAGCTAGAATCTCTGCATATCAGAAAATAGAACAGACAGCCGTGTTTTCTAATAATAATAACATACTGTCTCTGGGCGCATATTGGCTCCCGAACCGAGACAGCGTTTTTTGTGTTTTTTATTTTTTACACTTATTTCCAACCCGTCTGCCAAGCTTGGCAATTATGACAAACCCCTTTGTAAACTGGAAGAGGCTCAAGTCCAGCAATAACCTGTTACGGGGTGTCGATGTGTGTGTTAAGTTAGTCTGCCGGAAATAATGCATATCAGCTAGTTTCATGGTATTTACTCACACCAAAATGATTGGAAAGTTAGCTACCGTCATGTAGAATGAAAACAATTTTTTTTTCTCTTTGTGTTAGTCCCTTGCGATAGAGACGACGGTCTGTCTGTCTATACGAACGAAACTGAACTAGCCAGTGTGCTTTATTAACGGCCGACATCGTGGGTACATTTTTAAATAGATGGGCAAACTTACTTCGAAATGCATATGATTTTTAAAATCGCACCATAACAAGCAGACGTCCGAGTTATCAAGCTCTCCCCTATCAGAAAATCCAAGAGCAAACCAGCTGAAGAAAGGGGCTCTGTCAGAGAGTACCAACGAGAACTGTATCTTTTGAATAGCATAATCGACTCGCCATTTCAGAAGCAGATCCCCTTTCGGGTCCAATACTGCTTCACTTTCGGCAAACCTTTGATCTGTAACATACACATACATAAAGCTCACGCCTGTGTCCCACAGGTGGGGTAGCCAGAGACTATGGACCGCCACTTTGCTCTATCCTGACACCTCGCAACTCCCTAGCCTCGCATATTTCCACAACTCTTTCCATACATCTCCTTTCCTTTGATCTGCTAAATAGTGTGCAATACAAACGAATACATGATGTTCTTAAGTTTTTAATTTAAGGTTTTGTATTTTATTGATATTTGCAGTGTATTAGTAATTTGTAAGTACTGTAACGCTGTAAATTTATGGTAAATAAATAAATAGGTAACTGATACCAAACTAAATTACGTTTCCGTTAGATTGTGAAACCTGTTAGTATATAATCTAGCTTAGTTAAAAGAAGAAGTACAAACTGCAGAAAATTGTGAACTGTTACACTGTAACGCAATTCGTCGCGCACATGTGACTCGATACATTATCACAATACAAACCTAACCGAAAACCTAACTATAAAATAATCATCTTAGCGTTAATGTCCCGGTTGTGCTCTCGCGCACGACGGCCCGGGTCCGCCTTGACCATGATCCAGGATTTGGCAGATCAGATAATTATAGTGGAGCGACTGCCATCTGACCTCCGCGCCTCTGCTGCCAGGGGAATCTGTAGCCGTATTCACAATGATTCGAAACCGTTTCCGAACGATTCGACACGAGATTCGTGAGGGGCGAATCCATGTCGATCGATTCGAAAACTGTTATTCAGAATCCCGATAGATTCCATGGAAACTCTACTCTCTATAACATATGAAAATTTCATCAAAATTAACTGATACCACATTTTCCTATGAACTTTTGCGGGGTCCTTTGTCGATTCCGTATCCGAATCCGATTTCCGAGACATTGTGAATACGGCTACTGACCAGATTGGACCATGGTTACACATTCAGTCGCCTGAATATGTAGGTTTCATCGCGATGTTTTCCTTCACCGTAAGAGCATCGTTTAGCATTCAACTAATGTGAACATAACTCAGAATAGAGTCATTGGTAATATATGGCCGCATTGGGATTCGAACTCGGTACCTCTCGTTTACGAGCCGATTACCTTAACGACTCGGCCTCCAACACTCCGAAGTAAAATCTTCCTAAATAAACTGATCCTAAATAATGCGTTTAAATTGTAAATAGTTGAATATAGGTGAATAATATTTTACGATAGTGTATTATCGCTGACATGTAATTTACAAAAAAAGGGTTGTCACGATATAAAATAAAATTCACTATCAAAGACACTTACTTGCTTCCCGTCGAATAGAAAACGATAAACTTGAACTAATAAATAAAAGCACTGTTACAAAACACTTCGCCAGCATCGTTGCCGCTTTACCCTAGAAGCATGGCAGTGGGTTCAGTTTCACTGTCCTGACGGCAGACCAGCCTCCATCGACGGCAGAAGTGGTAATGAAAGGACCGACGAAGAGGCATTCGCATAGCCTGCGGATTAAACATGCCATCCGTTCCTCTCAGCCATATTGGAATGTAGAGCAGCAACTGCGGTAATGTACAGCTAGAAGAAAAGTTCGGTCCAGTAACATAAAATGAAGGTAGGTCAAAAAAAGGTAGGTATTTCGGTGTTTTATTTACCTAGACTATTTAAATAATAATTCGGGAATATGTTGTTTTTTTATTTTTTTTATTCCAACGCAATTGATTGGAACTGTTCGACTCGGTATTGCAGCTGCCTACATTTCCTTAACATATTGCTTAGCCAAAAAAAACGTTATCACAAATCAATTTTTTTTATTTAATATTCTTTTCTGCACCACGGCAATCTGTTACCAGAACAATAAACCATACCACTGCCTGACTGGAAATCTAGTCTGAATAGACTTTAGTAAAATGAGTCGTATTTATAATTCACCCTAATTCCCCGCTTAGATAAAAAATCTAATGAATATCTTTCTTTCTGCCGAAACCGGAAATCTGTATCCATTTGGCAGCCATAGAATTAAACCATTTCTATTTTTTTACGGCAGATAGTACCTACCCCCTGAACTAAGCGATACTGCCCCTTATAGCGGGGTCACACGCGACGGAATGCAGCGCCGCCTCGCCGCCGGCGGATGAGCCTTTATTAAATTCCTGGGATATTACACCTCGGCAGACGGTAGCCCGCCAAATTAATCGAATTGCATTCTAATCATGCCGTTGGAGCTGTTGGGCCGAATTGCACCTAGTAGCGATTGCGCCTAGTTTGTGTACCGGTGATCAAAGTTAGAATTGCACTCTCCTGTTATTCCTACTTGACACATACCAATCTCTTCGACTTACCATTGTGTGTTTCTTCCTAACTTCGATGGATCTTCTGTGTATTTATATGTAGTATAGGAGAATAGGATCAATGTTGAATTCTTATGACTGCACAGACCATCGAATACTAAAACGCGTATTTTTGTACTCGTAAAATTAAACGTTTAATACTTTTTGCTTTGCTAATCCTAGTAATCCTGCCTAGTATTTCGTTGCGTGCGAGCGTGTTCCCTGATCAATATAATCTGGACGCCTTCAAGGCTAGATTGAATAGGCTGTTCCAAGACGGGCATGCTCCATCTTTGACTACATCGTCACTTACCAGGTGAGACGACGGTCAAATGCCCGTCTTGTATAATATAACTCGGCAGGTTCCATTCTTTAGTCGTACGCATTAGCAAAGCAATTTCGAATTTTTAAACGACTAAGTAAAATGACAGTCGAGCATACGGAAGCGGCTCTTCTTTAAGTTTTTTGTTGTCAATTACATGGACATACTGTACTTACACTTACTTATTGGGTAGACTTACGGTAAGGGGAAAACATCGTGATGAAACCTGCACATTCAGGCAACTGAATGTGTAACCATGATCCAGGGATCTGGTCAGGTTCCCCTGGTAGTAGGGTCACGGAAGTCAGATGGCAGTCGCTCCTCTGTAATTATCAGATCTGCCAAATCCTGGATCATGGTCACGGCGGATCCCGGGCCCTCGTGCGCGAGAGCACAACCGGGACATTAACGCCGGTAAGAGCATTAGCATTAAACTAATTTATATAACTCAGAAAAGAGTCATTGGTATAGCCGTAGTGGAATTCGAATCCGGTACGTCTCGCATACGAGTCGAATACCTTAACCACTCGGCCACCAACGCTTCTATACATGTAAATCGGGAATAAAATCTGTTTATTCACGCAAGGCCATCGTGGTGAATCAATTCTATTTCCCTACTAAGACCTCTTGTCGTGCAAATGTCGATTCAAAAACGCAAACCGGGACCGGGACCGTTTTTTAAAATTTTGAAAGTTCTCTTACAGTCCTATCACGTTAGCCTGCAGGATAGCCTGTGGTCTGTTTAAACTGACTTGTCTTATTTGGTGAACAAACAGTGCCCAAAATCACGACTTGCCGTATCAATCAAGCTACGTATATTGTGTATAGATGTCGAGAATTATATAAGAAACACATAGGATATGAATTTCAACGAATACTGCTGCACATTTTCCATTAAAATACATAATTTCCCTAACCAAATAAGTCATAAATCTGTCAGTTTGGACAGATTATATAGCTATGGCGGGACATCAAAAAGTCAATTGAGCAGACCTTTCGATGCATAAAACCAAAACGCAAAACACCAACTCGAGATTTTCTGCGATTTATTTTTGCGTATTTGTGCAACAGAGTCATGAAGCTCATAGACAGTGACGTGCTAACGTAGGATATCTTTACATAGTAAAAAATAAAGGCGCTCCCCGCCTTCTGTATCTATGTACACTATTAATCTACGCAAAAGATTATAATGCGGTTTTTAACAATAGATACGAGTGATTCAAGAAGGTTTATGCAAAAAAAAGGGTAGGTGTAGGGGTAATGTAGGTAAGCGAACAAAGTCGTGCCGCCGGGTCCACTGGTACAAAATAAAAGCAACAGATAACTGTAAACGAATATTATGTATATTTATTACTTAAACTTAAGTAAAACAATAAAATTGGAACAATTCACAAAAAGTCACTTTCAGTTATTTTTTCGTCTTCTTTGCTTAATTTTGGTGAGGCCTCGTCAGATTTTATCTTGCTTTCGACGTCCTTAGTGTCTTCAGATTTCTGTAAAGTAAAACAAATAGGTACAGTCAGCTGCAGAGTGAATGGACCCCATAGCATACATTAAATGTACGGTAGGGGTCAGTTGTATCCATGTAATGCACATGTAATTTATACTGTTTAGTATTTAAATTAATTTTTTAATGAAATACGTATAAATTATACGTAAAAACAGTATACGTAAAAATTAAATTGTAATAATATAAGAAAATGGCAAACATTTACTATTTCAGTTTCCGCTACATTTTCGCCTTGTGTAGTTTCTTCAGTTTTATCGCTGTTTTCAACTTTGATTGGTTGTTCAGGTTTCTATAAAATAAATAAAACAAATATTGCAATTGGTACTTTGTCCGCACGGGTACATATTAAACAAAATACATAAGTTCAAAATGCCGTGGACCTGGTAAAAACCAGCTGGATGCGGAAGGCACAAGACCGTCCTTAGTGGAGGTTTCGGAGGCCCATGCCCAGCAGTGGGTGTCTTCCGGCTGATATGATTATTATACGAGTGTATTCCAGTACACTCGTATAATCATCAATCAAGGGCGCGCTTCGCTTCATCTTCACGCTAGGTCCACGAAATTGCCTTACGAACATTGCCATAACAACAGTATCTAGTAACAGTTAACTGAAAATCAGCGTTGCGGTCTCACTGCCTACAGCGTATGCTGAACTGTACAAATTCACACACAGCGCCATCTAGCCCCAAAGTAAGCAAAGCTTGTGTTATGGGTGCTAGATAACTGATAAACTAGTTATATACTTTTAAATACATACTTATTATACATAGAACACCCAGACCCGTAACAGAAATTAAAATTCATCATTTCAATTTCTGCCCGGCCGTGAATCGAAGCCGGGACCTCTTGCGTGGCAGACCTGTTGACCACTGAACCACTGAGGTCGTCAAAATTTGGTTATTTACTTTGTAGAAATTGCCAAATGAACATAATCTCACCTCCTCCTGCCTCTCAAACAGCACAGCCAACTCCACATGCTTGGTGTCCGGGAACATATCGACCGGCACCGCGCATATTGGTATGAAGGGCGCCCCTCGCATAGTCTTGGATGATGGCCGCGCTAGGTCCACGAAGTTGCTGGCGGCGGCTTCGGGCCGACACGATATGTAGACTAGGCGGTTCACGGCGCGTGCGTTTCGCAGCATCTTTACGGCGCGTGAGTCTAGGTGGGGGTGAAATAGAGATATTTGAAGGTCCTACACAATTGTTTTGGACAAATTTTTGTTGGTAATAGGACGGATTCGTATGGATGAAGGTTTCGCGATTTCCGATGGCGCTAGCGAGGCGTAAGGCCTGTTGTCAAATTGGGCAAATTGGGCACAAACAACTGCTATGGAATAGATTATTCCAACCCATGATAGGGCTTTATTTTGACAGCAGACCTTACGTCACAGTAGCGCCAGTGCGTGAATTTTGGTATCGCGAAAGCCTCATTCGCTGATGATGATAATAATTAATCTGAAAAAGGTCAAGTCCAATATTTGATCTGTTACGGTTACTGAATTGCTCTTTTGGTATTGTTCACCAGAAACTCGAATCCAGGGTAGAATTCCGGATACTATGGCTGCAAGTGTCTTTTGACCCCATTGCTTGTAAGAGGCGACCTTTTCAATGCCACGTAAAATATAGATCCCGTCACATTGACACCGACATACTAGACAGGAATTGAAAATGGCGTTTTATGTCAGCAAAAGAGCTTCTACATTAAGCAGTGTACATTGTGTATTAAGCTGTTCTTTAGACAAAGGTTGCCTGGTAGCGATCGCTTGCAGCAATAAAGCCGTCTTTGCCCACAGCTAGTTACGGATTTTGTGGGTACTTTTTCATATAATTATTCTTATGTGAGCAATAAAGAATATATCTGGTATCTATCTAGATTATGACAATAAAGAATGTAGTAGACTTACGCAGCCCAGCCCTCGGCGGGTCGACGATAGCGACCACATCTCCATCAGCCCTCGCAAGTACAGTCGGCAACACATCCTCCGCCTTCCCCGCGTAGAAGTGAGCGTTCGTTATGCCGTTCAGCTCGGCGTTCGCGCGGGCGTCTTTCACAGCCTCCGCTATCAGCTCCAGGCCGAGGACTTTGTTGCAGTGCTGTGTGGGGAATTTTTTATTTTATTCGAGAAACTTACAGCAACAATAAACATATGATATACTTAATTATTCATGAGCCATTAACAAGTTTTCGCCTATAGCTATAACAGTATAAATAATGGATTACAATTTCCAAGAAAGAAAAGAACAATGAAACACTTTTAAATAGTATGATGATATTATTGTTTGAATTATGTCAACCTCGGTCAAGGATACATTCAGTGGCAAAAAAAATGTTAGCACACAATTGCTTAATTCTAGCCGTTGAAATGGAAGATAGACTTGAGAAAATGTATTTATTACCTTCTGCATTGTGACAATATTACCAGATGGACATTGGAATTTATCACTTGAATTCGTGTGTTTTTGTGTTTGTCCTAAGGCAACAATAAATGTATTTTCGTTTCATTTCATTTTTTTCATTGGTGTAATGCAGACTTCTCTAATGTAAGCTACATTACACGCTTCTACAGGCACACGCTTGTTAGACCGCTTACAGCTGTCTTAAATAAAAAATCTTCACGAAGGCTCACCTCAGCAAAGCAGAGCCCTATGGTGCCGGTCCCGCAGCAGATGTCAACGACAGTGGACTTCGGTGACGACGACACGCCACTCAGCTCGATCGCGGCGCGGTACAGCACTTCGGCGCCTGCTGTGTTCACCTGTAGGGTAGCGACATAACAGATACACATAGACACACACGCACAGCATGCTTGTGGTTCGCGAGACGGTCAATTCCAATTATCAAAGTACAACCCCTCAAATTGATCGGTCTTTAATCAATGGGGGATTTCAGACAGCTACTTAAAAAAGTAAAAAGGGTAGTGCGGCCGTGCCTCACTAGATGGCGCTGCTTAGACAGGATTAACAAGTATTGAATTTGGCGCCCGAAGTTACTCAGAAAGGTGTTTCGTGAAAAGGCACTTAGTTTTAGTACCTTTTCTGGGAAGAAAAATGTTTATACATCTAAATTTGATATATACTTTTGAGAATCGTGTCTAATCAACGCCATCTATTACAATCATTAGAACTATTGTTTCTTTTTAATCGGCTCGTGAAAAATCTCCCTTTGAAGCGTCAATGAGGAGTTTTCCAGTAGGTATTATCAATTGGTTTCAAAAAGCCTCAATAGATGGCGCTCCTACAATTTTGGTATTTTTTTTCCAAAAGGTTCTACGAAATGTATTTTAATACAAACCTTTCATATTATCTGTGATTTGTATTGCGTCCATTCTTGATCCTAGTGTCCATGAAACGAATTTACTCAGTCAAATTGATGTTTGTATTGTTTGTAATAATTTATTACAACCTCTAAATGGTTAAAAACTATTGATGAATACAATATTATCCAATACAACATAACCAGTGATTATATCCTCTTTGCTAAGAACCTACTTCAAGCGATTATCAATTACCAAAATTGTCGGGGCGCCATCTAGGAAGTCGTTAGGAATGCTTTAGATACCTATTGGAAAACTGCTCATTGGAATTACCCGTTCCGCAGTCTAGCATGTGTATCTGCGTATTAAGGTTAAAATAATAATAAAGGGTTTGCACAATTCAAATATCCACCAGACGGCGCTACTGAGGTATGAGGTCTGATGTAAAAGTAAAGCCCTGCCATTGGCTGAAATCTATGGTTAATTTTACAGCAGTTGTTTGTCCCAAATAGCACGGCAATATTTTGACGGACCTTACTTCTCAGTAGTGGCGCCGTCAGGTAGATTTCTAAAGCACGAAAATTACGGAATGACGACTCCTGCTACTGATAGCTGTAGCACACCATTACAATGAGAAAAGCTATATGAAATCGGGTAGAAAACTCAGCAGGCGACTACTACAGCGTACAAACAGGCGCGCGGAACATCGCTATGCATCGGTCTGCTAGAAATCTAGATGTTTCTAATAAATAATTTACCAGTTTAAAGGCCTGACTTGTAGTAAGTAGGTAAGCTTGCAATTACCTGGAAGAACGCTTCCGGTGATATCCTGAACTGCTTCCCAAGTATCGTGTCCACGATATGCGTGGCCCCCAAAAGATGCGTTGGCTTCACCGCGCCCTCGCCAACCTTCTTCTTGGTAACCAGCTCGAAAAACACGGACTTAATGCCGCAAGCGACCGCTTCTTCCTTGCTGAAGTGGTCCACCAACTCTTTTTTTAAATCCTCCAGTTGTTCAGCCGACAGTTCCTGAAAGTATACGGTGAAATTAGGTTCGAGTAAGTGTTGTGTGTGCTAAATTTAGCACACACAATACTTACTGACAGTCGCCAATAAACATAATTTGGCATTCCTATGTATTTTATTATTATACCTGAACAGACAGGCAGTTGAAACAACTGATATTCATCCAATCGATTCTTAAAGGCGTTGGTACTCGGTGCTGATACAACTTGCTCAGGTAACTTGTTCCAAAGTGCCATGACTCTGTTGCTGTAAAATGCTTGTGCGGGTTGTTGTTGAAGAAACTTCGTACCAATTGCGAGTGGTGACCTCTTAATCGAATGTCCGTTAAAGGCTTTCAGGCTATCTAGTCTTTGTTCGTAGGATAGTTTCTTAAATTCTCTTGGGATTTTAGTAAAACTACGCTGTACCGCCTCAAGTGTTTCAATGTATATCCTTTGTTTTTACAAGTATACAATATTGACAAGTGTATATATTGGTATATTATTATTGTATAGTTTATGCTTAAAACTTGACATCGCCCTTAGCACACCTTATACACCTTAGCGTTTGGTCCTAATTACCATGTAGGCGGGCGTCGATAAGCGATGGCGAGGCAGTGCAAAAAAGCCCTCATTATGTAGGTGATTGTCTGTCTCAAACTGAACTCACGTTCTTTACACATATGTTCTTAGTATTAAACGTGTGTAGGTTTCTTTGTATTAAACGGGACTTGCACGCGACGTACCTTTTCGACTTATTTTCCCGACGGCCTAATGGACGAACAGTGGAAAACCAACGAGGGCGCGACTATCGTTCGAACCCCGAATTAGTCTTCTTATTCTTACACACATCTACACATAGTATAAATTAAAGTAGCTTTCCGCGTCTGTCTGTACTTCCGTTAACTACTTCTATAGCACGTAATAGATTTTGGTCCGATTTTCCATCGGAATTTCTTTCAGTCGATTTATACGTAATATACAACGTACGTGCACATATACATATACGTGTACATATACGTGTGTGTGTGTGGAGTATTGTAATATACATGCATATTATAATAGAGAAGTCCCATGTGAAATGCAACCTCTTAAACTGTAATAAGGCGTAAGTCACCTGCTGGTACATATGGACGATGAGCATGACGTCTCCGGTGGAATGCGAGTGGCGGACTGTCAGCCACCGCCAGTGGCCCGTGTAGTCCGCGGGAGAGAACGGAGCCAGCGGTGAGGCACGGACAAATTCTTGAAACAACTGCGGGAAAAAAGGACATGTTAATGTGAGATTATTAGATTACAGTAATTTATCTTTATACATTGAAGAAATGATATTGTTATGATCAATAACAGAATACTAACCAACACAGCCTTCTTCGTTGCTTCTGATAAATGGGTAAGAGACTGGATGGGTGCAACCGCAACTGTGCCAGTTGCATAGCCACCCAGCCTGAACCCCACTGTGGGTAATTTGGTCTCCTCATCAATACCAACGGTGAACTCACATTTATTCCTATACCCTTCTAATTTTGGAGACCTCTCTATAGGCCTCAATTCGAAACTCAACCCATTGTGAATTTTACGATTCTCCTCTATTTGTTTGCGCCGATCTTTAGCACAAACCCAGATATTATTGTCAAATTTTTGCAATACTCTTTTGATTTCCTTCACTTTTAGTTGCAACTGCAAAAGAAATTCACTGAATTACAAATACTAAAGTGAAATCACAATTTTTGCAATACTCTTTTGATTTCCTTCACTTTTAGTTGCAACTGCAAAAGAAATTCACTGAATTACAAATACTAAAGTGAAATCATAATGGTATGGATTTATTCAATTGTTAGTAGAGCTCGTCTAATTTAAAATGCCGCGCCCCACTATCGCATTAACGCACACAAGCAAGTTTAAAATATGGACGCAATACATATACAAATGCCGTTGTAATTGGTCATTCAGTTGCCGGTGAAATTCAAACGTAGGAGCACGCGTCGTTCATTGGCTCCCACACAGATGAAGTGTCGTTATCAATATTTGCACTCACACATCGAAATCAACTAACTAAGTAGTGGGGTGCGTCATTTTAGACTAGACGAGCTCTACTAATTATTGTTTGCTTTAATGCTTAATTAAACCATATATGAACTCTGTAACTAAAAGTAGTATTTGACTAACTCATAACAATTCATATATTGTTTAGAATTTAGCATTATCATTAAATTACACTTCATCTCTACCTGCTCTTCATAAGGTATGTTCCAGTATGGAGAAGCAACATCCTTCAACCTCTCATCTTGACTCTTATTGGCATCTTCTTTTGCCTTTTTCTCTTGTGTTTCATTGTTACCTTCCTCCAGCTTACGTTTTCTTACTAATGGATCTGGTGCAGGCTTTGCCACTTCTGCTAGTAATTTATTGCCTATAATAATATTATAATTTGTTAATACTGATGTTTTCACCACTAATGTAATGGTCCAACCAAAATGTATCACAATCAAATCAATGATATTTTAAAGAAAGGTCAGGTCAAGTGTATGCTAAACCGTCATGTATGATAAAAGCAATGAATGTGGAAGAAGTGAGAGACATTTGTCAGGTATGTAGCAAGTAGAACAATATGGTCTCTGCCTTGCCCTTACGGGAAAAGGCCGTCTTTATAATATATTAGTTTATATTGTTGCTCCGCGCAGCAGATAATTCACTCAAATAAAACGTCTCGCTTTTAAGCTGTCGCGCAATTGAATTGTCGCACAACTGAGTGATTGCTCTGTGAAGCTCTCGATCTATCGCACAAATGAGCGCATTCAAGCTTTTGGGCAATTGTCTTTGCGCTATCATGTATCGGGGCATCGGCATTCGCACCTGTGTTGTACACCCCCGCCCCATAGCCTTGGTGGGAGGATATTTCTCACTACTTCGTCCAAGGATCTCAAGTTTAGAGAGGAGAAAATTATCCCTGAAAAGCAGGGCTGAGCGTGTCTCAGGCATGGGCTATTTATAATTGGGATGTCAGGGAATCAACGGGCATGAATCAGCTTATGTGGTGGGATGTGGGCTATCAATCAATGAGAGTTCTTAAGTCCAGTACTTGTATGTCGAAATGTTACCTTTCCAAGAGTATCCATCCAACACAGTAATAGCTTTAGCCCTGTCCTCTTCATTCTGGAAACACGCATATAACCATCGGCTTCCGTTTTTAGGTCGTTTAATCTTACTGCAATTGAGACTCAGTTTCTGGTTCATTAATTTTTTCAGTTCCTGTAAATAGGCATATTATTATGTATTCTATTAGTGACCAAATAATGTAGTAGTACATGAGTGCTAGACTTTTACGGCCTCTATTTGATATATCTTTAAATAATGCAAGCAAGACTTACAGCTATTCCATAATGCTTCGGTAAATACCGAAGTTCAATTTTAAATTTCTCGGATGAGAAACCTCCTCTATCAAGATATGCATACTCTTCACTGTTGTCTAATGATTCATTAATTGTATCCGAGTTATTTTCAGTCTTATTCGCTGTCGATTCAGACATATTTACCAAAAATTACCCAAAAAACCGAAATCTTAAATTGAGGTTATATGGTTGTTTACAAAATGTCAAAACAAAACGTGCCAGTGCCAGACTGCCTTTTTTGAAGTTGTTTCACGGCTTTGGATTCAAGTGTTCAAGTCCATTTGAGCCAGAGACTGGTCGTCCAGCAGTGTGACCACATTAAATTTTCTGAATCTACTAGACGATGAGCAAAAGAAATCTATCAGATTCTACTAAACAGGTGCTATGCCATCAATCTACTGCAAATAAACCATATTTCCTTTCAGTATTTAAATATTTTCACAAATTCAATAAAATTATTTAGCGAGTCATTCCACTAGTTAAGCCATTCTGATATCCCTTCCCTCCGGGGGCGGAGGGGACTCCTTGCGTCGTTTTTCCTCAAAGCTGAGAGTCATGGCCTCTTCGAATGACATTCTCGTAGACTATCTTGAGGTAGCTCACTCTATCTTCGGCAGCATGTATGGCACTGCACACCGAGACGGATCTGTAGCCGTATTCTCAATGGCTCGGAGATCGGATTCGGATACGGAATCGACAAAGGACATACGGCTAATGGTCTGACTAGCACCTCTAAACCTCTTTCCGCTCATCTTGCCCGCTAACCACCGTTGCCACACGACTACTGGTTTCACTAGCAGCTATAGCTGAGCTTTGGACCAATTTGTTTTGATTTAGTTTGTAAATTTTTTTCTTATAAATGCGTTTTCTCTTTGTACTATTACCTATGCTAAACAAATAAACATTTTCATTTTCTATACTAATATTATAAAGAGGAAAGGTTTGATTTTTTGTCTGTTTGTTTGTTTGTATTGAATAGGCTTCGAAACTACTGGACCGATTTCAAAAATTCTTTCACCGTTGGGAAGCTACACTATCCCCGGGTGAAATAGGCTATATTATATTTTCTAAAAAATTACGGATCATTAATAAAACTCCAATAATGTAACCCAAGGTGTAAAAAAATACCCGAAAAATTCCTTACATCGCGTGTGCTGCGAAAACTATTGATGATAGAACAAAATAATGTACTACGACTTTGCAGAACACATCATTATCTACAAAAAGTGTCGCGACAGTATATGTCTAACTATTATAGTTATGTCACAATAAGTGTACTTTTATTTTCAAAATTTAATTGAAATGCCGCCGCAAAAAACGCTCTTTATTTGTACCTTGGTATTAATCTTTATCAAAATCAATTACTTCATATTCACGACTGCTTCAATACCTTTATATAACTTTTTGAATTATTATATCACGAGTTTAAAAATGTGAATATTAGAAAAAAGTCGCGTGTTCGCCGCTCATTCCGCTCGGCTATCTAGACAGCACGGGGTACGGGAGGGGAATCAATGTCAAGAAATAAAGTGCCGGTCAGTCATTAAATGAAAGGATGCCCTGAAATCTACCAAAAAAGTAGAAATCTACTAAATGTGGTCAAGCTGCTGTCTGCTGGACGTCGGACGGTTGGTTTCTTTTGTTACCGCAGATTGTGGCAAAGGGATTTAGCTTATACAGACATATTTCTATATTAAAAACATGTAAATTTTTCGTTAATAACATTTTGACTGATCTCTACAATACGAGATTGGGTGAGCTAGGGTTCGATTTAGGGAAGAGCATTTTTAGCTATGTATTCAAACTTTCAAATCAGTTGACCCGCGCCTGCGGGTAGTGCTTTTTACAGCCGGAAACCTACCGCGTAAATTTTACGATAGTTTTATGACTTAATCTCGCTCGCTCCTTTCACGACACCTTTGGCGAGCGAGCGAGATGAAGTAAGTATATAAAACTGAAATTCATCATCTTCATATCAGCCGAAAGACGCCCCCTGCTGGGCATAGGCCACCCCCAGAGATCTCCACAAAGGCCGATCCCGTGCCTTCCGCATCCAGCTGGTACCTGCGATCTTTACCAGGTCGTCGGTCTATCTTGTGTGAAGCCTATCCACGCTCCGGTATTTGGTCGCCACTCGAGAACTTAAACAAGGCCAATTGGTAATTTACTATGTGAAGGAAACAAATGCACCTACGATATGAAGTAGTAAAACTATTAAAATACTTGTACGGTAATGAGTTGATTAATGCTATAAAGTGGCCAGATTCTCACTATAGGTTGAGGTGTGGGGGGAGGTTGAGCTCATCCAAATTATACAAACTGCCATAAACATAAACCAGTCGTGTGGCTCAGCAGCGCTACTGTCGGATGTCAAATCAACGGAGCCTGGGGGTCTACCACGAAGTGACACTTAGCGATGATTCGGCCGAATGTTCGGGTGTTTCCTACTACGAACTTCTTTCGATCGGGTCGATCGGGACGGTCTTTCATTCAATCGGACCGAATTTATTTGACATTAGTTGCGTCGAAGACCCTACTCTGAACGCGTAAAGTTCGACCGATAATTTGAGTTTGACAGCTGTTGCATCGTTGATTTTATGTCAAAATCTACGACAGCAAAATAGTTATCGTGGGACTATCGTGAGCACAAAATTTCAAGTGTGTGTTCCCGGAAATCCCGGCGCGGCGACAAATTCCACTCGTTTAAATAATAACAAGAGGTTGTGACGAAATATTAGAGTTCATTCTTTGTGTGAGCTTAGTTGAATACACAGTGTATGTGAAGACCTGAAAAATATATTATTTTGAACTTGAACTCTTGGTTGTTTGGTTTTATTAAGTTTCCTGCAAAAGTAAGTAAGTCTTCACTCAACATTGTGCTGGAGTTTTGTAGTTCAATAATGTGTAAAACTAAGTGTGAATTGTAAATTGCAGCGAACACCCATTAACTCGAAATGATAGCACGTATGATTCTGGTGGAAGAAGCCCTCCGGGAAGAGCGTGTTGAGCGCCAGCGGCAACGCAGACGCCTTCGCGATTCTTTTAATATCAACGTAGTTCCTGACATGGAGTTTGTTTCAAACTACAGACTGAGTCGGGCACTATATGAAGAGCTCTGCCAAGAGATAGTGCCTCTTCTACCCCGGAAACGTACTCGCCGTGCAATCGACCCCACAACAAAGGTAAGTGTTGGACTTAACAAAGTATTTAATCAGAGTACCTAGGTTTAGTAACCCATATCTATGTCCGTCCCTTTGTCTAGTAAATTATACTAGGTTATATTATGTGTGCAATAAATATCATAACATTCTTTAATTTTAGATACTCATTGCCCTGAACTTTTATGCTCGGGGCAGTTATCAAGGATCTGTTGGGCAAAATACTGATGCCCCCATGGCCCAGCAAACCGTTTCTCGGTGCCTGATGGAGGTCACAACTGCAATCAATATGTCACACATACTCCAGAAGTACATAAAATTCCCTCTAAATGCAAATGACCGAAATGCCATTAAGAGAAAGTGAGTTGATTCTTCATTAGGTATTGATTTGATTTATCTTTTTTCAAGACATTGTTTTTTCTTACAGGTTTTATGAGCGATACAATCTTCCAGGAGTAATTGGGTGTATTGATTGCACACATGTAGCCATTGTCAGGCCCAGTGAACATGAGGAGCGATTTTTTAATAGGAAACATTTCCATTCTATTAATACCCAAGTGGTAAGTTAAAATACATAATATGTCGGTATAATTACTCAATAATAGCAACAGTGGCAAATATTTGTGCATATTTTAACTGTTCACTTGTCCATCACTCTGTCTCATAAGGTTATTATTTTTAGATATGTGACTTCGACTGTAATATCCTGAATGTGGATGCCAGATATGGTGGAGCGACGCACGATTCTTTTATTTGGTCAGAATGTCACGACATAAAGGATCATCTGGAGGGTCTCCAAGAGACAACGTATCTATTAGGTAAGAAAATCCTAATTACTAAGAAAAGTTCAAACCACAGTTATGTAACATCCCACTGTTGGGTAGAGGCTTTCCCTTGTGACAAGGAGGTAAGGAGCATAGGTAGGAGCACAATATTAGATATAATTTATACATACTTTTTTTACGTTGCGCAAAAACAAACGAGCAGATAGTACACTCTGATGGTAAGGGATAACTGTCGCCCATAACAGCCATCACATCACAGCCCATAACAGTCCACTGCAGGACTTCGGGGCCTCTCCCACAAGAAGGGAGGTTATTGCCATAATCTCCACGCTTGGCAGGCGGGTTGGAGATCGCAGTGTTATAATATAACAATGGAAAATGCTGCTGCCCATATTCCAGTCTACGGAGGCGCTTAGATCTTTTGCCTCGAAAACATTAGTCGCCTTGTACGACACCCACTTGTAAGGGGTTGGTGCTATTCTACTCTGCCGGACACCACACGGCCGGCGGTACTTCAATTTAGATAGCACAAAAGGACAAATAAACAATATAGTTGCACGTGGTCAGTTGGAATCCAAAACCCCGCAAATGGAAGGCAGACTTACTCCCGACTGGCCTACAACTACATCAGAATAAACTCATTATTATTTCACTTTTACAGGTGATTCAGGATATCCTCTACGAGAGTATTTATTGACACCAATAGCCCATGTTGAAGAAAACACTCCAGAAAGAAGATACAATATTGCTCACAAGCGCGCCCGTTCCACCATTGAACGCACATTTGGCATCCTAAAAGGTCGGTGGAGATGTCTTCTAGCTGCGAGGGAGCTTCACTACCATCCAGAAACAGCAGGCAAGATAATCTTAGCCTGCTGTGTTTTGCACAATATGTGCATAAGGGCTGGTGTGAATGCTCCGGAGTTGACAGAAGATGATCTCCAAGCAGAAAATGCTCGGCAGGGGGTCGGAAGAGAAATAGTCATTTCCTCTGCAGCAGCTCTAAGGAGAGGACAGAGGGAAAGGGAGCGGGTAGTTAGGTTATTTAGTTAATTTCAGAGGAAGCAATAATTTAATACAATCTTTTTGCTAGTGCAACAAAGTAATTGTACCCTTAAAATGTATTTTGATATTAATTCTGAATAATTTGGACATTGTGTATACTTTTTGTTTTCTTAGTACTTTAATATTGACTGATGACTTCCTTTATTGTATTTTAATGTGTATTGATATAAGATTAGTGTATTGGCCTATTGCTGTAAGACTATAGATAGAATATACATAAATAAATTATTATGAATAAATAAAACAATTTAATTTTGTATGTAACCCAAAGAAATGTAATATCAATATAATTAATCAATAATAAAAACAGAAAATTTATTTACAACTTAGAATTAATTATTTATAAATGAAGCAATTTATATATAGAAAAAAAATCTAGTTTAAATTTCTCTCTATAAATTGCTGCATAAGCCGTTGCATAGCCTCTACAGCATCGGCTATTCTTGTGCCCACTGCCTCCAGTGCCTCATAGATTCGCGTCTCTCGCTGCTCGCGATCCTCTTCAAATCGGATCAGTCTCTCCCGTAGAGAGCCATTAGCTCGAAGGAAAGACTGCTGCCGAACCATTCGTCGTCGTGGAGCTGCAAAAGTAAATAAATAATGTATTACTTTTATGTATTACTCGCGACCCGCCCCGGCTTTGAACAGGTAGTAACAACATTAACAAATTAAACACCTAAACCTTCCTCTGAATCACGTTGTCTATTGGTGTAAACCACATGTAAATCTGTTCAGTAGTTTCTGAGTTTATTACGAACAAACAGACAGACACGGCGTAGGGCTTTGTTTTATAATATGTAGTGGTTACTAGCTTGTGAAAATCACATTGTATTGCCGTGCTATTCTGGGCTATAAGCTACATTACTCCCACATTTTATCAAAATCCTTTCAGTAGTTTTTGCGTGAAGGAGTAACAAACATCCTTACAAACTTTTATAATAGGTATTACTGGGTTTGTTGACAGGTCAAGTTTTCACCTTATAGCTATCGCATTGTTAAAATAGTATGTATAACATACCTCGAGAAGGTTGAACCATTCGATTTGGTTCTGGCTGGGCATCTTCTGGGACTGCTGCTGACAGCCGCTGTCCCTCCACATCTACTTGCAAGGCAACTGCAAAGAGAAAATAGCAGCTGTAATCTTAAAATTGTGTATAACATGCGCTAAACTAGTAATTATATTGTTATGTTCAACATACCATAACAGTCTTCGTGTTGAGGCGCCACAGGACCAGCAGATGGTTCCAGCACAGGTGGCTCTTGACTCGGCTGAAAATAATAATATAAACATTGTTCATATGGGATATGGCAATCACATTTAATGTGGTAAGTCACTGGTACAAAAATTAGGTATTTCAAAGAACATTTTGAATTCAAACCTACCTACTGCAGTAGATTGAGAATTTATCATTAGGTACTTCAAGGAGAATATTGCCTTTATACACAGGTGGGTTTAAAAGCAATATTCTCTAATATTAGATTATGAATTTTTAATTGAGTAGGTACTTATTTAAAAATTCATAAAGGATCTAACATTATTTAGCAATAAGTCAGTTCACAACTAATACTTTCTGTTCAAGCATAACACAAAATATAAAGTTTAAAAACCTCATTAAAAAAAGCAGGTACTCTAGCTGTTGTCTGCGGCTCCCCAAATCCATCTCCCATAATGGTTATCACTTTTAATTCCAATTGGGATAGCTCGGGGGCAGTAGATGGGCCACCACCAGTGGCAGACGCAGACCTCCGTACTGCTGCTGCTGCTTTTTTGGCTAAATACTTTTTATCCGTCCAGACCTAAAATGAAATAACATTTGAATAATTATGCATGACTAATTCGTATGAATTATATTAAACAACAAGATAAACTTACTTTTTGCCATTGTTTGGTACTTTTAGTACACCCTCCCATAGCATTTAGCGTGGTACAAATTTCCTCCCATAGCCCGTGGGAGCGTGCACGACCCTCCACACTCCTCAAACTTCCTCGAGCTAAATCTCGATGTTCCTCGAGGAAGTTTAACAGGGCCTCAATTTGTTGAGATGTCGGCGCAGTCATGGTTGCTTGGCAATTGAATGTGCTTAAATAAAGTTTCATTTCCAAGATAAACCAAAAGGGCCACGGGGCCCATGGCCCACGAGCCACTTGTATTCATATTCACTAAACTTGTGTACATTCCAGGCAAAGTGCTTTGCTCGCTTTTGTTCAAGTAGGCAACTTACACCAACGCACTTGTAACGTCAACTTCTCTTCATCTTGGTGTTAAGTGGTTGTTGCTTGAAAACCGTAGTCCATTTCAAATTCATTATCGCTTCTTAGAAATGCAAAAAATCAAGCAAAAACATCTCCAGTCTCGAACACGTTTGTTTGTTTACATTTTGTCACTTTTTTTATTGATACAAGGCATAGGCAGGCAAGCGCATCCGTTGTATAAAGCCAATTTATTTTCTTGAATGTTTAAATCTTTAGAAATATTACATTTATCTCGCAAAAAATTAAAAAACTAAAACAAAATACTTATTATCTTTATTGATAAAGTATTTTTACTTGGTTAATCGACGTATTTAATGCATATTCTAATTTATCACCAAACTATCGATAGTTTTAATTACCCTAGTGCTCTTTTTCATTCGTTCCGAATTTCATCCGAACATTGTCTATGAATCCGAACGATTAATAAGATTCCGAACTAAGTTCATGGTAGGGTCACAACGTTTCGTTCGGTCGGGTATCGGTCGGTTCCGAAAGTATCGGATCGTGATTTCGGAGTAGACCTCCTGTACAAACAACTAAGTTACGTCGATGACATAGTGCCGCAGAGCTGAGCTGATTGATTTGGATGTGTGAAGAATATGCGGTGGCCCTCAGGCTTGGGCATAATGCAACAAAAAGTGAGTTTATAATTTTCAAATCGGATAATAAAAACTACAAAGTTCCCTGTGTGAACATCACTCATAATTTTGATAAGTATGTAAGGTAGTAGATAAGTATAAATACCTACACCATTGAGTCACCGATACGATGTCTGTTGAGGACGACGACGACATCATGGAGAGGGAGCGAAGGTGGCTATAGAATTACAATTATAATATAGGTAGTGTAAGCTCTTACTAACACGTCTATGGATAGTTGTCCGAAATAAAGATATTTGATTTGATTTGAATAACTTAATATATTAAAATAATATAATCTTTATTTACATTCAACCAAATACATTCCTTTGTACTTTGCAATAAAATATAAATAATATTTAAAATCAACAACATTAATTAAAGTATTATAATTACAACGTACGTATTAAACATTAAAGCTCCTTTTAAACATCATTCACGTAGAAAGAAAACTTAAACTTCGTTCATCAACAAAAAAATATTATCTTCTAATTGTTAGGTTTAAAGCAAAAAGTGTGAGAGCAAGATCAAAGTGGAATGTATTGCTCATACAATAAGACTAATTTTTGTACCACCACCACTCCGCTTTCCAAAAGGCGTGACATGGGCGTGACACAAAAATGAACCTTATTCTATGAGCAATTCCACTTTGATTTTGCTCTCACGTTTTTTGCTTCTGAATTCAGTCGACTGAATTTAGCCGTATAACAAGCGCATTAAATAAGTAAGTACAAAGACTTATGTTGTTCATACACATCTTACTAAAGTCGTCGTTAATTTATAAAAAAAGCGTATGTTGACATGACAGGCCAATCTCATACCTACATTTTCTGTCGCGCCTTATTGAAAATGAACTTCATGACGTGAGCACGATGAGATAACATTTATCAACATGGGTTTTTTAATTTAAGACGACTGTTAGTATTATAGGTATTTTGCGTAAAATATGTATTATGTACCTAGTAATTTTTCTTTTAACAACAATAGGTAGGCATTCTAGGGCAATTCACACCGAAGTGGTAGCGTCCAGTCAGCGAGCACGAGAAATGGGAGGCTGTCAGCGGCACCGCGAGCTGTTTTGAGAGGAGAGCGTCAGAATGGCGGGTCCCGGGGAAAAAGTTTCCAATTTATTTCCCATCTTAATTAACATCATCTTGGCGTTAAATCCCGGTTGCGCTCCTTGCATGCGGGGGCCCCTTAATCGTGAGTTCGTTGGCACGCACTCTTGACGACGTCCAGCCATCGCTTCTTGGTCCAGCCCCCCCTTCCCGTACCTGGCGGGGATGGCCAGATCTGTTCCCCACATCACTTGCCGGACTGCGCAAGAGTCGGCCGTACCATCGAAGGCGGCACTCTTGTAGCTTATTTGCGATATTTCAGACGTGAAGGCTACCATGGATGTGGGCGTACTGTGCGCGGTCTTTGCACCCCACACACCCACCACAGGTGACTGGCAACTGCTGCTTGTGTCGCTTTAGTAGAGGCCAAGTCTCGCTGCCGTATAAGAGTACAGGTCTAATAATGGTGGTTGACCCGACTCTCATGCGACAATCTAACAAAATAGATACAAACTAAAATTTATGTGAGACGGCTGCTGCGCTGCCACTGCGGTGTGTTACGGCCCTTCATAAAGATTTATGTTTCGATATTTTAGCTAGGGAGCCGATAACTGTTTTTGTTTGATAGCAATTATTTACGAAATTAAACTCGGTCATCGCAATAAGAACAATCATTGCTATCAAACAAAACCCTAGCCCTAGTTTTGTCCTTCCTATAATAGAGAGGAATAGGTAAGTAGCATGTGAAACAAATATATGAATATGAAACAAAATTGCCACAAAATTAACATAATTCAACCTAAACGTAATAGTTTTCTTCATGCTTCCTAACACCGTGACACTAGCATGTATCACCCGCTTTACTTTTTTGACTGTTGAACATGTTTTTCATTGCATTTTTATCTAGTTCTGCTTTTTCCTTGCGCAATTGGTTTATGTTTTCTAATTCTTTGTCGACAGTTGCTGCCATAGTTGGATTGAGAGCTTTTAGCTGATTCAAATCTCGTTCTGCAAGATCTGGGCTCCATACAGCAACATATGCTTTTGCTCTTCTGTATAGAGCTTTTTCATTGTCTGAAAGTAAATAAAGTCAACTATAACCAACCACATATACATAATGGTTAGCAATACAACAACGAAATTAAAATTAAATTAAATGAAAATTAAATGAAAAAGTATTTATTGAATTAGGATTACGTTAATTAATCTCTTTTCAAACGTCAAAAATCTAATGGAAAGCAAAGGGAAAGTTAAGCGAGCTCATCCAGGACCGATCAGCGCGCACAAGCGCCCATACAGGTGAGACACCGGGCACCGCCACTCGCCACGCACATAACCGCCTAGGCGAATCATGTACACAGCGTACCTAGCCCCAGCCAGCCAGACGGCAACTAAACTCCTGTGTGTGTTCTATCGGCTGTACAACGGGGAATGTTCTAAGGAACTTTTCGATCTGGTGCCCACAGCACAATTCCGCTATCGCACCACCTGCCGCGGGCTGGGTAGTCATCCCCACTACGTTGACCTTCTGTTGGTCACCGCGCGAAGGTTCTAAAGAACGTTTCTCGCTCGTACGATTCGGATGTGGAATGAGCTCCCAGCCAGTGTTTCTTTTGGACCATGACATGGGGTCGTTCAAGAGGTATATTAGAGGTCGCTTCAGAGGCGGGCAACTGATGTCTATAGGCGGCGGTTACCACTTCCATCAGGTTTCCGCTTGCCTGTTTGTCTGAAGTATAAAAAAAACTTAGCTGCCATACCTTTATCATATTCTAGAACATTGGTGCAGTATTCAATAACTTTGTAGAAATCGCCCCCAATCAGTTTGCACTGGGCGTAATTAAGCAGCACTGGAAGTTTTAATTTATTAAGATTTTTCCATTCTTCATCAATTTTTCTCTCCCTGTAATAAAAGTGTATATAAGCGTGATATTATAAAGACTATCATCAGCACAGCCCATAACAGTCCACTGCAGGACTCAGAGCCTCTCCCACGAAAGGGGAGGTTATTGCCAAATCTCCACGCTTGGCAAGCAGGTTGGAGATCGCAGTGTAATAAATATAACTATGGAAAACGCTGCTGCCCGTTTTCCAGTCTATGGAGACTCTAGATTTTTTATCTCGAAAACGTAGTCGCTTCGTACGACACCCACAGCCAATAAAGACTATGTTAATGCCAAACTATCAAAACAGAATCATCATCATCATAATATCAGCCGAAAGACGCCCACTGCTGGGTATAGGCCTCCCCCAGAGATCTCCACAAAGGCCGGTCCTGTGTCTTTCGTATCCAGCTGGTACCTGCGATCTTTACCAGGTCGTCGGTCCACCTTGTGGGGGGCCTACCCCCGATGTGTCTTCCGGTACATGGTCGTACTCACTCACACTCGAGAACTTTACTGCCCTATCGGCCATCTGTTCTTCGACAAAACAGGCAATAACTATAATTTCCCTCATTAAATAATTGGAAATAAAAAAAACATACATACCTAATCATAAGCTGTTCACAAATTGTCAATGCCTTCTCATAAACCTCTTCAGCTTCTGCATAATTCTTCTGTGCATACAATTTGTTGCCTTTTTCTCTTAGTTGTGGTATCATATCTAGTTTTTCTTGGCCATCTAGTTGCCATATATCTTTCTCAAACTCATCTTTCCTTTCAACTTTTAGCAGTTCTGTAATATAATAAATAAATAATAAGAATTAATTAAAAAGTCTTTTACTTCTTGCAAGTAAAAAAATTATAGCCCATTAACATAAAATTTTTAGTGTTCCTAATTAACAGTTATTCTAACTATAGGTAACAATTTTGTCATTTGCAAGAACCCTGTAGTTATGAAATATATCAAATATTAAAATGAAATAAACAAAATATGTGTTGTGTTGGGACATATAAAGCATGCACAAAATATAAAGCCTTAGTTGTTATCCTTGATGACTTTGATAACCGTTCATGTTAAGTTAATTGTTGATATGGGTTTAGTAACAAAGTTTACAATCTCAAATACAAATCATTGTATGTTTTTCTTTTTAAGGACTCCAAAATTATTATTACAAAGTTGATGATACTTTGGTGAGTTATTCTGCGTAGAAAGGTTTATGGGTAAGGAGGGTAGGGGTAGGGCACCATGCTAACAAAGTTGCACTGGGCAGCTAGTTTCTTTGTATCTCCCATCACTTTCATTGTATCAAGATTCGCAAAAGATTTACCTATAATAAATTCCAAGTCGCAAGGGTCTCTCATCAGCTCATCCAGATCTTTGAAACCGATGCCCTCTGTGTGAAGTGTCATGGTGCACACATGCTTTACCTTGTGCACAGGCTGACCTAACTCTCGCAGTGTTTTTGATACATATGGGTAACAGAATACATGCTGAAAACATACTAACGATTTAAGCTTAAAACAAATAACACAAACATTAGCACACTATAAGTGTGCCACTACAGAACATATTAAAAGGTGACTATAATTAGTGATTATACAGACAGATACCTCACTTCCAACATATTTAAAATATGATAATAATTGTATCACTGATACTTAAAGATAAAATTACAGATTAAAAAAATACCTATTATGAGGTCACACTAGTGGTTAAGGGGTCTGTCTCATAAACGAAAGGTACTGTTTTCGAACCCCAGTCTTGCTATGTACCAATGACCCTTTTCTGAATTATGTAAATACATCAGTTTAACACTAACTGCTCTTACAGTGAAGAAGAAATTGTGAAGAAAACTGAATTTGTAACCATCCAATCTGGTCAGGTTCTTTTGTTAATAAAGTTAGTGAGGTCAACAGGCAATCACTCCACTGATTCAACTGATCTGATTTTAAAAATCCTGGATCATGGTCAAGGCAGACCCTGGTCCCTCGTGTGTGAGAGCACAACCGGGACATAAGAGCCAATTAGACCACTGAGACTGCATTTAGGCAACAAAAATGCTTTCCTATTCTTATACTGAGACCTCCATGTCTAAGTGGTGATAAGGTCTGCATTATAAACTGGCCGCCCAGGTTCTAATCCCTCCTCTCTGGATAAGAACCTCTTGCACTCTCGTTGCAACAATTTTGTATAGACCGCCGAAACGAGTCGTGCGCACTCGCATGAGGTCCCACAACTACGACCCAAATGTTGAGGCGACCGCAGCAAACGAGTTAAAAACGCTTTGCTTTGCAACAAATTAATACAAGATATTGTATTAATTTGTGCAATGTAAAAAAAAACAAATTTGCATACCTCCTTGTCTACTACAAAACTAGACACTTCCCCCACGGCCATCATCTTCACAACGGTCTCCCAAACCTCCAACTTGAACTTATGGCCTAGGACTAGAACCATAGGTTCTTTAGTCCCAATTTTTTTGCTATCATCAACTAGAATTCTTTCCTTTCCCAGTTTCCACGTTTGAAAATGAAAGTGTACCTAAAAGGTAAAAATTACATGTGTTATTGTCTTATTGTTAGTGTAGCAAGGATCGGTCAGTGGACATACAATAAACGAAATGTTTTTTACCTTACTTCCATCAGCTATGGGAATATATTTTTGTCCAGCATGAATAACTCGCTTTACAATTGGAGGTTTCTTATTTTTGCTCATTTTTAATATAAAATATTGTTTATTTATCGCAAAATTCTTCAATTGATAACAACGAGGAAAGAAACCACAGATTGCTATAGAAACAACGTATTGATAAGAATAAGACTTCTTTCACAGATTACTATACTTCTTTGTTTTACTTTGTCAAATATAGGATGATAATTTTGACAGTTTACAGTAGGGATGCGGTAGTGTAAAATCGTTAATGAATCTATTTGATTGTCGATTATCATTTCATAGAACTTGAAATCGATAGTAAAATGGTTAAGCTATACGTATTTAAAAAAAAGTATGCAGTGGAACAATAATTTTTTTTCTTTTGAATTTATAATTTAATAATACGACATTGAAAACCCTTCCACAACGACGATTTGGACACGTGCGTATTTTTATTCGGTCAGCCAGCCTATTCCGTAAAATAAACTTGAGTCGAAATCGTTGTTGTTAGGTCTTTTAGAAAAATAATATAATTATCTAAATGTTAATTTTAAATGTTCGATTATTTTATTTGAACACTGATTCTCGATAGTCTGTTGTTATTCGTTATTCGTGGCACTTCACTAAAGGGGCGGTACCTGTATACGTCATTATCCGAAGTACATTTTACTGAAAAGAAACATGAAACTTCATAGGCGTGCGCCAAAGACCAACAAGGCTGGCAACTTAGAATAGGCCATGGAGTATAGAATTTATTGTAATTTATTATTTGTCTGTGGTTGTAAAAGAAAACGAAAAATTGTTTATGGTAAAGCCTAATTAAAAAAAAAATTGCAGAAGAGTTGATCACAGTGTTGCCGTTAGCGTACATTTTACACATTTAACGTATATTTTTAGTCTCCCATGTGTCATGTGTAATGGGGACCATTTGAACATAACATTGAAAGGGTTCTTCGGAATTTAAAGAATCAAGACCATGAAAAAACTAGCTAGTAGAACAGTACACCACATTAAGGTGGTTCGACACCCACACCCACTCGTTTGAATGCTGGTTTCTTTAGGTTAATGATATGACATTCTAACTTTATTAAAGAGAGGAACAATTCCATTCTATTTTCCTATAATACAAAAACCCCCAGCCGATAGCCCCTTACCTTCATTACAAGTCAATCAACAAAACAACCAGTTTTTTCGCGTCTAAAACTAAAACTAAATACCTCACTATACTCCATCAAAACATACAGAGTGTTAATAGTAAAAAAGATGTAATTGATATCGCTATTTCAGAATTAATGGAAGAAGGTATTGAACCAGATGCACTTTGTTTCACCGAAACATTTATCAAAAAAGGTGAAGAAAGTACAGTTAATATTACAAACTTTAATCTGGTTGCGAATTATTCTAGACGTACAAAGAGAGGCGGTTCATGTATTTTACTGAGGAAAGGAACACGAAGCATTCCACTAAACCTAAATACATTTTCAGTTCCTAAAATTTTTGAATGCTGTGGTGTTCATTTACCTGAGTATAATATCATCCTTATCTGTATTTACAACTCACATAAAAAATTTGCTAACTCATTCCTTATGAAATTAGAAGAATTACTACATACAATGTCAAAAAAATATAATAACAAGAAAATTGTTATTACTGGGGATTTTAATATAAACCTTATGGAAGTAACTAATGCATCTAAATATTTAAAGGATATTATAAATAACCATAACTTGTCTTCTCATATCAATGAACCTACCAGAGGGTCTTCCTGCCTTGATCTTATAATTAGCAATATTAAAAAAGGATTAGGTAAAATTATTCCACTTGGACTCTCTGATCATGAAACTACACAAATATTACAGATTCCGGTAAAGAATAAAAAAGAATTTCGCGAAAATTGGATTTTCTATAAAAGAGATTATAGTCGCTCAAATATTCAAAAATTCAGAGAGTATTTAAATTCCTTCCCACTATCCCCCATCCGACAAAAACAGGATGTTAATGAAGCATTCACAACTTTTCATGAATCTTTTTGTTTGCTTTATGATTTATGCTTTCCAATGATTAAAATTACAGTTAATAATAAGCCTAAAAAGTCGAAATGGATTACTAGGGGTATCAGATTATGTACAAAGAAAAAAAGAACATTACGTTATGAGTACTATAAAAATAAAACACAGGATAGCAAGAAAATATACCTAAACTACTCTAAAACTTTAAAAAAATGTATACTTACGTCAAAAAAATGTAATTACAATAAACTAATTTCAAATAGTAAAAACACTTGTAAAGCATCCTGGAAAGTTATAAACGAAGAAACAGGCATTAAACTTTGACAATAATATCGACGAAATAAACCTCGACGGACAAATTATTTCTGATCCCACTGATATTGCTAACGCATTTAATAACTACTTCATAAATCTTACAAATAATGATAACACAAAACAAAACAAAATAAATACAAATATTGAATACTTAAATAACTCCATATTTTTGAGCCCTTTTAATGAGCCTGAGATTATTAAAGTAATTTCATCACTTAATAACACAAATGCTTGTGGATACGATGGAATATCCACAAAAATACTAAAAGAATGTAGAGTTGAACTAGCACCTATTCTGACATATTTAGTTAATCTATCATTTGAACAAGGCGTTTTTCCAAACGACCTAAAAATTTCTATTGTTAAACCACTATTCAAGAAAGGAGATCAATCAGAATTACCAAATTACAGACCTATTGCACTGATTCCAATATTATCAAAGATATTTGAAAAATGTATGCATTTAAGATTAACGGAATTTTGTAACAAGTTTAACATTATAAAAGAAGAACAGCATGGATTTCAAAAAGGCAAGTCTACTGCTTTAGCTGGATTTAACCTAGTTAAAAGTATACTAAAACATTTAGACAAAAGAGAACTCGTGACCGTGTTGTTCTTTGATATGTCCAAAGCATTTGACTTTGTGTCCCATAACATCCTGCTCTCTAAATTAGAAAAATACGGAATTCGAGGTCCAGCGTTATCTTGGATAAAATCATACCTAGTAAACAGACAACAATGCACACAAATAAATAAAATAAGTAGTAATAATGTTCTCACACGCTATACCTCTTTATACAAATTTTACCGATTTGGCGTTCCACAAGGTAGCGTCTTGGGGCCGTTGTTATTCCTTTTATATATCAATGATCTACCTAACCTTACTCCTAATAACGAATGTATACTTTTTGCCGATGATATTTCCATAATAGTTACATCTGATAAAGAAAATTTACAAAACTACGAATCAAATATAAACTGCATTATTAATTCTGTGATAGACTGGCTATCAGCTAATAATTTACAAGTTAATCTTTTAAAAACACGGTTTATACAATTTACTACTAAAGGGCGGAAAAATGTAAAGCTCAATATTAATTATAAAGGCGCACCCATTAATGAAGTTGACAGCGCTCCGTTCCTTGGGCTACAAATTGACAAAAGCCTTAATTTTATGAACCATGTAGATAATGTATGTGCTAAGATCAATAAGTTTGTTTATGTTCTCCGCAGACTCAGACAAATAGTGTCTCAAAATGTAGCCCTATCCGCTTATCACGGCTACATAGCATCCATCTTAAGATATGGGCTGATAATCTGGGGTAATAGCTCTTTCATTCGAAAAGCATTTATTTTCACAAAAAAAGTGCGTTCGAGCATTATGTGGCTTAGGACCCTTAGAATCTTGTCGACCTTTCTTCCAAAAACACAACTTGTTAACCCTTACCAATATGTACATCATGGAAATATGTAAATTCGTCAAACACAACCCCAATATATTTGCTCAATACAGTAGCCTCTCAACACGCTCAGTGAGAGATCCCGAACGCAAAATATACATGCATTGTCCCAATACCAGTCTATTTGTAAATAATTGTAGCCATATGTGTCTCAAAATTTATAATAAACTGCCGCGTGACCTAAAATCCTTAAAAGGCTTTACATTTAATAATGGGCTGCATAGTTGGTTAATTAGTAAAACCTTTTATACACTGCAAGAATTTTATAATTATAATTTAAATTAGTAATTGTTACGAGTCATTGTTATTGTTCTTTAATTAAATATATTAGTGTAGTAATAAACCTATTGTATATCTGTATGAGACAGATATTTACTGCTGATCGAATGTCAAATACATATTTTTCCACCTATGTAAAAACAATAAAGATTTTTATGATTTATGATTATGTAATAAAGCCGTTAAATGAAAAAAAGTACAAAATTCGACGCTACATGGCGTTGTAATGTGGTCTTATTGTTAAAACGTCATACCTTTGTTTGCCATTATAAATGTAACATGTAGGAATACATTTCGCGGTAAATTGGAATTAGGTTTTATAGTTTACTAACGGCAATAGTACATTAAAAACGTCAACAGCAAATTGCACAAACCTACATTAATTGAGATATTTAGCGTAAAACATTTTTCTTAAGTTTTTACAGTAACTGCTTCCTCTTAATGAAAACGGAAGTGCCTTGAAGGTTTTATAAAATAGATAATACTTTTAAAAATTCGCTAATAATTAGGTTTCTTACGCCTACAATAGAAAAAAGAGCACTTCTGCGGAGAGCAAGTTGCGATTGAAGGAAGAGAGTAATTTTAGTATAAAATATCTTGTGTACCGTTTTAAGCGCGCTCCACATGTGGACAGTTCCGCGGGAACACGAGAATGTAGAGGGAGTATTCGTGTAGTCCCGTGCATTTTTGGCATGTCTCGCCTATTTCATAGACTAAGTAGAGATAGGTTGTTGTCGTCTCGATTCGATCGATTTTATATTTATATTTCTAGCGCTTTTTCCCGTAACAGGTTCGGGGTACTCTTGACCATGATCCAGGATATTAGTAGATCAAGTAATTACAGTAGAGAAGCTGCCGTCACCTCTGTGACCCTGTTTACAGTAGATTACCGATATTACACGGATGAATCGATAAAATGTCGCGCGTTTTGACACCACCACATCCCTAATAGGCGAGAGATAAGAATGTAGAGGGTCGACCAAAGTCCCGGCAAAAGTCTCGCCGGAAGTTTCGGCGAACATGTGGAGCGCGCTTTACTCCAAAATATACCTTCAGTGCTGGTTACGTACGTTTTGGGAACTCAGTCACGGCAACACTGGTTGATCAAGCAAGTGAAGTGAGTGGTTGGTACGGACACAAGAATTTTATTGTAAAAGTTAGTGTTATTTGCGTTTTAGCCTAGTAAATATCTCAATTTCATGTGGTAAGAGCGTCTGGCGCGTGTTTCTGTAAGTGAACATGGCTGATTTCTTAGAATCTGAGGCCGAGGAAAGCGAGGTTAGTAAAACACAATTCAATGCTTGAGTTGAAAGTTGATTACGTTGTAATGTGTCTATTCTCTGATGGTTATTGCAAATTGTTTGTATGCAGGTGGATTCTGAAGATGACGAGAAGCCAGTGGAACGTAAAAAGCCCAAACGTAAAGCGGCAGTTCAGAGTGACGACGAGGACGAAGAAGAAGAAGGTTTGTTAGGATCCCCAAATCTCACTAGACTTACTTGCTTATTTTTATGACCTCGTGCCGTTGGATACACTTGGACTTGGCGTCCTCTCGAGCATAAATGCTTTTTATTTTCTATTGCCTTTCCCAGACATTTGTCAAGATGTGTACAAAATGCGCAATAACTATGTGTGAGAGGCAATGAGAGCCTATTTGTAAATATGTGTAGAAATATTTCAGTAGGAGGCCGATGTTCCAAATATCTTTGTACCAACATTTGTACACATCTCTACTCATGTCTGTGACTAACAAAAGATTTGTTGCTTTTAATTTTTTAAAGAGCATAACCAATCTAATCAATCATATTCGGTTTTAGATGATGAAGAACGTCTACGTGAGGAACTGAAAGATCTGATAGATGATGCGCCTATAGAAGAGTCTGGGAGTGACGGGGAGGACTCTGATGCCAGTGCAGGACCAAAGAAACGGAAAAAGAGTGACGATGAATTAGATGACAGATTGGAAGATGAAGATTATGACCTAATAGAAGAGAATCTTGGAGTAAAAGTGGCCAGAGTAAGTACACAGGATGAATGTCATGTTAGGGTTAATGTCCTGGTCGTGCTCTTGTGCACGAGGGCCCGGGGTCCATTACTATGTAATTGTATGTTTTTTATATACCATTCGCCTGTTTCAATCCTAATTTGTTACAACAAATTACCACAACTTGTGACAACTGTGTCAGTGAATTCCTTCAAGAATTTACTGGACAAGTGGTTGAAGGCAAACAAACTTTCTCTATTTGATTTAAAATTACTTTCAACACTGTGTGATGTAGACAGATCAGCAACAATGCTGCACGTCTACAACCTAAATAGATAAATGTTAACTTGCCTGCCATGTCTGAGTATTATGAAATGGAGGATTTTCTGTAGAACAGAGGAGAGCAGACTGTTGCTGCTGAAACTTGGAAACTACTATCTTCATGTGACATTTATTCTAACTGGTTGAAATTCTAAAATAGAATAAATAAAGTAACAAAATCAACATGCCTTTCAATAATAATTTCATTTGCAGAACAAATTCAAACGGTTACGTAGACTGGAAGATGATGACAGCGATAATGAAGGAGCCGATGATCCTCAACTTGAGAGGGAGGTCATTGCAGAGTCATTGTTTGTTGGTGGATCAGATGAACAGGTTTGTTGTTGAGTCATTTGGTATGCAAATGTGTTCAAAATTCTACTGTATTGGTTGTAACATGTTCCAACATATTCTTCAAAATAATTTGAAGGGTCAGTAAGTAAAGTAAGTAAGTATCTTTATTGACCAAGAAAATTAAAAAATTACATCTCAATAACATACATGATTTAATACAAAATGACACACTAGCAAAATGCGACAGTACATTAGATTGTGATATTGAAACAGAATTCCACAATTTTGAAAATTGTGGCATTTTACTTATTATTACTAACTATTAAGCGACCCGCCCTGGTTTCACATGAGTCTTTTTTGCTGTTCTTTACAATAATATGCATGTCTTAACTGATGGTCGAAACTGCATCAAAATCCATTGCCTGGTTTACATGGTAGACATATAGACAAACGTTCGCACAAAAATTCGAATACTCATTGATAACGTTAATCGAGCTAACTACATTTGATAACGTTAATAGTTCCCAATGACATATCGCTCAACGTTATTGGTCTTATAGGCCGAATTATCCAGATCGTAATGAAGTATATTTTAATTGGACATAACTTTTTTCTCACAGCGATTCGAGAATTGTAGCGATAGTAAAAGTTGTAGAACATGAAAATTTCTTTCCAATGACATATCACTCAATGTTATTGGTCATATAGACTGGGGTCCATACATTTCTGCCGCTCGTCCTTTCATTGACATCGAATTTTTCGAAATACATTCTGTGGATGTGGCATGCACAAAATTCTAGTACTGTTTCGCACAACCGTGAATTTATGCACAGTTAATGTGGTTACTTGCTATAATGCTACTGTAAATTCTTTTTATAAGGATGATGAAAATCAATCGGAGGCTGCGGCCCCCCGGGAGGTGGACTACGATGATGATGCAGAGGAGGAATCTGATGCTGACGATTTCATAGTAGATGATGACGGCAAACCCATAAAGAAAAAGGCCAAGAGGAAACCCATCTTCACCGACGCGTGAGTACCAAAAGTTTCTTACTATTGATAGCATTACATTAAATATAGCATTTTGACAAGTCACAGTAGAAACATTTTATTGCCTTACTAGCTGGCTTGCCGCGACTGTGTTCGCGTGTTGTCCTACCCTATAAATCTTCCTCTTGAATAATTGTATCTATTGTTGAAAACCGCATTAAAATCCGTTTCGTAGTTTAAAAGATCTACATACATAGATACAGAGGAACAGACGGCGGGAAGCGACTATTTTATACTATGTATAGATGCGCTCATTTGGCTAAAATCAGTCGCCTAAATTTAGAAGCAAAAAGCTTGAGACCAAATCAAAGTGGAATGTATTGCTCATAAAATAAGGTACATTTTTGTATCACGCCTATTAAAAAGTGAAGGGACGTGTAACATAATATAAGTGATACAAAAACTGAAATGAGCAATACATTCTTGCTTTTGCTTATGCTTATGCTTATGAATTTAGCTAAAAATAAGCGCATTAGCAAGAGTAATTCTATATTGCAATAACAAAATAGCACGGCCAGCACACGTGGGCCCGCCGGAAAGCTCGCGTCGTGAGAAAGGGATAGCAGATCTATGTCGCGCGCTTTCTCGCTTGTCGCTCTCGTTTATGCTAGCCGTGTAGGTTTGAACGTTTTATCGATCGCTTTATTTATAGTATTTGATAAAGTAATGTAATTTTATTACAGGTCACTGCAAGAGGGTCAGGACATATTCGGTGTGGACTTTGATTACGATGAGTTTGAGAAATATGGTGACGAGGACTATGAGGATGAGGAGGATGAAGACGAATATCTTGAGGATGACGAGGAAGAAGATGGTACGTCCTTATGTTCACTGGATATAATGTCTGTTCTAGATATTTCTTTATCTTTATTGTACACAAACATTACATTACGATACAGTACGGTAAAAGATATGTACAAGTAGGGATGTTACGGAGCTTCGACTCCGACTCCGATAAGTCGGAGCTTCCGATTGATCTTACACCTCCGGTTCCGACTTCGGTTCCGATACTTTTAAATCGGAGGTTTTAATCGGAGGTCGAACCATAGCAGATAGCGGCGGCGGCGACACGCGGCGGCTGCGGTCAACGTGTACGAACAGGTTTATGCATGTCGCACGGGGACACGACACACATACGTGGGAAAAGCACCCGTTCTGTCATCGATTCATATTTCACTTGTTGTTACGCAATACGGATGGTTTGTTTTGTTGTGTGTGGTGTGTCAATTAAAGTTATCTGTTTTTGATTTAATTTGCTGTCATAAAAAAAAAAATTATTTTTATTTGTGGCACCTATATGATAGGTATAGGTTTATTATTTTTTAATTGAAATTCAAGAGGCTGATTGATTAATGTTTTTACTATTAATGTTTTAACACATCTTTCTTCTCCGCTACCATCTCCAACTCCGCCTCCGACTCCGATTCCGGTTCCGACTCCGAAAAACCAAATTTAGAAACTCCGACTCCGACTTCGGTTCCGATAAAACCACCTCCGTAACATCCCTGGTACAAAGGCAAGCTCATCAATAGAGTTTTCTATCAGCAAATCTTGGAGTAAACGTTGTGACAGCTGTGTCAGTGAATTCCTTCAAGAACAGATTGGACGAGTGGTTGAAGTCAAACAAACTGTCTCTACTTGATTTAAAATGATTTTCAACACTGTGTGATATAGTCACATCAGCAACAATGCTGCTCGTCTATGACCTAAATAAATAAATAAATAAATGTATGTTTCTTCAGTATTATTCACTTAAACTACATATTTCTGTTAATGCACACTGTCTAGTGTCACATTTTTAACCTCTTACAAAGTTTGAGGAGGCAAAGTTTGTAAATTTAAATTTTGGGAGAATCTCCAAAGCCACTGCTGGCATAGAATTTTTTTCAATGTTAAACGGCAGACAAACAGGCAAGCAGGAAACCTGATGGAGAGCGGGCACCGCCGCCCATGGACATCACCGGTGTTACCAGGGGTGTTAGCAATGCGTTGCCCGCCTCTGAAGAGACTTCTAATATACCTCTTGAAAGATCCCATGTCATAGTCCAAAGGAAACACTGGCTGGGAGCTCATTCCACATCCGAATCGTACGAGCAAGAAACGTTTTTTCAAACTTCCGCGTGGTGACCAAAAGTGGGTCTACGTAGTTGGGATGAGTACCTAGCTCAAGATATTCCTGAGTGTGATAAGGGTGTTTTGTCCCGGACAAATAATAGGTCGTCGCACGCGAGCTTGTAGAATATTTACGGAGATCTTGGTTGAAGGGGTTGACTAGTAAATAATAAAGCATAACTTTTGCAGGTGAAAGGAGGAGAACCAAGAAAGGCAAACCCAAACGTCCCAGCAAAAAGTCTATATTTGAGATTTATGAGCCCAGCGAACTGAAGAGGAGCCACTTCACTGATTTGGATAATGAGGTAAGCTTTCGATGCAGTTTAATTCTATATATATTATGTACTGACCAAGGTATGAATATGGTACCAAACTTGAAGCTATGAGGTTTCTTGTCCAAACAACCACAAAAACCATTAATATTATTGTCATAGGCTGCGGTGACTGCTTACCATCAGGCAGGCCGTAAGCATATTTGCCACCTTAGTGGTATAAAATAATAGAAATTCTGTAGCTGGAAATAACTAATTATGCTCATACAAAATGACATAATTACATTTTGATTTCCTCTTCGAAAGTAATTTCCATTGTCCTTATTAATTAAACTTCAATCCTTACACTTCACATCATGTGATTCAATAAATTTGATTCACGCATATGTATGCCTCCGATGAGATGTCTGGGGGAGGCCTATGCCCAGCAGTGGGCGACTTCTGGCTGATACGATAATGTATATGTCAAAAGCATAGATTCTGATTTTGCCAAATATTAACTCCACATTGTCTCCTAAACAGATACGGAAAACAGATGTGCCAGAGCGCATGCAGACCCGGGAGGTGCCCATCACGCCTGTCGAGGAAGGCAGCACGGAGTTGGACGATGAAGCCGAGTGGATTTACAAGCAGGCGTTCTTGAAACAGCCAGTCTCAAAGGCAGACCAGCAGGAGACTAGGGAACGAACGCGCAGGTGAGCAGATAGATAGATAGACAATCTTTATTGCACAAAAAATTTCAAGAAAAGAAAATTTTACAGCTCTTTTCAAGCATTGTGGGCAAAGGTGGCCTTATCGCTACAAGTAGATTGATTTTAACCTGAGGGTGTATTTCCTTCATCTGTTCTGTCTTGGTTTTGCCTGTCTGTTTGCATAGGCTGATCTCCGGAACTACTTTACGGATTTGATTAAAACTTATGTTGTTGTGTAGCTATTAAGCCTGGACAACGTATAGGGTATAATTGATTTTGGAAATTGGAACACCTGATTAGAACCATAACAGACCACCTAAGCTATAAGAAATATGGAAATGGCGCAAAACGGATTATGGGGTTTTCACAGTTTGGTAGTTTGAAGTCCAACTTAAAATCATGGCCATGTTTCGTCTAGTTCGGTTGGGTAGAACCAGAGATACAGATTCTCTGTAGTACTGGCTTTCATACATGAGGTCATTTAGAATGGTCGCAAGCAGATGACCTGATAGTAAGTGATCACCGCCGCCCGTGGACATTCGCAACAACAGGGGTGTCATGCGATGCCGGCCTATGAGAAAGGTGTAGACATTTAGGTGACGACCTGAGAGGTTCAGTTGATTAACATGCCGGGTCTGCTACGCAGTGGTCCCGGGTTCGATTCTTGGCCGAGCAGAAATTCAAAGGATAAATTTTTATTTCTGTTAAGGGTCTGGGTGTTGTATGTATAACAAGTATGTATTTTAAAGTGTATAAGTAGTTTATCAGTTATCTAGCACTCCATAACACAAGCTTTGCTTACTTTGGGTTAGATCGCGCTGTGTGAATTGTCTAAGAGGTAATTGTCCAAATATCTTTGATATTTATTTATTTTATTTATGTAATAAATTGTAACCCAGGGGTTCAAGTACGGTGGTGAAAATCCGTCAAGCGCTGGACTTCATGCGGAACCAGACCCTGGAGGTGCCTTTCATCGCGTTCTACCGCAAGGAGTACGTCCAGCCAGAGCTCAGCATCAACGATCTCTGGAAGGTCTACAAGTACGATGCCAAGGTATGTCAAGTTTAATTTATGAAGATTTCCTTTGTCTTGTAAGTTTTTGCGATCGCAAAATTTACCATGGCGCTACTGAGGCGTGAGGTTTGCTGTCAAAATATAGTCCTGCCATTGGCTGGAATTGATCTGTCATTTTACAGCAGCTGTTTTTGCCCAATAGCAGGGCAGTATTTTGACATCAGATTTTCTCAGTATTTAGAATTTCATATTCTTTCCCTAAAAAAATATTAAATTTATACATCATTGAATTAACACGCACATAAGTTTAAGGCTTTTATTGCACCTTCCTTTTCTTATTACTTTCCTTGGTATTAGTAAAAGACTCTTGGTCCCACCCAAAGGCCGTTGTCTAAAAAAGTCCTCTTTCCCTCGCAGTGGTGCCAACTGAAGCAACGCAAAGAGAACCTCCTCAAGCTTCTGGAGAACATGCGCAACTTCCAGATGGATAAGCTCATGAAGGATCCCGATGCGCCGATTCCTGACACCATGAGGCTGATCAAGGATGAGGATATTGACAGGTATGTCGTAGTGTATTTCATCGTCATCTCCGACAGTTAAAGCCAAGCGTTCACAGCTGGACTATAGTTTGGTCAAGACTCCATATTTGTGAGCCATGTTAGAAAAACAACTTAAATCGTTCGCTGCGCCCGACATTTCTCTACTTTCTCCACTCACTCTTCATAGATTAAAATAGTGGTAAAAAATATTGTACCTCAATTTAATCCCTATCGGCGTATTACGAGGTCGCTGGGTAAAAATTGCGGAAAGCGTAAACGCAGTTGTCCACAAATCGCTACAGAGTTAAGGCCGCTATGACCATATTCACCGCCTAGGTATCTTCTAGGTAGGTTATCTTAATTTTCGAATATAAACCAAAATTGGCCGTGTGGTGTCCGGCAGAGTAGAATAGCACCAGCCCTTTACACTCCTGGGTGTCGTACAAGGCGACTAATGTTTTCGAGGCAAAAGATCTGAAGCAGGGTTTTCCATTGTTATATTTATAACACGGCGGATTGGAATCCGCCTGTTAAGCGTGGAGATTATGGCAATCACCTCCCCATTAGTGGCAGATTCGCTCTAAGTCTTGCAGTGGACTGTTATGGGCTGTGATGATGAATCAATATCTACAACATTCCTGTTAGTAACTTTTTGGTCCCTCCCAACAGGTTGAAAGGAGTCCAGACGCCCGAAGAGCTTCGGGATGTCCACACTCACTTCCTGCTCTACTATTCTACGGAATTGCCAGAGATGCAGAAAGTGCAGCGGGCCAAGGAGAGAAAGAAGGAGCTAGAGGATAAAATGTGAGTCATCTCTTTCATTTTTCAGAAGGGGTAAATCTTTACTGAACTAAGGATATCCGGTTTTATATGATGGAAAAGTATTTGACATCATGTTTTAAACTAAACTCGCGTTCTTTACATATATTATTATACTAAACGGGACTCACACGTGACGTTTGGGTAGGGTTACACCCACCGTGGTCACGAGAAGAATGGAAAACAATTTGAAAAGGTACGTCGACTCCTGTTTAGTATAATAATATACTTGAAAACAGTTGTTTAAAATTTTAAAATCGGTTATATGGTTCCTAAATAATAATAGACACACGCACATAAATATTACGTTATCTTTTATAGTTTTTTATTTCTTCTCACTGACTCAATTGGATTGCTTGTCCAGTACGCCATCTCGATTTTGACATTTTTTCTGGCCACAAATCTCTATTTAAAACTTATTGAAATCTCTATTGGAACTAACTTATCGCCAGGCCTTAGATATATCCGGGCCATTTCCGCATTCGGGCGAACTCGCGCCCATTTTGCGTGGATATGGTATACTCCAAGATACCCTATTGTTCCTGCCATCCCAACTCCTCCAGGAAACGCAGCAATCCTTTCAGCTTTGCAAACGTCTCTGGAAGGGTTTGTGGTTGTCCGAGATGCTCATGCCTGTATGTTGCCACCCCCTCGCATGTCCGCAGGATATGTGCTGCTGTCTCCTCCTCCCTCAGGCAGGCTCTGCACAATGGGCTGTCGGTGAGACCTATGGTGAAGAGGTGTTTATTAAATGGACCGTGTCCCGTTAAAGCTCCGGTTACCAGACGGAGTTGTTTTTTGGTTAGTTTTAAAAGCCTTTCAGAAAGGGGAGGGTCAATTTTCGGTAGAGCCTCTTTGGCTTGTCTGTATCCCTCTAGTGATGACCATAGTTGGTTATGTTTTACCTTGATTCTATCCATCAGGTGTTTACGGGTCCATGCAAATGGCATAGGTATAATTGGTTCTGGGCCAGTGGGCTTCGTGCTTGAGCCTCTTCTGGCCAACTCGTCACCTGCGTCGTTCCCTCTCGATCCACTGTGTCCTTTAATCCATTGTAGGGTTATGGGATTTGTTTTACATACCTCATTTAAGCAATTGCGGCAGTCGAGTAGAAGCCCCGAGGTTGTGTTGTTGTTTTCAAGGGCCATAAGTACTGCCCTGCTGTCTGATAAGATCCTAATAGGCTGTTGTTCTACCATCGCCAGGCCTTTATTGTCAAACTTTCAATGACCTTTAACAGAGATATGTGTCTAAAGAAATTGTCGAATTCGAGAATTCGCACTACGAGAATAGGCCCACTGTATAGACGAATGACATGATGAATGTCGCGCTGTGCGTTCATTCTATATCAGCTCCCAGACCACATACTTGTATCTTTATCTATCATTTGGCGTTTCTTTTCGCAAGTAAATTTTTCACTCTACCAGAGGTGCACGAGTTAGGTGATTATATCTATAAAGTTTCATTGTAATCAGATTTGCCATTTGTAAGAAATTGAAAAAGCTACTCCTCGACTTTCGACTACTCCACCGTTTGTATTTCGAAGTTCAGTTACGCACTCGAGGACTAGTATCAGACGTTCCATTTTGGCTGGAGCCGAGCAATCGTAAGATACTAATCTTTACGCAGTATAAAACAAGGTCGCTTTTGGGTGCGGTCAGACGTCCGACCAAGGTCGGCTCGCCTGCGCATCCGAATTAATCCCAAAGCGACTTTATTTTGTACATCGTAAGCATTAATACAACAAAATAAATATAATACATTTAAGGTGCACGCATTTTGCCTCTCGATTTTGCCCTCTCTCTTCCGTTGGTCGGCTGGAAGATATTTCTTATGTATGTCAATTTTGTATACTATTTATTGTGCACAATAAATGTTAAATAAATAAATAAAGTCCTATACATACGCCCAAAGTGTAAATTGGAATGTAGGAGAATTGTGACATCATGGCTGATAAATCTTGATTATAATTCTATAAAAAAAAACAATCGCATTTTTATCCTGAGAGAAACATATACAGAAAGATAGACTAATATACACCCGCACGCACTGTTTATTTTAGCTTTGAGTACATCATCTAAACTATTTATTTGCAAAGGATGCAGGAGGTTGGGAGCCTGGAGATCTGTAACACAGGTTTTCATTAACCTACTACAGACTCCAGCTCTCAATAAGGATTCGAATGCTATGTACAATGTATAAAGTATCTATATATATAACAATGTAACCTGATGCCTTTTTGAAAGAAATTAATCATCATCGTCCTAGCGCTTATCCCGGCCTCTGCCAGGGTCCGCTTTCCTACTCAATCTTCCCCACTTCGCCCGGTCTCCGGCGTCCACTCGTAAGACGTTGGCTCTCGCATTCGACTCAGCGATGTCAATCCACCGCTTGTTGGGTCGCCCACGGGGCTTCTTTCCTTGAGAGAAATTATTGTTTTTATATTGTATTGTATGTAATACTGACATGGTATCCTTAAGAGCCGGGCGGCTGAGTATTCGACTCGTAAGCGAGAGGTACCGGGTTCGAATCCCGCTGCGGCCATGTACCAATGACTCTTTTCTAAGTTATGTACATTAGTTGAATTCTAACCGATGCTCCTACGGTGAGGGCAAACATCGTGACGAAACCTGCAAATTCAGGCAACTGAATTTGTAACCATGATCCAATCTGGTCAGGTTCCCCTGATAACATGGTCATGGAAGTCAGATGGCAGTCGCTCCACTGTAATTACCTGATCGCCAAATCGTGGATCATGGTCGGGGCGGAACCAGGGCCCTCGTCCCTCGACATTAACGCTAAGATAATTATTCTTATTACTCCCATGGTATCCTCCCCCAGTGCCCAAGCCCGCTCCGAAGCCATCCGGGCCGGGGAGGACCCGGAGGAGGCGGCGGCGGGCGTAATGGCGGCGGCGCCCGCGGAGGAGCCCGCCGACGTCGGCGTCAAGTACGCCGTGCGCTCGGGGCCGTATGAGCTGTGTCGGCGCGCCGGGCTCGGTAAGTGACACTAGCTTGTAGATTTACATTATAGGTATGTCATCGCGAACTCTGCGATAACGAAATGAAAATGCAACGGTGGATGTGCGTAGTTACGACTGCGAGAAGGGCTCCATTGAGCTGTGCCGCCGCGCTGGACTCGGTGGGTGAAAGTAGCTTGGATTGGTATAGATATGATGCCCCCTTCCTTAGCAATTAAGACTGTGAGAATAGCTCCAATGTTGAATCCGAAATCATTTCACACCGCCAATCCGTCACTCAATCCAGATTTTTACAGCCAAAATACCAAATTTTCCGAGCTCACTACGCTCGCTAATTCATTAGTTATCTTTAATGAGTTTGCTTCAGTTCTTTTTAAGCAAAAATTTAAAAATTTCGAGCTCGCTGCGCTCGATAATTTATTAAATATTCACACCAATTGCACCGCGTACTTAATTCGGATTTCAAGAGCCAATATGAAGGTATACAAAAAAATTCGGAGCCGAGCTCGCTGCGCACACTCAGTCATAGGTTTTTGTTTAATTTTCAGTATTTATATGTTTTGATCTTGAACCCCCCCAAAACCCCCCCCAAAACCAAAAAATCCAACGCCCGTACTACATCTGTTACATCTCAATTCAATTTGTTGCGGGTTCCAAGACAGTATTAGCTTGTCCTCGGGCGCGCCTGAGTGTCAAAACTTAGGACCTGTTTGTGGTAGTCGCTGTAGATCCTGGCTACAATGAGTGGTGGGGCAAAGTCCGTTAGAACCTGAGACTGGTTGAATCCAATCAACACCTTGTAACAGTATATTATTCATTGCATCGCAGAGCCCCTGGTGCGCAAGTTTGGTCTGTCGCCGGAGCAGTTCGCGGAGAACGTTCGCGACAACTACCAGCGGCATGAGGTGGAGCAGCACCCCGCGCCGCCGCTCGAGGCCGCTGCGCCATACGTGAGTCACGACAGATACACACACACACACACAGCCCGACGGTTACGAGAGTCATGACACACCCCACCCCCCACACCACTCTGTCGGCTACGTGAGTCACGACACCCCTACCCCCTAACCCACCCACCCCGTTTCTCAACACTTAAGTGAATTCATCATATCATAATAATCGTATCATATCGCGCTGTTTCTCGTTTATCACTCGCAAGAGCACACTTGTGTTAGCCGTGCGTGGAATCACATAGTTTTCCTTCCGCCTGTATGTAAGACTTGCATAAAAACTCACTCGGCGCAAAAGACAGTGTAGTTTCTGACACAAAGTTGCTCGTGCGCGCTATCTCTTACCTTTCTCCGACCTTCTATAAAACTTGTAACAGACGTTCCGTTTTGGCTTGAGTTGCAGTTGATCTATACGCAGTATATTATAAAGTCGCTTTTGGGTGGGGGGACGGACGTGGTCATCATATCAGCCGAAAGACGCCCATTACTGGGCATATACCTCCCCCATATATCTCCACAACGGTCGGTCCTGTACCTTCCGCATCCAGCTGGTACCTGCGATCTTTACCAGGTCGTCGGTCCACCTGCGTCTTTCGGTCCGTAGTTGCCAATCGAGAATTTGTTTCTGTTACTAGTATAACCTTACCTTTCCAACCCCAGGCAGCAGTCGTGGGCTCTGCCGAGGAGGCGGTCCGTAGAGCGGTATACATGTGCGGCGTGCAACTAGCCCGCTGCCCCCTACTTCGGTCGGCGCTTAGGGACGCTCTGAGGGACCGCGCCACGCTCAGCGTGAAGCCCACGCCGCGCGGGCTCAAGGAGATCGACGAGAACCACGCCTGCCACGGGTGAGTTACACGTTGGGCGTTATAAGAGATGGTGGGTGCGCAGGCGATATACAGGTTACATAATATATGTATGAAGCCGTGAACCGGGTGGAGTGCTAAATGTATGAAAACGATAGGTACAAAAATTCCATGTACGACAGAAATAATTGTAGATACATATCAATTTCATATGTTTAGCACTCCATCCAGTTCACGGCTTTATACATATATTATGTAACATCCTGTATAGGTGCAAAACTTTTTTTCCTTTTTAATATTATATGGTAAACAAACAGGCAAGCGGGCCACCTGCTGGAAAATGGTCACCGCTGCCCATAGACATTAGCAACACGGGGGGTGTCGCCAATGCGTTGCCCTCCTCTATAACACGTAGAACTGCATACAACTGCTTTTATAACTCAGTGGCGTTTTCTTTGTGTTGTTGTTTTTGATTTTTTTAGTTATTTGTAATGAATAATTACGGTATATACCTACTCCAAACTAAAGAAAAGCCTGCTGGAAGAAATTTCTTCTTAGAAATAAGCAGCGCCTGTTGTGTCTTTTGTTCTTTTATATTTCTCTGTATATCATTATTGTGTACAATAAACAGTTAAATAAATAAATAAATTTATTTTTGAAAAACGTTTCCAAAAATAGATTTCATGCATGTTATGTAAAACCTAAGCGCATAAATCGGGTCTTTAGTCGTTTCGCACCGCGACCGGTTCGGACCGCGGTGCGAATCGACCAAAGACTGTTCCTGAATGGGGCCATTCGCACCGCGTGGTTGGAGCGGTGCGAATGGCCCAACGTATCTTTTGGAATGGGTCGATTCATACCACCAATGTTCTTTTCGTAGGTCCGATTTGGACTCGTATCAATTTCAATTATTTATTTGTACAGATGAGTAGAAAAGTGGTTAGTGAAAATGCAATATAATATATACTTAAATTTTGTTTTAATATAGATTTTAAACGTGGCATAATCACAAATTGAGTACTAACTGTCTTTCTACAACAAGATAAACATCTGTTGGGCAAAAATGATTCCGAAATAATACACACTTGTTTTAGCACTTACCTATAACAAGTGTATATTATAATTGGTATCATTTTTGTTCAACAGATGTTCATCTTGTTTGGTGTAACATGGTAATGGTTTTAAATCACAGCTTATTATATACTTATAACTAGGTAATCATTGAAAATGACAGGCGTAAAATTTTTAAAATCAACAAAGTTAAAATACTTGTGAACAATAATTTTATATTGGATGAAAAATTTAGGTAGTGGGCTTCTTACTTAATGTAACTTATAAATTATTTAGTGTTTCCTGTTATTTTGTGCCTGGTTGTACTATAAGTGACGTGCAATAAAACTACATATCTTCTCTGTCCGAATTCACCTATCCCAAAAGAGAACTGTTTTGTTCTCCATTGCGGTCCGAATCGACCCATTACAAAAAGTTCTTGGGCGATTTGCACCGCGGTGCGAAAGGACCCATTCAGAAAGAGCTCTTGGGCGATTCGCACCGCGGTCCGAACCGCTCACGGTGTGAATCGACTAAAGACCCTAAATCGGGTCTTTAGTCGTTTCGCACCGCGACCGGTTCGGACCGCGGTGCGAATCGACCAAAGACTGTTCCTGAATGGGGCCATTCGCACCGCGTGGTTGGAGCGGTGCGAATGGCCCAACGTATCTTTTGGAATGGGTCGATTCATACCACCAATGTTCTTTTCGTAGGTCCGATTTGGACTCGTATCAATTTCAATTATTTATTTGTACAGATGAGTAGAAAAGTGGTTAGTGAAAATGCAATATAATATATACTTAAATTTTGTTTTAATATAGATTTTAAACGTGGCATAATCACAAATTGAGTACTAACTGTCTTTCTACAACAAGATAAACATCTGTTGGGCAAAAATGATTCCGAAATAATACACACTTGTTTTAGCACTTACCTATAACAAGTGTATATTATAATTGGTATCATTTTTGTTCAACAGATGTTCATCTTGTTTGGTGTAACATGGTAATGGTTTTAAATCACAGCTTATTATATACTTATAACTAGGTAATCATTGAAAATGACAGGCGTAAAATTTTTAAAATCAACAAAGTTAAAATACTTGTGAACAATAATTTTATATTGGATGAAAAATTTAGGTAGTGGGCTTCTTACTTAATGTAACTTATAAATTATTTAGTGTTTCCTGTTATTTTGTGCCTGGTTGTACTATAAGTGACGTGCAATAAAACTACATATCTTCTCTGTCCGAATTCACCTATCCCAAAAGAGAACTGTTTTGTTCTCCATTGCGGTCCGAATCGACCCATTACAAAAAGTTCTTGGGCGATTTGCACCGCGGTGCGAAAGGACCCATTCAGAAAGAGCTCTTGGGCGATTCGCACCGCGGTCCGAACCGCTCACGGTGTGAATCGACTAAAGACCCTAAATCGGGTCTTTAGTCGTTTCGCACCGCGACCGGTTCGGACCGCGGTGCGAATCGACCAAAGACTGTTCCTGAATGGGGCCATTCGCACCGCGTGGTTGGAGCGGTGCGAATGGCCCAACGTATCTTTTGGAATGGGTCGATTCATACCACCAATGTTCTTTTCGTAGGTCCGATTTGGACTCGTATCAATTTCAATTATTTATTTGTACAGATGAGTAGAAAAGTGGTTAGTGAAAATGCAATATAATATATACTTAAATTTTGTTTTAATATAGATTTTAAACGTGGCATAATCACAAATTGAGTACTAACTGTCTTTCTACAACAAGATAAACATCTGTTGGGCAAAAATGATTCCGAAATAATACACACTTGTTTTAGCACTTACCTATAACAAGTGTATATTATAATTGGTATCATTTTTGTTCAACAGATGTTCATCTTGTTTGGTGTAACATGGTAATGGTTTTAAATCACAGCTTATTATATACTTATAACTAGGTAATCATTGAAAATGACAGGCGTAAAATTTTTAAAATCAACAAAGTTAAAATACTTGTGAACAATAATTTTATATTGGATGAAAAATTTAGGTAGTGGGCTTCTTACTTAATGTAACTTATAAATTATTTAGTGTTTCCTGTTATTTTGTGCCTGGTTGTACTATAAGTGACGTGCAATAAAACTACATATCTTCTCTGTCCGAATTCACCTATCCCAAAAGAGAACTGTTTTGTTCTCCATTGCGGTCCGAATCGACCCATTACAAAAAGTTCTTGGGCGATTTGCACCGCGGTGCGAAAGGACCCATTCAGAAAGAGCTCTTGGGCGATTCGCACCGCGGTCCGAACCGCTCACGGTGTGAATCGACTAAAGACCCTAAATCGGGTCTTTAGTCGTTTCGCACCGCGACCGGTTCGGACCGCGGTGCGAATCGACCAAAGACTGTTCCTGAATGGGGCCATTCGCACCGCGTGGTTGGAGCGGTGCGAATGGCCCAACGTATCTTTTGGAATGGGTCGATTCATACCACCAATGTTCTTTTCGTAGGTCCGATTTGGACTCGTATCAATTTCAATTATTTATTTGTACAGATGAGTAGAAAAGTGGTTAGTGAAAATGCAATATAATATATACTTAAATTTTGTTTTAATATAGATTTTAAACGTGGCATAATCACAAATTGAGTACTAACTGTCTTTCTACAACAAGATAAACATCTGTTGGGCAAAAATGATTCCGAAATAATACACACTTGTTTTAGCACTTACCTATAACAAGTGTATATTATAATTGGTATCATTTTTGTTCAACAGATGTTCATCTTGTTTGGTGTAACATGGTAATGGTTTTAAATCACAGCTTATTATATACTTATAACTAGGTAATCATTGAAAATGACAGGCGTAAAATTTTTAAAATCAACAAAGTTAAAATACTTGTGAACAATAATTTTATATTGGATGAAAAATTTAGGTAGTGGGCTTCTTACTTAATGTAACTTATAAATTATTTAGTGTTTCCTGTTATTTTGTGCCTGGTTGTACTATAAGTGACGTGCAATAAAACTACATATCTTCTCTGTCCGAATTCACCTATCCCAAAAGAGAACTGTTTTGTTCTCCATTGCGGTCCGAATCGACCCATTACAAAAAGTTCTTGGGCGATTTGCACCGCGGTGCGAAAGGACCCATTCAGAAAGAGCTCTTGGGCGATTCGCACCGCGGTCCGAACCGCTCACGGTGTGAATCGACTAAAGACCCTAAATCGGGTCTTTAGTCGTTTCGCACCGCGACCGGTTCGGACCGCGGTGCGAATCGACCAAAGACTGTTCCTGAATGGGGCCATTCGCACCGCGTGGTTGGAGCGGTGCGAATGGCCCAACGTATCTTTTGGAATGGGTCGATTCATACCACCAATGTTCTTTTCGTAGGTCCGATTTGGACTCGTATCAATTTCAATTATTTATTTGTACAGATGAGTAGAAAAGTGGTTAGTGAAAATGCAATATAATATATACTTAAATTTTGTTTTAATATAGATTTTAAACGTGGCATAATCACAAATTGAGTACTAACTGTCTTTCTACAACAAGATAAACATCTGTTGGGCAAAAATGATTCCGAAATAATACACACTTGTTTTAGCACTTACCTATAACAAGTGTATATTATAATTGGTATCATTTTTGTTCAACAGATGTTCATCTTGTTTGGTGTAACATGGTAATGGTTTTAAATCACAGCTTATTATATACTTATAACTAGGTAATCATTGAAAATGACAGGCGTAAAATTTTTAAAATCAACAAAGTTAAAATACTTGTGAACAATAATTTTATATTGGATGAAAAATTTAGGTAGTGGGCTTCTTACTTAATGTAACTTATAAATTATTTAGTGTTTCCTGTTATTTTGTGCCTGGTTGTACTATAAGTGACGTGCAATAAAACTACATATCTTCTCTGTCCGAATTCACCTATCCCAAAAGAGAACTGTTTTGTTCTCCATTGCGGTCCGAATCGACCCATTACAAAAAGTTCTTGGGCGATTTGCACCGCGGTGCGAAAGGACCCATTCAGAAAGAGCTCTTGGGCGATTCGCACCGCGGTCCGAACCGCTCACGGTGTGAATCGACTAAAGACCCTAAATCGGGTCTTTAGTCGTTTCGCACCGCGACCGGTTCGGACCGCGGTGCGAATCGACCAAAGACTGTTCCTGAATGGGGCCATTCGCACCGCGTGGTTGGAGCGGTGCGAATGGCCCAACGTATCTTTTGGAATGGGTCGATTCATACCACCAATGTTCTTTTCGTAGGTCCGATTTGGACTCGTATCAATTTCAATTATTTATTTGTACAGATGAGTAGAAAAGTGGTTAGTGAAAATGCAATATAATATATACTTAAATTTTGTTTTAATATAGATTTTAAACGTGGCATAATCACAAATTGAGTACTAACTGTCTTTCTACAACAAGATAAACATCTGTTGGGCAAAAATGATTCCGAAATAATACACACTTGTTTTAGCACTTACCTATAACAAGTGTATATTATAATTGGTATCATTTTTGTTCAACAGATGTTCATCTTGTTTGGTGTAACATGGTAATGGTTTTAAATCACAGCTTATTATATACTTATAACTAGGTAATCATTGAAAATGACAGGCGTAAAATTTTTAAAATCAACAAAGTTAAAATACTTGTGAACAATAATTTTATATTGGATGAAAAATTTAGGTAGTGGGCTTCTTACTTAATGTAACTTATAAATTATTTAGTGTTTCCTGTTATTTTGTGCCTGGTTGTACTATAAGTGACGTGCAATAAAACTACATATCTTCTCTGTCCGAATTCACCTATCCCAAAAGAGAACTGTTTTGTTCTCCATTGCGGTCCGAATCGACCCATTACAAAAAGTTCTTGGGCGATTTGCACCGCGGTGCGAAAGGACCCATTCAGAAAGAGCTCTTGGGCGATTCGCACCGCGGTCCGAACCGCTCACGGTGTGAATCGACTAAAGACCCCATAAATCGTACATATTACGGGCGACTGTTACCGCTTACCATCAGTAGGCTAATTACGCAACTCTGTTGCCAACAATTATCTGATTTCAATTATTGAAATTATTACTTTTGCGATTACGTATGATCGATGGAATAGTTTCAGTTTAATGCATTGGAACTGGTTAGCAACAACATGGAATCGATGATACGGAATCGCAAAAGTAACAATTTCAATCATTGAAATCGGATAATTGTTGGCAACAGCGTTCCGTAATTAGCGTACAGGTGAGCTATCTCCTCGTTTGTCGACAAACAAACAAACGTTTGACGATAAAAAAACCTTTTCACGCTCATAACACTGACCCTAATCATCCTTGCAGCATGAAGTACTTAAAGAAAAAACCGGTCCACGACCTGACCGGCGACCAGTTCCTGAAACTGTCGATGGCTGCGGAAGACAAACTCCTGGAGCTGACCATCAGCGAGCAGATTGAGGGGAACACCACATCTAATTACCTGGAGGAGATCAAGCAACTCTACCAGAAGGTAAGGCATTACTTCCAGTCGACCAGTGTACTTGGCCAATGCACTTGAACATCTTCCACCTCTATGGATAGTATAAGCCTATCTCTACGCGTGGGGTTTGCAGACCACTCAACAGAAAATATGGTCAGTCAGGTGGTAGGACTCTGTCAAGCCTGAGGAGTCCGCCTGGATGACTACAGTTCTGCCGCCAGGCAACAATGCTTGCATTGTTGTGTTCTGGTTTGAGGGATAAGGTAGCCAGCGCAATTACAGGCATGAGGCATTTCATCTTAGTCCACACAGTGACAACGCACCTGCGATTTTGCATTTTTGTTGTCTACATGAATCATAGATGTTATGGGCTACAGTTATCGCTTACCATCAGATAAGTTGTCTGCTCACTTGTCACTGCGTAACATAAAACAAAGTTTGCTGCCATTTTTTTGGATGCACGAAGGCCTTAGCTGCTCTGCGTCTAAGATATCAGTTTCCTTCTATGTTTAAGCACAACCTACCGACCTCCACAATAATATTAGCTAGCTATCTATAGATCTAGAATCATAACCCCCCTTTTTCCATAGGACGAGTTCGCAGCCTCGGTACAGGCGTGGAACGCCCTTCGCGCTGAAGCCGTGACGGTTGCCATCACCAAGATAGCGTTGCCGGAGCTGCGGCGGGAACTAACCGCCGTGCTTTTGCAGGAGGCTAAGGAGTATGTGCTCAAGTGAGTATACTGTATGTATATCCCACACACAGTAACACAAATTACTTTGTTGGGAAAATATTATCGAATGCCTTAAAATATGAAATACGTCTTACTTCTAATTCAAATGGAACACATTTGAATTCCTTCCTAGCCAGTGCTATGTGCTCACAAGAGGCAGCCTACAGAATTACATACTACTTACTGCAACCTGCTTAACCTACTAAAGCCCAGGCCACACTAACGGAATTCAAATGACTTCAAATTCAAAATTTCTGTATTGATTAGGACATTAAATATCTCTTTCAATCGTCAAAAAGGAGGGGGGTAGGAAAGTAGGAAGGAAAAGTGACACGCTGACCGCCCTATGGCCGCAGCAATGACCTATGGAACACTAACCCATCCTGAAAGCCTACTTATCTTAGAGCCCGTCCTAACCTAAGGTCTGCCAGAGCACACATGCTACAGTATTGACGTCGTATTGAAGCATACGAAAATGACTATTGCTTCCAAATAATATTTTCTGAAATATCTTCGATAGTCGTATATTGTCGATAGATCAATTTCAGTGACGTTTTAATACAGATTTTTGGCTAGAGAAGAATGTCTTATTGTCTGGCCTTTATTTATTTATTCCATAGTTTATTGTGCACAGGAAATACATAGCGAATACATATGCACAACAGGCGATACTTATTACAAAAAGATATCTCTTCCAGCAGGCCCTTCGGAAACGTGATGTGATCACACTTCCGACTTTACTGATGTCACCATACCTATACCGAAGGATATTAGAGCTGGATCCTTATTTAATTGTTGTATATTCTAGATGTTGTCGCCGCCGCCTATACGATTGGCTGAAAGTCGCGCCGTACGAGTCGCGAGTGTCCGACGATGACGACGAAGAATGGGACTCCTCCAATGGTAAACTTATTATTTTTACTATATGCCTATATGTGTCCATTAGCGTTAAGAAAATAATGAGTAAAGGTGTTTTTACAGTGAAGTAAAAATACAAAAAAGTTTTATTTAAAAAAAGATTTAAATTTATTAATGGATAAAAATCAACTTGATAGTCTCAAATTAAAAAATAAAGTCAAGAATATCCCATGGGTATCCCTTTGCTTAGCAGCCAGTCTAATATTTGCTGTTTATTTCAACCGGCGAGAAATTTATTTTTATTATTGTCTGCCGTCAACTGGTCACTGTAAACCAAGGTTTTTAATTTATAGCGACCCGATTGATCGAGGGGCACACACTATTTATTTTATCGCGAATGAACTTTAAAGCCAGGAGTGATCTTCGATTTTCATCGTAAAGCCCTCTATATCTGCCTTTTCCTTTTCCGGCCTATAGAAAATCAAGTTAAGCATAATTATCATCATCATCCGACCTGGCTCAAATGCTGGCTGGTCAAACCTGGCTTCTGCCAAGTCCGCTTTCTTTTCTCCACCGCCTGAATGTGAATGAGTACACGCCGGACTGAAAACCCTATTATCCATGTATCAACTTGTTCTTTCTTGACTTGACCTTGAATTGTATAATGATGATCATACTTAGTAGAATCTGACATGTATCTAACTTGTTTTAATAATAAACTAAAAACATCTGTGTATATGCCTGAAAAGGTAGAATTTAGTGTTCAACCGAATTTGCAACTACCTAAATGCACAATAAATCTTAACACAATATTTTAAACTATCGCGTTTATTATCACACTATTTAAAGGTATATTCCGGATTTCTTACCACATACTTTTGTTTACGAGTAGGCCGATATTTCGGCGCTGTTGCATGCTTCAAGTACGCGCTAGGAAACCTGGAACATACCTTTAACATGTACAATAAATCTTTATCTTTTTTGTCTTTCTCCCATTCAGGTCTCCGGGTCCTGTCGATCGCCTACGTGCCTGACCGTCAGCATTCTGCGTTCGCGTGCCTGACGGCCGCCGGTGGGGAGGTTGTTGACCATTTGCGTCTACCTTACTTACTGCACCGTCGCAACGCGTGGGATGCTAGCGAACGGATGAATAAGGAGGCGGACATGACTGCGCTCAGGAGGTAAGGGATACCGATGTACTGACACAGGGTAATACTGTACTGACACACCGACAACCTTGACGGACACAGGGTAATACTGTACTGACACACCGACAAACTTGACGGACACAGGGTAATACTGTACTGACACACCGACACACTGGACGGACACAGGGTAATACTGTACTGACACACCGACACACTGGACGGACACAGGGTAATACTGTACTGACACACCGACACACTGGACGGACACAGGGTAATACTGTACTGACACACTGGACGGACACAGGGTAATACTGTACTGACACACCGACACACTGGACGGACACAGGGTAATACTGTACTGACACACCGACACACTGGACGGACACAGGGTAATACTGTACTGACACACCGACACACTGGACGGGCACAGGGTAATACTGTACTGACACACCGACACACTGGACGGACACAGGGTAATACTGTACTGACACACCGACACACTGGACGGACACAGGGTAATACTGTACTGACACACTGGACGGACACAGGGTAATACTGTACTGACACACCGACACACTGGACGGGCACAGGGTAATACTGTACTGACACACCGACACACTGGACGGACACAGGGTAATACTGTACTGACACACCGACACACTGGACGGACACAGGGTAATACTGTACTGACACACTGGACGGACACAGGGTAATACTGTACTAACACACTGACACACTGGACGGACACAGGTTAATACTGTACTGACACACTGACACACTGGACGGACACAGGGTAATACTGTACTAACACACTGACACACTGGACGGACACAGGGTAATACTATACTGACACACTGACACACTGGACGGACACAGGGTAATACTGTACTAACACACTGACACACTGGACGGACACAGGGTAATACTGTACTGACACACCGACACACTGGAAGGATACAGGGTACACCTGTACCTACCCTAAGGATATACCGATACCCTAAGACACCAACACACTAGTAGGTTAATTACGTATGTCTGTTGTCAACAATTCTCTGATTTCAATGATTGAAATTGTTACTTTTGCGATTGCGTTTCAACGATTTTATGGGTCCAGTTGCTAACAAAGTGTCATTGCAATAAACAAACTATTAAGACGATCATGCGTAATCGCACAAGTAACCATTGCAATAATTGAAATCAGAGAATTGATGGCAACAGAGTTACGTAATTAGCCTATTGTACCTAACCTAAGGATAAGATAAGACCATGCCGCCTTTTCGTTTTCTTAAAAATTCCCCTTTTGCTAACACAAATACCATAGACGCTACAGCAGTGCTAAGTATCGTAGCGCGCGTATTAAATGGAGCGGCCAGATAAGTCGTGCGCAAACGCATAGACCCAATTGTCGAGTCGGCCGCAGCGAAAGTGGTATTACCTCCAGCCAATAAACCCACTTTTCCACCCCCAGGTTCATTCTCCGCAAGAAGCCCCACGTGGTAGTAATAGGCGGGGAGTCCCGCGAAGCTCTGAATGTGAAGGCCGACGTGGCTGAGTGCATCCAACAGCTGGTGGATGATGACCAGTTCCCCAGGATCCCGGTGGAGATAGCCGATAACCATATACCGAAGATCTATAGCAACAGTATACGTGGGAGGGTGAGTGGAGGCTTTTTTTTAAGTTTTATATATTTTATTTAGTATATCATTATTGTTTATCCTGGTATTGTAAACGTCCATAGTATAAAAATAATTGATTTTGAACAAAAGTTTATATGTATTATCGCTATTGAGCTTGGACCTCTGTGGACCAGAAAATTCTCCATGGGCAGCAGAGTTTTCTGCTGTGCGTTTTCAATACTACGGTCTCCAATCTGTCTACATCGTGAATATTACGGCAAAACCATTCACTAATGTAGAAGAAGCCCAAGTCCAGTAGTGGACTGTTTCGGGCTGTTGATGTGACATGATCAACAATAAAAACCCTCTTATTTTATCTATTTAATACTTACATTATTTCATTCTTTCAGAACGACTTCCGGGAGTACCCTGACATTTTGCGTCAGGCCATATGTCAGGCGCGCGTACTACAAGACCCGCTGATGGAAATATCACAGCTGTGCGGCCCCGACGAGGAAATCCTGTGCCTCAGATACCATCCACTGCAAGACCAGATAGCCAAGGAAGATCTGCTCGACGGAATCGAGCTGGAATTCGTGAATAGAGTGAACGAAGTGGGCGTGGATGTGAACGAAGCCATCCTCACGGGAAGGGGTACGGAGCTGCTCCAATTCGTCTGCGGTCTGGGCCCTCGGAAAGCCCAGGCACTGATCAAACTATTCAAGCAGACCAACCAGAAACTGGAGAACAGAACTCAGCTGGTCACAGTATGCCATATGGGGCCGAAGGTGTTCATAAACTGCTCGGGCTTCATCAAGATCGACACGAGCAGCCTCGGGGACAGTACGGAGGCCTACATCGAGGTGTTGGACGGCTCCCGAGTGCATCCGGAAACGTACGAGTGGGCCCGAAAGATGGCCGTCGACGCTTTAGAGTATGAGGATGAGGACGCTAACCCCGCCGGCGCCCTGGAAGAAATCCTCGAAGCCCCGGAGAGACTGAAGGACTTGGATTTGGATGCTTTCGCCGAAGAGTTGGAGCGGCAAGGGTTCGGCAACAAGAGTATCACATTATACGACATCCGCGCCGAACTCAACTCGAGATACAAAGACCTGAGAGTCCAATACAGATCTCCCACGCCAGAGGAGCTCTTCGATATCCTGACAAAGGAGACGCCACAGACTCTCTATGTGGGCAAGATGGTGCTGGCTTCGGTAGCCGCGATCACGCATAGGAAACCTCAAAGGGAGATGCTGGATCAGGCCAATCCGGTCAGGAACGATGAGACCGGGCTCTGGGAGTGCCCCTTCTGTCACAAGAACGACTTCCCTGAATTGTCCGAGGTGAGTGTTTTGATATTAGACTTATTATCAGGTGTTGGGTAGCTGTTATTTTGGTACTCGTACATATAATAGTATTCCTATGCCGGAATTTGTCTAGAATATGAATGATCGATTGGATCATTATAGTTTGCTAAATTCTTTCATGGTTTGAAACTAATTTAGTGATTCGCGGTGGCGCTAATGTTGTTCGAGCCGATAAATGTGGTCCGACGAATTTTGTGAATTTTGCTTACCTGTTTGTGTCACCGGGGATTAAGGTATTGTCCAACAGTCAACTTGGGGCTTTTCTTTCTGACCCAGCACGACGTATTCTGACAACTGGACCTCACATACCAATCCCACCTACAGTGCCACAAACTCATCTGCCCCGGAGACAGCGTAAATTTTGTTGACATCGCCATGATATTTCAAAATGGCGGCATTTTGTTCCAGTTTTGGCCACCGGGTCAGATAACATTGTGGCACTGTAAAGGAATGAGGGTCTTTGCGAGTCCAAAATCTACCTGATGGCAGGCGTGAGGACTTCTGTAAAAAATAAAAGCAATAGAACCGTAATTTTGCAGCAGTTGTTTCTATCCAATAGCACGCCAGTATTTTGACAACGAATTTTGGAGTTTTATCGAAGTCCGTTATTCTGATTCGCATTAGCCCCTATTATAGCTTACATATTAGCATTATTACAATGCAATCCATCCATTACCTACAGGTATGGAACCACTTCGACGCCGGCGCGTGTCCCGGGCAAGCGACCGGCGTCCGTATCCGGCTCGACAACGGCTTATCCGGGTACATCCACATAAAGAACCTCTCGGACCGGCACGTCGCGGACCCGACCGAACGAGTCCGGATAGGCCAGACCGTGCATTGCCGGGTATTGAAGATAGATGTGGAAAGGTTCTCGGTGGACTGCTCCTCTAAGACTTCAGACCTGTTGGACAAGAAGAATGAGTGGAGGTATGTTTTTTTTATGTTATACTACAGACAAACTGGCCAATGGGCTACCTGACATCGGCAATGCCATGGGTGCTACCAATGCTTTGCCTCTAATGAGACCTATAACATACCTCTCGTAGAAACTGACGGATCTCTTCGCATACCGTCGGCTCTCAAAATATCAACCAGGAATTCAGTGTATACGTCTATACTAACTACAAAACTAATTCTATTTAATTTCGTCAATTATCATTACAGCCCATAATCACAGCTGCAGTGGACTACTGCAGGACTTAGGGCCTCTCCCTCGAAATGCGAGGTTATTGCCACAATCTCCACGCTTGGCAGGCGGGTTGGAGATCGCAGTGTTATAAATATATCAATGGAAAGCGCTACTGCCCATTTTCCAGCCAATGGAGACTAGACCTTTTGCCTCAAAAACATTAGTCGCCCTCTACTCTGCCGGATACCACACGGCCCAATTTCATTTATCATCATCATCATATCTGCCGAAAGACGCCCACTGCTGGGCATAGGACCCCCCCCCAGAGATCTCCACAAAGGCCGGTTCTGTGCCCAGCATCTAGCTGGTACCTGTTTCATTCAATACTCTTGAAAATTTCACTATTTCCCGCCTCATACACACCATTTGTATCTCCAATTGTATCTCCATTTGTATCTCCATTTTTATCTCCATTGGTATCTCTCCAGGCTGCAGAAAGATGCCTATTACGACCAAGAGGCGGAGGAGAAGGACGTACGCAAGGACACCGAAGCTAAAGCTACTAAGGAACGCATGCAGTACGTGAAGAGAGTCATAGTGCATCCCACGTTCCATAACATCTCTTTCGCGGAAGCAGAGAAGAAGATGGAGAATATGGGACAGGGAGAGGTCATCGTTAGGCCCAGTAGCAAGGTTTGTTTTTGCTTTGTTAATCATTTTATTATGTTGTTTTACTTTTGCTTCATTTTACTCATCTCGGCTTGAATGTCCCGGTTATGACCTCGCGCACGAGGGCCCGGGGTCCGCCTTGACCATGACCCAGGAATTGGCAGATCAGTAAATTACAGTGGAGCGACTGTCATCTGACCTGCGTGATCTTGCTACCTGACCCGATTGGATCATGGTTACACATTCTGTTGCCTGAATGTGGTGGTTTCATCGTTTTTATTTGGCTTCATGTTACTATTTAATCTATTACTTTTGTGTGCAATAAAGAGACAGTGACAGACTTTCGAATATGTGTTTGGTTTACTTACTACATTGTTCTTATTTGACAGGGCTCGGACCATCTGACCGTCACGTGGAAGGTAGCAGACGGCATATGCCAGCATATCGACGTACGGGAGGAGGGGAAAGAAAACGCATTCTCACTAGGTTTGTGTTTGTTTGTATTATGGTTCGAGGGCTTTATATAAATGTAATTTTTAGTTATTGCTGTTTCCCCGAGACGTAAATTCACGGTCCAACGGGTATAACTAATTTTCGACCCTACGTCCTTTACAATAGAGACAGCTTTGTCATTTCAATGCCATATCAAACACTAAATCCTCACACTCCAAGAGAATAACACAATGTCTTGCACCGCAGGTCGCTCCCTATGGATCCAAGGCTCAGAGTTCGAAGATCTCGACGAGATAATAGCTAGATACGTGACTCCAATGGCGGGGCTCGCTCGAGACCTGATCGCCTACAAATACTACCGGCCTCTCGGCGGTATGCGCGACAAGGCCGAAGAGATCCTCAAAGAGGACAAAGCTAAGAACCCGAACAAGATACACTACATAATATCCGCCGCCAAGAATCATCCGGGAAGATTCCTGCTATCGTACTTACCCAGATCGCGCTGTACGCACGAGTACGTTTCAGTGACGCCGGACGGATACAAATTTAGGCAACGCATGTTTGATTCTTTAGGGGCGCTATTGAAATGGTTCAAGGAGCACTTTAGAGAGCCGCCGCCCGCTAACGCCCCTCGGGCGACCGCAGCGTCCGTTCGTACGCCAGCGTCAGTATACCACACGCCGCATCATACGCCGATGCATACGCCGTATCTGGCGACGCCATATACGCCATACACGCCATCGGCGCAGACGCCGTACATGACGCCGTTTGCGGCTACGCCTAGGGCGCCGGAGTTCTTACCGCCGAGGCATGCGCAAGCCATGCCGCCTCCTACAGCCTATACGGAGCCGGCGGACTGGCAGAAGGCCGCTGCGGATTGGGTGCGACACCGGACCGCTACGCCAAGGACCAGGTAAAATATATTGCAGTTTACAAATACTACACTTTCACTACAAATATTATCGGGTTTGTTACCACTTATAGTATTGTTTTTGCCTCGATATTTCGACCGAGTGTAGTGAATAACCTCGAAAATCTTAAAACCTATATATAGTACCTATTTTTTTTTGCTAATAGGATTTCGACACTTTATTCGAATAAAGTACTAGAGATGGTTGAGAAATGACGTCACTAGTATCGGCGCTATGTTAGTAATTTTTTACGCCACATTCATTGTTGTCCTTACATGCCGACAATCGGGAAACTACTGATGAAAAGTCCTTACGGTCATCGCTATTGTATTCGTGCCTAATTAGGGTATTCGCGATTTTAAAATGCATTAGGTAGTGCTATTGAAAGTCTGAGAGGAAGGTCCGTTATCAAAATACTGCCGTGCTATAGGATAGAATAAATTGCAATAAAAAAGACGACGACCTCTTGTCTTAGTAGCGCCATTGGACGGATTTTGGAATCACGAAAGCTCTCATTGCTTTGTCTTTTTCTAAGTAAGTCTCCTAGGTAATTATTTTGGCTACCTTTAAAATAATCTATAATAATAATAATAATAATAACGTTTATTTACTCCCAGTAATTTACAATTCACATTATGCTTATTTCTTAGATATAATAAGTGTGGGAGACTGATGCCTAAGCTAGGCAAAAAGCCTGTATTTCAGGTCATCAGGCCCCCCCTCGCACTATGCTAGTGATCTATGCCAACTAGAAATTTTTCTTCTTATCTTGTCAATGGACTTAACTCTTCCTTACACTTTACTATACTTACTAGATATTAACCTGTGCTTTCATCCCCTAGCGACGGCATGTCGACGCCTCGCGCCGGCATGCGCACGCCTCGCGAGTCGCGGACGCCGCGCGACAGTCGCGACGCTCGCGACGGCCGCGACGGCCGCGACGGTCGCGACGGCCGCGACAGCCGCGACGGGCGCGACAGCCGCGACAGTCGCGACAGCCGCGACGCACGCGACAGCCGCGACGGCCGATCCAGCCGCGGGCCGAGACCGGGCAGCCACAGCGCGAGATCCACACCCCACACGAACACATCACCACGATCCATGTCGCTGGGAGACGCCACGCCACTCTACGACGAGAATTAGACTGATTATGAAGCGAGTTGCAGAACTCAATGGAGGGCCAACACAGAAGCCGCCAACTGCGATATCTAGCTGTGGATTTGTGTTCTCGCGATGCTAATGTGTATAACTACACTACGCCATCAATGTTTGTGCCGGCTCATTGTAGATTGGGAAGGTGCCGTAGGTTGTCCTACGTCATTGAGTGCAAGAAAAAATCGATTTTGTAACGATTGCAGCCGTATTAGGAGACCCACCTAACGTTGGTCTGCTCGTGCACATTATAGTCACCAAAAAGGAAAGTGAGTTTAATGTGGTTGAAAGGCGAAACTGCCAAAAGGACGTGAGGACGACCAGTTTTTTTACTTACACAAGAGAATATTAAAGTATTATCGCTACGAAAAGTTAATGTTTGGGTCACTTGGGTCATTTTTTGTGTGCCATTTGTGCACGGGCACAGCCACGTTGAATTTTTCTCGTACTCGATGACTCGCAGTCTATTAGCTTTCGAGTATCCGTGCCCTCAAATTGTGGGTAGTTTTAAATAGCCTCGCAGGTTGCGAACGGAACTGCCGAATAAAATATCGTCTACTGCTCAAAGCAAACGAAGACTCGATGTGTGTATTCTCTCGATGTTGTATTAGCATTACCAACGATAAATTAACAGCTTCGTGCCAGTCGATATGTAATATCGACTCTTGACACACTGTGTTGACCGGTAGACTGATGGAAACATGATTTCAATGTAATCATTTCAATATATGGATACATGACATACGCGTGTACCTTTTGGTATACAGTAAACGTATATTTTACAAGATTAGGTAGATAATTTTTCAATAATTTATGGTACGCAACTCTATTTTCTATCCTGTCGCTCTCGATAATGCCTTCAAAAGCCTATTACAATCAGCCTTTGTACCATAATACAATTAATCCAATTTATAAGAAAAACAATAGATTGTTTCGTTTCCTATTTGTAACAAAAGTATTTTAAGAAATGATTTGCGGTTTTACTTTAAACATGTAGGTAGATTAATAAAGAAATATAACCCAATAAAATTATGTTGTAATGTTCTATTTCAATTGGTATATAATCAAAAGTGAATGACGAAAACATGACTGGAAATGAAAATGATACAATTTAGTGAAAGGATAGAAGTTATGATTATGATTCGCTACACTTCCTCTTATTGATAGCCCTCAATATGTATCATGAGATGTGTAGAGTTTAATCGATATTTTAACCATGTTGATAGCAAAAGGTTTGTTTGTTAGATACGTACTTACGAAGATGTAGACGTATTTAATTATATTGTATATTTCTATATTTTTTCACTTTGCTTTGTCAACTTACTATGATGTCGCTAAATGATGAATTTACCTTGTTAATTATACGCATAAGCAAAAATTACGTCTTGCTTTCTCAATGCCAACTCCGTAATATCTCAAGTGTTTTGGTTATGATGCGAATTCGAAACAGAATGCCTTAAACTGTAGTTTATTTGGGACAGGTATTCTTAACGTAATAAAAGTTATGACAACTGATTTAAATGGTTTTATTTGGATATTCAGATTGTACTTGATGCAGTTACACAAGCGGATATAAAAAGGCTATCATCATCACCAAGGGTTGCCTGGAAGAGATCGCTTGTAGCGATAAGGCCGCCTTTGCCCACAATGTCTAAATAGACCTGTTAAATGTTCTTTCCTGTAATTTTGTGTGCAATAAAGAGTTAATCTATCTATCTATCTATCACCCTAACAGTCCATACCAGTCCACTGCAGGACTTCCTGACCCACGAAAGGAGACGTTATTGCCTCAATCTCCACGCTTGGCTGGCGGGTTGGAGATCGCAGTGTTATAAATATAACAATGGAAACAGCTGCTGGGCAATTTCCTGCCCATGGAGACTATTTATTTATTTTTGTTTATTTAAAACTTTATGCACAAAATAGTCCAAAGGTGGACATAAGCTTTGTAGCTTTATCTACCAGTCTACTCCGAAAATGGTAATAAAAATTGCAGGCGGTGCATAAAAAATTACAACAACATTACACTTACATTTCTAATTAAAAATACTATTATTATAGACCTTTTGATTATATATCTTTTGTCTCTAAAACATTAGTCGCCTGATACGATACCCACGAGTATAAAGGGTTTGTGCTATTCTGCTCTGCCGGACACCACACGGCCTATAAAACGCTATACAAAGCACCTGACACTACACTAGCGTAATTTCGGTTTGATACCAAATGGCGGTGCAAAACAAAATCATTGCTCATTTTTCAAGATGATAGATTACGCGACCGAATGTAAATGCTCTCGTGTCTGCCTAAAGGTCTGATAAAGCCATCGCCTTCAGCCTGCGTCCGCGGTGGCGATCACTGAATAGTACACCTGCTAGACACACCTGTTCGAATCCTCGCATACAATGCAAGCGAATAGTTCCTGTAACTTTTAAAATACCTGTTTCTCGCGCTCATCTGTATTTACACTAACATTTTTAACACTCAGTCAAAGCAGACTTATCGTAGTTCTATTCTACATCAGATCGCTATCGCGGCCGCAAGCTGAACGCTTTAGTTTGGTGTAAGCTAGAACGAAGCGACTATTTGGTATCTGCATACGAGAAATAGCCCTACAAATGGGCCAGTGAGGAAAGGTCCTAAATTATAATACATAGGGAAGCGAAATGCCCATGTAAGAAATGCATTCGTATTTCGTAACTCCCCGTTTGTGGCCGCACAGCGTTTGTGGCGGATTTACAAACTCTCATACACAACCGACATAAAGCATTGACCAGTGGATGGTGCAGCCCAAGACCAGTGGTGGGGGATAGGCATTGATTTATATATACAACTCTTTGGGGATAGGCTTCTTATTATTATTAAATGCATAGATAGTATACATTATAGTCGCTTTCCGCGTCTGTCTGTCTAAATTTCCGCCAACTCCTAAATCACGCAACGGATTTTGATGGAGTTTTCACCATCAGTTATAATATTTTTTCCGGAAGGTTTATAATATGTAAAATATGTATATATTATAGTAAATCGAGTCAAGAAAACACGTGCAAAACTGTGGCGGGTCGCTAGTTAACTTAGTTTGAGAAAAAAAGTGCCTGACGAATTGTAAGAGCAAAATTTGTTAACAGCGTTTTAATAATTCTTTAGGTTCAAAATCAAAATCTGGTCAAAGTAACCACGTATTTCCAAGAATATAATAATCATCTTGGAGTATAAATGTCCTGGTTGTGCTCTCGCACGCGAGGACCCAGGTATCTGCCTTGATCCAGGATGTTGCAAATCAGGTAGGTAATTAGAGTGGAGCGACTGCCGACTGAACTCCGTGACTCTGTTAACAGGGGATCCCGACCAGCGGGGCTATTGGCTAACTCAGTTGACAACTGTATTTGACACTAGATAATTCTACACCACGTCATCTACGTTGAAAACTGGCAATAGCGTCTACCAAATTAGAGCAGTGTCAGATTTCTTTTATGTCAAATTCTGTTCTCCACTGAGATAGCCGATAGGCCCTCAGAGTGGCTCATGGTTACACGGTTACTGAATGTGCAGGTTTGATCAGGTAAGAGCATCGGTTAGTGATCAACTAATGCACATAACTCAGAAAACACAGATGTATGAGACTTACATATTACGATTAAATCGGGGATATTTTAAAGTAAGTTTAGGTCAAGAGTACATACCCTAAACTAAACCAACAAGAGAAAATAATGAGAAGGTTGATGAATAGGGAAGAAACGGGAGAAGTTCATCTAATGATTATGTTGTTAGTTTTGCTGCAGTAATCTGCAGCAAGTGGAACGTGTTGTCTCTGCTCACCCCAATGCGTTGCCTGCGAGTGTGTTCCCTAACTCTAACGCGTGTTCGGTCCTTATCCAGTAGAAGTAGGTAGCTATTTAAGATATTTAAAACACACCTGACATTCCATGAGAGCTGTAGGTACGTACTGATAACAATAACTATGTAACTATCAGGTGACCTCTGACAAGTCTGAGGAATCTGCCTGGTTGAGTACCACCACACGCAACAAGGGCCGATTGCAGTGTCGTGTTTCATGCATTGGCCTAGGGTAGACCGGGGACAATTGTACCACGGGTCAATAGTACCATTGGCGATATTTCAACACATAAACAATGTTTGCCTGTGTAAGTAGCATCAGGGCACGCGGTCCTTGCGTTCCTATCAGCTCACCAGCAAGCGGCGCTCGCGCTATAAAACGGACGTGTGCACAGAGGATTTTTGATTTTTGCCTTGCCGCGCTAAGTATTCTTGTCAAGTGTATTAGCCTATTACTTCTATAAAATGAGATTATCTATCAAACTATTGTTTTTACTAGTTTATTAAGGCCCTAAACTTTACGACAGTGATGAGTTTAAGAATATTTGCTTGGAATATTTCGGTATTTTCGAATGAGTTCTCAGAACTACCTACTGGGATCAATTGTACCAGCGTCGGTGGGGCCAATTGTAGCGGTACAATTAACCCCGTGGTAGAAACCCCGATACTTACTACTACCAAAACAATAGAATAAACTAAACCTAGTTAAAATAATATTGTGTTTACTATTAAGGAAAGTATACGGAATGAAGCGGAAGAAGCTGATATGAGAAAGAGAGCCAAAGAAGTTAAAAAGGATCTCGGGAGTAAAGGATAAATAAAAAGGGAAAGCAAATACGCCAATAAAGAAAATGACCCTGGAAGCTGTGAAGAAGAAAAAGAAGAGTGGTATTGTATTATGTGTATGGAATCATATAGTGCCGGCCTGATGAAATTTAGGTTCGGTACTCACAATGCGCAATGTGGGCACACGAAGAATGTACACCACAAGAAGCCGATTATATTTGCCATAACTGCAAATCTGAACAGATTTTTCCATGATAATTTTTTAGGGTTAATTGTACCAGGGTTCAATTGTACCCTCATACAAATAAACAATTCTTGATTTTAAGTACAAATATCATTACTTTTAAGCTAATTATTTATTCAGAAGAAACGTTTAAGCCAAAGAGATGGCTATATTATGTAAAAGTTGATTAGTTTTTGTTAAGAGGCAAGAAAAGGAATATTTTATTTATTCTAAGTTTAAGTGTTGTTTTTGTTTACTGATTTATCTAAATTTTGGTTCCTAATAATGAAGACTGATAGTAACGGGGTAATACTGCAAACAGTTATTAAATTATGATTAATGATACATATTAAATGAGTTTTATTATCCAATATATTATTGGTACAATTGACCCATGTATGGGGTTAATTATAGCAGGGGGCATCTTTCGGTTTAAATTAGATTTTCATTGAGTTTTCTGAAGAATACATTAACTTTGAATATATAGATATGTAGCATATGAGAGTGGGTTTTTATGTTTAGACACGAAGTTATCTACATTTTGGTAGATTACTCACTAACGACCGATGTTAAAAAATGGTACGATTGTCCCCGGTCTACCCTATGTACGAGTATGTAATATGTCCACGGGCATAAAACATTTCATTAGTCCTAACAGTGGCAGTTCGGTTCTGCATTTTTATTATGCCTTTGTACAGAAAACTTTGCTCGCGGATGACAATGGAACTAAAGACAAAAAGCCCACATAGTCAACTCATAATATAAACATACTAGCAGCCCGCCGTGACTTCGTTCGCGTGTAGTCCTACCCTGTAAACCTTAATCTTGAATCACTCTATCTATTGTTGAAACCCGTATTAAATTCCGTTGCGTAGTTTTAAAGATCTAAGCCTGACGGAAAGCGACTTTGTTTTATACTATGTAAAGTTAACCAACGACAAGGACGCCATAACCTCAAAGCAATCTTGTTTCAACGCATTCGTCGTAGATATTACGGGCACAGTTACTGCTTACTACCAGGACGGCTGTCTGCTCGTTTGTCACTAAACATTTTAAAAAATAATAACGGGCGACCTGTCGGGAGAACCGCAAACGTGATGTGATGTGATCATTGTGAGGAATTAGCTACAGCTACGATATTATTTCTTGTGCGTTGTTTTTTTTTATGTCATACGGTAGGCAAACAGGCAAGCGGGCCACCTGATGGAAAGTGGTCACCACTGCCTATAGACATTAGAAACACCAAGAGTATCGCCAATGCGTTGCTCACCTCCATAACACGTTGCTCTGGCAGCAAAAAGGCAAATGCCCCTCCACTGCCAAAACCAAGGTTCCCCAAATCCCCACCCCATGGAGCACTGGAAACCTTAAAACCTTTAGTTTAATTAAAAGGTGCTGGCACCATCAATCCAACATCAAAATATGCATGTTCATCATCATTTTGGCGTCAATATCCCGGTTGTGAACTCGCGCGAGGTCCAGAGGTCCGACTTGATCTTAGGATTTGGCAGATCAAGTAAGTAATGATAGGGCGACTGCCATCTGACTTCCGTGACCCTGTTAACAGTGGAACCTGGACAAATTGGGTAATGGTTACACATTCCATCTCTTGAATGTGTAGGTTTCATTACGACGTTTTCCCTCACCGTAAGAGTATTGGTTAGTTGTTAAACGTCACGGCGGCATTGGGACCGAACTCTGTACCTCTCGCTTACTAGTCAACCCGCTAGCCATATGCCAGCGACGCTTTTGTTAGGTTCTCACCGGTGAAACTACGCATTTTGCGAGATCGAAATAAGCCTTCAGTACAGTTATGTAAAGACGCGAGTTTCCTGCCACAACGCGGTGGGTAATCTCTCGTTATTGGAAGGATTATCCAATTGTCGTTCTCAGTCGCTTGCCAGTCGGTAGATCGTGCCCGCGCGCATAGATCGCGTCCGCGCTGCGCAAGCGCACTATTCGACCGTTGCGGTGCACGCGTTTCGTAATTGCTTTTTAATTTTAAACCTGTAAGTGTTACCTACATTTACAGGTGTACCTACGTGTTATTTTGTGTTTAAATTCAATGTTTTTCTCAATACTTACCTACAACTTCGACATTTTATAGAATTTTTTGAATTGTAGTTGCCATTTATAAATGTTGGAAAGTTAATGTTTGTTTGTGTTAATAAAATTATAAACCGTATGCAAAAGCGTAGATATTAATATTCTGTGCGAAAAGTTAATAATTTGAATATTTAAATGAATAAAATTCGTCTACCGCAATACGCTTCACCTACTTCGTTTTTAAGTAGGTGGATTAAATATGCGATTCGTTAAAATTACGAGAAACGCTCTATCTAACCGCGAGATTATCCTTGCCGCGAGTGGAAACTGCATTAAAGGACTTCTATTTTTCACAAATTCAAATGTTTAAACCACAGCACACCGCTCGCCACCGACAGAAAGTTCATCCTCACACCTTGGAGCTAACTTGGTCGCGAACTGTGCGGTTCCAATGGAACTTTCTCCCACGCACACTAAGGTTGTGGAATGAACTACATGAAGTTCTTCAAGAAAGGGGTGAAAAGGGTTTTAAGGGGTCGGCAATGCGCGGGTGATGCCCCTGGTATTGCAAACGCCCATAGACTGCGGTGACTGCTTAAAATCAGGCAGGCCGTAAGTTTGTCACCTGTGTGGTATAAAATTAATAGTTCACCTACCTTTTATGAGGATCAGCAGCCTTTGTAATTCTTTGCTCAACGCAATAAATTCATTCAAAACTACAGTCCACTCTTCATCATTTTAACCTGCTTACCCTGAAGTCTACGGCCGAAGAAAATAGACCAGAACATTGGTTCCTTTTACAGATTACGTTTAAGGGATTATAATAACAGACTCGTAGGGTTCACAATTTCTGGATTCACCCACGCGGATTCTATTGCGTTTTTGTACCGTCTCCTCTTTTTGCAGAGGGAAGTCGGTATCAATCAACAGAATGTGTTCTTTCTTGTACCGTGCCTGATTTTTTTTTTTTTTTTATTTATTCATTAACAGTTACACAGATTGAGTAACTCGCTAGGTCGACCGTAAATCATCTCAATGACCAATTAGTAAAAATTGTATTATGCTTACAGGGCTTTTTCATTACATTTTTAATTTTGTGACTTATCATCGGCACTTACTTAATTAAATACGCATGAACATGGTCACTTGTTCTAAACTAGTATGCAGATTTTCAATTGCAGCATAAATATGTAGGTAACGGTAAGGAGGCTGCAACTGTCCTGAGAAAAGTATTCATTTTATTTATACAGCTCTTATTACTGTTAGATTTACCATTAGAACGTATTACCCAATTACCACGAATTCGTTGAGAATTTAAAATGAATCATATTAAGTGTATTTATTTAAGAGTTCAGAGATAATAAAAACAATTATTATTATTTAAGAAGAACCTTACTCTAAAAAAAGCCTTAATCCTAACTAAAGTAAAAAAAAATTGGCCCAGGTCCCCCGATTTTGGAAAGGTCCCCAGAAGGCTGGCCGCGTTGCCCCGCTGAATAGCGAGGCTTAAGCGTTGACCCAAGAAGAGGCCAGCCTTCTGGTAATCAAATAAAGCATAAATAAAATTCAAATTCTATTCGTTGGTAAGCGTGTATCACTTCTCTTATTTAGGTTGTCAACGTTTGTTCATGGTAGCCTGAAAAGCAAAAACATACCTAAAATGCTATTCAAAGGCTTTTTTTGTATACCTACCTAATTTTACCAAATAAATTTTTGACACTTTTAGTGTTATTGATTGTAGAAATGTTGTATCGACATGGTCACTCTACGGCTGTTGATTGAATCGAAATGTTCTCCACCGAAATGCCAACCAATTATATTTTCTCAATTTATTTGTCTCTACTCTATCAACGTGTTTTGGGAACAAAACGCACAACATAGTTGAATATTGAGTACCAAAGTTTTAAGTGCGTTAGTGCGTTGCTCTCAATATATCATCATCACAGCCCATAACAGTCCACTGCAGGACTAAGGATGCCATAATCTCCACGCTAGGCAGGCGGGTGATGATGATAGTAATAAGGAATGGTTGCGTTGCCTGCGAGTGTGTTCCCTCTGGTCACTGTTCCCGGTGGAACAGGTTGTTTCAAGATCACGACAACACAGCCCTCGTGCGCGAGAACACAACAAACTTTTTTACTTAGATTTTTAAGACTAATAAATAGTTGTCGTGCTACATACATTAGCCAAGATTCATAGAATTACATTGAATAGAAAAGAAAAAACGGTGGTACACGGTCACTGACGCTCTCTAGGCTTTGCGAAGGCAAATAAAAAAACTCCAAGAACAACGCCAGAAACACAGATTAAATCCGAGATAAACCCAGCTTTGGCTGGAGTTAAGTGTTTAAACGTTTGTTTTCATTGGAACGTGCAAACAAATTACTTTTTACATTGTAGTTTTAAAAAAGATGATAAGATTAAAATTCATTGCCCACTATGTTGAAAGTCAAGCAGTAGGTATATCTGTCTGTACATGATGCGAACAGAGTATAATAAATATTCGTATTCACGTGCCGTTACAGTGTAGTCTTCATTACCATGAAACTAGAAGTATCGAGGCGAAACAATAGGAGCGTCGCTCAGTAGCAGCTCGTCAAATATTATTATCGCTTTCTTAAATATTCCGAAACCTATTTTAATTAATGAACGCCAATTTAGGTAAACGTTAGGTATAGAGATCCCCTTATTCTTCTTGTTGGGTTGTATTCACTTATTGAAACCACCATGTTGACGATATATCATCATCACAGGCCATAACAGTCCACTGCAGGGCTTAGCCCCTCTCCCACGAAAGGGGAGGTTATGGCCATAATCTCCACGCTTGGTAGACGGGTTGGAGATCGCAGTGTTATAAATATAACAATGGAAAACGCTGCTGTCATTTTCCAGCCTACGGAGACTCTAGATTTTTGGCTCGAAAACACGAATCTCACTAATCGCCTTGTACGACACCCACGAGTGTAAGGGGTTGGTGCTATTCTACTCTGCCGGTCACCACACGGACGATATATGAACTTGTGAATACAATTAGTAACAACTAAGTTACAATACAGTGGTAACAGCTCGAGTGCCAAATGCAGACTCTCGCCTGACCGATAGACGAGGAGTCCCGAAACATAAGTGGAAGCATATGCCCCGAATTCAGAGATGAGCGCTATAGCCAACAATCATGTCGATTAAACAGACTTTCAAATAAAGAAAACCACATTAAAGTCGTTCCATCTGTGAGGAGCCACAATGCCACAGACACAGTGTATCTACACATGTCAAAAACACCCTGCATGTAAATAAAGTCGCTTTTCGCGTCTGTTTGTCTCCTGCATACGTACGAGTATACGCTAACTCCTGAACAACGCAATGAATTTTTATACGGATTTCACTATAATTTACAATTTTAGACAACAAAATTTCTTTCGGAAGGTTTATATTCATAATAGAGAAACTCCAAGATAGTATAATTTGGACAGATAGTACACGGTACACAGCTATAGAAGCCCATTTCTTTACTCAAATAAAAAACAAATAAAAAAATGACAGGCATGAGGCATTTCATCTTACTCCTTACAGTGGCAACGCACCTGCGGTTCTGCATTTTTGTTGCCTAAATGCATGAATTGTAGTGTTTGGGATATAGGTATTTGGAACATTGTAAATAATTTTTTTGTAATGTAAATGTCATGTAAATGAATTCAGTTCAACATCTCATCGGATACATACAAAATTTTCTTGTGTAGGTACGGAGGCAATCCACCTTGAACGTTTCATAATTAGCCGGACACAACAGAGCGCCAAATAATATGTATATACATAAAAAAATTAGGTAAGTAATAGTTGTTGCATCTTCTATAATCTGCCTATAAGATATATCCATTAAATACCCGGTAGTACCTGAACTAAACACTCATTTCGATAAAATGATCTAATACAATTTGAAGAGCATTAACTCCTTTGAATTGCATAAAATTTTTTGTAAAGTTCACGGTTAATTACTACTTAAACTTTAGCCATATTTAGCCGTCAAGGTTTGACATCTTCCGTTTTCCGGGAGGGTCATCAAAGTTATTTATAATCAGCGCTTAATAATATAATTTTGGTAGGTATTTAACATTAGTTACCTTCAAATTACATTAATTATTAAAAAGAAATACAAAAGTTTTTGCCTTTGTTATTATGTATGTATCTACATAGATACTGTTAGATAGTTACATCGGCGGCCGAGTAGGTACGGTATCCGACTCGTAAGCGAGAGGTACCGGGTTGGAATCCCACTGCGGCCATGTACCAATGACTCTTTTCTTAGTTTTGTACAATAGTTGAAAACATTGTGATGAAACCTGCTTATTCAGGCAACTGAATTTGTAACCATGATCCAATCTGGTCAGGTTCCCCTGGTAGCAGGGTCACGGAGGTCAGATGGTAGTCGCTCAACTGTCATTACCTGATCGACAAATCCTGGATCATGGTCAAGGCGGACCCCGGGCCCTCGTGCTCGAGAGCACAACCGGGACATTAATGCCAAGATGATTGTTTTTTATTATTATTTAATATTAGTCACGTTTAAATTACATTAACTATAAAAAAAAAATACAAAAAGTCTTTGCCTTTATGTTGTTACATTTGTATGTATGTATCCTTGTAGCTACGAATCCATAAGTAGGAGATAATTTTTCAAACAACTTAATATTTGAGCAATTTACTTTTTTGGATATTTTTCCTCAATAACTCAAAAAGTATAGATTTGTATTAGACAAAGCCTTTTATCCTAATCCTCAGAAAAAATTGTGATGAAACCTGTAAATTCAGGCAACTGTATTTGTAACCATGATCCAATCTGGTCAGGTTCCCTTGGTAGCAGGGTCACGGAGGTCAGATGGTAGTCGCTCCACTGTAATTACCTGATCGCCTAATCTTGGATCATGGTCAAGGCGGATCCCGGGCCTTCTTTCTCGAGAGCACAACCGGGACATTAACGCAAGATCAGCGGAATTTATACACCAATACAGATTATAGTAGGAGTTTTTACAACATTTACGTTCATACTAATAAGTTATCTAGCCATAAAAAGAGCCCAGCGTTATCTAGCCATAAAAAGAGATTTGCAAAATAATTTCTTGCGGTTTCCATAGGAACTAAGTACCTACCTAGTTAATTACGTATTTGCGTTGTACATGATATAACCAAGTACCTAACGTACACAACACACTAGGTATATAACCTACATAGTTTTCATTTGCATAATATTTCACAATATAATGAATCGATTCAATTAATTTATTTGCATATAAATATGGTACATACATGATCTTAATTCTATAAAGTCTCACAAATTTAGTCATTTTAGATGACATGCTAAAACTAATAGTAAATATTTATTCGTGAAATGTTTGATATTAAATTCTAGAAACTTCTTTATTTTGTAAAATACATACTGCATAAGTCAATCTTGCAAAGCCCTTTTAAATTTATGTATTTTTTTAATACTTCAGTTGGGATTTTATAAAATACCGTTATGCAGATATTGAACTGTAGTCTCTCCATACTTGGTCAAGGTTAATTAAGTTAAGAAATGCAAGATAGTTCAGGGTTAGTAAAAGTTGATTGAAATAGAATTGAAAGCATGCTGAGGACATTTTCTACATTAAGGCTTACGCGATATTCAGTCTGTCTTAGTAAACGTTAGTCAGTCTAATTAATATGTCCGAATGGCTTCGGCCGCGCTAGACTGAATATCGTGTGGTGTAATAAGAGTTAGCCCGTTTTGTCAGCGCGCATAGGCATAGCAATGACTTTATTTGAAACCAAAATATTATTTTTTAAATACCTTTAAAATTTACTGGTAATGTAGGTAATGATATCACTATAGTTGTTACTCTTACAATACTGAAATAATGGACGAAATACCCGGACGAGCCTAAATTACCCGAAATCGGTTAAAAATGTCCGTAACGGCAACGCTGAATGAGTAAGCGTGTGATATTCAGCTCGGTGTAATAGTGAGCTCGTCTAATTAGTCAGTAAGACTAATATGTCCCATTGTACTAATAGAGAAAAGAATAGGGCCATAGAGTCGTAAGGCCGTCCTAAGAAAAGAGTTAATACCTACCGAAATGACGAGTGATCATTATTGTGCAGACTCTACCTAATGGGATATTTATTTTATTTATTTATTTAACATTTTATTGCACACAGTAAAATACATAGAGAAACATCATTCAAAAAATAAATTTCTTCCAGCAGGCCTATAGAAGAGCGATGAGATAAGTAAAGCAGATCGACGTGCGCGTTATAGAATACATACTAAAATACTTAAACATACTTATCTTCTCAAATAAAATATAATAAATATAATATAAATTTATAATAATAATACAATACTATACATACATATCTATGTACAACTAGACAGAGATAGATAATGGTCCTTGACACGTTTCTTAAAAGTCTGTAGTGACGGACTGTCCCGCACCTCATGTGGAAGAGAGTTCCAAAGTATCGGAGCATGAACAGTAAAGGAGTAGGAAAAGAAATTGGAGTGATGGATAGGGATGGCCAATAACGATTTAACATTAGAGCGACAGGGTTTGTCTTGGTCTCGGGAGAAGTGAAAGAGGTTACGGAGATATGAAGGAGCAGAAGGATTGTGCAGGATATTAAAGAGGGTTGAAAGGATATGAGCATTCCTGCGGTAACGTATTGGTAGCCATTTGAGCTGTGTTCGGAAAGAGAAGATGTGGTAATATTTGCGTAAACCGAAAATGAACCTAATGCATACATTTTGGAGACGCTCCAGTTTGTTTAAAAGCTTTTCTGTGGCATCTAGATAGCAACAGTCCGCGTAGTCAAGAATAGGAAGAAGGAGAGTTTGTACAAGGGTGATTTTGGTTTTTAGTGGTAAAAAGTTTTTGAGACGTTTAAGCGAGTGAAGCGAAAAATGTATCTTCTTGCTGACCTCATTGACGTGAGGGAGCCAGGATAGATTCGATTCAAGAATCACTCCAAGGTTTTTAGCGAATTTACTGCACTGTATAGGCGTCCCATCATAAATCACCTGAGGGATATAATTATCAGAACCAAGTCGTCTGTACATGTTTGGGCTTCTTATCACTAAAGCCTGAGATTTCTCGGGATTCACTAGAAGCCCATAGGCCTTTGCCCAGGCAGATATGCGTTCAAGATCGGCATTGATTTGGGCGAAAGCATCTGTAACATTAGCGATTTTGAAATGCCGGTAAATCTGTAGGTCGTCAGCATACAGGTGGAAATTTGAAGAGATGACAGGAGTGACGGTATTTATGAATATGGAGAAGAGGAGTGGCGAGAGAACACCACCCTGCGATACCCCGCCGACGAGCTCGCACCAGTCTGAGGAGACCTCATCATGGTGGATCCGCTGGGAACGACCACGCAGGTACGACTCGAACCACTCTATTGCAGGAGGAGAGACGTTGAGGGAGCGAAGAACAGCGAGAAGGACATCAAAGTCAACGGAATTAAAAGCGCGGATACTTTAGGCACAATATATGATAAGTATGTATTTAAAAGTGTATAAGTAGTATATTCAGGAGTTTGTTTACGATTATTGATTAATATTATAATATTTGTATATTGTGCCAAAGAGCAGGTGAACAAAGAATTAGCATGTACTTATAAAATAATTGTGGACCCCTCGCGACTTTGTTCGCGTACACCCACTTTACCCCTACGTACCGTTTCTAGCTTATAAACCTTCCTCTTCAATCATTGTATCTGATGTAGAAAACCGCAGTAAAATCCGTAGCGTAGTTTGAAAGATCTTAGTGTACATAAGCGTACCGACATTCATAGATACAAAGGGAAAGACGGCGGGAAGCAACTTTGTTTTATACTATGTATAGATGCATTGAAATTATGAAATTTATTTCATTGCCTAGATAGGCACACGGTCAGATGGATGAGACGCTATTTTAAGAAGTTTGTGGAGCTCGAAGGTTGATTGTGGAGAAAAAACTATCGCCAGCTCTCTGACCGATACCGTTTTATTTTCGTAACCGCGGTCAATGTAATTTTTAGGGCAAATTGGTAACTTTAATAGGTTATTTGTTATAATATATACGTAGGTAGACGACTATATGTATAAGCTACCTGCTTCATTTCTTTATTATAAGTGGCTTGTAATTAAATATGCGTGGACGAATACACAAAGCGCCATCTAGCCCCAAAGTAAGCAAGCTTGTGTAATGGCTGTTAGATAACTGATAAACTTGTACTTATTATACATACTACACCCAGACCCGCAACAGAAATTAAAATTCATCATTTCAATTTCTGCTCAGCCGGGAATCGAAACCGGGACCTCTGCCAGACCGATGGATGTGGTGGATGTTCACCAACTGAACCACTCAGGTCATTTTTTTTGACGACCTAATGCCTATTGTACCTACTGTGTTTTCAAGGTGTTAGACTGCTGAACTTCCTTGTAGGTAAACCTGATAGAAGGATAAAGGAACCAGATAGGAGGTCAAATGTTTCAAATAATGAATTTGTGTAAATACTGTACCCGTACCAAGTTAGATAAGTACGTATCCTCAAAGAAAAATTATTAGTCATGCTAGGTATTGACAAACAAATCAAGGATAACAAAAATCTAGGTCAAATACATACAACGCTCTTCATCCTTATTTTGTCTCCTATATATGCTCACACTACTTCTTAGTTCTCGTGAAGGCCGTCTTTGCGCGCAGGTTTATTATGCTTATTATTGTTGTCATATGTAAGTGTGCAATGAAGAGTTTTTACATAATTACTAACGCTAGTAGAGGTAACTAAGTATCTACATAAACTTGGAAGTTCGCAGGTAGTTCTCATAATTCATAAGAGACTACACTCAGAAACACAAATGCAACAACAAACTCCGTAATTACCTCAATGGTAATTATATTTTTTAATAAGGAAGAAAAAAATTATAGCGTGTACAGTTTAAATCACGCCGAGGTGGAAGATTTCCAAATTACTATGTTGTGACTTATGCTTAATCTGTGTATCGCCCGCATTTGTGCAGCAACAATTATGTTTTCGAACAATATGATTGTAATTGAGTTTTTCATAAGTATTTTTTTAAATGTAATCTATTTCTATAAATATAAAACATTTTGTACATTGCATATATTTACAAAAAAAAATTAGTTTAATGAAAAAATATCTAGTAATACGATAGGAATTTTTCAAATGTTTGTGTGTCTGTTTATCTGTTTGTATGTTTGAACTTATGGACGGATTTTAATGAAATTTTTTGATGTGTAGTTATTGTTAAGCCTGGGCAACATGTAGGGTATAATTGATTTTGGAAACTGGAACACCTTATGTAGAACCATAATAGACCAGCTAAACTATAAGAAATATGAAAATGGCGCCGAATGGATTTTTATGTTGTTTTCAGTTTTGGTAGTTTGGGATCCAGTCCAACTTAAAATCTAGGCCATGTTTCATCTAATTCGGTTGGGTAAATTCAGAGATACAGCTTGACCTCTATGTAGTACAAGCTTTCATACCTTAAGGAGGTCATTTAAAATGTACGTTCGGGAAAAATATAAACTGCCCTAAAAACTATTTCAGACCTGACCATGATCCGGGATTTGTCAGATCAGATAATTACAGTGGAGCGATTGCTATCTGGCCTCCGTGACCCTGCTACCAGAGGAACCAGACCAGATTGGATCATGGTTACATATATAGGTAGCCACCTGAAGGTGCAGGTTTCATCACTAAGTTTTCTCTCACCGTACGAGCATCGGTTGGAATTCAACTAATGTACCTACATAACTCAGAAAAGAGTCAAATGGCCGCAGTGGGATTCATAAGGGCCAATGATACCTTCCCAATTCCTTTGGCAGGGTATGGAATGTGGGCAGAGAACATGGTGTGGTGAAGGATCGATCAGCGACGCTGGCGACATGAGACACACATAAAATGCATTGCAACCGCTTGCGTGAAAAAAAACTACAAACGGCAACTGGAGACAAACTGGATATATCTCCTAAGTCGCAGAACAAATGCTCTGTTGTCATTCTGCTAATCTTCAGTCCCTCAATGTCTAGTTTCTCCTGTCATTTCCCTAGACATCAGTGCAATGTATCCGACAAGACGCGGGGCATCTCCAGTTCGTAAATAAATCATCGTATCAGTGAGTAAATTTTTTGTAAGTACGTGAATTTCATTTCGCTGTACGAATTTCATACTTATTGATAATTTTTGTGGTGATTGGTGGATGACGAGATAGCTACGATTCTATGGGTGTAGCCAATGTTATTAATATACTAGCTTTTGCCTGCATCTTCGTCCGCATGGAAATATATTTTATGACAGTTTAGATTTTACCCGAATTACCATTTTAAATGACCTCCATATTGTATGTATCAATGTTAGTATTACGGGGAGGTCAAGCTATATCTCTAATTCTACCTACCCAAATTAGTTGATACGTGGTTTAGATTATACCCTGGACTTCAAGCTAGCAAATTACAAAAACCAAATCGAAATCTGTTCAGTAGTTTTAGCGTGGTGCGCGAACTGTTACACGAACAGACAGCAAACAGCCAGACAAAAAATAATTGCGCATAGTTACGTCCCAGAAGCCTAAACTTAATATCTTGCATATGCACGACCTCATTGCGCCGGCCCCTTTCCGCCATCGGGAGACGCGATCATCCTTATGTCTTGGATCTTCCTGCTGCTGCGGATGCACGAGCCGCTTTGGCTCGACCTTTATAAAGCGTACGGCTAAGGAATGGAACGCGTTGGCTGCGAGTGTGTTCCCTGATCAATATAATCCGGCTTTACCTCTAACTCTTTTGCAGTTAAGACCATAAGGCTCTGGAACGATCTTCCTTCTGACATAAGACTATTACCTAACAAATGTTCTTTTAAGAAAGCGGTGCATGGTCATTACTTGGATGCTCCATAATACTCGTTCTCCCTCCCTGTTCGACCCACTTCACTTTTCTCTCGTCTCTTCACTTTGTTCAATTAAAATATTATTTTATCTTTGGTTTTACTTACATATTGTATCCAGTTTTAAGTTCATATGTTTATTTTATGGTTTTGTATATGTATTTAGTATGTGCTTCCGGACTATAGTTGCATAAATGTATATCCCTCATCCTTTTTACTCAAGTAGTTTTGTATTTTTTTTTTGTCTTTCTTTTCCTGCACCGCCTACCTTTCTCAGGCTTAGATTATCCCGGTTGACTGGTAGATAAGGCTATTTTAGCTTTAAGTCCGCCACTGTACTTTTGTGCATAAAGCTTTAATAAATAATAAATAAATAAATGCCTTCAAGGCTAGAGTGAATAGGCTGTTCCAAGACGGGCATGCTCCATCTTCGGCCGCATCGTCATTTACCAACAGGTGAAATGGCTGTCAAATGCCTGTCTGACAGATAAAAAAAATCTTCTATATAATATATACTAGAAATATGTTCAATGTACAGACACGATTTTTTTACAGTTTTATAGTAGTATAGATTAGATATATTTTATAGTTACCTATAGGTCTTAGGCACGGTCTTCAGAAAATAATGGGAATTGGCTATAGCAATCAAGCAACTTGATCGAAGACTACGGCTTATAATAGCTATGACTCATTTTACATTTAATTATCTGAAACAATGGAGAAAGGCACGCGCGTTGAGACAAATACCAGTAATTATACTGAAAGAAAAAATCACACCATGGACATCACGACATTACAAAAACTAAACTGACGACAATGTAAAGAACACGGGGCGTGCGCAAAACAAAGTAAAAAATAAATCGTGTTAGGTTGTACTGGCCCATCACCACCCACGGTCCTACCGACCTCTCGGTCATACGGACCGCGTCAGACCGAACCACAGTACAACTAGTGTCAAATAAGAAGAGACTTGGCGGGTCACGTGGTTCGACTTGCTTAGTTGGCGATTACCTGCGCGAAATCCCCTCCACTGCCATTTGACAAGTCTCTTCTTTCATGACGCGGATTATACTTGCCGGTGGCTCTTTCCACACGCGCACTCCTTGACTCCCTACAACAGGGTTATCAGGAAATCGGACTGTGTCGGGAGTAGTCGGAACACACGGCCGTTAGTTTCAACGTGAAACGTCTATGCTCGCGGGGTCGGAGGCAGAGGTAGTTGTACTCGTGGAGAAGGCGTCGTTTACTAACCTTGGCAGAACCTAGCATAAGTGTGCTCTCGCACGCGATAAGCGAGACAAGGCGCGACTTTAAGACTTTATTGGGAGATTTTAAGAGCGTTGGTAGCCGGGCGGTTGAGTATCCAACTTGGAAGTGAGAGGTACCGGGTTCGAATCCCGCTGCGGCCATGTACCATGTACTTTTCTGAGTTATGTACATTAGTTGAATACTAACCGATGCTCTTACGACGAGGGAAAACATCGAGATGAAACCTGCAAATTCAGGCAACTGAATTTGTAACCATGATTCACTGTGGTCAAGTCCCCCTCGTAGATGAGATGAGATGAGATGGTAGTCGCTTCACTGTAATTACCTGATCGCCAAATCCTGGATTATGGTTAAGGCGGACACGGGCCCTCATTCTCGAGAGCACAACCGGGACATTTAACGCCAACATGATTATTTTTTTTTATTGAGAGAAGGAAACAAACGCTCTCTCGCGGCGCGAGTAGTGTCGTGGGCACACTTGTGCTTGCCGAGCTGCTTTGAGACGCTATCACCTATCACTATCACGTGGGAGTTATAAATTACACGGAATAGAAATGCGCGGGAGCGCGTCTCGTTCATTCAATGCAGTGCCCCTTCACCGCCGTCCCATCCGCTCCCGACGCAAATTCAAGGTCAAAACAGCGAGCTGACTATATACGGTAAACAATGACATTAGATTAATGTTACTATGACTAATGGTTTTGCAGTTATGAAGGTAAGACGATATACCTAGACATTTTCGTTACGGTCCTGTTTTCTGACTTGGTGACAGCGTGACTTTAAAAATGTTTTATGTTAAAAGCAACAAAAACATTCTCGTATTTCAAATCCCAGGGTCTTCGCTCGTGGCGTAACTTCTACCGCAGCCACTTCACGCGTGCCACGATGAGGTACGGATAGCGGCGGTGTATGTTATGTTGTAGTTGACTACTAAGCAATGCTCTACGGCGAGGGAAAACATCGCGATTGGACCTGAAAATTCAGGCAACTGAATTAGTAACCATGATCCAATCTGGTCAGGTTCCCCTGTTAGCAGAGTCACGGAGGTCAGGTGGTAGTCGCTCCACTGTCATTACCTTATCGCCAAATTCTGGATCATGGTCAAGACGGGCTTCGGGCCCTCAGCACAACCGGGACATTAACGCCAAGATGATCGGCGGTGTATGTTGGTCCAACTCCGTAAATAATGCGTAGAGCGTGGTTTTCAACGGTCGTGTGTGAAATACGAAGCCGATACTAGCCGATGTGCATTATTAATTGCCGACTAGTGCATTAGTTTTCAGTTTGGCCAATATAAACTTCTTGACACTGCACAATTTGCAATCTTCTTCTTTATATAGCGGCAAATCCCGGCTATTATCGACAAGTCCCGGCTATCCGGGCAATAGGAAAATGCTTTTATTCAGATTGACTGAAAGCGGTCCTAATTAGCGGTAGCTTACGTAACTCTGTTGCTAACAAAGTTTCATTCCAACAAACTGAAACTATGAAATCGATCAAACGTAATTTCAAAAGTAACAATTTCAATCATTGAAATCAGATATTGTTAGCAACAGAGTTTTGTAATTAGCCTACAGGAGAGTCTCGAGTCCGCTAATTTACTAATGGCTCGCTCGAATTGTAATTGGATTGGATGTTTTTGGTATTCTATAATAATGAAAGACCAATCACATTAAATTGGTTTTCGATTGGTGTTACAAGCGAAGCTCGATTCGATTCGATTGATACCGTGCCACAGATTCATCTAATCTTATCTTTTCTTGGCCCGGGTCAAACCTGGATCCTGGTCAAGTACCAGGTCAAACAGCTAATCCTTGACCCCGGTCCAGCCAATGTAAATAATTGTTGCCTATCTGTTGTAAATCCATCGGGTGATCGTATGCCTCCCTGTAGTATTAAATGTAAAAACGTTATCATTACTTTAATTTATACTTCCTTTGTTTAATTCGTTACCAATTAATTGGTAGCTTGGTGGTAAATTTTTTTGAATACGGCAATACCGATACACTAATGACCTATGTATTTTTATACATTTAAATCGAATTATTCTTACGTAATTACGTGAAAAAAAACAGCAGTTAATCAGTGTTTTTAAAAAACGGATACGTTAGAAACGTGTGCATGACTAGGTATATTAGGTACATTACACCGTGTTTGCTAAAATCGTAAAATCAACACAAAAGTTAGAAAACATCAAAATTGCTTTTTAGCTGAGGTTTATTTAACTACAGAAGTGTTTAATTCAGGATTAACTATCAATACCCCGTCCTTTTTTCATGAGGAAGGTTTAGGTATATAATTTGTTAAGGATACTGAAGCGTAAAGCCGGGGCGGGTCGTTAGTTAAATAACAAACAGAATGTTTCCCATAAACGCCACACCGCTTCTCTTTTGCACAGACTATAGTTCAATTACCCCAAGTGATACTAATAAGATGACGTTTTTCGCTGCGCCTGCGCTGCGATCCTTGCGTAGGACTACAGCTGGAACCGACCAACCGTCGTTGATACTAATCCTTACGAAGTACAAAATAAAGTTGCTTTCCATTAATTCGGATGCGCGGGTGAGCCGACCTTGGTCGGACGTCCCCTTCAACAGAAAGCGGTTTTATTTAATACTACGTAAGGATTAGTATCATCAACTGCAACAAACCGGAGGATCTATTGACACTCAACCTTGAATATATTCTCAGCATACAGAACACAAAGGACATTGCAAGTAACAAAGACAAAACAGTGATTTTCATTACAATTGCCATATCTACAAGTAGTATTTTACAAGTGGCATATTTACAAGTGATATTTTACAAGTGGCATTTTACAAATTGTACTAGGAAGTGAAATGGGGAAGGAGGTGTCAATTGAAGACCCCGCGGTCGAATACGGCCCGCGGGAGACATGGCGGATTATGAAGAATGTGATCATCATCAGCATAGCCTTCATGGTGCAGTTCACATCTTACAATGTAAGTTAAAAATTACATTTATAAACATAAATAATATTTCCGTCCTATCAAGCTCGAAAAATGGTTTAAAGATTTTGACGGACAACTTACATACCTACAAACAGTGCAAGTTAAATAAAAGCTTGCAAAAAGCAAATCATCATCATAATCATTTCAGCCCATAAGAGTTCATTGCAGAACTTAGCGACTTTCCCATGTGAGGAGGGGAGGTTATTGCCATAATATCTCCGTTAGGCAGGCGTGTTGGAGATCGCAGTGTTGTAAATATAGAAACGGAAGACGCTGCTGCCCATTTTCCAGCCTACGGAGACTCCAGAACAAAATAACTTATTAGACATTATAAATGTTCTCTACGTGGTCCTACTTCTATTTACGCGTTAACGCGTTCAATGCTCAGTGGGCTAATTACGCAACTCGGTTGCCAACAATTCTCTGATTTCAATGAGTGAAATTGCTACTTTTGCGATTCCGTATCATCGATTTCATGGGTTCAATTGCTAACAAAGTTCCATTGCAATAAACTGAAACTATTAAATCGATCATACGTAATCGCAAAAGTAACAATTTCAATAATTAAGAATAAAGAATTGTTGGCAACAAAGTTACGTAATTGTCCTACGGGACGCATTATCGTACTTGTTTGGGAGAGGTTAACAACCGTATTCAGAAACTCTACCGCGCAAACGCACAGAGATAATCAAAAAAGAAAAACAAAAAATAATTACCAAAAAATACGCCAATTACGGCTAATGACAATTATGGTCATTAGCCGTGAAAATAAGAAGTGCAATGGGCCGCACTCAGCATAATGCCACAGCTTACGCAATTGCGCTGATTTTCAGTTCGCTAATAAGAGCTAGGCGTCGTTTTTATTCATTTATCACTTTATTGCACAGCATAAAATACATAGAGAAATATCATACATATTACATACATACATTTAAGTTAATTGCAATTGGCCATTAGAGAAATATTGTTTGTAATACGGGTATTCATTCAGTATGTGGTTTTGCAGGGCGCCGCGAACCTGCAGAGTTCCATCAACGCGGAGGAGGGGCTGGGCACGGCCTCGCTGGCGGCTGTCTACACGGGCCTCATCATCTCCAACGTGTTCCTGCCGGCTGTTGTTATAAGGTACTGGCAGTCTCCCACGGTTTTCACCCGCACTTAGTTCGGATTTCTGTAAACATTCAACTGTCCTACGGGGCCCTATTATTTTTCCGGAATGAAAGGTTCTGTATGTACCTCGGGAATAATGTAGCCTGTTAGTGATATAATTTATAAAATCTGTTCTGTAGTTTCGTAGATTACCCCTAAGTTGGAGAGTAGGTATTCCCATGTACATATTCGTTATTTGAAGCGCATAAAATTTTTTGTCTGTCGACTTACATACACAGTATAATGAATACCTCCTCAACAGTATGGCACCTTACCCATATTTCCAAAATTGTGACAATTGGGCCCCGTCCCACGATGGGCGCCATAATTAATAATCTTTCTTTTGGCGCCCTAGATGGGACTTAATATTCAATACTTTTTGTATTGAATACTTAGTTTCTTAAATAAAAAACTTTCAACGTAGATGGCTGGGAACGAAGTGGACGATCGCACTCTCATTCCTGACCTACACGCCGTACATCGCTGCGCAGCTGCTGCCGCGGTTCGCCACGCTGATCCCGGCGGGGTTGGCGGTCGGCTTCGGCGGCGGCCCGCTCTGGTGCGCCAAGTGCACCTACATCTCTGTGGTGAGGGGATTGTCTCCTGTAGATTTTAAAGACCATCGGAGTGGGCAAAGCTCTACCACTCGCTCCCACCACTGCAATTCCTACTAATGCGCTTATTACCTTTGACTAAATTCAGTCGTCAAAAAGCGTCAGAGCATATCCAAGTGGAAAGTATTGTTTATAGAAGTCTATTTTTGTATCACTTGTATAAATGTTATGCGTCGTTCCGATTTCCGAAAGGCGTGATTCAAAATTCGACTTGCATTTACGCTTTTTGCTTCTGAATTCAGCCAGATATAGTAAGCACATTAGCCAGGATCTATAGCAACAACCCAAGGGGCTACTGAGTTTTGACACTCGGGCACGGCCAGAGGTCAAGGCTAATACTATCTTGAAGGTAACATATAGAAAATATACTGATTCCGGCTTCCTTACTCAAAATCGGAGACAGCAAATTAAACTGGAAAAGGTACCGGAGTGGAAGCTGGAATATTCAGCAGCTATATATTACCGGCTCAGTAGGTGTCTAGTTCAACCTAAGCATAAAATTCCAGTTAGGAATGTATTAATGTCCTATCTAAACATCTAAAATTCTGGTGCACTTAAGAGTACATATGAGGGAAGGTCTCGGAAGGAAAAAAGGAAGGGATCACACAAAATAATGATCAACACGGTTATCCTGACACGTGTAGTTAATATATGATAGTATAAAGGAAGGAATAAGGTAAAGTGCAAAACCGCGTCTGCGTCGTCATTGTGATGACTGTGGCAATACAATTTGCCTCTTGCCAGTAATCATTTTATCTATTTAGGCTTCTACAACGCGACGCCTTCCTGGAGGAGAGAAGGAGCAGGCAAGGAAATAGGATGTAAAACTTGGCTGTGATTTCGTTCAGGCGGTCTTCTATTTTGTCTTTAAGATAAATAAAAAAATACGCGTCTAATATTCTTTGGTAATTTAACTGGCTGACTAAATGGAATTATCGTTTTTGTACGATAGTTTCATCGGCCCCTTTCATGACGGATGTTGTATAGAAGACAGGATCTCGACTTATCAAAAACCAGTATAAAAGTAGTTGACATTTCTATGCGCGACTTATACTGGTTTGTTGTGAGTCGATTTGCTATTGACTGTACAAGGCGACTAATGTCCTAGAGTCAGACCAGCTAGGAGGAAGGAACAGTGGGAAGCAGCGTTTTTATAATATCGGAGATGAAATTCAAGATCAAAAGTATAAACAAACAAAGCATGGAGCATCTGCTCTTTGTCCTGCTACCTGCACTAGGGAGGAACTGTTATGTCCTGGCGACTGATAATGCCGTTGCCGTAGCCGAGTACTGGGCAAGCTAGAACTAGGATTTTCGAAAACTGAGTCCACAAAGACGAAGAAAACAAATTGCCATGCCACTATAAAATAAACCCAAAGAGTGGATTATTTAAAATTATTTTAATATTGATATAAAATTATAACGTTCGAAATGAAATAAACTCGTATGAACATTGAAAACAAAAAAAAAACACTTGGGTTTATTTTTAATAGTAGAAATATCTCGCCAGCCAAGCGTTGATATTATAAATAGCAAAACCCGCCATTCATAATGAATGAATGAAATGAATGAAAAATTATTTATTGCTTATACATAGAATAAAACAAAAACAGAGGAAAAAAAAAGTAAACAAATAAAAGCAACCGGCGGCCTTATCGCTTAAAGCGAGGAGACTCAAGATAAGCAATGTACGGTTACAGGCTCGTGATGTGATCTTCAAACAGAGACAAGGCACTGTGTGAATTTGTCCAAGTACATTTAATTATTTTATTTATTTACTAGTGGACCCGGCGCGACTTCGTTCGCGTAGCGTTCTAACCCTACACCTACCCTACACCTACCCTACACCTACCCTACACCTACCCTACACCTACCCTACACCTACCCTACACCTACCCTACACCTACCCTACACCTACCCTACACCTACCCTACACCTACCCTACACCTACCCTACATCTACCCTACACCTACCCTACACCTACCTTACACCTACCCTACACCTACCCTACACCTACCCTACACCTACCCTACACCTACCTTACACATACCCTACACCTACCCTACACCTACCCTACACCTACCCTACACCTACCCTACACCTACCCTACACCTACCCTACAACTACCCTACACCTACCCTACACCTACCCTACACCTACCTTACACCTACCCTACACCTACCCTACACCTACCCTACACCTACCCTACACCTACCCTACACCTACCCTACACCTACCCTACACCTACCCTACACCTACCCTACACCAAAGTTAATGATCCTAAAGTTAATGATCCGCGCAATAACATTTTATCCGAATCCAAAAGTCTATTTACCATTTAAGTCTAAATACCATTTTGAATCTAATTGAATCTAATCAAAATTGTGAATCTAAACCATTCCCAGATCCCCTTGAACACACACAAAAAATTTCATCAAAATCGGTCCAGTCGTTTGAGAGAAGTTCAGTGACATAGATTTGAATGCAAATTGTTGTCGTTACTAATAGTAAATCCTAATTTACAGGTTTCTGAGGCGCAGAGTAAAATCTCGAACATTCCGGCTGACGCGCTGCTGAATCGGTTCTTCGGGTTGTTCTTCATGATATTCCAAATGAACCAGGTGTGGGGTAACCTCATCTCTTCATTAGGTAAGTTTCATGCAGTAAAAATTAAGGTACTAAAATTGCTTCGTTTTGTACGGTAAAGCAAATATTTTTGGCAATATTTGGTTGGCAGTACAAAAACGACATAGGTAAATTAAGTTGTTTCGTTGAACAGTAAATGACTCTATGAGCTGCAAATGTTTTACTTCTTTATTCATCTTTCAAGTTGCATTTTCCAATTCCGAACGATTCGTTCTAGTTTGTCAATTTTCTTAACACTATTCATAAACGTCATCCGAGCAGATAAAATACTAGATTAACTAACTCATTCACTGCATATTAAGATTTTTTGCCCATATTTAATATTTTTGTTTCAAAATCTCTCCGTCACGCCCATTGTTCATGTTTCCATGGGCGAATGACAAATAAGTGACAAATCCATCAGCCACATTTCACTGTTACTCAGATCAAAGAAGGAATGAAGAGGGCGCGCAGTCAACAGTGATTTGAAACATGTATCCTATGGCTTAGTTCAGTTGTCAATAGGCCCAGGTCTAGTTTGGCTGTCAATGTGTGCGTGTAACCGTGTACGTACACACAGCATGCGTCAGTATGTTGTTTAGTTTGAGGTCTGTCGCTTATATGTGTTGTCGCTTGGCAAGAAAACGAAATTATTTTATATTTAAAGCTGTATGTTTATTTATCCCACTCCAGTAATAACCTCCGGCAACAACACGGCGGCGGTGACCGCTGTGAACGCGAGCCTGGTGCCTTTCCGTTGCGGCGCGAGGTTCCTGCCCAGCGCTGACGCTGATGCGCTCCCTCCGCAGCCCCAGGAGAAGATACAGATGCTCGTAGGTGAGGCTGGGGCAAAGAAAGGTGTTTTGTCTCACAGGGAAAGTGAGAGCGACAATACTGCGGCGGTACTATGATGAAACGTGACAGATCCTGGCTAGGTTGCCAAGTGCGTTGCTTTCGGAAATTTTATAATCCGACAGTTCAGCCATATTTCATCTTTGTTTTTAATACGGCAGACAAACAAACAGGCAAACGGGCCACCTGATGTATAATGGTCACCGCAGCATATGGACGTCAGCAACACTAGGGGCGCTACCAATGCATTGCCAGCCTCTAAGGAGACATCTAATATACCTTTTGAACGATGTCATAGTCCAAAGGAAACACTATGGCTGTAAGGTGTGTGTGGCCTCGTTGCGGTCAAGGATGGTTCTTAGGGAATCACACCCCAGGGCCTATTCTCTCACTGCGACATATCCAATTCGACATTTTCGTCCCACATAACTGTTTTAAATGTCATTTAAAACAATGCTGAAAAAATAAGTTTGGCGAAGATTGCCGGCGACCATTAATAGCTCAGGTTTGAAAGATGATCATTCACTCTACTATGTATCCTTGAATACTGAAGTTGTAGTTTTGCATGTGTTTTTATTTAAACACAATGAACTCATTTCTTCATTTATATAAACCTACTTAGTATTATGTAATATATAATAAATAATCGTGGACATTGGCTTGAGAAAGCATGAGATTCTTATAATGAGAGAATAGCTCACTTACCTAATATGGGAATGCATCATTCGTCGTATGATAAACACATTCCTCTTTGAACCACATTCTATTGATAAAATGTAATTATATTTTCAATTTCAGGAATCTATTTGGCCTGCATGGTGGGAGCGGCTCTCATCGTTGCGATAGGAGTGGATTCTATGAAACGGTAAGGTTGTACCACCATCGTAGCACGTAGCACCATCATTATCATCTAAATTATATCTCCCACCTAATATCACCTGATTTAGATTAACTGCTCACATCCCAAGTATCCGCTAATCTATTGTTATCCATTGTTCTCGCGACCCACTATTGTGTCGCCGGGACGTGACAGGTTAATTACCATTCTAAAAGTTATGCGTATGTATTCATTTTATTAAATAAAAAGTCATGCGTGATGGAAGATGTTCAGCACTGTTGCACCCCATTTCTCATGATTATCTCGCTAGTTCAGTAAAAAACATGCTCAGTTACATATTTCAGTTACTCCAACTCCCGGACCACCACCGGGCTGTCGGGGCTGGCGCTGCTGGCGGTGACGCTGCGGCTGCTGATAGAGCCCAACCAGCTGCTATTGATCGTGATCAACATCTTCGTGGGCTACCAGCAGGCGTTCTTTGGAGCTGACTTTACGGCGGTAACACTTTGATCTACTGTCGGACACAAGCATTAAAATATCTCGGTTGTACTCCCGCGCGAGGCCACAGGATTCGCCTTGACAATGATCCAGGACTTGGATGAAGATTAGCTACAGTAACTATACAGTGGAGCGCATCCCATCTGACCTGATAACAGGGGAACCTCATCGGATTGGATCATGGTTATACATGATGGAAACCAAATACGGAATAAGAGAAGAGGGATGTCATTTATTTATTTAGCAATTTATTGTAATTAAATTAAATTATGTTAAATTTATTTAGTTATTTATTTGCCAACAGATTAACACTTTTTGCTACATAAAATATTACATGAAAAATCGTAAACACGTAAATGGATTGGATGTTAAACGGTTTCGATGAGGTTTTGAAAATATTTGAATAAAAATACTTATATGTCCATAGTCTCTGGGAAGGGTAGGGTTTGTGGGACAAAGACGTGAGCCCCCGGCAAATTCGACATCTGTCGATTAGTTTATCTAATGTTTTCTTCATTCTGACGTTTTCCCCATCCATAAAATTTAATTCTGACAGAAGCCGCGATTAACCACTAGAATGATGATGATGCTGATGTGAATGTTCCATTTGCAGGCGTTCGTGTCGTGCGCCATCGGCACTGGCACGGTGGGCTTCGTTATGATGACGTACGGGCTGGCGGACGCCGCGGGCTGCGTCCTCACCGGATACGTTGCGAAGGTACGCGAAAGTAGTCTTTCGGAACGACTAACGTCTAAGGCAGCACACGTGGTAACACACAGTTTCATCAGGTGTCCGCCTGTATGAGTAACGCATTATCTATTTCTGAACCCAAGCAACAATGTTGGCAATGTTATGTTCTGGTTTGAAGGTACCTAGCCAGCGCGAATATGCATAAGACATTTCATATTAGTCTTCACGGTGACAACACACCTGTGGTTAGGCATTTTTGTTATATGAAAGCTAAATGTAATGCAACTTGGTAGGCTGTCTGCCCTGTCATTGTATACCCATACAATAATTATGTAATGTGTTTACAATTTATGGGTATTTTACCTGAAATAAAGATATTTATAATTATTTTTATTAATAAAGTCAGGTAGTCTGGACAAGATATAATGTTCCATCTTGCCCCAGAATTGGTTTTTTAATGTTATATGGCAGATAAACAGGCAAATACCTGATGGAAAGTGGTCACCGCCGCCTATGGACATCAGCAACACCAGGGGCGCTACTAGTGCGTTGCTCGCCTCTAAGAAGACCTCTAATATACCTCTTGAACGATCCCATGTCATAGTCCGAAGAAGTTGTTAGTTCAGCTCTAAAATAGCTATCCAACAAAGTATTACACATAGCCATTGGAGTGGGTACCACAGTCCATACAAATCAGCACTTTCCCCCCAAGATGACAGGGCGCCTGCCACTAATCTGCTTCGCGGCGGCGCTGCACGTTGCGCTGTTCGTGACGTTGCTCGCGTGGCGGCCGCAGGCGCACGCCGGCTACGTGCTGTACACCGTGGCCGTGCTGTGGGGCCTTGCCGACTCCGTGTGGCTGGTGCAGATTAATTGTAAGAAGATTTATACACTGAAACTGATCTGAATCTGAGACAGTACTATTTATCTACGCTCTCGACATTCAAGTTCATGTTTTTCTTTTAAGGTTACGTTAGAATCTCTATTTTTGAATTCGATTCGAACGGTTTGCAACTTTTATTGCAATATATTTTAAACCACATTGACAATACTAAAATAGTGAAAATCATCATCTAGCATCAAAATATCGAATTTTAAGTGCCGAAAATCAACATTGAAAACAGTTTGAATCGTAGCGAACCATTCAAAAATAGAGCCTCTGGTTATTTTGCCGCGTTGAGATAGATAAAGGAAACATTTTCAACTATAGGTATGGCAACATAGCATGAAATATATATTATATTAATACATGAAATATAGAATATCAAATGATGGATTGTTTTCTCCCACAAGCCTACTACGGCATCCTGTTCCCCGGGAGGCAAGAGGCCGCTTTCGCCAATTTCCGCCTCTGGGAGTCCGTCGGATACATCATCGCTTACGTCGTATCGCCCTACCTTCGACTGTCGGAGAAGATCTACCTCATGGCTGCGATGATGGTGTTTGGAATCATCTGCTACTTCACCGTGGAATACAAGGAGAGGAGAAGAAAGAACGAGTTCCAATTAGACAAGCCAGTTGACAAAAATTGCGTTGCCAAGGGCTGTGACAATTTTGCGTTTCAGAAAGTTGAGTGATTATTTTGTTTGTTAAGGTAATGATACGTAATTATTGTAAGTGTTAGATACCAATTTTTTATAAATAAATTGTGGTTCTCGATTCAGAAAGTCAAGTGATTATTGGATTAACTAATAGTTTTTAAGGTTAATTATAAGTAATTATTGATATAAGTGTAAGATACCATTTTTAATTATTAAATTGTGGTTACCGTAGATATCTTTCTCATTATAATAAATCCCTCCATAACTTTACTCTTTCTGTTGCGAGACAAGCCACATTGAAGTAAAGTATGTTTCAAAAGATTAAGTTCTTAAACGAATAATATTTTTTCATAACCAGCTTTTACTGCGCTATATAGTATCTACTCATCAAGACTATTCTAAAAAGCCCAAACACGATGGGTTTATCTTATAGCGTTTATTAGTTCCTATGACCACCTTCCGACTCCGTCATCAGACCAGCTCCATGGTACTATGTTCATGCATTGTCATCCAAGTTACATAGGTATACGTAATTTTAGCTCAATCGAATCCAAGAAATGGTTGAAAAATGGTTAGCAAATTTTGGCGGACAACTTAATAGCGGAATAGTGCAATTTTTTTTTTCATTTTATATCATACAATAAGCGGGCCACCTGATGGAAAGTGGTCACCACTAGCTATAGACATTAGCAACACCAAGAGTATCAATGCGTTGCCCACCTCTATAACACGTTGCTCTGGCAGCAAAAAGGCAAATGCCCCTCCACTGCCAAAGCCAAGCTTGTATAAACACAGAACAATTAAGCATCACATCGATAATACCGACGTTAGTTGTCTTATCTCCAGTAGTTTCCCAGTATTAGTTCGTTTCTACGCCACATTTAGTGTTAACGTTGTGGCGCTTGATTGTTTTGTCTACTTTAAATACTTTATAAAAACTTATTAAGAGGAGTATTCCCCGAGCGTGCTCCATACTAACGTAGTTTATGGTCCCAACATACATGCTAATTTGGTTCAGTGATGGCTTCCCATTTTCAAAAAAGGCCTTCAACAAGTGGCTAGAGAAAAACTTTTGTCACAATACGCCGTACCCGAAAATTGTAAGTTGCTCAAAGCACCTTTCCTCAATGTTGAGATTTCCGTCGTCGTATATAATTTAGTAAGAAATCGGTATAAAAAGTTACAAGCTAATCAAGACCAACTAGGCCTACGTATTCCTGCTGTTAGTCAAGGTTTAACATCTCTTCTAACCGTCGGTGATAAATTAGACGCCATCAGAAAGTTATCAGACGGATGTCGTCTGCTCTCGGATTTACACCATATTCAAACTCAAATCCGAACTAAACTCGGATTAAGATTTAAGATTACATTCGGATTGAAAAAGTCATTTTTAGAGACGAGAACAGAGACGAAACGCTTTTTGGCTCAATACTCTCAGACAAGATCAAAGCCTCCAAGGCCATAGAAAAACGGGGCCTACAAATTAAAAAAGCCCCTACTCCTAAGCCATCTACTTCTGCTGCGGCGACGTCAACTCCTCGCCCTCGGTACCAGGGAAACTGGATGGCCCCTCCTCGCTACCCATCGTCGAGCAGGGGAGGGGGCAGTGGAGGGGCGCCGTACAAGCCGCCAGCGACTCGGTCCTACCGAAGACATGACATCGGTAACATCGGCGCGCAACAGGGCTTTGATTCTGGTACGGAAATCGTCTCAGTTGCAGTAACATTACAATTGCATCGCATGTCAAACGTGTGATTGTTATTCAAATGACAGATGTTGAGTTGCAACTTTCATTAGTTCGAACTTTTCCACAATTCGTTTTCTGGTACTTTAGTTGGTGATTGTTACTGGTGATTTAACTGGGATGATGCTGGGACTCGATGCCTCGACGTAGTTATAGTAACATCACAGTTACATACTAACATAATAACAACTGCATTGCACACCAGAATCGGTACCCTGGCGTGCTTAAACTCGACTGCGTCTCAGGTACACGCTGGCAGATTGCAGCACTATTGTGATTGCTGGCTGCGCATTGTTATCAACCTGTTATTTTAAATTGTTTTGTTATGGCTACAAAATACCTTTTGTTCAAGAAGTAATCTAGAATGCACTTGTTTGTAACTCTTTCCCAAATATGGAAAAAGATCAAATGTCTTAAGCTATACATAATTTCCTGGAATTGGGTGCCATTACACAATATGCTCCTGAAACAGATAAGTTTTATCAGCCATTTCTCAATCTAAAGAAATTAAACAAATTTGTTCGTCGATCTCACTTTAAGCTGGAAGACCATAGGACGGCATCAAAAATGATAACAGAGAATAGTTTCTCGGCAACTATTGATCTTAAGGAATCTTATTTGTTGGTTTTAGTAGCTATCGAGCATTGAAAATACCTGAGGTTTCTGTTTTGTGATGTCGATTTACAAGAAAGGACATATAAATTAAATGCTATGTCCTACGGTATTTCATCTGCCCTAGAACTTTTACTAAAATCATGGAGGCTGTGATGACCTACTTAAGACAAAGAGGATTTAAATCTGTAGTATACCTTGACGATATTTTATGTATCGGCGATAATTAGGTACAATGATTGTCAGATGAATGTAAATGAATGTCCGCTCTTCATTCTCAGATGAAGAGCGGATGACCCAGGGCACGCTCTTATACTATCAAAGTGCTTTTAAGGCCCACGACGGACTGAAAGGATCGGAGGTGGTACTCGTATATGCGTTTGAGGTTGTTTGTGTGTATGTCTGATACCATTTATCTCGAAAACTACTGGGCCAATGTCGTATAATTTCAGAGCAGGGCGGACATGCCAGAGAAATTTATTTTAAGGATAGGCCCGCCAGGTCCTCGTTTGGTTTATTTGTTTGTACTTCCTTTGTTTAATTCGTTACCAATTAATTGGTAGCTTAGTAGTAAATTGTTTTTGAACACCGCAATACTGATACACTAATGGCCGATTTATTTTTATACATTTAAATCGAATTATTCTTAAAATGTAATTAAGGGCTAGTAATCAACAGTTAATCAGTGTTGCTTAAATACTGACACTCTACGTGTGCATGTTTAGGAATAACATAAAAAAATAAATAGAGAGTTAACATGCATACATTACATAGTGTTTGTTAACGTCGTAAAATATCAACAAGAAAGTTAGAAAACAACAAAATTGCTTTAAAGCTAATTTCGCAATAATCTCAAAATTACTGAACGGATTATTTAAGGTTTTCACCAATAGACAACAGTGATTCATCAGGAAGGTTTAGGTGTATAATTAGTTAAGGTTATATTCTCAGCACACAGAACACAAAGGACATCGCAAGTGACAAAGACGAAACAGTGATTTTCATTACAACTTGCCATTTTACAACTGGTATTTTACAAGTGGCATTTTACAAGCGGTATTTGGAAGTAAAATGGGGAAGGAGGTGTCAATTGGAGACCATGTAGTCGAGTACGGCCCGCGGGAGACATGGCGGATTATGAAGAATGTGATCATCATCAGTATAGCCTTCATGGTGCAGTTCACGTCTTACAACGTAAGTTTAAAGTTATATGTACTTTAAAAACTTAAAAAATATTTCGGTCTTACTAAAATGTATGTAAGTAGGTAATGAAAAAGTTTAAAAGCAAATCATCATCATCACAGCCTAGAACAGTCTACTGCAGGACTTAGGGCCTCTCTCATGAGAGGTTACTGCCATAATCTATCCGTTTTGCAGGGGATTGGAGATCGGAGTGTTGTAAATATAGAAATGGAAAACGTGCTGCTATTTTTAATCAAAAGGAAACTTAGAACTTTTACATTAGTCGCCTTGTACAATACTCACGAGAGCAAGGGTTTTATGCTATTTATTCTCGAAGGCCGGTCACCACAAGTCCGAAAAAACAAATATTTTATAAATATTCCGTTTCGAACATGGTGTGGAAAATAACTCAAGTGCATCATTTTTCCACAAAAAGGCCGGTAATCATTAGTTGAATTTAGTTCTAAAAATTAATATTTAAATATATCTATATTAAAAATCGCGTCTGCTTATTTTGGTAATAAAATAGAGTAAAAAAATGTTATGCTTTCGAAAATGAGGGCCGCCGGGTAATAATAATATAGTGCTTTCTAGTTATTTCAAGCACCCATCAATATCGTTTGACCCGTACTTTTAAGGAGTGGCGCCATCGGGTATCACACGACATCGGTATAATTGAGTCTACTCATAGGTACGACGACGCTTAGGTACATACTTCTTAATTCTTACTGATTTGCTTTGCACTGATTAAATGACACTATGAATCTCTGTTTCCGTCTGAATATTAACTTATTTGATTTGCCAACAGCTTTACATTTTTTTTACATTTAAATGAACAAAATTGACCAATCCTAGAGCCGTGTTGAACGCAGTGCGACTTATGCAGACGAACAATGTGGGATTGCACTAAACATATGTAAAATATAGTTAAATATGTTAAATATAGTCGTATAAGAATAGGCGTCACATAATCAGTGTCATGAAGTTAAGAGTGACTTAGCGAGTTTAGGTTTCATCTAAGGTTGGTGTTGGTGCAGTGTTTTTTCTTAATAACTTAGCAATCGGCCATTAGACAAATATTGTTTGTAATACGTGTGTTCATTCTGTATGTGGTATTCTAGGGCGCCGCGAACTTGCAAAGTTCCATCAACGCGGAGGAGGGGCTAGGCACGGCCTCGCTGGCGGCTGTCTACACGGGCGTCATCATCTCCAGCGTGTTCCTGCCTGCTGTCGTTATAAGGTACTAGCAGTCCCCCGCGGTCTTCACCCGCGCGCAATTCGGATTTCAGTAAACATTCAATTGTCCCGCGGGGCCCTATTATTTTTCCGGGATGAAAGGAAGCCTATGTCACTCACGAATAATGTAGCTTCCTATTAGTTAAGGAATTTTCAAAATATGTTTAATAATACAGTAAGAGAGTAGGTATTCCCACGTATTCGTCATTTGAAGCGGATTTTTTTTCCGTCTACACCTACATGAACAGTATAATTAATACTACAGTAAGGCACCTAAGACATATTCTCGAAATTGTGACAAATGAGTACCCTCATTCTAGTGGTAAAAGGCGCCTCGTCCCACAATGGGCGCCATAATTAATAAATCATTCTTTTGGCGCCCTAGAAGGGACTGCATATTCACAGTACCTAAGCTAATACAAAAAGGTCAGGTCACGAGATAGTCATAATCATCGTCTTTCCCTTCCCTATCCCTAGAGGAGTGGGGTAGGGAAGGGTCCCTACCCCACTCCTCTCTTCCCTTTACTCTTTCTCCCATTTAACCCTACTTAACATTTCATTACAAACTATTCCGGTTTTAAGTGAACAAAGATTCCGAAAACTTAATGACACCGAAGTTGTTTGGTTAATAAGTTGGGGACAGTTATTTTTCCATTAAACTATGAGAAAAGAACATTAGATACTATATTATTTAAAAGACAATATCACAATATGTTTTCAGCAAAAGTCAAACTAAAGGTATTTAGAGGTATCATTTAATTGGTCATCTAATTAAAGAGGTACATGTTGCTGTGGCAGCAACTAAGGAAATGATAGACCTCTCCGCTGCCATACGGATCTCGGTTCTCCTTTATTTATCTAAAAACTTTCACCGTAGATGGCTGGGAACGAAGTGGACGATCGCACTCTCATTCCTGACCTACACGCCGTACATCGCTGCGCAGCTGCTGCCGCGGTTCGCCACGCTAATCCCGGCGGGGTTGGCGTTCGGTTTCGGCGGCGCCCCTCTCTGGTGCGCCAAGTGCACCTACATCTCTGTGGTGAGTGGTGTCTCTTGTATATTTTGAGGACCACCGGAGTGAGCAACGCCACACCACTGCAACTCCTGCCTATGCGCTCATTACATTTGACAAAATTCAGTCTTCTAAATTCAGAAGAAAAGGAAAGAGAACGTGAGAGGAAATCCATGGGGAACGTATTGCTCATGAGGTCTATTGTATATTTGTTACGCGTTGCCCTGCTTTTCAAAAGACGTATTCCAAAAATATACCTTATTCTATAATAGACCTGCTCTCACGCTTTTTACTTCCGAATTTACTCAACTGAATTAAGCCAGGTGTAATAAGCGCAATAGTCAGGATCTATTGCGGCGACTCAAAGAGCTACTGAGTTTTGACACTCAAGCATGGCCAGAGGTTAAAGCTAATACTATCTTCAGAAGGTGACAGGTAGGAAAGAAAGCTGATTCCGGCTTCCCTACTCTAGTTCATCCTCAGCATAAAATTCGTCCACATGGTCACAACTGGAAACTAAAAACATTCTATCTAAACAACAAAAGCTCTGGTGCGCTAAGAATTATCGTTAATACACGGTTATCCTGATCATAGGCGTAGGAAGGAAGGGGGGGAGGGGGGGGGGGGGGGTTGGTCTTCGGCCACCTCAGGGGCCGGGCGCCCCCTGGAAAATAGCCCTAGATACGCTAATGATTTGCCTCAGTGTCTCAAGACGAAGGTCTTTGACCAATGTGTGTTGCCAGTGATGACTTACGACACTGAAACGTGGCCGCTCACTGTATCTTATAAGAAAGCTCACTGTTACCCAAAGTGCTATGGAAAGAGCTATGCTCAGAGTTTCTTTGCGCGATCGAATCAGAAATGAGGCAAGCGAACCAAGGCAAGGGCACATAGCTCGAAGAACAGATGGCCGATGGGGCAGTAAAGTTCTCGAGTGGCGACCACGTACCGGAAGACGCAGTGTGGGTAGGCCTCCTACAAGGTGGACCGACGACCTGGTAAGGATCGCAGGTGCCAGCTGGATGCGGAAAGCGCAGGACCGGCCTTTGTGGACATCTCTGGGCGAGGCCTATGCCTATGCCTATGCAGTGGGCGTCTTCTGGCTGATATGATGATGATGATGATGACGCTAATGATCCTGACGCGTGTAGGTGTAGGTGTTAATATCAAGGAAGGGATAAGAAAAATTGCAAAATCGATGCTGCGTTGTCATTGTGATGACTATGACAATATATCACTTGCCTGTAATTTATTTTATTATCTACTAGTGGACACGGCGCGATTTTGTGCGCATGGCGTCCTACCCCTACCCTACTCTTACTCCTACTCCAACCCTACACCTACACAACACCTGTCCCACGCCACCCTTCATTTACCCTACTAGGTGTAGGGTAAATGTAGGGTGGCTCTACACCTACCCCACACCTATCCCACACCTACTCCACACCTACCCCACAGCTACCCCACACATACTCCATGCCTACCCCATATCTACTCCATGCCTACCCCACACCTACCCTAAATCATCCCTACACCAACCGAAGTACACCTTGTTAAAAACCGCACTAAAATCTGTTGCGTATTTTAAAAGACCTAATCGTGCATATTGACAGACGGCGGGAAGCGAAGGATATGGTACTTGTCAGTGATATCATCCAGGCGGTCTTCTATTATCTAAATATCCTTTTTCAAACAAACATAATTTAATAACATAAGTACCTATTCGCCAATTAGGAGAGGTGGAGTCGAGGTCTACAAAGGGGATAATGGCTAGAGCAAAATTCAAATTCATCGGCAGAACTAATCAGCTACACATCTGGGAGTCGTGCTTTTTGGTCCCAATCTAAAGCTGTTGAGGGGAACTTTTGTCGGACTTCCTTTCCATCTTTGCACACGGCTAAGGAGAAAGCCGATCTCTTAGCCAAAAACTCAAATCTGGATGATGGGGGAGCTGCACCGCCTACCATTTCGCAGTGTGAGGGCAGCATGCCTCAAGTTCGTTTTACTCAAAAAGTTATAAGACGTGTGCTTCTCTTCCTAGACACCCGGAAGTCTAGTGGGCCTGACGACATTCCTGCTATTGTTCTAAAAAATGTGCTATCGAGTTGTCTCCCGTAGGCTGAGGCTGTCGAGAGCTATGTCAGTCTTGACATAGCCAAGGCATTTAATCAGTTCTGGCACAGGGCACAATTATCAAAACTCCCGAAGTACGGTATCCCCGAGGGGCTCGCAATTCGGTATCCAGCTTTCTGTCTGTACGAAACATCCAAGTCGTTATTGATGGATGCTGCTCCGATACCAAGACTATAAATGCTGGAGTACCCCAAGGTTCAGTGCTATTTCCCACGTTGTTTCTTCTGCATATCAATGATACGCTGAATTTTCCCAGTATTCATTGTCATGCGGATGACTTAGGAGATGCTACTTATACTGGCCGAGCGAATGTTCCTCGTTCCGAGGTGTCGAAAAGCCGAATTAGACTTGTGTCGAATATTGAACATTCCTTAGAGCAAGTTACTCAGTGAGGCAGACTAAACCTGGTCCAATTCAACCCCTCGAAGATATATGTCTGGGTTTTTCGCCAAAAATGATCCTTTTGACATAGTGCCGCAGTTTCAAGGATCACCCCTTTCCATCTCAAAAACATCTATATATTTATGTCGATTTATATTTGGTGTCGTCATATCAGAGGCCAAACTAGCTTCGAAAAAGCTTGAAGTGCTTAACCGGTCCAAGCGATACTTCACCCCAGGGCAGCGCCTGCTGCTGTTCAAGGCACAGGTGCGGCCTCATAAGGAGTATTGTTCCCATCTTAGGGCCGGCGAAACTGCCGACGCGCCGTACGAATTGTCGATGATCTCAAACAAACGAACAAGTTAGAACCACTGGCTAACCGAAGGGACTTTAACTCCCTGTGTGTGTTCTGGACTTATGCAATTTTCTGTATTCAAATCAATATTCAAAGTTCTGGCTGTACAATGTGGCGAGGAACTTTTCGATCTAGTGCCCATATCATAATTTCGCCATCGCACCACCTGGGCTGGGTACTCATCCCTAACTGAGGTCTCTTCAGAGGTGGGCAACGCATTGGTGACTCCCCTGGTAATGCTGATGTCCGGCGGTGACCACTTTCCATCAGGTGGCCCGCTTGTCTGTTTGTGTGCCGTATAATATTTTTTTTTTTAATAATATTGATACAATTCTACTTTTTCCAAACCAGTCTACTACCTTCCTTTATGCTGCACTACTACATTCTTGGATATGTAGACTTGTAACATTGATACTTATATCTCTGACATTATCACCAATCTCGACTTATAAAAAACCAGTATAAAAGGAGCTAACATTGCTATGCGCGTCTACAGAGACGATAACTTATCTTACACTGGTGTGAGGTAGGTCAATTTGCTGTTGACTGTACAATGCGGCTAATGTTGTAGAGGCAGACCAGCTAGGAGAACATAGGTATACCAGTGGGCAGCAGCGTTTTATTTAATATCGGAAATGAAATTCAAGTTCAAAAGTGCAAAAATAAATTAAAGAGGTTATTTAAAATCATTGAAATGTTAATAAAAATTATCACATTCAAAATGAAATAAAATCGTAGGAATATAAAAAAAAAACACTTTTTTTAATAACCTTTTTTTTTGGGTTTATTTGGGCAAGTGGTTTACACTTTTTATCTTGAATTTCATCTTTGAGTTTAGTCTGTTTTCAGTGCTGCGATCTCCATCTCGCCTGCATAACGTTGATATTATAAGTTACAAAACCTTCCACTTATGTGGAGGAGACTAAACATCATCAATCTACGGTTACAGGCTCGTTATGAGAACTTTTTCAAACAGGGACAAGGCAATTTGTTGTCGTTACTTTTTATTTTTAAATATTATCTGCAAACAGTCCATCGAACTATAATCAGATTTTATGTAGGAATTATTGGACGTTTAGAATTGCTTTCCCGGCGTTACCTACTCCTTAGGTAGACCTGCTCTAGTTAACAAGGTCTATAAGTGGTAGCCTCTTCCTATGGTCCTGCAGTATAAAGTGTGTAGTCAGTGGATATAGGTGGTGTTCTAGCCTTTCTTTATAGCACCTGGCAATATATTGTATTTCTTGTTCTCTCTGCTTTCTGCTCGTTATTTATTAGTAACGTAGTAAATCCTAGTTTTATTCGTGTTACAGGTTTCTGAGGCGCAGAGTAAAATCTCGAACATTCCGGCTGACGCGCTGCTGAATCGATTCTTCGGGTTGTTCTTCATGATATTCCAAATGAGCCAAGTGTGGGGCAACCTCATCTCTTCATTGGGTAAGTTCCATGCAATAAAAATTAAGGAACTACGAACCAATTTCGATTGAAAAAAGCTATGGAGCATGGTTTTCAATATATTTTTACCGATAAATTGATGAGCAATCGTCGTTCGACAATAATTTAAAGGAAATACTGAAAAAACACGTATAAAAAAATTGGCTTTGTTACGTTATTAGAAGCATTAGGTTTTTCGTGCCAAAAATCCATCATTTCCGACTATGAGACAGTAGCGCCTTAAATAATAAAAAAATCATATCGTATCGTAATTGATTTTATTTATCACTATTGTGAGATTCTCTTTTCAATTTGCATACCAATTGACTTGGCTTTATGTGTGATACTAAATACTCAGTAATATCATGTCATGTACTTACCACATTTATTGCGATAAATGATATTGATTGATTAAAATTTGCCGTGTTGGGTCCGGCAGAGCAGAATAGTACCAACCCCTTACACTAGTGGAAGTCGTAAAAGGCCAAGTTGCCTCGATAAGAGTCAACTTTTCGAGGCAAAAGATCAAGAGTCTCCATAGTCTGGAAAATGAGCAGCAGCGTTATCCATTGTTATTACGTTGGTTGGCAGTAGGTACTCGTAGCAATTACAATAACGACATAGGTAAACTAGGATGGTACGGTGAATAGTAAATGACTCTTTGACCTGCAGCTGCAAATGTTGTATTCATATTTTAAGTTTCATTATTCCAATTTCGAACGATGTGTCACATTTCGTTAGTTTTGTTCACACTATTCACAAACGTCTTCCGCGCATAAAAAAGACTGGATTAACTAGTTTACATATTAAGCATTTTGCTCATATTTTATTCTTTTATTTTCAAAACCTTGGTCACGCCCATTGTTGATTGTCAATAAATAATAAATAAAATAAATAAATAAATATTCGGGGACAAATTCACACAGCGCCATCTAGCCCCAACTAAGCAATGCTTGTACTATGGGTTAGATAACTGATATACTACTTAAATACTTTTAAATACATACTTATTATACATAGAACACCCACTACCATAGAACAATGTGTTCGTATGACCATGTACCCACTGCCTCTGGCATATCTGTTCTCTACTTTAGTTTTTTCTTCCAAATCAGGTCTCGGTCAAGTGGAAAATGGTTTACACAGCCGGGTGTTATGTTATCCATTCTTATTTTCGGAGAAGACAAGATGTTGTTTTATAAAATTGGTTTGTAACATGACAATTGAAACAAAAACCGATGGTTGAGATTTTACTGACCCAACTGATTTTATCAACTCTCCCTGAATAGCCTAGAGTTACACAAATCGGCTCTGCATAACGCTCTATGTAGCCGATGTGTATTATTTACTTACTGCCGATATCTGCTCTAAAGTTCTATGTTTATTTATCCCACTCCAGTGATAACTTCCGGTAACAACACGGCGGCGGTGACAGCTGTGAACGCGAGCCTGGTGCCTCTCCGTTGCGGCGCGAGGTTCCTGCCCAGCGCCGACGCTGATGTGCTCCCTCCGCAACCCCAGGAGAAGATACAGATGCTCGTAGGTGAGAGAAAGATTGGGGCAGAGAAAGGAGTACTGTGGCACAGGGAAAGTGAGAGCGACAATACTGCGGCGGTACGGTGGTGAATGCGAGCCTGCTATGTCAATCTTGCATCTGTGTGCATGATGATGAAACGTGACAGAACCTGGCCAGGTAGCCAAGCAACGCGCATATTTTAGAATACGACAGAACATCCTACTTTCAACTCCAACTTTCAAATGCTATCAATCAAGGATGGTGGATGATGGATCAAAGATCAAGGATGATGATGGACGCTGGCGCCTATTCTCGCGATTCGACATATCGAATTTGACATTTTTGTTACCCACTCGTTACGTAACTCTATTAAAACAACGTTGAAAAAAAAGTTTGACGAAGATTTCCATTAATCGGGTCGTTTGAAAGATGTCATTGACGCATATAGAGCGCGGAGGAAGATAATTACTAAGGTATGACATCGAATGAAAGATAAAGAATGTAAACAAATGGGTTGTCACTATAAAAAAATAACCCAATTGGTCATCATATGAATATTTAAAAATATTTTACTGGATTAAATAGGTACAATGTTTTCTTTGTTACGTATTTGAGCTGTTTCAATAAAATATGTGTAGTTTTTATTCTAAGCATTTGGTTCGTTGTTACAGTACATTATTGCAAATTAAAAAAAAAAAAAAACATAAAATAATACATGATTCAAAATGGCGGCCACCTCTTTCTAATAATGGAGTTTTCTAACTAGTGTTCTAGGACTAATAGTTTCCGAGTTACATATTACGTTTTTAATAAATTGAATAAAGGGGGGTAAATCGATTTGTTTTGTTTTCGAAAGTTTACCAGCCATTGTAAAGAACACTGAAAAGTGTGCATGATGCATAACCATTTGGTAAATAAATACATTGGATAAAAAAGGTTTTATACGCCTGGATAGTCTCTTTGACATTGACAGTTGTGTGTTTACATTTTTAATCTTTAATTTCATCTCCAACTTTACGTATCCTTGCACAATGAAGTTGTAGTTTATTTAAACATAATGAACTCATTTATTCATATAAATTAATAATTATTTAGTAAAAAAATAATAATCACCTTTGCGTTAATGTCCCGGTTGTACTCTCGCGCACGAAGGCCCAGGGTCCGCCTTGACGATGATCCAGGATTTGGCAGGTCAGGTAATAACAGTGGAGCGACTGCCATTTAAGTATTCAACCAATGTACATAACTTAGGTAACAGTCATTGGTACATGGCCAGAGCAGGATTCGAACCCGGGACCTCTGGCTTTCGAGTCGTATACTCTAACCGCTCGGCCACCGACGCTCCATATAAACCTATTTAGTATTATGTAATAAAAAATACGTAATTTTGGCCAAATTCATATAGATAGAGTGCATGCATTTTTGTGAGAAAGCATGAGATTCCTTTAATGTGAGTCCTCACTTACCTAATATGGGAATGTATCATCCATCGTATGATGAACATATTCTTCTTTTAACCATATTCTAATGATAAATAGTATTTATTTATTTATTTCAGGAATCTATTTGGCCTGCATGGTGGGAGCGGCTCTCATTGTTGCGATAGGAGTCGATTCTATGAAACGGTAAGGTAGCACCGTGTTAAGACCTATCAACTAGATGGGTATCTGTCCTATCTGACCCTAGGTCGCAATACCGATATATTTTTTGAAAACTGGGATTTCCGTATAAACATGGAGTCAATAGCGGGATTCCGGTATTTTCCGGATTTTCGGGATTTGTAGAAATTGCTTGTTATTTATTATAAACATTTATTTATTATGTTATTTATTGCCTATAGACAGACTTAAGTTGGACTCACAAAGGCTAGCGTAACTTATGAAAGGTTATTTTCTAGAAGAAAAAACTAATTTTTAGTACATCGTTGATCCCCCATCGGTAAGCATTTTCTTTTGCTCTATTAGGTATTTAAGAAAATCCTGTCAAAGCAAACGTTTTGCGTGAAGGTTTTGACAACTTCAGAGCCGAGTTTCAAAGCCGTGTTTTCAAAAGTCAAAATTTATTTATTGGGTAGGATATAATATCTCTTTCAATCGTTAAAGAGAGCGTAGGAAATAAGGAAGGAAACAAACGATGACATGCTGACCAATTTCGACGACAGACCACATACTTATATACTGTGATTGAAACTATATAAGTCTGAAATAAATAAATAAATGCATACGCTGTGGTAGATTATACAAAAGTACATACGGAGAAGTACCTTAGAATAATAGAGAAGTACCATCATTACCTTTTATAACCTATGTATTTAGAAGCCTATACGATAACGTAACCATGCGGGTCCAAATCCAGAACCACTTAGATGTGTCCGTAAGAAATGTCGTAAGTCAACCAGATTGACTTAAATTGGAGCATAAATCAGTTACAATCGTTTTAACTAGGATAAAAAGATTAAATAAAATATTATTAATCATTGTTGAGTCTAATAAGAATATAAAATGAATTCTAATAATGCAAAAGTAATATATAATCAGATTTTTACTGAATAAAGAAAATACCGAATATCCCGGTACCCGGTATATACCGGTATTTTGAAAGCGTATTTTTGGTCCAGTATCCCGGTATTTTCAGTTTGCGGGATCCTGGTTTGCGACCCCTAGTATTTGTATATTCGATGGGTATAATATCTAGATATATCCTACCATGGGGTGGGGGCAATGGGTGCAATTGCCCCCCCCTTGAGCCCCGACTCTGACTAGCAATCGCCCACGGTTTTATGTGTCAAAAGACCAACAATTCCAAGCTCGCTGCGCTCGCTCAATTATTATATTAATTTTATTAATCACTCCAGCTTTTTAGAACAGAAATGTCAAAAATGTTGAGCTAACTTTGGTCGCTGATTCATTCGCTTCAGATTTTACATACTATTCACTAATCTTTCTGAACCTAAAATTCCGAGTACGCTGAGCTCGCTCAAATATTCGTTTTAATAATCACCTCAGCTTTTAAAAGCTCTTAAGAACCATAATGTTAAAAGTGTCGTGCGCGCTAGATTGCTCATTCAATAATTAAAATTTCTTATATTGTCAGCATCACACATTTTCACAGCATCAAAGCAAAAATTTGGATCATTCCCGTTGTCCCCCGAATGCTATCCCCCTAATGGGGGACAACGGGAATTTAAGTTTCATTGTCCCCCGAATTGAAAAATGGGGGACAACGGGAATAAATATTCCCGATGTCCACTACTTTTAAATTTAATTATTTTTGTTAAGAAAACTTAAGTGCCATTGTGCTCAGCTGTATAAACTGGAGTTACATTTACATTCTTTACGTAATTAAATTAAAGAACATTCGAGTTTGTAAAATGTATATTGCTTATCAAATGAGAAATTACTTACTATCGACTTTAAATTTATAATACAAGGTCTACATTTTAACAACAATGGCAATGTTCTGAAATATTTATAGCCTTTTATTAATTAATTGGTACCCCAACTTATCAAAGAGTCTTAACCCAAAATATCAAAGATTTCGAGCTCGCTTCGCTCGCTCAGGCATTTGCAAATAAAATTTTCAGAATTTCGATAACAAATTTTAAGCTCGCTCGTTCATTGGTCACTCAGCTTTTAAGACCCAAAATATCTTCATAGGTTTCTGATACATTTCTTGCCATTCGCCTAGCTTGTTGTGGCCACTCATTCACTGATTTCCTTAAATAACTATTGTGAGGATCACTCATAGCTGTTAAGATAAAAAATGACACAAATTTCAAGCTCGCTCCGGTCGCTCATTCATTGGTCACTCAGCTTTCAAGACCCAAAATATCAAAGATTTCGAGCTCGCTTCGGTCGCTCAGGCTTTTACAACCCAAAATGTCGAGAATTTCGAGCTTCCCAAAATGTCCAAAATTTCGAGCTCGCTTCGCTTGCTTATTCATAGGTTTCTTATACATTTCCTGCAATTCGCCTAGCGCTCACTCATTAATTGATTTCCTTAAATTACTATTGTGAGGCTCACCCATTGCTGTTAACACCAAAAATATCACAAATTTCAAGGTCGGTCCAGTCGCTCATTCATTGATCATCCCAGCTTTTAATAAAAAAATGACTAAAATTTCGAGCTCGCTTCGCTTGCTAACATTCTTTGTTTTGCCTCAGGTTTTAAAACCCTACATTTCCGAGTATCCTCCGTTCGTTCATACTTTTACTGATCACTCCATTAAAAAGGCCTAAATATTTCTAACTCATGGCGCTCTATCATTGATTTATACGTATAATTTTGACTATTGCCCCCCCTCCTTTTGCCTCCTCAACCAAATCCTGGATCCGTGCCTGTATCCTACATAGTATCAAGTGTATTGTGCTACAGAATGGTGTATTTCTGCAATCAAGCAACATTTATAAATTTGAGATTTCTGTCGGTTGGAATCAGATGATTTTAGGGGGAGAACTTGAGCCCTTGTCCAGGACATCTGTATCCTAAGGGGTACGGATGTGGTGCCCATTACCCATTACTTATGCTTATCTCACTAGTTCAGTAAAACATACCTCAATTCCAGTTACTCCAACTCCCGGACCACCACCGGTCTGTCGGGGCTGGCGCTGCTGACGGTGACGCTGCGGCTGCTGGTGGAGCCTAACCAGTTGCTGCTGATATTGATCACCATCTTCTTGGGCTACCAGCAGGCATTCTTTGGAGCAGACTTCACGGCGGTAACACTTTTATCTGCTGTCGGACACGTCTTTGGATACATTATCTAAGCCTAAAAAATATGTCGGTTGTGCTCTCGCACGCAACGGCACAGGATCCGCCTTGACAATGATACAGTGTTTGGATCAGGATTACCTACAGTAATTATACAGTGGAGCGACTCCCATCTGACCTCCGTCACTCTGATAACAGGGGAACTTGATCAGATTGGATCATGGTTACACATTCAGTCGCTAAAATATGTAGGTTCCGGTGAGAGCATCGGTTAGTGTTCCTTTAATGTACAAAATTCAGAAAAATGTTATTGTACTCGGTATTAAACTCGGTAACTCTCACTTACTAAACATGTGCGTTTCTATTTGCTAGGAGAAATCTAAAACCCCGACGCAAAAAGAGGGACGTTATACATTTGGAGTATGTCTGTCTGTAGTATCAAAGTTCCCGAACGGACGGAACGATTTCGATGAACGAATATTTAAATGAATTCCATTTCATTTAAATATTTCCTAGACATTTCCATAGTCTCTGGGAGGGGTAGCCCTTCTGTGGGACAAATACGTGAGCCTCCGACAAATTCTATATACAGACAAATTCTACATAAGTACAATATGTAAGTAGAATTTGTCGACTATCTGCCTATTAGTTTGTGAGAAAACATTAGTTTCTGCATTCTGACACTTTCTTTATCCAAGATTTAATTCTGGCAAAAGCTGCAAGTACCGCTAGGATGATGATGCTGATGATGATGATGTTGCATTCGCAGGCGTTCGTGTCGTGCGCCATCGGCACCGGCACTGTGGGCTTCGTCATGATGGCGTACGGACTGGCGGCCGGCGCGGGCTGCGTGCTTACCGGATACGTTGCAAAGGTACGCGTAACGTCTATAAGCAGCACACGTGGTAACACACAGTTTCATCAGGTGGTCAGCTTCTAGTCGGCCTGGGTAAGTAACGCCTTATCTATTTCTGAAGGCAAGCAACAACGTCGGCATTGAAGGTTGAACCCAATCTAACCAGCGCGAATATAGGCATAAGGCATTTCATATTAGTCCTCACAGTCACCCTGTACCTGCGATTCCGCATTTTTGTTATATGAAAGCTAAATGCAATGCAACTTGGTAGGCTGCGTCTGTATACCTATAATATACAATGAAGACAGGTAGTCTGGACAAGATATTTTTGAATGTAATACGGCAGACGAACAGGCAAGCGGGCCACCTGATGGAAAGTGATCACCAGGGGCGCTACTAGTGCGTTGCTCGCCTCTAAAGATACCTCTAATATACCTTTTGAACGATCCCATGTCATAATAGCCCAAAAAAGTTGTTAGTTCTGCTCTAAAATAGCTATCCAACGACAACATAGCCATTGCAGTGGGTACCACAGTCCATACAAATCCTGGCATCACTTTTCCCTCCAGGTGACAGGGCGCCTGCCACTAATCTGCTTCGCGGCGGCGCTGCACGTCGCGCTGTTCGTGACGTTGCTCGTGTGGCGGCCGCAGGCGCACGCCGGCTACGTGCTGTACACCATCGCCGTGCTGTGGGGCCTTGCCGACTCCGTGTGGCTGGTGCAGATTAACTGTAAGATCATTTATACGCTGAAACCGATCCGAATCTTACTACTATTTCTCTTCGCATGTGACATCTGAGTTCGTGCGAGGTCAGGAGCTCATTTATGAATCGCTCGCCTCGATTCGAGTGGTTTTCAATTTTGATTTTCGGCTTGAAAAATTCTTTATTTTGATCCACGTTACTGATTTTCCGTATGTTTGGACCGTAATCTTTTGGCGGAGCCAATGTGATTTAAAAAATATTAATTTTTTTTGCCGAAAATTTCCCGATATGTCGCCACAGGTAAGATAGATAATGGAAACATTTTCGATTTTAGGTATAACAACATAGTATGGAATACAAATATCAAATCATAATTTTTTCCCTTTTAAGCCTACTACGGGATCCTGTTCCCCGGGAGGCAAGAGGCCGCTTTTGCAAATTTTCGCCTCTGGGATTCCGTCGGATTCATCATCGCTTACGTCGTGTCGCCTTACCTTCGACTTTCGGAGAAGATCTACCTCATGGCTGCGATGATGGTGTTTGGAGTCATCTGCTACTTCACCGTGGAATACAAGGAGAGGAGAAGAAAGAACGAGCTCCAATTAGACAAGCCAGTTGATAATAATACTTGTGTTGCCAAGGGCTGTGACAATTTCGCGTTTCAGTAAGTTAAGTGATTATTAGATTGTCTACATAGTTTGTTAAGGCTAATGATAAATATTTTAATGCCAACTTAAATGATTAAATTGTGGTTATCGTAGATATCTTTTTCATTTTAAACTCTTCAAAACTTTGCTCGTGTCGTCGCGAGACAAGCCATATTGAAGTAAAGTAACTTTTAGAAGATTACAGTTCTAAAATGAAAAATATTTTTATTAAGCTTATATCCTACCATAACAAATCCAATTTAAAATAACAGGATTTTGAGTAACGCGCAGCCAGCAATCACAATAATGTTGCAATCTGCCAGCGTTTACCTGAGATGCAGTCGAGTTTAGGCACGCCTGTTGCTCGCCGATGTCGACGGGCGGTTCCCTGACGACGTTGACGGCGGAGCTCTGCGGTAGGACTGAGTCGCTGGATGCTTGTATGGCACCCCTCCTCTGCTCGACGATGGGTAGCTAGGAGGGGCCATCCAAACTGGATACCGAGGGTGAGGAGTTAACGTAGCCGTAGCAGAAGTAGATGGCTTAGGAGTAGGGGCTTTTTTAATTTATAGGCCCTGTGTTTCTATGGCTTTAATCTTGTCTGAGAATTTTGAGCCAAAAAGCGTTTCGTCTCTGTCCTCGTCTCTAAAAACTGACTTTTCAAATCCGGATGTAATCAGTTTAGTTCGGATTTGATTTTAAGTATGGTGTAAATCCAAGAGCAGGCGACATTCATCTGATAACTTTCTGATGGCCTCTAATTTACATCGATGGTTAGAAGAGATGTTAAACCTTGACTAACAGCCGTAACACTCAGGTTTAGTTGGTCTTGATTAGCTTGTAACTTTTTGTCCCGATTTCTCACAAAATTTCTTAGAAGTCTCAACTGTGAGGGTAGGTGCTTTGAGCAACTTACAATAATCGGGTACGGCGTATTGTGACAAAGGTTTTTCTCTAGCCTCTTGTTGAAGGCCTTTTTTGAGAATGGGAAGTTCTCTTCATCGTTGAGCCAAATTAGCATGTATGTTGGGACCATAGACAGGAATATCGTTGATTAGCTCCCCCAACGCTTGAAGGACCTCGGGGGCGAGGTCCTCCAAGCGTTTGTCATTTACCTCTGGGACGGTAGGTAAACCTTCTCCAATTCGCGTTTGCGACAAAGAGTCCGGTTGTGGTAAATCATTGATTTCTATAGGTTGGACTCCGTTATCTTAAACAAACAAAAACATAGTTATTTTTTGTAAAGACGAAGCGCAGAACACTTCACTTGTAAAAAAATATTTAAAACTCACCCAAATATTCCTCGAAATCGGATGATGAAGAATAAATTATTAAACGTCGACGTTTATCGCCGGGCTGTCTTTCTTTTTTAGAAGCACTTATCTTCGGCATTTTCAAAATGGTACGAACAAACATTAATTTCAATATGTAGAACATAACAATAATAATTATGTATCTGTAAGAGTAGTGCTCGTTGCCGCGCACGATAAAATAATGACCAGCGAACTGGCATGTAGGTAGAAGAAAGCTAAAAAAGTCAATTGAGTGTCTTATAAAATGTAACGTGCGGAAGTTGTCGGCAGGTTGGCTACATGGTAAATTATATCTTCGAATGAAGCGAACTCATATAATATCGATCGAACTTCACTTGCAAGTTCGTTTGATCATATATTATTGTTAGGCCAAAAGGTGTGTGGGTTGAACAATCCCCACATGATTAGCCTAATCCTGACTACTTGTTGGCAACGGGCAGCGTTAATGAGCTTCGACTTATGAGTCACCGATAAGTTATTTATATTGCATAATTGTTTCAAATGAATTGACATAATGAAGCTTTTGTTTGATTATACAGGGTGTCCCAAAACAAGTCGTCAACCCGAAATCGGGTGAAAAGGCAAGTCATGCTGGTTGGCAGAAATATATAAAAAAAAATCTAAGTTGCATAATTTCAAAATTACAGGCATTTAAAAAAAACGCAATTTTGCATACCCTGCGACAGACTTTTCAGTCCTGTTGCCACAAATCTTTACTTTTTCCCATGTTTTTTTTGCTGTGTAACCCTGAATAATCCTTCTCTAAACTGTAATCAAAAGTTTGAAACCAGCTGCTTAAGTTTGCATAAAAATAGGACTTATCTCTTAGAAAAAATTTCAAAATAAAAAATCGCCTAGGTTTAACTGACTGTATTGAAAAAAAAAAGTACTACGCGAGTTTGACAAGTTATGTCAAAAGTTGGCGCATTTAGTAAGGATTCCAGGAAGGTATGATACTTTATAAATTGTAGCTGCTATCGTTGACAAAAAACTGTATTTCCTTTAAAACCCAGTTTTTAACAAATTTTTGTTACTTGATCAAAATGGCAAAACTTATTGCTTTTTACATGGGAGCCGATTCCAATGCACACACTGATTAAATTTAACTCAATTGTACGTGTGATTGTCTATCTTAAACAGATTGTTCACTAAATTTAGTTTAGTACTCTTAGTGTATGCATTGGAATAGGTACCATTTTTTTTGCAAAAGTTTTAATTTAATTAAAATCTTTTTTTTTATACTAAGGATTATTTATTGAATTTACAATAATTTTAAAAATTAATTAATGAACCAACGCAACTATTTTTACTACAGCAAATGTTCGAAATGCCTTCCTTCGGCAGCAATACAAGCTCGACATCTCTTTAAAAGAGATCGAGCTATCTTTCGAGCGAATCGTCTCATTTCGACATTTCTCTGTAAATGTTTAATGGCACGTCCTCTAGTAAACCTGATTGATTTGAGCTGAAAAACTGAGTTGAAGTTGAGAGGGAGAGAGAAGGGAGAAACTGAAGTTGAAAAACTGAGAGATTGTAAAGATGGGCTGTACTGTTGGGCACTCCGGTAGTTATTTCAATAGCCCTTACTGAAGTGCTTCGACAGCTTCTAGCACCTCGTCTTCCATCGGGTTGGCAGGTCTTCCTGCACCGTGCTCTTGATTTGGGAAGTGGCCCTCTGAGAAGAGTAAACGATGCACATTCGTAAACACTCGATGATTGGGGTAACGAACAGCATTTGGGTAACTTTCACGGTAAAGTCTGGCGGCAGCACTGGCATTACACCTGCATTCTCCATAAATAAGGTGCATATTAGCGAATTCACGAGTGGTATACGCAGACATCTTAGCACTAGTCATACGAAAGTCCAGAGAAAGCAAAAGTCGTCGTTAAGGGAAAATAAACAGTCCAATTTCAAATCACAAGCAATCACAAGTCCATAAACGAAGCCAAAAGTAGTCAGTACGAAATCAACACAAATGAATACGAAAACAAGCGCAGTAAACGACGGAGCGTAACGTACTAATTTGTGATTGTGTTGTAATGTGTAAGTACAATAGCGAATACCTGCCCTCACTCTCTGTCTCGCTCGCACTTGGTAAGATAACTCTCTCCGTCTCAGTCACTTAAGCGTCAATATCTATCTCGCTCACACTTCTTAGAATGACTCCTTCATCTCAAGCAACAATTTGCAACTGTTTGGAAAACCTTGCGCCCATTAGCATAATTTTTAACCAAGTAACAAAAATTTGTTAAAAACTGGGTTTTAAAGGAAAAAAATGTTTTGTCAACGATAGCAGCTACAATTTACCAAGTATCATACCATTCTGGAATCCTTACTAAATGCGCCAGCTTTTGACATAACTTGCCAAACTCGCGTAGCACTTTTTTTTTAAATGCAGTCAGTTAAGCTCCGTTTTAATTCCGTTGACTTTGATGTCCTTCTCGCTGTTCTTCGCTCCCTTAACGTCTCTCCTCCTGCAATAGAGTGGTTCAAGTCGTACCTCCGTGGTCGTTCCCAGCGGATCCACCATGATGAGGTCTCCTCAGACTGGTGCGAGCTCGTAGTCGTGGTACCGCAGGGTGGTGTTCTCTCGCCACTCCTCTTCTCCATAGTCATAAATACCGTCACTCCTGTCATGTCTTCAAATTTCCACCTGTATGCTGACGACCTACAGATTTACCGGCATTTCAAAATCGCTGATGTTACAGATGCTTTCGCCCAAATCAATGCCGATCTTGAACGCATATCTGCCTGGGCTAAGGCCTATGGGCTTCTAGTGAATCCCAAGAAATCTCAGGCTTTAGTGATAGGGAGCCCAAACATGTACAAACGACTTGGTTCTCATAATTATATCCCTCAGGTGATTTATGATAGGACGCCTATACAGTGCAGTAAATTCGCAAAAAACCTTGGAGTGATTCTTGAATCGAATCTATCCTGGCTCCCTCACGTCAATGAGGTCAGAAAGAAGATACATTTTTCGCTTCACTCGCTTAAACGTCTCAAAAACTTTTTACCACTAAAATCCAAAATCACCCTTGTACAAACTCTACTTCTTCCTATTCTTGACTACGCGGACTGTTGCTATCTAGATGCCACAGAAGAGCTTTTAAACAAACTGGAGCATCTCCAAAATGTATGCATTAGGTTTATTTTCGGTTTACGCAAATATGACCTCTTTCCGAACACAGCTCAAATGGCTACCAATACGTTACCGCAGGAATGCTCATATCCTTTCAACCCTCTTTAATATCCTGCACAATCCTTCTGCTCCTTCATATCTCCGTAACCTCTTTCACTTCTCCCGAGACCAAGACAAACCCTTTCGCTCTAATGTTAAATCGTTATTGGCCATCCCTATCCATCACTCCAATTTCTTTTCCTACTCCTTTACTGTTCATGCTGCGAGACTTTGGAACTCTCTTCCACATGAGGTGCGGGACAGTCCGTCACTACAGACTTTTAAAAAACGTAACAAGGACCATTATCTATCTCTGTCTAGTTGTACATAGATATGTATGTATAGTATTGTATTATTATTATAAATTTATATTATATTTATTATATTTTATTTGAGAAGATACGTATGTTTAAGTATTTTAGTATGTATTCTACAGGGTGTTACATAATATATGTATAAAGCCGTGAACTGGATGGAGTGTTAAACATAATAAAACGATAGGTACAATTATTTCTGTCGTACGTGAATTTTTTTTATATAACATATGTATGAAGCCGTGAACCGTATAGAGTGCTAAATGTATGAAAACGATAGGTACAAAAATTCCACGTACAACAGAAATAATTGTACCTATCGTTTTATTATGTTTAACACTCTAACCAGTTCACGGCTTTATACATATATTATGTAACACCCTGTATATCGCGCACGTCGATCTGCTTTACTTATCTCATCTCTCTTCTGCTGGAAGAAATTTCTTTTAGAAATAAGTAGTGCTTGTTGTGTCGTCTATATGTATGATGTTTCTCTATGTATTTTACTGTGTGCAATAAAATGTTAAATAAATAAATAAGCTTAGGCAATTTTTATATTGAATTTTTTTCTATGAGATAAGTCTTATTTTTATGCAAGCTTAAGCAGCTGGTTTCAAAATTTTGATTACATTTTAGAGAAGCATTGTTCAGGGTTACCCAGCAACAAAAATGGGAAAAAGAAAAGATTTGAGGCAACAGGACTGAAAAGTCTGTCACAGGGTGTGCAATATTGCGTTTTTTTAAATGCCTATAATTTTGAAATCATGCAACTTAGATTTTTTAAATATTTTTCTGCCAACCAGCATGACTTGCCTTTTCACCCGATTCCGGGTTGACGTCAAGTTTTGGGACATCCTGTATGTTTCAACTTTGCAAACCAAGTATGACGCTTTGATTTTTAATTTTGTAAATGTAATTATTAATGCCATTTGTTTAAATGGCAATAATTATTTAAGTAATCATAATTATATTTAATTGAGCGGAATGTTTTTTTCCAATAGGTATAGGCCCTAGGAAACGTGTTCTTAGCACCACGGATTTCATTATTATTTTCTAATCTAGAAATCCCTGGTGTAAATCTTTAAGTTTAAATCGTAGAGTCAAAATTAAGTAAATAAACGTATATTTATATTTTAAATTTATTTATTTATTGTGACAAGTAACTTCATTCTGGACTAATGGTACTTAAATGCCTTAATTGCACTCATTAGCTTTAGAGGAAGTCAATATAAATATCCACGTAACTTTTTGCAATTTAACGTATGGCATTCGAGTTTTGATGATTAGATTACTTACTTCGCTGGCTCAGCGACCCAAAGTGGATGTTGGCCTCCGACACAAGAACTCGCCATTGGTCCCTATCCTGCGCCATTTGTTCTCAGTTCGTTATCTGGAGTTCACGCAGGTCTTTCCGGACTTCGTTAATTCATCGATACCTGGGCCGTCCAACCAGGAGTCCTATTGGGAGAATGGGATGATTAGATTAAAATAAATATTTTCAAACCCAACTATGGTTCTTAAATTCAGTAAGACTGAGACACCACAGTTGTTGCGATCCTTCATCTCGTGAAACGTAGAAAACTAGCTGTCTAAAGTATCCTACATTGAAAAACAAGACAGAAAAGAAAATACAAAGGGGCCCCATTCTCAGATGAGGAGCGTACTTCCTTTTTTGAATTCGATACCTACTAATGGGTAGCTTGGCAGTTAATTGTTTTTGAACACCGCAATACTGATACACTAATGGCCGATTTATTTATATACATTTAAATTGCATTATTCTTAAAATGTAATTAACGGCTAGTAATCAACAGTTAATTATTACGGACGTTCTTAAATACGGACACTCTACGTGTGCATATTTAGGAATAACATAAAAAATAAATAAAGAGTTTGTTAACGTCGTAAAATATCAACAAGAAAGATAGAAAACAACAAAATTGCTTATAAGCTAATTTCGCGATAATCTCAAAATTACTGAACGGATTTTAATGCGGTTTTCACCAATAGACAAGAGTGATTCATGAGGAAGGTTTAGGTGTATGATTTGTTAAGGTTATATTCTCAACATACAGAACACAAAGGATATTGCTAATGACAAAGACGAAATAGTGATTTTCAATACAACTTGGCATTTTATAAGTGTACTGTGGTATTTTACAAGTGGCATTTTACAAGTGGTATTTGGAAGTGAAATGGGGAAGGAGGTGTCAATTGGAGACCCCGCGGTCGAGTACGGCCCGCGGGAGACATGGCGGATTATGAAAAATGTGATCATCATCAGCATAGCCTTCATGGTGCAGTTCACGTCTTACAACGTAAGTTTAAAATTATATGTATATTTAAATACTTAAAAAATATTTTGGTCTTTCTAAAATGTATGTAAGTACGTAATGAAAAAGTTAGAAAGCAAATCATCATCATCACAGCCTAGAACAGTCTTCTGCAGGACTTGGGGCCTCTCTCAGGCCTCACGAGAGGCGAGGTTATTGACATAATCTTTCCGCTTGGTTAATACTTTTGGTAATAATGTAATGCTTTCTAGTTATTCCAAGTACCCATCAATATCGTTTGACCCGTGCTTTAAATGAGTGGCGTCGTCGGGTATCACACGACACTGGTATAATTGAGTCTAACCATAGGTACAACGACGCTTAGGTACATATTTCTTCGTTCTTACTGATTTGCTTTGCATTGATCAAATGACACTATGAATCTCCGTCTGCGTCTGAATATTCACTTATTTTATTTGCCAACAGCTTTACATTTTTTGTTACATTTAAATGAACTTAATTGACCAGTCTTAGAGCCGTGTTGAACGCAGTGCGACTTATACAGACGAGCACTGTGGGATTGCACTTAACTTATGCGACGCTTAAGTTGACGCCTTAAAATATAGTCGTATAAGAATAGGCGTCTCAAAATCGGTGTCATAAAGTTAACAGTGACTTAGCGAGTTTAGGTTTCATCTAAGGTTGGAGTTTGTGCAGTATTTTTTAATAATTTAATAATAATAACTTAGCAATCGGCCATTAGACAAATATTGTTTGTAATACGTGTGTTCATTCTGTATGTGGTATTCTAGGGCTCCGCGAACTTGCAAAGTTCCATCAACGCGGAGGAGGGGCTGGGCACGGCCTCGTTGGCGGCTGTCTACACGGGCCTCATCATCTCCAGCGTGTTCCTGCCTGCTGTCGTTATAAGGTAGCAGTCCCTCGCGGTCTTCACCTGCGTGCAATTCGGATTTCAGTAAACATTAAAAATTCAATTGTCTCGCGGGACCCTATTATTTTTCCGGGATAAAAGGTAGCCTATGTCACTCACGAATAATGTAGCTTCCTATTAGTGAAAGAATTTTCATAATCTGTTCAGTAATACAGTCAGAGAGTTGGTATTCCCATATATTCGATATTTGAAGAGTTTTTTTTTTGTCTATCGTTACTTTGTTACCTGTGCCATAAGGAGCGCCATGGCGCTGGTTTCTGGGTCTGTCTACCTACATCCACATTATAATTAATACAACAGTATGGCACCTAAGCGACCGGCCACACAGAAAAGACGTAAGACGCAGACAAGTCGCGGACGCTGCGCCCGTTCAATTTACTTTCATACTAAATGTATAGAAACGTCGCGACGCAAAACATAAAGGAAAGACAGGGCGCGGACGCGTCGCAGACACGACTTAAAACATACAGAAAAGACAAGGCACGGGCGCGCCGCGGGCAAGAGCGCGGGGCTTGAGCCGGGCCTTGCCCGCAGCGCTTGCTGTCTTTATCTTGCCTGCGCTCGTCCTTGTCTTGACTGGTCTGCGACGGCGACGCGTCCGTGCCCTGTCTTTTATGTATATTTTAAGTCGCGCCCGCGTCCCGTCTGTGCCACGTCCGCGACGTGTCTGCGTCTCGCTAAGCGAGCGGCCACACAAGAAGAAAAGACGTAAGACGCAGACACGTCGCAGACGGGACCCGGACACGACTTTTTAAAACATACAGAAAAGACGAGGCACGGACGCGGTGTCGTCGCGGACCAGTCAAGAGTGTAGGCAAGACAAGGACAACAAGCGCTGCGGGCGAGGCCCAACTCCCGCACCCCCTGTCTCGCCCGCGGCGCGCCCGTGCCCCGTCCTTTCTGCATGTTTTAAGTCGTGTCTGCGACGTGTCCGCGTCCTGTCTTTGCTGTATGTTTTGCCTCGCGACATTTCTATACATTTTATATGAAAGTAAATTGAACCAGCGCGTCCTTTCTGTATGTTTTAAGTCGTGTCTGCGACGCGTCTGCGCGCTGTCCGCGCCCTGTGAAAATGAGTACCCTCATTCTAGTGATAAAAGATGCGTCGTCCCACGATGGGCGCTATAATTATCTTTCTTTTGGCGCCCTAGAAAGGACTGCATATTCACAGTACATTACTAATACAAAAAGGTCAGGTCACGAGATAGTCATAATAATCGTCTTTCCCTTCCCTTCCCCACTCCTCTCTTCCCTTTACTATTTCTCCTATTTAACCCTACTTAACATTTCATTACTAACTGTTCCGGTTTTAGGTATAATAATAATAATTTATTGTCTCCAAAAGAAAGTAACAACAGCGTTATATACTTAGTATTCTTAAATAACTTAATTAGACAATGTGCCTCCAAACTAGGCTGAACAACGATTTCGAAAACTGAATGACATCGAAGTCGTTTGGTTAATAAGTTGGTTACAGTTATTTTCTAGCATTAGATACTATATTATTCAAAAGACAATATCACAATATGTTTTCAGCAAAAGTCAAACTAAAGGTATTTATTTAGGGCTATAATTTAATTGGTCAGCTCATGCAAGATGTTGCAGCATGTTGCTGTGGCAGCAACTAAGGAAATGATAGGCCCCTCTGCTGCCATACGGGTCTCGGTTTTTCTTTATTTATCAAAATGCTCTCACCGTAGATGGCTGGGAACGAAGTGGACGATCGCTCTCTCGTGTCTGACCTACACGCCGTTCATTGCTGCGCAGCTGCTCCCGCGGTTCGCCACTCTGATCCCGGCGGGGTTGGCGGTCGGCTTCGGCGGAGGCCCGCTCTGGTGCGCCAAGTGCACCTACATCTCGGTGGTGAGTAAATTGTCTCCTGTAGAGTTTACTCAACAAACACAAAAAGTAGTAGATATGGGTAGTGTTCCAGTCTTTCTTTACAGCGTCTGGCAACATATTGTATTTCTTGCTTTACTGTGTTGAATTTTGTTGTTGTTACTAATAATATATGATAGTTTTTTGCGTGTTTCAGGTTTCTGAGGCGCAGAGTAAGATCTCGAACATTCCGGCTGATGCGCTGCTGAACCGTTTCTTCGGGTTGTTCTTCATGATATACCAAATGAACCAAGTTTGGGGCAACCTCATCTCTTCATTAGGTAAGTATCATGCAACAAAAACTAAGGAGCTACAGACCAATGGGCTTATAATAAAAAATAACATAATTATTAATTCTTATATAAAGTATGTATACACTTAAGACTACTAAAAATGGTACAAATAAAAAAACAGACTCTCGCTGATTTGCGGAAGTGTACCAAATAGGCTTGTAACAATTTGATTTCTGTAGGGTTGTTTATTTTCGTGAGTTATGAAAAATACTATTAAATAATGGTAAAACAAAACAATTAAAAATTAAGTGCGAGAGATAATGTTCAGTATGATATAATTTAGACAAACTGAAAGTACAAGTTCGAGCCAAATAACTGGATGTTTACAAGAAGGACTGACAAGGACTGACAAGGGCAGATTATCCCCAGATTATTGCCATATCCACATTTTATAATTTTTACTACTGTCAGTCAATACGGACTTTTCGTGGTCCTATTATAACTCATTTACTGCATATTAAGTGCTTTGCACCTTTTTTATTTTTTGTTTTTAAAATCACTCGGTCTCGCCCATTGTTCATGTTAGCTAAACCTAAAACTGACTCGATTATCAAGTCTCCCTGAACAGACTAGAATTACACAAATCGGTGATAATGGCTTTTCCCTCATGGATCCACTAGTTTGTCCCACCGGTGGGACTACTAGAGAATCGAAAATAACGCTCTATAAAGCGCTCGATGTCCATTATTTTCGTACTGCCGACATCTGTAATAAAGATGATTATTTATCCCACTCCAGTAATAAGCTCCGGCAACAACACGGCGGCGGTGACAGCTGTCAACGCGAGCCTGGTGCCTTTCCGTTGCGGCGCGAGGTTCCTGCCCAGCGCTGACGCTGATGCGCTCGCTCCGCAGCCCCAGGAGAAGATACAGATGCTCGCAGGTGAGGCAGGGGCAGAGAAAGGAATTCTGTGTCACAGGGGAAGTGGGAATGCTTGTCGAAGGAGTCGTGATCAATCTGATAAAGCGCCTATGCTCCACAGGTCAGTTGTAGCGATGCGGATATTGCGCTGTTCTGGGAGAATTTCGGGGAAGTACTTCGAAACATTCCGTTGTCACAGGGTAGTTAGGCAGTTTTGGTTTTGAGAGCCGTAACGCTGAAGGGAAAGAAATTCTTCGGATGTGTGCGGCTGCCGATTTGGCCATTGTAAACACGTTTTTCCGAAAGAATTCGGAGCATCTGATTACCTACAAGGGTGGAAGGAACGCCAGCCAGATCGATTATTTTCTAACTCGGAGAGACAATATTGGCAAAGTAGCCACCTGTAAAGTGACCAGGAGAGAGTCTCACTGCCCAACACCGGGTCCTTGTGATAGAAAAATGCGTTAAGCCCCGAGGCAAAAACCGGGAGCAGTGCCGACGCCAAACCCGATGGTGGCTGCTTGAAGGAACCAAGTCCCACGGGTTCGGCGCTGCTGTCAGCGACCTTACTGTTGGGACTGACGGTGAACCCGTCCAACAACTCTGGGACAGAACACAGGCAGCTATCGCACGGGCAGCGCGGACGGTATTGGGTATGTGTAGGGGTGGTCGCAGGCTTGACAAAGAGACCTGGTGGTGGAACGATACAGTCCAGAGGGAGACCAGGCTTAAGAAAGCCCTCATTAAAAAGTGGCAAGCATCCAGATCTCATGAAGACCAAGTTGCGTACAGGGATGCCAAACGTGCCAGCAAACGAGCGGTAGCCAGAGCCAAACGAGACCACTTAAGTCCTTTGTACAATAAGTTGGAATCGTCTGAGGGGAAGAAACTCAGGTTAAACTGGCACAGGACATTTCCATCTGCCGCTGTGTTAATGACTCTAGCGGTAACCTGTTATGCGATGACCACGCGGTGAAGGAGAGATGGCGCTCGTACTTCCACGAGCTGCTCAAAAAGCAGCACAAAGAAGTGTAGCCACCGGACCTCCCGGAGTCCCTATCGAGGCATTGAAATCGATGGACTCTCGTGGTGTGAGCATCTTTACCGACCTTTATAATTGCATTCTTCTCACTGGGAAGATACCCGGCCAATGGAGGTTTGGAGGAGTATTATTACTCCAGTCTATAAGGGTAAAGGCTCGGTGCCACTACCAACTACCGCGGTATAAAGGTAATGTCTCACACCATGAAGCTCTTCGAACGCATTGTGGACTCTCGAATCCGACGGGAGTGTACAATCTCGGAGTGTCAGTATGGGTTTCGGCCGAGTTGTGGGACCATGGACCCCGTATTTGCCCTGAGAACTCTCATGGAGGGATACAGATCAAAGAACACGCCCTTGCATTTTCTGTTTCTGGACATGCAGAAGGCCTTTGACTTTATCCCTCAGAAGGTGATATGGTGGGCATTGCGGTCCAAGTCGATACCTGAGGCCTATATTGACATTAACCGTGACATGTACCACGATTCCGATTCCGTTCTAAGGACTGCCGTTGGTGACATCAAACCGTTCTTGATTACCGTTGGGGTACACCAGGGCTCTGTGCTCAGCCCACTTCTGTTCAACGTGATATTAGACGTATTGTCAGACAGAATACGAGATTATCATGAGGTACCTCCGTGGCTGCTCATGTATGCTGACTAAGGTTTTCTACCCGGGTACCCAGAGTCGGGTATACCCGGGTATTTAAGGGATTTTGTACCAGGGTACAATCTGAGAGCCATACCCGGGTACCCGGGTATTACAAAAAACTTCGATGATGTGGTATTGTAACGCCTTAAAGAGTTTAAATAGCGCATATCTTCTCCGATAAGTCATAAGGCAACTAAGATAATACATTTTATAAGTCAGGATAAATTCACGCATAGTTTATTTTTTGATAATTGTTTTTTATTACATATAAAGCTTTGGTTTTTAAATTGAAATTAAACAAAGAAAAATTGTCCAAAGGCGGCGGTGACCACTTTCCATCAGGTGGCATGCTTACCCGCTTGTTTGACTTTAACATAAAAAATAAAAAGTTTTTATATCGGTGAAACTAACTTTATAGGAAGGATAATGAAATGCTATTTATGTTTGAATATTATTTCGGTGATGTGGCCGCTGCGACTGGCGCGTAGATAGCCCAATGTGGACGTCCAATTTTAACAACATTCAATTTCAATTCAATTTCAATTTCATTTATTCATCAACATAGGTAATATATACAGCTGTTATTAAATTAACATTACATTTCGCAGCAAACGGTAGTGTTTCACTAATAACTCACCGAAAGTTGTTTTTTTATAGAAAATGGTCAGATATTTGACTGCCATCTCACCTGATGGTGCAGATGCAGTCTACAATGGCCTGTCTATTAAACACCTATTCACTCTTGTCTTAAAGAGATCCAAGTTGTATCGCTTAGGAAAAACAAGTGCAGCGAGTTCCAGTCCCTGGCCGTTCGCAACAGAAAATAGTTAGAAAAACGCGGAGTGGAATGGTGGAACGTCGACAATATAGGGATGGTACGCTGACCTACATCTGATGCCCCGAAGATGGAATGGGGATGGTGGAACTAACTGGTGTAATTCCGTCGCATATTCCCCAAAATGTACTCTATAGAAAACCGCCAGAGATGCCACTTTACGGCGGTGATCCAGATCCTGTTGATTTTCCTGCACCAACGGGGGATTGTCTATTAGAAATACCGCCTTGCCCTAGAGAGGATGCCTAGTTTTTAGGCAGCAGTTTTAGCTATGGACTCGATATAACGACCAAAGTTCAGCTTGGACAGCCTGGCTATCACTTGGCCCCTAATAGAGCGACACAAGCAGGAGCTGCGCGTCACGGAAATGAAGATGCTGCGATGGATGTGCGGAGTTTCACGGAAGAATCGATTTCAAAACGCCCACATCCGAGGTAGCATTGGCGTCTGTGACATCGCAGATAAGCTGTAAGAATGCCGCCTTCGATGTTATGGCCATGTCTTGCGTAGACCAGCAAGTTATGTGGGGAACAAGTGTCTGGCCATGCCGCCCCCACCGGGCACGGGAAGGAGAAGAGATGGCTAGACGTAGTGAAGAATGATATGCGTGCCAATTAGCTCACCACTAAGTATGCCGAAGACCGAGCGAGGTGGCCAAGAATAGCAGGAACGCGGACCCTGGGCCCTGGCGTACTGCGCGGGGGCGCAACCGGGACAAAACGCCAAGATGATGATGATTATGATGAATGAATATAGATAGTGTACCTACATGCTTTGACGTGAGAAAGCATGAGATTCCTATAATGGGAGAATAGCATATAGTTACCTAACATACCTACCTCACTTACCTAATAAGGGAACGCATCATTCTTCGTATGATAAACACAACTTCTATAGTAGTAAAATGTAATTATATTTATAATTTCAGGAATCTATTTCGCCTGCATCGTGGGGGCGGCTCTCATCGTTGCGATAGGAGTGGATTCTATGAAACGGTAAGGTAGCACCGAGTTAAGACGAAATAAAAAATTTCAATAGCAGATAAATTTTTATTTCGAGTTTCTGAACCTGTGGTTCTATCAACTCGATCAGTATATTCGATGGGTATCCTACATAGTATTAGGCGCTGTCCTAATTGGCAATGGTCGTGCGACCACGGTTGTACGACGAACGTCGCTCGACCAATAGAGGAGACCTCAAAATAGCCCGTCGCACGAGCATGGTCACCACCTCATGCGTAATGCATGATGTTTAGCACTGTTGGACCCTATTTCTCATGCTTATCTCACCAGTTCAGTAAAACCCATACGTCAATTCCAGTTACTCCAACTCCCGAACCACCACCGGGCTGTCGGGGCTGGCGCTGCTGGCGGTGACGCTGCGGCTGATGATAGAGCCCAACCAGCTGCTGCTGATCGTGATCAACATCTTCGTGGGCTACCAGCAGGCATTCATTGGAGCTGACTTTACGGCGGTAAGGCTTTGATCTGCTTTTCTTTGAGTATCTACAAATTTAAGAATAATAGTGTCAAGAATCTGTGCGTTTCTGTGAACTAAGAGCAATCCAAAACCCTAACGAACGGAGCCAATCAATATATACCTGTGCATCATGTAGTCCCAAACGGATGACCGATATCGATGCAGTTTAGAAAATATTTGAGTATATTGTCCGAAGTCTGTGGGACAAAAGAGAGAGAGATTTATATAGATATGTCTGTCTTGAATTTGTCTGGTTTATCCGACATATCCTGTCAGTTAGGTTATATAATGGGGAAAACATTATCATTACAGGCGCTTCTTAGATAACGTACACAAAATGGCTCCTGGCAGAAGTCGAGATTAACCGCTAGAATTTAAATGAAATGAAATTGTATTGAATATGGAATTTGTGTTACATGATTTTGCAGTTCGAGATGCAGTAGTTTTATTTTCCACCAAATTCCTACCTTTCAGGCGTATATCTATAATTGATCTACATTTTCTAATGGGTCAAGATATAATTCGAATTCTTATTCTAAAGATTCTTATTTGAACATTACAATTGAATCGGAAATTGTCATTGAATTAAAACTATTACAAAATCATGACATTAAAAAATTATTAATGTCAATTGACACGATGACAATGATGACGCTGATGATGATGATGTTCCATTCGCAGGCGTTCGTGTCGTGCGCTATCGGCACCGGCACTGTGGGCTTCGTCATGATGACGTACGGGCTGGCGGACGGCGCGGGCTGCGTGCTCACCGGATACATCGCGAAGGTACACGAAAGTTTGCTTTCGGAACGACTAACGTCTTTTTTTTTTTTTTATATTGTCCGGCAGACAAACAGGCATGCGGGCCTCTTGATGGAAAGTGGTCACCGCCGCCTATGGACATCAGCAACACCAGGGGAGTCACCAATGCGTTGCCCGCCTCTGAAGAGATCTCTAATATACCTCTTGAACGATCCCATGTCATAGTCCAAAGGAAACACTGTGGCTGGGAGCTCATTCCACATCCGAATCGTACGAGCGAGAAACGTTCTTTCAAACCTTCGCGTGGTGACCAACAGAGGCAGGCGAAACATGTGGTAACACACAGTTTTATCAGGTTAGCTTGAAGAGTCCGCCTCGGTAAGCAACGCCTTATCTATTTCTGAACAATATCGGCATTGTTATGCTCTGGTTTGAAGGTACCTAACCAACGCGAATATAGGCATTTCATCTTAGTCCTCACAGTGACAACGCACCTGCGGCTTCACATTTTCGTGATATGAAAGCTGAATGCAATGCAACTTGGTCGGATGTCTGCTCTGTCACTGTATACCTTTACAATAAAGTCAGGTAGCCTGGAAAAGGTTTCATGTACCATCTTGCCCCTGAACAGATTTTTTTAATGTAATACGGCACACAAACATTCAAGTAGGCCACTTGCTGGAAAGTGGTCACCGCCGCCTATAGACATCAGCAACACCAGGGGCGCTGCCTATGCGTTGCTCGCCTCTAAGGAGACCTCAAATATACCTCTTGAACGATCCCATGTCCAAAGACCAAAGAGCATCATAGAGCATGTCATAGAGCATCAGCACTAATCCCCCGCAGGTGACAGGGCGCCTGCCACTAATCTGCTTCGCGACGGCGCTGCACGGCGCGCTGTTCGTGACGTTACTCGTGTGGCGGCCGCAGGCGCACGCCGGCTACGTGCTGTACACCGTGGCCGTGCTGTGGGGCCTTGCCGACTCCGTGTGGCTGGTGCAGATTAATTGTAAGTACAAGGGGGGATTATTAGACAGCTACTTTAAAAAATAAAAAGTTTAGTTGGGCCGTGCCTCACTAGTAACGCTGCTTAGACAGGATTCGGATGTATTGAATGTGGTATCTGGAGTTAGGCGCGGATTATATCAAGCGTCGGCGCGCGCATTAAAAGTTCATACAATTTTGAGTTGACACTTGTGACAGCATTAGAGACCGACCAAACCTAAGCCCAAAATACGCTGACACTGCGATAACGCCAGCTGCCGAACTTGAAACCGTTGTAAATCAGAAACAATGAATCCTAGAACATCAGTTTCTAAAGAGAAATTATAGCACTCGTCGAGATCTGAATTTCAGGTGACAGCTGTCAAACTTAAACCGTTTTAACTCGGAAACTACAGGTCCTAGAACACCAGTTCCTAAAGAGAAATTATAGCACTCGTCGAGATCTGAATTTCAGGTGACAGCTGTCAAACTTAAAACACTATTTCCGAAAGTGAAATGATGGTACTCGTCGAGATCTACGTTTCGAGTGACAGCTCTCAAACTTGAACCCGTTATAACTCGTAAACTACAGGTCCTAGAACACTAGTTCCTAAAGAGAAATTATTGTACTCGTCGAGATCTACGTTTCGGATGACAGATTTGAGTTTGACAACTGTCGCCTGAATTTCAGATCTTGACGAGTGTTATAATGTTTCTTTAGAAACTGGTGTCCTAGGACCAATAGTTTCAGAGTTACAACCGTTTTAAGTTTGACAGCTGTCACCCAAAACGTAGACCTCGACGAGTACCATCATTTCTCTTTAGGAACAAGTGTTCTAGGACCAATCGCTACTGAGTTAAGCGAGAGAGGAGAGATGGGAATAGGGTGTAAAAAATGTCTACTATAAAAAAATGCTTTTGTGAAACTTGTCGAACAAATCGCGTGGACAGCTCGCGTTAAAATCCCGACGCAATCTACTATTACGACGCGACTATTCGCGGCGTTTTCACAGCGATGGCGTATTTTGAGCTCCGGTTTGGTAGGGCCTTAATAAAGCTGCGTCGCCGACGCAACTTGCGTTACCGACGCAACAGCTGCGTCGGCGACGCAGCCTGCGTCGGCGCGCGCATTAAAAATTCATACAATTTTGACTTGACAGCATAACGCAACCTGCGTCGCCGACGCTTGGTATAATCCGCGCCTTACTCGGAAAGGTTTTCATGAAAAGGTACTTAGTTTGAGTACCTTTTCTGAGAAATTGTGTACATTTTTATACATGTAACGGTCTCATTTTGACTGATTTTTGAGAATCGTGTCTAATTAACGCCAACTATTTATATTTTTTTTCTTTTTTACCGGCTCGAAAAAACTGCCATTAAACACTGAAATCGATCCGAATCTGAGACAGTACTATTACTCTTCTCACTTGACATCATTTCTGGACATTCTTTCGAGATCAGTAGCCCTGTTTTTGAAACCGCACGCATTTATACTTTACTTCTAATGCTTGTCTTTTCTATTTCTAGCAACTTACCACGAGTGTGAATGAGATAGGTAGCGCACGTGAGCGCTCGTGTGTATGCGTGCGGTTTCAAAAATATGGGCGTCCCTGGACATTTCACTGTGGTTCAGATAGATACAGGAACTTTTTCAACATAAGTTTATATAATACGCATTTCATAGCATGACATATTATTGTTTTTTCTTTTAAGCCTACTACGGAATCCTCTTCCCCGGGAGGCAAGAGGCCGCTTTCGCCAATCTCCGCCTCTGGGAGGCACTCGGCTACATCATCGCCTACGTCGTATCGCCTTACCTTCGACTCTCGGAGAAGATCTACCTCATGGCTGCGATGATGGTGTTCGGAGTCCTCTGCTACTTCACCGTGGAATACAAGGAGAGGAGAAGAAAGAACGAGTCCCAATTGGACACGCCAGTTGACAAAAATGTTTGCGATGCCAAAGGCTGTGAAAATTTAGCGTTTCAGAAAGTTGAGTGATTATAGGATTATCTACATAGTTTGTTAAGGTTAATATTGTTTATAATTATTAATAAGTAATTCGTATTAAGCGCAAGATACCATTTCTTAATTAATAAATTGTGGTTATCGTTTATTTCTTTCTCATTATAATACCCTTTTACTTCGCTCGTGCCCTTGCGAAACAAATCACATTATAAAGAAGGTTTCAAAAGAAAAAGACAGACCAATTAAGCGTCACAGCGATAATACCTTCGTGAGGGGGCGTTAGTGGTCTTGTCTTCCGTAGATTCCCTATCCTCGTAAGTCAAAGACAAAGAGCCACATTGCTGTCGGAGCACTTGAAAGTACACCTTTTCTTACATCCGGCTTTACGACAGCGTTGTTGCTTCGCCATAACTTCTGGTAGATGCAAATTGCCGTGAAGACGACCTACTTATATAGGAACGGAAAAAGCTCCTGGTCAGCTAGGTGTGCGTTTCGCAGGTGGTTCGTTATTGTCCTCAATCTCTTCCTCAACCAGCAGGTTTTCCTCAATTAGTTTCATACCATACTGCATTTTATACGCTCTCAGCTGCTGTATCTTTCTTAGTGGAACATTTTTAGCAATCTCTGTCTTCTTGAACAGAAACCACGAATTTGTAATGGCTAAATCCATCATATGAGATATAAAGCGGACATGCTACTTTTTAGTCTTTTATTTTGCGGGACAAACCACTAGCAGTCTGTCATATCAACCCCACCCGTTTTTGCATTATATTGTCGAATTATTTCTGGTGTTGTAACTTGAACATAAACTTTATCTTTTTTGCACCAGCGTGAACACATATCTGTTTTATTTGCTGCATGAGCAGTTGACAGCCACTTAGTAAGCCATGGTATTACTGGTGTTTGTAAATACTTGAAAACTGCCTCTTCCTCTTCTTTTCATTGATCCGTCAGGTTCTTGCAGTTGCCGGACATCGGCAGGTATTCTGTTTTTCATTAAAGTACCTGCACCCCTGGACAGAAGTTCTTCAGCTAGTTTAACTGTTAAAAAATATCGATCAAAGTATACTATTGTTACAGGAGCTAAGATTTCAGTCAGATAAAGCACCGTACTTTCAGCCACAGCATGCCCAGCCTCTGTAAAAGGAAAAGTTGTTTTACCTTGGTATATCACCATGTTACAAACAATTCCATCAGGTTTTGCTAATATAAAAGCTTTGAGTCCATCGGGATTAGGCTTATTAGGACAATATTGCTTAATTCCACAACTACCAGAGAAGTGGATCTGCTGTTAATTTAAGTTTCCCATTGTATACTTTTGATTGTGCAATAAAGCGTTATTCATTCATTCATTCATTCATTCATTCATTCATTCATTCATTCATCATTACATCCAGACTTATTTGTTGATCTGGAACTTGTTCTAAACACCCATTATTAACACTGTCCAGAATTGGTCTAACCTTCCACAGCTTATCTTTCTGCCGTTGTTCGTTTGATACATCATAATCGTATACAAGTTTCAGACAATTTCGAATCATAATAGTTTACGGTTTAAGTTTACATATAGGACAATAAAATTCAGATTTTTTACAGCAATAATAAAATCTTCGAGATGTTAATAAGTAACATTCAATGCGTGTAAGAACATTGTAGAAAGAATGAAACGTGATTTAGCATTTCTCTTAACGTCCGTCTGTAACGTCGTAAATAAAATAGTAAAGTATCGTTGTTTTCGTTTGTCTTTAGTAACGCAACGGATTTTGATACGGGTTTTACTATATTTTACAGAATATCTTCTATAAAGTTATGCGTGCTAAGCAAAAGATACGTATTAGTAGGTAAAGATAAATTCCGAGAACACATAGAGAGAAGTCGCTAGTATTCTACTATAGATAATAATCCTATTCCTACCAATATTATAAATGCGAAAGTTTGTAAGGATGTTTGTTACTACTTCACTCAAAAACTACTAAACCGATTTTGACGAAATTTGGCAATAATATAGCTTATAGCCCAGAACAGCATATGGGCAAAAAAATTATCACTAAAATCAAAGTGGTTAGGAACGTTATAACTGAATTGTACGCGGACGAAGTCGCGAGCAAAAGCCAGTAAATAATAAGTGTAGCAATAGTGTATGAGATCGGTACTGTTTGCTGCAAACTCAAAATTAGGTAATATGACACTTCACGTGAAACATAAAATGCATTATGTTGGCAAACAGTTCAAACAGCTATGCGTGATGGCAGCCCCGCGCCCGCGCGCCTCCACCCCTCATACCATTAAAATTTGATTTGAGCAATTTCAGCCTACATTTCGTACTGTTGTCAAATAAAAAATCAAATTATCAGTATTTTATACGCATACTAGTGGACACGGCGCGACGTCGTTCGTATACACCTACTTTACCCCTACCTATATTTTTTTCTTTATTATAAACCTTCCCCTTGAATTACTCTATCTATTGTTGAAAACCGCATTACAATCCGTTGTGTAGTTTAAAAGATCTAAGCGTACATAGATACATAGGGACAGACGGCGGGAAGCGACTTTGTTATATATTATGTTTAGATAGACAAACCTTTTGTTTCGTCCGTCAACTTGATACCAACAATCTGAAATATTTAAACAAATGACAAATTCACCTGATCCATTCCGAAAATCAAGGTAGTTTATTATTCTGTGATAGGTACCTAACAAAAATATGTTTTGATATTTGAATTAGATGTTTTAATTTTGTTATTTGTACAGACTTTGCCATGCGCGATGTCCATGAGTCAGTACCTATTCGCAAACTCAGTAGTAATGTTCAACTTCATTCCTTCTACATCTAACTTCACTACAAAGTAACACGTCGGGTTTTCCAGTGTCTATAAAGTAAAAGGTGACCTTGTGATAAAAAATCTACCGTATGTTTTGGGGAATTACTTTCAAACAATAGTTATTTTATAATTTGTTTTTTTTTTGCTTTGAAAGTTTCTGCTGGAAGCAAAGCTTGTACTATGGGTGCTAGCTATCTGATATACTACTTATATACCTTTTTTTATATACATACTAGCTGACCCGGCAAACGTTGTTTTGCCATATAAATAATTGGCAATAAAAATAAGGGTTGATCGTAGAAGGGTGAAAATTGAGGATTGTATGTATTTTTGTATGTTGTATCATAAAAAAATAGAAATTAAAAATTTTGTCAAAAAAAAAAAATAATTATTTTGGGGTGGACTACCCCTAACATTTAGGGGGATGAAAAATAGATGTTGGCCGATTCTCATAGATACCGGATAAGCACAAAAAATTTCATCAAAATCGGTCAAGCCGTTTCGGAGGAGTATGGCAACGAAAACTGTGACACGAGAAATTTATATATTAGATTAGACTAGCTGGACCCGGCGCGACTTCGTTCGCGTAGCGTTCTAACCCTACACCTACCCTACACCTACCCTACACCTACCCTACACCTACCGTACACTTACCCTACACCTACCCTACACCTACCCTACACCTACCGTACACTTACCCTACACCTACCCTACACCTACCCTACACCTACCCTACACCTACCCTACACCTACCCTACACCTACCCTACACCTACCCTACACCTACCCTACACCTACCCTACACCTACCCTACACCTACCCTACACCTACCCTACACCTACCCTACACCAACGTCTAAAAAAAAAAAAAATTTAGTGTTGGACTACCCCTAACATTTAGGGGGATGAAAAATAGATGTTGGCCGATTCTCATAGATACCGGATAAGCACAAAAAATCAAAATCGCATTCATCAAAATCGGTCAAGCCGTTTCGGAGGAGTATGGCAACGAAAACTGTGACACGAGAATTTTATATATTAGAAGATTATACATAGAACACCCAGACCCGTAACAGAAATTAAAATTCATCATTTAAATTTCTGCCGGCCGGGAATCGAACCCGGGACCTCTTGCGTGGCTGACTGGCATGTTCTACTGAACCACTCAGGTCGTCCACTCAGATATACCTAGTCTTAGCTAGCCGTACCGTGCCAAATCGGTACAGTGCGATTTCAAGAAACTGGTAGTGTGCTGTGGGTTTTTTGGCTGTTTGTTTTGTACCAGGCCAGTTTGCTTTGTCTGAAGAGGTTTGTTGATTTTATGTAAAAACGCTAGTCTGGAAATTCCACTATAGTATTGCAAACATCTATAGTATAAATCATATCAATAACCACAATGTCTCCCATCTGAGTGTGTAAAAATGCATCTAACATACATAAATACATAATACACATGTCGTGGGTCAATCGTCAAATTGGCCAGATCGTTCAGTATGGGGTTTGTGTTGTGTCAAAGTGCCGAGGAGCCCCGTGCAGAAGGGCTTCGTCGACTCGGAGCAAATCGATATGCACCGGTATATCTCAAACTCTCCAATTCGATTATCGCCCTACGACACATGCACACTCACGCCCGTATACCGTAGGGGTAAGCAGAGACTATTGACTACCACTCGCTACGATCATCACATGAAGTGGGAGTGGAGAGAGTGGCACTCAATAGTCTCTGCTTACGATCCTGATTCCTGACATTCCTCTTTTGCACAGCATCTGCAGTGCATTAAGAGCAGTGTTTGCAGTGAACAGTTCTACCAAAATTAGCCACCCGGTTAATTTGGGGCACTATACCAAAATACAATCTGGTCAGGTTCCCCTGCTAGCAAGGTCATGGAGGTCAGATGACAGTCGCTCCACTGTAACTACCTGGACTGCCAAAATCCTAGATCATGGTCAAGGCAGACACGGGCCATCGTGCGCGAGAGCACAACCGGGACATTAACACCAAGATGATATAAAAACGTCCTCTGCATGAGAATGTCTCTCTTATATAGGCTGGAAGAGATTTCTTCTTAGAAATAAATAGTGCGTGCACGCATGTTGTGTCTCGTCTTTAATTTGGTAATTTCTGTATGCTATTTATAGTGTGTTAAGTAAATAAATAAAAAAAAATCCTCTGTATCATCGAACGTTCACTGTAAATATAACAATGTTGTCGTTTTCTTGCTACACGGACAAAACTCTGATATATAGGGCGTAGACTATCACATAGTATAGCTATAATAATAGTACCCACAGTGGCTTAGGCCAGCTAGAATTTGGATGCTTAGGCCAGCTAGAATTTGGATGGGTAAATTGTAGTGCCAGGAATGTCGGTGGCCTAATGGTTGAGGGGTCTGACTCGTACCCTAAGGTACTGGGTTCGTACCTCCAGTGCCGCTATGTAGCAATGACTCTTTTCTTAGTTATATCATCTGGGCGTTAATGTCTCGGTTGTGCTGTCGCGCACGAGGCCCCGAGGTCACCCTTAACCATGAATCAGGATTTGGCAGATCAGGTAATTACAGTGGAGCGACTGCCATCTGATCTCCGTGACCCTCTTAACCTGACTAAATTGGATCATGGTTACATATTCAATGGCTTAAATGCAGCTATTGATAGCCCCTGAACGGAATAGCATTTCGCATTCATGTTCACATCTAGTTCACTATTGGGCCCGGATTATATCAAGCGTCGGCGACGCACCTTGCGTCGCCGACGCAACCTGCGTCGCCGACGCACCATGCGTCGCCGACGCAACCTGCGTCGCCGACGCAACCTGCGTCGCCGACGCACCATGCGTCGCCGACGCAGGTTGCGTCGGGCCGTCAAACGCTAGACTTCAACAGTTTAAACGCACTGCTTTGACTAAAATCGGGCAGAGCGAGAGTCACCATCGATAGTCCTGTGTCCCTTTCTAGTGTTGCCACCATTGTTGATGCAAATTCCGAATTACTTTTATTATTTGGCGCGGACACCGACCTCAGGGCCAGGCAGAGCCGGACCGGGTGCAATCTGAAGGTTATATTTTCACCAGGGTCCAGCCCAAGCTTACCCTGCTACTCGGAAACTATGTGCCCTAGAACACTAGTTCCTAGAGTGAAATGATAGCATTCCTCGAGATCATCATTTCGTATGACAGCTGTTAATGTTAAGTATTTTATAAATCGGTACACATTGGTCCTAAAACACTAGCTTCTAGAGAGAAATGATAGCACTTGTTGAGATCTACATTTCGAATGACAGCTGTCAATGTTAAATCTTTTATAAATCGGTACCCATTGGTCCTAAAACACTAGTTTCTAGAGAGAAATGATAGTACTTGTTGAGATCTACATTTCGAATGACAGCTGTCAAAGTTTGAACTGAAATAACTCCTAAACTATTGGTGCTATAACACTCGTTCCTAAAGAAAAATGATAGTGTTCGCCGAGATCTACATTTCGAATGACAGCTGTCAATGTTTAATCTTTTATAAATCGGTACCCATTGGTCCTAAAACACTAGTTTCTAGAGAGAAATGATAGTACTTGTTGAGATCTACATTTCGAATGACAGCTGTCAAAGTTTGAACTGAAATAACCCCTAAACTATTGGTGCTATAACACTCGTTCCTAAAGAAAAATGATAGTGTTCGCCGAGATCTACATTTCGCATGACAGCTGTCAAACTTAGAACTGTTGTAACTCGGAAACGATTGGTCTTAGAACACTAGTTCCTTGAGCAATACGATAGTACTCATCGAGATCTACATTTTGGATGACAGTTCTAAGTTTGACAGCTGTCATACGAAATGTAGATCTCGACAAGTACTATCATATTTCTTTAGAAACTAGTGTTCTAGAACCAATGGGTTCCGAGTTATAACACATTTAAGTTTGACAGCTGTCACCCGAAATGTAGATATCGACGAGTACTATCACTTCTCTTTAGAAACTAGTGTCGTAGGATAAATGGTTACCGAACTCTTTTATCTGTTTTGTGGAACAAAAAGTCGTAGGTTAATAATATAATTATGTCGACTCGACGTTTGTCGGAGAAACGTTCAGTCATAGCCTCCTTCATTTTACAAGCCATGCGCAGAAGTTTGACAACGTCGCATTTTTTAATTTTAGTGAACCTGAAAATTACTGTAAAACTTTCTTCGCGGTCGTCGTCGTTTAATGTTATTAGTTATTTAAGTGATTAAATATATGCAATAGTTAGATAATATGAAACTGGATAGATTACTGAACTATTTACCTATCTATTTACTTGCAATAGTATTATGCTACTATTATAAATGCGAAATACAATATGTATAATGCATGTTTGGTTTTGTATGTAATGGATGTTTGTTACTCCTTCACGCAAAAACTACTGAACGGATTTAAATGCAATTTGGCAGTTATATAGCATATAGCTTAGAATAGCACGTTTGCTATAATTTTTCCCGAAATTTAATGTGATTCCCGGAAACGGGTCCGGAACGTTATAACAGAATTTTATGAGGACGCAGTCGCGGCCAAAACCTATTATGAAATGAAATAATCTATGCCAGCCAAAATATTGCCCAATTTATTCACTATTAGGTATAATACATTTTAAACATTCTTATTTAAGTATCTAAGTTGTACCTATCTACTTTTTCAACGGTCACATCATCGTCGACAATCAAATGTAACACATGGAATGCGAAATAAAGAAATTTAAATTGAAAGATCGTGGTTTAAAGTAGTTGTAATAACTTTCACACTGCGAAAATGTTTGCTGCACGCGAAGGATCCTTCGATGGGACTCCAGCATGCTTGGGGAATAGCAGAAGTCCATTTGTTTAATAGAATTACATCTTTTGGAAAGCAAAACTTCGGCACAGCTTCTTGCTCATTTTTAAGGATTAATCATAATCATACTTGCATTTTTCAAATGCTACAACGCCTTTGCATCTATTTGAGAATGATTACGATTATAAAACAGAATTTGATTTATGAAATAAGTAAAAAACGAACAACAAAAATAGTGAAGGGTTGTTTTTTAAAAATCGTATTTATCCTATTTTGGCGCAATTATGAATATTTTTGCTTTTATTTACCTTCTTATATGGTCCATACAAACGCGTTTATGTACAGTTTCACCAATATATTTTTAATTTATCATCATAAAATTCATAATTTTCCCGCACATTGACATGTAAACAATGAGTAAATCGGTTCACAGCGACGTTGTCGTTCCGTGCTACAGCATGGCTTGTAAGATAAAGGAGGCTATGGTTCAGTAGATCAAAAGGTATTTTGACAACTACTTTTCGGATTGTACGGATTACCTCATAATAATACAAAATTTACGGTAAATATATTTCTCCAATAATGGCAACACCAAACACAACACTTGTCAATTTAGAATGACGGTGATTATGCCAATAACATTGTGTTTACACTGTTAGAAAGAGACAAAGGACTATCGATGGTGACTCTCGCTCTGCCCGGTTTTAGTCAAAGCAGTGCGCAGTGGGTAGTAAGTCCATGGTTTAAACAGGTATAAACGTTCAGATGTCAATAGTCTAAAAGTCCATGGTTTAAACAGGTATAAACATTCAGATGTCAATAGTCTAAAGGTCTATATGCACTTGTGCTGCAAAACGCAGAGACAGGTTTGATGATGGCGTGCACCGTCCATACGAGTGGGTAGCACCACCTGCACCGCATTCAGCCGAACCGGTGCGATGCATAATAAATAATAATAATGTTCCGGTGAATCATGTGTTACATGCTGAATATGGTTCGATTTTGATAATATGAATATTTCAGCTTTCAGACATAGGTGTATGAGATTTAAAAAGTAATACTGTCTTAGCGACACAGGGCTAGGACAGGGCGAGGACGCGTCGCAGACACGACTTGAAACATACAGAAAAGACGAGGCAAGGGCGCGCCGCGGGCGAGAGCAGGGGTGCGGGCGGGGCGCGGGAGCCGGGCCTCGCCCGCAGCGCTTGCTGTCCTTGTCTTGCCTACGCTCTTGACTTATCCGCGACGGTGCCGCGTCCTTGCCCTGTCTTTTCTGTATGTTTTAAGTCGCGTCCGCGTCCCGTCTGTGCCCTGTCCGCGACGTGTCTGAGTCTTTTCTGTGTGGCCGCTCGCTTAGGTATGTGTTTGTTGACGCAATTGATTTCGTACAAGGAAGAACGCTTTATCGCAAATGGTTACGTGTATGAATAAAAAAAGTCATTTATCTTCGAACTGTGACGAACTGTTTCTTAGACTAACATATGGGGTCGGCTTAAAAAAATAATATGACATACAAACTCTATTTAAAACCTTGTCCTGCCTAACACTACACATCTTTGACTGAAGTAACGCGCAATATCGCGTGGCAGCAGTGCGTTCAGAATAGACGTTGCAGTGCAGTTGCCGTGCCGCTGCCGCGTCGCGCAGCGTAAGTGCGTGTTCACCTTTATTAGCACTTTTGAATCCGCGACCCTAAGAAGATATGCTGTACATCCATTTAACACAGAAAGACATTTGTATGGCCAATTTCATACCCATTTTAACAGACTCAGAAAGTACCTATTGTATATACG